>JANUYF010000009.1:13422500-18222500 GCA_026167975.1 Phrynosoma blainvillii
CGACGGACGCCGCCAATAACAGCCCTGCGCCTCTGCTCCTGCTCCTGCTCCACCATCTCTACCTCCTCCAAAACAAACCGGATCTGTTGTACAGCAGTCTCCATAACGCAAGCTGCGACGAGGATGGCCACGCGCACGACTGGAGAGATCGCTATGGCGGCCACACAACAATAGAGACGGCAAAGCAATGACGAAATCGCGCTGCGGAAGTGACGACAACAGCATCCGACGGCCATAGCGACCATGTGCAGGTCTGCGCATGTGCAGGCATAGCCTTGCCAGATTCTGCACGGAATCCGCTCGCTATGGTATGCTCGGCGATTGCGCTTTCTGGGGGCGCTTCATCGCACTTTCATCAATAGCGCAATGATGCCTGTGGCGTGTGCTGGCCATTTCCATCTTGGGGAGTTGCTAGCGCTATAGTAATGGAGTGATGCTTATATCGCTTTCTTGCCACTTTGAGAGCAGCGTGGGATAAGGTCCATATATGCCTTAGCAGCATCCCATACTATGTTTGCTGTAGTTTCTCTATTCATGTTTTCTTGAAAAAAGAGTTGAAGTGTCTTTTGGGCTTCCTTAACAATCTGGTCAGATCTCAATAGGTTAACATCCAATTTCCAAATAAAGCCTTTCTTTCTATTTTTCATAGTCATTGCCACTGGGTTATGGTCTCACCAGATCGCTGGGAGAATATCGATTTTTGAAATTCTGCTACAGAGCTAAGCAGACACTAAAAACATGTCTATTCTAGACCATGAATTGTGGGAGTGTGAGAAGAAAGTGTAATCTTTTGCATTGCCATAGAGTATTCTCCAAACATCTTTTAAAGTAAGTCTTTCTTGAAATTTGAAGAAATTTTTTGGGAGTTTACCTTGTTGAACCTTAATTTTTTTTTTCAGAACCTCTATCAAGTTGGGGGTCGATGACCCCGTTCCAATCACCAAGGGCAATTATTGCGTCATAATTTAAATCCTCAAGTTTATTTAGCAACAATTCATAAAATTCACTTTTATTTATTAAAGGAACATATAATCCAATTACCATCATCTTTTCCCCTCTGAGGTTAACCTCTACTACTATGAAGTGACCATTCTTATCAGAGAGTAATAATTTAGAGTCACATTTTTCGGTTACATATAACACCACTCCTTTTTTTTTTTTTTTTTTTAGAAGCCGCTACATATTCTTTCCCTAGTTTTCTATTTTTTAAGTAAGAAACATCTTTCTCCTTTATGTGTGTTTCCTGCAAGCACAAAATGTCAACCTTTAATTTCTGGACATAGTGAAAAATCTTCTTTCTCTTTTGTGGGGTATTAAGCCCTTTCATGTTCCAGGAGATTAACTTTACTTGATCCATCGGCTTATCAATGAATACAATTTCTACACCATAATTAACACAAAAATGGTATTACCCTTTAGTAACAAAAACAAAAATACATACAGTTCAATATTCAATATCCAATAGACTCTCTTTCAACAACTTGTCCACCCAAGGCCAGATTTTCTTCTAAATCATCTTCAGAGATGTCTTCGTCTCTGCCATACCTCCAGTTAGTTGCCCCAGCTTCTTCCTGACTATCACTTTCTTGGGTACCACCTTCTCTTACCACAATCTTTTTAACTTTTTCTCTGATAGGGCTATCGGATACTTTTTTAAGGTCCTCTCATTGTCTGTCTCTTGTTTCTCTCTTTCTTTCTTCCCTATCCCAGAATCTCCTTGCTTTGTCAAGTGATCTTAACACCACCGTCCTTTTTTTCCACCAGAATATCAGACCATCTGGGGAACCCCACCTATAAGAGATTCCTTGTTGTCTCAGGAATACTGTGAGGAAGGCATATTCCTTTCTTTTTTTCAGAAGCCTAGCAGGGATATCTTTCAATGTCTGGATCTCTTTGCCCTCAAACTCAAGTGGGGTTTCATTATGTGTTTTTAAAAGTAAATCTTGGATTTGTCTATGCACAAAATATACCACTATATCATGAGGTAAATTCTTTTGTTTTGCCACACTTGAGTTGAGGCGAAAAGCCCTATCAATCTCAAACTGAAATTGCTGTGGATCTTTATTTAGGAATTTGGCCAAATTAGTAGTCAGAAAATCTGTCAGGTTTTCTTTTTTATTCTCGGGCACTCCTCTAATCTTGACACATTTCTCTCTGATTTTCTGGTCCCATAGAGCCTTATCATCATGATCACTCTCTCTTGTTTTCCTTATATCTTCCAGTTCTTCAGCAAATCTATCACCCCTGTTTTCTAAATTTTCAATTTTTGATTTGCTATTGATAATTTCCCTGTTATTTTTTCAAATGTCTGGTTTACTTCCTGTAATTAAGTTCTAATCTGCTGCCTAATTTCAATCTTAAAACCATGCATTTCCTGTTTAATTTCGTGTTTAATTTCCGCATGAAGTTTTCTGATTTCATCTAGAATATTAAGATTAGAATCACTAATTTTAGGTTGTTCCAGTGAGGGTCGTCTTGGTAACTGAGACTGATTTTGTGTTTTGGCTGATTGAGTTCTTGACATCATCATCACAGTTAAAGTAAATGAACTGATATAGCAAAATAACCCAACCTAAAATTTCAAATAACAATTCAAGCAAGGGGGGGGAAAAAAGGAAAGGCAATTAATAATGGAATGGAAGTAGGATCACTTTACAACACTAATAATAGTAAATATTTAATGTAGGTCTGCCTAGCTTAAATATTTAATAAATTTATATTAACCAATTAAATTTAATACTATTGAATTATTAAAGATTAATTTAGTTAGAATTATATAAATATATATAATTCTAATAAATATATAAACCAGAAATAATTAAGGTTTTTCCTCTAAAGTTAATCAAGGAGGGTTCAAATTCCCACAAAAAACAAAAACAACAACAACAACAAAAACACAAAACACCAAGAATTCTTCAGAAGCCCAATATTACAGAAAGCAAACCAATAAATTTCAGTCTTGAAATATTTTCCGGGAATTTCATCACAATCTAGAATCTCTCTGACCCACAGCTCTCAAGGTACAGTCACAGTACTGGAAAATGAATGATCCACTCTAGGCACTCTCTTTATGATTAAGCACTTGCAGTCCTTCTTCCTCTCTATCGTTGTAGTCTTATTCTTTCTGTACATTTCACTTCCGCTTCCGATCTTTGTCAATGGCTCTCAGTTAGTTGTCAATCACTCGCCCTTTTGCCCTGCCTCTGGAATCCTCCAGTTTCTGTGCGCCGGGGTCTAGATGAAAAGAAACCTTCAAGGACATGTCACGTCACCCTCCCACTCGGCGCTTAACTCTCCCACTACTCCTCCATGGTGACTCAACTTGGTAAGTTGTTTAACCCTTTATTAGCATTCACAACTTCCAAGGGTAGACAACAAATCTATATATCAAGGTGATTTAAGGCGATTTCAAGCGAGGACTAGCAGTATTTACGCCCCAAATTTTAGCTGCTCAGTTTCCTTATATTCAACGTATCAGCAAAGTAAAGAAAAGAGAGGCAGATTTTGATAACAAAGAGAGGTGGTTCTTGGTGATAATGTTACACTGGGTTAGTCAGAGAAAATATTGTCCACAAAACAACAAATCGGCCACTATTAAATCAGAGCGCTGGCGAATGCTTCCAGTTATGTAATGTTTTAAAGATCCAGATCCTCTATGTATAACACTTTTAGGAGAAGTTATTTGACCAAGTCAGTCAAGCTGTCAAATCTGACATATTTGCCAGGTCTACTAGATTCCCTAATGGGATACAAGGTTGATTGGCTTAGATGGATTTGAAAATCGATGTCCTTAATATGCTGGGAGATAGCAGACTTTGCTTTGTTATTACCTAAAGCAGCTATAGCCGAGGGTAAAAATCCAAGCAAAAAGAGTTTTAAAGTAAGGGATTCCTTCCAAGAGGAAAAGAAAGAATCTGTTAAGATTAATGGCACCAACCCAAACGGGACAAAAAGCATTTTAAGCCATTGATTAAATTTGCGTATCCATATACGGGCCTCAACAGACAACAAGCCTACTTGTAAACGAAGAGTAGCATTAGGGACACAATCTGGGATAACTAGAATTGTTCTTAGGAATTTCATTTGAACTGTCTCAAAAGGGGCGATACAGTTAAAAGTACAGACCTCAGTTCCATATAGTAGTTGTGCTAGAATCTTAGCAACAAAAACTTGGAAGAGGGAAGGAAAAATCTGCTTGGAACTGTTAAGTTGAATTTTTTGCTTGGTAAGGACAGGAAAAGAGGGACAACATTGCGAGCAGGAATGTTTTGGTTTCAAGATGAATGTGGGGCGAATACACAAATGTGTTTGAATTACTATGTGCTTTTAATTTACTCTGTAAGCAAAATAGCTTTACTGCTCACATTATTATGCAATGAACAACTTTAGTTTCTGAATAAAGCTTTCTGAATCCACTGAAGTTTGTTACCCTTTGCCAGAAATTGAGTCCACTTTAACTGCCCTGACTCAGTGCTAGGGAATCATGGGAACTGTAGTTTATTGTGGCACCAAAGCTCTCTGACTGAGAAGGTTCAATGTCTCAGAAAAAAATACATTTCCCATGATTCCCTAGCACTGAGCCAGGGCAGTTAAAGTGGACTCAATTTGCACTATTCCTAACAGTCTTCAAAGGCCCTGTGTTCCTGAGTTGAGGTTAGCCTCTATGTGTCAGTGGGTGTGTTTTGTGTGTCTACTTTAGATTACTTTAGTTCAGAAATTCAAGCCTTAGTAGTGAAGTAGGAAACTTTATTCAGAAACCAAAAATGTTTCCAGGAGACATATGCTGTCAGGATTAAGAAGCCAGAATTAACACAGTGTAAGTAAAGCATAAGTAATTCAGGTTTTGAGCCAGCTGACCCCATTCTCCCATAAAACCAAACAACCTTATTTCCTGAGGTACTCCTCCTTACAACCATGTACAAGTCAGTGTACAATCTCATGTTTAACAAATTTAATGGGGCTCACTCCCAAAATTGCAGCCTATGTCAGTGATCCTTAGCCTGTTATAGATATACCACTACTGAAGCATAGTAGTCTGAGGAGTGAAACAGACCAGCATAAAAAGCCAGCTTCCCAGTAGCTTGCGGTGTGTGGTGTACAGACAGCAACCCCCCCTCCCCCAGATGCCCAGAATCCAGCTTCATGCTGCCCAGCTGCCCAGACATGGGCTGGCTTCCAGGTGCTCTGGCAGCATATTGTTTACATGCCAGATACCACACAAGTGCCATAAAGCCATGGTGGGGTGGGAAAAGCCAGCTTTTTTCTAGTGCAAAAAGACACAGCAATTTTCCACTTCTTTTTGGGCTGGCAAAAAGGCAGATTGGGGCCACAATGTGCGGTTGCCACAGCCCCAATCCAGCTTTCTCAGGGGCAGCTTGAAGCCACCCTTTTAGTGTGGTCTATTTCACCCCAAGTAAAACATAGGTGTTTTAAACAAAATATTTCCAGTGGTATTACAGCATGTTTTTTTTCCTTATTTTAATTGAATTTACAGTTGCCATAGCAGTAAAAATTGTCTACAATTGTCTATTATTAATGGAATTATGGGGGGAAGCAGACGGCTAATTGAGCTGTTTTTGGGGCAGGGAAGGGGAGGGGCAGCCACACGATTGGCGCCCCAACCCCTTCCCCAGGTCGTCCTTGGAGCAGCTGGCCCTCCGCATGGCCGGCGCTCCGAGGAGGGCCTCCCACCACAGCGTTCGCATACGCTGCGGCGGAAGAGTTGCCGAAGGTGCGCCGCAGCCTTTTGCGGTGCACCTTTGGCGACTTGTGAAAGGAGCGCCAATTTAGCGCTCCTTTCAGGGACAGCGAAGCTGCGCTGCAGGGCCGAGGTGTGGGGATACCTTGGCCCCGCAGCGCAGCTTCCTGGGGTGGCCCACGGCCGCCCGTCTGCTTCCCCCCTATGTTTCCTTCTTGCATTTATTTCCAACAGTGCTACTACAATTTTATTGCCCTTAAAACTATAAATGTTAAGCATAATAATATAATTTATTTATATTGTGGTAAAACTCAGGCTTATTGAAAGACACAAACTATTGAGGAACACTAGCCTCAATTCTGTTGGTTGGTTCTAATTAAAGTAGACCCAAGCGAATCAATTGTTGAATGGCAAGTCAACACATAAAAAAGCTCCAAAACACACTGCAGAAATCATCCAGCTTGAGATTGCTTTAACTGCCCTAGCTTATTGCTAGGGAATCCTGGGAATTCTAGTTTATTGTGGCACCAGAGCTCTCTACCAGAAAAGGCTAATTCTCACAAAACTACAGTTCCCAGAATTTCCTATCCCTGAGCTAGAACGGTTAAAGTGGTCTCAAACTGGATTATATCTGCAGTGTGTTTTGGACCTAAGTTAAGCAATAAAAGGCCACTGTCTCATTAGCTTGTCTAGCAGGTTTATTCTGAAAATAAAATGGTGGTGGTGGTGGTGGTGGGGAGAGCACAGCATCCTAACACCATCAGTAAATACAGATTGGACTATAAGTGGTTTGATTCAATCACAACCACAACCCTGGAGGGAGGGAGAAGGAGAGGGAGAGGGAGAGAGAAAAAGCAACTGCCTAGAATGTTTGTTAAAATGTGCTTATTTTTAGCCTGCAGAATTTCTTCTTCCTTGTTTTGCACCAACTTTTATGTCCCCAGTACTGTGACCTGGTTATGTAAATGTCTTTGTCTATAATACTTAAAATGAAAATTCTGTCACTTAGGTGTTTACAGATTGTCACATGACCCACAGGCTTAGGAATGCTTTGATAGGTTCCTAATAGTTGTGCAGAACTGGGAGAGAACTATTGAGACTACACATACACAAACCAGTCTCCTATTTCCTTACCTTCATCAGCACATGTAGCTATGTAGAGATAAGAAAGATCAGACCTGTAAAATTTCCATTTCTTTTATAGATGCAAGAAACCAGTCCTCATGTTTATCTAATCACCTTCCCCCTGCCTCTCAAGTCAAACCTCTAAAATACAGTGGGGCAAATCAGTCCATAGAAGTTTCACAGTACTCCTGTTTCAGTACCACTCTTCAAGTTTCTTTTGAAGAAAACTGATATTTTTATTAACATTTGTATTTTTAATTTGTAACATTGTTTGCGATACACATTTCTAAATGCAGTGTTTTGCCCATGCTCAGGATGAAATGCATTTTCTCTCCAAAGATGGCATTCTAAATGTATTTTCATTTTTAAAAAAGAGAGAATTGTGTTGAAAGATTCAGAAGTGTGGATTCTCACTCTTTGATAACTGTTCTGAGAAAAGAGCAGACCATGCTACACTTGCCTGTCATATATCAGTCAAAGAAAAGAAGCTTGCTAAGGAAAAAAAGATGCTAAAATGGCATCCCTACTTCTACCTCTGAAACACAGTTGAACAGACAGGATAGAAAGCCAAACATTGAAGAACTGAGTACCTGAAACCTTCTTTCTTGGGTTTATGAAGAGATTTTTAAACTTTATTGCTCTGTTCCATGGCAAAATCCACCTCCAAACAGAATTCTTTCCCATTCCTCATATCTTAGCTGCCCCTAGGGAAATTGTCATTTTGAAATAGAATAAGATGCAGCACTGAAACTAGGTAGGCCCTAAGCAGAAGGGCAGCTGTGGGCCGCTCAGAGTATATGTCTTTTAGGCTGAATGTCCAGCCAACGTAGGGCCTAAGCAGACAGTGCTTTGTGCCGTCTTGGAGGCAAGGAAGGGGAGGGGCAGCCTCACACTGGGCACCCCAACCCCTTCCCGAACACGTCATCGGACCATCCATTGCTCCACATGACCAGCGCTCCGACGACGTACTTCCACCGCAGCATCCACACATGCTGTGGTGGAAGAGACGCTGAAGGTCGCTGAAGGTGCGCCCAACACCTCTTGCGGCGCACCTTCGGTGCCTTGTGGAAGGAGTGCTATTTTAGCGCTCCTTCCAGGGCCCAAAAAGGAGTGAATCAGGGCCAAGGAGTATGGATACCTTGGCCCGAATCTGCAGCTTCTCGGGGTGGCCCATGGCCGCCCCTCTGCTTAGGCCCTAACTTCCTTATGTCACCCTAGGGAAGCAGCTAACACAAGGGTTGCTCAAACACTCAGTGGGCCATACTATAAAGGCAGACTGAGGGACTATGTTTGTTTTGGTGGGTGACAAGTTGTTTGGCTTATTGTATATATCAATGCCCTCTTTAGTAATATCATTTCTGACATGTGAAATCTCTTTGTGATTTTTGTCTTTTTAAGGGCACTTATCTCCACCCCATCTCTCTTGCCCTTTCTGTTATCTTTTGCCAGCTCAAATAAAGGTAAAATGGCACTTAGCTTGTTGGGCAGTTAACATCCATTGCAACACTAATGCCGGATGTTTGCCTTTCAAGATTTTGGTTAAAGTAAAGATTAAAATTCAGTTTCCTTGTTACAGTATGGGACTAATGCACCTTTGCACAGATACCTTTAAAAACCCTTCAGCTTTTTATTCTTGGGAAAAGAGAACACCTTTGTCTGTCAAAAAGTGTTTGTCCAAACTTAACCAGAAACAACTCTTATGATGTTAAGATAGTTTTCTTGTGGCAATAGAAATGGTACCTTATTATCATTAATCATAATATTTCCACAGATTTTGTCATAAAGAGAACTGAAATTTGTCATAAAGAACTTTCTACATTTAAATCCACTGTAGCACAGAGTTTTATTGTACAAAGCTCTAACTGCAGTACTCATGGAGAAGCAAAAGCTTACAATGACACATTTAACATTTTTCTGGAAGTCATTCATGTTTTATTTCTTGATTGGTAGACCTCAATTTAAGGCACAAATGTCTATCCAAAGCAATGAACATCAGGAACATCATCATCAAGTGAAAATCATGTTGTTGTTATATAGCATTAATTCAGGCTCAGCTTATTGCAATCCAATGAATAAGAGACTTCCAAGAGACAATGTTATTAACTGTCCTGTTCAGGTCTTGCAAATTCCTTGATTGAATTAACCCATCTTTAATGTGGTCTTCCTCTTTTCTGACTGCCTCAAACATTGTTGTTGTGTGCTTCCAAGTCAAAGCATTATTGTCTTTTCCTTTGGGTCATAGCATATCATGATAAGTCCAGAGTGTGATAGCCTCAATTTAATCATTTTGGCTTCTAGTTTGCTCTCAGACCTGTTTATTTATGACAGTTAGTGGTATCCACAAAACTCTCATCCAGCAACAGATTTCAAGTGAATTGACTTTCTTCCTATCATCTTTCACATCTCTCAGCGTTGTCCATCATAGCTATCTCTACCATGTTAAAGTTGGCTACATCTGACAAGAGTGGGAGTTATGGAGAGCCATTAGGAAATGATGGGAACCTAAATGCAGTGGCAGGCTTCAGATGAGAGGTGTCTCAAGACTGTGGTGAGTGGATGTGCCACCCTCTTGTTTCTTTGGGTGTAATTGTGGGCACCGCAGGGAGAAGGAAATATGGACATTGTTGGAAAGGTAGATTCTGGCTATACCAGGTGCTTAATGAACCCTGCCTTGCAGGTGGAAGAACTCTGAACCTCCATAAAATTTACCCAGATGGACAAAAACCCTATGGTGGTTGGCCCAGTCCACTATTGTGCATGGGGACTGGGAAACATGGTTTCTCTGCAGTTTGTGGTAGCTCCTACAGCAGCCCATCAGTTGTTTTAGGACTGAACTGGCTCAAACTCTATAACCTCCCACCCCAAATTAGAATCATAGAATCATAGAGTTGGAAGACACCCACAAGGGCCATCCAGTCCAACCCCCTGCCATGCAAGAACTCAAAATCAAAGCATCCCTGACAGATGGTCATCCAGCCTCTGTTTAAAGTCCTTCAAAGAAGGAGACTCCACCACACTTCGAGGGAGTTTGTTCCACTGTCAAACAGCTCTCACTGTCAGGAAGTTCCTCCTAATATTGAGGTGGAATCTCTTTTCCTGCAGCTTGCATCCATTGTTCCAGGTCCTGTTCTCTGGGGCAGCAGAAAACAAGCTAGCACCCTCTTCAATATGACATCCCTTCAAATATTTAAACAGCGCTATCATACCCCCTCTTAACCATCTGTTCTCTAGGCTAAACATACCCAGTTCCCTAAGTCATTCCTCATATGGCAAGGTTTCCAGACCCTTCAACATTTTAGTCGCCCTCCTCTGGACACGCTCCAGTTTTTCAACATCCTTTTTGAATTGTGGTACCCAGAACTGGACACAGTATTCCAGGTAGGGCCTGACCAAAGCAGAATACAGTGGCACTGGGCAATGGAGAAGATGAGCTAGTGATGCTAGACTCACTGAGTGCCTGTGGCTAGTAAATCCCAACAAGTGGATCCAGGGCCCAGCACCAACTCAGATCTCATCACATTTAGCATGGTAGCTGAACCCCCTAGGCTAAAAGCTTTGAAAAGCATCAGGGGCTAGGGATCTCAGTACCAATCCTTGATAAGTGGCCACCACTAGGTGGTGTGTGAATGTCTACTGTCATTCTTGTGACAGTGAGTATGTAGATTTCTACTGTCATACTCATGATAGTTAGTATGTGGACTTGAGGGACATGTTTGAGGAGAAGGAGTTTGACGTCTTTCCTCCACATCATAAGTTCTACTGTGCTGTAGAACTAATTCCAAGGGCCAAGCTACCTAAAACTTAATTATATTCCTTCATTCTCAAAGAAGTCATCCTTAAGTGAGTTCATAGATAAGAACTTGGCAAGGCGATTAGTAAGGCCAGCCACTTCTTCATTGACTGTCCTGGTGTCATCTTGGTGCAAGCCCTCCCTCCATTACCATCCGATGTCATTTGGGAGAGAGACACCAGGCCCAGCACCATCAGGCCTAGGATAAGAAGAAGAGCCCTCCCTCCATTACCATCCGATGTCATCTCGGGGAGAGACACTAAGCCCAGCACCACCCGGCCTAGAATAAGAAGAACCCTTACTTCTTAAAGGACGGGTGGGATTCGGGATTTTATGTTCTGTTTAATAAATGGAAATTGTAATGTTGTAAGCCGCCCCGATTGCTCTGCAGAGGGGTGGGATATAAATTATTATTATTATTATTATTAAGAAAGATGTATTGATGAGACTGCATGGACTATGAATGATTAAATGCTCTATGCACCTCAAATAAGTTCCTTGCTTTTAATTAAGGATGCATCTGGTAAAAGTGAATTTATTTTACAAGACACATTCTTGTAGGCATGCATCAGAGAAGGACATGAGTAGAAAAACTGCTTTTAATTATGAGTTAGGGTAATTTGTGTATTTAGTCATTTGGGGACCTGAGAATGTTTATGAAACTGATTAATGAAGTTCTTAATGAATTCCTATACTGGAGGTGCTGGTGTTCTTAGATAATGTCCTGTATACTCCAAGGACTACCAGTCCCATGTGGAACCAATGCAGAAAAACTGGGACAAGTTGGGACAATCAACTTTATGTAAAACTTTTGAAATGCAAGTATCACAGAGATAATGTGGATTAACTGGGCTATCAGATTTTGAGTGAGAGAGTGGAAACTGACCCCCACAAAGGTGTGACTGTATGGGATGTAGTCCAAACCAGGTGCCAACTGCAGAGTTTTATGGAATTAGGCAGCTTCTACTAGGAATTCATCCTGAACTTTGCCCACATAGCCTTGCTCCTGACTGATTAGGTAAAGACAAAAAGGATGGGGGGGGGGGACCAGTTATCAAATATGGTGGAACCCAGAGTGTCACAGACCTTTGAATGCTTCAGAGTGTTGTTCATGTCTGAACCTATCTTAAAACACTCCAATCTCACAATTTTTGTGGTTCAAGTAGATGCATTAGATGTGGCAATTGTGGCAGTTTTGTTAAAAAAGCACAAAGAGGCTCAGTTAAGACCTTGTGCCTATTTATCTAGAAAATTCTCAAAGATGGAATGTAATTGGCTAATTCGGGAAAAGGCAGGCAGGCACTGTTGACTTTGCTGCATTTGCTGGTGTGAGGTCCATTTTGAGGTGTTGACTAATCATAAAAAATTGTATGATCTAAAATCCTCACACATATTAAGCCACAGATTAGGTGGGCAGAGTACAAGTTTAACTTCCAGTGAAAATGCCTACAGAGGGGGAGAAATTTCTACCTGACATTTTGTCCAGGCTACCACAGCATGATAGCCAAAGGAAGGAGGGGATAGACAGAATGTTCATCTCACAACAATTAAACCTTCAAGGATTGGAATAAGAAAATATCCAAATTCATATGGGGAGGAAGAAAGCCAAGAATAAAATGGAAAACAATGACAGATGTTAAAGAAAGAGGAGGATTAGGTCTTCCGAATTTAAAATTATATTTCCACGCTAGTTGTTTGAATTGGATAATAGATTGGATAAAACTCCAAAATGTGAAATTATTGAATCTAGAAGGTTTCAATGCACGATTTGGTCTCCATGCTTATATGTGGTACAAAAAAGATAAGATTCATAAAGATTTTAAAAATCATTATATAAAAAAACCCTATCTTACAAACTTGGCTAAATTACAAAAATAAATTATATCAGAAATTATCATTATGGGTTTCACCCCATGAACCATTTATAAAGAGAGATAAATTAGTTGAAAAAGGATGGGTAACCTATAAAGATTTATTAGAACTCAAAGAGGATAAATGGCAATTAATGACAAGAGAGGGACTTGCGGAGAAGAAAATAATTTGTAATTGGTTCCCATATAGACAACTAACAGAAAGATTTAAAAAGAATTCAAGAATATTAGGATTTGAAAAAACAGAAGGAGAATTTGATGATATTATTAAATCAGTTAAAGGTAAAACACTTTCCAAAATTTATAAAATAATATTGAAATTGGATATGGAACAAGAAGTGGTAAAGCCACAGATGGTGACATGGTCCCAGAATATAGGAAATACAATTCAATTTGAAGTTTGGGGAAAAGCATGGACCAAATACATAAAATTCTCAAACAGCAATATCCTAAAAGAAAACTATTATAAGATATATTTAAGGTGGTATATGACACCTGAAAAATTGGCTGAAATCTATAAAAAAAAATCTGCAAACTGCTGGAGATACAAGCACAATAGAGGATCTTTATTCCATATGTGGTGGCACTGTAAGCCGATTAAGAACTTCTGGAATAAAATTCATCAATTGATAACAAAAACACTAGGTATTAATTATTCCATGAAACCAGAAATATATTTGCTAAATATTCTTAGCAGTATAGGGAAAACAAATGAGACAAAAATTGGAAAATATTATTAAACATGATAACGGCCGCGAGGCTAGTGATAGCCAAGAATTGGAAATCAAATAGGGAGTTACAAATAGAAGATTGGTTGTTGAAACTTTATGAACTTTATGAAATGGATATCTTAACCCATTTGATAAATGGATAATCAATTATGGAAAGGAAGACAGATTGGAAAAAATTAACACCACTTTGGGAAAATATATGGGGGGAAAAAGCAACAATTTTTTTAGAAACTTAAAAATGAACCAGAATTAGTTATGATTAATCATATATACACATAAAGTTAAAACAAACAATTAAAAGGAAAAAAATGAATGAAATGAAAATGATGAGATTAAAGAGGAGAAAAAAAAAGAAAGAGAAAAAAGGTTTTAGGATATACCAAATTATTGACGATAGAATGAAGCTAAGTAAAGGAAAGACAAAGACATTGATATTGAGAGAAGTTGATAAGAGGAGCCATTTAAAATGGGGACAAACCTGGTGGGGAAGTCACTTTTAAGCTTTTTTTTTTTTTTTACTAAAGAATAGTAGGGATAACTAGAGAGGAGAATAAAAAGAGAAGAACAGAAACAAAAGAAGAAGATGAAGAAACAGAAGAAGAAACAAAAGAAGAATGATGAAAAAATATGATTAAGAAAAACTAAGATGTATATGTTATGATATGATTGCAATCCTAATTTGTCATTTTTTTGTATATGTAAAACAACAAACATAATAATAATAATAATAATAATAATAATAATAATAATTTTTATTTAATACCCCGCCCCTCTGAGAACAATCGGGGTGGCTTACATCATAAAAATCCATCACATAACAATTTAAGAACAATTTCCCCCTCCCCCCCTTAAAAAGTTATTAAACCACTTACAATTAAAACAAATTATAAAGGAGGTAAAAACCTCCATAAAATCAAATACAAACCATACAAAAAAGGCAGGCAAGAGTAAATATACTGGCTCATAAAGACCTAATCATGGAGGTCATAGAAGGTCGTAAAAAGCCATAGAAGGGGGGGAGGATCCTCAAAAGGGAGTAAGGCCATGAGCCGGTAGTTATTCCGGGAAGGCCTGCCAGAAGAGATCCGTCTTGACAGCCTTCTTGAAGCTGTCAAGTGATGTCAATTGACGGATCTCCTCCGGCAGGCCATTCCACAGTTTGGGGGCAACAACAGAAAAGGCCCTCTGGGAGGTAGTCACCAGTCTCGTTTTTTGAGGCTGTAACAAATTCCTCCCAGAGGACCGGAGGGTGCGGGGAGGATTGTACGGGAGGAGGCGGTCCTTAAGATAGCCTGGACCCAAGCCATTTAGGGCTTTAAAGGTAATAACCAACACCTTGTACTGGGCTCAGAAACTAACAGGCAGCCAGTGGAGGTACCTTAGCACTGGAGTGATATGGTCCCCCTTAGATGTACCAGATATTAATCTGGCTGCCATATTTTGAACCAATTGCAGTTTCTGAACCAGGCACGAGGGTAGCCCCATGTAGAGCGCATTACAGAAGTCAAGGCGTGAGGTTACCAACGCATGCACCACGGTCTCAAGGTCCCCTACTTCCAGAAAAGGGCGCAGCTGGCGTATCAGCCGAAGCTGATAACAGGCGCTCCTGACCGTCGCATTAACCTGATTTGTCATCAGGAGAGACGAATCAAGGAGCACCCCCAAGCTGCGAACACAGTCACTGGAGGAGAATGTGACCCCATCCAGGACTGGAGGTTGCAACCCAATTCCTGGTTTCGGGGCCGCTACCGTAAGCACCTCCGTCTTGTCTGGATTCAGCTTCAATCTGTTTTTTCTCATCCAGCCCATTACCGCCCCAAGGCATTCATTGAGAGAAGAGATGCCATTGGAATTCGAGACCGACGAACGAGATATGGAGAAATAGATTTGGGTGTCATCAGTGTACTGATAACACCCAGCACCATAACTCCGTATAATCTCACCCAGCGGCTTCATATAGATGTTAAACAGCATCGGGGACAGAATAGCTCCCTGAGGGACCCCACAAACAAGTTCAACCAGATGCAATAATCTTTATAATTGTTTATTGTTTATTGAATATGTACAAAAAATTGTTTGTTCATTTCTTTGGAAAATAATAAAAATATTTTTTTTAAAAAGCCACATAATTGGCCAATTTGGAAAAAGCATTGACTATCTCTTAAGCACTGATGGCCTTTTAGCATTTGCTGGAAGGAGCTTCCATTCCTGTTGTGGTGTGGACTGACCATGAAAATTTGGAAGCTCTAAAGATTCCCCAAAAGTTAATCCCTAAATATATTAGATGGATGAAGTTCTTTTACAATTTTAACTGTCAGTTAAAACTTCTGCCAGGATAATACCATCCTCTACATCATCTTTTTTAAATGCAAAACAAAACAGAAATACATACAACATGAGAAAAAGACAGGACACAATACCGACCAGGTTCCCCAGAAAGAGAACACAAAATATCAGGAGGTAGTTAATTTGTCTGTAAGGGAATTCACTTTCCATCAACTTCAAGTATTGAAAAAAGCCCTATCTTTTGTTCCTACACCTAAAACTAACCACTTTCAAACTATGATTGAGATACAGAAATTGTTTAGAAAGGTTAAGATTGCAGATTTCTTTTAAGATCAAGAGGGTTTAACTTTCTGATTTAGGAAAAGAATGATAGTAATAAAGGCAGTAACCGAAGCTAAGAAATTTTGGGACCAAGAGGAAAGAAGAAGAAATAGATACAAAGAAAGTGATAAAGAGAGAGAACACTCTGAACAAAGAAATAAGGAGAAAACAGGGAAGAAAGGGATAGCAGCGAAGAAGAAGTAGAAGAAGTTGATAAAGGAGATAGTAATCAAGAAAGCCAGGGTGCAGAAAATTGGATATATAGAAAAGAAGTGTTAGTATCAGAAGAACAATTTTTGGAGGAGACAGAGCCTGTACAACAAAGTGGAGAGGAAGAATCGTTAGATGAAGGGGAGATAGAGGTGACATAGTTAAAGATAGTAAATACAGATATTGGAGAGTTACATTAAAGTTAGTGCCTGTATAGAATATAGAATAATCATGGAAGATAGTATATGAAGAGTTAGGAGTTAGGAGATTATGGAAAGTGTAAAATATTTATCATGGAATGTTAAACACTGCACAGAAGTGAAATAAAATACATCACTACACACAAAAATTAAGAATTGATATATCTTGTTTACAAGAAACACATATAAGAAGTAAAGATACAAAATACTTGAAGAATTCTAGATTGGGAAAGGAATATATTTCAATGGCAAGAAATAAAAAAAGGAGTGGTATTATACGTAAATCACAAGTAAGATGTGGTACCCAAGGGAACTTAACAAAACCTATTGTTGTCCATAAAGGTGTACGCCAAGGATGCATTTTGGCACCCCTATTATTTAACCTTTATCTTAATGATCTCTGACTTTATTTCCTTGGAAGCACACCACTCCCCCAAATTGGCTTCTGTTAATATTCCCCTGCTCTTGTATGCAGATGATGCAGTTTTCCTTTCTTTTTCAAAAATAGGTCTGAAACAAATCCTAAGAGCCTTTGGAAGTTACTGTAATAAAAATTCTTTAATAATTAACTATTGTAAAACTAAAATTATGGCTTTCTCTAAAAACAAGAGACGATTTAAGTGGACTCTTAATGGACATACCATCGAGCAAGTTAACTCCTTTAAGTATCTAGGGATAACTTTTCAATCTTCTCGTAGCTGGAAATCTCAAAGGTTAATTGCTGCTCAGTCAGCAAATAATAATGTCAGGGCACTGATTCGTTTTTTCTTTACTAAAGGAGGGCAATTCCTACCAGCAGCATTGAAGGTGTTTCAGGTCAAGATCATACCACAATTGCTATATGGTATTCCCATTTGGATCCAAGGCTTTTTTGTAGAATTAGAACGAGTTCTTTCTGTCTATCTTCGAAAATTATTTGGAGTACCCAATTGTGTTCCATCAGCTGTTTTACGCCTTGAGGCGGGTTGCCATTCAGTTGAATGTATTGCCTGGAAATGGACCCTAAAGTACTGGCTGAAAATTTTTTATGCTGGCACTGATTCGGGTTTTTGCATTTAATTAAGGAAGATAGCTATACAACTCTCTGGTCTAAATGTATCCAGGAGAAATTGTTGAGATTAGGCCTTTCCAGCAACTTTCTTATTACACAAGATTTGTCGAAAGCCCAGCACATTCTTTCACGCCGCATTAAAGATATTGATAATCAATATTCTTTGTCCTCTGCTCATACCTCCTGTTCTCCTATTACTTTAGGGCTAAAATTTAATCTTGAAAGGGAAGCATTTTATCTGCAAAACTTGACTATTTCAAAGTACCGGTCTGTGTTCTCTAAAGCCAGATTCAACGTAATTCCTTCAGCGGTTTTAGAGGGTCGTTATAAGGGAATTCCCTACCACGACCGGGTTTGCCCTTGTGGCGATGGTTCTGTTGAGTCCTTAGAACATGTTTTGTTTTTTTGTAATTTTTATAAAGATGAGAGGCTAAACTTAATCTCTCCTCTCCTGCTTAAGTTCCCGGGCAGATCAAACAGCTGGTATGTGGAGTATCTGTTAAATGATTCTACGAAAAACAAAACAGAAATAGTCGCTAAGTTTCTCTTTTCTGCGGTTAAAGCACGTAAGGTTATGGTTCAATCTAACTGAATGGTCTCGTCTCCTTTTCTCCCATTTATATATGTATATATGTAGATACATATATGTATGTATGGGTATATATATATATATTATTGTTATTGTTATTGTTATTGTTATTTTTATTTTTATTTTTATTTTATTTTATTGTATTGCATTGTATTGTATTTTGTTTTTGTTTTTTACTTAAAGGATTATATGTATTGAATGTTTATTTTGTAAATTTAAGTAACCTCACTTTGTAAATTATGCATTTAATGTTTTTAAGGTTTTATATGTTTTATATGTTTTATATGTGTTCTTTTGCCTAATGGCCTGTTGGCTGGAATAAAGGCTGATTGATTGATTGATTGATTGATATGTAAATCAAAGAATTGAATCTAAAAAAATATCTGTAGATACAAATACTGGCCTAATGGCTGTAATAAAAAATGATTTGATTTGATTTGTAGATACAAATGAACACTATGTGTTAGTGGAAATTAACATTAAAGGAGAAAAAAATATAAATAGTGGGAATTTACGTACCTCTGACAAATAAAGGTAAATTTGATGAAAACTAATGAGTAAGCTCATAAATTTGGAAAATGAAAAAATCATAATAATGGGAGATTGGAATGGGGTAATAGACCTCAATTGGATAGAACATCAATGAAAAAGATTAAATCTAGTCAGGGAAAATTGCCAAATAACTTTTTTGAACTAAAAGATAAATTTGCATTAAAGGATATGTGGAGAACTTTGTATAGAAATGCAAGGGACTATACCTTTTTTCCCCTGTCCAGAATTCTTGGTCCAGAATTGATATGCTCATGGTGTCCATTTCTCTCTGTAAAAAAAAATTCCAATATGGATATCCTACCAGCCATATGGTCAGACCATAATCACATTCTAATGAAGATGCAAATAGGAAAATCAGAATTCAGATGGAGACTAAATCCAAATCTCTTAAAATATGATAAAATTGTGACTGATGCTCATGAGCAGCTTAAATTTTTCTTCAAAGAGAATATGAGAAAAGAAACATCTACAGATGTAATATGGGAAGCATCAAAAGCCTTTATGAGGGTTTATTTTTTGAAAAAAGTTTGGAAATTAAATACAAAAAACAAAAAATTACAACAATTGCAACAAGAAATTAAAACAAGGGAAGATAAATTGAAGAATGACCCCAAAAATAAAAAACTAAAAGAAGAATTGATAGCCCTAAAAAAAAATCTATATTAACAATAGAGGAAATACAAAAAAAAGATAAAATATTTGAAACAAAAGAATTTTGAGTTTTCAAATAAACTGGGAAAATATTTGGCATTTAGATTGTGAAAAGAACAAGTGAAAAGAACAATAACTAATGTAAAGGAAGGTAATGTAATATATTCAAAACAAGGACAAATTAAGAGAATTTTTCTAAGAGTTTATTCTAATTTATATAAAGAAGGAGATGATAGAGTAGAAATAATAAAAAAATATGTAGAAGAGTTAAATGTGACTAAAATAATAGAGGAGCACAAAATTGAATTGAACAAAAAAATCGAAGCTCAAGAGATCCTGGAAGTTGTAAAGAAAATTAAAGGGGATAAATGTCCGTGTCCGGACGGATTTATTCCAGAATACTATAAAACGTTTGTATATCAATTGGTGGGTCCACTACAAGAAACTATGAATGGGATATTAGAAGGAAAAATACCTAAAACATGGCTACAAGGCAACATAACATTGATGCCTAAAGAAAATAGATACTACTGATCCAAAAAATTATAGGTCTATATTCCTTTTAAATTGTGATTACAAAATTTTTGCAAATATATTGGCGAATCGGCTAAAAAAATGGTTAGTAAATTGGATTAACGAAGACCAGGAAGGTTTTTGACTGGGAAGAATGATAAAAGATAATACGAGGCATTTATTAAATCTAATAGAATATCATGGGGAAAATATAGATAAGCAATTGGCGATTTTCTTCCTGGATATTGAAAAGGCTTTTGATAGCCTGAATTGGAAATTTATGTTAGAAATTCTAGAGAGAATAGACTCTGAAGATAATCTCTTTAAATGGATAAAAGCAATTTATTCTAATCAAGAAGCTAGATGATTAATAAATGGAGAATCTACTTCAAGTTTTGAAATTAGGAGAGGGTTAGACAAGGGTGCCCACTATCCCCACTATTATTCATATTAAATTTCGAAATATTAATGAACAAGATTAGAAGAGAAAAAAACTATTCAAGGAATAAGATTAAAAGGGGAGGAGTTTAAAGTGCAAGTTTTTGGTGACTATTTAATGGTATCAATATCAAACCCTTTGGAAAGTATAGGAAAACTATTATTAATATTAAAGCAATATGGGGAAGCTACTGGCCTTAAAATAAACAGAGAGAAAATGAAGAAGTTATTAATGAATTTAACAAAAGAAGAGGGAAAAAAATTAAAAGATAATTCTAAATTTCAAGAGATAAAAAAAGTAAAATATTTAGGAATAAATTTTACAAAAAAGAACTCAGACATTTATAAAAATAACTATGAAAAAGTATGGGGAGAAATAAAAAAAGATTTAGACAGATGGAGGAAACAGAAATCATCATGGATGGGCAAGATTGCAACTATAAAGATGAATGTCCTTCCAAAAATACTATTTTTATTTCAAAATGTTCCAATCTTAATAAATGATAACCCTTTCAAGAAATGGCAAAAAGATTTATCTAACTTCATTTTGGAAAATAAAAAACCAAGAGTAAGGATGAAATTAATGCAGGATGAAGTAAGTAGAGGTGGTATGGGACTACCAGAGTTAAAAAAATATATTACTATGCCTGCATATTATACTGGTTTCTTGATTGGATAAAATTGAATAAGGAAAGAAATTTAAAAATTAGAAGGCTACGATAATGTTTACAGTTGGCATGGCTATTTAATATATGATAAAATTAGACTTCACAAAGATTTTAATGATCATTATGTAAGAAGAGCCATGCTAAGAGTATGGAATATAGTTAGAAGTAAATGGCCGGACAACATACCTAAATGGACTGCGATAAATGAAGCATTCTTGAGTAAAGATAAAATGGGGGGAAATAATTGGCTAACATATAATGATTTAATATTAGAAGATTACCCAAATATGATTATCAAAACTCAGGAGTAATTGAATAGAGAAGGTTACAATTGTAATTGGTTTAAATATTGACAGTTAAGAGAATGCTTTTTAATGGACAGGAAAATAAAAAAATAGGCACAATGGATAAAGAATTTGAAGAGATAATAGAAATGGAAGATAGACATATCATATCCAAATTATATTAAATGCTTTTGAAATTAGATATAGAAAAAGAATGGATAAAACCACATATGGTAAGGTGGGCACAAGATTTTGGTACCAACATACAACTAGAACAATAGGAAAAGTGCTGGAACAAAAGAATGAGATATACACTAAATTATGATATTAAAGAAAATTACTTTAAGATGCAATTCCGTTGGTACCTAACCCCATACAAATTAGCCAAAATGAAGAAAAGTAAAATAAACAAATGTTGGAAATGCAAATTAAAGATAGGTACCTTCTACCATATGTGGTGGAGGTGTGAAAAAGCAAAAAAATACTGGAGAAGTATACACCAAGAAATAATTAAAATATTTAATTTGCAACTAAATTTAGATCCTAAAATGTACCTATTTGGAATGATTTCAGATGAAAATCTAAAAAAAGACTTTGGTAAATTAATTTTCTATCTAAGTATAGCAGCGAGGATTAATTATGCTGCAAATTGGAAACAGGAGGAAATTCCCACTATTAATGACTGGTATATGAAAATTTATGATTTCATGGAAATGGATAAACTCAATGAAATGTTAAGGAAAAAGATTTAGAAAGTTTTAAAAGAAATTGGAGTCCAATGTTTGAGTATTTGAGATCTGAATGGGGAGCTCAATATTTGATAGATTGGAATGATATATTGAACTCCATATGTTGTTGATACGATATAATTTAGACAAAACGAACATGACATGCAATTCAAATTTATTGATAATGTGCAAAAAAATAGCATGATGAAAAATGTAAGTGGTAAAGATAAGAGAAGTAAGATGACTACGGGCAGATTAGTGACTCATGATTGACAGAGAAGTAATTGACAGTAAAGATATGTTTTTGTATCTTTTTTGGTTTAATAATGAAATTGATATTTGTTTATATTTCTTTTTAAATCAATCTTTAAAAAAAAAAAAGATCAAGTGTCCTGATAATGATAGAGAGGATAGAATATTCAGAGGTAAATCTACCTTTTAAACCAGTAACCACCAATCATAATATCTTAGCCTTTGAGTATATTATTCTTAAAGAATTAAAATCCATTCAGGATCAATCTCCCACAGTTTGGCACAATTTAACACAAGAGAGTTTGGCTCTTAAATAACTATGCCAACTTCAAGATGTGGTCTTTAAGCCAGCAGATAAGGGAGGAGCAATAGTTGTTGGGATATGCAAGAATATGTAGCAGAACCCATAGACAATTAAATAATACATCACATTATGCACCCTGTAGTTATGACCTCACTAAAGACATTAAAAAGTTAATTTCTGGAATAGAGAAATTATTGATGGGTATATTAACAAAACCCTTCTTACCACCATCAGAGGAGCCAGAGGCAGAGCTTCTGAAGCCAAGCCTGGCACCAACTGCCCTTCTTACCACCATCAGAGGAGGAGCCAGAGGCAGAGCGTTTGAGGGCAAGCCTGGCACCAACTGCCTTTCTATTTTATTTTATTTTGAAGAGGAAATTTAAAATGCACACTCTTACATAATTGTATGTTGGTGGCTAAATTTGTATATTGATGCCCCCTTGTTGTGGGGGAGAGGCTTGCATACCCTAATGTAGTTGTGAGCTATGCTGGCGATGGTATAATAGCCACTGGTAGGGCTTCCCATGCCAGACAGGTCAAAACCAAAGGGTCTGACAAAGAGCATCAAAGGGTAGGATGGGCTCCCTAGCCTTATGGCAACCATCCTAGGATATGGAAAACTCTAATCCCAAACCCGGGCAGATGGTGCTCGTCCAACCCTGTAAGGTCAACCATCTAAGAGAAGGAAACTCTAATCAAACCTATGACCCAATGACCACGTTGCTACCGTCCATGCTTACAAGGCCACAGCAGATAAACCTTTGGTTTAAAGGGTGAGGCCAGTTCTGTGCACGCTGCGCTCCACCAGAAAAATCCATTGCACAGGCTCGAAGGACAAACTCAATCTTCAAAAAAGCCCTGTAGTGATAGGTGAGGGACAAAATGGCAGGTGTAAAGATGCACTGGAAGCCGCAGACCTAACCCTGCATGCAGGCGGTTCAGGACTTTGGTCGCTTGAGGCTGACCCGTGAGATGACAGTCTTGTTCGGCAGCATCCTGAACGATCAATCAGCCTTTTCAAGGAGAGCACTGCTTGCTCCATACGGAGAGGGGCTTAGAAAAGGTGGCCTAACAAAAGCTCATCCCCATCAACCCAGTTGGATAGCCGCGGCCAACGGGCATCTTCTGATGCAGTCAAACAAAGACAAAGAAACAAAGGCACACACCAGCCTCCAAAGGTGTAAATAAACTTACACTTGCATGCTGGAACATCAGAACCATGCAAGACTCTGCAGATAGTGGACGTCCTGAGCATTGCTCTGCTCTAATAGCCCATGAACTAGCACGACTTAATATTGACATCGCTGCTCTTAGTGACATTTGTCTCCATGAGGAAGGCAGCCTTAAAGAACACGGTGCCGGCTTAACACTTTACTGGTCTGGCAAACCCAAAACTGAAAAACATCTTTCAGGAGTATGCTTTATGACTAAAAACTCCATTGCCTCCAAACTTGAAACCTTGCCAAAAGGTTTCTCTGATTGCATTATCTCCTTACGCCTCCCACATGTTGTTCTCTTCAGTATATATGCCCCAACTATGCAAGCCGACCCTATAGAGAAAGACAAATTCTACACAGACCTACACCACTTCATACAAAAAGTCCCTGTAGAAGATAAAATTATTATCCTTGGTGACTTCAATGCCAGAGTAGGAAAGAACTCCGAAGCCTGGAAAGGTGTTTTAGGCAAGCATGGTGTTGGAAATTGCAATGATAATGGATGCCTCTTCCTAGAATTCTGTGCAGAACAACAGCTGACTATTACAAACACTATCTTTCAGCAGAAAGATAGCTTGAAGACAACCTGGATGCATCCCCGATCCAAACACTGGCACCTCATTGACTATGTTCTAGTCTGCCAGAGAAACATTCGCGATGTCCGTCATACTCGAGTGATGCCCAGTGCAGAATGCCAAACAGATGATGGCCTCATAAGATGTAAACTAAATCTTCATATGAAGCTCAAACCTAACAGGGGTGGCATCTTAAAGAGGAGACTCCAAGTCAACAATCTTCAACAAGCTACCATTAGAGACAAGTTCCAGGCAAATCTGCAAACAAAACTTGAAGACTACCCTACAGATCCTTCTTCTACAGTGCTTTGGCAACATATCAAAAACAGTATCCTCCAGTCTGTGGAAGAATTCCTTGGGTTCTCCCACAAGAAAAATCAAGACTGGTTTGATGAAAACAACCAAGTGATCCAGGAGCTGTTGGCAAAGAAGAGAACTGCTCACCAGGCATACCTTGCCCAACCAACTTGCCATGTAAGAAAAGCAGCTTTCTGTCTCACGTGTAGTAAACTTCAACAAAAACTTTGAGACATTCAGAACAAGTGGTAGATCAATATAGCAGAAAAGACACAACACTGTGCATATCTGGGTGATCTTAGAGGATTTTACGAAGCTCGTAAAGCAGTGTTTGGGCCTACTTAGCAGGTCCAAAGCTCCTTATACAGTACAGATGGTCAAACACTAATTACTGATAAAGCCTCTATCCTGAATCGATGGGCTGAACATTTTCAAAGTCTCTTCAGTGCCAACCGAGTAGTCCAAGGCTCAGCTATCTAACATATGATACAAAAACGGATGAAAAATAAACTGGACATAGTTCTTACTTTGGAAGAGACCCTTAAGGCCATACAGCAGATGAAAAATGGCAAGGCAGCTGGGATTGATCGAATCCTACCTGAAGTTTGGAAACACAGAGGTCATGTACTCCATGCCAAATTCCATGAACTCCTTTAGTTGCTGGGAAAAAGGGGAACTGCCATCAGATCTCCAAGATGCAGTCATCATCACCCTGTACAAGAAAAAAGGAGCAAAATCCAATTACTCAAACTATTGAGGTATAACACTGCTATCTGTTGCTGGAAAAATCCTTGCAAGGATACTCCTGAACAGATTACTTCCTGCTGTTGCAGAATGACTCCTTCCTGAAAGCCAGTGTGGCTTCAGAACCAATAGGAGTACTACAGATATATTTGCCCTTAGACAACTGCAAGAGAAATGTAGAGAGCAGAACAAGGGACTCTATGTAACATTTGTCGACCTCACCAAAGCCTTCAACACTGTGAGTAGAAAATGTCTATGGCAGATCCTGGAAAGACTTGGATGTCCCCCCAAATTCCTCAAAATGATTATCTTGCTACATGAGGGCCAGCATGGTCAAGTCAGATACAGCCATGCTCTTTCAGAGCCCTTTCTAATAACTAATGGAGTGAAGCAAGGTTGTATTCTTGCTCCAACTTTATTTACAGTCTTCTTCAGCATGATGCTCCAAAGGGCTACAGCAGAGCTCAAAGAAGAAGACGGCATCTATATACGTTACAGTGTTGATGGTAGCTTGTTTAACTTAAGCCATCTGAGGGCTCGCACTGAGACTGTAAACTATTTAGTCCATGAGCTGCTCTTTGTTGACGATGCTGCCCTTGTTGCCCACACAGAAGCAGCTCTGCAGTGTCTAACATCTTGCTTCGCAACAGCTGCAGAGCCGTTTGGACAGGAAGTCAACCTGAAGAAAACAGAAGTCCTCTACCAACCTGCACCACAGGACAAACATCACCATCCCCACATCGCTGTAGGCAAATCTGTGCTTAAGTCCGTTCAGCAGTTCACCTACCTGGTAAGCATCATCTCCTCAGACGCCAAGATTGACAAAGAGATCGACCACAGATTAGCAAAGGCATATAGCGCATTTGGAAGACTTTACAAAAGAGTCTGGAGTAACAAACACCTGAGGTGAAGCATAAAAATAATTATGTATAGAGTCTATTTTCCTTTATGGGTCTGAAAGATAGGTCATCTATCGCCAACACTTACGACTCCTCAAACGCTTTCATCAGTGCTGTATACGCACAATCCTAAATATACACTGGACTGACTATGTGACGAATGTTGCTGTCCTTGAGCAAGCAGGGATCACCAGCATTGAGGCCATGCTATTGAAAACACAGCTGTGCTGGGCAGGGCACGTTTCTAGGATGGAGGACCATTGCTTCCCAAAAATAGTACTCTACTCTACTCTACGGTGAACTCGCCATGGGTCAGCGTAAGAGGGGCGCTCCAAAAAAGCGATACAAGGATTCCCTGAAATAACATCTCAGACTTGGCCAAATTGATCACCAACAGTGGTCCACCCTGGCCTCACATCGGGGGGCAAGGAGACACACTATCCATGATGCTGCAGCCTTATTTGAGAAGTCACGCCAAACAAGTCTCGAAGAGAAACGACAACACAGAGAGAATCACAACCTGGAAACATCACCTAAGGAGACCTTCTGCTGTGCTTTCTGCAACCGGACTTGTTTATCTCGGATTGGCCTTTTTAGTCATCAGCGCGCTTGCAGAAAGCGTGGGATGAGTTCTTCCTGAATCTTCATTTGCGAAGAAAAGCCAGAGAGAGAGAGTAACAAAAACACATATGAATTTTTGTTAGAATCAGAAGAAAGAACACCTGTTTTTTATTTGTTACCCAAAATATACAAGAACAAATTTCCAGTCCTGGGCAGGCCGATTATATCTGGATGTGGTTCCATATTGGAACCTCTTTCTGAATTTGTTGGCTCTTTTTTGAAGCCTTTTGTTCCACAAATTTCTACTTACATCAAAGACACGGGACATTTCTTGCAAGTCCCGGAAAAGATTACATTACCCAATGATGATTGCATTCTGGAGACACTTGATGTGGCATCCCTCTACACCAATATATTTTGTGATGAGGCAATGGAAATTATTGAGTCTACATTGGACAGGAGGAGGGATTATTTATATCCACCTACTCATTTTTTGTGTACATTAGCTGAAATTTCTTTAAAACAGAATTATTTTTCTTTCCAGGATAAGTTTTATTGGCAGATATCAGGCACTGCAATGGGGTGCAAATTTGCACCAGAATTAGCAAATCTATTCATGGGTAGCTTCGGGCATCAGTACATATTGAATGAAGAGAATATATTCAAAGCTAATATATTAGAATTTAAAAGATATCTAGATTATATTTTCATCATATGGAATTGCTTGGAGAACGATCTATTTGAATTTCATGCATATCTCAACAATGTACACAATATGATTAAATTTGAGTTGAATTTTGATTATGCCAAGATTAACTTTTTGGTGGTTAAAAGAGGAGCCTCATTGGTAACTGATCTATATAGGAAAGATACTAATACAAACTCTTTCCTTAGATATGATAGGGCCTCAGCAGACGGAGGCCCCGGAGACGCCGCGGGTCGGAGCGCCGGCGGAGCTCAGCCTCTGCACCGCGGCGCTCCTGTGGCGAATCTAAAAGGAGCTCCAAATTGGCGCTCCTTTTAGATTTCAGGGAAAGTGCGCCCTAAAAGCGGCGGGCGCACTTTCCCTGACTTATCCTCTGCAGCGCGTCCGGTCGCTGCGGAGGGAGGTTGCCCTGGAAGCGCCGGCCGTGCAGAGGGCCGGCAGCTTCCAGGGCGACCTCAGGAAGAGGAAGGGACGCCGCGGGTGCGGCTGCCCCTCCTCTTCCGGGTCTCGGAGATGGCCCTATTAGCCGTCTGCCGAGGCCCATAGTTTCCACGCACTTCATATGAAGTGCAATTTACCCTATTCACAGTTTTTAAGGCTGAGAAGAAATTGCTCTGGCCTTATGGAATTTGACAGACAGGCTAAAACTTTAATAGAACAGTTTGTCATTCAAGAGTATCCAAGGAATTGTTTAAAACAGGCTTACTTTAAAGTAAGAAATATGGATAGAAAGAGTCTGTTTCTGAAGAAAGAGAGGAAGCAAGTACAATCCAGAATGCTTATACCTATTACATATAATAGGCACACAAAATACATACAGACAGCTATGTTGAAATATTGGGATTTACTCCAGGACATCCCGGGTTGCTCAGAGAAACCTATATTTGTTTATAAATGCTCGAGGAACCTTAAAGACCATCTAGTACATAGTAAATGCATAGTTAAGGGGGCTCAGCCAAACTTGTTGTATGGAAAAGCCAAAGGTAATTTCCCATGCTATAATTGCAGTGTATGCAGATACTGTGTAAAAACAACTGAATTTATAAATCCTATTAACAACAGAATTTATTCCTTGAATAAGCTATACACCTGTGATAAAAAGGGGGCCATTTATGCCATTAAATGTCTTTGCAACCTTCTTTACATCGGCATGACTACCAGGAAAATCAAGATGAGGATATCTGAACAGAGGAGCTGCATAAGAAACCAAAGAACTACTGCACCAATGGTACAGCATTTTGTACAACTCCAACATTCTGATATGGACATTAAATTCTGGATAATTGAGAAAGTGTCTGGTACTGGTGTTAATTTGGAGAAGAAACTCCAAAGAAGAGAACGTTTTTGGATTTTTACTTTACAGACACAGAAACCCTTTGGTTTAAATGAGAGCTGTAACTTGAGTGAAACATTGTAATTTTTTGGTATCTGCTCTGGGTCTGTATATTTGTATATTTGAACCCTCATATAATTGTATGTAACTACTAATATTTGATCTACAGTGGGTATAAATACTTACAGAATAGCACTCCCTGCTAAATGGTTTCAGGTTTTGTAACACAGGTGTTCTAGATTTATGATTGACAGAGTGATATAGAGCTCTCCATTTCTAACAACTAATTGAGCCTTATTCTGCTGTGGTACATAAAGATAATAGTAAGTAAGGATATATCCTGAGTATTCCTTGTAATATTTCCTTCATTATAATTCAGAATTGGTTTATATATATTTTTTCCTATGTACTTTTTTTAGGTTTATATTGGACAATCAAATATTTACCTGTACTGGGTGTGCCTATATACATTGCTATTCCCTCTATGCTGTTACAACAGGTATACTTGCAATATGCTTTATTTACAATATGGTCTTCATATATGTTTGATAAATCATTGATATTATTATTTATTTTTCCAGCATTTCTTGACCACTGAAGAAGACCTAGTGACGAAACGCATTTGGTCATTATTATCTATTTCTCACTTGTAATGGGCTTGTACTGTCATCCCTCCCATTTGTACTTTTGGAGTTGTTAAATACTTTACCTTATATGTATTTTGTATGTAAAACATCTCCCTTCACTTTGTTTATTGGCTGGGATTTATAGTATCTTAGCCTAGCACGTATTGGCTACATTCAGCATTTTTAATGACTGGTTTGAATATTATTTTATCTTATATTCCGGTTCTGCACACAGAACCTTGAATTCTTATTTGCCTAATAGATTTGCAATATTTTTAACTCATTTTTTTTTTATTCATCACTTTTTCTTTCAATTTTGTTCTCAATAAAATTGAGCCAATTTCTGAAGCTTTTTCCCTAGACTTTTTTACTTTACCACAGAATGACAGTAAAAGGAAGGAGGTAGTAGACAGAATGTTCACATTGTAAGAATGAGGATTGGCAGTGTTCACCCAATGCCAAGCAAATGCTCAAGCCCTGGAAGTCCATCTGGAGCTAAGCTTGCAGAAAAGCATGGACAAGGCAGTGGAGGAAACACTTGATTCAAAGACTATGGGAAGGAGGTTGTTGTGCAGGGAGGCATCTCCTACAAGGGAAACAGGATCTATGTACCCCTAACACTAAAAGGGAAAATACTTAAGCAGTGTCATAATGTCAAAATGGCAGAATATTTTGGATATGTAAAGATGTTACACCTGATTAGGAGGCAGTTTTGGTGGCCCAAAATGAGACAACATGTGGATGGATATTTTACAACCCTCATGCTCATGGACAGAAATAATTATGGATTTTATTGTTGATCTTACCAAAAACCACAACAAGAAAGTGATCTGGGTGATAATGCATTTGTACATTTCAATTAGCAATTGACTTCTTAGTGTTCAGACCTCCTTTTTATGTTTATTAATTTTCCTTACTAAGGGCGTTGTCACACTGACGGCTCTAAAGCCGGCTGGAAGCCTCCTGGAAGCAATAAAGAGCCATTCCGGCGGTGAAAACAGCAGCCGCCGGACTGGCTCCTGATTGCTTCCGGCAGCAGCCCCTCTAATTCCTTTTTTAAAAAGGAATTAGAAAAATGGGGCTAAAGCCGGCCAGCGCCGGGGATGGCGCAGGGATGGCGCTGAGTGGGGGCGGGGCTTGCTGCGACGTCATGTGAACACGCGCAAGACCCCGGACGGACGCCGGAGAGCGCCAGGGATGGCGCAGGATGGGGAGGGGCTTCCCGCGACGTCGTGTGAAAAATTTGACAATGGAGCCGGAGTGGGGCCGGACGGAGGTAGGATTGCCTCCGTCTAAAGCCCCGTGTGAAAACGTCCTAAGTCTTTGCTACTTTCTGCTAGCAATAAGGTATCATCTTTATTTCTTAAAGAATAAAACTTGCATATCTTAAATTTATGATGTTTCTCCCTCCAGTTTTCATCCCTTCAGTTTTCACTCCTCACTCATGTGCATTTCAAGTATTTGGGGCACTGTTTTGTTTTCCACAATTGTTGACAGATTTTTTTTTTTTTTTTTTTTTTAGAATTTGAATTCTGTCTCTATATTTTGAAACAAATATGCCATCTGTTCTTGGTGATTTATTTTTTTCAAGTGCTTTGAGACCAGATGCCATGCCTCCGCCCCCACCCCTTGAGAGTTCTTCTTCATTGGAAGAAGAACCAAATTTACTAATGGAGGGGTCATAGCAGATGCCAGATGGGCAGCCAAGCCTTCTTTCTGTTCTGCAAGTTAGGTCAGGTAAGGAGAAAGAAGATGAGCTGGAGGAAAGGCCTCCCAGTTCCAGAGAAAGGCAGAGGCTTAAGTGTCTCATCTTCCAGCATTATCTCTTGTTTCACTTTGGAATATGTCATCACAGGACATTCAAAATTACAGTTGGCCCTCTACATTTGTGGCTTTGACTTTTGCAGATTTAATTATTTGCACTCCTAGTCACTCCTGAAACTCCCATCCAAGCTCAGATTTAAGTCCAGTAGAACATACAAGTTGTCTCTCTCTGGCTTTTCTTTGCAAACGAAGATTCAGGAAGGACTCATCCCACATTTTCTTCAAGCACACTGATGACTAAAAAGGCCAACCCAAGATAAACAAGTCTGGTTGCAGAAAGCACAGCAGGAGGTCTCCTTGGCTGATGTTTCTGGGTTGTTATTCTTTCTGCATTGTTGTTTTTCTTCAAGACTTGTTCGACATGAATTCTCAAATAAAGCTGCAGCATTGTGGATAGTGCTTCTCCATGACTCCCAATGTGAGGCCAGGGTGGACCATTGTTGGTGATCATTTTGGCTGAGCTTGAGATGTTGTTTCAGGGAGTCCTTGTATTGCTTCTTGAGGTGCCCCTCTTACACTGACCCATGGCGAGTTCACCATAGAGTACTATTTTGGGGAGGAGATAGTCCTCCATTCTAGAAACGTGCCCTGCCCAGCGCAGTTGCGTTCTCAATAGCATGGCCTCGATACTGGTGATCCCTACTTGCTCAAGGACAGCAACATTCGTCACATAGTCAGTCCAGTGTATATTTAGGATTGTGCATATACAACACTGATGAAAGCATTCAAGAAGTCATAAGTGTTGATGATAGGTGACCCTTGTTTCAGAACCATAAAGGAGAATAGTCAGTACAATGGCTCTATACACACTGATTTTTGTGCTTCGCCTCAGGTATATGTTACTCCAAACTCTTTTGTAAAGTCTTCCAAATACATTATATGCCTTTGCTAATCTGTGATTGATCTCTTTGTCAATCTTAGCATCTGAGGAGATGATGCTTCCCAGGTAGGTGAACTACTGAAGAGACTTAAGCACAGATTTGTCTACGGCAATGTGGGGATGGAGATGTTTGTCCCGTGGTGCAGGCTGGTAGAGGACTTCTGTTTTCTTCAGGTTGACTTCCAGCCCAAACAGCTCTGCAGCTGTTATGAAGCAAGATGTTAGACACTGCAGAGCTGCTTCTATGTGGGCAAAAAGGGCAGCATTGTCAGCAAAGAGCAGCTCATGGACTAAATAGTCTTAGTGCGAGTCCTCAGATGGCTTAAGTTAAACAAGCTACCATCAACACAGTAACGTATATAGACGCCATCTTCTTCTTTGAGCTCTGCTGTAGCCCTTTGGAGTATCATGCTGAAGAAGACTGTAAATAAAGTTGGAGCAAGAACACAACCTTGCTTCCTTCCATTAGTTATTAGAAAGGGCTCTGAAAGAGCACGGCCATATCTGACTTGACCATGCTGGCCCTCATGTAGCAAGATAATCATTTTGAGGAATTTTGGGGGGGGGGATCCTAGTCTTTCCAGGATCTGCCATAGACATTTTCTACTCACAGTGTTGAAGGCTTTGGTGAGGTCGACAAATGTTACATAGGACCTTATCACATGGGGCCCAACGTAGATAGAACCCAAACGAAATCCCGACCTAATACGTATTATTTTTCCGTGTGTCCACATGACGTCACACAGAACCCCAACAGAACCCCGACAGAATGCGGAAAGAACCGAGATCTTTTGAATTTCGGTTTTTTGGTGAATTGCAAGTGCGCGACGGGAATCATTTCGCTTTTGCCGGAAATATGAAAAGACAATACGTACTGGGGAGCATTTCCCCAATACGTATTGGGGAGCATTTCCCCGCCTGTGCTCCAAGGAGGACCTGAGGTCCTCCTTGGAGCAAGGTCCCGCGCAGGGTCGGCGCTCCGACGAGGACATCCTCAGAGAGCTGGCTCTCTGTGGAGGACCTCCTTGGAGTGTAGGCCCCGCGCAGGATCCATGCTCCGAGGAGGTCCTCCTCGGAGAGCCAGCTCTCTGGGGAGGACCTCCTTGGAGCGCAGGACCCGCGCAGGGTCCACGCTCCGAGGAGGTCCCCCTCAGAGAGCCGCCTCTCTGAGGAGGACCTCCTTGGAGCGCAGGCCCCACGCAGGATCCGCGCTCTGAGGAGGTCCTCCTCAGAGAGCCGGCTCTCTGGGGAGGACCTCCTTGGAGCGCAGGCCCCGCGCAGGGTCCATGCTCCGAGGAGGTCCCCCTCAGAGAGCCGCCTCTCTGAGGAGGACCTCCTTGGAGCGCAGGCCCCGCGCAGGGTCCACGCTCTGAGGAGGTCCCCCTCAGAGAGCCGGCTCTCTGGGGAGGACCTCCTTGGAGCGCAGGCCCCACGCAGGGTCCACGCTCCAAGGAGGTCCCCCTCAGAGAGCCGCCTCTCTGAGGAGGACCTCCTTGGAGCGCAGTGGTCTTTGAGTTTGGTTTGCAGATTTGCCTGGAAGTTGTTTCTTATGGTCTCCTCTTTAAGATGCCACCCGTCTTAGATTTGAGCTTAAGATGAAAATTTAGTTTCTGTTTGGCATTCTGCACTGGGCATCACTTGAATATGACGGACATCGCAAATGTTTCTCTGGTGGACTAGAACATAGTCAATGAGGTGCCATTGTTTGTATCGAGGATGCATCCAGGTTGTCTTCAAGCTATCTTTGTAATAGTCAGCTGTTGTTCCGCACAGAACTCTAGCAAGAGGCGTCCGTTATCATTGCAATTTCCAACACCATGCTTGCCTAAAACACCTTTCCAGGCTTCGGAGTTTTTTCCTACTTTGGCATTGAAGTCACCAAGGATAATAATTTTATCTTCTACAGCGCCTTTTTGTATGAGATTGCATAGGTCTGTGTAGAATTTATCTTTCTCTACAGGGTCAGCTTGCACAGTTGGGGCATATATACTTAAGAGAACAACATGTGGGAGGCATAAGGAAATAATGTGATCAGAGTGACCTGTTGGCAAGGTTTTGAGTTTGGAGGCAATGGAGTTCTTAATCATAAAGCCTACTCCTGAAAGATGTTTTTCAGTTTTGGGTTTGCCAGACCAGTAAAGTGTGTAATCAGTGCCGTGTTCTTTAAGGCTGCCTTCCTCACTGAGACGAACGTCACTAAGAGCAGCAATGTCAATATTAAGTCGTGCTAGTTCATGGGCTATTAGAGCAGAATGATGCTCAGGACATCCACTATCTGCAGAGTCTTGCATGCAAGTGTAAGTTTATTTACACCTTTGGAGGCCAGTGTGTGCCTTTGTTTCTTTGTCTTTGTTCGACCGCATCGAACATGCCCCTTGACTATGGGTAGCCAACCGGGTAGATGGGGATGAGCTTTCATTAGGCCACCTTTTTTAGGCTCCTCTCCATGTGGAGCAAGCAGTGCTCTCCTTTAAAAAGGCTGCTTGGTCATTCAGGATGCTGCTGAACAAGACTGTCATCTCCCAGGTGAGCCTCAAGCAACCAAAGTCCTGAACTGCTTGCATGCAGGGTTGGGTCTGTGGCTTACAGTGCATCTTTACACATGCCGTTTCATCCCTCGCCTATTGCTACAGGGCTTTTTCGGAGATTGGATTTATCCCTTGAGCCTTTGCAATGATTTTTTTCTGGTGGAGCACAGCGTGCACAGAACTGGCCTCACCCTTAAAACCAAAGGTTTATCTGCTGTGGCCTTGCATGCATGGACAGTGGCAATGAGGTCCTCTGGTCACAGGTTCAGTTAAGAGTTTCCTTCTCTTAGATGGTTGACCTTACAGGGTTAGACGAGCACCATCTGCCAGGCATACGACAGATCACGACATCCTCTTGGATTGCCTGAGGGGGTTAGGCATCAGAAGCACTGCACTGCAGTGGTTCTGGTCCTTCCTCTCGGACAAGTCCCAGAGGGTGCTGCTCGAGGACAGTAGCTCCAGTAAAAGGGGGCTCACCTGTGGAGTCCCACAGAGTGCTATTCTCTCCCGATGTTATTTAACATCTATATGAAGCCACTGGGTGAGATCATACAGAGTTATAGAGCTGGGTGTTATCAGTATGCTGATGCCACCAAGATCTATTTCTCCTTGTCTCGTTTGTCGGCCTCGAATTCCAATTGCATCTCTTCTCTCAATAAATGTCTTTGGGCAGTAATGGGCTGGATGAGGAAAAACAGATTGAAACTGAATCTGGACAAGATGGAGGTGCTCACGGTAGCAGCCCCGAAACCAAGAATTGGGCTGCAACCTCCAGTCCTGGATGGGGTCACACTCTCCTCCAGTGACTGTGTTTGCATCTTGGGGGTGCTCCTTGACTCGTCACTCCTGATGACAAATCAGGTAAATGCGACAGTCAGGAGCACCTGTTATCAGCTCCAGTTGATTCGCCAACTGCGCCCTTTTCTGGAAGTAAGGGATCTTGAGACTGTTGCTCATGTGCTGGTAACCTCATGTCTAGATTTCTGTAACATGCTCTACATGGGGCTACCCTTGTGCTTGGTTTGGAAATTACAGCTGGTGCAAAATATGGCGGCAAGATTAGTATCAGGAACATCTAGGAGGGACCATATTACTCCAGTATTAAGGTCTCTCCATTGGCTGCCTATCAGCTTCTGGGTCCAGTACAAGGTGTTGGTTATCATCTTTACAGCCCTAAATGGCTTGGGTCCAAACTATGTCAGGGACCACATCCTCCCTGCGCTCTCCAGTCCTCTGGGAGGAATTTGCTGCAGCCTCAAAAATCTAGGCTTTCGGCTACCTCTCAGAGGGCTTTTTCTGTTGTCGCCCCCAAATTGTGGAATTACCTGCTGGACAAGATCTGCCAATTAACATCTTTAGATAGCTTTTAAAAAGCTGTCAAGACGGATCTCTTCCGGTAGGCCTTTCCAGGATAGAAAATCCTGGCCTTAGGCCCCTCCTCAGGACCCTCTTTTCCTCAGGGGAACCCTATCTGCCTCCTCAAAAGCCATCTGCTACATTGCCGCAGTCCTCTGTTTTGCTGTATATTGTGATTATTGTTTTAACTTTGTCTATTTTTAATTTGTAACAGATTTAATAATCTTTTAAGGGGGTGGGTGGGCTGTAACTTGTTTTTACTATTGTACTTTATTTTATTGTGAGCCGCCCAGATTTATCTCAAAGGGTCAGGGTATAAATAAACTTTATTATCATTATTATTATTATTATTATAGGGTTTGGTATTAGAGTTTTCCTTCTCCTAGGATAGTTTCCATAAGGATAAATAGCCCATCCTGTCCTTTGACGCTCTTTGTCAGACCCTTTGGTTTTGACCAGTCTGGCATGGGAGGCCCTACTGGTGGCTGTTGTGCCACCACCAGCATAGCTCAAAACTTCATTAGGGTGCACAAGCTTCTCCCCCACAACAAGGGGGCATCAATGGAGAGGATATAGGTGTAAGCCTGAGATTTCAGAGGGATTGTAACCTCATCCAGCACAGGTGGAGTCCCTTTACTGGCCTCTGAAGAAACACTTCCTCCTGTATTTTTCTGCCTGTAAGCCTCATGAAAGGCCATTCTCTAGCTATTCCCATTAATTGATGGAAAGTGGATGGGTACTAGAGACATTACTTTTTCTGCAGTCTTACCATCACTATAGAGGCTCACCTGAACCTACATTATTATTTTTTACCAGGTGATTCTTAATCATTTTATTAACCATTTTTTGCCTTACAATCTCTGTACTGTTTTGCACACTAACACAGGATGTCAAGATGATCATAGGTGACTGGAGTGCCAAAGTTGGAAGCAAAGAAGAATAAAAAACAGTAGGCAGATTTGGATTACGCAAAAGAAATGAAATAGGTGAGCATCTGATAAATTTTTGTGAGGTCAACAACCTATTCATTTCAAACACCTTTTGAAAGAAGGCTTTTATACACATGGACATCATCAGATGGCCAACAAAATAAATTAAAAATAGATTATATAATTGGAAGTAAAAGATGGAGAAGCTCCATTCCAGTGGCCAAGACTAGACCAGGAGGTGACTATGGCAAAGACTATAAAGTACTTATATAAAAAAAAAATAAGAGTAAAACTGAAGAAGAAAACAAAACCAGTCATCATACCAAAATATGATTGGAACATTTACTGACAACATAAGGAACAGTTTTATGCTAATAAGCATGATCATGAACCAGAATTATGATCTGAAGCCAGGGACACAATAAAGGAAGAATGCAGGCAGACATTTTCAGTGGCCAAAAAGAAAGAATAAACCATGGATGGGAGATAAAATGCTACAAGCAGTAAAGGAAAGAAGAAAAGCAAAGGAGAGACAGGGGGGAAAAAATCAGGACGATGAATGGAATACTATAAAGACCGGTATGAAAAGGCAAAGACAACTATTATAATGTCTAACGGAGAGAAACAGAAGGCAATAACAAAAAGGGTGGAACAAGGGACCTACTTCACAAGATTGAGGAAATCAAAGGGAAATTCAAACCAAGAACTGGGATGCTCTATGAAAATAAAAATAATATAATTCAGAACCAGGAAGAAATAAAAAGACACTGGGTGCAATACACAGAAGAGCTATATAAAAGGGAATAAAGCATGAAAGACACATAGAATGAAGAGACATATGAAGATGAAACCCAAATTCTAAAAAGTGAGGTGGAATCTGCAATAAGAGAAATAGTGAAAAACAAGACTCCAGGAACACATGATATTCCAATTGAACTGCTGCAATCCACATTGACGGAGTCAATTCTAGTGCTAACCAACATATGTCAACAGATATGGAAAACAAAAGCCAACAGATTGGAAATGATTAATATACATCTACAATCACAAAAAAGGAGACACAAAAGACTGCAGCAACTATAGGAACATAGAACTAATCTCCCATACAAGAAAAATTATGGTCAAAATTCTGGAACATAGACTCCAACCATACATGGAGAGAGAAATTCCAGAGGTCCAAGTGGGTTTCAGGAAAGGAAGAGGCACTTGGGACCTTATCACAAACATATGATGGGTAATAGAGCATGCCAAGGAACCCCAAAAGAAAATCAACATGCTTTATAGACTATAGCAAAGCCTTTCACTAAATAGATCATGAAAGACTATGGAACGCCCTTAATGACATCGGAGTGCCACTACATCTGATAGTCCTGATGAGGAGTCTGCACTTAAGTCAAGACACTACTATTAGAACAGAATACAGAGAAACAGAATGGTTCCCAATTGTCAAAGGGATCAAGCAAGAATGCATCCTTTCACCCTATCTGTTCAACATATATGCAAAACATATTATACACAGAGTAGGCTTTGACACAGAAGAAGAATCAGTGAGAATAGGAGGAAGGAATATCAACAATCTAAGATATGCAGATGACACCATACTACTAGTAGAAAACATCACAGACCTAAAACAACTACTAAGGAAAATTAAGGAAGAAAGTGCAAAGGCTGTCTTACTGTCGAACATAAAGAAAACAAAAATAATAACCCTGGAGAATCTACATGAATTCACCCTAGATAATGCAGAAATAGTAATAGTAAAAGAAACCTGGGATCAAACATTGATAGGAATGGGGAATTTAGCCAAGAAATCAGAAGAAGACTAAGAATGGGGAGGGTGGTTATGATGTTAGAATATAGATGGGCTATGCAGTCAAAGCTGAAATGCAGAGATGTGTGTGTGGAATTTTCCTCATGAGAACAACATCTAGAGAAACAAAGTAAATCTAACACCAGATGGCCAACACAGACATAAACATGTATTTTCCCAAAGATAGAACTCATGGACACAGACTTTGTTATGAGAAAGGCTTGATAACAATTATACATAAACATCGTTAAACTGGGAAAGATAGTCACGTGGTGGATGATGGACAGCAAGAGGCTGAGTTAACATACATCATACAGGCATTATCCAATTAACATAAGGTTAACACCTAGAAGGTGGAGTAGGGGAAGGGCCTAGAGAAGCCTTTGTCTAGAATGTTATTATTCAAGATGTGAGTGTCTGTCTGTCTGTCTGTCTGTCTGTCTAGCAGTGGTTTGAACTGCAACCAGTGGAGATCTTGAGCTTTTAGGATTGTTAAAGATGTAATCTTTCATGACTGAACTGGACAAGTTCATCACAATGGATTTTACTTAGTTATCTTGTTTTACTTTTATATGCATTAATAAACTATGCTCTTTACAATGTGTCTTCTTGACTGAGGAAGACAGGATCCTGAAGAAGAGAAGCTGAGCCAGTTGATGGTAAGAATTACAAAGTGGCTGTGGATCACAGCAGCCAGCTTGTCCTGCAGATTCTGCTGGGTGCCAAAGAGCATCACTACAACACTCATCATCCACACACTGACATATGAAAGAATTAGAAAAGATCCTAAAGAGCAAAGATACACAACTGAGCACAAAAGTTAGACTCATACAAGCCATTGCATTCCTTATTACCATGTATGGATGTGAGAGCTGGACAGTTAAGAAAGCAGATAGGAAGAAAATCAATTCATTTGAGATGTAGTGTTGGAGAAGAGTGCTAAGGATTCTGTAGACAGCCAAAAAAAAATGGGTTGTCAATGTATGTATGTATGTATGTATGTACACCACTAGTATTAAACATTTCACAGGACAGAATATGGCAGCTGGCTGAAGAAGCTGGATGATGCAACATTTGGAAAGGAAAGATTGAACCATGGTGATAGGCATGGAGTGTCATTATCACACCACTTGGCGGACATGCATGATGCAAGAGGCTGATGCAAGGGACAATTGCAGACACCTGTGTGAGGAGATCATGCCATGGACAATGGGTATAAATATGGATAGGACTATAGACAGTGTGGGTCAATTATTGGTAGTGGATGGTAGCTTGGAGAGTCATTGTTGTGTATATAGTGCTGCATATACTTAGTAGTAACATTCTGTAAATAAAACTTGGAGACACTGAGTGATTTTTTTAGCATTTTGTGCAGTTACAGGTGCTGGTAGCACTGCAGAGCTCAGCAAAAAAGAACCACGAGTAGTGTGTGGCTCTGACATGGGTCCTAGAACAGATCAAGCTGGAAATCTCCCTGGAGGCCGAAATAATTAAACTGAGATTGTCATACTTTGGTCATCTCATAAGAAGGCTTGACTCATTGGAAAAAACTGTAATGCTAGGAAAGGTGAAGAGAAGTAGAAAGAGAGGAAGATCACACGTCAGATGGATGGACTCAAAGAGAGAGACCACAAGACCTAAGCAGAGCAGTGGATGACAGTGGAGATGTTTCACCCGCAGGGTTGCTAAGAGTTCAGATTGACTCAAGGGCAGTTAACAACAAAATGTTTTATTCCTGTTTCTGATTTTGCTTCTGTTTTTATTTTGTACAATTGAAAGTTTTGTTCTTTTTCTTTAAAATATCCTTTCTTTTTATGTTTTTATATTTTTAAAACTTGGATTCCTAGGCAGTTAAAATGTAAAAATAAATAAATAAATAATATCACCAATAGATCAATTACTCAGTGGTACATCACTAGTTTCCAATTTATTTATTTTTTTTAAAAAAAGAAACCTCAGGTATGCAAATCCTTGTTTACTTCTTCTACCATTGCCCTGGCTCCAGAGGGGAGAATAAGATGCAATTTCTGCTGGACTTAATCCCATCCCCATTGCCATCTCCTTGTCTTGTATTTAGATTGTAATCCTGTGGGCAGAGAACTATTTTTTCTTGTTCTTTCTCTTGTGAAGCTCCATGTACAGTGATGGCACTCTATAAATAAATAAATAAATAAATAAATAATGATGATGATAATGTCTTACAGGAAACTCTATTTAACAAGGACTTAAAAACCAAAAAGAAGATGACTGCCAGAAATAGTGCAAATTGAGTCCATTTTAACTGCCCTGACCCAGTACTAGGGAATCATTGGAACTGTAGTTTATTGTGGCACCAGAGCTCTCTGACAGAGAAGGCTCAATGTCCCAGAAAAAACTACACTTCCCATGATTCCCTAGCACTGAGCCAGGACAGTTAAAGTGGACTCAATTTGCACTATTTCTGGCAGTCTGCAAAGGCCCTTAGTAATTAAAAAAGCCTTTCCCAAGTGAGAGTCTCCCAGCAGGAAGTTTTAGTGATTGTTGAATCATATTAAATAGAGAATATTTTTACTTGGCTGTTGCAACTTCTTTTTAAAATGAACTCATCTCCAAGTTGCTCAGGGATATGTTTTGAAGTTAATCAAAATCGGATTTACTTGTTTAAGAAGATGTTACAACATAATAATAATGAAAAAAGATTATCCTTCTGCAAAAGGTCTTCTATTTAGTCAGCAGATCTTCCTGCTGACAATGAGAATTGTGCAATTCCTAAAGCAGAGACTACAGGAAAGTGCCCCCCCCCATTTATTTATTTATTTATTTATTTTATTGCACAGTAAAGGTGATCTTGCAGATGAAGGTTCCTAGATCCTAAAAGATGGTAAAATAAGTTGTCAAATGCTTTTCTACCTTGGGGAATACCACATTGTCTTATACTGCTTTTTCATCAAGGAAGAGGAAAAGTCTAATTTTCTGCATTTGTCCTCCATTCATGATCTCCATTTTAAAGAAATACTAATACTTCCTGGCAGCTTAAACAGGTCACATAGCTCAGTTCAACCCCGACCAATATTCCCATGGGAGTGGAAAACTCTGCAGTGCTTATCCATTTTTATGGAATAAAACTAAGTATTCTGGGACAGGGAGAAAGAATGGTGCTTATAATATTATGAAGTTGCCAACTGTGATTATTGTAATTATTTCTTTTCAAGGAGGAGTGGGTTTTCTTCTTTTCTGTGCTATTCCTTTATTTGTTTTATTGTTTTCTTTTGCTATTTTCTCTTTGTTTTTTTCTGGATTTTTCCCGTTTTGTAAGTACCCTCCTTCTCTGCTGCATGTCATTTTACTCCAGAGTAAAATGGCATGTGGGAAGGAGGGAAGGTGCCCAGAGTAACCTCCCTCCCTGCTATGCACCAGTTTACTATGGAGTAAACTGACATGGGAGAGGGAGGGGGTCACTCAGCCAGGAGTCACTTCTCCTCTGGGATGTCACCCGATGTGGTCTGTACCCCCCCCCCCCCGGTAATGCTAATGGCTGCAAAGAGGGTGGGGCTGAGTCAACCTGCTTTCCCCCTTTCACTTGTTGGAAACAACTGATTTGCTTCCTGAAGCCTGCATTTACAACAAGATCTGACTGTACGAATTACGACCCTGGACAGCTGCATGATTTTGCTTTCTGTGAACTGTGCATAGAATTTATGGCCCCTGATCTTTGGACTGATCGTCATTGGATTCTGCTGTCTTCTTTGGCTTCTGGATGCCTGACCCTGCCTGCTAGTGTAGGATGAGGACAGGCCTAGGTCTACTGTAGTCAGGACCAATCAGTAAGTTTTGAGCTTATATGATGTCAAATAGTTTGGATGGAGGCTTCTGTGGATAAAATGGCATTTCCATCAGTAGGAAATGTCATATATTTTTCACATTCTATCAGTGTACTTTAGCAGGGGGAATCATGTCTGCAAGCTTTATTGTGAGAAAATGGTGACCATCAGGTGAGAAAATGGTGACCATCAGGTGGTAGCAGATAGAACATGAGATGTGGTGGTGACAGTATGTTTTAGCATGAAGAGCTATACAAAAGAGATAACAAAATGAAAGACACATGGAGCAAAGAGCCATATAAGGATGAACCCCAAATTTTAAAAACTGAGGTGGAAGCTGAAAAAAAAAGAAATGGCAAAGAACAAGACTCTAAGAACAGATGATATGCCAATAGAACTGTTGCAATCCACATTGACAGAATCAAATCTAGTGCTAACCAACATATGTCAACAGATATTGAAAACAAAACTGTGGCCAACAGATTGGAAGCAACCAATATACATCCCCATCCACAAAAAAGGCGACACAAGAGACTGCAGCAACTATAGGACCATAGCACTAATCTCCCATGCAAGCGAAATTATGATCAGAATCCTGTAACATAGAATCCAACCACATGGAGAGAGAAAACCCAGAGGTCCAAGCAGAGTTCAAGAAAGGAAGAGGCACCAGGGATCACATTGCAAATATACAATGGCTAATGGAGCGTAGCAGGGAATTCCAAAATAAAATCAGCATGTACTTTATAGACTATTGCAAAGCCTTTGACTGCATAGATCATGAAAGGCTATAGAATGCCCTTAAAGACATGGGAGTGCCAACACCTCTGATAGTCCTAATGAGGAATTTGTACTCAGGAAAAGAGGCTGCTGTCATAACAGAACACGGAGAAACAGAATGGTTCCCAATTGGCAAAGAAGTCAGACAAGGCTGCAGCAGTGGTGGTGGTTGCACCCTACCTATTCAACTTATATGCAGAACATATAGTAAGGAAAGCAGGCTTGGACATGGAAGAGGGAGGAGTGAAAATAGGAGGAAGAAATATCAACAATCTGAGATATGCGGATGACACCATAATACTAGGAGAGAACCTCATAGACATGGAACAACTACTAAGGAAGATCAAAGAAGAAAGTGCAAAGGCAGGCTTACTGTTGAACATAAAGAAAACAAAAATAATGATCACAGAAAACTTACACACATTCAAACTAGACAGTGAGGAAATAGAAATAGTAAAAGAGTTCTCATATCTGGGATCAAACATTGATCAAAACAGGCACTGCAGCCAGGAAATCAGGAGAAGATTAACAATGGGGAAGGCAGCTATGAAAGAACTATTAAAAGATCCTAAAATACACAGACATACAACTCAGCACAAAAGTCAGAATCATACAAGGCATTGTATGCCCTGTTACCATGTATGGATGTGAGAGCTGGGCAGTCAAGAAAGAAGATAGGAGGAAAATCAATGCATTTGAGATGTGGTGCTGGAGAAGAGTGCTGAGCATCGCATGGACAGCTAAAAGGACAAACAAATGGGTCATAGAACAGATCATGCCAGAGATATCCCTAGAAACCATGATGACAGACTGTTGTACTTTGAACTTGCCATGACAAGGCATGAATCATTGGAAAAGACAATAATGTTAGGGGAGATGGAGGGAAGTAGAAAGAGAGGAAGGCCACATGCTAGATCAGGGCATGGCAACCTATGGCCCATGGGGCACATCCAGCCCATGGACCCCTGCTGCCGCCATTGCCAACCTCCTCCGCCGCACTGCCGTGGCTACCATTTTGTTTGCCAAAATGGCGACTGTGACTCGTTTGCGCATGTGCAGTACTCCTATGCATGTGCAAACGAGTTGCGGCCGCCATTTTGGCAAACAAAATGGCGGGGCGCTTTCCAAAATGGCATCCACATTGTGCGCGCATGCGCACGCAATGCAGGCATCATTTTGGAAGGTCCCACGGCGGCTGTGCAGCCACTGTGGGGCCTTCGGAAGGCCTCACCGTGGCTATGCCGGGTGAATTTGCCTGCCGTGGCTGCTTCCCTGGGCCTCGGAAAGGCCCCACCACCCCTGCTGCAGGCGAATTTGTAGACCGCAGGGGCGGGGGGGCCTTTCCAAGGCCCAGGGAAGCCCCCCATGCCACCACTGCAAGTGAATTCTCCCGCCGTGGGGGCGGGGGGGGGCTTTCCGAGGCCAAGGAAGCCCCCCCACGTGGCCCAGGGAAGCCCCCCCCGCATGTTTTTTTTTCCAAAATGGTGCTTGCGGCGTCATTATGCACATGCATGTGGGAGGGGGGCAAGTGCGCCCACGCAAGCAAAACCATGGCGGGCCAGCCCCCTGCGCCATTTCCCCCCCACCCGCCCCCTGGCAACAAAGGTTGCTGACCCCTGTGCTAGATGGATGGACTTTATTAAAGAGACCACAAATAAGAGTTTGCAGGAGCTGGGCAGAACAGTGGAGGACATGGGGGCCTGGAGATGTGTCATCCATAGGGTTGCCATGGGTTGAGACCAACACGAAGGTAGTTAACAACAACAAGAAATTTTTTTGCCCTAATCCAAGCATGGCAAAAAAGGGAGAAAAAAATGACAAAGGGGGGCTAGTTGGTAATTAGCACTAGTTTATGTCCCCTGGCTATTGTCAAACAGTGACCTCAAACTCATTCATGCTCATTAGAAAAAAACAGTTAAAAAGATCTCAAATAACATAAAATGTTAAAAGCATGAGAATAATTCTGAATACAGTAAACATTATAGTATACTATAATGCAAGCTCATGCTAGTATATGAGCATCGCCTCCCTCAAAACAATTAGATTCACTAATTAAGTTTCAATTCATGAACATTGTCAGCCTTCTACCTGACAGGATATAAGGGATCCAATGGTCCTCACTGAGAAACTGGAACCCAGTGGGCACCCAGTGATGGTCCTCACAGGGATACTGGGATCCAGAGGACACCAACATTAAGAAAACAGCTCCTTTCTTGAAAACACATAAAAGAGTCATATACCATAATGGAGAGAAAATATTGGATTGCACACTTAATGTTTTTCATTATCTGTCAATTGACCATACCTTTTCAAATCAATAACAATTCATATTCAAGCAGAACTATATTAATGAGTTCTCACAATATGGCTTTCCAAAGAAGTTACTTAAATAATATGGAATGAGGTAATGGTGGGATCAAATACCCAAATAGACCCTGTACATTGAAATCCAGGTTCCATTACTGCTTGTCATTCGTTTTCCATGAAACCAGGCTCTACACTCTCCTCTTTTGGCTTTTAGCATTTGTAGAAAAGGGTAGTGTCCATGGGCATGGTTCTGCCAAGACTGGTGTGGTTTATTAGACAGGATGTATTGTATTGTATTGTATGTATTGTAGTGACACCATAGCTAACATTGGTTGGCACTGCACACACGGAGGTGTAGGTGGCCCTCCTTGAATAACCCCATCACCTAGTAAACCCTATGATGAGACACCCCAAGTGAGACATAGGTAGGATCACAGCATTAAAAGAAAGGGGAGGGAGAAATAAAGGGATAGCACACTTTCAAGATTAGCCAAGGGCATAAGAAAGATGCCAAGACAAATAGCAGACACCCTTAGAAAGGGAAATTGCATCCAAAGCAGTATTACACGTAAGAGAGGGGTATGGACTGTGAGAAGCATGAGCTACACATGCTTCTCTTTGGATGCTACACATGGGGGGGGGGGTGCAGACTGCCAGAAATAGTGCAAATTGAGTCCACCTTAAGGGTTAGGGTTAGTGCTAGGGAATCATGGGAATTGTGTTTTTTTCTGAGACATTGAGCCTTCTCTATCAGAGAGCTCTGGTGCCACAATAAAATACAGTTCCCATGATTCCCTAACCCTAACCCTAACCTTAAAAGTGGACTCAATTTGCACTATTTCTGGCAGTCTGCAACCTCCCATAATAAAAATGAAAATGGAATGCATGAACATAACAGTAGTGAGGGGGAGTGAGTTAAAATGGACAGGAATGGGCCACTTTGAATCAGACAACCATACAGTGTTCTACTCAGGAATGAAAAGGGCCTCTACAGATGTCAACATCAACCTTAAATAAGTAAATAACTAAAGTAACCATTCAACCATATTTTCTGGAATCTATATCTCTATTAACAATCTAATACCTTATTTACATTATCATCTTCCTTCTTTATATATTCTATCCATGGTTCCCAATCCAAATTAAATTTCACCAGGAATTTTTTGTTTAACACACACGTTAATTTATCCATCACATAATAATTATATATTTTCAGTTTCCATTCTTCTAAGTCCAGTATCTCCGTACTTTTCCAATATTTCGTGAATAGTGTTCTTGCTGCTACAATAAAATAAAACATAAGTTTACCATATTTTTTTCTAACTTTTCATTTTCTGTTATATTTAATAGATATGTTTTGGGATCTGCCCCAACTTCAATTTTTTAAATTGTTTTTACCACTTCATGAATAGTACTCCACTATTTCTTTGCTATTGTGCACTCCCACCAACAGTGGTAATAGAATCCTACTTCCTTATTGCATTTCCAACAAAGACTTCTGGTATTTTTGCTCTTATTTTTATTCATCTTTGCTAACCTATATGGGGTCAGATACCATCTGTATTGACTTTTATAAACATTTTCTTTAATATCATAATTTACAGTAAATTTCTTTTTTTCCAATTTTTCCCCACTGCCCCAGTTTAATATTTTGTTTAACATCTTTTGTCCATTTCACCATGAAGTCTTTTATTGTTTTATCCTCTAATTCTATCTTCAATGGTTATATATATAATTTGGATATTAACTGTGTATTTCCTTCTTTTATTATTTTATCAAATTCATCATTAATTGAGCCAATCCCCTATGTTTTCATATCCATATAAAATCTTCTTTGAATTGACAGTTTTGAAACCAATTACAATTGATTCCTTCTGCTATCAATTCATCCTGTGTTTTTATTTCTTTTCCCTTCTGATAAATTTGTAATTTCCACATTAATCCATCTTAGATCCCAATTTGTTTCCTTCCTAAATAATGCCTCATTAATACCCATAAAGGAATTTTTAAATACTATTTTGATTTAAATTTTAACCAAATATGCAAAATTGTCTTTCTTACATAATGATTGTTGAATTCTTTATCCATTTTTAGTTTCTCATAAAACATATATGTGTGAAATCCATATCTTGTTCCTAAGCCTTTCAAATTCAAAACTCTTATTGTTCAGCTTTATCCAATCAGTACTCCAATTCAAAATGCAGGCATAAAAATATAATCTCAGGTTTGGAAGAGCTGATCCTCCTCTATCCGTGGTATCTTGTAATACTTTCATTTTTACTCTTGGTCGTCTTCCATTCCATATAAAAGTGGGAATATCCTTATGCCATTTCATGAAGGGGGAGTCATTTGTTAAGACTGGGGGATTCTGAAAAAGAAAGATCATTCTTGGAAGTACCATCATTTAAATAGTTGAGATTCTACCTAACAATGAGATATTTAGTTTACTCCATCTATTTAAATCCTTTTTGATCTTTTGCCATGTTTTTTGATAATTGTTTTTTGAATAGGTCCGAATTTCTATTTGTAAGCATAATACCCAAATATCTCACTGTTTTCTGCATTTCAAATTCCATTTTCTCTTTAATATCTTTTATTTCTTTCTCAAATAAATTTATTGGCATCATCATCATTTTGTTTTTGTTCAACCGATATCCTCATATTTCACCATAATCTTCCAATATCTTCATTAAATTTTTTAAATATTTTCTTCAGGATTAGCCAAAGTTGTCACAACATCATCCACGGAAGCCCTTAGTTTATGTCATTCCCTTTACTTTCACGCGTTCTATCTAATCATAAATTCTAATGTTATTTAATAATATCTTTATTGTCATCAAAAATAATAAGGGTGACAGCAGACATCCCTGTCTCACTCCTCTGAAGATATTGCACGGTTTTGATCTTTCTCCATTAACTATAATGTTAACTTCTTGTTTATTATAAATCATTTCCATCCATTTTAAAAAAAATCCCTTATATCTAATTTTTTCATTTCCTCAAACATGAATTCCCAGCTTATATTGTCAAAGGCCTTCTCTGCATCAATAAATATCATCGCCAATTTCTTATTAATATTTTTTTCATGTAATTCAATTAAATTTAGCATGCTTATTATGTTATTTTTTATCATTCTTTTTGGAAGAAAGCCAGATTGATCTTCATGTATCCAATTAATTAGAATTTTTTAAAAAATCTTTCTGCAAGTATAGACATTAATAATTTGTAATCTGAATTCAATAATTAAATAGGTCTATAATTTTTTGGATCTGTCAGATCTTTGTTTTCTTTTGGAATTAATATTATATTAGCCTAGGACCATGTTTGAGGTAATTGTCCCTTAATTATCCCATTCATAATTTTATGAAGTGGTTTTACCAGTTGATTCATGAAACTTTTGTAATATTCATTCGTGAACCCATCTGGGTCTGGGGATTTACCCCCTTTACTTTTCTTTATCGTATTTATCATCTCGTCCAACAATATTGGTTCATTTAGTTCTTTTTTATTTTTTTGTAGTTCTGTCAATTTTACAATACTTTGCTTATCCAAATATTTCCTTACTTTGTCCCTTTTCAGCTCTAGTTTTTCATATAATTTTTTATAATATTTTGTAAAAGCCTGAATTATTTGGTTTTGATTTGTCCAAGTTTTTTGACCTTCTTTTAATTATGAAATAGTATGTTTTAATTTTTCTTTCCTCAATTTGTAGGCTAACATTTTACCTGGTTTATTTCCATACTCAACAATTTTTTGTCTAGTAAATTTCAATTTTCTATTTCTTCTACCATTAGGGAATTTTTTCTGGATGTATTAATTTTCTTATTCTTTGGAATCTTTTTCAAGATCTGTTCTTTTCTCTCCAATTCTTTGTTTAATTCACCCAATTTTCTGTTCTTTTTTTGTTTGTTCGGATGCTTTTTTTTATAAATAGTCCTCTTACCACTGTCTTCAAAGCATCCAATACCATTTCTGATGATACCCCTTATCTAAATTTACTTTAAAATATAAATTTATGTTTTCACCAATTTCTTTTGATATCTTTTCATTTTTCAATAAATTATCATTCAGTCGCCAATTGAATTCTCTCTTTCCTTTCATTAGGAATAATGAAATAGGGTTATGGCCGAACCATATCTTTGGTAGTACATTCATTTTACCAATTTTTGCACACACTGTTTCCAAAATTATAAACATGTCAAGTCTCAACCATGATTTATGCCTACATGAGTAATAAGTTAATCTTTAGAATCTTTATATTTGGCTCTTCAAGCATCTTTCAGTGTTAAAAATTCTGTCAGGTCAAACTATTGCTTAGGTTATTTCTCTTGGTTTTCATTTAAAAAAAATCTGATTTCCTGTCTAATTTGGGATTTATAACCCCATTCTAATCACCCATAAGAATCATTGAATCATACTTTCGTGTTTGCAATAACTTCAGTAAATTTCGATAAAATTTTCCTTTATTTTCTAATGGGCCATATATACCCACCATCAGAATCTTTTGGTTTTGATAATTTACTTCCACTCCAATATATTGCCCTTGTTCATCATTTAAAATTAATTTTGCATCCAATCTAGAATTAATATATATATAACTTCCCCTTTTTTCTTATAATTAGAAGCTGCAACAAATTCTTGTCCAATTTTTGGGTATCTTAGATGTCATGTCAACATTTTTAACAAGTCTTGCATCTTTAAATTATTCACATTAAATTGGATAAAACTGAACAAAAATCTATATTTTAATTTTCCCTATTAACCAATAAAGAACCTTAGACCTCTTCCTAATCCTCTTTTCCAAATCCTCCTCCTGTTGCTCCTTCTGATATCAGGATCTCATCTTGAGAGTGAGTTTCTTCCAAGTCATCTTGAAATAGATCTATTTCTGACTTCCGGGTTGGAATGGCAGACCGGTGAGACGTGTTTGCAGTAGTTTGCAGAAACAGTCTAGCCATGGGCCTTAACTGACTGTTGATATGGAATTTTCCCCCAGCAGTCGAATAACTCTCCTGGTAAGGGGAGTGTAGAAAATATTCTTTGCAGTCTACGACGAGGAAGAGGAGGTGGAGAAGTTAAAACATCGGAGTTGTAGTAATCAAAGAAGGTTTGTTTGCCCATGGCTTTCCCCATAATATGGGGGTGAAGGATTGCCGCCAGCTTTTTAAAGAAAAGAAGTTTCTTTTTGTGGTTTTTGGCATTGGCAGTGGCTGTCGGATAGAGCAAAGGTGAATTCAAACTGCTTTCTTTTTAGTATTATCTTTTGTTTTCTATCGTCATGCCCTTGGAAAGAGACACAAAGCAATTTATTTATAAGCACCCTTTCTTTGTTATTAAGAACTTTTCCAGATATTATGAGTAGAAAAATTGACCTTGGATAAATCTAAGAAACAATTGGACTATGTGATTATCTCTTCTCTTATTTATTTTGAAATTTGGACTGTTTGGAAGGCTTGGCTTAATTACGTTTGGTAGCTGTTTGATTCTAGCAGAGGATGAAAGAAATATAAACTTACCTTCGAGGAGACCGATTGGAGTCTGATTGAGAATATATGAAAGACTATCCTCTATGGAAGTGGTGAGTGGGAGGAGGCGAGAGGTGTGATGCAGAGTTGCCAGGGCACGAAAGGGATACTGGGAGCAGTAGTCCAAGTGGCTGTAGTCAGAAGTCCCTTAAAGCGACAGTTAGCGCACGAGGAGAACACAGCCCAAATCACCTGAGTTGAAAAGGACACTGGGATTCGTAGTCCAAACCAGTTTACAGGGCGATTTGGAGGTGAAAAGTGGATGCAAAGGGAGAATATCGCCAAGAGACGTCGGGCTAAAAGTGAACTTTGGAAATGGCATCTAACCAAGAAAGCAACTCTATGGCAAGCCTTCTTTAAAAACTTGTATTCTGTGCTGGTCTTCCATCCATACAAGAACAGAATCTAAAGTAAGGTGAGGTGTAACACCTCTTTTTGCAGCAGCCCTTCCTTAGCATCCTAAAAACCTGCTCCAAAAACTTTGAAAATATATAAACAAACCTTGAGGAGAGACTTACAGGGATTTTGAGACCAAGCTTTCTCCCACTATTTGTTACCCAAGTTGTGAAGATAGACACGCTAATAGAGCTGCCATTAGAACTGTTGTGGACTAAGCCCCAAGTATTCCTGAAAAAACCCAGCTGGAAGGATTAAATTGGTGTTTTTAAGAGCTTAATAGACTCAAATTTGGGAGTACTATCAAGAGGAGTGGACAGAAGCTGGGTAGAAGAATACTGGCAGAAAGAGACTGTATAGAGAAAAATATATAGTCGGGCTTTAAATCTAGAGAATAATATATAGTTGGGCTTTAAATCTAAATTACATTTCTTTTTCTTTTGCCTTGTTCACCTTGTTTTTCTGCTTGATTTGGAAATTGTATCCTGATAGTCTGGGACTTTGGTTTGCTACATGATTAAGGCGGTGAAGAATCTAGTAACCCCTCCAAATCTTGTATAAACGTTGGCATTTTATAGTATAGATTGCTTGTTAGAATAAGTTGAGGTCTGGAAATAGTGTGAAGGCGTGTATTAAATGGCTACTACAAAAATCACCAGGGTGCAGGCGCAAGCGCAAGCCCAAGCCCAGACACAAGCTGGTCGTAGACCTTCAATAGAGCAATCTAAAGGGCCAGATCTCAATATGTCTTTGATGGATGAGATCAGGAAAATTAGAACAGAATTAAGTAGGGAAATTCAAGAGTTAAAGCAGGAGATGAACGATTTTAAAGTGGAGATTAAGAGAGAGATAAGAGAAGACCTAAAAGGTATTAATGGAGCTATAGATAAAATGTCATTAGAAATGAGTAAGTTCAAAAATGAAATTGAAAAAATTGAAACAAAACATGAAAATTTTGAGGAAAATTTGAAAGAAATAAAACAAAGACAAAAAGACCTGGTGGAAGAAAATACGATAAAAGATGTAAGAATTAGGGAGAGATCTCTGAAGGTCAGGGGTATCCCGGAAGAAGAGGGGGAAGATCTGTGGCAGAAGGTCATCCATATTTTAAGTACATATTTAGGTAAAGAAACTTCCCTATGTGAGTTAGAAGTGGACAATTTGTATCACCTGAATTCATATGTAGCAAAAAAGAATAAAGTACCCAGAGATGTGATAATCTATTTTGTCAGGAAATAGATGACGGATCTGGTATGGTACAAACATAAAAACAGCCCAATTACATATCAGGGTCAGGATTTGCACTTGTTCAAAGGTTTCCCCCCAGTGATTATCAGGAAAAGGAAAGAATATGGCTTCTTAACAAATGCGTTAAGGGAAAGACAAATCTCGTATAGGTGGAAGATCCCAGAGGGACTGACTCTCTGGTTCCAGAGAAAAAGAATAGAGATAAAAACCATTTATGATGCAAAAGAATTTCTTAAATATCTTAGGAAAGACAATAAGCGAGAAAAGAATAAAGAAGAGACTCAAACTACTCAAAAGGAAAATACAGAAGTTGAGGACAGGAAAAAGAAAGAGGAGGGCCAGATTACTAAGGCTAGGGAAGGGAAAAAAGAACAAGAAACTAGAATAACAAATAGACATCTAGAGAGAAAAGGCAAAAAGACAAAGGAAATGCAGTTAGCAAAAGATAGGTTACCAGGGGCAGAAGGAAAAGAACTTGAATCTTTGCAGATAGAGAGTGAGAGTGAGTCGGAGAAGGAAGAAGAACCAGAGGAGGAATACCCGCTTAGTGAAGAAGAATAAGACTTGGTGGAAATATAAATGAATTATGGATACGATCAAGGTTGCAACATGGAATGTGAAGGGTTTAAACGGACGAGACAAGAGGGGGAAAGTATTTCAATTTATAAAGCGGCAGAATATACAGATAATTTGTCTCCAGGAAACCAGAATACAAAAGAATAAAGTAAAATTGTTAGAAAATTCTAAACTAGGAAAACTTTTTGTCTCGTCCACAGATAAGAAAAAGAAAGGGGTAGCTCTATATATTAATACCAAATATGAGGCACAAGAAGTTATAAATGATCATATGGGGCATTATGTGGGTGTTACAATTCTGATAAATGGAGAAAAGATATTGTTGGTTGGGATCTATGGTCCATTTGAAAAAAGGGGTCATTTTTTTAGACATTTATTAAATGAAATAGAGAACTTAACTTTTGATGCATGCATGTTAATGGTGGATTGGAACGCGGTAACTGATCCAAGATTGGATAGATATTCAGAAAATAAAATCAAAGACAATCAAGGTAAGCTCCCCAAGGAATTTTTTGAGTTGGTTGAAAGACTGAATATTAATGATATCTGGAGAGAGAAGAACAGAGGGACAAGAGAATATACTTTTTTTTCCTGACCGTCATAAGTCGTGGGCTAGGCTTGATATGATTTTTGTCTCACCACATATCACCCCCAAGATTGTAAATGTAGAAATAAAGCCGAGAGTTCTCTCAGACCATAGTTTAGTCCTAATGCTGATGAGGGTAAGACCAAAAGAATTCAATTGGAGATTAAAGACAGAATTATTAAATAGTAAAAAAATCTGTGTAGAAGAGACAGAGGAGATTAAAAATTTTTTTAAGGAAAATATGGATAAGGGGACTAATATAAATATGGTTTGGGAGGCTGCTAAGGCTGTTTTTAGAGGCCTCTTTATGAAAAAAGCTACTGGAGCAAAAAACTAAGATCAAAGAAGTTAACAGAGTTACAGGAAAGGCTAGTTAAAGAGGAAGACAAATTGAAGCAAACCCCAAACGATAAAAATCTAATTTTAAAGATCAAATCAATTCAGCAGCAGATTTCACTATGCTTAATGGAGGATATACAAAGAAGTATAAACTATATGCGACAAAAGAAATTTGAGGGAGCGAATAAGCCTGGTAAATGGCTTGCTAATTTGATGAAAAAGGAAAAAGCGTAAAAACAAATAACTTGTTTGAAGAATCAAGAGCAAAGAATCACGGACCAAGATAAGATCAAGGAGACTGTTCATAGTTTCTACGAACAGTTATATGGTCTGGAAGCAGTACAGGAAGAGGACATAAGGAAATACCTAGAAAAAAGCATATTTGAACCCTTTAGTGAGGAACAAAGAGAATATCTAAACAAAGAAATTACACCCCAAGAAATTATTGAAGCTATAAAAAAAAACCAAAACAGGGAAAGCAGCAGGTCCTGATGGGTTTCCTGCGGAATTCTATAAAAAATTTGCTCAACAGTTAGCTCAACCTTTATGCTTAGTTATTAATGAATTGGGGGAAAATAGAGTCTCAGCCTCATGGAATCAGGCAAATATTGTCTTAATCCCTAAAGAGAACAAAGACAGCCAATATATAAGCAACTATAGACCAATCTCATTGCTAAACTGCGATTATAAGATCTTCGCAGCAGTGCTAGCAGAAAGACTAAAGAAAATCTTAAAAGACTGGATTGGAAAAGACCAGAACGGCTTTCTGCCTCAGAGAAAGATCAAGGATAATATGAGATTATTGAACTACATTATCATTGAACTACATGAGTGGAGAATAGATAAAAAACTAGTTATGGCTTTCCTTGATTTTGAGAAAGCCTTTGATAAGGTGAATTGGAGGTTTATGATTCAAGTGCTGGAGAAAATTAATGTAGGGACAAAATTTATTAAATGGATTAAATCAATTTATGTCAAACAAGAAGCATGGATATTGGTTAATGGGGAGAGGACTAAGAAAATAGAAATTCGGAAGGGCACAAGGCAAGGGTGTCCTTTGTCTCCCCTCTTATTCTTAATGGTTGTAGAGATATTGATAAATAATATTAGAGGAAATAAAAATATAAAGGGTATTAAATATAAACAATACGAATCGAAACTGAAGGCATACGCAGATGACTTGCTGATTACGTTATCAGATCCAGAAGACAGTCTGCAACAATTAATAAAGACACTAGATGAATTTAGGCTGGTATCAGGACTAAAAATAAACAAGGAAAAAACAATGGTAATAACAAAAAAATTATCAGAAAATGATAAGCAAGCAATAGAAAAAATCTCAGGATATCAAGTAACTAAAAAAGTTAGATACCTTGGTATTGAGCTGACAAATAAAAATGTTGATCTATTTAAAAACAATTACAAAAAACTGTCAAAAGAAGTAAAGAAAGACCTGACAAGGTGGAGTAAGCTAAAACTTTCCTGGCTGGGGAGAATGTCGGCAGTGAAAATGAGCATCCTGCCAAAATTTCAATTTCTATTTCAAAATATCCCCATTATAATTAACAACACCCCATTTAGCTCTTGGAATAGAGAAATTTTGAAATTTATATGGGAGGGCAGGAGGCCAAGGGTGTGACTTAAAACTATGCAGGACAGGAAAGAAAGGGGAGGTTTGGCGTTGCTGAACTTATTAGTATACTATGAAGCTAATTGTTTAGAATGGTTAAATGAATGGATATTACTTGAAAACAAAGAGCTGTTAAGTTTAGAGGGAATAGACCAAAGATTCGGCTTACACGCGTATCTTCTCTATGGAAAAATGAAAATACATAAAGATTTTACTAACCATTTTGTTAGAAGATCACTTATGAGGGTCTGACTAAAATATAGAGATAGAATTTGCCCAGATATACCAATTTGGACCTCTATTCATAAAGCTTTTCATAATAGAGAAACAATCTTATATGAGAAGTGGATTACGTATAATGACCTTATCATGAAATCAAACGATAGTATAAATCCTAAAATTAAGAATTTTGAACAATTGTTAGGTGAAGGGTACTCGATAGAATGGTTGTTGTATAGACAGTTAAGGCAAAGATTTCTATCAGATCAAAAAACACCAGGAATAAGGATAAAAAGAACTAAATTTGAACATTGCTTGATGTCGGAAAATACACACAAAATAACCCTATACTATAAGTGCCTAATGGAGTTGGCTATGGAGGAGGAAGTGGTAAAAGAGCACATGATTACATGGGCTCAGGACATTAAGCAGAGTATCAGATTTGAGTAATGGGAGGAAATCTGGAAAAAAACATCAAAATATACCACTTGTTATGATCTGAGAGAAAATCTCTATAAAATGCAGTTCAGGTGGTACATGACACCAGTTAGATTAACAAAATTTTGTAAGAATCTTTCGTCAAAATGCTGGAAATGTAAGATGGAAGTGGGAACTTTTTACCATACCTGGTGGAGCTGTAAGAAAGCGAGAAAATATTGGGTTACTATTCAAAGGTCTATGATGGAAATTTTACAAACTCAAATAGATTTGGACCCCAAATTATTTCTCCTCAACATTTGTGAAGATAGACAACTTGAAAATAAATATGGTAAACTCATATTTTATATGACTTTATGTGCAAGGATAGTTTATGAGAAGAAATGGAAGTGTGATAGTCTCCCGAGTAAGGCTGAATGGTTAGATAAATTAATTACTGTTGTACAACTAGATCAAGCCACAACCTTTTTAAGAGGGGATGACTGGGAAGAAAATGAGGTAATTTGGAAACCGTTATTTAATTACATTAATGAGGAAAAGGAAAAACCTTATTGAAATGGAGGAAAAGTTTCTTTTATTGACGGGAGATGAGACATAATAGCAGTAATATGTATTTAATTTGACTAGGAATGTTGTTTTGGGTTCTTAATCTCAAATATGGATGTAAGAAGAAAGGTAGTTAGTCTTAAAGATAAGGACTATGACTTGACTGCGTGTCTAGGAAGTCATTGGAATGTAAGGGTGTAATCAGTTGTTATGTGTTAGGTGTAAATATAGATTGTGTAATGTATTAAGAAAATGGCTATGTATGTATGTATGTTTGTATGTTTATATCTATTCTTTTCTTTCTTTTTTCTGCTTTCTTTTTTTCACTTCTGTGTTTAATTGTTTATTTCATTTCTTTCTTTTTTCTTACATAAAGTTGTATGTATGTTTTTTTTCACCTCTATATTTTAAATTCAATAAAAAAACATTTTAAAAAAAAGAAATAGATCTATTTCTTAACTTATTTGTTCCGAATTATCTCTTTCTTCCTCATTTCCCCAGGGCCTTTCTTGCCATCATTTCCTTTTCTGAATTCTGCTTGGTTTTTTTTTTTCTATATCCTCAAAAAAGTTTTTGCCTCTTCCACTGTGGTAATTTTAATTCTTTTCTTATTTATCCAAAAAATCATCCCTTCTGGATTGTCCCATCTATATTGTAGTACATCTTTCCTCAGCTGCATAGATAAACAACTATATTCCTTCCTCTTTCGAAGCAATCTTATAGGCACATCTTTTAAAAAATTTAGTTAGTGACCTTCAATTTCAAAAGGAGCATTGTGATGATATTTTAACCACAGGTCCCTCATTTATTTTTGCACAAAATAGATGACCATGTCACATGGCAGATTTTTTTTTTTTTTTTTTTTGCCTTGCAATATAAGAATTCAAGTGATAACATCTATTTGTTTCAAATTCAAAATTTCTTTCTTCTATTTCCAAAAATCTCACTAGTTTTGGAATTCATTTTGTCCACAAGTCCTCATTTTTTTCCTCTGGGAGGCCTCTTATTTTAATGCATTTTTCTCTCATTTTTTGATCCCAGTTTGCTTTCTCATCCAACTCATCTTCACGTCTTTTTTTAACATTTCTATCTCCACCTCCATTTTATCACTCCTTTATTCTAAAGCAGGGATCGGCAAGGTTACCTTACCTGGGGCCGGACTGCTGGTCCCCAAGTCTTCTGCCGGCCGAGGGTGGTGGTGGGGAAATGGCGCTGTGCACGCTCACATGCGCGCATGCACAGTACACCGGAAGTACTGTGCATGTGCATGTGCACTTGCTCACGCATGTGCAGTACTTCCGGTGTACTGCGCATGCACGAGCGAGTCATGGCCACCATTTTGTTTTCCAAAATGATGGCCGTGACTCGTGTGCGCATGTGCAGTACTCTGCACATGAGCAAACGAGTTGCAGCCGCCATTTTGGAAAACAAAATGCTGGCTGTGACAGATGCGGCAGCGGCAGCAGCGGCAATGGCAGCAGGACCATTCTGGGGCTGGTCCAAAGGCCTCAGGGGACCAGATCCAGCCCCCAGGCCATAGGTTGCCAACCCCTGATCTAAAGCTTCAATGTTTTGTTTTATCATTTGAACATCCGTTACTAATTTATCCACTGTTTGGTTAATTTCCTTCAAATCTTCTCTTATCTCCATCTTGATCTCTTTTTTAAAATCTTTCATCTCTTCTCTTATAACAGTTCCCATTTTCTCAATTTTATTATTATAACAATAATTGACATGCCTACATTTATTTTTTGTCCAAAGAAGGTCTTCTTTGTTGTTGTGGTTGGATATTCATTTTGGCTGTCTGGCTTCTAGAAGTCATTTTCTCTGATCTTTCCATATTATCCTACAAGTACCAGCATGCACTGCACTATAATCTGCTCACTTCCTCTTTCTTTCTCCTCTTCTCTCTTCAAAGACATTCTCTTCCAGTTCCTCCCCACTTACTCTATCTCTCTATCACACTACACTGTCTCTACTCCTCCAACTCTGTGCTTTTTGTTTTGCTTTGTCTCACCAATGTCCATGACTGTGCATTAAATTCAACTTGCCATTTTCAAGGTCAGTAATTATAAACAGAGGCAAAGAAGAGTGATTGATAGTGGAGTAGATTCAGACTTCCATAACATTCTTTTTCAAGTGAAGGAAATGAAACTCCCCCTCTGCCATATCTCTCATTCAAATGAAACCTCTCTTAATAGTAAATTATGCCAGGTTTTTTCTTCCCAATACCTAATAAAAATGCAGCAACATTCTTGAATTATCCACCTCCAGGCTGTTTAAGCTTACTTTATGTTAGACTTTATGTTAGACTTACTTTATGTTAAGGTGTTAAACTCCCTTGGGAGATTAAATATGTGCATATTCTCCACTTCAGTGTTTTTAATCAATCCTTTTTATTCAGTCCATCAATCCAGCCATTCCTGTTAAATCACTAGGTTGGATTATCAACAATCACTGTTAACTTGTTAGCTTTCTTATTTCTGCTTCCTTTCTTAGTTTCCCAAATCATATGATGTTTTAGAATGAAAGTCTCATTAAGGTCTCAAAAAGCCTCTTATTTGAGATAAAAAGGTCATAACTTACAAGTATGTTAAAAATAAATTTGCAGCACCCCTGTGCATTAATCATGCAATTAAACTGAATGAAGCCATGACTTGCTGTTTGGCTCCCTCTGAGTCTCTTGATCCTCCGCCTTTGTCCACCCTGGAACAAAGCCTGGATCTCTGAGCTTATCAGGAATCAAGCCTCTGCTGAGCCCCCTCTGATCTCTCTGTGCCAAGAAAAAATTTTCTGACCTTCACTGTTCATCTAAAGGTCCTGTCACTGCATTCATTAATCAGCCCCCATCAGAGACCTGTCAGGAGCTTCTAACCAGGGCGCCATAGCCAACCGGAAGCCAATAGTTTGACTTCTAATGCTATAGTAGGCGGAAGAGACCCTCAGTTTTGGCAAAACACTGTACTGGGAACTTCTATTCTAATGTCGTAAATAAATGTCTTTTGTTTTTTATCACAATAAGATTTTTTTTCCATTAGAAACTGGGTTTGCTAGTTCTCACAAGTAACACCTTTCTTCTCAGAGATAAAATGGAGAATGAATGAATGAACTAATGAATGGCACTTCTTGTTACATGGCATCCAATTTTTTTCTCAAAAACATTTTTTTCTTTCTTTAAAAGGGGAAAAATAGGTCATGTGGGCTTTTCCAGTATAAGATAAATTATAGTTTCAAAGAAGAATACAATAGGTAACTGCTCTTCTGTTGTTAGGCAAACAGGCGTAACTAATTTCTTTCCAAAGTATCATAACTTCAAATAATGCCATTGCAGCTTTTGAGGGGAAAAGAAAAGAAAAGAAAATTGCTAGAAATCTTTGTGTTCGGAAAAAAGATAAACGTCAGGTGAAGATGTTTTTGTAAAAAACAAAATTGAGGTGCCTATCCATGTACAATCATATTATACTTTGGTTTGTTTGATTAGCTGTAACTGCTTTGAATTGTCCTCATGCCACAGAGTTTACAAAGAATTATACACAGAACCTTAGAGGTCATTTTATCCCTTGGGTACCATTGATTTCATTGACAAGCAGAATGGACAAGATCACCCATAAGTGTGCATGTGCACACACAACATGATTGCATTGCTAAAGTTCTGTTTGCTAACCAGTTTTGAATACTTACAGGTACTGCAAGATTTATTTCTACCTTTTTAAGCTGAAAGCTGAAAGCTTTAAAAACATGAGTTAAAAGGAGAACACATAGTCTTACAAGGTTGCCTTCTGACCTGAGTTGTCAACACATACCAGCAAAATCAGTGCTGGCTGAAATCCTGTAGCCTTGGCCTGGCTCAGTTGCATACTAACTTTACCTTCTTTATCTGCTTACTATTGGCAGCACTTCCTTCTACACATCTGCAGTATCACCAACTACAATAATCTCAACCACTTGTTTCGTTACTGTTTCCCAAGTGAAAGTAGAAGAGGCAACAGTGGAAAGGATGGGAAGGAGATGTTAGCAGTAATGAGCAGCAGTAATGTTTTTGTAGTAGTGACCATCTTCCTCGCCCTGCAAATTCCTGGGAATAAAACAATTTCTGGGGAATGGAGAGGGGGAATTCAAAGATACAGATCAAGAAAAAAAAATTCAAAGGTATAAAGGAAACCATCAGGTATAAGATCTCTAAACGAAGATGGTTCAAAAGACTATGGGGTTATTCAGACATTTTTTAGTGTGACTATCTGATGAATGTCACCCACACATTCCAGTTTTGTTGTTCGTGGTTTTTTTAAAAAAAATCAGAACTGCATCTATGAGCATCTCTGCATGTTCTGTTGTTCACAAGTGTCAGTTCTTCAAATAAAGACCATGTCAATGATGCAGATATATTTGAAACATGTTCAAAGCATGCAAAGTTTTATCCTGGTTCATCCCAGCTCTATTTGTATCTGTTATTCACACAATCAACAATGCAAATATTTTAGGAAAACTCAGGGGGTTGGCAGCCCCCCCCCCCCCAGCGCCAAAAGCATACACAGGTGCATTCAAAGTGCATGTGAACAACAAAGATTCAACTCATATTTTACCAGGATTTTTTTTTTCATTGTCTGAATCGCCCCTTCTCAGTTCTAAATATGGTGTGTTTGAAAGTTCTGACTCAAATAAATTTTAGAATAAGTCTGAAAACTGTGCAATGAGTAATGATCATCATCTATCCATATTAGATAGTCTCCTCTCTACAGATTAGAAATGTGCTGATTGGAATGTTAAGACACTTTCCTTGTGTGTGTGTGTGTGTGTGTGTGTGTGTGTGTGTATAAAACCCACAAGGGTCTGCACATTAAGTATTCCCGAAGTAGCACAAACTATAAGTTGGATCAAATGAAGTGGTGTGTTGAATGGTCTTCCAATGGTGCAATATGGTACTTGTCTAACAAAATGGCATCTGCATCCTGGGTCATATCCAGATTTTTAGCTTTTGAGGCATGGACTGTTGCTTTCCTTCTTTTAGTATACAAAGCATCATGTACACTCCTAGTCCAATAACCACAACTTGCCAGATTCTATACTTGGAACTCTTACTTCCCTAAAGCCTGTAAATTTCAACACTATTTAAAATTTGAGGCATGGATGAATATAATTCTAATGGAGATTAGGATCAAATATTAAGATTAACATATTCTCTATTTTTCACTTGTAAACTGCTCTATTTATGCACAATTTAGTGCAGATCAAGCAATGCATTCAAATATTGCATCATCCTCATGTCCAATATGTTGTCATGCAGCAAGGATGTACTAAGTTGGTGAATAAGAGCAGCTAGAATCTGGAACAGGAAAGATTAAATTGTCCTGCTGCTTATAAGCAGGGGAATGACTGTAAAATATCCATCACCTGAAAAAATATCTAAACACTGTTGGTCTTATGCATTAGACACCTATTATCTAATATGAGGTAATCAGTGATAATGTCCACAAACATGTGCCGTCTGTGAAATGAATACTGAGTGGCACATGTCCCAAATCAGTGGAGATAAATGAGTTGGTTGGCAAATTGGTACAAACATAAAGGATTACTGAATTGTTTCATTTCATATACTATTTGCTAATCTTTTATAGAAAACACCAAATAGAACTGCGGGGGGGGGGGGGGGAGGGGCAAAACTTCTGATACAGCAGCTGTAACCCATTTCAGGAACTTATACTGCCAGGCTGAAAATTTATCTTTAAAAACCCTTTGATCTTATTCTCTGTCTAGTAGGACTACTGTATATACTCAACTATAATGTATAAATTGAGGGCAGGTTTTGGGACCAAAATTATGGAATTTACCATGACCCATGGATAAGTTGAGGGTAAAACTTGGGAGGCTTCAAGTAAAACTTCAGCGTTTGTCTGTGTGTGCATGGCAACAGAGACTAATTGAGGCTTTTTGCCTTCATTCCACTGTTTGTTTAAGAAAACAAAACTGTCATGCCCCATGGAATCATTGTTATACCATTAAATGGTCAAGGAGGGGGGGGAGAGAGAGAGACAGCAGGGACTATGACCCATCAAGTCTTCAGTTGTCCAGAGAGAAAGAAAAACACAGGCTGCTCTTATGTCTTACCTGCTGTGATGGGGGATTCAGGGTGCACACTGATGACTCCAACTTCTTTATTCACCAATGAACAACAGGAAGCCTCAAAGATGGGGAGGTGTCTGGCATTGGCGAGGCAGTGGAGAACATGGAGGAAGAGAGAAATTTCCAGTAGAGCTTGTGAGGAAAACTGAAGTGGATGCTTGGTGGAAGGGCAGGTGCCCATTCCTGGTGGGTGGGAAGCCCTCAGGTGTACTGTTTGGTATTCAGGCTAGCAGCCTTTTCCTATGCTTCTATACACATGATTAGCTGGCAAGAAACACCTTTCTTATATTAGATAAAGTTCTACTATATATGTACATATACCAATAAAGAGTGACTGCAATTCCTGGTGGTACTTTGAGGGCTGTATCTGTTATCAATGGAGCTGCCTGACAAAGGGGGGTTGCAGACTGTCAAAAATAGTGTGAATTCAGTTCACTTTTAGGGTTAGGGTTAGTGCTAGGGAATCATGGGAATTGTTATTTTTCTGAGACATTGAACCTTCTTTGTCAGAGAACTCTAGTGCCACAATAAAATTCAGTTCCCATGATTCCCTAACCTTAACCCTAACCCTAAAAGTGGACTGAATTCACACTATTTTTGACAGTCTGCAACCCCCCAAAGTTGGTCAGGGACCCCTGCAGGCAGGGGGTGGAACCACATCTGCTATATTATGACTATAGTATACTTTTAAAAGGTTCTTTCTCCCTGTCTCTCTTTTACGCTATACAAATCCACATGCCTGATTACAGTATCATCAAACTTGAGACTAAAATAAAGATGGCAGTAAAGTTTATTAAATCTGTCAGCAGCTTTAGTCACCCCTCCAATTTTGTGGTTGAAGTCTGTGGTCCACGTTTTACATGGACCAACAAGAGGGGAGACTTAAAATGGTGTGCGAGCCCATGGCACACATGCACATCCTCCCTATGAGGCTTCAATATGTGTGGTATTTGGGGTGTTTTTTTGGGGGGGGGGATCCAGAACAACTGCCTCCAACCCATAACTACTGCATTCCCCAAGCATGGCTAGGGTGTCCCTTTTCATTGATGGGGGAAACCTTTCAATAATCTTGCATCATTCTAGTCCCCAGATATAAAGCGTCCCTGCCGGGGCAGTTACATTATTGGCAATCACGTGATTTCATTGTCCCTTTGTCTCCCCCTGTCCTCCCTCACCCTCACTGTTTCCATGAAAATTAATGACCTTAAATTGTTTCCCCCCCCCCCCTATTTCTTTCTTTTCTTTTCTTTTCTAAATAAAATTAAATTGCTGTAGCAGAGCTCTGGAATTGCACAAAAGCATGAAAATAAAATAAAATGAAAATTAAATAGAAAATCTTAAAGGCACGATGGGTAGGACATAGGGAAAGGTGGCAGGGTTAAGAGAGTCAGGAAGAGAGTGCAATGGTGGCAGCAGCCCCAGTCACACAATTGTGAAGACATGTGCAATTACAAAGACACAAATAGGTGCAATTCTATTTCACTGACAAGTCGTATTGTGGTGACAATGAGGCTTATATTTTAAAGCCCTAAGTGAGAGAAAGAAGTTGGTAGTTGTGTGTGTCTGCTCTCAAATGTACATTTTTGGACTGATTTTGACTACATTTATAGATACCATTTAGTTTGCTTGCAAACATTTTTGTGAATATTCAATACTGACAGCAAGCTTCAGCTTTTTTAAAGAAAAAAATCTGCTTTGAGTTCATTTTACATAAACATGGTATTAAAGAAATTTCAAAGACTGTAGTTGCTATTACAGTTGGACCTTGATATCCACAGGGGATCTGTCCCCCCCCCCTGCAGATACCAAAAATGTAGGATCTCAAGTCCTGATGTCCCTAATGGCAGCACAATGTTTACATAGCTGCTAGAGTGACACATGCACGTGACACCATTGGGGACAAAGGGGCTTACTGTCTGTGGATACATAAATCCATAGATGGCAAACCTGTGGGTAACAAGGCCCCACTGTACTCAAGTTCTTTTATTCAAATGACATGCAAAATTGGCATCTCCCCAGGCAATGCTAGATAAATGTATTTGTGCATAAGCAGGGTTGCCATGGAAATCCAAAACAAAATGGAGTAATCTTTTTGGGGTCAAAATATCTGATGAATTTCCAGCTAACTCAAAGGACTCCAGTAAGACAAAGAGAATTTCTCAGGGAGGTTTTGTGCACACCTAAAGTGTCACCCGATTTTTCTTAAAGTCAAAATGAATTTGCAAACACTATTAGTTCAGGGCTACCTAACCCAACTCCATGACCCATTTCTGAAGCCAGAATAGGGGTATGAGCTGGATACAGACTATCCTGGGAGATGAGATGTGATTTTTGAATGAAAAGAGCATATTTCCATCCCAAAATGCTCTAGGAAGAGGGGCAAGAGGACAAAAGCAGTCATAAAACTAATAGAGGCTTCCAATGGCATGCATCATTTTTGTGATACCTGGCACATTCCCCCAATATATCAAAACCAAGTGGATGGGACTAGGTACAAAAAAAGTCCCCCCCCCCCCACTCCCCAGATACTATTTGTTTTTGTTTTCAGGAGCTGAGTGCTGTTGTGTTCTTTTTCATTTTGTTGTTTCCTCAGAATATCATTCAGAACAGGATGTTTTGGTGGAGGTAGGGGAGAGTAGATTCTATTTAGTGGAAGATATAATAACAGAATTATTACAACATAGCAGCATTTTGTCAAATGTCAAAACTCACTTTGAACTCTCTAGCTCTAACTGCATTCCCATATATATATATATATATATGCTTTATTAAGTTTTGAAAATAAACATAAAAAAGAAATGAAAAAGCAACACACAACAAAAACACAAAAAACACAACAAAAAGAAACCACTAATCCACAACAAACATATTTCATACATCTTCACATTAAAATAATTGACTTCACTATACTCATACACTTCGTCCCCCCTGCCTTCTCTTCTCCTCTCTCCCTCCTCCATCCTCCATTCTTATCTTCCTAAACCTCTCATCACTCAGCTTTCCTTCATCAGGATCAATATCACTTACTCAAACCTTCTCCACTTCCTTACTACAATCAGCTTTGCCAAACATATATATTATAGACACTACATTCATCTTGACTTCCTACTTTGGTTTGCTTCAACTATTTCCAAATAGATTTTGGCTTCTAATGCCATCAGATCATATTTTAGGAAATCCTGGAAATTGTTGTCTATTGTGGCACCAGCACACTCTGAAAGAGAAGGCTAAATGTCTCACAAAACTACAGTTCCTAGAAGTGGTGTCAAACTGGATTATTTCTGCACTGTGGATTGGCACTACAGAAATAATCCAGGCTGGCACCACTTTAACTGCCACGGCTCAGTGCTGTAGAATTCTGCAAACTGTAGCTTTGGTAGATGTTTAGCCTGTTCTATCAAAGAGTTCTGTTGCCCCAACAAACTACAGATCCCAGAATTCCATAGCATTGAGCTGGTTTTGTGCTCAGTTTCTTTGAAACTCTGCTGCAAAATTGGGCTGCTTATACCCCTGCTGGTGCTTCTTCCCTTAATGGCTGACGTTCCATCTGAGAAGCCCCTGAGTCACTGACACAGAAATGGGACACCTGGCCATCTGGGTGCAGCCAGGCACCCTATTTCCTTATCAGATGCAGTGACTGGGAGCTTCTCAGATGGATTGTTGGCCATTAGGCATGTCGATCCCAGGTTGGGTGTCTGAACAGCTCCATAAGCCTGCACTGACCCAGGGACAAAACCAGATGACCACTGGTCCCAGGAAAGCACAGGCTCCAGCCCTTATAGGAGAACAAGTGGGAAAAGTGATATAGGTTGGAAGTAGATGGATTTATCCCTCTGTTAGCCAAAGTGCATTTTTCTGAATTTTGGTGTGTGTGTGTGTGGGGGGGCATTCCACATGACTCCAGATGTACCCTGCAGTTGACCCCAAGTGCCACCTGGTCATACCAAGGTTACTAGGAGGACTGACAGAAACCATCTCAAGGATAGACAGGTAGTATGGGAGTTGCAAATGGACCATCATCACCTCCATAATCAGAAAGAATGGGCGATAATTGCCTAGATGTCTCACCTGATGGGCCAGCTAATGACATAATCCTTTTCCCATTCACCTTGAATATTGCCAGACCAGATTACCTCACCCATACAATCTCATACCTTTGCCCTGCAGCTAATTTTAGCCATTAAAAAACCTTGGATTTTTCCCCTCCGTGTGCTTTGGAGTTTATGGGGACACTACATCACTGTTGTCGCTAGTCTAGTTACTGGCACTTCTATTCAAACCAACACTCTCGAACAGCTGTCTCCCATGCCACTTCACCCAATTGGATCCCAGAGAAAGCCTCATCTGTAGTAAGTATCACCCATAGTATCACCCTGTAGTAAGTATCACCCATAGTTTTGCCTCAAGATTTTTTCCAAGCTAACTCCTAATTTCCTGAGTGTATGAGTGTGAATTACTGTGTGATTGTCCCTTTAATAAAATAATACTTTAATTGGAGAATTCTGTCTTTGCATCAATTCTTAGACCCACTGGCCTCTTGGTATACAAGTGGGAGATGGTCTCACAGGGTCTTTGTATCCGACTCCCTCTCAGTTTGAGCTAAATAAAAATCCCCATACTAGACTTTTGGCTACACCTCCTCTTGAAAAATCACTCCTTCTCCAATATAGGAATGTAACTATTTAACAATTTTGTCCTCATGGCTCAATTATTTCTGCACTCCCCCCGCCCCCAGCTATGGGAAAAAATAAATATTTCTCTGTAGTTTTACCCCCCCAGTAACACATTACAAGTCTTTGGAGAAATTATTCTGTGCAGAAATTTACATGTGTTTTTGGTGTGAAAATTGTGAGGTGTTTGATGCAAATACTACTATTACTAATAATAACAACAACAATAATGGGAAAAACCCATTTCCAAAACCCCATTTAGTTTGTGGATTTGTTTTCTTTTTGCAAAATTGGCCTGTTTAGCACCAAACATGTCAATTTTGCAGAAGCCCATATGTGTTTCATAAATTAGGGCAGGATTTGCACCCAAAATTCCACCCCTTCATATTTTCATACAAAAGCTCACATAACTGGCTGAGTTCTAAGCAACTTCACTATTATTTCCACTGCCATTTATTAGTGTATCTGTAAGGAGACCAGAAAAGATCAGATGATAGATGAGACCAAAGGCCCATCTACTATAGGGCTGGACAAAATGCAACCCTCCAATTGTTGCCACACTGCAACTTCCAGAAACTCTAGCCAATAGTGAGGAAAGCTGAGAGCTGCAGTCCAGCAATATCTGGAGGAATACACTTTGATATTTTATGATGTCAAGGGAAAGAGAGTCCGGCTATCTGAAGAATCCCAAGGGGTTGGCTTGGGACATTCAGAGGAGGGGGAAGATTTGACCTCAGAATCTGAGGTTCTCCTGCATGTGATCTAGTATACCTTCTTGTGTTCCAAGAAGTTCACAGAAGGTAGTTTCCTTTCAATACATTTATAGCAGGGCACCAAAGCATGTTATTGCCAATTATTGTCCACTCCCAGGAAGCTATATTCAACAGGATATTCACTCTGTACTTAGAGGGTTAATTGAGCCATCATGACTAGTGATGAATCTCATCTTTCTTGCATGTTCTAACCATCTATTAAATCCATCCAATATATTTGGGTGGGATGCTTTCAACCAGAAACTCAAGGATTTAAAACAAACAAACAAACAAGTAAATAAGAGAATGGTCATCATCACATCTTTGTGAGTTCCATAAATTGTGTGTAAGTGTTTTCCTTTCTCTGTTCTAAAGCATGGAAAGTCCATCAAGAACAAAGGTTAGTTCCTTTCCATCACTTCTGGAATAAAGGTTGGCTTTCAGTGACATAATTTGCTCAGGTACTGCAGTTACCATCATCATTTATCAGTTGATATTCCAACATGCTATGAGGCAGCAAGTGGAACATACTGGGACTCTAAATAAAATTCCATATGGAGCCTAAATCTTGTTTAGTCCCACCTATAGAAAACACATGGAATCTATTAGATGATGATGATGATGATGATGATGATGATGATGATGATGATGATGATATTACTTCATGGCTTTGCCTATCTCATTCTCTGTTCCAAAATCCCCTTTTTTGTTTCATGCTTTCTTTCTCTCCTCCTCCCCTGAAATTCCTGACTGTACATGTCTCCTTCCTTTCTCTTTTTCCTTTCTTCTCCTTCTCTTTACATATCTCCTGCGCAGATTTGTTTCCCTTCACATCTCTACTCTCCCCACCCCACATCCTTTTCATCCTTCCATAATTCTTGTGGCTCTTGTTCCTGCTTACCTCTTTTTCTTTGTGTCTCTTATCCTCTTTCTGACAGTACCACCTTTTCTCTTAGCACTATTCATTATCTTCCTTCTTGTTCTTTCTTCCCACTGTGCACTGCACATCTATTCAACTCTTTGCTTCTTCACAGTAAAACCTTGAAACCATGACTGGGAAACACAAGTTTCTCAGCATTTTAAAGCTGTAGATGCAGCAGTGTTCCTCTTCCCAAAATATTTGACAAATTTGATAATGATCATTATTATTGCAGGGATGTAACCAGAGTCAACAACTTGACCGCAATTTTTTTAAAAGGGGGGAGGGGCAAGAAAAGTGGCCAGTGAAGACCACTTATTAATGGCAAAAATCGAATATAAAGATAGATAGAAAACCGAATATAGCATTGTTATCAATATATAATGATGTAGAATGGAAGGAGGAAAAAAACCTTGTAACAAATTTGTTTACTGCTGCGATATTAATTATAGCAAGAACTTGGAAAAGAAAAATAAGTGTGAAATTGGAGGATTGGTATAAGGAAGTTTGGAAGATAGCAATTAATGATAAATTAACATGTAGATTGAAAGTGAACAAAGGATTATTGAAAAGAAATGATTTTGATGAAATATGGAAAAAATTTATTGAAAATGTATTAAGAATGGAAGACGGGAAATTGCCTCCACGGGAGGAGTTAAGATTTTGGATGGAGTATAAAGATGGAAATGGCTCCGGGGGTGGGGTGCACGGAGGGGATATTTAGGGGGTTTTGTTTAAAAAACAACAACGGCTAAGATGTAAAAGAATATAAAAATGTATGGAAAGTTGATTAATATAAATAAAATTTTAAAAAAACATTAATGGCAAAAATCCATTAAAAGAAGCTGCTTGGAGGCTTCTTCCGACCACACACTTGGAAAGGAGAGATGTAGTAGTGGTGGAAAGCAGAACTGCACCAGCTCTAGAAACAGCCAATAGAAAGCAAGCTGGTGGCTGCCAATCAAACTGAAGGCTGGAGATGAAATATAGGGCCTAAGCAGACTGCCAGAAATAGTGCACATTAAATTGAGGCACTGCCCTGGCTCAGTGCTAGGGAATTATGGGAACTGTAATTTATTGTGGCACCAGAGCTCTCTGACAGAGAAGGCTCAATGTCCCAGAAAAAAATACAGTTCCCATGATTCCCTAGCACTGAGCCAGGGCAGTGCCTCAATTTAATGTGCACTATTTCTGGCAGTCTGCTTAGGCCTATAGTTGGTTGGTGACTGTTGGATCAGATAGGGTTGAGTTAAGAGCAGTAAGAGTTACAGGGAAGATCTGAGAGGGACAGTTACAGTGAGGGTTCCAAAGAGGGACAGTTATTGTGAGGTTTCTAGATAGAAACTGAGTGTTAAAGTCCAGAAGTAAGGGACTTAATACCGGTGAAGAACTCCAAGCGAGGGAGTAAAAGTGAAGAGATATCCTAAGGGATATAGATAGTCATAGTGGCAGGTTTATTAATTAGTTTCAAGGAAAGCAATCCAGAAGAAGCACTGTATGAGGATCCTGGGTAATAGTAAATCTTATTCTCTGAGGAGAATAGTATAAAGGAAACTGTCACTGTAACAAAGTTGAGACTAAGAAAGTAAAACTCTTAAGTGAAACAAGCAACATAAATACATGAAGTAACAAATGTCTTATTCACCTATTGCTAAGTATCTATTGTTTGAAACATCTTCTAAATAAAGTTCTGTCATTATTTTGATAAAAGCTTGTCTGCAGCTTGATTGAATATCCATGCTACTAACAGTTAAAGTATTTTACAGCATATTTTAAGTACACATCTGACATTTGTACAAGAGTGAAGCAAATCCAATAATATCCAACAATGATACCTTTATTGGGCCAACCAAAATGCACAATAGGGAGAAGCAGTTGCACAAATAGATTGGAAGTCACAAGAAAAGTGACTTAAGTAAGGTAAACAATAAGAGCATCACAGTGATTCCAACTGTCCTGACACAAATTTAAGGTCCAGCAAATTCCTCACTTGCCTGACAGAAAATTTCATTATCTAAAATGTGGGGGAGGCAAAAAAAAAAGGGGGGGGGATCAGCTTTTTAAAATCTGATCCTAACCAAAAAGGATGGTCTGGTTAACGGGGTGCAAGTGGTAGGATCCTTAGGTGGGAATTTGTTATGCAGTGGAAAGGAGAAGCCAAGCATAGTCAGACACACATACTAGCCTTTAGGAAAGCTGATTTCAGTAAACTTAAGGAAATACTGGGGGTGATCCCATGGTCAGAAATACTAAAGGAGAAGTGAGTTCAAGACAGGTGGGAGTTTCTCAAAAGGAAGATATTGAAAGCACAATTTCAAGCATTCCTATTAGGAGGTATGAATGCTTAAAGGACATCCAACTGAGCTATGTTTTAAAAGGGACATGTATAAGAAATGGAAAAGAGGGGATTATCAAAGAGAAATTCAGACAAATAGCAAGTACAAGTAGGAGGAAAGTGAGAAAAACAAAAGCAAAGAATGAGCTCAGGCTTGCTAGAGAGGTTAAGAACAACAAAAAGGGCTCCCTTTTTGATATTTGCATAGCAAAAGGAAAAAGGAAATGGTAGAGCCATTGCATGGAGAAGATGGCAAAATGCTAACAGGAGACAGAGAAAAGGCAGAACTACTTGTTCTTTACTTCAGTCTTGTCACAAATGGAAAAGGGTGCTCAATCTGAGGAAAATGGAGCAGATGATGCAGTAGATGAAATACAGCACAGAATAAGTAAAATAGTAGTACAGGAATACCTGGTTAATCTAAATGAATTCAAGTCTCCAGGACCACATGAACTACATCCAAGGGTATTTTTTTAAAAAAAAGCTGGCAGAAGTAATCTCAATAACACTGGCAATGATCTTTGAGATTTCCCAGAGAACAGGAGAAGTCCCAGCAGACTGGAGGAGGGCAAATGTTGTCCTTATTTTAAAATATAGAAAAAAAGAGGACTGAATTATAACTCAGCCTTACATCAATACCAGGAAAGATTCTAGAGCAGATTATCAAACAAAGTGTCTGCAAGCATTTAGAAAGGAATGCCATAATTGCAAAAACAGTTAACATGGGTTTCTCAAAAACAAGTCATGCCAGACTAATCTTACCTCATATTTTAAAAAATACCAGCTTGGTAGATGAAAGGAATGCTGTGGATGTAGCATATATTGATTTAAATAAGGCCTTTGATAAGGTCCCCCATGATATTCTTGCAAATAAGCTAGTAAAAGGATGGTTAGACCATGTTACTGTTAGGTAGATTTATAATTGGTTGACCAGCCAAACTGAAAGTGTGCTCAGCAATGGCTCCTCTACATCTTGGAGAGAAGTGACCAGTGAGGTGTCTCTGAGTTCTGTCCTGGGCCCAGTGCCCTGGGCCCAACATCTTTATTAATGATTTGGATGAAGGAATAGAGGGCATGCTTATCAAATTTGCAGATGACACCAAATTAGGAGGAGTAGAACAAGAAGAATCTTTATTACAATCATAGACTAACACAGATAAAAGGGGGATACAGAATAAAAGAAGATAAAAACACAGGTTAAAATATCCTTTCAGATTACACAGCTTCTGTATAGGAAGATAAGATTGGTCCTAGTCTGCTGCAGAAGTTGCCTGATGAATTTTAAACACAACTACACAGAATCTGACAACATTATATGTTGTAGCAGGATTGATGCCTGCAAGAAAAGGAAGTGTAAAATTGATTGGTGTGTCCTCAGAGTTTATGTAATAAAGGTGAAATAAGGATGAGGCAGATGTTCCTGTAGTATGAGTACTGGAATAATACATGCTCTGTTGTTTCTATTTGGTGAGAGTCACAGGGGCATAGTCTGTTTGAGAAGGGGGTCTTCTTATATCAGCCTTCAAGGACAGCTGAGGGGAGGGCATGACATTGTGCCAAAGTAAAGGCTCTCCAGTGTTTAGGTACTTTGAGTTTTGCTACATATGCCATAGGTGATGCCAAATATCTGTTGGAGTGACTAGCAATAAAAATTGGAGTGCTAGTTAGATCCAGTTGTCACTCTATGTTTGGTAATTGCTTTAGCCTTATTGCATCAGCAGAAGATCTGAAGAGAAGTCCAGTGATGATATTTTAGTCATCACTGTCTGTTGCCACTTACTCTGGAAATCATCAGTCTGGGTCAGTAGATCAAGACCAGTGGGGAAGAATGATTGTATGAGCCAGTAACTCAGTATAGTTACCCACACACTGGCCTCCATTTTCATAAAGCCTGACTCCAGTCTCAGAGTTGCATTAGAAACACATTTTGTAGTTTGAAAAGCCAATCTTAGCAATTTGGATTGCACAAGTTCTAATGGTTCAGAGTTGGGGAGGGTCCCAGCTGAGATCTATAATGCAGTTGTGCAACTAATTTGGCTTCAAAAAGTTTGAGTACTACCAGTAAATAATAATAATAATAATAACAATAATAATAATAATAATAATAATAATATTTCTATTTCCCACCTCTCCCTGCGGATCGAAGCGGGATTACAACAATAAGATATAAAACAATATACAAAATACAATCAATACAAAAATAAAATATAAAACAATATACAAAATACAATCAATAAAAAAACAACATTATAATGATTCAGTAAAATAGCCAATCATCATCGACACCCAAAAAGCCATATGATCGAATTAGGAGTAACAGTATATAATAGCCTCCCCTTGTCATAAGAAATGAAGCTCCTCTGTGCTTTACCAGCTGTATATTCCCCATGTGCTTTCCTGCTACTAGTGACATGAAAGATTACCTCCAGATATTTGAAACAGGAGACCTGTTCAATCTTGTGGCCATACTCCAAATGCCATGATTTTAGTTTTTTGATAGTTCATCATATATTATCATTTATCCTTTCTGCAGCACTGTGTTAGTGCTCTTAGTGCTCTTTTTAAGCCAATAGGTGTTCTTGAAAGTACTGCTGCATCATCTGCATAAAGAAGAACAGAGATATGTCTTCCTTCTAGTTTTGGAGGGTGGAAGCTGGTGTTATCGAGATGCCCCACCATCTCATTGATGTAAAAGCTGACCAAGAGTGGAGCTACAATGCAACCTTTCTTAATGCCCTTCTCAGTGCCAATGGTATTAATGAGATGCCCATGAAGGTTAATCATACTTTGAGTGAGGTCCCTTCATGCAGCATATAAATTAGATGGAGTAGATGCCAGTCAATTGATGAAGTTTCAAGTTTCTCCCACAGTTTGGTTCAAGGTACAGACTCAAAAGCTGCATTAAAGTCTATAAAGGCAATATAGGGCCTTTACAGACTGCCAGAAATAATGCAGCTTGAGTCCACTTTAACTGCCCTGCTCAGTACTAGGGAATCATGGGAACTGTAGTTTTTTCTGAGACATTGAGCCTTCTCTGTCAGAGAGCTCTGGTGCCACAATAAACTACAGTTCCCATGATTCCTTAGCTCTGAGCCAGGGCAGTTAAAGTGGACTCAAGCTGCATTATTTCTGGCAATCTGTAAAGGCCCATAGAGAGAAACTATGCTGCAGGTGGAATATTTTTTTGATGTGAAAATGGAGCATAAGGCACTGATCTATGTTGGATTGGCCTTCTCTAAAGCCAGCTTGTTCCTCTGCAAGTATGTTTTCTTCTGTCAGACAGGTCTGGAGTTTCCACTGTAGTTATAATAATAATAATAATAATAATAATAATAATAATAATAATAACAGCAGCAACAACAACAACAACAACAACTTGGGTGGCTTACAGCATTAAAGGTGTCTCACATAAAGTTTGCTGATTATATTGAGGAGACTAATTGGTCTGTAATTGTCAGGATCTTCCTTCCTTTTTTAATATGTGGGGACAATGATTGCAAGCCCCCAATCCTTGGGTGTTCAACCATGGTTGTCAATACAGGTGAAAAGTGAGGCCAAAATAGGAGCCCAAATTTCCAAATTCTTTTTAATGACTTCTGAAGGTATTACATATTCCCCTGGAGCCTTCCTTATTCTCAATTGAGTGACAAGGTTCTTGATTTCTGACTCAGTCACCATTACCCACCTTGGGAGATTCTCTATATTTTGGCTTGCACACCCACTGTTAACATAAGTGTCAATATAAGGTGCTTGAAAGTGATCCTCCCATATCCCCGGGGGAATGTGACATTCCACTGTAACTAGTGCCTTATTTTGGGAATTTGATGTAATATACCAGAATAAAGTAGAAAAAATGAAATGCACAGATACTAGGGACAACAGTATATGTGAAAGTGTTCTAGGAGTCCTAGTAGACCACAAGTTGTACATAATTCAACGGTGTGATGTGGCAGCTTAAAAAGCCAATGTGATTCTAGACTTAATCAATAGAAGTATAGTATACAGATCAAGGGAAGTAATAATAGCACTCTATTCTATTTCAGTTAGGCCTCACTTCTAATACTTTATCCAATTCTGATCACAATAATTCGAAAAAGGATGTGGACAACCTGGAATGTGTCCAGAGGAGGGTGACCAAAATGGCGAAAAGTCTAGAATCCATATCCTATGAGGAGTAACTTAGGGAGCTGGGTATGTTTTGCCTGGAGAAGAGAAGGTTAATGATATGCTATGATGATAGCCCTGTGTAAATGTTTGAAGGAATGTCATGTTGAGGATGGAGCACACTTGCTTTCTTCAGCTCCAAGAATAAGACCCGGAGCAATGGATTTAAACTACAGGAAAAGGGATTCCACCTCAACATTAGGAAAAACTTCTTGACAGTAAGAACTATTCAACAGTGGAACATACTCCCTTGAAGTGTGGCAGAGACTTCTTCTTTGGAGGTTTTTAAATGGAGGCTGTGGGGGGTGCTTTGATCGTGTATTCCAGCATGGCAGGGGTTTGACTGGATGGCCCTTGAGGTCTTTTCCAACTCTAAGATTCTATGATTTTATATTTCTGTATTCTGTCTTTCCTTGAAAAGGGTGTTTACATGTTGAACACCAGTGAGCTCCTCTCAACACTTCACATTTACTTTGTTTACAACAATGCCTAATTATATATTATAGAAAACGCAAAAGCTTGAACACTATTTTGTGACCTTTAGAGTGGCCTTAATTATTTTGCAATTATTTAACCCACCTTTCCTAAATCACATATCTAAATATTCTTGAATGGCAAGGGGTTTTTGTTTTGTTTTTTGGGGGGGAGAGGAAGAAGTTGGTAAAAGGAATTCAAAAATTTGTTTAGGTTGTACAATGCCCTTCATTTCTTCTCTAGCCCTGCCTTGCTTTTTCATCCTTTTTCTGTCTTTATACTGTGACTTCTATATTTATCAAAGTTTGCCATCCCAAAGGTTTTCCTGTTGCTTTTCACATAAATCTTAATGTTCCTTTGCAAATGTGTATGTTTGTTTACAAGCCCTAAAATATTCCACACATAAATATTTAGAAACAGTAGCCAAATGGAGAAAATATACTCATACTCATATGTATCCCATGAAAATGTCACCTCAAATATTTCTGGTAGTTTTAATCAGCAGCATCCCCAGAGCTCATCTGTGTAATACACACAAGGTCTGAAAAGTAAACACTACATTTGCAAGCTACTTTAAAACAAGGCAAAACTTAGCAAATTAAGGGGCATCCAATTACACCTAAGGCCAAGCTTAACAGATGGTCTAAATAACAAGAGCTTGGAAATTATGCCCATGCAAACAGAGTCAAAATTACTCATTGGAATATAGTGTAAGACATAGCTGGTGCAAGGCTGAAAATATTTTACTTTGATATTTAAGAATGCATGGAGTAAATGCAGCACAAGTACAGATGGAGTTATCTTCCCATATGAATTGGCTACTCTGGACCAAACTGGCTTTTACAGGAAAACCATGCCAACTGTGCTTGTTAAATCTACTTTTGCAGTGCAAGCATGCAAGCAAGCAAGGAAAGTGTGTGCATGGCAGCATACATGTATGCTAGAATAGATGTTATCAAAATGTTAATACTGCTTTCTTCATCTACAAGATATGTTGACTCAGGATCAACTTTTTTTTCTAATTCAGATCAGTGGTGGTACTGTTCTCTCTTGGAAAATTAGGTTTTAATATACACAACATTATTTTGAAGAAAAACAGAAACAATGGAAAAGAACAATCAGAAGAGATTCTTAAGATAGTCCACAACACGTTGGGAGAAATGAAGGTCCACTGTGTTCCCATTAATAGTGAGACATGCAACATTTCTGTCCTCACAATATATTCCTTTGATAATAAGCCCAGCTTTCCGACATGAAATGTCACCAAGAGATATAGACATTTTTCTCTGGTTGCTTATTCAGACATCTGCCTAATGAATATTGACTCTTTAGAGCAGGGGTAGGCAACCTTTCCCCTTTAAGGGCCGAAGGACTTCAGCTCCCAGAAGCCTCAGCCATGTTGGCCAATAGTCCCATGTTGGCCAATAGCTCCTGGGATTCTGGGAGCTGAAGTCCCTTGGCCCTTAAAGGGGAAAGGTTGCCTACCTCTGCTTTAGAGCATACTCACCACTCTTTACCTACCTCATGTTAAATATTTAACCCAAGGGTAGGCAACCTTTCCCCTTTAAGGGCCGAGGGACTTCAGCTCCCAGAAGCCTCAGCCATGTTGGCCAATAGTCCCATGTTGGCCAATAGCTCCTGGGATTCTGGGAGCTGAAGTCCCTCGGCCCTTAAAGGGGAAAGGTTGCCTACCCCTGATTTAACCAGTCTTACTTAGCTACAAATTCCTATACAGATGCATGTATGCCCATGAAAAGTTGTTAGCTGTATTAGCTACCCCTGAATGTTTTCTGTATTGTGAGATACTGCATTGTACCTGTAACAGGGGAACCTGTGGACTGGGAACTTCAATCAAAGTAAAACAAATTTTTCTTCTTCATAAATTTGCACTGAATTTGCATGTTTTACCTCCACATCCACCAAAATATCCCTGATGAAAACACATGGAGACTTCTTCAGGAATCCATTGTTCTCTGCCACAAAGAGGCCTGTGGCCTCACTGGAATGGACATATTGGATTGGAAAAGAGGGGTCCCTGTTGGAGATGCAAATGGATTTTAAATTTTCTGGACATTGAAAATCTCCCTATAGCCACAGGGCCAGAAGGAGGAGGAGCCTGCCTACAAAAGATATCCTTCCCACCATATACTATCTTAACTAAAGATTGACATGTAGGAATCTGACTAACAACTCCAATTGTTTATCTCCTGTTTGGTTTGTAACATCTTGCCTGATGAAGAAGAAGCCAGTGGAGCTTCGAAACTTGCAACAAGTATGTTGTGCATTTGGGTTGGCCAATAAAGATATCACTGATGGATTTTTGTTTGAATTTGCTCTACATTGAATAAAATTTTATATACTGAAGAAGAAATTACACAATAATATGAACCCTACATTCAATGTTTCTGAAATGTCTTAAATCAGGAATTACCATCTTCTTTGTCATTTAGTAACATTGCCTATCTAGCCTAGAATAAAGATGTAACACAATATTTGTATTATAATCCCCCACCTTTTCTGGTAGCATAAAGTTCTGCTCTGGAGTGAGTAAAAAGTAACTCAAGCAGAATACAGGCAACATGGAAAATAGAATACAGAAGGAAGGGAGTGCTGATTGTTGTTAAGAAGGATCTAATTAGGGGAAATTATAATTAGTTCAAATATGCAAGAGTGGGGTCCTAACAAAGCCCTGTGGGACCGGGTACCGATATGTATACCAGAGGACTAAGAGATCCCACAATGGATGATGCTGAGACAGGCTTCTCCAATTAAAGTCTCTAAATATTTATTAACAGGGGAAAACTGCACACACACAAATATGGCACTCACACACACTGCACACTTAGAGATAAAGGAGTGAAAGTGGGAATAGCTTGAGATGGGCCAGACTGAGGGAGCTGCTCACTTCCGAAGGCTTCTCTGGGATCCTCTGTGGATGTTGATGATAGTGATGATGATGATGATGCACAGCCACTGAAACAGGGGGAGGGATGGCCGAGGGAGCTATGATCAGAGCACAGACTGCCGTGGAGCCAATCTGCACTCCAAAGATAGCACGTGGAGTCTAAAAATCTCAGGGATAAAATAGGAAATTTCTACCTTCTGGCTATTGACTAAATGGCTTGGCTGAAGCATGGACAAAGGTGTTGACAGTCTTAGCTTTGTTAAACCTAGGTGTGAGAATAGTCTAAACAATGCATTTGGTTTCGAGATTCTCAAGGAAGGGAGGCTAAAGAAAAGGGTGCAGTCAAATCTGATCACTGCCCCATTAAGTGTGAGACTCAAGACAAATAAGCAGTATTATGTGTCTTTTCCAGTATAATGGTTTTTTCCCCTTTTGGCAACTCCCAAACCTGTCTGGTAGGGAATTTTCCAGCTGTCCTGGGCAGATCTCTCAGTGCCTACATGACCATAATCCAGGGGATTCTGGCTGATATTCCACAGAAGCCAGTCTGGGGTCATAGAGGGAACTCCACATGTGTCCAAAATTTTATGAAAAATCACATATGCTAACAGATCCCCCCCCCCCCCTTGAAAGCATTGAGACCAAAGCATGGGTGAGTGGGATCAATGTCTTTCAAATTTGCCTTTGTCATAAAATTTTGGGCTGAGAATTTGGAAGGAGATGTCACTATGTAGAAGGGAGTATCTATCTCTTATAGGGAAGGGGTTCCTCACATCATGCATCTGGAACCCATTCATTCTGAAACAATAACATCAATAGTAACAATTTACAATAGCAGCAATAGAAAAAAGCAGTAAGCAATGTCAGTGAAAACAATAAGCAGCAGTGGTATGATCCATGTGAAAAACACTCAGCAATGAGCAATGTCACTGAGCAGGGAGTTAGAGTCTAATCAAATAAAATCCAGTGGAGGCAAGAGAAGTTAAGAATCGATGTGCTTGGATGGACAACAGCGTCCAAGGATGCGGGCAGTTACCATAGAAAGGCAGGTGATCGCAATGTCCATGAGCTAGCAGGGTGTCTTGGCAAGAAAATCTTGTAATCCAGGCATGAAGGTCCTGAGGAGGCTCCTCGTTGGTCTTGGTGGGAGGAAGTGGCGATGCTGGTTTGGCAAAGACCAGTGGTGGATCACTAGATGCAGGTAACCAACTGGGTGTAGGAGGGCTGGAGGTGGATGAGGGTGTCTGCAATGGCAGGGATATCGGGGCATGCCAGGGAACATCAGGGGACATCTGGAGCAGCACCTGGGTTTTGGAACGGGAGGCCATCTCAGTGGCTCGGGCATCACATTGGAGGCTTACCTTCCTCTTGTAAGATTTGGAGGGACAGAGGTGATATATGTAGACCATGCAACAAGGATGAGGGTGAATTAATTCCATCCCCTCTTGTCTCTGGAGAGACTCGGCTGCTGGTAGGAGATGTGACAAAGGATAGCATTGGAAGCAGGGACAGAGAAACTGGGAAAGAGAAGAGAGAGTGTTCCGAACCACCATTCTCATGAAGAAATCCATCACCAAAAGGGGCGTATAGCGCCAAACAAAGAAGAACAACAATAATAAGCATGCAACAAAGAGTCTAGTGAGGGCTTAAGGCCCATTCTATTAACTACATAAATAGCTATTACAAGGGCTGAGAGATCATAGCAGTTACACTGTCTCAAAGCCTGGTAGCCTAAACAAAAACTATCGGCAAACTTGGGGCTTGCACTAGAGTAATCTATTACATGGGGGTGCAAGGATAGGTCAAAACTGGTCAGGCGGACTGAGAGGGTGAACCTCATAGGCTATCTGAACTGTGGGCATCTGGTTTGGGAGAAGCTGGGGTCACCACCTTGGAGTGGGATCAGGATTGCTGGAAGAAATATGCAGATTAGGTTTCCGTTTGGAATGAAACTGGCCTGAATCATCTGAACCATTACATTTCTAACCATGTGAAAGGTACGTCTGGTTGTGGTTTGGAGCAGGGATTTATGTCCTGAGATCCAAGTGGTTTGTCATGATAACCTAGAAGGTGGTGGACAGATCTAGTGGGGCTGGGTTTGTTTTTTTCCATGGCTGAGTTGCCCTAGGTGGAGCTTCTGTGAGGGAGCCCTGCTAATGACTGAGGAAGAGGACCATCTTTTAGGTGGGGGCTAGTCCCCCATCTCCTATTGAGTTGAAAAAGATAGACCAACAAAGCCCTCCCTCTCTTCCTTGGGCTCTCCAGGGAGAATCCTTCTGGAAGGGGGGTGGGTGAAAATGGAGACTTTCGATCTGGCTGCATTTATCCAAGGAGGCTCTCTTTCCCTCCTCATTCCTGGATGAAAGGGGTTGACATAAAAAGGAGTGTGCCTGGTGAAAAGGGGTGTAATGCCTAATGGCCAGCTGTTGTGGGAGGTCCAGTCTGTGTCTAATGGAACAGAACTCAGCCACTTGCTTTCTTACCCAACATGCAAGACTGGCAGCGCCTGCAACAGTGATGACTTGCATTACCAGGATTATTGCAATCGGGTTGTTGACCAATTTTAGAATTGCTTGTCCTATGGCAGACCAGTCCCACTTCCCAAACCAAGTATTTCTTGCTGCATCTTTGTTTTCCTGGGTGACTTTCAATGATCTGTTGGGCCTTGAGGTCTACAGAAATCTTATCTCTGGCCTCAGTCTGCTTTATTTGTTTGGCAGCCTGGCTCAAGTTAGTGAGTAGACGCAGCCATTTTGAGATCTGTAGTTTGTCTTCTAAATGAAATTCTTGTAACAGCTGTAGGTTTATCTGGTATGGGGCTACACTTGTGTATTCCCTAACAGTCTCATGAAAATCCGTAGGGAGAGGCGGGAAATATTATTATTATTATTATTATTATTATTATTGTTATTATATAATAATAATAATAATAATAATAATAATAATAATAATAATAATAATCAGACTCTTACGTGTATTTGGGAGAAACAGGGGTTTCCCAATGACCTATAAATGTCTAAGATGCAGTCAAATGGCATAAGGAAGACATGGTCACATGGTGTGCAGAGGCAAAAACAATCATGATTTAATTGTACCAGGATGGAGGCTTGGACCAGGACTATAACATGGTCCTGCACCTGTTGTATAGGGGTTCCTATTAAGCCACTGTAACATTGTGTCCATTGCTGTGTTTTTACACACTCAGACAGATCATATAGGTGGGTGCCTTTAGTCCAATGTAGGGTTTTCTCAGGCAACATAGTGGTGTTCCTTTCTGCAAGGGGAAGACCTATGTCGGAAATGGGGTGAATGACTTGGGGATCCCATACCTTCTCGTGATATATGCTTATCTTGAGCACCATATCTTTCCATTGTGCTCCTGTTATCTTAATCAAATCTGTGGGGTGTTGGAACGGGTCTGGGTATCTATTTTTAAACAGACCCATAACCTCTGGGTGGATAAGTTTCATCAGGGAGGCTTGTATTAATTGGGATGCGAATGCCATGAGGCTACTTTGGATATGGGTGTATTGGATGGCAATAGATAAATTGTAGATGCTGGATTTAAGTGAATTTCCAATGTCTATGATGATTTATTTCTTTACACCTACCCATATGGCCAATTATATCTATGCCTTGGGCCACGTTAGTTAAACCTGAGGCAATAGTGACACCTAGTTCTTTAGTGCGAGATCCAACCAGTCCTAATTTGTTGGCTATAACCTCTCTATCTATAGCATTTAAATCTCCTACTCCTGCTCCCAAACATCCTAAAACTGTGACCATAATACCTCTTTTGCTTCTAAAAAGCAGATGTGTTGCAGACTGCCATTTCTTTTCCAACTGTTCCCACTGTGCCCACACAGCTCGCAAATAAGGGCTACAGGCAGGGATAGTGTGTGCCACATCTATGGCAGTTAGATTCAACATTAGAGTGGTAACTATGGGTTGGGTCTCTGAGTATGCATACAGGGATATGTCTTTTCTAAATACTAGATAACCAACAAACATGGAGGGTTCTTGTATTATTGCAGGGATGTCTACGGGGATATCTGGGCATGTCATCCGATGGCAGTTTATGCTATAATTAGTAGGGGTGTGAATGTAATTATGACAGGTAAAGAGTCTAGTTTTCCAAGTCCATGTAGGGTGGTACTGGAAATCTAAGGTAAGGTGGTGTAGAAGGAGGCAGGGATCCTGTTGAGAGGAGGATCAAAGTGGTGCTTGGTCCAAATTTCAGCAGAGAGGGGGATGCTACCTGTGTCTGCCTCTATCCAAGTGAGTTCTTTGGAGCCAAACATGACAACTCTCGAGGCTATGTTTTTTCTCTTTGTTATGTACACTCTAGTTTTAAGCAAGATGGGGAGTCTCTTATCATACCATGTCCATGTATTACTCATGGCGTCTAATACTACCATCATTCCTGGATATGGGGCGGCCTAATGACACGTAGCCTCTATGTTACATTGCCAATCTGTGGTGAACTGAACTTGGTAGATGTCAGTTGGAGCCTCAGATGCCATCCATAACAATATCCTGAGGGTCCACATGCTCTGTGCCATCTCTCGTACCTTTAGGGAAACAGAGAGGAATCTCATTATGGGTGACTTATGTGGGGAAGAGACTCACAAAGGTCTTTGTTAAGCCCCAGATGGGCACTGAGGCAGGCTCCGAGCAGACCGGCTTTACTGGATTCGGACCTCCCTTCCATTCCTTTAACTGCAAAGAGTGAAAGTATTTAAGCCTAGTTCCGTGATGACTAGGGATGCAGACTTGGTAGACTGAGGGGGATACTCTCTCTGTGATTTCTACAGGTCCTAGTCATTTGGCTGTTAAATTATGCTTCTGTCTAAAGAAGTTCCTGTACATAACCTTCTGTCCTGGGTCTCATTGTTAAGGGTTACGTACCCATCCTAACCTTCTGTTCATGGCTTGCATATTCTGGCCTAATTTTTCCACTACCAGTCTGTGTGTCTGCTGGATGCTCTGTAGGAGAGTTTTCATACATTTGTGGTTTCGAACTACAGGTTTTAAATCTGAGGGGAGGGTGGTGTTTAGCCAAAATGCTTCTGGCATAACCATCTTGCATCCAGTCATTACTTGGTGTGGCGTGAAGCCTTGTGAAGCCACTGTCCCTCTGAAGGCCATGAGGATTATGAGAAGTTTTGCATCCCAGTCCTTGCCAGAAGCCTTAACTACTTTTCTCATGGCTTCCTTTAAGGTTCTATTGGTTCTTTCTATATGACCAGATCTCTGGGAATGGGCCACAATGTGAAATCGCTGCTTAATGCCCAGGGATGTACACAGAGCTTTGATGACTTCCCTGATGAAATGGCTGCCTGAGTCATGATCAGTTATGAAGGCTTGGGGCAGTCCCCAATGGATGAAAATGTGTTCAGATAATATCTTAGCTGTGGTGGTGGCTGCATTGTCCCGGGTGGGAAAAGCTTCAATCCATTTACTGAAGGGGTCTATTATGGTTAGGCAGTATTTATGGTGTCAGTGAGTGGTTGGCTGGGGCCCAATGTAGTCCATCTGCAATCGAGACCAGGGGCCTTTTATACGCTGGTGGCGGATGGGTGTCTTAGGGCCACTGGACTCCACATTGACCATAGTGCAGGCGAGACAGTTTTCTACCCATTGCTCGATGTCTTCCTTCATACGGAGCCACCATCCTGTTTCCTTAACTCTCTCTAGCATGACCTGCTTCCCTTTGTGTCCTATGCCATGTACAAATTGGATAAGGTCTCTGCAGACCTCTGTGGGGAAAATCCAATGATGGGTTCCTTCTCCATCTACTGCCCACTCTACATCTTCCTTTTGCACTATGCCATATTTCCCATTGGGTCTCTTCTTGTGGCTTCCAATGCCTTGATCTCACTATCTCCTTTCTGAAGCTGGACTAAATCTAGAGTTTCTGGGAAAGTGTACTCCTTGGGTTTTACATTAATAGGTGCCATCGGGGCTGTTGCTGCTTCCTTGCCTAAAGTGTCTGCTTTGTTATTCCATTGAGCTTCCTCTCTGGTGCCTTTCTGGTGGACTTTTATGTAAGACACCCAGGTGGGGGATGTCCTTCTCATAATTAACTCATAACTGGCAGCTTCCTGCCATTTATCTGAGTGAGAGATTGGCTTGCTAACATTGGTCTTCCAATCTCTGGACATGCAAATGGTGAGCCAATCTATGGTGGCATTTACCATCCATTGGGAATCCGTATGTATGGCTAATGTGGTGTGTTGGTCCTCAAATTGTAAAACAGCATGGAGGGTTTCTACTTCTGCTGCCTGGCTGGAATGAGGCTGAATTGTTCCCTGTAATGTGTGCTGGTCATTTACCCTGATTGTCCAAATCCCGTTAGGCGGGTTCTGTCGGGGTACGCGGGAGAGCCATCGCAGAACCAGCGCATGAATCTGGCCTGCATGGCATCTGCTAGTGTCTTTCCTGCCTTTACTGGCCAATTGCTTTGTGTGGTGATGGGGAGAGGGCACTCATGGGCAGCTACGGAAACTACTAGCCCATGGGGGCAACTGGTTTGCTAGCCTGCCTGCTGTAATCTATGCCTTACTTCACTAGTTCTAAAGTCCATCTGGCTATTCAGGAGCTATGAATTTGTCCATCCTGGATTTTTCCAGGCAGTATATACTTGAGTGGGGTGTGAGAGGTTTGAATAATGACCTTAGATCCACCTATAATGAACTTCCAGTGGGTTAGGGCCCATATCAAGGCTAAGCAATTCTTCTCGCACGAATTGAACTTTACTTCCATGGGCAAGAGGTTTTTGGATGCATAGGCTACCACTCTGTATACATTGTTTCTAAGTGGCATAAGTACTGCTCCTACATGACTGTCTGCTACCACTAACTGGATGTGAAATGGCTGAGTAACATCTGCGTGGACTAAAGTGGGGGCTATGGCTAGGTCTGTCTTCAGGGTGGCAAATGCTTCCTGCTACTCAGGGCCCCATTTCCACACCGCTCCTTTCTTAAGTAAGAAATACAGGGGCTTGGCTTTGCTGGCAAAAGCCTGGATGAATTCTCTGGAGAAGTTCAAGGTTCCTAGGAGTGCTCTCAGAGATGCTACATCAGTGGGGGCAGGGAGCTTTCCTATTGTCTCTACTTGCTGCAGGTCCGGGGTCCTGCAATTTGTCTGAAGGTTTAGTCCTACGTTTCTGACTTGGGTTTGTACTAACTGAGCCTTCTCCCTATTAGCTTTGAATCCAGTGTCCTGAATGAGTCCTAACACTTCTCTGGTGATGTCTACAGTCTTTTCTTGGAAATTGGAATGGATCAGGATATCGTCCACATAAGACAAAACATGGGGTGCGATGTGGGTCGCAGCTTGGTCCACATCTTGACCATGTGGGCATGGCAAATACTGGGGCTGGAGTGGAAGCCCTGGAGGTTCCTTTTGAAACACATCTGGTTTCCACTGAATTCGAATGCAAATTTGTAGAAGCAGCTCTCATGGAGTGGGATGGAGTGGAATGCATTTGCTAAATCTATTATGCTGTAAAATGTGGCTCCGGCTGCAATGGTGGCTAGGATTTCATTGTATTTGGCTACCACAGGCGCTACTGGGGGAGTGACCGCATTGAGGGATCTAAAGTCCACAGTCATCTTCCACATCATGCCATCAGCTTTTATTACAGTCCCGAGTGGGGAATTACAAATTGATTGCATAGGGAGAATGACATCATATTTCAAAATATCTTCTATGTTTTTTGCTATTCCTTCTTCTGCCTCACGGGGGTAGTAGTACTGCTTTTGTGGAGGGGGATCTTTCCCTTCTATGAGTACGCAGGCTTCTTTAACCTTCCCACACTCCATCTTGTCTCTAATCCATACATCTGGAAAATCTATGGTCCAGGGGTCATTCAGAATGGGGTAGAGGGGTGACAGAGCTTTCAAAGCAGCACATCTGTGGGTGGCTGATACTACCCAAGGACCTTCTTCCAATTGCCACAGGAGGTCATTGGCCAAATCAAGGGTCAACTTGTTCCTCCTTAAGAATCCTACTCCCAGAATTCCATCGTCCTCTCCCTGATTCTCACATGCCTTAATGTTGTCCATAATGGGGCCTACGTGAATGAGAATATCATTCCAGATGGTGGCCTTTGCCAAATCCGACTAGCTCCACACTGTCCTCTGTTTTGTCCTCTACTGTGGCTAGTTTGGGGCTCAGAGTATTAACTGTGGCACCAGAGTATACAAGTGACTTGGCTGGTTTGGATTTGTTGTGGGTTCCCACCTTTACATTTACCATGGGGTGTCCTCATAAATTGAGTTTGAGGGTTGCAACAATCTGCTGGCGGGGTGAGGGGTGTGTGGGAGTTTCTGGTTGAGGGACAACTGCAGAGACTGGGTTCTTCAGGGTCTTAATAGGTCCGGTCCAGGAGGAAGGTTGTGGAGGACTTATCGTGGTTCAGGCAGGAGGGTCTTCAGCCCAAGGGATCTGAGGGTCTGCCCTTGCTCTCCATGAGCTGTGAGATCCCAGGCATTCCTAGCCTGACTGACCTGTATTTTGAACTTGATTCTGGGGGTTGGGAATATTAGCATTTGGGCTAGGTCCACTGGGGTCCCTAGGTTAAGGTTCGAATAAGAACGTCTGTAAGCTTATGTGTGGGTCTGCCATGTATCTCATGGTTGGGGAACCCTAATTCCTTCAGCTGTCTCCAAATTGTGCTCCTGGTTTCTTGCAAGGGGTCCTTCTTGGGGTCCTGTGTGTCTGGCGGATTGCGGGGATAGCTCCTGGCACTTCTACCAAAGGGGTTGCTATTACTAAATCTTCCGGGCTCAGTGGATAGGAGTTGAGAGTAGGGGCCAGCGTTCTGGTATGTAACCATGTACACTGGCTCGCCATCCTTATCTGCCTTCCTGTATGTATTTTGGGAGCTCTTTCCTGACACTGCTGCTACCAAACTCCTAGCCATGTCTTTCTGTGCTACTTGGGTCCAAAATATCTGGGAGACCTTTTGCATGTGCATTAGGAATACTTGCCAGGCTATTGTACCTAACCTTTGGGAAGCGGGCTCTATGTAAGTTTTTACAGCTTCATTCAAAACCTGATACACCTTTCTTATGAAATCTGAGCAATTCAGAAGTGGCACTCCTTCCCTGTTGAGGCCAGCTTCTCTGGTTAGAATGGCTAACATTTTCTTCCTGGCCACATAAGTATCGGGGGCCTTGTCTGATTGCTGTACCTCAGTGTGGTATTTAGCTCTTATGGTGCTGCCAGGCCAGAGTATCTGCACCATCACGTGTATCCACTCCTTTAGTTCTAGATTTGCCAAATCGTAGTTGGAGACTGCTGCCTCGAAGGAGGCTAGGTAGGTGAGATCTATGTTCAGCCTAGCTATCTGTGTGAGGTCCTGTCTCTTAATCTTTGGGTAGGAAAGAATGATAGTGGACATCCATTGGACTCCAGTCTGGGGATTCAACTTTCCTAGCTGGTCTGCTACGGTCTTGATTTTCATTAGGGACCAAGAGACTGTCTCTACCACTGTCTTTGTAACTGTACCATCCTCAGAGGTGGCTTTGGTTTTAGAGGTTTAGAGGTTTTAACGGGGTTTACTGGTATGCCTGGAGTGCACTCCTCCGTGGGTTCATTCCCTTTTGGGGGACTCCATTGGGGATTGTAGGGAGGAGGAGTCCATGAATCTACCAGTGAGGGACTCTCCTGAAGGATATTTTCTTGCGTGGCCAACTCTAAAATGCTCAGTTGTACTGTGGCCACTAAAGCAGTCTTCAAATTTATCCTACTCTCTAACTCCCTGATTTTTGTCTCGCACATGGTGTGGTTGGCTTGGGGTGCTACTTCCATTTTTTGTGCCAATATGAAGTCTGCAGCTTGTTTGGTCAGAATTTATATTCTAATTCTGCTACCCTCAATTTCAAGGGATCATTCTCTTTCTCTGTCCTATCAGCTTTTTGGCTAGCCTTATTTGCTCTCCTTGTGAAGATAGTATTTTTGGTCATATTATCCTGAATTTGGGTAATAAGATCACCAAATTGCAGTTTTGAGACTTGAGGAAAAATCACATATGCTAACATTGCTTCCTGATAGAAAGCTCTTAATCCTCACATAGACTAAGCAGCAGATTATTAAACAGTCAGTCTGTAAGCACTTAGAAAGGAATGCTGTGATTATTAAAATCAGGATGGATTTCTCAAAAACAAGTCACACCAGTCTAATCTTCTCACTCTCTCTTTTTTTTTTTTTTTTGCTAGAGTCACAAGCTTGGTAAATGAAAGGAATGCTGTAGATGTAGTGTATCTTGATTTCATTAAGGCCTTTGACAACCTCCCCCTCAAGATATTCTTGCAAAAAAGCTAGTAAAATGTGGGCTAGGCAATGCAATTGTTATGTGGCTTTAAAACTCATTGACCAACTGAACACAAAGGGTACTCAATAATGGTGCCTCCTCATTGTAGAAAGAAGGAGTGCCACAGAGTTCTGTCCTGGGCCCAGTGCTATTCAGCATCTTTATCAATGACTTAGACCAGAGGTAGGCAACCTTTCCCCTTTAAGGGCTGAGGGACTTCAGCTCCCAGAAGCCTCACCCATGTTGGCCAACAGTCTCATGTTGGCCAATAGCTCCTGGGATTCTGGGAGCTGAAGTCCCTCGGCCCTTAAAGGGGAAAGGTTGCCTACCCCTGACTTAGACAATGGAATAGAGGACATGCTTATCAAATTTGCAGATATTAGATGACATTGTTAATACCCCAGAGGACAGGATCAGAATTCAAAATAACCTTAACAAATTAGAAAGCTGGGCCAAAACTAACAAAATGAATTTCAACAGGGAGAAAAATAGGGATGGGCTGTAAAAATAAAATGCACAGATATAACATGGGGAGAGGACACCTGGCTTGATGACAGTACATGTAAAAGCGATCTAGGAGTGTTAGTGGACCTGTCAGAACCCAAAAGGATTTTGGTTCTGCCATTATGTATGAAGTTGGAAAATGTATATACGAATCCTGTATTGGTTTCTGCTTATGTATATAGACATATAGAATGTGTTATCTGTATTAGGCAAATTTAAATTTTGGTGCCAATTTCAAAGAACAGTTGGGAGGAGTTCTTCTGCAGTTGCTGAGCAGAAATTAAATGGTTACATCAAAGTTACTAGGCAGAAAAACAAAAGGTTGTAGTACAGTCACCAGGCAGAAATCAAGTTGTTACATAGAAATCACCGAGCAGAAATGAAAAGATTACATTGCAGTTACCAGGCAGGGCTAGGTAACTCCAGTCTATATATAGCAATAAGAAGGCAAAGAAGGGCAGTATCAACCTAAATGCTGACTGATCGTTATTGTCCTTTGTCTGCAATAAAGTCTTTTGTTCTTTCACCAAGACTGAGTCCTTGGGACACAGCTGATTGATACAAGACAGTAGGTTGATACCCATAAATAACATCTTGTGTGATGCAACAGCATTTGGACCGAGATGAACCCTTCACAGAAATGCTTCTGGAAGAAAAGCAAGAAGATGATCAAGGAGATGATGCCCTGGAGGTTTAGATGGTCCATGGCCTGGGGGCCTAACCTTGAGGAGCCTGAGGAGCCGAGGAGGGTGTGGGAATGAGAGACAAGCTACAACGAAAAGACTGGGAAGAGACATTAGCCCATTAGGAAGAAGATGGATGGTTTAGAACTGTGGCCCCTACCAGAGTTCAGGAATGATGGCGAGCTGCAAGATTGTCCGCTTGGGATGTGGCCATAGCAGGACCATTGGACCAGAACCCCCAGGAGGGAGAGGACTATGGGATGCAGATGCAGCAGTTGCAAAAAGACCTGAAATCTATGCATGCCACCTTAATGGATGTGTTAAATGTGCTAGCCAGACTGACTGCTGAACAACCTACCCATGGTGAGACAGGAACCGTTGGGATAATGACAGTGGCACCTCCACCTGGACCAGGGAATCCAGCCATCCCAATGCCAAGGAACCAAGACCCACAGCACAGAACCTGGGAGTAAAAAATAGACAGAAGGGCAAGTCAGTTACCCTACTTCTTGGTCCAAGTGGCCAGTCAATGAATAAATGGGGTCAAACCTTCCCAAACGAAGGGGCCAAAGTGAGGTGTGTGGCAACGCACCTGAAAGATGAAGTAGCAGACTGGTTGGTGCAACTGTATGACAGCAGAACTGTGAAGCTGCGAAACCTGCAGGCCTTTATGGTGGCCCTGCAAACCATATTTGAGGACCTGTTTCAAGCAGAGAAAGCTTGCACTAAACTGATGGCATTAGAGCATGTCAACCACTCTAGTTCAGAATATGCTGTGGAATTTCACAGTCTGGTGGCGTACGTTCCTGGGTGGCCCAAAGAGGTGAAAGTGCAATACTTCAAAGAAGACTTGTGGCTGGACCTTCTGGATTGGACCCTCTTGAGGGACAATCCGCGCACTGTGAGGGAGTGGATTTGTTTGGCCGGGGAAGGCAAATTGGCCAAAGAAGAGATTCAATTGACCAGACTACATAAGAGTGGAGCCAGAAAAGAGACAAGCCAGAAACGCAGTACCATCAAAGAACCAAAGGGATTATCCATCCGAGATTCAGAGAGGGAATGACAAATGTAGCTGGGTCTTTGTCTGGAGTATGACAAGAAGGGCCATAGCATAGCTGATTCCCCAACTGAGAAGACAACACAAGTAGGACAACCTTCAAAGAGCCATTAACATCACCCTGTCTAAAGACAAGCAATGACCAAACAAGGGAGTTACAACCAGTCAGGCCCTCAAGGTGGCAAGTCCCAAGACAGCTATGTCAGTGGAAACATCTGAAGGCACAAATTCAGAGGATGACATAGAGCCACTGGAAAACTTCTGAAGCTTGCCTTAGATAGCAGCAGAAGGCAGGTGGTAGCTCCAAACAGCTGCACCCCTATGGTGAATAGAGGAGTTCCTCTATACACCCTGCAAGTCAAACCAATAAACACAAAAGGGGGTGAAATAGTGGCCATTACTATCCAATCTGTTCCTGTACATGAACGGGTAAAAAAAAAAAAACACTATTCAGGAGGACAAATTGGGCTACCCCTCCATTTATAGAGGCTTGGTTGAGGTGTTTGCTAAAAAAGAGAGTAACCAGCTCTCCCCCCCCCCCCCCGAGAGACTAACTATACAATTAAATTAAAACCTGGTGCCCAACCTCCTAAACCCAAATTATATTCATTGACCCTGCTGTAGCTAAAAATCCTCAAGGAGTTTATAAAGAAAAATTTGGCCACAGGTTTCATTTGCCTGTCAACCTCCACATTCTTGGCCCCAGTGTTTTTCAGGGGGGGAAGATAGCTCATTGAGACTAGTCACAGATTATCATAATCTCAGTGAGATCTATAATACTAACAAGTGCACCCCTTCCACTTATGAAGGACCTGTTGAAATTATTAGCTACTGGAAAAGTGTTCACAATTTTACTTCCGGATAAAAATTAAAGAGGGGGACAAACAAAAGACTGCCTTCAACTGCCCCCTGGGGGCAGTTGAATATTTGGTGATAACTTTTGGGATAGCTAAATCACCTGGGTGTTCATGAGACTGGTCAATGAAATAGTGCATGATTTGTTGTTTGATGGGGTGTTAGTATATAGAGATAATATTTCAATTTACTCCCAAGATCTCGACTCACATGTTGAATTGGTACAAGAAGTGTTAAAATGTCTCCTGGACAATCAGTTATATGTCAAATTGTCTAAATGCTGTTTATACAGAGAAAAACTGGACTTTTGGGGATATAGAATATCCACAAATGGAATAGAAATGGACCCTGCCAAAGTCCAAACAAGTATTAGACTGGGCCCTACCTAAGACTCAAAAACAGATACAAAGCTTTTTGGGTTTGCAAATTTTTACAGACAATTCATCCCTGATTTTGCCAAGATAGCCCTTCCCATTACAGACTTGTTGAAAACAAAAAGCCCCCCAAAACAAACCTCACAGACAGGGCTTCAAGCCCAAGCACTCTCCTAAAATATGATGGACTCCTGAATGTCAGGAAACATTCCAAAACCTGAAACACCTGTTCAGCACAGAACAAATTTTAAAACACCCAGAACCAGATTTGCCCTTTGCTATACAAGTTGATGCCAGCAATTTTGTTTTGGGAGCCATGTTACTGCAAAAAAAAAAAAAAAAAAAACCACAGACGGAACTTTGAGGCCCAGTGCCTATCTGTCTAAAAAGTTTCAAGGAGCAGAACTGGACTGGCCTACATGGGAGCAAGCTTTTGCTTTAAAGTGGGCTCTGCAAAGTTGGTGCCAGTTTTTGAAAGGGGTACCCCACCCTTTCAAGGTCTGGACAGACCATCATAATCTAGAGGCTTTGCAGAGCCTGAGAAAGTTAAACCCCAAGCAAAGCAAGTGGGCCAAGTTCTTCTACTGGTTCAAATTCAAGCTGAAATTCTTTACAGAAAAACAAAATGTTTTAGCTGATGTCTTATCCAGCCTCTCACAGCACAATAGTAAAAGACAAGCCCCTATAGAGACAGTGTTCTCCCCACAACAATTGGGTCTAGTTATAACCACCTGAAGCCAGTCCCATGGAGAGGGAATGGGTGAGATCTCAACCCCAGACCTAATCCACCAAATGTTTATCAAGACAGCTGTGAAGAACCAGTGGCTTAAAGAGCATCCAGATAAACTGATATCCAAAGGTAGGCTATGATATAAAGGGGATAAAATATATGTTCCTGAAAAACTGAGACTAAAAGTTCTTCAATTCTGTCATGACACCAAAGAAGCAAGTCACTGGGGTTACCCAAAAACCTGGCACTAGATACACAGACAATACTGGTGGGATGATATCAGACAAGATGTTAAACATATATAAAGGGGTGTCCAGTGTGTACCAGAGTTACGCTGGTTGGACACACACCCCCCCCGGAAGACTATTACAACCTTTGCCCACCCGTTAGCCCCTAAAAACACATAGCAATGGACTTCATCCCTGATTTACCTGATAGCCATGAAAAAAAATAAGATTTAGAAGATAACAATCTATTCTGTAAACAGGTGCTTTTATAGGCTGCAAAGGCTTGCCAACTGTGGCCAAATTAGCTGATCTATTCATCTTCCATATATACAAGCTCTATGGTTTACTTTCCAGAATTATCAGTAATTGAGGTAGGAAGTTCACCTCCCAATTTTAAAAGTGATTACAGAAAAAGCTGGGGGTCGAACCTGCACTGAATACTTCTCATCACCCCCAATCAGATAGACAGATGGAAAAGGCAAATTCAACTCTAGAGCAATACTTAAGGTATTACAACAGTTGCTTACAAGATGACTGGTTTGATTTATGGATATGAACCAAAGATACTGGCCTCACTAACTACAGAGCCTATAGACCTTGTACCACTGACAGAGTGGATTACAAAAATAAGAGAGGCTTGGTCTCAGATAGTGACTGCTTTGGATCAGGCCAAGCAAAAATACAAAAAGTTTGCTGACCGCAAGCACAACAAAAAATGAGTCTTAACTACTGTGAACAAAGGGCCTCTACAGACAGGCGGCCTTGGGCCACTCCGAGAAGCCGAGGATTGGGGCCGAGGCTGCCCCATGCTTCGGCCCCAATCCACCCTTTCGGCAACTGGGAAAGGAGCACCAAAATAGTGCTCCTTTCCCAAGCCATGGAAAGGGCACTGCAAGAGCCGCCATGTGGCTCTTTTGCACCTCTTCAGGTGTAGTGTGTAAAAATGCTACGCCGGAAGGATGTCATCAGAGCACTTGCTGTGTGCAATGATGGGCACTCTGATGATGTCCTTGGGAAGGGGTTGGGGCATCTGGTGTCTGGCTGCCTCTCCCCTTCCCTGGCTCCAAGATGGTGCTTTGTGCCATCTGCAGAGCCCCAAAGTCTACCTGTCTACCAAACATCTAAACCAGGGGTAGGCAACCTAAGGCCCGGGGGCCGGATGCGGCCCCCCAAGGCCTTTGGACCGGCCCCAAGCCGGTCCTGCCGCCACCCCCGCCGCCAGCCATGATGATATTGATTATTGTTGTTATTACTTGTTCTTGGAGTTTTCTTGGCAAAATCTCCACAGGGATTTTGCCATGGCTTTTCTGGGACTGAGAGAGTGTGCGTGCATATATATATTTAATTTTTAAAAAATTTATTAATTTTTTAATATTTATTTATTTATTTATTTTTGGTGCTTCGGCCCCCCAGTTGTCTGAGGGACAGCAACCCGGCCCCTGGCTCAAAAAGGTTGCCTACCCCTGATCTAAACATTTGACAGCCAGCCAAAAAAGCTGCTAGAACTTTTACTGTAAAGAGACTGATTCATGATTTAACTGCTAAATTTTACTTGCCCAAATCCTACAAACATTTACATCCAGTATTTCATTTCAGCCTACTGAAACCAGAACTGTCAATGGACCCAGGGCAGACTGAACTGGACCCACTGATACCCATAGTGGTTAAAGGCAAACAACATTTTGAAGTGGCTAAAATCTTATACTCCTGGATCCATAGAAACAAGCTACAATAACTAATTCACTAAAAACACTTACCTGAGTCTGAGAATGAATGGGTATACACCCAACATGTTGACACCTCCCAATTAATTTGCCATTTTCATCAGGCCCACCCAGACAAACCAAACAACAACAACAACAAATAAAAAAGCTAAGCCTAGGGTGGCAGGGTGGCAGGATGTCAGAAACCAAAAGGATTTTGGTTCTGCCATTACATATAAAGTTGAGAAATGTATATATAAACCGTGTATTGGTTTGTGTTATATGTGTATATACAAATAAAATATGTTATCCATATTAGGTGAGTTTAAATTTTGGTGGCAATTTCAAAGAACAGTTGGAAAGAGTTTTTCTGCAGTTGCCGAGCAAAAATCAAAAGGTCACATCACAATTACTATGCAGAAAAACAAAGGGTTATAATAGAGTCATCAGATTAAAATCAAGTGACCTCTAGAGTCAATAATTACTGTTTTGTCTAATGCTGATGCTTCATACATTACATTTTGGTCCTGTATATTAGATTGGGCTTCTGCTTTATCTACCATTCTTATCTTTTCCCACTGAAATCTGTAAATTTTCTAAATTTGGCTATAATATTCTCTCTTGTTTTAACACTGATATTTAGAGTTTATCTCTCATTTACCAGTTGTTAATAAAGGACCTTTGCATAATTACATGCTATACACAATATAACTTATATATCTTATATATAGTTCAGTATTATTCTGTCCATAAACCCCAGGTTTTTTATCTCTTTTTAAAAAATATATACCCTTTCCCCCAATTTTACACCTCCGAGTTTAGCCATAACACCGGCTACAGCTCTGACGGACTCTGAGGCCCAGGAGCGGCTTGCAAGGAGGCAGAGGCGGCATCAGCCTCCTTATAACTCCCATCCTCCAGCCACCAACACTCGGCTGTGAGTTTAGCCATAACTCCGGCTACAGTGCTGACGGACTCTGAGACCCAGGAGCGGCTTGCGAGGAGGCAGAAGCGGCGTCAGCCTCCTTATAACTCCCATCCTCCAGCCACCAACACTCGGCTGCGAGTTTAGCCATAACACTGGCTACAGCGCTGATGGACTCTGAGGCCCAGGAGCGGCTTGCGAGGAGGCAGAGGCGGCATCAGCCTCCTTATAACTCCCGTTCTCCAGCCACCAATACTCGGCTGCGAGTTTAGCCATAACACCGGCTACAGCTCTGACGGACTCTGAGGCCCAGGAGCGGCTTGCAAGGAGGCAGAGGCAGCGCCAGCCTCCTTATAACTCCCATCCTCTAGCCACCAACACTCGGCTGCGAGTTTAGCCATAACACCGGCTACAGCACTGACAGACTCTGAGGCCCAGGAGCGGCTTGTGAGGAGGCAGAGGCGGTGTCAGCTGAGCGGCTAGGAATGGTCTCAGCTGCTGGCCTGCTGCGAGGACTTGCAGTTATCTTAAACTGTTACCATCTTCTCCCTGGCAGCATATTGCACTCGCGGCACTGTGACCTTTTCCTGCAAATCCTATATTTATAAGGACTCGCAGAAATTGAGTAGTTTGTTAATATAGCCCTGTGGGTCTAGGGGGTTAACAACAGTATTTATATGTTAATGAGGTGTTGAGCAGCATTATTACCATCTGGAGCCGGAAAATGTGGGGGGGGGGGGGGGCGGCAATCAGAGTGGTGCAGGGGAATGGGAGGTATGGTAGGAACAAGGGAAACATATGTTACAAAAGAAGGCGGGATCGCTGTTTAATAGCCATCCCTCCTTCAGTTCCTTCTGTTTCCCGGGATGGTTTGGAGAGCAGACCAACCATTCCACAGAACCTCACTCTGCTACTTTGCAATGCCAGGTTGGTGAAGAATAAAACCCATATCATCCAGGATCTTCTCCTGGATGAGGACGCCAACCTGGCTTGCTTCACAGAGACCTGGCTGGGAGAGGATAGCGCTGTTACTTGGGTGCAGGCCCTCCCAGATGGGTACTCGGTCAGTGAGCAGGTGAGGAGAAGTGGGCGCGGGGGCGGAGTGGCTCTGGTGTATAAGAACATCTTGACCTTGACCAGGATACCTGTCCGAAACACGACCTACATCGAGTGCATGTACCTTAGCCTGAAGGCCAGGGATAGTTTAGGGATTCTGCTAGTCTACCGACCACCCCGTTGTCTAGCAGACTCCCTGACTGAGCTGATGCAGCTGGTCTCTGAGCTGCTGTTGGAGTCTCCCAGGCTATTAGTTCTGGGGGACTTCAACATCCCGCTGGAGCCCAGTTTATCAGGTGCGGCTCGGGAGTTCATGGACACCATGACAAACATGGGCCTATCCCAGTTGGTCAATGGGCCCACGCATTGCTCAGGTCATACACTTGATGCAGTGTTCTGTGTGGAACAGGCATATCCATGGGCAGAGGTGGTTAGCACCTCCTCATTGTCATGGACAGATCACTTCCTGGTCAAGACGAAACTTAGAGCCAATATCTGCCCCCCCGGGGGTGGTGGACCTATTCGAATGGTCCGTCCTCGAAGGCTAATGGAGCCCATTGGATTCCAGAAAGCCTTGGAAGGTTTAATGGTTGGGAATGCCGGTGACCCTGTCGAAGCCCTAGTCAATACATGGAACATTGATCTGGCCAGGGCGGTAGACACGATCGCTCCCAAGCATCCTTGCCATTTCGCTTCAAATCGTAAGCCTTGGTACACCTCTAAGCTTAGGAAAATGAAGCGACTTGGACAACGACTAGAGCGCGTGTGGCAGAAAACTCGACTCCGATCTGACAGAACTCGCCATAGGAACTTTCTTTGGTCCTATCGGGAGGCAATACGTGCAGCGAAGAGAGCCTTCTCCTCTGCACGTATTGCATCTGCACAGTCCCATCCAGCAGAACTGTTTAAGGTGGTGAGGGAGATGACGCAGGTGCCCCCTGCGCCAAATCCCTTGCTTAACCCTACGACAGTCTGCTGTGACGCGTTTAACAACTTCTTTGCAGATAAAATCTCTCAGATCAGAGTCAACTTAGACGCCACTATTGGAACAGAGTCTATAGGCGAGGCCTCCACCGACTCCGCTGATGTAGTTATACTGGATCAGCTACAATCTGTGAGTACCGAGGATGTGGACAAGCTGCTTGGTAAGGTGAGGAAGATGACTTGCCCTCTCGACCCTTGCCCATCATGGCTGGCTGTCTGGGAGGGGGGGGGATGCATTGGTGAGATTTCTTACAGATATCATCAATGCATCCTTCAGGGAAGGACATGTTCCATCATGCTTAAAGGAGGCGGCAGTTAGGCCGCTTCTGAAAAAGCCTTCCCTGGACCCCCTGGATATGAAAAACTATAGGCCTGTGTCATTGCTGCCATTTTTGAGCAAGGTGATCGAAAGGGCGGTTGCTCTTCAGCTCCAGGCAGTCTTGGATGAAACCGATTATCTAGACCCATTTCAAACCGGCTTTAGGACAGGCTTTGGGGTTGAGACTGCCATGGTTGCCTTGACCAATGAACTGCGTCTGGGCATCAACAGGGGTAGTGTGACCCTGTTGGTGCTCCTAGACCTCTCAGCGGCTTTCGATACGATAGATCACGGCATCCTCTTGGGCTGCCTGAGGGAGTTAGGTATCGGGGGCACTGCTCTCCAGTGGTTCCGGTCCTTCCTCTCGGGTCGGTCCCAGAGGGTGCTGCTCAGGGACTGTAGCTCCAGTAAAAGGGACCTCACTTGTGGGGTCCCCCAGGGAGCTATTTTGTCCCTGATGTTGTTCAACATCTATATGAAGCCACTGGGTGAGATAATCCGGAGTTATGGTGCTGGGTGTTATCAGTACGCTGATGACACCCAAATCTATTTCTCCATGTCTCGTTCGTCGGTCTTGAATTCCAATGGCATCTCTCCTCTCAATGAATGTCTTCAAGCGGTAATGGGCTGGATGAGGAAAAACAGATTGAAGCTGAATCCAGATAAGATGGAGGTGCTCACGGTACAGGCCCCGAAACCAAGAATTGGGCTGCAACTGCCAGTCCTGGATGGGGTCACACTCTCCTCCAGTGACTGTGTTCGCAGTCTGGGGGTGCTCCTTGACTCGTCGCTCCTGATGACAAATCAGGTTAATGCTATGGTCAGGAGCGCCTGTTATCAGCTTCGGCTGACACGCCAGCTGCGCCCTTTTCTGGAAGTAGGGGATCTTGAGACTGTTGTGCACGCGTTGGTAACCTCATGCCTTGACTTCTGTAATGCGCTCTACATGGGGCTACCCTTCTGCCTGGTTTGGAAACTGCAATTAGTCCAAAATATGGCGGCCAGATTAATATCCGGAACATCTAGGTGTGACCATATTACCCCAGTACTAAGGTCCCTCCACTGGCTACCTATTAGTTTCCGAACCCAGTACAAGGTGTTGGTTATTACCTTTAAAGCCCTAAATGGCTTGGGTCCAGGCTATCTTAAGGACCGCCTCCTCCCGTATAATCCTCCCCGCACTCTCCCGTCTTCTGGGAGGAATATGTTACAGCCTCAAAAAACGAGACTGGTGACTACCTCCCAGAGGGCGTTTTCCGTTGTCGCCCCTAAACTATGGAATAGCCTGCCGGGGAAGGTCCGCCAACTGACATCCCTTGACAGTTTTAAAAAGGTGGTTAAGACGGATCTCTTCCGGCAGGCCTTCCCGGAATAACTACCGGCTCAAGGCTCAAAAATATATTTAGTGATGTCTCCTCCTCTTTTTATGATTAGGCCTCCTTGAGACTTTATACTTTGATGCCAGTGCCTTTCTTTCTCTTCTCTGTGAATCACTGTTTTGATTTTTTATACATATATATAGAAATATATATCCTCTTTTAATTGGTATTTTAATATTGTTGGATTTAATAATTTTTTAAGGGGTGGGAGGAGGGAGGGAAATTGTTCTTAAATGCTGTAAGACAATTTTATTGTGTAAGCCACCCCGATTGATCTCAGAGGGGCGGGATATCAAATAAAAAGTATTATTATTATTATTATTATTATTATTACACCTTGTTCTCCCTGAAGAAAATGGAGCAGAGGACACAATAGGGGAAATGCAGCACATAATAAGTAAAGAGGAGGTACAGTAATACCTGGCAAACCTAAATTAATTTAAGTCTCCAGGAACAGATGAACTACATCCAAGGATATTAAAAGAACTGGCACATGTAATCTCAGAGACACTGGCAATAATCTTTGAGAACTCCTGGAGAACAGGAGAAGCCCCAGCAGACTGGAGGAGGCAAACATTGTCCCCATCTTCAATAAGGAGGGAAAAGAGGATTCAAACAATTGTCACCCAGTTAGTCTGACATCAATACTGGGAAAGATTCTAGAACAGTTCATTAAACAGAGAGTGTGTGAACATTTAGAAGGGAATGCCACAATCACCAAAAGTCAACATGGGTTTCTCAAAAACAAGTCATGCTAGACTAATCTGATCTCTTTTATATATATATAAAATTACTGGCTTGCTAGATGAAGGGAACATGGTAGATATATCATATCTTGATTTCAGTAAGGCTTTTGACAAGGTCCTGCATGATATTTTTGCAAACAAGATAGTAAAATGTGGGCTAGATAATACAACTCTTAGGTGGATTAGTAACTGGTTCATTCACCGAACCCAAAGGGTGCTCAGCAATGGCTCCTCTCTCCTGGAAAGAAGTGGCCAGTGGGGTGCTACAGCATTCTGTCCTGGGCCCAGTCCTATTCATCATCTTTATCAATGACTTGGATGAAAGAATAGGGGGCATGATTCTCAAATTTGCAGATAACACCAAATTAGGAGGAATAGCTAATAGCCCAGAAGACAAGATGAACATTCAAAATGACCTTAATTGAGTAGAAAATTGGGCCAAAGCTAACAAAATGAATTTCAACACAGAGAAATGTAAGGTTCTGCACTTAGGGCCAAAAATTGAAATGCATAGGTATAAGATGGGGACACCTGGCTTAACGAGACCGTGTGTAAAAGGGATCTAGGAGTCCTAGTAGACCACAAGTTGAACATAAGTCAACAGTGCGACACAGCAACTAAAAAGGCCAATGCAATTTTAGGCTGCATTAAAGAAGCATAGTATCTAGAACAAGGGAGGTAATAGTGTCACTCTAGTCTGCTTTGGTCAGGCCCCACCTGGAATACTGTGTCCCATTCTAGGCACCTGAATTCACAAAGGATGTTGAAAAACTGGAACGTGTCCAGAGGAGGGTGACTAAAATGGTTAAGGGTCTGCCCTATGAGGAACGATTTAGGGAAATGGGTATGCTTAGTATGGAGAAGAGATGGTTAAGAAGGGTTATGATAGCTCTCCTTAAATATTTGAAGTGATGTCATATTGAGGAGGGTGCTAGCTTGTTTTCTGCTGCTCCAGAGAATAGGACTCAGAACAATGGATGCAAGCTACAGGAAAAGAGATTCCACCTCAAAATTAGGAGATACTTCCTGACAATGAGAGCTCTTCAACAATGGACCCACTCCCTCAGTGTGGTGGAGTCTTGTTCTTTGGAGGTCTTTAAACAGAGACTGGATGGCCACCTGTCAGGGATGGTTTGATTTTGAGTTCCTGCATGCAGGGGTTTGGACTGGATGGCCCTTGTGGTCCCTTATTATAACAAAGGGTTATAATACAGTCATCAGATTAAAATCTTAGAAGAAATTAGTCAACTGAGAGCTGATATAAGGACTGAAATTCAAGCAGAAATACGAGCAGAAATAAAAGAATGGAAAGAAGAAATAAAGGCAGACATTCATAATGAACACACAAACTTAAACAGAGTCTACAGAAAATGACAATGGAAATAAAAGAAATGTACAAAAAAGTAACAGAAATAAAAGACAGAACAGAGAAACTAGAGAGAAAAACAAATGTTGGGGGGAAAACCAACAACAGGAAGAATTATATAAATGATCTGTTGAAATATGACTTAAAGGGAAACCACTTAAGTTAAGAGGACTATATGAAAAAGTTAATGAAGATCTAGGAACAAGAATTATACCTGTTCTGGCACAATTTATTATTTGGAATAACTAGATATAGAGGTAGACAAATTGTATAGAATTAGCTCATGGGCAGCAACAAATAGAAGTCTGCAAAGAGATATAATAATCCACGTTGTGCAAGAAAGAGTCCAAAACTTAATTTTAGAAACTAAGTACTAAAAAAAAAATGTTACATTGATGGACAGGAGGTACAAATATTTAAAGACATCCCCTCACAGAAACTAAAGAAAAGGAAAAAATTTGGAAATTATACAATATCTTAAACAGAATAATATAAAGTATAAATGAGGAAAACTGGAAGGTGTTATCATCTCAATAGGGAAAAGAACGTTAGTGATAGATACACCAAAAAAGGCTAATGAATTCCTAGAAAGAGAAAAATTAAGAGAAGGACAACCAAAGAACAAACAGATTCATATCTAGATAAGAGAAAAGAGGTGAGAATGAGAACAAGAGCAGAGGACAGTAAAAGAAGAATGGAACATCATAAAGAACAAAGTGAGGAAGAACTGGATGAATTAGAAAATAATCCAATGGAAACAGAAGACTCAGACAAAGAAGGAATAGATGATGATGAAGAAGGAATCCAAACAAATAAGGAAACTTCAGAGGAGAATCTATCAGGAGAAAGAGGGGAAGGAAGGCAAAAATTAGAAAAACAGGAAACACCTAGAAGAACAGAAAAAAAGAACAAGATAAAGAAGAAGGAAACACATATACAAACTTCCACAAGAACAAGAAAAGGGAAAAATAAAATCTAGCATTAAATATCAAATGTAAGGGGGGAAAAACTATTAGTGTATATAAGATGTCTTTAAGAGTACTCTCATGAAATATCAATGGTCTGAATTCTAAATCTAAATGTAGCAAAATATTACATTTCCTGTACAAACAAAAAGCTGATATAACCTGTATACAAGAAACCCATATATATATATATATATATACATACATACATACATTTGTTGGAAAATAAGAAATTGGTTAAGTTATTTATAGCCTCAAATGAGTTACAGAAGAAAAAAGGAGTGGCAATATATGTTACAAATTATCAGAAGGTGCAGGAAGTCTTGAAAGATAACATTGGGCATTATATTGCAATAGAAATAGAAATACCCATGGGAAAATTGCTACTAATTAATATATATGTACCCCAGGAAAATAAAAGTAAATTCTTCAATGATAGATAAAAAAAATAAGAGAATGTGACTATCAAAAAATATTAATAGTAGGGGACTGGAATGATGTAGTAAACCCTGATGAAGACAGAACCACAAAAAAATCTTAAGGATACATATAAAGGAAGATTGCCAAACGTGGCATTCAAATTGATAGAGGAACAAAATCTGGTAGACTTATGGAGATCGAGAAATATAGGAGTAAAAGATCTACCAATGATATTATTGGACTATAGTCCAATTGCATTATCAATAAAGCTAAGACAAAGAGAATATACATGAAGATCAAAGGAATCTATCTTATCAGATAAATTGTGGAAAAAATAAGATGAGAAATCAATTGCTACTTCCAGGATAATAATAATAAAGAAACACCAATGCATATAGTATGGGATGTGTGCAAGGCAGTAATAAGAGGTTTGTTAATTCAGCAAGAAAGCAGGAAGTAGAAAATGAGAGAGGAAAAAGAAAAAGAACTGATAAGAACATTGAAAATCAAAGAACAAGAACATAAAAAGAGACCAAAAGATTTAAAGATATATTATGAAATACAGAGAATAAGAAATCAAATAAACCAAATTACAAGGCAAGAAATAAACAATAAAATTAAATACATAAAACATTATCACTTTGAGAATGCAAACAAGATAGGAAGATTGTTAGCTATCAGATTGAAAAGAGAAAAGGGAAAAAATACAATCTTAAAACTTCATAAAAACGGTAAAGATTATTCACAACAAAATGAATTAAAACATTAGTACAGGAGTATTATAAGGATCTATTCTCCAAACAGGAAACAACACAAGAGAAGAGAGTTATAATGAGGGAATATATAAGGAAACAGAAAATGGTTCAATTTACAGATCAATGTGTAGAAAATCTAAGTGCACTGATTATTATGGTCGAAGTAGATTCAGCAATAATGAACTTGAAGGATAACAAAGCACCAGGACCAGATGGATTGACTGCTAAATATTATAAAGTATTTAAGAATGAACTTGCAGGAATGCTACTCAAAACAATATAGGAAATTGACTATGGTAGATATCCAGAATCTTGGAGACAATCAATAACTACATTAATACATAAAGAAAATAAGGACCCTGAGGATATAAGTAATTATCGACCAATTACATTACTAAATACTGATTATAAAATCTTTGCATCAATTTTGCCAGGTAGAATAAAATAGGTGCTAGCAGGGTGGATACATGAAGACCAATCGGGATTTCTTCCAAGAAAGCATATAAAAGTTAACACCAGAACTGTTTTGAATGTCTTAGAATATTATGAATTACATAAACAGAGAAAATTGGGGATGGTCTTTCTAGATTTAGAAAAGGCATTCGATAATGTGAGTTGGGAATTTTTAGATCTAGTATTGGAAGAAACCAAAATAAGAGGGAGATTTATAAATTGGATACAAAACATATATAACATTCAAAATACACAAATATTAGTAAATGGAAAATGCACAATAAGCTGTAAGATAAATAAAGGTACTCGTCAGGAATGCCCGCTTTCTCCATTACTCTTTATCATGATAATTGAAATATTAAACAATAAAATAAGAGACAATAAAGAGATATTATCTCCGGAATTCAAAAAATACAAGTATAAGCTACATGCATTCGCTGACAATCTGGTAATTTTCTTAGAAAATCCAACAAAGAATATAGTTAAATTAGAAGAAATACTGGGACAATTTAGCTCTCTGGCAGGACTCAAAATAAATAAATGTAAAAGTGGGATACTGACTAAAAACCTCTCCAAAGAAGAAGAAAATGAACTAAGGATGAAAACAGAATACCAGATAATACAAAAAAACCAAATATCCCAGAATAATAATCATGAAGACTAATACAGAATTATATAAAAATAACTACATGACTACTTGGAATAAGGTTAAAAATACCTAGAGATGTGGGATAAACAACAACTTTCTTTAATGAGAAGGATAGCAACAGTACAAATGAATGTACTGCCAAGAATGTTATGCCTATTCCAAACAATAGCTATCTTGATGACTAAACAACCTTTTAAAGGGTGGAAACAAGATATTGCCAAATTTATATGACAAGGGAGAAATCAGAGAACTAAAATTTCCGTCATGAATGATCGGAAAGAAAAAGGAGGACTAGGACTCCAAGATTTGGAGATATAACGCCATAGCACTACAATGGATAAAATACTGTATTTTAATTAAAAACCCATAATTATTAGAAATAGAAGGTGTAAACATGAAAAAAGGATGGCATGCTAAACTATGCTATAGGAAAGGGAAGACAGCGAAAGAGTTAAAAACCCACTTTATAAAGAAAGCATTATTCAGGATATGGAAAAGATATAAAATATATTTCTACTACAAAATACAGGAGGCAAAATGCAGGAGGCATTTCATAAAAAAGAGATCTCAATGATGGGGAATTGGATTACTTCCGAAAAGTTGCTGATAAAAACCAAGGAGGGTTTAAATATCAAGACGAGAGAAGAATTATATCAAGAAGGGATAGAACTTAATTGGTTTAAATACTTACAGATAAAAGACTTTAAAAATATATGCTAGATCTTGGAACAGAAAGTGATCAGAGAATATTCAACAAAATACTAAAAGGAGGGGATCAGCAATGGATAAAAAAGACATAATATGTTATTAGAAATAGAACTAGGGGATGAAACAGTGAAAAACAACATGGTTAAATGGATGCAAATATCAGCAATTCAATACCAATGCAAAGCTGGGAAAATGCATGGAAAAACAACATGAGATTCATAAAATGCAATACCTTAAAGGAAAATTTCCACAAAATTTTCCACAGATGGTACATGACCCCTACCAGATTGGTAAAAATGAAAACCCAAAGCAATAATAATTGCAGGAAATATAAGAATAAAATGGGAAACATGTATCATATGTGGTGGCATTGCAGAAGAGCTAAAAATACTGGAAAAGCATACATAAGAATATGGGCAAAATCTTACAGAAAAGTTTTCCCCTAAAACCAGAACTCTTCTTGCTAAATATATTAGATGTGATACAATGCCAATTAAAACAGGAAGAAAAAAGTGTAATTTTATATATGGTAACTGCAGCATGAATGGTATTCACCAGATTTTGGAAATCACATAAGATACCTACTATACAGGATTGGAAAATAAAGTTAAATGATTTAGTGGTAATGGATAGATTATCCGTGTATATTGCAGGTAAATGACTCATCAATATGATGCGAAATGCAAGGATATATTAAATTACTTGCAATCCGAAGATAAATGAGTAATCTGGAAGACTTAAGTTAAGAACAAAAGATAGAAAGTAGTGTTAATTTACTAAGGATATAATTTAATTATGTGATGTATGAAATGAAGGGAATATTTGTCAGCTATGTAAAAAGTGTATCTGGAAGATTTTAAAAATGTAGAAAAGCGACAGGTTATATACTCCAAGAACAAATTGAAGAAATAAGTTTAATTTTTTGTGATTTTATATAGTAAAATTCTACCTAAATAAAATAAATAAGTAATAGTACAACTGTATTCTACTTTATTCAGACCTCACCTGAATGATTGGGTCCATTTCTGGTCAATATAATTCAAGGAGGATGTTGACAAGCTGGAGAGTGTCCAGGGGAGAGTGACCAAAATGGTGCAGTGTCTGAAAACCATGCCCTTTGAGGAACATCTTGAGGATCTGGGTATATTTAGCCTGAAGAAGAGAAGGTTAAGGTGTATCATCTTTCTTGACTGTCCAGCTCTCACATTCATACATGATAATAGGGAATACAATGGCTTGTATGATTCTAACTTTTGTGCTGAGTTGTATATCTTTGCATTTTAGAAACTTTTCTAGTTCTTTAATAGCCACCCTCCCCATTCTTAATAATAATAATAATAATAATAATAAATTTTATTTTTACCCCGCCCTGTGGCGAACCAATCTGGGCGGCTTACAATTAAAAAAGACATGTGTTATACATAATATACAAAAAAAAAGCCCCCTCCCCCCCTTAAAATAGTATTAAATAAAGACAGTTTAAAACAATAAATCAATAAACATTAAAATCAAACTAAAATTACAAAATTATAAAAATCAGCCTTCCTTGCCCAAACCAAAAAGCCCAGTCGACGAACCTCCCATCTATCAGATGGGGCCACGTGAGGAACGTCTCTGGGGCGGGGGAACTAATTCAGCTGTAATTAATCCGGAAAGGCCTGCCGGAAGAGATCCGTCTTGACAGCCTTTTTAAAACTGTCTAAAGATGTTAATAGGCGGATCTCATCCGGCAGGCCATTCCAGAGCTTAGGGGCGACAACGGAAAATGCCCCCCGGGAGGTAGCCACAAGCCTCGATTTCTGAGGCTGTAGCAAGTTCCTCCCGGAGGACCGAAGAGCGCGGGGAGGATTGTACGGGAGCAGGCGGTCCCTCAGATAGCTTGGACCCAAGCCATTTAGGGCTTTAAAGGTAATAACCAACACCTTGTACCTAGCCCGGAAGCTGATAGGCAGCCAGTGGAGGGACCTCAGAACCGGAGTAATGTGGTCCCTCTGAGATGTTCCTGAAACAAGCCTGGCTGCCATATTCTGTACCAGCTGTAATTTCCGGACAAGGCACAAGGGTAGCCCCATGTAGAGTGCATTGCAGAAGTCAAGGCGTGAGGTTACCAACGCATGCACAACAGTCTCCAAATCCCTTACTTCCAGAAAAGGGCGCAGCTGGCGTATCAGCCGAAGCTGATAACAGGTGCTCCTGACCGTCGCATTTACCTGATTTGTCATCAGGAGCGACGAATCAAGGAGCACCCCCAGACTGCGAACACAGTCACTGGAGGAGAGTGTGACTCCATCCAGGACTGGAGGTTGCAACCCAATTCTTGGTTTCGGGGCCGAGACCGTGAGCACCTCCGTCTTGTCTGGATTCAACTTCAATCTGTTTTTCCTCATCCAGCCCATTACCGCTCCAAGACATTCATTGAGAGAAGAGATGCCGATGGAATTCGAGGCCGACGAACGAGACATGGAGAAATAGATTTGGGTGTCATCAGCGTACTGATAACACCCAGCACCATAACTCCGTATTATCTCACCCAGCGGCTTCATATAGATGTTAAACAACATCGGGGACAAAATAGCTCCCTGAGGGACCCCACAAGTGAGTGCCCTCTTACTGGAGCTACAGTCCCCGAGTAGCACCCTCTGAGACCTTAATCTTTTTCTGATTTCCTGACTGCAGTCCCTATTTCTTTCAATGTTTAATCCTAGGTATGGGAATTATTTTACTATTTTTATTTCTTCATTGTCTAGGTTGAAGTTGTGAGGGTCCTCAGTGGTCATTATTTTTGTTTTCTTTATGTTCAGCATTAAGCCTGCCTTTGCAATTTCTTCTTCAATCTTCCTTACTAGATGTTCCAGGTCTGTGAGCTTTTCTGCTAGTATTATGGTGTCATTTGCATATCTTAGATTGTTGATATTCCTTCTTCCTATTTTCACTCCTCCTTCTTCTGCATCCAAGCCTGCTTTTCTTATGATATGTTCTGCATGCAAGTTGAACAGGTAGGGTGAAATGATGCAGCCTTGTCTGACTCCTTTGCCAATTGGGAACCATTCTGTTTCTCTATGTTCTGTTCTGACAGTAGCCTCTTGTCCTGAATACAGATTCCTCATCAGGAATCAGATGTGCTGGCACTCCCATGTCTTTAAGGGCATTCCATAGCCTTTCATGGTCTATGCAGTCAAAAGCTTTGCTATAATCTATAAAGCACATGCTGATTTTCTTTTGGAATTCCCTGTGCACTCCCTTAGCCATAGTTTATTTGTAATGTGATCCCTCATGCCTTTTCCTTTCCTGAACCCTTCTTGGACCTCTGGGATTTCTCTTTGCATATATGGTTGGAGTCTATGTTGCAGAATTTTGAGCATGATTTTGCTTGCATGGGAGATCAGTGTTGTTGTCCCATAGTTGCTCCAGTCTCTTGAGTCTCCCTTTTTGTGGATGGGGATGTATACTGATTGTTTCCAATCTGTTGGTCATTGTTTTGTTTTCCATATCTGTTGACATATGTTGGTTAGCAGTAGAGTCGACTCTGTCAATGCAGCAGTTCAGTTGATTTGTTTTGGTGATTTGTTTTTCACTATTTCTCTTATTGCTGTTTCCACTTCACTTTTTAGGATTCGGTGTTCATCTTCATATGGCTCTTAATTCCATGCATCCTTCATTTTGTCATCTCTTTTGTATAATTCTTCTGAGTATTGCATCTAATGGTCTTGCAGGGTCCTTGTAGCTGATCCCCTCTCAATCTGAGGTAAATAAAATTCCCCTTAATAGACTTTTGGGTATATTTTGGTGGAGAATGTTGGCAATTAATTGGCTCCCCCCCACCCAGAATAAAATTAATCTCCCCTGAGGTCTGTGCACTCTGACTGTTCAATCAAAGTGTTCAGATCCCAGACATATCGAGCATTGGGATTGAGACAAATGGTTGCAGACACAGGGATAAATAGGAAAGTGTGTCATTACAGTTCTTGTGTGACTGGTCATAAGGGCAAAGGGCTATCTTGGGTTGGCTGATCCCATTTCATCCTTTGGTTGGACAGCTTGTTGGCTGGCTCAGCGCAAGCAATCCAGTGGCGAATGTTCAATCACTCTTGGATGTGTTGTCAGAGCAGATCCTGACACTCTATTTTTATTTTCTCTATCATGGGTTAGGAAACAGAGGCAGGTACCTTCCCATTTCTTCAAAACCCGGTCCATAATCCAAAAACCCACAGAAGTGACCTTGGATGAATAAAGGTAGGCAAAGACATCTCTGCTGGAGGCTGTAAATCCAAGAGCAAGGTCGGAATAGACCAAAAAGACAGGTATAGCACACCATAAGTTCTTTGGGTTGAGGTAGAGCTCCCCTTGGATGAGCAAGGAAGGCAAAGGGGGGAGACATCCTTATCTAGAGGCCATAAGTCTGAGTGCAAGGCTGAGAAGGGAGGAGGTGCTCCCAAGAAGAAGAGAAACTCAGGTGAGGGTCTAGCTGACGACTCAAGTTCTGGTGTGTGTTTTGGGCCTACCAAAGGGGTAATAATAGATAATAATAAAATTTATTTATACCCCGCCCCTCTGAGCTCAATCGGGGCAGCTCACAAGTGATAAAAGTACAAATACATTCAAACACCTATACCCTCCCACCCTTAAAAAAGTATTAAACCAACTTAAATTTAAAACCATACAAATTTAAAACAAACAGGCAACAATAACAATAAATCAATAAGGAGAGACAGTGGTGACAAGTTGACTAGGAGGTGGGCTAAATGGAAAGTTCCTAGAAGGCTCCCCTAAAAGGGGTTTCTGAGGCCAGGAATCTATCCTGGAAAGGCCTGCCAGAAGAGATCCATCTTAACAGCCTTTTTAAAGCTGTCTAAAGATGTAAGCAGATGGATCTCATCTGGCAAGCTGTTCCATAATCTGGGGGAGACCACAGAAAATGCCTCTGGGAGGTAGCCAAAAGTCTAGCTTTATGTGGCTGGAGCAAATTCCTCCCAGAGGACCGGAGTGCACCGGGAGGATTGTAGGGGAGAAGGTGGTCCCGAAGATAGTTTGGACCCAAGCCATTTATGGCTTTAAAGGTGATAACCAACCTTGTACTGGATTCAGAAACAAATAGGCAGCCAGTAGAGGGACTTTAATACAGGCGTAATATGGTCCCTCCCAGATGTTCCAGACACTCCTCTGGCCGCCATATTTTGTACTAACTGCAGTTTCCGGACCAAGCATGAGGGTAGCCCCATGTAGAATGCATTACAGAAATCTAGACGTGAGGTTACGTGCACGTGTACAACAGTCTCAAGGTCCCTTACTTCCAGAAAAGAGTGCAGCTGGTGTATCAGCCGAAGCTGATAACAGGCACTCCTGACTGTCACATTTACCTGATTTGTCATCAGGAGCAACGAGTCAAGGAGTACCCCCAGACTGTGAATGCAATCCTTTATGGAGAGTGTGACCCCGTCCAGGACCGGAGGTTGCCACCCAATTCTAGGTTTCAGGGCCGCTATCGTGAGCACCTCCATTTTGTTTGGATTCAGTCTCAATCTGTTTTTCGTCATCCAGCCCATTACTGCCCAAAGACATTCATTGAGAGAGGAGAGGCCATCAGAATTTGAGGCCAACGAACGAGACATGGAGAAATAGATTTGGGTGTCATCAGCATACTGATAGCAGCCAGCTCCATAACTCCAAATGATCTCACCCAACGGCTTCATATAGATGCTGAATAACATCGGGGACAAGATAGCACCTTGTGGAACACCACAGGTGAGCTCCCTTTTTTTGGAGCAGCTGTCCCCAAGCAGCACCCTCTGGGATCTGCCCGAGAAGAAGGAATGGAACCACCGGAGCACAGTGCCTCCAATTCCCAGCCCCCTCAGGCAATCCAAGAGGATGCCATGATCTATCGTGTCAAAAGCCACTGAGAGGTCTAAGAGCACCAACAGGGTCACATTACCCCTGTCAATGCTCAGATGCAGATCGTTGATCAAGGCAACCATGGCGGTCTCAACCCCAAAGCCTGTCCTGAAGCCAGTTTGAAATGGGTCTAGATAATCAGTTTCATCCAAAACAGCTTGGAGTTGAAGAGAAACCGCCCTCTCAATCACCTTGCTCTAGAATGATAATAAAGAGACTAGCCTGTAGTTGTTCATATCCAGGGGGTCCAGGGAAGGTTTTTTCAGAAGCGACTTAACAGCTGCTTCCTTCAAACGAGATGGAATATGTTCTTCCCTGAGGGATGCATTGATGATGTCCATAAGGAGCAGCCTCAGTGCATCCCCTCCTGGACAGCCAGCCATGATCGGCAAGGGTCAAGAGGGCAGGTCATTTTCCTCACTCTACCAAGGAGCTTGTCCACATCAACAGTACTCACAGATTGAAACTGATCCAGGATAATTTCATTCATGGAGTCACTGGACTATTGTTTCTGTTGAAATACTGGCATCTAAGTTGGCTCTTATCTGAGAGATTTTATCTGCAAAGAAGTTGTTAAACGCGTCACAGCAGGCTGTTAGGTTAAGTAGAGGGTTCTGCACAGGAGGTACCTGCGTCAGCTCCCTCACCACCCTAAACAGCTCTGCTGGATGGGACTCTGCAGACGCAATACATGCGGAACAGAAAGATCTCTGTGCTGCATGTATTGCCTCTCAATAGGATCAAAGAAAGTTCCTATGATGGGTCTGGTCAGATAAGAGTCGAGTTTTCTGCCAGTTGCACTCTAGTCATTGTCCAGCCTGCTTCATTTTCCTAAGCTCTAAGGTGTACCATGGTTTACGGTTTGAAGCGGGTTGGCAAGGATGCTTGGGAGCGATCGTGTCGATAGCCTTGGTGAGGTCAGTGTTCCAGGTGTTAACCAAAGCTTTGACATGGTCACCGGCATTACCAACCGTTAAACCCTCCAAGGCTTTCTGGAATCCAATTGGTTCCATTAGCCTTCGAGGGTGGACCATTCTAATAGGTCCACTACCCCCAGAGGGATAGATAAAGGCTCTTAGTTCCACCTTGACCAGGAAATGATCCATCCATGACAGGGCAGTGATTTTAATGACCTCTGCCCATGGATATCCCTGTTCCGTACTAAAGACTGCATCAAGAGTATGACCCACACAATGTGTGGGCCCGACAACCAATTGGAAAAGGCCCATGTAAATCATGGTTTCCATGAACTCCCAAGCCGTGCCTGTTAAGCTGGTCTTGAGTGGAATGTTGAAGCCTCCCAGGACTAAAAGTTTGGGGGATTCCAGCAGGAACTCAGAGACCAGCTGTGTCAGCTCGGTTAAGGAGTCTGCTACACAATGGGGTGGTCGGTATACTAGCAGGATCCCAAACTATCCCTGGTCCTCAGGCTAAGGTGGTCTAAGGAGGGCTCACTAGTGAAGGGATTGGCACAAGGCCAATCGGATCCTCTGGCTGGGTCTAGCGAATGTTATGACAAGGCACTTGCTGCAAAAGTGAGCCAGTAACCCTCATGAGGTGGGTGGCAGCATCTGACCCAGAGTTTTAGTTAGCAGGAAGTGGTTCCCATTGGCGGCTAGTGGGGAAGAGGTTCCCACCCAGAAATTTGCTAGCAGTTGAGACTAGCAGGGAGAAGTCCCATCTAGAGTTATATCAGGGAAAAGGAGTTCCCACCAGTGAAATTGAGGTGTCACCAGCCACCGCCAGATTGCTCAAGGAGGAGCAGACCTAGAACAGGCTTAGGAAATGGATACTCAGAAAGGGAGCTAATCTGTGGAAATCTGGAGGTTTCCTTACTGAGGACCATTTGCAACCCTCCTGGAAGTTTCCAATGCCAAGACAGCAAGGAAAGGTGTTTCTAAGACAGAAAAGGATAGGTGGACCTCATGAGGCATTTGGATGCTAGCCCATGATGCCACAGAGGAGTGCAAGAAGTTAAAATTAGATTCAGACATACTAAAAAGACAAATCAGTGACTTGGTCACCCAAGTAAAAGAGAAGGTGACCAAAAACATCTTGTTGGCACACACTGCCAACGATGCCAAACAAAAGGCAGAGAGAATAGAGAGGGAAAATGTGAGATTAAGGGAACAAGTAAAAAAAATAGAAGCCAAATTGAGTCAGGCTAAACAAGCCACAGATTTTCTGCTAGCCAAGAAAACAGAAGGGGCAGTATTGGCTGATCACACTGCCTGCGAAATCAGGGAATTAGAGGCCAAATTAAATTTAAGGTGTGCAATAGGGGCAACTGTAGAAACTAAGCAGACTTCAGAAGACAGCACCATTACCAAACCCCTATTGGAGACCATATATTGGACGCTGGCCAAGATTAAAGCCATAGCAGATCATTTGGGCAAACTGAGCCCCCAGATGGGAGTCAAATGGATGTCAACCATAATTCTGTAAATCCCAAAGCCAAAGGACAGGACTTAACACAGGTCACTAGGTTGTGCATAGATCCTAGCTATTCTAGCCCTTTTGAGGCAGCAGTATCGAATTATGATTTGGCTAATTTAGAGCTGCACAAATGGGTAGCTAGGATGGTGCAGATCCTATCACCTGGGACCATCTTACAGGCAGATATCAAAGCTCTAGACACGTATGTTGCCTGGAAGTCTATCAGGGACTGCATGAGACAACTAAAAATGATCGAAGATCAGTGACCCTACGATTCCAGAACATGGATTGGCATACAACATATTCAGGAAGCCTCCCAAGTGTATTGGACTAGGGAAGTGTAGAGGGAGATGGCCATAGAGATGTTAGTTGCAACTTCTGGGAGAAGTTCCAAGGTGGGAGGCAAGAAGGGAGAGAAGAACGGAGACCCAATCTACACAGTCACCTACTGTAACACAGGCCCACACTCAAAACCTGTACTCAAACAACCTGGGAGATTTGAGATTAATAACTCCTTTCAGAGAGTACCTAAGAACTGCTCCAGAAAACCCCCTAGAAAACTCATAACCCCTTAGGCAGTTGCTCCAGGATCTCTGGAACAACATCTAGAGGCAGTTAGGAGAGTTAGGGTTTAGCAAGGAGCAGCTGGATGGAAAATCTAATGCAGAAATGATGGGCCTACTGGACAAAGCCATAAGCGGGTGGCACAGAGGAGTACCTGGTCAAGGAGAAGCCTTCACCAACCCCCCTAACCCAGTCCCGCTAGGAATGCCTGGGATGCCCTCGCTCACAGAGTGCATGGGTAGACCCTAGGATCCCATGGGTTAAAACACCCACTGCCCGACAGAAAACCAGTTCGCGTAAAACTGGACCCATCAAGGTTCCGCTGAACCCAGTCCATACCATAGCCTCACAGCAGAAGGTCTTAGACACCACTAATGGCACAACCGTAAGGCAGAACCACCATGCCAGTAAGTAGCAGCCATGTTGATGCTGGATTTGTGGTGATGTCCCACTGTATGGGCAAAAGTCAGATCAAAGCCCAAACAAAAATCAGCACAACTTCTAGTGGACTCTGGGGTGGCAGTCAACACCTTTTACCCCAAATTGGTCATGTCAGGGAGCAAAACCACAGACGGCATGGAACTGGTAGGGTACAGAAAAGGAAAACACCATGCAGCCATATGGAAGGAGATCCCATTGCAGCTCGGCCTTATCCTGGACCTCATAAAGGCATGTGAAAATCAGGGAGAAGAAGACGGAATTCTGAGAATAGGATACCTAAGGAAACACAGGCTGATCTTAGATCTGGCCAACGGCCTTCTTTGGCAACTGGAGGAAGGCCCCTGATAAATTTCAGCTATCCGTTCATCATATGTGGATTATATATTGGTCCGCTTGTACTCACAGGAAAAAAAAAAACGCGAACATATCTGAGAAGTACCCAGAGAAACTGGATTTAAGGCCAATAGAGAAAAGGCACAACTAGTCCAAACCCAAGTCAGGTACCTGGGATTAAGCCTACAGCAAGATTGAAGGACTCCCAATTTACAGCGAGTGGAGACGATTGGCAAACTCCCCACCTCTACAGATGTAGCCTCCTTAAGAGCACTACTGGGCAACTTCAACTTCTCTAGGGAGTTTATAGAGATGTTCACCATCAAAGCAAAACCTCTGTACAATCTACTGAAGAAAGGAGCTGAGTGGAAATGGGGACCAGAGCAGCAAAATACCTTCGCTATCTTAAAAACCAATTTAGCAAAAGCTCTGGCTTAGTCCACCCGGATGTCAGTCAGCCATTTTATATACAGCTAGCTGTGTCAGATAATCATGTTGGAGCTGTTCTTTCTCAGCTGTCCAGGAAAGCAGCCAACAGAATAGCTGATAAGAACAATGTCAGGCTTGAGCACAAAAGCAGTTGCAAATTACAGTACCAGTCCAAATGTTCCAAGAAGCCAAAACACGGATTCGAGAGTCCACAAAGCAAATCAATGAATACAGTCCGAGGTCCAGGGTTTCAGCAAGCAGGTCATCCAATCCAGTCCAAAGGTCACACATTCCAAGTCAGTCCAATGTCAGCCAGGGAGTCAAGAGTCCAAAGCTTCCACCGGCAAACTCAGAGAAGCTCTGAAAAAGAGCTTGGCTTCTCCCAGCTGTTTATATGGCCCAGCTCCCACTCACAGCTGTTTGGACTTAGCTGCGCATTTCTCATATAACGTGAGAGAATGCCAGAGGCATGCCCTTTCTGTCTTTCTCTGACTAAAGGTAGGTATCTCCGTGTCCTGCTCCTCTATATCTCCCAGGCTTGGAACCTCTGCTAGGGGGAGGCTAGGCTACTGAGGGAGGGGCTGTGGTTCAGTGGGTCCCACAGAGCTAGGTCCAGGTTCAGCTAAGTCCACTGGAGCTGGTAGAGCTAAGCTAGAACCTGGCTCAGCATCCTCATCCTCTGAGTCCTCCATGTCCTCCACCTGGCTGGCCCTGCCATCAGCTGCAAAATGGACTACAGAGAGTAGTGGCCTATGTCTCAAAAAACCTCTCACCCACAGAAATAAAATTCAATCCATGTGAGACAAATTGTCTAACACTAGTCTGGGCACTGACCCACTGGGAGTTTATCATTGGAGGAGCCAGGGTCATAGTGCAAACCCCTCACACTCCATTAAAATTCATCCTATCAGGCAAGGTATGGGACAGTCAGGATACATAGCGCAAGGATAGCCAAATGGATCCTGGAGCTGCTCAAGTGAGGAATAGACTATCATCAGCAGGCCAAGCTTCCTGGTCACGGGAATGGATTATGGGTGTCCCCTGCCCTGGTTGCTAAGAACAACTGGGCAGTGCAAGCAGGGAAGTCACTTCAGGAAACATTGCAGACAGGCTTTTGGTGTTGGTTCTGTGATGGCTCATCGTCCTGCCCGGAGGGAACCCACTTAATTGGATTTGGTGCAGTGCACATGAACGATGGGCAGACTCTGCAGGGATCAGTTCCCCCCCTCTCCAGTCAGGTTGCCAAAGTAGAGGCACTCCTTGCAGTGCTGAACTTCGAGGACACAAATGCCCCTTTGGCCATTTTCACAGACTCACAGTGGACTGTAAACACAACAATAGATTGGCTCCCCATATGGATGTCCAGAGAATGGAAGACTAATGAGGATAAGCCTATGTCCCATACACATAAGCGGTAGGTAGTGGCTTGGCTGCTCCAAGAAAGGATGGACCCTACCTGGGTCTCATTTGTAAAAGGATACCAAAAGGGAACAGGAGAAGAGGCAAAATTGAACAATAAAGCAGATGTCCTGGTCAAGGAAGCTGCTGCAGTCCCAATGGCACCCATTAACATAAGACCAAAGAAACCAATGCTGCCCGACACCCTATACCTGGCCCAACTTCAGAAGGGAAATAGTGAAATCAAGAAGTTAATTGAGGCAGGAAAAGACCCGACAGGGAAATACACCATAACCCAGAGAGAAGGAGTGTGATGGGCAGTAGATGGAAATGAGATGCACAGCTAGTTAGTGCCCACGGAAGTACGGGGTGACCTCATCCAACTCGTGCATAATATGGGACACAGAGAAAAAGCTGCCACCTTTGAGAGAGTTAGGGAGACAGGATGGTGGCCAAGATGAGAGAGGAAGTCGACCAATGTGTGGACAGCTGCTTGTCCTGCACCATGGTTAATGTGGATCCCAGCAGCCCTAAGACCCAGATCCATCACCACCACATGGAAGGCTATTGGTCACATCTACAGACTGATTTCATAGGTCCACTTCCAACAATCCCCAGACATAATGCGTACTGCCTCACCATCATAGACCCATTCTGCAAATGGGTTGAGGCCTTTCCAACCAAATATAATACAGCCGCAACTACTGCAAGGGTGTTGTTTGACCATATTTTTTAGCTGCTGGGGCATGCCCCAATCCTTCACTATAGATTACAATTCCAGAAGTCATTTCTCTGGGGAGATGTGTAATGCATTAGACATAAGGCAGCGATTCCATGTCATGTATCACCCACAGAGCTAAGACCATATTGAGTGGGCCAACAGGACCCTTAAGAAAGCGATGAGGAAGGTAGTCTAGGCATCCAGAAAAGATTGGGATGCCAAGATTCCCATAATCCTGATGGCCCTTAGGGGAAATACAGCTTCCCACAGCTTTATGCTGCACTGGGCGGAAAATGATAATGCCCAAAGCCTTTTGGATCAACACCACTCTACCCTCTGATTTGGAACCAGTGATCCTAAATCACGAATGGGTTAAGAGTCTCATCCAGAATATCAGTCAGATCCATATGTTAGTGACCAAAAAGCTAGGACAGAACATGCAAGCCATGGATAGGAAGTTAGGTTGGGTAAGGAACCCACAACAATGGGACATCGACCAACTGGTCATGTATCGGAAGTTTTTCAGACAGAAACATAACCTTGCCGCCAAGTGACTTGGACCCATGAAAGTAACAGAAAGGGCATCCCCTGCAGTTTACCAAGTGTGTATTCCCAATAGACATGGCAGTAGGATAAAGTACTTCCACTCCTCCCAGTTAAAGAAATGAAAGGGTGGACAAGCACCAGTAAGACCAGTAAGCACAGAAGAACCCCCTCTACCAGTAATAGACTTGTCACAGACTGTCCTAGGTCTTGCAGGAGGATAAGCTAAGCAACGCCTCTCTGTCTCTCTACACGGATGAGACATGGCTTTACATGCCTGGAACACCTGGGTACTGCTGTGGAAGATAGTAGGGTCCAATACAGATCTATACACAGCTCAGTTTGTTGCCAGCTGGGAATTCAACATAGAAGCACATTACCGTTGGGCTCCCCTGTACCCAGGAATGAAGGAAGTTATAGATGCCATGGACAAAGCACATATGTGGTATGACAAAGGATTTCCCATAAAACTAAAGACCAGGATATACATCACAGAAAGCCATACCATTACCTCACAAGTGATAAGTGGCCCACAAAGACACATATGGGTAAAGGCAGACACAGGTAGCCTCCCCCTAACACCAGGATTTTGGAACCAGAATTGATTTGATCCACCAATAGGTAAGATCCCCACTTAATTCTAAACTACCCTAACTTTAGACTCTTGGGCCTGGAAAACAAGGATATTCATTTGTAATAATGTCACCAGAATGCCTAATGGGTGCCACATAAATTGCCGTAACATGTATTGCTCATATATTCCCATATACCCCCCGGAAGCCCTCCATGAGCCCCCCATATAATTAGGTAACATAGTAATCAGGAGAGATGTATATGCGTTCATGTACTCAGAAGCACAGCCCATCATCACCACAATGATACTTAATCTGGCTGAGGTTAATGTAGCTAAAACCACTCCAGCATGTGGTCCTTACATAAAGGCAGCCTGGTCCCAGTAGGAGCAATTAGAAAAATGATGGCACCCAGTGACCCATCCACTCTTCATAAGCAAAAAAGACCTCACTGAAACCATATTAGGAGGCTTAGGTGTAGGCGGTGTCTTAAACGCAATAGGTTAAAAGGTCCCAACAAGTTGGGACTGGTAGGATCTGTCATGGATTGCGGCCAACACACACAAACCTACGCCGATAAGGATGGCTAAACAAGGTAATTAGATATGCAGCTGGAAAGAGTCCACAAACCTTGCAGGGAGTGAGAGAAAGAGCAAACCTAAAGTCAAAGCTGAAATCAGAGATACCGGGGTCAGTCCAGTCCAGTCCAGGGTCAGGTCAGCCAGTGGGTAGCAATAGTCCAGTCCGTTCTGAAGTCAAGACAACAAGGAGTCGAGATGCAGGGAGGCAGTGCAAGCAGCAATCACACCAAAGGATCATGCAATAAACTCTAGCATTGAGTTGGCGTCTCTCTTCTTCCTAAATAGGGGACGCTCTCCCCCGTACCAGATGAGGCTGGTTAGCTAATTGCCTAGCAGCAATTCTCTGGGATCTGCATCTGCCAGCACTTTCAGCCCTGCGCTGCCTGAAGGAGGGAACCTTCAAGCCTGATTCCTCCCCAGAGTCCCCACTAGGCTGCTGTACCACCAGAGGAATCACATCAGTACTAGGACCTGGCTGAGCCTCCTCCTCTGGGGTTGGGAGATCAGGGCTGGGCTCTGGCAGAGCAGGATTAGCCCCTGGTGTAGCCTCCATTACCTCTTGCTCTGGAGGAGCCCCATCCTCCTCCTCATCCTCCGAGACCTGTTCTTGGCTGGCTGTGACAGGATCAAAAACTCAAGACCTAGGAGACTACATAGCAACAGGTTTTACCAACATCACCCATGGAGTGGATTTAATTGGCCACATCTTACCCCAGTGGGTTGGAGTGGAAAAAGAAATAATCATAGACCTGGGACGTTTAGTACAGAATAGCATTTATAACCTCTCCATCACAATACAGTGTTCCCAGGTGCAGAGTAGTTTGATATCGTTTGCTTCCCAGTTAATCCAGACCTCCCTAATGAGGCTGATACACCCTGAAGTTATGCGTTTAAAGCCAGATACCCTGACTTCCTCCAATACCCGATGGATTTAATGAAGATAGCTGGAGCCCAATGGCCCAACATGATTCTAAAAATAGGGATATACCATGAGGAAATCTGGGACCCCCAAATCATACAACCCACATCTTACCTTGGACTCACTCTTGCAGAGAGCAATACCACTATGATCCCAGAAAACCCCCTGCATTGAACTAATACAACCCACCTTTTTTATTTAGCTGGGTATGTCAAAACAAACCAATGGATGCACTGTTATGGCGGTCTAGAGGAACCCCCACTCAGAGTATCCAAAAGCATGTAATAATCCTGGTTAAAGAGACCATTTTAGTACAATTAACGTACAACTGTTTTTGTATCCAGACCTCATGTGACCACGTCACCATAATGTCCTTAGAGTATAGGTTAAACATAGATAGAGCTAGAGGGAACCCGAGATTTTATAGGATTCATTTGATTGACTGTTATAGGAAGGAGATGTGTCTGCATGAAATGGTAAAGGATTACATGAGCAATAAATTGTATCAAATAGACAATAAACTCATTCAAGGGTTCCACCTGGAAGATGAACTTCCCATTTCCTGATGGCTATGCTTTTTAAGCAATTTGAGCAAAGCCACTAAACAAATTGAACAGACTGAGTCCGTGCCATTATATTTCCCATTTCTATGTATGGCTGTAAAAGCTAAACAGTGAAGAAAGGTGATAGAAAGAAAACCAACTCATTTGAAATGTGGTGCTGGTGAAGAGTTCTATGTATATCATGGACTGCTAAAAAGACAAATGAATGGCTCTTAGAGTAAATCAAGCCTGAGCTCTTCCTGGAAGCCAAGATGATTAAACTGAAGCTCTCTTATTTTGACCCTATCATGATACGATGTAACTCACTAGAAAACTCAATAATGCTTGGTAAAGTAGAAGGCAGTAGGAAAAGAGAAAGATTGCATTCCAGATATATAGACTCAATTACGCATGCCACGGACCAGAGTTTGCAAGATCTGAGCAGGGCTGTTGAAAATAGAGTAACTTGAAGGTGTCTCATCCATAGAGTCACCATAAATTGAAGTCAACTTGAAGGCAGCTAACAACAACAAACTTTAGATCATTCACGAAAGTTCTTCTTGGTTTCATTCTTCATAGAATCATAGAATCATAGAGTTGGAAGAGACCACAAGGGCCATCCAGTCCAACCCCCTGCCATGCAGGAACTCCCAATCAAAGCATCCCCGACAGATGGCCATCCAGCCTCTGCTTAAAGACCTCCAAGGAAGGAGACTCCACCACCCTCTGAGCACTTCTTATGCTCAGAGTCTGTCTCTCTGTTACATTATGCATTTCAAAAACTACAGTGGCAAGGACAGTGTCTGTCTTACTTGTACTATGCCACATATTCTTTTTTTTCCTTTTTTTTTATAGATACTAGGTTTTAATTTACAGTTTCTTGTTGAATAAAAGTACTCTGCTTGCAGTGTGATGTTTTGCAAATAAAAAGAATAGCATTTCTACACATACAAAATCTGACACAACTGGAAAGGAAATATGGTTGCCCCTCCGTTTTCATGGAGATCCATTCCGGACCCCCACCCCTTGCAAACCTGAAAAACCACAAATATTGAAACCCCATTATTCTATGAAATCAGTGTGAGTATGGACATTTGGATTCCTACATCTCCACTCTGATTCTCCACCATAGCCATTTTCTTTCATATCACTCTTCTGATAGAGTAAGAAATAAATATTAAATAATAAAAGAGGTAGGCTAAAAGTAATAAATGTGGTTCTGCAGAAGGCAATTAGGAAAAGCAAAATAATAATAATAATAATAATAATAATAATAATAATAATAATAAAATAAAAAAAAATCATGAGTTGCTAATGTTGTAAAAGGGCCTGGGCCTCAAATGTAGTGGACTAAAAATCTCCCAGTATGAATAACAAGTCCATTTTGGTCTTGATTGATTGACTGATTGATTGATTTGTAAAATGCTTTAGCTGAGAAGGACTGCTTGACATCATACATGTGCATGTGAATGTTAGGGGTATGTCTCCACATTGCAATCTTCAACAGAAAAAGAGACAAATTGCATTTATTTAACACTTAATAATTTAAAACAAGATACTGAGTTTAAAGAATTTTAAAATATTTAAAGATACAACAAAAGGAGATAAAATGCACAAGGACCAAATCAAGAGACCTTTTTTCTGTAAAGGTTCATGGGAACAGTTGTTTTGTGTGTGTGTGTGTGTGTGTGTGTGTGAAAATGGTTATTACCTGTATATGTGAATCTGTCCTCTTATGTTTATCCTTGCAGAATAATAAAAAGATATTTATTTGGAACATTCAAGTGCAAGAGGAGATATGCAACATTAGCAATGGCTAGATTTTCCAAGTTGTTAATTGCTCGTTATTTTGCTTTCACAAGCACTATGAATTTCAATTTAATTACACTGTTAAAAAAAGCTTTTCTTGTTTCATTTGCATTTTGCCAACAGAAAGAAGGAAGCTTACCCCAAGGGCTGCTACTGGGAGTTAATCCATCATTGCCCAATAAATTCACAGATGCTTTGGTATTCCATATTCCCCCAGTTCAATCCTAACAGATACACATAACCCCAAACACATCAGTGAGAGGAATGTTCAGGCCAGCATGACTTGCTACAAGCTGCTACTGTTTTGGGGTCCACATGCTTTCTAAATTATTGGTCCTCTCTTGGACTTAAACCTTGAAAGAACCAAGGTCTGGGGCATTTAAAGAACTACATTGACTGCCAGGCATGTAAGAAGAGGTCTGCTGGGCCAGGTGTATTCAAGATATTTTCCTGCCTAGGGCAGAGCAGCAAATGGTGCCTCCACCCATCCAAGGAAAGGTGCATAGTAGCCCAAGGCAGCCAAGTAATTGTAGCACACGAGGCAGAAAATCACACAAGTGCCTCTCCTCATTTCTGGCAGTAAAATACAAAATAGCAAATATGTTGTGAGGTATCCTTCTCATGCTGTCTAGGGTCAGCCCTCTTGCTGGATCAGGTGGACATTTTGTCCAGTCCCACACCTGTTTCCCAAAGTTGCCAAACAGAAAATGAAAAAATGACATAGTCCATAAGCAAGGCAAACTTTATAATCCTCTTGATTTTGTCCCCACCAGCTGGTAGCAAGAAGCATATTACCTCTGAATCCTGGAACTTATATATAGCCATCATATCTAATAGCATTGGTAGATTTTTCCTCTGTGAATTTGTCTAATCCTCTTTAATGCAGTTAAGAAAGTTATCTTATACATGTGCAGTTCTCTGCATATCTATGTAGAAATGAATTCCTTTGATTCAAATGGGACAAAATAAATGGGTATAATGGAAATACATTACTGCCCTTATCTGATGCAGAGTGTCTCTGAGTAGCAGTTAGGATGTGTTGAAATACATTATGTTAGGAACATTTCTTGCAAAAAAGGCACAGAACTGCATACAAAAATGCATTAAAAAGGAGTAATTAATGTAAAAACATCATAACTTTTTTGTATGATTTTATAAAATGTAGGAGATTATCAAACAAGCATAAAATCCTGCTTTACCTCTCCCGACTGCAAGTCTAATTCAGGCTGGAGATGGGTCCTATCACACAGCTTTTCCCCCCAAAACCACCATCCGAGTATAGCCAGGCTCCAACACAGCTCACTTAACTCATTCCAGCAGCCATTTTTCAAATTCGGAAACCGGGTCTTATCACACAGCTTTCCTCCCCAAAAAAACACCATCTAAGTATAGCTAGGCTCCAAAGCAGCTCATTTAACTTGCTCTGGCAGCCATTTTTCAAATTTGGAAGCTTCCAACTTTTGAAAAATGCTGTGAAGTGAGTTCAGTGAGCTGCGTTGGAGCCTGGCTGTACTCAGATGGCATTTTTTTTTTTGGGGGGGGGGGAACTGTGTGATAAGACCTGGTTCCAGCCAAAATTAGACTTGAATTTGGAACAGGTAAGCCAGGATTTTATGTTTGTGCAATAATCTCCGTAGACTTGAAAATGACCCATAGTTAAGGCTAGAACATTCTCAACATTCAAAAGAGAGTGAATTCAGCTAAAGAAAAATAAGAAATGCAGAGGAATTTAAATGGACAGATTGCTTCACTTCCAATACCAGTGGCTGGGGATATGTATAGGAACACTATTGTATTTATATCTGTCTGTGGGCTTCCCATAGGAAAAGGAGTAATAGAAAAATATTCAAAGATGGTGGCAAAAAATAAATAAAAATGGGCTTCTTCAGTATCAGAAAACCCTAATGATACTTGTTTTCTTTCTCTCCCACCCCCTGCTTTTGAATAAACTGTGAGGACCACTCCCACTGTTAAGTCCAGACTACCTTTTCCTGCCCCGCCCCCCAACCTGGTCTAGATCACCCCTGGTTGTGTTCCAAATATATAGCAACAAGGTCATCCTCCAGGGCCTCCAGAGGATGCCAGGGAATGGTAGTCGATAGTGATCTTTACTTGTCCATGAGATTCTGGAGAATGATGTCATTGTCATGCACTAGCTACCAGAACATAGCCATCAATTATCTTTAACTGCCTCTCCCCCACTCACACATACTGCAGGAATAAATTTTTTTTAGAAGACATGGCTGTGGTAGAAATGCAATTGATTATTTTCCCCCTCCTCTGCAGGAAGAATAATTCAAATGAGTACATAGCATTTAGCAATAGCATTTACATATCTATACTGCTTCATAGTGAACTCAGCACTCTCTTAAGTGGTTAACAATTTGTAAGCCAGTTGGTCCCCAAAAGCTGGGTACTCATTTTACTGACCTACAAAAAGATGGAAGGCTGGCTCAACCTTAGAGCCCTGGGATCGAACTCTAAATGTTGTGGCTCCCGTACCAGCATTTAAATACTGCGTCACCAGGGCTCCCTATACAGGAAACTTGAGTGATCATTGTGGAACCAGAATGCTTGATTAGATAGACGTTTGGTCTCACTCAATAGGTTTCTTCCTATGCTTTTGAAATGGCATTTGACATTACCACTGCTTAAAACAGGGGTAGGCAACCTTTCCCCTTTAAGGGCCGAGGGACTTCAGCTCCCAGAATCCCAGGAGCTATTGGCCAACATGGGACTATTGACCAAGATGGCTGAGGCTTCTGGGAGCTGAAGTCCCTCGGCCCTTAAAGGGGAAAGGTTGCCTACCCCTGGCTTAAAAGGTAACAGTATTCCCCATTGTCAAGGTTGTCAAATCGTGTCTGACTGTAGGGGGTGGTGCTCATCTCCGTTTCTAAGCCGAAGAGCCAGCGTTGTCACATACTACTCTGTGATCATGTCACCAGCATGATTGTGTTTAGTTGTTTAGTGTTGTTGTTTTTTTAGTAAGGATTATGTATCCAGCATAAATTATTCCCCAAAGGTTAATAAAAGGACTTAGCATAATATGTCAAGTTCTTTTCTTTACTAAATATTTTCCTATTAGCACCCAGAGTTTAGGGAGATGTTAGCATTACCAGCTATTCCAGCTGGTTAGTTTGTCCTTGTTTCTGCATAAAAAGGTCCATTAGCTACATTTAAAAATTTGTGATTACATTTTAATGTTCACTTCAATTACTGACCTAACTTGATAAGAGGTAGAAAAGCAATCTTATTAGAATGAAGTATGTGGGACTTAAAACCACATTATACTCTATGGAATGGGAAGAGAGTGTGTCTGTGAGATCCAAAGGAAATGCTAGAATCATAGAATCATAGAGTTGGAAAAGACCACAAGGGCCATCGAGTTCAACCCCCTGCCATGCAGGAACTCCCAATCAAAGTATCCTCGACAGATGGCCATCCAGCCTCTGCTTAAAGACCTCCAAGGAGGGAGACTCCACTACATTCCAAGGGAGTGTGTTCCACTGTCAAACAGTCCTTACTGTCAGGAAGTTCCTCCTAATGTTGAGGTGGAATCTCTTTTCCTGGAACTTGCATCCATTGTTCCAGGTCCTAGTCTCTGGAGCAGCAGAAAACAAGCTTGTTCCCTCAAATATTTAAACACGGCTATCATATCGCCACTTAACCTTCTCTCCTCCAGGCTAAACATCCCCAGCTCCCTAAATCGTTCCTCATAGGGCTTGGTTTCCAGACCCTTCACCATTTTAGTTGCCCTCCTTTAGACACTCTCCAGTTTCTCCACATACTTTTGGAATTGTGGTGCCCAGAACTGGACACATTATTCCAGGTGAGGCCTGACCAAAGCAGAAACTCCATCCAACGTCATCTGAGGGAGAGATGCAGGCCCATCTCCATTGGGCCTAGTCTAAGAAGAAGAGCCCTCCCTCCACTCCCTCCAACGTCATCTGGGGGAGAGATGCAGGCAAAAGCATGGCTTTCCTAATGACCTATCTATCAATATCTAGAATACATTCAAATGGCAATAAAACAACATGATCAAAATAACTTGAGGATCCCATATCCTTTCATGATAAATGCCAATATAGAACACCCTGTCTTGCCACTGTGCTCCAGTTATTTTAACTAAATCTGTTGGGTGTTGGAAGGGATCCGGATATCTTTTCTTAAATAAAACCATGACTTCTGGGTGAATGAATCACATCAGAGAGGCTTGAATTAACTGGGATGGGAATGCTATAAGGCTGCTTTGGATTTGGGTGCACTGAATGGCTATGGACAAGTTGTGAATACTGGACTTAAGGGAGTTTCCAATGTCTATAATGATTTCTTTTTCTATGCCTACCCACTGTGGTAGGAGATGACCAATTATGTCTATGCCTTGGGCCACGTTTGTTAAACCTGAGGGAATGGATACACCCAACTCTTTGGTTCAAGATCCAACCAATCCCAATTTGTTAGCTACTACTTCTTTGTCTATTGCATTTAAAACTCCTACTCCTGTTCCGAATCCTCCTAACACTGTGTTTACAAGATCGCGCGTGCTTCTGAAAAGTGGGTGCGTTACGTTATGCCATTTCTCTTCCAATTGTTCCCATTGTGCCCATGTGGCTTTTAAATATGGGCTACAAACAGGGATTGTGTGTCCTACATTTATAACGGTCAAGTTCAACTTTAGGTTGGTGACAATGGGTTGGATTTCCATATATGCATTCCTAATTACTACATTGCCAATGTACAATTCAAAAAGCTGGAGTGTATCCAGAGGAGGGCGACAAAAATGGTGAAGGGTCTGGAAACCATGCCTTATGAGGAACAACTTAAGGAGCTGGATATGTTTAGCCTAGAGAAGAGATGAGTAAGAGGTGATATGATAGCCCTGTTTAAATATTTGAAGGGGTGTTATATTGTAGTTCAAGTAAGCTTATTTTCTTCTGTTCCAGAGAATAGGACTTGGAACAATGGATGCAAGCTACAAGAAAAGAGATTTCACCTCAACATTAGGAGGAACTTCCTGAAAGTGAGAGCTGTTCCACAGTGGAACACACTCCCTTGGAGAGTGGTGGAGTCTTCCTCTTTAGAGGCCTTTAAACAGAGGCTGGATGACCATTGATGGGGATGCTTTGATTTTGAGTTTCTGCATGGCAGGGGGTTGGATTGGATGGCCCTTGTGGTTTCTTCTAACTCTATGATTCTATGATTCTACAAATATCCAATACTTCTAAAATGGGCTTTTAGAATGGACCTTGGTGCATGACAATCTAGAGATCTTGCGGGGATGGCTCATGCTGGCTGGAGATGATCAATGAAATGGTGAAATTCACAAAGCAGTGATAGGGACTAATGACCAAAAGACCCCAGCTGAAGACATGGCACTGTGACAGGGAAAAGGAGCTAGGGACAGAATAGGAGATATGAATGCATCTTGGATTGTGACTATGCTGCAGAAACTCAGGTCACACACTGGCTGGCTGCCCTGAATAGGAATCTACACCTCCCTCCCTCCCTCCCTGGCAGGTAAGAAATTGACGGACAAGAAATATTGGAGCAAGAAGAAAAGCAGCCATGGAATGGGAGCAGCCCAAGTGTTCATGTGTGATAACATCCTTACTCTGTAGAGGCCCTTACTGAACCAGTAGCCTTTGCTAGCACTCCCTAGATTCCTTGGCTTCTGCTTATTTGGACTCCCTTCATGTTAGACTGTGGACTGCTTTTAACCTTACCCTTAGCTTATCAGCTCTCTGTTTAGACATGGTGGCTTAGACTCTGGACTCTCTGGATTTTCCTTTTTGAAATCTGTCTAGCTTGAAACAAGACATACATATACACACAATGTAGGGGTGGGTGGGTATTGGGTCTTTTTGGATTTATATTGTATGTATTTTTAATTGTTGTTAGCCACCACGATTTTGCACAGAGGGGCGGGGTACAAATTATTATTATTATTATTATTATTATTATTATTATTATTATTACAATGGGAAGTACCTTTCAACACTTACAAAAAGAACTGCAAACTGAGCCAAGTAGTTTCATTTCTACTCTAAAGTAACTTCATTTTTCAGAAGTTTCTTGTAAGACCTGTGGGCAAAGTTAAAGACAGGGCCTCAAATTGAAATGCCTCTTGTCTTCATCCACCCATAGAAGAGACTCCCTCCAGAAAAAACCATCCTCTGCTTCACCAGCAGGACTGTATGTGTTTCAGACAGTTCTCTACTATTTTGCTTTTGGCTTTTTCTTAGGCTATGTACACATACACATAAACAGTACCATAGTTAGAAAACAAAACAAGACTCCATGAAGAAACAGAGGCATCTAATTGCTCCCATTCTTTGAGGTGAATTGTCCCATTTTCCTCTAGGATTAATATAAACTGACATGAGCATTACAATTCAAATCGTTAGCAAGAAAATTAAAAAGACAGCTTTTCTGAAAAGCCAACCACCAATATTTTTAGAATAAACAAGAACAAAATACCAACAACCCTCAAATATATCATTAACCTCCATTTTACAAAGACTAAGGAGCAGAAATATTCTACAAGCAGCAAAAAGAATTACTGGATGGAAAACCGAAAAGAAAATTTTAGTCTCTGTCATGGTAGAGAAACACTCTGGTTGATATTATGTTAGGTAATGTGCTAGTTTTTGCTGTAAACTACCAGTGATCTGTACAGGTCCTTGCCCAAGGTTAAAGGCATAAAACATTAGCAACAGATTAAATTTATAGACAAAATAGTTGATACATTTTGAGCAATGCAAAATCTGTTAGACAGATAGGTTCTTATCCACTGAACAGCCTGAGACATATAGATCAAGATATATTTATGGAAATTTGACAATTCAAATGTGTAAGCATCTCTTCCTAATCAAATCACAATATGGGTATTACATACTTGATGAACAAGAACTCTCACATGCTTCCCCCAGCCTCACTGTGTGCTAACTAAAATTAATAGGTTGGTCAGGGTGTGGCTTTAGAACAGCCCAACCCTGTGGTTTTGAATGCATCTGTGCAGGCACCTGCAACCTCACAGGTCCCTGACACTCGGGTGCAGGGTGGTCAGCCTTCGGCTGTTGCTAACACCACACCTGTGGTGTCTATTTCTGGTGCTCCTCTGTCATCTGGAGTTGTGGGGGATGTGGAATCTACTCCTTACATTGGTACGTCTACACCCCTTGGTTCACACCTTCCTCTTTCCACTAAAGAAAGGATTTGGAAGGGTGAATATATTGATTTATTTACTTTGACTTTTAGGGATCCCGAGCCGAGGATCATGGTAAAAGATGGGATTGTTTTTAGTTTGCCAAAAGAGTTTCAGACACTCAAACGTGCTAAGTGAGAGCGCAATTTTGTTAATTGGATTATGGGCTTCACTATTTATCCTGATTTTTCTAAATATCAGGAGATCATGATAAAAGCATACACCAATTGCCATCAAAATTCAAGGGGTGCAGCTTGGCTCCAATATGATGAGCAGTTTAGGATGAGAGCAGCACAGGATCACTCTTTATCTTGGAGACATGTTCAGTCTGAGCTTTGGGCTGATTTTATGGTGGGGGCCTCCCCCTCGAGCAGGTGTGACATCGGGTTTGTCCCGATGGTTACCATGCCGAGAGGGCCGAATGCAAGGCCTGCCACGGGAGAGAGAAGGAAATTTGGCTTATGCTGGGACTTTAATGCCGGCAAGTGTAAAAGACAACCCTGCAGGTTTGATCACAAATGTAACACCTGTGGGGGTGGCCACCCTGGAACTTCGTGTGTTAGAGGGAAAAGAGCAGGAGGAGATTCTGTCCCCCAGCCAGTTTCACCTGGGGGAAAAGGCCCCATCACCAATTAAATTGGTCACTATGGTGGTGTGGCTAAAGGTTTATCCTAATAGGGAGGCTGCTTTATATTTATTACAGGGTTTTTCTGTAGGCTTTCATATTCCCTATACAGGTCCTAGGGTTTATCGTTTTGCACCTAATGCTCATTCTGTGAGGGACTTGCTGAGTGTGGTGAGGGACAAATTAGCTAAAGAAATAGCAGCAGAAAGAATTTCAGGACCCCCTATCCCCACACTTCGTTTATCTCCTTTGGGTGTAGCTCCTAAAAAAGCCCCTGGGAAATTTAGGCTGATTAATAATTTATCATATCCGAAGGGTGAGTCTGTGAACGATGCTATTGATCCTGGGCTTATCTCAGTTAGGTACACATCGTTCGACTCAGCAGTTAAGATGATCAGGAATTTGGGCACAAGTGCCCTGTTAGCTAAATGTGATATTAAATCTGCATTTAGACTCCTTCCTGTACACCCAGATGATTTTGATCTACTGGGTTTTCAGTTTGAAGGAAAATTCTATTTTGACAAAGCTATGCCAATGGGATGCTCGATTTCTTGTTCAGCTTTCGAGACATTTAGTACCTTTCTCCATTGGTGTGCAGTTAAGTGAACTGGTAATAGAGCCATTGCTCATTATTTAGATGATTTTTTAATTTCTGGAAATCCTAATTCCTCTCAGTGTGAGGACTCCTTAGTTCAATTTCAGGAATTAATGCAGGAGCTAGATGTACCCTTAGTGGAGGAAAAGACAGAGGGGCCATATACTTGACTTAGCTTTTTGGATATTAAGATTGATACCATAGCTGGAATTTCTCATCTGCCTAATGAAAAACTAGTGGCTATGAGGCAACAAGTTGGGATCATGTTAGGGAAACAAATAGCTACCCTTCATGAATTTTAATCACTTACAGCTCTTTTGAATTTTGCCTGTAGGGTTGTAGTTCCAGGACAAGCATTTTTTGCAAGACTGTATAGGGCTACTGCAGGGATAGTGGCCCAGAATCACCACATTAGAATCACAAGGGGGCATTCGTGAGGATTTGAAGGTTTGGGACTCCTTTTTGGATCATTATAATGGCATATCATTTTGGAGGTCTGAAATTCTGCTTAGGGCAGACTTTCAGGTGCATTCTGACGCTGCTGGTGCCCATGGCTTTGGTGTGTACTGGAATGGCCAGTGGGCTGCAGAGGCATGGCCTGCTGCATGGGTTAAAAGTGGTCTGACTAGAGACCTTACATTCTTGGAACCGTTTCCAATAGTGGTGGCTGTGCACTTGTGGGCCAGCCGGTTTGCTAATAGGACTGTCTGGTTTGGGTGCGACAACCAGATAGTTCTATATGTGGTAAACTCTCAGTCCTCCAACTCTCCTAAAGTTATGGGTTTGGTAAGGGCAATGGTGTTACAATGCTTGAATTATAATGTGTTATTTAAAGCTCAACATGTTCCTGGTTTGCCTAACCCTTTGGCGGATGCCTTTTCTCATTTTCAGTTCTCCAGGTTCCGGAAGCTGGCTCCCGAGGCTTCGACACACCCGTTGGAGGTACCGGAGTTGCTCTGGAACCTTGGAGATTAGAAGTTCATAGGGCAATTTTAAACTCTATTGCCCCGTTAACACGCAAGTCCTACCAAACTGCTTTAAATTAGTTTAACCAATTTTTGCAGGAAATTGGAGAGGATCTAAAATGGCCTATAGATGTTGACTTGGTCCTTTGCTTTATTGTATATCTTAAATAATCAGAACTTTCACCTGTCACTATAAGGGGCAGGTTGGCCGCCCTGGCATTTTACTCTAGGGCAAAGGGCTGTTTTGACCCTACTAATGACTTTAGGGTCAAAAGAGCAGTGGAGGGAAGGTCTAGAGAATCCCCTGTCACAAAGGATTCTCGATGGCCGATAACTGGCCCTGTCCTTCTTAAGTTATGGGATTAATTAGCACAAACATGTTATTCGCCTGGGGAAGAGGCTTTATTTAAAGCAGTATTTGCTATAGCCTTTTTTGCTGCTTTAAGAATCAGTGAGATTGTGCCTGGATCTCGTAATGATAAATCTGGCAGGGCACTATCAATTTCTGATATCAACCTAACAGGACAAGGGATTCAAATTCACCTTAGGCATTCTAAGACTGACCAGTTTGCAAAAGGTCAGTCTATTTTCTTGGCTAAAGTGCCACAAGGTCAAATCTGCCCTATTTGAACATTAGGCCCAATCTGGCTGGCTACTTGTTTATTCGTTTGTCTGGTTTGCCCTTAATGCAATTCCAATTCAGGGCTGTGCTAAAAGAGACTGTAAGGAGGGCTGAGTTGCCTCAGGAATGTTTCTCCTCCCACTCCTTTTGCATTGGCGCTGCGACAGCTGCAGCCACTCATGGTTTGAGTGAAGCCGATATTTGCAGAATTGGCAGGTGGAGTTCATGTGCATTTAGGTCCTATGTTAAGCAATCAGGTAACTGGATTCCTGATAAGCCACATTGACTTGTTTTGTTTCTTTTCAGCTGGCTTTTACCGCGGCAACATATGGATTGTGGGCCACAGCCTGGTCTTCTGGGTGGAACGCCACCTGTTGGAGCATTGCTGCGACAATACATTGGGCCTTGCCCATATTGGACTTACTGAGTGGTTTGGACAAAGGGGCATGATGTGGGGACTCCGTGCTTGCAGTTGGCCAAGCAGATAGTTAAGGACATGGAGGAAGTCCAAAAGATTTTGTTGGGCACTGTGATCCTGTGGACCAAACTTGTGCCAAGACGTTGCTGGCCTGGAGCACAGAAGGACTCAGCTATTAACAATGCTCAGTGCTGGCTTAACCGTTACATGGCTATGCAGCTTGCTAAATTGGGCATCTTTTTGGTGGAGCACGGTATTAAGCTTGACCGGCCGCAGCTGTACAGGGGGGATGGGTTTCACCTTTCTCTGGAGGGATCAGAGATGTACGTCACAGCCCTCTCTGACCAAATTGTAAAAGCGGTCTGTGGGGGGGGGGGGAGGGGATGCCTAGCTAGGCTGGCTAACTCTTGTGGTGGGTAATGACCCCCACCCCACAGAAAATTTTAATCTGGCTAATTAAAATTTGGGGAAATAATTGGCATAACACAAATTTAAAGGAAATGACATATGCATTTAAAGGCATTACGTCATAAAATTGCATGACATCATATGACGAAATATGACATCATTTCTGGGGGAGGGGTTTGGAAATTTGGTGTTATTGTTGTTTACTTGTTTTGTCATGTGTGGTGGAGGACCTCCCACTTGGGGTTACACCTTCACTTACACATGACAAATTTGTTAATGTTTATTGGTTATTAATAGACCCTGTACAGCTAAATAAAAGTTGTGGCCTGTTTAAACCCAATAAGAGGCATCTTGTGACCTTTGTGCCAGTGCAAGAAGCCTGTATTTAGATTCTGTTTGATAACAGTAAGTATATATATAATTTAAATTGAAAAAAGTCCACAAGACAATGTTTCCACTGCACAGACAGTCCCAGTACTTCCTGTAATCCAAAATTTGCTTGACCCTGAAGTGCTTATCTGTCATCATAGGGGGTGGAACAGTAGGCATTGGATGCCACACACTTCATATACTCACAGGCTTCAAAATGCTAGAATGAAACACAGGAAGTACATAATGATAATTTTGGGTCAAGTTCAACTCAACAACCATGACATTGATAATCCTTTTTATGGGGAAAGGTCCCAGGTATTTTGGTCCCAGTTTCTTGGAAAGGTGCAAGCATTAAAATTAGTTGACAGATAAACCAAGTGCCCTATTTTGAATTTCCACTCAGGTGTCCTTTTTTAATCTGCATATTTTTTGTAAGTGTCTTTGGCAAAGTCTAAAGTGGATATAATCTTAGGTCAAGAATACTTAATATATGTAATCCACTCCACCAAAGGTACAAGGTCAGATTTCTCCAATGTCAAGGTGGGCAAAGATTTTAATTCTTGTCCATATACAAAGATGAATGCCCTGTGCTCTGATGCATAGCATTACTATAGGCAACTTCTGCAAAAGGTAATAGATCCATCCAATCATTTTGCTGGAAATATACACAACACCTCAGGTGTTGGTGGTGAGCTAAGGTCAACCACAGTTCAATACTTAACAGTTTTTAAAAATGTTCTCCAAAACTGGGAGGTGAATTGAACCCTATGGTCCAAGATGATCTTATTGGAGACTCCATGGATTCTATATATGCTAGACAAACATTTTGGCTAATTGACTACTGGGATTGAAGTACAAGCCATGAAATGAACCTGTTTTGAAAACAAGGCCATTTCTACCCAAATCCTCTTGGGTAGTCTTTTGGGTAGATCAGCTATGAAGTCCATACTGATTTCAGCCCAGGTGTGAGAAGGTGTGGGGACGGGTTGTAACAGTCCATGGGGTTTTCCCTTCATCCTCTTGGCCATAGGGCACACTGGTCAGTTTATTATATACTTTTCCACATCCTGATTCAGGACTTTGTCACATAGGGGAAATCGTGTGCAGAAATGGGGTTTTAAATTGGGGGGGAAAAAACCTTGCAAAAGCAGGCTGATTTTCACATGACGTTATTATTAAACTGTTGTTAACCTGAACAGAAAGTAGTCAAAAGCTACTTCTTTTTACTTTTGGGATTTTCCAAAAGTAAAAAGAAGCAGCTTTTGACTACTTTCCATTTGGGTTAAGAACAGTTTAACAATGACATGTGTGAAAATCAACCCATTTTTGCTGGTTTTCCCCAGATTTTAAATCCCATTTCTGCATGGGATTTCGCCTGTGTGATAAAATCCTCAGCCTGGACCAACAAAACTGATGTCTGACTAAGAACAACATTTTGATATAACTAAAATGCCCTGCAGATTTAACATCATGGCACTCAATGAGAATCATTGTAATGCTTTGTAATGCCCCAGAAAAATAGACTTTTTTTGTTTCCCTTGCAAGGGATGCGATTATACATGACTATCTCCTCCCCATTCTCCTTAAGCCAAGCATCTCTTTCCACCATCTCTATTATGCTCTTCTGCAAGCTTGGCTCCAAATGGGGTTTGGGGTTTGGATTGGTTCAAGTACCTACTGGCAATCTGAGTTGCCATGCTATGAACACTGGGTCCACCATCTCTTTTTTCTGGCTTTCATGTTGTGTCAATCTAGACAAAGTGTCCACTAACAAATTCCACCACCCCTCAGCAGTCATTTAGTTGGAAATTAAATTTATAAAATAACTCTGTCTATCTGATTTACTTTGAGCCCAATTTTCTGAGTGTTTTTAGTGTTTCTAAATGTTTATGGTCAGCCTACACCTCAAAAAGAGAAGCAGTTTCTTCTAACAAATGCCTCCAGGTCAATAGTACCTGTTGGATTGCTTCTGCCCCCTACTTCCACACCAGCCAGTTCTGTTAAGTTTCTGAAAAGATTGTCAACAACTAAATGTAAAGTTAACTGGGCTTCTTTATCTTTCTGTAACAACATAACCCCTGCTGCCATGTGAAAAGCATCTGCCTGCACAACAAAGGGTTCTGAGGGATCAGGGTGTTTTAAAATATACTCAGAAATAAATTACTCATTGAGGTGCTCAAAAGCCTCCTGACAATCTGGTTTCCACTTGATTCAGTAACTAGGTCTTTCTTCTTCCCCTTGTCTCCTTTTTGGAAGCTCCAGGGAATAGGACTTAAAGCAATGGATTAAACAACATGAAGAGAGATTCCACCTCAACATTAGGAAGAGCCTCCTGACAGTAAGAGCTATTTGATAGTGGAACACACTCTCTTGGTGTGTGGTAGAGTCTCTTTCTTTGGTGGTTTTTAAAAAGTGGATGGATAGCCATCTGTCAGGAGTGATTTGGTTATGTATTTCTGTGTGACATGGGATTGGACTTGATAGCTCTTTTGATCACCTCAAACTCTATGATTTTGTGATTCTATGATTGTTGAACTCCACTTACATAACTGTGAACTGATTATGTCAACTTTGCAATGGCCAGAAAAGTACAACTACATGGGTAAGGGCACTTTCTTTTGTATATAACACTAACAAGATTCTGGCCTCAAGGTGAAAAGGTTAGTAATTTAAGTTCTAAATCAATATAGGATTTCTTGAAATTAGATTTGCTCATCCTTTGGCAAAAGATACATTTCAGTTTCTTTCCCACAGACAAGAAACCATGTGTTCCACATCCTTTTTTTAAAAAAAAAATCCCTTCACTTGGTTTTTAAATGATTTTTTTCAGACCATGCATTATGAATTTCCATGTCACTGGTCAACCCGTTATGTCACTACTAATGTGATATGTCTCTATCATTTCTTTTTATTATAAAATATAACTGCCAGGAAAGGCCAAGTCCCTGTGCTAATTATTCACTCTGTTAAGAGAAATCAAACCTTGCCAATGCAAAAAAATGGCAAAAGACTTCAGTTCATTTAATCATGCAAATCCATTATCTCTTCTTTTTTATATGAAACTTCTTTATAAGCCTTTAAAAAATCTGGATGCAGGGCATTTAATTATCTTTTACTCCATCAACCTCATGTTCTAAAATGTTACTCCGCATACATCAGGTGTAGGTAGATGGCTCCAAAATTAAATGGCCATCCAGCAAATGGTGATGAAATATCCATCTTAAACATAAAGAGGTCATCAGTGACACAGAATGAGAGATCAAGGAAGAAACCTGTGCATTATGATAGGTAAAGGACCACATTTATGAAACGGGAAGGCAATGATTAATTGTATCATGCTCTTCAATACTGAATTTGGATGGGCTGTGCTGATGTCTTTGTAGTCAGTGAATTCAAGTAAACCTCAACAAAATATTTGTAAACAACAAATATTTACAAAGACTAGGGGAAAGAAATCTGCAGGAATACAGAAACTGGTTAAAAAAGAAAACAACTGTGTTAGTTGTGGGAGGAGTTGGGAGAATGGGGGTGGAAAACCAGAGAGTGGAGGGGAAAGAGGGACATAAGTGCAACAGCACACAGAAGGGCATATTGATTTAATATTGAAACCCAGATTTTTCACTTTTAGATCTATGTTCAGTGTTTTCTGCATGTAATATTTCACAATGCATTCTTTACTGGTGTATCATGCAATTAACAGTTTTCTCAAATAATTCATTGTAGCCACCTCATAATTCCAGATCAATTTCCCTCAGAAAGGCATCAGCATTTTAAAAACAATAGGAGGAGGAAAGTTGAGGAAGGGCTACACCCCTACAGTGAAATTTGAGCTTTTACTATTAGGGTGCCTCTCCCCACCCCTGTTTCAGAACATGGAAAAGTGACCTATTGGACTGAAGCTCCCATAAGAGGAGGAGCCAGAGGCAGAGCTTCTGAGGGCAACCTAGCACCAACTGCCCTTCTCAACACCATCAGAGGAGGAGTGCACTGCTCTATTTTATATTGAAGAAGAAATTTAAAATGCACACTCTTGCATATACAACACAAGACGAAAAGAGAGATGATATAAAACAGATCACTTCTTATTTTAATGTTGTAAGCCGCTCTGATTGCTCTGCAGAGGGGCGGGATACAAATTATTATTATTATTATTCTCCCGCCAGATTCATTGGCTTAGGAATTATGAGACTCAATTTTTTTCTCTCCCCCTCAGAAATATCCTACACCCCTCTATGAAAGCATTAGTGCCCCTCCTCTCTCTCCCTCCTCTCCCCTTTTCCAGGGAGGAACCACACTCCTGCAAAGAAGGTCAAGAGTGTCTCAACTACACAGTTGGCTGTCACAGACCAGACTATGATGCATGGTGATATTCCGAATCATGCTGCCTGAGAACACATATGAACAGTTTGGTCTACCACCACATCTCCTTGTCAAGGGCTTCTAGTGACTCTTCTGATATATCCAATGCAAGAATGAGTGGAAGGCCACCATTCTCATGGCCTTGGATTGGGTCAGGAAGATGGTGGAGAGGATTTTGAGGTCTATGCTTCCTGATACCTTCTTGGAAGATACTCCCAAACCCACTGAAGGCATAGTCTTCTTAGAGACCTTCTCTGAGCTCCAGCCATATGTCCACCTTTTGTGGGACTGGATAAGCATTGAGAACTACCTGGCCCAGCTCAAGGCCTTGAACAGGATTCTGAGCTGAGACAGACAGGAATCCATTACATGGCTGGTTTCAATATGGTTTGGATTATTAAACCAGCACGATGAAGTCTGGTGCCTGATGGAGAGAGAACTGGGGTACAGATCCATCTTTGCAGAATGATTAAATGGACTCCATCAGTGCTGTGCCATGAAGAATTCACCAGCACATCAGTACTCTCTCCACACAGCATTATACTCCGTACTTGCTGCCTAAAGTTCCCAATTCTCTCCTTTCCCCTTACACCTTGACAGACAGAGGGACATGCCCTGACACATATACTCAGAGATTGCAAAGACAGGCATCTCCAGAGACACGGGGACAGTGGTGGTGGGAAATGATTCACCGGCTGAATTTATGTTTACCTTGGAGCAGGGGTAGGCAACCTTTCCCCTTTAAGGGCTGAGGGACTTCAGCTCCCAGAAGCCTCAGCCATGTTGGCCAGTAGTCCCATGTTGGCCAATAGCTCCTGGGATTCTGGGAGCTGAAGTCCCTCAGCCCTTAGGTTGCCTACCCCTGCCTTGGAAGCTTGTTCAAAGGTACAGAATCTCTGAAAATACAAAAGGGGCTACACTTTGGGGTGGGGGGGTGGGTTGGAAGGTGGCTTATGCTTCCTGAATCCCTCCTTCCCAATTGCGATAATCTTTTCAAAGTCCTTCCCCCACATATGCACACAAAACCATCCAGATTTTTCTATCTGGGCTTGTATCTCTCCCTCCATTTTCCCCTTCCTCCCTCCCATAGAGTGGAATCTCCATGTGAGAAGAGACCTGTCTAACTCTTTTAGATCCCATTTGCAGGGATGACACTGAATAAAGAAACACATGAGAAAATAATTTACAGACCAAACTAAGATTAGTTGGGGAAAGGGGGAACAAAAAGTGTTGAGGGACAGAAGCAGACTTTAAACAATCCACAATTTTATTTTATTTGTTAACAAAATTAAGGAAACATTTATTAAAAGGCACTTAACTGGAGAGACTTGGGCAGCAGTGAAAACATTTGCCTCCCCTGAGGCTCCCCTGAGCAGTATAATGCTTTTTGCAAATCCAGTAGGACTGCGTAACATCTTTACTCCAGTGAATAAAGTGAACATGAGGACAAAGTTGCCTTTGGCAGTTTTGTTTGCAACTGTTGGGAAAAGTATTCCTCTTCTAATCCTATCCAAAGATCTCATCCACTGGGCTAGCACTGAATTAACCTTCTCCCAGAAGTTGAGAAGTTAAAGGGAACAGATTAGATGGGATTTGTAGTCCTTGATGAGTGTGAGATAGCAGGGAGTTGAGGAGATTATCACATGGGGGGGGGAAGCTAGGACTAAAAGGCATAATCCCAGCAAAGTTGTGCGATCATGCTGAAGATTTCAGACACATAGTGCTTATCAAGGATTTAACCCATGAAGATCCAGGAATGCTCCAGCAACAAACCATTCATGACAAAGTCCTGTGAATGATTTGTTGCTGGAACATTCCTGCATTTTCATGTGTTAGTCCTGGATAATTGTGATGATGTCTGAAAATCTTAAGCACAATTGCATAACTTTACCAGGAGTATGCCTTTTTCTTCCCCGATTTCCCCCCATCTGATAATCTCCTAAGACTCCACTGTCTGGCTTCAACCAGCCTTGTCCATGGAGCCTGCAGTCCAGATGTTCCTTTGGACGTTATTACACGGGAAGTTGCGGGGAGAAAGTGGAAATAAACAGGATGAGCGGAAGACTTTAATTTACGGGATTTGTCCCGTTCCGCCTCGTCTGATAACTAAATTTGAATTTAAAAGGGGGTTAATTCGAACAAAAACCTGATCTTTTCAAATCCTCAAAAATCCCAAAAATGAAAAGATCAGGTTTTCATTCAAATTAACCCCCTTTTAAATTCAAATTTAGTTATCAGACGAGGCGGAACGGGACAAATCCCGTAAATTAAAGTCTTCCGCTCGTGCCCGTTTATTTCCACTTTCTCCTCGCAACTCCCCGTGTGATAACGTCCTTTGTTTCAGAACTCTATAGTCTGTTTAGGGAGAGGGAGCCAGAGACAAAGGCCTTGTGGTGCTTTTTATAACTTCTGCTCAGAATCATCATGAAGGTTCACTCTTCTGCCCAGTTGTTCATTTCATTGGGCGATTGCTATCTCATCACCTGTGTCGCTGACCCTTATTAAAATATAACTGTATCTCTTGATGTATCTTAACCCTTTGTTATCTGGCTAGAAGGCTTTCATAAAGAAAAGGATTCCCACTTATCACTTTTTTTTTTTTTTACACTTTAGGATCTTGTCTAGTTCTTTCATGTCAGACCATCCCATTCCTAGTCTTCTTCTTATTTCTTGGCTGCCACCTTTTTCTGATCAATTTTTGATTCAAGATACAGGAAATGTTTAACTATTTCCATTTCCTCCTTTAGGTTGAATTCATGTAGATCCTCTGTGGTCATTATTTTTGTTTTCTTTATGTTCAGCAGTAACTCTGCCTTTGCACTTTATTCTCTGATCCTCCTTAGTAATTGTTCCAAATCTATGATATTTTCCCTAGTAGTATGTTGTCAACTACATTTTAGGAGATTATCACATATCTCTTTTCACCCAATCCAGGTATAGTCTGGGCATGGGCTAAAACTGGTGAAAATGGATCTTATTGCATGCCTTCATGCACAACTCGGCCTGGAGTAATTTTCAAATACTTTCCCATTCTTCAAAAAGTACATCAGGAGTCTGGATCAGGAACATGTTGTTCATGGAAATATGCAATAAAATCTGTTTTCACCAGTTTAAGCCTGTGCCCAGCCCATACCCAGATTGGGTGAAAAGAGGCATGTGATAATCTTCTGAAACTCTTGATGTTCCTTTGTCCTATCTTCATTCCTCCTTCTTCTGAATCTAAAACTGTTCTTTGTATATTTTCTGCATAAAAGTAGAACAAGTAGAAATTCCTTTTGGAATTTCTTGGTGTGTTTCATTAGCAATAATACTTTTACAATGTGGTCCACAATGCCTCTTCCTTTCCTGAGCCCTGCTTGCACCTCTGGGATTTCTCTCTCTATGTATGATTGGAGTCTTTCATAAGAATTTTGAGCACAATTTTGCTTGCATGGGAAATTAATGCTATGGTTCTACAGTTGCTGCAGTCATTTGTGTCTCTTTTTTGTGAATGGAGATGCATATTGATCATTTCCAGTCTGTAAGTCACCATTTTGTTTCCCATATTTGTTAACACATGTTAGTTAACACTAGGGTGGATTCTGTCTATGTGGATTGTAGCAGTTCAATTGTAATAGCATTTGTTCCTGGTGATTTCTTCTTCCCAATTTCTCCTATTGCAGCTTCCCCCTCAGTTTCTAGAATTTGAGGTTCATCTTAGTATGATTCTTTCTTCCATGTTTCATTCATTTTGTATCTCTTTTATATAATTCTTCTGCGTATTTTATCCAGTGTCTTTTTATTATTATTTATTATTAATAATAATAAATTTATTATTATTATTATTATTATTATTATTATTATTATTATTGATCCATCTAATATTTGCATTGTCTAACTCACACTTTAATAGCTTCTTTGCAAGGATATCATGGGGGACCTTGTCAAAGGCACTATTAAAATCAAGTTATGCTACATCCACAACTTTCCCTGCATCTGTCAAGCTTGTGACTCTATGAAAAAAAGATATAAGATTAGTCTAGTGTTACTTGTTTCTGAGAAACCCATTCTGACTATTAGTAATCAGCAAGTAATCCTTTCTAAGTGCCTATGCACTGTTTGTTTAATGATCTGCTCTAGAATCTTTCCTGGTATTGATGTCAGACTGACTGGGTGGTAATTATTTGGGTCCTCTTTTTTTTCCCCTTTTCCTTTTTTTGAAGATGGAGACAACATTTGCTCTCCTCCATGGACCTCTTCTGTTCTTCAGGAATTCTCAAACGTTGCTGACAATGGTTCTGATATTATGTATCCCATTCTCTTAATACTCTTGGATGTAGTTCATCTGGCACAAGATACTTGAATTCATTTAGAGTAAAGTAGCCTGATATTCCTGTACCTCCTATTTACCTATTTTGTGCTGAATTTCCCCTGCTGCACCATCTATTCTGTTTTGCCCAGGCTGAGCACTGTTCTCCTTTTCAGAGATGTATGAAGCAAAGAGGATGTTGAGTAGTTCTGCCTTTTCTCGGCTCCCTGTTAGCATTTTCCCATCATCTGCATGCAGTGGCCCTATTATTTCTTTGTTCTTTCTTTTGCTATTGACATAACAAACAAACAAATAAGCAGGCCTTTTTTAATTGTTTTTAACCTCTCTAGGAAGCCTAAGCTCATTCTGCACTATAGCTTTTCTGACATTCTCCCAACGTGAGCTAGCTATTCGTTTCAAATCTTCTTTGGTGATTTCCCCCTTTTTCTTTTTCTTGTTCATGCCCCCCTTGAATCTTAGCTCATTTGAAAGTTCTTTAGACATCCATCTGAGTTTCTTTCGACACATCTCATTTTCCTTTCTCATTCGAACTATTTCAGATTTTGCCATCAGTATCTCCTTTTTAAGAAATTTCTAGCTGTTCTGAGCCTCCTTCTTTAATAGTATTCCTGGCCATGGGATTGTCACTAGTATCCTGAACATTACTGAAATTAGCTTTCTTAAAGTCTAGAATGCATGTGTGACTATACTTGGCTTCCCCTTTCTGCTTTATAACAAACTCCAGGAACACATGGTCATTCCCACCTAATGATCTAGGGGCTTCTAACCCATTAACCAAATCATCATTGTTAGTTTGGTTCAGATATAAAATAGCTGATTGCCTAGTTGCCTCTTAAACCTTCTGGAGAATTAAATTTTCTGCAAGGCAAATAAGGAATTTCTTGGACCTTAAATTTTTGGCGGTTTGACTTCCAACAAATATCAGGATACTTGAAGTCCTCCCCATTACTCCTTTCTGAATGTTTGGTCATCTGTTCCAGGAAGGCATCATCCAAGTCCTCTCTTTGGCTTGGAGGTCTGTAGTGGACCCCCACCAAATCATTATTGTCTCTCTCCCTCTTAAATTTTACACAGATGTTCTCAACTTGGCTTCCAGGATTGTCATGGATCTCTTCATGGGTTTACACATCCTTCATGCATAATACTACTCCACCTCCTTTCCTCTTTGGTCTATTTCTCTGAAATAGGTTATACTGCTCTATTACTTCATACCAATCATGATACTCATCTCACTAAGTTTCAGTGATGCCAATTATATCATATTTGCTTTGTTTAAAAGTTCAAGTTCATCCTGTTTCTTCCCCATGCTCTGTGCATTAGTATAGATATATCAAAGACCATGGGCAATTTCCCCTAGCTGCCTTTTAATTTTTTTTTCTCCCATTGTTGTTTTCTTCTGTTATTTGTCTTGTTCTCTGTATGATGTTTGGGCTATAATTTCCAGCACTTCCCTCAAGATTATTGTCTCTCTCCCCCATATAACTCAGTTAAAAACCCTCTTGATTAGATTTTTCAGCCTCTTAGCAAAAATATTCTTGCCAACTGCTTTGAGGTGCAACCCATCCCTTGCCAGATATCCAGCTCCATGATACATCATGGTCCAGGAAGCCAAATCAGTCCTGATGGCACCATTTCTTGAGCCAGTTGTTCATTTCCACTATTTTTCTCTTCCTTCCTAGGCCATGAGAGCACTGATGGCAAAGTGGTCAAATGCCAGTATTGTAGCCACAAGATTCTGAGTTCAATCCCGGGCAGGGCTCCGAGGTCCACTCAGCCTTCCATCCTTTTGTAGAGTGGTAAAATGAGTACTCAGCTTGTTGGGGGCAATTGGCTTACACATTGTAAATCACTTAGGGAGTGCTAGTTTACTGATAAGCTGTATAGAAATGTACTTGCTATTGCTGTTGCTATTGCTATTGCCCTTCCACTTGAAAGACAGATGAAATAATAGTAATAGTTCATTCAGGCTCTTTAGCCCTAGCCATAGCAAATATATTTCTATACTGCTTATTGGTGTACTAAGTGGTTTACAAAGGGTAAGCTAATTGCTTCCTACTCACAGCTTCATAATCCCTTGTGATATTCTGTAAGTTATGTCCTACAGTGTCATTGGTTCCCATATAGACAAAAAGGAAGGGATAACTATCAGTGCATACGATGAGTCTTGCCAACCTCTCTATTATATCATGGATTTTCCCCACAGAAAGACAGCACACCTCTCAAGACATCTTGTCAGGTTGACAAACTACTGATTATGTACCCCTCAGCAGGGAGGATGTAGTCTGATTTCTGTGCAGAAAACTGTATTTCATACACAGGAATGAATATTTCTGTGTTTAAATATTATTTTATATGCAGAAAATGCTGTTTCCTTCACAGAAAATGTAGTTTTCTGTATAAAACAGCCATATGCAAATTTTGTGTATAATAAGTCCCAAATTGCAAATAGCCTTTAAAATCTGCATAGTTTTTGAACACTTTGGGAAGAAAATTACTAAAAGTACTCATTGCTACCTTTAAGATTAAATTTAACAAAGAATTACATCCCTAGTAGAGACCATTCTAACTATCAGCAGTGTTTCCTGGTCTCATCGTACAGACTTTGAAGGCACCATGAAAAGGCTGTTCTTGGTCAAGTATTGGTACTATCAAGGGATATACCTTCCTAGTTTAGCAGAGTTGTGCATTAACAGCCTCCTAAAATTTTCCAGCCTATTTTTTGATGAAGAAATTGATTTGTTGAATTTCACTAAATTTCTATAGATGTTCGTGAATATTTCTGTGTTTAAATATTATTTTCTATGCAGAAAATGCTGTTTTCTACACAGAAAATGCAGTTTTCTGTATGAAACAGCCATATGCAATTTTTGTGTATAATGTCCAAAATTACAAATTGCTTGCCTTTTCTTAACAAGTGGAAATGGCAACAGCAACTATGGTCCAAACCACACTGCAGAAATAATCCAGTTTGAGATTGCTTGAACTGCCCTGGCTAGGGAATCTTGGGAATTGTAGTTTATTGTGGCACCAGAGTTTTCTGACAGAGAAGGCTAAATGTCTCACAAAATTATAGTTCCCAGAATTCCCTGGCATTGAGCCAGGGCATTTAATGCAGTCTCAAACTGGATTATTTCTGCAGTGTGTTTTGGAGTTATGTTTGCAATCTGGTTGCCAATTTGTATTCTCTGTAAAATTTCCAAAGTAATTCCATTGTGGGACATGGAGTGAGGGGATTGGCAGGATCCACAGGAAGAAAAAGATGCAGAATATTAGAGTAATTAGATGAAGTTGCCTTTTTATAGGGAATGAGAACACAGACAATCCCAGAAATTTTCTCACGAAAAAATCTCCTGAATTTTTTTTTGTCTTTGCTCTAGCCTCAAAGCTGAACAAGACCAATAGTGCACTGATTTAATCTTCTTGGCTTCCCTCTTCCAACAACTAAGATTATAGATCAGAGGTAGATAGTTCTGCTTGTCTCTCTGGTAGGTGAAGCCTAATATAGAAAGGCCATTTCTAGAGAGAATGAAGGGGAGGTAGGGGAGAAAGAAAGGGAAATATATCCTTCCATTTCACTGTCCTAAAAATTTGAGGAAAGAATAAAACCTAATTTTCCAATAATTTTAATGGTTGCATTTATTGTTGTTTTTTGTTGTTTTTCATAGAATCATAGAATCATAAAATTATAGAAGTGGAAGAGACCACAAGGGCCATCCAGTCCAACCCCCTGCCATGCAGGAACTCCCAATTAAAGCATCCCCGACAGATGGCCATCCACCCTCTGTTTTTTCTATCTTTTTCTCTCTGTATAGATTGTCAAAGATAGTCCACCATTGTGTATGTGTTGCATAACTGTATTGTGTTTTAAACTGCATTCTAAACTACTTTGGTCTATGATTTTACAAAGGGTGGTATGTGAATATCATAAACAAACAAATACATGAATAACAAATTGACCATCTAATTATTTATTTGAATACATAATTATGAAATATTCAAAACTAACACTAATGAAAATGTGCAAGTGTACACAATCACATAAAAAGATCCCTGCTGAATCTGAACAAAAGCCTGTGTGCTTCAGTGTCAGAATCTATAACATATTTTGTGTATAGAATCTGCCATGAATGCTTATGTTGATTTATGTGTATTTTATTTTATTGGGGCTGAAGGGAGATGCTTAGACTGGGGCTTGTGTGGTAGTCGATGGTATAGTAGGGCTTAATGTGCTTAGTAACTATGGGACAAAACAGACCAGCACAATACGTCGGCTTCCCAGTGATCCAGCAGTTCACCATTCAGACAGTACACACCATTGGAGTGCCAGGAAGTAGCATGGCTGACCGCATGTGGGGCAGCTTTCTGACACTGTGTTGGCATGGCATTTACACTCTGTGCACCACAACAGAGCCAGGAAGCCACCACTTGCCAGGGAACACCAGGACCAGTGTTTTTGCACTGAGAAAAAGCCAGAGAGGGGCCATGGTGTGCAGTTACTATAGCCCCCACTCAGCTTTCTCAGGTGCGGCATCACACCATCCCTTAGGGGCAGTCTGTTTTACCCCTGTGTTAGCTGCTGAGAAGAGGTTGTGGAATGTGGGGGCAGATTTTTACTGTTGGTCTGTGTCTTATCTTTAGGGAGAGGTTTGAAGATTTTTCAGGCAGGAGATGGATGAAAACTGTTAGACATTGTTATGATTAGAATTAGCAATGTGTGCCAATTATAGGGGATGGAGTTAATTAATACTAATGCTTTTATTATGTGGTAGTGGGCATGGAACATTAGATTTGACCTAGACACACTACAAATGGCATCTGTTTCTGATGTCTGCAATAGAAGTCTTTTGTTTTCCTTCCCCAAGACTGATTGACTGTGCATTGGTCCTGACATTTATTGTCCAACTTGATATCTGTGACAAGCCCTAACTAGCAAATGAAACAATAGCCTATGCATGTTTCCCAGCTATTCCCTGAGACATTCTGTCTCTGATACTGAAGGAGCATCTCTTCAACTAGTAGCCACTGGTACCAAAGTATAATGCCTAGATTGCACTAGGTCTGACATCCAGCATGGTGTAGTGGTTTGAGTGTTGGACTATGAATCAGGAGATCAGGGTTTGATTCCCTGCTTGAGCATAAAAACCCACTGGGTGACCTTGGACAAGTCACATTCTCTCAGCCCCAGAAGATGGCAATGGCAAACCTCTGAAGAAACCTGTCCCAAAAAACCCCTATAATAGGTTCACATTAGGATTACCATAAGTCAAAAGTGACTTGAAGGCATAAAACAGCAACAACAACAACATGACCAAAATTTACCATTTTGTTGATACAATATAGCCTCTTCAAATTTTTGCTTGGAAATTCTGCCATTTTGCAATTTTCTTCCATATCTCACTAGTGCCACAGGCCTCAAAATGGCAGCTCTTTCTCCTCTAAACATTACACCCATTCTTGTTTACCTTATTGCATTAAAGTATACAATCACCCCCCCCCCATTCCCATCACAAAAATTGAGCTTTCATTTGATTTGTTTTTCCAAATGTTATTTGGAGCAAGGTGATGTTTTGACCACAAATGATTTCAAAAGAAAATGACACATGAAAAGAAGTGGGAGAGAATAGAAACAACAGTAAGAAACAACGAAAAAGCATTTAAAGTCAATCAAACTGCAACCCAACATTCACCAGTGCTCCACAAACAAAAGGGATAGCATTAATCATACATAATTACCCATCAGTGACACAAAGATTAGAACACATTGGCCAAACAGACAACCATGTCAAATAAGCATGTGTCTGGGAAGAAAATATTTACTTCTATTCCTGAAAACTCATTTCAGGCCTGTGGAATATTATTGTCATAAAGAGTCACCCATTAATAAGAAATCCCCCTGAATGTCAAGATCCCCCAAAAGATATTGAGCCATCATTTTTACTTACAAGTTATTATACCTCCCAGCACTTGCCCCTTATGAGTGTTAGGCTTCATGTGACCATATATGTCAAGTTCCACAGGCTAATTGATGTGCTTTCCACCATGCCAATAAATGTGCTGGTAGAATGGAGGAAAATAAACCCCTTGACATCTTTGCCAATAATTGTGAAGATTTCTTCTTGTTGAGAATATTGTTCTTCAGATATTATTAGAACATGAACCAAATTTTTCTACCACCATCCTAACTTTTGACATTGTTGTTAACCATGGTGAACACATAGTTCAGCCTTCATCAAGTAATATTTTGCAAATGGACATGAAAGAACAAATACAGCCCCAAGTCCAAACAAATCTTACCAGTTCCAGGAACACTGAATCACAATCACTGTCAGTTTATCTGAGTGTTAGCATGTTAACCTTGTGTGCAACCCTCCCCCTGCAAAAAGACTTGCAGACCCTTAAGGATTCTTTTTCACTCATGTCTGTATAATCTTTAACAAATCTAATACTGATCCCCTAGAGGGCTAGCAGGGAACTAATAAGGAAAAGTTATTTAGCCAACAAGATCCCTAACATGATCTAAAATATTGTCAGTCTTAATCAATTGTGTGAGTAACACCTTCAATATTCCCAGGCATCTCATACTTGGCACCTTTAGACAACACGAGAAAGGTCCAATGCTGGAGCCATCTGCTCCATTTTTCTATTACTTATTCAATCATTTGTTGTTAACTGCCCACAAGTCAACCCTGACTCATGGCAACCCTGTGGATGAGTGCTATTCAATATCTTTATTAATGACTTGGATGACGGTATTGGGGGCATAGTTATCAAATTTGCAGATGACACCAAATTAGGAGGAGTAGCTAATACCCCAGAGGACAGGATCAAAATTCAAAATGACTTGAACAGACTAGAAAGTTGGGCCAAAGCTAACAAAATGAAATTCAACACGGAGAAATGTAAGGTACTGCACTTAGGGCAGAAAAACGAAAAGTACAGATATACGATGGGGGACACCTGGCTGAATGAGACTACGTGTGAAAGGGATCTAGGAATCCAGGTGGACCACAGGTTGAGCATGAGTCAACAGTGCGATGCAGCAGCTAAAAAGGCCAATGCAATTTTAGGCTGCATCAGTAGACGTATAGCGTCTAGGTCAAGAGAAGTAATAGTGCCACTCTATTCTGCTTTGGTCAGGCCTCACCTGGAATACTGTGTCCAGTTCTGGGCACCACAATTCAAAAAAGATGTGGAGAAACTGGAGCGTGTCCAAAGGAGGGCAACTAAAATGGTGAAGGGTCTGGAAACCAAGCCCTATGAGGAACGACTTAGGGAGCTGGGGATGTTTAGCCTGGAGAAGAGAAGGCTGAGAGGTGATATGATAGCCGTGTTTAAATATTTGAAGGGATGTCATATCGAGGAGGGAACAAGCTTGTTTGCTGCTACTCCAGAGGCTAGGACCCGAAACAATGGATGCAAGCTGCAAGAAAAGAGATTCCACCTCAACATTAGGAGGAACTTCCTGACAGTAAGGGCGGTTCGACAGTGGAACACACTCCCTCGGAGAGTAGTGGAGTCTCCTTCCTTGGAGGTCTTTAAGCAGAGGCTGGATGGCCATCTGTCAGGGATGCTTTGATTGGGAGTCCCTGCATAGCAGGGGGTTGGACTGGATGGCCCTTGTGGTCTCTTCCAACTCTATGATTCTATGATTCTAAGATTCTATGATTCTATGAGACATCTTCAAGCCTTCCTGTCTTCCACTGTATTGCTCAGGAACCTGTAAATTCATACCCATGACCTCCCTAATTGAGTCTATCCATCTTGCATAGTGTCTCCCTCTCTATTGCCCTCTAGAATTGTTGTCTTTTCCTTTTCCATTATTGACTTTTCCACATCATGACAAGTCATGCTTTCTCATGCTGTGGCCAAAGTATGACAGCCTCACTTTGATAATCTTGGCTTCCAGGGCAATTTCAGGCTTAATTTCAGGTTCAATGACGCATTTGTTTTATTTATTTATTTATTTATTTATTGTATCTATACCTCACTTTTCAGAAATGCTCTCTGAGTGGCTTACAAATTGGTAATTGGACAGTTCCCTCAGTCTTATAATCTAAAGACATGACACACAAGGAAAGGGGTTGGCAGTGGGGAAGGGGATTAAGTCCAGGAGAAATTGCCTCTTATTATCTTCCTCCAAGGTTAGGGAGATGGTAGTTGGAATGGAGGGAGTGCCTTTTGTTCTGTCTCTGGACTAGGCATGGTGGAGTTGTGCTTGCCTCTTATCCTCTCCAACCAAGGCTAGGGTGATGCCAATTGAAATGGAGGGAGGGCTGTTCTTCTGTCTCTGGGCTAGGCATGGAGCTGTGCCAGTCTCTCCTCTCTCTCCACAATATCTTCAGCATTCTTCTCCAGTACATAATCAATATGAATTGATTTTTTTCTTGTCTGTTTTTTTCACTGTCCAACTCTTGCATTCATACATGATGATGGGGAATACAGTGGGACCTTGTTATTCACTGGGGTTTGGTTTGGTTCCAGAATCCCCCATGGCTAGCAAAATCCATGGATGCTCAAGTCCCATTAAATATAATTGCAGAGCAAAATGGTGTCTCTTATATAAAATGGAAAATCAAGGTTTGCTATTTGGAATTTATACTTTCTCTGAATATTTTCAAACTGTGATAGAAAAAATCTGTGGATAAGAAGGGCTGACTGTATAATGGCTTGGACAAGTCTAACTTTTCTGCTCAGTTGTATATCCTTACTCTAAAATCTTTTCTAGCTCTTTCATGGCTGTCCTTCCTATTCCTAGTCTTCTTTTGATTTCTGGACTGCAGTCTCCATTCTGATTGATGTTTGATCCTAGGTGTGGGAATTCTTTTACTATTTCAAATACCTCATTGTCTAGGCAGAATGTGTGTAGGTCCTACATGGTCATTATTTTGTGCTTTATTCTTTGGCCTTCCTTAGTAATTGTGCCAAGTACATGATGTTTTCCACTGGTCTCATCTACATATCTTACATTGTTGATTTTTCTTCCTCATATCTTTACTCTTCCTTTTCCTCAGTCTAAGCATGCTCTTCATAGCATAGAAGGTGAATAGATAGGGTAATAGAATGAAACCTTGCCTGAAACCTTTCACCATGTTCTGTTCTAACAGTAGGCTTTGTTTTCTCATCAGGACTTTGAGATGGGGAGCCACTTGCATACCTTTGAGAGCATTTCATGGCTTTTCATGATCTATCTAGTCAAAGGCTTTGATTATTATTTTCTTTTGGATTTCCTTGGTGTGCTCCATTAGCCATCATATCTTTGCAATGTAGTCCCTAGTATCTCTTCCTTTCCTGAACTATGCTTGAACTTCAAGGATTTCTCTCTCCAGGTATGATTGGAGATGATGTTGCAGAATTTTGAGCATAATTTTGCTTCCATGAGAAATTAATGCTATGGTCCTGTACTTGCTGCAATCTTTTAGAATTGTAAAATTGTAGATTTGGAAGAGACCTCAAGGGCCATCAAGTCCAACCCTTCTGCCATGCAGGAACTCACAATCAAAGCACCCCTGACAGATGGCTATCCAGCCTCTGTTTAAAGACCTCCAAGAAGGAGACTCCACCATTCTCCAAGGAAATGTGTTCCACTGTCAAACAGCTCTTACTGTCAAGGAGTTGTTCCTAATGTTTAGGTGGAATCTCTTTTCCAGTGGTTTGCATCCACTACGTGTCCCAGTCTCTGGAGTGGCAGAAAACAAGCTTGTTCCATCCTCAATATGACACCACTTCAAATATTTAAACAGGGCTATCATATCACCTTTTAACCTTCTCATCTTCAGGCTAAACATACCCATCTCCCTAAGTAGCTCTTCATAGGGTTTCCTGACCAAGGCAGAATAGAGTGGTATTGTTATTAATTTCCTCAATCTAGACCCTGTACTTCTATTGATGCAGCCTAGAATACCATTGGCCTTTTTAGCTGCTACATCACACTGTTGACTCATGTTCAATGTTTGGTCTACTAAGGGCTGAAGCAGACTGGCACAAAGGGCTGGCCTGGTGTTGGAGTTGGAGTTGGAGTGGGGCAGCTGCACTCCGGTTGCCCCAACTCCACTCTGAAGCCATCCTGATACCGCGTGACCATCGGCATGGCATGCAGTGTCAGGACACTGTCTTGCCATCCTGATGGCAAAAAGGAGGATCAGGGCCATGGCATATGGTTGCCGTGGCCCCAATCCAATGGTCCCGGGGCGGCTCTGTGCTGCCTCTTTTGAGCCATCTGCATCAGCCCTAAGATTCCTAGATCCTTTTCACATATAGTCTTGTTAAGCCAAGTGTCCCCCATCCTATATCTATGCATTACATTTTCTTTGCCCTAAGTGAAGTACCTTACAATTCTCCGTGCTGAAATTCACTTTGTTAGCTTTGGCCCAGCTTTCTAATCTATTAAGTTCTTTTTGAATTTTGATCCTCTCTTCTGGGATATTATCTACTACTCCTAATTTGATGTCATTTGCAAAATTGATATGCATGCCCTCTATTATTTCATCTGTCATTGATAAAGTTATTGAATAGCACTGGGCCCAGGACAGAACCCTGTGGCACCTCACTGGTCACCTCTCTCCAAGATGAAGAGGAGCAATTGCTAAGTGCCCTTTGGGTTTGGCCAGTCAACCAATTACAAATCCACCTAAAAGTTGCATTGTCTAGTCCACATTTTACTAGCTTTTTTGCAAGAATATCATGGGAGACCTTGTCAAGGGCCTTACTGAAATCAAGATATGTAGTATCTTCTCCACGCAATGGCTCTACCATTTGCTTCTTCTCCCTTTTGCTATGGACATAACCCAAAAGCCCTTTTTCTTATTCTTAATCTCTCTAGCAAGCCTGGGTTTATTCTGCACTTTAGCTTTTCTGACTTTACCCCTACACATATGTTCTAATCAAACTACTACGGATGTATATTGATAGTTGTTTGAATTCCACTTTAGTGGAATCACTTTGGTGATTTCCCCCTTTTTCCATTTCTTAGAATCATAGAATCATAGAGTTAGAAGAGACCACAAGGGCCATCCAGTCCAACCCCCTGCCATGCAGGAACACCCAATCAAAGCATCCCTGACAGATGGCCATCCAGCCTCTGCTTAAAGACCTCCAAGGAAGGAGATTCCACTACTCTCCGAGGGAGTGTGTTCCACTGTCGAATTGCCCTTACAGTCTGTTACCCATAGTGCCCTTGATTTCCAAAATATGAAAACCCCCATATGCTACCCATAGTTCCCCTGCTATCAAAAATGTGAAATTCCATGATGACCTCCAGATGAACTCTGGCAGTGGAATTGGAGGCCAAAGGTCCTCTGTGACAATGGCCTGGGCAGCCCACCCTTAATCCTTAAGGTATGCATATCCCCCCAGATAGTCTAGGAGAGTTGCGAATGGGATTTTCCCTGATGAGATCATTCAAACCCATTGGAAAAGGTGTATTGTGTCACCCAGCCACAAGCACCCTCAGCCATCAAAGGTGTAATGTTTGTATTGTGCCACCCAGTCTCACATGCCCCCACCCATCGGGAGGTTCATTGCGTCACCTAGTCACACATTCCCCCAGGAAATGGGCCCCTCGGATTAAGACCACCAAACACAATGTAACCCTATACAGCAGGGTGCCATCATCGCAATTATCGCCTTTCACCCCAGGGCTCGTTTGGTCCTATATAAACCCTAGACTTTAGCCAGTCAGTGTGCTATCTTCATGGTCTAAATGACTCCACATCACTCTGACCTCCAAAGCTAGTTACCAGCAAGTCAGCCCGAACCCAGGCTGCAGAGCTAGGCTTGTCTCCCACCATCCCGCATCCCCATTTGCCTTCCGGAGGAGGACTACATTTCGGTAAGCATCACCATTAGTAACGCCTGCATTTCTATTCCAATCTCCAACCCTGATATTCCTGAGTCTTGAGCGTGTGTGTGAGTGCATGGTCTGTGAGTGTGTTTCCCCCATTTCAATAAATTAGACATCTAGTGGTTAACCAATATCTGTCTCAGCCTCATTCCTTGGGACCCCCTGGTCTCTTGGTATAAACATCGGGAGGGCGACCTCGAGGGGATCTTGTAGTCAGCCCCCTCTCGCAATAGTTGAGCTAATAAAATTCCCCTAAGGACTCTTGGCTACACAGTCAGGAAGTTCCTCCTAATGTTGAGGTGGAATCACTTTTCTTGCAGCTTGCATTCATTGTTTCGGGTCCTAGTCTCTGGAGCAGCAGAAAACAAGCTTGTTCCCTCCTCGATATGACATCCCTTCAAATATTTAAACACGGCTATCATATCACCTCTCAGCCTTCTCTTCTCCAGGCTAAACATCCCCAGCTCCCTAAGTCGTTCCTCATAGGGCTTGGTTTCCAGACCCTTCACAATTTTAGTTGCCCTCCTTTGGACACGCTCCAGTTTCTCCACATCCTTTTTGAATTGTAGTGCCCAGAACTGGACACAGTATTCCAGGTGAGGCCTGACCAAAGCAGAATAGAGTGGCACTATTACTTCTCTTGATCTAGACACTACTACTGATGCAGCCTAAAATTGCATTGGCCTTTTTAGCTGCTGCATCGCACTGTTGACTCATGTTCAACTTGTGGTCCACCTGGATTCCTAGATCCCTTTCACACGTAGTCTCATTCAGCCAGGTGTCCCCCATCGTATATCTGTACTTTTTGTTTTTCTGCCCTAAGTGCAGTACCTTATATTTCTCCGTGTTGAATTTCATTTTGTTAGCTTTGGCCCAACTTTCTAGTATGTTCGTCATTTTGAATTTTGATCCTGTCCTCTGGGGTATTAGCTACTCTTCCTAATTTGGTGTCGTCTGCAAATTTGATAACTATGCCCCCAATATTGTCATCCAAGTCATTAATAAAGATATCAAATAGCACTGGGCCCAGGACAGAGCCCTGTGGCACCCCACTGGTCACTCCTTTCCAAGTTGAAAAGGAGCCATTGTTGAGCACCCTTTGGGTTCGACCAGTCAACCAATTACAAATCCATGTAACAGTTACTTTGTCTAGCCCAAATTTTACCAACTTGCTTGCAAGAATGTCATGGGGAACCTTGTCAAAGGCCTTACTGAAATCAAGATATACTATATCCACAGCATTCCCTTCATCTACCAAGCTGGTAATTTTATCAAAAAAAGAGATCAGATTTGTCTGGCATGACCTGTTTTTCTGAAACCCATGTTGACTTTTTGTGATTATGAAATTACCTTCCAGATGTTCACAGACTCTCTGTTTAATGATCTGCTCCAGAATCTTTCCTGGTATTGATGTCAAACTAACTGGACGATAATTGTTGGGATCCTCTTTTTTCCCCTTTTTGAAGATGGGGACAACATTTGCCCTCCTCCGTCCGCTGGGCCCTCTCCTGTTTTCCAGGAATTCTCAAAGATTATTGCCAATGGTTCCGATATTACATTTGCCAGTTCTTTTAATACCCTTGGATGTAATTCATCTGGTCCTGGAGACTTATATTCATTTAGGTTAACCAGATGTTTCTGTACTATCTCTTTACTTATTCTGTGCTGAAATTCTCCTATTCTGTCCTCTGCTCCATTATACTTAGGTTGAGCACCGTTTGCCTTTTCTGAGAAGACCGAAGCAAAGAAGGTGTTGAGTAATTCTGCTTTTTCTCTGTCTCCGTAAACTTTTTGCCATCTTCTCCACACAGTGGCCCTACCATTTCCTTCTTTTTCCTTTTGCTGCTGACATACCCCCAAAAGCCCTTTTTATTGTTCTTAACCTCTCTAGCAAGCCTGATTTCATTATGTGCTTTAGCTTTTCTGACTTTACCCCTACATGTGCTAGCTATTTGTTTGAATTCCTCTTTGGTGATTTCCCCATTTTCCCATTTCTTATACATGTTCCGTTTAAAACATAGTTCAGTTGCAAGTTCCTTAGTCATCCATCCTGGTTTCTTGAGACACCTCCCATTTTTTCTCCTCGTTGGCACGGTTTGAAATTGTGCCTTCAGTATCTCCCTTTTGAGAAACTCCCATCTGTCTTGAATTCCCTTCTCTTTTAGTATTCCTGTCCATGGGATCACCCCCAGTATTTCTCTAAGTTTAGTAAAATCAGGTTTCCTAAAGTCTAGAATGCGTGTCTGACTATGCCTGGCTTCTCCTTTCCACTGTATAATAAACTCCAGGAGGACATGATCACTCCCGCCTAAGGATCCAACCACTTGCACCCCATTAACTAGGTCTTCCCTGTTAGTTAGTATCAGATCCAAAATAGCTGACTCCCTCGTTGCCTCTTCCACCTTTTGAACAATGAAATTGCCTTCGAGGCAAGTGAGGAATTTTCTAGACCTTGAGGATTTTGCCGAATTTGACTTCCAGCAAATAACCGGATAGTTGAAGTCACCCATCACTACTATATTTCTCCTTTCTGAGTGTGTGATCATCTGTTCTAGAAAGGCATTATCCAATTCTTCTGCTTGAGTTGGGGGTCTGTAGTAGACTCCCACACTAACATCCCTGTTGTTTCCCTCCCCTTTAATTTTTATCCAAATGCTCTCCACTTGGCTTCCAGGATTGATGTCCTGGATTTCTTCACTGGTGTAAATATCTCTGACATATAATGCTATTCCTCCTCCTTTCCTGTTTGTCCTGTTTCTCTTGAAAAGGTTATACCCCTTTATTTCTACATTCCAGTCATGAGACTCATCCCACCAGGTTTCAGTGATGCCTATTATATCATATTTGCTTTCTTGTGCTAGTAGTTCAAATTCATCTTGCTTATTTCCCATGCTCTGTGCATTAGTGTAGAGACATCTAAGACCATGTGTCCCCTTTACTTGCTGCCTGTGCACGTTTTTTTGCCTCCCACTGTTGGGTCCCTGTACTGTTTGCTTGTTTCCTCTATGACAGTTTGACTATTTTCTCCAGTCCTTTTGTCTTCCAGGACGTTGTCTCCCTTCCCCACACAGTTCGGTTTAAAGCCCTCCTGATCAAATTCTTGAGACCATTGGCAAAAACATTTATTCCAACTGGTGTGAGATGCAACCCATCCCTTGCCAGGAGTCCGCCCTCATGGAACCGCAGCCCATGATCCAAGAATCCAAATTCTTATACATGTCCCTTTTAAAACTTATATCAGTTGAAAGTTCTTCTGTCATCCATCCTGGTTTCTTGAGACACCTCCCATTTTTCCTCTTCATTAGAACTGTTTAAAATTGTACCTTCCATATCTTCCTTTTGAGAAACTCCTATCTGTCATGAACTCCCTTCTCTTTTAGTATTGCTGACAACAGGATCACCCCATATCTCCCTAGGTTTACTGAAATCAGGTTCCCCAAATCCAGAATTCATGTCTATGATTACTTCCTCTTTCCACTGTATAACAAACCCCAAGAAAACAAAAATATTCCTACCCAAGGATCCAACCACTTCTACCCCATTTACCAGGTCATTCCTGTTGGTTAGGATCATATGTAAAATAGATGATCCCCTTGTTGATTCTTCCACCATTTATACAATGAAATTGTCTGCCAGACAACAAGAGGAATTTTCTGGACCTTAACTTTTTGGCTGAGTTTCACTTCCAGAAAATATCAGGATAGTTGAAGTCACCCATCACTACTACATCTCTTCTTTCTGAGTGTGTGGTCTCTGCTTCACTTCCTCACTTTTGTGTCTCCTTTTTCATGGATGGGGATGTATATTGATAGCTTCTGATCTGTTGGCCTTCATGTTGTTTTCCATATTTATTGACATATATTGTTGAATACTAGATTTGATTTTGTCTGTATGGATGGTAGTAGTTTGAAATATCATGTGTTCCTGGTGATTTTATTTTTTCCAGTTGCTCTTATTGCAGGATCTCCTTTGCTTTTTAAAATTTGGGGTTAATCTTTGTATTGTTCTTTGTTCCATGTGTCTTTCATTTTTTCATCTCTTTTATTTTTTTTATATAATAATGTTTATTAATTAAAAAGACATACAGCATAAAACATACAACATAAACAAATACATACAAACCCATTCAAACCCAAATCTATAAACTTTGTATATACATTAATATCTAAAAAAGATATAAATGTCAAAATCAATAACAAAAGCAATGAAACTACACAATCATATCTCCCAAACCTATTACATTAATACATACCAATCCTTTATTTATCTGTTCTCTATTCTATCCATTCCTTCCTTCAACCTTTGACCTTCTCCAATATCACACTATTACCTTCCCTTATGAACTTTAAACATATATTTTCCTTCTCTTAAACCTTCTTATAATTAAACTTTACCTTCTTTACTCCTAAACCTTTTCTTTCTACCTTCTGCCTCTCATACCACCATTCTTCCTTCATATCAACACCTTACCCTCCCTCATATCTTCTCTTACACAGCCTCATACTTTCAGCACTTACTTTTACTTCCTTCACTAATCCTACACTTTCTATTTTCCCTACACTATCATTTCAGTCTTATATTCTATTTAAATCTTCAATTCTTCCAATTCTCCTCATTCTTACCATTCATACCCATCAATATTTGTCCTCTATAATGTGATTATATTGACTTTTGTATGCTTTCCTGTTTCATAGTGAACATTCTCTTTTACTGGTTTAGATATTAATTGTTGTCAAGTCTCGTCATCTTTTTTTTTCAATAACTCTATTATTTCCCCCCACTCCTTATAGATTTATCTCTTAATAATTGATTTATCTCTTAATAATAATAATAATCAGGCATCCCATGTCCTTATATGGCCAGTGCAACAAGAAGCCCCTCCTGACTAGTTGGAGGGGTGTCTTTTTGAGTAAATTCTCTTGCAGTTCATCTAATTTTTGCCTTCTTTGTTTCTTTAATATATATGATTTTTCCATAAGTAAATCTCTAATAACAGCTTTGGCTGTGTCCCAAACTATGCTGATATTTATCTCCTTATTCCTATTTTCTTTAAAATAGTTTTCAATCCATGTTAATGTTTCTTTGTATATTTCTTCTTTTTCCAATAGCTCTTTTCTTAGTTTCCAATTGAATTATTTTGATCTGAGCCCTATCTTTGTCAAGACTGGATTATGGTCAGAGAGAATTCTTGGTATTATTTCTATATCAAGGACCTTAGGCATTAAGTTAGATGAGACTAGAATCATATCTAATCTGGCCCATGATTTATGCCTATCAGAAAAGAAAATATAATCCTCTTTGCCTCCTTTTTTCTCTCTCCATACATCCTTAACTCCCATCCTTTCTATTAGCTCAAAAAAATATTTGGGCAATCTGCCCTGGTTACTTTTAATTTTTTTCTCTGATTTCCTATCCTTCACTGGATTAACCACCCTGTTCCAATCTCCCATTACAATGCATGCATCAAACGTTATTTCTTCCACTTTATTTAACAAAACTTTTTTAAAAATTCCTTTATTTTCTAACAGCCCATAAATTCCCAATAGTAATGTGTTCATCCCCATCATTGTTATTTGTGCTGCAACATAATGTCCTTGTTTGTCATTCAATAATTCCACTGCTTCATATTTCAAATTGATGTAAAGGGATACACCTTTCTTTTTTCCCTCGACTACCGAGGCAAATAATTTTCCTAATTTAGGTCTTTCCAACAGTCTTATATCTCCCTTCTTGATTCTTATCTCTTGTAAACAAATAATTTCACATTCTAGACTGTTTACATAATGAAATACTTTGCTTCGTTTATCACACCTATTTAGCCCCTTTACATTCCAGGATAGTACTTTCATATTATTCATAATTATTTAATTTCAAGAACAACTTTGACCTTCTCCTGTTTCTATTTCCTTCTCACTTTAAGTTATCTCTATGTCTTCTTCTAGTTCTGATTCTTCTCCTGATCCTGAGTCTTCTAAACTTATCCCTTGATGTTGTTTGATTTCCTCTGTCATGTCCTGTTCTAAATCCTGATTCTTTTCTCCTGTAAATTTATTTATTTTATCCTGGTTGTTCTCTTCCTCTCTTTCCCTACTTTGGGAGCCTAACTCTTGTACTTTTTCTTTTTCAGAGGTCTTTCTAGTCTGTCTATAGTTTATTACTCCTTTTCTTATCTTTTTTTTTCAGAATCTGAGGTTTGTGTATTTCCTTTATTTTTCCCCCTCCTATTATCTCTTTTAAGGTATTTGTAAAATTCCCTTGCTTCTTGTATTGATCTTACCTCTATCCTTTATCTTTTGAAACCAGAGAGTAAGGCCTTCTGGTATTTTCCATCGATAATTAATTTTCCTATCTCTCAGTTCCATTGGTAGGAAATTATACTCCTTTCTTCTCCTAATAATTACATCTTTGAAATCTTTGAACAATTGAATTTGTTCAGGTAAATCTTTGAACAATTGAATTTCTTTATCCTCAAACCTTATTGGGTTGGATTTATGTTTTAACCACAAAGCATCTCTTAGCTGTTTCCTAACAAAAAAGACAATCACATCCCTTGGGCTGCTTTTTTTTTTTTTGGGCCACATAAGAGTTCACTCTGAACAGATTGCCCACCTTCATTTCACATAAATTATAATATTTCCCCAAATATACACTTATCATACATATAATTTTTTGCCATAAGTCTTCGCTTACTTCCTCTTGTAATCTTCTTATCTTCAAAGTTTATTCTCAGGTCTTTACGTCTTTCATTAAATTCTTATCTGTTAATTCTTTTTGTTTTTGTTCTATCTCTGTTAAATTCCCTTCAAAACTTTCATGTTTCATTTCTATTTTTTTCCATTTTATTTTTAATTTTATTCATTTCTGATGACATTCTATCTATAGCTCCACTAACTCCTTTCAGGTCCTCCCTTAATTCATTCTTAAATTCTGTTTTAAGTTCAGACATTTCTTGTCTTAGTTCCTGAATTTCTTTGCTCAGGTCAGTTTGTATCTTCCTTAATTCTTCCATAAATGACATATTGAATTCACCACCTTTAGTCTGATCAAGTGAAGGCCTATGACTTCCCTGAGCTTTACAAATTTAAAAGAAAGGGTGCCTTGCAAAACTTGACCAGGTGTCCTGCTTTGTCAAGTGATTAATCAGTCTTATAAAAAAAATACAACTCACATCAAAAATTAAAAGTTGGTGGCATTCCTATACCCCTTGTGGGGAAAGCTTGAAGGCAGATGTGGTTCCTCCTTTGCTGTATTCCACTTTCTCCTTCTCTTTGCCACCTCTTTATTCCTGGAGGTGGTGGTCTGCTGGAGTTTCCCTCTGAGCCCCCCTTACCAGGGGAGCATTTTGGCTGCTTACAATTTCTTTCGATATTGACAAATCACTTTCCTCCCTTTTTCAATGATAGTTTTATCTTTCTATAAATTTTCATTTAATTTCCAAATATATTTTCTTCTTAAATCACCTAATTTGATTGTAATTGGATTGTGGTTAGAAATTTGCCTAGTAAGGATTTCCATTTCTTTTATATCCTGACTCATAACTTTTGAAATCAAAAATAGATCAATTCTAGCCAGTGACTCATGCCTTTGTGATTACATAAGTATCTCCATACTTCACTTAGGGATTGGTCTTCTAGTAACTTGAAAAAGCTCTTTAGGAAGTTTCCCTTGGTTTTCTTTTATTATTTTTCCTGATGGTCTATCCAGCCTGGGATCTGGTACTCCATTAAAGTCACCCACTATAATTAAGTTTTTGTAATCAAATTCTAATATTCTTTGGTGAAATTTCACATAAAAATCTCCTTTATTTGCTTGGGGAATATAAACACCAATTATCAACACTTTCTTATTTTCCCAACTGCATTCTACTCCTAAGTAGTATCCTTCTTTATTGCTAAAAATTTCTTTTGACTCAAATTGTTGTTTCACATATATGACCACTCATCTTTTGTTTTTATTTATAGATGCTACATATGCTTTCCCTAATTTTTTCACTTCTTTTCTATAGTTCTTCTGTGTATTGCATCCAAAGTCTTTTTAATTCTTCTACATCTTGTAATATGTTCTTTTTATTCATTGAGTTTTCTGGCCCTTGGTTTGAACTTCCCTTTGAGTTCCCTGATCTTGTGGAAGAGGTCTCTTGTTCTTCCTATTTCTCTGCATTGTTCACTGTAGCAGTTCTCTTTATCTTTGCACACTAATCATTGTATAGTTGTATGCATTCATGGTTCTGGTTTTGTTCCTATGTTCCCTTTCTTTTGCTGTCCTTCTTTACTGTTTGAAATGTTTTATCTGTCATCTGTTGTTTCTTCACTTTCTTCTTGGCCACAGTGAGTGTCTTGCTGCATTCTTCCTTTATTATTTTCTTGGCTTTTGATCATAATTCTTCTAGTTCCTGGTCAATTATGTTTAATAGGGCAAATCTACTTCTTGCATTGTCAGCATATTCTGTTGAGATATTGTTCAGATCATATGACTGGTTTTGATTTCTTCTTCATATGTATTCTAATTTTTGATATAAGTAGTTCATGATCTGTTCCACAGTCAGTATCTGGTCTAGCTTTTCCATCTTTTGCTTCCAATTATATAATCTATTTGGCTTTTATATTGGCCATCATGATTTACATGTGTATAGCCTCCTCTCTGGTTGTATGAAAAAAAATGTTTGCAATGAATAAGTTGTTGATTTCACAAATTTCTGTCCTGCTTTAGCATTCTAGACACCTATGATCAGCTTGAAGTCCTGTGTTGGTGTGTTGTCAATTTCTTCCTGGACTCCTTCATAGAATCTATCAATTTTTTCTTCCTCCGCCTCTGCAGTTGACACATATACCTGGATTATGGTGATGTTTATAGGTTTTCTCTGGAGGCTTTCCATGGATTGACAATCATACCTAGTCAATTAAGATAGGATAGTGAGTGCATTATAGGTACAGTGATCACGTCGATGGGCAGGGAGAGTGATCAATGCAAGCTATAGCATGGAATATTCCATACAACCCTCTTCAACTTACTTATATCTATATCTTGCACTAGAAGCCCCAGAGGATCCCACCAACACTTGCTAATGGACAGCAATATTCTTCTACAGTGGGCCCTTGATATGTGTTGGGGTTTGATTCCATTACCCCCTGTGGATGTGGTCGCTTAGTGGTTAAGATGCCAATTCTGAGATTTGGAAGATCAGAAAGTTGGCATTTGTAGGCCTGAGTGCTGCATGATGGGGTGAGCACCTGTCACTAATCTAAGTTTCTACCAATCTAGCAGTTGGAAAGCATGCAAATGAAAGTAGATAGATAAGTACCGCTTCAGTGGGAAAATAGCAGAATTTGGTGCAGTCATGCTGGCCATGTGACCACCAGAGCAGCAGACCAGAGCAATGCTCTGTAACAGAGATGAATACTGCCCCCTGCAGTCGGATATGACTAGACATTCATGTCAAGGGATTACCTTTACTTTACCTTTACCCCCTATGGATAGCAAACTTGATGAATGCTCTAAAAGCTTAAAACAATGGCATAGTATATTGGTGTCTCTTATACAAAATGGCACTTATACAAAATACCCAAAAGAAGGCTACACACGTGGACATCACCAGATAGTCAACAAAAAATAAAATAGATTATATAATTGGAAGTAAAAGATGGTGGAACTCTATACTAGTGGCCAGGACTAGACCAGGTGCTAACTGTGTAACAGATCATGAATTACTCATAACAAAAATAAGAGTAAGACTCAAGAAGAAAACAAAACCAGTGATTATACCAAAATATGATCTAAATAATATCTCAACTGAATTTACTGATAACATAAGAAACAGATTGGCTCTAATAAGCATAATAGACTGAGAAGCAGAAGAATTATGGTCTGAAGCCAGTTACATAATAAAAGAAGAATGCAGACAGACACTTTAGAAGAAAAGAAAGAAAGAGAAAAAAACATGGATGACAGAAAAAACACTACAAACAATAAAGAAGAGAAGAGAAGAAAGAGAAAAGGGAGATAGAAACAAACTAAGAATTATGAATGCAACGGTACAATGGCTTGTATGGAAAGATAAAGAAAATTATTACAACAACCAATGCAGAGAAATAGAAGACAACAACAAAAAGAGAAGAACAAGAGATCAATTTCACAAGATCCAGGAAATTGAAGGAAAATTCAAACCAAGGACTGGGCAATCTATAATAATAAAAATAACATAACTCAAGACCAGGAAGGAATAAAGAGACGTTGGGTGCAATACACAGAAGAATTATTATACAAACGAGATGACAAAATGAAGGACACTTGGAATGAAGAGCCATATAAAGATGAACCAAATCCTAAAAAGTGAGTTGAAACTGCCTTAAGAGAAATGGTGAAAAACAAATCACCAGGAACAGGTGATATTCCAATTGAACTGCTGCAATCCACATTGACAGACTCAACTCTAGTGCTGACCAACATATGTCAACAGATAGGGAAAACAAAATGATGGACAACAGATTGGAAGTGATCAATATACATCTCCATCCACAAAAAAAGAAGGCACAGGAGACTGCTGCAACTATAGACCATAGCACTGATCTTCCATGCAAGCAAAATCATGCTCAAAATTCTGCAACATAGACTCCAACCATACATGGAGAGAGAAAGCCCAGAGGTCCAAGCAGGGTTCAAGAAAGGAAGAGGCACTAGGGATCACATTGCAAACATATGATGGCTACTGATGCACACCAAGGAAATCCAAAAGAAAATCAGCATGTGCTTTATAGATTATAGTAAAGTCTTTGACTGCATAGATCATGAAAGGCTATGGAACACCCTTAAAGACATGGGAGTGCCAGCATATCTGACAGTCCTGATGAAGAAGCTGTACTCAGGACAGGAAGCTACTGTCAGAACAAAATATGGAGAAACATAATGGTTCCCAGTTGGCAAAGGAGTCTCAGACAAGGCTGCATCCTATCACCATATCTGTTCAACTTGTATGCAGAACATGTTATAAGAAAAACAGGCTTGGACACAGAAGAACAAGGAGTGAAAATAGGAGGAAGGAATATCAACAATCTAAGATATGCAGATGACACCATAAAACTAGCAGAAAACCTCACAGATCTGGAACACCTACTAAGGAAAATAAAATAAGAAAGTACAAAGGCAGGCTTAATGTTGAACATAAAGAAAACAAAAATAATGACTACTGAGGACCTTCACAAGTTCTGCCTAGACAATGAAGAAATATAAATAGTAAAAGAATTCCCATACCTGGGATCAAACATTGATAGAAATGGGGACTACCAGTCAGGAAATCAGAAGAAGACTGAGGGGGGTTGCAGACTGCCAGAAATAGTGCAAATTGAGTCCACTTTAAGGGTTAGGGTTAGGGTTAGGGAATCATGGGAACTGTATTTTATTGTGGCACCAGAGCTCTCTGACAGAGAAGGCTCAATGTCTCAGAAAAACAACAACAATTCCCATAATGACTACTGAGGACCTTCACAAGTTCAGCCTAGACAATGAAAAATATAAATAGTAAAAGAATTCCCATACCTGGGATCAAACATTGATAGAAATGGGGACTGCAATCAAGAAATCAGAAGAAAATTAAGAATGGGGTGGGTGACTATGAAAGAACTAGAAAAGATTCTAAAATGCAAAGATATAGAACTCAGCACAAAAGTTATGCTCATACAGGCTATTGTATTCCCTATTACCATGTATGGATATGAGAGCTGGACAGTTAAGAAAGATGATAGGAAGAAAATCAATACATTTGAGATGTGGTGCTGGAGAAGAGTGTTGATCCCGTGGACAGCCAAAAGGACAAACAAGTGGGTCCTAGAGCAGATCAAACTAGAAACCTCCCTGGAAGCCAAGATGACCAAACTGAGACTGTTGTACTTCAGACGTACCATGAGAAGAGGGGACTCTTTGGAAAAAACAATAATGCTGGGGAAAATGGAGAGAAGTAGGAAGAGAGGAAGGCCACATGCTTGATGGATGGACTCTTACTGAGGTCATGGGTATGGGGTTGCAGGATTTAAGCAGAGCTGTGGAAGACAGAGGGTCTTGGAGATGTGTCATCCATAGGATCGCCATGAGTCGAGATCAACGTGAGGGCAGTTAACAACAACAAATATAAAATGGCAAAATCAAGGTTTGCTTTTTGGATTTTATATTTAAAAATCTTTTTAAGCCATGGATGGTTGAATCAAATGGGCAAAGAATCCGTGGATACAGAGGGCCGATTCCAACTTATCTGCTATGTTTGAATCTCCTTTCCACCTAATTGTGAATAACAGCAAACATAATCATTGTCCCTTTCCAAATCTGAGCTGAACACTCTCTTCTAAAGAATTATAACTTGGCTCCAGAGCATTTGCTGTGAGTCATTACAGTCAAACAACTAATTTAAAAGATTGAACAGGGGGGCTTCTTTAGCCATTTTTTTCAAAAACCCAGTACACCTAAGCAATATAGCTATATCTGGCATGGTGAAAGTTAGATGACTGAAAGATTGTTGAAGGTGTTGGTAATAGAAAAATGGGTAATGTGGTGATTAGACAGCTGGACTGGGATTTCAGACAGTTTATTTCTAACTCCCATTGAGCCATGAAACACACTTATAAACTTTGGCCAGTCTCTCTGTCTCTTTCCCTTCACCTGACCTGCCGTACAAGTTTTCTTATGAAAATAAGGAGGAGGAGAAGAATGTACATTATCTTGGGCTCATTGAATTGCAGAATTCTAGAAATGGAAGGAATCCCCCCAATCACACAATGCAACACACTGCTCATGCTAACACACCATCTATCAAATGGCCATCCCACCTTTGTTTCAAAACCTCTCAAAAAGGAGAGATTCTAAGAATCTCTTCCACTTGCATTCCACTTGCATTCCATTAATTAAAACACAAATTAAAACACTGATATTAATAAAAATAAATAACTAATTACATCCAACAAAAAAGAAAAAAGACAAGAAAAGGAAAGACAAGAAAAGGGGGGGGGGAAAAGCACATCACAAAACTAACCGATACTAGACAAACATTTCCACTAACATTCTCTAACATAACATACCTCCATGTCTTTCAAGTCTTCGTTTCACTATTGCTTCTCATTTTACCTCAGAAAGGTATGTATATCCCTATTGTCCTCATATATTTTGCCTAAGTATACCTTATTAATACTATTTGTTTAAAATTCTATCATCCATTTTTCCTTAATCTTCTATAAATATGTGTATACAATCAATAAACTATTGGAGTCCTATTGCAAAACTTGTCCCCCAGTCTTGTTGCAAATATATGACCAATGGTTTCCATTCATTATTAAAGTCATCTAAGGTCTTCTTCTTTATCAAATAAGTTAACTTGTCAGTTTCCATGAGGTCATATAATTTCACCACCCAGGTTCTAACCAATGGGGATTCTTTATTTTTCCAATTGGCTGCATAAACTAACCTTCCCACTGTTGTCATATGAAATAAAATTTTCCATATTCCTTTTCAATTTCTCAAATGTAAACACACATCACAAATACATTTTAGGATCTAGAGGTATTTCCATATTTAATATTTCTTTTATTATTTTATGTATAGTTTGCCTATACATTTTTTGCAGCCTCACCACATGTGATAGAACATACCCACTGATTTTCCTCATTTCCAACATTTACTACTAGAGTTCTTGTTCATTTTAGATAATTTAAAGGGAGTGAGATACCAGCGGTATTTCATTTTGTAAAAGTTTTCTTTTAGACTATAACTCAAAGTATATTTTAATCTTATATTCCATGTCTTTTCCCATTGTTCCAAATTTATGGTCTGTCCTAAATATTGGGACTATTTTATCATAGAAAATTTAATTATTTCTTTTCCCATATCTATTTGTAACAACATCTTATAACATTTGGATATGATGTGCTTATCTCTAGACCTTAATATTCTTTCAAATTCACTATCAATAATTCCTATTTCATTTGTTTTTATATCAACCTGAAATCTTTCTCAGAATTGTCTACTGTATTTTCTGGAGTATAAGACAACTGGACGTATAAGATGACTCCCATCTTTTCCAGTCAAAATATAGAGTTTGGGATATACTCTCAATATAAGATTACTCCTCTTCCAATGCACACCAAATAAAAATTTTAAAAACATCAGATTTGATTACAATATGGTAATTTTAATTCAAATGCTTATGACATGCAGGAACTGTCACATATTAACACAACAAACTACAGCTCCCATGTTTCCTAGCATTTATTTCTGACGTCTGTTTTGGACCTTACTTTTAAAAAAATAGTCCAGATTTAAATGCTGCTTTAAAAATTATTTTCATCTTCCAGCTATGAGATGGTTGGGGAAAAATGAGAAAGTGTTGGGGGGGAAGGACTGCCAATATACCAGGTGATGCATTCTGGGGTATGTACAATTTGCGGCCAAGTAAGTGACCCTGGGCATGTCACACACTCTCAGTCTCAGAGGATGTTAATGCCCAACCCCCATTTGAAGAAACATGACAAGAAAACCCCATGATAAGGTTGCCTTAGGGTCGCCATAAGTTGGAAAGTACTTGAAGACACACAAGAACAACAAAAAAGTCTGAAATTGTTTCAAAGATAGTACATTGGGAATAGGAGCCAGCATGAGTAGTGGTTTGAGTGTTGGACTTACACTCTGGAGACCTGGGTTTGATTCCCCACTCTGCCATGAAACCCAGTGGGTGAACTTGGACAAGTCACACACTCTCAGCCTCAGGGGAAGGCAATGGCTAACCTCCTCTGAACCAGTCTTGCCAAGAAAACCCCAGGAGAAGATTGCTTTAGGGTTCTCTTCCTCCTCCTCCCACCTCACCACCCCTGTCCTCCTTGTCCTCCACGTGCTCTTGCCTGGCTTCTTCTCCCTCCTTTTGTCCTGGACTATGGCCAGCACCAGTCCAAACAAACTTTGATAAGGATGGTTTAACAAGGAAGGAGCTAAAAGGGTACAGACCTTTCTGTTAGTTCCCAAGAAGCATACCAGTACCAAAGCCAGGGTCAGGATTCCAGAGTTCACAGTAGCCAGTTCAGTCCAAGGACGGGGCAGTCAAAAGGTAACAAGCGTCCAGTCCGTTCCGAATTCAAAAGTGCATGGCACACAAGGGTTCCAAAGAGCAAGGAGCCAGTGCTGACAGTATCCCACAAGGGAACTGCAATAAGCTCTGGCACTGAGTGGTCCTCTTCCAGGTGATTAAGTAAGAGATTCCCTCCTCCGTGCCAGCTGAGGCTTGTTAGTCAATTGACTCTCTGCAAGCCTCCTTGACTGATGCATGCAAGCACTCTCTGCCCTACATTGTCTGACGGAAGGCACTTCCACGCTTGTTTCTTCCTGATCCTTACCACTAGGCTGCTGTGCCTCCCTAGGGATCCTACTAGTGCTAGGACCTGGCTGCTCTTCCTCCTCTGGGGCTGGGAGGACAGGGCTGGGATCTAGCAGGGCAGGATTAGGACCTGGTACAGCCTCCCTTTCCTCCTGCACTGGAGTAGGCTCATCCTCCTCCTCATCCTCTGAGTCCAGCTCCTGACTGACCATGACATCATTCCCCCTCCCATAATGCTCTCCCTCCAGCTGCGGGGGACGTGGCCTGTCCGAGCAGCAGCAATGGAAAGCCCAGAACAATCACGGTGCATGGACGTCAGAAGCATCCACCCAGGAGCGCTCTTCTGGCCCATAGCCAACCCAGTCGACGAGGTTCTGGAGATGCCCCCGACGGCGATGAGAGTCCAAGATCTGAGCCACCTCTTACTCCTGTTCTCCATCCACTAACACTGGATCGGGCGGAGGCGTCGAGCCAATGTCTGGCCGAACATTGGAGGCCAGAGGCAACAAGGAGCGGTGAAAGACGGGATGGATCCACCAGGGCTGAGGCAGCTGGAGCCATAATGCCACTGGATTCACCTGAGCCACGACCTTGTAGGGCCCCACAAACCTCACGTCCAGCTTCTGACAGGGCCGCTGCAGAGGCAGGTGACACATGGAAAGCCAGACTGAGTCTCCCACCTGCAACGGAGGACCCTCCTGATGGCGGCGATCTGCTCCCTTCTTATAAGCCTCCTTGGCCACCTCGAGCTGCTCCTGCATCAGCGCCTGAGACAGTTTCCGGGCCATCTGGAGATGTTCTACGTTCCTGTGGTCGGTGTGGACCAGGAATGGATGAGCTGCCCCCTCCAACAGATGTCGCCATGCCTTAATTGCCAACAGCTCCTTCTCCCAGATCGTGTAGTTGCATTTGGGAAAAGAGAGCTGTCGAGAATAAAAGGCACAAGGCAACATGTGTCCCTCGGCCCCCATGGGCTGAAGCAGCACAGCCCCAATCGCCATATCCGAGGCATCTGCCTCCACTACAAAAGGCATCTGCGGGTCAGGGTGCTGCAGGATCAGGGCTGATATAAACCTTTCCTTGAGGGCCTCAAATGACTTCTGGGCCTCCTCTGTCTACTGGAAGCGGGCTGTCCCTCTCAGCAGTTGAGAAAGAGGGCTCTCCAGGGCTGTGTAGTCTGCGATAAACTTCCTGTAAAAATTTGCAAACCCCAGGAACCTCTGGACATCCTTCCAACTGTGAGGGGGCTGCCAGGACAAAACCGCCTCCACCTTGGAGTTGTCCATGGCCACACCCTGGGCAGAGATCTGGTATCCCAAAAAGTCCACCTTCCAGAGGTCAAAGGCGTACTTCTCCAGCTTGGCATAGAGGCTGTGCTCCCGAAGTCACTGAAGGACAGCACAGATGTGGGTGTCATGGGCAGACTGGCTGGAGGAGTAAATCAAAAAATCATCCAGGTAGATCACCACGAACCTATCCAAATAATCCCGGAAAATGTCATTGATGAAATGCTAGAAGATAGCCGGGACATAACACAGGCCAAACGGCATGACCATATACTCGAAATGCCCATACCTCGTCTGGAAGGCCCTCTTCCACTTGTCCCCCACCCGGATCCCCACCAAGTTGTAGGACCCCCTGAGGTCTAACTTAGTGAAAATCTTGGCGTAGCGAGTTGCTCTTGCAACTCCGGAATCAGGGGCAATGGATATCGGTTCCGGACAGTGATCCTGTTGAGAGCCCGGTAATCATTACACAGGCATCATTCCTCACACTTCTTCCAGACAAAGAGCACAGGGGGACTTGCAGGGGACTTGGATGGTCTGATAAACCCCCTCTGAAGATTCTTCTCCAAGAAATCCCTCAGAGCCACCAGCTCAGGCTCTGAGAGGGAGTAGAGGTGTCCTGCCAGAATAGGGGCCCCTGGTACCAAGTCAATTGCACAGTCATAAGGTTTGTGCGGTGGGAGCCAATCCGCTTCCTTTTTGTCAAAGACATCAGCGTAGTCCCTGTACATCTCAGGCAGTGTCACCGAGGACTCCTTGGCATCCGCAGCTACCACGGCCAGGATCCGCTCTGGCCAGCAGTGCTCTTGGCAAAACCCGGAGGCAAACAGGACTTCCTGATGGGCCCACGAGATATGAGGATCGTGTTTGGAGAGCCAGGGCACCCCCAGGACCAAGGGGAAATACAGCACGTTGGCCAGCAGGAACTGGACCTCCTCGACATGGCCCTGGATCTCCAAGTGCAGTAACAAGGTCTGGTGCATCATTGGACCAGATCGCAGGAGCCGCCCGTCAATGGTCTCCACCGGTCTTGGCTCAGCTAGGGCCTCCAGAGGGATCTGGTGGCAAGTAGCAAACCCCAAGTCCATGTAATTGCTGGAAGCTCCCGAGTCTATCATGGCTTGCAGGGGAATGAGCTCCTGGGTAGGGAGCCTGAGGTTGGCTGCCACCAGCAAAGGGTCCTTACTGTAGGGCAAACGGGGGGGGGGGGGGGGAGGTTCAAGAAATGCTGCCAGGTGATGAACCCAATTTACACCTGGGACCTGCACCAGTGCTCGGTGACCCTTGGCAGGGCACTCCCTGGCAAAATGCCCTGCAAGTCCACATTACAAACAGAGGCCCTCTCTCCTCCTCCACTCCTTCTCAGCCCCGGTGAGCCGTAGCCAAGATCCTCTGCAGGCCCGGGAGAAGCAGCCTCAGGGGAAGCTGCAGGAGTCTGTGGCACAGGCAACGGAGGAACAGACAGGCCAGACCGTCGAGCCTGTCTGCGGGCTGAGAGGCTGCAGTCGATGCGGGTCGCCTGGGTGATCAAGGCAGCCAATATATTAGGAGGCTCTGAGCGGGCCATTTCATCCAGAATGAGGTCAGCCAAACCCCAACGAAATTGGGCCTGCAAAGCACTCTCATTCCAGGTCAAGTCCTGTGCTATGAGGTGGAAGGCAGTAGCATATTGTGTCATAGAGCCCTTGCCTTGCTGGAGCGTCTTAATCTGGTGCTCTGCAGTCACCATTTTAACTGGGTCTACCCAGCTAGCCCTAATCTCCCTCATGAAGTCTTGCAAGCTGTTGAGGACAGGGTTATCCTCATTGAGGTAAGGAGTGGCCCATTTGCTTGCAGACCCAGACAGCAAGCTGATAATGAAGGCTACCTTATGTGAATCAGTAGGGAAGTCTGTCTCTCTGATTTTAAAGTGCACCTTGCACTGGGCTATAAAACTTTCCAATTCCTTTCTATCACCAGAATATTTTTCTGGCATCACTATGAAGGACTTTCCCAGTGGCCTGGGTTGAGCTTGATTCTGGAGCAAAGCCATGCCGTGCATTAATTGCCCCACCTGCTCTGATAGCTGATGATTCTGTTCCAAGAGCTCCCTCATTAGAGTACTCTCCTCCATTTCTTAACAGCCTGAATATGGTCAGAGCTTATTCTGTCTGAGAAAGCTGCCAACAGCGTGGCTGATAAGAACAATGTCCGTCTCAAACCACAAACACAGATGCAAGTACAATACCAGTGATTGCTTCAAACAGCCAAACAGTGAGTTCAGCATTCAAGAGGCAAGTCAAAGAGAGCAGTCCAAGGTCCAGGGTTATCACAAGCAGGTAGTCCAAAGCCGTTCCAAAGGTCACAATATCCAAAGCAGTCCAGAGTCAAGCCGAGAGTCAAGAGTCAAAATCTTTTGCCGGGAATCCCAAGATAAGCTCTGACAAGGAATTCATCTTTCCTCAGCTGTTTATATACACAGCTCCCACTCACAGCTGTTTGGTCTTAGCTGCGCATTTCTCTGATAACCTCCGAGAACGCTGGAGGCACGCCATTTCTTTCCTCCTCTGAGCAAAGGTAGGTACCTCTGTGTCCTGCTCCTCTGTCTCTTCCAGGCCTGAAACCTCTGCTGGGGGGAGGCTTTCTGCTGGGAGGAGGCTAGGCTGCTGAGGCAGGGGCTGTGCCTCAGAGGGTCAAACAGAGCTAGGCTCTGGTTCAACCAAGTCCATGGAAGCTGGTAGCACCAAGCTGGGACCTGGCTCAGCATCCTCACCCTCAGAGTCCTCCATGTCCTCAACCTGGCTGTCCCTGACAAATTCACTTTAAAGCTCTCCTGATCAAATGTTTGAGACTATTGGCAAAAATGTTTCTGCCAACTGGCATGAGATGTAACCCATCTCTTGTCAGAAGTCCGCCCTCATGTGAACTGCAGCCCACGATCCAATAATCCAAATTGATCTAGGTGGCACCATCTGCTGAGCAAGTTATTCACATCTGCTATTTCCCTCTCCCTTCCTGGACTATGCCCTTCAACTGGGAGAAGAGATGAGATAAGAACTTGTGCATCCAGTTCTTTCAGCTTCCTTCCCAAAGCCTCATAATCCCTTCTGATATTCTCAAGGCTATGCCTTGAAGTATCATTAGTTTCCACATGGACCAAAAGGAAGAGGGAATGGTCAGTAGGCTTGACTGACTGTCACATCATGGATTTTTGCCCCAAGGAGACAACAAACCCCCAGGACATCTTGTCAGTCCCACACACCACTGCTTCTGTACCCCTCAGCAAGGAGTCCCCCACCACCACCGCACACCTCCTCTGAGGCTTAGCAGTGGCTGTTCCCTCCGTTGGTACTTTCAGGGTCCCCTGCACTATCCCAGAGGACTATCCCTGCTAATCTTCCTCATCCTATCTGCTAAGGGAGAGTGCTTCAAGTCAAGCTCCCAGAATGATCCCTGGTTTCCCTACTTCTGTGTGTGATGTTCCTCCAGTTGTCTACCTCCTGTGTGTGTGAAGTGACCTCCTCCCTAGCACCTTCCTCTGTGTGGTCCCTGTCCAAGACCATTCATTTGGTTCTATCCAGGAAAACCTCTTGCTTCCTAATATGCTGAAGTTTAGCTACCCAGGCCTTCAGCTGCTGGAATTACTCTTCCAAGAGGGCTACCAACTTGCACTTGGTGCAGATGAAGTTCTCCATATTGCTAGACAAGAAGACAAACATCCCGCAAGCATTGCAGGTGACTGCAGCAGTTCCCTCTGTGTCCATGTTGAAAAATGTTAAGTAAGCACAGAAACAGGACTTTGGGCTTCCCACTCAAAAAGTCCCCCAGTAAACACTCATGTAAAGGGCCCCTGTTGGCTTGGCCTTTTCACCAAACTCTGTCAGCGGGCTCAATTAACTGGGGTTATAACTCTATAGAGAGCTCCTTGCTGCTAGTTTATTCTCTGACTTACTTCCATATGAGCAAAAAAAGCACCAAAGCCCTTTTTTTAAAAAAGTGGGGAAAAATTAAAGGAGAAGCTCTAAAACAAAATTCCCAGGTCTCCTTCTACCTGTGCTATGCTTCCCTTGTCTGTGAAAAATTCAGCAACAAACACTCTGTGTGTGTGTGTATGTGTGTGTGCGTGCGTGTGTGCACACACACACACACACACACACACACGGAAACCCTCACCCACTCAAAATGGCTGCCCAGAAACTGCTTTCATTCATCTCCCTGAAAGGGACTGGCCTGAAATGCAACAAAGAGGGAAGCAACCTAATGCAGGACCAACTGAGGTAGTTGATCTCACCCAGACCACCTCCATGGACCACCTCTACAGCTTTCCTTGGGCAAAACACTTGAGCCTTGAGGAGAATCCAAAAACTGGGTTGCTCCCCAGCTGGCCACATGCTGGAAGACCTACCAGAAGATACAGATCCAACCCCCAAGTCACACAGCTTCTGCAGAGGGTAAGATCCCTGGCCAGCCCCTAGGTCAGCCTGCTTCCTCACCCCCCTAGCCTCTTGACCTGTGAGGATAGTTCCAGAGGCATATTCTTCACCAAATGGGTGCCATAGGTGATCACCGAACTCCTCCTTTATTCCCCCACTACCTGCCAAACAACTGCCTCTTTAAGACACCACCCTAGGCCAATTAACAAGTCTCCCAAAGCACAGTGTAAGGTAGGCAAAACATCTGTAGAAAGGGAAGAGAATTCCTACCCAGCCCTGAAGTGACCAGCAAATGTACACTGTTAGAAGCAGGAAGATGAGTCAAAAATTCAGAAGCCAGGAGTATGAAGGATGGCAGAGCCTTTTATCAACTTGGCTGTTCCCCCCAATTCTCCCTGTTTTGGTGCAAAGTGCCAAAAAACTGTTATCATGGCCTCTCATCATTGGAGATCATCACTCCCACCATGTATGCAATGCAATGGGATAAGGATTCTATGCTAGACTAGCGTGTCTAGTCCCACCCACTATGGTTTTTCTTATATGCTGAACTGAAAAAGGCAACATGTTCCACACAGCAAACCATAAATTTGTCTTTCACAGGGAATTCAATTTCATATTCCCACACTGGTCCTGCTACCACCTGTCTTTTCTGCCTACATAGTTCGGGTGAATCACATCCTTATGGACAATATCATCAAAACATGTTCACCATCATAGATGTGTCACTAATTTTATGCAGAACATAAGAAGGTTAGTAATTTATGCTAACCATGTGGGCAGAAAACATAAACTACAGATAGGCAATCTCATAGAGCAGTAGAGATCATGAATTCACGGATCTACAATTTCCATAATCTCTAACCACTGGAAATATTTTATGCTTTAAGGAAAATAATTCTATATGAAACTTGTAGCCCAAAACACATAGAGACTATCAGGTTGCCTATCCCTGAACTAGACATTATTAGCAGTGGTATGGGGCCTATAATAGTCAAAAACAATCATATACCCTAGGTTTTCAAATGGTTGGGTATAACCCTCTAGGGGTATGTGACAGTTTCTCAAGGAGGACATGGACCTCAGGCACTGATTAGATTGGAACACTTTTTCAGTGTCCCCTTCAGCTCAGACTGCATAGTAGGAAGTGAAAAAGGAAGATAAAAAAGTGAGTGTCAGGCTGTAGTAGGTAGGCTGGGGCTTGTGTGTGCATGGCCTTGGTTTGGGTAAGGGTTGGAGCAAAGCTTCTGCCCCCAATCCTCCCAACACATGAGCTTCAAGGGGGAGCAGTAGAGATCATGACTTTCAATCACCTACTGAAGCAGGCTGCTGTGTGCACATTCAGCACACTGGTAAGCAGTTGGACTTTTTGGTAAATTCACACACTTCTGAAGAAATGGTTGGAGCAACAGTTGCTCATTGTCCCAAATATTTCTATAGAATAAGGAAGCACTTACAATGTACTCTAAAATTTTAGTACTCTCAAATGAGGAAGAGTCACTATCTAAATAAAGGAACATAGAAGCCAAATATCTTTAAATGAAAGGGATAACAGGAAAGTTTAAGTTTGACTTTTTTTAAAAAAGTTGTCATATGCCTTCATGTCACCTGAGACTTATGGCAAGACTATGACCGGGTTTTTTTGGTAAGACTTGTTCAGAGGGGTCTTTGCCTTCTTCTTAGGCTGAGAAGATGTTGTTAGCAGATGTTCTCCATTTTTCTTGGCAAATATTTTATTTTAGAAGCCTGTGGAGTTCCCTGTGACCCCAGCCTGACCCTTGGGAGATTGCAGCCATAATCCCCTAAATGTAAGGTCATGTAGGCACTTCTGGAGTTGCCCAAGACCACCAGAGATTTTCTGGACAGGCAGGTTTGGGAGTTGCCCTTGGGAATATCCCATTATCCAGGAAAAGATATACAATGGTGTTTATTTCTCTTAGGTCTCACACTTAATGGGACAGTGATCAGATTTGATTGCACCCTTTTCTCTAGCTTCCCTTCCTTGATAGTTTTGAAACCAAATGCATTGTTTAGACCAGGGGTAGGCAACCTTTCCCCTTTAAGGGCCGAGGGACTTCAGCTCCCAGAATCCCAGGAGCTATTGGCCAACATGGTACTATTGGCCAACATGGCTGAGGCTTCTGGGAGCTGAAGTCCCTCGGCCCTTAAAGGGGAAAGGTTGCCTACCCCTGGTTTAGACTATACCCATACTTAGGAAAACAATACTAAATCCATCAAGCCTTTGTCCTCTAATTGTTAGGCTCATAGCTAGGGGGCAGGAATTTCCCTTTAAAACCCCTGGATTTTGGCAGTCCGTGTGCTACTTTGGAAGTACATGCTGAATCTCTGTCGGTCTGCACTCTCAGATAGTTGCCGTGACCCCCCTCTTGCCAGTTGTGCCCTTCCACTGCATCCATCCACATTCACTGCCAGAAGTCTGGAGGTCTCTCTGGGGCTAAGTATATCCCTTGCACCCTGGTCTTCCTCTCTGTTTTCCCTGCTCTCTCCTGTTTATCCTTCCAGTGTGTGTGTGTGTGCTTTATTTGGATGTTTGCTTATTGTGTTAATCAATATTTTAGACTTTAATTGGAGTTTGGTCCATCTCAGCATCATTCCCTGCCAGATTTCTTAAGTCTCTGGTATACACCTGGATAGATCTCATGAAGCGAAGTTGGGCGTTTCACCCTCACACATTTGAGCTAATTATAAATTCCCAACAATGTGACTTGCCCAAGGTCACCCAGTGGGTTTCAATGGCTGAGCATGAATATGAATGCTGGTTTTCCAGAGCCCTAGACCAGTATGCAGACCACTACACCACTACTGATGCTTTATATATATATACCTCAGCATTATGTATGGATAGCTGTGGTTACCATTACTTTAGGATTATTTACTGAGAGCACACTAAAAACAAAATATGTTTATTCATATACTGCGTCAAGAGAAGGGGGAATGTAAAGTGGGCTGGGGGAGGGGGGGGAGTTTGAGAACCACTGACCTATACAACATGCCAAATCTGGACAGGTTCTCAGACTTGCTTATACATTCATACGTGCTTGTCAGTATGATGAGTAACAGAAGCAGATTCCACCATCAGATTTACAATATAAAAACATGCAAAAGGTTTTAAGTATCAATTCATGCCCCAGTCCTACAAATGAAAAATTATGTAGGTGTGGATTAACTCCTTTTACTGTTGATGTGAGTCACATTTGCATACATCACCAGTAAGTCTAATTCTGTCTGTTTCCTACTTTAATCTGCATTTTTTAGGGTTGCACAACAATTTGCATTTAAAAGTGAATCTTTAAACATGCTTTCTCTTGAAATGCACATTTTCAGTAATTCATGACATGTTCTTTTGACCAAGAACTACTTTAGAGAATTTGGGAAGTCTGAAGGTAGATTGATGTGGCCAACTTCTAGTTCAAATATTAGTGAAACAGGTGTAGATGAGGACAGTTTAAACTGGAGTTTATACAGAATTAATGTCTAATAAAAAAATATTTTATTTAATTAGTATACTTTGGTTTTGATTTAAATTGCATTTTATAATGACAGGAGTCTTATGCATTAACCAACATCATATTTGGCACTCCTTTCAAACATAACTACCATTTTCAACTTGTATATTCGCTTCTCAGAACAATGAGAAATCAAATTCATTGGAAGTAGATAACACTGTATATAGAAGATCACAGTATAGTCAAACTAAACACACACACACAATAATTCAATATATGATCAGGTGTACCAGGCCTGGTCTCACATCCCTTTGTTACAGTCAACAGTTACCAGAAGTCAGAGCCATTTTACAAACGTGCCCTAATTTTCATTTATATAATATCCAGCATAAGCAATTTCCATGCTTTGTCAAATAAAAGAAATAAAACAAAGTAGCCTAAGGAATATTGCTGTTTGACTTGAAGATACACCCTTATTTATTAACTCATGGAAATAAAGATAGTGTTATCCATTTTAACTGTATTTTATAAATCATGTAATAACACACACAAAGAGAAGGCACATTTGTCCTTTAGTGACTTGCTTAGCATAAGGAAAAACAGCTTATTACAGCATTTAAGATAATAGTATCAGTCACCAACCATTAGCTCCATAAGAAACAATATCCAAAGACTGAGAGGATAAAATGAGAGGAGGGGGATCTGTACTTCTCTGCAGTCACAGGTTCTTTAAGATTCTTTGTCATTCATTTCATTTTTAATACCTAAGAAACAGCTCTCTATTTTATGAGGCCACCTATCCAGGGACCTGCATCTGCTCCATCTGCATGGCTGATTTCAGTTCTGGCCTCAAAGCATGGCTATGGTAAGGCAGCCAAGTGCCAACACACACAACCTTTTCATGATTCTCATTTACTCTTCTTCTAGGATGTTCCGTAAACAGTTACAGAATTACATTTTTTTGTCAGCATGCGTTGCCAGACACAGTACCATTTGCTCTATCTAGCTTTGTATTAATCCTCATTTGAACAGCTGAGTCAGAACTCTTCTGCCAGATACATTTCAGAGAAAGAGGAAGCACAAGTAATTTGGGGCTTCTTTCTGCTATTTTCATAGAATCATTCATAGGACGTTTTCACACTTGGCGTCTAAAGCCGCATGGAAGCAATGAAAGAATCATACCGGAATGGATCCTGCAGCTTCAGATCGGTGACAGCAGCATCATTCCGGTATGATTCTGGCCGCGGCAGATGCAATTCCTTTTAAAAAGAGGAATTGCAAAGAACGGGGCTGATGCCAGGGGTGGGACAGGGTGGGGCGGGGTGGGGCGGGGCTTGCTGCGACGTCGTTTGAACATGCGGAGAAAGGACCCAGAATGATGCCGGGGATGGCACTGGATGCCGGGGATGGCACTGCGACGTCGTTTGAACACACTGGCAAAGGAACCGGCATGGGGCCGGAGCGAGGTAGGGTTGCTTCTGCCTTAAGCCCAGTGTGAAAACGTCCATAGAATTGTAGAGCTGGAAGTGACCACAAGGGCCATCCAGTCCAACTCCATTCTGCCATGCTGGAACACATAATCAAAACATTCCCATCAGATGGCCATCCAGCATCTGTTTAGAAACCTCCAAATAAGGAAACTCCACCACACTCCAAAGGAGTGTGTTCCACTGTCAAACAGCTTTTACAGTCAGCTCTGTACAATCTTACAGGCAGGAACTTCCTCCTAATACTGAGGTGGAATCTCTTTTCCTATAGTTTGCACCCATTGTTCCAAATCCTATTCTTTGGAGCTGCAGAAAACAAGCTTGTTCAATCCTCAATGACACCCCTTCAAATATTTAAACAGGGCTATCCTATCACCTCTTAACCTTCTCTTGCCCAGCTAAACATACCCAGATCCTTGTCTCTCCTCATAGGGCATGATTCCAGACCCTTAACCATTTTGGTTGCCCTCCTGTAGACACGCTCCAGCTTCTCAATATCATTTTTGAATTGTGGTTCCCAGGACTGGACACAGCATTCCATGTGAGGTCTGACCAAAACAGAATAGAGTGGAACTATTACTTCCCTCAATTTAGACACTATACTTCTGTTGATGCAGCTTAGAATTGCATTTGCTTTTTTAGCTGCCACATCACACTGTTGGCTCATGTTCGACTTGTGGTCTACTAGGGGTTCATTCCCACTTGCATTTAAACCAGTTTGTGAGTTACATTGACACACGGGTGCTGAATCAATTCATACCAATGCATAGTTCTCACTATTGTAAGCAAATTATTTCATTATTCCATGCATTCATGTGTTTTTAACATGATTGTCATTCACACTAGATTTCTGCCACTACAAAATGCATGCTCAGAATTGAATGTGATCACTTAAAAAAAAAAGTCAATCATATGATGAGCATCTATGTATCATCAGTGATTCAATCATGCATCATTCTAGAGCAGTGAGGAATTCCTGTTAGGAGACCCATTACTCACTCTAGAGACCCCACAGAAATGTGAGTGATCAAAAAGTCCATTATTTAATTAAAAAATAAAATAACCATGTTAAACCCCCCTCCCCAAGGAAAGCACCCCCAGAGTTGTCCTTGTTGGTCTGTTTTTGACCCAAAGTCTAGATGCTGAAGCTTGTGCACCAAGAACACACACCACAGAAAGCTCTGCTGTACAGTTCAGTGCAGGCTAGAGAACTCCTTCTCCCACACACAGAAGCTGCAGACATGACAACATGCTGAGTACTCTCAAGGAGGCTTTTAATCTTCATTCTGATATTTACAATATCTCACGTGGACTGACAAAATGCTCCACTCACTATATACATCAACACCGCCACACAGGGTATTGGAGCTCCTCCCTTATACACACAATCATTGCAGGATCTTCTAGTCCAACTCCTTACTGGTGTGCAACACAGTTTCCTGTGTGGCATGACTTTGCAGTATTGAAGCCTGGTGATGATCCTGTCTGTGTGTCATCATCTTCCTGTGACACAGCACCTTTCCAACTACTTGCTCATCATGGCTGCCACATGACCTATAGTAACCTTTTGCTTTTGTCCCATATTGCTTCATCTAAGACATTTTCCTCTGGATGCATTCATCTGGACAGTCCTACCTCTTGAAAATATTCTGGCACAACTGGGAAAAGATGCAAAAACAACTGGATCAGGACTAGTGAGATTTACAGGGAAAACTTGGCAGTGTTTAAAATCCAAAATTGAAAGCCTCCACAGTATTCAAAAGATAGCACTGAGGCAGCACTGAAAGGGGAGAAAATGGCAGATTTCCCAAAACCTGGGGCAGGATGGGTTACACCCCTCTGCCAACTACCATATAGTCCCTCCCCTCTAGTGCAATGTGATTGAAATCTGAAAGTCATTCACATTTGTTGAACACACTTGTAAAATGATTCTTTTTAAAAGAACCACCAAAAGTTCAGTCTTCAAAAAATGTGATTATTTTGCATTTGCCGTGCTTCACCTTGATTTTCCATGATTTAGACCAAACACAGTCGGGTCTTAAATCGTTTCAAGTGTGAACGAGGCACATATAAACCTATCAACAAATCAGTTTAAGGGGCTCTGCAGACGGCGCAAAATGCTGTCTTGGAGCCAGGGAAGGGGAGGAGCAGCCAGACACCGGATGCTCCAACCCCTTCCAGAGAACGTCATCGGAGCACATGCCATTACACACAGCGAGCACTCTGATGACGTCCTTCCAGCGCAGCCTCCACACAGGCTGAGCCAGAAGGAGCATGGAAGAGGTGTGCAGTGACTCTTCTGGTGCCCCTTCTGCTCGCTCTGGAAGGAGCGGCATTTCAGCGCTCCTTCTAGGGCTGGCAGAAGGGTGTATTGGGGCTGCAGCAACCCCAATACTCTGCTTCTTGGGGTGGCCCACAGCTGCCTGTCTGCTCTCCCCCTAAATCATAGTGGGAGTGAGCCCTAGGACTCCTAGATTCCTTTCACATGCAGTCATGTTAAGCCAGGTGTCTCCCATCCTATATCTATGCATTTCATTTTTTCTTCTTAAACTTTTAATCTACTAAGGTAATTTTGATCATGTCCTCTGGGGTATTAGCTACTCCTCCTAATTTGGTGTCATCTGCAAATTTGATTTATTTATTTAATTAATTAATTTGATAACATAAGTTTTCAAAGTGGCTCAGAAAAGGAGAAGATATACTCATAAAACTATAAAACAATACAGTTGGAACAGTAAAAGAACATAAAGTATCATATAATTAACTGAATGTCTAAGTTTTACAAGTCCTAACCTAACATGTGAAATGCAATCCAACTACTACTATTACTACTACTACTAATAATAATAATAATAAAATTTATTTGTACCCCACCCCTCTGCATAGCAATCGGGGTGGCTTCCAACATAAAAATACAATACAATAAGATCAACCTGTGACCCCACCCCTCCCACCCCTTAACAACATCAAATTTAAAACAGTTTTAAAATAAGACAAATGCCAACAAATTACAAATTACAATAACTACAGCATCAGTGGATACAATAGCGGCTGAGATTGGGGAAAGAAGAGATACAAGGATAGGTGCTAGGACTGGGAAGACTAATCAGGAAAGGCCTGCCAGCAGACCTGCAAAGGATATCCCAACAGTGGATGAACTGAATCATTTGCTAAATGTTAAGTCAACATTCTTGTAAACTAAACTGTTTTTCAAAATATGAATGCATCAGTATGCTTTTAGTTCCTTTTTTCATGATTTTGTTGCAGGAACATAATACAAGTTCTCAGATTCTTAACAGGAATTCTACACCCTGTATCTCTTAATTGGTCAGCCTAGACCACTCATATTTAATGGAATTAATAAAATTTTAAGTTCCATTACCAAGACAAAAGAGATGCTCCTTTTGAGATCCTTTGTCAAGCTACAAACTCCTTTGTTAGGTAGAAAGCACTGAATGTCTAAAGAAGCCCTCCAAAAGGAAACATTTTAAGTGCCATTTTGATCAAACATGCCAAATGTTTTACCTTAAAATTTTATTTCCTGGAGTATCCACATGACCAGAAGAAGGAGGGGCCTGCCTGCATGAATGTCCCTCCACACCACCTGAACTGAGTTCCACTACAACATAATAATAATAATAATAATAATAATAATAATAATAATAATAATAATAATTCTTGACAAAATGCAAGCTTGTGACTATGGGGCTTTGCAGATGGTGCAAAACGGCGTCTTCAAGCCCAGGAAGGGGATGGACAGCTGGATGCTGGGTGCCCCAACCCCTTTCTGAGGACATCATCAGAGCACCTGCCATTGTACACGGCGGGTGCTCCAATGACATCCTTCCATCACAGCATCTGGAAACACTGTGATGGAAGAGGCGCAGAAGAGGCACACGCCACCTCTTCCGGCGCCCTTTCCGTGGCTTGAGGAAGGAGTGCTATTTTAGCACTCCTTCCAGGGTTGCTCAAAGAGTGGATTGGGGCCGAGGCATGGGGCAGCCTCAGCCCCATTCCTCTCCTTCCCAGGGTTGCCCACAGCTGCCCATCTGCAGAACCCCATCATCATGATATTTTTACCTCCTGTATGATTTTTAACACCTTTGGCTGATGAAGAAGCTTGTAATACGTATTTTGTGCATTTTGGTTGGTCCAATAAGGTTATCAAAGTTTTGTGGACTTGAAATATTATTGTACTTTGCTACATGGCCAATACATTTATCCCTGGATATGTTTTCTCATAGCAATAAATGTGATAATAGATGTGTGTGTTTTTCTTCCCAACTGACTGACAGTCTATTATGCTTCAACTTTTGTATGTCCTTTCCCCTTCCCATCTTATTCCACCCCACCCCTAATACAACTGCAAGTGAACCCATATAGGTATCTGACAAAGGCCAAGAGGAAGGAGCTTTTAATGTTTGTGTGTATACATCTCCCCCACCCCCCAATTACTGTTTAAAATGGCTTTAAAACCCCACTGTCTCAAATAGGGCTATTTAATTGGAACTAACAACTGGATGTAGGGCCTTGTGTTGATGTAAGAATGAAACACAGTGCTTCCTGTGGGGAATATGCACAGCTAATGCTTCACATATTAAATACTAAATAACAGTCAATTTCAAGCTGAGGGCCAGAGTTCTTTGAGTCTGGTTACAAACTGTGATGGGGCTCACCCTTGTTGCTAGCCTTACCAGAAAGCCTCTGATCACAGAGGTTACTTCCTGAAGGCCTCCTGGGCTTCTAAATGATTGTTCATTCTTTGCTCTTCCTTAGGTCATGTATAGCTGCATGGACAAAAGATTGGTGAGAATTTTATGTGATCTGTTTTGGATAAGAACTTACCAAAGTGTCTTCTTTCATAGGAGAGATCTGAAAGTTATCGTAATTCAAATATGATAGAAAGGGAAATGGACAGATTAATTTTCTGGGTACTGGACTCTGAGTGATTAGCTCTTAGAAGACTGGCTTTGAATCTCTCTACACTCAACCATGTTTCTGGTTGCCAGTTGTGTTGTTGTTGTTGTTGTTGTTGTTGTTCATAGGCTTCTCACCCTTCAAAGCTATATGGCAGGCAGGTTCAACATAGTGCCCTGTCCAGACTGGCAAACAGCTCTACCTTTTGGGTTTGGGTAGTGCAGAAAGGTGAGAATTTCAGTTCAATCTAAATAATAATTTATCAGCATTTGAAAACTTTTTCATAAAATAAATGGAAAGAACTTGGGAATTCAGATGTGGGGGAAAAGTTAAATTGACTTCCTTCTCTTTTTCTTGTAATTTTTGTAGTTTTTAATTTAAATAGCCTCCCAGAATTGTCTTACTATTAATCTGATGAATATGTGTAAGTATAGCATGTTAATATGATCAATAAAATACATTTGGGGTATGCCTAACCCATCTTCTCTTGCCCTTTTCCCCTTCTTTGCATCTTCTGTTCCAAGAGATGAAGAATTGGTTCCAAAAATATAAATGCCACCTGATTTATTTAACACATTAATATGAATTTTGTACAAGGAAGAGGAAAACATGAAGAAGCAGACATGGACTTTAGACGCTGCATTTTTAATCTTCTTGTTGGCATCAAAATTATCTTCATATTTCCCAAATGTCATTGAAAAGCAATGCATGAGGGACATTTACAGAGCACAGACTGTCCATTTAGAAATAGGTAAGCATCTGTTTCTGTGTTAAAAAAATAGGGAGGGGGAAATCCTATGTTAGGATCATTTCCTTCATGAGCATTAGTTCCTATATGAAGAATAAGAAAGAAAAGATTTTTCACACTCACCAGTACCCACACTTCAACTGAAGATTTATAGCTAAATTCAAATGATTTTTCCTACAGGGAACTAAGATAGGCTGCTCCTGCTGAAGTATTTTCAGGAAAACATTCTGATTCACAAGCCATCATAAATCACAAAAAGACTAGGCAAAATGTTATAGCAAATTCTATATTATTCTGTATTCTATATTATTAAAGGTATCTCAGCATTCACTGCTTCATTATTTTTAGTGAATTAATCAACTCAGAAAAGAGGTTGTAGGCAGAGTTGGACTGAGCAAATGTGTCAAAATCAATTTTGTCTGGTTTCTCATTTTAAAATTGCTAAGTTTTGTTTTGTCTTGTCCTGTTTTCATTGAAGTACAAACCAATCAAATTTCTTAGCAATCTTCCAACAGTTACATGGAGAAATCATGAAGTAATACATGCTAGAAGGAATCTAGAAGAAAAATAGAACAGAAAGAAAAGAAAGTGGAGATAAAACATCATCATATTTTGTGTCTAGAGTCTAGACATTACAACTGAGAGATCTGTCCTCCTTGCCTCACAAGAAGAGTTTACCTTGAAACTATTTCCAATTTCTTTGTTCCCCCTGCCCCCAGGAGATATATTTCCTCTTAGAAAATAAGGGAAGACAGCAGATTCAATGATGAAGCATAAAGGTCATCCAGTAAGGCAGATACAACATTTGTTTTGCAACTACATGCTGATGTTACCTATAATCTAACAAGGCTACATTTTCTGCTCATAAACACTACCAGTCTTAACAAGGAGTGAAATCAGGACTGGAAAAGCAATGAAAAACTTGCACACAGAGAGATAGTCAGGGAAACATTTGGATACAATGACTCTTTCATCTTGATGTAGAGATGAGTGGCCTTCCACCACACCTTTTTAAATTGAAATTGAGCCACTCTCTTCCACTTCCAGTTCCCAGATTGGGGGAGGTCAGATCACTTTTCCAAGACAAAATGGGGGTCTTGAAAAATTCCATTCTTTCATTCTTGATTAGAGAAAAATCACCACATGTCAATGCAGTGTATCCTACTAAGGCAAATAGACGATGACAATAACCTTTGTGATTAGAGCCGCCATATATTACCTTGATTGTAGACATGCCACCTGATGCTGAAATATACTAGTGTCCTGATGCCCAAATAGCTGGCTAAGATTTCAACATTTTATCAAAAAAGAAAAGTGAAAGTGAAAAATAAAACTCTAGCCTTTGTAGAAGTAGGAAATGAAAGTAAAATGTACAGACATTATTCTGTCCAATAAATAGGAGATGTATAAGAAATAGAAAAGGGCAAAATCACTAACGAGGAATTCAAACAAATAGCCAGCACATGTAGGGGTAAAGTCACAAAAGCCAAAGAGCAGAATGAGGTTAGCTTGCTAGAGGGATTAAGAACAATAAAAAGGCATTTGAGGGTATGTCCGTAGCATAAGAAAGAAGAAGGAAATGGTAGGACTACTGAGCAGAGAAGATGGGGGAGTTCTAACGGGGACAGAGAAAAGGCAGAACTACTCAACATCTTATTTGCCTTAGTCTTCTCACAAAAGGAAAAGGGTGTTCAACCTGAGGAAAATGGAGTAGAGGACACAATAGGGGAAATGCAGCACAGAATAGGTAAAGAGGATGTACAGGAATACCTGGTTAATCTAAATGAATTTAAGTCTCCAGGACCAGATGAACTAAATACAAGGATATTAAAAGAACTGGCAAATGTAATCCCAGAGCTATTGGCAATAATCTTTGAAAACTCCTGGAGAACAGGAGAAGTCCCAGCAGACTGGAGGAGGGCAAACATTGTCCCCATCTGGAAAAAAGAGGATCCCAACACCTATCGTCCAGTTAGTCTGACATCATAACTGGAAAGATTCTAGAACAGTTCATTAAACAGAGAGTCTGTGAACATTTAGAAAGGAATGCCATAATCACAAAAAAGTCAACATGGGTTTCTCAAAAACAAGTCATGCCATACTAATCTGATCTCTCTTTTTTTAAATAAAATTACCAGCTTGGTAGATGAAGAGAATGCAGTAGACATAGCATATCTTGATTTCAGTAAGGCTTTTGACAAGGTCCCCCATGATATTCTTGCAAACAAGTAAAATGTGGGGTAGATAATACAACTGTTAGGTGGATTAGTAATTGGTTGACTGACTAAACCCAAAGGGTGTTCAGCAATGACTCCTCTTCATCCTGGAGGGAAGTGACCAGTGAGGCACCACAGGGTTATGTCCTGGGCCCAGTGCTATTCAACCTCTTTATCAATGACTTGGATGAAAGAATAGAGGGCATGCTCATCAAATTTGCAGATGACATCAAATTATGAGGAATAGCTAACACGCCAGAAGACAGGATGAAAATTTAAAATGACCTTAATAGATTAGAAGCTAACAAAGCTAACAAAATGAATTTGGGCCAAAGCTAACAAAATGAATTTCAACACAGAGAAATGTAAAGTACTGCACTTAAGCAGCAAAAACGAAATGCATTGATATAGGATGGGGGACACCTGGCTTAACAAGACTATGTGTGAAAGGGATCTAGGAATCCTAGTAGAGCACAAGTTGAACATGAGTGAAAAGTGTGATGCGGCAGCTAAAAAGGCCAATGTGATTATAGGCTACATCAATAGATGTATAGTGTCTAGATCAAGGGAAGTAATAATGCTACTGTATTCTGCTTTGGTCAAGCCCCACCTGGAATACTGTGTCCAGTTCTGGCACCACAATTCAAAAAGGATGTTGAAAAACTGGAGTGTGTCCAGAGGAGGGTGACAAAAATGATGAAGGGTCTGGAAACCATGCCTTATGAGGAACAACTTAGGGAACTGGGTATGCTTAGCCTGGAGAAGAGATGGTTAAGAGTTGATATGAGAGCCCTGTTTAAATATTTGAAGGGATGTCATATTGTGGAGGGAGCTAGCTTGTATTTCGCTGCTCCAGAAAACAGGATCTGGAGGAACAGATGCAAGCTACAGGAAAAGAGATTCCACCTGAACATTAGGAGGAACTTCCTGATAGTAAAGGTTGTTCAACAGGGGAACACTCTCCCTTGGAGAGTGGTGGAGTCTCCTTCTTTGGAGGTCATCTGTCAGACATGCTTTGATTGAGAGTTCCTGCATGGCAGGGGGTTGGGCTGGATGGCCCTTGTGGTCTCTTCCAACTCTATGATTCTATGATTCTAATAGGTCTGTGAGAAGCTCCCCAGCTACTTGTTTTCAGTGTGTTCATTGACATGTTGGCTGACATTGTCAGGCACCACCTTATAGATTTATAGATGAATGAATGACTGATATCTTCTCTGCAAATTGCACAAGCACTTGGTCTAGACAAGGAGGCATACATCTTTCTCTGAAAGAGCATTGCCATTTATTTAATCAAGAAACACCTTTTGATGGGGGTCTGTCTTTCTAGCCATAATCCATCCTGTTCCCAGGTACCCAGGAGTAAGCTCCATTGAACTGAGTGGTAGTTATTTGGGGATAACTATGTATAGGCTTGCACTTTTAATAGCTTTTAAAAAGAAAAAAGAAAAAAAGAAAAAAAAGAAAGTGACATTATCTCAAAAATGGGACAATTGCACATATTCATAGACAATATGTCTCTGTGTGTTGCCTTCTTGGAACAGATGACTACACATTCAGAAAAGAGAGATGTAGTAGTAATGGGGGATTTTAACTATCCTGATATTTATTGGAAGTCAAATTCTGCCAAAAATATAATAGCCTACAAATTTCTCAATAATAATAATAATAATAATAATAATAATAATAATTATTTATACCCCGCCCCCCTGCCTAGCCGTCCAACAATAGCTAGACTTCGTAATAGCTAGACACCCTTGAGTTCAGTGCATTAAAGTATATGCTGGATAGAGCAGGGTAGAGAAAGAAAGAGAATTGGAGCTTGGAAAAGTTTTGGACTACAGCTTCCATAATCCTCCTTTCAGCTACAGGACTTGTTGTCAAAACGGATCCCAGCTTGTCTTCTTTACTTTGTCTCTCAGAAACCAGATGCCACTCCCATCCTCCTTTGTGTGACATTTTCTGTTTGAGCTTTGACAAATGGGAATCTAGTCATGACAAAAACAATAGCAACACACAATTTCAACATCTCATTGGTAAGACAACTTTGTATGTGATTTGAGTGTGAAAATTAACACACTCTTGCACTCCTGCAGTTTTATTGCAATGATGCCATAAAACAATACAAAATTTGGAACAACAAACTGCAAAAGTTCCCCCTCTGATTGGAATCAGTGATGGCTGCCCGTTGTGAGGAACAAGACACTATAATTATCTCATATTTCTCATGCAGGGAGAACTGTAATTTTATTGCCCACCATTCGTTAGGCATGAGAAGAATTATTCTGTCATTTCCCAACACTAGTTATATGGTCTCTAAAATGCACATCTGACATATGTCTGGCTGCTGCATGCTGTTCTAAGTACAGCTTCTGAACACTTTGAGGCAGCTAAGGCATGAGCCACTGTGACCAGAGCTGCCTTCCTCAAGAATGGCCACAGCTGGTCCATCAACAAAAGCTGAGCAGAGGGCCTTTACAGACTGCCAGAAATAATGCAGCTTGAGGCCACTTTAACTGTCCTGGCTCAGTGCTAAGGAATCACTGGAACTGTAGTTTATTGTGGCACCAGAGCTCTCTGACAGAGAAGGCTCAATGTCCCAGAAAAAAATACAATTCCCATGATTCCCTAGCACTGAGCCATGGCAGTTAAAGTGGCCTCAAGCTGCAGTCTGTAAAGGCCCACAGTTACCAGGCTTTCCAGGAATAGTGTTCAAGAGCACCCCCAAGCTGTAAAACTGATCTTTCAGAAAGAGTGCAATCTCATCCAGAATTGGCTGTGATCCCAATCCCAGGTCAGTTTTTCTATTGACAAGCAACCTTTCTGTCTTGTCTAAATTAAGCCTCAGCCTGTTCCCTCACATCCAATCCTTTACTGCAACCAGACAATGATTGTATAACCGCAGTCTCCTTGGAATCAGTTGCAAAGGAGAGACACATCAGCATACTGATGACAACCAACCCTAAGGTTCCAGATGACCTCTCCCAGCAGCTTCATGCAAATGTTATTGATCATAGTGGAACTCACAGGCTAATGGCCAAAAGGCTGAACAACAGTACCAACTCTGGGAATGTTCAACCCAAAAAGACTGGAATCACTGCAAGGCAATGCCCAGTCCCATATCATCCAAACAACCCAGAAAGCTACCTTGGTTGATGGTATCAAATGCCACTGTAAAATCCATTTTTGAAAGTTCCTATCTGAAAAACCCTCATGACATCTCTATCATGCAAACTTGAGCCAAGACAGCAACTAGGATGGTGAGGATAAGTAAAAATTTGAACATAAATGTTTAATAAAGCTCAGAATATGTGCTCATAGTTGGAAAGCTATACAAACCCATTTTTAAAGGCAAGAGGTTTCTGTGATCTGAAGAGAAACAAGAGTATTGACAATTATCTTTATTGATGCTGAAAAGGCATTTGATAAAGTTAGCTGGGTGTTTATGCAAGAAGTCATCAAGAGAATGAATATGGGAGCAAAATTTGAAAAATTGATACAAACAATTTATAAAGAACAGAAATCATGGAATCATAGAGTTGGAAGAGACCACAAGGGCCATCCAGTCCAACTCCCTGCCATGCAGGAACTCTCAATCAAAGCATACCCTATAGATGGCCATCCAGCTTCTATTTAAAAACCTCCAGAGGAAGAGACTCCATCACTCTCCGAGGGTTATAATTAATATTAAAAAATCAGAATACATCGTAATAGTAAAAGGCACAAGGCAAGATTGCCCTCTGTCACCTTTATTGTTTATAATTATATTAGAGATCTTGAGACCACTTTAACTGTCCTGGCTCAATGCTAGGGAATCATGGGAACTGTGGTTTTTTCTGAGACATTGAGTTTCTCTGTCAGAGAGCTCTGGTGCCACAATAAACTACAGTTCCCATGATTCCCTAGCACTGAGCCAGGGCAGTTAAAGTGGTCTCAAGCTGGATTTTTTTCTGGCAGTCTGTTCAGGCCCATTGAATATTAAAATAAGAGAAAATTGTGATATACAATATAAATCAATATAAAGGGATTTAATTATAAAATAAAGGCATTTGCTGACGATCTAGTTTGCTTTTTAGAGGATCCCCTACAAAGTATAGATGAACTCTTACATGTCTTGCAGGAGTATAGAGAATTAGCAGGATTCAAAATTAATCAGGATAAAACAGTGATAATAACAAAAAATGTGTGAAGTGAACAGTTGAAAGAAAAATGAAATTTAAAATAGAAATAAAATAAAAAATATTTGGGGATAAACAAAACGAAAAGGAAGGCTGGTAAAACTCAAAAATGAAAGAATGCTATGTATTGAAAGTAATAATATTGGAAGGCACACATTTTTGTGATATGATAAGCTGAAATATAATAAAGGCTTCGAACATCATTATATAAGGAAATCATTATCAAAAGTCTGGGTAAAAATAAGAAAGATCTTTTATAGAAAAATACCACTATGGGTGTCTCCTCAGGAAGTCTTTCTATACAGGAGCAAAATGAACAACACACCTTGGATCAGATATCAAGATATTATAGTACAAGAGGGAAACATAAAATATAAAATAAAGACAAAGGAACAAGTGGGGATGAAAGGAATTAACAGTAATTGGTTTCTTTATATGTAACTAAATGAAAGATATAAAATGGTGGGGTTTGAGGAGGACAAGACAGAATTAGATAGATAGGTTTAGGAGGATGGGAATTCTTGGGTAGGAAGGAAGAAGGGTAGAAAAATAACCCATTTCCGTCCACTCCGCTGGCTCATTAACCTAACAATTGCTTGGCCTCTTCAGTTTTACATTTCCTTTCAAATAAGCATTGAAAAGCACTAAACTCTAAGCTGGGTTCAAAGCTAGTGAGTTTTGCTGTCATCTCTCATTATAGATATGTATAGTGCTTCATATGTTAAATTTTTTTTACAAATATTAGACAACGATAATAAACTAAGTGAGAAAGACATCTAATATTTTTACTAATATTAGACAACGATAATAAACTTAGTGAGAACCCAAGCCTAAGTGCTTTGCTGCAGCATGGAAAGCTCTGGATCACTTCATTTTATTGTGCATGCTCATGAATTTTAACTGTGTGTGCAGCACACAAAGGCAATTTTATGCCATAGTAATAATTTCACAAACAGAAACTCCCCTAGTTCCCCTAAGGAATGCTCTGACAGGTTTTGAACTCTGGGAGAGAACAGGTGCTATCCTAATACTTTTTAAAATCATATGCATTTCCAATAAACAGTATGATTTGAGATCCCTTGCAGAGTTATAAGTACTAACAAGGTCGATATCAATGTAAGTAGTAGAGCAAAACTGGTCAACAACCTATTTTTAAACAACATTTTAAAATAAAATGGAGATTCAAAAGAAACTCAGAACCTATGGTCAAATTGCAAGAGAGCAACTACCATCTATGAACATAACTTCCTCAGTTTTAACATTCTGCCTCCATGGCCAGAAAATGGTACCAAGGAGGTTAATAAACAAAGTGTGATACACATAGTAATTGACCCCATCATCTAGTATTTCCAGGTGTCCTTACACTTAGTATGAATTTCCATTTTTGGCTGCCATTACTAACAGCTATTGGCAAACTTATCCCTCATAGATTTGTTTTTTTTAAAAAAGGTCATTCAGTTTGCACATGTACGTAATTAACATGCTTATATATATGCCATCACCATGTGCCGAACTCACACATTCAGTTGAGAAATGATGAATATGATGATTGCCTGTATAGAACGCAAACAACAGAAATGGAATCATAGAATCATAGAGTTGGAAGAGACCACAAGAGGCATCTGGTCCACCCCCTGCCATGCAGGAATTCTCAATCAAAGCATACCTCAGAGATGGATATCCAGCCTCTGTTTAACTGTCAAATAGCTCTTAATGCCAGGAGGTGCTTCCTAATGTTGAGTCTCTTTTCCTGTGCATCTATTGCTCTGGATCCTGTTCTCTGAAGCAGCAGAAAACAAGCTAGCTCCTTCCTCATTTTCACATCCCTTCAAATACTTAAACAGGGCTATCATATCACCTCCTATCTCCTCTCTAGGCTAAACATACCCAGTTCCCTAAGTCATTCCTCATAGGGCATGGTTTCCAGACCCTTCACTATTGTTGCATTGTACAAGGTGTACAAAACTCATTGATGTCATTGTTTACCTTTTTGTTTTCCTGCTTTCCCATAACAAAATTTGTGTCTATGTGCTATATCTATGGGAATGTTTATGTTTATGTCTGTGTAGCTATCTGGTGCTAGATTGAGTCCTGTTTACCACTTAAAACTTTCTCATGGAAAACTCCATACATCTTGTACATTTCCATCACTTTATATCCCATGCATAACTTAACATTCCCCTCCGAAATGTAAAGATGTGTGAGGTTCGATGTGTACTGTAATGTCTTGTATTGAACCTTTCCTAGATTACTGATATGACACTAACCACTCAAGTTTCATCCCAATCTGTTGTAACAATTGTTTATGTTGTTCTATCTCTAGAACCTGTGTTAATATATCTGTAGTGTTATGTTTCAATTTTTATATTGTAGGCACACAATTTCATTTTAAACTAACTCCCTGACATTCTGATATCTAACTCTAATGTATTTTGATCTTCACTTTAAATTTTTCTGCTTCTGCCATGACAATGCATATCTGTGGATCTTTATATATCATAACTGACAATTCACAATTTAAATCTTGTAACAACTGTTTAAACCACTCTATCTCATTTAATGCTATAAATTCTGTTTTACTAGCGCTTAAAGCTATATATCCTTATTTTTTATTTCTCAAAACTATTGGGCTTTCTCCACACTTGATTAACAATCTTTAAACTAATTATCTATCATATAATTTTAAAACAAATGAACTAACTACAAAACACTCTAACCCACTGTGGCTGTTTTAAATCACTGGCCCTTCCTCTTTGTTTTCCTTCAAATATCTCACCAAATGTTTTATTGTTGTCTAATCTTTTAACTCAAAACAATTAATTCTCTTATTAAAACTCCTATTGCAAACACAATGTCTAGTCTATTATTGTTAACTATAAACATCAAATTTCCAACAATGTTTCTGTATATATCTGGATTTTCAAAACCCCTTGTTATTTTACTCCCAACAAAACCTGTTGACTTTAAACCTGTCACTACCTTTGCACTTTGTAAACTACACCTTTTTTAAAATCTTTTTATGCTGACTCAATAAAACATATTCCATCAGCAGTCCATTGTATCTCAACTCCAAGATAAGATCTCGAAAATCAAAATCTTCAATAACAAATCTCTCTAGACAATTCCTCCTTTCTGTCTGAATCTCTTGAATCTAAATAACCAAAATGACATCTCCTTTTGTGTTTCAGCATTTAAATAAGCAATCTCAAAAACAAAATGTTGCACCTACTGGCCTCTTCTTGCTGTTAAAGCTCTCAGCCTTGGACTAAATGTTTTATCAATGTTTTCTAAACCTTTGAGCAAATCCTTTTGCTATTAACCTAGCTTTGTATCTCTGTTTGCCATCAGGCATCTTCTTTTTTTGTATCCAATCACCTTGTGATCTTTAGGTCTATCAACCACTTTAAACACCTCTTTTGTCAACTAAACACTTGAACTCCTGCTGCATTGCAGAATACCATTTCTCACTTTCCTCAACAGGAATTTTTTTAAAAAAATCTCTGAGACTCAATGGCTTTCCAGCCACTATTGTACAAACTCATATTTCCTGTGTAATAAATTTGTCTGGTGATTTTCGCACTCTATGAATTCTCCTTGATATAAAATTTACTATTCTCCCTCTCTCATCTTTTGTGTCTGAACTTGTGTGTAATTTTCTTTCTCTGTGTTTTTATTTGTTGTTGGCTTTATCTGCATTGACTGATCTGAAGTGTTTTTCTCACTTCCAGAGGACACTGATTAATGTTTGTAGTTTGTCTACCCCTCCATTTTTGGCACTTGTGTTTAACTGTCTCATCCTCAGTAAAACTTCGTTGTTTTAATGTATCTTTTTTCAAGCTGAATGGTGTTTTTTTTAAAAATAATAATAATAATAATGTATTCTTGGACATTAGAACTTTCCCACCACTAAGGTGAAATCTTTAACTGTTTCCTGAATATCCCACAAACATCAGTCTGTAGCGCTTTAGTTCATTTTTTTAAAACATGCTGGCACATATACATTTGTATACTGTCCAAAAACTGTCGGATACTTTAGATTTAGTGGTCTTCCATATAACATGTGAAATGGTGTTGGATTTCTTTCTTTCTCATCCAGTTTCTTAAACTGTGAGACAAGAATTCTCCTTTTCAGTCTGTGATCAAAGAGCCTACTTTGTAATCAAAATTTCTTTGATTCATACTTACCCATTGTTTAAAACTTTCAATTGTATCACTTTTCTGTTTCAAAACTCTGATGTATGAAAAAATCTGGAAAATCTATCCACAATCACACACAAAAAAATGTTGTCACCTAGTGACACACATTTTTCTTTTTGCTTATCAGCATGGACCAACCTCAACAGGTCATTTTAGCAATTCGCTTGCTCTGGTTTTGTCACAGGAAAAGCCTTGACTTTTACTCTGCTGCAAACCAAATACCCCCAAATGATTTGTACAATGAGACATTTTAAATCAGGGGTAGGCAACCTTTCCCCTTTAAGGACTTTGGGACTTCAGCTCCCAGAATCCCAGGACCTATTGGCCAACATGGCTGGAGGCTTCTGAGAGCTGAAGTCCCTCGGCCCTTAAAGGGGAAAGGTTGCCTACCCCTGTTTTAAATTCAGGACCTATATCCCCCTACTTAAACAAGCTACCGAATCCTATGTGCCCTAGGATTCTATGTTATTGATGTGCATAACCAGAATGCAATGATTCATTTTCCACACCTGCACATTTAGCATTTTTCTCACTTTGTATAAAATACATATTCTCCCTTTTTATAGCTTTTGTATACACCTCCCCATCCAGGGTGATTTCACATTTATCCCCCATAAAAATCAGTGCATACCCTGACACATTAACTAAACATTTTTGTAAATCATGTACACATAAAACATTTTCAAAGTTTTTACCAAAACTTGGTGTAAAGATTTTCCCCATTTCTTTCACATCTCTTACCGTCAGCTAGATTAATGTCATTGACACTGGAGGATTTCTTACTTTTCAGCAAATGGTGGTCCCAGAATTTAGAATCTATTTTGTCCTTAGGTTTTTTACCACCTGTTGGCTGCATTTAATAACTGCAACAGTCCCTCTATTAATCTGAGTTTCGTTGCTGTTGTTGTCAGCTGCAAACTTCCTGCATTGCCATTTCCAAATATCCTGCCCTGCCATAGTAAAAGCATTGTTTGTCCCATGCATCAGCTGCCTTTTCCAGACACATTTCCCTTGAAACCTCAGGTGCTGTCCTAGGCACCTCAAGCTGGTGTTTCTGACCTTCCTCAAGCAATCTGCTTGGCTCCTCATGTTCCATGTCAGCGTAGCTTCAAGAACTCCTGGCAGCCAGCAAATCTGCTGCAGCTCCCCAGTGGCACATTAGCATGGACCACTATGCAAAAACTCTCCCTCACCAGGGATTCTTTTTTTTTTCTTCCAAGAACTGTAAAGTCCTTTGTCCACAGCATTTTTGATAAAGCTGTGCTGGATTGATGAATTCCCTTCAGTTTCCCAAACATCTTTGGCTGAAGAACATCCTCTCACAAAATTTAATTGTGACTCAGAGAGGGTTAAAAGAATGATTTCTTTTTGGCTTTAACATCCACCTCCAGTAATTCTGCTGCATAAGAGTTCCATGCATTGTAATTTGCATCTGTGACTTAAGTCTTTGAGCTTCGGTAACCCAGCTGCTTCCATTTTAAACAAAATGGCCCTTAACAGAGTCTCTTACAGCTTTTTAAATTTCACTGCATTTATTTTGCAGCATTCCCAGCCTTCCAGGCTGTCTTCCCTGCTTCTTGCTGTTTGTAGAGTGGAGATCATCAGACAAATGTCTTTAAAGAGTTCTGCACTCTGCCTTCAGGCAAAAACAGCTTCACAGCAAACATTAACTGTTTTACTTACATCTGAAGAAAATTTGAAGCCACCTCTGCTTTCCCAGCAAACACTGAAGCATGGTTCTTCTGTCCTGGTGCAGTGGAAACATGCTGGGCCCATAACCTTTGTCAGTGTGTGGATGATGGGTGTTGCAGTGATGCTCTTAGACATCCAGCAGAGTCTGTAGGACAAGCTGGCTGCTGTGATCCACAGCCACTTTGTATCTCTTACCATCAACTAGCTCAGCTTCTCTTCTACAGGCAATCCTGTTTTCCTCAGTGAAGAAGACACATTGTAAAGTCCAAAAGTATAGTTTTATTAATGCATATAAAAGAAAATAAGATAACTAAGTAAAATCCATTGTGATGAACTTATCCAGTTCAGCCATGAGAGATTACATTTGGAGTTGAGACTGCCATGGTTGCCTTGACTGACAACCTGCGTCTGAGCATCGACAGGGGTAGTATGACCTTGTTGGTACTTTTAGACCTCTCAGCGGCTTTTGATACGATAGATCATAGCATCCTCTTGGATAGCCTGAAGGGGTTAAGAATTGGAGGCACTGCTTTGCAGTGGTTCCACTCCTTTCTCTCGGGCATGTTCCAAAGGGTGCTGCTTGGGAACAGTTGCTCCGGTAAAAAAGAGCTTACTTGTGGCATCCCACAAGGCGCCATTCTGTCCCCAATGTTGTTCAACATCTATATGAAGCCACTGGGTGAGATTATTCGGAGCTATGGGGCTGGGTGTTATCAGTACGCTGATGACACCCAGATCTATTTCTCAATTGTCGGCCTCAAATTCCGATGGTGTCTCTCCTCTCAATGACTGTCTTAAGGCAGTAATGGGCTGGATGAGGAAAAATGGATTGAGATTAAATCCAGACAAAGCAGAAGTGTTCACAGTAGCGGCCCGAAAACCAAGGTTTGGGTTGCAACCTCCAATCTGGTCACACTCTCCACGAAGGACTGTGTTCGCAGTCTGTGGGTGCTCCTTGATTCATTGCTTCAGATGACTGTCAGGTGAATGTGATGGTCAGGAGTGCCTGTTATCAGCTTCGGCTGATGTGCCAGCTGCACCCTTTCCTGGATCTTGAGACTGTGGTGCATGTGCTGGTAAACCTCCCATCTGTACTTCTGTAATGCACTCTACATGGGGCTACCCTCATGCTTGGTCCGGAAACTTCAGTTGGTACAAAATATGGCAGCCAGAGTGGTCTCAGGTACATTGCGGAGAGATCACATAACCCCTGTGCTCAAATCTCTTCACTGGCTGCCTATCAGTTTCCGGGCCCAGTATAAGGTGTTGGTTATGACCTTTAAAGCCCTAAATGGCTTGGGTCCAACTTATCTTTTAGACCGCCTCTCTCCATATAATCCCCCTTGCACACTCCAATCCTCTGGGAGGAATTTGTTATAGCCAATGAAAACTAGGCTGTCAACAACCACCCAGAGGGCCTTTTTGACCACCACTCCCAAATTATGGAATGGCCTGCCAGATGAGATCCATCAGTTGACAACTTTAAGCAGCTTTAAAAAGGCTGTTGTGACGGATCTCTTCCAGCAGGCCTTCCCTGATTAGATTCCCCGGCCTCAGGAGTCCCCTTATCCCTCCTTTATTTTGGTTACAATTACTGCCCTGCCTACTATCTGTTTGTTTGTCTATGGCAGGGGTAGGCAACCTTTCCCCTTTAAGGGCCGAGGGACTTCAGCTCCCAGAAGCCTCAGCCATGTTGGCCAATAGTCCCATGTTGGCCAATAGCTCCTGGGATTCTGGGAGCTGAAGTCCCTCGGCCCTTAAAGGGGAAAGGTTGCCTACCCCTGGTCTATGGATTGTTTTTTAATTGAGTGTTTTAACCATCTTGTTTTAACATTAAAATTGTTTAATTCTTTTTTAAGGGGTGAGACGGTTGTGGGATTTTGGATTGTATTTTAATACTGTATGAAGTTTTAAACTGTTGTGAGCCACCCTGATTGCTTGACAGAGGGGTGGGATATAAATAAAATTATTTATTATTATTATTATTATTATTATTATTATTATACATCTTTAACAGATCCAAAAGCACAGGATCTAAATTTGTTGTAGTTGAAAGTTAAGAAGGAACAAAACAGAAAGAGACTATGTAACTTTTGTCCAGCCCCCCAACTCCACTAGTGGGTTGTACCATGCACTGTGACTGGATGATCGGCCATTGTCCAGCCTCTGATCCAGCCCCTAGCTGAGTGTGTCATCTCCTATGTGACCTGTCTCTAAGCAACCCATTGATGTCATTGTTTACCTTTTTGATTTCCTGCTTTCTCATAACAAACTCTGTGTCTATGTGCTGCATCTATGGGGATGTTTATGTTTACGTCTGTGTAGCCATCTGGTGCTAGATTGAGTCCTGTTTACCACTTAAAACTTTCTCATGGAAAACTCTGTACATCTTGTACATTTCCATCACTCTATATCTCATGCATAACTTGACATTATAAACCTCCTGGTAGTGGCAACAGCAGTACCACCAGCTGTGGAGCAGCAGTAGCAACAGTAGGGCTAGGAAGAGTCCTGGGCAGAGGCTTCTGGGCCTGCACAGGAATATCACTGGCCTTTTTAGGATGACCTGCTTACGCATTCTGGGACTAATAAAAAAGCTCTTTCAGCTTCCTGCCCAAAGCCTCCTAATCCCTTCTGATATTCTGAAGACTATGAGGGGGATGCAGACGGTGAAAAGCACCATCTTGAAGCTAGAGAAGGGGATGGGCAGACGGACACCGGGTGCCCCAACCCCTTCTCGAGGATGTCATTGGAGTTCCCGCTGTTTCACACGACGGACGCTCCGATTACGTCCTTCCGTCGCAGTGTCCAGAAATGCTGCGACGGAAGAGGCATGGAAGAGGCATGTGCCCCCTCTTCCAGCACCCTTTCTGTGGCTTGAGGAAGGAGCGCTATTTTAGTGCTCCTTCCAGGGCCACTCAAAGAGTGAATTGGGGCTGAGAAGTGGGGCAGCCTTGGCCCCAATCCTCGGCTTCTTGGGGAGGCCCATGGCCGCCAGTCTGTAGAGGCCCTATGTCTTGCAGTATCATTAGTTCCTACATGGACCAAGAGGAAGGGGTAATGGTCAGTAGGCTTGACAAGTCTTGTCAGCCTCATTGTCACATCATGGATTTTTGCCCCATGGAGACAACACACCTCCTGAGACATCTTGTCAAGCCCACAAACCACTGTTTCTGTACCCCTCAACAAGGAGTCCCCAACCACCACCACATGCCTCCTCCAAGGCTTAGTAGTGGCTATTCCATGCAGTGGTACTCTTAGGTTCCCCTGCACTGTCCCTGAGGACTGTCTCTGCTGCTCTTCCTCTTCATTCTTGATAGGGGAGAGAGCTTCAAATCAATTCTGTAGCTGCAATGTCCCAGAATGATCCCTGGTTTCCCTACTTCTGTGTGTGATGTTTCTCCAGGGGTCCACTTCCTGTGTGCATGAAGTTACCTCCTCCTCAACAACTTCCTCTGTGTGGTCTTTGTTCATGACCATTCATTCCGCTCTGTCCAGGAAAACCTCTTGCTCCCTAATATGTTGAAGTAAAGCTTCCCAGGCCTCCAGCTGCTTGATTTTCTCTTCCCGGAGGGCTACGAACTTGCACTTGGTGCAGATGAAGTTCCCCACATCTTTTGGCAAGAAGATAAACATCCCACAAGTGTTGCAGGTGATTGCAGCAACTCTCTCAGTGTTCATATTGAGAAATCTTAAGCAAGCACTGAAACAGGACTATGGGCTTCTCCCTACAAAGTCCCCTGGTAAATACCCACATAAAGGGCCCCTGTTCTCTTGGTCTTTTCACCAGGCTCTGTTAGTGAGCTCAATCAACTGGGTTTCTAACTCTACAGAGAGCTCCTGGATGCTACCTTATTCTGGAGGCAAGTCTCTGTTTCTCTTCCTCCACTCAATATGGTTGCCCAGAAACTGCTTTCATTCTCCTTCCTGGGAGAAGTACTGGGAGTACTCTCCTTCCTGGGAGAGTTGCATTTTCTTTTGTACAAGGAGGTACAATTCTGGGTTCATAAAGAAAGTTTTCTCTAAAATTTATTTTATAGCAATATGATTTCCCCCCCCCCTCAAATTTCCTAGCTATCTTACTGTTCCACCACATAGAAATAAGAGCTATCTTTTTCTTGACATTTCCAACATTTAGTATCTAGGCATTTATATAGTTTATATAGTTTAACTAGTTTTGTTAAGTTCCTCATATACAATATATTTTTTTGTTTTCTTTGAGATTCTGACAATGTAAATTTATTGGTTCTATTCCATGATCTTTCCCAATATTCCACATTTCAATTATGTTGAACATATTGGCTCCATTTTATAATTTCTTTTATGCTTTCCTGTTCCAATTCTCTTTTTAATAAAATCTTGTAAAATTATGATTTTTCCTTCCCTTTTCAACAAACATCTTATTGAATTCATTTCTAGTTTCCTTTATCACTTCCAACCTCAGATCCATATTAAGTCTTTCAGACAGTTTATGGATAAATCATTGAATTTCTATACCAGCTTTCCCTAGCTCTTTTCTAGATTTTATCCTATATGTTTCAAACCATCTTTTTTATTAGATGTACATATGTGAGCCAACATTCTCCTGTATCCCTCTGTCTGACAAATAATGCTTCATTTGGGTATAGCCAAATAGGTAATTTATTATAGCAGATTTTTCCCATTTTTGCCATATTTTCAACAAACGTCTTCTAACATAATGGTTATCAAAATCTTTATTCTCTCTCACCTTACCATACCAAATGAAAGCATGCCATCCAAATCTTAAATTATGGCTCTCTAATCTCAGTACTTTTCATTTTCTAAGGTGATCAAATATGTTAACCAGGTTAACCTAAAAATATGGATTAATTCTTCAAAAAGATACTGAAGCAAAATTCTTGCTCATTTGGACCAACCAAATTCAATAAATAATTGTTGGCATGGAGATAACCATGTTCTACCCACATGCCACTAAGGCCCTAAGCAGACAGGGGTCCTGACACAGGTCAGTTCCTGGTCCAGTGCAGCAATTTGTGGCTGTTTACATACTTGCCTACCACTGCATCATGGACCTGCTATTGTTGCATTCCCCGTACCTGCCTCTCCTGACACATCTGCTGATGATATCCTTGTCACAGCCCACAAACGTGGAAACAGGATGCCTAGCTACACCCATGTGGCCACGTGGCCAGGGGGTCTTTGCATACATGGCAGCAGAGACAGGTACAGAGCATCTGAGGGACATTCTGTCTGCTGACTGTCACTGCGGAGTTTCCAAGAAACTCCACAGCAAACAGCTGGTCTTTTCAGACATGGTTAAGGGCCCTTTGGACTTGGATCAGGCCATATCCACCAGATCCATGTCCAGTCTGCTTGAATATGGCCTGGGGCCAATGGCCTGCATCATCCAGACAGGATGATGCTAGGCAGGGGGAGCATGGTTTTTTTGGCCCATCTGTACAGACCCATCAATGTCAGATGAGAATCTTCTTGGAAAAAGAGAAGTGGCAACCCCAATTCGTCACACAAACATAGTTAAATATGGAGAGATTCAAAGTCATATGTTAAAAAAAAAAAAAAGCACTCCAAGCCCTTGGTCTGGTATCTGAATCTGTCAGATATTGGTTTCATCCTCATACTTTTTAAAAAATGTTCCTTCCAAAAGATGAAGAAATTTGCAAATGTTGATATTCTGATAAAATGGTGCTGGGGGGAAAACTCACCTAGTGCTACTTCAAGCAAACCCTTCAAGAACCACTTAATTCATCAATAAGACCTAAGTATCTCTTCTACCATCAATTTCAAATTTAGTTTCATAACATGGAATCAACTCCTCATTTTCTTAGCATTGCTACCTTTAATAATTCAGGGTTACTGCAGACTAGAAGATGTAAAAAAGGATAATTTGCCTAATCATCCCAACAGAGTAATGCTGTGCTTTAGAAGAGCTTTCTTAGGCCACCACCTACCAGTAAAAATTCTCAGAACTTATGTGCAATGTAAGATACACTATTGTGAATTATGGGGGTAGTGGTGGTGGTGGTGTATAGGAGCTTAGCCTAATCTCCTGCATGAAGCAAAGTAAGGGTTAAAATGCATCCTTGTTCTTTACCCAGGCTTTGAACTTTTAATATTGAATGGATCAATATTCTTCCAGACAAACCATTCTTTGGGGACTTTTAAAGTCTAGGACATTTTTACTTCTGTTGTTGCAAATGACTTTGTTGTGTAACTCTCTTCTAGAAACCATAAAATTCCCTTTATGGATAAATTTTATTTTAGATATGAAACAGGAGCCAGGAAAAGCAAAAACAACAACCGCAAAATAGACTCTGGATTTTTCTACATATACTTTCTGAAAAGCTGTTCCAAATACACAGATTTGGTAAACAGCAAAGATCAAAGTAGATGAAAGGTATGGTAAGTGTGAATGTATCCCAGGAAAAGTAGTTTTTAGATTTAATGAATTAAGGTTCTGCCAACATTTTACACTGATGTTTTGGTATAAAAGGCAGGGCTAAATTGCAATGAGCTCAGCCCTGAAAAAAAAGAATAATGATTCCCCCATGAAACTCATTCCCTGTTGAAGAACGTGAAAAGTTCTGAGCACTGGACTATGATTTTGGAGACCAGGGTTCAAATCCCTCCTTGGCCATGGGAACTCACTGGGTGACCCTAGGCAAGTCACACTTTATCCAGCTCAGAGGATGGCAATGGCAAGCCCCCTCCAAAGAAACTTACCAACAAAATTCCATTAGTCAGAAATGAATTGAAGGCACACAACAACAACATCAACAACAACAACAACATTTTCACCACTGGCACGAAATGGAGCCTACTTTTTCTTGTTATCTCCTTTCTTCACATAACTTCAGAGGTCTGCGTGTCACACTTTCGAGGACTATGGATCATGGGAATCTGATACATTCACAAAAGGGTTTTACATTGTGCTCCACTTAAACATATGTCTGGAGCAGAATGTCTGAAGAGTGCATCTGAAGAACAGGATGTCTGAATTGCTTTAACAATCTCCTATATGCCTCCTTTGTTTCCCAACCAGTTCACTGTATAATATGGAAAAGTTATCAGGAATAGGGAGAAAATCTAAGATAAAGGTTTAGCCAATATCAAATTCAGTTTTACTAAAATACAACAAAATCCAAAAACCACAAAAGAACAAAGCATTTATTGTCCTTTATTGGCTTCTTTATCAGGCAAAAGAAGTTTTAAAAATCATGCAGGAGAACAAAAGTGACAATATAAGAGTCACAATGTTTATATCAGATGTTTCTGTTATTGCAATTTGTTTGGAATCTCAATGCAGGCACAAGCCACTCCCCACCTGGCCATGTGAGGACTGGGACAAATGACAAATTTAATTATTTAAACTCCATTAGCTATTATTATTAATTATTATTATTTCTTATATCCTGCCTTTCTCCCAATATAGGGATTCAAAGTGGGGAATAACAGATTTAAAACAATACAATTTAAAAACAATACATTAAAATGTATAAATATTAAATTTAAAAACAAATTAAACCATTTTAAAAGTTAAAACAGTTATGAGTTAAAATAGAATATGTAAAAAAATGCAAACCTTAAAATTTCATTAGGACAACATTGACAGCCCTTATCAGTTTGCAAAGGTCTACTGGCACAAAAATGTCTTTATCTGCTGCAGGAAGGATAGCAGGGATGGAACCATCCTGGCCTCCCTAGGGAGGGAGTTCAAAAGCATGAGAGCAACCACTGAAAAGGCCCTCTCTCTTGTTCCCACCAAACACACCTGAGAGGGTGGTGGGACAGAGAAAAGGTCCTCTCTGGGTGATTTCAATGCTCTTGGGGGCTCGTACAGGGAGATACGGTCCTTCAAATAGCCTGGCCTATAGCATTAATTTCCCATGCAAGGAAAATTATGCTCAAAATTCTTCAGGTTAGACTACCTCCATGGAGGTAGAAATCACAGAGACACAAGCAGGGTTCAGAAAAGGAAGAGGCACTAGGGACCCTATTGTGAGCATATGATAGTTAATGAGAATCTTTAGCAGGCCTTCCCGGAATAACTGCCCGACAAGAAATCGAATGTGACCTGCCAGTTTTTTCACTGTTGTGATATGTAGGGAATTCGGTCAGGATGATTCAGTGTTTTAATTGAATTTTATTTGACTTGATTTTAACTTCATGATAGTTTAATTCTGTTTTAAGGGGTGGGTGGGTTAGTGGGGGGAGTATGGAACTGTTTTAACTTGTTATATTTTAATCTGTTGTATGCCGCCCCGATTGCCGAGCAGAGGGATGGGTTATAAATAAAAATTATTATTATTATTATTATTATTATTATTAGAATCTGAGAATGACTGTTTTACCAAAATTGTTATTTTGGTAAATTGTTACCAAAGTTTATTTGGCAAGGGAAGAAACCAAGGGTGAAATTAAAAATTTTACAGGATGCAAGAGAAAGGGAAGAATTAGCTTTACCTAACTTCGAGCTATACCATGATACATGTGGTCTGCTATGGATCAAGGACTGGATAAAGTTAGAGAATAGAAGGATGCTAGAATTAGAAGGAGGTGGACTAGCCTACGGTTATCATGCATATTTCCTATAAGGAAAAGAGAAATGTAACCAATCCTTTAATAATCATTGTGTTAGGAAGGCCGTGCTAAAAATTTGGAAAAAACACAAATGCAGAATCATCCAAAGTATTGGGTTTATCCAAAGTATTCAAAGTATTCATTTCCTTGCATGGGAAATTAATGCTTTGGGCCTCACTTCAGGAAGCCTTCTATAGAAGGGAAATGATTAGATACGATAATTGGTGTTTCTTTAAAGATCTATTAAAATTGGAAAGAGGGACGATTAAAATTCTTACGCAGGAGGAGATGAAGGAAAAAGGATTTGATTTTGGTTGATACCAATATAGGCAATTATATGAAAAAGCGAGGATAGATATTAAGGAATACGGAATCAGAGGGGGGAAAATTAGAAATAGAAGAAATACTTTGTAGAGAAAAAGAGAAATCAATATGGTTACTTTATAAACTCTTATTAAAAACTGAAATGGAAGAGGAGGTTGTAAAGAATACAATGGTCCAATGGACAAAATATGTTGGTCATATCATTCATCTTACTCAATGGGGAAAAATCTGGGGAAAAATCTGAGATACACAGCCTCCCAAAACTTAAAGGAGAACTGGTACAAAATGTTTTATCAATGGTATCTGAGCCCTAGCAAATTGGCCAAAATATATATAAAATGTGACAATTGCTGTTGGAAATGCAGGGAGTCGAATTGAACATTATTTCATTGCTAGTGGACATACAAATATGCAAAAAGATACTGGGGTATGATTAATGACCTAATCAATGAAATAATAGGCATTAAAATAGAATTAAAACCAGAAATTTATCTTTTAGGAATAATGGATGACTAATTGGAAAGGAAACATGGGAAAATATTGTTCTATATGACCACAATCGCCAGATTCCTCTTTGCAAGTAGATGGAAATCAAAAGAAATCCCAAGTAAAGAAGATTGGCTTTTGAAACTATATGATATTTTAGAAATGGATAAATTGTCACAATTACTAAAAGGTTATCCTCTGGAAAAATATAATAAAGATTGAGAGAAAGTAATTAAGTTTATAAGAGAGCAATGGGGAGGGATTGTGATGCTTAATACAACATAATGATGCTAGATAGTATGTTAAAAGTGTCACAGTAAATATAAGCCAAGTGGACTCTATATAGGATTTATTTTTTTATTTATTTAATTTTATTATTAAAAATAGCATACAAACCAAACATCATACATTTCAAATCTACAATGTAGACAATGTGAACAAATAACACCCTCATTCCCCTCCCTAAACATAAACATAAACAGACATTAACCACTACACAACAGACTAAGACATTAAACAAACAAAAACAAACCAACAAAAACATAAAAAAACAAAAAACAAAAACAAACAAATACCAAACAAAAGAAAAAAACCAAACTTCCTGAGCATTGGGTTGGTCTTCTCCCTACTTGTTAACACCTCTGAGCTTATATCCTAGTTAAAAATAACAGAAATTTAAAGCTACTTACAGAGAACTTAAAAATTAACAAATTACAGGCGAGAATGACAACTTATCATATTTTAGTCTAATAGATCTAATACCAAGTCCTTATAGTCACTGGTTTCTAAAAAAAAATAATAATTATCAAAGGCTCCCAAATCCTTTTGCTCACCCCAAGTATCTCCTCTCACCAATTATGTGAGTTTATCTGCACAAGTACAGTCCACCAGTTTATATAGCCAATCCTGTACCCCAGGAAGTTTAATATTTTTTTCCATTTTGCTGCAAAGGCCATTCTTGCAGCTGTTGTTATATAAAACAAGAGTTTACCATACTGCTTCTTCACCTGTTTTTCTTCACACATTCCTAGTAAATAAAACTTAGGATCCATCTGTGTTATAGAAGGAATAATTCTAATAACATTCTTATGTATACTTTTCCAGTATCTCTTAGCATATTTACAATGCCACCATATGTGAATAAATGTGCCATCTTTTTTGTGGCATTTCTAACACAATTTACTGACCCCCTTCTGCATCTTGGCAAACTTCACCAGTGTTAAATACCATCGAAGTTGCATTTTGTGCCAGTTTTCTCTTAGATCGTAATAAAGTGAGTACTTCAATCTATGTGACCAGGATTTTCCCCATTATTCTAGGGGGATTACCTGCTTCAAATTGACGGCCCATTTATTCATGTTTTCTTTAATCGTTTCATCCTCAAGGTCAAGTTTTAACAGTAGCTCATAAAATTGAGCAATTCTACAACGTTTCTTATCCACTAAGATATTTTCCAATCCTTCATCAACTTTCCCAACACCATAAGTTGATCTGTCCTTCAAAAACCTCCCTCTGAGCTGCATATATAAAAACCACCCACAGTCCAAACCTTTTTGTAAGATTTCTTCCCGTGTCAAAAATTCTAATTTACCCGTAGCATTATCCACTTTAGTAACATCTCCATAGAATCATAGAGTTGGAAGAGACCACAAGGGCCATCCAGTCCAACCCCCTGCCATGCAGGAACTCCCAATCAAAGCATCCCCAACAGATGGCCATCCAGCCTCTGCTTAAAGACCTCCAAGGAAGGAGACTCCACTACTCTCTGAGGGAGTGTGTTCCACTGTCGAACAGACCTTACTGTCAGGAAGTTCCTCCTACTGTTGAGGTGGAATCTCTTTTCCTGGAGTTTGCATCCATTGTTCCAGGTCCTAGTTTCTGGGGCGGCAGAAAACAAGCTTGTTCCCTCCTCAATATGACATCCCTTTAAATATTTAAACAAGGCTATCATATCCCCTCTTAACCTTCTCTTCTCCAGGCTAAACATCCCCAGCTCCCTAAGTCATTCCTCATAAGGCTTGGTTTCCAGACCCTTCACCATTTTAGTTGCCCTCCTCTGGACACGCTCCAGTTTTTCAACATCCTTTTTGAATTGCGGTGCCCAGAACTGGACACAGTATTCCAGGTGAGGCCTGACCAAAGCAGAATAGAGTGGCACTATTACTTCTCTTGATCCAGACACTATACTTCTATTGATGCAGCCTAAAATTGCATCATAGGTAATCCACTTTTCCTTGTCCAGTCTTTCCCTTCTGAAAAGAGCTTCATTTGTGGACACCCACAATGGAATTTTCAGGCACAAAATGTTTTTATATTTAAACCAAACCCTAGAGAGAGCTTTCTGAATGAAATGGTTCTTAAAATCCCTGTTAGCCTTGACCTTATCATAAAATAAATATGCATGTAGACCGAACCTCAAATCCGCACCCTCTAACACAAGCATCTCTTTATTTTCTAAAAAAACCCCAATCTGTTAGCCATACGAAGCAACAGGCCTCAAAATAAATTTCCAAATTAGGCAAAGCCAGACCTCCCCTCTCAACTTTCTCCTGCAACACCTTCATCCTCACTAGGTCTTTTGCTGCTCCAAAGAAATTTGGACAGATCCTGATGCCATTTCTTAAAGGGGATCTTATTTTTAATAATGGGCAAGTTCTGAAATAAAAAAAAGTATTTTGGACAGAATGTTAATTTTGATCGAGGAGATTCTCCCTAACCAAGATAATTTCAAATTTGTCCATCTTTGCAAGTCCTTTTTTATCTCCTGCCATTTCTTCTCATAGTTGTTTCTAAAAAGGTCTACATTCTTGGTTGTGGTATTTTTCTTTTCTGTTTTTTTTTTTTTGTTTGTTGTTTTGTGTGTTGATGCTATATTCAGTTTATGTCAATAAAAATAAAAATAAAAAAAGATATGCAGACAACACCATAGTACTAGGAGAAAACATCAGAGACTTGGAATAACTACTAAAGAAAATTGAAGAAGAGAGTGCAAAGGCAGGCTTACTGCTGAACATAAAACTCCCCCAAAATAATGACCATGGAGGATCTACATAAATTCAACCTAGATAATGAGGAAATTGAAATTGTCAGAGATTTCCCATTTTTATTGTTGTTGTTGTTAACTACCTTCGAGTTGACCCCAACTGATGGTGACCCTGTAGATGAGACATCTCCAAGACTCCCTGTCTACCATTGATATGCTTAGGTCCTGTAAATTCATGCTCATGACCTCCCTGATTGAGTCTGTCTATCAAGCATGCGGTCTTCCTCTCATCCTGCTTCCTTCCAGCTTTCCCAGCATTATTGTCTTTTTTTATATAAATATTTTTATTGAACATTTAAAACTTAAAACACTAATCAGATAAATATGAATACATACCAATGCATTAAAACAAATATAAAAGCCATATACTGTCAGAATCATGCCTGCGTGCATGAGTTCTGCCAGACATTTGACTGGAGATGTTATAGATGTACAGTAGTTGCTTGGAGGATGATAGGTGGGATAGTATTTGAGGAAGGTAGTTAGGTTTAGTAGTTAGCTTTTATAGACAGTAGGCTGTTGGAGGTCGGGGGATGGGAGTAGTGAAGTATAGTGAGCTAGTTTTGAGAAAATCGGGATTGTGGAATGCAAGGCTGTGTGGGAGGGTGGCTGGTGCTGAGGAGAATGTTCAGCTACAGGAGGGGGGTGATGGGTGAAAGTTTTGGCTGGAGAAAGATGGCTGGTGTGAGAATATGTAGAAAGGGGGGTTGATCAGGTGGGTGATGAAGAGCTGTGGGAATAGGAGGTGGGTGCTAGGTTTGGCGCCAAAGTGGAGGGGTGGAGCCCACTGGTTTCGAGGGGTTTAATTTGGCATCTGGTGGAAGGGGGGACAGTTCTGGCTTAAACACTGACTGGTGAATTACTGACTGTGTATTTTCAATAAACTCCTGATTAATCCAAATGGCTGGTTTAATGGCTGCACAGAGTTACTGAATTTTCCAGGTCTGACATATACATATATTTCACTCATACCATAGCAAATTTGTGTTGAATATAAATATTGATGGTCCTTCAAATTTCAATACCATCAACCTATTACATTTCTGATCCAACTTAAATTATACTTCCAATCAAACTCTCTCTCTCATATTACCTTACCTTATCTTACATTCTATCAAACTCTCTTCCTTATCCACTGATCTAACTTAGACCTTCTCATCTCTTATCAAACTCTTTTTGCTTCTTATCCTCTTCCTTTCCCACTCTATAGCTATTCTTAGCCTCCTTCCCCTTCTCTGCTCTCCTTCTCCTTCTCTACTTTTGTTCTCTTCTTCTTCATCTACCTCTATTGTGAACTGTTTTTGGGTTGACCCTGAATCATGGCGACCCTGTGGATGAGACATCTCCAAGACTCCTGTCCTCTACTGCTATGCTTCACTCCAGCTTTCCCAGCATTATTGTCATAATGAGTCATGAGTCATGTCATAATGAGTCATGCCTTCTCATGATGTGTCCAAAGTATGACAGCTTTAGTCTGATCATCATGGCTCCAGGGACATTTCAGCCTTAATTTGTTCATCTTTGTGGCTGTCCACATTATCCGCAGCACTCTTTTCCAGCACCACATCTCAAATGAGGTGATTTTCTTCTAATCTGCTTTTTTCACTCTTCAGTTCTCACATTCATACATGATGATGAGGGATACAATGGCTTGGAGAATTCTAACTTTGGTATTCAGTTGTATATTTTTACTCTTTGGGATCTTGTCTAGTTCTTTCATAACTGCCTTTCCCATTCCTAGTGTTTTCCTGATTTCTTGACTGCAGTCTCCATTCTTTGTTTAATTTAAGATATGGGAACTCTTAGGTGCAACTCTTAGGTGGATTTGTAATTGGCTGACTGGCTGAACCCAAAGGGTGCTCAGCAGTGGCTCCTTTTCATCCTGGAGAGAAGTGACCAGCAGGATGCCACAGGGTTCTGTCCTGGGTCAACATTATTATCAATGACTTGGATAAAGGAATAGAGGGCATTCTTATCAAATTTTCAGATGACATCAAATTAGGAGGAGTAGCCAATACTCCAGAGGACAGGATTAAAATTCAAAATGACCTTAATAGATTAGAAATCTGGGTCAAAACTAACAAAATGAATTTCAACATGTAGAAATGTAAGGTACTGCATTTAGGCAGAAAAAAATGAAATGCACAATAGTAAATGTGGCTTGACAATAATATATGTGAAAGGGATCTAATAGTTCTAGAAGACCACATGAGTCAACAGAGTGATGCAGCAGCTAAAAAAGCCAATGTGATTCTATGCTGCATGAATAAAAGTAAAGTGTCCAGATCAAGGGAAGTAATAGTACCACTGTATTTTTCTTGGATCAGGCCTCACCTGGAATACTATGTCAGGTCTGGGTACCAGTATTGAAAAAGGATGTCGACAAGCTGGAGTGTGTCCAGAGAAGGGCAACCAAAATGGTGAAATGTCTGGAAACCATGCCCTGTGAGAAGTGATTTAGGGAGCTGGGTATATGTAGCCTGGAAAAGAGATGGTGATATGATAGCCCTGTTTAAATATTTGAAGAGATGTCATGCTGAGAATGGAGCAAGCTTGTTTTCATAGAATCATAGAATCATAGAGTTGGAAGAGTCCACAAGGGCCATCTAGTCCAACCCCCTGCCATGCAGGAAACACAATCAAGGCACCCCCAACAGATAGCCATCCAGCCTATGTTTAAAGATGTCCAAAGAAGGAGACTCCACCACACTCCAAAGGAGCCTGTTCCACTGTCAAACAGTTCTTACTGTCAGGAAGTTCCTCCTAATGTTGAAGTGGAAAACAAGCTTCCTTCATCCTCAATATGACATCTCCTTCAAATATCATATTTCTGCTGCTCCAGAGACTAGACATGGAACAATGGGTGCAAGCTACAGGAAAAAAGATTCCACCGAAACATTAGGAGGAACTTTCTGACAGTAAGAGCTGTTCTACAGGGGAACACACTCCCTTGGAGAGTGGTGGAGTCTTCCTCTTTGGAGGCCTTTAAACAGAGGCTGGATGACCATCTGATGGGGATGCTTTGATTGTGTATTTCTGCATGCTAGGGGGTTGGACTGGATGGCTTTTGAGGTCTCTTCCAACACTATGATTCCATGATTCTTTTGCTATTACTATTTATTAATTCATGAGATTTCCCATACCTTGGATAAAATATTGATCAGAATGGAGACTGCAGTCAAGAAATCACAAGAAGTCTAGGAAAGGGAAGGGTAGCCATGAAAGAACTAAACAAAATCCTAAAGTGTAAAGATATACACCTGAACACTATAGTTAGGATTGTCCAAGTCATGGTATTCCCAATCACCATGTACTGAAAATATCAAAAGATATAGTGTCAGAACAATATACTTAACCACTCATGTACCTCAGGGGGATTGGCTCACCTTGACCCTGTCTAATTCAGACCCTGGAAGGCCAGGCCAGGCTTGAATAAGGGCACCAATGGCTGCTCCTAGGGCTGACAACAGTAACAATCAAGTGGCAATTGGGGTGTCATGGATAGGAGGAAGTTAATACTTTTCAGAGTGATGGCTAGTCATTGGTGCAATGTTCATGTCACCAGCTAGAATCGCTGGTGCTAGCTGGTCCCCATGGCCTTATTCACCCTTTCAGTGTGTGTGTGTGTGTGTGTGCACGCATGCCCATGCTCATGCACTCCCCTTGGATAGATGGATGGCACTGACTCCATGCCTACATATATAACAGCTATACATGGAGATTGAATGTTGTTGGGACAGATTTATTGGACTGCTTTCCAGGACAGGCTACAATTAGTGTGGAGGGACATCGTGGCATTCTGCCTGTCCTGGTCAATTGTTCGGGGGGGGGGCTTATATCCTCCTGGTGTAGAAGAACTGTGCCAGGGCCTCATGCAACAATTGCCCCCTGTCTTTCTCTGCACCTCCTGCTCCACCCTGGGTACCCCCAGAATGTCCAGCATGTAATGATGCATGTGACAGTGGGTCTCAGCCAGCACCCTTGTAAAATCATAGAATCATAGAGTTGGAAGAGACCACAAGAGCCATCCAGTCCAACTCCCTGACATGCAGGAACTCAAAATCAATGTCCAGGTTGTGCAGGATCGGCCACTTCTGGTGTGGTGGTCAGGTACTTCCAATGTGCTTTCAGGCAGTCAAATGTCATTTCATTACATTTCTGGTCACAGTTCAGGCTCTTGTTAAACATTCTCTACTTTTCAATGGCTTTCTGAGGCATTTTCATATGGAGTAGGCACTGTTGGAGGGAAGGAGCAGCCCAGTCTGCTGGCTTCTCAGGGTGATAGTTGGCTTCCTTGGCACAACGATGCTAGCCTCCATGATCTTGAAGATGGCATAGTTGCACATGACACTTGCATTGTGATTCTCCCCACACCAGCCTATCTCCACATACATGAAGCAACCTGTGTGTTTGCAAATCCCCTGTATTAAGATAGAGTAGCTGTCCTTCCAGTTGATAAATTCACCTCTCTGCTGCTCTGGTGGCATGATCAAACAGTGGCTCCGATCCACAGAGCTCACTACTTACAGGAAGCCCATCTCAGTGAAGCTGTCCATGATCTGCAGGTGACAGGAAGGGTGGGGAGAGGCAACATAAGGAGAAGAATGATAAGACTGGAAGGGGTAGAGGAGAAAGGAAAGGCCAGCCCTTTCTATTTGGACTACCATTGTTCATGTCCCCCCTGCCATAGCTAGAATAGCTGAGCCTGGGCAGAAAATGAGGCAGCAGGGAATTGCTGGTTCATCAGCTCTGCCTGAAAGAGGAGAAAGACACAGAACACAGAACTTCCATTATTAGCTACTGAGCTCCAAACTAAATAACTCTGTGTTCTTCCTCGCCTTCTCTTCCTCCTATTTCTCCCATTCTGGGCTGGGCCTTAATCTTATGCAGCTAACAAGGAGTGAGCGAGAAGGGACAAGGAGGAGAGCGGGAGGGAGATGTTGCCATGTTGATTTGGAACATGGAAAAGAAGCACAAGAGGGTCAAGCACCATATGGAGCTATGCTTCTCTTTTCTTGCTACCTGATGCTATTTTACAGTGGGAACACCTGAGGATGGGTGTGTATTTGTGTATCTGAATCTGAGACAGAGACAGTGGGAGTGGGTGGTTGCCCTCTATTCCCTTCATTAAGAGGATGGGACACCAGGGGAGTGGGAGGTCTCTCATTCCATAGGCTGAGATGCACTTTCTGAGAGAAAGGAGATCTGAAAAAGAGGAAAAAAGAGCAGTTTAAGCTATCTGATAGCTTTTTTCTTTTCTTTTCTTTACCCCCAATATACCAGTAGCCAGTAGCTAACCTCTTCTGAACAATTCTTGCCATGAAAACCCTTGATAGGTTTGGCTTAGGGTTGTCATAAATCAGAAGTGACTTGAAGGCACACAAAACACACACCGCACAGACACAGACACATCCAGTAAACACCATCCCAGACCTTGAAATGTCAGAGCCATAACCTGAGATGTCAAGATGACCTCTTTTGAGTTGTCAGAGGTGGGCCCTGATGCTGTAAATAAGAGGCAGCCCCAGTGATGTCATTAAGCATGAAACATTAAGCATCAACCACAGTTACACAGAGTGTGCCATTCAAATGTAGTGCACCAAGTCAAACAACTATGGAACACACACACATACACTTTTGAAGGCAGTGCTCTCACTCTTGGTACACTGCTCTGGCATCATTGGTGCAGAGTGCAAAGGGAGCCCAGTGCCCACCCCCACCTGCCCGCAAGTAACAATTAAAAAAATTACTAAGGATTCTGTATGATGTGGTATAGGAGGAGGTTAATGGGGAAGGGAGTGACACCATGATTTTACTGCACTGGGTGACACCAAACCTAGTGACATATCTCCCACTTTGGAAGAGACCCTTAAGGCCATACAGCAGATGAAAAACAGCAAGGCAGCTGGGATTGATGGAATCCCACCTGAAGTTTGGAAACACGGAGGTCATGTACTCCATGCTAAATTCCACAAACTCCTTGTGAGTTGCTGGGAAAAAGGGGAACTGCCATCAGATCTCTGAGATGCAGTCATCATCACCCTGTACAAGAAAAAAGGAGCAAAATCCGATTGCTCAAACTATCGAGGTATAACAATGCTCTCTATTGCTGGAAAAATCCTTGCAAGGATACTCCTGAACAGATATTGCAGAAGAACTCTTTCCTGAAAGCCAGTGTGGCTTCAGAGCCAATAGGAGTACTACAGATATGGTATTTTCCCTTAGACAACTGCCAGAGAAATGTAGAGAGCAGAACAAGGGACTCTATGTAACATTTGTTGACCTCACCAAAGCCTTCGACACTGTGAGTAGAAAAGGTCTATGGCAGATCCTGGAAAGACTAGGATGCCCCCCCCCCCCCAAAATTCCTCAAAATGATTATCTTGCTACATGAGGGCCAGCATGGTCAAGTCAGATATGGCCATGCTCTTTCAGAGCCCTTTCTAATAACTAATGGAGTGAAGCAAGGTTGTGTTCTTGCTCCAACTTTATTTACAATCTTCTTCAGCATGATGCTCCAAAGGGCTACAGCAGAGCTCAAAGAAGAAGACGGAATCTATATACGTTACCGTGTTGATGGTAGCTTGTTTAACTTAAGCCGTCTGAGGGCTCGCACTAAGACTCTAAACTATCTAGTCCATGAGCTGCTCTTCGTTGACGATGCTGCCCATGTTGCCCACACAGAAGGAGCTCTGCAGCGCCTAACATCCTGATTCACAACAGCTACAGAAATGTTTGGGCTGGAAGTCAACCTGAAGAAAACGGAAGTTCTCTACCAGCCTGCACCACAAGACAAACACCACCATCCCCACATCGCTGTAGGCAAATCTGTGCTTAAGTCTGTTCAGCAGTTCACCTACCTGGGAAGCATCATCTCCTCAGACACCAAGATTGACAAAGAGATTGACCACAGATTAGCAAAGGCATACAGCGCATTTGGAAGACTTTACAAAAGAGTCTGGAGTAACAAACACCTGAGGTGAAGCACAAAAATCAGTGTGTATAGAGCAATTGTACTGTCTATTCTCCTTTATGGGTCTGAAACATGGGTCACCTATCGCCAACACTTACGACTCCTCGAATGCTTTCATCAGCACTGTATACGCACAATCCTAAATATACACTGGACTGACTATGTGTCCTTGAGCAAGCAGGGATCACCAGCATTGAGGCCATGCTATTGAAAATGCAGCTGTGCTGGGCAGGGCACGTTTCTAGGATGGAAGACCATTGCCTCCCAAAAATAGTACTCTACGGTGAACTTGCCATGGGTCAGCGTAAGAGGGGCGCTCCAAAAAAGCGGTACAAGGACTCCCTGAAACAACATCTCAGGCTCGGCCAAATTGATCACCAACAATGGTCCACCCCGGCCTCACATGGGGAGGCATGGAGACGCACTATCCACAATGCTGCAGCCTTATTTGAGAAGTCACGCCGAACAAGTTTCGAAGAGAAATGACAACGCAGAAAGAATCACAACCCGGAAACATCACCCAATGAGAACATCTGGTGTGCTTTCTGCAATCGGACTTGTTTATCTCGGATTGGCCTTTTTAGTCATCAGTGCACTTGCAAAAAGCATGGGATGAGTCCTTCCTGAACCTTCGTTTGCGAAGAAAAGCCAGAGAGGTATAGGAGGAGGTTAATGGGGAAGGGAGTGACACCGTGATTTTACTGCACTGGGTGACACCAAATCTAGTGACACAACTATCTCTGTGATGGATCACTTTCTCTTGAGATGTGTTGAGATATGTGAGATCCTTAATTTTAGTACCTTTGGCACCATCTGCTAAATGCAAAGTTTGATACTGAAAGTGGTTGCCATTAAAAAATTAACTAAAAGTAACAATTTTGAGAAACAACATCTGACAGATCTAAGTTTACCTCACACCTATGGCAGCAATCAGCCATAATGATGTAAAAATGAATGGCAAATATATACATATGAAAATAATTGCTACACAATGTTGTAGGCCAGAAGCTACAAATGTTGTAGGTAAACAAGCCTAAGGGGAAAAGGAAACATTGCAGCACCACCAGAAGATAAATAAAAGTAGCTACAGTAAGCATTTTTGAAAATCTAAAAAGAAGGCCCTATTTGGTGAGTTATCCCACTGCATTGCTCAGTGGGATAACTCACCAAATAGGGCCTTCTTTTTAGATTAGTTGGTGATTTATATGTCCACAGATAAAAGGCTAACCATAATGTTTAGAGAGTGTCCCTGGAACATCTTTGAGAAGGGAAACAAGCTTCCACACATTTCCCCAAGATTCCAAGTTGATAGATTGACATTGAAAGTGACATTAAATTGCTATAAGAGCAGAAGTAAAGGTAGATTCTAGGTTAGTACTCCTGGGAAGGTAAAGAAAAAGCAAAGAACTCTCAGAAGAAGATGCTTGTAAAAACAACCTGGGAGTGGCAAGCGTGATTCCACTTTCCTTTTCCCCATACAAAATAAAGTAGCCACTAGCTGAATTCCAACAGAACTCAGAAAGTGTCTGCCAATGCCAGCTGGGCATGAGTGTCTTTGACCCTTCTCTCTCTGGAGCAGAGGGAGAAGAAGCAAAGCCAGAGATTACATGCAATCATTTTTACCACTCCCAGGAACACTTTGGCCAGTTCCATTATGGTTTGGGGTGGACCAAACTATCTTAAGAACTTCAGGTCACTTCCAGTTTTGAGAAGGGCCATTCTAGTAAAAATAAATAAATAAATAAATAAATAAATAAATAAAATAGTAAGGCAAAATTGGCCCCATGGCTCCAGAGGCTTCAGGGAGCACTGTTGGACATTACAAAAACAAAAAAGGTGTCAGGGTCACACGTCTAGGTTCCCTCTGCCATGTTGAAGTTTTTCTTGCTTCTGCTATGCTGTAACCTATGCTAGAAGAGGCCTAGTGCTGGGTGGGAAGAAGCAGATACTGAAAGGAACAATGAGAGCCAAGGTCATTCAGCTTGGGAAAGAAATGTGGGCAGTTGGGAGGGATAGGGCTTGTGAGGGATTTTAATAGTGAAACTGATGCTTGTATGCCTGTTCTGGCAAAAGATGTGATTCTGAGATGATCTTCTGTAATAAACTCTTTCTGGTTCACCAGTGAAGCATGATTAATTAATTTGCTATAGGAGATTGTTACATGGTGTGGAAAGCAACTTATCCCAGTTCCATCTAATTTTAAAGCTGGATCTTATTGCACACAACGACGGCTGGGTGAGTCTAACCCAGCCACATCCCAGACCCCAGCCACACTTATCTGACAACTTTCAAAAATGGGAGTCTGCTGGTGGAGACTCGGGAGCCCTGGTGGCACAGTGGTTACTGCAGCCACTCACTCATAAACCACAAGATTGTGAGTTCAATACCAGCCAGGGCTCAGGCTTGCATCCTTCGGAGGTCACTAAAATGAGTACCCAGGTTGTTGGGGGCAATTAGCTTACAGTTGTAAACCGCTTAGACACTGCATAGTGTGGTATGAAGCAGTATATAAATGAAGCTGCTATTGCTATTTCTAAGTGCGGCTGAGGTTCAGGATGCGCCCAGGTTGCACTCGCCCGGCCGCTGCCGCCTGTAGTAAGATCCAGCTTTAAAATTAAATGCAACTGGAATAAATTGCTTTCAACACTGAGTGATAATTTTCATAGACAGGATACTACCGGAGACCAAGAGGATATCTGTTTGTATAGACACATGGTTTTCTTCTCCTATGCAACTCGCATTTAGAGATTAGTCACTAAAAAGTAAACATAAGCTTAATTTGCAAGTCTAACTGCTGAACCACATATCTCTGAAGATATTGTGGGAAGGGGGAGGAGGAATTGATTGCTACGAACAGATATCCCCCTTAAAGTCCAGTTTGACCCCCCCCCCCCGTCCAGATAGTGGGCTTCCCTTCAGGATATCCCCTAAGTGGGGTGTAAAGGAGTAGGAAAGTATATGGTGGGAGGCTTCCTCACAGTATCTGTGGGCTAGATAAATCCCTGGAGCTGGAGTCCCCACATCCTATTTTCAGATATATTTAGGCCTGGGATGTGTTTGTGTGATGCTGCCCTCAGTTTGAGTCAGAATGTATATTCTGGAATTATTCCTAGATGCAAATTTCAAAGGCATCTCTCACTATATTTGTGATTGCCCCCCCCCCCTTCTTTCCAGGCCATCAAGTCCACCTAATTTTTCTGTAAACTTTTATATTCTTTCTTAGAAAGAAACTTTCCTTTGCTGATTGTGCATTCTTGAAAATTGGATGTAGTGCTAACACAACCTGAGTTTTGTACTGAGTATAATCCATCATTATTTGCCAAATCTGTGTGAATGGTTTAAAAAAAATGAGTATTTTTAGTAATATTTCTTTCTACCCACAGTCAGGTATGTAATTCAACCTGGGATCCCTAAGTGAAAGAGACAACTGTGCTGTGCTGAGCATACATAAGTGATCTAATAGCAATATGCTATAACTTACATTCATATTGCTTAGTGCCACTAGACATATTCAGCATATTATTTTTGTATCAGTCCTGAAAACCTGTAATTGTCTAGCATATTTCCTGCAGATGTTAACTGTGGGTGCCAATATTCCCCCCAAACATCAGTACCAGATCCACAGGCTGCAAAGGTGTGAAAGAGACACTGAGATGTAGTGATTAGAGTGTTTGACTGAGTTCTGAGTTCTAGTCCCCACTGAGCTATGAAATTCAGTGGGTGATTCTTTCAGCCTGATTTAATTCACAAGGTTGTTGTATAGATAACATGGGAAGGGAGAAGACCATGCATATCTCCTGTGGCTTCTTGGAGGAAATATGAATGTAAATAACAACAACAATAATTAATGGCTAAGATCCTGTGACTAAGGTTATATGAAGTGTAATAGTCTGAACCTCCAACTCCACACTTCCCTCCACTCCTCCTGATATGTGCCATCTCCCAGGTGGAATGGCTTTGTCCTCTAAATGGTTGGGATTGGAGGAAAGGGACAGAGCAGCAGGGACTGCGTTCCTGAAACAGAGAAGGCAGAGAACAAAGTCATCTCTAGTGAACTGCAGCAGGGAAAGGAAGTAGTCCCTACTGCTCTGTCCCATCCTTCCCCCTCCATTTACTAGAAAGAGAAAGGTGCCCCAGGGTTTGACACTCTGAATCCAATACAAGATATATGCATGCATAATCTTGAGTCATGTGCATGTATGTCACTATCAGGATTCGAACTACTGTCTAGTTGGTGGTGATTGCACTCCACTGTACTGAAGCATCAGTTTACTCTCTGCCAGCAATATCCACAGTAATGCCTCTCAATCTACCTCTGATTTAGTTTACATGTCTAAACCAAGGAGATTTGGTGACATATTTCATGAAGCCAGTTATATTAACATTGTGGAGTATTAAGGGTAAAGTGTTTGAAATTATTCTCAAAAGTAGCAGGGAACCAAATTGGCATCTTCACAGAGAACTGATGCAAACATTTAAAAAAACTTCACAAGGCAAAACCACTAAAAATTATTCCATTTCAGCTAAAAGAAGTTGTAGAAAAATTCATGATTCACTATGAAATAAATGTATTGTCTGGTTTCTGTATTACCCCAGACCAGGGGTAGGCAACCTTTCCCCTTTAAGGGCCAAGAGACTTCAGCTCCCAGAAGCCTCAGCCATGTTGGCCAATAGTCCCATATTGGCCAATAGCTCCTGGGATTCTGGGAGCTGAAGTCCCTCGGCCCTTAAAGGGGAAAGGTTGCCTACCCCTGCCCCAGACTCATGAGAATTTTATTTACAAGCACTTGGGGCAGATTTTTATTTTGATATTTTTTGGTTAAACTTCTATCCCATCTTTCCCATGGTGCAGTAGATTTTTTAAAAATATATATATTAAAAAGATTATTAAAGGATTTTGACACAATTATCCATGCTTATCAAAATCATACAAAATGATTCTTTTTCTTCATTGACTTCCACATTGTTCATCATACTACATAAAATATATAATCTTTACTGAAATATCCTCTATTACATACTTTTAGCATTTTATTCAACCAGGTTTATATTGTACAACTTTCAACTTGACGTTGATTCATGGTTACCCTGTGAATAAGAGCTCTCCAAACTAGTGGCATCCCTAGGGTTGGTGTCACCCAATGCAGTAACTCACGGTGTCACCCATCCCCCCCCCCATTGACCTCCTCCCATACCTGCACCATACAGATTCCTTAGTCATGTTTTTGTATTAACATGCACTCTACATGGGGCTACCCTTGTGCCTAACCCAGAAACTACAACTGGTACAAAATATGGCAGCCAGGGTAATTACGGGAACATCACGGAGGGAGCACATAACACCGGTGCTTAAATCCCTCCACTGGCTGCTGATTAGTTTCCGGGCGCAGTACAAGGTGTTGGTCTTGACCTTTAAAGCCCTACATGGCTTGGGTCCATCTTATCTTAGGGACCGCCTCTCCCCATATGATCCCCCCAGCACCCTCCGGTCCTCTGGGAGGAATCTGTTACAGCCGATAAGAACTAGGCTGTCCCAGACCTCCCAGAGGGCCTTCTCCGCAACCGCTCCCAGACTTTGGAATGGCCTGCCGGAGTAGATCCGTCTGATTACCACTCTTGCTGCTTTTAAGAAAGCAGTAAAGACGGATCTCTTCCGGCAGGCCTTCCCGGAATAACTCTCAGCTGGGGAATGAGCTTTAATTTGTTGCCTCCAATTCTTTTATTTGTTATTATATGTTCTTATTTGTTTTTAACTAATGTGGCATTTTTAACTTTCTCTATTGTTTAATTCTATTTTAAGGGGATGGGAGGGTATGATTTTGGGATGAGGGTTTGATTTTTAACTTTGTTCGGTTTTTATACTTGTTCCCCGCTCCGATTGCCATGCAGAGGGGTGGGTTATAAATAAAAATTATTATTATTATTATTATTATTATTATTATTATTATTATTAATGTTATACATAAATCATTATTCCCATGTATCACTAAATGTAATGGCAACATATGTGTCATAAACAACTAGCAAGATTAGAATCATGCCTTTCAATTGCAATATCACACACACAACCTAAATATATTTACATATACATAATTTCTTTGGTTAAAGTGAAAATTTGGTTAAAATGTGATATTTTTTACAGAACATTTTGAAAAGATTTTTTAAAATGAAAATTTTTAAATTTGATTTCTTCTTTTAAAAAAAAAACAACCCGAGGCCTCCCCTTATTTCTCCCACTGATCCTCAGCCCACTCACACCATCTCTACAGCATTTTAAAGGACACAGGTGTATGCCACAGCCCATTTCTGCCCAAAGGAAGATGTTTCAGGAGCAGTGGTATCACCTGCCTTAGGGTATCACCTAGTGTGATTCGCACTCCTCACACACACCCCACACCTCACACCCCGTGATGCCATTGCTTAGGATGTCATATTTTGGACATATCATGAGAAGAGAGGACTCAATAGAGAAAACAATAATGCTGGGAAAGGTGGAAGCAGCAGAAAGAGAGGAAGACCACATTCTAGATGGATGGACTCTATAAAAGAGGTCATGGGTATGAATTTGCAAGAACTGAGCAGAACAGTGAAGGACAGGGAATCTTTGCAATGTCTCATCTACAGGGTTTCCATGGATCAAGATTGACTTGAGGGTCCATAACAACAACAACAACAACAACAACAACAACAACAACAACAGGACCATCTAGTGTGGCCCCTTACATATTACCAAAAAAAGGAAAGACAGCAGTAAAACAAAAAGGACAAAAGAGGATGTGGATTTGTATAAAATTTGCATATATCTCTAAATGCCAATGTATAAATTATTACTGTAAATCTTACTTACAGCAATACAATAGATCTCATGCTAATAGGAAACACTGTAACCAGATGGGTTGTGTATTTGTGTGCTCAGCCAGCTTTCCAGTACTAAGGGTGGATTCACAACTTTATGGTCTATCCTCTCTAACCTTCTTATTCTTCCTTCATCTTTAAAATGGACTGGGGCCAGATAGTCCCAGGGATGGGGAATATAAGGCTCTGGGACCTAAGTAAAGCAGTGGAGAATAGGGGCTCTTGGAGATGTCTCATTGAAGGCAGTTAACAACAACAACTCTGGAGTCTTAGGGGCTGTACAGATGGCCTCTAAGGGGCAGCTCTGTGCCGCCCCTGGGAGCACCAGATTGGGGCCGCGACAACCACATGCCGCAGCTCCGATCCAGCACTTTGCCACTCCTTTTTGGAGTGGCAAAAAGCCACCCTTTCTGTGGTGGTGGTGGTGGCTCTTCTGTGCTCCATTGGCACAGTGTGTCTAAACACAGCACCAAGGGAGTACCCTGACACCAACTCCCATCTGTGTGGGCGGGCATCATGAAGACGACATGGGGTTGGAATCAAGGCAGCCGGTGTGTGGTCACCAATTCCCAACTCCACCCCCAGGCCAGCCCTTTTGGCTGGTCTGTACAGGCCCATAGTCACTCAAACCACCAGACTATGCTGGCTTCAACAATTTTAAAGTACTGATGTTTTAGTATGGTGGTTTGTTTAATTTTTTACAAAAATGTTTTTTGGTCATTATAGTTGTTGTTGTTGTTGTTATTGTTGTGTGTCTTCAAGTCACTTCTGACTTATGGTGACCCTAAGGCTAACCTTTCACAGTGTTTTCTTGGCAGGTTTCTTCAGAGAATGTTCACCATTGTCATCCTTTGGGGTTGAGAGTGTGTGACTTGCCCAGGGTCACCCAGTGGGTTTACATGGCCAGGCAGGGATTTGAACCCTGGTCTCCAGAGTCATAGACCAATGCTCAAACCACTATGCCATGCTGGCAGTTATTACATTTTTTTTGATGACTTTAATTTCTGATTGTCCCTTGGGTCCCATGTTGGGAAAAGGGTGAGGTATTAAATAATTAATCATAGAATCATAGAATCTTAATGTTGGAAGGGATCCCTGAGGGCCATCTAGTCCATCCCCCGGCCATCTAGTCCATCCCCCTGCCACCCAAACTCTGTTTAAAGAAAGAGAGTCCAGTCTCCATAAACTCCACCACAAGAACAACAGATTGGGTACTTTTTTGGCACAACAATGGTGCAAAAACACCCATCCAAGGTGCAGATCCTCCTGGATCCACAGGAATTTTTGATTGGTCTCTTCAAAAACCATGCTCAAGCTGTGCATCCCATCCTTAGAGAGCTCAGAAAAAGCAGATACATGGAATGACAAAAGGGGTCCTCTTGATCTCCATCTGTTTTCTGCAAAGGATACCACCAAGTCCACCATCCAAGGGGGCATTTCCCTGGTCTACACAGATGGAACCAGAACAATTATCTCCATCTCACTGGGCCCCTTTTGGGCATTGCAGAGGCACAGAAACCCTGGTCAGAAGCCAGGGATCCAGGTGATTCTCACCCCAAGCCCAAGGAGACCGGATGGGTCCTCTTCACAAAGGAGGATGAGGCACTGTAAAATGGAAAACAGTCAATTAAAATGTGGGACATGACAAAAGAAAAGATAAAAACACTTCTAGAAATATAAATTAATGTTTCTTAGGACGTTATCACATGGGGAGTTGCGGGGAGAAAGTGGAAATAAACCGGACGAGTGGAAGACTTTAATTTACAGGATTTGTCCCATTCCGCCTCGTCTGATAACTAAATTCGAATTTAAAAGGGGGTTAATTCGAACGAAAACCTGATCTTTTCAAATCCTCAAAAATCCCAAAAATGAAAAGATCAGGTTTTCGTTCGAATTAACCCCCTTTTAAATTCGAATTTAGTTATCAGACGAGGCGGAATGGGACAAATCCTGTAAATTAAAGTCTTCCACTCGTCCGGTTTATTTCCACTTTCTCCCCGTGACTCCCCGTGTGATAACGTCCTTGGAGAGAAGGCAGGAATATAGGACATGTCCTGGAAAAGGAAGACATGTGCCCCCCCCCCGCCCCAAATCCAGAGACTGAGCCAGAACAACAGCCTTGGATGAGGCACGGATCTGGCTCAGCTGGGATGGCTTCTGAAATGTTGGATGGGACTCCAGACCAGAACTCACTGCCCCATTTCAGGGACCGACCATTCAGCTGTCTGGCTGGAGATCTGGGGGTTCCCTGGCTGGAACTCTGGGGGGCACTTTCCCCCTCCTTCCATCCCTGCATCCCTCTGTCCAGGGAGACCCCACCATCATGGCTGCACAAGGAGGTCATTGAACCCACCCATTCCCAAAATGTTTCCCCTCCTCCTGGCTGCCCAGGGAATTCAATAGGGATGGGAGCCACATTTCCTTCCCACCCTCCATCCCTTCCAGGCACCACCACAGAGCTTAGCTGGCAGTCCACATTACATTACCTTTTGAAATGGTGTCACCCTCCCTTAGCATGTCACCTGGTGCAGTCCTCACCCCCTGCACCCCCTCCAGACCAGAACTCCAGACCAGAACTCACTACTCCATTTCAGGGACTGACCATTCAGCTGTCCAGCTGGTCCCACTGCTCAAGACTTCTCTATCCTCTACCTCTCTGTTCGGGTCCTGTAGACTCAGGACTATAGTATCCCTTATTGAGTTTATTGATCTGGAATGTGGTCTTCCTCTTTTTCTACTGCCCTCTACCTTTCCCAGTATCATCATCTTTTCTTATGAGTTGTTCATTCTTATGATGTGGCCAATGTATGACAGCCTCAATTTTGTCATCTTGGCTTCCAGGGAGAGTTCTGGCTTGATCTGTTCTAGGGCCCATTCATTGGTTCTTTTAGCTATCCATGGTATCTGGCAGTTCAGGCCCACAGACCGCTAAAATAAAGCAGTTTCTAGCTGCTTTGAAGACAGGGCATTTAGATGTGATTCTAGGCTGCATCAAAGTATAGTATCTAGATCAAGGGAAGTAACATTACCACTCTGTTCTGCTTTGGTCAGGTCTCACCTGGAATACTGTGTCCAGTTCTGGGATCCACAATTCAAAAAGGAAGTTTACAAGCTGGATTGTGTCTAGAGGAGGGCAATCAAAATGATAAAAGTTCTGGAAATCATGCCCAATGACTAACGACTAAGATAGCTGGGTGTGTTTATTCTGGAGAAGAGGTTAAGAAGTTATATGATACACTTGTTTAAATATTCAAAGGGATGTCATACTGAAGATGGAGCAAGTTTGTTTTCTCCAGTCAAAGAGGACCTGGAGCAATGTATTCAAACTACATGGGGGGGGGGGGGTGTTAGGTTTAGATGGGATATAGAGTCAATGTTAAAAATGTTGAAATGTAAAAGATGTGTGTCTGTATTTTTCCATGCTGTGAAAAGTTGTTTTTCTGAGAGCTAGATTCACAGTTTAACAGTCCCAGGTGCGGTTTAGCCAAAACAGGACTCCATTCTCTGGGAAAGAAGGTTTGTTTGTGTTATGGTTTTGTAAACATAATTTTTGTTATGGGAAATGTAGTCACATGATATGTTATTGTAATTAAGGGTTGGACTAAAACATGTCACGTAGTATCACCCAATCAACTTGTAAAGGTCACACCCAGAAAGGTGGAGTTTTATGGGACTGAGGGCTGAGAATCAGAAAGTTTCTCACTTGCTTTTTGACTTTTGAACTGTAATGATCTAATTAAAACATTCTCTTGATATGCTACTAACAAAATCTTGAAATATGTAGCAAATAGAGTTTATTCCTGCTTAGCCAGCTTTGGCTAAAGTGAAGATGTTATTATTGTTATTATTTTGTTTTGCTTTTGCTTTTGTCTTTTACAATAAAGAAGCTTGCTGAAAAGTTCCAGTTTTGAATGTTTGGTTTCAAAGGACTGTTTTTCAACACTCCCACAACATTATTTTAACAAGTGGTAGCAGAGGATGGTTTCGATCCATCGACCTCTGTAGCCTGGAGTTAAAAAGCAGGTTTTTTTGTTCCGGCCAGCGAAGAGCCACGCGGATGCCGGAGAGATGCAGCACACGGCTTGATTTATGGCTGCAGCTGAAAAGAAGCAAGAAGGAATCCGAAGCCAGCAAGGATGGGATTACCAAGTCTCTTAAGGCACAAACATCAAAGAGGACTGTAAGTAACCCCCAACCCCTTATCTGAAAGGGCTGTTTTAAAGCTGTCTCAAGAAAAAAATAAAGCAGCAAATTAGCCGGAGGCTGTAAAAGCTGCAGTTTAAAGAGACAGAGTCCTGGAAGGAGGCACCTGGGGGGGGGGGGGGCTTTCAGTTTTTAAGACTTGTGCTGGACTGTTTTAAAATTAATTAAAGATGGATCAAATTAAGTTCCCCCGGCTTAATTCAGAAAATTTTTCATCTTGGAAAATCTATGCTCAATCTCTTTTGACAAGAGAACATCTGTGGGAGATTGTACAGTCTGGTTTGGGGGCTGCCCCTTCTGAAGCAGACCAAGAAAGAAATGCACGGGCTAGAGCCACCATACTGCTATTATTATCTGAGGGACAATTAAATTTAGTCCAAGATCTTACTTCAGCAAAAGAAATATGGGACACTTTGGCTGCAATTCATCAGTCCACTTCTGATATAGCAAAGATGATTTGGGCAAAAAGACTGTTTTCGTGCAAAATGAAAGTTAATGACTCTGCAGAAGCTCATGTAAACAAAATGAGAGAGTTGTTTGCCCAGGTTCAAGCAAGAGGCATTGTCCTAGATGAAAACCTCAGAATTTACATTTTACTCGGGTCCCTCAACGAAACCTATGATAATATACTCTTAGGATTGCAAGCATTGCCTGGAGCTCAATTAACTATAGAATTAGTCTGTGGGAGGATTTTGCAAAAATCTGAGAGGAGGAGGTTTGAAGCAGAGCAACGAAAGCTGAATTCTACAGCTCCAAAACCTCATCAAACCACAGAGGGAGCTCCAAAAGAGTTGCAAAGTGAAAAAGCAGCTATGTCAAAGGGAAAAATGTGTTATTATTGTAAAAAATTGGGACATTTAAAAAAAGACTGCAGGAAATTAATGGCAGATACCAGGAGGGGGCAGCAGCAACAACAGCAGCAGCAGCAGCAGCCACGTCCCTCTGGTGGACAAAAGAAGCACAGTGCTAACCAGGGATTTGTGGCCACAATTCAAAGCCGAGACAGTGTGCCCCAAACTCAGTCACAAGAGAATTGGCTTCTGGATTCTGGAGCGTCCACCCACATGGCCAACAAAATTAAACTGTTCCAGAGCAGAAAACCAGCAAATGTTGTTTCTATTTCTCTGGCAGATGGTCGAGGGCCAAGAATTAAAGAAATGGGGACTGTTTGCATTCCAAGTTTTGGTACCAATTTTGATGATGTCTTGTATGTACCTACATTGCAAAATTGTCTAGTTAGTGTGTCAGCTTTGACCTCAGATGGGTACAAAGTGAATTTTGAGGGGGATGAATGTTTAATCTTTAAAGATGGTGAATTTTGTGCTAAAGCCATTAAGAAAGACAAACTGTACCACATGATAGATAGAGAGAGTTGTGCAGTCGCAGAAAATCAGCCTTTGCATGATAATTGCATTCATTATTTTCACAGAGTGATGGGTCATGCTGGTTTTCCATATCTTTTGAAATTGAAGCAGGTTTGTCCTGAACTTAAAATGTCACCATGCTCAAACCACTTGGAGTGTTCAGTTTGCAGCAAGATTAAGCTGAAGGCTTATCCTGTAGCAAAAAAACAAAACTTAGAGCCCAGAGACCTTTTGAATATTTGCACTGTGACATAGCTGGGCCATTTAACCTTTCTCAGGGTGGGTGTAAATATTTCATGGTGATTGTGGATCGCTTCACAAGGTTTTCTTATGTGATTCTTCTGAAAGAAAAGGGTGAAGCAGGGGAGAGATTCAAGGAATGGGTGAACATGTTAGAGAGACAGTTTGACTACAAAGTGAGAACTTTGGTTACAGATAGAGGAAGAGAATTCTTGGCTTCTCACTTGACCAATTGGTTAAGAAAAATGGGAATTAGGCATTTTACCACTAATCCTTCTTCGGCGGCCGAAGACGGATTGGCTGAGCGAAAAATTGCCGTTCTGAAACAAATAAAAGATTGCATGATGCTTGATTCTAATGCTCCAGAGCACCTTTGGGGGGAGGCTATTCTCACAGCTAATTACCTGACAAACCGCACTTGGAATTCAGCTGTAGAGAATACTCCATACTACATGCTTTTCAAGAGACCACCCAATTTGAAATATCTTAGAGTGTTTGGACAGTATACAAATGTGTACATACCTGCAGCTTTCAGAAAGAAAGGTCAACCCAAATGGAGACGTTTGATGTTTGTAGGTTACACAGGAAACAGTTACAGGTTTTACCTGGGTGGAAATCAGGTTCTTTTTTCAAGGAGCGCAAATTTTGAAAAACATTCTGGGTGGGAAAACATTCATTCAAACAAAGAGGTGTTTTACAGACTAGGTCAGTTAAAAACACAGACACCACCACCTGCCAGAAAGATTGGACAGCAGTGAAGCACTTGTTGAGATATTTGAAGGGTAGCTTAGATAGAAAATTGAAGTTACAAAACAGTCGAGCTGGTCTTGAATGTTTTGTTGACAGTTCGTTTGCTTCTGAGCTACAAGATAGAAAGTCAGTAACAGGATTGTTGATTAAGTTTGGAAAAAGTACAATTGTTTGGAGAAGTAGAAAACAGAGATACATAGCCCAAAGTACAGGAGAGACAAAATTCGGGGCCTTATCTGAGTTAGTTAATGAGATTGAGTGGATTAGACAGTTGTTAAAAGATCTGAATGAAGATTGTGTTGATCCAGTGATGATAAATGAGGATTCTCAGACATGCATTGCTATGGCTGAAGCTGAAAACTTGAAATGCAGAACAAAGTACATTGGTGTGAGGTATCAGAATGTGAGAGAGATGGTACAGAAAGGAGTTGTGAGTCTGCAATACATTGAGTCAGATCAAAATCAAGCAGACATCTTGACAAAGACATTGACCATTGATAGACACAAACGGATGTCACGTCTACTTGGCATGTCTTAAGTTTAGACCTAGCCATTGAGCTAAGTTAGTTTTACGACAGTGTTAGTTTAGTATACAACATACACACATCTTACATTTCAGGAGGGGATTGTTAGGTTTAGATGGGATATAGAGTCAATGTTAAAAATGTTGAAATGTAAAAGATGTGTGTCTGTATTTTTCCATGCTGTGAAAAGTTGTTTTTCTGAGAGCTAGATTCACAGTTTAACAGTCCCAGGTGCGGTTTAGCCAAAACAGGACTCCATTCTCTGGGAAAGAAGGTTTGTTTGTGTTATGGTTTTGTAAACATAATTTTTGTTATGGGAAATGTAGTCACATGATATGTTATTGTAATTAAGGGTTGGACTAAAACACGTCACGTAGTATCACCCAATCAACTTGTAAAGGTCACACCCAGAAAGGTGGAGTTTTATGGGACTGAGGGCTGAGAATCAGAAAGTTTCTCACTTGCTTTTTGACTTTTGAACTGTAATGATCTAATTAAAACATTCTCTTGATATGCTACTAACAAAATCTTGAAATATGTAGCAAATAGAGTTTATTCCTGCTTAGCCAGCTTTGGCTAAAGTGAAGATGTTATTATTGTTATTATTTTGTTTTGCTTTTGCTTTTGTCTTTTACAATAAAGAAGCTTGCTGAAAAGTTCCAATTTTGAATGTTTGGTTTCAAAGGACTGTTTTTCAACACTCCCACAACATTATTTTAACAGGGGGAATCCAGCTCAACATTAATAACAACTTCCTGACAGAGCTATTCAACAGTGGAACACACTCCCTCAGAGTGTGGTGGAGTCTCCTTCCTTGGAGGCTTTTAAACAGAGGCTAGATGGCCATCTGTCAGGGGTACTTTAATTGTGTATTCCTGCATGGCAGGAGTTTGGACTTGATGGTCCTTGAAGTCTCTTTCATCTCTATGAATCTATGATTCTGTGATTCTAGACTGCCACTAGATTTCACATAAAACAATATGTTAAGCAAATCTGAAAGCTCTTCCTCTAACAAGTTATCTGAGGAATATCAAGCAAAGCCAAAAGAATGTCCAGACAACTGCTGAGTTTTTTCAGGGGCTTTAATATGTCCTTAATTGGAAGGGAATGTGTACCTTTTATATAATCACAATCTAAAACCTCATTTAAAGTAAAATGTAAAGTTACTAAGAATGTGATCTGTGCAGTTTAAGGAGGAACAGTTAGAAAAAGTGGAAATGAAAATGAATTAGTTTCCTTTTTCTTTCTTCTCAAAATGTGTGTGTGTGGGTGTAATATATAAACAGAAAAATGAGAAAGGAAAAAACACTTTTGCAGCTGAAATTACAATGTGGTACCCAAGAGCAATAGACATAAATGATATTTTAAATGCAGCTATCTATAAGAGAGATAGAGTAAGTTAGAGATGAGTGAAAGTAAAATTTTCTTTTGTGCCTTTGTTTGTTCGTGTTTTTTAATTGTTTACTTTATTTTTTGTATTCTTTGTTTATATGTGTTTGTATGATATGCTTATATGTGTTTGTATGAGACTGTAGTGTAGTGTGTTATTTGTAATAAAAATTAAAAAATTAAAAAATTAAAAAAAAATGCAGCTATACGTGAGGTACTTTTCTTGTGCTGGAAATAAGAAAAGAGAGACAAAAATAGGTTAGTTTATCAGTAAGCAAAGCTAACATGACAGCAATATGAGACTATCACAACCAAACCAGTTGGTCTATCAGAAACATCTGGTATGATCTTTTTTTAAAAAAAAATAGTCGATGCAGTTTCTCTTCAGGGATTTCTCCCAAAAAGCCATAATGAGACAAAATTGTGGCATAAACCCCAAAAGGAGAAAATTACATCTATTATTACATTATATTTCCCCTTTAGTGATTTTTTTTGCCCATGCCTTGGTTTTATTTTATTTTTTAAAAAGTGTTCTCCTGCTTATATATTTTTTTTAATGGTGGAAGGCAATCACAGCAAAATAAGGTTCAAACTACTGATATGCTAACAGGCTTCTTGAAATTTGTTGCCTTTTATTTTCATAGCTGGTTTACAATGTTCATGGGGAGGGACAATTATCAGTCATCTTTCCTCAGTTGCTCTTATTGCTAAATTTAAATAACAGAATTCAGAGAGATGCAGAGTGACAAAAAGGTTCTTCATGTCTTAAAGCTAAACCAGCTGTCACTATAGGATAAATGATACTTGTATTTATTTATTTTTAGCCTTTCAGCACTGTCCCATAATTGAAGCTCTCTGCATGATGTCTGTAAAAACTGCCAACATACAGTGTAAATAATAGAAATACAACTACAAGATAAAATTGCTAATTGCTTAAAGAATAAATTAAACATAGGTCTCAAAACTTTAAAAAGCTAAAACCTCAAAGCTCCCAGGGCTCCTAAGAAGCATGGGATTTTTTTAAGGTTTATACTTGGCTCCTGCCCCACAAAAGAATAAAATAAAATAATGAGTCATAAATGTTAAGACAGCCACTTGGGGGAGGACATTGGGTTCCAACAGGGCAGACTCCCAGCATTCAACAAGTGTATGCTGCCCCCACCCCACCCTGGCAGAAGGCTCTGAGGAACTTCTCCCTAGCACCCCAGGTACCATGGATAGGAGAGGGTTCAGGGCTGCAATGTATGGGGGTCCTTGTTATACATGTCTGTGTTTCCCCTCCATTTTGTGAGAACTTCCAGTGGGGTCAAGCACATTGAACAATTTCAGGGCACGGAAGGGGTTGGGTGGGGTGTAGGGTCATGTCCAAATGCAAAGGAATATATGATCACCCCAAGTACAGCATTAAGCATTGGAAGTGATCAGCCAGGACCATATAGATGAAAGATCCCCCAACCTAGCCACCTTCAGTAGCCTGGATGGGAAGGAGATGCCTGGTACCTCTATTGGAATCACACTATCAAAACAAAACAAAAAAAAACAAAACAAAAAACAAAAACAAAAAACCAGTGGCAGAGTTACGTGATGGGAAGGCAGCAAGATGTACCAAGCACCCCACACCATACTCTTCTTGACATACAGTGGTCCCTTATGATAGATCATTTTTCTCTTTATGTGTTTGGATCACTTCTGTTTATATTAATGTGCTCTGCAATGTAACATGTTCCTGTCACGCTGTCCCAGAGTGTTGCATGAAATGTAATCTTTTCTGTGTTAGAGCACCTCAAAGTTGCAATGGTGCTGTTTGGGTTAATTTTGCTTTTGTCCTGCCAATAGCTTTGCTGCATGGTCAGTACTATACTCATCCAGCATTAATAAAAAGAAACACCAAATGCGGATGTCTAATAACTCATTAGATGTCCCGGGAAGTGTGTTGTTTCCCTGGGGCAAAAATCACAGAATCATAGAATCATAGAATCATAGAATCATGGAATCATAGAGTTGGAAGAGACCACAAGGGCCATCCAGTCCAACCCCCTGCCATGCAGGAACTCCCAGTCAAAGCATCCCTGACAGATGGCCATCCAGCCTCTGCTTAAAGACCTCCAAGGAAGGAGACTCCACTACTCTCCGAGGGAGTGTGTTCCACTGTCGAACTGCCCTCACTGTCAGGAAGTTCCTCCTAATGTTGAGGTGGAATCTCTTTTCTTGCAGCTTGCATCCATTGTTTCGGGTCCTAGTCTCTGGAGCAGCAGAAAACAAGCTTGTTCCCTCCTCGATATGACATCCCTTCAAATATTTAAACAAGGCTATCATATCACCTCTTAGCCTTCTCTTCTCCAGGCTAAACATCCCCAGCTCCCTAAGTCGTTCCTCATAGGGCTTGGTTTCCAGACCCTTCAACATTTTAGTTGCCCTCCTTTGGACACACTCCAGTTTCTCCACATCCTTTTTGAATTGTGGTGCCCAGAACTGGACACAGTATTCCAGGTGAGGCCTGACCAAAGCAGAATAGAGTGGCACTATTACTTCTCTTGATCTAGACACTATACTTCTATTGATGCAGCCTAAATTTGCATTGGCCTTTTTAGCTGCTGCATCACACTGTTGGCTCATGTTCAACTTGTGGTCCACCTGGATTCCTAGGTCCCTTTCACACGTAGTCTCATTCAGCCAGGTGTCCCCCACCATATATCTGTACTTTTCATTTTTCTGCCCTAAGTGCAGTACCCTACACTTCTCCGTGTTGAACTTCATTTTGTTAGCTTTGGCCCAACTTTCTAGTCTGTTCAAGTCATTTTGAATTTTGATCCTGTCCTCAGGGGTATTAGCCACTGCTCCCAATTTGGTGTCATCTGCAAATTTGATAACTATGCCCCCAATACCATCCTCCAAGTCATTAATAAAGATATTGAATAGCACTGGGCCCAGGACAGAGCCCTGTGGCACCCCACTGGTCACTTCTTTCCAAGTTGAAAAGGAGCCATTGTTGAGCACCCTTTGGGTTCGACCAGTCAACCAATTACAAATCCATGTAACGGTTAATTTGTCTAGCCTACATTTTACCAACTTGCTTGCAAGAACGTCATGGGGAACCTTGTCAAAGGCCTTACTGAAATCAAGATATACTATATACACAGCATTCCCTTCATCTACCAAGCTGGTAATTTTATCAAAAAAAGAGATCAGATTTGTCTGGCATGACCTGTTTCTCTGAAACCCATGTTGACTTTTTGTGATTCTGAAATTATCTTCCAGATGTTCACAGACTCTCTGTTTAATGATCTGCTCCAGAATCTTTCTGGGTATTGATGTCAGACTAACTGGACGATAATTGTTGGGATCCTCTTTTTTCCCCTTTTTGAAGATGGGGACAACATTTGCCCTCCTCCAGTCCGCTGGGACCTCTCCTGTTTTCCAGGAATTCTCAAAGATTATTGCCAATGGTTCCGATATTACATTTGCCAGTTCTTTTAATACCCTTGGATGTAATTCATCTGGTCCTGGAGACTTATATTCATTTAGATTAACCAGATGTTTCTGTACTATCTCTTTACTTATTCTGTGCTGAAATTCTCCTATTCTGTCCTCTGCTCCATTGAGCACCCTTTGCCTTTTCTGAGAAGACTGAAGCAAAGAAGGTGTTGAGTAATTCTGCCTTTTCTCTGTCCCCTGTTAACTTTTTGCCACATCACAATCTGTGATGTGACAGTCAGGCTGAGAAGACTTGTCAAGCCTACTGACCATTACCCCTTCCTTTTGGTCCATGAAGGAACTAATGATACTGCAAGACATAGGGCCTCAGCAGACGGCTTATTGAGCCGTCTCCGAGGCAAGGAAGAGGAGGAGCAGCCACACGTGCGGTGCCCCTTCCTCCTCCCGAGGTTGCCCTCGGTGCTGCCAACCCTCCGCATGGCCGGCGCGCCGAGGGCAACCTCCCACTGCAGCGTCCTCACACGCTGTGATGGAAAAGCCAGGGAAAATGCACCTGACGTGTTTAGGGCACACTTTCCCTGACTTCTGAAAGGAGCGCTGGTTTAGCGCTCCTTTCATAGGCGCCGACGGTGCGCTGCGGTGTGGCTGCGTCGCTCTGGCGGCGCACCGTTGTGTGGCGTCCCCGACGCCATCATCTGCTTCCCCCCAGTGTCTTCAGAATATCAGAAGGGATTATGAGGCTTTGGGTAGGAAGTTGAAAGTGCTGGATGCACAGGTTGTTATCACATCTTTTCTCTCAGTTGAAGGCCATGGTCCAGGAAGGGAAAGGAAGATAGAAGATGTGAATAACTGGCTCAATAGATGGTGCCACCAAGAATGATTTGGATTCTGGGATCATGGGCTGCGGTTCCATGAGGGTGGACTTCTGGCAAGAGATGGGCTGCATCTCACACCAGTTGGCAGAAACATTTTTGCCAATAGTCTCAAACATTTGAGCAGGAGGGCTTTAAACCGAGTCATGTGGGGGAGGGAGACAGTTTCTTGGAAGGTATCTGGGAAAGCAGGAGTACATCATGGGCTGGAGATAATAGTCAAAGTGTTATAGAGGGAACAAGGCAAATGATGCAAGGGCACAACAGTGGGAAGCAAAAAACCTCACACAGGCAGCAAATGGGAGGACCCATGCTCTTAGATGTCTTTACACTAATGCACAGAACATGGGAAATAAACAGGGTGAACTTGAACTGCTAGCACAACAAAACAAATACTATATCATAGGCATCACTGAAATTGGTGGGATGAGTCTCATGACTGGAATGTAGGAATACAGGGGTATAATCTTTTTAATAGAAATAGGCCAAACAGGAAAAGAGGAGAAATAGCATTCTATGTCAGGGATGTTTACACCTGTGAAGATATCCCATGGTCATAAATACTAAAGAAGAGGGGAATTGAGGATAGATGGGAGTTTCTCAAAAGGGAGATACTGAAAGCACAGTCTATAACTGTTCCAATGAGAAGGAAAAATGGGAGCTGTCTTAAGAAACCAGGTTGAATGACAAAAGAGCTTTCAACTGAACTAAGGGGGGTTGCAGACTGCCAGAAATAGTGCAAATTGAATCCACTTTTAGAGTTAGGGTTAGTACTAGGGAACCATGGGAATTGTTTTTGTTGTTGTTGTTGTTGTTTTCTGAAACATTGAGCCTTCTCTGTCAGAGAACTCTGGTGCCACAATAAAATACAATTCCCATGATTCTCTAACCCTAACCCTAACCCTAAAAGTGGACTCAATTTGCACTATTTCTGTCAGTCTGCAACCCCCTTCCATTTTATACAGGAGATAAGAAATGGAAAAGGGGCAAAATCACTAAAGAGGAATTCAAACAAATAGCTAGCACATGTAGGGGTAAAGTCAGGAAAGCCAAAGCACAGAATGAGCTCAGGCTTGTTAGAGGGGTTAAGGACAATAAAAAGGGCTTTTTGGGGTATGTCCATAGCAAAAGAAAGAAGGAAATGGTAGGGCCACTAAGCAGAGAAGATGGAGAAATCATAACAGGGGACAGAAAAGGCAGAACTGCTCAACACCTTCTTTGCCTCAGTTTTCTTACAAAAGGAAAAGGGTGCTCAACCTGAGGAAAATGGAGCAGAGAACACAATAGGGGAAATGCAGCACAGAACAAGTAGAGGTAGTACAGGAATACCTGGTTAACCTAAATGAATTTAAGTCTCCAGGACCAGATGAACTACATCCAAGGATATTAAAAGAACTGGCAAATGTAATCTCAGAGCCACTGGCAATAATCTTTGAGAACTCCTGGAGAACAGAAGTCCCAGCAGACTGGAGGAGGGCAAACATTATCCTCACCTTCAAAAAGGGGAAAAAAGAGGATCCCAATAACTATCATCCAGTTACTTTGACATAAATACTGGGAAAGATTCTAGAACAGTTCATTAAACAGAGAGTCTGTGAAAATTTAGAAGGGAATCCCATAATTACTAAAACTCAACATGGGTTTCTCAAAAACAAGTCATGCCAGGCTAATGTGATCTCTCTCTCTCTCTCTCTCTCTCTCTCTCTTTTTTTTTTTTTTTGATAAAATTACCAGCTTGGTAGATATAGGGAATATGGTAGACATAGCATATCTTGATTTCAGTAAAGCTTTTGACAAGGTCCCCCATTATATTCTTGCAAACAAGATAGTAAAATGTGGGCTAGACAATACTACTGTTAGGTGGATTAGTAATTAGTTGACTGACCAAATCCAACGGGTGCTCAGCAATGGCTCCTCTTCATCCTGGAAAGTGACCAGTGGGGTGCCACAGGGTTCTGTCCTGGGCCCAGTGCTATTCAACATCTTTATCAATGCCTTGGATGAAAGAATAGGGGGGATGCTTCTCAAATTTACAGATTACACCAAATTAGGAGGAATAGCTAATACCCCAGAGGACATGATGAAAATTCAAAATGACTTTAATAGATTAGAAAGCTGGGCCATAACTAACAAAAGGAATTTCAACACAGAGAAATGTAAGGTACTGTACTTTGGGCAAAAAAAATGAAATGCATAGATAAAAAATGGAGGACAACTGGCTTAATGAGACTATGTGTGAAAGGGATCTAGGAGTCCTAATAGACCACAAGTTGAACATGAGTCAACAGTTTGATGCAGCAGCTAAAAAGCCCAATGCAATTTTAGGCTGCATCAATAGAAGTATAGTATCTAGATCAAGGGAAGCTATAGTGTCACTGTATTCTGCTTTGGTCAGGCCCCATCTAGAATACTGTATCCAGTTCTTGGCACCACAATTCAAAAAGGATGTTGAAAAACTGGAGAGTGTCCAGAGGAGGGCGACTAAAATGGTGAAGGGTCTGGAAACCATTCACTATGAGGAATGATTTAGGGAACTGGTTATGTTTAGCCTGGAGAAGAGATGGTTAAGAGGTGATATGATAGCCCTTTTTAAATATTTGAAGGGATGCCATATTGAGAAGGGGGCTAGCTTTCTGCTTCTCCAGAGAACAGGACCTGGAACAATGGATGCAAGCTACAGGAAAAGAGATTCCACCTCAATATTAGGAGGAACTTCCTGACAGTGAGAGCTGTTCAACAGTGGAACACACTCCCTCGGACTGTGGTGGAGTCGTCTTCTTTGGAGGTTTTTAAACAGATGCTAGATGGCCATCTATTGGGTATGCTTTGATTTTGAATTCTTGCATGGCAGGGGGTGGACTGGATGGCCCTTGTGGTCTCTTCTAACTCTATGATTCTATGATAATGCTCTTCCAAAAAGCCGGGACAAAAACATGCATGACTGGATTGGGCATCTTATCGTCAACCCCTCTAAAAACATACACACACCACATTTTCACATTTCATTTTTTATTGCATATTTCCATTGTTGGTGTTGTTTATTTGTTTATGTATGGCAATCAATTTACATGACTAAATGCTATGGATTTCTGGGATTTGTAGTTGTCACACCAGAGCTCCCTGACAGATGGTACATAGCTCACAAAACTACAAATCCCAGATTTCTATAGCACTAAGCCATTGCAGTTAAAGTAGTGTCAAATTGTTATTTCTGTAATGCAAATTAAACCTATATCCGAATTCTAGCTGTTTGGAAGAGAATTTAGCAAAGGCTGGTTAGGTTTCCCCCCCGCCCACTTTTATGGAGGAGTGGGGGAGAGAAGTTCCCAAACAGCTATGGTAGTAAGAGGGATTCCCTCCTACTCTATCCAGGGGTAGCCATGTTGACTATACAGCAAAGTACAATAACATCCAAAATCCACAAAACAGTCATACCTTTTTTTTTTTTTTTTTTTTGGCCAAATAAATGCACAAAATAGATGATGCAAGCTTTCAAAGCTCAACTGACTTCTTCATCAGGCAAAGATGTTAAAAATCAAACAGGAGAAAGGTATCACTCTTTTGTGGATTTTGGATTTTATTGTACTTTGCTGTATGGCCAACACAGCTACTCTTGTGTTGTGTTTCTAGATCTGAGGATACTGCATTTTATTCACAACAGGGGATCCTAAGTGAAAGGTAACAAAAGACTGGGACTTAACTCGTTGAGGTCTTTATCTCCAACAAAGGTAAAACTTTTTTTTTTAAAGGGACTGCATCTGATGTGTTTTAAGCAAAATCGAAAGGTTTTTCAGATGTGACAGCACATCTGATTTCTTGAGAAATTCAATATTCTCTGCCAAAGGAGGGGGAGATAGCTTCACACAGGAGAGAGAAAAAGAAAGGATATTCCTTACGGTGATACAAATGGATTTATTTACAAATTTTATTTCTAGACCACTGTTTGTCTTCCAGAGCTCATATGCCCCCCCCCCCTTTTCACTCACATTTCTCTCTCACACACACACACTTCTATGGAGGCAGATGGAAGGAAGGGCAGCTTTTCACTCCAGGATCTGGTATTTGAACCCACCGGGGCTATTTTTCAGAGCCTTCAATCTGGGGTTTTCCCAATTTTTCAGCAGCAATGGCAACTCTGTGTGAATCCCTAGACTATAGAGGTACAGTCAATTAAAAATTAGTGAAGTAAATAATTTTTGTCACTATTTATTGATTAAATATAAACAAAAAACATTTGTTATTCGATGCTTCCATAAGCTCTTTTAAAAGTTGTAATTCTTGGAATTTCTAAACCAAGGAATAAGATTTTTTTTAATCATTTGCAAATGAAGTGAAGGGATAAGAACTTTGAAATGACAATTAAATGGGCAGGATCTCATATTTTGCATAAGCAAAGCAACCATTAAGACTTGGTGTTACAGTAGGATCTTACCAGAAGCTTACATTGCCTATTTCCTTTGTTATGGTGATGTCCTGAAAATGGTCTCCCCCATCTTTGCCCACACTTTTGCTTTGTAAAACAATTGAGAACAGGATTGAGAATCTAGCAGGTTTTACAACTTCCTTCAGCTGCTGAAAGACTGGAGTGATCTTTCATTGATAACAATTTAAACCAAAGAAAATAAAGCTCACTTAGCTCGGTTTGTTAAAGTGAATTTTTGCATGCCTCTCTATGGAGGAATATAACCAGCCAGTTATACTTCACCAGTAAAGCTGCAGTTATCCTGCCCTTATTTGTCAAAGCTGTGTACAAGGATATAACAGGGTTCTTCAGCCCTGGTTGATTAACAATTTCATTTGGGCAGCTGGTTTCTTGCATAGTTTATATTTAGGATTGTTTTGTTTATACACTTTTCAGATTAAGAAATGTAAAATTTAATCTTGCACTAACTAGTTGATTCCTGTGCTATTTGCATGCATAGGTTTAATGCATAGAATTATAATCTCTTAAAGCAAGACTACCACTCTAGAGAGCAGGGGTTGAATCCCACCTCAGTCATGTAAATCCATGAATGATCATAGGCAAGTCACAGGATGGCAATAGCGACCCCCCTCTGAAGAAACTTGCCAAGAAAACCCCATAATAGGTTTGACTTAGGGTGACCATAAATCAGTAATGACAACAACAACAATATGAAGCACCAAACTGTCTGAATATGAAGGGAGTTTACTTATGGTGAAACTAAGGTGAATCTATCATAGGATTTTCTTGGCAGGTTTGTAAATGGAACAAAAGGAGGGAGCATTTCTTGTGTGGTGGGTACCTTAAAATCTCCCCGTCTTTCTCCTCCTGCTCTCCCATTCAAATTCTCACAGAAGAGAATGAAAAGGGAGTGAAGGGGCATTCCTCTCTTCTGCCACACAGGAATTCTGCCATGGAGAAATCCTAGCATTGGAAAGAGCCCCAGGGGTCATCTAGTCCAAACCCTTTCTGCCATGAAGGAATACATAGCAAAAAGCAAAGCAGCTTCATTTATATACCACTTCATACTGTGCTATGCAGTGTCTAAGTGGTTTAGAACTGTAAGATCATTGCCCCCCCCCAACAGCTGGGTACTAATTTTAGCGACCTCAGAAGGATGCAGGCCTGAGTCAAGCCTGAGCCCTGGCTAGTATTGAACTCACAACCTTGTGGTTTATGAGTGAGTGGCTGCAGTACAGGCATTTAACCATTGCAACACCAGGGATCTATTGCCTTTCCCTGAAGCATGTGACTTGCCCAAGATCACCCAGTGGGTTTCTATGGCTGAGTTGGAGGCTAGGATTTGAATACCAGCTCAGCCATATAAACCCACTGGGTGACCTTGGGCAGATCACACTCTTTCAGCCTCAGGGGAAGGCAATGTGTCCCTTCCCACTCTAGAATCCTATGTATTCCTGCATGGCAGAAGAGGCTTGGACTGATGGCTTTTTGGGATCCTTTCCAACTTTAGGATCCCATGTACTCCTGCATGGTAGAAGGGGGTTGGACTGGATGGTCCAAGAGGGTCCCTTCCAACTCCAGGATTGTCTGTTGGGACTACAATCAAACTAGACATGCTTGGGTTTGTTTTTTGTTTTTTTTGGTGCCTTCAAATTGTTTCAAGCTGAGGAAAGTTCTTTATTCGAAATTCTGCCAAACCTCTTTTTGCCACATTAATCTGGTTATTTTTTGCTTTGAAATGCAAATCAAATTAGCACCCATACACATAACTAGCGTAAATATTTCAGCTTGTCTTCTGTTGTCTTTTGGGAAATTTGTCAAAAATATTTCTCTCTCTCTTGAGAAGGAGGGACAAACAACTTTAAAAAACTTGGTCTTAAGGAAAGAGAGATTTTTCTCAGGAACAAGATGAAAAATTGATTTGACACAACACTATTAAAAATTCATGTAGCATCAGGTAGCTGTTAGGAAGTGGTGAGCATGGAGGTGGGCTATATTTTGTCCTTTGCATTTTGCAGGTAATTTTCACTGACCTGGTGGCTGACAATCCAGCCAGCTTGACCAGCCTACCTTCCCCCACAATACATGTGTTCTAATATAGCAAGGGGGATGATTGTTGGATGGGGCATTGAAGGCCTGGAGGGATGCAAAAAAGTGGTCCCTGGGAACCTTAAATTTTGTGTGGCATTCTGCTGCAGGCTTTTTGAATCCTTGCTACCTCACACCACAGGCTCTGGCAATAAAATAAAGCTGAACAATACCAACCTGTAGCAGGTTCTCCATTCACCAGTAGGCAAAGAGTCAGGCTTGCCTCGGGGTTGCTATCCTGCTGCTCAAACTCCACCACAGAAATGAATAACTGGTTATGTATATGTCATAATACACAGTAGGCTAACTAGCAATAAGCCCAGAGATGTTGGGAAGTCCCCCTTCCAAAACAGGCCCCAATCAAAGACATGAGTGAATTTGGCCTTTGGCATCTATTGGCCTCTAAGGAGGGTGGGAAAAGAGGGTGATTTTTTTTTTATTTTTTTTATTTTTTTATTTTTTTTTATTATTATTATTATTTTTTTTGTTGGTTACATGATAAAACAGCTTTGGAGCTAAACACATACTGCCTGCATACCCTCTAATTCTGGTGAAACCTAGTCCCAAGAGAAAACTTTTATAAAACTTTGTAATGTTTGTGCCACCCCACACATGCAGCATTACAGACTACCCAACCAACATCAACAATAACACAACATTTTAGAACAGATTTTACAAAAACAAATATCTTTATTAATGAATATTAAAGCTTACAGTGCATACAGCAAACAGCATACAAACAGCATAGCCCTCTCTGAAATCCCCAAAACAACAACAACAAAAATAGGGAGGCAAGTGCACTAATTGTATAGTACTAGAGCAGAAGTACTTTGCCAGCACATCCTGCACCTGCCAGCATCCTTTTTTTCCTGTTCCTCATTACTGACCAGCAATGCTCCCAAAGGTGTCCAGCAGATAGGTATGCATACAATAAACATTGCTGTTGAGCACCTTTCCCTTTGTCTTGCATAGGTAATTGCTTTTACCTAGCAATGACTAAAGGGACATTCTCTTCTGCCATCTCCAATGATGCACTCAGGCACCACCAGATGATTTCAAGTGACAAAATTCCCTTTTCACCACATTCCTAGTGTGATCCAGGTGTTTGTTGAAGGGTGAAGAGTTTTTCAATTAGGGTACACTGGCATGGCTTCATTAACTACTTCTTAATGGAGTATGCAATATCTGAGAGTAGTAGTGGCCCAACCTGTAATGGCTGGTTAGTCTGACACAAAAAATAATGCCTCAGTTGTCTCATAAATTGCTGAGTTCCTTACTATGTGTGGATCATTGTTCTAGACACTCCACCCAATCTCTGTGTCCTCATAGCATTTATTATGGTCAGCATTTCTGTGTAGCAGGATGGCGTATGTATACTTGTTAATGAAGTCTTCTCCTTGTCTCATTAGCAAAACAATCTGGTAATGGCACCCATCCACTTGCCCCACTACCTCTGGAAAACCCAATTCAGAGAACCTGCAGAACATTCACTATCTGCAGAAAGCAAAGTGGAAACAGGGAAGAAAGAAAGAAAACTGACAATTAAAGCATATGTAGGATGTTAGTTACATCTTTGTTCGATACAGCTATTGTGAATGGGAAACTGTGACAACTAACACAAATATCAGAATATCAAAATATTAGACAATTGATTGGCAACACTGTAGTTAGAAAGGGGGGCTAGAACAACAATAAATGCATGTACCAGGATATCAGTAATGCTACTGAAGAACTATATGGAAATGTACATACTTCCTGAACACTATCTAGGAAAATGGTGTGAGGCAAACAAACCAATTCCATTGCCAGTATGACTTCAACAAAAATATCCATAACTGTCCAAGAACAAACTGAAGGGCTGGTAAAGAATACGAACACTAGTTTGCGAGCAGCCAGAATGTAATGGCAACACTTTCCTCCTCTTTCATCTGCAATTTTGGATAAAGTACATCCACTATTTGGAAAAATGTTCAGCAGGGCATTTGGAAATTGTGCACTCGGTGTTTGTCAGACCACATCTATATGACAAAATAATTTCGCCACACCTTGCTGTCTGTGCCCATGAGGAATGGTCTGGCTTTGATTAGAGTGGCCAAATCTGTTGGAGAAACCCACAGCTAAGCATGAGCATGGTGTTGCAAGAACGCTCTCTTTGCTACTGCTACTGCTGCTGCTGCTGTTGTTAACTGTGCTTGAGTTGTTCTCAACCCATGGCAAACCTATGGATGAGACATCTCCAAGACCCTTTGTCCTCCACTGCTCTACTTAATTCCTGCAGCCCCATACCCATGACCTCCTTAATAGAGTCCATCCATCTAGCATGTGGCCTTCCTCTCTTCCTACTTCCCTCCACATTCCCCAGCATTATTGTTTTTTTCCAAAGAGTGCCTTCTTCTCATGATATGCCCAAAGTACGATGGTCTCAGTTTGGTCATCTTGGCTTCCAGGGAAGTTTCCAGTTTGATCTGCTCTAGGACCCACATGTTTGTCCTTTTGGCTGTCCATGGGATCCTCAGCACTCTTCTCCAGCACAACATTCTCTCAAATGCATTGGTTTTCTTCCTATCATCTTTCTTAACTGTCTAGCTCTCACATCCATACATGATAATAGGGAATACAATGGCTTGTATGATTCTAACTTTTGTACTGAGTTGTATATCTTTGCATTTTCGAATCTTTTCTAGTTCTTTTATAGCCACTCTCCCCATTCTCAGGGGGGTTGCAGACTGCCAGAAATAGTGCAAATTGAGTCCACTTTTAGGGTTAGTGTTAGTGTTAGGGAATCATGAGAATTGTTTTTTTTTTTCTGAGACATTGAGCCTTCTCTGTCAGAAAGCTCTGGTGCCACAATAAAATACAGTTCCCATGATTCCCTAACCCTAACCCTAACCCTTAAAGTGGACTCAATTTGCACTATTTCTGGCAGTCTGCAACCCCCCTCAGTCTTCTTCTGATTTCCTGACTGGTAGTCCCCATTTCTATCAATGTTTGATCCAAGTATGGGAATTCTTTTACTATTTCCATTTCTTCATTGTCTAGGTTGAATTTGTGAAGGTCCTCAATGGTCATTATTTTTTCATTGTTTTATGTTCAATGTTAAGCCTACCTTAGCACTTTCTTCTTTGATGTTCCTTAGTAAGTGTTCCAGGTCTGTGAGGTTTTTTGCTAGTACTATGGTGTCATCTGCATATCTTAGATTGTTGATATTCATTCCTCCTATTTTCACTCCTCTTCTTCTGTGTGCAAGCCTGCCTTTCTTATAATATGTTCTGCATACAAGTTGAACAGATAGGGTGAAAGGATACAGCCTTGTCTGACCCCTTTGCCAATTGCGAACCATTCTGTTTTTCCATGTTCTGTTCAGACAGTAGCCTCTTGTCCTGAGTAAAGATTCCTCATTAGGACTATTAGGACATTATCACACGGGGAGTCGCGGGGAGAAAGTGGAAATAAACGGGCATGAGCGGAAATCTTTAATTTACGAGATTTGTCCCGTTCCGCCTTGTCTGATAACTAAATTCAAATTTAAAAGGGGGTTAATTCAAACAAAAACCTGATCTTTTCATTTTCAGAATTTTTGAGGATTTGAAAAGATCAGGTTTTTGTTCGAATTAACCCCCTTTTAAATTCGAATTTAGTTATCAGACGAGGCAGAATGGGACAAATCCCATAAATTAAAGTCTTCCACTCGTCCGGTTTATTTCCACTTTCTCCCCGCAACTCCCTGTGTGATAACGTCCTTAGATGTGTTGGTACTTCCATGTCTTTAAGGGCATTCCATAGTCTTTCATGATCTATGCACTCAAAGGCTTTGCAATAATCTATGCTGATTTTCTCTTGCAATTCCCTGGTGCTCTCCATTAGTCATCGTAGGTTTGCAATGTGGTCCCTCATGCCTCTTCCTATCCTGAACCCTGCTTGGACCTCTGAGGTTTCTCTCTCCATGTATGATTGGAATCTATGGGCCTTTACAGGCTGCCAGAAATAATGCAACTTGAGTCCACTTTAACTGCCCTGGCTCAGTGCTAGGGAATCATGGGAATAGTAGTTTTTTTCTGAGACATTGAGCCTTCTCTGTCAGAGAGCTCTGGTGCCACAATAAACTACAGTTTCCGTGATTCCCTAGCACTGAGCCAGGGCAGTTAAAGTGGACTCAAGTTGCATTATTTCTGGCAGTCTGTGAAGGCCCTATGTTGCAGAATTTTGAGCATGATTTTACTTGCATGGAAATTCAGTCTCTTGTGTCTCCCTTTTTGTGGATGGGGATGTATACTGATCATTTCCAATCTGTTGGCCATAGTTTTGTTTTCCATATCTGTTGACATATGTTGGTTAGCACTAGAGTTGACTTTGTCAATGCAACAATTCAGTTGGAATATCATCTGTTCCTGGTGATTTGTTTTTTGTTATTTCTCTTATTGCAGTTTCCACCTCACTTTTTAGAATTTGAGGTTCATATTCATATGGTTTTTCATCCATGTGTCCTTTATTTTGTCATCTCTTTTATATAATTCTTCTGTGTATTGCATCCAATGTCTTTTTATTCCTTCCTGGTCTTGAATTATGTTATTTTTATTGTCATAGATCTTCCCAGTCCTTGGTTTGAATTTTCCTTTGATTTCCCAGATCTTGTGAAATAGATCTTTTGTTCTTCCCTTTTTGTTGTTGTCTTCTGCTTCTCTGAATTGGTCATTGTAGTAATTTTCTTTATCTTTCCACATAAGCCAAGAGTTGTCTAATTTATAGCCACAACTTTTGTATGCTATATAGTACGTTAGGGAAAGACTGTAGCTTAGTAACAGAGAGATGCTTTGCACACAGATATTAAAACTCAACATTTTTAGAAATGCCCAGGAAAGACCCCTGTGTAAAACAGCAGTCAATGTAAATAATGCTAGGCTAGATGGACCCATGGCCTGATTCAGTATAAAGCAACTCTCTAGAACAGATACTTTGCTCTCTGTTCTGTATTTAAAAGGAAAAACCCTAAAATGTGGCTTATTGAACACTCTTCAAATAAATAATAAATTAAATCCCCCTACTAACATGGGCTTCCTTTTACCAGGATATAAGCATGCTGTTCTACATCTTTCATCTGTATGGGTAGCAGCTACTTTCTTCCAAGCCACCTCCAGCCATCTCTCCCTTCTACTTTGCATTTCTTCAAGGTTTTTGATGTTGAAATGAATTCATTTTTCTTATCAGGACTTGGTCCCCAAACACATGAAACTTTCTCAAAGAGAAAGAATGTAGCTGGTTATCCAACACTTATATTTTATTAAGAGTTTCAAAAGGAAGCTTTCTGTCTTTTGCTTGCCATTGCTGGCACAAAATATGTTTCAAAAGGCTGATTTCCCTTCTGCAGAATGATTCATAAAATTTATTCTAAGATGCCAAAGCTGCTCTTTGGGGGGTTGCAAATAGGTTATAATAAAATGGAATGAGTGATTTCTTACCTGTAGCTGCCACACATGAAGCTTCAGTAGCATTTGGGGGATAGTCATTCCCTATCTTGGCAGCAAAGCAAATGCTTTCTTCTTCATAAGGAATTTCTCACTTGAAAAGGGAAGCTGATAAGCTGATGGTGACAGGCCAGCCACAGAAGCAAGATAAATATGATCTGAAATATGAGATGCATAGTACAATCCTATTCAGACATCTGCTTAGCAGTCCCACTGACTTCACTGAGAGTAACTCCCAAATAAAGTAGCCAAAGGGGGCATTTCTATTATGAATCTCCACCAGGAACTATCCTTTGGACCTCTGGAGAACAGTAGGCTGGGGAGTGGGCCCAGGGCTATCTAAAGCCTAGAACTACACAAAAGATGGCAGATGTGACAGGACTGGAGGCAGGGATGACAGACAGAGAGTCAAACTAGGAAGAAAGAAGCCAAGTGAGTTTTCTCACACTTTTCTTCATGTAAGTAAGACTTACTAGGTAGAGGTCCTTGGTAAGATAGAACCCAGCAACAGTAAACCCAAGGGGTTACACCCCACCAGGCAGTCATATGTCAGAAACCTGGTGGCAATAAGGCAATTTTTGAAGCAGTACTTAGAAGCAGTGGAAGAATGACAGAGAAAACATCTTTGTCACCAGAAAAAGCTGTCTTGCTGGTGCTTAGGTGGCTCAGGAGTGGCAGGAAAACATTTCTGCCTATAAGAGATGGCTTTCAGACACAAACCATTGTCACAGATCCTGTGGTAATTTTACTCCTGCTGCTGCACCACTGCTCCACCTGTGCCAAAGAAGTTATGCCTGCTAACAGAATCATAGCTCAAATATTATCTTTGGGTGCCCCCGGCAGGATTCCTACTGAGATGAAATCTCCAGGTTAAGAAAGAATGCTCAGACATGCACAGCCAAATAGCCCTGTAAGCACAAAATCCTGCAGAAACCTAGTGATAAAGAGCCTGAACCCACTTCCTACAAAGACACCACCCCCAATGAGTCAGGAGGGGTTTCTTGTTGTGCTGGCCAAATAAGGGCAGGAGACGCCTGGTTGGTCAAGGCACGCAGGGGAACAAGTACACCTGCGCGACTTGTCCAATCGAGTTGTTTGATTGTGGCTCCAAGTCTCGCGGTGTTAATAATAATAATAATAATAATAATAATAATTTATTTATATCCCATTTATTGGCAAGAATCCAAGCGGCTTACAGTAAAAAAAAATCCCCACAACATTTTATCCAAACCAACCCTAGCCCCCTAAAACAGCATTAAATAGCATATAATTAAAATTACAATAAACATAAAATAAAACATAACAATATAAACTTAAACCTATTTGGGGAGGTACGGTACCCTAAACCACCTCTACTGCATTTCCCATCCATCAACATAATGGGGCCACGATGGGGATGCAGGAGTCAGAAGGTCCTAAAATCCTGGCCAGGATAATTAGTCTGGAAAGGCCTGCTGGAAGAGATCCATCTTGACAGCTCTCTTGAAGCTGTCCAAGGATGTCAACTGACGGATCTCGTCCGGCAGGTCGTTCCAGAGTTTAGGGGCGACAACAGAAAAAGCCCTCTGAGAGGTCGCCGCAAGCCTAGATGTGGTGATGCTGGGCCACTATCCCTGCAGTAGTCCTATACAGTCTTGCACAAAATGCTCATCCTGGAACTACAACCCTACAGGCAAAATTCAAAAGACCTGTAATTGATTGAAATTCATGAAGGGTAGCTTTTTGTTTCCCTAACATGGTCCCAACTTGTTTATAGCCACTAGTTTTTCATTTGGTAAATGAGAAATTCCGGCTATGGTATCAATCTCAATACCCAAAAAGGTAAGTCGAGTATATGACCCCTCGGTCTTTTCCTTCGCTAAGGGCAATTTTAAACTCCATTGCCCCATCTACACGCAAGTCCTACCAAACTGCTTTGAATTCGTTTAATCAATTCTTACAGGAAATTGGGAAGGATCAAAAGTGGCCTATTGATGTTGACTTGGTCCTTCGCTTTATTGTATATCTTAAGCACGCAGGACTTTCACCTCTCACTATCAGGGGCAGGTTGGCTGCCCTGGCATTTTACTCTAGGGCAAAGGGCTGTTTTGACCCTACTAATGACTTTAGGGTCAAAAGGGCAGTAGAGGGATCATCCAGAGAATCCCCTGTCACAAAGGATTCATGATGGCCAATAACTGGTCCTGTCCTTCTTCAGTTATGGGATCAATTAGCCCACACATGTTATTCACCTGGGGAAGAGGCTTTATTTAAAGTGGTATTTGCTATAGACTTTTTTGCTGCTTTAAGAATCAGCAAGATTGTGTCTGGATCTCGTAATGATAAATCTGGCAGGGCACTATCAATTTCTGATATCAATCTAACAGGACAGGGGATCCAAATTCACCTTAGGCATTCTAAGACAGACCAGTTAGCAAAAGGTCAGTCTATTTTCTTGGCTAAAGCGCCACAAGGTCAAATTTGCCCAGTGATAGAGATGATTAACTATTTGAATATTAGGCCTAATTTGGCTGGCTACTTGTTTATTCATTTGTCTGGTTTGCCCTTAACACAATTTCAATTTAGGGCTGTCCTAAAAGAGACTGTAAGGAGGGCTGAGTTGCCTCAGGAATGTTTCTCTTCACACTCCTTTCGTATTGGAGCAGCGACAGCTGCGGCCACTCATGGTTTGAGTGAAGCTGATATTTGCAGAATTGGCAGGTGGCGTTCACATGCATTTCAGTCCTATGTCAGGCAATCAGGTAACTGGACTCCTGATAAGCCACGTTAATTTGTTTTGTTTCATTTCAGCTGGCTTTTACCGCGGCAATATATGGATTGTGGGCCACAGCCTGGTCTTCTGAGCGGAACGCCACCTTCTGGAACATGGCCGCGACAATACGTTAGACCTTTCCCACATTTTACCTACTGAATGGTTTGGACAAAGGGGATCTCTCCTTCCCCTTATTATGGAGTTGGCACATTTGCGTTCATGACCCCGGGTTTTAGTGGTACACATGGGGGAGAACGATTTGGTTCAAACCCCATGCTTGCAGCTGGCCAAGCAAATAGTTAAGGACATGCAGAAAGTCCAAAATATTCTGTCTGGTGCTGTGCTCCTGTGGACCAAACTTGTGCCAAGGCATTGCTGGCTGGAGTGCAGAAGGACTTGGCAACTAATAATGCTCAGCGCTGGCTTAATCGTTATGTGGCTAAGCAGTTTTCTAAATTGGCCATCTTTTTGGTGGAGCATGGTATTAAACTTGACCAGCCGCAGCTGTACAGGGAGATGGGGTCCACCTCTCTCCAAAGGGTTTGGAGATGTATGTCACTGCACACTCCAACCCAATTGCAAAAGCAGTCTGCAGGGGGGGGGAGAGGGGATGCCTAGCTGGCCCCCTCTTGTGGTGAGTAATGACCCCCACCCCACGGAAAAATTTAATCTGGCTATTTAAAAATTGGGGTTAAAAAAAATGGCATAACACAAATTTAAAGGAAATGACGTATGCATTTAAATGCATGATGTCATAAAATTGCATGACGTCAGATGACGAAATATGACATCATTTCCAGGGAGAGGGGTTTGTAAATTTGTTGTTATTATTGTTTACTTGTTTTGTCACGTGCGGTGAAGGACCACCCACTTGGGGGGTTACATCTTCACTTACACACGTGACAAATTTGTAATGTTTATTGGTTTGTTAATAGACCCTGTACAGCTAAATAAAAGTTGTGGCCTGTTTAAACCCAAAAAGAGGCATCTTGTGTCCTTTGTGCCAGTGCAATGAAGGACTTGGCGACATGGCAACCACATGCTGCAACCCCAATCTGCCACAGAACTGGCACAAATAGTAGTGGAAAAGATCCACTTCTATTGGGCCAGGTTTGGGCCGCCCCATAACAGCTTCAGGGTGGCTTCCAGGTGTGTAGCTTCTAAATTCCATGGCCCCAAGACCCCCTGAAGACACCCCCGTCTGATTGGCTGGGTGGCTTCAAGAAATCTTGAGGGCGTGCTACATCTAAATGCCATGCCCCCCTGCCACCCAGAAGCCAGCTTAACTTGACAGTCTGTTTTGCCCCTAAGAAGATTTAACAACTAATACAGATTAGAAATTACAAATCTAGAACCAGACAATGTCTGGCAAATTTTCATTAAGACAGAAATTGTCAAGGACTCTTGCTTCAATTTCCCAGCAGACTCAATAAATTTTGCAGTAATCTGACCCATTATGACCCATTATGCAGATTATGGAGCAGATTTCTTCTTTGCTGCTCCAGAAGGAAAACTAGAATGTATATGTGAAAATGGCAGAGAAAGAGAGCTTGGTTGAATTGTAAACAAAGCAAAACAAAACAAAACAAATTGTAACAGCTTTTCAAAAAGTGGAAAATTGAGAGTTAATTGCCTTTCTTTTTCCATTAAATGTTTAACAGAAACTAGTTCTATGATTTAAAATTTTGGTCAAATCCATAGTCTGTAAGCAATGGAGGAAATGGATCATTGTGTATGATATTTACAAAACAATGCAGACTCATTGTACTCTTGAATACCCCAAAGGCACCAGACCCCTGGATGTTGGAAGATAAGCATGGTCAGCCTTAGTTAATATTTGAAGGGATACTATGTTGAGGATGGAGAAAGCTTGTTTTCTGCTGCTCCAGAGATTAGAATATAGAACAATGGATGCAAGCTACAGGAAAAAAGATTCCACCTCAACATTAGGAGGCACGTCCTGACAGTGAGAGCTGTTTGACAATGGAACACACTCCTTCGTAGCGTGGTGGAGTCTCCTTCTTTGGAGGTCTTTAAACAGAGGCTGGATGGCCATCTGTCGGGGATGCTTTGATTTTGAGATCCTGCATGGCAAGGGGGTTGGACTGGATGGCCCTTGTGGTCTCTTCCAACTCTATGATTCTATGATTCTATGAAATTCATACACATTCTGCTAACAAAATTACTAAATACGTCTCTTAACAGCGTTTCACACTCCCGTGTTTTCCAAGCAAACCTTATTAAGTGATCTCAGTTTTGTGTGTTAGAACACTGTGGCAGGTTAGAACCTACCTGTTGATCCAAAAATCTTTTTTTTTCACAGAGAGTAATAGCATCACACCAAATAATTAATTTTGATTGACAAGGCAGTAGTAGGAAATAATGCCTGGAAACTGCCAGTGAGAAAAATATTAAGGCCCAATCAAACTTTCCCATCTTTGCAAACTCCAGCCTCAACTTATTTTTAAGGCTTGTGTGAACTATCATAAAGGAAAATAAGAGAACATAATCATAACTACAAACCAAAATAACCACAAACACATGTCTCTTAATTTTAACATACTGTCACATTATCTATCATCATCTGATTTAGCTATCGTTCATTTATTTACCACCTCTATTGCTGATTTTTTTACAGCTGACATTATCTTTATGAAAATTGCTTCCTAACTATAGTACTTTATGGTGCAGAAACACGATTTGCAATATCACCTGGCTGGCTCAATCTGTTTCTACATGTTACAATGAATAACCTTAAATGGTCTTAAAGTCATGGTGCAATTATGGGATGCTGGCTTGCAGCATGTTAAGTAACACCATCTGCTAGGGTGCAGGGTCTGGTAAATCATTCAAAACTTTGTGTAATATTAATAAAATTTCTTCTGTCTTGGAACTGAAAAGTAGCAAAGATGTGAACAGAAATTGACTGAAACAGGCCAGTGATTCCCAAACAGTATTCCAGACAAGACTTAAGGGGGAAGGAAATATGCCTTGAAACATTATGGAGCCATGTTGGAGACAGCCAAATTCTCAACCTGTTGTGGAGAAGAAACTGAATACTGCAAAGAGCCCACTTCTTTTATCTTATGGATAGTAACATTATCCCATGGTATGAAGCTTTGCATGATGTGACATGAGTATGATTTGCATTATGACAACATGTGAGTTGTATTATGGTTAACAGCTCTCATAAGCTGCTGGGTTAGAACTTAAAAGCCCACTAAAATTTTTGTCCTCTTTTTTTCTACAAATTCTCACATTTTTTTCATATTTGGAAATAACAGCAGGAACTTGGAGAACTTAAAGAAAATGAAATGTGGAATAAAGCAAAATGAATTGATCCATCTATGTGCACATTCATCTATCCAGGCCTTAGACCTGAGGTGCTTAATTCTTGAAAATCTGGGTTCCAATACCTGTGTATTTAACAATATTTGTGGTGTATTTAGATTTCTTTTTTCCTAACAGGTTAATCATCTTTAATACAAGACAGACACATACAGCTTAGCCCTCTTTATCATAGGAATAATTGTACCTACTCAGTGCCTGCCTCTATTTCAGTTATGACTCAGGACTAAGGGAAACCTAAAAGCATAACTGTTTGCTATAAAGGCTCACATCATTACAAGCACTGATTGTCTGGGCCAGAAGACAATAGTTTGATTGTCAAAGTCCACAGTCCTGGAACTAAATCTGATTGAGGAAATTGATACAGCTATGAGTTTATAAGTCTTGAACAGGTCTGCTATTTTTGACAAGTTTGGTTAGAATTCTTAACAAAGGAACTGAACATTCTTTGATAGCTGAAGAAAATAATATCTGACAGGATATGAGTAAGAAGTGTAGGAGGAAAACCACCTCTCCCACTTTCTCATTTAAAAGAAAAAAGAGATAAAGTAAATAAAATCACTAAAAGAGAGAGAGTAATATTTGGGGGAGGCAGGGTCATATTTTTGTGGTTTTGTTTGTTTTTGGTTTGGTTTGTTCTCTTTGCTTGGTGGTTAAATTCCTTCTTTTCTGGGGTATGATGACCAGTAATATATATAAACTGAAGAACAAATTGCCATCTTTTGGGGTCCTTTCTCTTTCTTTAATGTACAAAGAGCTTGGTTAAGATAGAGATAAAAAGAGTCTGTGCAGACTGAAAATGAACAGCCACAGGAAGAAGTCTATGAATTATTTGAATTAAGCTGGCATTCTATTCAGCAGTGTTAATTCAGCTGCAAAGAGGGAATTGCATCTCTGCTATGGGTTTTAAAGCTTCTTCCCTCCATGCATCTCAAGAAGAAAATTTGACCCCAGAAGTATATTCTACTCTTTCAAAGCCAGCCTGAAATAGCTAGAATGTATTACCAGCTGTCATGATGGGAGACATCTAACAGAACAAGATTTTGCTTGCTGCTATACATACAGCACAGACCTGATGGTCATGTCCCACTTGTTCCTATTGTTTAGTACTTTAATTACAGTTTGGTTTTTAAAAATGCACTATCTGTGTGATGTATCAATGTTAATTTTTTGGAGAGCTTTATGGATATCAAAGATACCTTGGAAGAATCCTTTTAAAAAGAAAAATAAGGATATAACCATACTGATCTGTGTCCCAAAACCACAGAAAATGGGGTGGGTCAGAAAAATGCCAAATATTAACAAGGATGATATTAGAAATGATAGCTTACAAACTTTAGTCAAAACAGATTAAACTTCACAAATCAGATGTTTCCCATTTCTGCTAGAGACATTTGCTAAGCTAGATGGATCAATGAACTGATAGATTCTGAGAAGGAGTACAAGAGGAAACTGACAACACACCAACACAGGAAGTCAAGCTGATCATTGGAGATTGGAAAGCAAAAGTTGGAAGCAAAGAAAAATCCAAAACAGTAGGCAGATTTAGATTAGGCAAAAGAAACTAAGCAGGTGACCGTCCGGTAGATTTTTTGTGAAGCCAACAACCTATTCATTGCAAAGACATTTTTCATACAACCAGAAAGAAGGCTATACACATGGACATCACCAGATGGTCAACAGAAAAATCAAATAGATTATATGATCAGAAGTAACAGATGGCAGAACTCTATACTGGTGGCAGAAAACAAAACCAGTGATTATACCAAATATGATCTGAATAATATCTCAATAGAATTTATTGACAACATAAGAAACAGATTCGTACTACTACTCATAATAGACCGAGAACCAGAGGAACTATGGTCTGAAGCCAGGGACATACGAAAGTGCAAAGGCAGGCTTAATGTTGAACATAAAGAAAACAAAAATAATGACCACTTTCACAAGTTCAACCTAGACAATGAAGAAATAGAAATAGTAAAAGAATTCTCATATCTGGGATCAAACACTGATAGAAATGGGGACTGCAGTCCGGAAATCAGAAGAAAACTAAGAGTGGGGCGGGTGGCTATGAAATAATTAGAAAAGAGTCTGAAATGAAAGATATACAATAATAATAATAATAATAATAATAATGATAATAATTTATATCCCACCCCTCTGCAGAGTAATTGGGGCGGCTTACAACATTAAAATTTCCATACATTAAACAGAACATAAAATCCCGAATCCCACCCATCCTTTAAGAAGTAAGGGTTCTTCTTATTCTAGGCTGGGTGGTGCTCAGCCTAGTATCTCTCCCTCGGATGACATCGGATGGTAATGGAGGGAGGGCTCTTATTATTATTCTAGGCCCGATGGTGCTGGGCCTAGTGTCTCTCCCCCAGACAACATCGGATGGTAATGGAGGGAGGGGTGAGCACAAAAGTTAGAATCATACAAGCCATTGTATTCCCTATTACTATGTATGGATGAGAGAGCTGGACCATTAAGAAAGATGATAGGAAGAAAATAAATTCATTTGAGATGTGGTGCTGGAGAAGAACGTTGAGGATCCCACATTGATGTTCTTATTATTCACTAATAAATATTGATTTTCTTATTATCCACTATCCTCCTTGTCAATCTCTTGCATCCATACATGGTAACAGGGAATGCAGTAGCTTGTATGATGTTGACTTTCATGCTGAGTTATCTTTAGTCTTTAGTGTCTTTTCTAGTTCTTTTATAGATGCCCTCCCCATTCTTAGTCTTCTGATTTCTTGACTGCAGTTCCCCATTCTGACCAATATTTGATCCCAGGCATGAGAATTCTTTTTCTATTTCTTCATTGTTTAGGCTGAATTTGTGTAGATCCTCCATGGTTATTATTTTTATTTTCTTTATGTTCAGCAGTAAGCATGCCTTTGCACTTTCTTCATTGATCTTCCTGAGTAGGTGTTCTAGGTCTGTGATGTTTTCTACTAGTAGTATGGTGTTGTCTGCATTTCTTAGATTGTTGCTATTCCTTCCTCCTATCTTTAATCCTGCTCCTTTTGTGTCCAAGCCTGCTCTACACATAATATGTTCTGCATATACATTGACCAAATAGAGTGAAAGGATAGCCATCTGCAATGTGGTCTCTGGTGCCTCTTCCTTTCCTGAGCCCCACTTGGACCTCTAGGATTTCTCTCTCCTTGTATGGTTGGAGTCTATTTTGCAGAATTTTGATCATAGTTTTGCTTGCATGGGAGATCAGTACTATTATCCTTTAATTACTGCAGTCTTTTGTGTCTCCTTTTGGTGGATGGAGATGTATATTGAGCATTTCTAATCTGTTGGTCACCATTTTGTTTTCCATATTTGTTGACATATATTGGTTAGCACTATAATTGATTCTGTTTATGTGTATTGTAATAGTTTGATTGGAGTATCGTATTTTCCTGATTTTTTTCATTTCATTCATTTCATTCATTTAACCTTTATTAGGCATACAAGAGTAGGATTTACAATAGATTTACAATAAAATAAAATACGTTTACAATAGAACTTCAGGATCATTATTATAAAATTTAAGCCATAATCTTGAAGCCTCCAGCAGGAAATTGGCCATTAGCCTGGTAATATGTGGATTCCGATCTTCTAATAAGAATTCCATTGATAACCCATCCAAACAGATGTTCATTTCCAATAACCTCCTTAACAATTTCCCCCTAGGAAATACATACAATGGACACAGCAATATAATATGATGGAGAACATCAGGAGCTTGATCTCAGTGGCATATATGTTTCAAAAATGGGGTCTGTAAATATCTACCCCTTGGCACATTTGAGGGGGGCACATTTAACCTTGCTAATAAAAATGCCTTCCTCAAAGCCAACAATGAAAGGGTTTGAAAATAATCAGGAATCCTACCCTGCAAGGGGGGGGGGGATACTGAGCATTGCTGGAGGACACACCCTAGGAGGTGTTGGATATAACAGTTGATAATCTCTCTCTGCAAGGCAGACCCTAATAGATTCAAGACACTCCTTTTCGGTTAGCAAAAGGAGAGAATCAAAGTTTAAGCCCATGGAAATTACTTTATTTTCATAAAATTTAGCCCATCTAGCATAATAAACGTCTGATATTAAGAACCATAAAAGACTAGATCTATTAGGCCTAAAATGTATCTTAAACCAAAACCTATAGGTCGTCATCCAGGCTTCAGTTTCAAGGGCATTCAATCCCAGTTTCGCATAGAGAGTCAGATGGTGTACACATGGGGGTACAAATAATCTCCTGAAAAAAAAATGTCTGCAAACGTTCAATCTCCTTATTAAAGGCTAGAATCCAGGTAAATATGCTATAAAGTAATTGAGGTCTTAATTTGGTTTTATAAATTTTTAAGACCGCTAGGATATCCTGGTTGCCTTTTTTATGATAAAAGGATTGTATAGCTGCCAAGGATCTTTTCCCTGTTTGTATTACTTTATCTCTCTGTTTTCTCCACTGCCCATTAAAATGAAAAAGGACCCCAAGGTAAACATACTTTTTGACCTGCTCAATTATTTGATTTCCAACCTTCCATGTTCTCGGTACAAATTTCTTAGAAAATACCAGTATTTTGGTTTTCTCAAAGTTTATCAGTAGATGAAATTTTTCACAATATTCCAAGAATCTTTTGAGGGCTCTTGCCATCAAAATCATATTTTCCTGATTTTTTTTCTTATTTCTCTTATTGCAGCTTCCAACTCACCTTTTAGAATTCGGGATTCGTCTTCATTTGGCTCTTCATTCCATGTGTCTTTCATTTTTTTTTTCATCTCATTTATATAATTCTTCTGTGTATTGTGCCCAGTGTCTTCTGATTTTTTGGGAGGTGTATGAATTATGTAATTTATTTAGTCATAGATCATCCTGGCCCTTGCTTTCAACTTCCCTTTGAGTCCCTAGATCATGTGGAAGAGGTCTCTCATTCTTCCTTTTTTGTTGTTCTCTTCTATTTCTTTACTTTGGTCGTTGTAATTATCTTTCTCTTTTCTCACTAGTCATTGTATGGTTGCATTCATGGTTCTGAATTTGTTCCTATGTCCCTTTTTGTTTTGCTTTTCTTCTTTCATTAACTGCTTGAAGAATTTTGTCTGTCATCCATTGTTTCTTTGCTTTCCTTTTGGCTGTTGAAAGTGTCTGTATTCATTCTTTCTTCATTATGTCTCTGGCTTCTGACCATAGTTCTACTGGTTCCCAGTTGATAATACTTAATACTGCAAATCTGTTTCTTATATTGTCTGTAAAATCTGTTGAATTAACTGTATACTAAAGTTAGCTTAATGTACAGAAAGCAAAATAAATTTCATGTATTCATCCTTGGTCTATGTATATGAGTACTAGAAGCACAAAAAAGGTGTTTCCTGGATTTAATTTATTAAATGTTGGAAGGTATTTGACATTCATGAGATATGGCTTGTGAAACAGATGTGTGGTAGTGTCAGCAAATCAATGAGAAAAGATGACACTGTAAAATGCTACTAGGGTAAAATGACAAACTGATTGTTTTATTGGATTATTATACATTATGGCAATATATTTTCAAATAGTTTCAGTAAATGGGTTCACAGATGGATTTTGTTAAGCATGGAGGAATCTGAGCAGAGGGCACTTCTCTGAAGTTGCAGTTAGTTGAGATAATGGCACTTGGACTCTATCCATCTTTTCCCATCTTTCAGAAAATAACACCAAAAGTATAACATCCATGTTTAATATCTGTATGTAAGAAGACAAAACAGTTGATTTGGTCCCCTGGCTAGTTTGATGAACAATCTTTCCTACTTAGCACTGAGAAGCAACTAGAAACAGCTCCTATGGGCAACAATGAAAGTAATCTCTCTATCTCTGAGCCTTTCTGGGATCACCCTGGAGCATCTAAACATTCTTTGCTGTTGCATTCTGTTATTGTTTTGGTTTCATTTGATTGTCACCAATTAGTCCAACAACAATAATCTTTACAATCTGTTAGATGTTGAAACTGCACCTTACACAGTTAAGTACTTGCAAAAAAATGCAAGTTGCAATGAGAAATGTAGCCCTTTAAGTCCCATTTAATCAGCTCACAGTCTCCACTGTTGCCTGGTGTGTCCCCCTACGACCAGACTGAAATAATGATAGTACGTACTTCATTCTACTATTTCTTGATTGATTGACAAGCAGGCACACAGTAAGCTACTCTCCTCCACCATTTTCCCAGTGGGGTGCGTTGTGATATGGAGAAGTAATGACATTGCTGCTACAGTCACTGTTATATAAATATGAAATGAATTTCCTTTACTATGTGGAGCAGATTTTTTTTAAACATTTTATCTACACTTTATAAGCAATAGGATATAAGGAGTAGTTTTTAACTATCTAAATCCTTTAAAAAGCAAATTGGGTTGTTCCTAAGCATACTTTTCAATAATGTTGATCATATAATTGATCAAATGAAAAGGTCCCACTCCTCACTAAGCTAGCATGTTGCAGTGGATGGATTAGGACTAGGAGGAAACCCAGCCTCTAATCCCCATTCATCATGAATCTTATGGAATGACCTCAGGCCAATGGCTCTCTCTCAACCTAACCTACATTGGGGGTTATTGCAGTGATAAGTTTTGAGGGGAGGGAAATTATGGCCTGTCACTCTGTGATCATTGGATGAAGGGCAGGATAAAAATATTATAAAAATTACATGGTTTGAACAATCTTTGCTAGAAGTAAATAAATATTAGAGATTGCCATATGGGAAAAGAAAAAGAATGCAGCAATAAGTGCTGATAATTAGCAGTTGTTTTAGATAGTAAATTGCAGTTTTGATGGGATGGACAAATTAACTATTGAGGCTGGAAGGAAAAGTGTCTTTCCCTCCCCCACCCACACCTGTCACTTTTAAAATGTCTCCTTCATGCTAGAAGCCTCTGTGGCATAGAGTTCTGGTTCCTGGTTTTATTTCACCTTCCCAGCGTGTTTTGGGGAAGGACGTTTGTGTGTCCATCTCCTTCCCAAAGTGCTGGGAAAGAAGAATAGCAGAAGTCATAGCTCTGTGGCTGTTAGTGTGTTGCAGTAAACCTGGTTGCTTTAAAAATGATGGCCCTGTCGTCAGAGGGAGAGAAGGCACAGGCACAGCTACACCAAGCCTAGCCCAGATGCAGAAGAAGGACCCTCCCTTCATTCCATCTGCCATTGCCTGGTCTCAGAGAGAGAGAAGAACCACTGGATTTGATCACCTTCCCTACTGCCAGTCCCTTCTCCTTTTGTCTCATGTCATTTTAGATTGTAAGCCTGAGGGAAGGGAAATGTCCAATTAACAATTTATAAGCTGCTCTGAGAGCATTTCTAATTGCACTTAAAGAAAAATATAAGAATTCATGCTTTTGTTGTTAACTACCCTCTAGTTGATCTCAACTCATGGCGACCCTATGGATGAGACAGCTCCAAGACCCTTTGTCCTCCACTGCTCTGCTTAATTCCTGCAACCCCATACCCATGACCTCCTTAATAGAGTCCGTCCATCTAGCATGTGGCCTTCCTCTCTTCCTACTCCCTCCACCTTCCCCAGCATTATTGTTTTTTTCCAAAGAGTCCTATCTTCTCATGATGTGTCTGAAGTACGACAGTCTCAGTTTGGTCATCTTGGCTTCCAGGGAAGTTTCTGGTTTGGTCTGCTCTAGGACTCACTTGTGTGTCCTTTTGGCTGTCCATGGGATCCTCAGCACTCTTCTCCAGCACTACATTATCTCAAATGAAATAATAATAATAATAATAATAATAATAATAATAAATTTTATTTTTAACCCGCCCCTCTGCATCGCAATCGGGGCGGCTTACAACAATTAAAAAATACAATAGTTAAAAGACAATCCAATATCCCAATCCCTCCACCCACATCCCTCCCACACCCCTTAAGACAAAATTAAACTTGAAAATTTATAAAAACAAATAAATGCATAACAATATAAAATTACAAACAAACAGAAGGCTTGGGGAGGAGAAATCCAGTGTTCATTCTCTGAGGAGAGTTATTCCGGGAAGGCCTGCCGGAAGAGATCCGTCTTAACTGCTTTCTTAAAGGCAGTAAGTGTTGTAGTAAGACGGATCTCATCCGGCAGGCCGTTCCATAATTTAGGGGCAATGGCGGAAAATGCCCTCTGTGAGGTCTGTGTAGACTTTGTCCTCGGCTGTAGCAGTAGGTTCATCCCAGCTGACCGAAGAGCACGGGGGGGGGCTCATACGGGGAGAGGCAGTCCCTAAGATAAGTTGGACCCAAGCCATGTAGGGCTTTAAAGGTCAAAACCAACACCTTGTACTGCGCCCAGATACTGATTGGCAGCCAGTGGAGGGATTTAAGCACTGGTGTAATATGCTCCCTCCTGGATGTTCCGGTGATTAATCTGGCTGCCATATTTTGCACCAACTGAAGTTTCCGAGTTAGGCACAAGGGTAGCCCCATGTAGAGTGCATTGCAGTAATCTAGACGTGAGGTTACCAGTGCGTGCACAACGGTTTCCAGGTCTTTCTTATCCAGGTATGGGCGCAGCTGGCGTATCAGCCGAAGCTGATAGCAGGCATTCCTGACTGTCGCACTCACCTGGCTAGTCATGTGAAGCGACGAGTCAAGGAGTACCCCCAGACTGCGCACACAGTCCTTGGAGGAGAGTGTGACCCCATCCAGGACTGGGGGCTGTAATCCCGGACCCGGATTCGGACCTGTAACCATGAGCACCTCCGTTTTGTCTGGATTCAACTTCAATTTGTTTTTCCTCATCCAATCCATTACCGCTCCAAGGCAGTCATTGAGAGGAGAGATGCCATCAGAGGTCTGAGACGATGATTTGGTCATGGAGAAATAAATCTGGGTGTCGTCAGCGTACTGAAGACACCGCGCTCCATGCCTCCGAATGATCTCTCCCAGCGGCTTCATATAAATGTTAAATAACATCGGAGACAGGATGGCGCCCTGAGGGACACCACAATTAAGCTCTATTTTAGAAGAGCAACTGTCCCCAAGCCTCACTCTCTGGGATCTGCCAGAGAGGAAGGAACGGAGCCACTGCAGAGCAGTGCCTCCAATTCCTAGCTCTCTCAGCCGATCCAAGAGAATGGTGTGATCTATAGTGTCAAAGGCCGCTGAGAGGTCCAAGAGCACCAGCAGGGTCACACTTCCCCTGTCGATGCTCAAGCGGAGGTCATCGGTCAGAGCAACCAAGGCAGTCTCAACCCCAAATCCTGTCCTGAAGCCAGTTTGAAATGGATCGAGATAATTGGTTTCATCCAAAATAGCTTGGAGCTGGGAGGCAACTGCCCTCTCGATCACCTTGCTTAAAAATGGCAGCAAGGAGATTGGTCTATAGTTGTTTCTGTCCAGGGGATCCAGGGATGGCTTTTTTAAGAGTGGCCTAACTGCTGCCTCTTTTAAACAGGATGGTATACTGCCTTCCCTGAGGGACGCATTGATTGTGTCTCGGAGGAACACCCTCAACGCGTCCCCACCCTGGACGAACAGCCATGATGGACAAGGATCGAGAGGGCAAGTTGTCTTCCTCATCCTTCCAAGCAACTTGTCCACGTCCTCGGTACTCACAAATTGAAATTGATCCAGTAAAATGCCATCAACGGAGTTACTGGACGCCCCGTCCACAGATCCTGCCAAAATATTGGTGTCCAAGTCGGCTCTTATCCGAGAGATTTTATCTGCAAAGTAGGTATTAAATGCCTCACAGCAGGCTGTCGTCGGGTTAAGTAGAGGATTCAGCGCAGAAGGTATCTGCGTCAGATCCCCCACCACCCTAAACAGCTCTGCCGGGCGAGACTCTGCAGACGCAATACGTGCAGAACAGAAGAATTTCTGCGCTGCACGTAAAGCCTCCCTATAGGAGTCAAGATGCTTCCTAAGGCGAGTTCTGTCGGATAAGAGACGAATCTTTCGCCATTCACACTCTAGTCGTTGTTCAACCCGCTTCATCCTTCTAAGCTCTTCTGTATACCATGGTTTGCGGTTCGAAGCGGGTTGGAAAGGACGCTTGGGAGCGATCGTGTCGATAGCCTTGGTAAGATCGGTGTTCCACGTGTTAACCAAAGCTTCAGCAGAATCACCGGCATTACTCACCATTAAACCCTCTAAGGCTTTCTGGAAACCAATTGGATCCATTAGCCTTCGAGGGCGGACCATTCTAATAGGTCCACCACCCCCAGGAGGATGAACAATAGCCTTTAGTTCCACCTTGACCAGAAAGTGGTCCGTCCATGACAAAGCAGAGGTTTTTATGACCTCCGCCCATGGATGTTCCTGCTCCGTACTAAAGACTGCATCGAGGGTATGACCAGCACAATGCGTGGGCCCACTGACCAACTGGGATAGGCCCATGTTTGTCATGGTATCCATGAACTCCCGAGCTGCGCCGGTTAAATCCTGTAAGCTGGTTTCGAGTGGAATGTTGAAGTCGCCCAGAACAAGAAGTCTGGGCAACTCCAACAGCAACTCAGAAACCAGGGCCGTCAGCTCGGTCAGGGAGTCTGTTAAGCAACGGGGTGGCCGGTATACCAACAGAATCCCCCAACTATCCCTGGTCTTCAGGCTGAGGTACATACACTCAATGTGCGCCGTTTTCTGGATAGGCTTTCTGATCAAGGTCAAGGTGTTCTTATGGACCAAGGCTATGCTGCCCCCCCCCCCGCCCACTTTCTCTCACCTGCTCACAAACTGAGTACCCAGCTGGGAGAGCCTGCGCCCATGTTGCGGAGCTGGCATCTCCCAGCCAGGTCTCAGTGAAGCATGCCAGGTCGGCCGTCTCATCCACTAACAGATCATGGATTATATGGGTCTTATTCTTGACTGACCTGGCATTGCAGAGAAGCAGGTTGAGGGTCAGTGGAATGGTGAGTTTGCTCTCCAACTCATCATGGGAAACAGAATCAACTGAAGAAGGGATAGATATAAGACATCGATCCCTTCTTCTTTTGCAACATTTGTTGAGACTGTTGCCGCCATATCTTCCCCGCCCCCATACAACCTGGATATCTGCCCCCAGCTTCAGTCAGCACGCAATACAAAACAGTAAGAACCCACTAATATACCCCCAGTTTATACAAACAACTCCTCTCAGCTCCCACAGCTGACGCAGCTCAAGTCGCCTTAATGGATTCTCTAAAGGCCGCAGAGTGGGGCCAAAACAATCCTCCACACCCCCAACGCCACTGCAGGATTGCTGGGGAGAAAGGTAGACTCTGGCGGGATTTAAGTCCTGTCCTAACTGTAAAGATACGCCCCCCGTGCCGCCAGTGCTCCGGAGTAGAAAAGGAGCCGGGTGTTCAGGGCCAACCGCGCCCTTTCCTCTGGTGGAACCTTCAACCACCACCGCTACTACAGGCGTGTCCTCTGAGCCAGATCTTCCCGGCAGGACTGATAGTGAACACTGGTAAAGGCGGGAACCGCCGCTGCCTCTGCCTCCTCCTCAGGGCCTCCTGGCCCGTCGCTCTCAGCCGGTGTTGGGGCTGGAGTGCAGCTGGTGGTGAGCGCTGGAGGGCGGGGGGTAAAGAAGGAGCCGCCGCCGCCTCTGCCTCCTCCTCAGGGCCTCCTGGCCCGTCGCTCTCAGCCGGTGTTGGGGCTGGAGCGCAGCTGGTGGTGAGCGCTGGAGGGCGGGGGGTAAAGAAGGAGCCGCCGCCGCCTCTGCCTCCTCCTCAGGGCCTCCTGGCCCGTCGCTCTCAGCTGGTGTTGGGGCTGGAGCGCAGCTGGTGGTGAGTGCTGGAGGGCGGGGGGTAAAGAAGGAGCCGCCGCCGCCTCTGCCTCCTCCTCAGGGCCTCCTGGCCCGTCGCTCCCAGCTGGTGTTGGGGCTGGAGCGCAGCTGGTGGTGAGCGCTGGAGGGCGGGGGGTAAAGAAGGAGCCGCCGCCGCCTCTGCCTCCTCCTCAGGGCCTCCTGGCCTGTCGCTCTCAGCCGGTGTTGGGGCTGGAGCGCAGCTGGTGGTGAGCGCAGGAGGGCGGGGGGTAAAGAAGGAGCCACCGCCACCTCTGCCTCCTCCTCAGGGCCTCCTGGCCCATCGCTCCCAGCCGGTCCCAATTCTGCTCGGTCTCAGAAAACTTTCTGGATAGGTAGGCACATGGCCTCAAATTGTTCGCTTGGTCTCTCTGAAAAAGCACTGCCCCTGCCACCACATCCGAAGCATCTGCCTGCACTATGAAGGGCTTGGTGTTTCGAGATTGGTTCAGAGGTGAACAGCTCATCCTAGTATGTTTCTTCCTGGCTAGTTTCTTCATTCAGATGTATTCAGAAATGGTGTGTGTGTGTGGGGGGGGGGGGGGGGTGTCCAAATCTAATAATGTAGCTTTGAGAAATGTAGTTGTACTGCCTTAAATCAGCACAATTGTGCCTTTTCACTAAAAAACAGGAGTTCAACAATGCAGCATCCAACCAAATATACTACAGAGCCTTTTAAAAAAATAATTTTCAATTATCAAAAATTAATAGCTTAGAAATCAGGTCTGTCATAGAATTCTAATCAGCACAGTAGCTGTCTGAACTACAACCTTTACTCACTGGTAGTTAGATTGCATGTCATTCTCTAGGAAGAACATGTCTATGGTAAATTTCTGTTTGTTTGTGTGTCCTTGTATCATATAGTTTTCATGCTGAATAGAGGGTAACATTACTACAGAATTGGAAAAAAAGAAAGTACCAAATGTGAATTAATGGATTATGAAATTCTATGATGCCATCGAAATGGATATATTAATGCAATATCTCAGAGATAAAAATTATGTAAGCGAATGGTTACCAATTCTAAAATATCTAGAAAAGAATTGGGGAAAATCTGCAGTAATCACATATTAAATTTAGGAGAAAAGTAAAAAAGTGAAAAATAAGTAGCAAAATTAAAGTTATTAGTAGTTATAGATAGTTATCTTAATATGTTTATGCTCCAAAACAATTAAGTAATTATAAAAAGCAAAAATAAGCCAACAAGAAGAATAATAAAGACTAAACAAGGTAAACAGACTTAAAGCAAAATAATGAAAATTGATAAGATCTACTGAAAATAGGTACAAAGATCTTAAAGAAACCATTTATTAAGAAAGCTATAAAAGGGAAGTAAGGAAAGAAATAAGTCAGAATATAATGATGAAAGGATTAAAACAATTAGGGATCGAAACACAGTAACACATAAGGCACAAAGAATTAAGGAGTAGTAAATCTAGAATATACAAGTTTCTACAAAAAAATTATCAAAAAACAGGAGAAAAGTTACAAAGTTGATGTAAATATAGAGAAAAGGAGGTCAAACACTTACAAATATCAATCCAGTGAGGATAGGAAGGAAGAAGGAAGTTTAAAATTAGAGAATGAATGTAGGATGAGAGGAATGAGAGGGAAGGGAGTAAGTGAAGGGAGAAAGTAAGTTGTAGATGGTATGTGTATGTTGGAGAAGGAGGGTGAGAAGTAAAGGACTGTAAGGTGAGGTGGATGTGGAAGGGAGATTAAACGATTAAATGAAGATGGAGGGTGGAAACATAGAGTGTGGAGGGGAAGAGGGAAGAGAGAAAAGGAGTGATAGAAGTAGAGAAGTAGGAGAGAGATAAAGGGTGAAAGAAAGGATGGTTGGAATTAAGAAAGGAAAAGAAAAGAAAACTTCCTACAAGGTACTTTTAGTAATTTAGAGCAATTAAATGTTTTTGAGATATTATAATTTATTGATGTTATTTCAATTGTTTTGACAAATAATAATTGTTATCAACCAGTAGGTAATAGATATTGGATTGGATTTATGGAGTTTTTTGGATCAGAATAAGAATTTGATTGTATTAGAATGGTTGATTACGCAAGTGTATTTTTATGTTTTAATAATAAAATTTATTTATTTATTATTATTATTTTTTGCAAAATATTTTATTTATTAAAACATAGACATTATAACATCAACAAATACAAACATAATCTATTTTACAAACATACATAACATAAACTAACAAAACACTAATACCTATCTCTAAATTACATAAAATGACTTCCCTCCTTTACTCAGGATTTTCACTATTTATATCATCGACTCTTAAATAAATCCATTTGTCTTATTTTAATCATTCAGTTATGGTATTTAATTTTGTTACTCATCCTAATATCAGCTTTCTATATCTGTCTCTATTTACCGAAGTTAATATTTATACAATATCAATATAATATTAAATTAATAATTATAACCGTTCCAATAATATTAATTCAATCTTTCAAGGCAATCACACCACTTTTGCCCCATATTGTTTTCAAATAATTTGTAATTGGGGCCCAATCTCTTTCAAATTTGTTTTTCATTTGACCTTTCAAAGAACATGTTAATTTATCTAATTCCATTATATCATATAATTTGTGTTGCCATTCTCTCAAGGTGGGGGATTTTTTACATTTCCATTTTTTAGCGAGAATATTCCTTGCAGCATATAACATATAAAATATAACTTTGCCAAATCTTCTTTCTAAATCTTTGTCTGTTATCCCCAGTAAAAAAAATGTCGGATGTCTGTTAATTGTAACATTTAAGATTTTTTTCTATTTCTTTATGTATTTGAGACCAAAATTTATTTGCTCTCTCACACTCCCACCACATATGTATATAAGTACCTTTAGCTTTAGAGCATATCCAACAGTCACTGCTACTTTTTTGATATATCTTCGATATTTTTTCAGGTGTTAAATACCATCTATATTGTGATTTGTAATAATTTTCTTTCACCTCACAACTTAATGTATATTTCACTCTTTTCTTCCAATTCTTCTCCCATTCCTCCATCATAATTGGCCTTTTTACATCTTGCGCCCAATTTATCATATATTGTTTAACTGTCACCGTTTCCAGCTCTACTTTCAGTAATAACTTATATAATTTTGAAATAAGATGTTGGGAATCTTGTGTTAAGAGTTTTTCAAAGTCCAACTCCTCTTTTTGTATTTGCATATTTCTTTGATCCATTTTAAATCTTTAATTAATCTGTCTATATAAAAACCAATTACACGTGTAGCCTTCCTTTAATAATTCTTCCATCATTTTCATCTTTGGTTTCTCAGCATCCCAAATCAATAAATCGTTGTAAGTTATCCATTTATCATCTTTCATCCTCTCTCTTCTATAAAAAGCCTCGTTGACTGAAGTCCATCCAGGAATTTTCCTCAAGAATATCTGTTTATATTTTTGCCAAACTTTCAACAAGGGTTTTCTAATTATATGATTATTGAAATCTCTATTCACCTTTTCCTTGTCATAAATCAGATATGCGTGAATTTTTTTTTTAAAAAAGAAAAAGATGAATCTGATTGATTATGCAGAAATATTTGAAAATAAACTACTTTTATGTATTTACAAAGAAGACTAAGTTTGGGTTTTTTTCTCTGCTAGGCCTTATGTGTAGGATGGAGTGAACTGGTGAACTGTTCAGCTTCTGTGAAATGCATTAATTACTCTGCTTGAGAGATCTACTACAATCTCTCCTATTTCTCAATAGGATATTGGGCCCAGGCAAGCACAGTTATCCAAATGGTTTGGATTGTTTTTTCTTTGGTGGTGTAGTGGAGGAGCACTGGTGGCACAGTGGTTAAATGCCTGTACTGCAGCCACTCACTCACAAACTAAAAGGTTATGAGTTCAATACTAGCCAGGGGCTAAGGGTCCGCTCAGCCCGGCATCCTTCTGAGGTCACTAAAATGAGTACCCAGTTTGTTGGGGCAATTAACTTACACATTGTAAACCACTTAGGGAGTGCTTAAGTGCACTGATAAACAGTATAGAAATGTACTTGCTATTGCTAGTGCTATTTCTTGTAGTATCCCACCCCTTGAAACAATCACACTAGCTATATATTCCCCCTCTCTTCCTTTAGGACTTCATTTACAAAGAAAAATGGCCTTACCAAGAGAGAGACATCTGACTACTGAATTTGTGAATCTTATCAACTGTAATTATAGTCAATGGAAAAATAGTTTTTGAGGTTTTTTTTAAAAAAAAGGTTTTGAATCTATTGAAAAGGAAAGGCCAGGTGGCCAAGACAAAAAAAAAAAAAAAGTGGCACTGACTGAGAGAGTAAAGATTCTATAGTAGAGGATGTAATGTATAATTCCTTAGAAAATCATAGAATCATAGAGTTGGAAGAGACCACAAGGGCCATCCAGTCTGACTCCCTGCCAAGCAGGAACTCAAAATCAAAGCATTCCAGAGAGATGGCCATCCAGCCTCTGTTTAAAAACCTCCAAGGAAGGAGACTCCACCACACCCCAAGGGAATATGTTCCACTATCAAACAGCTCTCACCATCAGGAGATTCTTCCTAATGTTGAGGTGGACTCTCTTTTCCTGTAGCTTGCATCCGTTGTTCCGGGTCATGTTCCCTGGATCAGCAAAAAACAACCCTCCTCAATATGACATCCCTTCAAAAAATATATCCCTTTAAACATATCCCTTTAAAAACATATTTAAACAGGGTTATCATATCACTTCTTAGCCATCTCTTCTCCAGGCTAAACATACCCAGTTCCTTAAGTCGTTCCTCATAGGGTATGGTTTCCAGACCCTTCACCATTTTAGTTGCCCTCCTCTGGACATGCTCCAGTTTCTCCACATCCTTTTTGAATTGTGGTGCCCAGAACTGGACACAGTATTCGAGGTGGGGCCTGACCAAAGCAGAATACAGTGACACTATTACTTCCCTTGATCTAGATACTATACTTCTATTGATGCAGCCTAAAATTGCATTGGCCTTTTTAGCTGCCGCATCACACTGTTGATTCATGTTCAACTTGTGGTCTACTAGGACACCTAGATCCCTTTCACACATAGTCTCATTGAGCCAGGTGTCCCCCATCTTAAATCTAGGTATTTTATTTTATTTCATTTTTGCCCTAAGTGCAATATGTTATATTTCTCTGTGCTGAAATTCAATTTTTTAGCTTGGGTCCAGCTTTCTAATCTATTAAGGTCATTTTGAATTTTCATCCTGTTTTCTGTCATGTTAGCTATTCCTCCTAATTTGGTGTCATCTGCAAATTTGATGAGCATGCCCTCTATTCTTTCATCCAAGTCTTTGATAAAGAGGTTGAATAGCACTGGGCCCAGGACAGAACCCTGTGGCACCCCACTGGTCACTTCTCTCCAGGATGAAGAGGAGCCATTGCTGAGCACCCTTTGGGTTCGGTCAGTCAACCTATTACTAATCTACCTAACATTTGTATTGTCTAGCCTACATTTTATCATCTTGTTTACAATAATATCATGGGGAACCTTGTCAAAAGCCTTACTGAAATCAAGATATGCTATGTGTACCGCATTCCCTTCATCTTCCAAGCTGGTAATTTTATCAAAAAAAGAGATCAGGTTAGTCTGGCATGACTTGTTTTTGAGAAACCCATGTTGGCTTTTAGTGATTCTGGCATTGTTTTCTAAATATTCACAGACTCGCTATTTAATCATAGAATCATAGAGTTGGAAGAGACAACAAGGGCCATCCAGTCCAACCCCCTACCATGCAGGAACTCAAAGTCAAACCATCCCCAACAGATGGCCATCCAGCCTCTCTTTAAAGGCCTCCAAAGAAGGAGGCTCCACCACACTGATGATCTGCTCTAGAATCTTTCCTGGTATTGATGTCAGAGTAACTGGGTGATAGTTGTTGGGATTCTCCTTTTCCCCTTTTTGATGATGGGGACAATGTTTGCCCTCCTCCAGTCTGCTGAGACTTCTCCTGTTCTTCAGGAGTTCTCACAGATTATTGCCAGTGGCTCTGAGATTACATTTGCCAGTTCTTTTAACATCCTTGGATGTAGTTCATCTGGTCCTGGAGACTTAAATTCATTTAGGTTAACAAGGTATTCCTGTACTACCTCTTTACTTATTCTGTGCTGCATTTTCCCTATTGTGTCCTCTGCTCCATTTTCCTCAGGTTGAACACCCTTTTCCTTTGTGATAGAATGGCTGAATATGTGGAATGTGTGCAGGATGAATGGGTTACTGGAGTGACAAGTCTCTGGAAGAACCAAAGAAAATGGTTGCTGCACAAAGCACTGTTGAAGGATGAACTTGGATGGGGGAAGCGAGGAATGGGAGAAACTTGGCCTCAGAAGTGGAGATGCTGACCAAGCATAACCAGGACAATGCAATCTGTCAAACATGAATGAAATATATTGGCAAGGCCAAGAAAGTTTCTGCAGAAACAGAATGTACTCCCTATAGAATAAGGAACTGAATTGTTTTAAAATCCTGGTAACCAGCAAAATATGTTTGTTTCAAGAAAGAATATGAAGAAGGTATAAAAGACGGTACTTCTCCTGCTTAACCTTGTGGTTCCTGGTTTGTGGCAAAGGGGCAACCCAACCTTATGGATGCCTGATCAACTTCCAGTGGAGGATTGTGAGTATGAACATGCGTGAATGTGTGAGTGAATGAAAAGAGCTCTTGATACTTAAGGTGTTTGTTATATTGATTCTTTGATGTTTGAAATTATTGTTTTATTTGTTATGTCTCAATAAATGTTACATGCATAGTGTCTAAATCAAGATCTGGTTTCCTACGTGTCTCTGTTAAAAATCCTATAGTCTAGGGTGGTTAAATTTCTCTCTGGATCAAAAGAACAACAGAGAACCTCGATTCATGACACCTTTTGTGAGAAGAATGAGAAAAAGAAGGTGTTGAATAGTTCTGCCTTTTCTCTGTCCCCTGTTAGAACTTCCCCATCTTCTCTGCGCAGTGGTCCTACCATTTCCTTCTTCTTTCTTATGCTACGGAAATACCAAAAAAGCCCTTTTTGTTGTTCTTAACTCCTCTACCAAGCCTGAGCTCATTCTGCTCTTTACCTGTACATGTGCTAGCTATTTGTTTGAATTCCTCTTTGGTGATTTCCCCATTTTTCCATTTCTTATACATGTTCCATTTAAAACTTAGTTCAGTTGCAAGTTCCTTAGTCATCCATCCTGGTTTCTTGAGACGCCTCCCATTTTTCCTCCTCGTTGGAATGGTTTGAAATTGTGCCTTCAGTATCTCCCTTTTAAGAAACTCCCACCCGTCTTGAACTCACTTCTCTTTTAGTATTCCTGTTCATGGGATCACCCCCAGTATTTCTCTAAGTTTAGTAAAATCAGCTTTCCTAAAGTCTAGAATGCATGTCTGACTATGCCTGGCTTCTCCTTTCCACTGTATAATAAACTCCAGGAGGACATGATCACTCCCACCTATGGATCCAACCACTTGCACCCCATTAACTGGGGGGGGGGGGTTTGCAGACTGCTAGAAATAGTGTAAATTGAGTCCACTTTTAGGGTTAGGGTTAGTGCTAGGGAATCATGGAAATTGTTTTTTTTTTTCTGAGACATTGAGCCTTCTCTGTCAGAGAGCTCTGGTGCCACAATAAAATACAGTTCCCACGATTGCCTAACCCTAACCTTAAAAGTGGATTCAATTTGCACTATTAGGATCAGATCCAAAATAGCTGACCCCCTTGTTGCCTCTTCCACCTTTTGGACAATGAAATTGTCTTTGAGGCAACTGAGGAATTTGCTAGACCTTGAGGATATTGCTCAGTTTGACTTCCAGCTAATATCAGGATAGTTGATGTCACCCATCACTACTATATTTCTCCTTTCTGAGTGTGTGGTCATCTCTTCTAGTAAGGCATCATCCAATTCTTATGCCTGAGACGGGGGTCTGTAGTAGACTCCCACACTAACATCCCTGCTGTTTCCCTCCCCTTTGATTTTTATCCAGATGCTCTCCACCTGGCTTCCAGGATTGATGTCCTGGATTTCTTGACTGGTGTAAATATCCCTGACATATAATGCTATTCCTCCTCCTTTCCTGTTTGGCCTGTTTCTCTTGAAAAGGTTATACCCTTGTATTTCTACATTCCAGTCATGAGACTCATCCCACCAGGTTTCAGTAATGCCTATTATATCATATTTGCTTTGTTGTGCTAGGAGTTCAAGTTCATCTTGCTTATTTCCCATGCTCTGTGCATTAGTGTAGAGACATCTAAGACCATATGTCCCCCTTACTTGTGCCTGTGCACTTTTTTTGCCTCCCACTGTTGGGTCCCTGTACTGTTTGCCTTGTTTCCTCTATGACAGTTTGACTATTTTTTCCAGTCCTTTTGTCTTCCAGGACACTGTCTCCCTTCCCAGCCTGAGTACCCAGCTTGTTGACAGCAATTAGTTTACACATTGCAAACTGCTTAGGAGTGCTTAAGTGCACTGATAAGCAGTATAGAAATGTACTTTCTATTGCTATTGCTATCATACAAGCCCTGTCATTCTCAATCACCATGTATGGATGTGAGAGCTGAACAGTGAAAAAAGTGGATAGGAAGAAAAGCAGCTCATTTGAGATGTGGTGCTGGAGAAGACTGTTGAGGATACCATGAATGACTAAAAAGACAAACAAATGGGTCTATGAACAGATCAAGCTTGAAGTTTCCCTAAAAGTGAAGATGACTAAATTGAAGGTGTTATACTTTGGCCACATCATGAGAAGATATGACTCATTAGAGATACTCATATCACACATGGTTCATGGAGGACATATTTGTTGTTGTTGTATGCCTTCAGGTTGTTTCAAATTTATAGCAACCCTAAGGTGAACCTGTCATGGGATTTTCTTGGCAAGATTTGTTAAGAGGAGGAGAGAAAGAGAGGCATCAAGGCAGATAAGTGTTGGAGTAATTGTGTCAAAAACAAAAGAAAATGTTTGTGAATGACAGGTGACATGAAGTGACATGTATTCTATGTGACAGACACAGACAGCTGAGTCATGGGCTTGCATCATGCTACGTGACACAGAGTAATGACCCAAAACCACACTCCTATTATAAGTGGACCAAGAGACAGGTCATGTGTGGGTTACTGTGGAGTTATAGTTGGTGTGAAGTTATAGTTGGTGTTGTTGTTGGACGTTGATAGAGAAACGTTGGAATATATATATATATATATATATATATATATATATATATGCTGTATTGTACACATTGTAACTGAAGATAAAGCCTCCAGAACCTTGGATAAACCACTACATCTGTGAGTCTTATTTTGTGCCCTGATGGCACAGTGGTTAAATGCCTGTACTGGAGCCACTCACTTGCAAACCATAAAGTTGCGAGTTCAGTACCAGCCAAGGGCTCAGCCTTGACTCAGGCTTGCATCCTTCCGAGGTCGCTAAAATGAGTACCCGCTTGTTGGGAGCAATTAAGTTACACATTGTAAACCACTTAGGGAATGCTTAAGTGCACTGATAAGTGGTATAGGAATGTACTTGTTATTGCTATTGCTATTGTGTGTGAAAAGTGTGTCAGAGCATTTCCAATACTGACAGATGGTATTTTGCTTTTGTGGTTTTTGCTTTTTCCACTGCTACAATATTGTTTTGTTGGGGCATGTGTGATCTGGGATCAACATGCAGAAGACTTACGCCAGGAACATAACACCACAGAAGAGTCTCTGCTGTGAAGTTCGGTGCAGGCTGCAGAGAAAAAAAAGTCCTCTCACACAGAAGCTGTCGGCAAAAGAAAAACTACTGGACTGCTGAGTTCTCATGAAGAGGCATTTATTCTTGAATACAGCTATATACATCAGACTGGCAAAGTGCTATGCCAGGCTCCTATTTACAATGCAACCACACTGAGCATTCAGCTCACTCCCTTATATACAATATCTCTTCCTGGGATTTGAGTCCAGCTCAATACTGGTATGTCACTCAGTTTCCTATCACCTGATAACCATAACTCTGCAGAAGTGAGGTTTGCTGACTTCATCTCCATTCATGAAGTGGTTTAAAGCACAATTTGCAGACTTCTACAATAATGGTATTCGAAGGGTCAAGATACATTGGGAAAAATGTGTAAATCTGCATGGTTGACTATGTAGGGAAAAGTTAACAACTACAAATCAAAGCAAACTTTCTGTCATTTTTTAAAAAATGTGATAATTAAAACTTTACGATATCCCCTTGTAATTATGTAGTCTGAATTTCTACGATGGGTAGTATCATTGCTTCCCCTTACTATTCTTGAGGCACTAATTTTCTTGCAGTAAGCAAGCCCTCCAATCTCTGTCAACAACTTTTATTGTTCTTAAAATATATACAAGTTTAATATACCACATTGTATAGCAGAAACACTCATTAAAAGTTAGGGAATTTATTGCAGATTCTGGAGAAAATCAGCAATTTGGGATTTTATGTATTATTAATACTATTACTACTAATACAATTGGAAGGCCTTGTTATCATTCCCTTCTTTTAAAACAAAATAAATACATAAAAGAAGGAGGAAGGGAAATTGAACATAAACATACCGTCAGCCCTCTATATCCATGGATTCTTTATCTGCGGATTCTACTATCCATGGTGTGTGTGTAATCAAAAAAGCAAAGCTTGATTTTGCCATATTATATAAGGGACACTATTTTAGTATGCCTTTGTATTTAATGAGACTTGAGCATCGACATATTTTGGTATCAATGGGGGATCCTGGAATCAATCCCCTGCAGATACCAAAGTCTGCATCATGTAAGCTATGGAATTTGACAAAGCTTGTTTCTGTGCACATGTTCCTCCAGCTGAAAAATAATAATGTGTTGAGCATAGGTTGGCAAATGCATCTGGAAGTACCATGCTAAATAACTGCCTTGGTTTCCTGTAAGAACTTAAAGTCACTCAGAGGAATTCAATATGGTTTAGACAGATATTGCATCAAGGAATCTCTGTTCAAAGATGGTTGCCAATCACTTTCCAGGCACGTATGTGTGAGATGAGCAATGCTTCATGAAAAATGCCATCATTCCACAAAGTTTCTCTAAAACTTAACTTTTAAATCCTCTGTAGATTAAATGCTACCTGTCACTATCAAGTATTGTTATTTCCATCTCAAAAATCCTACCTTGATTTGTGGTGGCAATGATGAAAATGGCAGGTGTTCCAGAGCGTTTAAAAGCCCCTGGATTTCCAACTGAAGAAGCACTTGTAAAAGTTATTATTTGTGTTAATGGATAGTTTGGTCTTTTTAAAAATAATCAGAAATTCTCTTTAAAGTTTGGAAATTTCCATTAAATGCTAATTAGGAATGTTTGGGGCCTAATAATTTTATCCAGTTTGTGCACATACATAGTTTTCACTTATTTAACATATTTTATTTGGTAATATAGTTCAATATGTTTTAGACCATATTTTTACTGTTTTACATTTTAAATTAATTTAAATTGCTTAATTTGTTTTATTATAGAGATCTTCTGATATGTTATTTATTTATTTATTTCAATCCTTGGATTAATTTTAATCCTTTATTAGGTCCTTGGATTTATGTTAATATAATAAATGAAATAGTGGCAATTATAGCATCATGATCTATCCTAAATGTTAGTTACTATCGCAGTTACATTTTAAAAGTAGATACTTTTGCATTAGTCAAAACTAAATTGATATTTTTTCAGCTTTAAAATAAATACATCATCTGAATGTTTTTGTCCTCCTCCCATTCTCTTCTGATCCATCTCATTGTCATCACAGCAACCACAATAGTGTGAAACAGCAGCACAAGGTACAGCAGAAGCCAGCATTTAATTGAACTCAGTTCTCAGGCCATCATCACTCCAAGCTATGTGAAAGAAGCAACTGATTTCATAAGGAAAATACAATCCATCCACGACCTTGCAGACACTATGGTTGTGTCATTCTATGATGAACTACAAGCCATCAAGAACACCATCCTGAGTGAGGCTACAGCAGACCTAGCCACCAAACTCTACAAATTTGTACTTACTCATAACTATGTCACTTTTGGGAATAATATGTACCTCCAAATCAGTGACACTGATATGGGCACCCACATGGCACCACAGTATTTATTTATTTATTTATTTATTTGGCATTTTTATACCCCACTCTTCAACTATAAAGGCTCTCAGCGTGGCTTTCAAATGGTTAATTAGATAGTTCCCTGACCTCAGGCTTACAATCAGGTCCAGTAGTTCCTCTCTGATGCCTGGGCCATGCCAGATGTAGTGGAGAAAGGGCTCTTCTTCTTAATTTAGGATAGTTTTGAATGCCTCTCTGAAAAGGAAGGTTTTTGCCTGTAGGCAGAAGGCCATCAAGGATGGGACTATTCTGGTCTCCCTGGGAAGGGAGTTTGAGTCTAGGGGCAGCCATGGATAAGGCCTTTTTTCATGTCCCCACAAACCGTGCTTGTGATGGTAGTGAGATGGAGCGAAGGGCCTCCCCTGAGAATCTCAGTGCCCCGGCCAGCTCATAGAAGGAGATATGTTCTGCCAAAAATCCTGGACCTGAGCCATATAGGGCTTTAAAGGTCATCATCAGCACTTTGAATTGTGCTTGGAAACAAACTGGCAGGCAGTGGAGCTGTTTTAACAGGGGCATTGTATGATCTCTGTAACCTGCCTCTGTTAGCAGCCTGGCTGCAGCTCTTAGAACAGCTGAAGTTTCTGAAGACTCTTCAAAGGCAGCCTCAGGTGCTGCACTTTACAGTAGTTGAAATGCAATGTAACCAGGGCATGTACCACTGAGGCCAGATCTAGCATCTCAAGGAATGGGCGCAGTTGGTGTACAAGTTTTAAATGTGCAAAAGCACTCCTGGTCACTGCAGAGACCTTGGCCTCAAACTGTAAACCTGTATCTTCAGAAGGAGTGTTACCCCATCTAACGCAGGCTGGATCCCTATTCCCTGGATCCCTATTCCCTGTATGCAAACATCTTCATGAATGACTCAAATGCTCTCAAAAACCTCTCTTCTACCTATGATTTCTTCATCATATCTTTGTAATGTGGTCACATGGAAAGCAATCACTTGAAAAATTCTACCAGGATTTCAACTTCCACCTTACCATCAATCTGAGCCTGCAACAACACACAGAACAAATTCACTTTCTTGCCACCTTGTGTAATTGCTCAATAGACTTCTAAGCACCACACTCTATCAAATACCCACTGATCACTATACACACTTACATGCATCCAGTTTCTACCAAGAACACATCACCAAATCTATTTTTTAAAGTTAACCCCTCTGATACAACCACATCTGCTCAGATTCACAAAACAGATTATCAAACAGGGATAAGAAATGGGAGAGAAATGGAATGCTCCTGTCATTATCACAGAATCATAGAATCATAGAATCGGAAGAGACCACAAGGGCCATCCAGTCCAACCCCCTTCCATGCAGGAACTCAAAATCAAAGCATCCCCGACAGATGGCCATCCAGCCTGTTTAAAGACCTCCAAAGAAGGAGACTCCATTATCCTCCAAGGGAGTGTCGAACAGCTCTCAGGAAGTTCCTCCTAATTTTGTGGTGGAATCTCTTTTCCTGTAGCTTGCATCCATTGTTCCGGATCCTGTTCTCTGGAGCAGCAGAAAATAAGCTAGCACCCTCCTCAATATGACATCCCTTCAAATATTTAAAGAGGGCTGTCATATCCCCTCTTAACCATCTTTTCCTCAGGCTAAACATACCAAGTTCGCTAAGTTGTTCCTCACAGGGCATGGTTTCCAGACCCTTCACCATTTTAGTCACCCTCCTCTAGACATGCTCCAATTTTCCAACATCCTTTATGAATTGTGGTGCCCAGAAATAGACACAGTATTCCATGTGGGGCCTGACCAAAGCAGAATACAGTGTCACCATTATCAAGATTATCACACGACATCGCGCTCATTCCATACATATCCTGCTAATAACTGCAATCGTCCTGTAATAAGCTATTAATAAGAGTTTACCATTAACAAAATATTACAGAATGATTACAGGTTATTAATGGGAGAAGTATAAGATGAGCATGATGTTGTGTGATAATCTTTGCTCAATCATGTGATAATATTGGGAACATTCTGTTTCTCTCCTGTTTCTTATCTCCATGTGATTTGCTCCAGAGAGTCAAACCTCTTCGATTACAATACAATTACTTTATTACAGTCCAAGACCAGCAATTCAAAATCAAAAATAACAGGTATAACAAGCAAACCAGTTTAAAAAAAGGGGAGATAATATCACTAACTAGAAGATTAAAAAAACTACACTTTCACTACTATGAGAATAATTCAGGTAAATAGTGAAACAGCAATCACATACAAGGAAGTAAAAAAAAATAAGAGGAAACTGATGACATGCTAGCAAACTTATCTGAACAAGGTTTCCTATCCTTGGTTTATTATTCGTTTTCTGCAAGTGATAGTAGATGCACAAAATTGTGCTACACTATATGTGATCTGTGAGTGCCAGTCTGAAAAATATTTATTTAAATATTCTAAATAAAAAACTTCAGATCTCCTTGGTTTTCTTAAAAGAATTGGAGTAATCAGATCTTTACAAAAATCATGATAAAAGGGACAATGAAATAATACATGGGCAACAGTTTCCACACTTCCCGTATTATATGGACATAATCGCTCCTATACAAGGGACCTCTCTGTTGGTGTCAACTAGTATGGCGCTCACTCTCTTCAACCCCTAATGATGTCACTGATTCACAAATTCTGATCCATTAATGGAAGTAAAACAAAGACCATGGTTTGATGGCACACTACATATATCAATACAAGAGTCCTCTCTACTACAAATATGGTAAAAGAAGTCTGCTCAGAGAGAGTTTTGAATCCCAGGAAACTAACTTTTGGTAAGCAGTTCTATTGCTTTCACACATCAACACTGATCACTGTCAAGTTCTGAAAGACCTGTATGACATTATCATAGAATCATAGAGTTGGAAGAGACCACAAAGGCCATCCAGTCCAACCCCTTTCCGTGCAGGAACTCAAAATCAAACTTATGCTACCCTGTGAAAATTTAGGGCAAGTGTCATGATTTACATCTTTCTGGATCCTATTGCATTCCATCCCACTCCCACAGTTGTGTAAATATAGTAGGCCCTTCATATCCACTGGGGTTTGCTTTCAGGACCCTTCATGGACACCAAAATCTGTGGATGCTCAAGCTCTATTATTATTATTATTATTATTATTATTATTATTATTATTATTATTTATTTTGCACAGTAAAATGGTGTCCTTATATAAAATGGCAAAATCAAGGTTTGCTTTTCAAATATTTTTGTGTGGAATATTTTCAAGATATGGATGATTGAATTTCTGGATGTATAACCTGTGGATTCAGAGGGCTGACTGTATGCTTTATACTTGAACATTTATTATTATTCTGTACTGCAACTGAAGAAAGTCACCCCCTGACGAGTCGGGAGGGGTTGCTTGTTGCGCTGGCCATATAAGGACACGAGAGGCCTGATTGGTCAAGCGCGCAGGGACCTCCTGGTTGGCTGTCCGCTTGGCCCAATAGCAATGATTGCTTGTGCTTGGGAACTCTCGCGGTGATTGTACTCTCGCGAGACTTCCCATAAGAGTTTGTTCTTTATAGCTCTGCGCTGCCACGTGGCGGCAACCATTTTAGAGCTTGAACTGAGTGAGTCACATCGCTCTGCTCCGTGCTCTGGCTATTCGCTTGGCTTTGGCCTAGCAATTGGCTTGGCTGCAATCAGCTATAGCTGATTATTTACTTATTCTTTTCACGAATGGAGTTCTTGTTTTGAGTCTCCCTTCGGAGTTGGAGGTTTAGGCTGAGTGAGGCCTTCGGGCCAGTCCCCTCGGGCCTGAAAGGGCCGCCACATCTCCAACACTTGGAGGGCATTATCCGAGGCGGGTGCTACAGTCGGTGTCTTCTTCACCAGGTACTCAATCCCAGGCCCTGCGGTGCCCCAGCTACCCCGGCCTGGTAAGGTCGGGACCCCATCATTGGTTCGGGAGGGTTATTTACACCTCTCCCCAGTGATGAGTGTGTGTGAAGGACACCTTCCCCCTGGTTTGGTGGTTGCCAGCGACGCTTCCTGGCTATTTGCGTCTCTTGTAGAGACTTGGGGAAGGGTGGCATTTTGGCCTGGTGGTATCATCCTTGGTGGGGTGATAGTGCTTAGGACCCATGTTTCATCCACTGGGGGGAACGATGCCTCGCATCCAAGAGGCTCATCCAAGAGGCACGCTGCTTCGACGGTGCCCGGCTCTAGTCACTCTGCTTCGAAGAAGCCTTCCCAGTCTACTGGTAGAGATGATGAGATAGCTGCTCAGATTGCACAACTGGGCAAGACAGTGCAGGCCTGTTTTGCGGTCTGTAATCAGCTCGCTCAGAAGGGGCTACAGGCTACAGCCACCAGCCCTATTGCCAGAACTTCTTGTAACCCTGACACAGAAGTGCTGCCCCCTCCCTCTGTACCTAACTCTCAGGTCATTCCTACTACACCAGGTCCTTCTGTGGTTTCTGCTATAGAGGTGGGGCAACCCACTATTGCCGATGTGTGGGAACTCCTAAAAAGGGTTCCAGGTGTGGAGATTCAGGGTGTGGCTGCCCCTGTTTCTGAACAGCCCACTGTGGCTGATCTTTATAACCTCTTGCGAGGAGTGGTTCTTCCAGGTGTTGGTGCGGTGGAGCAAACCCGTGATGTGTAGAGGAGAGATCAGGCAGCTGCTGCTTCTTCTCTGCCCGACACCCGAGCTGTTGCGGGGACACGCTTCGGGAGACATCTGCAATGGGCTGGTGATGCTTCCCAGCAAGCTTCAACCTCAGGTTTGTCTCCTACTAATCGTTCACAAGCAAATTGGCCCACCTCGGTATGGTCTCCAGGTGGCCAGGTTAGCCAGGGTGCGGGTTTGGAATGCCCCATCCCTGCAGCTTTGCTGGCACCTATGCAAGAACCTGTGGTTTCACAGGTGCCTGACCCTAGGGTGCAGGTTGGTCAGCCAATTGCTTTGACTAGTAACACCACAGCAGTGTCTTTGGGTGCTCCTGAGTTATCAGGAGTAACTACGCACACTGAATTCATTCCATATGCTGGGATGTCCACACCCCTTGGCTCACATCTTCCTCTTACTACTAAAGAAAGAATATGGAAGGGAAATTACATTGACTTATTTTCTGTTACTTTTAGGAATCCTGTACCAAGAATCATGGTAAAGGATGGGATTGTATTTAACCTTCCAAAAGAGTTTCAGGCGCTCAAACGCCCTAAACTGGAGCGCAGTTTTGTTAATTGGATTATGGGTTTCACCATTTACAGGGGAGTTATAGAAGAAAGAGAGCCCCTTAGGTCTCCTGACTTTTCTAAATACCAGGAGATCATGATAAAAGCTTACACCAACTGCCATCACAATGTGAGGGGTGCAGTTTGGCTGCAATATGATGAGCAGTTTAGAATGAGAGCTGCACAAGATCGTTCCTTGTCTTGGAGACATGTACAGTCTGAACTATGGTCAGATGTTATGGTGGGGGCCTCCCCTTTGAGCAGGTGTGACAATGGGTTTGTTCCCATGGTTACTCAGCTGAGAGGGCAGAATGCGAGGCCTGCCACAGGAGAAAGGAAGCAATTTGGGATTTGCTGGGACTTTAACACAGGCAAGAGGCAGCCCTGCAGGTTTGACCACAAGTGTAACACCTGTGGGGGTGGTCACCCTGGCGCTTCCTGCAACAGAGGTAGGCGAGCAGGAGTGGGAGGTGCCCCCTGGCCAGCATCCCTGCGAGGAAAAGGCCCCGTCACCAATTAAATTAGATGCACTGGTGGCGTGGCTGAGCATCTACCCAAATAAGGAGTCTGCATCGTACTTATATTATGGATTTCTCCTAGGCTTTCGCATCCCTTACACAGGTGCCAGGGTTCATCACTATGCGTCTAATGCTCATTCCATGAGGGAATTACCAAATAGTGTAAGGGACAAGCTAGCAAAAGAGATAGATGCTGGAAGAATTTCAGGACCCCATGATCGGTTCCCTATTCCCACCTTTCGTTTATCGCCTTTGCGTGTGGTTCCCAAGAAAGATCCTGGGGAATTTAGGTTGATCCACAACTTGTCTTACCCGAAGGGTGACTCTGTGAACGATGCCATTGATCCTGAGCTTACGTCCATTAAGTATACATCGTTTGACTCAGCGGTCAACATGGTTAGGAAATTAGGCAAAGGAGCCCTCTTAGCGAAGTGCAACATAAAATCCTCCTTCAGGCTCGTCCCAGTACACCCAGATGATTTTGACCTACTGGAGTTTCAGTTTGATGGAAAGTATTATTTTGATAAAGCCATGCCAATGGGGTGCTCAATTTCTTGTTCAGCTTTCAAGACTTTCAGCACCTTTCTTCATTGATGTACAGTTAAGTGGTCAGGCAATAGGGCCATAACCCATTATTTAGATGATTTTTTGATTGCTGGTAATCCCAATTCCTCTCAATGTAAGGATACGTTAGTTGAATTTCAAGAATTGATGTCTGAGTTGGGATTTCCTTTGGCCGAGGAGAAAACAGAAGGGCCTGAAACACGGCTTACCTTTTTGGGTATCGAGATAGACACTGTTGCTGGGATTTCTCGATTAATGACAATGAATGACAAATTGGTATCCATGAAATAGCAGGTTAGGTCAATGCTAGGGAAGCAGAAAGCTACACTTCATGAATTTCAATCCCTTACAGGATTGCTAAACTTCACTTGTAAGGTAATAGTCCCGGGGCGAGCATTCTGCGCAAGACTATATAGGACTATGGTGGGGGTGTTTGCACCGCACCATCATATTAGGATCACAAGGGGGATTCGCGACAACTTGAAGGTTTGGGACTCATTTTTTGAGCTATTCAATGGTGTCTCATTTTGGAGATCTGAAATGTTGCTGAGAGCAGACTTTCAGGTGCACTCTGATGCTGCTGGCGCCCATGGCTTTGATGTTTATTGGAATGGCCAATGGGCTGCAGAGGCGTGGCCTTCTGCATGGATAGAACGTGGACTGACTAGAGACCTGACTTTTTTGGAGCTTTTCCCCATTGTAGTGGCTGCGCACCTGTGGGCAAGCCAGTTTGCTAACAAGACCATCTGGTTTGGTGTGACAACCAGGCGGTCGTTCATGTGAAAAATTCTCAGTCTTCTAAGTCCCCCAGAGTAATGAGTTTGGTGCGGGTGATGGTAATGCAGTGTGCTGAACCCTTTCTCCCTCTCTGGTTTTCAGTTCTCCAGGTTCCGGAAGTTGGCTCCCGAGGCATCAACACACCTGATGGAGGTACTGGCTTTGCTATGGAGCCTTGGAGATTAGAAATTCACAGGGCGATCCTGCATTTCATTGCCCCATCTACATGCAAGTCCTATCAGATAGCCTTGAATACTTTTAATCAATTTTTACTGGATATTGGGGAGGTACAAGGCTGGCCCATTAGGGTTGATCTGGTCCTGCGTTTTATAGTACATCTCAGGCAGGCAGGCCTGTCACCTGTTACTATTAGGGGCAGGCTGGCCGCACTGGCTTTTCACTCCAGGGCAAGGGGTTGCTTTGATCCTACCACAGACTTTAGGGTTAAAAGAGCTGTGGAAGGCTAATCTAGAGAATCCCCTGTCGTAAAGGACTCACGATGGTCAATAACAGGCACAGTCCTAACTAAATTATGGGAACAATTAGCTGATACTTGCTATTCACCTGAAGAACGGCTTTATTTAAGGCAGTTTTTGCCATTGCTTTCTTTGCAGCCTTACGTATCAGTGAGATCATGCCCAGATCTCGTAATGATCAGTCTGGCAGGGCATTGTTAATCTCGGATGTTATCCTAACAGAATAGGGGATTCAGATTTGCATTAGGTGCTCTAAAACTAATCAGTTAGTGAAAAGTCAGTCTATTGCATTAGTCAAAGTGCTTAGTGGGCAAATTTGCCCTGTCTTAACAATGACCAATTATTTAAGGATTAGGCCGAAAATGGCAGGTTACCTTTTTCTCCATGGACCAGGCATGCCCTTAACTCAATTTCAATTTAGGACAGTATTGAAGGAGACACTTAGGCGATCTAAGCTGCCTCAAGCTTATTTTTCTTCTCACTCCTTCCATATTGGAGCTACAACAACTACGGCCACACACAGTTTGAGCGAAGCTGATGTTTGTCGAATTGGCCGGTGGCATTCTAGGGCTTTTAAGTCTTATATTCAGCCTTCTGGTAAGAAGAACTCAGATCAAGTATGCTAATTTGCTTTGCTTGCTTTTCAGCTGGCTTTTTCCATGGCAAGATATGGATTGTGGGCCACAGTCTTGTCTTTTGGGCAGAACACCACCTGCTTGAGCATCGGTGTGATGTTAACTTGAGCCTGACAAACATCGGCGTTACTCAGTGGTTTGGCCGCAGGGGCATGATGTGGGGAGCATTGCTTCCTTGGGTCATCCAAATGTCAAAATCTTTTCCTCAACCTTGGGTTTTAGTTGTACACCTGGGGGAAAATGACCTTGTGAAACTCCCTTGTCTTCATCTGGCAAAGCAGATGGTAAAAGACATGCAGGAAATCAGAAAGATTTGGCCTAGAGCTATTATCCTCTGGACTAAGCTGCTGTCAAGGCACAACTGGCCTGGAGCTCGCAAGGATGCGGCTATTAACAGCGCCCGAAGATGGCTTAATCGTCATGTGGCCAAGCAGTTATTTCAACTGGGCATTGTTATATTTGAGCATGCTAGAATTAAATTGGATAGGCCTCAGCTTTACAGGGGGGATGGAGTGCACCTCTCTGCTGAAGGTTTGAAGATTTATGTTCATGCACTCTCCGAACATGTCAGAAAAATGGTTTGTGGGGGGGGGGGGCAGAGGAGATGCCTAGCTAGGCTGGCCCCCTCTTGTGGCGGGTAATGACCCCCACTCCACAAGAAAATTAATCTGGCTAATTAAATTCAAAGGGGGGGGTAAATTTGGCAAACATTAAATTAAAGGAAGTGACGTATGTAGTTAAATACATGACGTCATTTGTTAATTTCGCCATATGAAGTAATATGATGTCATTTCCAGCAGGGAGGGGTTTTCTAAATTGTTGTTGTTATTGTTATTGATATTTGTTTATTTAATTTGTCATATATGGTGAAGGAACACCCATCTGGGTGGGTTACACCTTCTCACACACATGTGACAAAAGTGTTGAGAGTCTAATTGTTAATATTGTAAATAGACCCTGTAAGCAAAATAAATAGTTGTGGCCTGTTTAAACCCAAAAAGAGGTGTCTCGTGTCTTTTGTGTCAGTGCAAATGGGTTTATATACATAAAAGCTCATGAGAAAATTAAAAAAAAAACAGTCTTAAAGGTGCTGCCACATTTCTTTATCTTTCTTTACCTCCCTTCCTTCTTTTTATGCTATCCTGTGACTCAGTGTGAAGATTGAAGAGCTGCTGGATGTAGAGCAGCTCCCAAAGTACCAAAATGCTTTTTGCCAGAGGATGATCCTTTATTTGAAAGGTTGCCCTCTGACAACCCTGGCTTATATGGAGGACTGTGTTGTGGAAATTAGAACATTGCTATCTGGTGTCTGGCTTGAAGGACTGTCCAGTTTCAGGTCTAGTTTGAATATAAATAACCACAAGAAGGGTAACATAGGGTTGATCTTATACAATGGCTTCTCTGTGATCTGCCATGGGTCCCTTCTGGGAAAAAGGCAACATAAAAATAAAACAAATAATAACAGCAGTGTGACACTGGTTTCATCCTACTGAATGCTGGGTTTTGTAGTTTAGTAAGGCACCTAGATTTCTATGTGAAAGAACTGTGGTACTCATTCCTAAACTACATATAGCACCAGATTTCTTTATCAAATAAATCTCACCTTCCTTTTCTGCCCCCCCCTCCTCATTTCATGGTTCTGTCTGATTTGGCCCTGTTTTGTCTGATTTGAATGTGAAGTGCTAAGAGAAACTAAAAGGGACGAAATGGTCATTTCCCCTCCCTTTCTTTTGATACCCTGTTTTCAGTTTAGGATTGTTGTTTTTAAACTATCTTCAACACAAAAGGAAATGTTAGAACTTAACACTTTCAAAATAAACCTCATAGATCTAACTGGTGCAAAAAAGACTACTCCAAGCAAAAGCACAAACCCAGAAAAACCAAGCTCTCCTCATTCTAAAATAAATCAGCATTAAAACATATGCAAATTGCTGACATTTACCAAGCTTTGTTCTTCCATTTCCTCAAGACAGAATTACTGGTTAATTGATGAGTCTTTGATACCACGCTGGAAATGTTTGTTTTTTCCTTGATCAATTTGGAAGAACATTTAGTTACACTAAGTGAAATAGCTGATTGCAATAACCATTATGGACTTTATTGCACTAGGTTTCACAATGTGCAGAGTGAGACAGTAAATATATCACTTGTAAACAAAAATGCTAAGTGAGGCAAATAGAATCAAATCTACTTAAATTCATATTAGGGCTCAAAAGTTCAAAAAGATATTCTATAAAGTATGGTGGTTCCCTAATGGTTACTTGGTGGAGGTGGCAGAGGTGAGCTATGTTAGGTGTCTCACTCTTGAAATATCACTTTGTTTTATATTCCCAGAATAATACTTGAAAGGCCAATGTGAGCAATTGAAAATGTTGCTCTTGGACTCACAGGGGGATATCTTACAAGAGGGATAGAGTATGTCCAAAATGTATACTTTTGTCCCACTCTTATCTTGAAATGGGATGGTGAGATAACTAATGCCCAAAGGACAGGATCAAAATTCAGAATTGTCTTGACAGACTGGAGAACTAAGCCCAAAATCAATAAAATGAATTTCAGCAGGGATAAATGTAATTTACTACATCAAGGCAGGAAAAATGGGAAAAAATGCAAATATAGAATGGTTAACACCTGGCTTCACCCTTTGTTTTGTTATCTTGGAGATTATGGGGAGATGCAGTCGGGCAGCCCTGGGCCACCCCCAGAAGCGCAGGATCGAGGCTGAGGCTGCCAGACACCTCGGCCCCGATCCTCCCTTTCACCACCTATGAAAGGAGCACTAAGATAGCGCTCCTTCTGCAAGCTGCGAAAGGGGCACCGTAAGAGGCATGGCATGCCTTTTTGGTGTCTCTAACGGCTCAGTGTGTCTGGACGCTGAGCAAGAAGGACGTCATTGGAGCACCCGTTGTGCGGATGGGCCGTAGCTCCGATGATGTCTTCAGGAAGGGGATGGGGCACCCAGCGTTCGGCTGCCCCTCCCCTTTCTGGAATTGAGGACGGCATTTTTTGCTGTCTGCATCCTCCCCTATGTCTACTATATTAGACCAAACTTATTTATTTGGGGGCATTCTAACCACATATGTATATAGGTCCCCTTAGTGCTGCACCCTCTCCATCACTTGGGTGAAGTGGATTTTGTGATCCTAGCTAATTGCATAGAGTGAGATACCATCTCTGTGTTATTTTTAAAATGGTTTCCTTTATGAGGACTGATCTTGATTGGTAGGAGGGTGAACTCCATATTTTCAGCCAGTCTGATTCAGGAATTTCCTTTTTCAATTCCCTCTCACAACCTACCCTGTGGTTAACACCTCTACCATAGATGCCCTCAATCATCCATATATAAATTGTCACTGATCGACCTTTGAGCATTGGGTCTTTTGATATACATATGTTCTCAAATAATGTGAGGGAATGTAGTGTTTCTCCTTTATGAAGCAATTTTGCCAAAAAGAGAGAGAGAGAGAGAGAGGAGATTTGGTGTGATTGTAGCCAGGTAAGTTCTAATGGTGCTAGAGCTAAGGTAAATTCCTCTTTAGTTTTGGGTTTGCCAAAAACAGATCTCATATTGTATATAGACTTTTGTTTTCCCATGGCCCATACTGTCTAAATTTATCTGAATCTTTGAAAACTGAGTGTAGAAGGAAAGGTCTGATAGGGGAGGGTCAAGGTGTGAACACTTGGTTCCATTGTCTCCATTGAGACATTGTTCTTTGAAGGAAAGGGTTTGAGATTATTATTATTTTTTAGCTGTTTGGTAGTAATATTTGTGAAGATTAAGCTAATTTCTTCAGCTTTCTTACTTCCCATTTCTAGATTAACCCATTAAGCTGGTTTATTTGGAAGGCTGCAAAATAAAAATCAATATTTGGAATAGCTAGCCCATCATTTTGTGAACTCAAGTATCTTGACAGTTTTAGAAAACTTGGCTCTCTTGCCCTCAAATATGAAATTGTTAATTATTGTGTGCCAATATCTGAAATATGAGATGGGAGGGGTCAGAGGAATAGAGTGGAATAAGAATAGTAATTTTGGGAGTGAGAACAACTTAAGTAAGGCAATCGTACCAAGGAGGGAGAGTTTAAATGTTTTCCACTTCTCTGTTATTATTTTCATTCATTTGGTAAGTGGTTTATAATTACATGGGAGTAACTGGGTTAGGTCTTTTGTTATAAGAATTCCAAAATAATTAAAACCAGAGAGTTTCAACTGTAATTTAAACAACTTTTGCCATTTCTTTTGAAGAGCTATGGGAGTGTTTAAGCAGAGCATTTTGGACTTCCATAGATTGACACAAAAACCAGCTGTTCTGTCAAATATTTGTAGTGTGTTCTCTGGTTCTGTAAATGAAGCTTCTGGACAAATAATAATATATCATCTTCATAAAGACTGATCTTCTGCTCTTGATTATTGATCACTGGTTCCCCAATCTTTGGATTTTTCCTAATAGATTCTGCTATTGGTTCTATTGCAATGGCAAATAATAGCAGTGAAAGGGGACATCCCTGCTCTGTGCCTCTATTTAGATTAATTGGTGAGGAGTCTCTTCTGTTTACATGTATGATGACTTTTGAATCCTCATTTCTTAGGAGGTTAACAAATCCATCTACAAAATTCATTCCTTTTAATATGCTGAATAAATATTTCCATTCCAACCTATCAACCTTTAATGCATCAAGTGATATTAGTGCAGTTGAGGAATCTGTGAGGTTTGTATGGTATATTACATTTAATGTCCTTCTAATTGCATCTGCCAGCTTGTGACCTGACCTGAATCCTACCTGGTCCACCTGAATGTAATCCATGATGAAAGAGTTAATCTTTCTGGCTAAAATGGAAGTCAGGAGTTTTGCATCCTGATTTATGAGGGCAATGGGTCTAACTGATTTTGTTGATGGATTGTTTTCTGTGGTTTTGGGGATGGGGATAATTCATGAAGTTTTCCAACTATTGGGGGGATAGGGAGACGGACAACTTCATTGAGGAGATTAGACAAATGCAGGACTCGATCTTCTTTAGGAGTTTAAAGAAATCACCTGTTAGTCCATCTGAACTGAGGGAGCAGCCTGCTCTTGAATTTTGTATTGCAAAATTAATTTATTTCTTTGTTATGGGTCCATTTAAGATGGACTTGTGGACTGTGCTGAGTTTTTTGAAAATTTAGAGAGCTGACAAAATCATTGATATCTACATCTTCAGGGGACTCTGAAGAGTACTGCCTGGAATAAAAGATTTCAAATTCTTTTAGTATGTAGCTCAATTTAGTTATAGTTTTACCATTCTCAGCAGTTATGCTCAAAATCAGTTTTTTCTGCTCTCTTTTCTACTAATCCAGCCAATAGCTTGGAGTTATTATTATTATTATTATTATTATTATTATTATTATAGTAGTACACCTTAGTGTACTGCATTGCTGTTTGTATTTTCTTAAGATCTGGTTCCTCTAGCTCTGCCTTTTTTGCAATAAGGGTTAAACAATATAAACAAGTGTATTTGTACCCTGAGATTGCTTATGTGGGTGTGTTAGTATAGTAAGTTCAGTCATCAGAGATGTTCTTTTGGCTTCTCTTATTTTCTTCTGTTTTGCTTCCTCCTGAATAAAGCGCTCCCTCAGAACAGCTTTTAGTGTATCCCAAAGTAAGGCTTCAGAGGTGTCTGCAGTTTTATTTTCTTTATAAAAGGATTTTATGGCTTTCTGAATGGTTATTTTAAAAGGTTCATTTAGCAGTAAATGGGGGTTAAATCACCATATTGTGGAAGGCAGCATGTCTGCATCCAGGGTCCTATCTAGGATCAAGGGGGAATGATCAGAGTATGGGCTTTATGGCCACATCTTTAATTTTGGGTAAAAGTGTCTTACTGATAAAAAGGTGGTCAATTCTTGAGTAGGAGTTATGTGTGGGTGAGTAAAAGGTGTTTGTCTCTGGAGTGGAGGATTCTCCAAGGGTCTACTAACCCCACCTTGTTAATATGCTTTAAAAGCTGGGTTGCTTCTTGCTTTGAGGTACTGAGGGGCCTGATCTATTTAGCAAGGGATCTAGGACATCATTAGAATCTCCTCCATTTATTATATCACCTGTTGCTATGTCATTCAGGGCATTAAGGAAAAGGCCCATACATTTGTCTTGATTCCTATTGGGGGCATAATAGTTTGCTATTGTGACATTGTGATCCATAATTTTCCCTTGTAAAATCAAGAATCTACCCTCTGTCTTTTTAAAATATTATCCATTTGAAATGGGGTTTTCTTATAAAAAAAATTAGGGAGAGGGCAAAAATTCTTCACTTACCCCTACTAAATAGTTGTAATGAGGGAAATGAGAATTCTTTCTTTTAATGTCAGAGGCCTTGGTTCAACACCCAAATGCTCAAAAATACTAAAGAGGGTTAAACAATATAAACCCTTACCCATCCTTTACCCATCCCTCCCACCACAAATTGATCCCCAAATTAGGATAAGGGCAGAACAGGTTTTGATCCTCTATTATGAGACTATTGCAGAAGTAGAATGTTGGGTTTATATTGTTTAACCCTCTTTAGTATTTTAGAGCATTTGGATGTTGAACCAAGGCCTCTGACATTAAAAGAAAGAATTCTCATTTCCCTCATTACAACTATTTAGTAGGGGTAAGTGAAGAATTTTTGCCATCTCCCTAAATTTAGCAGTAATAATGGCTTTAACATGGAGGAGGTAGCTTTGACTATGAAAGAAGTGGCAGTGAGTGAGATAAGAAACCCTTACATAATCATACATCCATAAAAACAGAATAATACAAAAATGTTAACAACAAAACTAAGGCAAAACTCAATAGATTGTAAGAGGAGGAGATGTCTGCAAAAGGGCAGAGTCTCAATGAGAAACATACTGTCCGGTCTTCTCCAGATAAATGCAATGATGTGGGGTTGTTTTGAATAGAAGTCACTGGTGTACAACTTCTTGTTTTTCATCATTCTGTTTATTGTGGAGCAGGCAGAAATTCCAAGTCTGCAGAGTGTTACTGATCTGCAACAATGCAGATACTTGTTTCTCTGTCCAAAATGAGGCTTTTTATGTCTGCATCAGTAAGTAGAAAATGGTGGAAAGTTTGTCTTTTGCTTCAGAGAAGACAAGAGATTTCAAATGGCTTCCTGTCTATGAGCTGTTAGACCTCTCAAACTGAAGACTCTCAGAATGTAGAAGTTCAGCAAAGAATCACTTTCTAAAGGTATTAGCCTTATTGTCATCTAGGAGATGTTTTGTTATCCTTCTTATCTTTATTCCTATTGACAACTTTCCACTCTGATTCTTAAAGACTTGCTGCACTGTCAAGGGGTGAGGGGGTTCTCCATTGTGAATTTCTTCCTCCAGATCTTTTGGGACAAATATATCAAGTGCCACCAAGATGTCAAGGAGCTGCTTTTTTGTGGTTTCAATAATTGTGTTGTTGCCCTTTGTAATTATCAGCTTGAAGGGGAAACCCCAACAATATCACACTCCCTCTTTTTGTAATAAAACAGTGATTTCCTGAGAGTCACAGCAGAGAGATCTTGATAGACTGACACAATATTGTTTTTTTTTACATTCTAGGTCAGGAATTACACTGAGTTTAGCCAAGATTAAGGCTTTTTGGGGATAGTGGATGAAGTGCAGAAGGATATCTTTTGACATTTTTGTGACTATTATGGTGCAGTTGCTGATCTGTGAGTACGCTCAATGTCAGATTTCTCTAATGCTAACTGTGGGCAAAGGCTAATAATCCAGATTAGCAGGAAGTGTGCTAAATCTTCTTATTCCATGCCCTCTTCAATGCCCCTAAAGCATATATTGAGAAGTTTTTCCTGGTTTTGCAAATACTCAATCTTGTTTTTCATGGCATTGTTGATTTATTCCAGTTGCCGAATCCTATCATCATGCACAATGCACCTTTTGGAGAGCCTCATTAGTGGCATCTTCAATATCACGATTCTATTTGTGAGGACTGATAATTTTGCATTGATAGATTCTATAGCAATCTAAGACCAGTCTTTTTGAAAGTCTTTTATTAGGTTTTCTCTTAACTTTTCTAATAAATCAGGGAAGGCTACATCATCTGTCATCTGGGGTTCACTTCTCCCCCTTCCCTCTACTTGGCCCATGTGCCATATTAGAGCTGGATGGAACATCCCTCCCTTTTGATGGCTCCTTTGCTCCTGGGTAGAAGTCTGTTATGGAGTGATATGCAGACCTTTTAGCTGCAAGCATCTGATTCTGATGTTTTTAAAGTGAGTTTTTTATTTTATGTTGCTCCAGTTAGTGAATTCTGTGAGGTGACAGCCAGCCTGTCATTTATGATTCCAACATGATTGATGGTCAACCATGCTCCCCATGAAATACATTATTCAATCATGGCTTTAGAACACAGAAGTTGCTGGTCTCTTTTCTCACTGCCACAACTGATGTAGGAAAAGTTTAGATGTAAACATAATTGCACAGTGACCTTTCAACAAACTATACTTTCTGCAAGGCAATCACAGTGTGCTATTATGTGTCTTGAGACAGATATTCACCTTCAAATGGTTGATTCATTAATGCAGCTGCCATAACAAACATTGAATTTGTCAATTATTAAAGACCTGCCATATGTCAATAAAACAATATGTCAATAAACAAAGACATTTAGAGTAAAGCTTGAGGGGCTTGAAGGGGATTCACATTTTTTCACTACCTCCCTCATATGTTTTCATATCTTCATCACTTTTCATTATGAAATAAGGAAGAGGAGGCTACCAAGAATGAGTGAGATTATACCACTGGTTGTATGTTTATAGAGAGGTGTAGCAACGTAGTAGCAGAGTGCTTCCTTTGTATGAAGATCATGGGTTTAATATCCAGCATTTCCAAGTCAAACTCAAAATAAACTTGTGTGAAACCATGAAGAGCCATATCCAGGCAGTGTTTCATCTGAGGAGACAGAGCTCATGTTTGACATGATATAATACAACTTTCTACTAAATAAAAAACTAAAGAAGCACATTATTTAGTAGTTTGACTTATTAGCAATGTAATGAAAACCTCCTTACTTATTTTCCTTCTTTGCAATAATGGATGCAAAGCTATGTTCTTTTTTAAAAGTACATGTGTGATATCACTGTTTTATTCCTTGTCTTATCAGAGCAGAAGAAATTGCTATTTGCATGTCAGATTGTCATGATCTCCAGTTCCAAAAAGGCTGCCAATTTGACATACTACACAGCTGTAGATAATGTGGGCCTTGAAAGAGCCACTTTACAGAAGCCAAGGAGCAGCAGGCAGCAGAAGCGTGTGGAAGCAAACTAAAAAGAAACACTCCTCCTTGCATCCAGACCAGATTACTTTGGCCACTGGTTCTCTAGTGATAATGGATACTTTTCAATTTGTACAATATGATTCTTGGAGAAGTGAGGGTCATCATATGTGCATTAGACTTGCTATTTCTGGCTTATTAAAACAGACAAACAAAGAAGGAATAGTTAAGTGGTTAGAGGGAGTGGTCAATGCATCATTAAAACAAGGCAGAGTTCCATCATACCTAAAGGAGGTTATAATAAGACCCCTGTCAATGAGGCATAACCCTAGTTAGTCCCTGGGTCAGAATGGGAACAGTTGGGTGTTTACACACACATGCATGCTACTACACCATGCAGTGTGCCCTTATCTTCATCCAGTGAAAAGAACATCTGACATAGAAACAGGGCTTCAGGCTGCACCATGTGACCAAGCACCCCATTTCCATATTGGATATGGCAATGGGTGTGTATGTCTTCTCAGTAACAGAGATGGTGGAGGAAGGTAAGGGGTACCTAGGGCTGTCTGGTCTGCCAAGGGTTGCCATGGGGTTTCCAAAAAGCTCCTTAAATCCTGGAAATCAGGTGGAGAGCATCTGGATAAAAGTTAAAGGGGAAGGAAACAACAGGGATGTTATAGTGGGAGTCTACTACAGACCCCCAAGTCAGACTGATAAATTGGATGATGCCTTTCTAGAACAGATGACCACACACTCAGAAAGGAGAGATGTAGTGGTGATGGGTGACTTCAACTATCCTGACATTTGCTGGAAGTCAAACTCAGCCAATACTTTAAGGTCTAGCAAATTCCTTACTTGCCTCGAAGACAATTTCTTTATCCAACAGGTGGAAAAGGCTACAAGAGGATCAGCTATTTTAGATCTGATCCTAACCAACAGGGATGACCTGGTCAATGGGGTGCAACTGGTGGGATCCTTAGGTGGGAGTGACCATGTTCTCCTGGAGTTTCTTATATAGTGGAAAGGAGAAGCTAGGCATAGTCAAACACTCATTATAGACTTTAAGAGAGCTAGTTTTGGGAAACACTGGGAGTGATCCCGTGCTCAGGAATACTGAAGGAGAAGGGAGTTCAAGATGGATGGGAGTTTCTCAAAAGGGAGATACTTAAGGCACAATCTCAAACTGTTCCAATGAGAAGCAAAAATGGGAGGTGTCTCAAGAAACTGGGTTGGATGACAAAAGAACTTTCAACTGAACTACATTTTAAATGGGAGATGTATAAGAAATGGAAAAGGGCAAAATCACTAAAGAGGAATTCAAACAAATAGCTAGCACATGTAGGGGTAAAGTCAGGAAAGCCAAAGCACAGAATGAGCTCAGGCTTGCTAGAGGGGTAAAGACAATAAAAAGGGCTTTTGGGGGTATGTCCATAGCAAAAGAAGGAAGAAGGAAATGGTAGGGTCACTGCACAGAGAAGATGGAGAAATTCTAACAAGGGACAGAGAAAAGGCAGAACTACTCAACACCTTCTTTGCCTCAGTCTTCTCACAAAAGGAAAAGGGTGCTCAAGCTGAGGAAAATGGAGCAGAGGACACACTAGGGAAATGCAGCACAGAATAAGTAAAGAGGTAGTACAGGAATACCTGGTTAACCTAAATGAATTTAAGTCTCCAGGACCAGATGAACAGGGGAAGTCCTAGCAGACTGGAGGACAGCAAACATTGTCCCCATCTTCAAAAAAGGGAGGGAGATCCTCACAATTATTGTCCAGTTAGTCTGACATCAATACCGAGAAAGATTCTAGAGCAGATCATTAAACAGAGAATCTGTGAACATTTAGAAGGCAATGATATAATTACAAAAAGTCAAAATGGATTTCTCAAAAACAAGTCATGCTAGACTAAGCTGATCTCTTTTTTTCAATAAAATTACCAGCTTGGTAGATGAAGAGAATGCAGTAGATATAGCATATCTTGATTTCAGTAAGGCTTTTGACATAATATCCCTGCAAACAAGATAGTAAAATGTAGGCTAGACAATACAACTGTTAAGTGGTTTAGTAATTGGTTGACTGACTGAACCCAAAGGGTTCTCAGCAATGCCTCCTCTTCATCCTGGACAGAAATGACCAGTGGGGTGCCACAGGGTTCTGTCCTGGGCCCAATGCTATTCAACATCTTTATCAATGACTTGGATGAAAGAATAGGGGACATGCTTCTCAGATTTGCAGATGGCACCAAATTAGGAGGAACAGCTAAATACCCCAGAGGCCAGGATGAAAATTCAAAATGATCTTAATAAATTAGAAAGCTGGGCCAAAGCTAACAAAATGAATTTCAACATAGAGAAATGTAAGGTACTGCAATTAGGGCAAAAAATTGAAATGCATAGATGTAAGATAGGGGACACCTGGCTTAACGTGACTTAGACGTGTGAGAGGGATCTAGTAGTGGTAGTAGACCACAAGTTGAACGTGAGTCAACAGGATGATGCAGCAGATAAAAAGCCAATGCGATTTTAGACTGCATCAATAGGAGTATAGTACCTAGAACAAGGGAAGTAATAGTTCCACTGTATTCTGCTTTGGTCATGCCCCACCTGGAATACTCTGTCCAGTTGAAAAATTGAAGCGTATTCAGAGGAGGGTGTCTAAAATGTTGAAGGGTCTAGAAACCATACCCTATGAGGAACGACTTAGGGAACTGGGTATGTTTAGCCTAGAGAAGAGATGGTTAAGAGGTGATATGATATCCCTGTTTAAATATTTGAAGGGATGTCAAATTAAGGAGGGAGTTAGCTTGTTTTCTGCTGCTTCAGAGAACAGGACCTGGAACAATGGATGCAAGCTACAGGAAAAGAGATTCCACCTCAACATTAAGAGGAACTTCCTAACAGAGAGAGCTGTTTGAGAATGGAACACACTCCCTGAGAGTGTGTTGGAGTCTCCTTCTTTGGAGGTTTTTAAACAGATGCTGGATGACCATCTGTCGGGGATGCTTTGATTTTGAGTTTCTGCATGGCCCTTGTGTTCTCTTCCAGCTCTATGATTCTACAAGGTGAGACTATTTTTATCCAGATGAAGCCCCACCTAAACCACCAGGATTTGGCCAAATACCTAAAAGTATAAGGTGTTAGAACATGATAGATCTCAAATTGTTGCCTTGCAGAATGGTGCATCCAGCACAATAGTTCCCTGAGCCATGTGGTGACCATCGTTGTGAGGGAGGGGACTTCTTGTTGGCTCCCACGAAAGGAGACCAGGGGGATTTGCATTTGGCCTATGGGGCCAAGCAAGGTCATGTGCAAGGGGCATGGGAGGAGGCTATTTAAGGGCCTATCACACCTTCATGTGCCCCTTCTCTTCTGAATTTCATCCTTGGGGATCTCGTGTTTGTCCCAAGGATAGGTGGATAGGTGTCATGGGTTGAAATCTGTGCCTCAGTTAAACCTGCACCATGTTGATCTCCTTCATTTGCTTAGCCCCTGGCCTCAAACATTTAAATAAGGTTTAAAGGCTTACAAATGGTTAATTAGATGGATGACTTACAATTTAAAAAGACATGACACAAAAGGAGAAGGGAATAGTAGTGGGGAAGGGGATCAGGTCCAGCAGTTCTTCTCTCCTTCTAAGGCCTGGACCATGCCAGATGGACTGGAGGGTGGGCTCTCCTTCTTAATTTAGGCTAGGTCTAATGGAGCTGACCTGCCTCTGTCCCTTTGAGGCTGTGGAGGTAATGCAGGTAACAGATCCTTGTCTATGTCCAGCAAAAGGACAAGAATAAAGTGCAAGTGTAAAGAGCAGTACCTGCTGAATCAGGACTTCAGTCCTGCAAAGAGCTAGACCACTTAGGGAAACAGAAGTAGTAGCAAACACAGCAGCCTCTTCCTTCCTACAGCCTCCTGATGGTCACTGTGGTCCTCAGTCTCTTTGCTCGGTGTTGTATGGTAAGGCCTCCCTTAAAGTCCTTTTTTAATAGTTCAGCCAAGTAAGGCAGCTGTGCTGGATGAAGGTCAGTACCTGCTGAGTGAGGGCTTCTGTCCTGCAAAGAGCAAGACATCTGAGGGAAGCAAAGGCAGTAGCAAATACTACAGCCACATGATGGTTTCTGTGATCTTCAGTCTCTCCCCTGACGGCTCTTCTTTCCCTCAGAGGCCACAGCACTGGCAAATGGAATCAAAGGTGGATGCCTCACCAGCAGTTGGGACTAGGCAATGATGACTCTTCTCTCCCTCACAAAATTTTTGTGAGATGTACTCTCAAGGCCCTCTCTCCCTGACTCTCTCTACCTCTTCCTTGTCACCATGGACACTATGCACTCACTTGCTTCTTCCTCTGAATCAGGGGAGCTGGTGAATCATATTGGAACAGGGATGGTAAATTGACTCAGTTTGATGGGCATTCAGACCTGTACAAGGGTTCTCACAGTTCTGAATGGCTATTTGCTGTATAGGCTCCAGTACATGGATGGGGCAGTGGTACAACTGACAATGGCTTCACCATGTTACCACTAGCAGATCCACTAGCTGTCCCTGTACCTGGATCAAACCCTAGCAATCATAGATGTGAAGTCAAGCTATAATTGGTAAGTTTTCACATTCCTTTTAGTGCTTGCTCACTCAAATAGGGTGGGTGAATAAGTAAGGGCCTTTGCAGACTGCCAGAAATAGTGCACATTAAATTGAGGCACTGCCCTTGCTCAGTCCTAGGGAGTCATGGGAATTGTATTTTTTTTCTGGGACATTGAGCCTTCTCTGTCAGAGAGCTCTGGTGCCACAATAAATTACAGTTCCCATGATTCCCTAGCACTGAACCAGGGCAGTGCCTCGATTTAATGTGCATTATTTCTGGCAGTCTGCAAAGGCCCTAACATCAGCAAGCTGGGAATCGAATAGACTCATAAGGTCCCAGGTGCTGACAGCAGCTTTTTGCTGCATTATGGGTCCCAGAAAGTCCCTTATAATTCCAACCCTAATGATATTTTTGCTTGGTCAACAAACTTTGCCTGTCATCATGCACTCGGTAAATGAGAGTTCCATGTCCATCGTTTTTAAAATAAGAATTTGCCGGCCCCAGGTAAGAAAATGTTGCCGACTCCTGATCTACAGGTTTGTATCCAAGCAGCTGAGAAAAATAGCAGATAGCCCTATGTCAAGTCACCTGTTTTTCTTAATTGCTGGACTACACAACTCTGTTAAAATTCAGATCAGGAGAAGGCCAGCACAGTGGTAGAGCACATGTTGCCCATGCAGAAGTAATCTCGGGTTTTTTCTAGGTAGTTCTTGGAAAGCCTCCACTTTGAAATCCTGAATGACCTGCTTCTGGTCAGCATACAAAATACTGAATTTGAAAGATCAATGGTTTATCTGACCCCATGTTAGAAGGCAACAGAATGTTGCATATTCAGAGATATTGATTACTTGGCAAGGTTTGTTTTCAAGGGAGAATGTGATAACAAAAGTACATGCATTTTCCCCCTTTTTTCTCTCACTAGAGTTGGTCTGTGCTCACACATTTTCATCAATTCACCTTCTATTATTCTATGCCTTGATTAATGCCTAATAATCATGTTTGGAATCTTGCATGTGCTAATTGTATTGCTACAGTCTGACACCTGGATTTTCATCCTTGCATCAGAGAAGAGTAAAACTAGTCAGACAATTTCTGATAATTGAGGCAGGGACAAGACTTTATCTTGGTTCCCCATCCATCACTTTCCAGGTGCTCATCCTTTCAATTCTACTCTTGTCTCTCTGCAGTAATTTCTCAATGCTTGTCTCAATTAGAACAAACTGTGTGTGTCTTAATTTTCAATGAGCTAACAAGGTGCAGTCTGACTGTTGGTGGCACAGTGCCCATTTGGCTTCATAGGAACTCTCAGAAATTCAGAAAAACCAACTGGTAAAAAATAAAATGAGAATGATGCTAAATGGAGCAGAACCTGTGGCAAAATTGTAGAGTCAAGGAGTGCATCTATACTACCTGATGTTTAATCATGACTTCATGACTATATACTATAGAATCCTACTATTTGTAGTTTGATGAGGTATTTAGAATTCGATGTTAGAGTATTAATTTGGGACTCATGAGACTGTTACCTTTTTCTAGCACGGAATTATAAGTATCTCATCAAACTACAACCATAGGATTCTGTTTGATGGTGTTATCACAACCAAAGTGGAATTGAACCACTATAGATGTGTAGTGCACATACACTCAAAATGCTTGTATTCCTCAGAGAAATAAGAATTCTGAAAAAGCTTCTAACATTTTTTAGAGAAAGGTTCAAAGCCCTTTCAGCTGTGACCAAATTCAGTCCTGTCTCAGATTAATTTGGAAAGTTTTACTTGAGTTAAGTATCTATAGGAGTTTTGAAAAACATTGAAAATTTTCTGGTGACTAAGGATGTATCTACACTGTAGAAGCAATGCAGTTTAACACCACTTTAATTGTTTTAGCACCATGCTATGGAATCCTGGAGTTTGTAATTTTACAAGGTTTTTAGTCTTCTCTGCCAAAGAGTGCTGATGTCTCACAAAATTACAAATCCCAGGATTCTGTTGGATGTAGTCATGGTGGTGTCAAACTGCATTATTTCTACAGTATAGATGCACCCTTTATTAGCTCCCCGTGCAGAGAATTCACATATCTTTAGTGTTGTCTCTAATCAATACCCACACATAAATAAAGTCAGTTTTTATTTTATGATATAGAACCAGGGCTGATTGAATACCAAGTTGATTGTTTCTGTGTTGAAGACTTTCCTAAAGGTTTTTGTGAAAGGGATGGTTGGCCCCTATAAGCATCTACAGCAGCTTTGTGGTAGAAATCTGGTCTCTATTTTTCATCCTCCAGGATGTCTTGGATCTAACACTTTCAAATAATTGGTGGAAAGTATTTAGATATAATATTCTAAGAGTATGGAAATTATCAGTACATTATCAGAATTTGCTCAGAAACACAACTGAGAAAAATAATAACCAGAACTTATTTGCACATGGTTTTTCATAGTAACCTGCAGAAATAGAAAGATGTTATGCTCATGATTCTGAAAAACATGCTGGAACATAAACCAGCATAAAGTGATCTTTTAGGCATATCAATCATTTATCTGATATATTATGGCTACACTCAACACCTTTGAAATATGTTGTTGTGAATTATATCTGGTGAATGGTAATCTTGCAAAAGAATGGCAGAATTCACACGGTCACCATGGCAACAACAACAAAAATCACCTACAGGGCTTGTCTGTCATCACCTTGGCAGCTTGTTGTATTTAAAGGGGAAAGCATCTAAGCAGAAACTTGCAGCTCACCTTTTGCAACGTTTGAACCACTTTTGTAATTAGATGGATAGGTAGTGAGACTGGAAAATGGAGCTGCTAGCTCTTATGTTTTTTATCCCCAAACAATTACAGCCTGTTCTAAATTACTCAAAGAAAGATTTGTGTTCTTCACTATTCTCTCCCACATCTCAATTCTAAAAAGTGAATCATGGATCCATTGTAATTAATTGCCCAATGTTTTAAAACCTCTTCCTTCCTTCTCATTTCCATTAAAATTCAAGGTCTCCAGTAACCTAATCCAACATATATTTTATCAAAAGGCTTTGGTAGTAGATTGTTACTGCCTTTGGACAGTCATCTGTCACTTTTTTTAAAAAAAGCTCTGAAGCTGATTTTCTTCCATGCTAAAGGCTCTTGCATTTTGTTTCTACACCTATAAATTAAGATATCCATTGATGTGAAAGGTCACACTTCATTGTTTATAAAGAGATAGGAAGGAAGAGGTTTTGCATGGAAGGAAGTTTTGTGGTACTTTTAAAATTAACAGATTATATTGAATGTTCATGGATTATACTCTAATTCCTCAAGATGCACCAAATTGTTTTATAATTCATGCACAATCTGTAGCTGAGATCCTAAAAGTGCACTGTTAGAGTATAAAATCTCTTCCAGGCTTAATTCCACTTCCTCCCTCCTCACCATGGCCTAATATCTCATGTGGTCTACTTGTAGTGGCCAGGGGATGATGGGGAAGTTAGCCAGCATTAGGCTGTGTTTCAGCAACTCGTTGCAGGAGGGCATCATCTTCCCAAGCCTCTGGAGGACCTCAGGGGGTTAAGTAGGAAAGCTGTTCCTTCCTGAAGCCATCTCCTGAAACACAGCCATTTGCTACCTGGCCAAACCCTATCCTCCATCAGCCACCGTAGGTCATTGTGGGTGATTGCTCTGCAGCAGATTAATGAGTAAAGCAAGGGTGGTCCTAAAGATGGAGATGCTGAATACTTGTGCCCTCAGCAATCATTAACACCTACATATGTCACCAACAGGATCATGACCTGTTATATCTTAAAGACAACAGAAGAATCCCTGTTTCTCTTCTTTTAATCCTGAAGCTGGTTAACATGGCTATTCTTTGGAAATTTATTATTTATCTATACATAAAACAAGAGGGCTTTCCCACAAGCCTCCAAATTTATTCCAGAATCCAAGGAATCTTAGAATAGTACAGTTGGAAGAGACCACAAGGGCCATTCAGTCCAACCACCTGCCATGCAGGAATACACATTCCAAGCACTCCCAACAGATGGCCATCCAGAATCTGTTTAAAAACCTCCAAAGAAAAAGACTCCAGCACACTCTGAGGCAAAATATTCCACAGTTGAACAGCCTTCACCATCAGTATGTTTGAATCTATGTCCGAGTCTCTGGATCAGCAGCAAAAAAAAATCTTGCCCCTTTTTCAATATGACACTCTTTCAAATATTTCATCATGGCTATCATGTCACTTTTTTACCTTCTTTTCCCCAGGTGGAACATACGCAGTTCCCTCAGACACTCCTTGTAAGGCATGGTTTCCAGACCATTTCACCATTTTATTCTCCCTCTCGCACATCCCGGAAGGACAGTCTATGTCCTTCTTGAATTGTGGTGTCCAGAACTGAACACAGAAGCTAACTCTAATTCCTCCTCCATAATATGGATGGGGAAAATTGTCATTTTCACTTTAACTTTTTTCAGACCTCAAATTCTTCTTTCTCTATGCACACACACAGGCACACACATATAAGAAGAATTTTAATTTATAAAACACAGATAACATAAAAAGAAAAAAGAAAAAGTAACAAAGTAAACTAGACAGAGAACACAGACACACAAAAAGACTTTGTTCTCCAAAATATTTGGCTATATATTTTCAGTTATACATTGACTTCTAGCTAATGCTAGTATAAAACTCCTCTTCCTCTAACAAATTAAAACTATTTTTAAACCCATATATTGAAGGATGGCCCCATTTTTTGCTTTGAAATATAATAAATAAATTGCAATCTTTTTTTTAAAAAATTGCTTGATTTTTCTTTGATTAACATTATCAAGTTGTCCATTTTAGAATATTCAGCTAGTTTAACTAGAAAATCTTCTTGAGTTGGGATCTCAGAATTTTTCTATTTGTAAACAAAATTAATTCTTGCCACTGTAATCATGTTCTATACCACTCTGCCATTTTTCTTGTCTAATTAATAATCTAACATTCCTAGCAATCTAATTCTGATTTTTTCTGTATTGAAATCTTCAGTTTATCTTCAATCAATAAATGAATATGTGTCCAATATTGCATGCTGAATCTCTGTTGGTCTGCACTCTGAGATAGTTCCCACGACACCCCCCCCCCCTTGCCGGTTGTGCCCTTTCACTGAATCCATCCGCATTCGCTGCCAGAAGTCCAGAGGAGTCTCTCGCGCATAAGTATATCCCTCGCACCCTGGTCTTCCTCTCTGCTTTCCCACTCTCTCTTGCTTATCCTTCTAGTGTGTGTGTGTGTGTGTGTGTGTGTGTGTGCCTTATTTGGATGTTTGCTTATTGTGTTAATAAATATTTTAGACTTTAATTGGAGTTTGGTCTGTCTCAGAGTCATTCCCTGCCAAATTTCTTAGGTCTCTGGTATACACCTGGATAGATCTTGTGAAGCTAAGTTGGGCGCTTCACTCTTGCACATTTGAGCTAATTATAAATTCACCAAAAATAGACTTGATTTCCAACAATGGTGAGAAAAAGCCCATGGCCCCCTTGCGAGGATCTATGTGCACAGAGCAGTTCCCATGCAGTTTCAGAAAAACTAGGATTGAACTGTTTTTTCTGGCCCATGTGCTCTAACCCCTAAGTTAGTTTTATGTTTTGAATTTGGAGAGCTGAGTAGAGGAAGAAAAAGAGAGGAGAAGCTAGAGAAAAGAACTTTTTTCCTTTTGATTTCCTTTCTTCTTTCCCTACCTCTCTCTCACCTTGACTTTTGCTGCCAAAAGCATTTTCTTTTTCTTTTTGCCAATACATGTTAACACTGCCAGGATTAATAATTTGCCATTTTTTACCTTCTCCCATTTCTGCTTTTTCTATTTTTTTCATTTGGTGGCTGTCTGCACAAGTGACAAAATGTGGCTTCACCATATGCTGAAACCTACTTGTTTAAAAAACGCAGATGCCCAACAACATGGGAAGAATTCAGGACAAGACTGTGCTCCAGAGCTAAACACCAGAGGAAAATAACCACAGTTAGTTCCAGTTTAAGCTGGAAAGTGTGAACTTTTTCACCAGGATGGGGACTATGCACCAATGCAGAGACAGGGGAAGAGGCCAGCACCATTGCTGTCCATAATTTTTTTTTTTGTCTTCCTGCTAATTGAACAGACATACCACATTAGAGATTCCACCTAAATATTATAAAGAACTTCCTGACAATAAGAGCTTTTCAACAGTGGAACACACTCCCTCAGAATGTGGTGGAGTCTCCTTCTTTGGAGGTTTCTAAACAGGGATGCTTTGGTTGTTTGTTCCTGCATGGCAGGGGGTTGGGCTGGATGACCCTTGTGGTCTCTTTCAACTCTATGATTCTATGTACACATGTCTTTGGGGCAAAAGAGAGAAAAAATGGTGCTGTGCAGTTTGTACCCACAAATGCCCCATTTTGGCTAGTTCATCCTGACAGAAGTGGGAAAGTGTGGACTGCCCATGTGTGTTCAGCCCATTCTGGGAGGTGGCGATGCAGTCAGCTGGTTCTCCCTGCAAACTGGGAAACCCCAGAGGTAAAGCATCTTTTCCCCTCCACCTGCTCAGAGCCCTGGTGGTGCAGTGATTAAATTCCTGTACTGCAGCCACTCACTCATAGACAACAAAGTTGCGAGTTCAATACTAGCCAGGACTCAGGCTAGACTCAGGCCTGCATCCTTCTGAGGTCGCTAAAATGAGTACACAACTGTTGGGGGACAATGAGCTTACAGTTGTAAACCGACTAGACACCCCATAGCATGGTATGAAGCAGTATATAAATGAAGCTGCTTAGCTGCTTTGCCTTTGGTTAGATTTTTATTGGTTCATTTTTTTATTACTGCTAGAGGCACACACACACATGCCCCATGGGTGAAGTACACAAAGTCTTCAATAGACTTCAATAAAATCTGCAAACTTTAATCTGAAAGAAAACTATAAATATAAGAGACTGAGGGCCTTTGCAGACTGCCAGAAATAGTGCAAATTGAGTCCACTTTAATTGTCTTGACTCAGTGCTAGGGAATCATGGGAACTGTAGTTTATTATGCCAACAGAGCTCTCTGACAGAGAAGGCTCAATGCCTCAGAAAAAAATACAATTCCCATGATTCCCTAGTACTGAGCCAGGGCAGTTAAAGTGGACTCAATTTGCACTATTTCTAGCCATCTGCAAAGGCCCTAAATTACATAAATGTGGAGGATCTGCCAAAAGTAGTAATGTTAAATGACTTCTAAGTGAGGTGTTGATACCAGTCATCCAAGATATAATATACTTTGTGTGTTGTTTGCCTTCAGCTTGTCTCTGACCTATAACAACCCTAAGGTGAACCTATTACAGGGTTATTTTTGGTAAGTTTCTTCACTACCTTCCTCTGAGGCTGAGAGACTGTGAATTGCCCAAGATCAACCAATGGGCTTTCCTTGCCACTGGCTGACTTTCAGCAAGTCAGATCCTCTAGGCCTCAGAGGGAGGCAATGACAAATCCCTTCTAAGAAACTTGTCTTAGGGTCTCCATAAGTTGGAAATGACGTGAAGGCAAACAACATACTCCCTCCAGTTAATTTTCCTCCAGTAACCTTTTTGCTTTTTTGCATTTGTCATGTATTTTAAAATCTTTTTCCTCTTTCTTTCTTTTTTTTTAATTTAGCCTTTTTGAATTATAAACATCTCAATATGGATACATATGCACACCTAATTTTCTGACATTATTGCTTCTGGAATTTTTTTCTTTTTGGTTCTCTTCTACATAAAAAGGTTTCCATCCCCTCTTCTCTACATTCTTTTACTTTTGAGTTTTGGTTTTCCTCTTTTTCCTTCTTTTTTTGGAGAAAGAAGTCTAAGTGGAAGAAAAATGAAGAAAGAAGGAGAAAAAAGTAGAAAAGGAAAGTCAGGCAAGAAAAGTAAGAAGAGGAGAAATAATAAGAAAACTATGATAAAAGCATGTAACACGAGAGAGAATAGTAGAGTGTGGAAAGAAGAGAAGATACTGAAGAAAGAGAATAAACATAATAGGAGAAGAAAGTGAAGAAGGTGCAGAAGGAGTGAGGAGGTAGTGAAGAAAGGAAAAGAAAAGGAGAGAAGGAAACAAGAGAAGGGGGAAAGGGAAAGGAAAAGAAGAAACAGGAAAAAGTAAAAGAAAGCAAAAAAGTAGAAAGGAAAAGTGAGAAAATAGAAACAGAAACAACTGGATAAGAAGATGTGGAAGAGAAAGGAACAATGTGGAATAGAGTGTTGAGGAGTAAAAGTTATAGTAAAGTTGTTATTCCTTTTATGGAAAAATGTAGATGGAATCAAACAAAAAAAGGAAAAAATCATTATGAAGAAGAGAAAATTTAAAAAATTAAGATGGCTTTCAGTGTAAGAATGAGAGGGAAAATGCAAGAACTGCACTCTGCACAAAATATAAGGAAATTGGTGAAAGAAGAGACCCACACACACACACTACAGGCTAGATTTAGACATGAAATTAGAGACTTTAGGAAGGAAATAGGTACTCTGTTAAACAATATGAATACCATCATTAATGCATTATGTAGTATGTTAGATAACAGTGAAGAAAGATGTAAAAGAAAATAAGAAAGAGATTCAACTTTTTAAAAACAGAAAATCAAAGTTTAAAAAAGGAAGTAGATATCAAGACTAGTTAGCTGGCCTGGTTAAGAATTAGAAGGGTGGCAGAAAAACCCAATGGAAATATAGGAAGGAAAATAATAAGATAATTTGCAAGAAGTTTGGAATAAAAAAAGAGGTAACAGAGAGGTAATTAGATTGTGTCTGTAAAATAAATTCAGTAACCACCAAAAAAAAAAAAAAAAAAAAAGAAGAAGAAGAAAAGAAGAGAAAAGAATCTTCCATGACATCTAATTATGCAATGCATTATGTAAAGTTATGAGGTATTATATTTTAGCCATCCACCACCACAAAGGAATAGTGGTTGTTGAAAGGTTGGCAATTATACTGAAAGAGACCCCTATAAGTTCACAGAAAAAGAGAAGAGATTATTTTTTCTTGGTAGAGAAACTGGAAAAAAAGGGGGGGGGGGAGAATACACTTGAGATGGATAAATTGGACTCGATCAGCATTCGATTTAAAGAGGAAAGGTATAAAATTAACTCTATAGATCAAGCAAGAGAATTTCTACAGAAATTTAGAAAAGAATTTGAGAAATCCTATAAAGAACAGGAAAGTGAAACCTCTGACAGTGAAGCTGTTGATCAACCTAGTGGTGGGCCATGAGGACTGGAGAGACGAGACAAGAAAAGAATGAAGAGGGACCAAAGAGAAGTCATATCAAAGTAAAAAGGAAGGGTAAACAAGTTTGCTGGATATGAGTATTTCTGAGTAGGAACAAAGAAGAAGCAAAGATGTTGTTGTTGTTGTTGTTGCTGCTGCTGCTGCTGCTGTTATGTGCCTTTAAGTTGTTTCAGATTTATGGCAATCCTAAAGTGAACATATCATGGGGTTTTCTTGGCAAGACTTGTTGAGAGGAGTTTTGCCATTGCCTTCTTCTAAGGGAAACATGTGACTTGCCCAAGGTAACCCAGTGGGTTTCATGGCTGAGTGGGGAATTAAACCTTGGTCTCCAACACTCAAACCACTACACCACTGCACTACTGGGATTATGCACAGTAACTGTGAAATTTTTATTTTATAAAAAATTAAAAGAGAAACTACTGTATTTAAAATATGAGAATTGGTGCATTTGGGGGGACTTCAATGGAGGGGCTGAAATACAACTAGAAAATTAAAAAAATAAAGAAAATCAGGGGAAATTGACAAAATATTTTTTTACATACTTCAGTAACTGTAACTAGTAGATGCATGAGAAAAAATAGCAGGTAGGAAAAATGTTATTTTTCCCAATAGGGAAAAATCACACTTTGGATTAGATATGATCTGGGTATCTAAGGGTTTGAGAATCATAGAATCATAGAGTTGGAAGAGACCATAAGGGCCATCCAGTCCAACCCCCTGCCATGCAGGAACTCCCAATTAAAGCATCCCCAACAGATGGCCACCCAGCCTCTGCTTAAAGACCTCCAAGGAAGGAGACTCCTCTGGGGCAGCAGAAAACCAGCTTGTTCCCTCCTCAATATGACATCCCTTCAAATATTTAAACAAAGCTATCATATCACCTCTCAACCTCCTCTTCTCCAGGGTAAACATTCCCAGCTCCCTAAGTCACTCCTCATAAGGCTTGGTTTCCAGACCCTTCACCATTTTAGTGGGCCTCCTTTGGACACGCTCCAGTTTCTCCACATCCTTTTTAAATTGTGGTGCCCAGAACTGGACACAGTATTCCAGGTGAGGCCTGACCAAAGCAGAATAGAGTGGCACTATTACTTCTCTTGATCTAGACACTATACTTCTATTGATGCAGCCCAAAATTGCCTTGGCCTTTTTAGCTGCTGCATCACACTGTTGACTCATGTTCAACTTGTGGTCTATCTGGACTCCTAAATCCCTTTCACACGTAGTCTCATTCAGCCAGGTGTCCCCCATCGTATATCTGTGCTTTTCATTTTTCTGCCCTAAGTGCACTACCTTACATTTCTCCATGTTGAATTTCATTTTCTTAGCTTTGGCCCAGCTTTCTAGTCTGTTCAAGTCATTTTGAATTTTGATCCTGTCTTCTGAGGTATTAGATCTGCTCCAGAATCTTTCCGGGTATTGATGTTAGACTAACTGGATGATAATTGTTGGGGTCCTCTTTTTTTCCCTTTTTGAAGATGGGGACAACGTTTGCCCTCCTTCAGTCTACTGGGACTTCTCCTGTTCTCCAGGAGTTCTCAAAGATTATTGCCAATGGTTCCGATATTACATTTGCCAGTTCTTTTAGTACCCTTGGATGTAATTCATCTGGTCCCGGAGACTTATATTCATTTAGATTAACCAGGTATTCCTGTACTATCTCTTTATTTATTCTGTGCTGAAATTCTCCTATTCTGTCCTTTGCTCCATTGTTCTTAGGCTGAGCACCCTTTGCCTTTTCTGAGAAGACTGAAGCAAAAAAGGTGTTGAGTAATTCTGCCTTTTCTCTGTCCCCTGTTAACTTTTTGCCACCTTCCCCACCCAGTGGCCCTACCATTTCCTTCTTCTTCCTTTTGCTGCAGACATGCCCCAAAAAAGCCCTTTTTATTGTTCTTAACCTCTCTAGCAAGCCTGAGTTCATTCTGCGCTTTAGCTTTTCTGACTTTACCCCTACACGTGCTAGCTATTTGTTTGAATTCCTCTTTGGTGATTTCCCCATTTTTCCATTTCTTGTACATGTTCCATTTAAAACTTAGTTCACTTGAAAGTTCCTTATGTTAAGGAAAATGCAACATGGGACATACAGTAATAGAAATAAAATATGTATGTGATAGTCACAGTGACTAAGCAGGAACAATCATGAAGCTACACAGGTGAAAAGGATAATGTAATTTGGAAGCCTTGAGAGCCAAGGACAAAGTTATAGAGTGTATATTGAAAACACCTGTTATAGATTGCAAACACCTGAGATTCATTAAGTAGTCAAGGTAAAATGATGAAATACTTGGGTTGGTCTTAAGTATGGGATGATCTATGTAAACCAATCAAAATGAATGTACACGCCCACTGGGTGGAAACTGACTAGTGGGTGGTGACTAACAATGGCTATAAGTGCAATGTTTGCCAATGCATATTGTGGAGTAGAGATTGTGATTTGTAGGGCATATAGTATTTATATATAGTAGAATAAAGTAGATCTTTTATATAAGACTACTGAGTTGTCTGGTGTCTTGAGGGAAGATACAAGAGCCAGAAGAATCCTGGAGAAGTTTGGAGACATCTCAGGAAGAAGGGTGAGGAGGCTTGGAGAGTTTGTCAGGGTCTTCAGCCTATTCTCTGAAACTCTGCTGCTTGGGAAAGAAGCATCAACCATTGATCAAAGCTGGTCAGCTCTGCTGCATAACAAGGTGGTGAGTTAGAGCCAGAGGTGAAGAACTACAACTCCCATCATCCCTGACACCTTAGTCATCCATCTTGGTTTCTTGAAGCACCTCCCATTTTTCCTCCTCATTGCAACTGTTTGAAATTGTACCTTCAGTATTTCCCTTTTGAGAAACTCCCATCCATCTTGAATTCCCTTCTCTTTTAGTATTCCTGACCATGGGCTCACCCCCAGTATTTCTCTAAGTTTACTAAATCAGCTTTCCTAAAGTCTAGAATGCGTGTCTGACTATGGGGGGTTGCAGACTGCCAGAAATAGTGCAAATTGAGTCTATACTTTTAGGGTTAGGGTTAGTGCTAGGGAATCATGGGAATTTTTTTTTTCTGAGACATTGAGCCTTCTCTGTCAGACAGATCTGGTGCCACAATAAACTACAATTCCCATGATTCCCTAACCCTAACCCTAACCCTAACCCTAAAAGTAGACTCAATTTGCACTGTTTCTAGCAGTCTGCAACCCCCCTATGTCTGGCGTCTCCTTTCCACTGTATAATAAATTCCAGGAGAACATGATCACTCCCACCTCCCAAGTAAGGATCCAATCCCATTAACTATGTCTTCCCTGTTAGTTAGGATCAGATCCAAAATAGCTGACTCCCTTGTTGCCTCTTCCACCTTTTGGACAATGAAATTTTCTTCAAGGCAAGTGAGGAATTTGCTAGACCTTGAGGATTTTGCTGAATTTGAATTTCAGCAAATATCAGGATAGTCTCTTTCCTTAAATGTAATGGAGATCTGAGCCCATTTAACATGGGCTGAGCCCATGCTATTCTGGCCCAGGTACTCACCTGGGTTGATCCCTAGGTCAGTGCAGGCTTGGGTGGGTGTTTACCAGACCATCCCTGTGCTGCCCCTGAACCCACTATTGGCATGTACTCCTTATCTTGCCCTTTCATCCCCTCTACTGAAAAGCTCCCTTCACTGTGTCTGATGTGGAAATGGGGGGGGGGGGGGGGTCTGGCTGCATCCACATGGCTTGGCACCTAATTTCCACCGAATACACAGTGACAGGGGACTTTTTGGTAGGAGCAACAGCATAGTAAGGTAAGAACCACATTTTTTTTATTATTATTTTTCCTTTTTATTTTTTTGTGAAAGTGAAAGTTTATATATAGAGGGGGAAACATCTCTTCTTCTTTATTTATGATTCGTTTAACTTAAGAGTCATATGTTTCTTTAATTTCCCCGACCCTTTCCTACGACTCTACCTCCTATCTATCAACTCATTTCTTTCCCATCTTATCTATTATCTCATCCAACTCTTTCCACTATTATATTCTTCCTTAATCCTTCTCTTCCCACTTTCTTCTCTATTCCTTTTCTATCCCTTAGTTTAATTCCTCAAACCCCTCTCCATCCTTTTCCTTTTTTTTAATTTTTAAAGTATTATTATTATTATTATTATTATTATTATTTAAATTTAAATTTTTACACCATGTATAATACACATTATACAATCATGTTTCATATAGTAATTTTCTCCCCTCCCTCCCCCCCTGTAAGAAAATAGCATAGAGAAATTTACAATCAAATCTAATTAACAATCGATTTCGGAGATATGGAAAATATTGATTATCGTATTAACTTCCTCATACCTCATTTTACCTTTAACGTTCTTAATTACTGTTCCCCATTTGTCTTACCATGATTCTTTAATGTTTTCTCCAATATATTTTAATCTTCTTTCCCTAAGGAAGTCGAATAATATATTATTTTATATATTTAAATAAGTAATCCTTATTCCAATTTGATTTTTCCCTCTATCCATAAGCAATCACTGCATGAGCAGCTTTTAGAAATTTTTATTACATATTTTTGATTATTATCCAATCCTAATTCCCCTAAATTGAGAGTCAAGCAATTTTCTTTACTTAATTGTATTTCTATCCCTACAATAGTATTTATCTGTTGCTTAACCTCTATTCTGCCTAATGGCCTATTGGCTGGAATAAAGGCTATTGTTATTGTATTGCTTAACCTCTATCCAAAATTTTTGAACAAATGGACATTCCCACCACATATGAATGTATATTCCTTTAACTCCACATCCATGCCAACATTTGGATTGAAATTTATCATTTATAAATGCTTATTGGTGAGGTGTCCTATACCATTTTCCAATTATTTTCATTTGTTGTTCTTTTATATTTGTATTTTAATTGTTATAATTTCTTGTAGCCATATTTTAATTTATCTATATCAATCAATAAATCTTTTTCCCAGTTCATTGTCAATCCCTCTATCATTCTAAATTGGATTATTAACATACTCTGATGAATGTTTCCTATTATTCCTTTACCGCCTTCTAATTTTTTTAAATTATTTCTTCTAATTCATTTTGTTCATCAATATTTAATTGTGTTTCATCTAGCAATTTTATTATCCCTTTTATTTGAATCCAATATTGCTTACCTATTAAATAAGTTAATTTTTCTTCCTGTATTTGTGCCCCTGTTAAATCATACAAATCTCCAATTATTTTAAATCCCTTATTCTTTAATTTTTTAATTATCTTTCCAAGCTCTTCATTGTTACTTTTATTTAAATATTGAATTGGTAGCCATTTCCTATTTTTTATACCCAGGTTTTTACTCCACTTCTCCTATATTTTATAATTCACCCTCATTGGACCGATCCTTTTCTCTTTTTCTTTTTTCCCCTGAAAGATAGATACAAACTCCATTTGATTGTTCTGTCTTTCTAATTTAACCCACTTTGTATTATAATTATATTCTACCTCTATCATTCTTAGCAATTGAACCGCCTCAAAATATAGTTCAAGTGATGGGACTCACCATCCTCCTTTACTTTGATGTTCATATAATAATGCCTTAGATAATCTGGTTTTTTTATTCCCTGATATCCATTTTAATATTGACCTATCCCATTTCTTTAAAACTTTACTAGGAATTGTTTCTGGGATAGTTTGAAATAGATATAAAAACTTTGGTAGTACCATCATTTTGAACATTCTAATTTTTGTTAGCATTTTCCAATTTTTACTTGCCCATTTAGAAATTTGATTACTATTATTTTTTCCATAATTGATTATGATTACCTTGTACAATATTGTCTAACTTAGTTGGTAAATTTACATCTAAATATCTCATATTTTTAATCCCCAATTTCAGTCCTGACACAATTTGGATTTCTTTTTGTTCCCACCAATTTGTATTCAAAAACATTATCTCAGATTTATCCATGTTAAATTTAAGCCCAGAAATATTTTTAAATTTCTGAAATATTTCCAATAACTTGGTTACTGCTTGATTCGGTTTCTGTGTCACTATCAGAGCATCATCTGCAAATAAATTCAACTTAATCTGTTCTTTATTTATTTTGTATCCCTTTATCTCTTCTGCATTCCTAATCATATTTGCAAACGGTTCCATTGCTAATATAAATAATAAAGGGGAAAGTGGGCAACCTTGCCTTACTCCACTTTTTATTTTAAATTTTCTTGATTTCTCTCTGTTTATCATGATTTGTGCTTCTGTATCATTATACATTTCTTTGATGGTTTCACTAAACCTTTCCCCTAATCCAAAATTCCTACAAATTTTATATAGATATTCATGATTTATTGAATCGAATGCTTTGTAGACATCTAGTTTTATCCAGGCTAATTTATTTTTGTATTGTTTGGCATGATATAGTATATTAAATAAATTCCTTATCGGTTCATAAATGTATCTGCCTTCCACAAATCCATATTGTTCTTCTTTAATTAAAGAAGGTAAATATTCTTTTAATCTATTGGCTAAGATTTTCATAAAAACATTGTAATCTTGATTGCTTAATGTGATAGGATGATAAGATTCGGAATTGGCTGGATCTTTATTGGGTTTAAGTATTAATATAATTTCAGATAGTTTCCATGATTCTGGGATTATTTTATTATCCAAAATTTCATTGTAAATTTTAGTCGTATACTCACTCAATTCATTTTTAAAGGTTTTATAAAATATAGATGTGAATCCATCTGGGCCAGGAGATTTAAATCCTTTTAAATCTTGTATTACTCTTTCTATCTCTTGTTTGGTTATTGGGGAGTTAATATGATTACTCTGTATTTCAGTTAATTTTATATTTATATTTGTTTTCTGATCCTCCACTTTCTTCTCTTCATACAGCCCTTCATAAAATTTAACTAAGACTTCTCTTATTCTTTCCTCATCAGTTATTATTTCTCCTTTGTCCCCTCTAATTTTACTAATCCTCTTTCTCTCTTTTTTCTTTTTAAGGGATTTAGCCCAACTTTTCATACTTCTAGTATCCCATGCCTTAAATTAATTCCTAATGTACATTTGATTTCTTAATATAGTTGTTTGATCTAATCCTTTAATTTCTTCTCTTTTTTTATCCCACTGTTCTTTTATAGTTGTGTTCTTATGTTTATTATATTCTTTCTGTAACATTTCCACTTCTTCCATCAATTTCTTTCTATATACATTTTCTTCTTTTTAATTCCTATTTCTATACTTAAACATTTCCCCCTTACCACTGCTTTAAATGCATCCCATAGTATATGTTTTGAAATGTTTCCCCTATCATTTAAATCAAAATAATTTTTAATTTCCTCCCTAATTTGTTGTTTATTTTCTTCCTTCAGAATAACTACAGGATCAAAAATCCATTTTTTAGGTCTTTTAATAATGCTTCCTTCAATCTTTATGTATAATGCTGCATGATCTGTGAGCCAGATTCCTCCAGCATGAATTTCTTTTATCTTTAAACTATTGTCTTTTTTGACAAGGAAATAATCAATTTGACTAAATTTTTTATGTCTAGCTGAATAATATGTATTTTCATAATTATTATTTCCTGTGCTTTCATAACCATCAATAATATTCAATTTCTCCAAATTAATTTTAGGATTTTCCTTTCTATTCTTTTTCTTTCTTATTCTTCCCCTTATATTACCCTTTGTATTACATCTTAATATGTCAAAGTTGAAGTCTCCTCCCAGAAAAAGATCCCCCTCATAAAAGTTCTCCAATAGAGTTAACACCTTATTTATAAATTCCACTTGTTTTTCATTTGGGGCATAAATACAAGCAAACGTAACTTTTATCTTCTTTATATTTCCTTTAACAAAAATATGTCTCCCCTCATTATCTTTTTTAATCTTATCTACTTAAAAATTTATTCCATCTTTCATTAATATTGCCACTCCTCTTGCTTTATTTGTTCCCCTTGACTCAAATTGCAAATCCCATCCAGCATAGTTAAAGAGTTTGACTCTGTTTCTTCTTGAAATATGTGTTTCCTGAAACATGGCTATCTGAATTTGTTATTTTTTAAGCATCCATTAACATTTAATGACATAATATTCATATCAACCATTCAGTCTATTCCCTTTTCCCTCATTGGTTTTCCACTCTCCTTTTTTTGCTCTCTGATCTGCTGTTTCTCCCTTTCACCTCCCCTCCCCTGTTGCCCTTTCCCTCCCCCTCCCTCATCTGAACTCAGGTTCTCCCCTCCATTGAAAGGGGCACAAGCTTTTTCCCAGCTTGTTACCCATGTCAGATCTCTTCCCTTTGGAGATGCGTTCTTCACTTATCCCCCTCCCTCCTTATTATTATAACCTTTATTACTCCATATTTAATGTTACTCAATCTATTATAACGTTCCTATTCAATTATGACATCTACTACATTATACAGTCCATCACATTGTGCTTCCTCGATCTTTCCTGCTTCTCAGCTGTCTGTCGCATTTCTCTTTCCTTCGAATATCTTTTGCCTGTCTTGCCAGTTTAATTCGGACTTCTTCTTCTTTATCATCCTCCCCACTGACAGTTTCTCCTTGACCTTCTGAAAGTCCCAGCTGTTTCAGCAGTCCCTGACCCTCCTCCACATTAGTGGCTTTCAACAATGTTCCATCCTTGAAAACCAAGAGAACTGTAGGGAAACCCCAAGTGTACTTAATTTGTGCTTCTCTAAGACATCTTGTTATATCTCGGAGCAAATTTCTTTGTTTAATAGTCTCTGATGCCAGGTCTTGATAAATCTGAATTTTCTGTCCATTATATTCCAAATTTTGCATTGATCTCAATTTTTTAAAAACCATGTCTTTCATATTTTCTCTTCCAAATGCAATAATTATATCCTTCCTTCTGTTCTTTCCTTGTGTCCCCAAACTCCAGTGGGCTCCAGTGGGCTCTCTCTAAATCATTTGGAGAAATTTTTAAATCATAACTTTTCCACCATGTTGTCAATATAGTAATTAAATCACTAGATTTGGCTTGTTCTGGAAAGTTTCTTATTCTTAAATTTCTCCTTCTTTGTCTATTCTCAGCATCTATGAGTCTGTTTCGAAGCATTGTAACTTGATTATTTAGAGTTTCCAATTGTTGTTCATTGTTTTCAGCTTTCCCCTTTGCCTCTTCGGCTATTCTTTTTATTCCACTTATCTGTTCTGTAAGGATTGTAATTGTAGTTTGCATGTTAACGAGAATTTGTTAAGAAATGACCAGACTGTTAATAACACCCAAGAAAAACTACAATTTTTCTTTCAAGAAAACTTAGATAAAGAAACCCCTATTTTTCAAATATTTTATGTCTTTCTTTTTAATATGCATTACTTGGAGGCAAATCACAATATGTTTACTTTTTTGTAAGTAATGATTTTTTACTTTTTTCCAGGGTGTTGATCCCCTTGACATTCCATGTCATTGTTTTTGGATAATCATTTTCCTTCTCTAGGGGACCTCACACATGTCCCCTCTTCCTCTTCATCTAAATTTCCTTCTGCTTCTTCCTGATTTCCACCCGGTCTTTCCTCAGCCAATCTTGGTCTCTGCTGTATCATCTCTTCTCCTTTTCTTCATTCTCTCTTTTCTCCTGTCTTCTGCATCTTGTAGTGTTCTCTCTCTTTAACTTGCTTCATTCTTTTTTCTCACACATCCCAAAATTGCTTTGCTTCTGTTGTTGATGTAATAATTATATGTCTTTGATTGAACCAAAAGATCAGTCCATCTGGAATCTCCCATCAATATGCTATGTTCAGTTTTTTAAGTTCTGTTGTTAAAAATTAGTATTCCTTTCTCTTCTTCAACAATCTTGATGGTGTATACTTAAAGATTTGCAGTTTTCTTCCCTTAACTTCAAAAGGTATGTCACTATGGTATCTCAATAACTGATCTCTTATTTGCTTTCTCACAAAATAAATAATGATATCTTGTGGCAGTCTCTTTTGTTTATCTATATAGGAGTTTAGATGAAACATTCTGTCAATTTCAAATTCAAATTGACTCATGTCCTGTTCTAAATATTTTTCCAATTCTGGAAGTAACATTTGAGTTAAGTCTCATTTTTTTGTTGTTGTTGTTCCAGGAAACCTCTTATTTTGACACATTTCTCCCTTAATTTCTGTTCAAAGAAATCATCTAAGTCATCTTCTCTTTTTGATTTTATTTGTTCCAGTTTTTCTTCCAATCTCTCACTTTTATATTCTAATTTATCAAGTCTTTGATCTGCCATAGCCATAGCTAAGGTTAGTCTTTCTACCATTTGGTTTATCTCTTTCAGTTCTGTTCTTATTTTTTGTCTTATTTCAGACCTAAATTCCTTCATCTCTTGTCTAATTTCCATATGACTTTTTTTTTATTTCTTCTGCCAATGATGTGCCCAATGTCTGGTAGTCTTTGCTGTTCCAAGGATGGTCTTCTTTGTATTAATATTTGTGTCTTCATGACTTAATTTCTTATAGTCATTGACATTCTAGATTTGCAAAAAAATAAATAAATCTAACAACCTATTTTCTATATTTCTTATCTATTTCCTTTCCCTAGAATCTAATACATTTATATATTCATATATATGTTCATATATTTAAATCATTACTTCTATTATTTTTATTTTCCTGAGCTTATCACTAAGCAGAAAAAAAGAAATGGGCACTATACCAAATGGGAAAAAGAATTACATTGTTATTTGTATTACTAACCAAAATATTCAAAATATCTCTTTACCTGATAATTTTAATCATTCATGTCTATTCTATTAATCTCCCCAATTAATCTATATTTCCCCCTTTAAATCTAACCCAATCTCAGTATTTTCATCCTCAATCTATCTGCTTTCCATCTTCTTTCTTCAATTCTCCTCCTTCTACTCCTCCTCCTTGTCCTGTTGTATTCAAGACCTCCATCTTCTTCTCTGCAATTAATTACAAAGTCAATATATAGCACCAGTCACAGTCCAACACAAAGTTATTACTATCTTTCTCCTGTCTTGATCACTGCCACCACTTTAAAATGAATATTATAACCTACAATTCCCAGAGGCCACCATGCAATCTTCCATTTCGTGCTTCCTGTTGCCAGTCTTTACCTAAATATCTCTGTCTCTATCTTTATCTTGCACCTACAAATCCCAACGGCCCCTTAATTTCCTCTCCTCTATAGGTTTCCTATTGCATCACTCCTCGTCACCATGCTGGCAGCTCCTCCTCTTTCCCAGTCTCTCTCACTGTTTCTACATCTCAGATTCAAGGTCTCTCCTTATCACTTCCAATCACTCCATCCATGACAAACTCCCACTAGCAAATGTCCAAATTGTATCACAGGTAATCATCTTCTTATTAACTCTTTCCTTCTAGCTTTGGTCTCAAGCACAGTTTCTCCAAGTGTCTTCTCAATCCATAAAAATCTAAATTTTATTCAAATTTAAGTCTATAATCTCCAGAGTTATGCTTTAAATTCGCTAATATCAGTCCAATTTGTTATATTTTCTTGTATTTTCTTCCTTTAATTTTGTTTGTGTGTCCCTTTTTCATATTTCTTATTTGCATTTTATATTTTTTCTATAACTTATATAGTTCTCAATATATAGTTACATATAGAGCTTCTTGCCAATGTTGAGTACCAGCTTCTACAAAAGGAGCCCACAATTATTGCTATATAAAAACTCACTGTTGAATTATAATTGGTGGCATCCCAGTTCACATTGCAGTAGAATCAGCATGACCATGGCTTGTCCAATGGTTTCCTTTGTCTCTTCTTTCTTCATTTGTCTCAGAATCAATTGTGATCCAAGTTTCTCATGAATTGTAGATTAGAGAACAGACCTTCCAAGGAACCCTCTAAACCCCTCATGCCAGAGGAGTATTTCTGACCACTCAATGGATCTTTTAGTGGCCTTGTCACCACACTGACCAAGATGTCACTCTCCTTCCATATGAAAAGGCTTCTCAGCAGGATGTCATTACCAACCAGAAGTCCCCTGATTCTGTCTTTTGATGTCTGTATAGTTTCTTATGTATCTTGAATCTCTATATACTGTTTCTATAAAAATCAATGGAATGAATAACCTCTAATTTCCAGTTTATTTCTTGATTTTATTTTGTATTGCCTTTTTTTATAATACAAGTAGTGCTCTGTATCTTAACCACTTATCCTTCAAATAAATTGGTCTTCTGAAAAAAGCTTCATATGTTGCTCCATATGTGCAGCCTGGAATGAAATCTCATTTGATACTTATTTCAAATTCTTAACAAATATCTCCTCACAGAATGATTATTTAAATTCCCATCAGCCTTAACCTTATCATAACATATACATCCATGTTAGGAGCAGTGCATGGTGTTTTTTGTTTGTTTGTTTGTTTTTGTTTGTTTGTTTGTTTTTGTTTTGGTTGGGAGCTTTTCTTGGCACTAACTCTCTGGATGATTTTGCAGGCTGAAGGTTTTAAAAATGGACAATTAACCAAAGTGACTTTAAGGAAAAATAAGTAAGGACAAACTGATTTTACATCAAAAATAATTATTTGTTTGTTTAAAAGGGTAGAAAAAGATAGCCAAAACCAACATACTACTCAATGCAAGCTGTTTCTCAAACGAAAAGACAGCATGGAAGCTTAAAATCCTTTTCCTACTCACTTAATTGTGATGCTTAAGGTACTACAGACTAAAACACACACATGAATTTTCTCATCCTTCAATGTGACAAAAATGACTGGAGACTGGAGGAGGGGAGCAAGACTCAGAGAAAATGTCAAAGAAAGAGCAGCAGGTCTAAGACAGGAGAGCAGGTAAAAGAAAGAGTGTGATTCACTCTGTGTGTGTCTGTCTTCTAATCTCTTTCTAAGTTGGAAACAGTCTTAGAGTGAAGGGAACACCTCTGAGTGAGGCAAAACATGACCTACACATGTGCTTGCAAAGGGGCAGAGGTGGAATGCCTTTTCAGTTCTGATAATGACCCTTCAGTGATCTGAGCATACAGTGGTCTGAGCATAGAGTTGTGTACACCAGACAAAAAGCCAAACAAGTATAGATATTTACCTTCTTCAAAATCCAGGTGTGTTGACCAACCTCTCTGAAGGTTGTAGGATATCTCTCAATGGGTGGTGATGGTGGTAATGTCAGTCTGAGCAAGTTCAGCAGTTCTCCATTCCATAGAAGTAATATAACAGCTAAAAACAGTAATTGCTCTCATTTAATGCAACCATTTCCTTTTAAGCAGGAGAGAGAGGGAGTGTGGAGTTTAGGATAAGGCCTGCTTTTTTCTCAAGTTGCACAAAGGTTCCAGGTCAAAACTCCACCTTTCCAGTATTTTTACTTAACAATTTGTGCAGACTTTGGCAACAGATAGCTTTCCTGTCTTATATATCAAAGTCTAATATTCATATTTATAGAGCATAACATATAACATCCATAGGAACTAAAACTTCGGTTAAAACTTTCCAGTTGTAATAATTTTTGACTTTTCAAAGTAATCTAATCTTTAATTCAAACCAAGCAACAAACAACATAATACAACTCCAAATCTGTCAGGCCCAGTCCACCTTTTTGTTTAGAAGCTTTTAATCATTTGAACCTTACTCTCAGTTTCTTGCCCTGTCATATAAAATCCAATAAATCTTTCTGTCCAGTGGAGTCCCCACTCCTGCTGTCACCCAGTGTGGGAGGTGGGGCTTCCTGGGGCAGGGCTTCTGGGGCAGGGGATAGGGCTTCTGGAGGCAGTGCATTTGTTCTCCTCATGAGGAGAATGAGGTAGCAACAATAAGATGAGGGGGCATGCTTGGTCTTCCTCAGTGCCACCATGTTGTTATCCTCATGAGAAGAATGAGGCAGCAGCAGCAGCAAGGAGTGTGTGTGTGGGGATTTAACCAGGTGTCACCCCTCTTCTGGAGTGTCACCTGATGTAAGCTGAACCCCCTGCACCCCCTAGTAATGCCATTGTTTCTGCCATTGTTTGAATGGGATCTCATTAGTCAGAACCGGTATAATTTGAAACATGTAAATGTTGGCTCTCTTCTGTCCTGCTGGATGTGCAGTAACAAAAAACAAAACTCCTTGGCCCGCTAGCAATGCCAACATGGAGCACTATCTGAGGTATATGTTCTCAGATGTAGCTAACTGTAGCAGAGTATGGAAGCACCAGTTCATTTTAAGTATTGACAATGCACTGACTGCACTTGAATAAACTCACAGACACTTGTTGATATCTTCTAAGTCCTTGGAGGTTCTTTATCATAAGTTGTAATATTTACAAATATGTACAAACACTCCTCACGATTCTCATCGACTTATGCCATCTGTTGTAATACAGCTTCAATCCAACAATCTAACCAACTCCAATCATCAACAACCCACTCTCTCCAAACCACTATCATCAACCCACACATGTCCTGAGTCTCCTGGTGCCACCTGGTGCTACTTAGCATGATGCAATGTGATGAATACCTTGAGCCTAGGGAATTACTAAAGTCCAGGTCTTCTATGGGATCTTTAATCCTATGTTTAAGGAAGTGGCTAGGGAATAGACTGATAGAGACAAAGCTTTACAGTTAGCTGTAATTTATTTGGGGATTCAAACATACAAAGACACTTTAACATACACAAGCACTCAGGAGTAAAGTAGTTAGCTTGGATAGGAAACACAAGGCTTTCTTGATTTTTATTTCATGATTGAAAAGGCCAGCTTAGGACTTGACAGTGGCTGCTCCAATTATGTATGAAGAGGGATAGACTCAACCATTATGAAAGGGAAAGTACAATGGATAGAGCCAGGGACTCTAGTCAGAGATCACAATGGCACAGTGTTACCATGAAATCTATCCAGACCTCCCAATGTACCTGAGATTTTGGGGAGCATTTATACTCTTAATCCTAGCCTGAAGTGAAGAGCTGCTATTGTATATCAAAGGATTCCGATTACTGTTCTTTGATGTAGACAATTTCCAAAGAAGAGGAGATAGGATGCTGATGTTATCTCACTCTTAGCCAGTTGTAAATCTCTGTGCCTCTTGAATTCAGAGGGTGTAAATGTCCTGCCCGCAGCTCCTAAGACTGGTCCTTTTGATCTGCAAATGGTTGTAAATGCAGATGTGACTCTGTTTGGAGTGCCTACGTGAGGCTCAAGCTTTGAGTTCATGGTGGTAAAGGCTCCTTCCAGCCCAGGGCTCTGACAGGGACCTAAAGGTGGGTCTTGATATCAAACCAACCATCGTAACAGCAATCTCTATTGCAATCTGATACCAAGTGCTCTGACTTAGCAATTCTAGCCCCACAAAATATTTTACAACTGTTTAAAGGAACATTGTTCCAACAATAAAGTACTTTCAGCAACACATTCATTTTTATCACTGAGATTCTACCAGGAAGTTACAATTTTAACCATTTCTCCAGCCACATTTTGCTCCATATTTTGACATAATTGTTCTCATGAAGATTGAGTTTTTATTTGTAATATTAACACCTAACTGCTTACGTATTTATCTAAAACAAAAACTGACTATTCATAAATTATTTTCTTCTCTGCTTTTTTTCATATTTTCAGTTATCATAAGTTTTACCTTTATTTATTTTAAAATCTGCAATGCCACCAAATTATTTGAAATTCTTTTAATCTCATATTCAAATTTTCCATACTGTCCAATCTGAGAAGATCACTATATCATCTACAATTGCCATAAGTTTGTACTTATATTCTTTAGTTCAGCACCTTTAATTGCATCATTCTCATATGGTCTTTTTCAACATCTATAAAATTATCAAAAATTAATGATTAAGGACATCCTTGACTCATATCCTTCTATATCTTGCAAAGTTTTTCAGTTCTCCATTTATCAAAATCTGAGCACTCTGAGCATCATATATGAATTTAATCCATTCGATAAAGTTTTTCCCAAAGTTCATCATTACCAATACTAAAAATAAAAAGGCTAACAAATATCGTCAAAAGCTTTCTCAGTATCCAAAAATAAATAAATAAATAAGTAAATAAATAAATAAATAAATCTACTTGTTTTGCATTATGCTTCTCAAAATATTGCAACTTCCAGTTGGCTATGGCATCCCTTTGAGAAGTCCCAGAGCATGTGTGCAAGGGGTTGACTCAAATAACATGGTGAAAGGATAATTGAAATTACTATTCAAGTGATCCAAAATACCTCCTTGGTGTAGGGGGTTTAGAGGAGTCCAATGTGTGCTTTGATTTCTCCTCTATGACTCTTAAACCCCCAGATGACCCTGGATCTGGGACTCACTGAGAAAGAAAGGGAAGAGAGGTAGAGGAAGCTGCAGGACAAACCACAGCTGTGTTATTGTAGCATCTGTAAAAGGATGACCAGAATGCCATCAATTAATTTTAATTTGTGAGTGGAGCTTGGACTTTTATTTTCATTGATGTCTTTCATGGACTTGGCCTAATAACTTCAGCACATAACCTCTAATGTGAAACTTATTTTGACACAATAAAAGACTAGAATTAAGAGAAGAAGAAAACTGCACCTGGCAACTAAAAGATTAGAGACTTCACATGATATAACAAAAGAACAAAAAGTTGAGATAAAGTAAGGAAGATATAAAGTCTAAGAAATTTGGTGACTTCTGGTAATTTTGGAAGGAGATTGGAAATATATAAGTATAAAAGATATTACCAAAATTTAAAAGACCCGAGAGAAGAAAGACATTTATATAATGTGCTAAAATTGAAATTGAAATAAAACACAATACTACTAAAGAGTTAAACTAACATTAAGTAGCGTGGACAAGATGAGCGTGGGAGTGAGAAGACGCTTGAGACCATAGAGGCATCCTTGGAGGTGTCCTTGGAGTTGCAGTTGAGGGAGGAGAAGAGGAGAGGTGACGGGGCGAGAGGTGGCTGGAGTTGGAAAGAGATCAGGGTGGAGTGGAGGACCCAGAGGAAAGAGGAGAGAGGAGGAGGCAGGGCGGAGAAAGGATAGAGGATGAGATGTGACAACAACGAAACATGAAAGCAGAAATCAAGAGCGATTATAAGGCACTTCCAAAGAACATTGAAAAGGAGGAGTTGGAGGACTATAAGATAAGAAGCGAAAGTAAGAAGTGAACTAAAGGCTGCTGGGACTTGTAGTTTAAAGCTTAAATTTGGGCTAAAGCAGGAAGAAACATTGAATTTAGAGATTGTTTGGGACTTATACATATAGGAAGTATACAAAACAGACTGAACTTGTATTGCAATTCTGAGAATGAAGATCTTATAAAGTCTGAAGGTAATATAAATTGAATAAGAAAGAAGGAAAATAAGAAGAAAGAAGACCTATATCTATATCGATATCTAGATATAGATATATAGATATCAATTTAGACTTTGACTTTGCATTTCTTCCTTCTTTTCCTCTCTCCCTAAATTCTCAGACTGTATAAATTGTTGATAAGAATTGAGGTTCTGTTGTAAACCAGCTAAATTAGTTCTCTTTATTTTAGATATTAAGGAAGGGTAGAGGGTTTCTCCTGTTAATTGATCCATTTATAGAAGAACAATAAAATATAAGGAATCAATATAGGATTGTGGTGTATAGAGAATATAAATAAGTCAGTAATAATTTAGATTGGAGTTGGTAAAGATAAATACAAGGATTTTGTTTATAGAGATTGTAAATAAATGAGAAAATAAGTCAAATTGGTTTTAATAAGAAAAATTCATAGACAAAATATTCAGAGATAAAATGAAACAAAAAAAGAAGATGCAGTCAAAAACTTAGATAGCAAAAGTGCAATCTCAAATTCAATTACCAAGAAAACCCTCATTAGATCAACAAAAGATCCCAGATGCGAATCAAATTCTAGTGGAGGAAATATGGAAACTGAGAGCTGAGATAAGACAAGAAATGAAAAAAATTAAAGCAGAAATAAGACAAGAGATAAGGGATGAACTGAAGGAAATAAATCAGACGATGGAAAAATGGCATCAGAATTGTCAACAGTGAGTCAGAGAATAGAAAATTTGGAATTAAGAAGTGACAGATAGGGAGAAGAATTGGAGGATTTTAGGAAAGAAATAGAAAATGATCTAGATAAAAAGATGATCTGGGAACAGAAACTAAGAGAAAAATGTATTAAGATAAGAGAAATACCAGAAAAGAAGGAAGAAAATTTGATGGAAACTTTTATGCTGAAACTAGACAGATTTTTGAAAAAAGAAACACAATAATTTGAAATGGAAATTAATAGAATGTTCCATCTAAACTCCCCAGTAGCAAAGCAAAGAAATCTGCCATGCGATGTAGTTGTATATTTCCTGAGGAAACAAACTCAGGTCTGACTGCTAAAGAAACATAGTGAAAATCCATTGGAGACTGGAACTTAAAATATTTAAAGATATTTTGGTGAGACTTCTGAGGAAAAGACAGGAATATGCATTTCTAACATCATACCTCAGACAGGAAAATTTACCTTACAGATGGGGACAACCAGAAGGCTTAACATTCTGATATAGAAAATGAAGAATTGTGATAAAGACAGTCAATGAAGCAAAAAGATTCTGGAATCTAGAAGAAAAAAGGAAAAAAAAAAAGAGAAATTCAAAAGTTAAGAGATGAAGAAGATAGAAAGGGAAAGGAAAGGGAAATGAAAGAAAAAGAAAACAAAGAAGACAACAAATGGAAAAAGGGAATGAACTGGAAATATCAAAGAAAATTTAGATGACTATGATGTTGAATAACTGGATAGAGGAAGAGAAAACCTAGAAGAAAAATAGAGTTGAAAATTTGTTGTTCAATTCCTAAAATTTCAAAATTTTATGTAAATTCAAAAATAGAGTCCAAAGACATAATATCTGATCCAAATGGACATTTTGTGGTAGTGGAAATAAAATTGGCAGGTCAAAAAGTTTTAATTGTTGGGATTTATGCACCATTGGTAAATAAAGGAGATTTCCCCCCCCCCCACAATTATTACATAAATTTCTAGAAATGGCTACTAAATTGGGTACATGAGGACCAAGCGGGGTTTTTATCTAATAGATCTATTAAGGATAATACCAGAAATCTAATAAATTTAATAGAATACCATGGGAAAAATACTGATAACAAATTGGCTTTATATTTTATAGATGCAGAGAAAGCTTTTGACCAAAATAATTGGAAATGTATGTTAAAAAATCTAGAAAGACTGGATATTGGAACAAATTTTTTGAGTTGGGTAGAAGCAATATACCAAGAACAGGAAGCTTTCTTATTAATAAATAGGGAAAAGACTAAAAGTTTTAAAATACAAAAAGGGGTAAGACAAGGTTGCTCTCTTTCACTGTTATTGTTTATAAGTCCATTGGAAATTCTTAATAACCAAATTCGAGAGGACAAAATAGTAGGAGTTAAACTTAAAGATTTAAATTAAAAGCATTTGCAGATGATATGTTATCTGTTCCAAACCCTCTAAAAGTATAGACCATCTTTTAAAAATTTTCAGACGATATGGAGAAGTCTGGGGATTTAAATTAAATAAAGATAAAACTGCAATGTTATTAATGAACTTATTGAATGAGGAAAGAAAAGAATTAAGTGATAAATCAGGATTTCAGGAAAAAATATGATTAAATATTTAGGAATTAACTTTACGATAAAAAAAATCAGATATGTTTAAAAATAACTATGATAAAACCTGGAATGAAATAAAGAGAGACTTGGATAGATGGAGAAAATTAAATCTATCATGGATAAGGAAAATATCTACTATAAAAATGAACATCTTGCCAAAGATGATGTTTTTATTTTCTAATATACCCATAATTATAAATGACCAACCATTTGCAAAAAGACAGCAAGATTTGGACAGATACATAAGGAATGGGGGGAAAAACAAGGGTAAGAATGAAATAATGCAAGATGAGATAAGCAGGAGTAGACTGGCATTACCAAATTTGAAACTATATTATTATGCCAACTGCCTTAATTGGATTATGGATTGGATGAAATTAGAGAAGAGAAGGAATCTGAAACTAGAAAGATATGATAATAGATAAGGGTGGCATGGTTATTTATTTTATAACAAAGTTAAGGTACATAAAGAATTTAATGATCATTATATTTGATGTTCATTGTTAAAGGTTTGGTTGAAGGTGAAAACAAATTGGCGAGCTGTTATCCCAATATGGAAATTGGTAAATGAAGCTTTCTTGAAGAGAGAGGTAATTGACAAAAACAAATGGGTAACATATGAGGATCTAACAATTAGAGATGAAAAATAAAAATGAAATGAAAAGCCAAGAACAATTGATAGAAAATGGATATAATTGTAACTGGTTTACATATAGACAACTCCAAGAAAATTTCTGATTGATATAAAAACAAGAGAAATAGGAATTATTGATAGTGAATTTGAAAGAATACTAAGATCTAGGGGTAAACATATTATATCCAAATTTTATAAGATGTTAAAAATAGATATGGAAGAAAAAATAATTAAATTTTCTATGATAAAATGGTCCCAAGATTTAGGACAGACTATAAATTTGGAACAATGGGAAAAGACAGGAGCGTAAGATTAAAATATACTTTGAATTATGGGTTTAAAAAAAACTTTTATAAAATGCAATACCGCTGGTATCTCACCCCCTTTAAATTATCTAAAATGAACAAGAACTCTACTAGTAAATGCTGGAAATGTGAAGAATCATGGGTACATTTTATCACATGTGGTGAGGCTGCAGAAATGCAAAAATGTATTGGCAAATGTCATGAACCAAGGTTCTCTGTTGCACTGGCACAAAGGACACAAGATGGCTCTTTTTGGGTTTAAACAGGCCACAACTTTTATTTAGCTGTACAGGGTATATTAATAGCCAATAAACATTAACAAATTTGTCATGTGTGTAAGTGAAGGTCTAACCCCCTGAGTGGGTCATGTTACACATGACAAAACAAGTAAACAATAATAACAACAAATTTACCAACCCCTCCCCCCAGAAATGATGTCATATTTCATCATATGATGCAATGCAATTTTATGACATCAAGCCTTAAATGCTTATGTCATTTCCTTTAAATTTGTTTTATGCCAAAATTTTCCCCAATTTTAATTAACCAGATTAAATTATTCTGTGGGTTGGGGGTCAATACCAGCCCTACAGTACAACTACAATTTCAACTCATAGACCCTATTCCCAAGTTGTGACAAAGCAATTAAAAACAAATGAATTGACACACCATGACCCATTCCCAAATTAATTTACTTAAACATAATCATAATTAATAATAATAAATCTCAGGGAGGGTGAAAAACCCAGGGAACAACCCTGGAAAATAATTCCCTCCCAGCCCCCGAAGGCGACCAGCCTAAGCCATGGTTCAATTTGCTTTATCTCTTGTTGACATATATAGCCAATTTTGCACTTTTCACATTGATCCAAATCTACTGTCTCATTTATTTTTATTATATTAGAGTTTGTACAGATTGCCTGCTTTGACTGCAAATAGGGCTTCCAATAATTTTCTCCCGTATTAAATGGTAAGGATTGAATATCACAAATCCAATTTTTCTTAGTTTTTGGGGCTTTTTCATCATAAAATGTCATCAGTTTTATCTGCCACATTGATCCTTTTATTTTATAATCCAAAATTTTTACCATGATTGAAAATCTATATGAATCAATCATTCATCATTTTCACAAACAAGTTTCCATGATTTCCATATAGAGCTGATAACATTTGATCTCTCCAACCCAATAAAATGGTTTCATCTGTCAAACATGACAAAACATCAGAAACGGCTTCCAGGGTCTGACTGCCGCTTTTCCTAAGTGCATACAGTGTACTGTATGATGATGATGATGATAATAATAATAATAATAATAATAATAATAATAATAATAATAAATTTTAGTTGTATCCTGCCCCTCTGTCAAACAGTTGGGGCAGCTCACAGCAGTTAAAACTCCATACAGTATATTAAAATACAAACCAAATCCCAAAACCCTCCCACCCCTAAAAAAGAATTAAACCAATAATAGCATTAAAACATGATAATTAAAACAAAAAATATTAAACACACAAAAATCTACTGACAAACCAAAAAAATAAACAGAGCAGATATTGCAGCCAAAGTTGGGGGGAAAAGGGAGGAGGGGGGCTCCTGAGGCCAAGAAACCTAATTAGGAAAGGCCTGCCAGAAGAGATCTGTCTTAACAGCCTTTTTAAAGCTGCTTAAGGTTGTAATCTGATGGATCTCCTCCGGCAGGCCATTCCATATTCTGGGAGAGGCTACTGTGAAGGCCCTCTGGGAAGTAACCAACAGCCTTGCTTTCATCGGCTGCAGCAAATTCCTCCCAGAGGGCCTGAGTGTGTGGGGTGGATTGTATGGCAGGAGGCGGTCCTGAAGGTAGGTTGGACCCAAGCCATTTAGGGCTTTAAAGGTAAGAGCAAACACCTTATACTGGGCCCAGAAACTAATAGGTAGCCAGTGGAGAAACTTTAGTGCTGGTCATATATGGTCTCTCCTAGATGTACCTGAAACCAATCTGGCTGCCATGTTTTGCACTAACTGAAGTTTCCAAACCAAGCACGAGGGTAGCCCCATGTAGAGCGCATTACAGAAATCCAGGTGAGAGGTTACCAGAGCATCCACCACAGCCTCAAGGTCCCTTACTTCCAGGAAAGGGCGCAGCTGGCGTATCAGCCGAAGCTGATAACAGGCGCTCCTGACTGTCACGTTCACCTGATTAGTCATTTGAAGCGATGGATCTAGGAGCACCCCCAGACTACGAACACAGTCCTTCACGGACAGTGTGACCCCATCCAGGACTGGAGAATGTAACCCAATTCCTGGTTTTGGGGCCGCTACTGTGAGCACCTCTGTTTTGTCTGGATTCAATTTCAATCTGTTTTTTCTCATCCAGTCCATTACTGCCTTAAGACAGTCACTGAGAGGAGAGATGCCATCGGGAACTGAGGTAGCCAACAGGGACATTGAAAAATAGATCTGGGCATCATCCGTGTACTGATAACACCCAGCCCCATGTCTCCGGATGATATCTCCCAGCAGCTTCATATAAATATTAAACAGCATCGGGGACGGGATGGTGCCTTGAGGGACACCACAGGTGAGATCTTTTTTTGCAGAGCAACTGTCCCCGAGAGACACCCTCTGAGATCTGCCTGAGAGGAAGGAATAGAACCACTGTAATGCAGTACCTCCGATTCCTAATCCACCCAGGCGATCCAAGAGGATGCTATGATCAATCGTATCGAAAGCCACTGAGAGGTCTAAAAGCACCAACAGGGTCACATTACCTCTGTTGATGCTCAGACGAAGGTCATCAGTCAAGGCAACCATGGCAGTCTCAACTCCAAATCCAGTCCTAAAGCCAGTTTGAAATGGATCTAGATAATTGGTTTCATCCAAGACAGCTTGGAGTTGAAGAGCAACCACCCTCTCGATTACCTTGCTCAAAAATGGTAGTAGGGAACCTGGCCTATAGTTGTTCATATCCAGGGGGTCCAGGGAAGGTTTTTTTCAGAAGCGGCCTGACTGCCACTTCCTTCAAACAAGATGGAATATGACCTTCCCTGAGGGATGCATTGAGGATGTCTGTGAGGAACATCCTCAATGCATTCTCCCCCCCCCCCCCCATACGGCCAGCCATGATGAGCAAGGATCGAGGAGACAGGTCATTTTCCTCACTGTTTAAATGTTCAAAGGTTACTAATTGTAAACTAGCAGCTATGTCATGCAACCTAAAAGTTGATACTAAGTCTTCTCCAGCCATATGTATGACTTTCCATTATAATCCTCCTAAAGCAGACAGTTTATTTGCTTGTTTCTCAATATCCCAAGAATTTGCTACACCAACTCCTGTTCCCAATGTGTTGTCTAATAAATCTCTTTTATCTCATTTCCACAATTTTTTTCTTTATTTCCTGCAAATTCCAAATAGGGATTTACATATTTACTGCATTCTGGTCTCAGTTTTGTTACATGAAACATAGTAACATTTAGCCTAATATTCTATTGGTATAAATTTGGTCCAATTACAACAGGAGTGGGCATATGCCATTGTTTCATTACAGTAGTTAAATTTTATTTTACAGTTTCATTAGTAACATTTGTTATCTGAAAAGCTAAATACCCTAACCCAAAGGCCTAGTTCTGTTTGTCTCGGGATTTTTACATCTTCCTTCAGTCGTGTTTTTTTTTAAAAAAAAACAAAAAACCTCGTACTATTACTTCTTGTACTTTAGAACAGTTAAATTCAATATCACATTTATGGCTTCAGCTTTGATTATTAATCATCAACCACTGTTCCCATTGTTCGGGCCGTGTATTGTTAAAATGACCAAGACATCTAGTTACATATGTTAAGTTTCTAATCTCCCCACTTATCCAAATTGTTTATTTATATATTTCAAAAGGTTTGTTCCATAAAACTGACAATCTAACTCTTCCTATCTGGTGTCCCCCCATAATACCATAACATGCTTTCTCCCAACATGGTAACATTCACAGTGGTACTATTCACACAGTTTGTTGCACTATGAAAACGCAAAATTGAATATTGCTTTTTCTCCCACTGAAGAAAGGAATGATTTCTTTATTTTATTACATCTTCCCACCTTGCGGTTGCAGTTATCCCTTTGTTTAACTCAATTACCCCAACTGTCAAGAACACATTAGCTTAATGCTTTCCTGCCAGAATTTGCATTGATTGAGATTTATGGGAGATGGGATTGTTAAGATATGGTTAACTATAAGGTTTGAAGATGTGAGGTTATGCTGTAAGGGTTAATGAGTTGTAATGGGGAAACATACTGGCTGAGAACTTAAAGGCTTTTGGAATGTGTGGGATGTTCCTGCCTTGGTTGAAGCTAGAGACTTGAGTTTAAAAAGATGGTTAAATATATAATGAGTTGGGTTATAAGGTTTTATGTATAGGTAGATTGTTTGATAGTTTAAATAAGTGATGGGTTTAGAATTTATTATGTTAAGTTGGTAAATAGGTTAGATGCATATATGTGAGGATACTGATATCAATGTGATATGAGTCCCTGGCGATAGATCACACAAACAGAGTGCAGATGTTGCTTCAAAGTTGTTTTGCCTACTGTCTCTAGGAAGTTATGGATTCACACACATTCTGCCATTTGTTGGATTTTCTGGACAGTAAGACATTACATCTTATGAATGGCTGAATTGTGGGAATTTGTGACCAATCACTGAGTTACACCAACTTATGGGTAGGGACATTGCTATCTTCTATAAAAGTGTTTCAATGTGCTTTAATTTCAGACTTGTCAAAGAAGTCATGGACCTGTCTGCTCTGTTTTCTTTACTGCAATAAAAGCTACACTTTTGACTTTAAGTCTGGGATCTGTCTTTGTGTCTAAAAGAAGACTTTGTGGACATGCGGTACCTGACAGTTTGACAAGTATCACCAGAGGAACCTGGTTCTGTGAACAGAGTGACTACCCAGTATGTCTGTACATCCAGGATCCACAACTTTAATTTAAATTTTTCATCATGGAAGATGCCTGAGGAAAAGTGTGCCTGAACCTGGCTTTATGCCTGGAGGGAGTAGCCAGAGTTCTAGATCGGCTTTCGTGGGGTGACTGCCAGACCAGGTGAAGTTCAATGAAAGGACATCGATGGAGCCCACCTGGAAGGCTCAGCTCCGGAGGGGCTTAGAAGGGATGAAGGTCTTCAGCTATTGCTACTTCAAGGGGGAGGAATGCTGGTGAAGCCTCTTGGAAACTCACCAGAGTGGCTGAGAGAGATAACAAGCCTCAGAGGAAGGCTTTGGAGGAGAAGGACCGGACTCAAGTCCAAAAACTGCAACAGGAGGTTGCACAGATGTGGAAGGCTGTGTTGGAGGCAGTCCAAACAATCCAGCGAAGGAGAAAAAAGGCCAAGGATATCAGGAGAGTGGAACACCTGCCCAGTGCCAGCAACTCCTGAGTCCAGAGCCACTTGAAGGAGAGCCCAGGGGAGCTACCAGACCAGGTGGGACCTACAGAGCCACGGCTCCCACCGCCCGGGCTGATTGGTGAGGCAAGGCTGGGTCAAGCTGTCCAGGCCAAAGGCACTGGTACAAGACTGAAGCCGAACGACCAGAAGGAGGCACCTGGGGGAGCTCTGGATTCAACGGGGTCCCAGCAGCAACTAAAAGACAGTGAGCCAGTAGAGCCAGTGCTCCAACTGCCCTGCCCTACTGGACCAGCACCAACACCTCAAGCAGTCCAGAAGAGAGCAACTGAGACAACCAGCATGAAAACCCAGAGGGAGGATCCATCATCCACCCCAAAGGATGGACCTGCAAAAATGACTTCCCAGTGTGAGGCGTCCTGGAAGCCAGGGAGACAGAGAACTCTCACTGCAACACAACAGGTTGATCCAAAACTGGACCTTGAAAAGGAAAATCCCAAGATTGCCATCCTGCACAAGTGTGTCTTCAACAGTGGTTAGACCCCAAACAGTATTTTTTAGTACCCGGTGGGTGGCTCCATTGTTCCCCTTGAAACCGTTGTGGGGACCGGGAGAAATAAGACAGACCAGGGGGCATGGAGGGGTTGCTAGAATTATGTTGATCCCCACAAGGCCAGGCTGTGGAGGAGCTAGTGGGAGATCAAAAGGGAAAATCCCTGGCCCAGAGACTTTAAAGCGACAGCCTGGTCAAGAGAGCACAGATAAAGTCCGGGGAATCAAAGTGCCCCCTGACAATGACCAGAGCTAAGTGGTGATGGGGCAGGAGGAACTAAATAAAAAACGATGGCTCTCCAGACAACCTGCCACGATAACTCCAAGCCGGCAGTGCCCAGGAGCCTCTGAGTTGGATTCTAACTGCTCAAAGCTGTGGAGAGCAGTGAAACCACAATTGAATATGAATCACAGCCCAGCTACGCCAGATGAGGGAGAAAACCCCCCAGCTGCACAAGAGAGCCTGCCAAAGCATGATCGAGGGCTAGATCAATTCTGCTCATACCCAAAGGACTGCCCCCTCCCTGAGTTGGGGGACTCAAGCGCGGTGACACTTCAGGAGAGACCTACCTTGATTTGGGAGAAACAAGAAACTAGAAATCCCAAACTGCACAAAGACCAAGTGGCTGAGATTCACCCTGAGGTGCCCAATGATAGCCTTAAAGGCAAAAGTCCCAACTGTAGGGGATCCAGTGAAGCCAAGAAAGACAACCCGAGAGGCGAGGGCAAACCCCATTCTCCTCAGACAGACTGTGGCTTCAAAAGTTTGATATGGACTGAGTCTGGGGATGGGGTGAATGCTAAAGAGTCCAGAGACTTGAATTTGACAACCTACCACAGAGGTTCAGTAATTGAACATGCTCACATCCAATCCCAAGTGATGGCAATTCTTAAAGACTTAGACCACTGGCTAGCCCAAGAACTTGACCCAGATTTAAACAGGACCAAAGGGCACAAACAAAAAACTAGAGGGTGGCTTCAGACTAGCTACTTACAGGACCCAAAGTAGCTCAGAGATTGCAAAGGGGTTGATCCAGATGTCAGTGCTGATTCCACAGTTGTCAAAAGCAATTCCAATGCCCTACAGACGGAGGATAAGTCTATCAAGTCAGACTCTGAATTTGGGGGGCCCGCTCCTCAACATTCTCAACAGAGGCTAAGTGATGCCACAGCCCAAGACAATGCAAAACCATATTTGGCAATTTATTGAGGCCCACAGCCAAAAGGTGTTCTACCGACTGCCAAACAAAGGATTTGCCAAAAGGGATTTAGCCCCAAGAGGTGCCAGAGCCCAGCTTCCTCAGTGCTGAACCACAAGGGTTCCAACCAAAGATCCAGCTTCCAGCCATCTTCCTCAGGCCAGAGGACAGAGCTGCAGAGGCAGAAATAAAAGCAAGTTCCACAATCCAAGACTTGAGTGCCTCCACCACCCCTGCCTTTCAGATTTTCACTCAGAGCTGAAGTGATCAAAAGCCTGGCTTTTGAGAAGTGGCCTGCAAAGAGATCTTTAGCCAGTGTTTGGAGGAGAAAGTGATAAAACCCTTCCTCAGTGAGGGGTCATACAGAAGTCACTTGGGGGGTGGGTGGGGGGGACTTTGAGGTTTTTGCTACCAGCCCAGAACTGAAAGAGACTTTTGCCATAAAGAGAGAACTGCCAAATCCAAAACCTGAAAACAGAAGACCAGCGAGAAAAACTGTTAAGGTTATAAAAAATAAACAAGCGATGTGCCTGCTTCATCCTTTGAAAAGCCAAGACAATGAAGTCTGGGATCCTAACTGAATAAAGACATTTTTTGTTTTAAAGATTCACAACGGCTTATGGTTATATAAAGATACCATGTGTGTTAAACTATCACCTGAAAGCACAGGTATAATTTGATATAAACAATAATTTACTGCTAATAATTGACTACTGCTGACTTTTTGATGTGACAGACATGGTTATTGTTGTTATGGTGTGTGGGTTGTTAATTAAATATATAGATATATGATTAATAGAACAATTAAGATTGCTGTGTTATAAGTTTAAACTGTTTGCTTTAATATTACCTGTCTCATTTGGTGTGTTAAGTTAGGATGTTTTAGGCTTGGTTCATAAAGGGGGGGGGGGGGGAAGGTTATCTAGACATCGGTTTATTGGTGATACAGTTTGTTTTAAGGATTAAATATCTGGTTTAAAATTTCAGTTATTGATATAATACTTGATGTGTTAGATAAATAAATAGACTGTAGGTTTTATATTAGAGATTGGTTTACATGGATATACATATTTGATATATAATATGCTTGCTTTAACTAACATGATACTAATACTAATGTCTGTGCACGAATCCATCAGGGTAGTATATTCCTTCCCTTTTTGATCAGTAGCTATTGCAAATTTCCTACTATCACCAGGTTTTCTAAATAGTTTTCCCCAATACTGTCATACCCCTGGCTTATTTGTCTTTGTTCTGCAGCAGTGGGGCAGCCCTAACAGAACTCCCCTTCATCTTCCGCCTGATGCTCCTGGATCAAAGCCTGATAAGTGACTTCCTCTAGGATGTCCTTATCTTTTGTCAGCTTTTTAATCTGGTGCTGTACCTTCCTATCATCTTTCATTGGGGCACTGGGTTTTTCACTGGCTTTTTTCTTTTCACGCTTTTCTGCTAATTGTCTCAAACACTTAGTGTTTATTCTGTCTAATTTATCCATGTCCCATCCCTGTTCCCTCAATTTTCTCCACAAGAATACTCTCTTTGTAGGGGTGGGTTTTCCTTCCTCCTTGGTTTTTACTCCCTTAGGCACCCATTTAGAGGTGACCTATTTTACTCCTATTTTGCTAGGAATCTGTGCTTTTCTTATAGCCCCAATTCCTTGTTTTTTCAGGCTAGCAAATACTTCTTGCAATTTTTTTCCTACTCGGTCTTGTATCATTTTGATCGTACATGGCCATAATTAAAGCCATATTTGATTTCCATTCTGGATTTAATCCTTCAAAGGGGGCCATGAAAACACTAGGCTCAACCTCCATCAGTTCAGATATTGATTCTGACTTTCCTAATATTTCTGTTACCCTTCTTCCTGTTTCCCCTTCTAACTTAAAAAGTCCTGCTCAATACATTCCCATATGTACTCTATTCCAAAATACCATTGGGTCTTCGGTTGGACTCTGTTCCATGTTAAGGGACTACAATCAGGGTTGTCATGGGAAATTCCTTCCTCACAATAATCGTAGTCATCCCCTAAATGGTAATAAACTTGTTTAACAGATCTCTTTCCTTGCTCGTTCTTCCCCACCAGAACCTCTTTCAAAAGTTTAACCTTTTGATTAGCTAGTTTTGTCTCCTCCTCCCTAACTTCTAGCTCCCTAGTATTTATTTCTAAGATTCTATTCTCTTTCCTTAGAACATGGTTCTCATTTTCCAATTTAATGTTCTCCTGCATTCTGGTGATGTTTTGAAGCATCAAGGCTCCATTTTTTGTTGTTTGTTTGTTTTTCCTCTTCTAGTTTTTCCTTTAATTCAACTGTCTGCATGTGGCACTGGTCTATTCCTTTTAAAGCCAAGAGTGCCATTACTTTAATTTGTTCCCATTTTTCTGCATTATCTGCCTCTTGACAAAGCCACAGCTTTAAATAGTTTCTCCTCACTCTTTCCCATATCTTATTCAACTGTTCCTTAAAATACTTCACCGATTTTTCCCATGATTCCTCAATTTTCTTATTAGTTACTATATTTCTATAGTCTACTATATCCTCCAGTCTCCTGCCTAATCTCCACAATCTTCTATTAAAGGAGCTTTCAGTACATTCCCTTCCACAGAATAGAAATGGTTTCCATAAACGAGTCCATTTTCCTCTATGTTTCCTTTTTTGTTCTTTCTTTTCCCAAATAGAGCCATATTTCCTTCTGACTCTAAATTCAATTTAAGCAAAGGTGTCCCTCTGATTCCACTCTCCAACCTTAACCCCATCAAAATGCTCCAAAAATCCCCACACTTTCTCCCAACTATTTCCTTTATCAGAGAGCGTTAAAGGCTTCAGAACAAGTGACAAGCAAAAAGGTTCGGAGAGATCAAATTTGGTTTTTCAATCACAAACCAATTCCTCGTGTCTCTTATATACTTATCCTTCACCAAGGTAAGACTAAACTCTCTTGGATCCTGCCGACTTTGCCAATTTTGTCATGAACTGAGGTTCTCTGTTGTTCTTTTGATCCAGAAAGAAATTTAGCTACCCTAGACAACAAAGACATGTAGGAAACCAGATTTTCAACAAAGACACATAGGAAACCAGATCTGGGTTTAGACACCATGCATGTAACATTTATTGAAACATAACAAATAAGACAGTCACTTAAGTATCAAGAGCTCTTACACACACACACACACACACACACACACACACTCATACAACATACTCACAAATGGTCCTCCACTGAATGTTGATCAAGCATCCATGAAGGCTGGAAATCACTCTCTCTTTATACCCACTTCTTGCCATTTCTTTGAGAAAAACATGTTTTACTGGTTTCCATAGTTTCAAAACAGACTAATGTTTTATCAATTGATGTTCTGCAGCTTGGAGGTACACCTTGTTTGTACAAATTCCTTCTTGTTTTGCAAACTCTCTCTACTCCAGCTGAATCAGCATTGCTTTAATTTCTCGCTTTCAATATCCAAGTCCATCCTACAGTAATGCATTGCGCACAGCCATTTACTCTGGTTTAGGACCATACACTTTCAACCAGAACTCACTCATTCATCACACAAGTTATACATATAAAAGTAAAAGAAATATTAAATATGGAAATACTGCTAGATCCTAAAATGTATTTATTAGGAATTAGTACAGATGAAAAAAATAGAAAAGGAGTATAGAAAACTCTTACTTCATATGACAATAGTAACAAGGTTAGTTTATGCAGCCAATTGGAAAAAATAAAGATTGCCAATTGTTAGAACCTGGATGGTGAAATTATATGACCTCCTGGAAATTGACAAGTTAACATATTTGATAAAAAAAAGATGTTAGACGACTTTAATAAGGAATGGAAACCATTGATCATATACTTGCAACGAGACTGGGGGACAAGTTTTGTAATAGGATTTTAGCAGTTTATTAATGGTATACACATATATCTTCATAGAAGACTAAGAAAAAATGGATGATAGAATTTTAAACAAATAGTATTAATAAAGCATATTAAGTGAAAAAGTATGAGGACAATAGGGATATACATATTTTTCTGAGGTAGAATGAGAAGCAATAGTGAAACAAAGACTTGAAAGACATAGAAGTATGTTATGTTAGGGAACATCTAGTGTAGGTTAGTTTTGTGATGTGTGTTCTTTTTTCCTTTTTTCCCTTTTTCCTTTTATTTTATTTCTTTGTCTTTTTTTCTTTTGTGTTGTGTGTAATTAGTTATTTATGTTTAGTAATCTCATTGTTATATTGTATGTGAGTTTTAATCAATAAAATTTAATATTTTTAAAAATATTCCAATTTATCTAGCATTCTAGTGATATCTCACAACATTCTCACTGGCAAACAAAAGAAAAGAAAAGAAAAGAAATAAAAACCAGCTTGATCTTAATGAATTACAACTTTTCTAAACTGTCTTAATGAATTACAACTTTCAAAACTGTCTCACTATTATTGCTGGAAATTATTAAAATTAATTATTAAAAATAATCACTTCTGAAATTGATATTGGTCTATCATTCTTAAGTTAATTCAAGACCTCAAATGCTTTTCAACTTAAATATGAATAAGTGTGCTAAGTTGGTCTATCCTTAAGATACGAAAATTCTCTTATATTTGCACTGGCCAAATTTAAAAGGTACCATTAACACACAACATGTTTCATGTTGCGCCTGTACAGTATTCAACAAGAAGAGACAGATGTTTCCTATTGGTGGCAACTGAATTTAGGAATATCTCCCAAAGGAATAGTCCGCAGTGGCGAAATAAAGTGGCTTCTAGCCAATTTGAAGGCAGGATGTTTAGATGATGCACGAGGTGAAATCGGATGGAAAGTGAAATGGGCCTAAAAACCAGATCAAAAAGAAGCTGAGATACACATACTCAAGGCAGAAAATGCCCATCATTGTGCGGGGATATAAACAGCCTGGTTATAAACAGTATCTTTATAACAGATCCCAAAAAGATTTTGTCCACAGCCATGAGGACTAGAAATATAAATATGTATAGTCTCCTTCATCACAGACTTGGAACACCTACTAAGGAATATCAAAGAAGAAAGTGCTAAGGCAGGCTTAATGTTGAACATAAAGAAAACAAAAATAATGACCACCAAGGACCTTCACAAGTTCAACCTAGACAATGAAGAAATAGTAAAATAATTCTCATACCTGGGATCAAACATTGATAAAAATGAGGACTGCAGTCAGGAAATCAGAAGAAGATTAAGAATGGGGAGGGTGGCTATGAAAGAACTAGAAAGATTCTAAAATGCAAAGATATACAACTCAGCACAAAAGTCAGAATCATACAAGCCATTGTATTCTCTATTACCATGTATGGATGTGAGAGCTGGACAATTGAGAAAGAAGATAGGAAGAAAATTAATTTATTTGTGATGTGGTGCTGGAGAAGAGTGCTGAGGATCCCATGAACAACCAAAAAGACCAACAAATGGTTCCTAGAGCAGATCAAGCTGGAAACCTCCCTGGAAGCCAGAATGACCAAACTGAGGCTGTCATACTTTGGACACATCATGAGAAGAGAGGACTCTTTGGAAAAAACAATAATGCTGGGAAATCTGGAGGGAAGTAGGAAGAAAGGAAAGCCAAATGCCAGGTGGATGGACTCTATTAAGGAGGCCATGGGTATGAGGCTGCAGGAATTAAGCAGAGCAGTGGAGGTCAGAGGGTCTTGGTGATGTCTCATCCATAGGATCCCCATGAGGTGAGATTAACTCAAGGGCAGTTAACAACAACAATGAATAGCTTGTCTATTTATCCAAACCAAAGCCCCCTCTTGTTAAATCAGTATTTCCATTTGAAGTCCATTCTTCTTCCCTGTCAGATTCTATTATGCTACACAGATGAAAGCTTACCTGATGATCAATTAACAACACATGAACTCAGTAACACTTTCATCTGTTTTCTGGAAGTAGGTATATGTGCTTCAGAGAACACAATAATTAAAATGTGATAGTCACAAATTACTTAGATAATATAAGCTTTCAACATGATACACTTCAGAAACACTCCCAGCATGTTGTCCTTTCTCAACCCTGGTCCTAACAACTACACACAGATTTCTTTTCTTCCATTCCATTCCACATCTATCTTTTTGAATAGGGATGCAAAAGGATCTTATAGCATCTTTTAAGACTGTATAAAAGAAAGAATCTGGTAACATGAACTTTTATAGATTTGAGACTACTTCCTTAGATGCATGTTTGGAGTGGAGGATTCAGAGACAGACCTATGATTGTGTGTGAGAACGTCAATTCAAATTTGAAACCTTGTGAATATGTGACAAGTTTAGTTTTAAATATGGTCATTGTGAGAAAAGACAGGAGGAAAACTGTTGCATAAAGCTAAGGAGAGTAGATAACCATATGAATGAGTATAGATTGTAGTGTGGGAGACAGAAAGGGGATGTTATGAACTGGTCAAGTTTGCCTTCATGAGGAAGGGGGTTAGATAGTGTTGAAATGTGTGTAGTGTGCCAGGAAACCATTGTCTCTATCAGTGGCATCACTAATAATAATAATAATAATAATAATAATAATAATAATACATTTTTAATAGCCTGCCTCTCCCTGCAGATCGAGGCGGGTTACAACAATTAGGAATAACAATAAAATACAATATACAATTAAAACCAGATTTCTAAATAACCCCAACCCTCTCCCAATCATAAAAAGAAGCAAACTAAAAACCATAGCAATATAAAATGAATAGCAATATAAAATAGTAATTAAAAGCAAAAGAAATAACAAATTAGATAAAATTAGAGGTAGTTAGAGGCAAAACATTATCATTTTTGGGGTAGACGGGGGATATCAATATCAGTGGAGCAGAGGATAATCTGGAAAGGCCTGCTGGAAGAGATCCGTCTTAACAGCCTTTTTAAAGGCTTCTAGAGTGGTAATGTGACAGATCTCCTCTGGCAGGCCATTCCAGGAGCGGCAGATGAAAAGGCCCTCTGGGTTACTGCAACCAATCTGGTGTTATTAGGCTGCAGTAAATTCTTCAAGAGGACTTAAGTGTGTGGGGTGTATTATATGGAGGAAGGTGCTCCCACAAATACTCTGAACCTAGACCATGTAGGGCTTTAAAGGTTATAACCAACACCTTGTACCGTGCCCAGAAACTAATTGGCAGCCAATGGAGAGATTTTAAAACAGGTGTTATACGGTCAACTGTAGATGTACCTGCGACCAGCCTGGCTGCCATATTTTGCACCAATTGAAGTTTCCGAACTTGGTACAAGGGTAGTCCCATGTAGAGCATGTTGCAGAAGTCAAGACGAGAGGTAACCAGCACATGTACCACTGTTTCTAGGTTGCCTGGCTCCAGGAAGGTTCACAGCTGGCGTATCAGCTGAAGCTGATAACAAGCACTCTATCTGAGGTGGCAACTGGAGAGACGAGTCCAGGAGCACTCCCAAGCTGTGGACACAGTCCTTCGGGGGAAGTGTGACCTCATCCAGAACTGGTTGACATATCTCCACTCTCGGATTAGGGACCCCTATAGCAAGTACCTCCATCTTATCTGGATTCAGTTCCCTCATCCAGTTCATTACTGCCTTAAGACATTCATTCAGAGGAGAGATGCTGTCCTTAGTCACTGCATCAGTCCAAGACATAGAGAAACATATCTGAGTGTCATCAGCATACTGAAAACACCCCGCCTCGTATCTCCAGATGATCTCACCCAGCGGCTTCATGTAAATGTTAAATAGCATAGGAAACAGGATGGCACCCTGAGGGATGCTAGATTTTAGTTATCTTTTAGAAGAGCAACTATCTCCCAGCTTCACCATCTGGAGTCTGCCTAAGACAGGAGTAGGCAACCTTTCACCTTTAAGGACCCAGGGACTTCAGCTCCCAGAATCCCAGGAGCTATTGGCCAACATGGGACTATTGGCCAACATGGCTGAGGCTTCTGGGAGCTGAAGTCCCTCGGCCCTTAAAAGGGAAAGGTTGCCTACCCCTAGCCTAAGACAGTGGTAGGCAAACTTTCCCTTTTAAGGGCCGAGGGACTTCAGCTCCCAGAATCCCAGAAGCTATTGGCCAACATGGGACTACTGGCCAACATGGCTGAGGCTTCTGGGAGCTGAAGTCCCTCGGCCCTTAAAGGGGAAAGGTTGCCTACCCATGGCCTAAGAGATAGGAATGGAACTACTGCAGTGCACTGCCCCCAATTCCCAACTCTCCCAAGCATTCCAGAAGGATACCATGGTCAATGGTATTGAAGGCCGCTGAGAGGTCCAAGAGCACCAACAGGGTCACACTTCCCCTGTCGATGCCCAGATGGAGATCATTGACTAAGACAACCATGGCAGTCTCAACTCCATATCCTGTACTAAATCCAGATTGAAATGGATCTAGATAATCAGTTTCCTCCAAGACTGCTTAGAGTTGAATAGTGACTGCTCTCTCAATCACCTTGTTCAAGAATGGCAAAACTGAGACTGGCCTGTAGTTGTTTTTGTCCAGAGAGTCTAGGGAAGGCTTTTTGAAAAGTGGTTTACCCACTTCCTCTTTTAAAGGAAGTCAGCATTCCCTAAAAGATGCATTGATTATGTGCCTCAACAGCGCCTTAGTTGCATCTCCCCCCTGGACTGCCAGCCAAGACGGGCCGGGATGGAGAGACCAGGTCATTTTTTTCACACTACCAAGGAGCTTGTCAACATCTCCAGAACTCACAGACTCAAATTGATTCAGTATGACAATATTCACGGGGTCACTGGATACCTCTCCTGTCACTTCTGCAGTCCATATCGGCTTTTATCTGAGAGATTTTATCTGCAAAGTGGTTATTTAAAGCATCACAACAGGCTTTAGTTGGTTCTCAAAAAGGGTTCTGGATGGGGGCATTTGCGTTAGATCCCTTACCACTCTGAACAGCTCTGGCAGATGAGACTTCGCAGATGCAATACATGCAGAATAGAAAGACTTCTTAGCTGCATCTATTACCTTTCTATAGGAATCAAGAAAATCCCTATGATGTGTCTTGTCAGATAAAAGTCAAATTTTTTACCAGCGGTGCTCTAGTCATTGTCCAGCCCACTTCATTCTCCTAAGATCTTCCGTATACCAAGGCTTACACTTTGAAGTGGGTAAGGACGCTTAGGAGATATAGTGTCAATAGCCCTCGTAAGATCATTATTCCAGATATTAACCATTATTCCAGATATTTGACAGAATTGCCAGCATTACCAACCATTAAACATTCTAGAGCTTCCTGGAACCTAATGGGTTCCATCAACATTTGAGGGCAGACTATTCTAATGGGTCCTCCACCCCCGACAGGGGAAATAGTGGCCTTCAGTCCAAACTTGACCAAAAAATGATCAATCCATGACAATGTGGAGATACTATATCCACCCACGGATATGCCTGTTCCAAAGAAAATACCACATCAAGGGTATTTCCTGCACAATGTGTAGGCCCAGAGACTAATTGGGTTAGGCCCATGTTTGTCATGGAAACCATGAACTCCTGAGCTGCACCAGTTAAGTTTGTTAAACCAGCCTCAAGCAAAATGTTGAGGATTAGAAGCCTAGGCAACTCCAACACCAGCTCTGAGACCAGTTGTGACAGCTTGGCTAGGGAGTCTGTTAGGCAACGGGGTGGAGGGTATACTAACAGAATCCCTAGACTATCCCTAGTCTTTAGGCTTAGGTAAATACACTAGGGGGTGCAGGAGATGCAGGGCATGTGGACCACACCAGGTGACAACCTAAAGGGGGTGACACCACTGCTCCTCAAAAACCTATCTTTTGGCAGAAACAGGCTGTGGAATTCATCTGCTTCCTTTTAAAATGCTTTAAGAGATGGTGGGAGTGTGGTGAAGCTCAATGGGAGGAGAAAGGAGAGGCCCCAGAACTTTTTAAAATTAAAATTTCAAAATTCAAAATTTGAAATTCTATTTTTTTAAAAAATGAAAAATTTAAAATTATTTTAAAATTTTCTTTCAAAACATCACATTTTAACCAATTTTTTCACTATGTATATTTGAATACATTTAAGTTGTGCATATGATATTGTCATTTGAAGGTATCATTTAATTTTTTCTAGTTGTTTATGGCCCAACTATTAGCATTACATTCAGTTGTATATGGGACTTAAGATTTATGAGTAACATTAGTGTAAAAAACATTACTAAGGATTCTATATGGTGTGACATGTGTGGAGGTCAATGGAGGGGGTGACACCATGAGTAACTGCACCGAGTGACACCAACCCTAGTGATGCCACTGCTCTCTGTTCAACCCATTGCTGAGGGACAGTAGTCTGTGGATACATTCCATTTCTCCTATTTCTCTTTCAAATGTTCTTTTGTAGTTCTTTTCATAGAATCATAGAATCATAGAGTTGGAACAGACCACAAGGGCCATCCAGTCCAACCCCCTGCCATGCAGGAACTCCCAATTAAAGCATCCCTGACAGATGGCCATCCAACCTCTGCTTAAAGACCTCCAAGGAAGGAGAGAGACTCCATCACACTCCGAGGAAGTGTGTTCCACTATCAAACAGCCCTTACTGTCAGGAAGTTCCTCCTAATGTTAAGGTGGAATCTCTTTTCCTGAAACTTGCACCCATTGTTCCAGGTCCTAGTCTCTGGAGCAGCAGAAAACAAGCTTGTTCCCTCCTCAATATGACATCCCTTCAAATATTTAAACAAGGCTATCATATCACCTCCTAACCTCCTCTTCTCCAGGCTAAACATCCCCAGCTCCCTAAGTCGTTCCTCATAGGGCTTGGTTTCCAGACCCTTCACCATTTTAGGTGCCCTCCTTTGGACATGCTCCATTTTCTACACATTCTTTTTGAATTGTGGTGCCCAGAACTGGGCACAGTATTCCAGGTGAGGCCTGACCAAAGCAGAATAGAGTGGCACTATTACTTCTCTTGATCTAGACACTATACTTCTATTGATGCAGCCTAAATTTGCATTGGCCTTTTTAGCTGCTGCATCACACTGTTGACTCATATTCAACTTGTGGTCTACCTGGACTCATAGATCCCTTTCACATGTAGTCTCATTCAGCCAGGTGTCCCCCATCGTATATCTGTGCTTTTCGTTTTTCTGCCCTAAGTGCACTACCTTACATTTCTCCGTGTTGAATTTCATTTTGTTAGCTTTGGCCTAGCTTTCTAGTCTGTTCAATTCATTTTGAACTTAAATCCTGTCTTCTGGGGTATTAGCTACTCCTCCTAATTTGGTGTCATCTGCAAATTTGATAACTATGCCCCCAATACTGTCATCCAAGTCATTGATAAAGATGTTGAATAGCACTGGGCCCAGGACAGAGCCCTGTGGCACCCCACTGGTCACTTCTTTCCAGGTTGAAAAGGAGCCATTGTTGAGCACCCTTTGGGTTCAGGCAGTCAACCAATTACAAATCCATGTAACAGTTACTTTGTCTAGCCCACATTTTACCAGCTTGTTTGCAAGAATGTCATGAGGAACCTTGTCAAAGGCCTTACTGAAATCGACTTCCGGTGGCATGGCGGGCGCAAGGATCATCACTTCATCTTGCTCTGGGTGACGATCACCTGTTGCGGGGACAAGCTTCACTCAGAAGGTATTGGAGTGAAGGAATTTGTTTCCCCGATAAAGGGGAAAACAGAGGGGCCCATTTCTGAGGTGGAGGGGACCCCCTCGCCTCCAAATTGAAATTGGGAAGATCAGGAGAAGCGCGGAGGAGCCCAAGCCTCAGAGGGCAAGCCACGTCCGCAGCAGGTAGCCTGCTTTAGGCACAAGTGCCGCCGCCACTTTAAGCAATCTGGGTGAAAGTAAGCTGAGAGGGAAAGTTGCAGACACAGCTGAAGAAGTTACCTTCTACAAAAATCCTTTGCTGCACAAAGATTGGAAGTGGCAAGTTAATTTAATTTAAGACTTGAATCCTGGGATTAATCAGTGAAAGTGTCTATTACAAGAAAAGGAGGTGTGGAGAGGTAAAGATACCAAATAGACACTTTGTTTAGTAACTGAAACTGTAACCCTGTGGTACTGATGAATTTGGACTGAAGTGGATTTTTATTATCTGACTGGAAAAATGAACTAAACTGGATTAAATTGAAGAAATTGACCTAATGTAACTGGACTTAAGTGGATAATTGAATTAATTGGACTGAGTGGATTAAGGGGCTTGCTATTTTTTTTAAATAATTTCAAAAGATATTGAATTATGAATTCCTGATGTGAATGTTTGGTGAAGTTGGATCTATCAAAGGATATAGAGAAGGTATGGACTAGATTTTTGAACTAACAATAATAAGATTGGAGTGACTTTGCAAGGAAATTGAAGCAGTATTTGATTTGCTATTTAGACTGGAATCCTGACTTACTAAAAAGAAGACAGTACAAATTGATCTACTGAATTAACAACTGTAGGATTGGACTGACTTTTTTTTCTTTTTCTTTTTCTTTTTTTTAAAAAACTGAAACTGAATTACTACTTCACTTACTAAATAGATTGGAATTATTAAAAGTGGACTGAAAACGGAAAAAGAAAAAATATAAAACAGGAAAGAAGTGACAGCAATCAACTGAAGAAGAGATGTATATATATTAGATTGTAATTGATTGTAGCTGTTGGTATTTAATTATACTTGATTGTATCATTATTGATTTAATTTGGAGGAGAAAGAATTAATTCTTTAGAATGAATATTGAGAATAAAAACCAATAGACAGTCAGGTTAAGATAACAAATAATAATTCTAACTAGAGAAGATCCTTGAGTGTGCCAGCTAGATAGATAAGAGATCTCCTAATACATAGTGGTCATGATTTGTTTAGTCTGGGAAAGATAAGGGAAAATAGAAGAGAAAATAAGGGAAGGGTGACATCTAGTGGAGAGAGTGGGGAGAGTGTGAATATAAGAAATCAGTTTTGCCCTCTTATCCATTTTCTATTTTCTATTTTGTTATATGCTCTTGGTTTATATTATCATATGAGTACTGGTATATATATATATACCAGTACTCATATATATATATATATATATATATATATATATATATTACAATTGATAGTTATTTAAAAAATAAGAAGAAAGAAAATTAGTGTAAACTTGATATTTGACATTTGAAATTTGAATTTTGAAATTTGATATTTGATATTTGAATTTTGATATTTGAAATTTGGTATTTGAAATTTGAATGTTGATATTTGTTATTAGAAATTGGACATTTGACATTGAATACTGATATATTTGAAAATTATTGAGATTACTGAAAACAGATAGAATAAGCAAGATGGCAACAGGAAGAAAAGCAAGTGCACAAGTAATGACAATAAACCAAAGAAGACCTTCAATGGAACCTATAAAACTATCAGATCAGAATGAGATGATGTTGGAAGAAATGAGACGAATACGGGAGGAGATAAGAGAAGACAATTTGAAATTAAAAATGGAGATGAAACAGGAAGTGAAACAAGAGATTAAATCTGAGATGTTGGACATGAAACAGAAAAAATGACAGCAGATATGGGAAAGATAACAAAACAAAATAGGCAAACTGGAAAGCAATGCAAAAGCAATGCAAAACAGATGGAAAGTAAAACAGAAGGAATTTCCCAACAGCAAAAAGAAAACCAAGAAATCATGACTAAAATAGAGATCAAACAGAAAGAAAACTGTCTTAAACTTAGAGGGATACCAGAACAGAGTACTAGCTGACTATATTGACCTCAGCACTAGCCGACTATATTGAAGAGCCTGCAGAACAGTTCCCGTGGGAGCTAGACAGGATATACTGAATTAACTCGAAAGCAGCAAGGACAAGAAAACTGTCATGGGATGTGATAGTATATTTCGTGAGAAAGCAAACAAGAGACCTTATAGTGCAGCAGAGCTACAAAAAAGATCTGACAATAAGTGGCAGGATGATTCATATTTTTAAGGATGTACCAGGGAGGGTGCTGAAATTGAGGCATGATTATGCTTTTTTGACTGATCAATTGAAAGTTTATGGAGTACCTTTCCGATGGCAAGATGTAGAGGGATTGTCTCTTACTTGGAAACAAAAAAGATATAGACTAAACACAATAAAAAAAGCATGTGATTTTTGAAAAAAACATAGAAAGGAAATTGAAGGAGGCAAAGAGAGTAGCCCAAAGGAGGAAAGGTACGGAAAGAGACCATTGGAAAGGACAAGACTGCAGGAAGCTTATAGGAAAGAAAGAGAGAAAGAAAAAGAAGCCAAAAATCAGGACACAGAGGAAGAAGAGGAAGAGGAAGAAGAAGAACAGGAGAAACAAGTCGAAGAAAGAACGGAGATAGGTTGAACAGACAAACAGATAGATTGAAGGATTTTCTCCCCATTGTTCTCTCAATATAAGTTAAGTTTATCTTAGGAAAGAAAAAGAAAGTTATAATAAAAAAATTAGCATAATGAAAATTTTATCATTGAACATTAAAGGAATGAACTCACCACAAAAACAAAAGAGAGGTTTTTTATTCCTAGAAAAGCAAAAATGTGACTTAATTTGTATACAAGAATCACGTATAAGGATGAAAGATGCTAGATTAATCAAAAATAAAAAACAAGGTAAAGAATATATAACCTCAATAGATAAAAAGAAAAAGGGAGTAATTATGTATGTAAATGGTCAATGGAATTCTAAAGAAATCTTTAAAGATAAAAAAGGTCAATGGTTAGGAGTAGAAATTATAGAGAAAGGAGAAAAAAATTAGTGGTGGGAATATATGGACCACAAAAAAATAAGGGAAAATTTTATGATGATCTAAATAAGAAAATAAATGAGTATGAGTATGAAAATATTGTGATATTAGGAGACTTTAATGGAGTAATGGAACCCAAAATGGATAGGAAATCTGGAAAAAAATAGGAGAGAAACAAGGGAAATTACCGAAGACAATATTTAAAATGATGGAGGATTTACTATTAGTTGATACTTCAAAATATTTGTATAAACAATCAGAAGGATATACATTCTACTCAGATAGGCATAAATCCTTAGCAAGAATAGACTTAATTCTAGTTAACAAAAATATGTTGTACGAAATAACAGAAATGAAATTTTTACCAAGAATGATTTCAGATCATAACCCACTAATTTTGGAATTTAAAGAGATAAGGAAGGAAAGGAATTGGAGACTAAATGAGGAAATACTTAAAAACCCAGACATAGTAGAAAAAGCAAGGAGAACAATTATAAACTTCTTTGAAGAAAATGTAAGCAAAGGTACAGGAGATGTAGTGGTTTGGGATACCTTCAAAGCAGTATTAAGAGGTTTTTTATACAGCAGAATGCAATATTACAAAAAAATAAAAGAAAGAAAATGCACATGTTAAAGGAATTGATTAAAGTTAAGAAAGAGAGGCTAAAAGAAAATCCAGAGGATAGAATAGTATTGAAAGATATAAAGATGTTACAAAAGCAAGTTTCATTAGAAATGGTTAAAGAAATTGAAAGTAAACTTAAAAAACTAAAGCAAAATCATTTTGAGCATGTGAACAAAGTGGGTAGATGGTTATCACAAAAATTAAGGAAAGATAGAGAGAAAAAACAAATAATTAAAATTAAAGAAGAGGGTAACACTTATACACAACATGAAAAGATTAAAGAGGTATTTCACAATTTCTATAGTAGGTTGTATAAGGAATATCTAATAGATAAAGAAAAATTAGAGGAATATCTGAATAGGGAAGAGATACCAACTATAAATGAGATGCAAAAAGAACAATTAAATAAAGAAATTACAAAGGAGGAAGTAATAGAGCATGTGGTTTTAATTTATAATTAGTTTAATACTGTTTTAAGGGGTGAGAGTATTGAATGGGGTATTGAATGTTTTAACTTGTGCATTTTAAATGTTGTAACCCACCTCGATTGCTCCGCAGAGGGGTGGGCTATAAATAACATTTATTATTATTATTATTATTATTATTATTATTATTATTATTATAGAAGCTATCCTACAGTGCAAGGAGGGTAAGTCCCCTGGTCTGGAAGGACTTTCAGCAATTTTTTATAAAACATTTAAAAATGAAATAAGTACATATTTACAATTATTATTTGGCAAAATTAGACAAGAAGGAGTTCCAGAGTCATGGAGGGAAGCAAATATAACATTAATCCCCGAAGAAGGTAAGAATTTAGAAGATCCAGCAAATTACCGACCAATCTCACTACTCAATGTAGATTATAAGATTTTTGCAGCAGTTCTAGCAAAAAGATTAAAAAATTGTTTGAAGGAGCTAATAAGTGAAGATCAAAGAGGGTTCCTACCTGGGAGACAAATGAAGGATAACATAAGATATATCCTGAATGTAATTGAATATTATGAAAAACATTATGATAAAAAATTGGGATTAATATTTTTCGATTTTGAAAAAGCATTCGATTCGGTTAATTGGATGACATTACAGGAAATTACTAAAAAAATGGAACTAGGAGAAAATTTCCTAATTTGGATTAAGGAAATATATAAGAACCAAAGAGCTCACATAATTATTAATGGAGATAAAACTAAAACTATTCAAATTTATAGGGGAACAAGACAGGGATGTTCCCTGTCACCGCTGATTTTTTTTACGATAATGGAATTATTAATTAGGAAAATTAATAAAGAAGATACATTAAAAGGGATAAAAATTAAGAAGTATACATATAAAATAAGAGCCTATGCAGATGACCTAGTGGTTAATTTGGATAACCCATCTGAAAATGTAGAGAGACTAATGGAAATTATGAAAGCATATGGAGATATGACAGGATGTAGGATAAATAAATCGAAATCAGTGATTCTCACAAAAAATATAGATACAAAAGAAGAAGGAAAATTAATGGAGAAAACAGGAATGGAAATAACGAAAAAGGTAAGATACCTAGGAACTCAGATTACAAAAAAATCAAATGAGTTATTTGAAAATAATTATGTTAGACTGTGGAAAGAGATTAGAAAGGATATGATGAACTGGAATAGGTTAAAACTCTCTTTATTTGGAAGAATATCAGCAATTAAAATGTCAGTTTTACCCAAAATATTATTCATGTTTCAAATGTTACCTATTATTAATAGTAAAGAACCTTTTCTGAATTGGCATAGAGACATTTCAAAGTTCATATGGCAGGGGGGAAAGCCAAGGATTAGATTTAAGGTACTTCAGGATGCCCAAGAAAAGGGTGGACTGGCATTGCCAGATCTAAGGATATATTTTGAAGCTTGTGCTTTGGATTGGGTTAAAGATTGGTTAAAATTAGAAAATAAAAGATTTTTGGAATTAGAAGGAGAAGGAATAAAATTTGGTCTGCACGCTTACCTAGCATATGATAAGGAAAAAACGAATCTGGCTTTTAATATTCACATTATAAGAAAAACTCTTTTAAAAATTTGGAAAAAATATAAAAACAGGATTATGGAAAAAATACCAATATGGCTATTTCCGCAAGAGGTGTTTTATAGGAAAGAAATGGAGAGAGATGATAGATGGGTTACATATAAGGATCTAATATATAAACAAGGAGGGAAAGTGAAAATAGTTAAGCGAGAAATTCTGGAGAGGAAAAGGTATAAGCTCGGGTGGTTTCAATATAGGCAGATATACAAGAAGGCGATATTAGATATTAAAAATCAAGGCATAGCAGAAAGAAAAACTGAATTAGAAGAAATCCTGATTGGAAAGAATAAGAAGGTAATAGGGTTATTGTATAAAAATTTTTTACAAATGCAAATGGAAGAAGAGGTGGTTAAAGATGTAATGATAAAATGGGCCAGGGATATAGGGTATCCAATACAATTGAATCAATGGGAAACAATCTGGAAGAAGGGGCTGAAATTGTCACAAGGATTAAGAGAAAATTGGTACAAGATGTTTTATAGATGGTACCTATCCCCAGATAATATAGCTAAAATGTATAAAAAGGTTAATAATGAAAGAGGCGCAACTTATTATTAATGGAGAAAAAACAAAGAGATTCAACATCCAAAAAGGGACAAGACAAGGTTGCCCCCTCTCACCCTTACTCTTCATATTGGTGCTAGAAGCACTTAACAACAAAATAAGGGAAGATACAGAAATAAAAGGGGTAAAAATTAAGAAATATGAATACAAACTTAAGGCATATGCTGACGATTTGGTCTTTTTTTAGAAGACCCAATCAGAAGCAAACATAAACTAGTAGAAACAATTAATAACTTTGGCGGAGCAGCAGGATTTAAGTTAAACACACAAAAATCTGTGATTATAACGAAAAATATACCACCAAATGAAGAGGTAGAACTACAAAGGATAACGAAGTGTAAAATTGTTTAAAAAAAAAACTAAATACCTGGGAATTTGGATAACAAAAAGGAACACTGAACTCTTAGAAAACAATTACAATTTAACATGGAAAAAAATCAAACAAGACCTGGAGAAATGGGCAAGGCTAAAATTGTCTTTGCTAGGAAAAATAGTGGTGGTGAAAATGGCTGTACTTCCGAAGCTTAATTTCCTATTTAATAATATTCCAATCATTTCGAATAACAAAATTTTAGAAAGCTGGAATAGGGAATTAAGGTCGTTTATTTGGGGGAAGAAAAAGGCAAGAATAAAATGGAAAATACTAACGGACACCCGGATAAACGGAGGATGCAATCTACCTGATTTATTACTTTATTTTCAAGCAAACTGTCTAAACTGGATTAGAAAATGGGTGAAATTAAACAATGACAAATTGTTGAATCTAGAAGGCTTTAACAAACTATTTGGATGGCATGCATACCTTTGGTATGGAAAAAACAAAATCAACAAAGACTTTGATCATCATTTTGTAAGAAGAGCCATCTTAAATAATTGGAATAAAATAAAACAAGTTTTCTACAGGAAAATCCCCAGATGGATCTCACCTCAAGAAGCCTTTTTTAATAGGACGGAATTAACAAGGTGGTTAAGATACGAAGACATTTTGTGGAAAAACAATCAAAATAGCATAACACTTAAACCTGTTGAAAAAATCGAAGAAATGGAAATACATAAACACTGGTTTCTCTATCATCAAATATCCGAAAGATTTAAGAAAGATCAAAAACAAGAAGATTTTGAAATGGAAAAAATTGAATTAGATAATTTGTTAATGAAAGAAAACAAGAAACTAACATCTAAATTTTACAAGTTGTTACAAAATAGGAAACTGGAACAAGAGATAATAAAAGAGCCCATGATCCAATGGGCAATGGATATTGGAAGAGAAATCAACATAGACAGCTGGCAAAATGCTAGGAGGAAAACTTACAAATTCACAAGAAGCCAAAATCTACATGAAAACTTCTTAAAGATGGAATCAGGGTGGTATCTCACCCCGACAAAAATAGCGAAAATGTGTAAAGGAAAAAAGAACACATGTTGGAAATGCAAATCCGCGGCTGGCACATGGTTCCACTCTTGGTGGGAATGCATAAGGATAAAGAAATTCTGGAAAAACGTTCACATGAAAATAGAGAAGATACTAAAAATAAAATATGATATGACTCCGGAATTATATTTACTTAATATGACAGATAAACTACCAAAAAAAGTTGAAGCATCAAATTGGAAAAAGATACTATATATGGTTACAGCAGGTAGACTACTAATTGCGCAAAAATGGAATACGGACAAGATACCTACGGTAGAGGAATGGCTAATGAAATTACAAGACATGATTGAAATGGACCGCTTGACCAATATGATTCATAACAAATCACAAGAAGAGACAGAGAAAGAGTGGATGACGACAACTAATTATTGTAAAAACAGATGGAAATAAAGCCTAGTTAATTAATATCTATATCTATATTTAGATACAGATAAGATGAGGATAATAAGAATGGGATAGATAGATAAGCATAGAACACAGAAGTTAGTAATTACTTAAACGGTATACGGAAGTGAAATTAATCAGGTCAAGAATAAACTCACAACACGGATGTTAACATAGGAAGTATAAATAATAATGGAAAGAAAAGGAAAAGACAATTAACTAGTTTTCTTTACATTAATAGTGGATGTTTCAAGAAATATGATAAGTCACAATGTGTATATGTTAATGTATATTTGTAAATAAGAACAATAAAGCTTTAATAATAAAAAAAGGTTAATAATGAATGTTGGAAATGTAAAGAATCACCTGGAACTCTTTTCCACTGCTGGTGGAAATGTAGAAAGGCTATTAAATATTGGAAAATGATTAGAAAAATAATTAATGAGATGCTAGAGATAAAAATAGAAATGAAACCCGAAATCTTTTTATTAGGAATACTAGAGGATAATTTGGAAAAAAAAACATGGGAAGGTTTTATTTTATCTACTCACTATGGCTAGAATTGCATATGCTCAAAACTGGAAAAAGAATATACCTTCGAAAGAAGACTGGATGTGGAAATTATATGATATGATGGAAGCAGATAAATTAACCCAATTACTGAAGGATGATACATTGGAAAAATTTTATAAAGATTGGGAACTGGTCATCAAATATATGAGAGAACAATGGGGATAATTAGCAATTGTAAGTCTGTTAGAAAAAGAAAATAATGAGAAATAATGAAAAATAACATGAGATAGTTGAAGTGGAAAAAGGAATGATAAAGAGGGGGAAATATAAGATTATACTGAAGGTTACAGTAGAATGATATGGAGAATAGGTAAGTAAGATAGAGGATTCAAGAGAAAGAATAGAATTAATTATATTATAGAAACTATAGGGAGAAAGATTAGTAGCAAAGAAGATTACTAAACTGTTACCAAGAAGGACACAGAATGGTGTAAAGAATAGAAAGAAATTGGAGGTGTGGAAGTTATGAGTGTTAAGGAGTGAGATGAGTAAGGAAGATATAGAAAGTAGATGAGGGTATGAGTATGTTGAGTATGGAAGGTTTGCGTGAATAGAGGAGTGAGAGAGAGGAGGGAGATCGGTGAGATGGAGAGGAGAGGGAGGAGAGGGAGCGGGAGTAGGAGTAGGAGAGAGGGAATGAAATGGAAGAAGATGGAAGGAGGGGGGATGAAGGAAAGAAGGGGGTAAAAGATGTATATGGTGGGAAAAGAATGTATATGAGTGTAAGATGGTATGTTTTAATGACTGATTTACTGATTGGTTGATTGTATGGTAATTTGATAGTATCTATAATATTTTTTTTTAAAAAAAAAGGCCTTACTGAAATCAAGATATACTATATCCAGAGCATTCCCTTCATCTACCAACCTGGTAATTTTATCAAAAAAAGAGATCAGATTTGTCTGACATGACTTGTTTCTCTGAAACCCATGTTGACTTTTTGTGTTTATGAAAATATCTTCCAGGTGTTGACAGACTCTCTGTTTAATGATCTGCTCCAGAATCTTTCCGGGTATTGATGTCAGACTAACTGGATGATAATTGTTGGGATCCTCTTTTTTCCCTTTTTGAAGATGGGGACAATGTTTTCCCTCCTCCAATCTGCTGGGACTTCTCTCGTTCTCCAGGAGTTCTCAAAGATTATTGCCAATCGTTCCGATACTACATTTGCCAGTTCTTTTAGTACCCATGGATGTAATTCATCTGGTCCTGGAGACTTATATTCATTTAGATTAACCAGATATTCCTGTACTATCTCTTTACTTATTCTGTGCTGAAATTCTCCTATTCTGTCCTCTGCTCCATTATCCTCAGGTTGAGCACCTTTGCCTTTTCTGAGAAGACTGAAGAAAAAAGGTGTTGAATAATTCTGCCTTTTCTGTCCCCTGTTAAATTTTTTCCATCTTCTCCACACAGTGGCCCTACCATTTCCTTCTACTTCCTTTTGCTCCAGACATACCCAAAAAAGCCCTTTTTATTGTTCTTAACCTCTCTAGCAAGCCTGAGTTCATTCTGTGCTTTAGCTTTTCTGACTTTAACCCTACACGTGCTAGCTATTTGTTTGAATTCTTCTTTGGTGATTTCTCCATTTTTCCATTTCTTATACATGTTTGATTTAAAACTTAGTTCAGTTGAATGTTCCTTAGTCATCCATCCTGGTTTCTTGAGACACCTCCCATTTTTCTTCCTCAATGCAACTGTTTGAAATTGTGCCTTCAGTATTTCTCTTTTGAGAAACTCCCATCCATCTTGAACTCCCTTCTCTTTTAGTATTCCTGACCATGGGTTCACCCCCAGTATTTCTATAGGTTTACCAAAATCAGCTCTCCTAATGTCTAGAATGCATGTCTGACTATGCCTGGCTTCTCCTTTCCACTGTATAATAAATTCCAGGAAAACGTGATCACTCCCACCTAAGGATCCAACCACTTGCACCCCATTAACTAGGTCTTCCCTGTTAGTTAGGATCAGATTCAAAATATCTGACTCCCTTGTTGCTTCTTCCACCTTTTGGACAATGAAATTGTCTTCAAAGCAAGTGAGGAATTTGCTAGACCTTGAGGGTTTTGCTGAGTTTGAATTCCAGCAAATATCCGGATAGTTGAAGTCACCCATCAGTACTATATTTCTCCTTTCTGAGTGTGTGGTCATCTGTTCTAGAAAGGCATTATCCAATTCCTCTGCCTGAGTTGCGGGTCTGTAGTAGACTCCCACAATAACATCCCTGTTGTTTCCCTCTTTAATTTTTATCCATATGCTTTCCACCTGGCTTCCAGGTTTGATGTCCTGGATTTCTTCACTGGTGTAAATATCCCTGACATATATTGCTATTCCTCCTCCTTTCCTGTTTGGCCTGTTTCTCTTGAAAAGGTTATACCCCTGTATTTCTACATTCCAATCATGAGACTCATCCCACCAGGTTTTAGTGATGCCTATTATATCATATTTGTTTTGTTGTGCTAGGAGTTCAAGTTCATCTTACTTATTTCCCATGTCTGTACATTAGTGTAGTGTCATCTAAAACCATATGTCTCCTTTATTTGCTGCCTGTGCATGTATTTATTTATTTATTTTTGCTTCCCACTGTTGGGTCCTTGCACTGTTTGCCTTGCTCCCTCTATGACAGTTTGACTGTTTTTTTCTAGTCCCTTTGTCTTCCAGAACACTGTCTCCCTTCCCAAAATAACTCAGTTTAAAGCCCTCCTGATCAAATTCTTGAGACTCTTGGCAAAAACATTTCTTCCAACTGGTGTGAGATGCAGCCCATCCCTTGCCAGAACTCCGCACTGTTGAAGGATATCTCTTCCAGTGTTTGAGATGAAATTCTCAGGGAGATTGAAGTGTTCTGCAATCAGTTTTTGTGTATTCCCATTGCTAATGTCTGAGAAAAAAGTGATTCACGTGCATCTGGATTGAAAACAATAAAAATAGCAGCAACAAACCACTTAATGTAAGAAGCAGCACAGACCTCAGTGTATTGACTACATATAGATGGATGAGAATTTAATTTTAGTCTCTTTTTGATACAAATTAGGCTATCCCCCCCCCCCCCCAAATTTATCATATCAGGGATGGAGAGAATTTGAGAGAGAGAAAAGTGGATATATCAGAAAGTGATACTGAATGATATATCCATCAAAGGCTAAGGTGAATGAAACATTTTGAATGTTTAGTGCTAAATATCTCGGTTTGAATTCCTGGGTATCAAACATGTTTGTGTGGTACTGAATTATGCTTACCTTCTCCCCTCCTTTTTCCCCTTAACAATAATTTTCCTTTAGGCCCAAATTTCTAGCATGGCGGTAACTTAAAAAAAATAGTTGAGCATTTAGAAACACTGTTTAGGCATCTGAAGGAAAGAGGCAGGCAAAGGAATGCAAGCACAGCAAATAGCAGTTATAGATGTGAATAATTTACAATGGCTCAACCATTGCCAAACCATAAATGTGAGTACTGAAGGAAAAATTTATTGGGAGTAGAATTCTTATTTTGAAGGGCACACCATTTGCCACCCACCAGCTAAATCCCTGTCTTACAAGGACCTGATATTAGCAGAAAGATGACGCAGGTGCAACATTGTCTTTTCCATGCTAAGGATATTGATCAGAATTTGATCAGTGTAGCCAACTAGTACAGGTATCCTTTCTGGTGTGTGTCAGTAAGAATTTACAAAAAGAACAAATTTTAATATTTTGAGAGAGAGAAAAAATAAGTTTAAAAAAAAACACCAAAACAAAATATTGTAGGTGGAACTGAAATGGATTATGTCTTCCTTTACCACTACTGAGTGCCTAAATTCACTCCAAGTTAAGTTGCATGTGCTTTACCAGCAGACACTTTTGATTCTTCCCATTTTGGAATATCTTAAAGGAATAATTCATTCAGCTATATGCACCTGTTTGACAGAATAGATGTCTCTTTAAGAACACATTTTTCCATTTAAAGTGACAGAGTTCAAATTATGACTGTTTCCCCCTTGTTCTCTACCACCATTCCTTTAGACCTTCTGGTGTAAATATTTGGACAATTTCCTCACTAAGCTTGTATGTTAATAGTGGCTTAATCTACTGAGTCTATCAGATTACAATATTTATATCTTTGTCATGGAAAAGAACACTTGTTTAAATTATTATCTAGTAGACTAGCTTGGCTGTATTCAATCAAGTGGTAATCTTATTGTTAATCCAATTATAATTGCCATGCTTATAACAGATCCCAAAAAGATTTTGTCCACAGCCATGAGGACTAGAAATATAAATATGTATAGTCTCCTTCATCACAGACTTGGAACACCTGCTAATGAAGATCAAAGAAGAAAGTGCTAAGGCAGGCTTAATGTTGGACATAAAGAAAACAAAAATAATGACCACTGAGGACCTTCACAAGTTCAACATAGACAATGAAGAAATAGTAAAAGAATTCTCATACCTGGGATCAAACATTACTAGAAATGAGAACTGCAGTCAGGAAATCAGAAGACTAAGAATGGATAGGGTGGCTATGAAAGAACTAGAAAAGATTCTAAAATGCAAAGATAGACAACTTAGCACAAACGTTAGAATCATACAAGCCATTGTATTTCCTATTACCATGTATGGATGTGAGAGCGGGACAGTTAAAAAAGATGATAGGAAGAAAATCAATGCATTTGAGATGTGGTGCTGGAGAAGCGTGCTGGGGATCCCACGGACAATCAAAAAGACAAACAAGTGGGTCCTAGAGCAGATCAAGCTGGAAACCAAACTGGAAGCCGAGATGACCAAACTGGCTTGTACTTCGGACACATCATGATAAGGGGGGATACATTGGAAAAGACAATAATGCTGGGAAATGTAGAGGGAAGTAGGAAAAGAGGAAGGCCACATGCCATATGGATGGACTCTATTAAGGAAGTCATGGGTATGGGTTTGCAGGAATTACTCAAAGCATTGGAGGACAGGGGGTCTTTGAGATGACTCATCCATAGGATTGCCATGGGTCAAAATTGACTTAAGAGCAGTTAACAACAAAAAGTCTCCTCCCTATATTATTCATACATTATGCTTCTCCACTCCATGTGTGGAGGACTTCCTTCCCCTTCTTCCCTTCTTGCAGCTCTCAAAGCTGTCCTATAGCCAGTTAGGCAAGAATATAGGAAATTGCAGTAAGGAAAAAGATCACCCTTCCTATTTCCAGTAGAGGTCCATGCAAGCTAGTCACTAGCCCCAGCTTCTGCCAACCTCGCAGTTCAAAAGCATGCAAATGCAAGTAGATGAATAGGTACCACTTCAGTGGGAAGGTAACAGTGTTCAGTGTAGTGATGCTGGCCACATGATCACTGGATTCATCTTCAGACATTGCTGGTTCTTCGGTTTACTAATAGAGATGAGCACTGCCCCCTACAGTCGGTTATGATTATACATTCATGTCAAGGGACTACCTTTACCTTTACCTTTACAGAACCTCTGTGACCTTCATATGGATTGGTTGGTTGGCTTTCGATATAAAATCATCATAGGAGTTTATAAGTCTAATGAGAATAATAATCTATATACAAATAGTTTTCTTTTTTTAAAAAAAATAATCACATTTTAAAAAGAAAATACTGCCATTTACTAAGGCAGTGTATATTAAATAAGTGTTAACACAACACAGTACTTTTAAAAACACAATACAGTACTTTTAAAAAGACAAAATCCATACAGTAAACAAAAGTAAGAGCTCACCCCATCATGCAGCACTTGGGCCTTGAGCTGTCAATCTTCTGATCTTCTGATCATCAGAACTGGTGTCTTAACCACTAAGCCACCATCTCCCCTAGAGGTTCTGTACAACCTCCTTTATTATCAAACTCACCAAGTCCCTTTGATGGCCTAGATTTCATATCTAAGCCACATTAAAAACCTGCCTCAAATAATTATCACAGAAAACTTATTCATATGAACAAATGTTTAGTTGCTAGGGTGTGCAGTGAATTCCTTTTGAATATATTTCATATTTCATGGAGGGATTTTTTATTAAGTGTTCTAAAATATTATTACCTGCTTTGAGTCTTTGAAGCAATATCAGGTTAAGGATTCTAAGTCCATCAGTAATGAAATTATGTGCTGTAGCTTAGCCAATATACCAAACAGATATTAATTTCCTTTCAAGAAAAGGAAGGGATTTACTGTACTGCAAATATCTACAATCCCTCTTGTGCCCCTACTAAATCCTCTGGAGGGAACTGATTGCTTCCCTTCATGTCTATAATAATAGTGTCCAAAGTCCTCATACTCCTGGCAATAATGCACTGAATTAAATTTAGATTACTTATTTCTTCAACACAGTGATTCAAGCAAGATACCAAATATAAAGGGCAATTTCTCTACAGTTTTATTGCAAGAAACTGAAAATGACACAATGCCAATTAGCTTTCAAGCTGCATGGCATGTCAAATAATTAGATAAGGAATTAGACAAGGCTAAATTGAATCTCTTTCAATCACTGATAAAGGACTCTTGGGTTTCTTTTGGGGAGCTTTAAAGGATTGATTGTAATAAGGGAGGCACTCATGCAAACAAGCACAAACTTTCTGAATCACATTGTCATTCTCTTTGCTGAGTTAAAAGTTCTGTCTGTAAAACAGATCTGCTTCACACCAGATAATCCCCATAGGATTGTGAAGTCGTAGGCTTTCATGGCCGGCATTCATAGTTTTTTGTGGGTTTTTCTGGCTGTGTGGCCAAGTTCTAGAAGAGTTTCTTTCTGACGTTTTGCCAGCATCTGTGGCTGGCATCTTCAGAAGATGCCAGCCACAGATGCTGGCGAAACATCAGAAAGAAACTCTTCTAGAACATGGCCACACAGCCTGAAAAACTCACAAAAAAACCCATAGGATTGATTCCCCCCTCCACACACACACCTTGCTATCTAAAGAACAAGTAGATGCAACTGTTTCTTTTTCCACTACTTTGTATCACTGTAGATGTCTTCAGCAGAATAAAGAAGCAAGAAGCAGTTTAGGAGTCATAGGGCCAAAGCAGATGGCCTGGAAGGAGCAATTTCTGGCCACACTAACCATGGTTGCTCCAGGAACATAGCAACCAGATGGCCCACTCCTGAAGTGGGCTGCCAGCAGAAGTGGATTAAATCCACTCCTTTTGCTGGCAGCTTCAGGTTTCTTTAGGAGTGGGTTCCAGCCACTTCAGGGATATGCATCAACCGAATGCCATGCTCCCAAAGCAGCTGGAAGCCACTCTATTTGGGCTGTCTGTTTTGGGCCACAGTGATGTTAACTGTCATCCTACTAGAAAGTCCTTTCTAGTACCCAAAGCCATTTTATTTTGTATAATTCACACAAAACAGGATGTCAGGGATAGGGCTGACAATTATTCTTCCTGGTCAGCTTATGCTGAAGCTTTGTTGATCAGAGAAAATTTATGGCATGTTGTGCAGGCTCAAGCACCAATGAGGAAGATAGGACAGGAGGGCAACAGAGACCCTTTTGCTTACTGTAGAGCCATCCCAGTTGACCCACATGAGAGAAAAGAAAACTGCTTATGAAATTTGGAATGCATTGAGAGCAAACCACCAGCCTGATAGCTTGTTATCTTACATGATTTGGATGAAGTGTTTGTATGGCTATGTCAAGGAAAACAGCCAAGTATGCTGATAGCTGTATTCAAAGCAACACAAAACAAAACAGTGTGCAGAGCTAAGACAGTCAAGAGTTCTGTGCACACAAAAGTCTCATAGCAACAAAATAAGTTATTTTGATTTTGAGATTGCATACCTAAATGTGTGTTTGGAGGAGACTGTGTTCATGGAGCAAGCTCCTGGGTATGACTGTGCTGGTAGCAACAAGGTATACAGGTTGAAGAAGGCCCTGTATGGATTGAATTAGAGTGCTAGATGCTGGAATGGGTGCATTCATGATGAGCTTGTCAAACATGGATACCAATGCAGTGTGGCTGATGTGTGTGTGTATACCAACGGTAGAGTCATTCTAGTGATCTATGTTGATGATCTTTATGTAGCTGCAAATAGTTTGAATGAAGTGAAGCATGTACAGGAGGAGTTAGCAAGAAAATTCAAACTGAAGGATTTGGGCAGTTTGAAGAATTACTTAGGAATTGAAGTGGAGAGAACCCAGGATGGGGAGATTCTGTTGTGTCAGAAAAAGAAGATTGACAGGATTGTGGGGAAATGTGGATTGAGCAATGCAAAGGTAGTCAGAAGTCCCATGACACCTGATTTTGTCTGTTTAGAGTCTGACAAAGTGTTTGAGCCTCCTGAATTGTTCCATTTAATTATTAGTAGTCTTTTGTTCATTGTCAGTAATACTAGGCCTGACATCAGCTTTGCAGTAGGGTTGTTGAGTAGAAGAGCCTCAATACCCAGGGTAATGGATTGGACTGCTTAGAAGCATGTGGTATGATTTCTCAAAGAAACAAGAGGCTGGAGGCATGTCTCAGTTAGAATGCTTTGCAGACAGCTCTTTTGCATCAGAGACAACAGACAAAAAGTCAGTTTCTGGTTTAGTTATCAGATTTGCTGACGGTCCTGTTGTGTGGAGATCCAGAAACCAATGTAGCTTTAAGTACCACAGAAGCTGAGTTCGCTGCACTATCAGAGATGGCTAGCAAAGTTCAGTGGGTCAGACAGCTATTGGGGGATCTTGGTGAACCATGCCATACACCAATAGTGATCAGTGAAGACTCACAAGCCTGGAACATGATGGCAGAGTCAGAAAATCTCAAAAGCAGGACAAAATATATTGGGGTAACTCACATACCAAAATGTGTGTGAGTTTATATAGGGTGTAATCTTAAAACTACAATATTGTGTTTCTGAGGGAAACATTGCAGATTTGCTCATAAAGGCATTACCTGTAGAAACTCATGAGAGACTAAAAGGTAGGCTGGGCATTGGGATAAAGAATTGTACTCAATGAAAACACTCGGGACTTTATGAGTAAAAATGTATCCTCATGTAGTTTATCATGCATGGCAACTAATGTCAGCATGGTTATGCAGCGCGTGAAGATCCACGTAGATGTGCAGCACCAGGATCACGACTTTCTCAGGTGCAGCAGGCAGCTTGTCAGCTGGAAAAGCACCTCTCCCCTTCCAGAGTAAAGAGACTCCACAGGTAGACGTCTCTCAGATGAGGCTTTAATCTTAGTTCCTCTATGTACAAGGCTATTTCTAGCAATCATCCAATGCAAGCTACAGCAATCCACTACGACAACACCAACCACTCAATTAACACCCACCACAATCAACACCCACCACCACATGTGTGTCCAGAGGCTTCTGCATTATATAGCCATGGCTCCACATGACTGTCTGGCCCTGCCTCTTCCTCCTGGACACCTGTCACTCACCTGAGTGACTCTGCAGTTTTGCAGCAGTTTTGTGTGCTTTCCAGCACCAGGTGACCATCTGCATGATGTCACATCCTATGACACAGCGTGAGTCAGCATGACTCAGCAGTGATCAAATGCTGTGTCATCATAGCTGCTGCTATTCCCCACATTGTACATTTTACCCCTGGGACTCCTTCCTAACAACTAAGACATGGGGATTGTCAGTATATTTTTGCCCCAGGCTGTGTAAAATGTCTCAGGTGCATGCAATGGGTTAACATGGAGATGAATCATAGCAGACCCAAACTGCACTGTCACTGTGGACACATGATAGGAAGCTGATGAAACACTAGCAGGGGGTTGAATCAGAATTTGTAGCCAAATGTCTAGTATGGGGAATTTTATTTAGCTCAAACTGAGAGGGGGTCATTTACAAAGACCCTGAGAAACTGTCTCCCACTTGTATACCAAGAATTGGTGCAGAGACAGAATTCTCCAATTAAAGTATTATTTTATTAAAGGGAAAATCATACATTAATTCACACTCATACACTCGCTCATTCAAGGCTCAGGAAATCAGGGGTTAGCTTGGAAAAGATATTGAGGTAAAATTATGTGTGATACATACTACAGATGAGGCTTCCAATTGGGTAAAGTGGTATGGGACACAGCTGTTCCAAGAGTGTTGGTTTGAACGTAAGTGCTGGTAATAACTAGACTAGAGGTCACAGTGAACTCCAAACTAGCAGACTGGGGGGGGGGGGTTGGAATCCAGGGGTTTTTATGGGTAAAACAAGCTGCAGGGCAAACGTGTGAGATTGTATGGGTGAGGTAATCCAGTCTGGCAATATTCAAGATGAATGGGAAAAGGATTAAAGCATTAGCTGGTCCATCAGGTGAGACATCTAGTCAATTATCATCCATTCTTTCTGATTATGGAGGTGATGGTCCATTTGCAACTCCCACACTACCTGTTTGTCCTTGAGATGGTTTCTGTCAGTCTTCCAATGACCTTGGTATGACCTGCCTGTCATCGCCCAAGTGGCACTTGGGATCAACTGCAGGGTACTTCTAGGATCATATGGAATGCCACACACACACCAAAATTCAGAAAAATACACTTTGGCTAACAGTCCCCCCACATCGAAAATTGACCCATACCTGTGTGGGGATGAATATTTTTCGAATTAACCTTTGCCACAGAAAAAAAATTGGGGTGTGAATAGGGGAGAAAGCCAGTGTATAGGAACCATTGCAGTTAGTAGTGCCTCTGGTGTTGTGGGAATGGGTAATCATTCATCTGGAACCCATTCATACATCTTTTAATAACACACATTGAATAAAGCAATCAATAAATCAATTAGAGCAACCAATAATCAGAAGCAGTAGCAATAATCAATATCAATAAAACAATTAGCAGGGGGCCAAAACATTCAGTAGGCAGGATGGTAATGGAAAATGGCAAAATCAAGTCCTTGGGTGTTTGAAAGTTCTCTAAAGTCCATAAAGTATGGTCCTGGTGAGCTACAATAGCCAAAGTAAGCAATGTCCAAATTTGAACCAATATCAGCAAGCAGTTGGTGTGTTTGGCGAGCAAAAGTCCATAGCAGCCCATGCAGTAATTTTGGGCAGGTTTGCAGAAGGCTTGGAAGAAGTTCGGACCACTATCAGGAGCGGATGTTGGGGTTGGCTTCTTGATATGCCAACAGCAGGATGGAGTGTTCATGCCATCTGGGATGCATAAACAAAGTCCATATGGCAGCAGAAGTGTGCATGGTGTCATCTGGGGTGGATGGAGGACAACCTGGAGGATCTTGCATCTGGATGCATGGTTGTGCAGTGGCAGGAACAGCAATTCATGGCATCTGTGGGGTTGGGGCTGGTCCAGGAACAGAAGATCTGGGGCGTACCTCCCCATGAGAGTTCAGAGAAAAACGGAAGAATAAAGGATAGAGCTTTAACTATTTACATGCTCTGGAGGATGAAAGAGAACAGTCTCCTCCCCCCCCCCCCTCCCAGCTCCTGATGGGACTAGGCTGGTGTGGAAAAGCTTCAAGCAAGGATAGGACCTCTAACTATATTTACAGGCCATGGGGACCTTCAGAAAGTAAAAGAAAAAAGGTTTGGTCCCTTGAAGTCAAATCAGCATAGATCTGGGAGGTCTCTTTGTCAAAGAAATTTATCAGAGTAGCCATCTGGCATTTTGAAAACTCCCAGGTTTAACATAGAAAGGCTAGGGATAGGGTCTGGCTTGGTCATGCGAGTGGCACAGCAAAAGGTCTGATTGGCTAAAATGAACTGAGGGCGCCTGGCCTTTAAGAGGCAGTAGCGTCCATTTTGGTTGTGGTCAGTTCCTAAATTAGGTTGGGGCTGCTGGGGGAAATATGCAAATTAGTCCAAATTTTGGCAAAAAACACCCTAAAATATCCGAATTACTGCCTTTGGAGCCATGGGACTTATATATTTATAATCAGCTCAGATTGATGAGTCCAGACATGTATTTATTTTTTTTAAGGTAAAATCTCACTGCCATAGCTTACTGCCAGAGCATATGCTTGGCAAACAGAGGTAAGCAGATGGTGACATTCACTGATGTTATGCCTGTACTGATCAGGTCATTGTGGAAGGAGGTATGCATAGCTTCCTAGCAGAACAACTCACTGCCCAATCCTCAGTGATGATGTCAGAGACCACCCTCATATCAAATCATTGAAGAGTTATGATGGAGAGGGGATTCTGGGCATAATTAAGCTTTCAAGCTTTGCAATAAGAGAACAAAAAGAAGAGCTGGAATTCTATTCATTTTTCTTATATGCAGTATTACAGCTGGATTGTGTTCAGGATTCTGTTGCATGGTCAAGAAAAATGACAAAGATTTTCTTTCCACCAGTATATCATACAGGATCTCAGCAACAAGATACCAGATGCAATCTCTGATATGTAAAAAACAATTTCTGAGGAAGACCTCTGTCTGAGACTCTAGAGTACTTCTCTGACCACAGTATGGAATTGAGTTTGAGTTAGACAAAGAAATGATGTAAGATGTATGATGCCTTACATGGAATGTAAAAGAACTGGTAAGATGTGTACCTACCAGTTAGAAGTCTATGTTCCTCCCCAAGGGGAGCAGTGTACATATTTGTCCATTCTAGTGTGATAGCCTAACTTTACATTATTTTAAAATAAATGATGAAGATATTAAAATAGTTCAAGATTATCCATACCTTGGCTCAGTCATTAATCAGAATGGAAACTGCAGTCAAGAAATCAGAAGGCTAGGACTTGGAAAGGCAGCTATGAAGAAACTAGACAAGATCCTGAAGTGTAAAGATACATCATTGAATACTCAAGTTAGGATTGTCCATGCCATTGATTTTAACATTCCTATGTATGGTTGTGAAAGCTGGATAGTGATGAAAGATGACAGGAAGAAAATCAACTCATTTGAAATGTGGTCCTGGAGAAGGCCATGGACTGCAAAAAAGACAAATACATCGGTTCTAGAGCAATTCTCCTTAAAATTGAAGCTGACTAAACTGAGTCTGTAATTCTTTGGCCATATCATAAGAACACATCACTCACTTGAAAAGAAAATAATGTATGGTAAGGTAGAAGGGAGTACGAAAAGAGGAAGATCACATTCCAAAGGAATAGATTTTATCAAGGTGGCCATGGACATGCATCTGGAAGATGTGAGCAGGGCTGTTGAGGATAAGAAAACTTGGTGGTCACTCATTCGTGGGGGTCACCATAACTCAAAGTTGACTTGACAGCATATAAAAACAAGCCTAAACAATTAGTAAGCCACCAAGTAATTCTTATGCAATACATGAGTGCTTGAGTGTTGATATTAAATCTACCTGTTTGCACTCTGATCATCAACACTGATCATGAGTTGGGGGCCCAGTCAACCAGAAGGACCTTCAAAGAATTACAGATTATCTGAGAAATGGCAAGGAACCCACAATCCATCAGTCTAAAGAGATAGGAGTGGGGAACCAGGCCTGTTTTAGGGTCTCAATGCAAAAACATCATATTTTGCATAAACCCCCCCCCCCCCCGATCAGTGGAAGCCAGTGGCTCTTTTGTAAATCAAACCCAGGTTTCAGGCCAAACTTTTAAAAAAAATGTCCAAAGTGTTAAAATTATTTTGGTGATAGGGCTGAGTACTTTCAACATCTCATTTAAAGTGATGATTAAAACCAGGACTATCCCACTAAAATGGTAGCTACTAGGTCCAAGTGTTTCAGAGAGAAGAAATGTTCCAAAAATTATGGTAAAAAAAATCTCAAAATGCAATTTAAAAAAAATAGAAAAAAATCCATAATCTTTCCAGTGAGGAAAAAAATATTTGAAATTATGCACTCCACATAGTGAAAATAAAATAAGATTTATATTTTTAGTATTGCAGTGGTTCTTTGCACTGTCAGTAGTTTCTAAGACCACAAGCAAAGTTTTCTCAAACTTTCTACCTGTGATTCCTTTTAATTGAATGTGCCAGAGACTAAAATTTACACCATATATGTGCAAAGTATGTGCTCATTCACCAGGCTTTCTGTAGTCCTGTCCTTCTTCCCTTGAATAAAGATGGTGTTGTAATCTAAGAATGTGTGCAGAGCTGGGTTTCAGTCACCTGATAGAGTTTTCTTGGTTTGCACTTGCTGACTGCAGGCTGGAACAATGCAATTTGAACAGATTGACAAATGGTTGCAGGTAATTTGAGGGGAATGCAAAAAAAATTAAGTGTACAGACAAAAGTATACTGTTTAAATGTGTGTAAAACACTCCTTGAACATACTTTGTTCAGTGGGAGAATATGTTCATACAATATAACAAAGAGGGCACCAAAGATGACAGATTTTGTCCTGTTGAAAACAACAACCTGCTGGAACTGGGGATGCATATTTTATAGATGATGACATCCATACATTCTCCCAAAATGTTTCATGCCAGGAGTTTTTTCATCTTGAGAATATCATAGCCTTAATGCAAAATGAAAGCTGACAAATATATTTTTCTATGTCCGGGATTGACTGCAAGGCATGCAGAAAGATAACATCTTGCCCTTTATCTGAATTGGTTAAATGTGTAATCAGTTCCTACAATCTCCTGCAGACTGAAAACAGCAACAGAGCTTTCTAAATGAAAAACTGTATGCTGGGGAGGTTTTTCTTTCTTTCCATTCATGCTGTTGCATCTATTAACTGTCAGAAAGTGAACTGAATCATGGCTATTCAATTCCCTGGCATAAAGAGAACATGATTTTCAAGTTGCTTGTATGCAACAATGAGAAGGTAATTTCTAAGCCTTTTCTGTTTTAGCATGCACTGCCTGGACTGTGTAGCTCAACCATGTACCACTGGAGTGCATAGCAGCCTTGGATTTTGCTTGTTTCTTTGTAGTAGGTTTCCCAGATAACAACCACAACATATCTCTGAGTGACTATTAGACCCACTGGAAAGGCATCAGAGAAATTAGATGGGAGCAGTTCATTTCCTTTTAGAAAGAATAAAAAAACTCAAAGCCCAGATGTTCGAGCTAGTCTCTGTGGCAATATTCTAGACTAGTAAAAGGAAGGAAGGAAGGAAGGATATAACTTCCTTCAGAATATATGTGGTGAGACTTCTGAAACACACTGTCAGCAACTGTACTACATATAAAAAGGGTTTTTCTCTTCAATTAAACTTGGCAGTTAGAATGATGCAGAAATTCTACTCCAAATTGCTGTTCCTTCCTTCCTTTCTTCCTACCAACCCACCTTGGTGTGCTTTCTTTGCAATATGAACGTTCAGATCAGGAAGAAGAAGGAAAGCAGTTTCTGGGCAGCCATTTTGAGTGGAAGAAGAGAGACAGAGACTTGCCTCCAGAATAAGGTAGGATCCAGGACCTCTCTGTAGAATTAGAAACCTAGTTGATTGAGCTCGATGACAGAGCCTGGTGAAAAGACCAAGAGAACAGGGGCCCTTTGTGTGGGTCTTTACCAGGAGATTTTTGGAGCGAGAAGCCCACAGTCCTGTTTTAGTGCTTACTTAATATTTCTCAACATGGATGCTGAGGGAGTTGCTGCAGTCATCTGCAATGCTTGTGGGATGTTTTTCTTCTTGCCAAGAGATGTGGGGAACTTCACCTGCACCAAGTGCAAGTTCGTAGCCCTCCTGGAAGAGAAAGTACAGCAACTGGAGGCCTGAGCAACTACATTTCAGCATATTAGGGAGCAGGAGTTTTCCTGGACAGAGCAGAACAAATGGTCTTGGATGGTGTTGGGAAACAAAGACCTAATTTTGGGGGATTTATAATTAGCTCAAATGTGAGAGAGAAGTGCCCAACTTTGCTTCTCAGATCTTATCCAATTGTCTACCAGAGATGTAAAAGTTCTGGCAGGGAATGATGCTGAAACAGACCAAACTCAAATTAAAGTCTAAAATGCTTATTTGACAAAAATAAGCAAACATCCTAATGCGGCACACACACACACACACACACACTAGAAGAATAAGTGGGGAAGAGTGAGAGTGGGGGAGGCAAAGAGGTAGACCAGGATAGAGACATTCGACAGAGGGACTCCTCTGGACTTCTGTCGAATGTAGATGGGTTCCATGGAAGGGGCACGACCGGCAAGAGAGGGGGTCGTGGGAACTATCTCAGAGCACAGACCGACAGAGATTCAGCATGCACTTCCAAGGTAGCACAAGGTCTGCGTATAGCGCCAAAACACATAGACACACCAACATTTATCATGTGACAAAACTACTTAGGGCTTAAGGCCCATCTTATCTAATCCAATAACTACTCCAAGGCTGAGAGACTGTAGCGACTACACTGCCTCGGAGCCCGTTGGCTTTTGCAAATTATCAATGAATGTGAGTCCAGCACCATGGCATTCTTTTACATGGGGGTGCATGGATAGGCTGAAATTGGTCAGGCGGGTCGCAGGGGTGATCCCAATAGGCTGTACAGACTGTGGGCACTTGGTCTGGATGAAACGGGGGTTGCCACCTTAGAGTGGGGGTCAGGAATGCTGGGGAAAACTATGCAAATTAGGGTTCCGTTTTGCACTAAATGGGCTTATTGCTGTGGAACCGGGGCGTTCCTGAACTTGTTAAAGGTATGGCTGGATGTGGTTTGGAGCGGGGACTTAGGTCCATTGCTCCAAGTGGGTTGGTCATGATGACTTGGAAGGAGGTGGACGGGCCTATGGTTGCTATGCTTCCCGTGGCTGGGTTGCCCTAGGTGGGGGCTTCCCGTGGCTGTGTTGCCCTAGGTGCTCCTGGCTGATGGGGAAGGCCAACTTTGGGTGGTGCTTCCATCTGCAGCCAACCTCCGCCTGTCTTGGCAAGCTAGCCAAATGGCCTGGACAAATGCAAAGAGCACTCTCATGAGAGTTGCCCTCTGCATTTTGGGGTTTCAGCTAGAGCACCAAGCAGGAGTTCGACTGGCTTGCGATATGGCCGTACTACCCAAAGCTGGTCTTCTTTCTCAGTCATAGAAAAAGGTGGGGGCTAGCCCATCTTCCTTTTGAGTGAAAAGACAGACCAAAACTTTCCTCCCCCCCCCCCCCCCCCGATACCAAAAGGGCAGGGTGCAGGCAGCGGCTATGGATGGGTGAATGGTGATGTTTTATCCAAGGAGGCTCTCTTCCCCACCTTCATCCTCTAGAGGATGGAGGCAATCAGAAAGGGAGTGGGGCTGGTGGCAGTGGTTGGAATGCCTAGTGGTCATTGACTGTGAGAGATCTAGCCTGCGTCTAAGGGCACGGAACTCAGCCAATTGCTTTCTGATCGAACATGTGAGACTAATAGCTCCTGTGACAGTGATAACCTGTATTGCCAGAATTATTGCGATGGGATTGGTTATCAATTTTAAAATTGCCTGTCCAGTGGCAGACTAGTCCCACTTTCCAGACCAAGTATTCTTTGCTTCATCTTTAATTTCTTGAGTGACTTCTATGATTTGCTGGGCTTTGAGGTCTACAGAAATCTTAATTCTGGCCTCAGTCCACTCGATTTGTTTGGCAGCCTGACTCAAGTGAGTGAGTAGGCGCAACCATTTTGAGATTTGTTGTTCATCTTCCAAATGAAATCCTTCTAACAACTACAGGCTTACAAAATATGGTACTTCACTCGTATATTCTCTGACTGTCTCATGCAAATAAAATTCCTTTCCAAAACAATCTCTAACATGCACTTGACAAAAACAAGGGTTTCCTAATGATCTATCAATGTCCAAAATGCATTCAAACGGCATTAAAATAACATGATCACAAAGGGTCCAGAGGCAAAAGCAATCATGGTTAAGCTGCACAAGGATGGATGACTGAACTGGGACTATAACGTGGTTCTGTATCTCTTGTATGGGGGTTCTTATTAGGCCACTGTAACAATGGGTCCACTGCTCTGTTTTTACACACCCAGACAAATCATATAAGTGGGTACCATTAGTCCAATGTAAGGGTTGCTCTGGCATCATAGTAGTATTGCTCTCTGCTAAGGGAAGACCTATGTGGGAAGCGGGGTGAATGACTTGGGGATCCCATATCTTTTTATGATAAATGCCACTGTAGAGCACCATGTCTTGCCAATGTGCTCCAGTTATTTTAATCAAATCTGTGGGGTGTTGGAAGGGATCCAGATATCTTTTCTTAAACAAAACTATGACTTCTGGGTGAATGAGTCTCATGAATGAGGCTTGAATTAACTGGGATGCAAATGCTATCAGACTGCTCTGAATTTGGGTGCACTGAATGGCTATGGACAAGTTATAAATGCCAGACTTAAGGGAGTTTCCTATGTCTATTATGATTTCCTTTTCTATGCCTACGCATTGCGGTAGGAGATGACCAATTTTGTCTATGCCTTGGGCCACATTTGTTAGACCTGAGGCAATGGATACACCTAACTCTTTGGTACAAGACCCAACCAATCCCAATTTGTTAGCTACTACTTCTGTGTCTATTACATTTAAAACTCCTATCCCTGTTCCAAATCCTCCTAACACTGTGTCTACAAGATCGCGCTTGCTTTTAAAAAGTGGGTGTGTTACATTATGCCATTTCTCTTCCAATTGTTTCCACTGTGCCCACGCGGCTTTTAAATACGGGCTACAAACAGCGATCGTGCGTCCTACATTTAGGGCAGTCAAATTCAATTTTAGGTTGGTGACTATGGGTTGGATCTCTGTGTATGCATAAAGGGATATATCTTTCCTAATTACTACATTGCCAATGTACATAGATGTCTCCTGGATCATAGTGGGAACTTCAGCGGGGATGTCTGGACACATCATGCACCAGCAAGTTACGGTGCAATTAGTGGGGGTGCGAATGAAGTCACGACACACAAACAGTCTGGTTTTCCAAGCCCATGTAGGGCGACACAGATAATCTATGGTGAGGGAGGTGTAGAAAGAGGTGGGTTTTTTGCTGAATGGGGGATCGAAGCGGTGCCTTCTCCAGATTTTTGCTTGAAGGGGGAGGGGGCCTGCATCTGCCTCCACCCATGTGAGTTCTTTTGGGCAAAACATATAAACTCTTGAAGCTAGGGTGTTTCTTTTGATGACATATACTCTAGTCTTAATTAAAACAGGGAGTCCCTTGTCATACCAGGTCCTTGCATTGCCCATAGAATCTATTACCTCCATCATTCCTGGGTACGGGGTGGCCCAATGACATTTAGCCTCTATATTATAGTTCCAATCTGTGTTGAACTGGGTCGGGTAAACCCTAGCACAGACCATGGCTGACATCCATAACAATATCCAGAGGGTCCATGAGCTCAGTGCCATCTCTTGTCCCTATAGGGAAGCAGAATCATCTCACTAACTGGCTATGAAGGGAAGAGACACACAAATGTCTCAGTCAGGTCTATGGTGGGCACTGGGTCGGGCTCCAACCGAACTGGCTTTACAGGCATTGGGTATCCCTTCCATTCCTTCAGTTGCAATACATGGAAGTACTTTAGTCTAGTCCCATGGCGGCTAGGGATTCTAATTTGGTACACGGCTGGGGACACTCTCTCAACTATTTCTACTGGTCCTAGCCATTTTATAAAATAATAATAATAATAATAATAATAATAATAATAATAATACATTTATTTCTAGCCTGCCCCTCTGCTAGGCAACCGGGGTAGGATACAACATATTAAAACAGGCAACAGTTAAAAAAAACATTCCCTCAGCCCTCTCTCCAGCCAACCCCCCTTAAAACTGAATTAAATAAGCAAAGATTAAAATACAATAGTACAATAAAATATAAAAATAGAATAAAAACAGAAAGCAGCAACAATACAAGGGAGAGGGGTGGTAGTCGCTCCGATTGGGCTGGGAGGTTATTCTGGGAAGGCCTGCTGGAAGAGATCCATCTTTACTGCTTTCTTAAAGGCAGCAAGGGTGGTAATAAGACAGATCTTGTCCAGCAGGCCATTCCACAGTCTGGGAGTGGTTGTAGAGAAGGTCCTCTGGGAGGTCTGTGCCAGCCTGGTCTTCAGAGGCTGCAGCAGATTCCTCCCAGAGGACCGAAGGGCGTGGGGGGGGGGGATTGTACTGGAAGAGGCAGTCCCTGAGATAAGTTGAACCCAAGCCATGTAGCGCTTGAAAGATTAAAACCAACACCTTGTACTGTGCCCAGAAACTAATCGGCAGCCAGTGGAGGGATTTAAGCACTGGTGTTATGTGCTCCCTCCTCGATGTTCCAGAGATTAAACTGGCTGCCATATTTTCCACCAGTTGCAGTTTCCCGGTTAGGCACAAGGGTAGAGTGAGTTACAGTAATCCAGACGTGAGGTTACCCATGTAGAGTGAGTTACAGTAATCCAGACGTGAAGTTACCAGAGCATGCACCACAGTTTCCACATCCCTCATGTCCAGATAAGGGCGCAGTTGGCATATCAGCCAAAGCTGGTAACAGGCACTCCTGACCGTCGCATTCACCTGACTAGTCATGTGAAGCGACGAATCTAGGAGTACCCCCAAACTGCGAACACAGTCCTTAGAGGAGAGTGTGACTCCATCCAAGACTGGAGACTGTATTCCCAAACCTGGTTTTGGGCCTGTGACTGTTAGTACCTCCGTTTTGTCTGGATTTAAATTCAATCTGTTTTTCCTCATCCAATCCATTACCACTCTGAGACAGTCATTGAGAGGAGAGATGCCATCTGAAGTATGAGTCGATGATCTGGTCATGGAGAAGTATATCTGGGTGTCATCAGCGTACTGATAACACCGCGCTCCATGCCTCTGAATGATCTCTCCCAGCGGCTTCATGTAGATGTTAAATAACATCGGGGACACGATGGCACCCTGGGGGATGCCACAATTAAGCTCTATTTTAGAAGAGCAACTGTCCTCGAGCCTCACTCTCTGGGATCTACCCGAGAGAAAGGAACGGAACCACTTCAGGGCAGTGCCTCCAATTCCCAACTCTCTCAGGCGATCCAAGAGGATGGCATGATCTATTGTATCGAAGGCCGCTGAGAGGTCCAACAGCACCAGCAGGGTCACACTACCCCTGTCGATGCCCAGGCGGAGGTCATCAGTTAGAGCAACCATGGCAGTCTCAACTCCATATCCTGTCCTGAAGCCGGTTTGAAATGCATCAAGATATTCGGTTTCATCCAAGACTGCCTGGAGTTGGGAAGCGACTGCCTTCTCGATCACCTTGCTCAAGAAAGGGAGCAAGGAGACTGGTCTATAATTATTTCTATCCAGGCGGTCCAGGGAATGTTTTTTCAGGAGAGGCCTAACTGCTGCCTCCTTCAGACAGGATGGTGCAGTACTTTCCCTGAAGGACGCGTTGATTATGTCCCAAAGGAGCACTTTCAACACGTCCCCCCCAGACGACCAGCCAAGATGGACATGGATCGAGGGGGCAAGTTGTCTTCCTCACCCTTCCCAGGAGCTTGTCCACGTCATCGGTACTCACAGATTGAAATTGATCCAGTAAATTACCATCAATGGAGTTACTGGACACCTCGTCTACGGATTCTGCCAAAACACTGGCATCCAAGTCGGCTCTTATCAGAGAGATTTTATCTGCAAAGTAGGTGTTAAACACCTCACAGCAGGCAGTCGTTGGGTTAAGTAGGGGATTTGGCACAGGTGGAACCTTCGTCAGCTCCCCTACCACCCTAAACAGCTCTGCCAGGCGAGACTCTGCAGATGCAATGCGTGCAGAACAGAACAATTTCTGCACTGCATGCAAAGCCTCCCAATAGGAATCAAGATGTTTCCTATGGCGAGGTCTCTTGGATAAGAGTCGAGGTTTCCGCCATATGAACTCTAGTCGCTGTCCAGCCCGCTTCATCCTCCTAAGCTCCTCTGTGTATCAGGGCTTGTGGTTAGGAGCAGGCTGGAAGGGACACTTGGGAGCGATTGTGTTAATAGCCTTAGTGAGATCGATGTTCCAGGTATTCACCAAGGCTTTGACAGAATCACCGGCATTACCAACCATTAGACCCTCTAAGGCCTTCTGGAAACCAATTGGTTCCATTAGCCTCTGAGGGCTGACCATTCTAATGGATCCACCACCCCAGGGGGAGAGAAAGTGGCTCTTACTTCCACCTTGACCAGGAAATGATCCATCCATGACAATGCGGAGGTTTTTGTAACCCCCACCCACGGATATTCCTGTTCTGTACTAAAAACTGCATCGAGAGTATGACCAGCGCAATGTGTGGGCCCGTCAACCAATGGGGATAGGCCCATGTTTGTCATGGTCTCCATGAACTCCCGAGCCATGCCAGTTAGGTTTTGCAAACTGGTCTCGAGTGGAATGTTGGAGTCGCCCAGAACCAAAAGTCTGGGTGACTCCAGCAACAACTGAGAGACCAGGGCAGACAGCTCGGTTAGAGAGTCTGTTAGGTTACGGGGTGGCCGGTAAACCAACAGAATCCCCAAACTATCCCTGGTTTTCAGGCTGAGGTACATACACTCGATGCAGGTTGTTTTGCTGTGAGAATATGTCTCTGTTTGAAAAAGTTCCTATACACCACTTGTTTTCCAGGGTCCCACTGCTGAGGGTTGCACACCCAACCTAATCTTTTATCCATAGCTCTCGTGTTTTGCCCTAATTTCTCTGCTACTTGTCTGTGGGTCTGCTGGATGCTCTTTAGGAGAGTTTTCATCCATTTGTGGTTTAAAACTACTGGCCCTAGATCTGCGGGGAGAGTGGTGTTTATCCAGAACGCTTCTGGCATGACAATTTTTCTTCCTGTCATAACCTGGTGTGAAGTGAAGCCGTGCAATGCTACAGTCCCTCTAAAGGCCATGAGGATTATGGGGAACTTTCCATCCCAATCCTTCCCTGATGCCTTAACTATTTTCCTCATTGCTTCCTTTAAGGGTCTATTAGTCCTTTCTATGTGACCTGAGCTTTGGGGATGGGGGGCTATGTGGAATCTTTGCCTAATACCTAGGGCAGAGCATAAGGCTTTCATAACTTCTCCTGTGAAATGGCTGCCTGAGTCATTATCAATAGTAAAGGTTTGGGGCAGTCCCCAGCAGCTAAAGGCTTGTTCAAATAGGATCCAAGCTGTGTTTTCTGCAGTGTTATCTCTAATGGGAAAAGCCTCAATCCATTTGCTAAATGGGTCGATTATAGTTAGACAGTATTTGTGGTGTCGGGATGTGGTTGGCAGGGGGCCAATGTAATCCATTTGCAGTCGGGACCAGGAGCCTTCCATGCGTTGGGGGCAGATGGGGGCCTTAGGGCCGCTAGAGTCTGCGTTGACCATGGCACAAGCTAGGCAGTTTTCTACCCACTGCTCTATGTCTTCCTTCATGCGGGGCCACCATCCTGTTTCCTTGACCCTGTCTATGGTAACTTGCTTTCCTCAGTGTCCTATGTTATGCACAAACTGAATGAGATCCCTTCGAACCTCAATGGGGACTATCCAGTGGTGAATTCCTTCTCCGTCTACTGCCCACCATATCTCTTCCTTTTGAACTATGCTATATTTTCCCATAGGGTCCTTTCCTGCTGTGGCTAGCGCTTTGCTCTCACTATCTCCCTTCTGCAACTGTGCTAAATCTAGTATCTCAGGTAGGGTGTAAGGTAGGGTTATGAGGGTAGTGGCTGCTGTCTTAGCTAGGGTGTCAGCCTTCTTGTTCCATTGGGCTTCCTCCTCCATCATTTTCTGATGGCCTTTCACAGGCGAAAACCACGTGGGGGCAGTTCTACTTAAGATTAATTAGGTGACTTCTTGCCATTTATCTGCATGGGCTATGGACTTGTTGTCACTCATTTTCCAATCTCGGGTCATCCAAATGGGGAGCCAATTATGGCTGCATGTATAGTCCACTGGGGATCTAAATAAATAGCTACGGGGGTGTCTGGGTCCTCAAATTCCAAGACAGCACAGAGGGCTTCTATCTTGGCAGCCTGACTGGAGTGGGGATGAACAGCTCCTTGGAAGGTGTGTTGGTCATTAACTTTAATGGCTCCAAATCCCGTTAAGTGGGTCCCATCGGAGCACACGGAAGATCCATCGCAAAATCAACAGCTAAATCCTTCCTCCATGGCTTCTGTTAGGGGCTTGCCTCCTTTTACTGGCCAATTACTTGGGGTGTTTAGAAGGAGGGGACACTTGTGGGCTGCTCCGGCTACTACTAACCCATAGGGCAGGGGTAGGCAACCTTTCCCCTTTAAGGGCTGAGGGACTTCAGCTCCCAGAATCCCAGGAGCTATTGGCCAACATGGGACTATTGGCCAACATGGCTGAGGCTTGTGGGAGCTGAAGTCCCTCGGCCCTTAAAGGGGAAAGGTTTCCTATCCCTGCCATAGGGCATGACTGGTTTGTTGTCTTGCCTATTGTAGTCAATGCCGCACTTGATTAATTCTAAGGTCCATTTGGCTATGCGGGAGCTATGAACTTGGCCATCCTGAATTTTGCCTGAGAAAATATACTTAAGGGGTGTATGCAGGGTCTGAACTATGATTTTGGCTCCTCCTATGACAAATTCCCAGCGGGTCAGGGCCGAGATAAAAGCTAAGCAGTTCTTCTCACACGGGCTGAACTTTACTTCCGTGGGAGAGAGGTTTTTCAAGGCATAGGCCACTACCTTATGTACATCATTCCTAAACTGAGTAAGGACCACTCCTACATGGCTATCTGCTATTGCAAGTTGAATGTAAAAAGGCTGGGTCACATCGGGATGAACTAGAGCTGGTGCCTTAGCTAGGTCCATTTTCAAGGTGGCAAATGCTTCCTGCTGGTTGGGGCCCCATCTCCATACTGTGCCTTTCTTAAGTAAGGCATACAGGGGCTTGGCTTTGCTAGCGAAGGCTTCTATAAACTCTCGGGAAAAATTAAAGGTTCCTAGAAGCACTCTCAGGGAGGCTACATCTGTGGGGGCTGGGAGTTGACCTATGGTTTCTACCATCTGTAGGTCCGGGGTTCTGCAATCTGGCTGGAGGTTAAGTCCTAAGTATTTGACCTGCATTTGTACTAACTGGGCTTTCTGTCTATTGGCCTTAAATCCTGTGTCCCTAATGATCTCTAACACTTCCCTAGTGATGTCTGCGGTCTTTTCCTGGGAGTCTGAATGTATTAAAAGGTCGTCCACATAGGACAAAACGTGGGAGCGTAACATGGGTCACAACTTTGTCCACATCTTGACTACGTGGGAATAGCAAATGGATGGACTGGAGTGAAAACCTTGCGGGACCCTCTTGAAACACATTTGGTTCCCACGGAACTCGAATGCGAATTTGTAAAATCAGTTCTCGTGGAGTGGGATGGAGTGGAAGGTGTTTGCTAAATCTATCACAATGCAAAATTTGGCTCTGGCTGTAATGGTGGCTAAGATTTCATTGTACTTGGCTACTACAGGGGCTACTGGGGGAGTGACGGTATTAAGGGCTCTAAAGTCCATGGTCATTCGCCATGTGATATCGTCAGCTTTTAACACTGGCCATAAGGATGCATTTCAAATGGACTGCATGGGGGGTATTACATCGTATTTCAGGAGGCCTTCTATGATTTTTGCTATCCCTTCCTCTTCCTCACGGGGGTACCTATACTGTTTCTGTGGGGGTGGATCTTTCCCTTCTATGAGCACGCATGCTCCCTTAACTTTGCCACATTCCATTTTATCTTTAATCCAAACATCTGGGAACTCTGTTGTCCATGGGTCATTTAAAATGGGGTAGAGGGATGCTGGTGCTTTTAAAGCGGCACATTGATGTATGGCTGATATTACAGGGGACCTTCCTCCAATTGCCATAGGAAACGATTGGCCAAATCAAGGGTCAAGCGGTTCCTTCTTAAAAATCCTGCTCCTAAAATGCCATCATCCTCTCCCTGGTTTTCACATGTCCTGATATGGTCTAAGATGGATCCTAAATGAATGGGGATGTCTCTCCAAATGGGGGCTTGGTGCTTGCCATTCCCAAAACCTATTAGCTCCATGCTATCCTGTGTCTTGTTTCCTACAGCGGCCAGTTTGGGGTGAAGGGTGTTGACTGCGGCGCCTGAATCCACAAGTAAAGTGGCTGGCTTGGGTTTGTCTTGGGACCCCACTCTTACATTTACAGTCGGGTGTCCCCAAAAATCTGCTTTTAAAGTGGCTACTATCTGTTGGCTAGGTGGAGGGATCGCGGGAGTTGGAGGATCAGGAGCACTGCGGGGAATGACTGCGGAGACCAGGTTCCTCGGGGCCTTAATAGCTCTGGTCCTGGGAGGTGTATGTGGGGGACTATGAGGGTTTGGGGCGGGAGGGTCTTCAGCCCAAGGGATCTGAAGGTCTGCCCTGGCTTTCTGCGAGCCGCAGGATCCCGGGCGTCCCTAACCTGATTGACTGGGGTTCTGCATCAGGTTCTAGGGTGCAGGGGCATTAGGGTTGTTGTTGGGTCCATTGGGGCTTGGAGCAGTAGCTCGGTGAGCTCATGCGTGGGTCGACCATGAAGGTCCATTACGGGGTATCCTAATTCCCTTAGTTGCCTCCAAATAGGGCTCCTGATTCCCTGCAGGGGGTCTCTTCCATAGTCTGGATTATCAGGTCCTCTGGGGTAGCTTCTATAGCCTCTCCTAAAGAATTATTGTTGGGGAGCCTTCCTGGTTCACTGGATATGGGTTGAAAATAGGGGCCGGTGTTACGGTATATAACCACGTGGACTGGTTCGCTATCTCTATCTGTCTTTCTTCCTAGGCTGCGGGGAGGTTTTGCTGAGTTTGCTGCCACTAAGCTCTTAGCCGCATCTTTCTGTGCTTCTCTAGTCCAAAATATCTGGGAAGCTGCCTGAATGTGCTGTAAAAATCCTTGCCAATCTATGGTGCTAAGTTGGTGGTAGGTAGGACCTATTTATGTTTTAGCTCCCTCATTTAAACTTCGGTATACCTCTTTTATAAAATCAGTACAGTTCAAAAGTAGCACCCCGTCACAATTAAGGCTAACTTCTCCTGCTAGGATCGCTAACATTTTCTTCCTGGCTACATAAGTGTCTGGGGCTTCGTCTGGCTGCTGCACCTCATTGTGATATTTTGCCCTTATGGTAGTGCCTGGCCAAAGGATTTGCACCATTATGCGTATCCATTCTTTTAATTCTAAATTTGCCAGATTATAGTTGGAAACTGCTGCCTCGAAGGGTCCTAAGTAAGCGGGATCTATGCTCAGCCTTGCTATCTGTGTAAGGTCCTGTCCTTTAGCTCTTGGGTATGAAAGGATGATGTTAGAAATCCATCAGACTCCTGTTTGGGGATTTAGCCTTCCCTGGTGGTCTGCTAGGGCTTTAATTTCTGTTAGTGACCATAAGACCATCTCTTCCACTGTCTTAGTAACTGTGCCATCTTCTGAGGTGTCTTTTGTTTCTACCATACTCTGGGTTTTAACTGGGTCCATGGGTATGCCTGGAGTGCACCCCTCCACGGGTTCATTCCCTTTTGGGGGACTCCATTGGGGATTGTAGGGTGGGGGAATCCGTGCCTCTACCGGCGATGGGCTCCTCTGAAGGATATTTGCTTGTGTGGCTGATTCCAAAATGTTAGGTTGCACTGTGGTCACGAGGGCGCTTTTCAAATTTACCTTGCTCTCTAATTCTCTAATACAGGCCTTGCACATGGTGTGGTCGGCTTGGGCTGCTGCTTCTGTCTTTTGGGCCAAGATAAAGTCCGCAGCTTGTTTTGCCTGTCCTAATTCAAATTCTAATTCTGCCAATTTCCGTTTAAGGGCAACATTTTCCTGCTCTGCCCTATCTGCTCTCTGACTTGCTTCATGGGCTCTCCTAGTGAGATCCATGTTCTCTGTTACCTTGTCCCTTGCTTGGGTCACCAATTCTCCTATTCATTTTCGGGACACCTCTACCTCCAATTTATACTCTTTGTACTTTTCTACAGAGTCATGGGCTAGGGTCCAAATTCCCCATGATGCCAACCTATCTTTTTCGGATTGCAGGACGCTCTTAAGTCCCTTAGAGGTCTTGATATCATAAACCTCTAGCAGGGTCAGAAATGGATCATCTGTCAGGAACGCCCCTGGAATCCAGGGATTGGGCCCCTTCTTGGTGATCCACCTCTTTAGCCTGTTCTACACTTTCTCCTCTCTGTAGATTTGCTCCATCTCCATTTCTCAACGCTCGCTACTTCTCCTAACTGCTCTGGTGACACTAGAGCTTCCTCTCCCATACCAGCTTAAACCTTCTCTTTCTACCAGATTGGCTGCACTAGAGCCCTCCCGCCCCTCACCAATCCTTTCCTGTCTGCACTAGGGCTTTCGTCACCTCTCTCCAGCTTTCTCTAGACCCACCGGTTGCTGTAGGGCTTTTCCTCACCCCTCACCCCTCACCGGCTTTCTCTAGACCCACTGGGGGACTTCTAGACCCACTGGCTGCACTGGAGCTCTCCCACCCCTCACCAGATTTCTCTAGACTTCTCTTCACTGGGACTCTCCCACCACTCGCCAGGGTTTGGTTAGCTGCTCTAGGCTTCCTTGCCCTCACTATCCTTCACCAACCTTGTGCCCAGGTAGCGTCAGATGAGGACGTCTCCTCACTTCATCTACCTTAGCTTGTACAAGGTGGTTGTGGGGACTGTCTATGGTTGGACTGTGGGGGGAAAAACCTGAATGTGGGAAGCTGGCTCTTGTCTACTAACCTGCGATAGAAAAAGTAAGAAAGGGATAGCCAACCTACAATTTCCAGTCATACAAACACAATCACTCCTTCCTAGCACTCGCGTCAGCATTTTCTTTGCCTAGAACCTTATTTCTCCTATGTGCCGAGATTTAAACAGCCCAAGTGATCAGTTTGGGGGGGCCTAAATTCCGGGGATTACCACACATTCTCCACCAATCTGTTGGGAAACAAAGACCTAATTTTGGGGAATTTATAATTAGCTCAAATGTGAGAGGAAAGCACCCAACTTCACTTCTGAGATCTTATCCAATTGTCTACCAGAGATGTAAAAGTTCTGGCAGGGAATGACGCTGAAATGAACCAAAGTCCAATTAAAGTCTCCGGTTGGGACGGCAAACCGTCGAGATGTGGTTCGGACCTTGTCCTCTAGAACCGTCTTGTTGAAGGTGGAAAGGGGCTGTGAGAATCACAGACACAGCCTTAATTATCCCCCTGGTAAGGGGGATTCGGAAGGAGACCCCCCAAGGCTGCTGTCTTTTATTTAGACAACGGTGAAGAGGTGGCAGTGGAGGAAGATATTTACGCGGGGAAGGACCTCTTTCTGCCTACGACTTTCCTCGGCAAGAGGGATAGGGATGCTTCCAACTTTTTAATTATTTGTGAGTAGAAGGAAGTTGATACTGGCTGTTTTTGGCCAAGAAGGATTTATGCAATCCTTCTTTTTTGAGGCTAAAGGCAAGAATTAACACAATACTTATTGGCGGGGAAACTTCCCCTTGTAATTCATGTAAGAAGAAGCGGCTTAAATTAACAGCCTGATAAGCCTGGCAAGTCTTAAGACTTGTATATGATCTTGTTCTTCTCCCCATATTTTTCTCTTTTTTGGGGACTTTATTATGTATGGAAAGACTGTAAATACTATAAACCGAATGAGAAGATTTGAACTGAATATTGGAGACAGGTGTGGTTAATTAGTTTGGGCTTACCCCATCTGCGGTGTGAGAGATCTTTTTGGATTCGAGTGGAATGCGCGCAGCGTCTTGGGAGTAACTGATTTGCTCGTGAGTAAGATCCCAAAAGACGCCGAACAATGCATCTAGGGAACGACCTCTGAATAAACCGGAAGTAGAAGGCGGTAGACTGGAAGCCGGAAGTCAAAACAGATGCCTGGACACAGGACACTGGGAAATGTAGTCCAGAGCTGCATGGTGAAGCCGGAAGGAAGGATACAGTGAGTTAGTAAAAACCTTGACTCAGGAGCGAAGAAAGCCGGACTGGACATTAAAAATAGACGTATGGGGGCTGTGGAAGATTGGGAAAGGTAATCCTAAACCCCTTTTGAAAGAATTTAAAGGGGCAAGTAGTGGCACCATCGAGCTTTACTGACTTTAATGACCTTTATGATTCTTGTGGATGTGCTTTGAATTGAATTGCTGAGGAGGAAAGTGAAGAAATTTCTGGACCTTTTGATGAACGGACTTTAAGAATTGATTAATAGACTGTTAGCGTTAGGAAATATTCTGATTGAAGGTTGAAGAGCATCAATATATGTATGTAAATATATGTATATGTATATATATGTGTATATATGACTTAATGTATACATATATATATATATATATATATATGACTCAAGACTGTTGATTTAAATATATGCATGGACCCTAGGTATTGAGGACTTATATATAATAAGACTGTTGGTTTAAGTATATTGGAGACCTGGGGATATTGTATTGTCATTTTGGAGCGTGGATAATAGTATATGTCATCATTGTTGAATATTATCAGGGGAATATATATATATGTGCATTGATATAGTATATATATGTATTAATGGCAATAAAAACAAGGGCACAGACCCAAGCTTTGGCTCAATCACAAAACAGTCGTAGGCCCTCTGTGGACCAAACAAAAGGTTTGGTTTGGACCAAACGACAACATGGCCCTTATGGAAGAACTAAGGAGAATCCGCCTAGATTTAAGTAAAGAAATACAAGATTTAAGGTCCGAGATGGTGGAACTAAGGACTGAAATTAAAAATGAACTGAAGACGGAATTAACTGTAGTAAGTGGTGCAATTGACAGGATGTCTACAGAGATGGCTAAAATTCAAAATAAAATGGAAACTATTGAGAAAAAAACATGAAAACTTTGAAGGCAATCTAAAAGAATTTAGTGAGAAACAAAAGGAATTAATCGAGGTTAATGTTATGAGAGAAGTTAAAGCTAGGGAAAGATCCCTAAAAGTCAGAGGGATTCGGGAAGAAGAGAAGGAAAATACCTGGCAAAAAGTGATTAATATGTTGAGTTCATATTTAGAAAAAAGATCTAGCATTATGTGAAATGGAGATAGATCACCTGTTTCGTGTGAACTCCTATGAGGCAAAAAAGAATAACTACCCCAGAGATATTATTATACTTTTTGTCAGGAAACAGGTTAGGGATACTCTGTGGTTTAACCATTAAAAAAAACGATTAAATATGAAGGTAAGGAGATTCAGTTATATAAAGATTTGCCACCAGAAATAATAAGGAGGAGAAAAGATTATAATTTTCTAACAACTGAATTAAGACAAAGAAATATAAATTACAGATGGAAACTTCCAGAAGGCCTTCTAATTTGGTTTCGAAAGAAAAAGATTGAAGTAAGATCGTTAGACGATGTGAGGGAGTTCCATAAATTCCTCCAAAAAGAACAAAGAAAAGAATATAATAAGTGGAATGCTAGCCCAAGTAAAAAGTCACATAAAAAAAACCAAGACAAGATACAGATCCTCTAAGAAGTGAGGGAAAAGGTTTATTAGCACAGAAACAAGACTCTAATCGGCTAAGGGAAGGCGATATAGACCCGTCTAATCCCGATCGGGAAAGGAAGGTAACGGCTTCAACAACTATCATAGAGAATTTAAATTTAGAAGAGGAATTAGGGTCAGAGGGAGAAATTAACTCGGATTTAAGTGAGGAGGATTCAGACTCTGGTAAGGTACAAAAATGAGTAGCTTAAATATATTAACTTGGAATATAAAAGGATTAAATGGTCCCGATAAGAGGGGGAAGGTCTTTCATTATTTGAATAAATTAAGCTGCGACATCATTGCTTTGCAAGAAATTAGGATCAAAAAGGATGATGTTAAGTTATTAGAGAATCCTAAATTAGGGAATCTATTTGCCTCTACAATAAATAAAAAAAGAAAGGGGGTTGCGCTATATGTTAATGCTAAATATGCTGTGACAAAAACTATGATTGATTCTAATGGTCATTTTGTGGCCGTACAAGCTGATATGTTAGGAATGAAGGTTTTGATTCTGGGGGTATATGGTCCCCATGAAAGTAAGGGGAAATTTTTTAAACGTTTATTAAATAAAATTGAGGATTTTTCATTTGATGTATGCATTGCTTTGGGGGACTGGAATGGGGTCATTGACCCATATTACGATAGGAAATCCAAAAAGAAAATTAAAAGTAATCAAGGTAAACTCCCCAAGGAGTTCTTCGAACTCATTGAAAGATTAGGAATTAAAGATGTTTGGAGGGAGAAACAAGGAAGTAAAAAGGAGTTTACCTTTTTTTCGAATAGCCATCAGTCATGGGCTCGTCTCGATATGGTATTGACATCAGATAATATGTTACCTAAGGTGTCGAAGATAGAAATTAGGCCCAGAATTCTATCTGACCATAACCCGGTACGGGTTAGTATAGCACTAGGAAGAAGACAAACCACTTGGAAATTGAGAACAGATATATTAGAAAAAGAGGAAGTAGTTAAAGATATACAAGTGGTAATTGGAAATTATTTTAAAGAAAACCTAAATAGAAATGTTGGTTATGAGTTTGTCTGGGACGCAGCCAAAGCAGTTATTCGAGGTTCATTGATGAAGAAATCCTTTGAATTAAAGAAAAAATGTCAACAAAAATTAGGGGCCCTACATATACAGTTGAGGGATAAAGAAAGGGAATTAGAGAAAATGTCAAACAATAAAAAAGTGTTAACTGAATATAAAGCCCTACAACAGCAAATTGAGCTGTTGATAACAGAAGAGTTTGAAAAAAAGATTCTCTTTATGAAACGGAAAAAATTTGAAGGCGTGAATAAGCCAGGAAAGTGGCTTGCCTTTTTAATGCAAAAAGAACAAGAGAAAAAACAGATAACTTTTCTGACTGATGAGGAAAAAAGAATTACGGATCAGGACCAAATTAAGCAGGTTATATATAAATTTTATGCACAATTGTATAAATTGTATAAACAAGGCCAAAAACCAGATCTGGATGAAAAACTATTGAATGAAGAACAAATATTAAATTTAAACCATAAAATTACAATCCAAGAAGTCATGAACGCGATTAAAATCACTAAATCAAACAAATCACCAGGTCCTGATGGATTCTTGGCCAAGTTCTATAAGAAATTTGCTAGTCAATTAAGTTTACCTCTTTGTGAAATGCTAAATGAAATAGCAGAGGGCAAGACAGTTATTCCAAAATCGTGGTCTCAAGCTGAGATAGTTTTGATACCTAAAGAGGGGAAAGATAAAGGAGATATAAGAAACTATAGACCAATCTCCCTATTAAACAACGATTATAAGATCTTGCCACGATTTTGGCCGTTAAGACTTAAAAAAATTCTTAGTAGCTGGATCCACCAGGACCAAACAGGATTTTTGCCCGCAAGGAAGGTCAGTGAAAACATTAGAACAGTGCTGGATCTAATTGAACTCCATGAGAGGAAAATAGATAAAAAGCTTGCCATTATATTTTTAGATTTCGAAAAAGCGTTCGATAATGTGAGCTGGCCATTTTTGTTTAATGTATTAGATAAGATAAACATTGGCGATAAATTTAGTAATTGGATCAAAGCCATATATAACCAGCAGGAAGCGCAAATATGTGTTAACGGTGAGAGGACTGAGTACATTCAAATTGAAAAGGAACTAGACAGGGGTGTCCTCTATCCCCTCTACTCTTTTTGAGTCTTTAAGTCGAAATTCTTAATAATAATCTAAGAGATGATGCTAACATAAAAGGAGTAAAATGTAAAGGTTTTGAATTTAAACTTAAATCGTATGCCGACGATTTATTAGTCACAATTTCAGATATTGAAGACAGTCTAAAAAGTTTAGTATTGCAGTTGGATAAGTTCACTAAAGTCTCGGGTCTCAAAATTAATAAAGATAAGACAATAGTTGTACCAAAGAACATAACCCAAAAAGAAAAGGATAGTATCAAAGAAATAACAGGTTTTCAAATTGGGAAGAAAGTAAAATATTTAGGTATTGAAATTACCGGCCAAAACGTGGATTTATATAAAAATAACTATGAAAAACTGTTTAAAGAAATTAAGAAGGATATGGAAACCTGGGGGAAGATAAATCTATCGTGGTTAGGAAGAATTTCAGCGATAAAAATGAAGGTCCTGCCTAAAATTATGTACCTATTCCAAAATTTACCCATTATTACAAACAATAAACCATTTAAGAACTGGAACAAAATTCTTTCTAATTTTATCTGGCAAGGCAGACGCCCCAGAGTGAGACTTAAAATTTTGCAAGACAGCAAGGAAAGAGGGGGGTTGGCCCTCCCCAATTTGCAACTTTATTATGAAGCAAACTGTCTCAATTGGATGTTAACATGGTTTAATCTCAAGGATAAAAAAATTTTGGCGTTAGAAGGGATCGACCAGAGATTTGGGCTGCACGCCTATCTCTTTTATCAGAAATACAAGGTACATAAAGACTTTATGAATCATTACATCAGGAAGGCCATGTTACAAGTGTGGATTAAATATAAAGATAGAATTTGCCCGAGTATACCAATCTGGGCTTCAGTTCATGAAGCCTTTCATAATAGAGAGACTATTAAACAAGATGAATGGTTAACTTATCAGGATCTAATTAATTATGATTGTAGGGATGGTCAGATGGAATTTAAAAAACTGGAACAGCTGACCAACGAAGGATGTACTTTAGGTTGGCTTCTATATCGCCAACTCAGGGAAAGATATCTTTTAGATCGCAAAACGTTAGGAATTAGAACTAATAAGACTGAATTTGAAGAGTGTATGGTTGTGGATAATCCAAAAAAAGTTGCTTTATTTTATAAATGTTTATTAAATATCAATTTAGAAGAAGAGGTTGTAAAAGAATATATGGTTAAATGGTCCCAAGATATTAATCAAGTTATAAGGTTAGAACATTGGGAAAAAGCTTGGACCCCAAACCAAAAATATACAATGTGTTTTGATTTGCGAGAAAACCTCTTTAAGATGCATCATAGGTGGTATTTGACCCCTGTGAAACTAGCTAAAATTTATAAAGGATTGTCATTTAAGTGTTGGAAGTGTAAACGAGCTAAGGGGACATTATTCCACATAGGGGGGAATTGTAAAAAGGTGAAAAAATATTGGTCAACTGTACACAGAATCATGGAAGAAATACTAGAAACTAAAATAAGTTTGGATCCCAAATTGTATTTACTGAATATTATTTTAGATAGTAACTTGGAGGTAACACATAGGAAACTCATATATTATATGATTACTAGTGCGAGAATGGTTTTTGCCCATAAATGGAAGAGTGAATTATTACTGCACCAAGAGGACTGGTTAGAGAAACTATTAGATCTGATGCAATTGGATAGATTAACAATAAGGATGAGGGAGCAAAATTGGGAAAAGAATGAAGTAATCTGGCAACCGCTCCTTAATTATATTAGTAATAGAGATAAGGTTAAATGATAAGTAAAATGGGGGTGAGAGGTCTGAGTATTGATATCAACGATATCAATTAGTATGGATAAAAGATTATTGGAAGTCATAATGATGTTAGGAAAATATTAGTAGATACTGGAAGCGAATATATAAGTTCATATATACATATAACGTAAATGGAAAAAAGGATGTTAGTAATTACTTAAACCTCAGACTTTCTATAACTAAGTAAGAAGGTGTATATAGAAGTGAAGGTTAATATGACTTGACTCAGGTTCCAGGAGGTCATAAGGGGTATTTAGTGTTCACCCCTTTTCTTTTTTCTTTTCTTTTTCCCCTGTTCTTTCCTTTCCTTTTTTCTTTTTTCCTTCTTCTTCTCTTTTTTGTTTTCTTTCTTTCTTTGTTGTTTGTCTTTATAATAGGCTTTGTATGTAAATATCTTGTATGTGTGACATATGTAATGTAATGTAATGTGTAATCTTTTTTTAATCTAATAAAAAGTTTATTAAAAAAATAAAGTCTTAAATATTTATTTGACAAAAATAAGCAAACATCCAAATGCAGCACACACACACACACACACACACACACTAGAAGAATAAGCGGGGAAGAGCAAGAGCAGGGGAGGCAAAGAGGGAGACCAGGATAGAGGGAGATATACTCACACCTGAGGGACTCCTCTGGACTTCTGTCGAATGTAGATGGGTTCCATGGAAGGGGCACGACCGGCAAGAGAGGGGGTCATGGGAATTATCTCAGAGCACAGACTGACAGAGATTCAGCATGCACTTCCAAGGTAGCACAAGGTCTGCTAAAATCAAGGGGTTCTTATAGGGAATTTGTGCCTCTTGGCCATGAGTTAAACTATAGGTGGACAAAGGCTTGATGGGTTTACTATTGTTTACTTAAGCATGGGCATAGTCTAAACAAAGCATTTGGTTTCAAAACTATCAAGGAAAGGAAGCTAGAGAAAGGGGTGCAATCAAATCTGATCACTGTCCCATTAAGTGTGAGACTAAAACAAACACCATTGGTATCTTTTCCAATATAATGGGATATTCCCAAGGGCAACTCCCCAAACCTGCCTGTCCAGGAAATCTCTAGTGGTCTTAAGCAATTTCAGCTTGCTTATCTGACCTCACATCTAGGGGATTATGGCTGCCATCTCCCAAGGGTCAGGCTGGGGTCATAGGGAACTCCATATGGCTAAAATATATAAGAAAAATGGAGGACATCTGCTAACAATGGGGATGACACAGAGGAAGTTGTTGAAGAGGAGGTCATTTCATGTACATAGGAGGTGGAGACCTGGAGAAATGTCACACACAGAAGTAGGGAAACCAGGGATTGTTCTGGGAGCTTGCAGCTACAGAATCAATTTAAAGTTCTTTCCCTTATCAAGGATGAAGAGGAAGAGCAGCAGGGACAGTCCTCAGGGACAGTACAGTGGACCCTGAAAGTACCACTTCAGGGAAGAGCCATTGCTAAGCCACAAAGGAAGCATGTGGTGATGGTGGGGACTCCTTGTTGAAGGATACAGAAGCAGTGGTTTATGGGCCAGACAAGATGTTCCGGGAGGTGTGTTGACTCCCTGGGACAAAAATCCATGATGTCACAGTGAGGCTGACAAGACTTGTCAAGCCTACTGGCCATTACCTCTTCCTCTTGGTCCATGTGGGAACCAATGATACTGCAAGGCATTGTCTTTAGAATATGAGAAGGGATCATGAGGCTTTGAGTACGAAGCTGAAAGAGCTGGATGCACAGTTTGTTATCTCATCTCTTCTCCCAGTTGAAGGGCACGTTCTAGGAAGGGAGAGGAATTTAGCAGATGTGAAGAACTGGCTCTGTAAATGGTGTCACTAAGAACAATTTGGATTCTTGGAACATGAGCTGTGGTTCCATGAGGGTGGACTTCTAGCAAGAGATGGGCTGCATCTCACACCAGTTGGCAGAAGCATGAGTGGTGGGATGAGTCTCATGATTGGAATGTAGGAAAAGAGGGGTATAACCTTTTAAAGAGAAATAGGCCAAACAAGAAAGGAGGAGGAATAGCATTATATATCAGGGATGTTTACACCTGTGAAGAGATCCAGGACTTAAATTCTTTAAATCAGGTAGAGAGCATCTGGATAAAAATTAAAGGGGAAGGAAACAACAAGAATGTTATAGTGGGAGTCTACTACAGACCCCCAAGTCAGACTGAGGAATTGGATGATGCCTTTCTAGAACAGATGACTACACACTCAGAAAGGAGAGATGTAGTAGTTATGGGTGACTTCAACTATCCTGATATTTGATGGAAGTCAAACCCAGCCAATATTTCAAGGTCTAGCAAATTCCTGACTTGCCTTGAAGACAATTTCTTTGTACAAAATGTGGAAGAGGCAACAAAGGAATCAGCTATTGTAGATCTGATTCTAACCAACAGAGATGACCTGGTCAATGGGCTGCAACTGGTGGGATCTTTAGGTGGGAGTGACCATGTTCTCCTGGAATTTCTTATACAATGGAAAGGAGAAGCTAGGCATAGCCAAACACTTATTCTAGACTTTAGGAAAGCTGATTTCAACAAACTTAGGGAAACATTGGGGTGATCCCATGGTCAGAAATACTAAAGGAGAAGGGAGTTCAGGATGGAAGGGAGTTTCTCAAAAGAGAGATACTGAAGGCACAATCTCAAACTGTTTCAATGAGAAGGAAAAAATGGGAGATGTCTCAAGAAACCAGGTTGGATGACAAAAGAACATTCAACTGAACTAAGTTTTAAATGGGAGAAGTATAAGAAATAGAAATGGGACAAAATCACTAAAGAGGAATTCAAACAAATAGCTAGCACATGGAGGGGTAAAGTCAGGAAAGCCAAAGCACAGAATGAGTTTGCTAGAGGGGTTAAGGACAATAAAAAGGTTTTTTGGGGGTATGTCTGTAGCAAAAGAAAGAAGGAAATGGTAGGGCCACTGCGCAGAGAAGATGGAGAAATTCTAATAGGGGACAGAGAAAAAGCAGAACTACTCAACACCTTCTTTGTCTCAGGCTTTAAAACTGCCTCCCCTCCCTTCCACCAGGGCAGAAGGAGAAGAAGCAGCTGCCAGAGGCTTTAAAAACTGCCTCCCCTCCCTTCCACCAGGGCAGAAGGAGAAGAAACATCAGCCAGAGGCTTTAAAAACTGCCTCCCCTCCCTTCCACCAGGGCAGAAGGAGAAGAAACAGCTGCCAGAGGCTTTAAAAACTGCCTCCCCTCCCTTCCACCAGGGCAGAAAGAGAAGAAGCAGCTGCCAGAGACTTTAAAAACTGCCTCCCCTCCCTTCCACCAGGGCAGAAGGAGAAGAAACAGCAGCCAGAGGCTTTAAAAACTGCCTCCCCTCCCTTCCACCAGGGCAGAAGGAGAAGAAGCAGCTGCCAGAGGCTTTAAAAACTGCCTCCCCTCCCTTCCACCAGGACAGAAGGAGAAGTAGCAGCTACCAGAGGCTTTAAAAACTGCCTCCCCTCCCTTCTACCAGGGCAGAAGGAGAAGAAACAGCAGCCAGAGGCTTTAAAAACTGCCTCCCCTCCCTTCCACCAGGGCAGAAGGAGAAGAAGCAGCTGCCAGAGGCTTTAAAAACTGCCTCCCCTCGCTTCCACCAGGGCAGAAGGAGAAGAAGCAGCAGCCAGAGGCTTTAAAAACTGCCTCCCCTCCCTTCCACCAGGGCAGAAGGAGAAGAAGCAGCTGCCAGAGGCTTTAAAAACTGCCTCCCCTCCCTTCCACCAGGGCAGAAGGAGAAGAAACAGCGGCCAGAGGCTTTAAAAACTGCCTCCCCTCCCTTCCACCAGGGCAGAAGGAGAAGAGACTGCTGGCGGCATGTGTCCAGGACCATCCTTCCCCGGCACCGGCAGTACTCTTGGAGGCTCAGGCCCCTGAAGGACTGTCTTGCCCCTTACCATCACCTGGGGGCCGGGAGCAGCTGGGGATGGTGTTGGGCCTTGGAGAACACCAGCGGGTTTTTAATACTATTGTTTAATTGTGTATTGTTTAACTGATTAATTGTTTAACTGTTTAATTGTTTAATTGTTTAATTGCTTATTGTTATTTAATCTGGTTAGTTTGGTTTGTTTTCAGGGGTTGGGTGGGTGTAGGAAAGAGGGAGGGGATTTGAAGTGATTTTATTTGTCCTTATGTTTTGATATGTTGTACGCCGCCCCAATTGCTTGGCAGAGGGGCGGGATATAAATAAAAATTATTATTATTATTATTCTCACAAAAGGAAAAGGGTGTTCAACCTAAGGAAAATGGAGCAGAGGACACAATAGGGGAAATGCAGCACAGAATAAGTAAAGAGGTAGTACAGGAATACCTGGTTAACCTAAATGAATTTAAGTCTCCAGGACCAGATGAACTACATCCAAGGATATTAAAAGAACTGGCAAATGTAATCTCAGAGCCACTGGCAATAATCTGTGAGAACTCCTGGAGAACAGGAGAAGTCCCAGCAGACTGGAGGAGGGCAAACATTGTCCCCATCATCAAAAAGGGGGAAAGGAGGATCTCAACAACTATCACCCAGTTAGTCTGACATCAATATTAGGAAAGATTCTAGAGCAGGGGACTCTGGGGCTCAGCAGCCCAGCCTTGCCCTAGCAGGAGTCCCAGGCTTGGGAGATGTAGAACAGCAGGACCCTTTGCTGGTGGCTGCCAACCTGCGGCTCCCCTCCATGGAGCTTCTTCCTGTGGGAGCCATGTTTGACTCAGGAGCTTCCAACTGCTTTATGGACTTAGGTTTTGCCCAATGTCACCACATCCTGCTGGAGGTTCTGGCCGAGCCCAGGCTGGTGGAGAGTATTGATGGTTGGCTTCTCCGGTCTGGCCTGGTGACACACCAGACACCTGTGCTCCACCTTGAGATCTAGGGCCATGTGGAGGAGATCTGGTTTTTGCTGGTGGTGGTCCCTCATTTCCTGTTGGTGTTGGGCATGTCTTGGCGAGAACTCCTGTTTGGGTCGGAGTATTGCCAGGAGCACTGGTGGCCGGAGCGGATTTTAGCCAGGGTAGCCGTTGAGGCCCAGGAGTGCTTGGTGATGCTGCCTGAGAAGTACCAAGACTATGTGGATGTGTTTGATAAGAAGGAGGTGTATCGGCTTCCCCCGCACTGGCCCTATCACCTGGTGCTGGGCCCCCTGTTCTGGCGGGGTGTCTCTACTCCCTTTTGGAGCCTGAGCTGGCTGTTCTGAAGGACTTTCTGGAAAAGAACCTCCAGCCAGGGTTCATCCATCCCTCCAAGTCTCCTGCAGGCACCCCGGTGTTGTTTGCCCGCAAGAAGTGTGGAGAGTTGTGCCTCTGCAATGACTATCAGCCGCTGAATAAGATCACCGTCTGGAACTGCTACTCCCTGCCACTGATTCTGGAGTTGTTGGAGCGGCTCCGCCACGCCAAGGTCTTCACCATGCTAGACCTGAGGGCGGCCTACAATTTAGTGAGGATTTGGGCCAGGGATGAGTGGAAGATGGCCTTCCAGATCTGGTATGTCCATTATGAGTACACGGTCATGTCTTTTGGCCTATGTAACGCCCCAGCCGTCTTCCAGCACTTTGTCAACAATGTGTTCTGGGACTATTTCGATCAGTTTGTGATCATCTACCTGGGTGATTTCTTAATTTACTCCCTGAGCCAGGCGGCCCATGATGCCCACGTCTGTACTATCCTCCAGTGCCTTCGAGAGCACCGCCTATATGCCAAGCTGGAGAAGTGTGCCTTCAAACTCCAGGAGGTGGACTTCTTGGGCTACCATGTCTCAGCTCAAGGTGTGGCTATGGATCAGTCCAAGGAGGAGTCGGTGCTGTCATGGCAGTCCCTTTGCAACAGGAAGGATGCCCAGAGGTTCCTGGGGTTCGCGAACTTCTATCAGAAGTTCATTGCAGACTACGCATCCCTAGCAAGCCCCATCTCCCAACTGTTGCAAGGGAAGAGCTGGTTTCATTGGATGGCATGGCCAAAGCATCCTTTGAGGCCCTGAAGGCACGGTTTACATCAGCCCCAATCCTGCAGCACCCAGACCCATGTACGTCCTACGTTGTTGAAGCCGATGCTTCGGAAGTGGCCCTGTGCCTTCTACTCCTGTCAGCCCTATCCTCTGGAACTGAACTACACCATTTGGGAGAAGGAGCTGGTGGTGATCAAGGTGTTTTCAAGACCTGGCAGCATCTTCTTGAGGGGGCAGTTCACCTGGTCATGGTCCACACCAACCACAGGAATTTGGAGCACCTCCAACTGGCCAGGAAGCTGTCTCAGAGGCAACAGTGCTGGTCATCTTTCTTTGCCTCCTTCCACTTCCAGCTCCACTACGTTCCTCGTGCCCGGAACCGACAGGCTGACGCTCTCTCCCAGAAGCTGGAGTATGCCACAGACCCCGAGGGGGAGCTTCGGTCCACCATTCTGCACCCAGAGAATTGTGCCGCTACAGAGAGGGAGGACACACTGGTGGATCAGATCCAAGAACTCCAAGGTCAGGACCCGTTTGTGGCACAGCATTTGGCAGAAGGGGACGCCTCGCCCTTTGCACTTTGGGATGGACTGCTCTACCACCCGGGTCTTCTGTATGTGCCAGCAGGTCCGTGTTGGGAGGCGGTTTTTCAGCTGTTCCACGACTCCACGCCAGCTGGACACTTCAGCTTCTGCAAGACCCTGCACCTCCTCACCTGGGAGTTCTCAAGAAGTTTTCATACTTTTGCATCAAGGAAACTTTGGGTGGTGTTGAGGTAAAACATGCCAATCCAGTCCAGATTTAAGAAGAAGAAAATGTTTTACTTTTGTTGGAGTTCAAAACCTCAAATAGGAAGGTCCACTGGCTGTCTCTTTAGGATTCCTCTGCTGCGGCTATAATGTGGTATCTTGAAATCTAAAAAAAAACATCCAGGAGAACTGGATAGTGAAGAAAGCAAACATGAATAAAATCAACTCATTTGAGATGTGGTGCTGGAGAAGAGTGCTAAGGATATTGTGGACAGCAAAAAAAAAAAAAAAAAAAAAAAGGAAACAAGCAGATGGGTCCTAGAACAGATCAAGCTTGAACTCTCCTTAGAGGTCGATGATGAAATTGAGGCTGTTGTACTTTAGTCACATCATGAGAAGGCACGGCTCATTAAAAAAGACAATAATGCCAGCAAAGGGAGAAGATAGTAGAAAGAGAGAGAGAAAGAGAGAGAGAAAGAGAAAGAGAGAAAGATTTCCAAAGCCCCCCCCCCCCCCCCCCCCGGAATGAGATGTTTTACATGCTTTTTAATGGTTTCCCACAATTAGGGACCAGGAAAAGTACAAAACATGTGAGTTTCCCCCTTCAAAATTCAATATTTTTGCACAAAGAAACCAACTTTTTTGCTGTTACTGCCACTGGAAAAAAGCAACAGTTGTTTTGCTTTGTTTTACAGCACTGAAAAATCTTGTAGCTATTCTCATTAAGTGGAAAAATCCACCTTTTACAAATCCAAAGAGCTTATTGCATGGCCATAAAAGGCATCTTACCTTTTCCCGGCTTGAATTCTTTTCCAGGACACATCTGAGTTATGTAAGTTGCTGCTGATTCTGCAGCAATGCTGCCAGCCAAATACATCCCAAGTAAGATGCGGGTCCAAGCCGTGTTCAGCTGGCCAATTTTCAAAGTCAGAAGCTTCCGACTTAAAAAATTGGCCAGCTGAATGCAGCTTGGACCCATCTTACCTGGGCTGCATTTGGTCAGCGGCATCAACGCAGAATCAGTGGCAACTAACATATGATAACACTGGATGTATCCCGGAAGAGAATTGAAGCCCGGAAAAGGTAAGATGCCTTTTATGATCATGTGATATGCTCCTAATTAGGAAGCAGAGTACATCCTGGGAAAATCTTGAAGACCTGACTTTCTCAATACAAACTCAACAAAGTTGCTACAGACACCACTTCCTCAGATCCTACTTGAATTGAGGAACCATGAATTCTAGGTTTCATGGTTACATGACTCTGCTGGTGTCCTTTCACACTACATAATTCTAGAACTGTGATTCCACTTTAAGAACTGTGATTTCACAATCTATGCAATCATGGGATCTACATTTTAGGGAGGAGTATTACTCATACAACAGTCAGCCAGACAGTTCTAATACCTCAGCAAATTACAAGCCCCAAGATTCCATGGGATGCAACCATGGTTTTTATTATGTTACAACAAGGAACTTTTATTTTAATCAAATATTTATTTATAACTTGGTCAAAAATAAAAGATGAAAGGATCAGTTCACCCATCTCTAGACTTAGGTGCTTCAGGATTCAGAGCTTCAGTGGAATAAATTGTGAGGCAGAACCACAGTGCTGATTGCCTAGTTGGTTCAGCACCTAGTCTGCCCATCTCCTTAATTTGTGACCCCATGAAAAGCAACCCTGATGTTCCAATAACTGAGTTGAGCATCCTAGCTCCAGTTCAGTCCTGGCTAGACTTTCCGAGTTATGCTAGCCTTTTATTTCATGGCTGCCAGCTCCAGTGATGAGAATCAAACAACAGCTGCCATTTAAAGAAGGAGCAGGAGTAGGAAGGAGGCTACAATAAGACCAGAGTTTTGAAATATGTGAGATAGATTCTGATTTTAGTCTGACATTATTTTTTTTTAAAGCACTGCAAAGAGGCAAGTCATAATTCATTTTCTTTATTGAGGTCAAATACTTGGGAGCTGTTGACACTGTCTCATTATACATTTAGTGGATATTCCATCCTCCATGTTAATGAGTGCCCATTTCTTTCCTATCTCTTTCAGGAGGCTTCCCAATAATCTGCCACTCTCTGCCTTCACAACATTGGTTCCACTATAAATCATTAGTCCCTGGTCACACATCCCCAATTATCTGTTCAATCTTTGGCTCTTCTTACACATCCCACAAACATTGCCAAATGATACACCAGCTGGCACCCACATTTAGAGATGATAGCAATGTCATAGGACTCCCACTGGACCAATGACCCATCTGTCTAAAAGGTATAGTGATCCTGCCAAAGCTAATGTTAGATCTTGGCACTTTCTTGTAGAACAATGCATAACAATCTAAGAATAAAATAGAGAACAATTTGTCAAGAAAGAAAGATGGAAGAATATGACCTCGTCCTCATTAGTCTTAAAATTCTGATACAGTTTTCTGCTGAGTAAAAATGTTCACAGGATTTGAGGGCAATTATCTAGTATAAAACTGGCATGGTTAGGATTATTGTATTGTTGTTGTGGTATGCTTTTAACTCATATGGCAACTCTAAGGCAAACTAATTGCATGGTATTCTGGGCAATATTTGTTCACAGCGGGCTTGCATTTGCCTCTGAGGCTGAGAGTGTATGACTTGCCAAAGGTGACCCAGTGAGTTTCCATGGCTGAGCAGGGATTCCAACTCTGGTCTCCAGAGTCTTTGGGCCTAAGCAGACTGCCAGAAATAGTGCACATTAAATTGAGGCACTGCCCTGGCTCAGTGCTAGGGAATCATGGGAACTGTAATTTATTGTGGCATCAGAGCTCTCTGACAGAGAAAGCTCAATGTCCCAGAAAAAAATACAGTTCCCATGATTCCCTAGCACTGAGCCAGGGCAGTGCCTCAATTTAATGTGCACTATTTCTGGCAGTCTGCTTAGGCCTATAGTCAAACCAATACACCATGCTGGCCCTCTTCATAGTTTGAGTTCCTTCCTGGTAACTCCTGGTTTCATGTTGGATCTGACAAAGAAAAGAAAGAAAAAAAAAAGCTTTGACTTATATCAAATTCCCTGATCTACTCCAGGTTAGAAAGTCACAAAGAACACTAATATTTATCACATGACATTATTGCCTCTTTGCAGTGCTTTAAAAAAATAATGGAATTAAAATGCAAATCAGCAGTATTTTTGGATGTGTCATAATTTTACTGGTCAATAAGGATATGCAAGAAGCAAAGAAACAAAACAAAATGAAAACTACTGTGATCTCCACTCACAAATCCTGAATGTTCATCTAAGAGAGCCTCTCACTTCTTTCCCTTTGGGCATCACTACCCTGGCTCAGTGTACCAGCCCAAACAGATCACCAATTGTCTTATTGCTCACCATAAAGATGTGCTGTTGAGTTCCACCTTCAGTGAACAGAATTCAGTGGTCTAAGGAATCCAGGGCCTAAGGGCAGCTCCCATCCCATATTTTCTCAAGCTGGTCAGCAATGAGAACTAGATTGGAAGACCAACCTGCACCCTCTAGATTGCCCAGGTTGCTCACCAGGACAATATATCTTATCATTTCCCCTGCTAGTACTCACTAAAGCTAGAGTGGGGAAACTGGTTTTTCTAGATATGCTGGGCTTCACCAACTTCTTGAGTTTGGTGTTTGCTCCCCTTCTTCTGCTCCCAGTGGTAGAGCAAATTCCTCAGGAGTACAGTCTGAGAGTGTTTGCAGGCCTGCTGCTGCTTAGAAGCCTGCTGCAGCATCTCTATGGACCTTATCACACGGGGCCCAAAGCAGTCAGAACCCAAACGAAATCCTGAGCTGATACGTATTATTTTTCCGTGTGTCCACACGACGTCGCTCAGAACCCCGACAGAACCCCTACAGAATGTGGCAAGAACCGAGATCTTTTGTATTTCGGTTTCTTCAGGAAGTACAAGTGCGCAACAGGAATCATTTCGCTTTTACGAAAAGGACCTTATCAGTTTGAAAAGACAATATGTATTGGGGAGCATTTCCCCAATACGTATTGTGGAGCATTTCCCCGCCCCCACCTGCGCTCCAACGTCCTCTCTGAGGATGTCCTCCTTGGAGCTCAGGCCCTGCGCAGGGTCCCCGCTCTGAGCAGAACGTCCTCGGAGAGGCGCCTCTCTGAGGACGTCCTCCTTGGAGCTCGGGCCCCGCATGGGGTCTGAGCTCCAAGGAGGACATCCTCAGAGAGGTGCCTGTCTGAGGACGTTCTGCTTGGAGCTCAGGCCCCGCGCGGTGTCCGAGCTCCAAGGAGGATGTCCTCAGAGAGGCGCATCTCCGAGGATGTTCTGCTTGGAGCTCAGGCCCCGCGCAGGGTCCGAGCTCCAAGGAGGACATCCTCAGAGAGGCGCCTCTCCGAGGATGTTCTGCTTGGAGCTCAGGCCCCGCGCAGGGTCCAAGTTCCAAGGAGGACGTCCTCAGAGAGGCGCCTCTCTGAGGACGTTCTGCTCGGAGCTCAGGCCCCGCGCAGGATCCGAGCTCCAAGGAGGACGTCCTCGGAGAGGCGCCTCTCTGAGGACGTTCTGCTCGGAGCGCTGAGCCTGTGCCGGCTGTACTGAGCATGTGCAGTGCATCATTGCTTGGTTATGTCCAGGATTTTCTCACTCGTGTGCGAACAGTAAATACGGTTCCCGGGAGTGCTTCATCGCACTTTCCTTAATTGAGCAATGATGCTAGTTGCGTCTGATAGCCATTTACGTATTGTGGGGTTTCTTTCAATTTATTCCTGGATTTATTCTTATTTTGCTTTCTTATCGCTTTGTGGCCCGCGTGTGATAAGGTCCTATGAGTGTGTGGGGATAATTATGAGAACATTCATGGGGGGAGAGTCCATAAAGAGTTCAATCTATTTCTTTGTCTGAAGGCAAGATTTCTGTGCATGGGGCACAGATGATTGTTACATGGATGAGAGGGTACTGTTATACTCATGACTTCTTTTGGGGCTTTCCACCAGTTTTTGGTTGACCAGTATGTGAATTAAAATAGATTAGTTCTGGGCTACTGAAGCCCTTGGTCAGATCCAGCATGGGTCTTCCGCCCATCCTGCATATATGACCTCATATACGAGGCTACCAGTAAATGTGATCTAATTCCCTGAATATTTAAAACTATTGAGTATGAATACTTCCTTATTTGAGATATCATTTCCAGCTTGTGGAACTTCCCATTTCTTGTTGAAATGGCACTCAACTCTAAGGTTTTGCAAGAGAATTCCTAAAATGGTTCCATTGCCATTCACTTCATTACATACACATTTGATCAGAGATGATTCCAGGTTTTGAGAAACTGTTAAGCAGTTGGCTGAGATTCAAACACACAACAAGCTCTCATAAAAGCCATTTATCATAATCCTCACAATGTTGTATGTGAGCTTTCAAGGAATTGTTGTACTTAACTTTTGAAAGGCACAGCTGCTCCTCTTTCCTATTGGTAGGGGACTTATTTTCAGGAGGCAAAACTTACTTTTATTATGTTACTAAGGAAGATCAAAGAAGAAAGTGCAAAGGCAGGCTTAATGTTGAACATAAAGAAAACAAAAATAATGATCACCGAGGACCTTCACAAGTTCAACCTAGACAATGAAGAAATAGTAAAAGAATTCTCATACCTGGGATCAAACATTGATAGAAATGGGGACTGCAGTCAGGAAATCAGAAGAAGATTAAGAATGGGGAGGGTAGCTATGAAAGAATTAGAAAAGATTATAAAATGGAAAGATATATAACTCAGCACAAAAGTTAGATTCATACAAGCCATTGTATTCCCTGTTACCCTGTATGGATGTGAGAGCTGGACAGTTAAGAAAGATGATAGGCAGAAAATAAAATTCCTTGAGGTGTGGTGCTGGAGAAGAATGCTGAATATCCCATGGACAGCCAAAAGGACAAACCAATGGGTCCTAGAGCAGATCAAGCTGGAAACCAACCTGGAAGCCAAGATGACCAAACTGAGGCTGCTGTACTTAGGGCACATCATGAGAAGGGAGGACTCTTTGGAAAAAAACAATAATGCTGGGGAAGATGGAGGGAAGTAGGAAGAGAGAAAGGCCACATGCCAGATGGATGGACTGTATTAAGGAGGTCACGGGTATGGGGTTGCAGGAATTAAGCAGAGCAGTGGAAGACAGAGGGTCTTGGAGATGTCTCATCCATAGGTTGCCATGAGTCAAGATCAACTTGAGGGCAGTTAACAACAACAAAAAAACTTACTGGAACCCTTCAAAGCTATTAGGATTTCTCCAGATAATGGTTCAACCAAAATAAATACTTTTTTAAAAAAATCACTTGTCCTCTCAAGCACCAAATGCCTCCATTTTGCAAGGCCACAAAATGGTGACAGTGTACTTTTTTCAGTCCTAATTTCACCAGAGAATATTGTGGTCTACAAAAGATAGGCCACAGCCTATGTATACTGTGTATGTCAGGGACAGCCAGGTTGAGGACATGGAGAACTCTGAGGATGAGGATGCTGAGCCAGGTCCCATGGACTTAAGGGGGGTAGCAGACTGCCAGCAATAGTGCAAATTGAATCTGCTTTTAGGGTTAGGGTTAGTGCTAGGGAATCATGGGAATTATTTTTTTTCCTGGGACATTGATCCTTCTTTGTCAGAGAGCTCTAGTGTCACAATAAACTACAGTCCCCATGATTCCCTAACCCTAACCCTAACCCTAAAAGTGGACTCAGTTCGCACTATTTCTGGCAGTCTGCAACCCCTCTTAGTTGAACCTGGGCCTAGCTCTGTGGGACTCACTGAGGCACAGCCCCTGCCTCAGCAGCTTAGCCTCCTCCCAGCAGAAAGCCTCCCCCCAGCAGAGGTTTCAGACCTGGAAGAGACAGAGGAGCAGGACATGGAGGTACCTACCTTTGCTCAGAGGAGGACAGAAAGGGTGTGCCTCCGGCGTTCTCAGAGGTTATCAAAGAAATGTGCAGCTAAAACCAAACAGCTGTGAGTGGGAGCTGTGCTATATAAGCAGCTGAGGAAAGCTGAGTTCCTTGTCAGAGCTTATCTTGGGATTCCTGGTGAAAGCTTTTGACTCTTGACTCTCGGCTTGGCTCTGGACTGCTTTGGATATTGTGACCTTCGGAACGACTTTGGACTACCTGCTTGTGATAATCCTAGACCTTGGACTGCTCTCTTTGACTTGCCTTTTGAACTCTAGACTCACTGTTTGGCTACTTGAAGCAATCACTGGTATTGTACTTGCATCTGTGTTTGTGTTCTTGAGACGGACATTGTTCTTATCAGCCATGCTGTTGGCAGCTTTCCCGGACAGTGTATCTGTAGTACTTGTTTAGAAGGCTAAGCATGTATCAGGTATAACTAACAGAAAAAAACTGGGAGGGTGGTGTTGAGGAAAGGTTGCCATTCTTGCTGATTAATCCTAAATTTCTACCACAAAGGGAATCATGGTCTGGGCCTGAAGAGTTCATTAGTGAAAGCTTCCATGACAACCTTAGATAAGAGGGCAGCACATTCTTTAAAAGAAGGCACAGCATATGAACAAAAGAGAATACAGTTTGTGCAGATATGAAACAATACTAAGAACTGCTGCCCAGGGAAAAACAAAACAAAAACATTTCCATGAAGCAGTTTTTCTGTTCCAGTAACTCTGGTAACTAGGACAGCTTTATCAGCATTTTACTCCACATTTGCTTGGTGGATTGGCGCTTGCCCTGCCTGGTTTTCTCTGTTTCTATCTTAGACTAACAATTCTGCCATTTAATAGTGTGTGTTTCAGGGTTTGTTTGGTTGTTGTTATTTTTAACAGTCCAGTAATTGTGTGGATGTTATCTAGCTAATCACTAATAGAACTATTCATGACACTAGAGCAATTATCACTACTGAATCAAAAGAAACAGTGCTCCTTTAGCCATAGTGACCTAAAAGATTAAAATATGCCTAATTACGCTTCTATCATAGGGATGCAGCAGACTGCTCTGACTGGAAGTGGGTCCAAATCTTACAGATGGATGACCTTACTGATTGCACAGTGTGCTCCGAAAGCGGGCCACAAACACAGGACCCAACCCGTGCTGCCAGGAGCTGGATTATTCTGGCTCTTTTTGCTCCAGTCCAAAGGACCAGAGTGCGGTTTTGTTGTGGCTTCAGGCCACTTTGGAGGCATGCGTCATTTAAACGTCATGCCTCCAAAATGGTCAGAAGCCACTTCATTTGGACCCTCTGTTCTTGGCCATAGTGGTACCATTTGAGTTGATGGTGTACAATTATAATTATTTGATATTACATTATTTTGTCCTACTGGCTGTAACTGGTGAAACTCATCCTCCTTTTAAAAGCTCCATTGAAAGGCATGTTTTGGATATTTGATACAACTGTGCAGAAACATCTTATGCAGAGCAAGATGAAATGTTACTTCTAAGAAACTCTGCATCATCTATCAGTGTTTATAAAAATATGAGCATCTAGACATTATTTGATTACAGTTCCTATCTGCACTTCTCATTGGCCATACTGGCTGGAACTGATGAGAGCTGGATTCCAACAGCTTCTGTCCTGTTTCAGCACTCCTCCCATACACCGCAGCTTAACAGTTGTTACATATTAATGCAGGAAAAAGACTACAATTCTATGCCCATTTACTTACTAAGTACAAAATCCACAAAACAATCATACCTTTATTGGGCCAACCAAAACTGCACAACATACTTTTCAAAACACTACTGGCTTCTTCATCCAGCAAAGGTGCTGAAATCATACAGGAAAAGAATGAAAAATGTTGATATTAGAGTCACAGGCTGACATTTTGTGTTAAGATGCTGCATCTAAGATGGCCTAGAGCCCTGATGGTGAACCTATGGCACACAAGCCAGAGATGATACATGACAGCATTTCCCTCAGCATGTGGAGGGCAGAGAGGAGGAGGAAGAGACGTTCCTCTTCTTCCCCCCTCATCCCCCTGGGCCTTCAGCTATCCTGCCTTGGAAGTCCCATCCTCCACAGGATGGAGGCCGGAAGACCTTTTAGTTTGGGCACTCAGCCCCCAAAAGGTTCACCATCACTGGCCTAGAGGGATATCAAGAAAGGAGTGACCTCTGCCATCATTACAGTCATCCCTCCCGATTCATGGGGGATCCATTCTAGACCCCCTCGTGAATTGGAAAACTGTAAATATTTGAGGCCCCATTGAAAATAATGGTGGCACACTCCATTCAAAAATTCAAAACTGCAAATGGGAAGTCAGTGAACCCAGAGGGATGACTGTATATCCCTCCACCTTGACTGACAACAAAAACAACAATTTGTCAAAATGTAGGCCTGTGACTCTAATATTGTCATCTATCTGTATAATTTTAAACACTCTTACCTCATGAAGAAACCAGTGGAGCTTTAAATGCTTGCATTATGTATTTTGCACAAGTTTGCTTGGCTCAATAAAGGTATCGTAATGAAACTGCTATTGCTATTGCTATTGCTATTGCTATTGCTAGCTTTGTAAATTTTGGATGCTGTTGTATTTTTCTGTATGGCCAATATGGCTACCCTACATATGTTTGCTAAACCTGCCAGGCCTTGTTTTTCACATATATATCATTGTGCTTCCTGACTATTATTCCCTCTGACTAGATATAGTGGTCAGATTCACTCCATGGGGATTGGAGTTCAGCTGTCAGTTTTATTATTAGTATAAGGATTTTACTGCGGTCTTATACTGTGCTTGCTTTTATTATCTCAAACCCCTATTATGTTAGTTTAGTTGAGAAATAGCAACCTATAAACTATGTGTACAAGGGGGTATCGTAAAGTAATAATTATCACCTGGAAGTTATTATGGTATATTGTTAAAATTTTGTCAGTGTCATCATTGATCCCTAAGTGCATGATATTGAGAAAATCAGCTCATTGTGTCCTTTATTTTTGTTACAGGTTGTGACAGAAGTGACTAAAGTGTAAGATGGAGAAGTATGAGGGGCCATCATAAAGTAATCATTATCACCTGGAAGTTATTGTGGTATATTGATGAAATTCTAAAAATGAAAAATCCATTGTAGGTCGCTGATTTGACAGCACAGATGACGTTATTCATGAAGCGGAAAAGTGGTTTAAGGCGCAATCTGCAGACCTCTACAATAACGGTATTCAGAGGGTCAAGATACAATGGGAAAATGTGTAAATCTGGATGTTGACTACATAAGTTAACAACTACAAATCAAAACAAACTTTCTGTCAATTTTTTAAAAAGGTGATAATTAAAACTTTACGATACCCCCATATGAATATAATAACTGAATGGAGATTTTAACAGACAGCCAGTTACTCACATTTTAAAACATGTTGGCACTCTTTGTATGTTCTTATCCTGAGCACTTGGCATTAAGCAGACAGTTATCTGTTAAGTATGTTTCTATAAAATCATGAATTTGAAATCCTGTGCTTTGTGGTAAGTTGAACTAGATGACCTCCAAGGTACTTTCCATCTCATAATGATCTGGTTTTAAATGTTTTGATTGTTTAATCTTGTTTTAACTTTGCATCCTGTGAATTTTTAACAATGTATTTTTTAACTTGTTGTAAATAGCTTTGAGTCCTGAACTGAGAAAAAGGTGGAATAGAGATAAATACATAATATGATTCTAGTATTCTATGCTTGATTTTTATATCAGTTGTGCAGAAATCTCTGTTCTGTAGGAATATCAATAGGTTCAATTATCTCTCTCTTATTCTATCTATCCATCCTTGGATATACATACACTTTGGGTTTAACCTTTTGTTAATTCACTCCACATTTCTTTTCTTTTTTCTTTCTTTTTAACTAATATTAAATATTTAAATAATTAAATTAAATCAATTTCTATTTTTCTAAAAAAAACCACAAGTTAAAAACAGATTAAACATTTTTAAAAGACCCTTAAAAAACATTAAAACTGAAACACAGCAAAAAAACAAAACAAAACACCCTCATTAAAAGCTACATATGCTGCAATATATTAAAAACCAATGCTTCCTTCATTTTTTTTTAAAAAAAGTATTTACCTGCTGGCATAATGACAGCAGGGAAAGGACCAGCTTGGCCTCCCAGGAAGGGAGGTCTGCAACTTGGGAGCAGTCACCAAGAAGGCTCTCTCCCATGCCCTCACCAACCATGCCTGTTATGTTGGTGGGTCTGGGAGAAAATCCTTCCTATGCAGATATTGAACTTCAAGTAGGCTCATATAGGGAGATACATTCTTTCAGACCATCTGTACCCAAGCTGTGTAAGGCTTTAAAAGTGCTGCCACTTTTAATTCTGCTCAGAAATGCATTGGCAATCAGTGGGTTTATATGCTCCCTATAACCTGCTCCAGTCAGCAGCCTGGCCACAGCATGTTGGATTTATAGTTTCCAAAATTAATCCCACATAGAATGTGTTAGAATAATCAAACGTGATATAATCAAGGCACATCTCGCTGTATCCAAACCTGACATTTGAAGGAATGGGCAGAGCTGGGACACCAGTTTTTGCTTTGCAAATGCACTCCTGGCTGCTGCCAAAACCTGAGAACAGGAGTACACCCAAGCTGAGAACCTGAATTTTCAGGGGGAATGTAGCCTCATTCAACACAGGATAACTCCCTTTTACTTGATATGCCTTTTGATTGATTGGGAGCATTTCTGTCTTGCCTTCATCTAGTCCATTACAGACAGCAACCACTAGTTTAGTACAGAGACAGTTTCCTTGGAATTGGAAATCCATTTAATCCAAGAACCCCTGGAGTTGGGAGGTCATCACATGCTCTAGATTCTACAGTTTAGAACATTGCTCAAAAAGGGAATATTTCAGACTAGTTAGTAGTTACTCAATATAGGATGGTGTTTTTTTAAACTAGGTAGCTCACCATAGCTTCTTTCAGACAAGAGATGTTTAGACAAAAACAAAAAAACAAAAATAAAAACACCTGCCTTGACTTCCGGTTGGTAATGGTGCCTGTTGGTGACAGCCTTTCGCTACCAGCTGGGTGGTTACTGCTTCATATCGTGCTATGGGATGTCTAAGCGGTTTACAACTGTAAGCTCATTGCCCCCCAACAGTTGGGTACTCATTTTAGCAACCTCAGAAGGATGCAGGCCTGAGTCTAGCCTGAGCCCTGGCTAGTATTGAACTCGCAACCTTGTGGTCTATGAGTGAATGGCTGCAGTGCAGGCATTTAACCACTGCGCCACCAGGGCTCTGAGTGAGTTGCTGCAGTACTGTGCTGATCAGGAGCTGACCAGCACTGGAGTGGCCTTCGTACCCATAGTTAAGCTGGCTGGTAGTTGCTTGTGTACTCTCTCAGGAAAGAAGATTCCTCCATCATCTTCTCATCACTTTCCTATCTCAGGAAAGAAGGTCAGTCATAAAGTTCTTTCTCTATCCTATCCAATCAAAATGGTGTATTTCCCTTTCTTCTTTCAGAATAAACTGTATATCACTTTATATTTCTCAGTCTCTCCATATATGTATTAGGGATGTGCATTAGAATTGGCTGAATCCCACACTCAGTAACAAAGTTAGCTGATCTGTAGATTTGGAAGATGTCTAAATTGAAGTAGGGCTTCTCTAAAGCAGAACAAATCCATTTCTGAATGTAAAGCTCTGTTGATGTGAGACTAGATAATAAGTCTCAAAAACCAATACATTTCTCCCTAAGCTCTCCATATGATGAAACTAGGGGGTAATGAGAGGAAGAAGAGGTGGTGATAATGTAGAGTCATAGTTTTGTGCCTGACAACTCTACTTTATAATACTAGCAAATGGTTTAACCAAGGTGGTTGCATTTACAGTATTTCAGTGGGACAATGCTGGGCAATATCCTGCAGGAGTGTTCAGTACTGTTTGCTAGATCTCTTTTCCGAGAGTTTTATGCAATCTCCAGGACTAAGCAGAATGAGCAGAAATGATGCCAAATCAGTAGGAAGTCATATATTGTTTTCATTCATCATAATTCCCTAGCCTCTGCTGCAGTCCTTCTGACATTTTACAGGTTGCATGTACATAATTATTTAACTAAACCCTGTGTGAATATGCACTTCCTCTGACTTACCTTTTCTAACTGAAAAGTAATCAGGCCAACACACATGTCAACCTTTTTATTGTATTAAGGATGGGGAAAATGGTGCCTAAAGGTATTACCAACCATCAAATAGGTTATTTACCAGAGCAAGGTACTGTGGTGGGGGTGGGGGGGGCTACACAGATTTATTTCTTATATATGTTTATCAGTGCATTAAGATGTGGAAATGTGGACTTCACTTTCACATCATTGATGTGGGTAATTATTTAAGGTTTCATTTCTTTTGTTTTTTTTTAATGGTTAAAAAGTCAAATGTTAATTAAAAAATTGAATCAATAAAAGGAAAATTTAATTTTTTAAAAAAATACATTACGTTGACTTGATACCACTGTCTTCACAATAAATTGCTTGAAGATACATTCAGCCCACTCACATTAGAATCATCAAGAACAGTTTAAAACAGATTACACAGTAGGAGGTATTAACATTTCAGCAAAACCTTAACAGAAAACTTTCACATAAAGGAAAAATTGGAAAGGGAAATATTTAAACAAAATGCAGAATAATTAACCAACAATTGTCAGTGTTCATCTTGTTGTTAATGGATATAGCTGCATTCCACACACCTTTCTTACAAGTTTCTTGACCTGTTCTCTGTCCTTTATTCTATGGCGTGCTAAGTAAAAAGAGTGATTCTGCTATAAAGCATACATGCCTTGTTATTTCAGATATCACCATCCTCCCACATAATAGTTGCCTTCCTGGTTTCTGTTCTTGCCTGGAAATGGCCTATGTTTTTGTTATGCTTTGTTTCCCTTGCTATGACATTATCTTTTCTGTTGGCATCATGGTCTTACTGAAAGTTTATCTACTGTTAAAGCAGAAATATCAGTATAGTTTAATAGACACACCAAAACCTCAGTAAACAAAGTAGATGTGTTCCTGGGCATTATTTCTTTTAAAGAAAATTTGGTACCAGAGGCATAAATAACAATAGACACAGGTTCCTCTGCCACAAAAACAAACACCCCCCCCCCCCAAGAAGAACAGTTGATAACATTTCAGCAATCATTTTAACCAACATGGAATAACATTTAAGTGTTGGACTGCAATTCTGCAGACCATGTTAACCTTGGGAAAACCACACTCTCTCACCCTCAAAGGAGAACAAAGGTTAACCCCTTCTGAACAAATATTGCTAATTAAACTCCAAGATAGCCTTAGGGTCACCATAATTCAGAAATTATTTGAAGACACATAACAACAACAACAGCAACAGCAACAACAATGTGTGAAATGAAACAAATACCCAGGTCAGGTAAGTCTTAGGAGCTTATCACATGAGCTTTTTAAATTGGCAGCAGCCCAAAAGGATGCAGCCAGGACCCGGGTTAGAGGCGGGAATTATTGCAATGTAATTCACTGCCAAATCCATGGTGACTATAGTCTAGGTCCCAGCTGTACTCTGCTGGCCCTTTTTTGAAAATGAAAGCTTCCAACTCTGAAAACTGGCTGGCTGAGTGCAGCTGGGACTCAGGCAGCAGACTTGGTGGCAAATTAAAATGAGATAATTTCCGCCCACATCCCAGGTCCCAGGTGCATCCTGTTGGGCTGCCGACGATTTAAAAGCTCACGCAATAAGCTCCTTACATAAGCCTTACATTTTGAACTTTTCAAGACTACTAGAAAGGTTTTGCCAAATTGCAACCAGGGACATTTTTTCTTTTACCAGCTTCCATTTGTCTTATGGTTTCCATTTCAGTGGCCAAATGGAAAGACCTATGCTTTTTTTCAATATGCTTAGTGGAGCTGGTAAATCAGATTTACCACTCTCCCCCTTTCTCTGCTTTGCTGTATACATGCATGCTTATTTAAGGATTATGGAGGTAGCTGACATTAAGCATCATAGAATCACAGAATCATAGAGTTGGAAGAGACTCCAAGGGCCATCCAGTCCAGCCCCATGCCATGCAGGAACACACAACCAAAGCACACCCAGCAGATGGCCATCCAGCCTCTCTTTAAAAACCTCTAAAGAAGGAGATTCCACCACACTCCAAGGGAGTGTGTTCCACTGTCAAACAGCTCTTACCATCAGGAAGTTCTTCCTAATGTTGACATGGAATCTCTTTTCCTGTAGTTTGAATCCATTGTTCCAGGTCCTATTCTCTGCAGCAGTAGAAAACAAGCTTGCTCCAACCACAATATGACGCCTCTTCAAATATTTAAGTATGGATATCATGTTATCTCTTAACCTCTTCTCCAGGCTAAACATACTGAGTAGCCTAAAGTCTCTCCCCATAGGGCATAGTTTCCAGATCTTTCATCATTTTGGTTCCCCTCTTCTGGACACACTCATTTGTCAACATCCTCTTTGAATTGTGGTGCCCAGAACTGCACATATTATTCAAGGTGAGGGCTGGAATTCCTATTCAGGGTTATCATATCACCTCTTAACCTCCCCTTCTCCAGGCTAAAAATACACAGCTCCCTAAGTCATTCCTCATAAGGCATGATTTCCAGATCCTTCACCATGTTAGTCACCCTCCTCTGGACACACTCCAGTTTGACAACATCCTCTTTGAATTGTGGTGCCCAGAACTGGACACATTGTTCCAGGTGAGGTCTGACTAAAGCAGGTTTGAATGGTACTATTGCTTCCCTTGATCTAGACACTAAACTTCTATTGATGCAGCCTAAAATTTCATTGGCCTTTTTAGCTGCTGCATCACACTGTTGACTCATGTTCAACTTGTAGTCTACTAGGACTCCTAGATCTCTTTCACATGTAGTCTTGTTAAGCCAAGTGCCCCCCATCCTATATCTATCCATTTCATTCTTTCTGCCTAAGCGTAATACCTTACATTTTTCCATGTTGAAATTTATTTTTTAGTTTGGATGTAGCTTTCTAATCTAGTAAGGTAATTTTGAATTTTGATCCTCTCCTCTGGAGTGTTAGCTGCTCCTCCTAATTTGGTGTCATCAAAAAATTTCATAAGCATGCCCTCTTTTTCTTCATCCAAGTCATTGATAAAGATGTTCAATAGCACTGGGACCAGGGGAGAACCATATGGCACCCCACTAGCCATTTCTCTCCAGGATGAACAGGAGCCATTGCTGAGCACCCTTTGAGTTTGGCTGGTCAACTAATTACAAATACACCTAAAAGTATCCTTGTCTAACCTACATTTTACTAGTGTGTTTTCAAGAATGTTGTGGGGACCCTATTGAAGGCCAAACTGAAATCAAGATATGCCACATCCACAGTATTTGTAGATAGGCACACACACTTACAGTAGGATCAATGAGTGTAGCAGAAAGAGTCTTCTGTCCTAGTTCAAACTTTATTGTTTTGTTTATTGCTACTGCAACCTGGCAGAAGTCTGTTTTTCTCTAGGCTGCTTTCACCATCTCTCCAGTGCCAAAATTGCTTTTAAAAACCTTTTAGCTAGACAGAGGACAAGAAGAAAAAGATGGAGGCCTGGCAGTATAAAATACTTTGTACAAGAGAACTTCTTTGTCAAAGGCTTTATTAACTGAGGTATGCCTGTATATGTTAACACTGCTATATTCCATCTAGTTTTGGCTCCACAATTTTGGGTCCATCAGGCACAGCACTTTCAGCCTGCAGGATGCTGAACATGCATACTCAGTGCACATATACTTTGCAAAATTGAAATAGTAGCATTGTTTGGGTAGTGGGTCCTCCAGGTGGTCTCAATTATAGATTTGTCCAAGTTATACATAAGGTTATACATAAACCTAGACTGGACTAAATGGTTCAGGTTTATCCAATGCGTTTGTGGCTGGAAGCAGAATTAACCTATCATCTCCTTAATCCAAATCTATGCTGGGAGTGGGCAACCGTGGCCTCCAGATATTCCTACAATCTCTCGGCATTGGCTATGTTGTCTATGGGAACTGTAGGCCGAACTGAGAGATCGTAGTTGCCCATGACTATTGTGTCCCCTCCACTATGCAGATTCATAACAACTTGACTTGAAAGAGATTGATAAAATAATGTGTGGTGTAAGAACCTAAATATCCTAAAGGCACCAGATTTCCTGACTGATCTTGGAAGCTACACAAGGTCAAACCTGTTTACTACTTGGATGGGAGACCACCAATGAATACCAGGTGCTATGGACTATATTTCAGAGGAAGGAACTGGAAAAACCACCTCTGAGTATTCCTTGTTTAATAAAACCTATGGGGTAGCCACAAATCAACAGGCCACTTGAAGACACATGCATAAATGCACATGGAGAATAATAATGGTGGTGGTGGTGATGATTAATAGTATTCATTTATAACCTACTTTCTCCTCAAAGCTGGGACTGAAGGTGGTTTGGCAAAAAAAATAGAATAAATACTACAATACAATACAAAGAGGTTTACAAAAAATAAAATAAAACAAAAACACATTAAAAAGTAAAACAAAAGTTGTTATTAAAGTGCAATAATTTATCCATAGAATTAAAACCATTTAAAATAAAGCCACTTAAAAAGCAAAGATAAATTTTATCATTTTTCTTAATGTTGGAATTTGGAATTATCTAAAGAAATTGACCAGCATATTACAGGGTTGACAATAGAATGAGCAGCTTCACATCATTCATGAGTAACTTGTAGAATTCCTGCCATAAGGCCAGTGATGGGTCCCACCTTTTTGTTGTGTGCCTTCAAGTCGTTTCTGGCTTATGGAGACCCTAAAGCCACTCTATCATGGAGTCCCAGCTGAAAAGTCTTTAAATGAGGGTAAGACAAATTGATGAATAATAAGATTTATCAGCAGCTATTAATTATGATGGTTGTATGGAGTCTCAAAGTTCAGAAGTAGCAGGCTAGGAATACAGAAAAGGGATGGAAGAAACATGGATTTCAAAGAATTCAAAAGTTGTAGAAAACAAAAGAAAATAGATTCATCAATCCCTAATCTTGACATGCATCAAGATATGTAAAGACATGCATCAAGACTCCCTGCCATGCAGGAACACACAATCAATGCACCCCCAACATATGGCAATTCAGCCTCTGTCTAAACTCCTCCAAAGAAGGAGATTCCACCACACTCCAAGGGGCTGCACATGTTTTAAAAAAAATCAAATTAAATATCCAAAAAGAAGAGTGAGAGAGGAAGAGCGAAGAAGAAAAGGTACCATTACATATTTTATGTGGACATAGAACTTCATTTATGGAATCAACTGTATTTTTTACTAGTTTAGGAAAGATGATGTCAGTCACAGCAATATCAGTCTTTTTTTATAGTACATCTAAGTCAGAATGTGTGTGACAAGATTAGTCCAATGCTACCTTCCAAAGACTTCATTTGTTCTCTGCTGGAGTCTTCATCTAAAGCTCCATTTGACTGATAACTGGATGTCTTTCAAATCCCTCCTTGCATCTTCACAGGCGTGTGATGTTTGGCACTGTGCTTTTGCAGTTAACCATAATGGCCATACTGTTACTTCACATGTATCTAAAGCTCGGATTTTTATTTTGTTGTTTTGCTTTTGGAGGGAGAAACTTTATAAACTGAAGTTTTACTCCAATCTGAAACTTTGGAAACTACTCATTATACCACATATTCTCTGCTGAGCCTATTTGCTCCCATTTGCATTTAATAATTTTTACATTATTTTAATTTCTCACTATCTTCAAAAAAGCAGAAGAGGTAGCACTCATGTGCTGGAGCGTCTGTCACTTCCAGTGATGTCTGTCTTCATTTAACAATTAGAGTGTGAATAAGCCAAAACCATGAACAATTGAGCAAAAGATGCTGTTGTGCTTGAGATATTTTCTTTAAAAAAAACATTTATAGATAGTGGTAAAGGCCTTGGCAATGAAAAACTATGCAAATCTGATTAGCTCTCTGAAAAGGAGAGAGAAAGCTAACATATCAACACACAAAGATCTTGCCTATAGCTACTCATCTGCATTGTTAATTATAAGATCTACTGCAGAATCCAAGAGACTATATCAAAGAGATCAATGGGTTTGGCAGGCTGCTAAATATTCAGCAGAGTGCCTGCCTTAAACTCAAACTAGCAGACATCACTATTGTTTTTAGTTCTTCAAAACTTTAGGTTCCATTACATAGAAAATGATATAAAAATATAACCAGATATATGCAATGCTTAATAAAGTTGGACTGTACATTCACATTTTGAGGGGGACAGAAATGGTAGTTGGGGACATGATTTAGTTTAGTTTATTTTCCTTACAAAAATAACTCAAAATTATACAAAGGCTTTATTTGCTGCATGTTCACTGCAATTGTTTAGCACCCACATAGTGTGCGAGCACATACACACACACACACACTTCAGATTTTACCTTCATAAAAATAGTTAAGATGTGTGGTTCCAGAATCATGTAGTGAATAAGATGGCATCAAAATAATGCAGACCCAATTAGAATGAACAATATGCTGCTGTCACATATTGGTATTGTTGTTGACTGCCCTCAATCAACTTTGACTCATGGTGACCCAGAGTGAGACACCTCTAAGCCCTTCTGTCTGCTCAGATTCTGCAAGCTCAGGGACGTGGCCTCCTTGATTGGATCTATTTGTCTAATATGAAGCCTTGCTCTCTTTCTACTACTCTCCACCTTTCCTAACATGGTTGTCTTTTTCAGTGAGTCTTGTCTTCTCATGCTGTGGCTAAAGTACGATAGCCTTAATTTGGTCATCTTGACTTCTAGAGACAACTCAGGCCTTATCTGCTCAAGTACCCATTTTTTCACTTTTCTGGATGCCCATGGTATTTTCATCACTCTTCTCCAGCCACTGCATCTTAAATAAGTTGATTTTATTTCCATCTACTTTCTTCACCGTCCAGCTCTCTCATCTATACATGATTGTGGAGAAAATAATGGCTTGGGCTATCTTTACTTTAATGTTCAGTTTTAAATCTTTGCACTTTAGGATTTTGTCTAGTTCTTTCATAGCTGCACTTTCCAGTCTTAATCTTCTTCTGATTTCTTTACTGAAATTTCTGTTCTGGTCAAAGATTAATCCAAAGAATGAGAAATTTTTGGCGATTTTTATTTCTACATTTTCTAAATTGAATTTATGTATATCCTCTGTGGGTTTTTTTAAATAAAGTTCACCATTAAGTTTGCCTTTGCACCTTCCTCTTTAACTTTCCTTAGTAATTGTTCTAAGTTTTTGTTCTTTTCTGCTAGTAGTATTATGTTGGCTGCATAAGATTGTTGATATTCCTTCCTCCAATCTTCACTCCTCCTCCTACTGAATCTAACTCTACTCTTTGTATGTTTTCTGTGAATAAATAGGGTGATAGGATGCAGCATTGCCTAACGTTTTGCCAATTGGAAACATTTTCTTTCTCCATATTCTGTTCTAATAATAATAATAATAATAATAATAATAATTTATTTATAGCCAGCCTTAAGCCAAGGCTATCCAGGCGGCTTACAATCCAAAATACAATCATATACAATACAGATATCACGAACATATCACTCAGCTTAAAAATATATTAAATCAATGATACATTAAAATTAGCTTAAAAACACAGTACACATCAATGCAATAAAACAAAGGCATTCTGAATATACAAGAAATAGAGATAGCCTCCCGTGGAGCATCAGGGCCACACCCCCAAGAGTCTTAAAGGGCTAAGGCTGGAGCTCCACCACCATGTCCTCCACTCCCGTCCCCACCTCCGCTCCCTTGGGGCCAGGTCTTCTGAGGGAGGAGGGGGTGGGGGAAGACGCTCACCGCCCGGCTCCTGAGTCTCTTCCCAGGTCTCTGCTGTTGCCGATGGTCAGGGCTTGCAGAGGCTTTAAGGGCTCCCTTGGGCCAGGTGTTCCGAGGGAGGAGGGGGAAGACATTCACTGCCCGGCTCCTGAGTCTCTTCCCAGGCTCTGCAGTAGCCTCTTATCCTGAGTATAGGTTTCTCATCAGGATAATCAAAGGTTGTGGTACATCCATTTCTTTAAGGGTGTTTTTTTCTTTACCGAGTTTGTGGAGGGCTTTATGCAGAGGACCTGGGGAAGGAGCTAGAAATGACTAGCTCTCTGTATAGCTATAGTCCCATCTCTTGAGCTCAGTGACAGACCTTGGTGAAGAGGCCAGGCCAACAGGGATGTTTTACGTGGTTGTTTAATGGGGATTTTTTTGAGGGGGGAGCCCACAGTCCTGTTTCAGTGCCTACTTAAGACTTCTGAATATTGACAGTGAGAGAACTGCTGCAGTCACCTGCAAAAGTTGTGGGATGTTTGTGTTCTTGCCTATGGATGTGGATAACTTCACCTGTACCAAGTGCATATTAGTAGCCCTGTTGGAAGAGAAGGTCCACCAGCTGGAGGCCCAGGTATCTACACTTCAGGATATTAGAGAGCAAGAGGTTTTCCTGGACTGTTGGAATGGACAGTCTTGCATGGGAAACACACAGAGGAAGTTGCTGGTGAGGTGGTCACTTCACATACATAGGAGGTAGACGGTTGGAGGAACGTGACACACACAAGTAGGAAACCAGGGATAGTTCTGTGACCTTTCAGCTACAGAATCTATTTAAAGCTCTGCCCCTTATCAGGGACAATGAGGAAGAGCAGCAGAGACAGGTAAAGTGCAGGGGACCCTGGGGGTACCACCACAGGGAATAGTGGCTGCTAAGTCTCATAAGAGGCATGTGGTAGTGGTGAGGGACTCCTTGATGAGGGGTACAGAATTAGTGGTTTATGGACTTGATAAGATGTCTTAGGAGGTGTGCTGTCTCCCTGGGGCAAAAATCTGTGAAGTGACAGTGAGGCTGACAAGACTCGTCAATCCTACTGACCATTGCCCCTTCCTCTTGGTCCATGTGGAAACCAATGATACTGCAAGGCATAGCCTTCAGAATATGAGAAGGGATTATGAGGCTTTGGGTAAAAAGCTGAAAGAGCTGGCAAAATGTCAGAAAGAAACTCTTCTAGAACATGGCCACACAGCCCAAAAAACCCACAAAGAACTATGGATGCCGGTCATGAAAGTCTACAACTTCACATTTCCAATCTGTTGGCTATTGTCCTATTTACCATATTTGTTGGCAGATTTTAGTTAGAACTAGAACTGATTCTGTTTGTATGGACTGTAGCAATTCAATTGATACAGTCTCATACAGATTGCTATTGTTGTTGTTGTGCGCCTTCAAGTTGTTTCTGGCTTACAGGGACCTTACGGCAAGCCTATCACAGGGTTTTCTTGACAAGATTTTTTTTGGGGGGGGGGGATTGCCTTTGCTTTCTTCTGAGGCTGAGAGTGTGTGAATTGCCTAAGATCACCCAGAGGGTTTTCATGGCTGAGCAGAGATTTAAAACCTGGTCTTCAGAGTCATAGTCCAATGCTCAAACCAATACACCATGCTGGCTCTCAGCTTGTTGCACTGAGGGACTTCAACATCCATACAGAGACTAATCTGTCAGGAATAGCTCCATGTTCATCATGACAACCATGGAGATGGCCTGAGTAATATCTGGTGCCATCCATGCACACTCTGGGCCTGGTTTTCTATTCTGGGCAGGTTGACTGTGATCTGGGTGTGGAGGATCTTTCTGTAGTTCTGTTGTCATGGATTGATCACAACCTGGTAGAGTTTAGACTCACTAGGACTTAGAGCCTCTGCAGAGGTGGGGGCCCAGCTAAGATGGTCTGCCCCAGGAGACTTGTGGATCCAGGTGGATTTCTTGGAAACTCTTGGAGTTTCCTTTTGCATTGGCAGTGATCCTGTTGGAGTCCTAACTGATCTCTGGAACAGAGAAATGGCCAAGGCAGTGGATATGATTGCTCCAAAGTGTCCCTTCCACAAAGTGGAGCCAAGTGAGTTCCCTATCTACTAGGGAGCTGACCATGATGAAAAAAGTGGGCTGGAGACCAGATTGATGATGGTGGAAGAGAGCAAGTCTGACACAATATGGGCTAGAACTCATTGGAAAACCTATGTGGCAGTAAAGAAAGTAAACTTCTCTACCACCATTGTGCCACCATCTAGCAGAACTATCTCAAGTGGTCTAGCAGACCTGTCTCAAGTGGTCAACAGCCTTTTACATGCTGGACCACAAGAAGAAGAAAACAAAGACCACTTGGCAGACCACTGCAAGTTCTGCAAGACACTTGGCAGACAAAATCACTTGGATCCACTCTGACTTGGATGCTGTAGTTCAGACAGGTGTCGACACTCCCCCTGAAATCTCAGTTTTGCAGCTTGTTCTTCTGGACTCAACTCTGAGCCTGGATGCCCAGGTTTCAGCAGTGTCCAGGAGTGCATTTACACAGCTAAAACTAGTGAGCCAGCTATGCCTGTTCCTTGAAATGTGAGATCTGGCAACAGTGACAAGCCTTGATTATATCCCTATCCTGGTTCACCAAACACCCACACAGGCTGGCTGGGAGAGAACCTCCACCTAATAATGTAGGCAGAAGCAGCTAATCACAAGCAGATAGAAAGCATCTTGCCTATGAGAGTCTATCAAGAGAAAGGTGTTAGGGCCTAAGCAGACAGTGCTTTGTGGTGTCTTCAAGGCAAGGAAGGGGAGGGGTAGCCTCATGCTGGGTGCCCCAACCCCTTCCTGAACACGTTGTCAGAGCGCCCGTCGCTCCGCATGGCCAGTGCTCTGATGACATACTTCCGCCGCAGCATCCACACACGCTGCAACGGAAGAGGCACCGAAGGTGCGCCCAAGGCCTCTTGCGGCACACCTTTGGCGTCTTGTGGAAGGAGCGCTATTTTAGCGCTCCTTCCAGGGCCCCAGAAGCTGTGGGTTGGGGCTGAGGAGTGCAGCTACCTCAGCCCCAATCTGCAGTTTCCCAGGGCGGCCCATGGCCGCCCATCTGCTTAGGCCCTTAGTCAAGCATCCAAGTCAAGAGAGGCAACAGGAATCAAGGTCAACATGATCCAAAGGCCGAAGAAGCCAGGAAGTCTGAAGTAGGAATGCAAGTGTCTAAACACAGGTAACAGGAATGCTGGCCAGGAAACAGACAAGTTTCTTCCAGAACCCGTCTGAAGCAAACTCAGCTTTTAAATAGCTGGACACCAGCTGGTTGTAACCAGAGCTTGCTTGCTTGCTGCTTAGCCAGCCTGGCTGAGCATCTTAGTTCTATCTTTTGGTGGATCCTTTTGTTCCTCCTCCTTGATTGAGGACTTAAGACCCCAGTTGTGTCTTCTGCATCATTAGCAGCTGAGTCTTGCTCTTGTCCTACTGGCTGGGGCTGCAATTGCCGAGGATGAGCTGACTGAAGCTGTTCAGCAGGGAGGGCTCGTTGGTCTGCAACAGGGAGAGCTGCAGGCTGTTCCCTGTCTGGAAGACTTGCTTGGGTCCCTTCCTCAGCCTCCTCATTGGACTCTTCCTCTAGGTCCCAGTCCTGCAGCTCTTGGCCCATGGAAATCCCATTTGGACTACTGTAATGAGCCACCACCTCATCCCATCCAGGCGGACAGTGAGGATGATGGAAGGGAGTGGGGGAACTTCATTCCCCCCCCAAAGGAAAACAGGGAAATATAAATCACCAGCAACAGATGAAATTCTAACTGAACTGCTGCAATCCACACATACAGAAACTTCTCTAATGTTAACTAAAATATGCCAGCAAATATGGAAAACAAAATGCTGGCAAACAGATTGGCAATGCTCACTATACATCACCATCCACAAAAAAGGAAACACAAGAGACCACACAAGCAAAATTATGCTTAAGTTACTACAACATAGACTCCAACAACATATGTAGAGAGAAATCCCAGAGGTGCAAGCAGGATTCAGGAAAGGTAGAGGCACAGGGACCACACTGCAAACATACAATAGCTAATGGAGAGCACTAAATAATTCCAAGAGAAAATTAGCACGTGGTTTATAAACTATAGCAAAGCATTTGACTGCATTTATCAGGAAAAGCTATGGAATGCCCTCAAAGGCATGGGAGTGTCCATATACATGTTAGTTCTAAGGAGAAAGCTCCCTCAGAACAAGAGACCACTGTCAGAACTGAATATGGAGAAATAGAATGGCTCCCATTTGTCAAAGGAGTCAGGCAAGGCTGCATATTATCTCCTTATTTGTTCAACCTGTATGCAGAAGATATCATAGAAAGAACAGGATTACACTTAGAAGACAGAGGAGTGAAGATAGGAGGAAGGAACATCAACAATCTAAGATATGTGGATAACACCATACTAAAAACAGAAAATATCATGGACTTGAAACAATTAGTAAGAAAATTCAAGGAAGAAAGTGCAAAGGCAGGCTTGCTGCTGAACATAAAGTAAACAAAAATAATGACCACTAAGGATCTACATTAAATTCAATTAGACAATGAGGAAATCAAAACCATTGAAGATTTATCATACCTTGGATCAAACATTGTTGAGAACAGAGACTGCAGTCAAGAGATAAGAAGACGACTAGGGAGTTTATCACACAGAGACAAAGTCTCCAAATCCCATGCAGAAATGGGATTTAAAACCCTGGAAAAAACCCACAAAAGTGGTTTGATTTTCAGACAATGAGCAACATTAACCCAGACAGAAAGGTGACAAAATGCACTTCTTTTTACTTTTGGAAAATCCTAGAAGTAAAAAGAAGCCCATTTTGTCACTTTTCTGTCCAGGTTAATGTCACATTTTTGCTCATTAACCTCAATGTTGTCTGAAAATCAAACCGCTTTTGCAGTTTTTTTCCACTTTCTGTGTGGATTAATCTCAGATACTGTCTGAAAAACAATCTGCTTTTGCAGATTTTTTTCAGTCTAAATCCCTTTTTTGCACGGGATCCCACCCATGTGATAAACTCCTAGGAATGGGAAGAGCAGCTATGAAAGAGCTAGAAAAGATCCTAAAGTACAAAGTACAAAGATTTACAACTGAGCACTAAAATTAGAATCATACAAGCCATGGTATTCCCCATCACTGTAAATAGTGAAAAAAAGCAGATAAAAAAGAAAATAAACTCATTTGAGATGTGGTGGTGGAGAAGAGTGCAGAGGATACCATGGATAGCCAAAAAGACAAACAAATGAGTCCTTGAACAAATCAAGCCTGAAATACCCATTGAAGCTAATAGCCTTTGCAGACTGCTAGAAATAGTGCAAATTAATGCACTTTAAGGGTTAGGGTTAGGGTTAGGGAATCATGGGAACTGTATTTTATTGTGGCACTAGAGCTCTCTGACAGAGAAGGCTCAATGTCTCAGAGGGGAAAAAAACAGTTCCCATGATTCCCTAGCACTAACCCTAACCCTTAAAGTGGACTCAATTTGCACTATTTCTGGCAGTCTGCAAAGGCCCTAAGATGATCAAATTGAGGCTGGCATACTTTGACCACATCATGAGAAGACATGACTTAATGGAAAAGACAATAATTCTGGAAAGGTTGAGGGCAGAAGAAAGAAAGGAAGGCCACACACACAAAATCTGGTGTTAAGCAGATTTCTCTACCCTATGGATTCAAAATATAACATAGGGCAATCATTTACGATAGGTATGTGTGTGTATTGTTTACTTAAATTTCCCTTCTGGACATAAAATAATATTAAGCATGATGAAAATGACAGTTTGCAGTGGGGAGGAAATATTGTTTGCACCTAGAGATAATTGCCTTCCTTCTAAATTCTTTACATTTTTTCCCACATTGTTAAAAGATTGGAAGTGATTGAAATGGGATACAGTGTGAGTAATTTGCAGTGGGAGATGCTGGCTTTATTCCCTGACCAGACAAGCAGAAGAGAATGAAAAGAGATCTTTATACAGTCAAATTCAGCTCTAATGTGGATACTTCTAGCCAAAAGCTTTTTTTCTTTCTTTTGTCCATGAAAAAGAATGAAAGTGTTTGTTCTAAACAGATTTTTCTTTGGCTGCTCCTTCCTTCTGTGCCCTCAACCCTCTCCCCCCATTCACGTACATATTGTTAAACACAGGCACATTTATGCCTGAGGCAGCAAGCTGTATAGTACTATGCTACTTGATCTTGTCAGTGTTGGAGAAAATGTGCCTAGCTTTGTGATGCAAGTAGACTTGCCTGCTTTACTGTATTCATATAAGGGTTGTTGTTTTGTTTTTTGTTTTCGTGGTGTAAAAAATGGCTGCAACAATATGGGAGGGAACAGGATGGTTGTATTGTGCACCAAAGAAAGACTGTAGTTATTTTGTTTATGAGCACAGCAACATAGCAATATACATTATGCAATTTAAGCCATGCAAGCAAAATTATGCTCAGAATTTTGCAACATAGACTCCAACCATACATGGAGAGGGAAATCCCAGAGGTCCAAGTGGAGTTCCAGAAAGGAAGAGATAGTAGGGACCACATCGCAAACACAATGTCTATGAAGTGGACTAAGGAGTTCCAAAAGAAAATCAGCATGTGCTTTATAGATTACAGCAAAGCTTTTGACAGCATATCTCATGAAAGGGCATGGAACATCTTAAAGACAAGGGAGTGCCAACATATTTGATAGTCCTGATGAGGAATCAGTACTTAGAACAAGAGGCTACTGTCAGAACAGAACATGGAGAAACAATGGTTCTCAATTGGCAAAGGGGTCAGGCAAGGATGAATCCTTTCACCCTATCTGTTCAACTTGTATATAGAATATATTATAAGAAAAAGACACAGTAGAAGGAGGAGTGAAAGTAGAAGGAAGGAATATCAACAATCTAAGATAGGTAGATGACACCATAATAATAATAATAATAATAATAATAATAATAATAATAATAATAATAATTTATTTATAACCCGCCCCTCTGCTCAGCAATTGGGGTGGCGTACAACAAGGTTAAAAAACAGCAGCTAAAACATTTATATATCCCGCACGCTAGCCCTCCCACCCCTTAAAACTGAATCAAACTGGAATAGAGTTAAAATCAAATTACACAATTAAAATAGTAAAATCAGTTCTTGACTGACATATCGTGGCGGCAAGAAAGGTAAAATAAATCACCTCCAGTTAGCCGGGCAGTTATCCGGGAAGGCCTGCCGGAAGAGATCCGTCTTTACTGCTTTCTTAAAGGCAGCAAGAGTGGTAGTAAGACGGATCTCGTCCGGCAGGCCATTCCATAGTCTGGGGGCGGTCGCAGAAAAGGGCCTCTGGGAGGTCTGTGAGAGTCTGGTCTTCATGGGCTGTAGCAGATTCCTCCCAGAGGACCGAAGTGTGTGGGGGGATCGTACGGGGAGAAGCGGTCCCTAAGATAAGATGGCCCCAAGCCATGTAGGGCTTTAAAGGTTATAACCAACACCTTGTACTGTGTCCGAAAACAAATCGGCAGCCAGTGGAGGGATTTGAGCACAGGTGTTATATGCTCCCTCCTAGGTGTTCCGGTGATTAACCTGGTTGCCATGTTTTGTACCAGTTGAAGTTTCTGGCTTAGGCACAAGTGTAGCCCCATGTAGAGTGTGTTTCAGTAATCCAGGCATGAGGTTACCAGAGCATGTACCACAGTTTCCAGATCCCTCATATCCAGATAAGGGTGCAGTTGGCGTATCAGCCGAAGCTGATAACAGGCACTCCTGACTGCCGCATTCACCTGACTAGACATGTGAAGTGATGAATCTAGGAGTACCCCCAGACTGCGAACACAGTCCTTAGAGGAGAGTGTGACTCCATTCAGGACTGGAGACTGTATTCCCAAACCTGGTTTCAGGCCCATGACTGTCAGTACCTCTGTTTTGTCTGAATTTAGTTTCAATCTGTTTTTCCTCATCCAATCCATTACCGCTCTTAGACTGTCATTGAGAGGAGAGACGCCATCTGAAGTCTGAGCCGACAATCTGGTCATGGAGAAGTATATCTGGGTGTCATCAGCGTACTGATGACACCGTGCTCCATGCCTCCGAATGATCTCACCCAGCGGCTTCATATAGATGTTAAATAGCATTGGGGACAGGATGGCGTCCTGAGGGATGCCACAGTTAAGCTCAATTTTAGAAGAGCAACTGTCCCCAAGCCTCACCCTCTGGGATCTGCCTGAGAGGAAGGAACGGAACCACTGCAAAGCAGTGCCTCAGATTCACAACTCTCTCAGACGATCCAAGAGGATGGAGTGATCTATTGTATCAAAAGCTGCTGAGAGATCCAAGAGCACCAGCAGGGTCACACTACCCCTATCGATGTCCAAGTGGAGGTCATCGGTCAGAGCAACCATGTCAGTCTCCACTCCATATCCTGTCCTGAAGCCGGTTTGAAATAGATCAAGATAATCGGTTTCATCCAAGGCTGCTTGGAGTTGGGAAGCAACTGCCCTCTCAATCACCTTGCTTAAAAAGGTAGCAAGGAGACTGGTCTATAATTATTTCTATCCAGGGGGTCCAGAGAAGGTTTTTTCAGGAGACTCTGCAGATGTAATACGGGCAGAACAGAAAGATCTCTGCACTACACACAATGCCTCCTGATAGGAAGCAAGATGCTTCCTATGGTGAGTTCTGTTGGATAGGAGTCGAGTTTTCCTCCATCTGCACTCTAGTTGTTGTCCAGCTCGCTTCATCCTCCTAAGCTCCTCTGTATATCAGGGCTTACGATTCAAGGCGGGCTGGAAAGAACACTTGGGAGAGATTGTGTTGATAGCCTTGGTAAGATCGGTGTTCCAGGTATTCACCAAGGCTTCAACAGAATCACCAGCGTCACCAACCATTAAACCCTCTAAGGCCTTCTGGAAACCAATTGGTTCCATAAGCCTTCGAGGGCAGACCATTCTAGTAGGTTCGCCACCCCCGGGGGGGGCAGATAGTGGCCTTTAGTTCCATCTTGACCAGGAAATGATCCGTCCATGACAATGCGGAGGCTTTTGTAACCTCTGCCCATGGATATTCCCGTTCCGTACTGAAAACTCCATCGAGGGTATGGCCAGCACAATGTGTGGGCCTGATAACCAGTTGGGATAGGCCCATGTTTGTCATGGTCTCCCTGAACTCCCAAGCCGCACCGTTTAAGTTTGATAAACTGGTCTCGAGTGGAATGTTGAAGTCGCCCAAAACCAAAAATCTGGGCGACTCCAACAGCAACTCTGAGACCAGCGAGGTCAGCTCAGTTAGGGAGTCTGTTAAGCAACGGGGTGCCTGGTATACCAACAGAATCCCTAAACTATCCCTGGTTTTCAGGCTAAGGTACATACACTCAATGTGGGTTGTTTTCTGGATAGGCTTCCTGGTCAAGGTTAAGTTGTTATTATGAACCAAGGCCACACCGCCCGCCCCCCCACTTTTCCTTATCTGCTCACTTACCAGTGGCAGTGCTGGCGTCTCCCAGCCAGGTCTCGGTAAAGCATGGCAGGTTGGCCGCCTCATCCAATAAGAGGTTAATATGAGTCTTGTTTTTAACTGGCCTGGCAATGCAAAGGAGCAGAGTGAGGGTCTGTGGAATGGTTGGCACACTCTCCAAATTATCCTGGGAAACAGGGTGAACTGAAGAAGGGATAGGTATTACGCATCGATCCCTTCTTCTTTTGTAACATTTCTTACTCTGTTACCACCATACGTACCCTGCCCCCACACAACCTCAATGCCCACTCCCAGACTATTCCCAGCTCCATTGTCTGATGGTGGTGAAGAGAGATCCAGCTAAATCCTGTCCCCTAAAAAGTGGACAGTATCTTATATGTTGTGAAAGGGAGAGGCTGGGGGGAATCTTCCCAGTTATGGCTTCTTCGAGTCCTGGCAAATTTCCCAATGTTCGCGTTGTGGAGGGGTCGGAAAATACATATCATTGTTAGATGACAGTTCTGCCAGTATCTATATTGGCCCCGTCTAGTCCTCCGCTGCCCCAAACACCGCCGCCACCACCGCATGTTTGCCGGGGAGAGATGGACTCAGGTGAGGGTTTTATCCCTGCCGATGCTCCTCCCGGCTGGCACAGCTGCAGTAGAGGCAAGGACAGGCCACCTCAGATGGTCTCAGGGCTGGATTGCAGTCCTCCGCAGCTCCCACAATGCTATCACTGCCACCGCGTGTTCGCCGGGGGAGAGATGGATTCAGGTGGTGTTTTTATCCCTGCCGATGCTCCTCCTGGCTGGTACAGCTGCAGTAGAGGCAAGGACAGGCCGCCTCAGATGGTCTCAGCTCCTCAGCTCCCACAATGCCACCACCGCCACTGCATGTTCACCGGGGGAGAGATGGACTCAGACGGGGGGTTTCACCAACCTAGAAGAACTATCAAGGAAGATCAAGGAAGAAACTACAAAGGCAGGCTTATTGTTGAACATAAAGAAAACAAAAACAGTGACCATGGAAAATCTACACAAACTCAACCTAGACAATGAGTAGGCTGACCATATTTCCTTGAGACAAAAATGGGACATTGGGATGGCAAAAACAGGATTGGGTTATGTAATATTCCATATTCATGAAAAAGTAAGACAACAACAAAAGTTTTATTACATGAACATATTGAACTGACAATTATTCTTTAGTGACAGAACTCATACAAAAATGTAGGTAGACGTAGAGGGGAACTGTATTTCACTATGATTGTACCTTGAATATTTTTTCTGATGAAGTAATCCTAAGCAGCAAGTTTCAGTCTTTCAACACCTTATCATAAAATTTCTCACACTCCATGACACATTTTTTTATAACCACACTTTCAAACAGGGATCTTTAAACCATTGTCACAACATAACAGGACATTTTTCTTAAACATGGGACAAAATTGAATTAATCTTAAAATGATGGGATGGTCTGGAAAAATGAAAAACATGGTTTATTTAAATGATCAGTCTAACAATGAGGAAACAGAAATAGTTCACATACCTGGGATCAAATATTGACTAGAACAGGGACTACAGTCAAGATATCAGAAGAAGACTAGGAATGGGGAGGGCAGCTATGAAAGAACTAGAAAAGAGCTTAAAGAGCAAAGATATACAACTGAGCACAGGAGTTAGAATCATACAAGCCATTGCATTCCTTATTACCATGTATGGATGTGAGAGCTGGACAGATAGTAATCAGATAGGAAGAAAATCCATTCATTTGTGATGTGGTGCTGGAAAAGAGTGTTAAGGATTTCATGGACAGCCAAAAAGACAAACAAATAGGTCCTTGAACAGATCTTTTTCTTTTTCCATAGTGAATTGGATGTTAGGGTGGATGTTGTTCAGGTGATTCAGGAACCCAACCAGATCTTCTTCTCCATGGCTCCAAATGGTGAAAGTGTCATCCACGTATCGGAACCAAGTTGTGGGCTTTTTCGGTGCTGTTTCCAGGGCTTGTTTTTCAAAGTGTTCCATGTAGAAGTTTGCGATCACTGGGCTTAGAGGGCTTCCCATTGCTACCCCATCTCTCTGTTCATAGAATCCATTGTCCCGCTGGAAATAGCTTGTGGTGAGGCAATGTTCAAACAAGGCTGTGATGTCCTCTGGAAAAATTTGTCGGATGAGTGTCATGGTGTCCATTATGGGGACTTTGGTGAACAGGAAGACTACATCGAAGCTGATTAGTATGTCTCCGGGTTTTAGTTCAAGGTTATTGATTTTTCTTATGAAGTGAGTTGAGTCCTTGATGTAATGGGGGGTTTGCCCTATATGGGTTTGCAATTGTGTGGCCAGAAACTTGGCCAAATCATATGTGGGACATCCAATGGCACTCACTATGGGTTGGAATGGAATGGAATCCTTGTGAATCTTGGAAAGTCCATATAGTCTTGGTGGGAGAGCCTCAGATTTGCACAAACTTTGTCTTGTGGTTGGCTGAATTGAGGAGTTTTTGATCAGGTTGTTGGTTTTCCTGATGATTTTGTTGGTTGGGTCTTGTTTCAGTTTTTTGTATATTGTAGGTTCCAGGAGTTCCCTGATTTTTTGTTTATATTGTTCTGTTTCCATGATTACTGTGGCATTGCCTTTGTCTGCTGGGAGAATGATGATTTCTGGGTCTGAATTGAGGTCCTTGATGGCTTTTCGTTCTTTTCTGAAAAAGGAAGGAACACTGCCATTCCTAGATGTCCTAGTCATCCGCAAACCAAACCAACGCCTGGGACACACAGTATACAGAAAACCCACACATACAGACAGATACCTGCACAAGAACTCTAACCATCACTCAGGACAAAAAAGAAGCACAATAAAAACACTGGTAGACCGGGCAAAACGCATCTGTGAACCCCACTTCTTGGAAGAGGAAATGAAGCACCTAGACCGAGCTCTACAGGCAAATGGTTACTCCAGCTCAGACATCAGAATTATTATTATTATTATTATTATTATTATTATTATTATTATCCCGCCTTCTGGAAAACCAATCTGGGAGGCTTACAACAGTAAAATATACAGTCCCCATAACACAATGTACATTGTAACAAGCCCCTCACCCCTTAAAACAGTATTAAATTAGACATTATTAAAATAACATTCATTAGTTATCATTATAAAACAATACAAAACAGAACAGAACTAGCCCAATAGAGCCCAGCATTACTAATCCACACCATCCTCAGATGGGGCCATGAGGGATCATACACTGGGGTGGGTCGGTTGTACCCGAGGCCAGGGTATTAATCTGGGAAGGCCTGCCGGAAGAGATCTGTCTTGACAGCTTTTTTGAAGCTGTCTAAAGATGTCAAGTGACGGATCTCGTCCGGCAGGTCATTCCAGAGTCTAGGGGCAGCAGCAGAAAAAGCCTTCCAGGAGGTAGCCGCAAGCCTAAACTTTTGGGGTTGGAGTAAATTCCTCCCGGAGGAGCGGAGAGCGCGGGGAGGATTATATGGGAGAAGGCGGTCCATGAGATAGGTTGGACCCAAGCCATTTAGGGCTTTTAAGGTGATAACCAACACCTTGTACCAAGCCCGGAAGCTGATAGGCAGCCAGTGGAGGGACCTCAGAACAGGAGTAATGTGGTCCCTCCGAGATGCTCCGGAGACAAGTCTGGCTGCCATATTCTGTACCAGCTGTAATTTCCGAACTAAGCACAAGGGTAGCCCCATGTAGAGTGCATTACAGAAGTCAAGGCATGAGGTTACCAGCGTGTGCACAACGGTCTCAAGATCCCTTACTTCCAGAAAAGGGCGCAGCTGGCGTATCAGCCGAAGCTGATAACAGGCGCTCCTGACCGTCGCATTTACCTGATTAGTCATCAGGAGCGACGAGTCAAGGAGCACCCCCAAGCTGCGAACACAGTCACTGGAGGAGAGTGTGACCCCATCCAGGACTGGAGGTTGCAACCCAATTCCTTGTTTTGGGGCCGCTACCGTGAGCACCTCCGTCTTGTCTGGATTCAATTTCAATCTGTTTTTCCTCATCCAGCCCATTACCGCTTGAAGACATGCATTGAGAGAAGAGATGCCATTGGAATTCGAGGCCGACGAATGAGACACGGAGAAATAGATTTGAGTGTCATCAGCGTACCGATAACACCCAGCACCATAACTCCGTATTATCTCACCCAGCAACTTCATATAGATATTGAATAATATTGGGGACAAGATAGCCCCCTGAGGGACCCCACAAGTGAGGTTCCTCTTACAGGAGCTACAGTCCCCGAGCAGCACCCTCTGGGACCGACCCGAGAGGAAGACCAGAATCACTGCAGAGCAGTGCCTCCAATACCTAACCTTCCCAGGCGGCCCAAGAGGATGCCGTGATCTATAGTATCAAAAGCCGCTGAGAGGTCTAGGAGCACCAACAGGGTCACACTACCCCTGTCGATGCTCAGACACAGATAGTCGGTCAAGGCAACCATGGCAGTCTCGACTCCAAAGCCTGTCCTAAAGCCAGTTTGAAATGGGTCTAGATAATCGGTTTCCTCCAAGACAGCTTGGAGCTGAAGAGCAACTGCCCTCTCGATCACCTTGCTCAAAAATGGCAGAAGAGACACAGGCCGGTAGTTTTTCATATCCAGGGGGTCCAGGGAAGGTTTTTTCAGAAGCGGCTTAACAGCCGCCTCCTTAAGACAAGCTAGAAGATGTCCTTCCCTAAAGGACGCATTGATGATATCCGTAAGGAATTTCACCAATGCGTCCCCCCCTTGGATGGCTAGCCATGATGGGCAAGGGTCAAGAGGGCAAGTTGTCTTCCTCACCATACCAAGCAGCTTGTCCACGTCCTCGGTACTCACAGATTGCCACTGATCCAGTATAACTACATCGACGGAGTCGCTGGACACCTTGCCTATCGACTCTGTTTCAATGGTGGCATCTAAGTCGGCTCTTATCTGAGAGATTTTGTCTGCAAAGAAGTTGTTAAATGCATTGCAGCAGGCCGTCATCGGGTTAAGCAAGGGATTTGACGCAGGGGGCACCTGCGTCATCTCCCTCACCACCCTAAACAGCTCTGCTGGACGAGACTCTGCAGACGCAATACGTGCAAAGGAGAAAGATTTCTTTGCTGCACGTATCGCCTCCCGATAAGAATGAAGAAAATTCCTATGGCGAGTTCTGTCGGATAGGAGTCGAGTTTTCCGCCACCTGCACTCTAGCCATTGTCCAGACTGCTTCATCTTCCTAAGCTCAGGTGTATACCATGGCCTACGGCTAGAAGTGGAATGGCAAGGGCGCTTGGGAGCGATCGTGTTGATAGCCCTGGTGAGATCGTTGTTCCAAGTATCAACCAGAGCCTCAATAGGATCACCGGCATTTCCAACCATTAGCCCCTCTAAGGCTTTCCGGAATCCAACTGGCTCCATTAGCCTTTGAGGGCGGACCATTCTAATAGGTCCACCACCCCCAGTGGGGCAGACGTTGGCTCTCAGTTCCATCTTGACCAGGAAATGATCCATCCATGACAGAGCGGAGGTCTTTACAACCTCCGCCCACGGATAATCCTGTTCCGTACTAAAGGTCGCATCGAGTGTATGACCTGCACAATGTGTGGGCCCATTGACCAATTGGGATAGGCCCATGTTAGTCATGGTATCCATGAACTCTCGAGCCGCGCCTGTTAAACTGGTCTCGAGCGGAATGTTGAATTCCCCCAGGACCAGAAGTCTGGGAGACTCCAGCAAAAGCTCTGAGACCAGCTGTGTCAGGTCGATCAGGGAGTCTGCTAGACAACGGGGTGGTCGGTAGACTAGCAGAATCCCCAAGCTATCCCTGGTCTTCAGGCTGAGGTACATACACTCAATGTGGACCGTGTAGTCAAGGTCAGATGGGTTTTATAAACTAGAGCCAAGCCACCCCACCCCCCACCCACTTCCCCTCACCTGCTCACTAACAGAGTACCCAGCTGGGAGGGCCTGCGCCCAAGTAATTGCACTATCCTCTCTCAGCCAGGTCTCTGTAAAGCAAGCCAGGTCGGCGTCCTCATCCAGGAGAAGATCCTGGATGATGTGGGTCTTGTTTTTTACCGACCTGGCATTGCAAAGGAGCAGAGTGAGGTTCCGTGGAATGGTTGGTCTGCTCTCCAGCCCATACTGGGAAACAGAGGGGACAGAAGGCGGGATAGCTATTAAGCAGCGATCCCGCCTTCTTTTGTAACTTTTGTCCACTCTGTTCCAGCCATATCTCCCATTCCCCAACGCTACTCCTATAGCGGCCCCTGTCACTCTCCCGGCCTCGGGAGGGATGATAAGGCTAAAGGCCAATGAAGAATGTTAGCAAATTTACTCAACAATGAGTAATAAAGGTGCAAGGCCAACAATTGATTATCTATATCATCCTCTACATTTGATTTAAAAAAAATCCCCATCCCAGTTCATCGAATCCCCCCGTAACTGATGTTTCTAGTAGGGATAAATTAATTCTGTGTCCAGTGTTAGTGAGGGCTGGCTGGGCTGGGAGCCCTCCACGCGGCTTTCCAAGCACCACCGCTGCCACGCCTGAAAGGGAGATGGTCCGGGTGGAGCTTTTTATAGCGCTGGAGCCCTCCCCGCTCGCCACAGGTGTTCCTCGGCCCCGGTGTTAGAGAGGGCTGGTTGGGCTGGGAGTCCTGCACACGGCTTTCCAAGCCACCGCCGCTGCTGCGCCTGCAAGGGAGATGGTCCAGGCAGAGCTTTTTATAGTGCTGGAGCCCTCCCCGCTCGCCACAGGTGTTCCTCGGCCCCAGTGTTAGAGAGGGCTGGCTGGTCTGGGAGTCCTCCACGCGGCTTTCCAAGCCTCCGCCGCTGCCGCACCTGCAAGGGAGATGGTTCGGGCGGAGCTTTTTATAGCGCTGGAGCCCTCCCCGCTTGCCACAGGTGTTCCTCGGCCCCGGTGTTAGAGAGGGCTGGCTGGGCTGGGAGTCCTCCACGCTTTCCAAGCCACCGCCACTGCCGCGCCTGCCGCTGCCGTGCCTCAGAAGGGCTGCCAGACCCAGAAAAACCCAGAGGACTGAAGACAAGCAGCCACCCAAAGGGAAGGTATTTTTACCATATATCAAAGGAGTCACAGACAGAATAGGGAAAGTAGTGAGGAAACACAACCTCCAAATGGTTTACAAACCAATCAAGAAAATCCAACAAATGCTGCGCTCAGCGAAGGACAGGAGAGACCCTCTCACAGCCACAGGAGTTTACCGCATACCATGCAGCTGTGGACAAGTCTACATAGGGACCACCAAACGCAGTGTCCAAACACGAGTCAAGGAACATGAGAGTCACTGCAGACTGGGCCAGCCAGAAAAATCAGCAGTATCAGAACACATCATAAACCATCCTGGGCATAAAATGCTGTTTGAAAACACTGAAATTCTGGACCATGCTAACAACTATCAGGTCAGAATGCACAGGGAAGCCATCAAAATCCACAAACACTTGGATAACTTCAACAGGAAAGAAGAAACCCTTAAAATAAACAAGATATGGCTACCAGTCCTACAAAATAAGAAAATCAGCACTCAGCAAGTGCAAGTGGGAAACCAACCAGGGTCAGGGGTTTTCCCAGCAGACAACAGCAGACAATATCCTTGATTGCATATCCTGACCTGGAAGCCATGCCATTAACAACAGAACAATACCTATTCAACACAGAACACACAGGTTACATGGGATCAGCAGACAATATCCTTGACTGAATACTCTGAAGCCATGCCATCAACAACAGAACAATACCTATTCAACACAGAACAACACACAGTTCACCTGGGAGCCACTCCTCTCTACCCAGGGTCTCACAGTATATATAGACCCATTCCCTTCCATTCCAGTTTTCTCTGAAGATGCTAGCCACAGATGCTGGTGAAACATCAGAAAGAAACTCTTCTAGAACATGGCCACACAGCCCAAAAAACCCACAAAAAACTATACTTCTATTAATGCAGCCTAAAATTGCATTGGCCTTTTTAGCTGCGGCATCACACTGTTGACTCATGTTCAACTTGTGGTCTACTAGGACTCCTAGATCCCTTTCATGTGTAGTCTCGTTAAGCCAGGTGTCCCCCATCTTATATCTATGCATTTCATTTTTTTGCCCTAAGTGCAGTACCTTACATTTCTCTGTGTTAAAATTCATTTTGTTAGCTTTGGCCCAGCTTTCTAATCTATGAAGGTCATATTGAATTTTCATCCTGTCTTCTGGGGTATTAGCTATTCCTCCTAATTTGGTGTCATCTCCATATTTGAGAAGCATACCCCCTATACTTTCATCTAAGTCATTGATAAAAAAGTTGAATAGCACTGGGCCTAGGACAGAACCCTGTAGCACCCCAATAGTCACTTCTCTCCAGGATGAAGAGGAGCCATTGCTGAGCACCCTTTGGGTTCAGCCAGTCAACCAGTTACTAATCCACTTATCTGTCCTGGAAAGCAGGCAGCAGGGCTGATAGCCAAAGCGAGGGGAAGTCCCAAACAAAGTCCTAGTTACCAATATGAGGGAGCAGCAAGTGAAGAGTCAAACATGGTCCATAGATTGAGGGTTGCAGAGAAGCCAAGAAGCAAGGCAGTCTAAGGTCCAGGGATTCAAAGGTCCAAGAGTAGTCAACAGTTTGAAGGTCAAGGATACCAGGAATGCAAAATAATTGTGAGTCAAGGGTTCAAGGAAAGGCACAAGGAGAGACAGAGGCATTCTCCAGGAAGCTCAGATAACCTCTGGCACTGAGGCAGCACTTCTCTACTTGCTTAAATCCTCATGCTGCCAGAGCTCAGCATTTTTCATAAAGCCTCCTCAAGTGCCAGAGGCCCTTTTGGCTCTACACTGACTGAAGATAGGCATGGTCCCTTGATTCTCCTCCATGTCCAACAGTTCTGTAGTTGGGAGGCTTGGCTGCGGAGCCTCTTGCGACTTGCAAAGACTCTGCTGGAGGCTCTGCTGCTGGACCTGGCAAAGCAGAGCTACTAGGACTGAGCTGGGGCTCCACCGCTGCAGACTCGGGACCCAGAGGAAGTTCTGACTCATCGTTCTTATCCTCCGAGTTGTCCTCCTCGTCCTCCTCATCCTCATCAATTCAGGGCATGACACTAACAGTTGTATTGTCTAGCCAACATTTTACTATCTTGTTTGTAAGCATATCATAGGGGACCTTGTCAAAAATTTTACTGAAATCAAGATATGCTATGTCTACCACATTCCCTTCATCTAGCAAGCTAGTAATTTTATCAAAAAAAGAGATCAGATAAGTCTGGCATGACTTGTTTTTGAGAAACATGTTGACTTTTAATGATTATGGCATTCCCTTCTAAATGTTCACAGACTCTCTGTTTAATGAACTGTTTTAGAATCTTTCCCAGTATTTCCTTTTTAGTTTGACTATTACCTGGTAGTGCTAGCTCTTTGTCACAGTCTGGAGGGTTAGTATTTCTTTTATTACTTTCCTTTCTATATTCTCTTCTAAGGTACTTATAAAACTCTCTCACATCATTTAATGATCTCACTTCAATCTTCTTCTTTTGGTACCAAAGTATAAGGCCTTCAGGGAATTTCCATCTATAATTTATCTTTTTTCTCTTAGCTCAATTGTGAGAAAGTTGTATTCCTTTCTCCTTCTAATTATTTCTGGGGGTAGATCTTTAAACAACTGAACCTCCTTATCCTCAAATTTAATCGGGTTTCTTTTATGGTTGAACCAGAGGGTATCTCTTATATGTTTTCTCACAAAGAGTATAATAACATCCCTTGGACTTTTATTTATTTATATTTTTTTTGGCTGCATATGAATTCATGCGAAATAGGTTATCCACCTCCATTTTGCATAAAGTGGGCTCTTTTCCTAGGTATGTACTTATCATAGTGATTACCTTTTGCCAAATATTTTTATTTTCTTCCTCTGGTATTCTTCTAATTTTTAAGGATCTTTCCCTAGTTCTGACTTCTTTCATTACATTTATCTCTATTAATTCTTTTTGTTTTTGCCTAATTTCTTTCAGGTTGCCCGCAAAATTCTCGTGTTTCTTTTCTATGGTCTCCATTTAATTTTGGATTTTATTCATTTCCATTGACATCCTGTCAATTCCTCCACTCACCACTTTGAGGTTCGCCCTCAGTTCATTTTTTATCTCAGTCTTAAATTCAACCATTTCAGCCCTCAAGTCCTGGATTTATTTACTTAAATCCATTTGGATTTTCCTTAACTCCTCCATAAGTGCCATATTCCCTTCAGCCCCTTTTGTTTGTTCTACAGAAGATCTTTGAGTGTTTTGGGCTTGGGCTTGGGCTTGTGTCTGCACTCCGGTTTTTGCTGCCATCTAATAGGTACATCGGTGCTTAAATCCCTCCACTGGCTGCCAATTGGTTTCTGGGCACAGTACAGGTGTTGGTTTTGACCTTTAAAGCCCTACATGGCTTGGGTCCATCTTATCTTAGGGACCGCCTCTCCCTATACATTCCCCCCCGTGCCCTCTGGTCCTCTGGGAGGAATCTGTTACAGCCAATAAAAACTAGGCTGTCCCAGACCTCCCAGAGGGCCTTTTCTACAACCTCTCCCAGACTATGGAATGGCCTGCCAGATGAGATCCGTCTAATTACCACCCTTGCTGCTTTTAAAAAAGCAATAAAGATGGATCTCTTCTGGCAGGCCTTCCTGCAATAACCTTTCAGCTCAGGGGAGATGGTTTTCATTTGTTCCCCCTGCTGCTGCCTGCCCTACTGTCCATTGCTGCCTGTTCTATTGTTGTTTTTATTGTTTTAAATTGAATTATTGTATTTTAACTCTTTAATAGTTTAATCTTGTTTTAATGGGATGGGAGGGTTAGATTGCGGGATGAGGGAATGCTTTTAACTTTGTATGTTTTAATATGCTGTAACCCGCCCTGATTGCCGAGCAGAGGGGCGGGCTATAAATATATTATTATTATTATTATTATTATTATTATTATTATTATTATTATTATTATTATTATTATTATTTTACACTATTAGAATAATCAGAGTTAGATCAATTCACACACACCCCAAGACAAAGAGAGAAAACATATAATTTGCTGTAGCCAAAGGGACTCATATCAACTGTCCATATACCATTTAGGTCAAGAACAAGTCCATTGAGCCGCTTCCTTTTATTTAGTCCACTTCTTCCAATTGTCACTATTATTTTCTGTTGTCTTAAATAGATGGTTCTTCACAGTTGCGGTAATTTATAGCCTTCGTAGCTCTGTTTAAGCTCCACTTAAATATTTGAAGCAGTAATATTTTGCCAAGATGTTGCCTTCAGTAAGTGAAAACTTCATAGAATCCACTTTATCCATCATACACAGTATCTTTTAGTTGGTTAGAGTTGTGTACAGGAGGCCATCAGATCTTGGGTCGCAGTTAGGAACCTAGGTCAATTCTCATGTCTCCGTTCTTGTGGATCTGGACTACCTTTCCCAGTGTCCAAGTGTCCATCGTGACCTTACAGCTCTGGGTCATTAGATATTCCCTTCCGACCTATCCAGCTACGATTCCCACAGTGTTCTACTTCTGAGTAGCCTCCTACTCATCACTCTTTCTCCAATGGGGCTCCTCCCTAACAAATTAGGTAAGTGCAAGCCGATTTGTTGCTCTAGTAAATTAAAGTCTGAATGCTGCAGCTGTGTTTGATGTATCTAGCACCAACAATTAGTTCTCCCTTTACTTTTGCCACAATACCAAAAAAAGGGGGGAAATCTTTTAGGTGAAGACTGGGAAAACTGAAAATCCCAGAGTCCCAGAGTCTAATTGTCTCAGCCACTAACTCTTGCAATCGTTGGTGGGGGATATTGCTCTCTAATGAGGAAACCAAAAAAAGAACAAGACAAGAATCAGACCCCCAAAATAAGAAAGGAAAAGGTCTATTAGACCATGAACAACCATCTCAATTGCTTAGGGAGGAACTTAAAGATCTGACACAACTAGACTCAGAAGGGAAAGAACTACTAAGTGTAATTAACACAGATAATCTAAGATTAGAAGAGGAATTAGAATCAGGAGAGGAACCTAATTCAGAGCTAAGTGAAGGGGAGTCAGATATTGATGAAGCATTCATTCATTTCATTTATTACAGCCATTAGGCCAGTATAAAAACACACATGTTAAAAAATACAGTAAAACATCTAAGTGACATATAATAACTTCGTCAAAACATACTGATAGCCACTGACATATATCAATTTAGAAGAACAGACATAAAAGAGTATCATTTCTTAGCCTAATATCTATAAAAAATTCAACTTATGAGGAATATAAAAACTTATGGTAACTTATGGTAAATGATATTGATGAAGCCCAAATATGAATTGCTTGAATATTCTAACATGGAATATAAAAGGACTAAATGGATGTGACAAAAGAGGGAAAGTTTTTCACTATGTGAACAAACTAAACTGTGACATTCTTTGTCTACAAGAAATAAAAATTAAAAAAGATGCTGTAAAGCTATTAGAAAAACCTAAGATGGGAAAATTAATTGTCTCTGCTACGAATGAAAAAAAAAAGGAGTTGCCCTATATATCAACTCGAAATATGATGTGACAGGGATATTGAGTGTCCCAAATGGGCATTTTGTGGCTGCGCCAGTTAACATGATGGGGATGAACATTTTGATTTTAGGAGTATATGGACCACATGAAAATAAGGGAAAGTTTTTTAAATGTCTCTTAAATAAAGTTGAAGACCTTTCTTTCGATGCTTGTATTGCTATGGGTGATTGGAATGGGGTTATTGACCCAGTTTGTGACAGAAAATCTCAGAAATTTTTTTAAAAGCAATCAGGGTAAACTCCCAAAAGAGTTCTTTGAATTTACTGAAAGAATTGGTGTTAGAGATATCTGGAGGGGAAAGTGCGGTTCTAAAAAGGACTATACTTTCTTCTCTGATCGCCATCAATCTTGGGCTCGGCTAGATATGGTTCTAGCCTCAGCTAACATACTACCTACATTTCTTAAAATAGAAATAAGACCTGGGACCTTATCCAATCATAACCCGATATGGGCTAATATAGGATTAAGACCAAAACAAGTTACCTGGAAGCTCAGAACAGAAATATTAGAAAAAGAGAAGACAGCTAAAGATGTCCAAGTAGCAATTGAAAACTATTTTAAAGAAAACCTAAAAAAAAAAGTACCAGTATTGAAATTGTTTGGGACGCAGCTAAAGCTGTAATCAGGGGAAGAAATCTTCTGAGTTAAAGAAACAATGCTCACCTGGTAACCACTCCTCCTTACCCAGGGTCTCACAGTATATATAGACCCATGCTCCTCCAATTCAGTTTTCTCTGAAGATGCTAGCCACAGATGCTGGCGAAACGTCAGAAAGAAACTCTTCTAGAACATGGCCACATAGCCCGAAAAACCCACAAAAACTATGGATGCCGGCCATGAAAGCCTACGACTTCACAATGCTCACAAAAATTAGATGAATTACAAGTAAAGTTGAGTGGTAAGGAAATGGAGCTGAAAAAAATGCCTAATAATAAAAAATTAATAACAGAACACAAAGCATTACAACAACAAATTTCTCTACTATTAACGGAGGAACTTAAGAAAAAGATTAACTATGGGGGTTGCAGACTGCCAGAAATAGTGCAAATTGAGTCCACTTTTAGGGTTAGGGTTAGTGCTAGGGAGTCATGTGATTTTTTTTCTGAGACATTGAGCCTTCTCTGTCAGAGAGCTCTGGTGCCACAATAAAATACAGTTCACATGATTCCCTTAGCCTAACCCTAACCCTAAAAGTGGACTCAATTTGCACTATTTCTGGCAGTCTGCAACCCCCCTATATGAAACAGAAAAAAATTGAAGGTGCAAATAAGCCAGGGAAGTGGCTTGCTTATCAAATGTGAAGGGAACAGGAACAAAAAATCCTAATAGAAGATAAGCAAAAATGTACAGACCAGGATAAAATTAATGAGGTAATACATAAGTTTTATGAACAGCTATATAAAAAAGGTGAGAAGTTAGAAGTAGAGGAAATTAGAGAGTATCTAGAGAGATTTAAAATTAAACCATTTAGCAAGGACCAAACTTTAAATTTAAACCAAAAAAATTACAGTTCAAGAAATAATGGATACAATTAAACTCACAAAATCAAAGAGAACACCAGGGCCCAATGGCTTTCCAGCTGAATTCTACAAGAAATATGCTTGCCAAATAAGTCTGTCACTATGTGAAATGCTAAATGAAATAGCAGAAGGCAAAATCAGCATGCCGAATTCATGGACCCAAGCAGACATAGTCTTGTTGCCAAAAGAAGGGAAGGATAAAGGGAATATAAGAAATTATAGAACTATTTCCCTCTTAAACAATGACTGCAACATTTTTGCTACAATTCTGGCAGAAAGACTTAAAAAAATTCTTAATACTTGGATCCACAAGGACCAGAACGGTTTTTTGCCCTCAAGAAAGATTAGTGATAATACCAGATTCGTACTTGACCTAATTGAATTTCATGAAAGGAAAATAGATAAAAAACTTCCAATCATCTTCTTTGACTTTGAAAAGGCATTTGATAAGGTAAGCTGGCCTTTTCTACTTTGTGTACTGGAAAAAATAAATGCAGGTAAAAGCTTTATTAATTGGATCAGAGCAATTTATAATCAACAGGAAGCTCAAATTCTCGTTAATGGAGAGAAAAGTAAGAAAATTCAAATTGAAAATAGGATGAGACAGGGCTGTCCCCTGTCTCCCCTGCTTTTTTTAATAGTGATTGAAACCCTTAATATCAATATAAGAGGTGATGACAATATAAAAGAAGTCAAGCACAAAGGTTTTGAATTTAAACTTAAATCTTATGCAGATGATCTGTTGGTAACGATCTCAGAAATGGAAGGTAGTTTGAAAAGACTAGCTGAACAGCTGGAAAGGTTTAGCCAAATGTCGGGCTTGAAAATTAATAAAGATAAGACAGTAATCCTACCTAAAAATATAACTCAAAAAGAAAAAGATAAACTGCATGACTTAACAGGATATCAAATAGGGAAGAAAGTGAAATACCTTGGAATAGAGATTACTTGTAAAAATGTAGACTTAAATAAAAATAACTATGAGAAATTGACTAAAGAAATTAAAAAAGACATGAAAATTTGGGGAAATTTAACCTCTCTTGGCTAGGGAAATTATCAGCTATCAAAATGAATATTCTTCCCAAATTCATGTTCCTTTTTCAATATCTCCCTGTTATTGTGAATGATGAACCATTCAAGAACTGGAACAAAGAATTATCTAGCTTTATCTGGCATGAGAGGTGACCTAGAGTGAGGCTAAAAGTCCTACAGGATAAGAAAGAAAGGGGTGAACTGGCTCTCCCCAAGTTGTAAATGTACTATGAGGCAAACTGTTTAAATTGGCTGTCACAATGGTTTCAACTCAAAGATTTAAAAAAAAAAAAAAGCTTTGGAAGGGATAGACCAAAGATTTGGGTTGCATGCCTACCTCTTTTATCAAAAGCAAAAGATTCATAAGGATTTTATGAATCATTTTATAAGGAAAGCCATCTTAAAAGTGTGGTACAAATATAAAGAAAGAATATGCCCCAATATACCAACCTGGGTCTCAATTCATGAGGCCTTTCATGGAAGAGAAACAATACAAAAAGACAATTGGATAACATACCGGGATCTTGTTAATATTGACCTAAATGATGGTAAGATGGAATTTAAAAAGCTAAAAGAACTCATTAAAGAAGGTTTTATCATGGGATGGCTTCTGCATCATCAGGTGAGAGAAAGATACTTTGTGGATTCAAAAACAATAGGAATAAGAATTTAAAAAACTGAATTTGAGGAGTTCATGGTTTCCAACAATCCAAAGAAAATTGCTTTGTATTATAAGTGTATGTTAGATATTGACCAAGAGGGAGAAGTGGTAAAAGATATGGTGAAGTGGTGCCAAGATATAAAACAGGTAATAGAACTAGAACAATGGGGAAACGTTTGGATTAAGACTCAAAACTATACAGCTAGCTATGACTTGAAAGAAAATCTCCTCAAGATGCAACACAAATGGTACATGACCCCCGCTAAGTTAGCTAAAATTTATAAAGGGCTCTCCGACAAGTGCTGGAAGTGCAAACGAACAAAAGGGACTCTGTACCATCTGTGGTGGAACTGTAAAAAGGCTAAAAAATATTGGAGGGCTACTCATAGAATGGTGGAGGAAATTTTAGAAACTAAAATAAATTTGGACCCTAAAATGTATCTATTAAATATCTCTTTGGATAAAAATTTGGAATTAAGCCATGGGAAACTGTTGTATTATATGATTATTAGTGCAAGAATGGTATATGCCCAAAAATAGAAAAGTGAAACAACACCGCACCAAGAGGACTGGTTAAGGAAACTATTTGAAGTGATGCAAATTGACAAACTAACAATAATGTTAAGAGATCAAGACTGGGAAAAGAATTAAAAAACTTGGCAGCCGCTGATAAATTGCATCAACAATAGGAACAATAAAAAACGATAAGAAAAATAAAGGAGAGAGAACTGAGTAAAAATGTGCTGCAAATGGTGATGTGTAGATGTAATAGGTCACAGTAGTGTATAATTATGATTGACAACCTAATTGTATGTATATAGTTATAAGCTGAGTGAACGCTGATGTAAACAATCAGTTAAAATCTCAGACTAAATCTGCAATTAAGAAGGAAGGCGAAATTGAACATGAAATGTAAAAATGACTTGGCAAAGGATCCAGGAAGTCAATTGGGGTATTTTCCCTTTTGCCCTTTTTCCTGTCTTCTTTTTTTCTTTCTCTTCTTTTTTTCTTTTTTTCTTCTCTTACTCTTATGTTGTTTATGTTTGTTTTGTTTTCTTTCTTTGATACTTTTCTGCTGTACATGTATGTATGTATACTGTAAGTTTTATTGTTTGTAATATGTCAACTTTTAAACTAATAAAATAGGGGGGGGGATCTCTTTTTTCCCCTTTTTGAAGATGGGGACAATGTTTGCTCTCCTCCAGTCTGCTGGGACTTCTCCTGTTCTCCAGGAGTTTTCAAAGATTATTGCCAGTGGCTCTGAGATTACATTTGCCAATTCTTTTAATATCCTTGGATGTAATTCATCTGGTCCTGGTCCTCCATTTTCCTCAGGTTGAACACACTTTTCTTTTTGTGAGAAGACTGAGGCAAAGAAAGTGTTGAGCAGTTCTGCCTTTTCTGTGTCCTCTGTTAGAATTTCTCCATCTTCTCTGCGTATTGGCCCTAGCATTTCCTTTTTTTTTTTTTTTTTTTTTTTTTTGGCTTCGGACATACACAAAAAAGCCCCTTTTCTTGTCCTTAATCCCTCTAGCAAGCCTGAGCTCATTCTGCACTTTGGTTTCCTGACTTTACCCCTACATGTGCTGGCTATTTATTTGAATTCCTCTTTAGTGATTTCACTCCTTTTTCATTTCTTATACATCTCCCATTTAAAACTTAGTTCAGTTGAAAATTCTTTTGTAATCAAACCCGGTATCTTGAGACATCTCCCATTTTTCCTTCTCATTGGAACAGTTTCAGATTGTGCCTTCAGCATCTCCCTTTTGAGAAACTCCCATCCATCCTGAACTCCCTTCTCCTTTAGTATTTCTGACCATGGGATCACTCCCAGTGTTTCCCTAAGTTTGTTGAAATCAGCTCTCCTAAAGTCTAGAATGAGTGTTTGACTATGTCTAGCTTCTCCTTTCCACTGTATAAGATGGATCTCTTCTGGCGGGCCTTTCTGGAATAGCCTCCTGGACACTAGGAGTGTGGCAATCAATCTGATCTACTAAAACTGTGCATGCTGCCCATAATTTTATTTTGTTTTTATAGTGTTCTTGCATAAGGTATTTTAATGTAATTGTCATTAATGTAATCTAGTTTTAAGCGGTAGGAGGGTTAGGGCATAGGGATTGGTTGTTTTAACTTGTTCATGTTTTAATTATTCTGTAACCTGCCCCAATTACTTAGCAGAGGGGCGGGCTATAAATAAAATTATTATTATTATTATTATTTAACTTCAGGAGAACATGGTCACTTCCACCTAAGGATCCCACCACTTGCACCCCATTTACCAGGTTTATCCCTGTTGGTTAGGATCAGATCTAAAATAGCTGATCCCCTTGTTGCCTCTTCCATCTTTTGGACAAAGAAATTGTCATCAAGGCAAATGAGGAATTTGCTAGACCTTGAAGTATTGGCTGAGTTTGACTTCCAGCAAATATCAGGACAAAGTCACCCATCACTACTATATATCTCTCCTTTCTGATTGTGTGGTCATCTGTTCTAGAAAGGCATCATCCAATTCCTCAGTCTGACTTGGGTGTCTGTGGTAGACCCCCCCCCACACACACACTATAACATTCTTGTTGTTTCCTTCCCTTTTAATTTTTATCCAGATGTTCTCCACCTGATTTCCAGGACAGAAGTCCTGGATCTCTTCACATGTGTAAACATCCCTGACATATAATGCTATTCCTCCTCCTTTCCTGTTTGGTCTGTTTCTCTTAAAAATGTTATATCCCTCTATTCCTACATTCCAACCATGAGACTCATCCCACCAGGTTTCAGTGATGCTTATTATATCTTATTTGCTTTGGTGTGCTAGGAGTTCAAGTTCACCCTGTTTATTTCCCATGTTCTGTGCATTAGTGTAAAGACATCTAAGAGCATGGGTCATCCCCACTTGCTGCCTGTGTGAGGTTTTTTGCCTCCCACTGTTGGGCCCTTGCATCATTTGTCTTGTTCCCTCTATAATACTTTGACAATTCTCTCCAGCCCATAATGTACTCCTGCCTCCAAGATACCTTCCAAGATACTGTCTCCCTCCCCAATATGACTCAGTTTAAAGTCCTCCTGATCAAATATTTGAGAATATTGGCAAAAATGTTTCTGCCAACTGGTATGAGATGCAGCCCATCTCTTACTAGAGGTTCATCCTCATGGAACCACAGCCCATGATCCAAGAATCCAAATCATCATTGATGGCACTATCTACAGAGCTAGTTGTTCACATCTGCTATCTTTCTCTTTCTTCCTGGGCCATGTGCTTCAACTGGGAAAGAGATGAGATAACAACCTGTGCATCCATCTGTTTCAGCCTCCTACCCAAAGCCTCATAATCCCTTCAGATATTCTAAAGACTATGCCTTGCAGTATCATTGGTTCCCACATGGACCAAGAGGAAGGGGTAATGGTCAGTAGGCTTGACAAGTCTTGTCAGCCTCATTGTCACATCACAGATTTTTGCCCCAGGGAGACAACACACCTCCCGGGACATCTTGTCAGGCCCACAAATCACTGCTTCTGTACCCCTCAACAAGGAGTCCCCCACCATGACCACATGCCTCCTCTCAGGCTTAGCAGTGGCTGTTCCCTGCGATGGTACTCTTAGGGTCCCATGCACTGTCCCTGAGAACTGTCCCTGCTACTCTCCCTCTTCATCCTTGATAAGGGAGAGAGCTTCAAATCGGTTCTTTAGGTGCAAGCTCCCATAATGATCCCTGGTTTCCCTACTTCTGTGAGTCCACCTCCACCAGCTGTCCACTTCCTGTGTGCATGAAGTGACCTTCTCCTCAACAACTTCTTCTATGTGGTCCCCATCCAAGACCATTCATTCTGCTCTGTCCAGGAAAACTTCCTTGTTGAGGGCTACAGAAGCAGTGAACGATCCCTAGTCTCCCTACTTTTGTGCATGACATTCCTCCAGTTGTCTACCTCCTGTGTATGTGAAGTAACCTTCTTTGCCCAGCAAGTTCCTCTGTGTGGTCCCTGTCCAAGACAGTTCATTATGTTCTATCCAGGAAAACCTCCTGCTCCCTAATATGCTGAAGTGTAACTAACCATGCCTCCAGCTGCTGTACTTTCTCTTCCAGGAGGGCTGCCAACTTGCACTTGGTGCAGGTGAAGTTTCCCACATCTCTTAGCAAGAAGACAAACATCCCACAAGTGTTGCAGGTAGCTGCAACAACTCCCTCAAAAAGCCCCCTGGTAAAGATCCACATAAAGGGCCCCTGTTCTCTTGGCCTTTTCACCAGGCTCTGTCAGCAAGCTCAATCAACTAGGGTTCTAACTCTACAGAGAGCTCCTGAATCAATTAGGGCTCTAACTCTACAGAGAGCTCCTCTTTTTTTGATAAAATTACCAGCTTGGTAGATGAGGGAATGCTGTGGATATAGTATATCTTGATTTCAGTAAGGCCTTTGACAAGGTTCCCCATGACATTCTTGCAAGCAAGTTGGTAAAATGTGGGCTAGACAAAGTAACTGTTACATGGATTTGTAATTGGTTGACTGGTCGAACCCAAAGGGTGCTCAACAATGGCTCCTTTTCAACTTGGAAAGAAGTGACCAGTGGGGTGCCACAGGGCTCTGTCCTGGGCCCAGTGCTATTCAATATCTTTATTGATGACTTGGATGATGATATTGGGGGCATAGTTATCAAATTTGCAGACAACACCAAATTAGGAGGAGTAGCTAATACCCCGGAGGACAGGATCAAAATTCAAAATGACTTGAACAGACTAGAAAGTTGGGCCAAAGCTAACAAAATGAAATTCAACACGGAGAAATGTAAGGTACTGCACTTAGGGCGGAAAAATGAAAAGTACAGATATATGATGGGGGACACCTGGCTGAATGAGACTACGTGTGAAAGGGATCTAGGAATCCAGGTGGACCACAAATTGAACATGAGCCAACAGTGTGATGCAGCAGCTAAAAAGGCCAATGCAATTTTAGGCTGCATCAGTAGAAGTATAGTGTCTAGATCAAGAGAAGTAATAGTGCCACTCTATTCTGCTTTGGTCAGGCCTCACCTGGAATACTGTGTCAAGTTCTGGGCACCACAATTCAAAAAGGATGTGGAGAAACTGGAGTGTGTCCAAAGGAGGGCAACTAAAATGGTGAAGGGTCTGGAAACCAAGCCCTATGAGGAACGACTTAGGGAGCTGGGGATGTTTAGCCTGGAGAAGAGAAGGCTGAGAGGTGATATGATAGCCGTGTTTAAATATTTCAAGGGATGTCATATCGGGGAGGGAACAAGCTTGTTTTCTGCTGCTCCAGAGACTAGGACCCGAAACAATGGATGCAAGCTGCAAGAAAAGAGATTCCACCTCAACATTAGGAGGAACTTCCTGACAGTGAGGGCAGTTCGACAGTGGAACACACTCCCTTGGAGAGTAGTGGAGTCTCCTTCCTTGGAGGTCTTTAAGCAGAGACTGGATGGCCATCTGTCAGGGATGCTTTGATTGGGAGTTCCTGCATGGCAGGGGGTTGGACTGGATGGCCCTTGTGGTCTCTTCCAACTCTATGATTCTATGATTCTATGATTCTATGATTCTATGAATGCTACCTTATTCTGGAGGCAGATCTCTGACTCTTTTCCTCCACTCTAAATGGCTGCCCAGAAATATAATAATAATAATAATAATAATAATAATAATAATTTATTTATTTATTGCACAGCAATCGAGGCGGGTTACAGCATTGTAAAACATACAAATTTAAAACATTCCTTATCCCATATCCAACCCTCCCACCCCTTAAAACAGGATTAAACTATTGAAAATTAAAACAATACAATATAATAAAACACAACAAAACAATAACAAACAGCAATGAAGCGGGCCACAGGAAAGGGACAGGTAGAACTATCCCCTCAAGCCGGAGGGTTATTCCGGGAAGGCCTGCCAGAAGAGATCCGTCTTTATTGCTTTTTTTAAATGCAGCAAAAGTAGTAATAACACGGATCTCGTCCAGCAGGCCATCTTGTCCAACAGTCTGGGAGCAGTCGCAGAGAAGGCCCTCTGGGAGGTCTGAGACAGCCTAGTTTTTATTGGCTGTACCAGATTCCGCCCAGATGACCGGAGGTCATGGGGGGGATCATATGGGGAGAGGCGGTCCCTAAGATAAGATGGACCCAAGCCATGTAGGGCTTTAAAGGTTAACACCAACACCTTGTACTCTGCCCGGAAACTAATTGGCAGTCAGTGGAGGGATTTAAGCACGGATGTTATGTACTCCCTCCTAGATGTTCCCGTAGTTAATCTGGCTGCCATGTTCTGTACTAGTTGCAGTTTCTGGGTTAGGCACAAGGGTAGCCCCATGTAGAGTGCATTACAATAATCCAGACGTGAGGTTACCAGAGCATGTACCACAGTTTCCAGGTCCCCCATGTCCAGATAAGGGTGCAGTTGGCATATCAGCCAAAGCTGATAACAGGCACTCCTGACCGTCGCATTCACCTGACTGCTTTCCTTCCCCTTCCTGGCAGTAACTACCACAAATTATGTAATCAAGTTTCCTGCATTTTGGGGAAATCGCAGGGGTCAGCACATCCGGAGTGCAATGGATGAGCCGCAATGGATGAGCACCACCCCCTATGGTCAGACATGACTTGACACCCTTGTCAATGGGGAATACCTTTACCTACAGCTATATTACATATACTTTTTTTTTATTATGTACTCAACCATATTTTTCTAAACTTTTCTTCATTAAAATGCCTTGTTGGCTTGCAGTATACTTATAGAACTCTGATAAAAGCAAATGCTTAAACTTGTATTTTACTAGCAACAAACCCTTGACAGAATCTAAATTTAAAGTACGTATTACTTTCATTTGTTTCCCTATTTGCTCTCTCATCCCTCCTGCTTCTTGCTCAACCCAAATCACACATTTTCACTCCCCTCCTTTCCCCAGGTGCTACTGATCTGCTTCAACAACCCAGATGCTCCTTTCCTTTCCACACCTCTGTCATAAAAAAGAAACAAAACCACCACATAGTCAACTCTCCACAGCCCTTTGCAGCAGCCACGGCAGTAATAAATTTGTTTAACTACAGGCACTGGATGACACAGGCACAGATTTTATGGCTCAAAATAGAGGACCTTTTGCAATTCTTCCTGGACCCCCCCCCCAAAAAAAAAGTTGAAATGTAGGACATGTCCAGGAAAAGGAGGAACTCTGGTCACCATGCCTCACACCCCAAACTCAACTTTCAGCTACTACTTCCTCCCCTCCCAGCATGGCTTTTGCCTCACCTGTGGAGAATGGAGTAAAGGGGTACAGAGATACCAGTGACAAGAACTATGTCTGTTCTCTACCAGGGAGCCTATAGCTCTATTGGGAGGAGATGGCTCTTGATAAAAATTGGGGTCTGGAGGATGAGAGAGAATAAGCACCTTTGTTCAACTTTACAGACTTTTATGATATCTCATCCTGTTTGAAGATCTGTTAAGCATTAAAGTTACGGTACCCTCATCTCAGATCTAATCTGGTAATCTTAATTAATGTGTCAAGTCGTGATGTAAACAATCTTCACACTTTTTCACAGCCCTAATGAAAAAGGATGTTTTGATGGTATGAGAACAGTTCTTTTTCAGACTGCATACTTTTCTGGACCATTGAAGAGGACCATCAGAGAGGCTGGAGAGAGAGGGAGAAAGAACCAACTCAGCCCATTCTCTGTCCCCAGCTGAGCCAGAGAACAGAGTGCTGCCTGAGGACAAGGCAGGTGACTGGAAGAAGGTGACCAGCCATCTCTGCCCTCCCCCAACCATGGAGAAAGAAACTAAAGGAGGGAGATGGATTAAAGGAAGGAGGACACAAGGGAAAGGAAGGAAGGAAACCAAGGGAGGCATAAGGGAATGGGTAGGAACTATAGGAGGAATAATATAGGGAGACAAACAGCTACTGGGCAGCAGCAGTAGCAGTGGGTGTCATTGACAGGAGTAAATTGTAGTGACACCATAGCTAAAATTGGTTGGCATTGCACATAAGGAGGTATAGGTGGCCCTCCTTGTGTAACCCCATCACCTAGTAAACTTGTGATGAGACACCCCAAGTGATACACAGGTAGGATCAGAGCATAAACAGAAAGGGAAAGAAGGGGAGATAAAGGGATATCACATTTGCAAGATTAGCCAAGGGCACAAGAAATATGCCAAGATAAATAGCAGATACACATAGAAAGGTAAATTGCATCCAAAGCAGCATTACACATAAAATAGGAATGTGGAATGTGATCAGCATGGACCAAGGGAAGCTAGACATAGTAAAAATGGAAATGGAACACATGAACATAGCAGTGCTGGGGATGCGTGAGTTAAAATGGACAGGAATGGTCCACTTTGAATCAAGCAACCACACAGTGTTCTACTCAGGCAATGAAAAGACAAGAAGAAACGGGTAACTTTCATACTAAGAAAGGATGTGGCAAAAGCAGTCAGATGATACAATGCAAAAGCAGACCAAACCATATCAGTAAGGCTCCATGGTAAACCTATGAATATCACCATAATCCAAGTATATGCACCAACCACAGAAGCAGAACAGGAAGAAATTGATTGATTCTATGAAGAAGTATAAGGGGGGGGGGGGGGGAATGACAGCACACCAACACAAGATATCAAGCTGAACATTGGAGATTGGAATGCAAAGGTTGGAAGCAAAGAGGAATCAAAAACAGTAGGCAGATTTGGATTAGGCAAAAGAAACCAAACATGCGAGTGTCTGATAGATTTTTGTGAAGCCAACAACCTACTCACTGCAAACACATTTTTCATACAACCAGAAAGAAAGCTACACACATGGACATCACCAGATGGTCAACACAAAAATCAAACAGATTATATAATTGGAAGTAAAAGATGATGGACCTCTGTACTGCTGACCAAGACTAGACCAGGTGCTGACTTGGCACAGATCATTAATTACTCATAACAAAAATAAGAGTAAGATTCAAGAAGAAAACTGAAGCCAGGGACATAATAAAAGAAGAATGCAGACAGACACTTTTAATAAACAAAAAGAAAGAGAAAAAAACATGGATGACAGAAAAAACACTGCAAACAATAAAGAAGAGAAGAGAAAAAAACAAAAGGGAGATAGGAACAAACTAAAAATTATGAATGCAACAGTACAACGGCTTGTGCGGAAAGATAAAGAAAATTACTACAATGACAAATGTAGAGAAACAAGAAGGGAAGAATGAGAGACCTATTTCACAAGATCTGAGAAATCAAAGGGAAATTCAAACTAAGGACTGGGATGCTCTATGATAATAAAAATAACATAATTCAAGACCAGGAAGGAATAAAAACATGTTGGATGCAATACACAGAAGAATTATACGAAAGAGATGACAAAATGAAGGACACATGGAATGAAGAGCCATATGAAGATGAACCCCAAATTCTAAAAAACTAACCCCCTGCCAACCCCCCTGCTTAACCCCACAACAGCCTGCTGTGAGGCATTTAACATCTACTTTGCAGATAAAATCTCTCGGATTAGAGCCGACTTGGATGCCATTGTTTTGACAGAATCCACAGATGTGGCATCCAGGAGCTCCGTTGATGGCATTTTACTGGATCATTTTCAATCTGTGAGTACCGATGACGTGGACAAGCTACTTGGCAGGATGAGGAAGACAACTTGCCCTCTCGATCCTTGCCCATCTTGGCTGGTCGCCCAGGGGGGTGGCACGCTGAAGGTGTTCCTTCGGGACACAATCAACGCGTCACTCAGGGAGGGCATTGTTCCATCTTGTCTAAAGGAGGCAGCGGTTAGGCCCCTCCTGAAAAAGCCTTCCCTGGACCCCCTGGATAAGAACAGTTATCGATCAGTATCTTTACTTCCTTTTTTGAGCAAGGTGATCGAGAGGGCAGTTGCTTCTCAACTCCAAGCAGTCTTGGATGAAACCGATTATCTTGAACCATTTCAAACCGGCTTCAGGACAGGATATGGAGTGGAGACTGCCATGGTTGCTCTGACCGATGACCTCCGCTTGGGCATTGACAGGGGTAGTGTGACCCTGTTGGTGCTCTTGGACCTCTCAGCGGCCTTTGATACAATAGACCATTCCATCCTCTTAGATCGCCTGAGAGAGTTAGGAATTGGAGGCACTGCTTTGCAGTGGTTCCATTCCTTCCTCACAGGCAGATCTCAGAGGGTGAGGCTCGGGGACAGTTGCTCTTCCAAAATAGAGCTGAATTGTGGTGTCCCTCAGGGCGCCATCCTGTCCCCGATGCTATTTAATATCTATACGAAGCCGCTGGGAGAGATCATCCAGAGGCATGGAGCGCGGTGTCTTCAGTATGCTGATGACACCCAGATATACTTCTCCATGACCAGATCATCGTCTCAGACTTCAGATGGCGTCTCTCCTCTCAATGACTGTCTCAGAGCGGTAATGGATTGGATGAGGAAAAACAGATTGAAGTTGAATCCAGACAAAACGGAGGTACTCACGGTTACAGGCCCGAAACCAGATCTGGGAATACAGTCTCCAGTCCTGGATGGAGTCACACTCTCCTCCAAGGACTGTGTTCGCAGTCTGGGGGTTCTCCTAGACTCGTCGCTTCACATGACTAGTCAGGTGAATGCGGCGGTCAGGAGTGCCTGTTATCAGCTTTGGCTGATACGCCAACTGCGCCCTTATCTGGATGTGAGGGACCTGGAAGCAGTGGTACACGCCCTGGTAACCTCACGCTTGGACTACTGTAACGCGCTCTACATGGGGCTACCCTTGTGCCTAACTCAGAAACTACAATTGGTACAAAATATGGCAGCCAGGTTAATTACTGGAACATCCAGGAGGGAGCACATAACACCGGTGCTTAAATCCCTCCACTGGCTGCCGATTAGTTTCCGGGCGCAGTACAAGGTGTTGGTTTTAACCTATAAAGCCCGACATGGCTTAGGTCCATCTTATCTTAAGGACCGCCTCCTCCCATATGATCCCCCCGCGCCTTGCGGTCCTCTGGGAGGAATCTGTTACAGCCAATAAAGACCAGGCTGTCTCAGACCTCCCAGAGGGCCTTTTCCGCCACTTTCCCAAAACTATGGAATGGCCTGCCGGACGAGATCCGTCTGACTACCACACTTGCTGCTTTTAAGAAAGCGGTAAAGACGGATCTCTTCCGACAGGCCTTCCAGAATAACATCTGCAGCAACGAGATGAATTAATTCTTCTTCTCTGAGCTGGCACAATTGATCTTTTGGTTTTATTATATTATAGTATTTTAATCTAATGCATTGCCTTGTTTCAATCTTTTTCGATTTAATTCTGTTTTAAGGGGTGGGAGGGAGATTGTGGGTGCTGGGTCTGTTTTAATTTGTTATATTTTAAATGCTGTAACCCACCTCGATTGCAATGCAAAGAGGCGGGCTATAAATAAAACTTATTATTATTATTATTATTATTATTATTATTATTAAGTGGAAACTGCAATAAGAGAAATAGCAAAAAACAAATAACTAGGAACAGATGATATTCCAATTGAGTTACTGCAATCCTCACTAACAGAGTCAACTCTAGTGCTAACCAACATATGTCAACAAATATGGAAAACAAAACGATGGCCAACAGATTGGAAGTAATCAATATACATCCCTATCCACAAAAAGGAAGACACAAGAGACTGCAGCAACTATAGGATCATAGCACTGATCTCCCATGCAAGCAAAATTATGCTCAAAATTCTGCAACATAGACCATACGTGGACAGAGAAATCTGAGAGGTTCAAGGGGGGGTTCAGGAAAACAAAGGCACTAGGGATCACATTGCAAATATACGATGGCTAATAGAAGGCATCGGGAATTCCAAAAGAAAATCAGCATGTGCTTTATAGACTGTAGCAAAGCCTTTGACTGCATAGACCATGAAAGGCTATGGAATGCCCTTAAAGCCAATGAAGTGCCAACCCATCTGATAGTCCTGATGGGGAATCTGTACTCTGGACAAGAGGCTACTGTCAGGACAGAACACGGAAAAACAGAATGGTTCCCAATTAGCAAAGGAGTCAAACAAGGTTGCATCCTTTCATGGTATCTGTTCAACTTGTATGCAGAACACATTATAAGAAAAGCAGGTTTAAAGAAGGAGGACTGAAAAATAGGAGGAAGGAATATCAACAGTCTAAGACAGGGGTAGGCAACCTTTCCCCTTTAAGGGCCGAGGGACTTCAACTCCCAGAATCCCAGGAGCTATTGCCCAACATGGGACTATTGGCCAACATGGCTGAGGCTTCTGGGAGCTGAAGTCCCTCAGCCCTTAAAGGGGAAAGGTTGCCTACCCCTGGTCTAAGATATGCAGATGGCACCATAATACTACCAGAAAAAAAACCTCACAGACCTGGAACATCTACTAAGGAAGATCAAAGAAGAAAGTGCAAAGGCAGACTTAATGCTGAACATAAAGAAAACAAAAATGACCACCAAAGACCTTCACAAGTTCAACCAAGACAATGAAGAAATAGAAATAGTAAAAGAATTCCCATATTTGGGATTAAACAGTGATAGAATGCGGACTGCAATCAGGAAATCAGAAGAAGACTAAGGGTCTCTTCAGATGGCCCGTTTTGGGTGGCTCTGGACCTCCCCCCCAGTGGTAGATTGGGGCCATGGCAACCCCATACCATGGCCCCAATTCTCCCTTTTGTCGCCCCCATAAGAGTGGCAAAATGCCACTCCTTTTGGTGGTAGCAAAAGGCCACCATAAGAGCCTGTGCTGCAGCTCTTCTGCACCCATTCCATGCAGCATGTCTACATGCTATACCAGTAGGGCATCCTGATGCCACACACTGTTCAAATGGGCACGTAGCATCAGAACGGTGTCAGGATGGAGTTAGGGCAGCCGGCGTGCAGCTCCTCCACCTCAACTCTACCCCCAGGCCAGCCCTTTGGGCTGGTCTGCAAAGTCCCTAAAAATGGGGAGGGTGGCTATGAAAGAACTAGGAAAGATGCTAAAATGCAAAGATGTATAAATCAGCACAAAGGTTAGAATCATACAAGCTATTGTATTCCTTATTACCATGTATGGATGTGAGAGCTGGACAGTTAAGAAAGATGATAGGAAGAAAATCAATGCATTTGAGAGAATGTGGGGCTGGAGAAGAGTGCTGAGGATCCCATGGACAGCCAAAAGGACAAACATGTGGGTCCTAGAGCAGATCAAACTGGAAACCTCCCTGGAAGCCAAGATGATCAAACTGAGACTGTCATACTTCAGAAACATCATGAGAAGAGAGGACTCTTTGGAAAAAACAATAATGCTGGGGAAGGTGGAAGGAAGTAGGAAGAGAGGAGGGCTACATGCCAGATGGATGGACTCTATTAAGGAGGTCAATGGGAATTAAGGGGTAGCAGAGGACAGAGGATCTTGGGGATGTCTCATCCATAGGGCCGCCAGGAGTCAAGATCAACTCGAGAGCATTTAACAACAACAATACTTCTCTGAATTTTCCAGTGTACTAGATATCTCAAAGATGCATGTAAAAATAAGCACATCTTTGAGGAAAAGGTCTGTATAAACCTTTGTGTATGAAATGGACTTGTGAGTGAATATGTGTGAAACCAATGTGGACCTAAACTGAATCATCCATCCTGCCACTAGGAGCTGAGATTTCCTGCCTCTTCTAGGATCTCTGAATTTCTATATCAGGGGTAGGCAACCTAAGGCCCGGGGGCCGGATGCAGCCCCCCGAGGCCTTTGGACTGGCCCCACCACCGCCGCTACAGCTGCCACCGCCACCACTGCCACCAATGCCGCCATCCCCCGCTGCCACCGCCTGCCAATATGATATTGATTATTGTTGTTATTACTTGTTCTTGAGGTTTTCTTGGCAAAATCTAAACAGGAGTTTTGCCATGGCTTTTCTGGGGCTGAGAGAGTGTGCATGCATATATTTTTATTTATTTATTTATTTATTTATTTTTGGTGCTTTGGCTCCCCAATTGTCTGAGGGACAGCAACCTGGCCCCCAGCTCAAAAAGGTTGCCTATCCCTGTTTTATATAATCACCTGACTCCACTAGGTTTTTAAAGTCGCTTAGCACATTAGTCTTTTCTAATTTTTGCCTAAGAACATGTTCCTGATTTGATAGTGTCTAGTCCTCCTACTTGTGATGGTGCTTTTCCAGCAAAGAAAATAGGCCACCTGGTATATTGGAAGGGGGGGGGGAATGTGTGAAATATGCCTTGTGTCTAGTTGGTTACTGAAGATGAACTCCACCACTTTTGTTTTTCTCAGCACATATTTGTTTACAGTGTATTAGTAAATCAATTACTGAACAGAAGTATGTCCTAATTACTATTGATGATCAGTTCATTTCAGTTGTTTTAAATTTTGCTCCCTGCCAGAACAGTAGTTTTATTTATAATTTATCACTGTATACAGACACACAGGCAAAAACACTAGAAATATCCCTCCTGCATATGCTGTGAGTTGGTACCTTGCACCAAGACAAAAGGCTGGACACTGTATTATGGGCTGAAAGGTTGTTCACAACTTTAATGCAAATACAACAATCATTGATCATGTACCTTAATGACAAACATTTCCTGGTATACAATGTGCATGAGAAATAAAGTTGAGGAGACACAAGACCCAATGGTTCAGGACCAGCAAATGCTCTAAATGGGGATGAAAGCTGCATAGGTCAGTTAAACCCTTAGGCAGGGCTTTTGAAAGCCAATCAGTGTCATGTCTGAAATTGAGGTTGGAGGTGAGGTTATCTGCATCCACCTCAACTGCACACACACATCCTCCATTTTCTTCCTCTATCCACCCCAGGAGTCTTCTCTCCCCAGTTTAACTCATGCCCAATATCTTCTCTTTCCTTCCATATTCACCACAGAAAGGGCCAGCCCGGTACCCATTCCTCCCATCCTATACCCAACAAATATATAGTGGCAACTGCTGAACGATGGAGTCCAAGTGGAGTCCTTCTCTTTCCCCCCACCAATTTTGTAATATCTTGAATCTAACACTTGGTTTCTTGCCTTGCCAGATGAAAGAATGCACATCTTTCTACCATTGTTTAAGTATCACATTCTTTAGTAAAACAGGAACAGATTGGAACAAAAACAACATTTTAGTCAAAACATTCATCTTGACTGTAGATATCCTACTGATTAATGACAGATTTAATTTCTTCTATTTCTGCAGGCCTATTTTTAAATTCCATATGAAACTTTAGCATAGTTCTCTTTGAACAAATTTGATTCCCCCCCCCAAAAAAATATAGTTCCAAATATTTTCACAATCTGAAATCCTAATTTGTCATGTAAAGTCTTGATTAATCTTGAATCTGGACCATATCCTTGCAGTATGAGATTCAAACATTCTATACTTTCTACAGAGTTTTCTAAAAATATTACCAAGTCATCTACAAAATTTTTAAGCTTAAAGTTGTGTCCTTTTATAATCACACACATTTTTCATGTTATGTTTTAATATAATCTGTAACTGAAATTACTTCAGTTCTGACAACATCATTATGCTGTGAACACCTTTAGTTTTCTGAATAAAGCTTTCTGAATCTTCTGAAGCTTGTGTTTCTAAACTGATGTTAGCCAGTACATGACAATTTGTCAGGGTTCCTTTAATGGCCTGAATTTATGCAGGAATGCATTCAGAAAAGAGTTTTCTATGTGGTGATTTGGAAGTAGAGGAGCAGAAGACACAAAGTAAGCTGGAAGACAAACTTCCATGGAGCATGTGGCTGAAGAGTAGACCTAGACACAGTTCTCTTAATGGTTGCAACTTCAATTTCTTCACTGGCCAATCTAGTTCAGGTCCAGAGAAATTTTTGACAGGTAAGCATATTGTTTTAATAATCTCTAGTCATCCTTTTGCAGCATTGGTAATCCCCCTCCCCCACAATAGAGGAGTTGTGGTTGGGATGTGCTGTTGCTGCCCTCCCCAGAGGAAAGACAAATTTAAATTACATCACAGAAGTCATGCTATGGCAGGAGGGTGGGGCCAGCATTGGCCTGGAGCCTGCCACCCCAAGAAGCCTCTGTTTGTTCAAAGCAATCAATAAGGATGGAAGCCTGATCTCTCAAATAACTTGCTGAATTTCTGGAACTATGGTTTGCCATGCTCCTGTGTTTGTTGTTGTTGTTGTTTGTTTTTGTTTGTTTTGGTTTTTTACTTGTCCCCTCCCTTGTTTGAGTTCTTTCTTGCTTTGCTGTATGCCTAAGTGCCTGTGAAGTTGGTGGGTGGGTGGATGTTTTTTACTTTTTTCCAGTGCTGCACATGCTGTGCTTGACCCTGATAAGCAATTGTTGTGCTTTAATTGCCTCTCTTTTCCCCATTGATTCTCTCCTCTCTGCCTCACCCAGGTGGGTTCTCTGGGCAGCCAGGGTGTTCTCTGGCCTGTTGCCTATCATACCTACCTGATTCTGATCGTTGGACTAGCCAGGGGGCTTGGAGGTGGTCCCAAGGTTGGGGCTTCCCCCCCCCCCCACCTAAACCGGCATTGTGCTGGTGAAGTGGGCATTTGGCATGGGCTGCAGAGGACTGGGAGACTTGTTGCTTGTTAGCTAGGAGAGCTTTTGAGGCTGGTCGGACAGACATTGTGGTGGATATTTTGCCTAGTTCATGGTTTGGCACTGTGCTATGCTATTGGCAATTTTTGACACACACACACACACACATGAGTTTGGGCTAGGGGATCGGCCTGGGCTGGGATGTGCCTAGGTTAGAGTCTGGGGCCTGGCAACCATAGGCTTTCTTTGTGGTTGGGTCCATTTTAGAAGATTTTGGTAACCTTCTTTGCCCAGCAACTTCCTCTGTGTGGTCCCTGTCCAAGACAGTTCATTCTGTTCTGTCTAGGAAAACCTGCTTCTCCCTAATATGCTGAAGTGTAGCTACTCATGCCTCCAGCTGCTATACTTTCTCTTCCAAAAGGGCTACTAACTTGCACTTGGGGCATGTGAAGTTCCTCACCTCTGTAGGCAAGAAGACAAACATCCCACAAGTGTTGCAGGTAACAGCATCAGTTCCTTCAGTGTCCATACTGAGAAGTCTTAATTATTCCCTGAAACAGGGCTATGGCTTCCTTCTCAAAGAAAATCCCTCACTAAACACCAGTGTCAAAGGCTCCTGATGACCTGAACTTTTCACCAATCACTGCTGGTGATAAAAATTGAGAGGAGTTGTATAGAGCTAGACTGCTACCTCCACCTCCTAGTGACTCAGAAGTGTGACTCACAGAAGCTCCACCCCCTCAACATCAACACACTCTTCCCAAGAGTTTTTAAAAGTTCAGAACTCACCCCCTTAAAATGTCTGCTCAGGAACTGCTCACCTCTCTAGCAGTAAGTTGCCTAGAAGAGTCTAGAAGGCTCTGAGAGGAGTTGTATAAAGCTAGACTGCTACCTCCACTCCCTAGTGACTCACAAGTGTGACTCACAAAAGCTCCACACCCTCAGCAACAACACACTCTCACCAAGAGTTTTTAAAAGTTCAAAACTCACCCCCTTAAAATGGCTGCTCAGGAACTGCTCACCTCCTCTTCCTCCTCTCTAGCAGGAACTTGCCTAGAATGTTTTACTAAACTTGCCTGTCTGTAAGATGTAAACCAGCAACCACAAAAACAATACTATTAATATTAATAAAAGAGAGAAAGAAAAAGGAAGGAAAGTAGGGGAAGGAAGAAAGGTTTACATTTATAATCTAAATTCCCCCCTCTGACTTTAAGTGATCCTTAATAATATCTGTACCACCAATCTGATTTAAATAAAGTCAAATTATCTCACTGATAAGTAATGAAGTAACATAATATTAAGAATATTAATAATAATAGCCTATTGTTAACCCCCCAAAAAAAAGAAGAAAGAAGAGGAAAAAATAGAGAGGATAAAGAGAAGATAAGTGATATTTAAATATCAGTTCAATATATCAATATATCAGGACTATATACCAAAGCAGTTCAATAATCAGTACGTTAGTATAACAATTTTAAATCTCTATAAAGTGTATATCCAAAATGTCCCTTTGTCTAATATCAGTCCATTAGGATCCCCCTTCTTTTTGTTGATTTAATGCTTCAGTGTCCTTATTTAAACTGTTACAAATATAATTACAGTTACTCTCACTTTCAATCTCTACTGATTTCTACTATATTTCTTCTCCACATATTTGTTCCAAGAGATCAATTGCAGTTACTTGCCTTCCTGCTCTTCTGTATTCTGTTCCAAATAATATTTCAAATATTATTGCTAGACAGGTTATGATAGGGTGTCCCACTCAGCTATTCCATATGAAGAGTTATTTCTTTCTCTGGGCAACCATTTGCCACTATAGATAAAATTCTTAGAGGAGAATATGTAGATGTTTTTACCTTGTTACCTTTACCTTTATCTTGTTATATCAAGTTGGAGAAAAAGGACAAAGATGAGTTAGATGAAAAGGAAAAAGAAAAATTACGCAGTAAAAAGGTAGAATGCACCTTTTTTTGAATTGGCTCAATGGCTTCCATTCTTATGCAGAGGTAATGGCAAAGACCCAACCTATTTGCACAGCTGTCCTTATCCAGTATATGGATATTATTTATTGGGCTTATGTTAATTATGTGGGTCATGCTTGGCTCTTATATGATGATGCTTTCCATATGTGAGCAGCAATTTATTATACCTTGTATTGGGACAAGTTGCACTCACAGCTGTGGATGCAACTTATAACATCAGCCCACCCAATTCAAGGTGAGCACTCCCACAGTGGTCAACTAGTACAGAAGTCAGGAGGCCCTTCTTCTTTTTGGCCCTAACCCCCCTCAGGTCAGTCTCAAAAACTCCTTTGTTGGGCATTCAGTTTCCAGAGTTTTTGCAACCATAAGGCCTGCAAATATAACCATGGGTGCTCTATTTGCAAAGGGCCTAATTCCTTTCAGAATTGTACCAAGGGCCAAATGCTGTCAGGTCCCAACAAGGATGGCCAACATAATAAAAAGTCCAAAAGGGCCCCAGTCCAATTAAGCTTGAGGCACTTCAACATCTGTTTCTTCCTATCTGGATTCCCAGGTGGCATAATATTTGTTGAGTAGTTTTTGCAATGGTTTCCACATCCCTTTTCACGGCATTTGGCACCCATTCTTAACTAACAATTTGAAATCCATAGTAGGCATGGGCCACATAGTCAGACAAAAGATTAACAAAGAAGTGGCAGAAGGCTGGGTTTTAGGCCCCTTTCCCACCTCCCCACTCCTACTTTGAGAGTTTCTCCACTCAGCAATGTTCCAAAGAGGGCTGTGGGAGATTTCTGCATTATTCATCATTTGTCTTATCCCCATGGCCAATCCATTAATGATGCCATCCCTCATGAGTTGTGTGCTGTACATTATACTTCCTTTGAAACTGCAATTTAACAGGTTCAGAATCTTGGCCTGGGAGCAGAGTTAGCTAAGTGCAACATTCAGTCACCATTTTGCTTGTTACTGTTCATCCTTTAGATTTTGAATTGTTAGGCTTTAGGTTTGGCAGTCAGTTTTACATGGACCACGCTCTCCCCATGGGTTGCTCAATTTTTTGCACAGCCTTTGAAACATTTAGTACTTTTTTTAGAATGTGCCCTTAAGATGAGGACTGGGAGGAAAAGGGTTGTCCATTATTTAGACAATTTTTTTATGTATCAATGCATTGGATTCAGGTGATTGTTCTTTCTTGCTTAGATAGTTTCAGGCCTTGACGGATGAGCTGGGTGTCTCTTTGGCACCTGAAAAAATGGAGGGTCCTTTTACATGATTGGAAATTTTGGGCATCTCAATTGACATAGTAAATCAATTATCTAGTCTCCCAGATAGCAAGGTGGCCAACTTATGTGTTAGGGCTCAGCAAGTCCTGTCACATAACAAGGCCACGCTTCATGAATTCCAAGAAATCATTGCCCATTTGAACTTCACCTGTAAGGTGATTGCACCAGGTGGAGAGTTTCTGAGGCATCTTTGTGATGCTATTTGTGGAGTTAATAAGCCTCACCACAGGATTAGGGTCACCACAGCCAAAAAGGAAGACTTATTGGTTTGGTTTTGATTTTTGACTAAATTCAATGGGATTCCATTCTGGTGCAAAGAGCTTAAGCTTAGCGATATGTTACAGGTATCATCAGATGCAGCAGGCTCTGTGGGATTTGGTGTTTATTTTTGTGGCAGGTGGTGTGTGCACTCTTGGCCTCAGGACTGGATCCACTCAGGATTAACTTCTGATCTGACTTTCCCATATTAGTGGCAGTCACTATATGGTCTAGAGCAGGGGTAGGCAACCTTTCCCCTTTAAGGGCCGAGGGATTTCAGCTCCCAGAATCCCAGGAGCTATTGGCCAACATGAGACTATTGGCCAACATGGCTGAGGCTTCTGGGAGCTGAAGTCCGTCAGCCCTTAAAGGGGAAAGGTTGCCTACCCCTCGTCTAGAGAGTATGCTAAATTCATTGGTACACTTTTAGTGTGATAACTTGGTGGCTGTCCATGTTATCAACTCCTTAACTTCTAAATCCCCAAGGGTTATGCACCTGGTCCATGCATTTACTTTTCAGTGTTTATGTTTTAACATCTTGTTTACTGCATTCTATGTAGCCAGGATTGATAACGTTATTCCAGATGCTCTTTCCTGTAATCAGATGGACTGCTTCTGGAACTTGGCCTCTGAGGCAGCTCAGCTGATGGAACTGATGCCCAAACATCTTTGGAGCCTTGGCAGTGTGAGGTGGCATGAGCTTTGAGTCTTGCAGTCATGGCTAGTACAAAGAGAAGCTACCTTAGATCAGTTAAAGAATTTCTCAACTTCTGGGTCAAGCATCAGCTAGGAGAGATTTTGCCTATCCTGGTCCTTCAGTTTTTGCATTATTGTGTGTTTCTACATGATAGAAGATTGGCACCACAGTCCATTTGAGGCCACCTGTCTGCTATTGCATTCAGTCTGAAACTGCATGGGGTGAATGACACTATGGGTGATTTTTGGGTTAGGAAGGTATTGGAAGGCTGGACTAGGGAGAGAGGTCAAATTTTAGATGATAGGACGCCATTATCCCCCGACATTTTGAAAGGTTTGAGACACATATGGGCTGGTGTTTGTGTATTGCCATATGAGGCCTTATCATTCACTCAGCAGCATCAACTGCCTTTTTTTGGGTGCTGTGAATCAGTGAATTAGTTTTGGCATCTAAGCATAACATTTCGTATAAAGCTTTACACTACAGCAATCTACGGTTTTATAAGTGGTCTGTTGTTTTGTCCATTAGATCATCAAAAACCGACCAGCACCATAACGACACTCAGCTTTCTCTACAGCATTGTTTGGATGCATCTATTTGTCCTGTCCAAGCCCTGAGCAATTATACAGAAGCCAGGGGATCTGGCCCTGCGCCACTGTTTGTTCATCAGCATCTTTCCCCTTTAACTAAACATCAGTTCTGGGCCTTAGCTGTCCTGGGCTTGGCGAATGTCCATTTTGCTACCCATTCTTTTCAGATTGTGTCTGCTTCTACAGCTGCTTTCATGGGTTTTGAACCATGTGCCATTAAGAAGAAACCAGGGGGTTTGAATGAAGATTTGGATATACAATGTCTTATATAAAAATTTGGAATAAATGATTAAAAATAATTTCAATATTGCATCAGCTAGATAGAACAGAGCCAAGTAACTTTATGAACAGATTGCATTGGTTCTCTTTGATGATGTTACTTTGAAAATCCATAAATATGAACTCATTGGTAGTCCTAGTCCCTTCCTTCTAATACTCAGGGTGTCCACTTTAATGAGAGTGCAGATTGCAATTCCTGAAATCTCTGGTAATAAGTATGTATATGATAATATAGATAATAGATTATATTTGAATTTTAAGAAATTATGGTTTTTAGAGATGATTTGTGTGTCATCCTAATACCACAACCATAATAAGTGTACTATATTCATTTTACAATAGCCCCCAAAGAAGGCCAGTTTCTGACAAGGCTGAAACACATTGGGCTTTTTAAGATAATAAAGTTTGTGGACCCTCAACAGCATGTGGGACTTCATTTCATTTATCTCTTATACCACGAATATGTGTTTTCCTAGTTTTTTTTGTTTTTGTTTTTTGTTCTGTTAAAGAACAACAGCAAGTAGATGTCCAGAATATTTTTGTAGATGTCTAGAGAAGGAGATCCCTCTCTAAGTCATTGTTCCCATTGTCAAACCATTCTTACTGTCAAGAAGTATCTTAATTTTAAGCAAAATCTACTCTTCTCTAACTTCAAACCATTAGACCTAGTCTTACCCTCTGGGCCAGGCCTCCCCACTCATCCCTCTGACAGCCCTTGGGATATTTAAAGAGTGTGATCATGTCACCCAATCTTTTCTTCATCAAGCTGTTGGTCAGTGTACTTAAAACAGCAACATCAAAGATATGTTATTTTCTAGTGTGTGCTTCAAAAACATTAACAAACCTGATTTTGCTAGCACCTGCTCCACCACTGCTTCCCCTCCTTCTTTAAAGCCTCATTTCTGAGACAGACAACTGAGAGTTTCCTCACTGAGTGTGAAACTCTTTGATTTTGAGATGTAAAACCAGACTTGTCAGGATATGGAACTGTGAGGAGGAAAGATGGGGAGCAAGATTCTAGGCTGCATCAATAGAAGTATGGTGTTTAGATCAAGAGAAGTAATAGTACCACTCTATTCTGCTTTGGTGAGATGTAACCTGGAAAACTGTCCAGTTCTGGGCACCACAATTCAAGAAGGATGTTGACAAACTGGAGCGTGTTCACAAGAAGGTGCCCCAAAAGATTAAAGGTCTGGAAACCATGCCCTATTAGGAAAGACTTAAGGAGCTGGGTATGTTTAGCCTGGAGAAGAGAAGGTTAAGAGGTGACAGTGGCATCACTAGGAGGTGCAGGGGGGTACAGACCAGGTGACACCCCAAAGAGGGGTGACACCCAGTGCACTGGTGGGAAGGGGCTGCCTTCTGGTTCTGGCTGCTCTGATGCCTGGGTGGTAAAGAGGTTTTATTTCTTTTTGCCTCCAACCAGCAGCTCTGTCAGACCCAGGAAGCCTGCTGGGTGGGAGGAGCAGTCCGTTCCCACCAGCAGCCATGGGAGAGACTAGGTGGCCTCCCAGGTCTGGCCACTCTGCTGGCCAGAAGAGAAAGATGGTTTAAAAAAATGGCTGTTGAAGAGAGGGCATCCCACCCTTTCTCTTCGATGACTAGATTGGGCCTGTGCGGCCATTCCCATAATAGAGTTGTTTCTGAGTATTCCATGCCATGCCTTCACCCCCTTCATGATTGGGAGGTACATGCAACCATGCCTGTTGAGTAGTGGCCACGATTCCATTAACAAGGGTTAGGGTAGATAGATGGAAGGTAGATAGATGGCATTGCCGAGAAATGCTTAAATGCTCACTTGAAGATGCCTGTACATTCTTGTTGCATGTTATTGACATTATTTTTCTCCTGCAGTGCCAGTGCGTTCCGCTGTCCACCAGGTGTGGGCAGATGAGGATATCCCACACAGAAGAGCCAGGAGGGGGGAACTCATTGCCCGCACCATTATAGAGGACTCCAGAATGGAGGGCCACCTCACCCCCGCGCTTGCAAGGCACCTGCACAACTCTCTCCTTCAGGCCATGGAAAGGGACTCATGCGCTGGAAAGCCTGGCTCGCTCCTACCGTGAGGACCTTGAACAAACAGCCCGCTACAGGGAGAGGTTTTGTGGCTACATGGAGCAGCTGATAAATGTTGCCCGGGAGTCGGTGCAGGAGCAGCGGGAACACAGGACTTCTCAGTATTCTTGTGAATTGGGCCGCAAGACGGTAGTCCCTGGCCCTTTGCATGGGAACCGAAAGAAAAAAACAAAAACCCAAGCCACCAAGCACTCCACGCCACTCACTGGCAGCCAAATTCTTTTTGGTGACTCGGGCAATGAGGGAACAGCTCCTTGCCTAGTCCCTTGTTCTGAGGCTACCCAGGGAGACACACAGAACTGTGAGAGTGAAGAGACTATTACAGGGAAACCAAAAAGGCACATAAAGAAAAAAATGATCTACTCTCCATCATGATGGTCTGGTTTTGCAAGGCTGCACTCCCAGCCTGTTTCTGTGTTTGTACAAGTTTTTTAGCTGTTATTTGGTTCTTCTGTTTTTCATTGTTCATGAGCACTTTGCACTGTTAATTATAGTTTGTGAACTGAAAGCAAGCATTAGCGAGGTCATTCTTTTTCAAGGCAAGTTATGCTAGGGTGGGCACCTTAAAAATCTAGTCTGGATGGACTGGTAAGCCCTTACCCAAGTGTGCATGAAAATCACTGTTCCTCTGGGTGCCTGACTACTTGAGCCAGCACTTTACATTGTGCTTGCCACTGGCCGTGGTTTTTTGAATGTAATAAGAAAATAGTTTCCCCCTTATAGACCAACAAGATGCCTCACAGTCCATATTCCACATGTCCTAAGTCCTTAGCAGAATTCAAGAAAAAGCGTACATTGTACAGATGCACTTCCCTGGTTCACATATAGGGAATCATGTTGACTCTACATTATTTCACCACCAGAGCTCCCTGGCTGCAAAGGCTCAATCTTTCAGGAAAAAATCCAAGTTCCATGACTCCCTAGAAATGTTGCTGGAGAGGGCCTCAATGTTATTTGCACTATTTAATGGGAGACAGGGAAGGCCCATTTCAGGATACAAAGAGATATCTTTGTGTGTATATATATTTCTCTCTCTCTCTCTCTCTCTCTCTCTATATATATATGCATATATATATGTAAATATATATATATATATATATATATATATATATATATGCGTGTATATATATTTACATATATATATATATATATATATGCGTGTATATATATTTACATATATATATATATATATATACACACACACACACACACATATGGATATATATATATATTTATACCAATATATATATATATATATATATATATATATATATTCAAATATATATGCATATATATATATATATATATATATATGTATATATATATATATACGAATATATGTATATAGATATACATATATATGTGTGTGTATATATATGGACATACACATATATGTGCATACACACACACACATATAGATAGATAGATAGATAGATACATACATACATACATACATATATAGTTCTGTATCTATATATGCAGATATAGACATATATATCTATATATCTATAGATAGATAGATAGATAGATAGATAGATAGATAGATTATTCTATTTATATGTATGTAAAATCACATATATGTTCCCATCTCTATATATGTGTGTATAGATATACATATACACAGATATATACATATATACATGTGGGTGTGGGTGTGTATATATGCAATTATATATATACACAGATATATATCTACATACTCAAATATACATGAGTATGTGTGTGTGTTTACATATATATGGACATATACATACATCACTGTATATTTATGTGTGTGTGTACATATACACACGCACATAGATGCAAACACACACACATAAATAAATACACACACACACACACATATCTATATCTATATCTATCTATATATAATATCTATATACACATACATTTATATATGTACATACACGCAGTTATACATGTGTACATATACATGTACGCACATATATACCTTCATGGTTACCAACAGAGCCAACTAAGCAAGTGCCACAAGACTGTGCCTGAGATGTAAAGCAAACCACCCAAAGTAAAAGTAAAGATAGGGGTTTTTTTATTTTGGAGAACATATAGAACACCAAACAGCAATGCAAACTATATACACAGACAAGTAGCCATCATTGCTCACTCCCGCTCGGCTAGCATGGCTGCTATTGCACCACGGACATGCTCCCCCTCAGTTTGCCTTCGCCGGTCTCTTGCCGGCTGGTACTGTTCTGCCATCGGTGACAGGTGCAGTTCCCCAGTGGGCTGCTCATCGTGTAGCACGTGGCCCTTGGTTTCACATATGTTGTGCAGCACCACGCAGGCAGACAACAGTGGCAAAATGGTTTTCCCCCACAGTTAGCCTTGCTCCCAGGCAGCCCCATCTGCCTTTCAGTCTTCCAAAAGCTCGCTCCACCACACTGCGAGCCCTGCTGAGTGCCATGTTGAATTTCAACTGGTGGTTCTGCAGAGCTCCACTGTATGGCTTCATGAGCCACCACCGTAAGGGGTATGCCCCATCCACAATCACCAAGGGCGGCACCTGCACTCCCCGGATTGTAACGGTGGGATTTCCAGGGACAAATGCACCCTCGTCCATTGGCTGGCACAAAGAGGAATGCCAGAAGATGAAGGCGTCGTGGTTGCGTCCTGAAAATCCTGCCTCGATGTTCAGGAACAGTCCAGTGGCCGAGGTCATCCCTTGCAGGACGATGGAGTGCCCATACTTCCTGTTGAAGTATTCCTCGGCCCTAGCCCAGGGAGGCTGTATTGGTATATGGGTGCCATCGAGAGCGCCAACACAGTGGGGGAAGCCCAGCTCCTCAAAGCCGGACATGACCTGCAATGTGACAATGAGGATATAGGGAAAAGGCATTAAAAAGCAGGGAAAGATCCATATGTGGAAGCCCCCCCCCCCCCGTGACTTTCTACAAGGAAACTGCCTTGCCAAGTGCCCCGCCATATTTAAGGGCCCATTACTCGGTTCTAGCTATGCATACCACTGCCTAGCTGTATGCACAGTTATCAGCCTATATGTATATGGCTATAAAGAACTATAAACATATACAAGGGAAGATTCCCACCTTATAGCTCCCTCGGCAGGTGAATCAACCCCCGCCCCCTGCCCTTTGAATAAGCCATTTATGTAGATATGCATAAGTGGTCAGAAGACACACTATGGGACAGGGACAGTTAATATCACAGAGGCAAGGCGGATACTTACAACCTTCTAAATCAGGGGTAAAACCTTGGCCCTATGTATACAGCCCCCCCCTTTTTCTGTTGCACACAAAAACTATTTTTAAGTATACTTTAATGTAAGGGAAAGGCAACTGTGTGAAGCAGAGCCCAGGAACAGACACTGTCAAAGAAGGAAGGAGAGGTACCGACCTGGCGATAGTCCCCAAGGCAGACCGTCTTCTGAAGAAGCTCCTTCTCGATGGCGCAGATCACCGCAGTGCAGATGATTCCTGCCCCAATTTGAAAATGCCGTGCCACTCTCCAGTAATTGAGGGGGGCCGATAGCCACCAGATGGTGATTGCGGCCCTCTCTTTGACGGAGATGGCCCTCCTCATGATGGTGTCCCTGGCCTGGAGCTGAGGGCGCAGAGCTTCGGCAATCTCAAACAGTGTGGATTTGGACATGCGGAAATTGAGGATCTACATGTTCTCATCCCAGAGTGGTAGCACCTCCTCTGCCCACCAGTTCCTGATTACCTGTGGTCTGACCCACCACTGGCATGCACGGGGGACGTTGGAGGCATGGAAAGCCTGGGCACCGTGGTAGCAGCAGTTTAAAAGTCTGTGGAGCACCTCATGTGCTGTGAAGCCCCTGATGGCACGGCGCCTCATCCAGCGACGGAGGGCAGCCAGCACAGCCCTGTACCTTTCCAGGTGTTCCTGCTCTACCTTCTCTGCCTCCTGCAGCAATGCACACAGTTTTGGAAGTAAAGACTCCATTGTAGGAGGTACACACAATGCGCGAGTTCAGGGAGAGCCCAGCAATGGCGACCGCACAGCAATGGTGACGGCAAAGCAATGACGAAATGGTGAGAAGGAAGTGATGAAAATCACATCCGACTGACGCAGCGAGCATTCCTGTATCTGGGCATGTGCCAGAACATCATTTCTGGGACATGTATGGGATTTTCCCACTTGTGTGTGAACGGCAAATACGCTTTCTGGGAGCGCATTCCTTAATTGTGCGATGATGCTAGTTGCGTCTGAAAGCCATTTGCGCAATGTGGGGTTTCTTTCAGTTTAATTCCGGATTTATTCTTTTTCACTTTGTTAGCGCTTTGTGGCCCGCGTGTGATAACATCCTTACTCACACATCACAAGCTGTTGCTGCAGCTGGAGGGAAGGGAAGGAACCAGTGAAAGAAAGGGGGAAGAGAACAAGGAACACCATTGCACCCTTCCTTCTTCTCTCTCAGCAGCAGGCTTTGAAGGACCAGAAAGCATAGCTGTTCACCACCCTTCCACCTCTTCCTTCAACATTCTCCCTCCTTCCAATTTTTTTTCCCAGCACAAAGCTTAAAGGAGAAAGTCAAGAGCTGCAAGGAAGCTTTCTGTTGCTTTTTCTCTCGGTCCAACAAAAATACTGCTGCTAGTGTTTTCATTGACCCTCCTCCTCCTCCTCCCCCCCTTGAACTTTACCCCCACTATAGATGCCTGTTTTGCTGTGCAGTGGTTGCTGCCAGCAGGCTCCCTCCCAAGCTCTATCCCTTCCCAACCCAGTGACACACTCAACAAGTTTTTGTTTCTATTTTGAATCTCTTCCTGCCTGCCTGTGTGTGAGAACTGGGAGGAAAAGACAGAAAGGAAGAGTGTACAGTTTATGAGGCGAGGGCTTTGTGCATCTGGTGGCACTGAGGACACAAGAAAAACAAATTAAAGGCTTATCAATTTAAAAACAATTATAATGATGTCAGTAAGACTCAACGACACCAGAAATGTGCTTGTATGTAAGAGCTAGAGTGTAAAGCCCATTTAGTTGTGAGTTGAAATAGCCAATTGAAAACAAAAATAGATTAAAATGGATTAATTTTTTTTCATGGCTTCATCCTTCATGTCTCAGTTTGTCTGTATGCAATTGCTATGTATTTTTACATCCCACTTTTGGGTTAAATGTGGTTTATGCAGCGCTTTTCCTCAATAGTTTTATCCTCACAACAAACATGTTGTTGTAGAAATTGAACTGTGAGCTTATGGCTCCACAGCCCCTGGGTCCTTTAGCAGAGCAAAATAGAGAAGGAAGACCACTGATGAGATACAAACAGGATAAATTTATTTATGTGCACAGTCCCAGGAGAAACTCACATTTCCAAACCTGGGCAAAGGACAAGGAAAATGGCTGTTGTTTTTATACACAAACAAAAAACTCATCTCTTACATCTTATCGGATGCTCTAAACTTTAAACATATAGAATTCTAAGCAATGAGAGTAAAGATCTATGCATACATTATAATCTGTTTAGGATACCATTTGTGCCAGGCCCACTGCATTCCAGGAAAACACCTTATCAGCAGAGACTGTTATTGCCAGGACCTTTCAGGGTCTCTCTGCACTGATTTTTTGTTATGGCTTTATGGGACATCCTGGCACCTCTTTGTTACAGCTTCAGGGTCTCTCTAAGGCCACTGTGTAAATAAACATTTTAACATTCCTGGACCTAAACATTCTGGCCATGTGTTTCTGTGTTAAAGGCACCAGTTCCCAGAATCCTCTTTGCAGGTCTGACATTTACTTAGCCTCTAATTTCTACACACAATAGTACACATTTCTAACTTAGGCATATAAAACATTGATTATCATTGATTATCAAATTATTGCTACTTCAATGTGAGATAGGTCAGGCTGAGAGAGAATGACTAAGCCAAGTGAGTTTAATGGTTTATGGTCGGCTCAAACTGGCAGTTAAGAAACAATAATTATAAAAGAATCCAGTCCAATCCCCTGCCATGTGGGAATACACAATGCAAAATTAATTTGTAGCACATACTGCCCAATATGAGGTTATCATCATTGCTTAACTGACTTTCCATATGGATTAGATAAAAGTCATGGAGGACAGAACTAACAGCCATGTTTGTCATGGGTTGCATCCACATTGTAGAAATAATCCAGATTGACACCCCTTTAAGTGTCATGGCTCGATGTTATGGAATCTAGGAACTGTAGTTTGAGCTCTCTGACAGAGAAGGCTAAATGTCTCACAAAACTATAGTTCCCAGAATTCCATAGCATTGAGGCACTAAAAGTGGTGTCAACTGGATCATACCTCTTTACTTATTCTGTGCTGTATTTCCCCTATTGTGTCCTCTGCTCCATTTTCCTCAGCTTTACTACCCCTTTCTTGTTGTGAGAAACCATAGTGTGCTAAATGGAACCTCATGTTCCAAGGCAGTATGCCTCAAAATGCTAGATGGTGAAAACAATGGATCACAGTTATTCTATATGAACTTTTTAATGCACATATGCTTTGATCAAAACTCATTATTACCCAATTACAATAATGTTTTAGTTTCAGCTGCACATGTTATAAGCACATATTATTGTTTTTGTTGCTGCTGCGTTTTTTTTAAAATAGTTGTTGATTTTACAAATGGGAGGTAAGATAATGTATATGTAAGTGTATATGTATATGTTTGTGTTGGTTCATTTGTGTTTGTGCAATCTTAATCAATAAAATTTTAATTTAAAATTAAATAAAGTTGTTGATTTTGTCAAATTTTCTGGAGGCCCATGAGGGTGACACCATGAGTTTGCCACACTTGGTGACATCAACCCTAGTGATGTCACTGTATGGGAATTACAATTTGTGAGTAAAAGTACAAAAAAAATTACTAAAGATTCTGTATGGTGTAGTAATGGGAGGTGGTCAATGGGGGGGGGGGATGATACTATAGGTTACTCCACTGGGTGACATCAACCCTAGGGACGCCACTGAGAGGTGATATAATAGCCCTGTTTAAATATTTGAAGGGGTATCATATTGAGGACTGAGAAAACTTGTTTTTTGCAGCTGCAGAGAACAGGACCCAAAGCAATGGATTAAAAATACAAGAAAAGAGATCCCATCTAAATATCAGGAAGAACTTCCTGAAAGTAAGAGCTGTTCACAGTGGAATGTGCTTCTTCAGAGTGTGGTGGAAGTTTTTAAATAGAGGCTGGATAGCAATCTGTTGGGAGTGTTTTGACTGTGCATTCCTGCAAGGCAGGGGGTTGGACTGAATGGCCCTTGTGATTTCTGAACAAAGCAGAATAGAGTGGCCCTATTACTTCCCTTGACCTAGACACTGTACCTTTGTTGATGCAGTCTAGAATCACATTGGCTTTTTTAGCTGCTGCATCACAATCATTTTCAACTTGTGGTCTCCCAGATGCCTTTCACATGTAGTCTTGTTAAGCCAGGTTTCCCTCATCCTATATCTATGCATCGCTCTCTCTCTCTCTGATTTTTTTTAATTTATTTTATTTTATTTTATTTTATTTTGTTTTATTTTATTTTATTTTTTGCCAAAGTACAGTACCTTACATTTCTCCCTGTGAAATTAATATGGTTAGTTTTGGCCCAACTTTCTAATCTAGTAATGTCATTTTGAATTTTGATCCTCTCCTCAGGGTTATTAGCTAGTCCTTCTAATTAGGTGTCATCTGCAAATTTGATAAGCATCCCCTCTATTCTTTCATTCAAGTCACTGATAAAGATGTTGAATAGCACTGGGCCCAGGAGAGAACCTTGTAACACCCCACTAACCACTTCTCTACAAGAGGAAGAGAAGCCATTGCTGAGCACCCTTTGGGTCTGGCCAGTCAACCAATTACAAATCAACCTAACAGTTGCATTGTCTAGCCCACATATTACTAGCTTGTTTGCCAGCATATCATGGGGAACCTTGTGAAAGGCCTTACTGAAATAAAGATATACTACATCCACAGCATTCCCTCCATCTACCAAGCAGGTAATTTTATATATGTATAAAAAGAAAGAGAATAGATTAGTCTGGCATGACTTGTTTCTCAGAAATCCATGTTGAGTTTTTGTGTTTATAGCATTCCTTTCTAAATGCTTGCAGTCTCTCTGTTTAATAATCTGCTCTACTATCTTTCTTGATATTGATGTCTGACAAGCTGGGGCATAATTGTTGGGATCCTCTTTTTTTTCCCCTTTTTGAAGATGGGGACAACATTTGCCCTTCTCCAGTCTGCTGGGACTTCTCTTGTTCTCCAAGAGTTCTCAAAGATTATTGCTAGTAGCTCTGAGATTACGGTATGTCTGAAAGTTCTTTTAATACCCTTGGATGTAGTTCATCTGGTCCTGGAGACCTAAATTCATTTAGATTATCCTGGTATTGCTGTACTACCTCTTTACTTATTCTATGCTGCATTTCTCCTATTGTGTCCTCTGCTCCATTTTCCTCAGCTTTACTACCCCTTTCCTGTTGTGAGAAGACTATGGGGGGAAGCAGACGAAGGCGCCGGAGACGCCGCCGGACGGAGCGCCGCGGGACCGCAGCATCCGCACCCCGGCGCTCCTGTGGCATCCCTGGAAGGAGCGCAAAAATAGCGCTCCTTCCACAAACCAGGGAAAGTGTGCCCTAAAAGCGTAGGGCGCACTTTCCCTGCCTTTTCCACCGCAGCGCGTCCGGTCGCTGCGGCGGGAGGTCATACCCGGAGCGCTGGCCGTGCGGACGGACGGAAGCTCCGAGGACGACCTCAGGAAGAGGAAGGAGCGCTGCGTGTGTGGCTGCCCCTCCTCTTCCGGGCCTCGGAGACGGCTCAATTAGCCATCTGCCGAGGCCCTATGGCAAAGAAGGAGTTGAATAGTTCTGCCTTTTCTCTGTCCCCTGTTAGCATTTCACCATCTTCTCCACATGATGGCCCTACCATATCCTTCTTCTTTGTTTTGTTATGGACATACTCTCTTACATACTCAACCTCTCTAGCAAGCAACTTGTATTTTAGCTTTTCTGACTTTACTCCTGTATGTTCTAGCTATATGCTTGAATTCATTTTTAGTGATTCCCCCCTTTTTCTATTTCTTACATGTGTCCTGTTTAAAAAATTAGCTCAGTTGAAAATTCTTTAGACATTCATCCTGGTTTCTTGAGACACCTCCCATTTTTCCTCCTCATTGGAACTGTTTGAAATTGTGCCTTCATTATGTCCCTTTTAAGAAACTCCCATCTTTCCTGAACTCCTTTTTCTTTTACTATTCCTGACCATGGGATCACCACCAGTATTTCCCTAAGTTTACTGAAATCAGCTCCTAAAGTCTAGAATACATGTCTGACTATTCTTGGCTTCTCATTTCCACTGTATAACAAATTTCAGGAGAACATAATCATTCCCACCTAAGGATTCCACCACTTGCACCCCATTAGCCAGGCAATTCCTGTTGGTTAGGATCAGATCTATAATAGCAGACCCCCTTTTTGCCTCTTCTACCTTTTGGACAATGAAATTGTCTTTCAAGCAAATGATGAATTCGTTATACCTTAAGGTTTTGGCTGAGTTTAACTTCCAGCAAATATCAACATAGTTGAAGTCACTGATCACTACCACATTTCTTTTTTCTGATTGTGTAGTCATCTGTTCTCAGTCTGTTCTCAATTCCTTAGTCTTACTTGGGGGTCTGTAGTGGATTCCCACAACAACATCCCTGTTGTTTCCTTCCCCTGTAATTTTTAACCAGATGCTCTCCACCTGGCTTCCAGGATTTAAGTCCTGAATGCCTTCACAGGTGTAAACATCCCTGACATATAATGCTTTTCCTCCTCCTTTCTTGTTTGGCCTAATTCTCTTAAAAAGGTTATACCTCTCTATTACTACATTCTAATCATGAGACTGATCAAGCCTTATTTCTGTGTTGCCTATGATATCATATTTGGTTTGCTGTACTAGGAGTTCAAGTTCATCTTGTTTATTTCCCATGCTCTGTGCATTAGTCTATAGACATTTTCTACACATTTTTCTCTACACTAACCTTCTGCAAATTGACCAACTGCCTTTCACAATGTAGTGGCTATGTTAAAGATAGCGTAATTGTTCTTTTTGATCCCTATTGTCCTCTATTAACTCTGCTGTTTAATGTTTGTGAAGTGATTTGATCAGGTTGCAAGTAGTCATTGCAGTTTGAATGCCTTTCCTTCTTAGGTGTATAACCACAATGTATTTTTTCTCACTCCTTTTCACATGTGTAGCCTGATATCTCTAATCTTCACTTTCCCCTTCTTTGCCCAAGTAGGTTTTAGTAATGCCTATTATATCATATTTGCTTTGTTGCGCTAGGAATTCAAGTTCATGTTGTTTATTTCCCATGTTCTGTGCATTAACACAGAGACATCTAAGACCATGGAGCTTCTCCACTAGCTGCCATGTAATGTTTTGCCCCTCCCATTGTTGGGTCCTTGCACTATTTGCCTTGTTCCCTCTATAACAGTTTGATTATTATCTCCAGCCCTTTTTTTTCTAAGAAAGAAACTGGCTTCTGTTTGCAAAAATGGACCTCAGTACCAGTTCCACCTCACTTCCACCCCACCATCAACCTCAGCCTGCAACTATCTACTGAACAAGTTCACTTTCTGGACACCACAGTACAGCTACAAAATGGACAGATAAGCACCATACTATATCACAAACCCACAGACTGCTACATGTCCTTACATGCCTCCAGTTTCCACCCTGAACACACCACTAGATCCATAGCCTACAGCTAAGCCCTCCGATACAATCACATCTGCTCAGACCCACAGGACAGGGATGCCACACTCAAGGAATTACAACAAGCAGTCTTAAACTACAGTACCCACCACATGAAGTGAAAAAACAAATAAACAAGGCAAGACATGTACCCAGGACTGATCTATTACAGAACAAATTGAAGAGGGAAAATGACAGAAACCCACTAGTGGTCACATACAGCTCCCAGCTGGGACCACTCAGGTGCATCATCAAAGAACTGCAATACATTCTGGACAATAATGCCACTCTTTCAAGGGCTCTTGGTGGCAGACCTTTACTTGCCTACAGACAGCCTCCAAACTTCAAACAAGTACTCCTCACAGGTCGACACACAGCACAAATGGTGACACAGTTACTAAGCCTTGCCACAAACCAATATGCCAACTCTTCCCACACATTTATCCAGGAAATGGCATCACAAGACCTAATGGCATCACCCACAATATTAGGGGGGGGGCTTCTTTCACCATTGCATTTATTCCCTACCAAATGTGAAAAATAAGCATGGAGAAAAATAACTATGTATTATATTAGGAATCCTGGTGAACATTTTCTAGCTTGTCATCCATCCTATTAGTTTACTGCATCATTGTACCTGCCTTAGAGCTCTGAATTTCAGCAAGTTAGAGAGAGTGAGAGCAAAAAAGATGCTTTGAGCTAAGCTGGAGAATCAATGGTGATAAAATCCTGTAAGTAGATTTTTGTCTTGTATTCCTTCAAATTGACTGACTAATATGAACTAAGCTTGTCATCTGTTTACTGAGCTGATTTTCTTCTGTAAATGCTCAAATTACTTACTTATCTTTGTTTACACTATTCAATCAACAGATGCTCAGATGAGGAGTCACCAGGTTAGCTACTGAGAATGTGTAGGAGAGAAAGAGAGAGAGGAGCAGGGGAGAGAATTGTTGCTCCTGTTTGACAAGTTCTCATCATATGCTTAATGGATGAATAATTATACCAGTAAAGATTTGCCCACAAGTTTAAACTCAGATTTCCTAAATCTACAGCATATGGATATTCTGATTAATCTATTTGCAACATGTTTGAGGTTGGAAATGTTCATCCTATTTTTTATAACAAAACATATTGTTTGCATTTTCCCTTGAATACACTTTATATGATTTTAAGGCTGACAACTGCGTCCCAAAATCTGGAGAGGTGTGCGATCTGAAGGATAAATGCATTCAAAATTGAACATTAGTCCATTTCTTTATCAGCAAAATGTAGTTTTCCAGCATCTCTGAAACCTGCATTTTTAGCTTCCTTAATTGACATATTATAATCGGCCATAAAGCCACTGCTACAAAAGGTGAACCACTTGTTTATTATTTAGGATTCTTCTCAATCAGCTGATGCCATAGCAAGCATGCATATATATCCTAGAGCTGGAAGGAGCCCCATGGAACATAAAGTCCCTTCATCAATGCAGTATTTTCAGCTACAGAATCCCTAGCAGGTAGCTGCACAATCTCTTTTTGAAGACATCCAAGGAAAGAGACACATAACATCTCCCTTTGTGTAAACGCATGTGTCAGCAATGCTGCGTTTGTAACCAAGCTTCACAAGCTCTTCATGAATGCAAATATTTCTACTTTTAGCACTCTGTTTTAATCCATATAAAGCCTTTTTCAATTTGTACACCTTTCTGTCACTGTCTTGTTCAAAACCCAAAGGTTGTTCCATGAACACAGTTTTCTCAAGACATGCATTCAATTCACTGCTCTGCAGTGGTTCCATTCCTTCCTCTCGGGCAGATCCCAGAGGGTGAGGCTTGGGGACAGTTGCTCATCTAAAATTGAGCTTAATTGTGGCATCCCTCAGGGTGCCATCCTGTCCCCGATGGTATTCAACAGCTATATGAAGCTGCTGGGTGAGATCATTCGGAGGCATGGAGCACGGTGTCTTCAGTATGCTGATGACACCCAGATATACTTCTCCATGACCAGATCATCATCTCAGACTTCAGATGGCATCTCTCCTCTTAATGACCATCTCAGAGCAGTAATGGATTGGATGAGGAAAAACAGATTGAAGTTGAATCCAGACAAAACGGAGGTACTCACAGTTACAGGCCCGAAACCAGATCTCGGAATACAGTCTCCAGTCCTGGACGGAGTCACAATCTCCTCTAAGGACTGTGTTCGCAGCTTTGGGGTGCTCCTTAACTCGTCGCTTCACATGACTAGTCAGGTGAATGCAGTGGTCAGGAGTGCCTGTTATCAGCTTCGGCTGATACGCCAACTGTGCCCTTATCTGGACATGAGGGATCTGGAAGCTGTGGTACATGCTCTGGTAACCTCGTGTCTGGATTACTGTAACACACTCTGCATGGGGCTACCCTTGTGCTTAACCCGGAAATTACAACTGGTGCAAAACATGGCAGCCAGGTTAATTACCGGAACATCTAGGAGGGAGCACATAACACTGGTGCTTAAATCCCTCCACTGGCTGGCAATTAGTTTCCAGGCACAGTACAAGGTTTTGGTTTTGACCTTTAAAGCCCTACCTGCCTTGGGTCTCTCTTGTCTTAGGGACCACCTCTCCCCGTATGATCCCCCCGTGCCCTTCGGTCCTCTGGGAGGAATCTGTTACAGCCAATAAAACTAGGCTGTCTCAAACTTCCCAGAGGCCCTTCTCTGCAACCACTCCCAGACTTTGGAATGGCCTGCCAGATGAGATCCATCTTATTACTACTTTTGCTGCTTTTAAAAAAGCAGTAAAGATGGATCTCTTCCAGCAGGCCTTCCCTGAATAACTGCTGCCTGATGGGAGATGAGTCTTTATTTGTTTTTAGAATTGCTGATTCCTTGTCTTATTGTTTTATTGTTTTATTGTATTGTTGTTTTTTTAAATTTTCTTTGGTTTAATTCTGTTTTAAGGGGATGGGAGGGCTGGATTGTGGGATGAGGGAATGTTTTAATCCTGATTGTTTTAAATGCTGTAACCTGCCCTGATTGCTGTGCAGAGGGGTGGGCTATAAATAAAAATTTATTATTATTATTATTAGTAGTAGTAGTAGTAGTAGTAGTGGTATGCAGTCTCAAAATCAAAATGTTGCACTAATTGACTTCTCCTTGCTGTTAAAGCCAAAACCAATCTTAGGCTCTCAGGCTTTGCTGTTGGAGAAAATCTCTGCTGAGCAAAACCCTTTGTTACCAATCTAGTTTGTATCTCTGACTGTCATCACCTTTTTCTTGTAAACCCATTTGTAACCAATCACCTTGTGATCTTTAGGTCTTTCAACAACTTCAAACACTTCTTTATCTACGAAAGATATGTATTCCTGCTCCATAGCAGAAAACAATTTCTCCCTTTCCTCATCAGGAAAATTCTGTAAATCTTTGTAATTTTCTGTTTCATCAACCACAACTGTACAAATTCTAGCTTCTTGTACTACAAAATGATCTGGTTTTTTTCGGACTTGTTGTGTTTGTCTTGGAATGAAAACTTTTGTTCTACCTCCCTCATCTTCAGTGTCAGAACTTGTGTGAGGATCCTTATCCCTGTGTCTCTTTGTCTCAGACATCCTGGATGTAGTTGGTCGTGTTTGTGTTGACTGATCTGATGTACTAGCTTCACTATCTGAAGAAGCTGGCTCCTGTTTCACCACCCCTCCATTTCTGGTAGGTGTTTCTAACTCCCAAAATTTCAGAAAAACTTCCTTGTTGGAGTGCACTTTGTCCCAACCTAAATGTTTCTCAAAGTTGGCGCTTCTGGAAAGCAAAATTTCTCCACACCCAAGGTGAAACCTGTAGCTATTCCCAGAATACCCCACAAATATCAACCTTCTCTACTTGGGCTGATTTTTCTTTCTGAAAGCTGCTGGCACATAGACATTTGTATACTGTCCAAACACCCTAAGGTATTTCGGATTAGGTGCTCTTCCATAAAGCATATGAAAAGGTGTGTTTTTTACGGCTGAGTTCCAGGTATGATTTGCCAGAAAATTAGCTGTAAGAATTGCCTCAACCCAGAGATTCTCAGGTGCATTTGCATCTAAAATCATGCAATCTTTCAACTGCTTTAGGACACCAATTCTTCTCTCTGCCAATCCATCCTCTTGAGGAACTCCAGGATTGGTTGTATTGTGTCTAATCCCTTTCTTTCTTAACTAGTTTCCCTAACTGTGAGATAAGAATTCACCTCCCTGGTCTGTAACCAAAGACCCAATTTTGTAATCAAATTCTCTTTCAATCATGTTCACCCATTTTTTAAATCTGTCTCCTGCTTTACTCTTTTCTTTCAGAAGCATCACATAAGAAAACCTGGTGAAGTGATCCACAATCACCATGAAATATTTGCTGTCCCCTAGCGACTTGACTGTAGGTCCAGAAATATCAGCATGACAAATCTCAAATGGATGTCTTGCAATGTGTTTGCTTTGCTTTGCCACAGGAAAAGCTTTCAACTTTATCCTGCTGTAAACCAAGCACTCCACAGGGTGACATTTTAAAATCTGGACAAATTTCTTCCAGTTTCCCAAGACTATTAAAACCACTATGTCCCATCACTCTGTGAAAATAATGAATAATAAAAATAATGAATGCAAAGGCACATTTTGTACAACCGCACATTCTGCCTTATCTATCATGTAATACATTCTGTCTTTCTTTAAAGCTTTTGTACAAACTTCCCCATCTTTGGAAATTATGCATTCATCCCCCACAAACTGCAGTGTATACCCTTCTGTGGTCAAAGCAGACACACTAACTAAACAGTTTTGTAATTTAGGCACAAACAAAACATTATCAAAAGATTTACCAAAACCAAGAATGTAAACAGTTCCCATCTCTTGGATTTCTCTTACTAGAACATCAGCTAGAACAACAGAGTTCACTGTGGAGGATTTCTTATTTTTAAGTAGTCTAGGAGTGTTTATCATATGCCTGGTGGCACCACTGTCTAAAAGCCAGACATGGTTCACCACCTGTTGAGTCACACTGTCACAGCTCTGTGTAACAGCTGCAGTTCTTTTGTTTCCCCCAAAGTCTCTAGGTTGCTGTTGATTTTTCTTCTTGTCTGCTGCAAATTTCCTGCAGTCCTTCTTTAAATGACCTGCCTTTTTGCAGTAGAAGCATATCTTTTCCTTGGAAACAGCTGTCTTTTCCACCTGCATCTCTCTGGATGCTCCCTCTGTAGTATTTGAGGACTTTGAAGCTGCTGACTCCTGTTTGCATTGTCCTGCTTCAAATCTCCAATGCTGGCTTTCTTTAAGAACTCTAGAAGCCACTATTTCTGTAATAATCTGTGCTTCAGGCACTCCTTGCAAACCATGCAAGATGTAATCATAACTAGATGCAAGTGAACCCAAAAGGATAAACGCCTTCTGAAGTTGAGGAATCTCCACTCCTCTCATTTGTACTTGATTAAATAAGTCCCTCATCACTTCTAGATGTTGTTCTGGAGATTGACCTTTCTCCATTTTCTCCACATATAGTCTCTTGCACCACATCATTTTGGCTAAAGCTGAAGCAGACTGGTGAATGTCCCTCAGGGAATCCCAAATCTCCTTAGCCAAAGTTTTTTCCCTCACATAATTTAATTGTCCTTCTGATAAGATGAGTTTTAAGGTGGTGCAGGCATGGTAATTCCTTTCCACATCTGCTGGAGTGGGCACCTGTGGAAGACCATTTTGGACTATTGTCCAAAGATTTCCCCTCACCAGTAGCGACTTTGCATATATGCTCCAGGAGGAGTAATTCTGGTCTGTGAGTTTTGAAAACTTCACTGCTTCCATTGTTACTCAAACTTGTTACACAGAGTCTTTTAGCAGCCTTCTACCCTCCAGTCTCTTTGAAGAAAAACTGTCTTTTTAAAATGCTCAGGCCAGAACTCATTTCTTTAAAAAGCCTTTGCATTCAGCCAAACGGTCAGACAGCTCTTTGAAACCATGCAGAAATGCATTGCTCTACTCACGGCTGACAAGTTCCAGAAGCCATGTCTCCCCTGGCACATTCTTCCACTTCCTTTCTGCACTGCTGAAGATGTGTCTGAGAGTCCATAACCTTTGTTGATTATTTGACTGTGGTGTGATTGAATTCCAGCAGAGCTCAGGAAACCAGCTTCCTTCATCAGCCTCCCATGCTGAAAGCATGCAGACAAATTATTTAGATCTAAAGTGGAGCTTTATTGTTCCATAAAATAAAAATAAGAAAAGAAAACATACAGTCCACCATAGGATCACATCTTGCTGATGTGGTAGAAAAAAAAAGTTACAAATCTATGTTTCCAGATCCAGGAGTTACATTGTAAAAGCAGTATGAGCATACTAAAAGCCAAAAACTAACTCCATAGTTTAAAAACCACTGCCGAACACACATGCACACACAGTGCTTACAATATAAACATTCTAGACAAAAAGAATTTCTAGGCCCTTCCCCTACTCCATCTTCTGGGTGTTAACCTTATGCTGATTGGATAATGCCTGTATGATGTGTTTTAACCCAGCCCCTTGCTGTCCATAATCCACTCATGTGACTACTTTCCAATGAGCTAAAATTGTTTTGTATTTGTTATCTGTTTCCCAGCTAACACTGTCCTGTTTATGTCTACTAGGGCCATCTGGTCTGAGTTCTCTTTGTTTCTCTAGATGATGTTCTCATGAGGAAAATTCTACACACACATCTCTACATTTCACCTTTGACTGTATAACCCATCAATATCCAACATTCCTCACTTGCCTCAAAGACAATTGTCTAAAAGATGGAAGAGGCAACAAGAGGATCCGCTATTTTAGATTTGATCCTAACCAATAGGGATGGCTTGGTCAATGGGGTGAAAGTGGTGGGATCCTAAGTTGGGAGAGATCATGTTCTTCTGGAGTTTCTTATACAGTGGAAAGGAGAAGCCAGGCATAGTCAGATATGCTTTCTAGAGTCTAGGAGAGCTGATTTCAGTAAACAGGGAAATACTGGGGGTGGTCCCATGGCCAGGAATACTAATTGATAAGAGACTTCAGGTCAGATGGGAGTTTCTCAAAAGAGAGATACTGAAGGCACAATTTAAAACAGTTACAATGAGAAAGGAGAATGGGAGGTGTCTCAAGAAACCAGAATGTATGACTAAAGAAATTGCAACTGAGCAAAGTTTTAAACAGAACATGTATAGGAAATGGAAAAAAAGGGGAAATCACCAAAGAGGAATTCAAACAAATGTAGGGGTAAAGTCAGAAAAGCTAAAGTGCAGAACGAACTTAGGTTTCTAGAGAGGTTAAGAACAATAACAAGATGTGCATAGCAAAAGGCAGAAGGAGGAAATGGTAGAGCCACTGTGAAGAGAAGATGGAAAAATGGTAACAGGGGACAGAAGGAAGGCAGAACTGCAAAACACCTTATTTGCCTCAGTCTTCTCAGAAAAAGAAAAGCATGCTCAACCTGAGGAATTTGAGAAATTTATGGTTGTAAGCCACCCTGATTGGGTTCCAAAGGGGGGGATATAAATAAAGTTTTATTATTATTTTATTAAATGCAGCACAGAATAAGTAAAGAGGTAGTACAGGAATACCTGGTTAATCTAAATGAATATAAGGGCCTTTATACACTGCCAGAAATAATGCAGCTTGAGTCCACTTTAACTGTCCTGGTTCAGTGCTAGGGAATCATGGGAACTGTAATTTTTTTCTGAGACATTGAGCCTTCTATGTCAGAGAGCTCTGGTGCCACAATAAACTACAATCCCCATGATTCCCTAACACTGAGTCAGGGCAGTTAAAGTGGACTCAAGCTGCATTATTTCTGGCAGTCTGTAAAGGCCCTAAGTCTCCAGGACCAGATAAACTGCATCCAAGGGTACTAAAAGAATTGGCTAATGTAATATCGGACCCATTGGCAATAATCTTTAAGAACTCCTGGAGAACAGGAGAAGTCTCAGCAGACTGGAGGAGGGCAAACATTGTCCCCATCTTCAAAAAGAGGATCCCAAGAATTATCATCCCATTAGTCTGACATCCATACCAGAAAAGATTATAGAGCAGATCATTAAACAGAGAGTCTGTGAACATTTAGATAGGGATGCCATAATTACAAAAAGTTAACATGGGTTTCTGAGAAACAAGTCATGCCAGACAAATCTGATCCCCCCCCTTTTTTTGTTGTTGTTAGAATTACCACCTTGGTAGATGAGGGGCATGCTGTGGATATAGCATATCTTCATTTCACTAAGGCCTTTGACAAGTTTCTCCATGACAAACAAGCTAGTAAAACCTCGGTAGTAGGTTTTAATTAGTCAAGGTGTGATATTTTAAACTGTTGTGATTTAATATTGTTTTAAGGGGATGGGGGGTGTTCTTTGTATTATATGTTTTTATTGTTGCATTTTTAATCTGGAAGCTGCCTGGATTGGTGTACCATTGGGCGGGGTACAAATAAATTTTATTATTATTATTATAGTAAATGTGGGCTACACAAGGTCACTGTTACATGTAATTGATTGACTGGCCGAACCCCAAGAGTGCTCAACAATGGCTCCTTTTCATTCTGGAAAGAAGTGATCAGTGGGCTGCCACAGGGTTCTGTCCTGGGCCCAATGGCATTCAACATCTTTATCAATGACTTAGATGAAGGAATAGGGGGCATACTTATCAAATTGAGAGATGGCACCAAATTAGGAGGATTACAACATTAAAAATAACACCAAACAGTACATGGCTTGGGTCCAACTTACCTCAGGGACCGCCTCTTCCCGTATGAGCCCCCCCGTGCCCTTCGGTCAGCTGGTAAGAACCTACTTCAACAGCCGAAGACAAAGTTCAAACAGACCTCGCAGAGGGCATTCTCCGTCATTGCCCCTAAACTATGGAATGGCCTGCTGGATGAGATCCATCTTACTACAACACTCACTGCTTTTAAGAAAGCAGTTAAGATGGATCTCTTCCGGCAGGCCTTCCCAGATTGATCCTCCTTAGAGGAACGAACATTGAACTTTCCTCCCCAAGCTCTCTGTTGCTCTGCCATTCTTATATAACTATGTCCTTATCTTATTAATGTTTGCTTTTAAATTTCTTAAGTTTAATTTTGTCTTAAGGGGTGTGGGAGGGATGGGTGGAGGGATTGGGATACCGGAATGCTTTTAACTATTGTATTTTTAATTGTTGTAAGCCGCCCCGATTGCTAAGCAGAGGGGCGGGATAAAAATAAAATTTATTATTATTATTATTATAAACGTACTGGTTTGGCATCACTTCTTATCATACTTTTCCCTATGATAGTGTCTTGACAATCCATGGTCACATGATCTGTTTTTGACACTGTCAAATGTTGCCTTCTGGGAGGAAGGGGGGGAATGAGCAATTGTGGCTTCCAATTGCCTCTGGAAGCTGGCTGTTGTGTGAATGTGCACACAGCAGCTGGCTTTGGGAAAGTGCTGGCAGCTGCAATTGCTGCTCCTCCCCCTCCAAAAAAAGCAAATGTTTGCTGTGTACACATTCACACAGCATCCCCATGCAAGCAACCGTGATAGCCAGTTACCGAAGCCAGCTGCTGTGTGAATGTGCACACAGCATCTAGCTTCAAGAAGGTGTTGGCAGTCACAATCACTCTGAAGGGAGGGGGAGAGAAGCAGAATCATGCCCATTAATACCATGTGATTGCCTGAGAAGCAGAACCACAGTGGGAGGGATCTATCACATGAAGGTAGAAGTGGAATAACAGCAAAATTGAAAGCCTATTGAGAAACAGTAAGCAACATCCACACAGAGCTTCATGAAGGGAATTTTATACTGAATACACAGAAATCAAATTATATATCTTGGTTGGAGAGTTTGAATATTGAAATATGACTGTGGAGACCTGGGTTCAAATCCCCACTCTGTCATGGAATCTCACTGGGTAACCTTGGGCAAGTCATACTCTCTCACCCTCAGCCCCCTGAACAAATCTTGCCAAGGTTTCCCTTAGTGTCCCTATAAGTAAAAAATGACTTAAAGCACATGACAACAAATATCAGTATTGCATCACCAAAAGCAAATACCATGACTGAGTACATGGCAAACAAATACAGATAACTAGGTAAAGGCCTGCTAAGCATGTGTTTGGGCTCCTGTGAATTTTTTTCCTCATTCCTCATGATCCCTCAAGTCTTTGTGGGGAGGGATGGAACATGAACATTTTTTTACCCACAACCAGTACCCTCCTCTCCAGACACCTGAGCCTGGGTGTCAACTTCAACCCAACTTCATCATTTAACCCAGGCTCAGAAACTGCCCCCTATTCCCTTTCATGACTAATCTGGGCCAGGGACTGCTCTTGGAGTCTGAGGAGTTTCAAAAGAATTGAGGCATGGGCCAAGGAGGCACTGGTCTCTCTCCTCCTCTGGACAACTTTGGCCACAGTGTACTGATAATCTCTGGGTCTCTGTTTTCAACTGGCAGTGCCATCAAGTCTGACTTTTACTTGTGGCTTCTTTTGATGCCACTTGCCCACCCACCTTTTAGTTCCCTTCCCTCTACTAAACGATGCTACTGTGCCCCTTTGCTCACCCAGAGCTTCCTTCATGATTAACTGCATAAAAATCTGCACTATTTTGCAGTACAAAATATTGTATATCATTATTATTATTTTTTTCAAAATTCACTAGTGTTGCAATGGATTCAAAAAAAAATCAACAATGACTACTAGTAAGAAAGGCAAAAATATATGTGGCATATAATGTCCTGGTTTTATCTAAGGAGCTTATTGCATAAGCAATTAAAGCAGCTTACCTGAGCTGACTTAAAATTTAAAACATGTGATGAGCAGGACTTCCGGTTGGCTATGGTGGACTGATAAGATGTTCTTTAACTTTGGGCTCCCCTGAAGGAGAAAACTCCTTACCATGGGCAGGGAAAAAAGTTGTTTAATGTAACTGAATACCCCCCTGTTGGGGGGGGGTTCAAAAGGACTCGTATCAGATTGAAAGACAATGAGAAAGGCAAATGCCACTCATTGGAAATAAGGAGTTGGAGTTGGAGATGATCTGTGAGTCACCAGTCGTGCCATGGTTAACTGCCAAGGAACAGCCAGGAACGCCACAACTTTCTTTAGCTTTAGAGTCTGACTTTCCCCCCCCCCTTTTTTTCTTTTTTTCTTTTTAGCAGAGTGGAATTCTGACAGATGCTTGCAATCCTGATAGTCTTGGCTATGGGAAACCCAATGGATTGCTTTGGAGGCAGGAAAAAAGATTGAGGCTGTGGTTAAGCTTTGTAAGCTTATTGGGGTTTTTTATGGTTTTTTATTTTTTTTATTTTTTTATTTTATTTTATTTTATTTTATTTGGTATGCTTTAAATGACCACCATGTGTCTCAAGCAGGGGAGAGGGGATTGAAAAGAAAGGAAGAAAGCTTAAAGAAAGAGAAAATCTTGTAATCTTTACATACCTGGATGAACTGAAATGGGACTACTCAGGAATCAAGGATTGGCGTGTGTTTGGGGTGTGGGCTGCTGGGTGGTTTAGAAAGTGCCCTACTCCGTGGGAGGATTAGCTTCTCAGGAAGTGTCATCGGAGCAAAGGAGTTCTGCAGTAGTTCCTGGGGTTGTCACGTTGGAAGCTTGGAAACATCACACCTAAAGAGAAAGGATAAAGAGACCACTGAAAAAGGCATTGTTGGGAACTGTAGTTTTACTTGAGGCTTTGCATGAATGCTGAGATTGACAATGCAATAATGTTGCCTTAAATGAAGAAATAGAAATGAGGACCTGACACAAGATAATAGACATGTGGGGAGGAGGAACTTTGGCTTAAAATTAAGACTGTGTTGGGGAAATTTCCTTCAGTGGATTTTTTTATTGTTCCATTTGATTGCTATTATATATTATTTAATGGACTGGGGGGAAATTGGATTTGGGAAGACTAAAACAGTTCAGAAAGTGGGGTGGGAAAATATTATTGAGGACATAGGATATAAGGGATTTTGGGTTTCTGAGTTTGGTTTTTTGTTTTCTTTTATTTTGTTCTTCCTTAGTTCCAATCCCTTGAGTGCATAATTGTGTGGGAGGGAATTCTTCTTTAGAAGAGTAATTTTATTTGTGTTTAAGTAGTGCTATAGAGCTTAACAGGGTAAAAAAAGTTGGAGGAATATAAATATTGGTAAATATTTGATATTGTGATTTTGGAGAAAAATTTGAAGATAATTAGATACAGATATGTCAATGGTTTTTAGAAATCAGACAGCCAAAGTACAAACATCACAGCCAAGGAGGCCATTGGTGGAACAGGATAAAATGCAGGACTCTAGTCAAATATTGTTGGAAGAGATAAAAAGGCTAAGCTTCAAATTAGGCAAGAAAGTTGAGGATCTGAAACAAGAAATGGCAGGTTTTAAGGTGGGGATTAGAAATGATCTTAAAGTTGAGTTGAAGGAGATGAGAAATTCAGTAGATAAGGTTTCAACTGAATTTATAAGATTTAAGGCCAAGGTAGATAGACTTGAAGCAAGACAGGAACAAGTGGAAGGAAAGATAAATGAACTGCATAAGCAGCAAAAGGGACAAATTCCAAACTACCCTTTTTGCACAGTTACCTAAGGCCAACAGAGTAAAGAAAACCTCCTATGGTATTAGGGAGACGGTAGAAACCCCACAGGGTCAGGTTCCCGTCTCAGCCTCTTTTCGTAGGAAGAAAAGATCCTTTAAGAGGCGGGCAAGACGGAAAAGACCAAGGGGAATCTCCTGTGCATAAGGGTTAGCCGAGGCTAACTGGCTCACCAACTAAGATAAGAGGACAATAATTAAAGCAAAGTGTGTAACGCGGGACATTAGCTTATAATGAGTTTGTTATTTAGAACAAAGAACAACTACCAATGTACCATTTGGAAGCAGGAGGAGTAATAATAAATAATAAAAACAACGAGAACAATGCAAATAAACCAAATGAAGAAAGAAAAATTTGTAAAGCTACATTCACATCTACGCTGGAGTTATCTGTGTCGGCTACTTGAAGAGCCCAGGACGTGGAGGGTCCAGCCTTTGGGGCTGTTATCTTTGAAATTGGATTTTGAACTTTGTGATTAAATGAACTATAAAACGACGAAAAGAAGTGGGAAAAGAGAAAGAAAAAGAGAAGACGTTTCAACAAAAGCCATTTAACTGATGTACTACTTGAAAGTAATACAATCCACTCAGGATCTTGAATTTAAAAGAACAGGACGTCCCATAGAAGTAAACAGAAGGATCATTGGGCTCAAAGAGGAGACAGAGGCTCATGAAAGACAAAAGCAGAGCGGCTGTTTTAGCTGTTTTAGCCCTGAGAGGAGTGATCTTCAGCCCCACAGAGTAAAGATAATCAGGAAAAAGGCAGGGCGAGAGGAAAGAGAGATGATCAGCCCATAGATCTGCAACAGCAGAGGAGCAATTGAGCAACTGTGAAGTGGCAAATGGAGGGCTGAAGGGAAGCTTTGTATAAAAGGGTTGCAGGCTTAAGAAAGTCACAGCGGGAAAGAGAATGAAAGGAGAGACTATAGAAACAGAAACCAATAACAGCAGAGGATCAGCGGAACAATAGAGGGGAGAAGAGAGAGAGGTTAAGAGAAGAAACCACGAGACAAAGATTAGAGGGAATCAGCTGAAGAAGGAGCGACAGGTGGAAAAGGGAACAGAAAGAAAGAAATCAGAGCATCAGAACTATATAATCAATGGACAGAGAAGAAGAGAGAAGTAAAGCAGCGGAGAGAAAGGAGAAACTGTCAGAGAAGACAGTGCTTAGCTCCCTCTGAGAAAATAAATTGCATACTGGAGGGAAGGTAAGCTACCCTATTAGGGTCAGGAAAGTAAAGGAAATACAAGTTGCAAGAACAGTGAGCGATTTTGCTGTAATAAAGGTCGAAGGGAGGTGGAAGAGGATTATACAGGCTGGAGTAAATATTACTAGGAATTTAGTCCCTCCAGCTACAACACAATTTAAAGACACATTTTTTGAATCTGGGAAGTTGACCCCAAAAGGTTGTTTGGATTGAGATAATAAGAAGGTTAATTATCTTTAGCTTATAACAGAAGGAAAATAAGAACTTCCTGAAGGTTTGGGTGTCAATTATCAATATAAAGAATTTTTTTCTACTTAGAAATTGTTGATCTGATCAAGAGATATGAACTGATTTAGAGACAAGAATTAAACTGACTAGGAGATCGAAAACAACTTATTATTATTTATTAGATTTGAAATAATTTAGGTAATCTAATTGGTCATATATTTTTCTCTTTGTGATTAATTTTGATAAGGTCGATATCTTTTTACTTGTTTGTCTATAATGTTAAAATAGACAGTGTATATTATTTAGAGAAATAAGAATATATTCAATTTAATAGATATTAAGATCAGTTCTTTCTGTGTATGACAACTACAATGGTGATATTTAATTATATTTAATTATAATTATATCTAAAACAATCGAAGTAGAAAAGTGAAGTGAATAACATATTTGATATAAAATTATTTTGAACAGAAAAGTGTAAAAGGTCTCCTATGAAACAAATCGGTAACAAGGTTTAATAATTGGGAAAAAAACCCAATTATTGGGGGCGGGGCCTGAGCAATGGCCGGGTAAGGACTGCCTGAGCTTTCGGAGTGCTCGGAAATAGATAACTGCAGTAAAAAAAAAACCTCCCAAAGAGAGAAATGTTGACTCTTTGAGATGAATTTATAACAAGAAGATACAAGGAACATAAAAGGTAAAAAAAAAATTATTATTATCTCAAGAGTAGACTTAAAATAGTTTACTTTCGTTTTGTGGGGGACGGAGAATCACGGAGGAAGCTTGTCCGCCATTGAAAAGATTAACGAGGCAGCTAGAGGCTGTTAAAATTGGACTTTGAGATAAGGAATTAAGCTTCGTAACTGCCTTAAAGTGAATGAAATTAACCCACAAATCATAAGTGGCTAGAAGCTTGAACGAGAGGAGATAAAAGTACTATCCACTGCTGACTGCTTAAAAGGGAGGAACTGGGAGGTGAATAAAACGGAGTGACTATTAAATAAGTGTATATGTCAAAAAGGCCAAAAATATTAGGGGGAAAGCTTTGGAAGAGAGGTTTAAGACAAACTGAGAAAGATAAACCTTCAGATAGAGCCTTCGGAAGACTTGTTAGATTGGAACAAACTGAACAAAAAGAAATGTTAAGAAGCCCCCCTAAAAAAATGGCCACTTCTGCGAGTTCACTCCCAGAGAAGCAGGGAGAAGGAAAGGGGAAGGATAAAACAGATGCAGGAACAGGAGCAAAAGCAGGAATGACGGATTGTGAACAAATGAGGACTATGATTACAGAAATTATGAAGCAGGAGAATGAGATGAGACGTAAAGAGATGAATGATTTTCTGGAAAGGCAGAAAAATGAAATATTAGAAGCAAGAAATGCAGACAAGCAAACCTTTTTAACAACAATACGAAATGAAAGAGAGGCTATGACAAAGCAATTTCAACTACAAATGCAACTTGAAAGGAAAAGTTCAGATGAAAAGTTTATGGAAATACAAAGAAATATAAAACAAATACAAGAGGATGTGCAAACATTAAAATCAGATAACAAGGAAAGCAAGATCATACAAGGGAGACAACAAAGAGAAATTGAAACCAATAGAGCTAAACTGTCTGAAATGGACAAAAAACTTATATATCTGCAGGATTACCAAAGAAGAACCAATTTTGTTATTAAGAATATACCAGAGTTGGAGAAAAGAGATAGAAAATATGATTTGCAATCAAAAATTTTGAAATGGTTACAAGAAATCTCCCCATCCTTAAACTGGACTGAATCAGACTTGGAAAGAATTCACCACATTGGACCAGTGACAAACAAGATGGCACCACGAGATGTAATAGTAAGAGTAATTAACTATAATAAAAAGGAAGGACTGATGAATATGGTGAGGAAGAATCCGGAAAAATTAAAATTTCAAGATGTTGATGTAGAAATTTATAACGACTATTGTCTTCAAACGAAAATGTGGAGAAGAGAGATGAAACCGTGTACTACTATGTTGAGAGGAGCGGGAATTTACTACACTTGGGGACATCCTATATTCCTCAAATTTCAAAAAGCAGGAAAGAGATATAGGATTGATTCAGTGGAACAAGGAATACAATTGTTGAAAGATCTTGGGATATATAAAGAAGAAGAAGGAACAACTGGAGAGTCTAAAAAATCTAAGGGGAATGGAGCTGTCATCCAGGTTGGAGTGTTGGGAGGAGAAGAATTATTGGGAGCATGTGGAGGAGGCGGACTCCCATAGACGAAAAGAGAAATTACTGCAATTAAGTACAAAGTTAAATTTATTGTCTTTATGAGCACTCGGGGGGTGGGCGGTTTCTTTGGGCCTTGGGATGTCTTCGTCACCCCTCTCCACAGGGGTAGCTTCGGCGACCGGGGCTAGAGCAATGCGCTCTAGCAAGAAGAAGTGGAGAGGTAAATGGGACTTGGGGAGGGAAGGGAGGGGAAATAGAGGGAGGAGGGAAGGGATAGGGTTTTCACAAAATGGAGCCATTAGAGAAATAAATAAATGGTATTATGGTAGATAAACTGAAAATTTCAACTTTAAATACCAAAGGTCTTGGATCAGTGATTAAAAGAAGAAGAATTGAAGCTTTATTACGAAGAGATTCAGCAGATTTTATTTTTATTCAAGAAACGCACCAACGGAAAGAGGGGGAAAATGAACTGAAACTGAATTGGACAAAGAACTATGAGAAAGCATTTGGAAATTCAAAATCAAAAGGGGTAGCAATAATAATTGCAAAAAATGTAATTTTGTAATAAATAAAGTAATAAAAGATGATGAAGGAAGATATATAATAATACAGGGAGAACTAGGGGAAGATAATTATACACTTGTGAATGTATATGCACCAAATGAAAAACAAGAAGAGTTTTATGAAAGAGTGTTAAAGAAAGTGGAAAGAATACAGAAGCAATATGTAATTATTGCAGGAGATTTTAACATGCAAATGGATAAGATTAAAGATAAATCTAACCCCTCAGTAAAGGATAAACATAGAAATATAACAAACTTAAATAAAATAATGAATAAAAGGGAATTTAAAGATGTCTGGAGACTAGTAAAAGGGGATGAAAAGAAATATACATATTATTCTGCTGTACATAAAACATATACTAGAATAGATTACATTTTTGTTTCAAAAAATATGATAACTAAAGTTTTAGATAGTGAAATATCAAGTATAAAAGTAAGTGACCATGCCTTGGTGAGTGCAGAATTTATTATTAAGAAAGATTATGAACAAATAAAGAGGTGGAGGTTAAATACTAAGATATTGAATTATAAAGATATAGTAAACAAAATTGAAAAGGAATGGCAAGAAACATGGGATATAAACAATAAGGAAGTGACAAAAGGATTGTTATGGGACACGATGAAGGCAGTAACAAGAGGAATATGTATGAAAGAAGCATATAACCTTCGAAAAAGACAGGAAGAAAGGAAAAAAAATTAGAAACAGATATAGAACAATTAGAGTATAAATATATAGCTAATAGAAATAAACAGATTTACGTAGAATTGAGGGCAAAAAAGGAGGAACTGCAGAAGATAGAGATAGATGAAGTACAGGAAAATTTGATTTATTTAAGAAGGGAATATTTCGAATATAGTAATAAAAATTCAAAAATGTTGGCCAGAGCCACACAGAAAAAGAAAATGGAAAGTATGATAAATATAGTGAAGGATAGATCTGGGATGATGTGTAGAATGATGAAAGAAAAAATAAAAATCTTTGAAGAATTTTATAAAGAATTATATCAAGCAGGAAAAAATCCAATAGATAAAATAGAAAATTATGTAGAAGAAAATTGGGGACAAACAATAATGGAGGAAGATAAAGAACTATTGGAAAAACCCATTGAAAAGGAAGAGATAATAGAGGTAATTAGAAAATTAAAAAATGGTAAAAGTCCAGGAATGGATGGTTTGGGACCTGAATATTATAAAGTGTTTGAAAATATATTAATTCCAAAGTTGTTAGAATTATATAATGGGATATTACAAGGAGAGAAAATACCTTTATCATGGTCTCAATCATTAGTAATATTAATACCAAAAGTAGATAAAGATCCAACTGATCCAGGGTCATATAGACCTATATCATTAATAAATCAGGATGCAAAGATATTAACAGCAATAATAGAAAATAGAATGAATAAATGTGTGTATAAATATATAGGAAAAGATCAATGTGGTTTTGTGAAGGGAAGACAAATGTCTAATTTAGTAGGAAGAGTTTTGAGTAAAATACATGTAATTGGGAGAGAAAAATTAAAAGCAGGAATTTTAGCATTAGATATATTTAAAGCTTTCGACTGTGTGGAATGGCCAACATTAAAAATAATTATGAAAAAGTTTGGAATGGGAGAAAAAATGAGGGGACTAATAGATCAACTATATTGTGATAACTCAATAAAAGTAATAGTTAATGATGGAATTACAAAGGAAATAAAAGTAACGAGAGGTACAAGGCAAGGATGCCCGTTGTCACCAATATTATTTGCAATGGTTATAGAAATGTTAGCAAATGTAATTAGGAAGGATAGTAGTTTGGAAGGAATAGGATTGGAAAAAAAACATAAAATTAGTTTATTTGCTGATGATACATTATTAACTATTAAAGACTTAAAGGATAAAATAGGAGAAATTAAGGAACATTTGAATTTATTTGGTGAGATAACAGGACTTCAAATTAATTGGAATAAAACAGAAATGATGTTATTTAATTATACAAAAAAGGAAGTATTACAGCTTATGAAGCAAAAAGAATTAGGGATAAGAATAAAAAGTAATATAAAATATTTAGGAATTAATATAACAAAAGATTTAAAAGAAATGGAAGAGGAAAATTTCTTAGTATTACGGAGAGAAGTTGAAAAAAAATAGTAGAATATAAGAACATTCGATTATCATGGTTTGGAAGAATAGCGTTAGTTAAAATGAAAATTTTACCAAAATTAAATTTCCTATTTAGAATGATACCACTAAAAATATCAGAAGTAGAATTAAGTAAATGGCAACAGTTACTAAACGTATATTGTAATGGAGGGAAAAGATGTAGATTAAATAAACAATTTTGGTATGAGTCTCAGAAAAAAGGAGGGCTAGGCCTCCCTAATATAAAAGGATATTATGAAGCTAACCACTTAAGATATGTAATAGAAGGAATGCTGGACGTACCAGATTTAGATTGGTTAGAAATGGGGAAAAAAGAGATAGATATGAAAATAGAGAAAAATTTTTTAAAGAAATTAGTAGGAAAGAAATTAAAGAAATTGGAAATCCATTTATGGAAAATATATTAGAAATTTGGAATAAATATAAAATGGATAAATAAATGAAAATTCAATAACAACACCAATAATAATGGAAAAATCTTTCCCCCAAAATTTAAAAGATTTATTAGATAAAGAATTAAAGGAAAGGAAAATAGATAAAATAGAAAATTGGATAGAATTAAAGATAGGAAAAGAAAATATAAAAGAAAAACTTAGGGGGATAAACATGTCTTGGTTACATTTTATGCAAATAGAACAATGGTTTAAGAATTTGAAGAAAAAAATATACAAAAAGGGAAATATACACAGTTTGAACAAATAGTTCAGAAAAGAAAAGGAATGGAGGAAAATGAAAATATGAAAGGCTTAACTAGCAAAATTTATAAAATATTAATGGATAATAAAAGGGAAAAACTACACCAAATTATTTTAAAAGAAATATGGGAAGATGAATTGAAATGCAAAATCTCTGACAATGAATGGAATAAGATTTGGGAACAAAGACATTTGAAAAATTTATCAGTGCGAATTAAGGAAAATTATTATAAATTGATTTGGAAGTGGTATTTGACACCACTGAGATTACATAATATAAATAAAGAAAATTCAAAATATTGTTGGAGAGGTTGTCAGGAAGTAGGGTCATATCCACATATGTGGTGGCAATGTAAATATGTACAAAAATTCTGGGAAATAGTAATATTAGAGATAGAAAAGGTTATGAATATAAAGATAGATAGAAAACCGAATATAGCATTGTTATCAATATATAATGATGTAGAATGGAAGGAGGAAAAAAACCTTATAACAAATTTGTTTACTGCTGCGAGATTAATTATAGCAAGAAGTTGGAAAACAAAAATAAGTGTGAAATTGGAGGAATGGTATAAGGAAGTTTGGAAGATAGCAATTAATGATAAATTAACATGTAGATTGAAAGTGAAAAAAGGATTATTGAAAAGAAATGATTTTGATGAAATATGGAAAAAATTTATTGAAAAAGTATTAAGAATGGAAGACGGGAAATTGCCTCCACGGGAGGAGTTAAGATTTTGGATGGAGTATAAAGATGGAAATGGCTCCGGGGGTGGGGTGCACAGAGGGGATATTTAGGGGGTTTTGTTTAAAAAAAAAACGGCTAAGATGTAAAAGTATATAAAAAATGTATGGAAAGTTGATTAATATAAATAAAATTAAAAAAAACCAAAAAAAACCCCAATTATTGTATTTTCAGTGAATGGCAACGACAACTAGAGCTCAAGTTGCCAAGATGCAGGCCCAAACCCAAGCTCAAACACAAAGAAGGCCATCCCTTGAAACTAATAAAATGCTAGAATCTAATCTAGAAAGTTTAGACAAAATTAGGAAAATCAGAATTGATATGAAAAAAGATAAGGTGAAACTAAAACATGAAATATGTTTTTTGGAGAATAGATGATTCTCTACTTAAAGATGAAATAATTAAGAAAAAGGCAAAGGAAACATTAGATCTCTTCTTTAAAGAAAACTCAACAGAAGATGTTGATTTAAACACAATTTGGGGAACTAGTAAGGCAGTTATGCGTGACTTTTTCATAAAAGTAAATGCTGAGAAAAGAAAAAAAAAGAGAAATATAATAAGATTCAAAAAGAACTCAAAATAGTAGAAGATAAACTTAAAAGAACGACAAATGACAAAAAATTAAAAATACAGCACTCAATTCTGCAAAAAACATATGTCCCAAAAAATAACAGAAGAACTGGAGAAGAAACTAAGATTTATAAAACAGAAAGATTTTGAATTTGCCAATAAATCCAGTAAAAAGCGTTAAGATTAAGAGAAGAAAAAAAGAAGAAATTAATATCTAAAATAAATAATAAAGGGAAAATAAATAATAAAGGGAAATAAAGGGAAAGAATAAACTCTTTCAGAACATGGCCACACAGCCCGAAAAAACCCACAAAAAAACTATGGATGCCGGCCATGAAAGCCTACGACTTCACAATAAAGGGAAAGTCTTAACAACATAAAAAGAAATTAAGAGATGCTCTTATGAGCACTTCAAGAAAGTCTTCATGGAAGAGGAAATATCGAAAGAAGAACAACTGTGCTTTATAGAAAAACAAAGACTTACAGGTTTAAGAGAGGAGAAAATAGAAGACCTTAATCAGGAAATTAAGATAGAAGAAATAAGAGACACAATCAAAGAACTTAAAATAGGTAAATCTCCGGGCCCTGATGGGTTAAGTGCCATATACTATAAAACCTTAGCAGAAACAGTAATACCAAAACTGCATGCAATACTGAATGACATCAAAGATAGGAAGATTCCAGAGTCATGGAAATGACTAATATCAGTTTGATTTTAAAAGAAGGAAAAGATGCGCAAGACCCGGCAAGTTATAGATCCATATCTCTCCTGAACGTTGACTATAAAATATATACTGCAATCTTGGCAAAAAGACTAATAGAAAAATTGAAGAATTGGATTCATGAAGATCAAAGAGGATTCCTCCCAGGTAGATATATAAAAGATACTACCAGGTATCTTTTACATATTATTGAATTATTGAATTCTTTCAGAGCAAACCTGATAAATAGATTGCAATATTTTTGTGACACGGAGAAAGCTTTTGATAATATCAGATGGGATTTTATGCTAAGAGTATTAAATAGGCTGGTCGGCTCTGGTCCCTTTTATAAATGGGTGGAATCTATATATAAGGAACAATTTGCACAGGTTATTGTCAAAAACGTTTTTAGCTAAAATGAAAAAAGTCAAAAATGAAAAATGTTGGAAATGTCAGAAATATAAAGGAATGTTTTTCCATATGTGGTGGTTGTGTCCACTAGCAAAAAAATTCTGGAATGAAATCCATGAGAAAATGCAAGAGATGTTAAAATGTAGATTTGAAAAAGACCCAAAACTTTTTTATTAGGCATAAAGGATTCTAATTTAGAAAAAGAATGTGTTAAAAAAATATTTTACATGACAACAGCAGCTAGAATTACATATGCCACCCTTTGGAAACAAAATAAAGTACCTGATATATCAGAATGGTGCTGGAGATTAGATTACATCCAGATGGATAAACAGGTTTATTAAGAGACATTCCTAATAAGAAACACAAAGAAGAATGGGAAGAGATTGAGAACTGGATACATGTAAATTTACAAAAATAAGAAGATTAAGGGGGAAAAACAATTAAATAAATAAAAAGACAGAGAGGAAAAATGAATAAATAAACATAATAAATAAATAAATAAAAGAAAAAGGAATGTGGCCATCAAAAAGGTTTATAAGACAATACGTATGTAGAAAAATTGTGCAGTAAAGACACCACATATTTATTCATTTTTGGGTTAATCATGTATATTCTTTATCATATTATAACATTATGTTGGTGTTATTATATACAAAGGGTCAGATATCAAATATCAATGTTTATAGTAAGAATGATATTAAGGAAACTGTTTAAGTACTTTCAAAATTTATTTAATGGAAATGCTCAAATAGAAGGAAATTGATTCATGTAATTTGGGAAGGACAACAACTGTTAATAGTAGAGACAAAAAGAAACAATGATTAACTTAATAACAAACTTAAGGAAATGTTCTTTTAATTTAGAAGTTACATTCAGAAGATAGAAAGATGAAACTAAATCTGAATGCATGTAAGAAAACATGGAAGATTGATCAAATGTAACTATAACTGTCATCTGTTGTAATTTTTTAAATAATAAAGTTTAATAAAAAAAACAGAACAGGAAAATGAGAGTTAATGGGGAAATAACTAAAGCATTAGTAATAGTTAAAGGTACAAGGCAGGTTTGCCCTCTCTCTCCTTTATTATTTATTACAATATTGGAAGTTCTGTTGATTAAACTTAGATTGGATAAGTAAGGCCCTAAGCAGACGACTAATAAAGTCGTCTTCTGGGCAGAGAAGAGGAAGGGCAGCCGCACGAACGGCGCCCCTTCCTCTCTCCGAGGTCGCCCCCAGATGCACCGGCCGTCCACACGACCGGCGCATTGGGGATGACCTCACGGCGCAGCGCCCACATGCGCTGCGCATTTGAGTCAGAGAAAGTGCGCCCGCCGCTTTTGCGGCGCACTTTCTCTGACATCTAAAAGGAGCGCCAATTTGGTGCTCCTTTTAGAGTCGCCGGCGGTGCGCCTGGATGCGGAGGCTGCAGCCCCACGGCGCTCCGTTCGGCGGCGGCTCCGGGGCCTCCGTCTGCTGAGGCCCTAAGTGGAGGGAGTGAAAATTAAAGGAAAAGAATATAAAGTTTGCGCATTTGCAGAAAACCTCCTGGTAACCTTATCTAACCCTTTGGGAAATATTGAACAACTATTGGAAAATTTAGGAGTTTTTGTGGAAGTATCTGGTTTAAATATTAATAAGGAGAAGTCATCGATTGTAGTAATGAATTTGTCCAAAGAGGAAAAATAGATTTGGAAAAGAAGGCAGGAATGCAGATCAAAAAGGAGATTAGATATGTTGGTATTAATTTACAACAAAGAATGTTGATCTATTTAAAAATAATTGTTAAAATTTGGGTGGAAATTAAAAAAAGACTTGGTAAGATGGGATAAACTTAACTTATCATGGTTGGGTAGGATAGCTGTTATTAAAATGAATATCCTCCCTAAGATGGTGTATCTTTTTCAGAATATCCCCACTTTAATTAACGCTAGTCCATTTAAAAACTGGCATAAGGACCTTTCTAGACTTTTGTGGGGTGCAAGGAAACCTAGAGTCAAAATGAAGGTCCTATTTGGTAAGATCAGTAGAGGAGACCTAGCCCTGCCAAATTTGAGGCTTTATTATGATGGTGTATGCTTTGATTGGCTTTGGACATGAATAAAACTGGATGAGCAGGAAGTTTTTGGATTTGAAGGGTTTTGTGAACCATTTTGGATGGCCTGCATATCTTTTTTATGATAAGCAAAAGGCTAATAGAGACTTTCTTAATAATTTTGTTAAGAAATCTCTATTTAGAGTTTGGCACGTGGCGGAAAACTCGACTCCGATCTGACAGAATTCACCATAGGAACTTTCTTTGGTCCTATCGGGAGGCAATACGTGCAGCGCAGAGAGCTTCCTCCTCTGCACCTATTGCGTCTGCAGAGTCCCGTCCTGCAGAGCTGTTTAAGGTGGTGAGGGAGATGACACAGGTACCCCCTGCGCCAAATCCCTTGCTTAACCCGACAACAGCCTGTTGTGACGCATTTAACAACTTCTTTGCAGATAAAATCTCTCAGATCAGGGCAGACTTAGACGCCACCATTATCCCAGAGTCTAAAGGCGAGGTGTCCAATGACTCAGTCGATGTAGTTATACTGGATCAGTGGCAATCTGTGAGTACCGAGGACGTGGACAAGCTGCTTGGTAAGGTGAGGAAGACAACTTGCCCTCTCGACCCTTGCCCATCATGGCTGGCCGTCCAGGGGGGGGATGCATTGGTGAGATTCCTCACGGATATCATCAATGCGTCCTTCAGGGAAGGACATGTTCCATCATGTTTAAAGGAAGCGGCAGTTAGGCCGCTTCTAAAAAAGCCTTCCTTGGACCCCCTGGATATGAAGAACTATAGGCCTGTTTCACTGTTGCCATTTTTGAGCAAGGTAATCGAGAGGGCGGTTGCTCTTCAACTCCAAGCTGTCTTGGATGAAACTGATTATCTAGACCCATTTCAAACCAGCTTTAGGACAGGATTTGGGGTTGAGACGGCCATGGTTGCCTTGACCGACGATCTGCGCCTGAGCATCGACAGGGGTAGCGTGACCCTGTTGGTGCTCTTAGACCTCTCAGCGGCTTTTGATACAATAGACCACGGCATCCTCTTGGACTGCCTGAGGGGGTTAGGTATCGGAGGCACTGCTTTGCAGTGGTTCTGGTCCTTCCTCTCGGGCCGGTCCCAGAGGGTGCTGCTCGGGGACTGTAGCTCCTGTAAGAGGGACCTCACTTGTGGGGTCCCCCAGGGAGCTATCTTGTCCCCGATGTTGTTTAACATCTATATGAAGCCGCTGGGTGAGATTATACGGAGTTATGGTGCTGGGTGCTATCAGTACGCTGATGACACCCAAATCTATTTCTCCATATCTCGTTCGTCGGCCTTGAATTCCAATGGCATCTCCTCTCTCAATGAATGTCTTGGGGCGGTAATGGGCTGGATGAGGAAAAACAGATTGAAGCTGAATCCAGACAAGACGGAGGTGCTCACGGTAGCGGCCCCGAAACCAGGAATAGGGTTGCAACCTCCAGTCCTGGATGGGGTCATGCTCTCCTCCAGGGACTGTGTTCGCAGCTTGGGGGTGCTCCTTGACTCGTCGCTCCTGATGACAAATCAGGTTAATGCGACGGTCAGGAGCGCCTGTTATCAGCTTCGGCTGATACGCCAGCTGCGCCCGTTTCTGGAAGTAAGGGATCGCGAGACTGTTGTGCACGCGTTGGTAACCTCACGCCTCGACTTCTGCAACACACTCTAGATGGGGCTACCCTTGTCCTTGGTTCGGAAATTACAGCTGGTTCAGAACATGGCAGCCAGACTTGTTTCAGGCACATCTCGGAGGGACCATATTACTCTGGTTTTGAAGTCCCTCCACTGGCTGCCTATCAGCTTCCGAACCCAGTACAAGGTGTTGGTTATTACCTTTAAAGCCCTAAATGGCTTGGGTCCAGACTATCTCAAGGACCGCCTCCTCCCATATAATCCTTCCCGCACCCTCCGGTCCTCTGGGAGGAACCTGTTGCAGCCTCAAAAAACGAGGCTGGTGACGACCTCCCAGAGGGCATTTTCGATAGTTGCCCCCAAACTGTGGAATGGCCTGCCAGAGGAGATCCGTCAATTGTCATCACTTGACAGCTTCAAGAAAGCTGTCAAGACGGATCTCTTCCGGCAGGCCTTCCCGGATTAATTAAGTTTACCAGCTCCGGCTCCAGAATCTCCCCCGAGACTCTCCCATTTCTGTGATCAGATTCTCACAGGAGCCAGTGCTTAGACACCGCCAGTATTTATTTCTGTATGTATTGTTGTTCGTGTTTGTATGGAGGAATTTACCTCTTATATTTCATTTTAGCTTGAATTTGGTTTAATAACTTTTAAGGGGGGAGGGGGAGGAAATTGTTTCTTAATTATTGTTGTGATTTTATGATGTAAGCTGCCCCGATTGCGCTCAGAGGGGAGGGGTATTAAATAAAAATTATTATTATTATTATTATTATAAGAAAAGAATATGCTTGAAGATCCCGGATTGGGTCTCCCCAAATGAAGTTTTTTTCAGATAAATAAAATTTGCTAATGGTAATTGGGTTACATATAAAGAGTTAACTAAAAAAGAAGTAAATACTGTAGGAGCTGGAGTAAGTTTCAAAACACAACAGGAAATGGAGGAGGAAGGGCTATACAAAGGATAGTATAAGAGTTTATTGTAGTAGATCAGCACAGAAATACATCTTTTGCCAGAATTGGTAAGCATGCATTGGTTTCACTATTATATGTCCCTACAAACAGCACTATCCCTGCCCAACTCTTCACATTCCTTTCCCAGGCCAAGCAACCTTGGAACTTCTCAGTAACTGCATATGTCTGCTACCTCCCTTTCTCACAGCTAGGCTCCCAGGCCTCATTTTGCAGATTTCAATAATAATAACAAAAATAAGCAGACTCCCTGACCGAGCTGACACAACTGGTCTCAGAGCTGCTGTTGGAGTCTCCCAGACTTTTAGTTTTGGAAGACTTCAGCATTCCGCTTGAGACCAGTTTAACAGGTGCGGCTCGGGAGTTCATGGAGACCATGAAAAACATGGACCTATCGTTGGGCCCACACATTGTGCAGGTCATACACTCGATGCAGTCTATAGTATGGATCAGGAATATCCGTGGGCGGAGGTGGTAAGTACCTCCGCATTGTCATGGGCAGATCATTTCCTGGTCAAGATGGAACTGAGAGCTAATATCTGCCCCACCGGGGGTGGTGTACCCATTAGAATGGTCCGCCCTCAAAGGCTAATGGAGCCAATTGGATTCCAGAGAGCCTTAGAGGGTTTAATGGTTGGGAATGGTTGAGGCTTCTGGGAGCTGAAGTCCCTTGGCCCTTAAAGGGGAAAGGTTGCCTACCCCTGTTCTAACTTTTCCATCCTCATTTTCATTTTATTATACTCTACTGAGATGGACACCCCCCTGACACGTCGTGAGGGGCCTTCTGTTGCGTTGGCCCCATAAAAGGGCATTGACGCATGATTGGCTGAGCAGCCCAGAAGGCCCTCCCTTGCAGGGCTGCTCGGCCAATCAAAGGACATTCTCGCTCCTAGTAATGCGAGAGTTTAAATATCGCGTTGCTGGGAGCGAGATTTCAAGGGGCTATTTAGCCCGAAGCTGCCTCATGCTGACAGCCATTTTAAATTTGCAGGCGTCTGCTCTTGGGCTCTTGAAGGCCTAGAATTGGCCTAGAGCCTCTTTGAACATGGTAGAGAGCTGGAGCGCCTTGGGATATACAGCCGCGGCTAGCGATTGCAACAAGGGACAATTGGAGTGCAGCCTTGGTGATGGGCTGCGGCTTCATAGGGGCCCTTGGCCACAGCGTTGCGGAGCAAGATAGCTCTCCTCGGCGGTGCCCGGGGATTGGGCTGGGACAGCGGGGTTGAGTGCGGCTAAATAAAAAAAAAGTCGCGGCTCCTCCGCGGGGGAGTTCACGGCCTAGGCGCGGCCTGGGCTGGCTGCCTGCCTGACTCCCAGTGGCCTTGAAGTGGTGGTGGCCTATTGAGGCTGATGGTGTGGCGCTAATTATCGCATGTGAAAATAATTTTAAAAAAATACACCCAGAGGGACAGGCCTGGAGTAGAGCAGACGGGCTTAGGGTTCAGGGCCCGCTCCTCCCACCCCCCCACCCGGTTGGATAAAGTGGTACCCCCCCACTCCCCTCTTTCCCCTCATATCATTGTTTTTTAAAAAAGGCCTTTTTGGCCAGCCAAATTATAACAGTTTGGCCTAAATATTAATAATAAAAATAGGGAGTGGTGTTAAGGGCCTCCTCTGGATTGTTGGCTAGCCTGAATTCCAGGTGGCAAGTTTGATTGGGGCATGTGCCATTAGGTGCTTGCATTTTCCACATTTGGGAATTGATCTCAGCTGGCTAAGGACTAATATATATAGATATAGATATAGATATATATTTGCGTGTGTGTATATATATATATATATTAATAATATTAGTAATAATTGTGTTAATAAATGATTCATTCTCAACACATTAAATCATAGTTATATAGTATTGGAAGGTGCTAATTTATCTTATTAGTTCTTAATTAATTTAATACCTTAAAATAGAATTTAAAAAAATGTGTCACAGGTATAGTCTTAATAGGACACTATATCCTGTATCATAGCATAATTGGCATTTTCATAATTTTAGTTAACATGCCTCGAAGTAAGGCCCAGTCCAAATGACGGGCGGCCTCGGCTGGCCCTAGTGTTGGTCAGTCAGTGCCTAAGCGGGCTAATATCAATCAAAATATGGAGGTGGACATTCATACACATCTAGCTCAGATAGGGCATACAATGCAAGCATGTGCAGCAGTGTGTGAGCAGTTAGCTCAACAACATCTGCACAAGGAGACATTAGGGTCTCAAGTCATACCTTCTCCAACAGTAGACTAAACATTAGGTGTACAGCAGAGTACAGTACAGCAGGATATGGAGCATTCACCTTTAGTAACGGACATGGCACAGATTTCCCCAGGTACATCTGCTATGGAGGTTGGGCAGCCAACCGTAGCAGATGTAATGGAACTTTTGAAGAAAATTCCTGGTGTGGGACAACAGGGTGCAGCTGCCCCTGTGTTAAATCAACCCACTATGGCTGATCTTTATAACTTTGTGCAAAAAGTTGTTGTTTCAGGTCAGAGCAATGTGCCAACTCCTAAGACAGCGGAGCCCTTTAACAGAGATAGGTCAAGTACTGCGGTGAGACAACACAACACCCGAGCAGCTACTGCGACGCTCTCAGTGGGAGCTCAGCAAGCATCGGCTGATGCTTCAAGTCAAGCGACAAGCTCAGGTTTGTCTCACGATTCCAATTTGCAAGCAATATGGCCTTCATCAGTTTGGGCTCCAGGTGGTCAGACAGGGTTGAGATCTGGAGTTGAGCCTCTTACTTCTGCACCAGTGACAACACCTGCGACAAACGCTGGGCTTGCTCAGGGTTTGGATTCGAGGGTGCAAGATAGCATAAATGTAAACAACACGATAGGTGATGGCAGGGGAATGGTGGTTGTGGGTGCATTAAGCATTTCTGGGCCAGATAGGACAGTTGACTGAAACCCATATGCAGGAATGTCCACTCCCCTGGGATCGCACCTTCCCCTGGCTACTAAGGAGAGAATATGGAAAGGTGAGTATATTGATTTATTTTCGCTCACCTTCCGTGATCCCGAGCCGAGGATCATGGTTAAGGATGGGGTGGTTTTTGCCCTTCCAAAAGAATTTCAGTCACACAAACGCCCTAAGTTAGAAAGAAATTTTATCAATTGGATCATGGGCTTTACAATTTATAGGGGGTTATCGAAGAAAAAGACCCTTATAGATCTTCAGAATTCTCCAAATATCAGGCGATAATGATCAAGGCATATACAAATTGCCATTTTAATTCTAGGGGGTCGGCTTGGCTGCAATACGATGAGCAGTTCAGGATGAGGGCGGCATTAGACCGTTCTTTATCCTGGCTTCACGTGCAGTCAGAATTGTGAGCAGACGTTATGTTAGGAGCCTCCCCTTCGAGCCGATGTGACAATGGGTTTGTACCTATGGTCACTCAGCCGAGAGGGCAAAATGCAAGGCCTGGCACAGGGGAGAAGAAACAATTTGGACTGTGCCTGGACTTCAATGCAGGTAAGTGTCGGAGGCAGCCCTGCAGATTTGACCATAAATGCAATACTTGCAGAGGAAATCACCCAGGGTCATCATGCATTAAAGGTAAGAAAGCAGGAGGAGAGGCCTCCTCTCTGCAGTCTTCAATTGGGGGAAAGAGCACCAACACCAATTAAGTTGGACGTGTTGGCTGCTTGGTTGCGGATATACCCAAGGAGGGATGCTGCACAGTATTTGTTTGAAGGTCTTTCAAAAGGTTTACGCATTCCTTATACGGGTTGTAGGGTGCACAGTTATGCATCTAATGCACGCTTGATAAGGGATCTGCCAGGGATTGTAAAGGACAAGATGGCTAAGGAAATAGCAGCAGGTAGGATTTCAGGCCCCCATGATCACTTGCCAATGCCAACTTTGAGACTGTCTCCCCTTGGTGTCATCCCCAAGAAGGCACCGGAGGAATATAGGTTAATACACAACCTATTTTACCCTAGAGGCGAATCAGTAAATGACGCTATTGACCCTCATTTAGCATCAGTTAAATATGCATCATTTGACTCTGCAGTAAAAATGGTTAAAAATTTGGGCAAGGGAGCCCTATTAGCAAAATGTGACATTAAATCGGCTTTTAGATTACTACCAGTTCACCCTGAAGATTTTGATCTCTTAGGTTTTTAATTTGAAGGTAAGTATTACTTCGATAAAGCTATGCCAATGGGGTGTTCCATTTCTTGTTCGGCATTTGAGACATTCAGTACTTTTTTGCAGTGGTGTGCCACTAAGAGGTCTGGTAATCCAGCAATTACCCATTACCTTGACGATTTCTTATTCGTTGGGGCCTCTGGGACAACTGGTTCTGTAGACACATTGTTGGCATTCCAAGGACTAATGAAGGAAATCGGGGTTCCTTTAGCCGAAGAAAAAACAGAGGGTCCTGACACACGTATTATTTTCCTTGGAATAGAGTTGGACACTATGGAAGGTGTATCATGCCTTCCATTAGATAAGCTCATGTCTATGAGGTTGCATGTTAAGATGATGAGAAACAAACCTAAGGCCACGCTTCGAGAATTTCAATCCCTGACAGGTTTATTAAACTTTGCTTGCAATGTGATAGTGCTGGGTCGGGCATTTTGTTCACGTTTGTATAAAGCCACCAAAGGCATAAAAGCTCCCCATCATCACATCAGAATTACTTCTGGGATAAGGGAGGATTTAAGCATCTGGGAGTCATTTTTAGAACAATTTAATGGGGTTTCCTTTTGGAGATCTGAAATGCTCCTGAGGGCAGACTTTCAGGTACACTCCGATGCTTCAGGGGCTCACGGTTTTGGGGTATATTTCAATGGGCAGTGGGCAGCTGAGAGATGGCCACAGGTTTGGGTAGATAAAGGGTGGACAAGGGATCTCACATTTTTAGAACTTTTTCCTATTGTAGTAGCAGTTCGTTTATGGAATGAACAATTTACAAACAAAACGGTGTGGTTTTGGTGTGATAACATAGTACACATAGTGAACTCCCAAACATCTAAATCCGCTAGGGTAATGACATTGGTTAGGGAAATGGTGGCTCAATATTTGAAGTTTAATATTTTGTTCCAAGCTCAACACGTTCCTGGTTTACTAAATCCGTTGGCAGACGCCCTTTTGCGTTTTCAGTTTTCCAGGTTCCAGCAACTGGTGCCAGAGGCAGCAACCCAACCATTGGAGGTACCGAAACATCTTTGGAGCCTTGAAGAATAGAAATCGACAAGGCGATTCTCCAGTCCGTCGCCCCATCGACACGCAAGTCATATCAGCTCGCGTTGCTAGTGTTTAGATGTTTCTTGTTAACTGTCAGGGAGGTGGAGGTTTGGCCATTGAAGGTGGAGGTTATCCTCCATTTTGCAGTACATCTTAGGCAAGTGGGTTTATCGCCAGTCACCATCAGAGGCAGAATAGCTGCACTGTCATTTTATTCAAGAGCTGGAGGTTTTAATGACCCAACGGTCGATTTTAGAGTTCGTAAGGCGTTAGATGGTTGGGCTAGAGAGTCCATCACATTTCGTGATAACCGGTTGCCAATAACAGGTCCTATCCTGATTAAAATTTGGCAAAACCTCCCCTCTACATGTTTCTCACCCGAAGAGGTAATGTTATTTAGAGCAGTATTTTCCTTGTCATTTTTTGCAGCATTGAGAATAAGTGAAGTTGTTCCGACTTCCCGTAATGATGAATCTGGCAGGGCTCTGTCAATTTCAGACATCCATATTTCCGAACAGGGGTTACAAATGACTATTAGGCAGTCAAAGACCGATCAACTAGGGAAGGGACAATCTGTAATTTTGGCTAGGGCACCTAGTGGTCAAATTTGCCCAGTATTGGCTTTAACTGACTACCTCAGAATAAGGCTGAGGGGAACAGGATATTTATTTTTACATAGTTCCGGCCTCCCATTGACGCAGTTTCAATTTAGGGCAGTGTTGCGAGAGGTTTTGAGACATGCTGGTTTGCCAGCAGCTCAGTTTTCTTCTCATTCATTCAGAATTGGGGCAGCAACATCAGCGGCAATACATGGTTTAAGTGACACTACAATTTGAAGGATTGGTCATTGGCACTCTAGAGCGTTTAAATCTTATGTACGCACATAGGATAAACTGTTTTGCTAACTCTCTGATTATTTTGACTATATTTTAGCAGAATTGATGGGCGAAGATGTATGGATTCTGGGCCACAGCTTGGTCTTTTGGGCAGAGCGGCACATCGTTCAGCATCGACAGGATATTACCTTGGGATTGAGAGGCACCGGAACTGTAAGGTGATTTGGTCGTAGAGGAATGCTGTGGGGAGCTCTACTTCCTAGAATCATTGAATTGCTGGAGTCTTTCAAACATCCCAAGATTTTGATAATTTATTTAGGAGACAATGATTTGGCAAAACTGACTTCTTTAAAGCTAGCTAAAATAATTGTTAATGACATGCAAGAAGTTAAGAGAAGATTGCCAAATACTGTGCTCATGTGGACAAAGTTGCTGCCTCGGAGATCTTGGTATGGAGTTCGGAGCGATGCGGCCATCAACGAAGCTCGATGTTGGCTGAACAGATCTGTGGCTAAGACTTTGGGGGGACTGGGAGTTGTTATAGTGGAACATGATGATATTCAGGTTACATTGCCACATTTGTACAGGGGTGATGGTGTGCATCTCTCCCCTTGGGGGAATGACATATGCTTGACTTCTTTGGAGTCATACATTAAAAGAGCGATTGGGGGGAGGGGATGCCAAGCTAGGCTGGCCCCCTCCTGTGGCGGGCAGGGACCCCCCCTCAGGTGTATAATTAGGTTAATTGAAAAATACTAATTGGGTTAATAAAAATTCTAAATTAGCTTTATGTCATTAGGTTAAACAAATTGGTATGACATCATTTTAACCTTGGATGATGTCATATGTTAAGATGTCATAAGATCACTTATGACATCATATCCAGTTGGGGGAGGGATTAGTTATTGGTGTTGTAAATTACATAAACTAATAGACTTGACGCATTGTTAGAGACAAATTAAACAGCAGCATTTGCGCTTAACCACACAAATGCATGCGTCAAGAACAAATGCTGGTTTTCTAAAAAACTGTTATTGAATTGTAAAATTGATTAATTTCAAGACCCTGTACAAAATAAAATAAAAGTTGTGGCCAAATGTTTTACCCAAATAATCGCGTTCGATGTCCTTTGTGCCGATGCAACTTATGTATTGTGTGTCTCATGTCCTTCATTTTCAATCTTAATTCTTGTTTAATTTCAGCCTTAAAATCAGTCATATTTTGTCTCAACTCTTGAATTTCTCTACTCAGACCAGTTCTCATCAATTTGATCTCATCTAGCAATGAGGCGAAGGGGTCCCCTCCTTTGTCCTGATCCAAAGAGGGTCTTCTTTGTTGAGAGACTTGGGCTTTTAATCCTTGGCTCCTCAAATTCATCATCATTGTCCCTTGACAAATGGGGACCTATTAAAGTAAGCGACACCAAGCTCCGCAATTTATATAATCAAATGTATCCCTAAACAAATAGGGGCCAAGAAAGGTAAGTAACACCATACTCCGCAATTTATATAGTCAAATGTTATCATAAGCACTCTTCTCATCCAATGTCTATATGACCTTAACACAACCTAACCTTGGTGTACTTATAATTATTATCAATCCACATTAACTTAGGGACAAATTAGGCATAAAGTGGAAATAGCATAAGTTCAATAAGTCAATACCAGTATATTGTCATATCCATTATTTTGCTAACTGAAGCCAAATTGGCAGCTTAGCAGTTCCCAGTCTCAGTTTCAGCCCAGCAGCCAGTCCTCCAACAGTCTTCAAATCAGCCTTCTGTTCCATCTGGGTTCTCTTCCATTTACGGCTTCCAAATCACTGGTTTTTTTCTCCAAAACTGGAAACGCCAGACCAGCCACTGCAAAATAGTTTCCCCTTCCAGACTACAATGCTCAGAGTGTTTCTTTTGTCACTTAGAAATCCACATCAGCCAGGAATCCACAGCCACCACAACTACAATTCCCAGGGTCCTTTTACAACAACAACAACATTTATTATTATGGCACATGGCCAGCACACAGGGTCCTTTTGGATTTTCTCTTCAAGGGCCAGTCCCCTTCATTCCATCAAACTCTTTGCCGAACACTCGCTTCTTAGTCTGTCCCTCTTCTTTATTTCTCTGTTGGGACCTGTGAGGTAAGAGCTTTTACACCAGCCTCAAGCTTTTGATTTTAATTTCCTATACATTTTCACGTAGGGGAGCTTGTTGTTACTGTCTTGTCCAACCATTAGCGTCTTATTGCTATGTTGTCTCGCCCAGCTCACATAGTCTGTATTGGGGCCTCTTTGATCTCTCTCTGCCTCCTCAATTCTTTGCCCACCCAAAGTTCCAGGGATGTTAGTATTTTGGTACCTTACAGCCTTGGCTCTGCTTTAACCGGTCTGCTCCCTCCCCAAAGAAGCTCAACCGTTGATTCAAAGAAAAAAAACAAACTTTAAAAAGTTGGGAGCATTCCTCGCTGTGCTAGGCAGTAGCCTCAGGCAAAGCAATGGAGGCTATATCTCTCTGCTTCATCTCAATTTCCTGTCCCCTCAGGTCTTTCCAGTGTATTTTCTGATGATTCAGATTATGAGAGCCCCTTCACACTCCCCTTACCAGGGAGGTAATTTAGATTAGAAAAAATGTTCACAAAAGCCTTAGCCTTGCCGAGCAGTATGGACCGATGCACGGACCCGACTTACCGTTCTGCCATGACCAACCAGAAGTTCAGACTTTTTTTTTATTTTTGAAAAACTGAAGTGACTGGAGCAATGGCAGCCTAACAACCATTCTTTCTCACTACCACCCCACAATCCAAATTCCTCTTTCCTGGAGACTAGAGCCACATATGCCACATGGACTGCCCTGAACCTTTTAATCCAGTCTCTTGACCTCAAGTGTAGCAGAGGATGGCATGGTGTTGCCAGTGCTTAAGTAAGCTGAAAAGCTTAAAGCTTCTGTATGTGGAATAGAGGGGAAGTCACTTTGCCCTCTGCCTCCAGCAGCATAATATCTTGGACTGACCTAAAGCACAGCATAGCTCTGACTGTGGAAGATTTCTGGAAAGCAAAATATGAGAACATCCTCCTTGAGCTATAAGGTTTGACAACATGCTGTTTGTATACTATTTCACTTTTACTTCTTGAAAATGAAGATTCATAAGGCAAAAGTGATGGAGAATATTAATCAATGAATCTGAAGATGTATGTTGTTCTGCTAGCATTTATTGTTTTCTTTCTTGCATTGCATGACTTTGCATCTCATTCAGTGCTCAACAAAGTAAGAACTGGAAGAATGCCTGAATCAAAGGCACTAGGGAATTGGACTTTGATCCAGGATTATGCCAAGAAAAGCAAACACAGGAAAATGAGAGGATGTAAATGTTGTCTCCATATTGATTGCTATAGTACTGGATTACTTTTCAGATAACAGAATCTCAAAGCTCATCCCTTGAAATGTGCTTAGTTCAGCATATATGCAAACAAATTACCATTTCTTGATTATGTTTGTATGTATAAGATGTCCAATGTTATGTCAAGAGAGAAACTCAGGTTTAAGAACTTGATCTAGTACTGTAAAAATCCAAAGAAGTTGCTTGGGAGTACTTCTCGTTTCATCTCTGTCTCTGGAGGCCCATAGTAATTCAGAATGTCGCAGGCTAGTTCTGATTGGTCTGCCAGCTGCAGCCTTTCCTGGACAGGAATAACCTGGCTAAAGTAATTTATGTCCTGGGAAATTTCTGATTAGATTACTGCTATGCACTCCACTCTTGTTGCCCTTGAAGATGATATGAAAGCTGCAGAGGTGAAATACAGAATACTAGAAAAATCTTCTATGAACCATAAAACATTGTTGTTGTTGTTGTTGTTTTAAAAAAGGAATTGCACTGGTTACCAATATATCTCCAGTATGAATTGTACTGGTACTGACACTGAAAGACATTTAAAGAGACTGGGAGCTTGACACAGGAAGGAACACCTCTTTCTATAAACACTTAAGATCTTCTGAATGTTCCCTCCTGTGCATTCACCAGTGTATGTATGTTCTCTGTACAGATGTGAGAGAGGGGTGCCTCTCCTGTGACATTCCAGTTGTGAAACACCCTTATTTGACAATTGATTTGTGCCAATGCTGATTGGTCACAAGAGACTTTTGCTAAGGAGTCAGCCAAACAGCTACAGGGTAGCAGCAGCAGTAGTGTGTGTGTGTGTGTGTGTGTGTGTGTGTGTGAGAGAGAGAGAGAGAGAGAGAGAGAGAGAGAGAGATTGGTGGTGGATCTCAAAAGCAGTGGCAGTTAAACTAACTCTTGTTATTAATGGATAGAAGGATGCAATTGAAAACTACTCTTAAATGTATTTTATGGTGAAAACTCTATGGAGTTTATTATACTGCCCTTTTTTGTCCTTCCTTCCCAACTTAAGCATGGGATGAAAACTTTTAAGCACAGATTTTACTGCACACCTCCATGTCTAGGCCAGAGATATCTCCTACCCAATTATGGCATCCCATACCCTATCTGAACTTTTCTCATTCTTTGCAAAGAAGGGGAAAATCTAATTCTTTCAAAAAGTGCAGGAGAAGTCCAGATCGGGTATGGGATGCCATTATCGAGTAAAGGATGCCTCTGGCCTGGGCATGGGGGTGTGCGATAAAATCTAAAAAGTAAAAACAGATGATGGGATGGCAATGCCTCTTGCAGTGCACCTTCAGCGCCTTGCAGAAGGAGTGCTATTTTAGCGCTCCTTCCAGGGCCCGAAAAGGGGTGCATTGGGGGTGAGGAGTGCAGGTACCTTGGCCCCAATCTGCAGCTTCTTGGGGTGGCCCATGGCCACCCGTCTGCAGAGGCCCTAAAAAGCCTAGCACAAAGTGACTTCCTGATCCTGATTTCGTGTTGATCTATTTTACTCTCTTATTTGATGTGATTGACCACTATGTCCAAACGAAGTATCCAAACTCATCAGGTAATATAATAGAGTGCAGTCTTAATATATCCTTAATTCCTTTTAACAATATTGACTTATTCTACTTTTACCAGCTTAATGAAGAATTTTTAAAGAGTTTCATTAACATTGAAAATAAACATTTAAAACATAAAATTAACATACATTGTCACATTCAATTCATACATTCAACATACATTTATACATATATGTTTATATATTTTCACATATTTCTGTGTAATAAACTAAACATAAATATAAATAGGATACTTCTATTATACACCATTTTTATTACATTCTTAATCTTGTATTACACACAGATTTATTGTGAATGTGAAGTGGTTAGGACCAATTACCTTCTCTTTCCTATTTGACTTATATAAAAATTTTCTAACACTAGCTTCTTTCTCTCTCCACTTTTACAATTAAAAAAACAACACTAACTTTTCCATATTCTTTCTTACAAACATTCTTCTAATGGGCTTCTCTTGCTGCTATCCTAGGTCTCTTATCCAATTGTTTCCCATTCGTCTATATATAATTAAACTTATTTGATTATCTCTCCTAATTGCTATAAAAGTATTACGTTCTGTATATTCTGATATCTTTACTTTCATTCTTCCATCTAATAATTTTCATACCAAATACTGATTAATACATTGTTACAGTGGAATATACACCAGTATATTCTGTTACCTCTCTATTCATATTTCCATTCATTATTCTCCATCAGTCATAAATCTATCAATTTTTGAACCCCATCATTAAATTCGACATTGGACCCCATTTTTGTTTCAAATATATTTCTACCATTTCCCATTCTGCTTCATAGATTCCCATACTCCCTTTGGATAGCCATCTTGTCAATTTGTCTGATTCTGCCATTTCTGGGACTTTTAGATACCATTCTTCTATTTCTGGAATTCTGTCTTCTTTCCAAATCCGCACATAAATGATTCTTGCCGCTGAAATCAAGTAAAAGAAAATCCTTCCATATTTTTCCTCTATATTTATTTCCACGATATTTAATTTTTAAAAATCAGGTTTAAATTCTATTTTTATTGAAAAAATCTTCTCTAATTCTTTATGTATAGTTATCCAGTATTTCTTAGAATCATAGAATCATAGAATCATAGAATCATAGAATCATAGAGTTGGAGGAGACCACAAGGGCCATCCAGTCCAATCCCAATCAAACCATCCCCAACAGATGGCCATCCAGCCTCTTTGTCTTTTCTTTGTCTTTTTACATCCCCATCACATGTGGAAAAAAGTGCCTTTCTCACTTAAACATTTCCAACATTTATTTTCCTTATTTTTGTACATATTAGATAACTTGTTGAGCATTAGGTACCAATGATAGAATATTTTATAGTAATTTTCTTTAATGTCTTGACTTTTTGTGTATTTCAATCTCTTTGACCAGCTATATTCCCATTTGGATAAGCATAACCTACGTATGGTAGTAATTGAAAAGCATTAACTGTAATACAATTAACTGAATTAATATTCAGTTTTAATTCAATATTTAATATGAAGTATTAACTGTAATGCAATTAAACAAAGAGTCTGTGAACATTTAGAAAGTAATGCCATAATCACAAAGAGTCAACATGGATTTCTGAGAAACAAGTTATGCCAGACTAATCTGATCTCCTTTAATCTGATCTCCTTTTTAAATAAAATCACCAGCTTGGTAGATGAAGGGAATGCTGTAGATATAGCATAACTTGATTTCAGTAAGGCCTTTGACAAGGTCCACCATAAGATTCTTGCAAACAAGCTAGTAAAATGTGGATTATACAATGCAACTGTTAGGTGGATTTGTAATTGGTTGACCATTTGAACCCAAAGGGTGCTCAACAATAGCTCCTCTTCATCCTGGTGAGAAATGACTAGTGGGGTTCTGTCCTGGACCCAGTGCTACTCAACATCTTTATCAATGACTTGGATGAAAGAGTAGGGGGCATGCTTATCAAATTTGCAGATGGCACCAAATTAGGAGGAGTAGCTAATACCCCAGAGGACAGGATCAAAATTCAAAATTACCTTAATAAATTAGAAAGCTGGGCCAAACTAACAAAATGAAGTTCAGCAGGGAGAAATGTAAGGTATTTCATTTAGATAGAAAAAATGAAATGCATAGATATAGAATGAGGAACATATGCCTTAATGAGACTACATGTGAAAGGGAAAAGGTCTTAGTTGAACATGTGTCAACAGTATGATGCAGCAGCTAAAAAAGCCTATGTAATTTTAGACTGCATCAATAGAAGTATAGTGTCTAGATCAAGGGAAGTAATAGTGTCACTCTATTCTGCTTTGGTCAGGCCTCACCTGGAATACTGTGTCCAGTTTTGGGCACCACAATTCAAAAAGGATATTGACAAGTTGGAGCGTGTCCAGAGGAGGGTGACCAAAATTATGAAGGGTCTGGAAACTATGCCTTATGAGGACTGTGTTAGTGTCTAGAGAAGAAAAAGAGACTCAAGCACACTCCAAGGGAGTGTATTCCACTGTCAAACAGCTATTACTGTCAAGAGGTTCTTACTCATGTTGAGCTGGAATCACATTTCCTGTAGTTTGAATCCATTGCTCCGGGTTCTTTTCTCTGGAGCAGCAAAAAACAAGCTTGCTCCAGCCCCCATATGACACTCCTTAACATTCTCTTCCCTAGGCTAAACATACCCTGCTCCCTAGGTCTCTCCTCATAGGGCAGGGGTAGGCAACCTTTCCCCTTTAAGGCCCGAGGGACTTCAGCTCCCAGAAGCCTCAGCCATGTTGGCCAATAGTCCCATGTTGGCCAATAGCTCCTGGGATTCTGGGAGCTGAAGTCCCTCGGCCCTTAAAGGGGAAAGGTTGCCTACCCCTGTCATAGGGCATGGTTTGTAGACCCTTTTGCTTCCCTCAATCTAGACACTATACTTCTATTGATGCAGCTTAGAATCACATTGGTTAAGGGGTGTTATGACAGCCCTTTTGAAATATATGAACGGGTCTCATATTGAGGATGGAGCAAGCTTGTTTTTCTGCAGCTCCAGAGAATAGGACCCAGAGCACTGGTTTCAAACTACAGGAAAAGAGATTCTACCTCAACATCAGGAAGAACTTCCTGACAGTAAGAGCTGTTCAACAGTGGAACACACTCCCTTGGAGTGTGATTATGTCCTTCTTTGGAGGCTTTTAAACAGAGGCTGGATGGTCATCTGTCAGGGATGCTTTGATTATGTGTTCTTGTATGGCAAGGGGTTGGACTGGATAGTTCTTGTGGTCTCTTCCAACTCTATGATTCTATAATTCTTTTAATCTAAGATGATCTAGAGCAATGATTTCCAAACTCTGGTTTTCCAAGTGTTTTGGACTTTAACTCCCAGAATCCTTGATCACTGGCAAAGATGGCTGAGGCTTCTGGAAATTAAAGTCTAAAATATCTGGAAGACCAAAGATTGGAAATCACTGGTCTAGATGGATATTAATGCAGGCAGATCCCACTCCTCTTCTTAGTCATGTTGGAATGGGGACAGGGGGTAATAAATAACAGACAATGACATTTCAAATCCATTAGCAGAAGCATTGGTAGCATTAACTTCCATTGAAATCCACGTTATATCTGAGAAACTCAGAAGAAATGGAGTGAAGGGCAGAGAAAATTGAGAAAATAAAGGAACAGGACACAGAAAACCTATCCTTCTCTGAACTGTATCATATCTTCATTCTTTCATCGCTAGCACCATCATAGTAATGGTTTGGTTCCTCTTTGTCTTTACTGCATGAAGTTCTGGTTCTTCTAGTGCTGTCATGCTACACGGTTGTTGAAGATGTGATTTTTTTTTTCATGATGAAAATAATCCATTAATGACCCTATTTCCTGTTATGATTTAGTAACAAGTTTGAGTGTATATATCACATTCCGCTTCATTGTGAGAATGCTTGATTAATGGGTATGGTGTGCATGTAGTTTTGTTGTTCGTCCCTTGGAAGTTCCCAAGGAAATCTTCAGCAGGGAAACCTCAGACTGCTTCTGGTACTTGGGTGGAGAGGGCAAAACTTCTGAAGAGTTGTGTTTTCTGTGGTCTATGCTATTGAAAGCCTTTTCAGTTTTTTTTCTATTTTTTAATATAAATTGTTTGCTCTTATAGTGTAGTGAAGATACTGTCTTGACATGTTAACTATTTAAAATCACTATTCAATTGCCTCTACTGCATGTGGATGTTCTCCAATTATTTTTTTTACTGCTTTTCTATGGTACCACACACTTCAGTGTTGTGACAGCAGTGTTATTTTTTTTTAAAAAAAATGTTAAAAGTACTGGGTGATGGGGTTATTTGACTTTTTATGCATTGAAAGAAAGGGCCTGTACAGACTACTAGAAATAATCCAACTTGAGGCCACTTTAACTGTCTTGGCTCAATGCTAGGGAATCATGGGAACTGTAGTTTATTGTGGCACCAGAGCTCTCTGACAGAGAAGACTCAATGTCTCAGAAAAAAATTACAGTTCCCATGATTCCCTAGCATTGAGCCAGGACAATTAAAGTGGTCTCAAGCTGGATTATTTCTGGAAGTCTGTACAGACATCTAAGGAATTGAATTGGCACACTAGGTAGCTTTATTCCTGATGTCAGTGTAAGGCCCCCTGCTGTCCACATGATTCCCTAGATATGTGTGTGGCAGGGTGTGTGGCTGTTGTGCTAAGTGGGTATGTGAGGCCTCATTATCACTATGATTTAAAGCAAATTGCTGATCAGATTATATGTCCATCATTCCCACTTGAAGCCAGTTCGGATCCTAATGCGCTTGATTTCAGTTGCAATGAAGTGAGGCAAATGCAAAAAAAAAGCTCTTTCCTGACACTAGTTTTTTTGGTGGTTCCTTTGAAAAGAATCGATTCTGAAGTGTGTTCAGCAAATGGGAATGACATTCAGATCTGAATGGCATCTTACTAGAGAGGAGGGACAATGGCAGAGGGGTTGCCTGAGGGGTGTCACCCATTCAGCCTCTGGTTGCTTGAAATAAGCCATTTTTTTTTTTTTGTAAAAGCAATGTTGGATCTTGGTATCATGTTTGGTGGAGATGTCCCAAAATGAAAAGGTACTGGGGAAAAATACACATGACGATGGAAGACATACTTAAAAACGGTCTTGAATTATATCCAGAATTATATTTATTAAATATGACATACAAACTAGAAGCAGATATAACTAGAAAATATTGGAGACTAATACTTTACATGGTCTCGGCAGCAAGAATACTAATAGCCTCCAAATGGAAACAGGAGACAACTCCAACGGTAGATGAATGGCTATTGAAATTGTTAGAGATGAAGGAAATGGACAAATTGACAAGGTTATTGAATAATGAGAATGTGGAATTGGTTGAGGAAGAGTGGGCTCCAGTGGAAGAATATATAAATAGAAAATGGGAATAAAGCAGCAAAGTAGTTATTAAGATTGTGTAAATGAACTGGATCTGAGATGATGATAGAAGTAATAGATACAGAAATGATGTATGCAAAATGTGAAAAAAATGTACTTACTTTCAAAGAACTATTGAGAAGTTTGAACTATGGGTAAATGTACTGTAAAGATGACTAAGAATATATTTTAAGTGGATTTTTTATGTTTTTTAAAAATAAAAATAAAATTTAAAAAAAAAAAAGAAATAAGCCATTTTTTGAGCGCTGTCTTTTGTCTGCTGCATGCATGTGGTGGCTTTAATTTTTGTTTTTACACTGACCGATTCCTGTGAATCTGGTCATCTTCATTTCTCCAGTGTGTGTCAAAAGGTGAGACGATGGTGTGCTTTTCTTTAGGAGGGGGAATCTGTGGGTTTTTTTAAAAAGAAAATTATGATAGAATATATGATTTCTCATTCTTCTGTAGAACCTCTACAGCGACCAAGGGCTCTCCTACCGGGGATTCCTCACTCCTCTAGTGTGCTGTAGGTGCCTTCAGCAAATGTTGGGAGCAAGTGTTGATATATTCTTTTTTTTAAAAAAAAAAAATTGTGACAATGTATTCGATCCATTGTATTTGCATGAATTTTCTTTTGCTAGCCCAGGGGTAGGCAACCTTTCCCCTTTAAGGGCCGAGGGACTTCAGCTCCCAGAAGCCTCAGCCATGTTGGCCAATAGTCCCATGTTGGTCAATAGCTCCTGGGATTCTGGGAGCTGAAGTCCCTCGGTCCTTAAAGGGGACAGGTTGCCTACCCCTGTGCTAGCCATTGTTTCCATGCCAGGGATTCCTTGGCACAGCTGCTCCAGCCCCCTTTGAGGGACGATGCCCATAGGTTTGGGGGGGCATGATGGGGGGGGTGAGTGATTCCATAGGTGCCATCTGGTCAGCCATTTGGTCATCCCTGGCATGAGTCATACAGGAAGAGACGGCATACCCAGCTGGGCAAGAATTGCTGATGCCCACTTACCTGTGCCCTCCCACCTTTGTGATCTTTGTGCTCACCCCTAAACCCCTAGCACAGCACCATTTTTAAAAGCCTTCCATGCTGATTGGCTCATTTGCATCATGGACTGGATCCCATTTAAATATGCTGGCTTTTTCCCCTTAGCCATGGCAGATACCTCAAAAAAAGGTGGGAGGGGGATATCTTGGAAGATGGATGAGACAAAAGATTTGATAGCAATTTGGGATGAGGAAGCAGTGCAGATGCAAATCAGCTATAGCCACCGCAGTATAGATGTTTATGAAAAAAAACGCAGACAAGTTGAGGGGAAAAGGGCATGATGGGACAGGATCGGAGTGTAGGACAAAAGCCAAGGCAATGAAGTGGAAATTTAAGAAGGCTAACCAGCAAGCAAACAAGAGTGGGAGTAGACCAATAAACATGCCATTTTTTTCATAAGCTGAAGAAGATCTTTGCCGGCAATGCCAGTGTAGAGACAAAACAGGTAACTTCTGCAACAGATAGTGTCAGGAGGGGCTGCTCATCAGGAACCAGCATGGCACTCCATCAGCACCTGTAGCCCACAGAGGGCTCTGAGGAGCTGTTCTCACAGGGCATGTTTTACAAATATAAACATGTTCAATGTTCAGTTGGTCACATAGAAACATGGCTGGGGGGGGGGCTATTTCTATACCATGTGTTTCCTTTACTTAATGAACAGGAAAAATAACAAGATCACCACTGCAATGCTTGATTATTTGGATGCCCATTTGTTATGATAGTGCTTTCTCTGCATGCTCCTGTTAAGTAACTGCTTGCCATTAATAATTTATCATCCATTCATGATATGTCTTCTTTACCCTACATCACAGTGTCAAAACAGGGAACCTTTACATTGCAGTGGTAATATGGTTCTTCCTCCCTCCTTTTATCTCTCCTTCTATTTGCAGATCTCCAAGTAGAGGAGGAGGAATCATATGTGCTCACAATTACCTCTGTGGAGCAAGATGATGACAATACACAGGCAGAATTACAACTGGAGGGAGCACCACAGCAAGAGGAAACCACTGCTGGCCTCAGTGAAGGGGCTCCTTCTGAACCTGCAACATCTGTGTCTACAAGACCAATTGGTTGGTGACTACACCATGGATTTATTCTAAAGGGCTTCTGGAATGGGTGGTGGTGGGGCATGTGTTGGACCTGTACCTTGACATCCTTGGGATGGAAATTCAGCAAATCCACGTGTAACCCTGCTCTAATTATCTTTTTTTATTATCTTCTATCTTCCTCAGAGACCATCACTTCCAGACAAAGAGCTACACTATCTGCTACTGAATGGTTTTCCATGATCAAAAGATAGCAGGATCGCAGCACAGAAGAAAAAATACACACATACACATGGCTACATAGGATGTGTTTGCTTCTCTGCATCATCAACCCACACACACATATAAACTCACACTTGCACATACATATGGTTATACTGGTGTGTGTGTTTCTATGCATCAACAATTCACATACATGTGCAGGAACATATATTTATGTGTGTATGTGTGTGTATATATTTATGTATACAAACACACACACAAATGTGTATACACAGACAAATGTGAGCCCTGGTGGCACAGTGGTTAAATGCCTGTACTGCAGTCACTCACTCATAAACCACAAGGTTGCGAGTTCAATACTAGCCAGGGCTCAGGCTTGACTCAGGCCTGCATCCTTCCAAGGTCGCTAAAATGAGTACCCAGCTGTTGGGGGGCAATGAGCTTACAGTTGTAAACTGCTTAGACACTCCATTGCGTGGCATGAAGCGGTATATAAATGAAGCTGCTTTGCTTTTGCTTTGAAAATGCAGTGGCTCAAGTGGTAAAGATGCTGACTCTGTTGATTGCAAGATCGGCAAGTTGGCAGTTCAAGGCCCAGGTGCTACATGATGGGGTGAATTCCTGTCACTAGTCCCAGCTTCTGCCAATGTAGCAGTTCGAAAGTATACAAATACACATAGATAAATATGTACCACTTCAATGGGAAGGTAAACAGCCTAATAAATCATTTTGGCCAATACACAGTCGAGAGTCTTCTTGACAGGCAGGTATCTTGTTGGCCACATGATCACAGAGTAGTCTCTGACAACGCTGGCTCTTCAGCTTAGTAACAGAGATGAGCACCACCCACTATGCTTGGACACGACTTGGCAACTTTGTCAATGGGGAATACCGTTACCTTATATACACAAGCATATATATTATCTTGGTTACATAGGTGTGTGTGTTTCTATTCATCCACAACCCACATACATATACATGCACAAGTGTGTGTGTGTGTGTGTGTGTGTGTGTGTGTATACATACATATACACACAAATGGTTAAATAGGTGTGTGTGTTGACAACTCACAAACATACATAAGAACACAGGTAAGTGTGTGTTATAGATAGATAGATGATAGATAGATAGATAGATAGATAGATAGATAGATGATAGATAGATAGATAGATTAATAGATAGATGCTTACATAAGTTTGTGTGTGAGATGTATCTATCTATACACATACACACGCTTACATAGCTGTGATAGATAGATAGATAAATAGATAGATAGATAGATAGATAGATAGATAGATAGATCACACACCTATCCAAGCATATGTTCATTCATTCACACACACACACACACACACACACACACACTGGATGTGATGGTCAAGTGGTTAAGATGCTGAGTCTGTTGATTGCAGGATTGGCAGGTTGGAAATTAAAGGCCCAGATGTAGTGTGATGGAGTGAGCTCCCATCACTAGTCCCAGCTTCTGCCAACCTAGCAATTCGAAAGCATGCAAATGCAAGTAGATAAATAGGTACCACTTTAGTGGCAAGGCAAACAGCATTCTGTGGCCACATGATTACAGAGTAGTCTCTGACAGCACTGGCTCTTTGGCTTAGCAACGGAGATGAGCACTGCCCCCTACAGTCAGACATGACTTGACAACCTTGTCAATGGGGAATACCTTTACCATAGATAGATAGATAGATAGATAGATAGATAGATAGATAGATCACACACCTACCCAAGCATATGTTCATTCATACACACACACACACACACACACACACACATATACATATACATCAGAAAGCCATATCAGTAAGAGGGGGGAAATGCAACTGACCTTCTGGTTGAGGAGCTGGGTCTCCTGCTGGGGAGGCACCTGGAGAGGCATTTGGGGATCCACCAAAAGAGGAGGAAGAAGTCTTCTCCACCCTCCTCCTCTGCCTAGCACCTACAAATGGGAGAAAGGAGAAATTACTATAGGACATGATTACCTATGGGACTTTTAGCCCCCCTAAAATCCCAAAAATTTCACCAACCCAAAAATAGTGAAAGAGTTTTACTTTCCTATGGGTTGCCTCTCTCTCTAATTGGGCTACCTAGGCTGTTTGGCAGGTGAAGGGTTCCCATCAAAGGCCTCCATTGGATTATAAAATGTACTCTTAAGTATGGCACTGCTCTGCCCTTCAGGTGAAGTTTTCTGCAGACCGCCTGATAATAATTAATGTTCCTCCTGTTAAAGGATTGCATCAGCCTTCTCGCAGCTCCACGCTGCTCGGTGATGCTCTCCAGAAGGAAGATGGACTCTCTTAAAGACCAGTACTCAATTCTGATGGGAACTCTCCTACCCACCATGATTCCCAACTGGCAACTTGTTCGTTGGGTCACTCTTATTTATTACCAATTCATATTTTAAGTTGCAAAAAAACCCTCATTTGGGCAGGTATCTTGATACAATGTTAAACTTTTCAAAGTTTGGTGCCATGGAGTGACAGGGAATTTTTGGGAATATTTTCATTGTCCAGAAAGCAGGCTATAAAAAAAGGCCAGAAAAAAGGCTTTAAAAATTTGGCTGGCTACTTTGACAAAGGACATGTTGAGTTATTTCAATGGCTGGCTGACATGCAGATATGAAATACCCTTGTAAAACATTTGCAGTCTTGGTGCCACAGACAGCTAGGGAATTTTAGAAATATTTTCTTTGGCCAGGCTGTATGGGCTTCTGCACAGGACAACAGCATGCATTATTTCTACAGAGGCAGACAGATAGTTAGCAGCCTAACTGAAGTAGAAACACAAATATCCACATCCACATGTTCAGAAATTCACAATAAAAGTTTTCCTCTTTCGGAATGTGAAAATATATTCTGTTTGTGAAAGAGTGAATGGGTGCTTTTGCAAAGTCCACCACCTTTTGTGAGTGCTAGGATGTGAAATTTGGCAAGAAAAATTGTGAGGGAAGGCCTAGGATGGGCCTCATAAAAGACAGATCACTACACACCTCGATTTCTCTGCATGTGCATCTATCCTGCACATGCTTTCTCCTGCTGCACAATTCAACATCACAATTGTAAGGAGGCTATGCTAGAGTGTTGCCACCACTTACCACCATAGCAGCCAGTCAGACTACACCAACCTACAGTTGTAGGCCAAAGTTGGCACAGTGAAGCAAATAAAAAGTGCAAAAGATGTTACAATCAATGTGTTTGTTATGATACTAACCTGCGGTCATAGGCCAAAGTTGGCACAGTGAAATAAATACACTGTACATAAGATATCATGACCAATCTGTTTATTATGACCTAATGAAGTAGAATTCATCATATTTGCTGATTACAGAAGAAATTAACAAATGCCTCCCTTATAGCCTCTCCCTCCTCTATTTCCTGACCCTCAGAAAGAAAGTTGGCTTCATCCACTGTGTAGACTGCAAGCCAAGGTGGGCAGGATGTCAGCACTTATCAACAATATTGTGCAAGATCACACATGCAGCAATGACAGAATTCACATTTTCCTCTGCCATCTCCAGTGCGGCTGTTAGGCATCTCCAATGTGCCTTAAGGCAACCAAATGCCCTCTGGACCACATTTCTCACTCTATTGTGATGCTTGTTGTAGACTGCCTGGCGAGGATGCAGAACAATCTTGAATGGTGTCATCAACCATGGCTTAATGGGATAAACAGCATTAGCCAACAAAAGTGGTCCTACTTGTCATCCAGAAATTGTCACTGTAGGCTTCCCAGGTATATAGACACCTACCTTCAATGTATTGTAAATGGGAGAGCTCCACAGGACAAAATTGTCATGATTTGACTCCACCCACCCCATGACAATCTTCCAGTATGGTCACATGTCCCCTGCAGAAGCATGGAATATCTTTACTTCCTGTTGATGAACTGTCCACCCTGACACACCAGAGAAATGATATTGCAGTAGCAGCTGTTTACTGCTCTGGTCACCTGTGGAAATCCCATCACTTCAAAGCCAGCCATCACCTGTAGTGGCAGTGGGAAAGTGCAAGTGGCAATAAGTAGTGTGCAAAGCAAAGCCAACTATTACAAAGTAAAACAAAAAACATATCAAGCTAAAGCAACAAATCAAGATAAAGCTGAAAACCAAGCAGATATCAGGCAATGCAATGATTAGTGTGAACAGCTATTACAAAGTAACTATATCATTACAAAGTAGCAGAAAATAAAATTAAAACAAGGCAACAAGTACTGATACTGTGTAAAACCCAATGGCAATAAATGGCATAACTTTCTATAGTCTCCAAGCTATACAATCTTCTTCACCAGCACCAATTCCATAGCAATAACCATTTGGATTATAGCTTTGCAGGCTCTAGACTTCCCAACACCAAATACTGTGGCAATAGTCACAAGAAAATATAGAGCAATAGCAACCTGTTTCTCCACTGGCACGGCCCTGCAGAGATGGGTGTCCTGTGTTATAAGATGTGGGCTCATATTGAAGACTCCTTGCCTCATGCGAAACTGCTGGTTTCACAACACATCAGCCACAGAGTAGTGGCAAAAATGTCCCACAATTACCTGGCTTTGAGGTACACCCACCACCTCCTGGGCATAGGTTCATAAAAGCACTGCATGGCGCTCCTAAACCGAGTGACCTCACCCACCTGGGAAAATGAATTAAGGTCATCATCATCATTTTGCCTCATCTGCCAGTCAATGGTCCCATCATCCACAACCACATCCCATCCACATCTACTTCCAAGGTTGATTTAAATCTGTACTTTTTTTGTTTTCCTTATCCAGAGACAGATGAGCAAAGTGGATTGCTAGTATGTGAACATTGTCCACAAAACAGCTATGGAGACAGGATACTTGTTGGCAGATTACGAAGCTGTGACCAGAAACAGTGACACTAGATGCACGGGGGCACACCTAAAAGGTTCCTTGTGTTGCCGGAATGATGTGTGGCTGCATCACCAATGACATGGAGATGCAAATTGCATGACTGATTTTTTATTTTTATTTTTAAAAAGGGGATGGATTGATCTTGATAGATTCTGAGCCTGCATCATGTAGTGGTATAAATACCAATGGGAACTACAGTGGGGTCAAAAAAGAAGCAAATTCATGAAATAATGAAAAGATCCACTTTCACAGTGGGAACGACTCCTCAAGTGGAATCAATTCACCGACCTGGAGTGAAAGTGAATCGCAAAGTGGTTTAAATGTCAGTGGGAATGAGCCCAGAGTGTATGTGTGTATCTGAGCCATCCTATTATCATACAGGCTGACACATGGGACCCTAGTCCTTGTACACTTAGAGAGCAAGGCAATGTCAATGACAAGGAGATTTATGTAAGGAAGAGGAAAATTTAACCTCAAAGTATATAAAGGAAGTCCTGTCACAATTTGGCGTCTGAGCAACCCTACCATCATACAGGATGAGCCAGTGAACATATGCAAACTGAAAACTCTTGGCCAGAGTTATGTTGATATAATCCTTGTATGTCAATGATGACATTTCAAGACTTCCAGTTTTTAACTTATTGCTAAATATGTTTACACTCTGTGTAATAAAAGGTTTTTATTAGTTTTACTATGAGCAGAAGGAAATAAGGCTTTAAATCTTTATGTTCTGAAGTGCCTTTCTCTGTCTTAAAAATCAGTGAAGCTTGGGGATGGGGGAGGGAAAGAAGTGTCTTCAAGGAAGGTAGTTTACGATTCTCCTTCTGTGTTGCAGTGGTGGCTCATAAATAAGTGTAACCTTTTAAACATAAATGAAATGAAGTGAAGTGATTATCTAACTGCAAGTACTGTTTTTGTTAGGCTAGGAGAGGATTTTATTACCTAAAAAATGGAAATCCATAAACCAGGGGGAGTAGCTGATGTGGATTGTGAAATGAACGTTGATTTCTCACTATGTTCATATATTTGTGTAAAGCGACATTTCATTAATCAAGCAACCAGATCAGTGTCAGCTTCTTGGATTTCTTTTGGAGCAGGCAATGGGAAATAAGAAGATACCCCTCAGTATAGCTCCCTTCACAGGTGGACCTGCTTCTTTTTCTGACAGGGGCCAGTTAGCAATAGCAATAGCAGCTTCATTTAGATACTGCTTCATACTGTGCTATGCAGTCTCTAAGCGGTTTACAACTGTAAGCTAATTGCTCCCAACAAGCTGGGTACTCATTTAAGCAACCTTGAAAGGATGCAAGCCTGAGTCGAGCCTGAGCCCTGGCTGGTATTGAACACACAACCTTTTAGTTTGTGAGTGAGTGGCTGCAGTACAGGCATTTAACCACTGTGCCACCAGGGCTCCTTATAGGGAGTTATATGGAGCATGCCACTCCTTTGTTGAAACAGTTTCAGTGACTAATGGTTCATTTCTGGACACAATTCAAAGTGCTGGTCATGACCTATAAAGCTCTACATTGGCTTAGGTCTAAACTGTTTCAGAAGAGATGTGTGATGATGGTAGGGGGTCTCCCTACTGAAGGGAGCAGAAGCAGTCATTTGCAGGCTGCAGAAGCAGTGGTTTGTGTGGTATCCTCCAAGGGGAAATCTGTGATGTAACAGAGAGGCTGGCAAGGCTCATCAAGCCCACTGACTATCACCTATTCTCTTTGGTCCACATGGGATCCAATGACACTGCAAGGCATAGCCTTCATTATATCACAAGAGATTAAAATGTTCTGGGTAGGAAGCTGAAGGGCCTTGATGTACAGGTTGTCATAGAATCATAGAATCATAGACTTGGAAGAGACCACAAGGGTCATCCAGTCCAACCCCCATCCATGCAGGAACACAGAATCAGAGCACCCCCAACAGATGGGCATCCAGCCACTGTTTAAAAACCTCCAAAGAAGGAGACTCCATCACTCATTGAGGGAGTGTGTTCCACTGTCAAATAGCTCTTACTATCAGGAAGATCTTCCTAATGTTGAGCTGGAATCTCTTTTCCTGTACTGTATTTTGAATCCATTCCTCCAGGTCCTATTCTCAGCAGAAAATAGGCTTTTTGCATCCTCAATATGACACCCCTTCAAATACTTACAATCATAGAATCATAGAATCATAGAATCATAGAGTTGGAAGACACCACAAGGGCCATCCAGTCCAACCCCCTGCCATGCATCCCTGACAGATGGCCCAATCAAAGCATCCCTGACAGATGGCATCCAGCCTCTGCTTAAAGATCTCCAAGGAAGGAGACTCCACCACACTCCGAGGGAGTGTGTTCCACTGTCGAACAGCCCTTACTGTCAGGAAGTTCCTCCTAATGTTGAGGTGGAATCTCTTTTCCTGGAGCTTGCACCCATTGTTCCGGGTCATAGTTTCTGGGGCGGCAGAAAACAAGCTTGGTCCCCCCTCAATATGATACCCCTTTAAATACTTAAACAGGGCTATCATACCACCTCTTAAATATCTCTTCTCCAGGCTAAACATACCTATTTCCCTAAGATGTTCCTGATAGAGCATGGTTTCCAGACCCTTCCAGCATTCGGCTGCCCCTCCCCTTTCCAGCGTTCGGCTGCCCCTCCCCTTCCTGGGATTGAGGACGGCATTTCTCACCATCTGCATCCCCTGTAAGTTCACTAAATGCTTGGGATAAGAGCCCAAATGTTATACAGAGTACTGGGTGAATAGTACAAGAATCCAACAGGGGGAAGTGAAGAAGAAACCTTAAATAAGCAGCTTTAGAAAGACCCAGGGTCTTAGATGTTTCTATACTAATGCAATGAGCATGGGAAATAAACAAGATTATCTTAATACAGAAAAGCAAATATGATATAATAGGCATCACTGAAACCTGGTGGATGAATCTCATAATTAGAATGTAGCAATAGAGGAGTACAACCTAATTCAAAGTCCAACTAAGACAGGAAGAGGAATGGAATTATATGTCAAGGATGTTTACACCTGTGAAGACATCTATTTTAAATCTGATCCTAACCAACAGTGATGGTTTAGGGCTCTGGCTGTTCCAGTCTCAACTGGCCCCCGATTGGCCCAGTACTGTGATGGGCCACCACACAATCCCAAACAAGCCACCAGCAAGGGAATGTGTTCCACTGTCGAACAGCCCTTACTGTTAGGAAGGTCCTCCTAATGTTGAAGTGGAATCTCATTTCCTGTAGCTTGCATCCATTGCTACTGGTCATGTTCTCTGGAGCAGCAGAAAAAAAGCTTGGTCCCCCCTCAATATGATACCCCTTGAAATACTTAAACAGGGCTATCATATCACTTCTTAAATATCTCTTCTCCAGGCTAAACATACCTATTTCCCTAAGATGTTCCTGATAGGGCATGGTTTCCAGACCCTTCACCATTTTAGCCGCCCTCCTTTGGACATGCTCCAATTTCTCAACATCCTTTTTGAATTGTGGTGCCCAGAACTGGATGCAGTATTCAGGTGGGGCTTGACCAGAGCAGAATAGAGTGGCACGATTACTTCCCTTGATCTAAACACTATATTTCTATTAATGAAGCCTAAAATCTCATTGGCTCTTTTAGCTGCCGCATCACACTGTTGATTCATGTTCAACTTGTGGTCTACTAGGACTCCCCTGACCTATATTTATGCATTTCATTTTTATGCCCTAATAATAATAATAAAATTTATTTATACCCCACCCCTCTGAGATCAATCAGGGCAGCTGACAAATTAAAAATACAATACATCCCAATCCCATCCCTACCCCCTTTAAAAAATATTAAATCAGAAAATAGTTAAAAGCCAACAGAATAAAAATGCAGCAATTGGCTGCAACAATATTAATAACGGTGACATTATGCCACATTACAAGAGTCCCTTAGCTCCATTTTGCTCTGGTTGACACCGTTTTCATTTTCTGATAAGCCTGAGGCAATGAAGATGTTGAGTAGTTCTGCCTTTTCTCTGTCCCCTGTTAGCAATTTGCCATCTTCTCTGTGCAGGAGCCCTACCATTTCCTTCTTCTTCCTTTTGCTATGGACACACTTCAAAAAGTCCTTTTTATTGTTCTTAACATCTCTAGTAAGCCTAAGCTCATTCTGTGCTTTTGCTATTCTGACTTTACCCCTACATGTGCTGGCTGTTCCATTTAAAACTTAGCTCAATTGATAGATCTTTAGTTATCCATTCTGGTTTCTTGAGACACCTCCCATTTTTCCTTCTCATTTGAACTGTTTTAAATTGTCCCTTCAGTATCTCTTTTTTAAGAAACTCCCATCCATCCTGAATTCCTTTCTCTTTTAGTATTCCTGACTACAGGACGACCCCCAGTATTTCCCTAAGTTTACCGAAATAATAATAATTTTTATCCCACCCCTCTGTGTAATGCAACCGGAGTGGCTTACAATATTAAATCAGCTCTCCTAAAGTCTAGAATGTGTGTCTGACTATGCCTGGATTCTCCTTCAACTGTATAACAAACTCCAGGAGAACATGATCACACCCATCAAAGGATCCCACCACTTTCACCCCATTTACCAGGTCATCTCTGTTGGTTAGGAGCAGATCTAAAATAGCGGATCCTCTTGTTGCCTCTTCTACCTTTTGAACAATGAAATTGTCTTTGAGGAAAGTGAGGAATTTGCCAGACCCTAATGTTTTGGCTGAATTTGACTTCCAGCAAATATCAGAATAGTTGAAGTCACCCATCACTACTACATCTCTCCTTTCTGAGTGTGTGGTCATCTTTTCTGGAAAGGCATCATCCAATTCCTCCTTTTGATCTGGGGGTCTGTTTCCCACCCCTTTAATTTTGATTGAGATGCTCTCCACCTGGCTTCCAGGACTGAAGTTCTGGACTTCTTAACTGTTTTAAATATCCCTGACATATAATGTTATTCCTCCTCCTTTCCTGTTTGACCTGTTTCTCTTAAAATAGTCTTTAAAAGGCTATACCCCTCTATTCCTACATTCCAATCATGAGCCTCATCCCACCAGGTTTCAGTAATGTCTATTATATCATATTTGCTTTGTCATGGTAGGAGTTCAAGTTCATCTTGCTTATTTCCCATGCTCTGGGCATTAGTGTAGAGACATCTAAGAGTGTGAATCCCTCCTATTTGCTGCTATTGCAATTTTTTTTTTGTCTTCCACTCTTGGGTCCTCGCACTGTTTGCCTTGTTTCCTCTATGACAGTTTGACTATTTTTTTCCAGCCCTTTTGCCTTCCAGAATACTGTCTCTCTCCCCCACATAACTCAGTTAAAAGCCCTCCGAATCAAATTTTTGAGACTATTGGCAAAAATGTTTCTGCCAACTGGTGTGAGCCGCAACCCATCTCTTGCCAGAAGTCCACCCTCATGGAACTGCAGCCTATGATCCAAGAATTCAAATTGTTCTTGGTGGCACCATCTGCAGAGCCAGTTATTCACATCTGCTATTTTCCTCTCCCTTGCTGGACTATGACCTTCAACTGGGAGAAGAGATGAGATAACAACCTGTGCATCTGGCTCTTTCAGTTTCCCACACAAAGCCTCATATTCCCTTCTGAAGGGTATGCCTTGCAGTATCATTGGTTCCCACATGAACCAAAAGGGAGGGGTAATAGTCAGTAACCTTGATAAGTCTTGTTAGCCTGACTACTACATCACAGATTTTTGCCCCAAGGAGACAACACCCCTCCAGAGACATCTTGTCAGTCCCAAGCTTCTGTACATCTCCACAAGGAGTCCCCCACCACATGCCTCTTTCAAGGCTTAGCAGCAGCTGTTCCCTTTGGTTGTACTCTCAGACTCCCCTGCCCTATCCCTGAAGTCTTTTCCTGCTGCTCGTCCTCATCATCCCTGATTAAGGAGAGAGCTTCAAATCGATTATGTAGCTGCAAGCTTCCAAAATGATCTCTAGTTTCCCTACTACTGTGTGTGACATTCCTACAACCATTTACCTCCTCTATATGTGCAGAGACCTCCTCTCCAGCAACTTCCTCTGTGTGCTTCCTGTCCAAGACCATCTGGTCCAATCTGTCCAGGAAAACTCCTTCTCCCTAAGATGCTGTAGATACCTGTGTCTCCAGCTGCTGGACCTTCTCTTCCAACAGGGCCACCAACTTGTTTTTGGTGCAGGTGACATTCCCCACATCTATATGCAAGAAGACAAACATCCCACAGGTGTTGCAGGTGACTGCAGCAGGTCCCTCAGTGTCCATAGTGAGAAGTCTTAAGGAGACACTGATACAAGACTGTGGTCTGCAAAAGGTCCCCTGTTAAATACCCATGTAAAGGATCTCTGTTGGCTTGGCCTTTGTCCCCAAGCTCTGTCAGCGAGCTCAATCACATGGGGTTATAACTCTATAGAGAGCTCCTGGCTGCTAACTTGTTCTGGAGGGAAGTCTGTGATTCCCCATGAGCCCCTTAAGGAAAAAAGTGTATAAGATAAACTGAACAATTAAAGGAAAACCACTCACAGTGCTCCCAGATCACCTTCTCCTCTGTACTTTAAATCCTCTTTAACTGTAAAAATTCACACGCGATTAGGTGCATACCTCTGCCAGCACATATATAGAATTAGGCTTCTAGCTCTGCCCCCCCCCAGTGACCCACAGAAGTGACTCACAGTTTTAAACATTTAAGAACTCACCCTGCCAAAATGGCTACAGAGAAGCAGCTTTCCCCTTGTAAGGAATGGTCTGGAAATCCTCTGCCAGCACTTATGTAGAATTAGGCTTCTAGCTCTGCCCCCCAGTGACCCACAGATGTTACAGTTTAAAAACCATGTTGTCATGGTTTCTATGATTCTGTGTATTTTTGGCCATTCATTATCTCAGGAAAAATAATAGATATGGAGAGCTACTGGGCAGCATTTTTAGAGAGGCAAATAGGGGTTCATTTTATTTTATTTTGCTTTAGGTGATTTTATTCTTTCTCACATTAAGACATGACAACCCATTAGGATGATCTGTACATCTTCTAAGGCTTTATAAATAGATTTATATCTTAATTCCACATGAGAAGGTGGTACAGTGTTATTTATTGTAACTTCCTATCACACAGAAACATGGATTATTTCAAAGATTTTTTTTTTAATTGGGATGGTCTCTCTAAAAACTAAGAGGGGATGCAGATGGGCTAAAAAGGTGGCTTTGAGGGTGATCTGAAGGCCTAGTCTTTAGATGACGCATGCCAAAGAAAGGCCCCATATTTGCCTATTTCTGTGAAAGTGCGCTTCAAAAAGGAGCCACATTTTTCTGCTTCTTCCAAAAACATGCACACCTTCAAAGGTACATCGGGATGCAGCGACAGAGGTATGGCAGAAAAAAGGGCACCCGAGAGCAAAAGACGCCGGGGTAAATGCACGTGAACAGGTGTGCCGCATTTTGAGCTGCCCCTGGGGAGCATGCGCCCTTTGAAAAAAGCTTTAAATTAAAGCGTTTTAGGGTTCAGGTGTGGGTGAACCGCTGCAGGTGCGTCTGCATCAGAACCCTAGCCCTAACCCTAATTTTCACAGTGCGCATGTGCCAGAGTGGGAAGGTGAAACTGTTGCTACCAGATGTTACATTGTGTGAAAGAGATAAAGGGAAAGTTTTACTTTTAAGCTGGACCCCCACACACATTCTAATGCCATTTTGCCAGTGCAACTTTTGCCAGCTACAGACCTCCACAGCTGTCCACTTTGGGGTTCCTCTTGTCCACAACTGGAACAATGGCAGAGCCATCCATAAGCGGAGAGCTAAAAAGAGGGAGAGGGACGTTGTGATCCCATGCGGAGATGGCTCTGTGGTTGCAGCCACACATTCTGGAGAAACTGAGAAATTCCTTCTTGAATGCCGATACATTTAAGGAGTTGGCACAAGCCATGAGGGTGAAGGGCCACCAACACACTTGGGAGGAGTGTCGTCAGAAGACCAAAAATCTCAGGTCCTATTACAAGAAGTTTAGGGATCACAAGGCCAAAAGTGGATGGGGTCCCTCCTCTATGCCCTTCTACAGGGAACTCCATGCCTTCCTTGCCAGGTACGGTAGCATACGGCCCAGCAGAATATGCACCAGCAGTGAAGTCGTGAGGGCCAGCCAGCCAGAGTGAGGGCCAGCCAGCCAGAGTGGAAACCGAGGAAGAATGCACCCAGGAGCTTTTGACCCCTCAAGGTAAGATACACCAGGGGCCCTGGGAAGGGGTGCAGCGGACAGCAGTAGAGTGGCCAGAGGGCAGAGATGACCCCATCCCTTGTCATTTTTAGATGACCTGGAGGAACACCCCAACTCAGATGAGGCAGTCAGAGGGCTATGGACATCTCTGACATGAGACCACCATCCCACGCCTCTACATGTTCCACCAGCAGGCCACCATCCCGTGGTTCCAAGTGGACCACTGTATCTTCCAGGATCAGTAGCCACTGTGACCGCTCCCCTGTCCAACAGACAAGTACAGCAGTCAGCAACAATGAGAGTGAGGGCGAGGAGAGGGCACATCCTGGACAATTCACCCAGCTGATACAGCAGGTCCAGGCTGCACACTGTAAATTCACTGTTATGACAAAAAAAACATTCCATCGCATGTATGCCTGCACCCCCAAAACCAAAGCAATTTGTAATGCTTTTGTGATGTTTTTTGCATAGGTTCGTAGATTTGCAGAACCCCCTGCATGCTGCTTTTGCACCTTAGCATGTGGGGGTGGGGGTGGAGGAATGTTTGTCTGTATGTCCCATTCACCATGTCCCTCACATGGTCACCACCTGCATGTATCCAGTGTGTGTACACAAACCTCCCTGGCATGTACCTCTCCCCTCCCCCCTGATATGTGTGGGAGAAGTTGTGTGTGCAAATGGTGCCCTCTGCCATATATGTCCCTAGAATGAGAAGTAGCATGAGAGAGAGAGGAGGAGGATGAAACAGCTAAAGCCAGAGCTACAATGCTACTGGCAGCCCGCCTGGCTGACATCAGAGGGAAGATGAAGCTGTGGGGGGAGGGCAGAGGGAGGAGGGAGAGGCATCCACCGGTGGAGGCTGCTATGGGGGTGAAGATCATTGAGCAACACTCTGTAGATGAATCTGCCAGCCTTTTCAGCAGTGATGTGGCAGTGCCACCGCCCTCTTGCCACCCTCAAAGGCAGAGAACAAGTAGAGGGGGATGGAGATGTTGTGACGATCACCACTAAGTACCAAGGCACCCACCACCAACTACCCCCCACTATGCCCACCTCATTGATTGGCACCGCACACTATGCCAACCTCACTGATTACCACCGCCACTGCACACTATGCGTACCTCACTGATGCTGCTCACTGGTTTCCTGCGGAGATCCTGAGATGAACCTACACACCTTCACATAAAATGTCACAAGCTGTTTAAAAATGGAAAGTTTATTCATAAAAAACAGCTATTGCTGAAGCTGCGTACGTGCGCAGATTTCAGCATAAATTTTAAAAAAATATTTTTTTCTTTTGATAAAAACATCAAATAACTATTTATAACATTGGGGAAGGGGAGGGGAGTATTTACATAGGGGGGAATTAAAACGGGGAAGAAGGAGAGGGAGGAGGATGGAAGTATGTACAAGGGGAAGGAGAGAGGAAGGTGCATCAGGGATGGGGAGTGGTGGGTCGGGGTGGGGGTGGGGGTGGGGGTAGACCCAGATGGTCCATGATGGCTGCCATGGAGTCATTGCATCTGCTCCTCCCTGGCAGCCATCCTTTCTTCCATCCGACGATCTGCAAGGGAAAAGAAAAGAGAAAAGTGTGGTTAGGAGGTTGCTCTCCACCCCATCACCCAAAGGTACAGGCAGGATTTCTGCCCCCCCACCCCACTCCCTCTATCTGTGTCCCTGCCACTCTTATCCCATTCATCGTCCTGCTCCTGGCTGGTGTGGATCAACACCAGGGGGCAACACCAAGGGGCCCCTGAAGTTCTCCACCTGGTGGGCGGTGGCTTGGCCCCGCCTCCTCCTCCTCAGCAGGTCTGCCTGTGAAAGGAATAAAGACACCATTTAGGAAGGCAGCATAGAAAGTGGTGGGGAAGGGGAGGGACAGGAATGCCATGGAGGATGCAGTCATGCAGCCATTACCCCTCCCCTCAAGGACCTACCTTCTGCTATGGGAGGCTGGTGTGGCTGCAGAGGGACAGCACGGGCTCCCTCTGCCTGGCCCTCCCTGCCTGGCCTGGCTTCCCCATCTGAGGAGGAGGAGGAGAAGGGGGAAATGGCAGGGTCCCTCCTCCATCCCTGTCACCACCTCTGCTGCACGCCTGCATTTGGGGAGAAGAGAAACACCATTAACACCCATGGGATGGGGACAAGCGGGAGGGGAGGGATAGGGAAGGGTGAGGGGAAGGTAGGGATGGGCATGAGGGACAGGGCACAGGGCATCCAGAAGAACATCCTCCATTGCTCATCGGACCAGATGTATGTGACGAACCCGTCCCACCAGTCAGTGCTTCTGGGGAACATCCACCAGCAGTGTGGGGCTCTCTTGGGTGGCATCAGAGAGGCGGAGGCAGCATCAGTACACCATGCAATGTGTCTTGCGGCACCCGCTCTACCAGGTCTCACTTCTGGGTCCTCCAAATCATCACTGCGGTCTTGCATGAATGCACCTGCAGCAGGAACCATGGTGGAGGCTCCTGTGGCTGTGCATTGCAGGCTGAATACCATTGCGAACCACTCGATTGCCGTGGCATTCATGATTTCTCTACAGCACACAGTGCGCAGGTCCTTAGCAATGCCAACATTTCTGTTAAAGGGGCCGTGTTGTGCCTGCGCACATGCGCATGCGCTGCAGAAACCACAAAAAAAATTAAAGCCGCCGCTGACGGCCCGTGCAGTTACTCCATTCCTATTTAGGGAAACCTTGGGGCCGGCAGTGCAGGTGATGAGGCTTCACTGCAGCCTCGGAAAAGCTACATTAACTGGCCCCCAGTGTGTTTGCTCCGTCTCCATTTAGGGTAACCTCAGGACAGGTGATGCGGTTACTGCAGTGTGGGGAAAAGGCAACTTCAGGTCACCTTTTCCTGCCCATCTGCATAGCCTCTAACAGACCTAGATAAAGAAGCTGATACTACATTTGCTAGTATCTCTTGGCCCCCTGTTGTCCATGTGTTGCAGCAAGGTGCAAATAACTGAGAACCGAGACCAAGGTAGGAAAGGAAAACACACTTTATTTGGCCAAAGACTCTCAGCTGGAATATTTTCCAAAAGAACTGGGAGTGATTTGCTGGGCAAAAACAGCTATTTTATACCATTTAACAGTAGCAGGCTGGACTTCATATTATACATTACGTATGAGGCACAACTTGGCATTTCATTGGCTAAAGCTTAAGCCAACCCCTATAAGCAATAATTAGCTCATCACCTTTTGCAAAACCTTAAAAAAACAGAAAGCTTGACCCATGGTTGAACTCAAAGAAAACAGGATACTTCCTACAAAATTAACATTCAGTCATATGTGTGATTAGTTCTTTTGGTCTAACTGCCTTGAAGCAACCTGTCTTACCTCAAAAGTTTCAGCTAGAGCACATATTCCCCTATTGAACCTTGCCTGACCTTTTCCAGTATTTGACTTTTTAATATAGCTAATTTAGGTTTTTCATCTATGCCTGCCTCACATGTAGCAAGACTTTATTATGTGAAAAAAACTGTTTAAAATCTTTACAAAGGAAGCATTTTCTATGCTATTTTAATGTCAGGCAGAGTTGGGGGGAAGCAATCATGTCATTAAAGCATGTTGAATTACTTGTAAATGATGAGGAGAAAGACCTGCAATACACAATATTTACTCTACAAAATTATTGCTATTTTTAAAAAGTATATACCATATTATTTATTCTTAAAAATGGCATGTTTGTTTTTGTTTTTGTTTGTGGAACATAAGGCATATTATATTAATTAGGCTATTTACATGATTTCCTAACATAGAACAGAGATGCTTGCCTTCAGCTAGCCAATAATTGGAATTATAATTGCAAGAGATATCACACATTTGTTAATCATATCAGGCTCCATCAAGCTCAGAAGCTAGGGTAAATGATTTGCTTTCCTGTCCCCCACTTTTCTTTATTTCTGTCAAGCTGTTCTAAGATTACATGCACATTGTTGAGTTCAGCCCATGCTTCTTGAAAACAGAATGGGTGGAGACACTTCCTGAGGCAAACCAGGCCTAATGTTCTCTAATTGTCCAAGGTTTTAGAGTGCAGATGCAAAGACCTGAAAGAAAATCTAAAGCTAAGTGCTGAGCATTAGGCTCCATGTGATGTGATGGTGAGGCAGTGCTGGATTTATACATAGTAAATTAGCTATAGCATATGGCCTCTGCATGTCTTAATTCAAATCTGTGGGTAGCCACTGAAATCAACACAAGCTGTACTTTCTTGATATTCTAGGGGATGTCTCAATACAAAGGTGACTCAGGCCCTAAGCAGACGGTCGGCCGTGTGCCGCCCCGTGAAGCTGCGGATTGCGGCCAAGGTAGCCGCACTCTTCAACCCCGATCCACTTCTTTTAGGGCCCTGGAAGGAGTGCTAAAAATAGTATTCCTTCCTCAAGGTGCAGAAGGTGTGCTGCAAGAGGCATTGGGCACTTCTTTGGCATCTCTTCCATTGCAGCGTGTCTGGACGCTGCGGCGGAAGAACGTCATTGGAGTGCCCGTTGTGTGGAGCGACGGGCGCTCCGATGATGTGTTCGGGAAGGGGTTGGGGCGCTCAGCATGAGGCTGCCCCTCCCCTTCCTTACCTCCAAGCACCATCTGCAAAGGAGGTCACTCCTTTCCTTCAGTCACAATTCAAGGTTTTCCTAGTCACTATTTTATACACATAATGTACACATGAAAATTTGGGTCCAATATTTCCTTTGTAGAAAATAACAAGCAGTGTCCCAGTTCTAATGTAGTGATAAGCCATTTTACCCCACAATATAAACAATCCTGTCTGAACCTCAGAGTAATGTGTTTTCCTATCTCTCTTTCTCTTCTTGGATGCATCAGAAAAAGAATGGAAGCTTTTATATCATGTTTATGTTCACACCTGAGTAGTATTGCCATATTCCACTTCTTACAGTCCAGGCACCTAATTGACATATCATGAAAATATTCTAATTATACAAACTACTCTAATTTACATTCTAATTATGCAAATTCAGTTCATTAATGGTTACATTTTTTCTTCCACTATATTTAACCTTTGCACCATTTTAAAATTTAGAACTGATCTGATAGAAACAGTACAGACAGTCCAGCATTTTAAACATAGGTCTGTACTGTGCCAGTGTTTAAAGAATGGAATAATGATATTAGGAACTTTATTTGGAACAATAAAAGGCCAAGAGTATGTTGGAAAATGCTAACTAGAAGGAAAGAAGATGGAGGTAAAAACCTTACAGATTTAGAAGTATATCACAAAGCAAATGTACTAGACTGGATAATGGATTGGATAAAATTGGAAGATAAGGGAAGCTTGAAAATAGAAGGTTTCAATAACAGATTTGGTTGGCATAGTTATTTAGGATACGACAAGGCTAAAATACACAATGATTTTAACCACCATATAATTAGAAGATCCCTTTTAAAGACTTGGCTGGAGATTAAAAAAGATACATATCAAAGATTACCATTGTGGATTTCGCCACTTGAGACATTTCATGGTCAATAGACAGCAATTAAAAATGTTTAAAATATAAGGACATATTAAAGAAGGAGCAAAATGAAAGATGGAAATTAAAAACACTAGATGAAATGAAGCAACTGGATCCAAAAATGCATTGGTTAATACACTTTCAATTATTAGAAAGATTTAAAATAGATGTAAAACAACAGGGGATTGAAAAAGAAATGATGGATTTGGATAAAGTACTTCAAGAAAGTAGCAGAAATAGAAGAGTAAGTAAATTTTATACATTGTTAATGGAAAGAAAACAAGAATCTGATATAATATCAGAAAATATGATAAAATGGGCCAACAATCAATCTGGAATTTTGGGAAAAGGCAAGGAAAAAAACAAATAAATTTACAAAAGCACAAGACTTAACAGAAAACTATTGGAAGATGGAACATAGATGGTATTTGACCCTGGCAAGAATAGCAAAAATAAATAATACAAACACAAATTTATGTTGGAAGTGTAAACAAAATGTGGGAACATGGATGCATGTGTGGTGGCGATGTCCTAAAATAAAAAAAATTGGGGAGAAAATACATAAAACAATCCAAAACATTTTTAATACTAAATTTGAACTACAATCTGAATTTTACCTATTGAATATGATAAATAAAATAGATCCAATAATAGAAAGACGGTATTGGAGACCTATTTTATATATGGTATCGGTGGCAATACTACAATTAGCATACAAATGGAAAAAAGAAGAAATACCAACTAATGATGAATGGATTTTAAAAGTGATAGAAATGAAAGAGCTGGCCCATCTGACTAGAATTCTAAGTAATAAAGACTCTGAGGAATTAGAGGCGGAGTGGGCTCCAATAGAGAAGTATATAAAAGAAATATGGAATTATAAGGTAATGTAAGATAAGATTAGAAAGGATTATATAAAAATAGAATGCATTAAACTGGAATTAAGATGAATATAGACATTAATACAAATATGTTTAAATATTAAAATGTGTAAATTTGAGAATTGTTTAAATGATTAAGTAGCATGCTTACTTTGGAAGAACTATGGAAGTTTTTTTAATTTCTTATACTTTGTATAGATTGAGTATATACTCATGATCAAGAAATGTATATAATGTATATATATATATATATATATATATATAATCAATTTAATTTAAAAAAAAATGCTGGACTTGGAACAGAGAAATCCAAATCCCTAAAGCGAACCTATCATAGGTTTTCTTGGCAAGTTTCTTCATGGGGGGGGGGGGGGGGGCAGGGACTGCCATCCACTGAGGCTAGTCCTAGTCCATGCCTCAGCCCCAATCCACCCTTTCAGCGACTGGGAAAAGAGCATTAAAATAGCACTTCTTTCCTAAGCCACAGAAAGAGCGCTGCAAGAACTACCATGTGGCTCTTTTGCGCCTCTTCCAGCTCTATTGGAGGATGTCATCAGAATGCTCGCCATGTGCAACCATGTGTGCTCTGATGATGTCCTCGGGAAGGGGTTGGGGCATCTGGCGTCTGGCTGCCCCTCCCCTTCCTTGGTTCCAAGACGGCACTTTGTGCCATCTGCGGAGCCTCTTAGTTTCATTCAGTATTTTGTTTTATTGAATCAAACTTCTACCAACTCCCAATTTCTTTTCCCATTATAAGACTATAGGAAGCCATTCTTCCTCAACTTAGTTTAGTGTTTTCATATTAATTATTGCTGTCAATTTGTCTATTTCTCTTGTTTCATTAAACTTTAAAAGCCATTAATCTATTATTAGAGGTGTGTCTGATTTCCAATTTTAGCTATTAGTCCAGCTGTTGTTATCATGTATACAATCATTCGCCAATGTTTTTTCTCATCTTTTTTAATATCGTGGTCATATTTAACAAATAGAGCTCTGAGTTTTTTGGAAATTGTATTTTAAAGACATTTTGTATTACTTTGTGAACTTCTCCCTAAAATTCCTTTATTCTACTGCATTTTCACCACATGTGGATCATTGATCCATTCTCCTTCTGACACCTCCAACATTCATCTTTTTCCAACTAAGAGGGGGAAGCAGACAGAGGTGCAGGAGACGCCGCCGGACGGAGCACTGTGGGACCGCAGTCTCTGCACCTTGGCGCTCCTGCGGCATCCCTGGAAGGAGCGCTAAATCAGCGCTCCTTCCACAAGACAGGGAAAGTGCGCCCTAAAAGCGTAGGGCGCACTTTCCCTGCCTTTTCTGCCGCAGCGTGTATGGTCGCTGCAGCGGGAGGTTGCCCCAGAAGCGCCGGCCGTGTGGAGGGCCAGCAGCTCCCAGGGTGACCTCTGGAATAGGAAGGAGCGCTGCACGTGCAGTTGCTCCTCCTCTTCCGGGTCTCGTAGATGACTCAATTAGTCATCTGCCGAGGCCTTTAAATACCTGAAATAATAGATAATAAGGGACGAGCTACAAATCAAGAAGGAATAAAGAATAAATTTCATGATTTTTTTTCAAGACTTTATAAAAAAGAGGAAAAGGACAGCAAGGACATGAAAGGAATAGGAATGTTTTTGGGAAGCAGTGAATATTTACAGCTGGACAGCGAAGAAAGGGAATTTCTAGATAAAGAAATATCATTAGAAGAAATTCAGAATGTCATCAAAAATTTAAAATTGAATAAAGCACCAGGCCCTGATGGCTTTACGCCAGAATATTATAAAAAAATGGAAGAAGTATTGATTGAACCGTTAAGAGAAACATTTAATGATATCATCGGAAATGGAATACCTGAAACCTGGAGACAGGCTAACATTATTCTGATTCCAAAGGAAGGGAAAGATAAAACAAAGGTAGAAAATTACAGACCCATTTCATTAATGAACATCGATTACAAAATCTTTATGGATGTATTGGCTAATAGGCTAAAAGGAATATTAAAAGAGAAGATACAAGATGATCAGGCAGGCTTTTTGCCCAAGAGACAGATTAAACAGAACATAAGAACGGTGATAGATGTAATAGAATATTACGAAGCAAATAATGATAAAAAACTGGGGATGATATTACTGGATATTGAAAAAGCTTTTGATTCGGTAAACTGGGACATCATGTTTAGAATTTTGGAGAAATTAACTTTTGGTAATAAATTCATTAGATGGATTAAAGAACAGAGGGCAAACCTGATTATAAATGGAGAAAAATCAAAGGATGTAAAAATACAACGTGGGGTTAGACAGGGATGTCCTATTTCCTCTTTATTATTTCTTATAGTGATAGAGTTGTTATTGAACAATATAAGAAATAATTCAAATATCAAAGGCCCAAAAGTAAAAGGATATGAGGTTAAGGTTAGAGCATATGCCGATGATGTTGTAATGATGGTGGAGGACCCGTTGGATAGCATAGACACAGTTATGAAGACATTGGACAATTTTGGCCTTTGCACTGGCCTTAAGGTAAACAGATCTAAATCTGTTATAATTACAAAAAATATGTCTTGCAAAGAAGAACAGATATTAAGTGAAAAAACACAATGTAAGATCATTAAAAAAGCTAGATATCTTGGCATTTACATAGCTAAGAAGAACACGGAGTTGTTTGATTTAAACTATTTAAAAGTATGGAAAGAAATAAAAAGAGACTTGTTAAAATGGAGCAGACTAAAACTATCACTATATGGAAGAATCGCAGTTGTTAAAATGACTATTTTGCCTAAACTAATGTTCTTGTTTGTTAACTTACCAATAATACATAACAGCAAACCGTTCATAACCTGGAATAGGGAATTGAAAAGGTTTGTTTGGGAAGGCAAAAAACCTCGCATAAAATGGAAGAATCTAACTGATAAAAAAGAGAACGGAGGGTGTGATCTACCGGATCTAGAATTATATTATCAGGTGGCAGCACTAAACTGGATACAGGATTGGGTAAAGTTGGAAGATAAAAAAATATTGAAACTAGAAGGATTTGACTTGAGATATGGGTGGCATGCGTATTTATGGCATGACAAACAAATGATACACCAAGGATTCACCCATCATTTAATTAGAAGGGCATTAATAAGAATATGGAATAAAACAAAAACAAAATTTTACAGAGGCATTCCAGGATGGATGTCCCCGCAAGAAGTTACAATGAGTAAATTTAAAATAACAAACAAGTGGTTAAAATATGAAGAAATTGTGAGACAAGATCAGAGAACAAGAAATATAGAACTGAAAGAGTTAGAAATAATAAAAAAAGCTTGATCCAGAGATTACTTGGTTTCAATATTACCAATTACAAGAAATAACTAAAAAAGATATAAAACAACAAGGGATTCAGCTGGACAAAAATGAAATAGATAATATTATATTATCAGACAAACCAAAAAAAATTGCAAGATTGTATAAAACTTTGTTAACAAGAGAATTGGAAGAGGAAGTAGTTAAAGAACATATGATAAGATGGGCTAGGAACATTGGTAAAGAGATTACTTTAGAAAAATGGAATAAGGCAAGAATAATAACTTATAGATTTACAAAAAATCAAACAATGAGAGAAAATTACTATAAAATGGAAACAGATGGCATTTAACTCCAGCTAGACTTGCAAAAATATACAAAAATAATAATGACAGATGCTGGAAATGTCATAAGGAATATGGATCTTGGTACCATATGTGGTGGACTTGCCCAAAAATAGTGAAGTTTTGGGAAAGTCTACATGAAACAATTTGTACAATCTTAAACATCAAATTTGAATGTTCTCCAGAGATATATTTACTAAATATGTTGGAAATAATTGATAAGACAGATAGAGAAAAAGTATGGAAAATATTGCTTTATATGGTAACAGCGGCTAGGCTTTTGATAGCGAGTAAATGGAAATCTGAAGAACCGCCTACAATAAATATCTGGTTATTAAAAATGATCGAAATATCTAAGATGGATAATCTAGTGGACAGAAAGGAGGAAAGATGTACTGATATAAAGATGATAGATTGGAATAATCTTTACGAGTTTTGTGATAAAAAGTGGGATTAATAATATGTAGTAAATAATGATAACCTACAATATTGTGGCTTAGGAACATCAAAAAGAGGAAATGAAGTTGTTGTCGTAAAAGAAGAGGCAAAGATAGAAGTGGTTTATCCTGTAAATATTACAGTGACATATAGAAAGGACATATGGAATAATAGAGAAGTTTAATATATATGGAAAACAATACATAGAAATAGATGTTTATATGATAGTTATAATCATATAATCACATAATAGATGTTTATATGATAGCTATAATCACTGTCGAAGATTGGACATAATGGACAGAAGGTAACTAAAAACAAAAAATCCTTTTCAGAAACTGCCACCCTTATTATTATTATTATTTTTGTTTTGCTTTGTTTTGTTTTGTTTGATGTTGTGTTGTTTTTTGTTTTTCTTTATGTTCGTATGTTGGTAAGTGTACACTTGTTAGTGTGTATTTGATAAGGATGATCAGAATGTATGAGATAAATGTATGTTTGCATGTATGTTTATTAGTGGTGGGGGGTGATACACATAGTATATGTATGTAATATTTATTTCTTTAATAAAAAAAAGTAAAAAAATAAATAAAAAAATACCTTTTTTAATCTCAAGGGGGTATAGTACCATCTGTTGGTTATTTTTTTTAAAAAAGAAAATCCTTTTAATCCAGAGATCTAGTGAACATTTGTTTGGGACCATGATTTTCCCCAGGCTTCTAAAGGGACTGGGTGTCCAAAGTCTCTTGCTCATCCTAACACGTAATCTTTTATTGTTATCTGCTCCAATTCTCTATTAATTATTAGTTTATAAAGTTTTGATATTTTTTATTTCAGACTTCCATAATATTTCATCTAATTCATTCTAGTTAGTGTCTATTCCCTCTTTTGCTGCGGTCAGCAAAGAATAGGAGAGACCCTCTCACAGCTGCAGGAGTTTACCACATACCATACAGCTGTAGACAAGTCTACATAGGGACTACAAAATGCAGTGTTCAAACACAAATCAAGGACTGCAGCCTGGGCCAGTCAGAAAAATCAGGAGTAGCAGTACACATTATAAACCAATCTGGGCATAAAATACTATTTGAAAACATTGAGATTCTGTACCATGCCAAAACCTATCAGGTCAGAATGCACAGGGAAGTCATTGAAATCCACAAACACCTGGACAACTTCAACAGGAAAGAAGAAAGTCTGAAAATAATTAAAGTTTGGCTACCAGTCCTGAAAAACATCACAATCAAGACTCAGCACATGCAAATGAACTTCATCCCGGGACAGCAGACAATGGACCACTAATTAAATAGACACTAATCCTTCTCACATATCCTCCCACCCTGAGGTCTTGTCATTCAACAACAGAACAATACACAGATTAACATGCAAATCGCATCCACTCAACCAAGGGTCACACAATGTGTGTGTGTGTACACACACACACACACACACAACTCACTTCCATGCCACCATTCTCTGAAGATGCCAGCCACAGGCCAAATGTCAGGAAGAAATTCTTCTAGAACATGGCCTCACAGACCAAAAAGCCCACCAAAAACCCAATTAAACCCATGTATGCTCTTATTTTGTTCTATAAATTCTTCTCTAATTTTAAACTCTGTTTTTCCTTCATGATTTATTTTTATTAGATCTTTATATTTAGCCATTTTTTTGTTCCCATCTTCTAAAAAAAGACTTACTATATTGAAATCCAGCCCAGAATCTTAGTGAAAAATTTCTCTTTTTTTATTAACATCCATATTTTTAATAATGATTTTCTATTTGGATTATTATTAAAGTCTTTATTAACAAAGGCTTTGCTGTACCATAAATATATGTGCCAACCAAATCGTAGTCAGCACCTTCTAAATTCAATATTTTTTATTTTCTGAGGGCTTAAGATTGGATTAGCACCATTCCTGGAAAGCTGCGATCCATAGAAGAAGTTGATATCCCCCTCTGAGCAATAAGTTTTTGCTTACCTTGAAACGTTGCTTTACACTGGTGGTTTATAGAACTTAAGGCTATTAAGCTTCCTTTATTGACTGCAGAGTGAACCTAATTTGCTACTTAAGTGTCGAGATGAAGACTTTTATTCTTATTTTTGACACTGAATCCTGGCTAAACTTATAATTTATGGTGGCTGGTTCCGTTTGAATGTGCTGTACTCCTCGGGAGCAAGTAAGAGAAGGCTGGAACCGGAAGGAAGCTCTGTTTTCATCATCACTTTGGCTGCTGGGAAATGGAGTTCTCTGGTCTCCCCAGGAGATCCCAATGATCCCTGGGAAGTGAAGTCCGAGGTTTCTCCACCTCCAATGATCTTTGGGAAGTGAAGTCCGAGGTTTCTCCACTTCCAATAAGCGTAGTCAGTAGCCTTGCAGGACAAGAGAAAAATAAAATAGCGAAGGAAAATAGTGAAGCCTCTCTCTTTTTTTATTCTGGGCTCCAGGACTCGGGAGTCGATAGTGACGTGTGAGCGACAGAAAGGCTTGTAATGGATGACTGTGGAGGTAGTGTTTTCTTTTCTTTTTTTCTTTTTTTGGGCTTGACTCTCAGCTAAAGCTTCTTTCCTGTATTAACTACATCGAAGGGCAGTGGATCCGGGGATCACAAAGAACTCTGAGGACGCCGCTTCAAGTTGTTTGTTTATAATTATTGCCAATACTGGAGTGATATTGTTTATCTGAAGCTAAGATTGGAGCTGTTTTCATGGAAACAAATCGCCAGATGACCTTACCTCTTGCTGGCTGAATTACCGTGATTTATCATTGCTGCAATCTGAGGAGATTCCACTGTTGATTGGTATCCTAGATATAATTAGAGTTAATAGGTGTGCCTGAAGTTGAAAATTCCTTAATTGACTGAGAAGGGTATTTATGATTGGACTGTCATTATAGCCTGAAGAGGGTTGATATGTGGTGTAATATGTTATATTTCCTGTTCGTGTAATGGGTATGTGAAATTATATGTGTATATATGTGTATGTGTATATGTATGTATGTACATGTGTATATATATATATATATATATATATATATATATATATACACATATATGGATTGCTGCCATATATTAAGATGCAAAAGATCTGTATAGACTGATCGAGAGTCTGGACACTAAGTACTAGTAGATATGAAATACTAAGTATTAATTGGAAGGATAAGAGTTATAACTATTTACAGAGGATATAAGCAAGAAGTGGGCTTTACTCTCTCTTCTCTCGCCTTTGTCTTTAATTTGTTGGATAAGGGCTCTTGATTTTATTTTATTTTTTTTGAAGCATACTGACATTAACCTAAACATTTTAATGGCGTCTGGGAAAACAAGGTCCCAGGCTCAAACACAATTACAAGCCCAACAAATCCGTAGACCGTCCTTAGACCAAATAAAAACAATGGACTCTAATTCACATCTTTTGGAGGAAATTAGGAAAATTAGACTGGATTTAGGGAAAGAAATTCAGGATTTAAGACAAGAAATGGTCTCTTTTAAGACGGAAATTAAAAATGAATTAAGGGAGGACTTAAAGGCTGTTAGCGCCTCTCTAGATAAGATCTCTATGGAGATAAATAAAATTCAAAATAAAATAGAAAAGATCGAGGCTAAGCATGCAAATTTAGAAGATAACCTTAAAGACATTAAAGGGAAACAGAAAGAGTTAGAGGATGATATTGTGGTTAAAGATTTAAAGGCCAGGGAAAGATCTTTAAAAATAAGATGGATTCCAGAACAAGAGAAGGAGAATTTACTAGGAAAAGTGACTCAGATTTTGTGTGAATATTTAAAAAAATCCTACCAATTATGTGAAATTGAAATCGACAACCTGTATAGATTGAACTCTCAGGTGGCAAAACAAAGACAGGTCCCAAGGGATATTATGGTGGTATTTGTGAGGAAACAACTGAGGGACTTCTTATTACAAAAACATAGGGATGAACCTATCCAGTGGGAAGGTAAAGATCTACTCCTATATAAAGATATACCTCCTGTGATTTTGCGGAAAAGACGGGAATATACTTTTATAACTTCCATTCTTAGGGAACAACAAATTGTCTATAGATGGTTGATTCCCGAAGGACTGAGTTTTTGGTTTCAAAAGAAAAAGGTAGAAATTAGATCAGTGTATGAAGCTAAAGATTTCCTTAAATACTTTAAAAGAGGGGAGAAAAGAGAGGAAGGTAGAGGAAAGAAGAGCTATAAAGAGACTGATATTAAAGGAAATCACGATAGAGGGGAAAAGGATATTAAAAGAGACAAGAGTGAAAAGAAAAAAGAAAATGGAAACTTAAACTATCAACAAGAGGAAGAACTATTAATACAGAAAGAGGATAAAGCAAGAGGAAATTTATTTAGCGAGGTAAAATTGTAGAAGCTAAAGAACTGGAATTATCTCAGGTAACGCAGGGAGAAAAGTCTGAAGAAGATCTAGACTCAGAAGGAGAAATAGATAGTGACCCGGAAATAGACGAAGAAAAGAACCAATTTGTCAATATTAAAGAAACCCAATAGGAAATCTGTTAGAGAAATTGTAATCATGAGTAAAATGAATAAACAACCATTTACCCCTTTGAATATACGAAAAATAGCATCATTGAATGTGAAGGGCATGAACGGCAGTGCTAAAAGAGGGAGAGTTTTTCAATACTTAAAGAAATTTAATTTTGAGATGTTATGTTTATTAGAGACACGCATTAAGAAAGCAAATGTTAAACTTCTCCATAACCGAAAATTGGGCAAAGTATTTGTTTCTGCCGTAAACAAAAAGAAAAAAGGTGTGGCTCTCTATGTAAAAGAGATATATGACCCTGTGGAAGTTCTAAACGATAGTCGGGGACACTATGTGGGTGTTCAAATTATGTTTGAGGGGGGAAAAGTTCTTGTATTAGGCGTTTATGGCCCGCTTGAGAGGAAAGGGAGATTTTATGAGACTTTACTAAATAAATTAGATACTTTATCCTTTGACTCTTGTATATTAATGGGCGATTGGAATGGGGTTGTTAACCCGCAGTTAGATAGGCATTCTGGGGAAAAGGTAAAACCCAATCAAGGTAAGCTCCCTCAAAATTTTTTTGATATTGTAGAAAGACTGGAATTAATTGATGTGTGGAGAGGATTAAACCCAGATAAAAGGGAATTTACATTCGTCTCTGAGAGGCATAGGTCTTGGGCTCAAATAGATATGATTTTTATCTCTAAAAATATTCTCCCCAGGATTCTGAATACTGAATTATGCCCAAGAGTAATTTCAGATCATGGATTAGTATCGTTTGCTATAAAATCAAGACCCAGAGAAATATCATGGAGGTTAAATGAGATTTTGTTAAATGATAAGAAGATTTTCCAAGAGGCAGTTGTCTGCCTACAAAATTATTTTAAAGAAAATATGGATAAGGACAACGATATATGTGTTGTATGGGAAGCTGCGAAGGCGGTACTGCGTGGTTTTTTCTTACAAAAAAATTCTTATCTCAAAAAATTGAAAAGACAGAAATTAAATGAATTACAAGAGAAATTAAAACTAAAGGAGAAATGTCTTAAATACTATCCTAATAAACGACTTCTTAATATTGAAATTAAAGAGCTACAACACCAGATTTCCTTATTGTTGGTAGAGGAAAGACAGAAAGAACTAAAATTCATTAAACAAAAATACTTTGAAGGAAGCAATAAGCCGGGTAAATGGCTAGCTTTTCAATTGAGAAAAGAAAGAGCCAGAAGGCAAATAACATGTTTACAAGATCAAGGGGATAAATATATGGAGCAAGACCAGTTAAAAAGAATTGTACATGATTTTTATGAAAATCTCTATAATAAAAGAGATGAGAATCAAGATGAAATAATTACAGAATATTTAAATAGCTGTCATCTCTCAACATTTAGCTTAACTCATAGGGAACATCTTAATAGGGAGGTTACCACACAGGAAGTCTTGGAAGCAATAAAAAGAATTAAATCTGGAAAAGCCGCAGGTCCTGACGGTTTCCCTGCAGAATTTTATAAGAGATTTGCATTATTATTGGCCGGACCTCTTGCTAAAGTTATGAACGAGATCTTAATAGGTAGATATCCACTGACTTGGGCTCAAGCTAATATTACCATCATTCCCAAAGAAAATAAAGATCCTCAAGATATAAAAAATTATAGGCCCATTTCACTTTTGAATGTGGACTATAAAATCTTTGCCTCCATCCTTGCTGAAAGATTAAAAAAAATATTGACTGAATGGATTGATATGGATCAGTGTGGGTTTCTACCAAATAGACGTATAAAGGAAAATTTGAGAGCTGTTCTTAACTTGATAGAAATACATGAGAAAAACATAGATAAGAAATTAGTGATGACCTTTATTGACTTTGAGAAGGCTTTCGACCAGGTTAGCTGGTCGTTCCTTTTGTCACTTCTGAAAAAAGTTGATGTCGGTGATAAATTTATCAAATGGGTCAAAGCAATTTATGATAAACAAGAAGCACGGGTCCTCGTAAATGGAGAAAGAACAAAAAAATAGGGATAGAAAAAGGCATGAGACAAGGCTGCCCGTTATCCCCTTTGCTCTTTTTGATGGTAATTGAAGTACTTAATAATAAAATAAGAGAAGAGAAGAGAATAGAAGGGTTTAAATGTAAAAGTCATGAATTTAAATTATGAGCCTATGCTGACGATCTGTTAATTACCACAATAGATTCAGATGAAAGTATTAAACAATTATTGAATGTACTAGATGACTTTGCTGTAGTCTCAGGACTTAAAATTAATAAAAATAAGACATCTATATTAACTTTGAATCTTCAGAAGGATGAGGAAAAGAAATTGCAAGAATTTACAGGATTTGAAATTTGCAAGAAAGTTAAATATTTAGGGATAACTTTGACTAATAAAAATGTTGATCTCTTTAAAAATAATTATGAGCAGATCACAAAAGAAATAATAAGAGATCTGAAGATCTGGAATCAATTGCGGCTCTCTTCGATGGGAAGAATTTCTGTTATTAAAATGAAGATTCTACCCAAATTTATGTTTCTGTTCCAAAACCTTCCCATCATTACAAATCTCAAACCCTTCAAAATTTGGCATAAGGAGATATCTAAATTTATTTGGGGTGGGAAAAAGCCTAGGGTAAGGCTAAAATTATTGCAAAACAAGATAGCCAATGGAGGATTAGCCTTACCAAATTTATCAGTATACTACTCAGCTTGTTGCCTCGAATGGATGATGGATTGGTTTTTGCTCTCCAAGGATAAGGTGTTGGCTCTTGAAGGGACTGGGCTAAGATTTGGATGGCATGGTTACTTATTTTATGAGAAATACAAATTACATAGGGAGTTTAGTAACCATTTTGTGCGTAAATCATTGATGAATATTTGGCTAAAATATAAAGCCAGGATTTGCCCTGATTTACCTAAATGGGCATCCATACATGAGGCCTTCCATCAACGGGAAGTGATTAAAAGTGGAAAATGGGTAACATATGAGGATCTATTAGAAAGGAATTTTGGAGACCAAAGCTTTATTTTGAAGAAACATGAACATCTAATCGAAGAAGGATACTCTCTCGGTTGGCTACTCTATAGGCAACTCAGGGAAAGATATATCTGTGATCAAAAATTGCTGGGAATTAGGAAAGAAAATAATAAATTTGATGAAATAATATTCTCAAGAAACCACCAAAAAATTGCTGTTATATGAATATTTGATGGGTTTTGAGTTAGAAGAGGAACTGAGTTAGAAGAGGGCTAGACAAAGTAACTGTTACATGGATTTGTAATTGGTTATCTGGTCGAACACAAAGGGTGCTCAACAATGGCTCCTTTTCAACCTGGAAAGAAGTGACCAGTGGGGTGCCACAGGGCTCTGTCCTGGGCCCAGTGCTATTCAATATCTTTATTAATGACTTGGATGACGGTATTGGGGGCATAGTTATCAAATTTGCAGATGACACCAAATTAGGAGGAGTAGCTAATACCCCAGAGGACAGGATCAAAATTCAAAATGACTTGAGCAGACTAGAAAGTTGGGCCAAAGCTAACAAAATGAAATTCAACACAGAGAAATGTAAGGTACTGCACTTAGGGCGGAAAAACGAAAAGTACAGATATACGATGGGGGACACTTGGCTGAATGAGACTACCTGTGAAAGGGATCTAGGAATCCAGGTGGACCACAAGTTGAATATGAGTCAACAGTGCGATGCAGCAGCTAAAAAGGCCAATGCAATTTTAGGCTGCATCAGTAGAAGTATAGTGTCTAGATCAAGAGAAGTAATAGTGCCACTATATTCTGCTTTGGTCCGGCCTCACCTGGAATACTGTGTCCAGTTCTGGGCACCACAATTCAAAAAGGATGTGGAGAAACTGGAGCGTGTCCAAAGGAGGGCAACTAAAATGGTGAAGGGTCTGGAAAGCAAGCCCTATGAGGAACGACTTAGGGAGCTGGGGATGTTTAGCCTGGAGAAGAGAAGGCTGAGAGGTGATATGATAGCCGTGTTTAAATATTTGAAGGGATGTCATATTGAGGAGGGAACAAGCTTGTTTTCTGCTGCTCCAGAGACTAGGACCCGAAACAATGGATGCAAGCTGCAAGAAAAGAGATTCCACCTCAACATTAGGAGGAACTTCCTGACAGTAAGGGCGGTTCGACAGTGGAACACACTCCCTCGGAGAGTAGTGGAGTCTCCTTCCTTGGAGGTCTTTAAGCAGAGGCTGGATGGCCATCTGTCGGGGATGCTTTGATTGGGAGTTCCTGCGTGGCAGGGGGTTGGACTGGATGGCCCTTGTGGTCTCTTCCAACTCTATGATTCTATGATTCTATGATTCTATGATTCTAATAACAGACTCCATGATTAAATGGGCACAGAACTTAAAACAGAATATCAGTCTTGAACAGTGGGAAAAAACTTGGATTGATAGAATAAAACACACGGCCTGCTATGACTTAAGGGAAAACCATATTAAAATGCAATTCCGATGGCACCTTACGCCAGCAAAGATAGGGAAAATTTATAAAGGTATTTCGGATAAATGTTGGCGATGCAAAAAAGAAACCGGCACATACATTCATATTTGGTGGTACTGCAAAGAGGTAAAAAAAATATTGGAAAAAAATACATAATGCAGTTGAGAATATTTTGCAAATACAAATGACTATGGACCCGAAACTATACTTATTAAGTATGTGTGATAATCAGGTATTGGATCGCAAATATGGTAAACTTATTTTTTATATGACAACTAGTGCCAGAATAGTGCTATCCAGGAAGTGGAAAATGAAAGAAATTCCACAGAAAGAGGAATGGATATGTAAACTAAGAGAATTAGAACAGATGGATGCACTGACTAGTCTTCTGAGAGGATATAGTCGAGAGGAAAGCCAAAAGATTTGGATACCATTATACGAATATTTGAACAGACAAAACACAAAAGAGGAGGATTAAATTAAGTTACTGATTTATTATAAGAAGCTATGTTTAAGTTTTAATTCTAAATAGTTGAGATAAGCAATTACTTTATTCATATGAATATTTTTTTTTGAGATTCGATCTATCCCGCAAATTCTGTTTGTATTTGTCTTTTTATTTTTTTATAATAGGGAGAAATGGCCCATAGCTTAATGGCATAAAACAGGAGGGTGAGACATAATTTTGGTTAAGATCTTAGTCCTGGTTCAGGAAGTAGATTTTTAATTTGTAAGGGATTTAGTTTTTGACTAGGCGGTATGTGTTATATGTATATGTTGGGTGTTTTTTTTTTTCTGTAGTGTGTTAATTAATGTTTGCATGTATACTTCTATGTGTTTTTAAACTAATAAACTTTATATATTATTTTCTAATTTAAGCCAGTCCTGAATCCACATCATGCTAATTGCCCATGCATATATTTTAAAGCTGGGTAAAGCACAACCACTTTTTTCCCCCTTTCCTTTAAGTTTGGTCATTTGATTCTTGCTTTGTTCCCCTTCCATATAAATTTGCTTAATTTTTTATTCCATTCCTTTATGATTTTTTTCTTTTGTGATTATTGGAATGTTAAGCAACAAAATAATATTTTTGGAAGTACTACCATTTTTATAGATGATATTGGGCCTAAGCAGAAGACGCTTTGCGCCATCTTCAAGGCAAGGAAGGGGGGGCAGCCTCATGCTGGGCGCCCCAACCCCTTCCCGAACATGTCATTGGAGCGCCCGTTGCTCCTCACGACTGGCGCTCTGACGACTTACTTCTGCCGCAGCATCCGCACACGCTGCGATGGAAGGGATGCTGAAGGTGCACCCAAGGCCTCTTGCGGCGCACCTTCGGCATCTTGTGGAAGGAGTGTTGCATTCATAATTCTTAGTTTGTTCCTACCTCTCTTTTGTTTTTCTTGTCTTCTTTCCTTTATTGTTTGTAGTGTTTTTTCTGCCACCCATAGTTTTTTTCTCTTTGCACTGGCACAAAGGACATGATACACCTCTTTTTGGGTTTAAACAGGCCACAACTTTTATTTAGCTGTACAGGGTCTATTTACAAACGAATAAACATTAACAAATTTGTCACGTGTGTAAGTGAAGGTGTAACCCCCCAAATGGGTGGTCCTTCACTACACGTAACAAAATAAGTAAACAATAATATCAACAAATTTACAAGCTTCTCCCCTCTGGAAATGACATCATATTACATCATATGATGTCATGCAATTAATGACATCATGCATTTAATTGCATACGTCATTTCCTTTAAATTTATCTTATGCCAATTTTACCCCAATTAATTTAAATAGCCAGATTAATTTTCCTGTGGGGTGGGGATCATTACCCACCACAAGAGGGGACCAGCCTAGCTAGGCATCCCCTCCCCCCCCCACAGACCGCTTTTTCAATTTGAACAGAGAGTGCTGTGACGTACGTCTCCGATCCTTCCGGAGAGAGGTGAACACCATCCCCCCTGTACAGCTGTGGCTGGTCAAGTTTAATACCATGCTCAAGTAAAGATATACCCATTTTAGAGAACTGCTTAACCACATAATGGTTAAGCAAGCACCGAGCATTATTAATTGTCGTGTCCTTCTGCGCTCCAGGCCAGCAACCCCTTGGCAAAAGTTTGGTCCAAAGGATCACAGCCCGATAAAATCTTTGGATTTCTTGCATGTCCTTGACTACCTGTTTAGCCATCTGTAAGCATGGACTCCAAACCAAGTCATTTTCCCCCAGGTGTACTATGAAAACCCAGGGTTGTGAGCGGGAAGGTGCCAACTCCATGATAAAGAAAGAAGAGATCCCCACATCATGCCCCTTTGCCTGAAACACTAAGTGATTCCAATGTGCGAAAGGCCCAATGTATTGTTGAGCTGATTCTCCAAAAGGTGGCGTTCCTCCCAGAAGACCAGGCTGTGGCCTGTGATCCATATATTGCTGTGGTAAAAGCCAGCTGAAATGAAACAAAACAAGATAATGTGGCTTATCAGGAGTCCGGTTACCTGATCGCCTGACATAGGACTTAAATGCACATGAATGCCACCTGCCAATTCTGCAAATATCGGCTTCACTCAAACCGTAAGTGGTCGCAGCTGTTGCTGCTCTAATACGAAAGGAGTGCGAGTAGAAACATTCCTGAGGCAACTCAGCCCTCCTTAGAGTCTCCTTTAACACAGCCCTAAATTGAAATTGTGTTAAGGGCAAACTAGACAAGTGAATAAATAGGTAGCCGGCCAAATTAGGCCTAATGTTCAAGTAGTTAATCATCGCTATCACTGGGCAAATTTGACCTTGCGGTGTTTTAACCAAGCAAATAGACTGACCCTTTGCTAACTGGTCAGTCTTAAAGCACCTAAGGTGGATTTGAATCCCCTGTTCTGTTAAAATTAATATCAGAAATTGATAGAGCCCTCCCAGATTTATCATTATGAGATCCAGGCACAATCTCACTGATTCTTAAAGCAGCAAAAGAAAGGCTATAGCAAGTACTGCTTTGAATAAAGCCTCTTCCCCATGTGAATAACATGTGTGGACTAATTGATGCCATAACTTAGCCAGGATAGGACCAGTTATCAGCCATCGTAAATCTTTTGTGACAGGGGATTCTTTGGACCAACCCTCCACCACACTTTTGACCCTAAAGTCTGTAGTAGGATCAAAACAGCCCTTTGCCCTAGAGTAAAATGCCAGCGCAGCCAACCTGCCCCTGATAGTGACAGGTGAAAGTCCTGCGTGCTGAAAATAAACTATAAAATGAAGGACCAGGTCAACTTCAATTGGCCACTTTATATTCTCCCCAATTTCCAGTAAGAATTGATTAAACGAATTCAAAGCTGTTTCATAGGACTTGCGTGTAAACAGGGCAATGGAGTTCAAAATTGGCCTATGAGCTTCTAATCTCCGAAGCTCCAGAGCGACGGCGGTACCTCCAACGGGTGTGTCGACACTTCAGGAGCCAGCTACCGGAACCTGGAGAGATGAAAACGAAAAAGAGCGTCTGCCGAAGGGTTAAGCACACCAGGAACTTGTTGAGCTTTAAATAACCCATTATAATTGAAGCATTGCATCACCATCGCCCTTACCAACCCATAAGTTTAGGAGACTAGGAGGACTGAGGATTTACCACATGCACAACCACCTGGTTGTCACATCAAAACCAGACGGTCCTGTTAGCAAACTGGCTTGCTCACAAGTGCACAGCCACCACTATAGGAAACAGTTCCAAAGATGTAAGGTCTCTAGCCAGACCACTTTTGACCCATGCAGAAGGCCATGCCTCTGCAGCCCACTGACCATTCCAATAAACACCGAAGCCATGGGCACCAACAGCATCAGAATGCACCTGAAAGTCTGCCCTCAGCAGCATTTCAAATTTCCAAAATGATATACCATTGAATTGCTCCAAAAAGGAGTCCCAAACCTTCAAATCCTCACGAATGCCCCTTGTGATTCTAATGAGATGATGCTGGGCCACTATTCCTGCAGTAGCCCTATACAATCTCGCACACAAGAAATTCATGAAGTGTAGCTTTTTGTTTTCCTAACATAGCCCCAACTTGCTGCCACATAGCCACTAGTTTTCATCAGGCAAACAAGAAATTCCAGCTATGGTGTCAATCTCAATACCCAAAAAGTTAAGTCGAGTATGTAGACCCTCAGTCTTTTCTTCCACTATGGGCAGACCTAGCTCATACATTATTTCCTGAAATTGAGCTAAGGAATCCTTACACTTTGAAGAATTGGGATTACCAGCAAATAAAAATCATCTAGATAATGTGCTATGGCTCTATTACCAGTCCGCTTAACTGCACACCAATGGAGAAAGGTACTGAAAGTCTCGAAAGCTAAACAAGAAATGGAGCATCCCATTGGCATGGCTTTGTCAAAGGAATATTTTTTCCTCATACTAAAAACCCAGTAAGTTAAAATCATCTGGGTGTACAGGAAGGAGTCTAAATGCAGACTTAATATCGCACTTAGCTAAAAGGGCTCCCATGCCCAAACTCCTAATCCTCTTAACTCTGAAATAAATAGATAGCAGCCTCCTTATTAGGGTAAACCTTTAGCCATGCCTCCAAAGTGTCTAACTTAATTGGTGACGGGGCCCATCGACGTAAAATAAACTCTACTCTAGCTTTTTGTGGCTTTTTGGGCTGTGTGGCCATGTTCTAGAAGAGTTTCTTTTTGAAATTTTACCAGCATCTGTGGCTAGCATCTTCATTCTCTGAAGATGCCAGCCACAGATGCTGGCAAAACATCAAAAAGAAACTCTTCTAGAACATGGCCACACAACCTGAAAAACCCACAAAAAATATGGATGCTGGCCATGAAAGCCTACGACTTCACAAACTCTACTTTCCTGACTTCCAAGGGTCTCTGTTCCTGTTTATAGACAACATGTCTTCATGTACTCTTTCATAGAATCTATCAATTTCTTCCTGTTCTGCCTCAGTGGTTGGTGCATATACTTGGATTATGCTTATATTCATAGGTTTACCATGGAGCCTTACTGAAATGATTTGGTCTGATTTTACATTGTATCCTCTGACTGATTTTGCCACATCTTTTCTTAGTATGAAAGCTACCCCTTTTCTTCTTGTCTTTTCATTGCCTGAGAAGAACACTGTGTGGTTATTTGATTCAAAGTGGCCCATTCCTGTCCATTTTAACTCACTCACCCCCAATACTGTTATGTTCATGCATTCCATTTCCATTTTACTATGTCCAGCTTCCTTGGTTCATGCTCTTTACATTCCACATATGTATTTTATGTGTAATGTTGCTTTGGAAGCAATTTGCCTTACTAAGTGTGTCTGCTATTTGTGTTGGCATTTTTCTTCTGCTCTTGGCTAATCTTGCAAATGTGATATCCCTTTATCTCCTCCTCCTTCCCTTTCTGTTAATGCTCTGATCCTGCATGTGTCTCACTTGGGGTGTCTCATCATATGCTTTATTAGGTGATGGGGTTACACCAGGAAGGCCACCTACACCTCCTTATGCGCAGTGCTAATCAATGTTACCTATGGTGTCACTACAATTCACTCCTGTCAGTGACAACCACCACTACGTCTGCTGCCCAGTAGCTGTTTGTTGCCCTAATTTGTTCCTCCCATTGTTTGTTTGCTTTCCTACCCATCCCCTTATGCCTCCTTGGGTTTCCCTCCTTCCCTTCCCTTGTGTCCTACCTCCTTTAGTCCATCCCCATCCTCACCCCTTCACTCCTTTAATTCCTTCACTTCCTTCTCCATGGTTGGGGGAGAGCAGAGATGGCTGGTCACCTTATTCCTTCTTCCACTCCTCTGCCTGGTCTTCTGGCGGCACTGCGGCTCATCTGGGGGTGGAGAACGGGCTGAGTTGGGGCTTTGCCCCTCTCTCCCCTGCCTCTCCAATGGTCCTCTTTGTCATCCTGCTCAGCTGGGGGTGGGTGGGCTGGATTCAAGCCTTCTTCTCCACCTCTCTGCTGTTTCCTTGTGTTTCAGGAATGGGAGGGGGGGTTTAGTGGGATAATTCAAGCCATCCATGACTCTTTGTTTAAGTATTGCTGTAACCTGATGTTCAGTTGAAAGCAGTTATTGTGTTGAAAAGCCAAGATGTGAAATAATTTGATGAAACTGACTAATCCATGAAATGTGTTGAAATGTGCCCATTTGTTCTTCCAGGGATATTTCTAGAAATCTGTCAGGTTCCCTTGAAACAACCTTCCACCAGTAGTTGAAGGCTTTAATTAGTGTTACATTGTAAACATAATGGATACCTGTTTCACCTCTTACTGCTGCTACAGGAGTCTTCCAGTCAGTCCCCAAAATAGTCCTTAAGAACTGCGCATAAATTTGTTCAAGTAGAGGGGCCTTTGATAGGCTTCAAAATTCTGTGCCATAAGTTAGAACTGGTTTAATTTTTGCTTTATGGACCTTTAGGATGAGGAGAAAAAAAGTTGGATAATTATAACTGGGGGCCTTTGCAGACTGCCAGAAATAGTGCAAATTGAGGCCACTTTAACTGCCCTGACTCAGTGCTAAGGAATGGGGATGTTAGAATATGGTTGAGTTATACAGTCAAAGGTGAAATGTAGAGATGTGTGTGTGGAATTTTCCTCATGAGAACAACATCTAGAGAAACAAAGTGAGTCTAACACCAAGAAGGCCAAGAAGTCATAAACATGAACTTTCCCAAAGATACAACTCATAGACACAGATTTCGTTATGAGAAAAGCAAGATAACAATACATCAACATCAGTAGGTCTTGGGAAAGGAGACACATGGAGGATGATGGACAGCAAGCGGTTGGGTTAATAGACATCATACAAGCATTACCCAACCAACATAAGGTTAACACCCAGAAGGTGAAGTATGGGAAGGGTTAGAGAATCCTTTGTCTAGTTTTGTTTATACTTCAAGATGTGAGTGCATGCGTGTTTCTGGCAGTGGTTTTCAACCATGGAGCTAAGTGTTAGCTTGTAGTTTTTAGTATGTTTATATTGCTTTTACAATGTAACGGCCTGGATCTGGAAACATGGATCTGTAACTTCTTAACTTTCAACTACAACAAGTTGGGATCCTATGATTTTGGGATTGTTAAAGATGTAATCTTTCATGGCTGAACTGGATGAGTTCATCACAATGGATTTTACTTAGTTATCTTATTTTCTTTTATATGCATTAATAAAACTATACTTTTGGACTTCACAATGTGTCTTCCTGAGTGAGGAAGGCAGGATCCTGAAGAAAGGAAGCTGAGCCAGTTGATGGTAAGAGATACAAAGTGGCTGTGGATCATAGAAGCCAGCTTGTCCTGGAGATTCTGATGGGTGTCAAAGAGCATCACTGTAACACCCATCATCCACACACTGACAATGGGAACTGTAGTTTATTGTGGCACCAGAGCTCTCTGACAGAGAGGCTCAATGTCTCAAAAACAAAACAAACAAACAAACAAAAAACCACAATTCCTAAGATTCCCTAGCACTGAGCCAGGACAGTTAAAGTGGCCTCAATTTGCACTATTTCTGGCAGTCTGCAAAGGCCCTAAGTAATTTAGGGTCGATGCAAATCGGCTGTTTGGGGAGGCACAGAGTTGCCCCACGAAGTGGCGGATCGGGGCTGCTCCTTTTGGGGGCGGCAAAAGGCAGCCCTAAGAGCCGGCGCTGCGGCTCTTCAGTGCCCTTTTGGTGCAGCATGTTTAAACACTGCACCAGAAGTGTGTCCTGATGCCACACGGTGTGCATAGGGCTGCACAGCGTCAGGATGGCATCGGGGTTGGGTTGGGAGAGCCAGCGTGCGGCTGCCCCACCCCAACTCTACCCCCAGGCCAACCCTTTGGGCTGGTCTGCAATGGCCCTTAATTAGCATTTTAGAACCTGTTGTAGCCTTTATGGAACTTTGTTTAACATGATTGATCCAAGGCTCTGTATCCATAAAAACAACTCCTAAATATGAAAATAAATCTATTTGTTTTATAGGCTCTCCATTCAAAAGCCAGTTGTGTTTGATTTGTCTTTTCCCAAATACCACCACTTTGGATTTGGATTTATTGCTGTTCAAACAGTTAGTGGCATAATAGACATTAAATTTCCTAAACAGTTTTCTCAAACCTACTTGGGAATAAGCCATTAGAACCATATTAGCTACAAACAGAATAATTATTAATTTGTCTGTTAAGAATCTTTGGCATGTGAACAACTGTAGAATAAAGGAATCCTGGAATGTCTTTAACATAAATATTAAACAACATCAGGGCCAAAATACATCCTTGTCAAAATACATCCTTGTCTAAAACCTGTATAAGTGAGTATATTCTATGTAAGGGAGCCATTGACATCAGTACAGACTTTCAGGAATGTATTTGTATAAAGAGCCTTTATCAGATATAAGAATCTAGGTTTCAGGCTTAACTTATCCAGCTTCCTCTATAAGATGTCTCTGGAGTCAAATGCTGCACTAGGTCTATAGAGGTTGTAAACAGATATTCGCCATCAGTTGTATATTTAGTCATAATATGGTGTAGCATAAAGGAATTATTTATTGTGAAGTACCCAGATCTGAACCTGGCCTGTTCTTCCACTAGTATGTTCTTATACCCAGTCCTCTATTTTGCTCAAGAGATATTTTGCATACATTTTAGCTGTTATACCAGTAAAGCTTATGTGTCTATAGTTTATATATATATATATGGAAACAATATATATATTTATATATATATATATATGGAAACAATGATGGAAAGTTTCCATCCTGCTGAAGTATGGCCAGTGTTGTCTATGTATTTTGTCTGTGTTGTCTATGACAGTCCTGCCAACAAAAGTGTCCACCAATCAATATGTGCCCTGAAGAGTTCTGGAGTAAATATGTCTTCACCAGGTGCCTTATTAGATTTTAATGACTGAATAATGTGTTTGATTTCTGTCACAGACATTGGTGGCCAAGGAGAAAAGTTAGCAAGGGACATGGGCACAGTAGTGCTGTTTCCTGGGGAATCCTACTTAAAGCTGGCAAATAAAGTAGTACAAAAATCTTCCCAAACTGAAGCTGAAATAGAAATAAGTAACAGCTTATGATCCTTCAGCATACCAGATACAATATTCAATTTTTTTAAAAAAATAAAATAACTGAGTTTGACACTTTTGCTTACTTTTCTAGCTCAAACCAGACTGTAGCTGTGTGCCAAACCTCCTTGGTGACTATTAGCTTCTTATAGTTGCATCAGAACTTTAATATCTTTGCATGATATCTGGTGTAGGTTTTCTTTGAACCAGACACATGATTGCTTTTAATCTTTTTTGAATGAGAAAAATCAAGGCTAAATCGATTAGATTGTATGGGCTGGCAATTCCTGGCTGGTAATGTATCTATCTATTAAAAAAATAGAACACAGATTGGCATACCTGGTAAGAATTTCACTTGGGTCTTCAGTAGACATAACAACCATTTCCACCCAGGACTGGGCTCTCTCGGAGTTCAGAAAACTAGAAATTGGTATCCACCTTGGCCCACTTAAGCCTCCTATTTGGCCTGAGTTCAAGATTAGTAAGTGGCCTCTTGTAAAATCAGAGAATCATAGAATAGAATCAGAGAATCAAAGAGTTGGAAGAGACCACAAGGGCCATCCAATCCAACACTCTGCCATGCAAGAAATCTCCATCAAAGCCATCCACCCTCTGTTTAAAGACTTCCACAGAAGGAGACTCCACCACACTCCAAGGGACTGTGTTCCACTGTCAAACAGCTTGTACTGTCAGGAAGTTCCTCCTAATGTTTAGGTGGAATCTCTTTTTCTGTAGCTTGCATCCATTGTTCCAGGTGCTATTCTCTGGAGCAGCAGAAAACAAGCTTGCTCCATCCTCAGTATGACACCAAATACTTAAACATGGTATCATATCACCTCTTAACCATTTCTTCTCCAGGCAAAACATACCCAGCTTCCTAAGCCTCTTCTTATAAGGCATGGTTTCCAGACCCTTCACCATTTTGGTTTCCCTCCTCTAGACCCCCTCCAGCTTCTCAACATCCTTTTTGAACTATGGTGCTCAAAACTGGACATTGCTGACCAACATGGAAATAACAAGATCAGACAAAAAAATCTGGGTTGAAAACTGGGCCACTTTATTTAAATTAATCTATTTATGTACTTTTTCTCTGAGATTTGCAAAATAGAGAGCAACCTAGTGTGGGTCCATCTTATCTTAGGGACCACCTCTCCCCGTATGATCCCCCCCGCACCCTTCGGTCCTCTGGGCGGAATCTGCTACAGCCAATAAAAACTAGGCTGGCGCAGACCACCCAGAGGGCCTTTTCTGTGACCATTCCCAGACTTTGGAATCGCCTGCCGGAAGAGATCCGTCTTTACTGCTTTTTTAAAAGCAGCAAGAGTAGTAATCAGACGGATCTCGTCCGGCAGGCCATTCCAAAGTCTGGGAGTGGTCGCAGAAAAGGCCCTCTGGGTGGTCTGCGCCAGCCTAGTTTTTATTGCTTGTAGCAGATTCCGCCCAGAGGACCGAAGGGCGCGGAGGGGATCATACAGGGAGAGGCGGTCCCTAAGATGGACCCAAGCCATGTAGGGCTTTAAAGGTTAAAACCAACACCTTGTACTGCACCCGGAAACTAATTGGCAGCCAGTGGAGGGATTTAAGCACTGGTGTTATGTGCTCCCTCCTGGATGTTCCCGTAATTAATCTGGTTGCCATGTTCTGTACCAGTTGCAGTTTCCGAGTTAGGCACAAGGGTAGCCCCATGTAGAGTGTGTTGCAGTAATCCAGACATGAGGTTACCAGAGCATGTACCACAGTTTCCAGGTCCCTCAGGTCCAGATAAGGGCACAGTTGGCGTATCAGCCAAAGCTGATAACAGGCGTTCCTAATCGCCGCATTCATCTGACTAGACTAGACCAGGCATTGACTGAGAGGAACTATGGTCTGAAGCCAGGGGCATAATAAAATGGCCAACAGATTGGAAGTGATCAATATACATTTACTGTATCTGTTTAACTTGTATGCAGAACATATTGTAAGAAAAGCAGGCCTGGACACAGAAGAAGGAGGAGTGAAAATAGGAGGAAGGAATATTAACAATCTAAGATATGCAGATGACATCATAGTACTTGCAGAAAACCTCATAGACCTGGAACACCTATTAAGGATGATCAAACAAGAAGGTGTAAAGGCAGGCTTAATGATGAACATAAAGAAAACAAAAATAATGACCACCAAGGACCGTCACAAGTTCAACCTAGACAATGAAGAAATAGAAATAGTAAAATAATTCTCATACTGGGAATCAAACATTGATAACATTGATAGAAATAGGGAGTGCAGTCAGGAAATCAGAAGAAGCAACTCAGCACAAAAGTTAGAATCATACAAGCCATTGTATTCCCTATTACCATGTATGAATGTGAGAGCTGGATAGTTAAGAAAAATGATAGGAAGAAAATCAATGCATTTGAGAGAATGTGGTGCTGGAAAAGAGTGTTGAGGATCCTATGGACAGCCAAAAAGACAAAACAAATGGGTCCTAGAGGAGATCAAGCTGTAAATCTCCCTGTAAGCCAAGATGACCAAACTGAGACTGTTGTACCTCAGAAACATTATGAGAAGAGAAGACTCATTAAAAAGACAATAATGCTGGGAAAAGTGGAGAGAAGTAGGAAAAAAGTGGAGGGCCACATGCCAGATGGATGGACTCTATTAAGGAGGTCATGGGTATGGGTTTGCAGGACTTAAGCAGAGTCTTAGAAATGTCTCATCCATAGGGTTGCCATGGGTCAAAATGGACTTGAGGGCAGTTAACAACAACAAAATTTCCCTCATGCTGATATTGTCCTATACAGGCTAGAGGTAAATAGGTCAGATAGCATTCATCTCAGTGAAATTGGTATGAGATATTTCTTAGAGATTTGCATTTGGGGGTGAGGTTTTGGTTAGCCAGCCTGATTGGAGATAGGGGCTAAGATGACCTTTCCCCCATATCTGTGGCAGTTGCGGAGGGGAGATTTAGTATTTAGGTGAGTACTTATGGCACCCTCTTTGGGTGAAGATTAGTCATCTGGGATGGCCTCTTTATGTCATGTGATTAAAGGGATGGGGAAAGGTTCTTGAGGATGACCTGAAATAAACTCTCACTTAAGTCATGTGAGTTCAATGAGTTCATGTTTACATTCCAGATGTGACCCATCCAGGGAGCAACCCAGTTATGGGTTATCCCCAGGGCTCAGGTGTTTCATCAAGGGGAAGCTGAAGAGGTGGTCTGGAGAAAGGTCACTCCTGTCAGTGACACCCACCACTACTGCTGCTGCCCAGTGGCTGTTTGTCTCCCTATATTATTCCTCACATTGTTGTTTTTTTGCTCTCCTGCCCATCCCCTTATGCCTCCCTAGGTTTCTTTTTTTCCCTTCCCTTGTGTCCTCTTTCCTTTAGTTAGTCCCCTTCCTCCTTTAGTCCTTCCCCATCCCCACTCTCTCCCTCCTTTAGTTTCTTCACTTCTTTCTCTGTGGTTGGAAGAGGGCAGAGATGGATGGTGGCCCTCTTTCTTCTTCCATTTACCTGCCTGGTCTTCCTGCAGTGCTCTGTTCTCTAACACAGAGACTAGATGGACTAGAGGACTAGATGGATGAGTCAAATAGTGGCCCTTATTCATAGCATTATGGCTCTTATTAGCCCTCCAACTGGCCCTCCAATGGACACTATTAAATAAATGTAGATTGTCCCCACAGCTACATAGTTGAAGTGGCAGCATGGCTGACTAAGGGGGGGAAGCAGACGGGTGGCCCTGGGCCACTCCTGAAAGTGGAGGATCGAGGCCAAGGCTGCCGGACACCTTGGCATTGATCCTCCCTTTCACTGCCTGTGAAAGAAGCACTAAAATAGCTCTCCTTCTGCAAGCTGCAAAAGGGGCACTGCAAAAGGCATGGCGTGCCTCTTCGGTGTCTCTTCCAGCTCAGCATGTCCGGATGCTAAGCCAGAAGGATGTCATCGGAGCACCCGTCATGTGGACGGGCCATCACTCTGATGACATCCTCGGGAAGGGAATGGGGTGCTTAGCGTCCAGCTGCCCCTCCCCTTCCTGGGATTGAAGACGGAGTTTTTGCCATCTACATCCCCCCTAAAGCAAACAAACATAAGGCCATTGGTCCAAGATTGTTCTCATGTCATGAACAGCTTGCAAAATGAGGGCTTTACCATTTAACAGTCCCAAATCATTTCCTCCCAGGTGTATCAGGACATGTGGTGGAGGCCTCTGACATTCCCCAAACAATATCAAATCGTGCCAGCCAAGGGCCCTTTTATCCATCCCACCAGCATTGTCTTACCCATTCCTGGGTGGGTTCCAGAGTGGCCACATTGGGCTTCATGAACAACACAATAAATCATACTGGGGCCACAGATAAGCACTCAGCAACAAACCAGCCCAAACCTATAACCCGAAAAGACAAAAGAAAACCAAAGTGTTAGAACTGTAAGTGTTGAACATATCTATCATATGTTTTGGACCTCCAAGGCCCAAGCTCTTTAGTAGTGGTGGAGTTAAACCCCAAAGCCAATGCAGTAGAGGCAGCCCCAATTCTAAAACAGTGGGTGCCAAATTTGACACTATGAAATCAAGGGCAAAAAATGCCTTTGATGTGACAGACCAAAATTGGAATTTGGTCAAAAAAAGTCAAAATAGAGGACTGGCACTAGCCACATGGATGGCTATAAATTGGCTCAAGGCAATAACAGGACATAAGGAGTGATTGCTACATGGCCAAAGCTGTAGCTGGCAGCCAATACCAAGCTGGTTTGTCTTGTAGACTCAAACAATAAGCGTAACTCCCTTTTGGGTCAACATGTCACCTAAGTGTAATTCCCTATCAGACCTGTCTTTCTTCGAAGCCACTACCAATTCACTAAGGCCCCAAAAAAGTAATCAAAGCCGGAAAAGTAATAATAATAATAATAATAATAATAATAATAATAATATTTATTTATATCCCACCCCTTTGAAACCAATCGGGGCATCTAGCAACAATAAAAACACATACATAATACATAAAACATCCGCACACTACCCTCCCCCCCTTAAAATTTTATTAAATCAAATTACAATTTAAAACAACAAATCAGGTAAAACAAATAACATATTAACTATAAGAGAACAGCAGCAACATTCTAATTTACATTAACAGGGAAGGCTGCAAGGACACTCCTGAAGGAGGGGATCCCAAGGCCAGGATTATTTAATCTGAGAAGGCCTGTCAGAAGAGATCCATCTTGACAGCCCTTTTAAAGCTGTCTGAAGATGTCAATTGATGGATCTCATCTGACAGACCATTCCATAGTCTGGGGGCGACAACAGAAAAAGCCCTCTGGGAGGTGGCCAAAAGCCTAGATTTTTGAGGCTGCAGCAAATTCCCCCCAGAGGACCGGAGAGCACGGGGAGGATTATAGGGGAGAAGGCGGTCCCTGAGATAGCTTGGACCCAAGCCATTTAGAGCTTTAAAGGTGACAACCAACACTTTGTACTAGGCCCAGAAACTAATCGGCAGCCAGTGGAGGGACTTCAATACAGGAGTAATGTGGTCCCTCCTAGATGTACCTGATATTATTCTGGCTGCCATATTCTGCACCAACTGCAGTTTCCGAACCAAGCATAAGGGTAGTCCCATGTAAAGCGCATTACAGAAATCTAGACGTGAGGTGACCAGTGCGTGCACAACAGTCTCAAGATCCCTTACTTCCAGAAAAGGGTGCAGCTGGCGTATCAGCCTAAGCTGATAACAAGCGCTCCTGACTGTCTCATTTACCTGATTCGTCATCAGGAGCGATGAGTCAAGGAGCACCCCCAGACTGCAAACACAGTCACTGGAGGAGAGTGTGACCCCATCCAGGACTGGAGGTTGCAACCCAATTCTTGGTTTCGGGGTCGCTACCGTGAGCACCTCCATCTTGTCTGGATTCAGTTTCAATCTGTTTTTCCTCATCCAGCCCATTACCACCCGAAGACATTCATTGAGAAAAGAGATGCCATTAGAATTCAAGGCTGACGAACGAGACACAGAGAAATAGATCTGGGTGTCATCAGCATACTAATAACACCCAGCTCCATAACTCCGTATGATCTCACCCAGTGGCTTCATATAGATGTTGAATAACATCGGGGACAGAATAGCACCCTGTAGAACCCCACAGGTGAGCTCCCTTTTACTGGTGCTACTGCCCCTGAGCAGCACCCTCTGGGACCTGCCTGAGAGGAAGGACCGGAACCACTGGAGTGCAGTGCCTCCGATACCTAACTCCCTCAGGCGGTCCAGGAGGATGCCGTGATCTATTGTGTCAAAAGCTGCTGAGAGGTCTAGGAGAACCAACAGGGTCACACTACCCCTGTCGATGCTCAGACACAGATTGTTGGTCAAGGCAACCATGGCAGTCTCAACCCCAAAGCCTGTCCTGAAGCCAGTTTGAAATGGGTCTAGATAATCGGCTTCATCCAAGACAGCTTGGAGTTGAAGAGCAACTGCCCTCTCGATCACCTTGCTCAAGAATGGTAATAATGAGACTGGCCTATAGTTGGTCATATCCAGGGGGTCCAGGGAAGGCTTTTTCAGAAGCGGCTTAACTGCCACCTCCTTCAAACAAGATGGTACATGTCCTTCCCTGAAGGATGCATTGATGATATCCATAAGGAATCTCCTCAATGCGTCTCCCAATGGACGGCCAGACATGATGGCCAAGGGTTGAGAGGGCAAGTTGTTTTCCTCACCCTTCCAAGGAGCTTGTCCACGTCATTGGTACTCACAGATTGCAGCTGATCCAGAATAATTTCATCGATAGAAGTAGGGCTTTATAAGAGGAAGCACAAATAGTGGGTCAAACTGAGGCTAACCCCTTAAATGTGTCAGGAGACAAAGGCTGGCACAAATCACCCTTCTTAAGTCTTTCCCTGGTCCAACTTTCTTAAGGCCTTTCATATGCAAAAGTCATTAATATTGTCAGCAATACCTTGAACCTTTAACCAAAAAGCTAAAGTTGACAACTTGCCCCTTATCAACTGTGGCACCAGGATCTTATGGTGTAATGTGACGCAAAACTCCAAAAGATGTTCAACACAAACCAACAATTTATCGCCCAATTTTTTAGTCTCCCGGAATAATAATAATCTCTGCTTTGAGATAACACTTCCGAGTGTTTGGGGCAAGGGACATGCCAATCACCTGCACTATTTTTCACTGAAAAGCCTCCAAAGGTCTAGAGGCATCAGATCTGGTGTAAATGCAGCTCCTGGAGCCAGTTGTCTGAATCACTCCATCTGTGTGCAGGAGAGAGAGTCAGCTATCTCATTATCAATTCCAAGCACATGTTGCACAATAAACAGTATGTTATGTCATAAATGTTGTAACATGTCCCACCCCCTCAGGAACAAACACATTCATCCAACTTTAAAAACTCAACCAGTTAAAGATGGCCTCCCAGACACAACTCTCCTCCTCCCTGTGATTTGGTGTTCTTCTTTAGGTGGTGAATCCATAGGTTAAATTATACTGTTAGACTGGAGGAGCGGGCCCAATTTGCTGCTGGACCACTCAGTGCCCATAAAGTCCCATTCATCAGCTCACAAAGCCTGCTACTCTGCCACTGTTAGGCAGTTCTCAGCACCCCCAGGCCAGCAAAGCCAGGTCTGCAAACCTCAGTGCTTAGACAAAAGCAACCCTTCCAAACTGTGTATGCCAGCCAATGCTGGTCCAAGGTCTCATTTTCCCTGAGAATACATGAGGAATCAGCCCTGCTTGACACAGTGACCTGATCCAGCAAGCATCATCTATGGAATGTAGAGGAGGGAAAAGGGGAGGAAAATCATAAACCTACTTGCTCCACTCTTTCACCACTGACCCATCATGTTGTGCCAGGCTAGAAGTTTACAGCTGGCCTCACAGAATCATAGAGTTGGAAGAGATCACAAGGGCCATCCAGTCCAACCCCCTGCCATGCAGGAACTCAAAATCAAACCATTCCCAACAGATGGCCATCCAGCCTCTGTTTAAATACCTTCAAAGAAGGAGACTCCATCACACTCTGAGGGAGTGTGTTCCATTGTCGAACAGCTCTCACTGTCAGGAAGTTCCTCCTAATGTTGAAATGGAATCTCTTTTCCTGTAGCTTACATCTATTGTTCTGGGTTCTATTCTCTGGAGCAGCAGAAAACAAGCTAGCTCCATCCTCAGTATGACATCCCTTCAAATATTTAAACAGGACTATCATATCACCTTTTAACCATCTCTTCTCCAGCCTAAACATAGCCACTTCCCTAAGTCATTCCTCACAGGGCATGGTTTCCAGAGCTTTCACCATTTTAGTTGCCCTCCTCTGGACACAATCCAGTTTTTCCACATCCTTTTTGAATTGTGGTGCCCAGAACTGGACACAGTATTCCAGGTGGGACCTGACCAAAGCAGAATACAGTGGCACTATTACTTCCCTTGAACTAGATACTATACTTCTATTGATGCAGCCTAAAATCACATTGGCCTTTTTAGCTGCTGCATCACAATGTTGAGTCATGTTCAACTTGTGGTCTACTAGGACTCCTAAATCCCTTTCATATGTAGTCTCATTAAGCCAGGTGTCCCCCATCTTATATCTATACATTTCAGGGTTTTTTGCCCTAAGTGCAGTATCTTACATTTTTCCGTGTTGAGAAAAGATGTCCCTTCTCCTGTAGTGCATATACTGTCAGGTACAGAGATGTGTTTTCCCCTGTAAACATCTCTGGCTTCTGTCTTTCTGATTCCCAGTAAATTTGACTTAACAGTGCAGATTTATTTTTTACATTATCTTTAAATTCTACAGGTACAGGGATGTTCTGCAGGTTGTATTTTGGCATGATGATTGATTTGGTGTTCTTCTTTAGCTTTACTTTATTTTTCAATGTTAGCAGCTCATGGTCTGTCCCACAATTTGTTCCTGGTACTGTTTTTGCAAAGAATGGAGCTTCTCCATCTTGCTTCCTATTATGTAGTGTGTCTGATATCTATATTGGTAATATGTCTATGCATGTCCATATATCTATATGTCTGTGCATACAGTTGCCTGCTTGGTGGCCCAATGAATGTTTTTGCAATGAGCAAACTGCTGGCCTCACAGAAGTTAATAGGTCACCCTCCTACCTCATTTCTTGCTCCTAGGCCAAATACTCCACCACTTTTTGGACAAAATATAAGAAAAAATGGTGCAATAAAATTCCTTATTGGGCTTCCTCTGCAGAAGCCATTTTGATAAAAGGTTTATATGATGAGGGCACATGGATAAGATATAAAGAATTGATTAAATTTGAAGGAACTAAAATGATATTCAGATCTCAGGAAGAATTGATACAAGCAGGATATAACATTAATTGGTTTATGTACAGACAATTAATTGAACAATTTAAACTAGATTATCATTCGGAGCAAATTGGACCTGCTGAGAAAAATTTTGAAAAAATTGTAAGTGGTGATGCTAAAAAAATGATATCCAAATACTATAACTTAATTAGAGATTGGGAATTGGAAGAAAACACAATAAAAGTTTTTATAATTAAATGGGCACAGGACTTAAATCAAGTGATCAAATTAGAAACATGGGGGGGGGGGGAATTGGAAAAAGACATTAAAATATACTGTAAATATGGACTTAAGAGATAACTTATATAAATCAATGTTCCATTGCTATCTGATCCCACTTAGGTTATCCAAAATGTACAACGGGCACAACCCAAAATGCTGGAAATGTGAAGCTGAAATAGGATCTTACCTTCATATGTGGTGGAATTGTAAATTAACTAAAGAATTTTGGAACAGGATTCATAAAGAAATTAAGGAAATATTGGATTTACAGACCTATTGTGACCCAAAGCTCTATCTTTTAAATATTGTTAATGATGACACAGATCAAAATAACGAAAAATTACTTTTTTTCTTAATAACTGCAGCAAGAATATTGTATGCAAAATATTTGGGGGAAAAAGGTATTCCTACAGTTGAAGAGTGGAGATTGAAGGTACATGAGATATATGAGATGGAGAAGTTAACATATTTAATTCAAAATAATTCACAGATTGAGTTCCATAAAAGTTGGATCCTTTGGTATCAGTATATGGAAAAGATGGACTCAGATTCCAAGTCCTGCTGTATTGTTTTTCATGATTAGGTTTTGGCTTAATTCTATATACTATATATCCTATATCATAAATGGTATAAGCTAACAAATTATAATGTAATAATCTTTGTAGATATATCATGTATTTATTATGCATTAAACAAATTACTTGAATAAGCATAAGTAATAACCATAAGATTTTACATTTGCTATAGATTTTTTGTATAGAATATACAGTTATGCATAGTGTTATATATAGCATTTGTATATTTAGGATGTAACACCAGGATTGGAAAATAGACCCCATAATGGAGATATAGATAATAAGAAAGTAAGCCTGATAATCAGCTTAAATAAGGACTGAGATATATTGGAAAATATATATCAAATGGCTGTCTTGATGTAACATTTGTAATTCTACTGCTACCTGCTTAGGAAGTTGCATTTTGTGATGATGTAGGTGGATGTTTTCTTTCTTTTTCTTTTGTTTTTTCCCTCCTTTTCTCTTTATTTCACTTTTTCTTTTTTTCTTTTTTTTTTCTTCTTCCCCCTTCCCCAGTAATCTTGCTTATGTATATGTCAGTCTACGTTTTCGTATTTTATGTATGTTTTTAATCTTTAATAAAATTATTAAAAAAAAAAAAAAAAGAACCACCCAAACTGTATGGCTACTTGGAGCTGTCGTAAATTTATTCCAAGCTCTTCTATGAATGTCCCATTCTGGCACTACTGTATGGTGTTTGAGTCTAAAGACTTCATTTCCTCTGCTTGATCAGGTAGCAATGCAACATGCAACATGTTCTTTCCCCACCCCCTGCTGGGCATTACCAGTGTACTCTCTATAAAGATTTTTTTAACTTGTTTTTCTCTCTAACAAGCTACCCTCTTGTCATTTCTCAGATCACATTTCTGTATTTTGCTTTTCTCCCTGATAATCGGGGTATTTGGCATGTTCACTTTCTTTTAAAGTGTACTTAAACTGCAATCTTTAGATATCTTAGGGGTACAGTTGAAATGCCATGATGAGTATGGCCATCAAAGGCAGGATATGTCTTGGCAATTATAAACTATCAGTCCTTTTTGGCCTTTTTGATACATGTTTATAGGCGGAGCTCAGTGGGACACCACCTGTTTGACCAGGCTGAATTCCTTTCATCTCCAGGTTGGAATTCAAGAGATCCCTGCCTGAAACCCTGGAGAGCTATTGCTACTCAGTGTCAACAGTAATGGACTAGATCAGAGGTAGGCAACCTTTTTGAGCCGGGGGCCGGGTTGCTGTCCCTCAGACAACTGGGGACCCGAAGCACCAAAAATAAATAAATAAATAAATAAATAAATAAATAAAAATTAAAAATTAAAAAAATATATGCATGCACACTTTCTCAGCCCCTGAAAAACCATGGCAAACCCCCTGTGGAGATTTTGCCAAGAAAACCCCAAGAACAAGTAATAACAACAATAATCAATATCATCATGGGCGGCGGCAGCGGCGGGGGGCAGCGGCAGCAGGACCGGCCTGGGGCCAGTCCAAAGGCCTTGGGGGGCCACATCCAGCCTCCAGGCCTTAGGTTGCCTACCCCTGGACTAGATGAATCAGTGGACTGCAGTGCTATAATATTGTGTATGTTGCATATTACAGTTAGACTCAAGCTGCTTCTAGGTAAAAGCCAAAATAAATTTCAACACAACTGGATTAAAAGTTCTCCTACATCTCCCACCTGCCTCCAATTGCTTGCAATTAAAATTGGATATCTCTGCTCTAAATCTGAGTATCATAACCCACAGGCTAAGACCTAAAACCTTAAAAAGAAGGATACCAAAATAAGGATTGCATTTCCCTGTAGCTGTAGGGCATCTAAAATATTTACAAGGAGCCCAGCAGGAATTTGGGATGCATATTAGAACTGAACATCACTATTCTAAAAGTAGCAGTGTATTCAATTAGTAGCTGCATTTTCTCAAGCTCATTTCATTACCTGGAGACATAGACAAAAGATGATTACCACCCCTCCTCACCTCTTAAGAAACTGAATCAGGATTAACCTTCTCCCCCTGCTTTCCCTCTCCTCCCCTCCTCTCTAACAGAGTCAAAGCACTGTATTCAGAGATCTATGGTTAAAAGCAGCTTTGCGAGAGTCTAGGACAGGAGTAGGCAACCTTTCCCCTTTAAGGGCCAAGGGACTTCAGCTCCCAGAAGCCTCAGCTATGTTGGCCAATAGTCCCATGTTGGCCAGTAGCTCCTGGGATTCTGGGAGCTGAAGTCCCTCGGCCCTTAAAGGGGAAAGGTTGCCTACCCCTGGTCTAGGATATTCAGGTAGTACCTACCTGTTTTCTTCTTTGAGATAAACAGCAGCTGCAGAAGGATTTAGACTAGTGAAGTTGCACCATGGCTAACAGCCCTCATGCAGTAGTGCACCACTCATCTTATCCCCCTTTATTTTTTAAAAAAAGGACTAAAAGGAAAATGAGTCTTCTACCAGCTTACTTTGTTTGGTCCTGAATGTATACTGTTATTTCTAGATCAAGAGTGGGTGTAAGGGCTGCATGTTACTCATGTCTTTAAACATGGCAAGAAGGTGAGAAAAGATAAGACCATCACTACACCACCTTGCCTCCTTCAAAAATGTTAGGAGAGAGAAATTATAAAATGGTCATCTTGACAAGCAAACTACCAGATTGCAAATGAAGTGAAGGGACGAGACCAACAAATGAGATCTCAGTGTGCAGGATTATGTAATTTAGGACTCGTTCCCACTATGATCTAAAGTGAATTGCTGATCAGATTAGATGTCCGTCATTCCCACTTGAAGCCAGTTATGATCCTGCTGCACACAGTTTTAGTCACGATGAAGCAAGGCAAACACAAAAAACCTCAGTCTTTCCTGACACTAGTTTTTTTGGTGGTTCTTTTTAAAATAATCAATTCTGAAGTGTGTTCAGCAAGTGGGAATGACATTCAGATCTAAATCGCATCTTACTGGAGGGGAGGGACAATGCCAGAGGGGTTAGTTGAGAGGTGGCACCCATCCAGTCTCTGGTTGCTTGAAATCTGCCATTTTTGTTTGAGCTCTGCCTTTAGTCTACCCGTATGTATGTGGTGGCTTTAATTCTCGCTTTTACACTTTTACATATGCAATTTCTCATTGTTCTGTAGAACCTCTACAGTGAGTAAGGACTCTCCTACCGTGGATTCCTCAGTCCTCTGATGTGCATGCCTCCAGCTGATATCAGGAGGGCAGGAGGGAGTGATCTTTGGGCTCTTGATATGGCTTTTTTTTTTTAAGTGACAGTATATATGATCCATTGTATTTGAGTGGATTTTCTTTTGCTAGCCACTGTTTCCATGCCAGGGATTCCCTGGCATGGCTTCTCCAGTCTCTGTTGAGGGAAGATGCCCATAGGTTTGGGAGGGGGGACATAATAGAGGGATGGGCAGTTCCATAGGTGCCATTTGGTCCAGCCATTTGTTCATCCCTGGCATGAGTCATACAGGAAGAGAGAGCATCCTCAGTGTCATTGACTGCCCTGGGTCTGTCTTTGCTTTAGAGGCAGAGGCAGACTCTGAGTTGAAGAGGAGATAGATCTGGAGTTACCGGGAGGCTCTGTAGTCTCAGAGGAGACACAGGAGGCTGCAGAGGGAGAGACAGACTCTATGCTGCCAGTACTTGGACCTGTGGAGCAAAGACAAGTCAAGTCAAGGAGAGTAATCACAATCAGCTAAGCCATGGTGAGGCTTAGCTAATCGCAATCAGTTGAGGCATGCTGGGGCTTTTAAAAAGGCTCCAGCTGATATGATTCCCTGCCACTGACAATCAGTCTTATAGCTTTCTTAGTTGTTCTGTATCCTGTTCTCTGCTATCGGACTCCTGTTTTCTATCCTCAGGAACTGCCTTTTGACTACGCTTCTCCTTTTCCCTTTGCTGTTAAGTACTTGTGTCACTTTTGGAATGAACTCTTGACTATTCCTTCATTTACTCCTCTGCAGTGCAGTCCTTGGAAAAAGTTGGCTGCCTCATAAATCGCTTCAGGCAGATGCAATGCATTAAAACAGCAAAACCAAGAACTGGCTGTCCACGTAGCATAGCTGATGGCTTCTGTAAATACCTTGCAAGGGCAGCTTAACCAGCTCCAGCAGCTGGTGGCTCCTGCTATCCCTTATTGGAAGGTGCCTATTGCTTTGCCTGAGAATTTTCTAGGGAAGTCTAAGCAATTGGAAGCCTTTCTGGCTAGTTGCCATTTGTATATGAATGTGCAAAGTGAGGATTTCCCTACAGACACTGTGAAAGTTGCCTTCTTTATCAGACTCCTCTCTGGGCCTGCATCCAACTGGGCTACACCTTTGATTAGGCAGAACAGTCCTTTGCTGAATGGCTATGATTTATTTGTAAGGGATTTCCAGACAGCTTGGGGAGATTCTGTGAGGACCAAGACTGCTGACCAGGAGGTCCGGAGTCATCGTCAAGGCCAAGGTATTGTTTTGCAGTATGTGACTGCCTTCAAGATGTTGATTCCTGATTTGGGCTAGAATGACCCTGCCTTCCAGAGCCAGTTCAAGGCCAGGCTAGCAGAGACATTCTGGATGAGTTAGTCCATGCACCACCCCTGGTGACTTTACAGTTGCTAATTGAGTAGGCATTGCACATTGATTGAAGGCTGGAGACACACCACTGAGCTCACCGGGGGGCTGTGCCTCTCTCTGCTGCTCAACCTGCTTGGACACCATCCGTGGCTTCTTGACCTGCTCCCCCACCCACCTGGACACCTCCTGTGACTCTGAAACCCATGCCTGTGTCTAGAGAGGCTGCTATTGAGCCCATGCAGCTGGGCGGGGCTCAGCTTCACCTCAGCTATCGAAATGGACTGAAGGCACCAGGCCGGCCTCTATTTGTACTGTGGCAAATCTGGCCACTTTGCTCAGAATTGCCCAGTGAAAGGGCGTGGCCTTTCTCAATCTCTGGGAACCCCATTCCCTCAAGCCTAGGCAGGCTCACTAGTCTGGGGAGGTATGGCACTGATTCATCGGAGCCATCCAGGGAGCTCAAAAAGGACCTCTTGCTGGTAGCTGCAATCCTTTGGCTCACTCAAGATAAGGCAGCCCACGTTGGAGCTATGATTGACTCTGGGGCTTCCAGCAACTTTATGAACTTGGAGTTTGCAGCCCAATGCCATATTCCATGGCATCTACTGCCTGAGCTTCATCTAGTGGAGACCATTGTTGGTTGGCTTCTGAGTTCGGGACCAATGATGCACCAGATAACAGTACTGATCCTTGAGATCCAGGGCCATGTAGAACAGGTGCAATTCCTCTTGATGAAGGTTCCCCATTTCCTGTTGGTGCTAGGCATGCCCTGGCTCACCAACATGACCCTCATATTTCATGGTCTCGCCAGGAGGTACTCTGCCTGAGTATTGCCAGGAAAATTGCTGGTCCAAGCAACTGCAGGCAACTATGGACTCCAGCCAAGAGCCACACACACCCCACAGAACTTCCCCAGAAGTATCATGACTTAATGGATTAGGAGGAACATTAGGAGGAACTTCCTGACAGTAATGGCTGTTCAACAGTGGAACACACCCTCTCGGAGTGTGGTGGAGTCTCCTTCCTTGGAGATCTTTAGGCAGAGGCTGGATGGTCATCTGTTGGGGATGCCTTAATTGGGAGTTCCTGCATGGCAGGGGGGTTGGACTGGATGGCCCTTGTGGTCTCTTCCAACTCTATAATTCTATGATTCTATGATTCTAGGATGTGTTTGATAAAAAGGAAGCAGATAGTTTGCCACTCCATCAGGTTTATGACTGTGCCATTTACTTAGTTCCAGGGGCCCGTATTCCAGTAAGATGGATTTATTCTCTCTCACAGCCATGTTGGCAGCCTTGAGGGACTTCCTGGAGAAAAACTTAAGTTGTGGCTTCATCTACCATTTCTCCTGCTGGGGCTCCCACACAAGTATGGAGAACTCCATCTCTGCAACAATTACCGGATATTGAAATGGATTATGATCTGGAATCGTTACCCACTGCCACTCATCCCGGAGCTGCTAGAATGGTTGCTATATGCCCGAATGTTCACCAAGCTAGACAACTGGGGGGCTTATAATTTGGTGAGGATCCAAGCCAGAGATGAATGGAAGATGAGGTATGAGGTATGGCCACTATGAGTACATGGTGATGCCCTTTGGCCTGTGTAATGCAACCACTGTCTTCCAGCACTTCATCAACAATGGCTTCCCCGACTACTAGGATCACTTCATTGTGATCTACTTGAACCACTTCATTGTGATCTACAATAGATTGGTGACACCTACCAAGAGGGACAAGTCCATCATGAAGTCCATTGAGACCCATTTCCAGGGCCCTGATGAAGTTTCCAGTGGTTGCAAAAGACTGGCGGGTTTCCCAGGGCTGGTCCTTGGGTGATCTATTCACCCAACCAGGTAGCTCATGATGCTCATGTCCGGGCGCTAGTGCAATGATTCCGTGAACATTGGCTTTATGCCATGTTGGAAAAGTGCGCTTTTGACCTCACCACTGTGCACTTTCCAAACTATTGGATCTTGTTCCAGGGAATCGAGATGGACCCTGCTAAAGCTGAAGCACCTCTTGGCATCCTTCCAGAAACTGGAAGGAGGTCCAGCAGTTTCAAGGATTCGCCAACTTCTATCAGAAGTTCATTCCACGCACAACAGATGGCTCCTATTGGCCAGCTTCTCCATGGAAAGGTCCCTTTCAGGTGGACCCCAGTGGCTCAGCAGGCCTTCCACAGCTGAAGCAGCAGCAGTTTACATCGGCCCCGATCCTTCAGCATCCAGATCCCAAGACACTCTTTGTCATGATGACAGATGCCTCCGATGTCACCATAGGAGCCATCCTTCTACAGCCCACACCCTTGGGACCAGGACTGCTGCCCTGTGCATTCTACTCATGGCAATTGAAGCCTATGGAATGCAACTACACAGTATGGGAGAAGGAGTTACTGGCCATAAAAGCAGCCTTTGAGGTTTGAGCACCTGCTGGAAGGGGCTGCTCATCCAGTGGAGGGCCACACAGACCACCAGAACCTGGAGTATCTCCAAACCATGGGGAAGCTGACTTAGATGCAGAAGCAGTGCCCCTTTTTCTTCACCTGTTTCAATTTCTGCCTGACCTATATCCCTCAAGCCCAGAACCAACAGGCTGATGCTCTCTCCCAATAACCCGAATATGCGGCATCTCCCAAAGCAGACCTTCCCTTTATAATTCTACAGCTAGCAAATTTCACTGCTTCAGGAGAGACTCAGACCCTACGGGAACAGATTCAAGAAGGACAAAGTCAGGACTTCTTGGTGAGGGCCCACTAGAAGGATGACCCATCATTGTCCCCATGTCACGGGGGAGGGACTTCTTTACCACTGGAACCAGCTCTATGTCCCAGTGGGAGCCTGCCAGGAGGAGGTATTACATATATGCCACAACAGCTGTTCCACAGGTCACTTTGGTGTTCAAAAGACTCTACACCTCCTGACCTAAGACTTCTGGTGGCCTCACATCTGAGCTGAAGTGTCCCATTATGTCAGCTAATGTCCCGTCTGTGACCAGGCCAAGGATCAGCCTGGGAAACCCACCGGTCTTTTGCAATCACTGGAAACTCCATCAGGGCCCTGGAAATGGATCTCAATGGACTTCATCATGGACTTGGCCCTCTTCGTGGGTGTCACCAACATTCTGGTCATGTTGGAGAAATTTTCAAAGATGGCACACTTAATCCCATGTGTGAATGTGCCTTCTGCCAAGAACATTGCCCACCTGTTCCTGCACCATATATTCCAAGCCCATGACCTACCAGAGGAGGTAATCTGAGATCATGGACCACAGTTCCCAGCATGGTTCCGACACAGTCTGTTACACCAGTTGGGGGTCCAGGTGCAGTTGTCCTCTGCGCATCACTCCAAAACTGATATACAGATGGAGAGAACGAATGCTATTCTGGAACAGTATCTTTGATGCTACACTAATTACCATCAGGACAATTGGGTAGAGTTACTCTCCCTGGCAGAGTTCACCTACAATAACACCCTGCATTCCTCCACTCACTAGTCGCCATTCTTTGCGAATGATGGTTTCCACCATTGCCTGTTTCCTGCAAAATTGCATGCACTGTAGGAACTAAAGACTCTGATCCTGAAGACGAGGCAGATCTGGGGTTACCTGGAGGCTCTGTAGTCTCAGAGGAGATGCAGGAGGCTGCAGAGGGAGAGACAGACTCTATACTGCCGGTACTAGGACCTGTGGAGCAAAGACAAGCCAAGGAATCCTTCAGGCGTTCATCTAGCCTAGAAGCCAAAAGGAGAGCTAATCATGATCAGCTGAGGCAAGCTGAGGCTTTTAAAAAGGTTCCAACTGATATTATTTCCTGCAACCAACAATCAGCCTTGTAGCCTCCCTAAGTTGCTGTGTATTCTGTTCTCTGCTATCAGATTCCTCTTTTATGACCTCTGGAACTGCCTTGTGACTATGCTTCTGCTTCGTCCTTTGCTGTTAAGTATTGGACTCTTGTTGTATGACTTTTGGAATGGACTCTTGATTATTCCTTCACTTACTCCTCTGTGATGCTGTCCTGGGTAGAAGTAAACAGGACATCCAGCTGGGCAAGAGTTGCTGATGCCCAGTTACCTGTGCCCTCCCACCTTTGTGATCTTTGTGCCCATCCCTTAACCCCTGGCACAGTGCCATTTCAAAAGCCTTCCATACTGTCCATCTGATTTGCAGACTGGACCCCATTTAAATCTGCTGGCTACCCACCACCTTAGCCATGGCAGATACCTCAAAAAAAGGTGAGGGGGGATATTGGAAGATGAATGAGATGAATGATTTGATAGCAATTTGGGATGATGACATGGTGCAGATGCAACTCAACCATAGCCACTGCACTATAGATGTTTATGAAACATCTAGCTTCAAGAGGCTAAAATGAAACACTGGGTGTAAATGTCTGTAAGATTTAGGCAAGTCCAATTTGGCAGTTACTTCATTGACCATCCTCTTTACTGTAAAAGGTCCAACAAATATTGGTTTTAGTTTTTTAGCTGACTGCCTAGTCTTTAGATTTTGGTAGACAGGTAGACTTTGCTACCTGGAACCAAATCCCACTGTTTGCCCTCTTTTTGCTGTCTGAAAATCTGTTAAAGTTCTGTTTAGCCCCATCCAAGGTAGTCACTATCTAAGGCCAAGCCTCCCTGATCTTTGCAATCCACCAGGTCCATTGGCTCTATAGCCAATGAGGGCAGTATCCTGGGCTCATAACCATGGACTATTTCATAAGGGGAGTATCTCATGCTTTGATTAACTGCCCCATTGAAAGCAACCTCTGCATGAGGCAACAAATCAAACCTGTCATCTTGCAGATAATTACTATAACTGTAAATATTGCTCTACAATGGAATTTGCTCTCTCTGTCTGCCCATCTATTTGCCGGTGATGAGGGGTGCTCATCACCAGTTCAACCCCCAATTTCTTCTGCAACAACTTCCAAAATTAGGAGATAAACTGACTACCTCAATCGCTCACAATTTTAGAAGGCAGTCTGAATTTTAGTCCTAAAATTCACATTAAGTATGGAGATAAAGGAAAATTATTACACGATGCTACATAGGTGGTACTTAGCCCCAAAGACACTAGCAAAAATCTACATGAACAATAAAGCAAACTGTTGGAAATGTGAACAGATAGGAGGATCTTTCTATCATATCTGGTGGACATGTGCCAAAACAAAACATTTTTGGACAGAAATTTAGAAAATGATTCAGCAATTTTTTAAAGTACAGGTCAAACTAGAACCACAACTATCTTTATTAAATATAGTGGAAGATAAAGAATTAAGGAAGCATCTAAAATACATATTGTACATAGTGACAGCAGCCAGGATAACCATTGCGAAAAAATGGAGGAGTAGGGAAATTCTTACAATAGACGACTGTAATAACAAAATCTTAGACATACTAGAAATGGATAAACTTACAATTATGTTAAAAGATAAAATAACCAATGAAAAAAATTAAGACTCGGGTTTAGTAATGAATTATTGTAAAGAAAAATGGAATATAGACTAAATATACAAAGAAACATGTAACACAAAAAGGAAACAAGGTTTATAGCTAGTATCAGAAGGGGGGAAAGAGAACAAACAATTCAGAAAAGCTTTGATAATATAACAGTTGCATTAAACAATCATGCCATAGTGGTAGATGGTATATGTTATAAGATAGTTAAGAATGTGAGCCCTAAGATGAATGAACAAAGATAACTATAAATAAGATGTGTTGTAGCATTTTAATGTTATATCCAAGAAAGAAGAATTTGGGGGGGGGGGGGGAAATAAGCATAGAAAATAGATGTGTAAATTTACCAATGAAGAAGTTATAGGGAGGGGGGAGAATATGTCAATATAAGGATGTAAATAAAATAACAAAGAAATGTTTTAAAACTTTTTGGAGAAAAAATCAATACAAATTATTTTAAAAAATAGAAGGCAGTCCATGTAGGTGGTATACGTGGGAAATGAACAAATCAGCCAACTTGGTTGTGGTTGGCAAGCCCTTGCACCCAACAAAATGCGCCTGTTTGGAGAATAAGTCTGTTACTACCCAGCTAATGTTCTTCCCACCACTGTTGGGTAAATCTGGGATAAAATCCATTGCTATGTGTTTCCAGGGGTCACTGGGTGTGAGCAAGGGTCACAACAGTCCTTGGGGCTTACCCCCAACAGGTTTGACTTGGGCATACACTGGACACCCCTTCATATATGTCTCCACATCTTGCCTAATGCCATCCCACCAGTATTGCTGGTGTATCTTATGCCATGTCTTCAGAAACCCCCAATTTCTTGTTGCCTTTGTGTCATGGCCTAATTGTAAAACCTTTGGCCTTAGTTCTCAGGGATATAGATTCAGTTCCCTTTAAATCACAATCCATCTTTGTATGCCAGAGTATTAGGATGTTCTTTAAGCCTCTGGTCCTTCAAGGTGGCCTCACAAAAAATCTGGTGTATCAGGTCTGAGAACAATGCTACACCCATCTCCCTTTTGCGGGATTGGCTTTGGGTTGTTACTGCTAATCCAAATTGCTGCGGGGTGAACACTGTCTCTGTTGGGACTTGTCTTTTACTTTTGTGCTGCGGCATTCTCAACAAGGCATCTGCCAAAATGTTTTGCTTTCCTGGAAAGAACTTTAGTTTAAATTGAACCTGTGGAAGTACTTGGCCCACCAACTTTGTTCGAGGCTCAATTTTCTCAGAGTCTGTTGCGCCTACAAGTTAGTTTTTTAAAAAAAGTTTTATTAATTAAAAAATTTAAAATAACAAATTATACATACATACAAACTAACATCTTATAATCTACACTACAACAATTCTCAATTACTTTCCATGCTTCTTCCATTTTGATGTTGTATAGAGAAGAAAAGATATATGTTTCAATATGTCTGTTTACAAGAAAAACCAAACTAAATAACTATTCATTTACATACATTGTAAATATGCATATAATATAGAAATAAACATAGTTTATCAATAAATTTATCCTCCCTTGTATTTTGTTCCCTCTTGTTCCCTCTTACTCCTTGTTTCTCCCTGTTTCCTTTTGTAAGTTATTAGTTCCATCTTTTGTTTTCCTTTTCAATCTCTTTCAATCTCCACTTTACTTGGTTACATGCCCAAACTGTTATCTCCCAATACAACTATCTCTCTCCTCTTCTTACCTTCTAATTTACTCCCCCTCTTTACTTTCTTCTTCATCCCCCTCCTTTGTTTTTCTTCACTACTGTCCACTCTTCCACTCTTCTCATACCTCTTGCTACCTTCACCTTCAAACCAGTCCCTTCCTTACCAACCTAACTATCCTTCTTCTCCCTCCTCTTCACACCTCCTTCCTCCATCTATTACTTACTTGCACCTCCCCACTTGCTCATACTTCTAATTCACTTGCTCCTTCTTTCTACACATTCTTCCTACATTCACTCCCTATTAACTTCCTTCCCATTGAGCAACAGTTTGGCATTAGTTTTGTTGGCTTCCTGTAATCATATTTTCTTCCTTTGAAGTTTGTCCTTTTTTTTAAACTACGTTTTGTCTTCCCCTTTTCCTAACATTTAAGCTTGCTCTATGTTCTGTACTCCTCTTTGTCTTTCAGTGTTTAATTACTTTCCTCTTATTAACCTTGCTCGTTTTCTATTTCTTCTCACTTTCAGTTTTTTTCCATTTTAATCTTAATATCCTTCTCTCTCTCAACCAACCAATCAGTTAGGACACTCTTTATTTTCCCCTCCTTTGTTTCTGTTCAGAAAGAAAAAATTGTTCTAGCTAATTTATCCCATCTTCTTTCCAAATAGTTCATTACTGATTCCCACTCTTCATTCAGTATGTTAATCTATCCATTTCCATAGCGTCATATAGTTTGATTAGCCAGTCTTTCTTCCTGGGTTTAACATCCATTTTCCATTTCTCAGTATATAAAAGTCTTGCTGTTGTGGTCATGTAGAAACATATTTTCCCATACTTTTAATCTATTTCTCCATTAAACATACTTAACAAAAAATTCTAGTTTCATTTGTATTTCTACATTTAGAATTCTACTCATTGTTTCTTTTATACAATTTCTTTTTTTCTTTTTTCTTTCTTTCTTTTTTTCTTTCTTCTTCTTCTTCTTCTTTTTTGCCTTTCTCCATGACCAGCAACAGTGGTAAAATGTACCTGGTTTTTCTTTACATTTCCAACATTTATTGTTTATACTTTTGTATATTTTGAAAATTTTAACTGGTGTAATATACCATCTTAAATACATTTTGTAGAAATTCTCCCGCAAATCCTGTGAACATGTATTTTACCACTTTAATCCAAATTGTCTCCCAACTACTTAATTCTATTGTATGTCCTAAATCATTCATCCCATCTAACCATTTCTTCTTTTATCAGTTCATTTTCCAACTCCAGATTTAATAAAACTCTATCAATGTTTCCAATCATTTTGTCGTTGTCATGGATTAAAATTTTATCCAAATATGTTTCTTTCTCCTCAAATCCATATGTTTTACTGTCTATTTTGTATCTCTCTTTTATTTGGAGATATGTAAACCAATTCATCATGTGCCCTTCTTTTATTAATTCCTGTTGATTGTTTAACTGCCAATTTCCTATCCCTTGTTTGATTAAGGCAGGTGTAGGCAACCTTTCCCCTTTAAGGGCCGAGGGACTTCAGCTCCCAGAAGCCTCAGCCATGTTGGCCAATAGTCCCATGTTGGCCAATAGCTCCTGGGATTCTGGGAGCTGAAGTCCCTCGGCCCTTAAAGGGGAAAGGTTGCCTACCCCTGGATTAAGGATTTATAGCTTATCCTATTATTGTCTGTAATTGTTTCTCTTCTATGGAAGGCTTCCTGGGGTGAGATACATTGGGGCAGTTTCCTGTATAATTTCTTTCAATATTTTTGAAATATTTTTCAATAATACATTCTTACACAATGATTTTTCAAACTTTTATTAACTCTTTCTTTATCGTATTGTAAATATGCATGCCATCCTAATGTTAAATTGTCACCTTCTAACTCTAATAGTCTGTTATCTTTTAGGATTACCCATTCCCCTACCCATATGAAAGCACACGCTTCAAAATATAATTTCAGGTTTGGAACTCCCAAGCCTCCTTTTTCTCTCAGATATTGCAATACTTTAAACCTAATCTTGGTTTTATCCCCCTTCAAATAAACTTCAAAAGATCTTTGTTCCATTTCTTAAGTGGTTCCTCTGAGAAAATAATTGGGGTCATTAGGAATAGAAATAACATTCTGGGTAATACTGACATCTTAATCAAAGAGAATCTACCTAAAATTGATAAATTTAATTAGCTCCATTTAGCCAAATATTTTTTTATTTCCTTCCAAATTTTCATGTAATTGTTTCCATAAAAATCCACTGTTCTCTTTGAAACCTCAATATCTAAATATTTTACCTTGTTTTGTATCTTTATTCCCATTAAATTAGTTAATTCTTGTTATTTTGCCTTTGTCATGTTTTTTGTTAAAATTGATGACTTGTCTTTATTTATTTTACATCCTGTTGCATTCCCAAATTCTTCTAGTTCCTTTAATACTTCCTTTGTGTTCTTGGTTGGGTTGTCAAGGATGATCACTAAATCATCCACAAGTGCCCTGATTTTATAATGGTATTTATTCTTTCTTGCTCCCTGAATTTTATCATTTGCCTTAATTTTTGTTATTAATACCTCAATCACTAAAATGAATAATAATGGTGACATTAGGTTATGATATAATAGAGTCTAAGGAAGAACTTCAATTTTTTCAATATAATTTGCTAAAGTTTTAGATACCAGAAACAAATCTATTCTAGAAAGTGAATTATGTCTCTCGGAGAAAAAGGTATACTGTTTAGTCTTGTTATACAAATGTCTCCATCCATCAACTAATGCTAATTCCTCTATCATCTTGAACAAAGTATCCAGCAATTTGCCTTGGTTTTGTTTTATCCTTTTCTCTGATTTCCTATCTATCCTTGGCTCTATCACCCCATTAAAGTCTCCCATGATCAACATTATTTCATAGTCAAATTCTATCAATTTCTCATGTAATCTTTTGTAAAATTTACTCTTGTTTTCTTGTGGAGAGTATATTCCTATCACTAATATCTTATTTCCTTTCCAGTTGATTTCTACTCCTATATAAAAACCATCTTCATCCCTTAATATTCCTTTTGAATTTATTTCCTTCCTTATACATATTACTACTCCTTTTTTCCTAACTTTCACCAATACTATGTATTCTTTCCTTAATCTTGTGTTTTTAAGAAATCTTGTATCTTTCTGTTTTACATGTGTCTCCTGTAAACAAATTGTGCCAACTTTTTCTTTCCAAAGCAGATGAGAGATTTTTTTCTTCTTAATCTGGGAATGAAGGCCTTTCATGTTCCAGGATATTAATTTCATGAGTGTACTTCACCAATTGGTTGAGAGAGTTATTTCTTCGTGTGTTTACTTAATTTGTAATTATCTAGTAGTTCTCTTCTGTTATTTCTTTCTGTTCTTCTTCCGTTTCCTCTTCTCCTGTCAACCCTTCTTCTGTTTCTTCTACCTTACTTTCTTCTATCTCCCCTGCTATCTCCTCCTCTCCTTCTTTTCTATTTTCTTTCTCTCTCCTTTTCTCTGTTTCTTCTTTTTCTTTCTTTTTCTAATTCTCTCTTCTTATAATATATTCTTCCACTTCTTAATGAGGTCCCCTCTTCTTCTTCTTCCTTCTCCCTTTCCTCTTTGTCTTCTGTTCTTCTTGTTTTGTCATGTTCTATTTCTTTTCTGTGCTTCTTCCAAAATTCTTCTGCTTTCTCAATCAAATCAATCTTGTATCTTAAGGGGATGGGAGGGTTGGATTGTGGGATGAGGGGATGTTTTAACTTTGTCTGTTTTAAATGCTGTAACCCGCCCCGATTGCCACGCAGAGGGGTGGGATATAAATAAACATTTATTATTATTATAATATATTTTTTGTCTCCATGTTACTGTTAAACATTCAAGTTCTTCCCATCTGTATCAAATGTGGTGTACTTTCAATCGGTCAGTTAGGAATTTGTAGTCTCTTCTCTTTCTTATAATTTTCATTGGTATATCTTTAAAAATTCTTATCTCACTCCCTTGAATAACTAAGGGCCTCTACATACTGCCATAAATAATGTAGCTTGAGGCCACTTTAACTGACCTGGCTCAGTGCTAGGAAATCATGGGAACTGTATTTTTTCTGGGACATTGTGCCTTTTCTGTCAGAGAGCTCTGTTGCCACAATAAACTACAGTTCCCGTGATTCCTTAGCACTGAGCCAGGACAGTTAACGTGGCCTCAAGCTGCACTATTTCTGGCAGTCTGTAAAGGCCCTAACTTGGTTTTATAGTTCTTTTGTAGGATAGCATCTCTAATTTGCTTACAGACACTACATCCCTTGGAAGGTTCTTTGTCTTTGCTACTTTAGAATTTAATCTGTACATGCAGTCTATCTCCCAACTAAAATGATGTACAGGTGCATCCATATATTTTGCTAGTAGTGGTGTGAGAAAATCATATAGGTTCTCGCTTGTCTGTTCAGGCAACCCCCTCAATTTTATACATGATTCGCTTTGCTTAAGCTCAACTATTAGGAGGGTCTCCTGTTCATCTTTCTGTGTTCTAGTCAATTGTTCCATTTTGCTTTCAGTTTTCTTTGTTCTAACTTCCAACTTATCCACCTTTCCTGCAATTTTCTTAATGTCTTTGTTAATTTTGTCTAGATTTTGTCTGATAGCTCTAGTTCCTACCTTAGATCCTGTTTCACTTCTTCTCTTAAATCCTTCATTTCTTGTTTCGTTTCCAACCTTGTTAAATTTATTTCTACTTGAGATTTTTTTTAAATTTATTAGTCTCCCTCTTTGCTTGGTGTATCAATGGATGGTCTTCTTTGGTTTGAGGTTTTTGTTAATTTCTTTGAAGTCGCCATTTTCACTTCTGAGGAGCTTTTTTTTCCTCTTCTCCTTCCCCTTTCCCTCTCTTTTCCCTTTCTTTCCTTATTAGATGTCTCTTGTCAAGCTATCAATTTGGACTTCTCCACTTCTTCTTAATACTTTTATTTTTGTTTTGTTTTATTTTATTTTGTTTTGTTTTTTAATGTTCTCTCTCCCCTTGGAATTTCTTCTTCTTCTTATTTTCTTTGATAGTTAGATTACGCCAAAGTTCCTTCTTTACTCTTTCTACTCCTTTTTTGCCCACTGTATAATTATTCTTCCTTTCTGTTTATATATTTTTATGTTCCTTGATTATTTAGTTAATTAGTGTTATTAAAGTTATTATTTGTTAAAATGCTTAACTCATACAGCTTATCCCAATTATATATTAATAAACAAATCAGATATGTTGCTATCAATTCTACTCCAACAAATTCAGGCAGATTTTAATCACAATGGATTACTTCCCCCTTATAAAAAGTAAAGATTATTCGCTATTGTTATATTACTAAGAGAATATATGAATGAAATATACCCAGTAAACTAATTGTTGTACAGTATCTATCAGTCTGAAATAATTCAAATTCTTATCTAATAGGCAAAAAATTTGAGAACATTCTCTTTTACAGTGGGAGCAGAATACTTGACTTACAACTTAGTTCAATTATATATTAATGAAAAAACTCAATTATGCTGCTATCAATTCTACTTCAACCAGTTTAGACAGCTTAGACCTCAATGAGTTGCTTCCCCCTTGTGAAAAGAAAGTGAAAAAAAAACAAATTGTTCTCTATTGTTGTATTACTGAGAGAAGTAAATCAAATGTTACCCAGTACACTAATTATTACACAGTAACTAATAGTCTAATATAACTAGTAAAGTTCCTTATCTATTTTTCAGGGAGATAAACAGTTCTCTGAGTAAGCAGACAAGCAAAATCAAACCAAGTTTCTTAAGTTATATCTCTCTTAAAGCACAGTAAAGTTCAAAATGCAAATAAAAGAATGGGAGGAAGAGGTTAAAAAGAACATGTTATATCTTCTCTGATCTTCTTTTATACAACAGCTAGTGTCCTCTTTCCTTTTCCATATCTTCTAGGCTTTGTTTCTAACTTCATTTCCCTTCTTATCTTCTTCCTTGCTATAGTAACAAATAAATGTCTCTTTTGAAGTATAGTGTCACTTAATTATTTCAGTTGCCTTTGTTGCCAGTTGGAAGTACAAAATGTATCTAATGTTTCAATCACCAAGCAATTTCTTTTCAATTTATATGGTATTTCTTTCTTTCTCTCTCCCTTTTTTTACTATTTTAATGTTCTTTAAATGTTCTTGTGTCCATCATGTGTCTGGTTTTACTCCTTAAAGCAAAAAATGTTGTACAATAAGTAATTCTTCAAATCCTGAGTCAAGAACAGTTACTATAATCACTTTTTAAGATTGTTAGCAGTTAAGAAATAGAGGTTATAGGAACTAAATCAGCAGGTTTATAAATCCACGTGTCCCAAAAGTAGCCTTCAGTGACAGAGAAGAGGAATGTTCCTATTTTGTAATTTCACTTTCTCCAAGTTTCTTGAAGTTTATGTGAAATTTTTCCCCATGGATTTTAACATTCAATTGCTTTTTCCCTTTCTTGGTTAATTATTTACTGTCCCACTTTCACTTATTTCACTTGTTTCACTTATTCTGTTAAGTCACGGCACTGTCACCATTTTCCTGTTGCCACGTTTCTCCTTTCCCTTTCTTCTCCCAGCTCCAGTCTCTCTCCACCTCAGCAAGCTCGCTTTGTGTATTATAACTCAATAATCACAGGACAGGCTTCTTTTGCAGGAAGATATATCACTATTACATCAATGGAATTAGCTTGTTTAAAGATTAGTTGGTGAAAGACACCCCCCCCCGACAAGTAGGGAGGGGCCTTCTGTTGCGTCGGCCCAAATATGGGCACTGACATGGGATTGGCTAGGCAGACCAGAAGGCCCACCCTTGCCAGTCTGCTTGGCCAATGAGATGGAGGTCTCGCTCCTTGGTCTCGTGAGAGTTTAAATCTTGCGAGAATAGGGAGCGAGATTTTCGGGGCTATTTAGCCCTGCACTGCCACGTGTCGGCAGCCATTTTATTTTTGGATGAGCAACCCATCCTTCCCACCCTTAATTAATTGGTAAACATGTTGTGTACACTCAGGCTTCGGCTGGTTGCCTTCAGGGGCCGGGAGGGAATTTTCCCAAAGTCTCAAATTGGGTTTTTCACCCTCCCTGAGAATAATAACATTACCAACTATAAGTTGGATCAAAAATTTTACAAAAATGCTGGGTAGGAGTTATTAGGGATGGAGACATAATTAATTGTTGGTATGGTATTTCTTAATAATTTCAATTAGATAAAGTATAATTTTGTCACAACTGGAGGTTATGGGTCTATTATGTTATTGTCAGGGGGAAATAACTTGTTAGCAGGCAGGGACCCTCCCCCCCTTTAGGGAATTTTTTAGATTAATTGAAATTATTAATTGGGATTAAAAAAATAAAGAATTTTGGCATATGTCATTAGATTAAACAAATTTCTATGACGTCATCTTAAACTTAATGATGTCAATGTTATGATGTCATAAAATGCTTTTGGCATCATATCCGGTTGGGGAAGGGGTTAGATATTGTTATTGTATATTGCATAAGTTGAAGGATTTGACACATGCCGTGTTAGAAATAATTATTCAATAGCGCTTGCGCTTTAATACACGAACGCACGCGTCAAAACAAATTCTTGTTAAGAAATGCTTATTTAAATTGTTAATTAAATTGTTAATTAAATTGTTATTTAAATGTTTCATTGATTTATATCAAGACCCTGTACAAAATAAAAGTTGTGGCCAATGTTTGACCCAAAACTAATCGCGTTGGTGTCCTTTGTGCCGATGCAATTGTAGTTAGTGGCGATGGTACTTTCTCTCTTCCTTTACTTTTCTTTGAAGAGAGCAGCTCAGCCGTGGCTGCAGTTTGCTCTGCATCCCCCTCCTTTGTGTCCTTCGCGTCTCTCAAGGATTTACCTTCTGATCTTCCTTTTCTGAAGATGCCTGGGGTTTAGGGTGCTTCACGTGAGCCCCTCTGCTCCCCCCTTTATTCAGGGGGAAGAATATCGATCTTGCAGCTTGATTTCCTCTTAATCTCAATTGTGGCGAGCAATCATTCTCAGAGCTGCTCTGAGAGATGTCTAATGTGCCACCATTCACCACTGGAAGTCTTTTACTTTCATGCTGCGGCAGTCTCAACAAGGCATCTGCCAAAACATTTTGCTTTCCTGGAAAGAACTTTAGTTTAAATTGAACTGGTAGAAGTACTTGGCCCACCAGCCCACCAGCTTAATTTTCTCAGAGTCTGTTGGGCCTCCAAGTTATGATGGTCTGCCCAAACCTTGAAAGGGTGAAGTGCTTCTTCCAAAAACTGGCACCAAGGTTGTAGGGTCCATTACCCAGTGGGCCTCCTGCTCCCAAGTGGGCCAATTCTACTCCACCTCATGAAACTTCTTTGACAGAAAGGTCCAGGGCCTTAAAATTCCTTCTGGATCTCTCTGTAGAAGCACTACCCCCAATGCCACATCACATCTACTTGAACAACAAAAGACAAGTTGGGGTCTGGGTGCTTTAAAATCAGCTCAGTGCTGAACAATTGTGTCAGGGTCTGGAATGCTTCCTGGCATTCTAAGGACCATTGAATCTTGGTGAAAGGCTTATATTTGAAAACCTTCCTGCCAGCCTTCTGATTCAGTTGGGTTTTTGTTTTTAGCAAGCCAGTTATGACCAGCAGTACCTGGGCAAAGTTAGGAATGACTTGCCTGTAGAAGTTTGCAAAACCCAAGAACCTTTGAGCCCATTTTCTGGTCTTAGGAAGGGCCCAAACTAACACCATTTGGACCTTGGTAGGGTCCATCTCTATCCCCTTAGTGCAGGGATAGACAGCCTTTCCCCTTTAAGGGCTGAGGGACTTCAGCTCCCAGAAGCCTCAGCCATGTTGGCCAATAGTCCCATGTTGGCCAATAGCTCCTGGGATTCCGGGAGCTGAAGTCCCTCAGCTCTTAAAGGGGAAAGGTTGCCTACCCCTGCCCCAGTAGATACTTGTTACCCCAAGTATCCAGTTTGTCTCTATGAAAACTATGTTTACACAATTTAACATATAGTTGTTGTACCAAGTTAATATGGGAGTCCAGGTCTTGGGAGTAAATCAAAATATCATCTAGGTTCACTAGTACCCCTTCAAACAATAAATCATGCATTATTTGGTAGAGCAGTCTCATGAAAACTCCTGGCACTCCTGCTAGCCCAAAGAGCATCACCAAATATTCAAATGCCCCAAGGGAGTCTTGTGTTCATCTCCCTCTCTACTTCTTACCCAGAAGTAAGCATCCCTCAGGTCCAGTTTGGTGAACACTCTCCCAGTAGCCAATTGCTCTAGCATGTCCTTCATAAGTGGGAGGGAGTACCTATTAGTACTGCAGATCCCATTGAGATTGTGATAGTCTGTGACTAGACTCAGAGAGCCATTTTTTTTCTCTCTGAAAAACACCAGGGCTGCAAACGTGAAGGTTGATGGGTGGATGAAGCTGCTGGCCAAGTTCTTTTTTAGGAATTCGTTAAGAGTTCTTAGCTCTAGGGGTATCATTGAATATAGTTTGGGCATGGGGGTTTGGGTGCCAGGTTCTTAATCAATTGCACAGTCCGTGTCTCTGTGGGAGGGAAGCTGGTTGCTCTCCTTCTCAGTGAACACCTCAGCCTAGTCACTGTAAATTGAGAGGTAGCCCAATTGGTCCTCCTGGTCAGTTTTCCCAACCCGCTCTTGCCCCCAGAATCAACTCGGGGCTCTGATGTAGTCTTTGCACCATGGGGCATCAAAGATCAGTTCTCCCAACCTCCACCTGATCCTGGGGCTGTGAAATTGCAAGCAATATATCCCTAGGATTAGTTGATAGCTTAAGGTGGGTACCAACACCAATCTATTTTTTCCCCAGTGGTCCACCACCCTGAGCCACCTTGTCCTTGTTCATTTGGTAGTGAATGACCCTCCCATGGGAGAATCATCCATCTGCTGGAAAGTGATGGGGGAGTCTAATTTTCTAACTCCTAGGTCCAGTTTCTTGACTATGACTGGGTTTATAAAACACCAGGTGCAGCCAGAATCTATTGCTGCAACCAATTCCATACTTTCCCCTCCCCTTGGTTTCACCAGCTTGGCTTGCAGGACATACAAAGGGGCCCCTCCACTCACCATAGGGGTACGGCTGCTCGAATCTGCCACCTGTCTTCTGCCACTGTCAGGAAGTTTTCCACTGGCTCCATGCTGTCCTCTGAATCAGTGTACAGTTTCCTTGCTACTCGCCGCTTTAAGGGCTTGACTGGTCGAACCTCCCTTGTTTGATTGCCTCTGGTCTCCCAACAGAGTTAGGATGGGCAGCTTTTGGGGTATCATCTTACTTCCACTGTTTTCTCTGTCGGGGCAGTCAGCAATGAGGTGGCCCTTTATGCCAAATGCCAGACAAAGGCCCAAATTCATGTGCTATTCCCACTCTGGGTCTGAACAAATTGCCCCGTGGCCCTGTTGCTAGTGGGCCTGGGCTTCTGGTTCACCCCCTTGCTTGCACCACTTCTGCACTGCTGGATCAATCAAATCTCTTTTTTTGACCATTTCACCTTCCCCAGCCAATCAGATCCACTCCCTCACAGTATGTAGACTGTCTCTAGAGAGGGCCCACTCCAACAGGTCCAGCCACAGTCCCTCTTTAAAATACTGCACTTTCACTCCCTCAGGCCACTCCAGAACCTGTGCTGTCAAGCTGTAAAACTCGACCACATACTCAGTATAGGTTCTCTCCACCTGAAAAGGGTCCTCAAACCTGTTCTTCAGGGCTGCCATGAAGTCTCGTAGTTCCACAGCCCCACCATCATACAATTGCACCAGCCAGTCAGCAACTTCTCCTTCCAGATGGGTGGCCACACATCTCACTTTAGCCCCTTCATTGTGGAATGTTTGGCCCAATCATTCATGTGGCTAGTGACTTGGGTTATGAAGTCAGGCAACTGCGTTGCCCTCCCATCAAATTTCACTCCCAGGTGCTGGGCTGCTGGATCTTGGTTTCTCAGTGCTGGTACTGGTGGGTTCCCTAGTCCTGGAGCAACCACAGCTGCCACCACTGATTGGTCCTTGGGTTTGGGGGGGCTGGTGCTGCCGCTGAAGCTGTCCTGGCACTCCCTATCCCACCGTGGGTAGGTTATTCCACCATTAATCTTGCTAGAGTATTGACCACATCTGTTATCTTTATCTTTATCCCAGCACAAACAACACAGAATTAATTATAACCATTTCTCCAACTCAACCCATCATGACAGAACCAAAACATATTTTGGTACTGTCACATGCATATACTGGTGCAGTAAGAAAGGAAACTGGAATACCAAATACAAAAGATAAATAGAAGCCAGAGTAGCTGTTATTTCTTTTGTCTTACAATGCACAACAGGATTAGAGTATACTGCTTAAGTTTTTATATGCAATTTTAAAATGCTTTAAATTATTGCACAATGTGGTATTTTCTTTCCCAATAGGAAATCAAAGCCAAGAACAATACACTTGCTCAGACATCCATATATTTTATTCTCATTAAGGAATGTTCATTATATTCCAAGCATAAATCCGCTACTGGTTTCTCCTAATACAAGTATTTCACCAGAAATTGCAACAGTATAAACAATATAAACAGGGAGTTTTTTCTAGTTTTGATCATTAAAATATGAAAGGAAATGGCCTTTGCCACTACAGGACCCCAGTCATCTCAATACCCATACAATTTCAAGAAATTTAATTTTGCTTCCCACTAGGGGTTTTTGCTTACAAGAAGCTGCTATAGCACATTTAACATTGACAGGCAAGAAAAAGAAACTTGCTGGCTCTAATAAAAAATTAGTAAGTATTCCCAGTCAGGATTCAGGGAAATGACTAGAATTATAATGTATTATATTTAAGTATATTGCTCTTCTCTTTTATTGCCTTGATAGACTCTATTACAGATGAAAATACTAGGGATATGTGAGGACTCCATTTTCAATCTAAAGGGCTGTTTTGGTTCACATTTCCAAAACTATCTGTGCAGTGCATTGATGGGATTCTATGGATTCTTCCTTTGACCCCCACCCCCAAATGTAGATTTTGAAAAGTTTTACACAAGGAAAATTGTGTGATACCGCAAAGTCCAACTTTCCTTCACCCTAAGGCAGGGGTAGGCAACCTTTCCATTTTAAGGGCTGAGGGACTTCAGCTCCCAGAATCCCAGGAGCTATTGGTCACCATGGGACTAGTGGCCAACATGGCTGAGGCTTCTGGGAGCTGAAGTCCCTTAGCCCTTAAAGGGGAAAGATTGCCTACCCCTGCCCTAAGGTGACCTTGATATCAATTTAATTTTAAAAGGGATGTGTGGGGCATGTAGCCACAAAGTTTACTCCAGTACAGGGAAATAGCCTGGCCAAATAAGAAGATCTAGTAGGCAGAAGTGCACATAGTCAGGGTAGATCTGTCAAGACTGGAATCTGCATAATTCCTTTGCAAAGGAGTGCAGTGGTGAGTGCTAGACCTTGTGTCTGCAAGACAACAGAGATCAAGGAGTACTTTCCTCTGGGAATGACACTCCTTTGTCAAAGGACATTCACACCGATTGTCTGACCATTCTCAATTCCTCTTGCCATTCTTCTTCCTTGGAAAAACCATTCAACTCCTGAAACTCTGTCCCAGGACACATTTCACCCTATAAATACACCAGCTTGGACACCTCCAATTCACTCTCATTTGAAATCTGAGCAGACAATCCGTCCATATCTCACCTGACTCCTCAGCATAAGCTTGCCCTTAGGTCCCAAGGCACTACATTCCCCCATTGAATATACATATCTGGAATAAGTACAGTATCACCCTCTGCAAACCCCTTTAAGACGTTATTTACTACCACCTTTATAGCATTAGCTCTTGAGTGTGTGCATGAGTGGATTTCTCGTATGAATGGTGAAGTCCTTTAACTAAAAATAAAATTGTGTTGAACCTGCACTCAGGAGTTCTGTTCTCAGAATCTTAATACATAGGTTTGATCCCCATTTTAGTTGCCTGAGCCTTCTCAGTTAATGTCATTTGAGCTAATAAAATTCCCCTAAGAAACACTGATTGTGGGTGTCCATTTTGGATAACATGTGCAATTTTTCAAATGCATGCAAAACACTTCTAAAACATTCTTTAGTCTTGGGAGGGGGAGTATCAAACCAATGCATACAATTTAAAACATTGGTTTTTGTAAGCTGCTGCTGCTGCTGCAATTGATAGCAATGATGATAGTAGTAGTAGTAGTAGTGGTGGTGGTGGTAAAGAAATGACAATCTCAGGCCATTAGAAATCCTAACTGACTATGGACTGGCTATGAAAGGGAAAGGGGATGATGCTCATAGATACAAACTTTATAAATATGCACCCCAGTTACTCAGATATATCTGCAGTACATTTTTACTCACAATAAATACTGCTACCTCAGTGCCTTCTTGATGCATGTCAGTAGTCACAAAAAGATGTACCTTACCCACAAGAATACTAGGATCCAACTGCTAGTTGCAGGAAGGAACTGGATGTTCCTTTTACAAGCAGTGATGGTGGTGACCCTGTGGATGGAAAAGTTTCTGACTGTTGAACTGGCAGACCCATGTTTGGCCCAGTAGTCATTAGGGAAGAGATTTGACCATTAATGCATTGGTGCTGCAGGTGCCTTTAGACCACACATCTTATTTTCTTATAAAAGAGCAAGTGTGGTACAGGGGTTTGGTTGCGGGACTGTGTCCTTTCAGACTCCGCTCTGATGCTACCATCACACCGTGTGCCCCACCACACGGTGTGTGGTATCAGGGCACTCCCTTGGCTCAGCATTTAGACACTACACTGCTATTCACACTTCTCAACATCAGAGGAGGTGAGATAATGCACCATTCTTGCTCCATGACATCTGCACTGTGGCGGCAGTAAGGGCAACTTTTTGCTGCTCCAAACAGACATGGCATTTGTCACCTCTCTTTGGAGCAGCAAATAATAATAATAATAATAATAATAATAAAATTTATTCATACCCCGCTCCTTTGAGGTCAATTGGGGCGGCTTACAACGTTAAAAACCAATACATCAAAAGCCTACATCCCTCCCCCCCTTAAAAAGTTATTAAATCAGTTACAAGTCAAAAACAATATAAACAATAATTTAAAAAAACATCAATAAACATAATAGCACATAAGGAATTGTGGATACATTACAATTCCTTTCAAGAGAGGGCATGAGAGGCTCCCCTAAGAGAGGGGAACTCCAAAGAAAGACTCCAGAGAAAAGACTCCAGAGAAAAGGCTCCAGAGGCGGGGATTATCTATCCTGGAAAGGCCTGCCAGAAGAGATCCGTCTTGACAGCCTTTTTGAAGCTGTCTAGCAATGTCAGTTGACGGATCTCATCCAGCAGGCCGTTCCACAATTTGGGGGTGACAACAGAAAAAGCCCTTTGGGAGGTAGCCGCAAGCCTAGATTTTGGAGGCTGCAGCAAATTCCTCCCAGAGGACCGGAGTGCCCGGGGCGGATTATATGGGAGGAGGGGGTCCCTAAGATAGCTTGGACCCAAGCCATTTAGGGCTTTAAAGGTAATAACCAACACCTAGTACTGGGCCCGGAAACTAATAGGCAGCCAGTGGAGGGAACTTAGCACTGGAGTAATATGGTCCCTCCTAGATGTTCCTGATACTAATCTGGCCACCATGTTCTGCACTAGCTGTAGTTTCCGAACCAGGCACAAGGTTAGCCCCATGTAGAGCGTGTTACAGAAATCTAAGTGTGAAGTTACCAGTGCGTGAACGACAGTCTCAAGATCCCTTACTTCCAGAAAAGGGCACAGCTGGCGTATCAGCCGAAGCTGATAACAGGAGCTCCTGACTGTTGCATTTACCTAATTTATCATCAGGAGCGATGAGTCAAGGAGCACCCCCAAGCTGTGAACACAATCACTGGAGGAGAGTGTGACCCCATCCAGGACTGGAGGTTGCAGCCCAATTCTTGGTTTCGAGGCCGCTACTGTGAGCATCTCCGTCTTGTCCGGATTCAGTTTCAATATGTTTTCCTCATCCAGCCCATTACCGCCTGAAGACATTCATTGAGAGAAGAGACGCCATCAGAATTCGAGGCTGACAAACGAGATACGGAGAAATAGATTTGGATGTCATCAGCGTATTGACAACACCCAACCCCATAACTCTGAATAATCTCACCCAGCAGCTTCATTAGATGTTAAATCTCATCGGGGACAGGATAGCCCCCTGTGGAACCCCACAGGTAAGCTCTCTTTTGCTAGAACAGCTGTCCCAGAGCAGCACCCTCTGAGACCTACCTGAGTGGAAGGACTGGAACCACTGCAATGCAGTGCCTCCGATACCTAATCCCCTCAGGTGGTCTAAGAGGATGTCGTGATCTACTGTATCAAAAGCTGCTGAGAGCTCTAGTGGGGCCATCTGTAAAGCCCCATAGGCAAAAAAAATGCCAAAGAGGTTTCTGAAGGTTGGCAATTATGCCCTTTTCCTGAGCCCCCTATTGTTAGTTTGACAGTGTCACTTTTAGGGTAAATGTAAAAAAAGACCCGTATTATACACTACTCTTCATATCCCAAAGGTGAATCAGTTAATGACACCATTCCTACTGAGTTGTGCACTGTTAAATACACATCATTTGACACAGCTGTCAGGGAAATAAAAAGACATGGTATTGGGGCTCTGCTAGCAACATGTGATGTTAAGGGGCTTTGCAGACCAACCTAAAGGGTCAGCCTGGGGGTGGAGTTGTGGCATGGCAGCTGCATGCTGGCCACCATGACTCCACCCTAACCTTGTCCTGATGCCGTGCACCTGTTCACACGGCGCACAGCATCAGGATGCCCTTTTGGCACAATGTGCGCACACGTGCACCAAAAGGCTGCGAAAAAGCTGCTGCCATGGCTGAAAGGGCAGCAAAATGCCACTCTTTTTGGGGGGGTGCAAGAGGGAGGATCAGGGCCACAACATGTGTTTGCCATGGCCTCAGACCACCACTTCCAGAGGCGGTTCTGTGCTGTTAGCATGGGTAGGCAGCACATGATGATCCACGTCAACGTGCAGCACCAGTGTCACCACCTTCTCAGATGCAGGCAGTAGCTTGTGAGCTGAAGGAACACCTCTCCACTTCCAAAGAGTAAAGAGAGTACAGACAGATGTCTCTCAGATGAGGGTTTAATCTTGCTTCCTTTATGTATAAGGCTATATACACAATCAAAGCAATGACTCTCAATGACATCAACCACCGTCAACCAACCAATCCACAACTCTACCAGACCAACAACTACCACACATGTATCCTGAGGCAACTCCCTTATATACCCAGGGCTCCATGTGGTCTTCTGGCCCTGCCTTTTCCTTTGGACACCTGTCACTCAACCATGGTGACTTGGCAGTTTTGTAGCCTTTTCTGTGCTTTCCAGTACCAGGTGACCATCAGCCGATGTCACTTCCGATGACTCAAGACCTGGGGGAAAGTGCTGTGTCATTATGGCTGCCAGTGACCCTTTCATGCCTGGTCAGTTGTGTATCAAACCACATTGAATATTTTCCCTGAGACACTGTCTTCACATGTGCTGCCCCTTTAGGCCGGTCTGCATCGGCCCTAAGTCTGCCTTTTGCTTGTTACCTGTTCAATCCAATGATTTTGAGCTTTTGGGGTTTTGCTTTAATAACATGCATTGCCAATAGGGTGTTCCATTTATTATGCAGCATTTGAAATGTTCAGCACATTTTTAGAATGGACTTTAAGGTTAAGACAGGACTAAGGGGATTTGTTCACTAGTTGGATGATTTTTTTGTTTATTGGGACATACGACATGAGTCAGTGCTAACATCTGTTGACACAATTTGAGTCATTGACAGATGAGCTTGTGGTTCCATTGGCACCAGAAATGTCTGAGGGCCCTGTTCAGTGTTTGACTTCTCTGGATATTGAAATTGACACAGTTAATCAGCTTTCTAGGCTACAAAATATGTTATGAGAGTTACAATTTAGGGTCCTCAAGTTCCATTCATTAAAAAAGGCTACTAGACAATTCCAAGAGTTGATTGGCTATCTCATTTTTGCCTGTAAGGAGATAGCTCCAAGTAGAGCCTTTCTCTGGCATGTTTGTGATGCTATCAAAGATGTGACACACCGCCACCATAGGATTCGTCTTATGAGGGGTATTCTGGACAACTTGGCAGTCTGGCCTGATTTCTTAAATAGTTTTAACGGGGTCTCATTTTGGAGATAGGAAAGAAAATTATAAAATGCACGTCAGCTGGCATCGGGTATAGTGGGTTCATTTGACTCATCAGCAGACTTTAACACTGGTGTTAGCAAGGGATTTTCTTTGAGGAGGAAAGCTGTAGTCCTCTTTCAGGTGCTAATTAAGACTTAGTATGGACACTGAAGAAACTGCTGCTGTCACCTGCAAAAACTGTGGGATGTTTGTCTTCTTACCTACAGATGTGGGGAACTTCACATGCTCCAAGTGCAAGTTGGTAGCCCTCTTGGAGGAGAAAGTCCAGCAGCGGGAGGCACGGGTAGCTACACTTCAGCATATTAGAGAGCAAGAGGCTTTCCTAGACAGAACAGAATGAACGGTCTTGGACGGGGACCACATAGAGGGAGTTGCTGGTGAAGAGAAGGTCACATCACAAACAAGGAGGTAGACAGCTGGAGGAATGTCATGTGCAGAAGTAGGGAGACCAGGGATCATTCTGGGAGCTTGCAGCTACAGAATCGATTTCAAGCTCTTTCCCTTATCAAGGAGGCCAAGGAGGAGCAGCATGGACAGACTTCAGGGACAGAGCAGGGGACCCTGGGAGTTCCACCGCAGGGAACAGTCACTGCTAAGCCTCGGAGGAGGCGTGTGGTCATGGTGGGGGACTCCTTGCTGAGGGGGAGAGAAGCAGTGATTTGTGGGCCTGACAAGATGTCTCGGGAGGTGTGTTATCTCCCTGGGGCAAAGATCCGAGATGTGACAGAGAGGCTGACAAGACTGGTCAAGCCTCCTGACCAATACCCCTTCCTTTTGGTCCATGTGGGAATGAATGACACAGCAAGACACAGCCTTCAGAACATCAAAAGGGATTACGAGGCTCTAGGTAAGAAGCTGAAAGAAATGGAGGCACAGATTGTCATCTAATCTCTTCTGCCAGTTGAAGGGCATGGTCCAGGCAGAGTGAGGAAAATAGCAGATGTCAACAACTGGCTCCGCAGATGGTGTTGTCGAGAACGATTTGGATTCTTAGATCATGGGCTGCGGTTCCATGACGGCAGACTCCTGGCAAGGGACGGGCTGCATCTCAAGCCAGTTGGAAGAAACATTTTTGCCAAGAGTCTCAAGAATTTAATCAGGAGGGCTTTAAACTAAGTTATGTGGGGAAGGGAGACAGCGTCCTGGAAGACAAAAGGACTGGAAAAAATAATAAAATTGTCATAGAGGAAACAAGGCAAACAGTACAGGGACCCAACAGTGGGAGGCAAAAAAACGTGCACAGGCAGCAAGTAAGGGGGATATATGGTCTTAGATGTCTCTACACTAATGCACAGGGCATGGAAAATAAGCAAGATGAACTTGAACTCCTAGCACAGCAAAGCAAATATGATATAATAGGCATCACTGAAACCTGGTGGGATGAGTCTCATGACTGGAATGTAGAAATACAGGGGTATAACCTTTTCAAGAGAAACAGGCCAAACAGGAAAGCAGGAGGAATAGCATTATATGTCAGGGATATTTACACTAGTGAAGAAATCCAGGACATCAATCCTGGAAGCCAGGTGGAGAGCATCTGGATAAAAATTAAAGGGGAAGGAAACAACAGGGATGTTATTGTGGGAATCTACTACAGACCCCCAAGTCAGCCTGAGAAATTGGATGATGCCTTTCTAGAACAGATGACCACACACTCAGAAAGGAGAAATATAGTAGTGATGGGTGACTTCAACTATCCTGATATTTGCTGGAAGTCAAACTCAGCAAAATCCTCAAGGTCTAGCAAATTCCTCACTTACCTGGAAGACAATTTCATTGTCCAAAAGGTGGAAGAGGCAACAAGGGAGTGAGCCATTTTGGATCTGATCCTAAATAACAGAGAAGACAGAGGGCCTAAGCAGACTGCCAGAAATAGTGCACATTAAATTGAGGCACTGCCCTGGCTCAGTGCTAGGGAATCATGGGAACTGTAATTTATTGTGGCACCAGAGCTCTCTGACAGAGAAGGCTCAATGTCTCAGAAAAAAATACAATTTCCATGATTCCCTAGCACTGAGCCAGGGCAGTGCCTCAATTTAATGTGCACTATTTCTGGCAGTCTGCTTAGGCCTTTAGTTAATGGGTAGCAAGTGGTTGGATCCATAGGTTGGAATGATCATGTCCTCCTGGAGTTTATTATACAGTGGAAAGGAGAAGCCAGGCATAGTCAGACATGCATTCTAGACTTTTTTTTGATAAAACTACCAGCTTGGTAGATGAAGGGAATGCTCTGGATATAGTATATCTTGATTTCAGTAAGGCCTTTGAGAACAAGCTGGTAAAATGTGGGCTAGACAAAGTAACTATTACATGGATTTGTAATTGGTTGACTGGCCAAACCCAAAGGGTGCTCAACAATGGCTCCTTTTCAACCTGGAAAGAAGTGACCAGTGGGGTGCCACAGGGTTCTGTCCTGGGCCCAGTGCTATTCAATATCTTTATTAATGACTTGGATGACAGTATTCGGGGCACAGTTATCAAATTTGCAGATGACACCAAATTAGGAGGATTAGCTAATACCCCAAAGGACTGGATCAAAATTCAAAATGACTTGAACAGATTAGAAAGCTGGGCCAAAGCTAACAAAATGAAATTCAACACGGAGAAATGTAAGGTACTGCACTTAAGGCGGAAAAATGAAAAGCACAGATATATGATGGGGGACACATGGCTGAATGAGACTATGTCTGAAAGGGATCTAGGAATCCAGGTGGACCACAAGTTGAACATGAGTCAACAGTGCAATGCAGCAGCTAAAAAGGCCAATGCAATTTTAGGCTGCATCAGTAGAAGTATAGTGTCTAGATCAAGAGAAATAATAGTGCCATTCTATTCTGCTTTGGTCAGGCCTCACCTGGAATACTGTGTCCAGTTCTGGGCACCACAACTCAAAAAGGATGTGGAAAAACTGGAGCGTGTCCAAAGGAGGGCAACTAAAATGGTGAAGAGTCTGGAAACCCAGCCCTATGAGGAACGACTCAGTGAGCTGGGGATGTTTAGCCTGGAGAAGAGAAGGTTGAGAGGTGATATGGTAGCCGTGTTTAAATATTTGAAGGGATGTCATATTGAAGAGGGAACAAGCTTGTTTTCTGCTGCTCCAGAGACTAGGACCCGAAACAATGGATGTAAGCTCCAGGAAAAGAGATTTCACCTCAACATTAGGGGGAACTTCCTAACAGTAAGGGTGGTTCAACAGTGGAACACACTCCCTCGGAGAGTAGTGGAGTCTCCTTCCTTGGAGGTCTTTAAGCAGAGGCTGGATGGCCATCTGTCAGGGATGCTTTGATTGGGAGTTCCTGCATAGCAGGGGATTCGACTGGATGGCCCTTGTGGTCTCTTCCAAATCTATGATTGCATGACTGTGGTGTATATTTTCAAGGTAGGTGGTGTGCAATGGTCATCTGTCAGGGATGCTTTGATTGGGAGTTCCTGCATGGTAGGGGATTCGACTGGATGGCCCTTGTGGTCTCTTCCAACTCTATGATTCTATGACTGTGGTGTATATTTTCAAGGTAGGTGGTGTGCAATGGCCATCTGTCAGGGATGCTTTGATTGGGAGTTCCTGCATGGCAGGGGATTCGACTGGATGGCCCTTGTGGTCTCTTCCAACTCTATGATTCTATGACTGTGGTGTATATTTTCAAGGTAGGCGGTGTGCACAACTTTGGCCAGATTCCATCACAGATGGAATCATGACTGATTAAATTTGTTTGGAGTTTTCTCTTGTTGCTGTCTGGATTTGGGAGGTTGAATTTGCCAATGTATCTGTTCATTTCTGGCGCAATAATTTATCTACCATACAGGTTATAAACTACTTAACATCCAAATCTTTCAAAGTCATGAGATTTGTTAGGGCCCTTACTTGACAGTGAATAATAATAATAATAATAATAATAATAATAATAAATTTTATTTTTATACCGCCCATTGGTAATCCAATCCAGGCGGTTTACAGCATAAAAATTAGCATACAACGTAAAACAACATTTTCCCTTCCCCCCTTAAAACGTTATTAAACCACATTATAATTAAAACCATTTAGCAATAAAAAAACAAAAATTAGAATTAAAACAATACAATCATAACAACCCCTGTGACTGTCTTCCAAGAAAACGGGGGTTCTAGAGGTTCTGCTGAGGATGGGGGGGAACCCAAGGCCGGGATAGATATATAGTCCGGAAAGGCCTGCCAGAAGAGATCCGTCTTGACAGCCTTTTTGAAGCTGTCCAAAGATGTTAACTGATGGATCTAATCCGGCAGGCTGTTCCAAAGCTTGGGGGCGACAATAGAGAAAGCACTCTGGGACGTAGCTGAGATCCTCGATTTTTGAGGCTCCAGCAAGTTCCTCCCAGAGGACCGGAGTGCGCGGGGAGGATTATATGGGAGGAGGCGGTTTCTGATATAGCTTGGACCCAAGGCATTTAGGGCTTTAAAGGTAATAACCAACACCTTGTACTGGGCCCGGAAACCAATAGGCAGCCAGTGGAGGGACCTCAAAACCGGAGTGACGTAGTCCCTCATAGATGTCCCAGATACAAGCCTGGCCACCATATTTTGAACCAACTGTAGTTTCCGAAACAAGCACAAGGGTAGCCCCATGTAGAGCGCATTACAGAAGTCCAGGCGTGAGGTTACCAGCGCGTGCACAACTGTCTCAAGATCCCTTACTTCCATAAAAGTGCGTAGCTGGCGTATCAGCCAAAGCTGATAACAGGCACTCCTGACTGTCGCATTTACCTGATTTGTCATCATGAGCAACGAGTCAAGGAGCACCCCCTGACTGCAAACACAGTCCCTGGAGAAGAGTGTGACCCCATCCATGACTGGAGGTTGCAACCCAATTCTTGGTTTCGGGGCCGCTACCGTGAGCACCTCCATCTTGTCTGGATTCAGTTTCAATCTGTTTTTCCTCATCCAGCCCATTACCGCCTAAAGACATTCATTGAGAGAAGAGACGCCATTGGAATTTGAGGCCGACAAACGAGACATGGAAAAATAGATTTGGGTGTCATCAGCGTACTGATAACACCCAGCACCATAACTCCATATAATCTCACCCAGTGGCTTCATATATATTTTAAATAACATCGGGGACAAGATAGCTCCCTGAGGGACCCCACAAGTGAGGTCCCTCTTACTGGAGCAACTGTCCCCAAGCAGCACCCTCTGGGATCTGCCCGAGAGGAAGGACCGGAATCACTGCAGTGCAGTGCCCCCAATACCTAACCTCCTCAGACGGTCCAAGAGGATGCCATGGTCTATCGTGTCAAAAGCCGCTGAGAGGTCTAGGAGCACCAACACGGTCACACTACACTTGTTAAAGCTCAGATGCAGATCGTCGGTCAAGGCAACCATGGCAGTCTCAACCCCAAAGGCTGTCCTAAAGCCGGTTTGAAATGGGTCTAGATAATTGGTTTCATCCAAGACAGCTTGGAGCTGAAGAGCAACCGCCCCCTCGATCACCTTGCTCAAAAATGGCAACAGAGAAACAGGCCTATAGTTACTCATATCCAGGGGGTCCAGGGAAGGTTTTTTCAGAAGCAGCCTAACAGCCGCTTCCTTCAGACAAAATGGAACATGTCCTTCCCTGAAGGATGCATTGATGATATCCGTGAGGAATCTCCTCAATGCATCCCCCCCTGGATGGCCAGCTATGATGGCCAAGGGTCGAGAGGGCAGGTTGTTTTCCTCACCTTACCAGGCAACTTGTCCACGTCCTCGGTACTCACAGATTGGAGCTGATCCAGTATAACTTCATCGGCGGAGTCTCTGGACACCTCGCCTATAGGCTCTGTTTCAATAGTGGCATCTAAGTCGGATCTCATCTGAGAAATTTTATCTGCAAAGAAGTTGTTAAACACGGCACAGCAGGTCGTTGTTGGGTCAAGTAAGGGATTTGGCACAGGGGACACCTGTGTCATCTCCCTCACCACCCTAAACAGCTCTGCTGGACGAGACTCTGCAGACGCAATACATGCAGAGGAGAAGGATCTCTGTGTTGCATGTATTGCCTCCCGATAGGAGCAAAGATAGTTCCTATGGTGAGTTCTGTCAGATAGGAGTTGAGTCTTCTGCCACCTGCACTCTAGTCATTGTCCAAACCGCTTCATTCTCTTAAGCTCTGGTGTGAAACATGGCCTTTGATTTGTAGTGGGATGGCAAGGACACTTGGGAGCGATCGTGTCGACAGCCCTGGTAAGATTGGTGTTCCAGGTTTTAACCAGAGCGTCGACAGTGTCGCCGGCATTCCCAACCATTAAACCCTCTAAGGCTCTCTGGAATCTGATAGGCTCCATTAGCCTTCGAGGGCCGACCATTCTAATAGGTCCACCACCCCCAGTGGGGCAGAGATTTGCTCTCAGTTAAAATTTCCATACATTATTAAATATTATTAAATATTTCCATACAATATTAAAATTTACATACATATATATTAATACAATTTAAACAACATAAAAATCCCAAATCCCACCCGTCCTTTAATAAGTAAGGGTTCTTCTTATTCTAGGTCGGGTGGTGCTGGGCTTAGTGTGTCTCCCCCAGATGACATCGGATGGAATAGAGGGAGGGCTCTTCTTCTTATTCCAGGCCCGATGGTGCTGGGCCTAGTGTCTCTCCCCCAGATGACATCGGATGGAATGGAGGGAGGGCTCTTCTTCTTATTTTAGGCCCGATGGTGCTGGGCCTAGTGTCTCTCCCCCAGATGACATCGGATGGAATGGAGGGAGGGCTCTTCTTCTTATTTTAGGCCCAATGGTGCTGGGCCTAGTGTCTCTCCCCCAGATGACATCGGATGGAATGGAGGGAGGGCTCTTCTTCTTCTTCTTAGCTCTGGTGTGAAACATGGCCTTTGATTTGTAGTGGGATGGCAAGGACACTTGGGAGCGATCGTGTCGACAGCCCTGGTAAGATTCGTGTTCCAGGTTTTAACCAGAGTGTCGACAGTGTCGCCGGCATTCCCAACCATTAAACCCTCTAAGGCTCTCTGGAATCTGATAGGCTCCATTAGCCTTCGAGGGCGGACCATTCTAATAGGTCCACCACCCCCGGTGGGGCAGAGATTTGCTCTCAGTTCCATCTTGACCAGGAAATGATCCATCCATGACAATGCGGAGGTGCTAATAACCTCTGCCCATGGATATTCCTGTTCCGTACTGAAGACAGCATCGAGTGTATGACCTGCACAATGTGTGGGCCCGTTGACCAGTTGGGATAGGCCCATGTTTGTCATGGTCTCCATGAACTCCCGAGCCGCGCCTGTTAAATTGGACTCAAGCAGAATGTTGAAGTCCCCCAAAACTAAAAGTCTGGGAGACTCCAACAACACCTCTGAGACCAACTGTGTCAGCTTGGTCAGGGAGTCTGCTAGAGAACGGGGTGGCCGGTAGACTAGCAAAATCCCCAAACTATCCCTTGTCTTCAGGCTAAGGTACATACACTCAAAGTGGACCTTGTTCCGGACAGGTATCCTGGTCAAGGTCAGGTGATTTTTATGAACTAGAGCCACTCCGTCCACCCACCCCCCACCCACTTCCCCTCACCTGCTCACTGACAGAGTACCCGGCTGGGAGGGCTTGCACCCAGGTGACTGCGCTATCCTCCCCCAGCCAAGTCTCTGTAAAGCAAGCCAGGCCAGCATCCTCATCCAGAAGGAGGTCATGGATGATATGAGTCTTGTTTTTAACCGACCTGGCATTGCAGAGGAGCAGAGTGAGGTTCTGTGTAATGGTTGGTCTGCTCTCCAAGCCATTCTGAGAAAGAGAAGGAACTGAAGGTGGGATAGCTTTCAAACAGCGATCCCGTCTTCTTTTGTAACATTTGTTCCTTCTATTCCAACCATATCTCCCATTCCCCAGCACAACTCCAATAGCCGCCCTTGCCACATTCCCAGCCCTACAGCTGGTGTTGCTGCTGCGCTACCGGGGGATTGCCTCTTAAAGGCACCAGGAGATGGAGGGCAGTCCCAAGGCTCCTTGAAGTCTTCTCCCCCAGCCCTACAGCTGGTGTTACTTAAAGGCACCAGGAGATGGAGGGCACTCCCAAGGCTCCTTGGAGTCTTCTCCCCAGCCCTACAGCTGGTGTTACTGCTGCACTGCCAGGGGTCACCTTTTAAAGGCACCAAGAGATGGAGGGCGGTCCCAAGGCTCCTTGGATTCTTCTCCCCAGCCCTACAGCTGGTGTTACTGCTGCGCTGCCGGGGGTCACCTCTTAAAAGCACCAGGAGATGGAGGGCGGTCCCAAGGCTCCTTGGAGTCTTCTCCCCCAGCCCTACAGCTGGTGTTACTGCTGTGCTGCCGGGGGTCACCTTTTAAAGGCACCAAGAGATGGAGGGTGGTCCCAAGGCTCCTTGGAGTCTTCTCCCCCAGCCCTACAGCTGGTGTTTATGTCACAACATCCTTTTTACAGCTTGCCACATGCCAGGAATAGATAAGGAAATAACTGACTCTCTTTCTGGAACACAGAGAGAGCAACTTCAGGAAGTTCAATCATGCCAGAACCAATGCAACTAATAATAATAATAATAATAATAATAATAATAATAATAATTTATATCCCGCCCCTCTGCAGAGCAATCGGGGCGGCTTACAATATTAAAATTTCCATACATATATATTAATACAATTTAAACAACATAAAAATCCCAAATCCCACCCGTCCTTTAAGAAGTAAGGGTTCTTCTTACTCTAGGCCAGGTGGTGCTGGGCTTAGTGTCTCTCCCCCAGATGACATCGGATGGAATGGAGGGAGGGCTCTTCTTCTTATTCCTGGCCCGATGGTGCTGGGCCTAGTGTCTCTCCCCCAGATGACTTCGGATGGAATGGAGGGAGGGCTCTTCTTCTTATTTTAGGCCCGATGGTGCTGGGCCTAGTGTCTCTCCCCCAGATGACATCGGATGGAATGGGGGGAGGGCTCTTCTTCTTATTTTAGGCCCGATGGTGCTGGGCCTAGTGTCTCTCCCCCAGATGACACTGGATGGAATGGAGGGAGGGCTCTTCTTCTTACACTAGGCCCGATGGTGCTGGGCCTAGTGTCTCTCTCCCAGATGACATCGGATGGAATGGAGGGAGGGCTCTTCTTATTATTCCAGGCCCGATGGTGCTGGGCCTAGTGTCTCTCTCCCAGATGATACTGGATGGAATGGAGGGAGGGCTCTTCTTCTTATTCCAGGCCCAATGGTGCTGGGCCTAGTGTCTCTCCCCCAGATGACATCGGATGGAATGGAGGGAGGGCTCTTCTTCTTATTTTAGGCCCGATGGTGCTGGGCCTAGTGTCTCTCCCCCAGATGACATCGGATGGAATGGAGGGAGGGCTCTTCTTCTTATTTTAGGCCCGATGGTGCTGGGCCTAGTGTCTCTCCCCCAGATGACACTGGACCTTTGGAGGCTTGACAGTGCAAAGTAGTGTATGTTATTGGGTTGTCCACTGCACATAACACCAGAAAGAGTTATCTCAGAGCTGTGGATGAGTTTTCAGTGTTTCAAAAACAGGAGAGGTTGGGTTGACAAGTTAACTGTGCAGACTTATTGCAATTTTATGTAGTGCTCCATAACAGGGGTTTGTCTCCACAGTCAATTAAGGGCATGTAATCTGCAATTGCCTTTTGGCTTAAGGCACAAGCCATTACAGATACTATTGCAGATTTCAGGATATGTAAGGTCCTCAAGGGCTGGTCCAGACAAAGATCCAAAAAAAGATGATCCACAAATAGTAATTATATTTTGCCCTATATTCCCTCCCAGAACAGAAGTGTGGCTTATAATATTTTTTAAAAAAAGTACAGTTTAAAGCATACAAAAATAGTACATTAAAACAGAATTGAATTACTACAATATTAAAACAAATTTTATGTTAAATATAAAATACAGTTTAAAAAGATAAAAATGTTTAAAACACATAAAAACACTATAACACCCCAGCCCATTAAAAAAAAAAATATTCTGTTTTAAATACCTGTCTGAACAGGAAGGTTTTAGCCTGTCTGCAGAAGGACAACAAGGAAGGAGCCATTCTGGCTTCCCTGGGAAGGGAGTTTCACAGTCTACGGGCATGGAACAGGCCTCTCTTGTGTCTCCACCAAACATGCTTGTGATAGTGTTGGGATGGAGGTGTTGGGATGGAGAGAAGGACCTGTCCTGAGGATCTCAGAGACCGGGCTGGCTCATATAGGGAGATATGGTCTGTTAAATAGCCTGGACCTGAGCCATATAGGGCTTTGTAGGTCATAACCAGCACTTTGAATATTTCCTGGAAACAAAGTGGTAGCCAGTGGAGCTGTTTCAACAGGGCATTGTGTGTTATTTATAGCCTGCCCCCATTAACAGCCTGACTGCAGCTTTTTGGACCAGCTGAAGTTTCTGAACACTCTTCAAAGGCAATCCCAAGTAGAGCATGTTACAGTAGTGCAAACAGGAGATATATACTATTGTGGCCATATCCGGTATCTCAATTTCAAAAAAACGTTGTACAAAAACAGTTCTTAAAGTGTTAGCCACAGTTTGGCCTATTCTTTGTTCTTCACCTTATGAAACTCTACTTTTTCAAGTGGCTGCACTAACAGCCTTTTTAGGGGCACTGAGGCTTAGCAAACTTGTGGTTGCATCTAAAACTGGCAAGTGCAGTAAGCCCTACAGTTTGGTGCTGTTAGTTTTTTACAACAAACAATATGGCTTAATGTTAGATTATCCAAAACATAAAAGGGCTACACATTTACAGTGCCACCCTTGTAGCGATCATTTTATTTGCCCTGTCAGGGCTTTAAGGGAGTACATTCAGGTCAGGGGTGGGGCCATAGTGTGGAGCCATTTTTCTGCCATAACAATTGTTCTTCTTTGACAACATTTCAGTTTTGGAGTATCACAACCAGGGCTCTCTCTGCTGTCGTTTGTGAGGGATTACATTTGGAACACACTCCTTTCAGATTGGAACAGCTTCTACAGCACCGATGTTGGGGCTGGAATGTTGAGCTATATAAAAAATTGGACATTAGAAGTCTGGTGTATATTGTACCTATGTGAGGCCATTACAGTTTTAATGTTTGTTTTGTTCTTTTCAGATTTTATGTTCCGGTTGGTTAGACACTATGTGTTGATCTGTAGCAACAGTATCATATATTGGGCAGCTCATCAAGCCAGATCAAGCCACTTTGGAACCCATTTGGGAATGGTAGACAAGCTATTGTTTGATTCAATGGGGGGAGGGTCCTTTGTAAGAGCCCTGGTGGTGCAGTGGTTAAATGTCTGTACTGCAGCCACTCACTCATAGACCACAAGGTTGCGAGTTCAATACTAGCCAGGGCTCAGGCTAGACTCAGGCCTGCATACTTCCGAGGTTGCTAAAATGAGTACCCAACTGTTGGGGGGCAATGAGCTTACAGTTGTAAACCGCTTAGACATCCCATAGCGCGATATGAAGCGGTATATAAATGAAGCCACTTTGCTTTTGCTTTGTTGGGAAAGTTTGATGCCTATGTTGTTTAGAGATTGTTCAGAGCCCCTGCCACATGTTTCAGTCATTCATTTGGGTGGTATTGACCTCAGCTTGTTGAAAGGTAAAGTTTTTATTCTACAGGAAATCTATGACATGAGAACTATAAAAAAAACTATGGCCACATATAGAGCTATTATGGCCAGATTGCTCCCGTGTCAAATATGGTGATGTGGAGGAGAGCACTGTCTGCTTAAATGAGCCAGAAGGTGGGTCAATAAGGAGATCTGTAATGCTATGGACAGAGAACTCTACAAGGCTGACGACATACATCTTTCTGACACTGGGAATGAGATCTTTCTTAGAGATCTGCAATTGGGGGTGAGGGCTTGCTTTGCCAGCCTGGTGGTGGATAGGGGCTAAGCAGATGATTGCTCCATATCTGTGGCTGTATTGGGGTGGGGGATATGAGATTTGATGAACACCTATAGTACCCCTTTTGATGAAACTTTGCTGCATGATGGGGTGAGCTCCTGTCACTAGTCTCAGCTTCTGCCAACCTAGAAGTTTGAAAGCCTGCAAATGTAAGTATATAAATAGGTACCACTTTGGTGGGAAGGGAAACAGAGTTTTGTGCAATCATGCTGGCCACATGACCACAGAGTAGTTTCTGACAATGCTGGCTCTTCGGCTTAATCACAAAGATGAGCATCGCCCCCTATGGTCGGACATTACTTGATAACCTTGTCAACAGGGAATACCTTTACCTTTGCCTTGGTCTCTACAACTACTTCTTTAGATACACTGACCTTGGGGCTGGTTTGAGATAACCTCTCACTTAAGTTCTATGAGTTCAGTGAGGAAATCTCAGGTTGGCTTCCAGATGTGGGCCAGCTGGGGAGCAACCCAATTTTGGTTATCCTTGGGGCTCAGGTGTTTTCTCCCAGGGGAAGTTGGGGAAATGGTCTGGAAAAAGAACAGCTGCTCCCACACTAGGTTGCAGATCTCAAGAAAAAAATATTTAACTATGGGAGGATGCAGATGGGCAGTCCTGGGCCACCCTAGGAAGTGGAGGATTGGGGCCACTGCTACCACATGCAGCAGCCCCGATCTTCCCTTTTGCCGGCCTGGAAAAGAGCAGCAAAATGTCGCTCCTTTCAAAGCCGGCAAAAGGGTGCCCTAAGAGCTGCCACGCAGCTCTTTAGCACCCCTTCCGGTGCAACGCATCAGGACACTGCGCCGGAAGGACGTCCTGATGCCGCACGCCATGTGTAATGGCACTCGGCATCACAATGTCCTTGGCATGGGGTTGGGGCACCTGGCGTGTGGCTGCCCCTCCCCATCCCTGCCTCTAGGCCAGCCCATTGTGAGGCCCAGGTGAGGCCTGACCAAAGAAGAGTGGAGTGTCAGTATTACTTCCCTTGATTTAGACACTATACTTCTATTGATGCAGCCTAGAATCACATTGGCCTTTTCAGCTGCTGTATCACACTGTTGATTTATGTTCAACTTGTGCTCTACTAGAAGTCCTAGATCCCTTTCACATGTAGTCTCATGTAGGTGTCACCCATCCTATAGCTATACATTTCATTTTTATTTAATTTTTTGCCCTGAGTGCAGTATCTTAAGTTTCTCTTTGTTGAAATTCATTTTGTTAGCTTTGGCTCAGCTTTCTATTAGGTCATTTTGAATTTTGATCCTTTCCTCTGAGGTATTAAATATTCCTCCTAATTTTAGGCCTCTACAGACTGGCCCAAAGGGCTGGCCTGGAGGCAGGGATGGGGAGGGGCAGTTGCACGTGAGGCATCCCAACCCCACACTGAGGACGTCATGACTCCGCGCGCCATTACACATGGCGTGCAGCATCAGGACATCCTTCCAGCACAGTGTCCTGATGTGCTGTGCTGGAAGGGCACTAAAGAGCCGCATGGCGGCTCTTAGGGAACCATTTTGCCAGCTCTGAAAGGAGCGGCATTGTGCTGCTCTTTTCCTGGCTGGCAAAAGGGAGGATCAGGGCCGCCGCATATGGTAGCAGTGGCCCCGATCCTCTGCTTCCTGGGGTGGCCCAGGGCACCCATCTGCATCCCCCCTTTGTGTCATCTGCAAATTTGATAACCTTGTCCTCTATTATTTCATCCAAGATAAACATCCAAGTGTTTATATGCCGCATTCCGCAAGTGGCTTGCAGCTGGCTCAAACCACTACAGAGCAGGAAAAGCTGGCTTTTTGTCAGCTGAAAAAAGAACCAGATCTTTGCTGCTCCTATTTTTGCCATCTTCAAGGTGGATTGGGGCTGTGGCGTATGCATACTGCAGCCCCAATCTGCCTTGGTTGTGTTGGCTTGAAGCCTCCACTTCAGTTTGATCTGTTTCACCCATACATTTTCTAGACTGAAACAGAGCTTGGAAAGGGGGGGGGGGTTCCTACCCTCTCCACATTTAGTGGTTTAATATGTAACTGATGGCAACACACACACACACACAAAGTAATTTGGATTTGTTAATTTATGTATTTTTAAAAATTGTAATGTTTTTATCATTGATTCAATTGCTTGCTGCTTTTCCATTATCTTTTACCAAGTTATAGGACTGATAAAAAGACAAAACTTGAAAAATTCACTTAGAAGGCATCTAAAAATGCATTAGAATGCCCTTGAAAAATGCCTTTATTAAATGTAGAGAAAGAAATTTAATGTGTTCCCATTTATTATGTTATTTCTAAAATATAAATTCATTATTTAGTATAGATTAAGGGGGGTTGCAGACTGCCAGAAATAGTGCAAATTGAGTCCACTTTTAGGATTAGTGTTAGGGTTAGGGAATGATGGGAACTGTATTTTATTGTGGCACAAGAGCTCTCTGACAGAGAAGGCTCATTGTCTCAGAAAAAAACAAAACAATTCCCATGATTCCCTAGCACTAACCCTAACCCTAAAAGTGGACTCAATTTGCACTATTTCTGGCAGTCTGCAAACCCCCCCCCCCCCCCGTCTTGCTTATCTGAAATGCTTGAGACCAGAGTTGTTTTGGACTTTGGATTCCCCCCCCCCCCCCCAATTTTGGAATATTTACATATACAGTGGACATCTTATCCACTGGAGTTGGTTTCAGGACTTCTTGTGTATATCAAATCTGTGGATGCTCAAATCTCATTGTATGCAATGGCATAATAAAATGGCATCCCTTATATAAAATGGCAAAATCAAGGTTTGTTATCTGAATTTTGTTTTTGTTGTTGTTTTGAGTATTTCAAACCATGAATGGTTGAATCCATGGATGCAGAATCCATGGGTATGGAGGTCTGACTACATAATGAGATATCTTGGTGGTGTGAGCTAAATCTAAACATGAAATTCATTTATGTTTTGTATACACCTTATACACTTAGCCTAAAATTAGTTTTATGCATAATGGTTTTTTTTAATAATTTTGTGCATGAAACAATGTTTGTGTACATTGAACCATCAGAAAGCAAAGGTATCACTGTCCCAGCCTCCTATGTGGACAATTTTGGATTTCAGAATTCTGGATAAGGGATACTCATCCTGTAATTACAAAAAAAGTAACTTGCTAAAAATAACTATGGGCCTTTGCAGACTGCCAGAAATAGTGCAAATTGAGTCCACTTTAAGGGTTAGGGTTAGTGCTAGGGAATCATGGGAATTGTTGTTTTTTTCTTGAGACATTGAGCCTTCTCTGTCAGAGAGCTCTGGTGCCACAATAAAATACAGTTCCCATGATTCACTAACCCTAACCCTAACCCTTAAAGTGGACTCAATTTGCACTATTTCTAGCAGTCTGCAAAGGCCCTATGTTTCTTGAAGCTAATTATTTCTAAGTTCTAGATAGAAGACAGCATCAATGGACCTAATAAAAGCATTTCCCATTCCCACTGGCAACCCTATTTTCTCTCCATATTTTCATTCTCATAAAGCAACTATCCTCATGCAGACACAGAAGACAGAGAAATTGATTTCACTGAAGAACCAACATAAACTGATTTTCCTGTTTTAGGATTGTTCCTGATTTTGTATCTGAAAAGGTAAGAAGCAATATAATGTCTTTGTAAATTGTCTTGTGCTAATAAGGGGTGCCAACTGAAAAGTCAAACTCTAGGTTACAAGAGCTCACATGTGTTTAAAAATTGAATTAAAGCAACATAATATTTTAAAAATTAGTCAGACGTCTGGCTCATGCAGCAGAAATGCTCTGTTAACACAAGGATACAGATTTTTAAGTGACTGATCTTCCATGGTCCAGCGGAGAACAGGCTGGGAATATTAGTAATCTTCAAAGCTTGATTGCTTTTTCTCATAGCGTTACAAAATTAGTGGGTGAAAGAATGTGTAATTTATCCAGGTCTCAGAAAAGCCATGGATGCAAAATCTTTACTTAAAAAAATTAAATTCAATTTGGCTCAGACATGGAGTAATGCCACTTGGATTTTGAAATGACTGGCTGAATGCAAACATAACATAATGAGAAATGGCACCATGCCAAATTGTGGGGAGATTGCCATAGTGGGATGTTACAGAGGTTTTGTGTTACTTAACATCTTCATAAACAATTTGGATGAAGGTGTGACACTGCATGTTAATGAAATTTATGCATGATAGTTGACCAGGTGCTAAGGCATGTACTGGCCAAAATAGAGAATGGTCTAAGAGATTGCCTTCATGCCTTGGCATAGCCCCAAGATGGTCAGCAACATCAATCCAACTTGGATCCCAGTAGATAAGCTTTTGAATGGAAACAGGAGCAGTCATAAATTAACCAAAGTTCAAGTATTAGATTAGACAAGCAAGAATCAAAAGGCAAGCAAGTGAAAATTCAGAGCAAGACAGGAGACTGGGTTCCAAAGGGCCAGGGACAGACACAGAATCTGTCAAAGTCATGAAGTAAATATATGAATAATGCTCACTAATACTCAATTCTTTGGTGGAATAAAATGTTGTCTCAATAGGAGACACTTCACCAAGGAAAAGAACACGAACAGTGAGTTTGTTAGCATTTTGTATCAACAACAGCAACAACAATTCATTATTATGGTCCAGAGACCCAGCAAAATCAAATCTACCACATATAAAATAAATTAAGAATAAAAGGAACAATTAATCAATTTATACAGACAGAACTTATTTCAGACATTTTTTCCACAATACAGAGGTTAACTATTCTCTGATCCTGACTTCCTCAGATAAAAACTTGACAACACCCAAAGTCACACTGGGAATCTTATCTTCTAAAAAGAATTTGACATAACATTGGTCCTATTTTGATGATAGATTTGCCTTTAATGGATTACTCATATATTGTTGATCCTGCTTGTAGAATCCACAAGACAAAAGAATCTGCTTCATGGGTTCTATTTTCTGATTACTTCAGGGACATAATCCCCCCCCCCATTATTTTAATATATTGTACTAACAAAAAAGATGTCATGTCCCATTAAAAACCAACAATCCACACCTCCATTGTTTCATGTGTCTTCTCCTTCAGTTCATTCCTATTTTTCAATTTAATTTTTATTATGCATTGAAATCCCCCTTACTTTTTACCATTTTACATTTTACCATACATGATTGAATTTATCGACTTTATTCTTTATCTTGTTTCTTCTTTATCAATATTTCCTTTATTGCCATTCTACCTAATGCAAAACTGTACATATTAGGATCTATATATTTTCCCCCAAAATGTTAATATGCATATCTTGTATCTTGAATTACTTATTAATTAACTGGTAATTCTATCTTTCTTATTCCATTCAATTTTAACAGCTTGTTCTCCCCAATTTTCTCTCAGCTATTCTCCCACATTTTTCCAATCTTATATATTTTTACTGATTTTAGTGCTTTGTTCTTGATTATAATTGTTAACATCCAACTTCTGTTGTAGGAATTAATTTCTCTTTCCATTTTTGGGCAAAAACAATCCTTGCTGCAGCTATCATGTAGAGTGTGACTTTGGTACATTTCCCCTCTACTTGGTACATACATCTCTGGTGTCATTTCCATGTTGATTTTTTTTTTGACATTGTATCATGTATTTGTTTCCAATACTTCTTTGTTTTATCACATTACCATCACATGTGGTAGAAGGAGCAATTTTTTTTGCTACATTTCCAATACATTCCAGAATTTTTATACATCTTTGCCAACTTTATTGGGGTCAGGTGGCACCAGTAGAGCATTTTATAGTAGTTTTCCTTCAATTCAATATTTAACATAAAGTTTAAACTTTTATTCTATGATATTTCCCATTTTTCTAATAGTATTGGATGGCTTGTTTTATGGGCCCATTTTATTGTGCTTTCCTTAATTATCTCATGTTCCCTTTCTCTTTTAAGTAGTACTTTATACATATTGGCAATTGTGTGGTTGTCGCTCATAAATATTTTGTCTAGTTTGTTTTCTTCTTTTTCTTCTTGTTTTTAACTGCCCTTGAGTCAACTGCAATTCATGGCTGCCCTATGGATGTCCTCATCCTCAGCTCCTGCAGGCCCAGGCCCATGTGTTCCCAAATTGAGTTTAACCATCTGGCATTTTGTCTTCCTCTTTTTCTTCTGCTTTCTATCTTTCCTAGCATAATTGCCTTTTATAATGATTATTTTTTTCCTCATGATGTGGCCAAAGTACAACAGCCTCAATTTAGTCATCTTGGCTTCCAGGGATAGTTCAGGCTGGATCTGTTCTTTTTTTGCTCAGTTTTCATGTCTCTTTTTGTAAATAATTCTTTAAAATACCTATGGAATGATTTCTTCAATTTAGTTTGATGTGATATTATCTCAGGTCCTTCTTTAATTTTCCAAATCATATTTCTTTGCCGATTTTTCCTCAGTTTCCAAGCCAACCATTTTCCAGTTTTATTCGCATATTCAAAAAATCTTTGGTAAATTTGATTTTCTTTTCCATCTCATCTACCATCATTATAGAAATTTGTTTTTGTAAGATTTGAATTTCAGATCTCAGATCACTATCTTCCGGATTCAACTTTAGTTGCTGTTCTTTACCTCTGATTTCATTCAATATTTGCTCCATTTTGAAACCTTTCTTTTTCTTCTTTTGAGCACCTTTTTGAATAAAAAAATCTCTCATGACTGCTTTTGAAGTGTCCCATACATTTGTATTTTCACCTCCTTATTTAAATTTTCCAAAAAGAAATAATTCAAACTTTTTGCTGCTTCTTTTACAATCTCTTCATCTCTTAAAAGTGATTCATTTAATCTCCACCTAAATTCTTTTTTCCTTGTTTTAATTTCCATAGTTATGGGTTTATGATCCAAGGTTATTTTAGACATGATATACATTTTATGAATTTTTGGAACAAGCGAGGTTGATACAAAAAACATGTCAATCCGAGACCAAGATTTATGTCTGTCTGAGTAAAACGTATAATCTTTTATATTTCCGTATTTGATTCTCCAAATATCCAACAACGATAATGTCTCTATCATTTCAAAAAAAGCTTTTGGTAGTTTCCCTTGCTTTTTTTTAATTTGTTTTTCGGATTTTCTATCCAGTAGGGGATCCACAACTCCATTCCAGTTGCCTAATAAAATAATATTTTCATAGTCATATTCTGATATGGTTTCCATCAATTTTTTGAAAAATCCATCTTTCTTTTCTGTCGGTGCATAGACACCTACAATCAGTGCCTTCTCAAGTTTCCAATCTACTTTTACCTCAATATATTGACCTTTTGTGTCATTAAACAATTCTTTAGCATCCATTTTTTCATTAACATATATTACAACTCCTTTTTTCCTCTTTTCTCCGGCAGATATGAATTCTTGTCCTAATTACGTATTTTTTAAATATTTTTTTCTGAATTCTTTATATGGGTTTCCTGAAGACATAAAATATCAAATTTTAATTTCCCTAAGTAATGAAATGTTAATTTTCGCTTCTGTGGACTATTGAGACCTTTTATGTTCCAAGACAAACATTTCATCTTATTATACGATTCCATAATTGCAGCAATTTAAATTTCACCCCCGTCCACATCTCCCATCGGGGTGCCACTTGACTTTCCATTTCTACTTCCGCCTGCAAATTTCAGTCCTTGCTCATCCTCCTTCTCTTCTTCCAGGTCCTTCTTTAATATCTCTAAGAATTCTTGAGCAGCAGATGTGGAATTAATTAATTAAATTGATCTTACTGACATTTACTGATAGACGATCAGGGGGTCCTGGTGATGCCATAGTTAAATGCCAGTGCTATAGCCACAATGTTGGAAGTTGGACCCCAGGCAGGGCTCAATGGTCCACTGAGCCTTCCATCACTTTGTAGGTCAGTAAAATGAGTACACAGCTTGTTGGGGGCAATTAGCTTACACATTGTAAACCGCTTAGGGAGTTATAGTTCACTGATAAGCGGTATAGAAATGTACTTGGTATTGCTATTGCTACATGAAAAATCAAAGAAGTGCAACCTTTAGAGAAAGAAGGATTTAAGATACAGTGGTTAACATATTTCCAGTTAAGAGAGAGATTTAAGGAGAATATGAGATAATTTAATGTTGAAAGAGATAAAACTGAATTTGAAAAATTATTATGCACTAACAATACTAATTTGATTTCAAAAATATATAAACCATTACTAAGGTTTAGTACTGAAGAGGAAGAGGCAAAATAATGCATGGTCAATTGAGCAAAAGACATAGATCATACTATACCAGGGGTTGGCAACCTACGGCCCACACCTGGCCTGCCAACCCCCGCCGACCGCTGCCATCGCCGCTGACCCCTGCCGCCACCGCGCCACCACCACACATGTTGCAGCCGCCATTTTGTTTGCCAAAATGGTGAGCGCGGCTCGTTTGTGCACGCGTAGTACTCCTGTGCATGCATGAATGAGCCGCGGCCGCCATTTTGGCAAACAAAATGGCGACTTTGATGCATGTGGTGGCGGTGCATGCGGCGGCAGCAGCAGCGGGGGTCGGCGGGGACCATGCGCTTGTGCATGTGTGTAAGCGTGCGTACTGCCATCCCCCCCTGGCCCAGTGGAAGACCTGGGGACCAGTGACCGGCCCCAGGTAAGAGAACCTTGCCAACCCCTGTACTATACAGTTAGACCAATGGGAAGAAATGTCAACAAAGGGATTAAAATTTACCTGGTACTATGACTTATGCTGCATTCACATTGCAGAAATAATCTAAAGTTTGACACCACTTCAACTGCTGTGGCTCAATGCTATGGAATTCTGGGATTTGTAGGTTTGTGCAATACTTAGCCTTCTCTTTCAGAGAGCTGTGGTGCCACAACAAACCACAAATCCTGGAATTACATAGCATTGAACCAGGACAGTTGAAGTGGTTTCGCTCTATTATTTCTGCAGTGTGGATGCAGCTTTAAAGGAAAATTTATATGAGATAATGTTCAAATGGCATATGACTCCAAAAATAGTAGCTAAAATGTACAAAGATGTGAGTAACAAATGCTGGAAATGTAAGAAGGATAGAAGGTTGTTCTATCATATGTGCAAAAAAACCAAGGAAATATTGATTATTAGTAAGTGAAAAGATGCAAGAAATTCTGAAAATAAAATTAATATTAAAGCCTGATATTTTTTTAATTTTGGCTTTATTTATTTTTAAAATTTGGGCTTTATATTTGTTTTATGCATGATAGATTTAGAAGAGCAGACACAGAGAGAAAATAGAACCCAGTAAATGCCTAGCTGAGAAACAAAAGAAGAACTCCCCCCTCTTCCAAATGCCACTGCCCTGGTCTCAGAGGGAGAGAAGGAGCAGGCACAGCTTCACCATGCGTAGCTGAGAGACAGAAGAAGGGCTTTCCCTCAATTCATCTTCCATGGGCCTGGCCTCAGAGAGAGAGAAGAACTGCTAGACATGATACTCTTCCCCCACTGTCATTCCCTTCTTTTATTTCATGTCTTTTTTTAGATTGTAAGATGAGGGCAAGGAATTTAACAATTTGTAATTAGCAATTTGTAAGCCATTTTGGCAGAAGAGTGGGGGTATGAAAACTCTGAATGAATGAATGAACCTCATTAAGTTACATGTCAACAGCTACAAAATTGGTATGTGAAAAATATTGGTAAAATTATCTGGAGTCTAAAGTTTGAAACCACTTTAATTTCCATGGCTCAATGCTATGGAATTCTGGGATTTGTAATTTTGTAAGATATTTAGCCTTCTTTGTCAGAGAGCTTGGATGTCACAACAAACCACAAATCCGGGGCTTCCATAGCACTGAGCCATGGCAGTTAAAGTGCTGTCAAACTGGACTATTTCTGCAGTGTGGATGCAGCATAACTTGTGCTTTCTGATAAGAAGCAGATATATGAGCATTCCATGACATCATGTGATGAATTGTCAGAGCTAGATAGTGAAAGTTTCTAATCTATTCAAGAGCATGACAATCTAATTCCATCTACATTGGGAAAATTACTTCTCAAAAACTATAACTTTACACTTCCAAAAATTAAATTATAAATCAATTTGTGAACACCAATTCAAAAATTTGCTTCATAGATTCTTTAATACAGGTCTAAAATGTAAAGGAATAACTACATCATCAACATAAAGTAGGATGAGAATTTCCCTGTCTCCAATGTTGGGCAAATGACTTAGGGCCTTTGCAGACTGCCAGAAATAGTGCAAATTGAGTCCACTTTAACTGCCCTGACTCAGTGCTAGGGAATCATGGGAACTGTAGTTTATTGTGGCACCAGAGCTCTCTGACAGAGAAGGCTCAATGTCTCAGAAAAAAATACAATTCCCATGATCCCCTAGCACTGAGCCTGGGCAGTTAAAGTGGACTCAATTTGCACTATTTCTAGCAGTCTGCAAAGGCCCGGAGAAAATTTGTTTAGACAAAAATCTGGATGATTCCCCCTTTGGTGGCAGAAAAACATATTTTGAACAAAATACACATTCCTGGACAAAAAAAACCCCTACTTTTTAATTGTCCAAAGGGCCTCTGGGCATTTCTGTCAATTTTGTTAATTTTATGCAGTTTGTGCAACTTTATGTGATTTCTGCAAATAGGTTTCTGTACATCTGTACATATAAAAGAGAATCTGCATATTGTAATGGTCTGAGGGTTGGACTATGACTCTAGGGACCAGGGTTTTGAATCTCTCAGCCTCAGGGGCAGATGAAGGAAAACCTTCTCTGAACAAATCCTGTTGACAAAGTGCCATTAGATTTGCCATGAGTCAGAAATTACTTCAAGGAACACAACAACAACAAAAATTGTAGACTAACAAAAACAAAGCATGAGGCAAAACAATATTCCCATATCTTTTTTTAATTTAAATGGTTCCTATGCAAGGGTTTTCTCAGTGTTAGGAAACATAACAGCTCTCAATAAAGAACATTGTTTTTAAAGATAATTCCCTTTTAGTTCCTGCATTCTTCAAATCTTTTTTTTTTTTAAAATATGCAGTGGAAAATCTACAGACAAGGAAGGAGAGGAAAGGAAATACCACCCTGTGATTTCCAATACAATTAGACTGCAAGCTCAGTTCTTCAAGTTTTTACAAAGTGTTATTGCCTGCTTGTTGTTATTAGCTGCCATTGAGTCAATCCTGACTCATGTTGATCCTGTGGATGAGACATCTCTAGGAACCCTATCCTCCACTGCTCTGCCTGTAGCCTCCCTGATTAAGTTCATTCTTCTGGTATGTGGCCTTCCTCTCCTGTCCTCTGCCTTTCCTAGCATTACTCTCTTTTCAAGTGATCCATGACTTCTCATTATGTGGCCAAAGTACGATAGCCTCAATTTCTTCATCTTGGCTTCCAATGAGATTTCAGGCTTCATCTGCTCAAGAACCCATTTGTTTGTCTTTTTGGCTACCCACCATATCCTCTTCTCCAGCACCACATCACAAAATAATTGATTTTCTTTCTATCTGCTTCCTTTACTGTCTAGCTCTCATATCTGTACATGGTGATGGAGAATACAGAGGCTTGGATTATTCTAACTTTAGTGCAAGTTTTATATCTTTACTCTTCAGTATCTTTTCTGGCTCTTTCATAGCTGCCCTTCCCATTCTCAGACTTTTTCTTATTTCTTGACTGCAGTCACCATTCTGATCTATGTTTGACCATAGGTGTGAGAATTCTTTAACTATTTCAATTTCTTAATGCTCTAGGTTGAATTTATGTATTTCTTCTATGGTCACTATTTTTGTTTTCTTTATGTTCAGCATTAAACCTGCCTTTGCACTTGCATCCTTGACCTTTCTTAGTAACTGTTCCAAGTCTGTGATATCTTCTGCGAGTATTATGGTGTCATCCAGATAGCTTAGGTTGCTGTATTCACTCCTCCTTCATCTGAGTCTAACCCTGCTTTTCCTATAATGTTTTTGGCAGATAAGTTCATCATAGGATGACAGGATGCAGCCTTACCTGACCTCTTGCCTATTAGGAACCATTCTCTTTCTCTGTATTCTGTTCTGACAGCAGCCACTTGTCCTGAATACAGATTTCTCATCAGGACTAACAAATGTAGTGACATTCTTTGAGAGCAGTCCATATCTTTTCTTTTTTTAAAAATTGTTATTGTTTCAACTTGTTAAAAAAAACACATATAACATATATAACATAAAAACATCCTAATTATCTAATTATACATACATAATACTAATTATTATGCTAATAATACTAACAAAAACATCAGACACAATCTTACATAAAAGAAACTTCCCTTCCTTTACTAGGAATATATAATATTTGTTATATCAACTTTTAGATTTTTCCTCTTTCAGTTTACATTCTGTTCTATAATATTATTGATCAATCTCATATTTTGTCATATACATCTTATCAGTTTTAATACTCTGTAACTTATCATGAATCTTGTTTTGGACACCCATTTCTATTGACCAGAACTGAAGTTGTTTACTATCCACATCATTATAATTTGTACCTTGTTTAGTTTTTAACCCAATTAAACTTTTCATATCTATTTTGTACAATTCAATACAATTCAATCTTTCAGAGCAATTACACTGTTTTCATGAGAACAGTCCATATCTTTTCATGATCTACACAGTTAAATCTGTTGTTATAGTCTATAAAGTATATGCTGTCTTTTCCCCTGAAATTCCTTGGTGAGCTCCATTAACCATCATATGTTTGCTAAGTGGTCTCTAGTGCTTCTTTCTCTCATGAATCCCACTTGTACTTCTGGGATTTCTCTCTCCATGTATGGTTGGAGTCTATTTTGAAGAATTTTGAGCATAATTTTGCATGTGTGGGATATTAATGCTATGGTCCTATAGTTGCTGCAATTTTTTAAATCTTCCTTCCTTCCTTCCTTCCATAAATTGCATCCAATGTATTTTTATTTCTTCTTGTTGCTGTAATATATTATTTTTCATGTCATCAGTTATCCTGGCCTTTGGTCTGAACTTCCCTTTGATTTTTCAGATTTTTTAAAGAGGCCTCTTGTTCTTCTTTTTTATTGTCTTCTATTTCTCTATATTGGTCTCTTTAGTAGTTCTCTTTATCCTTGTGCACAAGACATTGGATAGTTGCATTCATGATTCTGATTTTCTTCTGATCTTTGTTTGCTTTTCTCTTTCTTCTTTCCTGCACTGCATTGAGTGTTTTGTCCATCATCCATTATTACTTGTATAACATAATAATGTCACCCATTATTGATTTATTACTCAGTATATTTATACAGCTTTGTGTAATCTAATGCAATTTACACTAGTAGTCTTGTATTGCTGTCTTGCATTCATCTGTTAAAGCCTTGGTATCCTCCATCTGCTGAAGGAAATTTTTGTGGATGGGAAATTTCCTAGGTAGCAAAATAACAGCCCCATTAAAGGCAATTAAAATGTATTCAAACAAATATAACTGAGCAAATAATCTGACTGAGGATGTTCAAAACCACAGTAGCCAATGCGGTGCAATTCTCCATTAGAATGTACCATCTCAGATTGTAAATAATGGTATATTTGGTAAATAATGGTAATGGCTTAAGGATAGGGTGAGAAATCAGAGCATGAGTGTTCAACTAGGTGACAACCCTGGACAGGTTCCTCCCCCCCCCCCCCCTGTGTTTGGGAGTATCTGAGAAAGCATAGCCAGTATCAGGGAGTATCAGAGAAACCATAGGCCATCCATCTCAGCTCTGTGTATGTCCCCAGGCTATCTCTTGCCTCTTCCCAAGGTGGGAAAAAACATGATCTGGGAGAAAAGACATTTGGTTACTGGTGGTGGAAAACAGGGTTAGGTGAAATTTGATGTTGGTCATTTTTATAATAAAAATTCTCAATTTTTTTTTTAAAAAAATTATCCTGAAATTCAAGAAAGAACTGGGGTTTTAAATTTTAAAAAAGGAAGAAGGAAGGATACTTGTGGCACCATTAAAATTAAGTGACATTTAACATGGGCCTCTGTGTACTGCAATCCACTTCCTTGGGTGCACTGATGGAGTACAATATTCAATGCCTCCAGAATAAATGTACAATTCTATGGCTGTGTGGGAGGAGGGTGACTGTAATCCATCAAAGCTCATGTTAAAATAAATCAGTTAATTTTTGAGGTGACACAAGACTTCTTTCTTCCCTTTCCCAAGCTTTTTAATCTTGGGAACACAGCCTTAAAAACTAATATTTACAGGAAATTGAAGGATTTTCTACAGAAAATCCCCACACTTCCTGGTCAAAATACATTTTTTGCACATGAAAATCCTGTATTTTATACTTTAAAGAAAACAAAATGGATGGTATGGCAAATAAAACAATTTGGGATACCAGTAAAGTGGTAATTAGAGGTGAATTAATCAAAATACAAATAGAAGAGAGGAGAAAAGAAATAAGAAAAGAAAAAGAAATGGTAAATGAACTGAAAAAATGGGAAGAAGAATGGAAAAGAAAAGGAGACAAAAGATTACAGATAAAGGTTAAGATAACAATTAAAATCATTTACAGTAAAAGAACTGGGGGGGAAATTAAGGATGGCAAGACAAAAGAATTTGAAAGTGGGACAAAACAGGTAAATTATTAGCAAGCAAATTGAGAAAGGAGAAAGAAAGAAAGATTATTACAGAAAGAAGATATGAAGGGGAAACAATACTGGATCAATTTTAAAAAAAACTTTCAAGAAATATTTTGAAAGATTACATAATATTGATCTGGAAAAAGATAAATTAAAAGATAAAGAATAAATATGAAAAATATATAGAGAAACAGACTATAGTAAAACTAAATGATGAACAGAAAAGATGTTAAATCAATAGATAACAATGCAGAGAATTTCAGATGTGATAAAAAAGATAAAAGTAGAAAAAATGCCAGGACCAGATGGCTTATCAGCTACATATTATAAGAAAATGGAAGACGTACTAATAATACTGTTATGAGAAACTTTAAATGACATAATGAAGGAAGGTGTGCCAAACACATGGAAAGAGGCATATATATCTCTAATTCCAAAAGAAAACAGAGATAGTAAAGACGTAAAAAATTATAGACCCATCTCATTGGTAAATGTGGACTATAAGATATTTGTGTCAATAATAGCAGAAAGATTGAAAGGAATTTTAGGGAACATAATTCATGAAGATCAAAATGGATTTTTGCCAAATAGACATATAAAGTAAAATATAAGAAATGTATTGAATATCTTAGAATATTTTGAAAAACACAATGAGAAAAAATTATCAATAATATTTATGGATGCAGAAAAAGCTTTTGATCAAGTAAATTGGTCTTTTATGAAAGAAATATTAAAAGAAATGAACACTGGGGAAAACTTTGGAAAATGGATTGGATAAATATATAAGGGAAAAAAGCCAAACTAATAATAAATGGAGAAAAAACAGAATATATAAAGATAAAAAAGGGAACAAGACAGGGATGTCCCCTGTCACCATTGTTGTATATAATGGTATTAGAAGTACTCAATAACAGAATAAGAAGAGACACGAATATAAAAGGAATAACATCTAAAGATCACTGTTATAAAGTAAAAGCATATGCAGATGATTTAGTTTGCTTCCTTGAAGACCCCAATCAAAGTACAGAGAAATTAATGCAAATATTTCAGGAATATGGAAAGGTTGTGGGACTTAAAATTAATTATGAGAAAACTTCAATCATAACTAAGAATCTGCAGAAAACAGAAGAGAAAGAATTAGAAAAATTATCTAGATTCAAGATAGAAGAAAAAGTAAGATATCTGGGCATTTATTTGATGAAAAGGAATTTGGATTTGTTTCAAAATAACTATGAGAGAATATGGAGAGAAATAAGAGAAGACACGTTAAGATGGTCAAAATATCATATCTCTTTTCTAGGGAAAATATTGGTGATAAAAATAAGCATCTTGCCAAAATTTATGTTTTTATTTAAAAATCTACCTATCATCTCTAACAACAAGTGCTTGTACAGATGGCAAAGAGAGATACTGAAATACTTATGAGAAGGAAAAAGGGCAAGGATAGGATGGAAAACTCTAATGGAGGAAAAAGAAAGAGGGGGATGTGCTTTATCAGACATAGATTATATTACCAAGCCTGTGCACTAGAATGGGTAAAATAATGGATTAAACTAAAAGATGAAAGAACATTGAATTTGGAAAAGGATCAGATTTGAGTGGTATGGCTCTTTATGGTACAACAAATTAAAAGACAACAGAGATTTTGACCATCATGTAATTAGAAGATCCTTATTAAAAGTTTGGCTTAAAATCAGGAAATTTTTTTTATAGAGGACTACCAATGTGGGTATCAATGCAAAAAGTGTTCTTTAGTAGAAGTAGAGATAGAGTACCATGGATCAGATACAAGGATTTATTGATAAAATATAAAAAGAAGAATTTCAGAATGAAAACAAGAGATCAATTAGAAAGGGAAAATATAAATAATAAATGGTTCTTATATGCACAATTAATGAAAAGATTTAAATCAGACATGAAAAAATCAAGGAATAACAGAAGAGAAAAATAATATTGATAAGGTAGTGATGGAAGAAGAAACAGGGAAAATATCAAAATATTATAAAATCCTAAAGGAAAGGGATGTGGAACAAGATATAATTAAACATACAATGATCAAATGGACACAGGATATCGGGGAAAACATTCAACTAGACCATTGGGAAAATGAGTGGAAAAGTACAAATAAATTTACTCTGTGCCAAAATTACAAAGAAAATTTTGTAAAGATGATGCATTAGTGGTATCTATCCCCTGTAAAAATTAACTTTATATACAAAACCAAAAAAAACAAATTGTTGGAAATGCCAAGATCTTCATGGAACTTTCTTCCATATATGGTGGAGATGTGGAAAAACAAAAGAATATTGGAAAAAGATACATGAAGAGATGACAAAAACATTACAAATTGAAATACCATTGTCACCACAACTCTACCTTTTGAATATGACAGATGGAATAAAAGAGAAAAATGTATATGAATAATACTATATATATTGACAATTGCAAGGATTTTATTTGCAAAATACTGGAAGAAAGATAATATACCAACAATTGGAGAATGGAAAATAAAACTAAGAGAAGCAATGGACATGGACATGTTGACAGCTACCTTGAAAGGAAAATCAAAAGGAAAAATAGAAGAAGAATGGAATAAGGTGATTAAAATGTAGGAAAATAAAATTATTATTAGTTTAGAAAAAGGAAATAACTTGAATATATTGGATTAAAAAGCTTAACAATATAAGTAAAAAAAGGAGAATGGGTCTAAATAAAGTAAAAAAGGAAAAATTAACAGGAGATAAACATTAACTTTGAAATGATAATCTTGTGTAGTAAGGATAAATATAAGACAATCCTATGCAACAAAAATATGGAAAAAATACACAATTTGTTATTCATATTTGTTATTTGTTATTGATATTCATTGAAGATTGATGAGATTAGAGTCCCTCATAATGAAAACAAACCAGGGGAAATGTATAAAACTGGGTTAAAGAAGAAAACTATAATCCATCTAGGAAGTTACTTTAAAGCTGAAGTCAAAGTGACATTGTTAATTTAAGATGTATGATATGTAATGTGTGTTTAAAATGTCTTATATGTTTGTCTTGATTGTGTTTTATGTTTTATATGCATAAATGTTTTATATAATAAAGTATATATATAAAAAGAAAATCCTGCATTTTCGCAAAATGAAATTTGTCCAGATAGGCATGTTAGAATGGCCAGAGGCTGCTCCACCCACGGTCACCTGATGATCAGCTGGGGACCATGGCAACCTTGTGGCTTGCTCTTAAAGTGGGTCACTAATGTGGTCCCAAACACTTTTTCCATGATTCTTTTTCTGGCAGCCTGAGGCTGCCTTAGGCAGCTCCAGAGAGTCTTCTGGCCGATACAGGGTCATGTACCATCTGCATGCCATGCCCCAAAATGGCTGGAAGCAGGTTCAGAGAAAAGCAGCAAGGATGGTAAGAGGTATGAAGCACAAAACATGTGAGGAAAGGATGAAGGAGGTGAGATTCTTGGGGAAGAGAAGACTGAGGGGTGACATGATTGCCTCTTTAAATACATCAAGGGCTGTCACAAAATGGAAGGAGCAGGCCTGTTCTCTGCTGCCCCAGAGAGTAGGACCAAGTGTAATGGTTTGAAATTACAGGAGAGTAGATTTTGATCAACATTAGAAGGAATTTCTTGACAAATGGAACTAATTGCATGGAGAGTTGGCAGGGGTCTTCTTTGGACATCTTGAAAAAGAGGTTAGGCAATAATCTGCTGGTGATACTTTAGCTGGTGATCCTCACTGAGCAGCAGATTGGATTCAATTGCCCATGTGTCCCTTCCAACATTATGATTCTATGAAAAGAAAGAGAGAAATGAGAGAGAACAGAGAGGTAGATCTCAATTAATGAATGTGCTCCTAGGCATTACAGTTAGGTCTTTGAATCCTTGAATTCTACATCCACTGATTCAACCATTCATGGCTTGGCAATATTTTTTTAATAATTCCAAAAACAAAAGCTTGATTCTGCCATTTATATGAGGGAAACAATTTTACTACCCCATTGTATATAATGGGACTTGAGCACCCATGGATTTTGGTATCCTTAGGGGTTCTGGTACCAATCCTCAGTGGATCTCTTTCTGGCTTTTCTTCGCAAATGAAGATTCAGGAAGGACTCATCCCACACTTTTTGCAAGCGTGCTAATGACTAAAAAGGCCAATCCAAGATAAACAAGTCTGGTTGCAGAAAGCACAGCAGAAGATCTCCTTGGGTGATGTTTCCGGGTTGTGATTCTTTCTGCGTTGTCATTTATCTTTGAGACTTGTTCGGCATGACTTCTCAAATAAGGCTGCAGTATTGTGGATAGTGCGTCTCCATGCCTCCCGATGTGAGGCCAGGGTGGACCATTGTTGGTGATCAATTTGGCCGAGCCTGAGATGGTGTTTCAAGGAGTCCTTGTATCACTTTTTTGGAGCACCCCTCTTACGCTGACCCGTGGTGAGTTCACCGTAGAGTACTATTTTGGGGAGGCGATGGTCCTCCATCCTAGAAATGTGCCCTGCCCAGCGCAGCTGTGTTTTCAATAGCATGGCCTCAATGCTGGTGATCCCTGCTTGCTCAAGGACAGCAACATTCATCACATAGTCACTCCAGTGTATATTTAGGATTGTGCGTATACAGCGCTGATGAAAGCTTTCGAGGAGTCGTAAGTGTTGGCGATAGGTGACCCATGATTCAGACCGGTAAAGGAGAATAGACAGTACAATTGCTCTATACACACTGATTTTTGTGCTTTGCCTCAGGTGTTTATTACTCCAGACTCTTTTGTAAAGTCTTCCAAATGTGCTGTATGCCTTTGCTAATCTGTGATTGATCTCTTTGTCAATCTTGGCATCTGAGGAGATGATGCTTCCCAGGTAGGTGAACTGCTGAACAGACTTAAGCACAGATTTGCCTACAGCGATGTGGGGATGGTGGTGTTTGTCTTGTGGTGCAGGCTGGTAGAGAACTTCCATTTTCTTCAGGTTGACTTCCAGCCCAAATATTTCTGCAGCTGTTGCGAAGCAGGATGTTAGGCACTGCAAAGCTGCTTCTGTGTGGGCAACAAGGGCAGCATCATCAGCGAAGAGCAGCTCATGGACTAGATAGTTTAGAGTCTTAGTGTGAGCCCTCAGACGGCTTAAGTTAAACAAGCTACCATCAACACGATAACATATATAGATGCCGTCTTCTTCTTTGAGCTCTGCTGTAGCCCTTTGGAGCATCATGCTGAAGAAGATTGTAAATAAAGTTGGAGCAAGAACACAACCTTGCTTCACTCCATTAGTTATTAGAAAGGGCTCTGAAAGAGCATTGCCGTATCTGACTTGACCATGCTGGCCCTCATGTAGCAAGATAATCATTTCGAGGAATTTGGGGGGGCATCCTAGTCTTTCCAGGATCTGCCTTTTCTACTCACAGTGTCGAAGGCTTTGGTGAGGTCAACAAATGTTACATAGAGTCCCTTGTTCTGCTCTCTACATTTCTCTTGCAGTTGTCTAAGGGCAAATACCATATCTGTAGTACTCCTATTGGCTCTGAAGCCACACTGGCTTTCGGGAAGGAGTTCTTCTGCAATAGCAGGAACTAATCTGTTCAGGAGTATCCTTGCAAGGATTACCACTGTACTTTAACAGAAACATTCATACCAGAGACAGAAATGACATGGTAAGAATTGTCCTGCACCACAAAAAAAAGAGCAGTTTAGTCTTTTTATGTAAAATGAACAAATATACACATGTAAAATGAAGTAACCAGGTTAGGTAAGCCAGAAGAAATAAAGAAAAGCATTTAAACCTCCCAGAAAATACTTGAAGACTTCTTCCAAAATACATCCAGGATTTTTTTTTTGTTTTGTTTTGTTTCACCAACCTCCACTATTCTTATGATTTCTAATTAGGTGGCCAAACTTATAGATATATGCTTCTTTAACATGCTTATCTGCTGTCCACTATTTTCTCCATTTTCTTGTTCATGCAGGAAAGAGATGCTGCTTACTGTGCTTGTAGGTAGACACGCACTGTTACAGTAGGATTTGCTAGAGAAGAATCCCATTCTTTCCTAGTTCAAGCAGGCATGCTGTGGCAACTTGACACTGGAAATCTGTGTTTCTCCATCATCTTCCCAATGCTTAATAAAAACAACAACTAAACATCTCAAGCTAAACAGAGGATGAGGAGAAAAAGGGCCTTGGCATAAAATAACTTTGTAAAAAAGAGCTTCCTTGTCAAATGATATGTTAAATGAAGTATGCCTGTATTTGGCTAGTGCCACTACCAGCCCCCTCTATTTTTAAGAATGAAAAACAGAGAGGTGTGAATAGTGTTGATCTCAAGAAAGACAGCATGTAGGAAGTATCCTATTACGGACCTTATTGTGTTGGTCTCATAATAGTCATGATATGTGGCACATACATTATAAGAAACTGCCCATCTTGCAAAATGTACAGGATATTTCTGAGAAATAAAGGGATTACAAAAACATTTAAAATGTGAAATGACAAAAGAAATGCATAAAAATCAAGAGCATCTGTCAACATGGAAAAATTGTGAAAATTAGGGAAATCATGTAAAGAAATGTACAAACAAGGAAAAACTGATATACATTTTTTCACAAAATTATTTATGGGGATAAAACTTAGTCTCACGACAGATACAAAACAACAACAGAAAATTCAGTTGGGATTAGAAGAATCTCAGATCTCAAGGAACCTTGTTGGTGCAGTGGTTAAATGCTGGTACTGCAGCCACAACATTATAAATTTGTTTCCAGAGGGCTCCGGTTGACTCAGCCTTCCATCCTTTTGTAGGTCAGTAGAATGAGTACCCAGCTTGTTGGGGGGAATTGGCTCACATATTGTAAATATATTAAGCAGTATAGAAATGGAAATGCTATTGCTATTGCTAAATCAAAACTGTCACATTTTTCACACCCTTAATCCTGTCCCCACTATTGCTGGCTATGACAGCAGGATGAGGTACTTGAGAGATTATAACCAACGATTACTGAACATTAAGTGCTGTCTGCAGCTGAAAAAAAGATTTTCAATTTGGAGTAAAACTTTATTCCACACTTCTGAATTTACCATATTTATGAACTAATTTTATTTAAATATGTACTCAGTCTAAATCCAGAGAAGCAACATGGAGTTCCATTCCACTGATTAGAGAGATTGAGGAATAAAAGCATACATTGGTCCCTAAACATCTAACAAACACAATACTTACTAAAAAAAGAACAAAGAATATCTTCAAGGTGCTGAATAATACAAAAGAGAAGTTCTGTTAGCAGCTGTTTCACAAGATTCCTGCCTGTGTCTTGAAAGGGTATGGTATAAACACATACACAAAGAGAAAACATGAAAAGGTTACTTGGGCGGCAACTATTGTACCACATTTTTCCCTGCTAATTTATTCTCTCTGGTCCCAACCTGAATGATATTGTACAATAATTGCACCTGTTTTGTTTTTTTCTAATCTTCTCACTCTGAGAATTTTTTCTTACTGTAGTAATTCCTCAAGTAGATGTGCTGGTCATGAACTACATGCAATTTATTATATCTACAATGATGTTCAAACTGGAAGAATCAGTTTATGGGAGCTCTAATCATTCTGTCATAGAAATAATTAAGCTCTTTCAATTGTAAGACAAAAAAAATCACTGGGAAATGTGGGGAAACTATCCAATGACCACTATATGTATGCTTGTTTGTGAATAAAAGTGAAAAGATAAAAGTACAACTGGCTTGTTGTTCCAAATTAAGAGCTCGCATAGGAAATGATAACAACAGAAAATCTCCCATCATAAAATGCATAGTTCTTTATTTTATTTAAGGAAGAAGAAGAAGAGGAGAAGAAGAAAAACAACCTCAGAGTGAAGTTGAAGGCTTTCATCCTACAGAGCCTCGGTTTAGGAAATCTATGCACCTTATTTTTCTCATAACACACATCACTTTCTATAACACATAGGTAATCACAGGCCAAACATTACTACCAGGCTACTTTATGCTGGGAATGCATACCTGGACCTGCACAGCAACCAACACTGTGGTTGTTGTTAACTGCCCTCGACACTGTGGGGGAAGGTGCAAATAGTGGCTAGAATTCATTGTTCTTGCCCTACAGTACCATGTTGCTGCATGTGGAGGGGACAGAGTCAGAAGGTTGATAAGGTCAAGCCATCCCCTCACAATCCCTCTTCAGACTTTGCCCTGCAAACATGCTAATATCGGGGTGTCGTATTGTGTTTTAAAAAATTTTTAACTGTTTATATTGTAGTTTTAATTATTGTGGGATTTAATACTGTTTTAAGGGGGGAGGGATTGCTTTTTGGGATATTTGTGATTTTATTTCTATAAGCTGCCTTGATTGGACCCCCAAATAGGAGGGGTATAAATAAATGTTATTATTATTATTAATCATTCTCATTTCTGCTGGGATAGCTTTGTTGTTTGGGCTCCTGTTGTATGCATTCAAGTCATTTCAGGCTTATAGTGAACCTAAGGTGAACCTATCATGGGGTTTTATTTATTAGTTCAGAGGAGGTATGTCATTGCCTTCTCCTGTCAGAATCAGGGACTCAGAACCTCTGTAAAACCAATGAATTTTGTATGATGCAACAGAACAGAACTTTATTGAAAGTCACAAAGGCAGCAATTCACCAGCTCAGTGTTTAAGCTGAGACTGCCCCCAAACAGCACAAACAGTATATTAAAAAAACAAAACTAATTCACATCTCCACCCCTCAGAAATTGACACAAACTATATCTCCCCACCTACTATTCTCATGAGGTAATTCCCCCCTGCACCCTTCCTTTTTATCTTTTACAGTACCAAGCTGTCCCATACCTCCCCCTATATTCCAAGCCATTGAGCTCCCAAGGTTTTAGCATGCAACAGCAACCCTTCTCCACCAAACCAAAGCAAAACAAGCAAAATGCAGCAGATTACTTAAAATGCAGCAAAGCAGAATACTTAAAATATAGCAAAATACTTAAAATACAACCAAACATATACTACCCAAACTATTAACTTTTCTGGGAGAACTATCATGTTCTAACATCTCCTGAGGCTGTCAAGAATAAATCTTTCCCTTTCACAATTCAGTAAAACAGTCTTCTGTGTTTCAAACAGTAAAACTTTATTCCAGTAACAAGAGGTGTTAGCAGGAAGATCTCTGCAGACCGAACTGTTATCATGTCCATACACCAACTCAGTATATTTATTTTTCCCCTTTCCATCACTCTATTGGATTTTTACAGACAGCACTCTGTATCCCATGGATTTTTTATCCACAGATTCAACCATTCATAGCTTGAAAATATCCAGAAACAATATAAATTCCAAAGGCAAACAATGATTTTGCCATTTTATATAAGGGACACGATGTCACTGTGCCATTGAGATTAATGGAACATAAGCATCCATGGATTTAATAATAATAATAATAACAACAATAATAATAACAATAATATATTTTTATCCCACCTCTCTGCGGATGCAATCGGGGTGGCTTACAACATTAAAAGTACAATGCAAATGCAATACAAATCCCACAAACCCACCCACCCCTTAAAATAGAATTAAACAATAAAAGAATTTAAAACATACTTAAAATAAGTCAAAGAACACCAAGCAGCAATAACAATAACTTGGTATCCATGGAGGTCCTGGAACCAAACCCCAAGGGCCCATTGTAATATAAATGTGTATAAGAACCAAGCCTATATGTTTATAATATCAATAATTATTACATGACCCAAACTGGATCTTAAATATTCTATCAGGCTATCCAGTCTACCTATCTAGTCTATCTTGAATTTATCTATAGATCTGTCTCTGAATAGCTGTGTAAGTTTAACATTTGCCATATAATCATACATTTTTTTCATATCTATTCTGATATGTCTGGAATTTCTTCATCTTTCCATTTTTTTGTATAAATTAATCTGGCTGCCATTGACATGCAGAATAATATTTTTTCATGGCTTTTTTATAAATTTTCACCTAGCATTCCTAGTAAATGCATTTTAGGATTTTTGTTAATTTTTATTTGTAATACTTCTATTATAATATTATGAATTTGAGTCTAATATTCTTTGACTTTTTGCATAGCCACCACATAGTACCTTTTTCTGTATGAGATCTCCAGCATCTATTGTTGGGGTTTTTTATGCATCTTTGATAATGTATACAGTGTTTGGTACTATCTAAGGGCCAAAACACACTACAGAAATAATCTAGTTTGAGTAGTTTGAGACTGCTTTAATTGCCTGGACTCAACGCTAGGGAATTCTGGGAACTGTTGTTTTGTGAGACATTTAGCCTTCTCTGTCAAAGATCTCTGGTGCCACAATAAACTAAAATTCCCAAGATTCCCTAGCACTGAGCCTGGGCAGTTAAAATCAAAGTGGATTATTTCTGCAGTGTGTTTTGGACCTAAATTGCATTTTATTTAAAAATTCTTTTAGACCTGTACATAAAATGTGTTTCAACCTCTTCTACCATGATCTTTCCCAATCTTCTAGTTGAATAATTTTGCCAAAGTCTCTCTACCATTTAATCATACAATCTTTGACAAGTTTGTGCTTCTTCTCCAACTTAAGCAACAATTTATATAATTTAGATATTAGATTGTTTATTTTGTTTATATTTATTCCAGGTTGGTTTCATTTTTTGTCACTCCGTAAAGCTTCATGTCCATTTTGAATCTTTCTGTTAGTTGATCATACAAAAACCAGTAATTGTATCTTCCTTCCATTAGCTTGTCAGTGTTTTCATTCTATATCTCCTATCTTCATCTTGAGGGGATGCAGACAGGTGGCCATGGGCCACCTGGGAAGCAGAGGATTGGGGCTGAGGCTGCCCCACACCTCGGCCCTAATCCTCCCTTCTGCCAGCCCTGGAAAGACAGCTAAAATGCCAGTCCTCCCAGAACCAGTAGAAGGGACGCATCAAGAGCTGCCATGTGGCTCTTCTGCACCTCTTCTGGTGCAGCGCATGATGATGCTGCACCAGGAGGACGTATTTGGGGTGCACACCATGTGTAATGGCGTGCACCTTGATGACGTCCTCAGGGAGGTGTTGAGGTGTCTGCCTTACAGCTGCCCCTCCCCTTCCATGCCTCCAAGACAGTGCTTTGTGCCGTCTACAGAATGCCCTTGTAATATAAGTTTTGTGTGCTTTAGCCATTTTCCTTCCTGCTGTTCTTCTCTCTGATGAAAGGCTTCATTTATGGAAATCCATCTTCAAATCTTTCACATGTACCTTGTATTGTCCCCAAATCCTAAGTAATGCTTTTCTCACATAATGGTTTTTAAAATCTGGTCCATTTAACTTTGTTGTAAAATATATAGATGCACCAACCAAATCAATGGTCTATGCCAGGGGTAGGCAACCTTTCTCCTTTAAGGGCCGAGGGACTTCAGCTCCCAGAATCCCAGGAGCTATTAGCCAACATGGGACTATTGGCCAACATGGCTGAGGCTTCTGGGAACTGAAGTCCCTTGGCCCTTAAAAGGAAAAGGTTGCCTACCCCTGGTCTATGCCTTCAAATTGCAATATTCTTCTATTTTCCAGTCTGATCCATGATTTTAGCCAATCTGAGCAGGTTGTGTAGTAATATATTTTAAAATTTGATAATCCAAAGCCATCCTTGTTAACCTCATCCTACAGTAGTTTCATTATCATTCTAGGTTTTTGGTTTTTTTTGCCAGCCCAGATAAATTCGAAATGTCCTTCTGCCATTCTTTACAGGACACATCATTGGTTAGGAATGGGATAATTTGGAAGAGAAACAATTTTTTTTTAGCATTATGTTCATCTTAGAATCATAGAATCATAGAATCATAGAGTTGGAAGAGACCACAAGGGCCATCCAGTCCAACCCCCTGCCATGCAGGAACCCAATCAAAGCATCCCTGACAGATGGCCATCCAGCCTCTGCTTAAAGACCTCCAAGGAAGGAGACTCCACTACTCTCCGAGGGAGTGTGTTCCACTGTTGAACCGCCCTCACTGTCAGGAAGTTCCTCCTAATTTTGAGGTGGAATCTCTTTTCCTGGAGCTTGCATCCATTGTTCCAGGTCCTAGTCTCTAGAGCAGCTTGTTCCCTCCTCAATATGACATCTCTTGAAATATTAAAACATGGCTATCATATCACCTCTTAACTTTCTCTTCTCCAGGCTAAACATCCTCAGTTCCCTAAGTCGTTCCTCATAGGACTTGGTTTGCAGACCTTCACCATTTTAGTTGCCCTCCTCTGGACACACTCCAGCTTCTCCACATCCTTTTTGAATTGTGGTGCCCAGAACTGGACACAGTATTCCAGGTGAGGCCTGACCAAAGCAGAATAGAGTGGCACTATTACTTCTCTTGATCTAGACACTATACTTCTACTGATGCAGCCTAAAATTGCATTGGCCTTTTTAGCTGCTGCATCGCACTGTTGACTCATGTTCAACTTATGGTCCACCTGGATTCCTAGATCCCTTTCACACGTAGTCTCGTTCAGCCAGGTGTCCCCCATCGTATATCTGTACTTTTCGTTTTTCCGCCCTAAGTGCAGTACCTTACATTTCTCCGTGTTGAATTTCATTTTGTTAGCTTTGGCCCAACTTTCTAGTCTGTTCAAGTCATCTTGAATTTTTTTCCTGTCTTCTGGGGTATTAGCTACTCCTCCTAATTTGGTGTCATCTGCAAATTTGAAAACTATGCCCCCAATACTGTCATCCAAGTCATTAATAAAGATATTGAATAGCACTGGGCCCAGGACAGAGCCTTGTGGCACCCCACTGGTCACTTCTTTCCAGGTTGAAAATGAGCCATTGTTGAGCACCCTTTGGGTTCAACCAGTCAACCAATTACAAATCCACGTAACAGTTACTTTGTCTAGCCCACATTGTACCAACTTGCTTGCAAGAATGTCATGGGGAACCTTGTCAAAGGCCTTACTGAAATCAAGATATACTATATCCACAGCATTCCCTTCATCTACCAAGCTGGTAATTTTATCAAAAAAAGAGATCAGATTTTTCTGGCATGACCTGTTTCTCTGAAACCCATGTTGACTTTTTGTAATTTTGAAATTACCTTCCAGATGTTCACAGACTCTCTGTTTAATGATCTGCTCCAGAATCTTTCCTGGTATTGATGTCAGACTAACTGGACGATAATTGTTGGGATCCTCTTTTTTCCCCTTTTTGAAGATGGGGACAACATTTGCCCTCCTCCAGTCCGCTGGGACTTCTGTTTTCCAGGAATTCTCAAAGATTATTGCCAATGGTTCCGATATTACATTTGCCAGTTCTTTTAATACCCTTGGATGTAATTCATCTGGTCCTGGAGACTTATATTCATTTAGATTAACCAGATGTTTCTGTACTATCTCTTTACTTATTCTTTGCTCAAATTCTCCTATTCTGTCCTCTGCTCCATTATACTTAGGTTGAGCACCCTTTGTCTTTTCTGAGAAGACTGAAGCAAAGAAGGTGTTGAGTAATTCTGCTTTTTTCTCTGTCCCCTGTTAACTTTTTGCCATCTTCTCCACACAGTGGCGCTACCATTTCCTTATTTTTCCTTTTGCTGCTGACATAACCCCAAAAGCCCTTTTTATTGTTCTTAACCTCTCTAGCAAGCCTGATTTCATTCTGCGCTTTAGCTTTTCTGACTTTACCCCTACGCGTGCTAGCTATCTGTTTGAATTCCTCTTTGGTGATTTCCCCATTTTTCCATTTCTTATACATATTCCATTTAAAACATAGTTCAGTTGCAAGTTCCTTAGTCATCCATCCTGGTTTCTTGAGACACCTCCCATTTTTCCTCCTCGTTGGCACGGTTTGAAATTGTGCCTTCAGTATCTCCCTTTTGAGAAACTCCCATCCGTCTTGAACTCCCTTCTCTTTTAGTATTCCTGTCCATGGGATCACCCCCAGTATTTCTCTAAGTTTAGTAAAATCAGCTTTCCTAAAGTCTAGAATGCGTGTCTGACTATGCCTGGCTTCTCCTTTCCACTGTATAATAAACTCCAGGAGGACATGAGCACTCCCGCCTAAGGATCCAACCACTTGCACCCCATTAACTAGGTCTTCCCTGTTAGTTAGGATCAGATCCAAAATAGCTGACTCCCTCGTTGCCTCTTCCACCTTTTGAACAATGAAATTGTCTTCAAGGCAAGTGAGGAATTTGCTAGACCTTGAGGATTTTGCTGAGTTTGACTTCCAGCAAATATCTGGATAGTTGAAGTCACCCATCACTACTATATTTCTCCTTTCTGAGTGTGTGGTCATCTGTTCTAGAAAGGCATTATCCAATTCTTCTGCTTGAGTTGGGGGTCTGTAATAGACTCCCACAATAACATCCCTGTTGTTTTCTCCCCTTTAATTTTTATCCAGATGCTCTCCACTTGGCTTCCAGGATTGATGTCCTGGATTTCTTCACTGGTGTAAATATCCCTGACATATAATGCTATTCCTCCTCCTTTCTTGTTTGTCCTGTTTCTCTTGAAAAGGTTATACCCCTTTATTTCTACATTCCAGTCATGGGACTCATCCCACCAGGTTTCAGTGATGCCTATTATATCATATTTGCTTTGTTGTGCTAGGAGTTCAAGTTCATCTTGCTTATTTTCCATGCTCTGTGCATTAGTGTAGAGCATGGGTAGGCAACCTTTCCCCTTTAAGGGCCGAGGGACTTCAGCTCCCAGAAGCCTCATCCATGTTGGCCAATAGTCCCATGTTGGCCAATAGCTCCTGGGATTCTGGGAGCTGAAGTCCCTCGGCCCTTAAAGGGGAAAGGTTGCCTACCCCTGGTGTAGAGACATCTAAGACCATGTGTCCCCTTTACTTGCTGCCTGTGTATGTTTTTTTGCCTCCCACTTTTGGGTCCCTGTACTGTTTGCCTTGCTTCCTCTATGACAGTTTGACTATTTTCTCCAGTCCTTTTGTCTTCCAGGATGTTGTCTCCCTTCCCCACACAGTTCAGTTTGAAGCCCTCCTGATCAAATTCTTGAGACCCTTGGCAAAAACATTTCTTCCAACTGGTGTGAGATGCAACCCATCCCTTTGTTGGAATAATAACAAGCTCTACACTTGAGCCATTATAGGGTTAACAACCATCACAGGGTTAATGGAGAGCTACTGAGAAAACAGATGACCTACAGCTGTATATGCATAGCTCTAATCAAGTTTTAAGCCTTAATAAGGCTTCCTCTGTAGTGAACTCTCTCTCTCTCTCTCTCTTGCTCACTCTATTCTTAGCCCTACTTTATGTTGCTTTATACTTCTGTTATTTGATTATGTTATTTGCTATTTGTTACTTTTGCCATTATTATTATGCTTTGTCTTATATATATGGGTTTTGTATGATTCTGTTATATATGTTGTTTGTTACCTTTTGAGTATTTATATAAAGCCTTTTATAGTACCTTGTTTCATTGGTCTCTTTTCAAATCCATTGTCCCAACAAATTTGGTAGCAGAGGATGGTTGCTCAAAAGAATTGTTGTTTAAAGCAGTGGTTGTTTGAGACAATGGTTTGAAAAGTGATTTGTATTTGGAAATATTTTTCATTGAAATAGAGTTTTTCTTTTGGCAAATTTTTTGAAAAATGTATGGTATTTATTTTGGTTATGGCTATTGAATAGAATAGTTGGTTTTTGATGCTAAGAAAGTTAGTTTTTAAATAAATAGTGCAAGAATTTTATCTGGTCAAGTTTTAAAATTAAAGCTTATATTGGTAAGAGAGTTTACATATACAAAGTGTTTTTTTAAATGTCTGTAACCTCAGCTAGTTCACCTGAAATTAATATGTCTACTTTAAAGGTTCAACAGAGTGTAAGTAACAGTAATGGCTTATTTTTAATCCCAAAATTAAATAGGGATAATTTTCAGATGTGGGATGCAAGATTAAGAGGTTCCCTACAAGTACAAGACTGTTCGCATGTTATAGATGAAGATATGCTTGAAAATCAGTCAGAACAGCATGAATATAAAATGAAAGAAGCAAAAGCTTTAATGATACTATATTCCTGTATAGAAGATCATGAAAGTCCATTAGTAACTAAATATAAAACAGCTAAAGAACTATATGGTGCACTTAAGAAAAAATACTTTAGTAGATCAAACAAAAATATAGTGTTTTTGAAAGAGAAACTATATAGCATGAGGATGAGAGATGGAACTAGCATAGATATGCATTTAGATGAAATGTTGAAAATTGTTTCACAGCTTCAGTCTGCAGGAGCAGAAATATCTGACTCTGAATTTCATACTTGCATTTTGCTTAGTTTGCCACCTTCTTTTGCAAACCAAAAGGCTATGCTTGAATGTATGGGAGAAGTGGATATAGATTATACAATTGCTTATTTAAGAGATTCTGGACTTATAAAAGCAGTAGGTAATACAGCTGAAAAATTGTCAGTATTAAGAACAAGACCTGACTATAAAGAAAGGAGATGCTACATATGCTCAAGGGTTGGGCATATTGCTAAATACTGTAGATTTAAAGGTATAGAAAATCAAAGGCCCAGAGAAACAAACACTTCTATAAGGAAATTACCTTTTAGTGGAGAAAAACACTTTAATAGTCATAGACCAATTGATGAAAGAGTAAATAATAAACACAAGCAAAGATTTAATAACAGCAAAAATCCTCACATGAATAATCAAGTCTTTCAAATATCTGATTATCAGGGTGTAAATGATAGACAGCATTTTCTCCTTGATAGTGGTAGTTTCATTCACACTTGTCGCTTTAGAGAAAGTTTTAGTGAACTTCATACAGAAAATAGACCAGAGATATTACAAGCAAACCAGCAAAGACTAAATGTTCTTGGAACTGGAACTGTGCCTTTAAGAGTTCTCACTTCTAGAGGTGAACTGGTAAACCTTACATTAACAAATGTTGCTTTTGTTCCTGAAGCCTCAAATAATTTAATTGGTAGTAAAAAATTATAGAGAAGGATTATACCATAGTACTTAAAGGTGACTCAGGAAAAATTATCAACAATAGAACTGGCCTTGTGCTTAAAGTTGATGAAAAATATGGGTTTCATTGATGTTAATGATGTAGCAGTAAATGAGGAAAGGGCTGTATGTCAAACAAGAGGAAATATTTGTGACCATAAAAACTGTCTTTATTCATGGCATGTAAAGTTAGGACATAGAAATATGCAAAGTATTGAAAAATTATTGACAGACTGTGGAATTAATGTTCCCAAATGTGATAAAACAAAAGAAAGATGTGAAATCTGTATACAAGCAAAGGGAATGGCTCCTAGTTATACAGGACAATGAAATTTCTTTATTACGACCATTCGGTCAGCACAAGATACAGGACAATCTAATTTACAAGATCAGGAGTTTTTAGAGGAAGTTTATTCAGATTTAGTAGGTCCTATGCCATTATCTGCAGGTAAAAATAAATATTTTCTTACATTTACTGAATCTAAAAGCAAATACAGTTACACATATATACTTAAAAATAAAGATGAGACATTAGAAAAGTTTAAAAGCTATGTGGCTATAGTTAAAAATCGTTTTGGCAGAGCACCTTTAACATTACGAACTGATGGAGGTGGAGAATATTGTAATATAGACTTTAAATACTTTTTGGAACAAGAAGGCATAGAGCATAAAGTAACGATATCCTATTCCCCACAACAGAATGGGAGTTCTGAGAAATTAAATCGAACATTACAGGAAATGTCTAGATCTATGTTAATGCAAGCAAGACTACCTAACTCTTTATGGGCTGAAGCAGTAGTTACAGCAACTTATTTACATAATAGAGTTCCTAGTAGAGTGACTGGTAAAACACCTTTTGAGTTGTGGTATAGTAGAAAACCTGGATTAAAGCATATAAAATCTTTTGGTTCCAAAGTATTTTCTTATGTTCCAAAAGAAAAAAGGGGAAAACTTGATCCTCGAGCTGAAATTGGAGTTGTTATTGGATATTCCTCTGGAGGAAAAGGGTATAGAATTTTGGACCCTATGACTTTTGAAATAAAATGCTGCAATGTAGTACTTGTGGATGAAAGGAATATAATGCAAGAAACAGTTGAGTCAATAATGACAACTGATGTAAAAAACATAGATACTGTTTCACAGGAATTGGTCAATTGGCTATCTGTGGAGGACACTGGTCAATCAGTAGTCCCACCTTCAAAGGATGTTACTAAAACAGAAGGGGAAGCAGGAACCAGACCGCGTGAGACAGAAATAGAAGAAACAACTGTTCTAAGACGATCAGACAGAATTAACAAAGGTAAACCCCCAGAGAGATATGGATTTTGTGAAAATTTACAAACAACAATGGAACCATTAGATTGGAAAGATGTCACTAAATTACCTTTTTTAGAAAGAGAAAGGTGGATAGAAGCTATGGAGGAAGAATATCAATCTTTACAGCAAAATCAGGTTTGGACTCTTACTGAATTACCTCCTAATAGACAAGCTATAGGAAATAAATGGGTCTATAAAATCAAATATAATCCAGATGGGAGTATAGATAAATATAAAGCACGTTTAGTTGCAAAAGGTTTTTCTCAAAAATACGGAATAGATTACCTAGATACATTTGTACCAGTTGTTAATTATGTAACATTTAGGACACTTCTTAGTGTTGCAAGTTCAAAAAATATGTTTGTAGAACATCTAGACGTTAAAACAGCTTTTCTTAATGGAGATCTTTTTGAAGAAATTTATATGGTGCAACCTGAAGGTTTTCAAAAGAAAGGACAAGAAAATCTTATTTGTAAACTTAATAAAAGTATGTATGGACTTAAACAAGCAGCTAAAAGTTGGTATGATAAATTGACAGATCTCTTATATCAGCAAGGATTCAAACAAGGAAAGGCTGACCCTTGCTTATATATGAGACTTAAAAATGGAGAATATCAGTATATTCTGACTTATGTAGATGATTTATTGATATGTTGTCAACACAGAGAAGATATTGAAGACATAGCTAGTAAGCTAAAGATGGAAATAGAAATTAAACAGCTTGGACAAATAAGACACTATCCTGGAATAGAAATTGAAAGAAACAATGATGGAAGTTTTGTTTTAAGTCAGAAACGTAAGATCATGGATTTTATAGAGTCGGTTGGCATGAAGAATTGCAAACCTGTGAATACTCCATTGGAACCAACTTATTTAAAGGTAAAAGATGGACAACCATTTGAAAATAATGGTAAATATCAAGAAGCTATAGGTAAACTCCTTTATTTGAGTAAAACCACAAGACCTGATATTGCAGTAGCTGTCAACATTCTGAGCAGAAAAACAACTTCACCAAGCCATCATGATTGGCGCGCTATAAAGAGACTGGCGAGATATTTGAGAGGAACAGAGGATTTAAAACTAAAATTATCATCTTGTGAAAATCCTAGATTGGTTGCATATATGGACGCAAGTTGGGGAGAAGAGTCAACGGACTATAAATCAACTAGTGGATATTTATTTTTCTACGGGAATAATCTCATCGATTGGACTAGTAAAAGACAGACTATTGTGGCCCAATCATCAGCAGAAGCTGAATGTGTATCAGCAACAAGTGCATGCAATGAACTAGAATGGATTTTTTATTTGTTAAAGGACTTTGGCATTTGTGAACCTGTACCAATTGTAATGTTTGAAGATAATCAAGCTTGCATTACAATATGTAAAGGAGAAAGTACTAAAGCCAGAAGCAGAACTATTGGATTAAAATGTCAATTAGTGAGGGATTTGTATCAAAAGGGAATGATTGATATTGAATATTGCCCTACTGATGAAATGATAGCAGATATATTAACTAAGCCATTGACGACACAAAAATTTATATTCTTTCGTGAAATGTTGAACATGTCTAATTTTAGTTAATGATCTTATTTGTTGTAATGACTCAGTTGATAGAGCTTGAGAAGGGGTGTTGGAATAGTAACAAGCTCTACGCTTGAGCCATTATAGGGTTAACAACCATCACAGGGTTAATGGAGAGCTACTGAGAACACAGATGACCTACAGCTGTATATGCATAGCTCTAATCAAGTTTTAAGCCTTAATAAGGCTCCCTCTGTAGTGAGCTCTCTCTCTTTTGCTCACTCTATTCTTAGCCTTACTTTATCTTGCTTTATACTTCTGTTATTTGATTATGTTATTTGCTATTTGTTACTTTTGCCATTATTATTATGCTTTGTCTTATATATATAGGTTTTGCATGATTCTGTTATATATGTTGTTTGTTACCTTTTGAGTATTATATAAAGCCTTTTATAGTACCTTGTTTCATTAGTCTCTTTTCAAATCCATTGTCCCAACACTCTTGCCAGGAGTCCGCCCTCATGGAACCGCAGCCCATAATCCAAGAATCCAAATCGTTCTCGATGACACCATCTGCGGAGCCAATTGTTGACATCTGCTATCTTCCTCTCTCTTCCTGGACCATGCCCTTGAACTGGCAGAAGAGATGAGATGACAATCTGTGCCTCCATTTCTTTCAGCTTCTTACCCAGAGTCTTGTAATCCCTTTTGATATTCTGAAGGCTGTGTCTTACTGTGTCATTTGTTCCCACATGGACCAAAAGAAAGGGGTATTGGTCAGTAGACCTTACCAGTCTTGTCAGCCTCTCTGTCACATCTCGGATCTTTGCCCCAGGGAGACAACACACCTCCAGAGACATCTTGTCAGGCCCACAAATCACTGCTTCTGTCCCCTTCAGCAAGGAGTCCCCCACCACGACCACACACCTCCTCCGAGGCTTAGCAGCGACTGTTCCCTGTGGTGGAACTCCCAGGGTCCCCTGCTCTGTCTCTGAAATCTGTCCATGCTGCTCTTCCTCATCCTCCTTGCTAAGAGTAAGAGCTTGAAATCAATTCTGTAGCCGCAAGCTCCCAGAATGATCCCTGGTCTCCTTACTTCTGCGTGTGACCTTCCTCCAGCTTTCTACCTCCTGTGTGTGTGATGTGACCTTCTCTTCCCCAGCGACTTCCTCTGTGTGTTCCCTGTCCAAGACCGTTTGTTCTTGATGACAGAGATTCTAACCATTAGGGATCGTTTTATATTCTTCCATCTCTGGATGTCAAATTTAAGCCCTTGCCAAATCTTCTTATGATTAGTTTACTACAAATTGGAATTTTTCATTGATATTGTAATGCCTAGATAGTTTACTTTATTTTCTGTTTTAAAATTAGATATTGTAACCAATTCTGCCTTTTCCATCTTTGACATATTCATTGTTAATATCATAGTTTTTTTCTTTATTTATTCTAAAACCTAAAAGTTTTCCATATTCAGTCAGTTATTTCATTAAGAAACGGATGCCCTCTAGAGGATTGGCTAAGTAGATTACCATATCATCTGCATACATTCTTAATTTGAATTCATATTCTCTTATTTTCACCCCAATAAACTCCTTATCTTCTCTAATCCTGATGCCTAGCAGTTCTATTGCTGTAAGAAAAAGTAAAGATGATAGAGGTCATCCTTATCTGGTACCTCTTTGAATTGGGGTAGGTTTTGTTTTCCCCCAATTTCTTGAAGACACATTATATGAGGTTTTTGTTTACTTAAGTAATGGAAGATTTTCCTACATTTTTCAGGAGTATTTAGGCCTTTAAGATTCCAAGAGAGAAAGTTAATATTTTTTGGAGTCACCATCATCACCCGTTTCTTCATCTTCAGATATAGGGACAAAGCAGACAGCCCAGAAGGAGCCATCTATGGCCGTGCCAGTTATGATCACTCCAGGACCACAATGACCACATAGCCTGAAGTGAGCTGCTGCTGTGATCCCAAAAAGGCTAGTGGCAGGAGCATATTAAATTTGCTCCTTTTTCCAGTGACTTCATACCACTTTAGGCTGCCTCACTTCAGAGGTGTGCATCATCTAAATGTCACACTGCTGAAGCAGCCAGAATTGACTTTATTTGGCCCATTTGTTTTGGGCCATAGATACTTCTGCTTCTAGCATCTCTTCTTCCTTGGTCTTATCATCTTTTCTCATTGAATTTTACTCTTTAGAATCCAATTCTGTATCTGTGATCAACTCTTTCATGTTCTTATAAAATTCTTCAGCCATTTGAATTGAGTTGATTTTAAATCTTTTTTGTTTGTTTGTTTAAAGGTAAAAGATATTTCATCTGGATTCTCCCATTTGTAAAATGCAGTGTGTGCTCTTGATCTCTTTGTCAAGAAGGTATATTCTTTCCTCTTTTTCAGGATTTTTCCAGGGATATCTTTAAACAAGAGTATATCTATATCTTTGATTTTGAATCTTCTGTGCAGATGCTGTTGTAATGTAGCATCTTTTGTCTGAGTCCTAACAAAGTAGATAACTATATCACTCTGTTGATTTTATTTTTTAATTAATGTATTGTATTGGTTTGTTTTAACATGTAAGTCGCTCTGATTGCTATTACAGCAGAAAAGTGGGATACAAATAAAAGTTTTATTATTATTATTATTATTTATTGTTTTGCCATCCATGAGTTGGTCCTGAACATTCTGCCTATATCAAATTTAAATTTCTCATGGTCTGCTAGTGCCAGAACAACACAATCATACAAATTTTCTCCTTGTTTCTCTGGTAAGCCTCTAATCTTCAAACATCTTTCTTGAAATTTCTATTCTAGTTTTATTCTTCTGTCCAGTTCTTCCTCAAGTTTGAGTGCCCATCTCTTCATTGTACATTCCAGTCTTTTATTCTGCTCTTCCAGTTGAAAGAGCTCTTCCAATTGTATCTTCTCCTTTGTCTGTGTCAAGTCCTTCATAACATTCTGCAATGACTGTTTTATTACTTTCCGTTCAGACTTTCTGTCTTGTTAATCTGTCCTCTCATTTGCTTCAATTCCTGTTTAATTTTTAGTTTTTTCTTGTTTCATCTCTTGTCTAATTTTGGTTATCTCCTCCAATATGACTGAATTTGGATCAAGAGCTTTGATTTGGTCCAGAGATAGCCTTCTATAAGTTGAAGTTGGGCTTTAGCCACATGGTTTCTTGTCCCAGAAGCCATACATAATAAATTCACTGCTCTTATTTTCTTTAAATATAATTCAAGGTTATCTATTTACTTCTTTCAAGATATAAACTCTGAAGTAAATATGAGCTCTAAGCTCTAAATTGGCATCTCAAAGAAGGAGGGTGATAATCTTATTTGTTTCTGTTATCTATATCCAGATATTCTCAATATATTTTATAACAATATATATATATATATATATATATATATATATATATGATCTAAAATTAAATTAGAAATAAAATTGATTAATTGAGCACTATCTAATATATATATATATACAAAATTGAAAATATCAGTGTCAATATATCTAAGTCAGTATAAAGATGAATTTGATAATCAATTTATAAATTGTGAATGGATGTGGGTGGGTGCATGGATGTGGGTGTATGGAATATATAAGTAAATATATAGATAAGTCTAATCAAAATTTAATGTTTATTCAAGGGCCTATGTATATGTGTGGTATGAAATATATGAATCTATCTATAGGCAGAAAAAAACATTCAAAAAGGGAAAGAAGAATTCACTGAGAGTCCCATAACACAATATCTAATTCAAAACTCCTATTTTTAATGTTCAGAACAGTTAATTAATAACAACACTCCTTTATTTATTTTATTTGGGGAGATTTTGAAATAGTTGCAAGGTATGAATTTATTAACTGTTTCAGTATCACACCAGACTTTCCTCTTTGCTCTGTATTTCTGTTTATTTATTTATAATCCACCATAATACTTGGTAATGTTCAAGTTTCAAAAAACCTCAAGATACCTTTCTTTGGAGAAAAATATTATTCAAGATCTCAAATTCTGTCATGAAGTCTGCCTTTCTGGCAGGCTTTTATAAACAAAGCTTAGGGTTAAGCTTAGCATCAAAGTTCTAGTTTTGGTTGCTTGATTCTCTGTCTTTTTAAAGGTATCATTGCATCAGAAACATCTGATGGAGGTTTTAGTGTTAAAAGCTCTCTTCTCCAAATAATTAGATGCTTTTATACTTTGAATTCTGTAGCATTTCAAATCAGTCTTTAAACAAAACTTGTCGTCCCTCATCAAGATGACATCTGTAATGTGGTTGTGAAACATTGCTCGATCCCCTCTGATCCTTCATGGACTGTCTCTGATGTACATTGCTGAACAACCAGAGCTGGATGGAACTGGATCTCCATGGAACCTCTCTGAATCCCCCTATGCTGAGGGGATATTTCAAACTGTCTTTCACAACTCCACACTGCCCCCTTTCCATATTTGATGGAGATATCTCAACAGAGATGTTAAGATTCCACCCAGCCAAGTTCCATTGCCAACCAGAACTTTTTTTTTAATTGGCCAAATGTTGACTCAGCTGGCCCTCAGACATCTTTGTAAAGCTTACACACTTTTGTTGGGAGCCACTTTAAATTTAATGAAATAAAATAATTAGTTAGTTGACTTCCATTCTAGTTGACCCCCAGGGTTCTTCACGAAACCACAGTGAAAAATCACGAGAATAGAAGAGGAATGTATTGCAAAAATATTTAATATCAGGTTATTAAACATTCAAATTTCAGTCCATTGCATAACTAAATGTAGGGGGAAAGTTATAACCATATTTCATAAATTAATTCAATAATTGTTTTCATTAAGAAATTGTAGGACAACCAATAATATTTTATTGATGTAAGCCATCCCAATTGCTTCGGTAGAGGGGCGGGATAGAAATAAATTTTATTATTATTATTATTATTATTGGCTTGAAGGTGGGCTACTGTTCTGGAGTCCAGGGTTTGAATCCCTGCCCAACCATGGAAACTCACTGGTTGACCTTGGGCAAGTCATTCAGCCTCAGAGGCAGGCAAAAGCATACCTCCTCTGAACAGACCTACCTGAGAAAGACACATGATAGGTTTGCATTAGGTCAGAAATGATTTGAAGGCATAAAACAACAAGAAATTGCAGACAAACAAAAACAAAACATGAGACAAAACAAATATTCCTATATCTTTTTAATTTAAATGTATCATATGGAAGAGATTTCTCAGTGTTAGAAAACATAACAGCTCTGACTGAGCTCTCATTGTTATGAGAAACATAACATTGCTCTCATAAAGAACATTGTATTTAAATATGTTTTCCCTTTTGTTTCCTGCATTGCTTATATCTTTTTAAACATGCAATGGAAACTCTTCAGGGACAATGCCAAGGAAGGAAAGGAAAGGAAAAAGCACCATGTAATTTCCATTAAAATTAGATTGCAAGTTCAGTTCTTCAAGTTTTTGAAAAGCGTTATTGCCTTACTATTCAGGATATTTATACATTTTTGTGTAATCTAATGTAATTTACCCCAGTGGCACATTGTATTGCTGGCTTCCATTCAACTGTAAAAGCATTGGTATTCTCCATTTCCTGAAGGAAGCTTTTGTGGATGGAAACTTTCTATCCTTTTGTGGATAGAATTATTTTGCTACCTAGGGAAATAATAGGAAATTTCCCATCTCCAAAATGTTATTTTGTGATTGGGAAATTTTCTGTCTTTTCATGGATGGACTTTCCTATCCATCCACAAAAGGATAGAAAATTTCCCATCCACAAAATAACTTCCGGGGTTGGCGAGGAAGGAACAAGCTGTGTTTTGGAGGAGCTCCTGAGAAATGCAGCTTTGCGCTGCTTTAACAAGGGGGGGGAAATGAAACCAAGAAGAACTGGAAGATGAAACCCTGTTGGTATAAAGGGTTCAGAGTACCCCCACAGGAGGCTCTTGGGAGCTGGGAGCTGGGAGCGAGCCCCAACAAGAGGGAAAGAACTGAAGACCCGATATGGGGAAGGGGAGGTGAGCTTGGAGAAAGCCAGAGAGAGCAGCTGGGGAATTACTGGCAGTGCAGAAGCAGCTGCAGTGGAAACCCGCAACGGCATCGCCAGCCAGTAAAAGAATATTTGAAAGCGGAAAAGTGAAAGGAGTAAAAGCACCACTTGGTAAACCAAGACAGTAAGGGACTAAGCAGACTGCCAGAAATAGTGCACATTAAATTGAGGCACTGCCCTGGCTCAGTGCTAGGGAATCATGGGAACTATAATTTATTGTGGCACCAGAGCTCTCTGACAGAGAAGGCTCAATGTCCCAGAAAAAAAAAATACAATTCCCATGACTCCCTAGTACTGAGCCAGGTCAGTGCCTCAATTTAATGTGCACTATTTCTGCCAGTCTGCTTAGGCCCTAAGTTATCATTCTGTAAAGAATCAGGCAGACAGTTAAGAATAAAGAGTGTGCTAAGCGTAAGCTTGGATAAGAAGCAAAGAACATTGTAAATTGGAAGCAGCTGATGAATAAGAGAAAAAAGGACTCTGGATACAGAGTAGTGAATAAGTGATAGCTGAATAGTGGAATACTGGAATAAGATAAAGTTGAACAATGAATAAATGAAATAAAGAAAGTGAATCTGTAGAACTAAGAAAAGAATATAAAGAAAAGAAAAAGTTGAGAAGTCTGAGCTGCATGGAAAGACATCCCCCCGACTCGTCAGGAGGGGCTTCTTGTTGCACTGGCCATTTTAGGACAGGAGACACCTAATTGGTTAAGAGTGCAGGAATTCCTGCCTTAATTCATGTGCGCTTGGCCAATCAGGTATTTTGTAGGATGTTGCAAGGCACGCTAGGAAATCATGTGAGGCATCAGGCATCACGAGATTTCCTGCGGGATTATAGGGCTTTATAGTCCTGTGCTGCCATGTGGCGGCAGCCATTTTAGAGCAGCAGCTGAGCGAGTCACTTTGCTTGGCTGCGTTCTTTGTTTGTTTGTGCGGCTTTTTGGCCTAGCAAATTTTTTCCTGCTTTTGTCATTACTGTTTGGAGCACAGCAAGGAGGAGACTGATCTGCGGCTCCTGTGTTTGGTGGTGTGTAAGGCCTGGGCAAGGCCTTCGGGCCTGTTGCCCCAGGCCTAGAGAGTGGCCTACAGCATCTTGGACACCTGGTTTGAGTGAACACCGGGGCAGGTGCTGCAACAGGTGGTTCTCCACCAGGTGCGTGGACCGTTTCAGCCAATTACAAGGCCTGGCGGTGCCCTGGTGACTCTGGACTTAGTAGGTCGGGATCCCACATGTCCTGTGGGGGGCAGGGACACACTCAGCCTTCACAGACTCGACACTTTCCCCCTACAGTGGGTGGCTTCTGGAGGCAACTTGGTTGTTTCCTGGTGGGTGCCTATTTAGGACCCAGTGAACACCTTCCCCTTGGTGATTTCGCCAGTGAGGCTTCCTGGCATTTGGCATCCCTTGTTGTTCCCTTGGGCCCAGTGGTGTAGTCATCCAAGGCGGGTGACATTTTAGGAGGACCCGTGCTTTCTTGTACTTGGGCATACACTTGCACAGGATAATGCCCCTCAGCAAGGCTCAATCGAAGAGGAACGCAGCTCCGGCTGTGTCAGGCTCTGGCCACTCTGCGCCAAAAAGGCTCTCTCGCACGGCCAGGAGGGATGATGAAATTATGGTGTAACTAAAGCAACTGGGCAAGATGATGCAGGCTTGTGTCGCAGTTTGCAATCAGCTTGCCCAGAAGGGGCTTCGGGGTACAGCCGCCAACCCTACTGCCAGCACTTCTGTTACACAGATCACAGAAGTGCTCCCTTCTCAGGGACAACTATCTTCACCTGAGTCTCAGATAGTGGAAGCAGCATGTGGTCCTACGGTGGCTGCGGCTATGGAGGTTGGGCAACCAACCATAGTCGATGTGTGGGAACTCTTGCAAAAGGTTCCAGGTGTGGGACAACAGGGTGCTGCTGCCCCTGTGTCCGATCAGCCTACATTGGCAGACCTCTATAATCTCCTTATAGGAGCGGTTGTTTCAGGTGAAGGCGTGATTAGCAGACATCTGAGGCAGGGAGAAGAGACCAGGCAGGTGCCTCTGCATCTTGACACCTGAGCTGTTGCTGGGCCACACTTTGGGGGATCCTTGCAGCTAGCTGGTGATGCTTCCCAGCAAGCCTCGACATCAGGTTTGTCTCTTCCTAATTCTTCACAGGCGACTTGGCCCACCTTGGTATGGGCTCCAGGCGGGCAAGTTGGGCAGGGCTTGGGTTTGGAATGCCCCATCTCTGCATCACAGGGTGCACCTGCGATGGCAATAGAGTCTTCCTAGGTGCCTGACTTGAGGGTGCTGGTTGGTCAGTTGGTAGTTTCTATGCCTGGTGATTCCTCAAGAACAGGGGTATGCAACCCAAGGCCCGGGGGCTGAATGTGGCCCTCCGAGGCCTTTGGACCGGCCCCAGGCCAGTCCTGCTGCCACCGCCACTGCCACCCCCCGCCACCTGCCATAATATTGATTATTGTTGTTATTACTTGTTCTTGGGTTTTTCTTGGCAAAATCTCCACAGGGGTTTTGCCATGGCTTTTCTGGGGCTGAGAGAGTGTGCATGCATATTTTTTTAATTTTTTTTAATTTTTTTATTTTTATATTTATTTATTTTGGTGCTTCGCCCCCCCCCCCCCCATTGTCTGAGGGAGAGCAACCCAGTCCCCGGCTCAAAAAGGTTGCCTACCCCTGCTCAAGAGTGTCCACTTTAGGAATGGCTGGCTTGGTCCAGAAACTTCAGTTAGTACAAAATATGGCAGCCAGAGTGGTCTCAGGGACATCTAGGAGAGACCACATAACTCCGGTATTTAAATCTCCCCATTGGCTGCCTATTAGTTTCCAGACCCAGTATAAGGTAATGGTTATTACCTTTAAAGCCCTAAATGGCTTGTGTCCAACCTATCTTCGGGACTCCCTCCTCCCATATAATCCTCCCTGTGCACTCCTGTCATCTGTGAGGAATCTGCTCCAGCCAACGAAATCTAGGCTGTCAGCAACCTCCCAGAGGGCATTTTCAGTAATCGCCTCTAGATTATGGAATGGCCTGGCAGACGAGATCCATCAGATCACGATCTTAAGCAGCTTTAAAAAGGCTGTGAAGAAAGATCTCTTTCGGCAAGCCTTTCCTGATTAGATTCTCGGCCTCAGGAGTCTGTGTGTCTCTACCATCTTAGTTTTTGGCTTTCCCAATGTTTGTTGTTGGTTGTTGTAGTCTTTTCAATTGTTTTATTATATTTTTGCTTTATTGTATTTTTTGATAGTTTATGTTAAGACTTTTAATTGATGTGTAGTTTAATGGCATCTCCTCTCTCAATGAATGTCTTCAGGCGGTAATGGGCTGGATGAGGAAAAACAGATTGAAACTGAATCTGGACAAGATGGAGGTGCTCATGGTAGCGGCCCTGAAACCAAGAATCGGGTTGCAACCTCCATTCCCTTCTGGATGTTCCCTAGACAAGTCTGGCTGCGATATCTGGGATTATCCAATCCCAGAGTTTTCCCGTATTTCAATTTATTTATTGCTTCCCTTATTTCATCTAATGTTATTGGTCTATTTAGTTCCTCCAGTTAGTCTTCCAATTATCTTAGATAAGTTTCCTTCTTGTATGTATTCTTTGATTGCCATTTTTCTTTGTGTTATTTCTTTTTGTTCCCTGAATAGATTTGAATAGTAATTATAGAAGATTTATTTTATTTTATTATGTTTTGTATGGGAGATTCCTTCCTGTTTAATTTCTATTATCTTTTTCTCCTTTTCAATTTTCAATCAATCAATCAATCAATCTTTTTTATTGATTAGCCCTTTGGCCATTTCAAAGAAGAGTATAGCAAAATAAAATTTAGAAAGAATTATGTAAAAATTAAAATAATTAAGAATGAAGTAAAATACATATAAATGAAAGTAAAATACCATATGATTACAACAGTATAAATGCAATACAGTGGATACAATCTCCCTGGAAAACATAGACATAGAATAATATCAAACATCAGACTTCTTCATCACCCCTACAGTTCATACCAATCATCCCCACATAACTGGATCTCAACTATTTCACTTTATGTAAAAACCAAGCTGTGCTGTTAGTTATTTTTGAATCTTGACCACCCATGAAATATGAGATTCTAACATGGGTATCCCAAAACAGAGTGCGTTTAATTTAAAAACCAAGATATTGCTATCTTTCCTGATGATATAAATTACATTTAAATAGAATGTGGGCTAAATCTTCAATTTCACAGTCTCCACAAATACAAGTTTGCTCATTATAAGGAATACCAATGAACCTTTCATATCTTACCATAGTGTCAAGCTGATCAAATCTGGCTCGGCTAAATACCTCCCTTAGATGTTTATGCATTTGTGTTTTTAAATAATTTGCTCTTTGAAAGGTGCATTTATATCGACTCAGCCATTTTATATTGCCTATCTTACTCAAGGTGGCTATATCTTTTTGGGCCTAGATATCCAGTATTCTCTGTCTCGCACCCTTTTTTGCTTGAGCATTAACTAAACATGAATCAGGAAGACCATAACTCTTTATAAAGTTATTTGCATAGTCCAAGAGGATTGAAGCTGGGATTGTAACTGTTCTAAGTAACATAATTTTGGTAGTCTATCTGGCTCCATTTCATTAAGCTTACACCAATAGTTAAACACTTTAATTTGTGCTTGTTTTTTCTTTTTCTCCTTTTCCTTCCACAATTTATAAGAAAGCCATTTTCCAGGTCTGTTTCCTTGTTCAAAGTATCTTTGCTTCACTTGTACTAATTTTCCCACTATTTCTTGAGATGTTACATGGTGTAGCTGATTTTTTATCTTTTGCAGTTCATTTTTGAGTTTTATATTATTTGGGTTTTTTCTTTAATTTCTGTTGTTTTTTCCTTTAATTCTTCTTGTATTTTTTCTATTTCTTCCCTTTCTTTCCTCTTTTACCAGGCTTCTTGTTGTGCAAATAAACCCCTGCTCATTGCTTTTCCAGCATCCCATATTACTTCCATCTGTGTTTCATTTTTCTTATTCTCTTGGAAATAATATTTATCCCTCTTTTAATCTTTTTTATTATGTCTGTATCCCGCAGTAGGGCATCTTTTAATCTCCAGGAGAATTCATACTTTCCTGATCTAAGTTCCATTAAAATGGAGCTATGGTCAGAAAAGATTCTTGGCATGATTTGTACTTTTAAAATTTCTTTATTCAAACTTTTGGATGTCTGTCAGAATAAAATGTGTAGTCTCTCTCCTCTTTGTTTTTGATTCTCCAAATATCTATTAGATTTAAATGGTCTATCATTTCTATTGCTGTTAATGGAAGTTTTCCTTGATTTTTGATCTTTTTTGTTTTTGGTGTGGTTCTATACTTATTAGGGTCTACTACCCCATTCTAAACTCCCATTATTATAATTTTTTGTAATCATATTTAGCAAGTTCTTTTGCTAGTCTTTGAAAAAAATTAGTTTTGCTGTTGATAGGTACATATCTTCCCACAATTAAAATGAACAAACCTTATAATTTAGTTTCTATCGTGATGTAGTTTCCTTCAGTATCTTTGAAAATTTCTCTGGCTATGAGCTCAGTGATGACATAAAATATCACTCCATTCTTTTTGTTGTTTTTATTTAATGATACAAACATTTCTCCTAAAATCTTATTTTTTAAATGCTTCACATCCCTGGTTTTAATATACATCTCCTTTAAGCATATAATATCTAATTTGAATTTCTCCAGATAATGGAAAATTTTCCGTTTTTTATATATGGAGTTTAGACCTTTGATATTCCAAGACAAAATTTTATTATTAGTTATTTCGTATGATAGCAACAATTAGTCTTATCCCAACAGTAACATTATGTCCAGGTAACACTAGTAGTAGGATGGCAGGGAGAGTGGAGTAGAAAAAAAAAAGAAAAAAAGCAGAAAGAGAATAATAATATATATGCTTTAATACCTCTTTGCTCTCCCCTAAGTTTCAGCTACTTCCTCCTCCTCCTCCTCTTCTTCCTCTTGGTTATCACTTCCACCCTCCTCACCATCTTCTGTGTCTTTCCTTTCATCTGGTCTATCTCCTTTCTTCTCCTTCTCTTTATGTTTCTCTTTGTCTTGGCCAATCCTTCCTGTCTCCATGTTTGTAGGTTCTTCTATAATCGCTCTGTGTTTCTTGAGAAAGTCTTTTGCTTTAGCTATTGTGTTAATTTTGTATTTCTTTGTTTCATATGTAAATGTTACTTCTATTTTTTCCCATCTGAAATTTATTTTTCTTTAAATATTGTGTTAAGAGGTGTAATCCTTTCTTTCCTTTAAACTGCAGAAGGTATGTCTTTGAAGATCATTACTTCTTTATTATCAATCAATAAGTCCTCTTTAAAGTTTTGTTCTAATATCAGTTCTTTCACTCTTTCTCTCACAAAGTAGATAACTATATTGCTGGGTTTATTTTTGTTTTTTGCTAATTGTTCTGCAGGCCATCCAATGAAATTTCCTAAAGGGGATATTATACATTCTCCTAGATCTTCATTTTCTTGTTCTTCCACATCTCTGATTTTTAAACATTTTCCCTGGATTTTATCTCATCTAGTAATTTTTGAGTTTCTTCTTTGTATTTTGTCCATTCTAGAATCTTAGTTCTTTTCTTAGATTTGGGTTTTTTTCTCTTGTAATTCACTGATTTTAGAATTGATTACTTTGATTTCTTTTGTTGCTCTGTCTAATTTTTTGTCTGAACTCATTTAATTCTTCTTTTATTTCTAACCATATTTCTTTTTTGAATCCTTTTAGTTTGGCCCTGATTTCCTCTCTCACTTCAGCTCTTATCTCATCTTTTATCTAGATCCATTTCAATCCAGTCTTAGGTCAAGTTATGGAGTTGAGACTGCCATGGTTGCTTTAGTCATTGATATCCATCTGGGTACCTATAGGGGAAATGTGACCCTGTTGGTGTTCTTGGACCTCTCAGCTTTCAATAGCATTGACCATGGTATCCTTCTGGAACACTTGGGAGATTTTGGAATCATGGGCACTGTATTGTAATAGTTCCAGTCCTATCTCTCAGGCAGATTCCGGAAGGTGATGCTTGGGGACAGTTGCTCCTCTAAGAGGGAGCTTAGATCTTGCATCCCTCAAGGTGCCATTCTGTCCCCAATGCTATTCAATATCTACATGAAGCTGCTGGGTGAGATCATCCAGATGCATGGGCTGGGTGTTATCGGTATGCTGATATCTCAGACTGCTGCAGTGTCTAAGGATGGCATCTCTTCTCTAAATGAATGTCTTGAGGTGGTAATGGACTGGATGAGGAAAAAGAGACTAAAACTGAATCCAGATAAGATGGAGGTACTCACTGTAGGGACATCTAATCTGGGTACAGAGATATGTTCACCAGTCCTAAAGGACTGTGTTTGCAGTTTGGGAGTGCTCCTAGATTTGTCATTTCAGTTGTCAACTCAGATAGATGCGACGGCCAGGAGCGCTTGTTATCAGCTTCGGCTGATACACCAATTGTGACCCTACCTGGAGCCGGGAGACCTAGAAACAGTGGTACACATGCTGGTAACCTCTTGATTGGATTTCTGTAATGCGCTCTACATGGGACTATGCTTGTACCTAGTTCAGAAACTCCAATTGATTCAAAACATGGCTGCCAGACCGGTTGCCAGAAAATCTAGAGGTGACCACATAACACCAATTCTAAAATCACTCCACAGGCTGCCAATTAGTTTCCAGGCACAGTACAAGGTGTTGGTAATGAGCTTTAAAGCCCTTCATGGTTTAGGTCCTTGCTTGCAGGAGTGCCTTCTATACAATCCATCCCACACACTCAGGTTCTCTGGGAGTAATCTGTAGCAGCCAAGGAAGACAAGGCTTGCTGTGGTTATCCAGAGGACCTTTTCATCAGCCACTCCTAAACTATGGAATGACCTGCCAGAGGAGATCCATCACATTATACTCTTGACGCTTTTAAGAAGGCTGTCAAGATGGATCTCTTCTGGCAGGCCTTCCCTGACAGATCAATTAATTGTTCCATGATATCAATGTAGGCTGCCCTTGTTTGTCCCATTATCCTGCACTTTAACTATGTTTAATTTAGTTGATGTGGACAAGCTCCTTGGAAGAGTAAGGAAGACAACTTGTCCTCTCGACCCATGTACATCTTGGCTGGTCACCTGAGGTGGGGGCGCATTGAGAGTATTCCTTCGGGATACAATCAATGCATCCATCTTGTCTGAAGGAGGCAGCAGTTAGGCAACTCCTGAAAAAACCTTCCCTGGACCCCCTGGATAGAAACAGCTACAGGCCAGTCTCCTTGCTCCCTTTTTTGAGCAAGGTGATTGAGAGGGTAGTCGCTTCCTAACTGCAAGCTGTCTTGGATGAAACCGATTATCTTGATCCATTTCAAACTGGCTTCAGGACAGGATATGGAGTTGAGATGGCAATGGTTGCTTTGACCGATGACCTTCACCTGGGAATTGACAGGGGTAGTGTGACCTTGCTGGTGCTCTTGGATCTCTCAGCAGCCTTCGATACAATAGATCATGCCATCCTCTTGGATTGCCTGAGAGAGTTAGGAATTGGAGGCACTGCTCTGCAGTGGTTCCGTTCCTTTATCTCGGCAGATCCCAGAGGGTGAGGCTCAGGGACAGTTGCTCTTCCAAAATAGAGCTTAATTGTGGCATCCCTCAGGGCGCCATCCTGTCCCCGATGCTATTTAATATCTATATGAAGCAGCTGGGTGAAATCATTCGGAGGCATGGAGCACGGTGTCATCAGTACGCTGATGACACCCAGATATATTTCTCCATGACAAGATCAGACTTCAGTTGGTGTCTCTCCTCTCAATGACTGTCTTAGAGCGGTAATGGATTGGATGAGGAAAAACAGATTGAAGTTAAATCCAGACAAAACGGAGGTACTGACAGTAACAGGCCCAAAACCAGATTTGGGAATACAGTCTCCAGTCCTAGATGGAGTCACACTCTCCTCCAAGGACTGTGTTTGCAGTCTGGGGGTACTCTTAGATTCATCAGTTCACATGACTTGTCAGGTGAATGCGGCGGTCAGGAGTGCCTGTTATCAGCTTCAGCTGATATGCCAGCTGCGCCCTTATCTGGATATGAGGGATCTGGAAACTGTTATACACACTTTGGTAACCTCACATCTGGATTACTGCAATACACTCTACATGGGGCTACCCTTGTGCCTAACCCGGAAACTGCAACTGGTGCAAAACATGGCAGCCAGGCTAATTACCGGAACATCAAGGAGGGAGCACATAACACCAGTGCATAAATCCCTCCACTGGCTGCCAATTGGTTTCCGGGCACAGTACAAGGAGTTGGTTTTAACCTTTAAAGACCTACATGGCTTGGGTCCATCTTATCTCAGGGACCGCTCTTCCTGTATGATCCCCCCATGCACTTCGGTCCTCCGGGAGTAATCTGTTGAAGTCTATGAAGACTAGGGTGGCACAGACCTCCCAGAGGGCCTGCTCTGCAACCGCTTCTAGACTATGGAATGGCCTGCTGGATGAGATCCATCTTATTACTACCTTTGCTGCTTTCAAGAAAGCAGTAAAGACGATCTCTTCTGGCAGGCTTTCCCAGAATAATCCCCCGGCTCTAGCGGAGGTTACCTTACGCCCCTTAACCCCCTATAGTACATAGACATGCCCAAATTGTTTATTTGGTTTTTATTTGTTTTTGTTTTTGTTTCTATTATGTTTTTAAGAATCATTTTAATTCTGCTATTATAGTTTAATTTAGTTTTAAGGGGTGGGAGGATTAGGCTGTGGGATATAGGAATTTTACATTGTCTTTTGTTTTTAAATTACACTGTATGCCACCCCGATTGCCGAGCAGAGGGGCGGCTTAGAAATAAAACTTATTATTATTATTATTATTATTATTATTATTATTGATTTTATTCATTTAATGTATTTTATGATGCAGTGTTAGTTTTAATTGAGGTAAGGGGATAATGTTATTTTATCATGTTGTTCTATAGTTGTACTGTTGTATTCTTATGATTGTTACCTGCCTCGATCCTTTTAGGGAGAGACAGGCTATAAATAAATTTATTTATTTATTTATTTTCCTGATCTCATCCAGAATCAAAAGATTTGTGTCTGCTAATTTACTTGATTCTAGGGATATCCTTCTTTGAATTTGTGAATTAGTCCATGCTCGCTTTGCTGTTGCCATTTCTCACCTTTTCTTTCTATAGACTGTGGGGCTGTACAGAGAGCCCCTAACGGATGGCATCCCAACACCCCTTTCCTTGCTGGATCAGGGCTCTGGCAACCACATGCTGTAGACCCAATCCAGAGGTTTGAAGCTCTGAAAAGAGCTGGCAAATGCTGTTTATTTTTAGATTGACAAAAAGCCGCCCTTGCCACCGTGGTGGCAGCTTTTCAGCAGTCCTTTGCAGTGTGCATGAACGCTGCACCAAGGGAGCACCCTGATGCCACCCATCATGTAGTGTGATGGCGGCATCAGGATTGAGTCAGAACAGCCAGCGTGTGTTCATCATGCCCTGAATCCACCACCAGGCCAGCCCTTTTGGCCAGTCTGTATACCCTGTGAGTTTAGTATAATTATAGTATTCTTGATTCTTAGTCCATTTTTAACTGTATTCAATTCGGAGGGTGTCTAGTGCCTATTGATCAGTTGATGTATTTGATAAATTTCATATCTTTTTTAAAACCAACATAGTGAAACAGCTTGCTAGATTAACATACAATTTATTTTTTCCTTTTCTTTTTTTTCTCTCCCCCCAACTTTTTCAAACACAGAGATTTTTGTATTTTCTTTTAAGAGAGACAATCTAGATTGGATATAAACAATCTTACGATTGATCTTAAATAATCGGAGACATAATTTCATTACATAAAATTTTTACCACAATAATTAATAAATTTTCTTCTTCTGGAGTCCGTTGTTTAAGTTAAAACTATAAAGTGCCAATTTTTATTACCATTCCCCAATTTTTTTATTCTTATTATCAACATAAGTCATTAAGCCAGAGATACAGGTTCAAATAAAACAAATGGAGAGGTATATATTTATTCTTTCCCAGTTACCTTTCCAATTGCTAATTTCACTTAACATTGCATATTCTTTCCCAGCTAGAATAGAATATATGTTGTGTAATATAAAAAAGTATTAAGTTTCACTGATTTACTTTACTCACTCTCAGAAGTAAAGTGCAGATTGTAGGTATGATTCCTCTTAGAAATAAAGTGCAAATTACAAATATAGTTCTTATACAACTGGAAGATCTTAAATTAGGAAATATTATAACTGGCAGATATTAAAATTGATCAAAATTGTAAATAAATAGCATTCTATTATGCCTTTAGTATTACCCTAAATAAAATATAAGATTCAAGTAAATGTCTCAAGGTGATTTTATTTGTAACAGTTATAAATCATTAATCAATAATTTCTCAAATGTAATTATTGTCTTTGTAATATTATCTTCAAAGAAAATCCTCTATCGACTGTTCTATTAGTTCATAAATCAATTGGTTTTCTAGACTCTCCATGATGGTATAAATAAATTTAATTGCCAAAATATATGTAAACATTTTTTGTCGCTATAATTTATCTAAGGCACAAAATGTAACAAACAGGTAAGGCTTAGGAATGTCTTATAGTGTCTAGTTCTGGATTTAAAGTGCAAAGTGCTAGAATGGAGGGGGGGGAGGAAAAGTTTTACAGTCTTGGTAGTGTTTTCTCTCTCTTTTTCTCTCCAATCCTTTTAGTTTGTTAGGTTTTTACTTTATTCCTTTTCTTTTTTTTTTCTCCTCCTACTCTTCTTACCATGTTGCTTGTGCTTTACAGAGTCTAAATTCTCTTTTCCCAATTTCAATTTTGCAATGTAACTTTCAGTTCCTGTAGATTTTATCTACAAATTCAATATGTTTCTGACCTGCTGAATCTTCTGTCATTCTCATTGATATGTATATTGTCTTAATTTAAAATGTGGATGTTTTGAGTCAGCAGTTTCTGCCATTACTCCTTTTGTATAATGTCTCACAAAGTAGGAAATTTAAGGAGAGGAGATACAGAGAGAGTTTAAACACTCTCCTGAAATATAATCATTAATGCTGCTTTGTATCTTATTGTCCCTTCTCCGGCTCTCCCGTCAACACCAAATCTTTTTCCTACCACTGCTTCACCATTTGAGGATTTTTGCTGTCTCCATTGTCCCATTGGCAGGTCTTTCTAGACTTTCATTTTCTTAAATGTGATTGAGTCTTCACTTTTTTATTGCAAACTTGTTGTTTTATTGTTTGCAATTGCCACTTTCATTTTCTCACTGTTGATGGTTTAGGAATGGGGAGCCACCCTGGAGCGTCGCAGTGGCAGAGTTTCAGGAGTAGGTTCCTCCCCTTCAACCCCCTTGGCTTGCTTTTGTTTGGTTTGGTCTTCTTTTCTCCTGCTGGAATTTGGGTTTAGTTAGGGACTTCTTTCGCTCCCATTCCATGGAGAGGCCTTGCTTATCTAGATCTATTTCATGGGAAGTCTCCTGAAAATCTAGGTCGCTACTTCTGCAGAGCTCAGCGGAGTGTGTCCTCTCAGGTTGGCATCCTCAGTAAAAATCTGAAAAGTCCCTTGTCTTTAACATCTACACGATGGTAGGGTACAATGTGATCCTCTCCACAGAATAGTGCTACCTTTTTGATTTTGGCAGATGTTTGAGAATTTCAGTTGGCTTGTTTTGGATGAGAATTTTTCACAGTTTGCAAATGGTCTTCATGAATCTGGTGGGAAGAATTTGAAATGAAAAAGAAATGAATTGTGGAGAAAGGGAAACTGACAGATTTATTCATCTCCAGTGGAAGATTTCAGCTGCATCTGTACTGCAGAAATAATGCAATTTGACCCTGCTTTACTGCCATGGCTCCATGTTATGGAATTCTGGGATTCATAGTTTTGTGAGATATATAGCCTTCTATTGCATAAAGCTCTGAGGCCACAACAGTAGTATAATACCCCCACCTTTCGTCAAATCAAAAAGTGACAGGTGCTCCGCCCCTTTTTGGTTCTTAGTCCCGCCTTCCTGTTTTTGGGGTGGTTCTAGATTTTGGGGCGCTAGTATTTTTGGGGTTCTAGATTTTTGGGGTTCTAGATTTTGGGGGTTCTAGGTTTGGGGGTGCCAATTTTTGGGGTGCCACTTTTTGGGGTGCCAATTTTTTGGGGTGCCAATTTTTGGGGTGCTACTTTTTTGGGGTTCAATCGGTGGCCCCCCTGAACCCCAAAAGTTCAGCCATTTTTGTTTTTTGCAAAAGTTGTTTTTGGGGGGTTGTGTGACCCCTCTACGGATTCGTCTCGGGCCCCCCGACCACTAGGAGCAGCTCCCATACCTCTCCGTCCGCCGGTATAGCCGCAAGCCGTGTTCGAAGATGGCAGTCGGCGGCCATTTTTTCTGCGCTGACTTTAGTTTTCGGGGTGGTTGTGACATGTCTCCGGACTCGTCTCGAGCTCCCGAAGTGAACGGTTCAGAGGTCTGTTGCGTTCTGAGCTTCAGAAAGGCGCGCCGTCCAATCTGCTACTGTTCGCCCCTCCCCTGGGGGTGTGTTTTCAAAAAAGGCGCGCTTTTGAGAGAAGCGTATTGGTCCAAGGGGCAGTGGGGTTGGCTCTGATTGGTGCAAATGTCCTACGCTTCTGAGCCCCTCCAATGGCGTTTCAGGCGAAGGGACCACCGCCCTTCGGCGCTGGGGTATATGAGGGAGTCCCTGAGATCCGCACTTCACCCCGCTACCTCGACTACCGCCTTGCTAACGCCTGCTAGTGCTTTTGGGGCTACCTACCTGCAATGGAGACGCCGGTGACAGTACTCACAGCTTCATCTGCTCCTGCACCCAAAAAACCCCGTTTTGGGGGGAAGCGTGGTACCCTTGAAAGATGTGAGGTGATCAAGCAGCTGTTTTCAGCGGTCTGTGAATCAGAAGAGGAACTCCGAAATGCGGATGGTGTGGAGGCCGAACACAGTGCAGAGTCTGGGGAGGAATCAGTCAGTGTTACAAAGGTATGTATGAAAGGCGGTGGTGGGGTGGGTTGGGATCATGCATCTGAAATGTTATATTAAAGTGTTTTCAAATTAGTTGTAATCTTATCTTTCAGGAATGGGGTGACTGTAACGAAGAAAGGAAACTTTGTAGCTGCTATGTGACGGAAGGCCGAGTCTATGAAGGCAAAGCCCATGAACAAACCAGTCAGGCATTCGAGTTGGATGTCGATCCGAACCATCTAGTGGCTCCAAAGAAAAGAGCAGGAGTGATGACCCGACTGATTCCGGTGATGTTTTTCGCAATAATTCAACATGTAAAATTTGGAAGACTAAAGGAAAGTTGTTTAGGCTGCTTATTTGATGAAGGAAATCAAGAATCTCATTGTTGCATAATGTGGGACAGTGCATATATTAATTCTGTTTTAAAGTCTCTGTGTTGTAAGCTGAATATGCAGAAATTTTTAAATTCAGTGATCACCCTTGCAGCTGCCCTTGACTGCCTCAGTTTAAACACAAAGCACCTGATATTGGGTTCTCAAATACAAAATCGTATTTTAAGTTCAAAATTTCCTTCAGACACTGTGGCGCTGTTAATAAAAGAAAGAGATAAAGTGTATTTACGCTACGCTGAAAAAATAGTTGACCGTGTAAAATATACTTATTTCCTCAATTCTTGTGACCTCTGTGTTAACAAGGAGTAAATATATTTAAAAAAAAAAATTTAATAAAATAGTGTGTTTTTGACATTGTGCTTTTATTGCTGTATGTGCGCCTGTCAATATGGTTTCTCAGAATGAGCTATTGAAAAAGATATATTATAATCCAGGGGGAGCAGGGAGCTTTGGAGGAGTGGAAGCTCTCTTTCGAGAAGCTTCCAAGCACAAAGGTGTAACACGAAAACATGTGAAAGAGTGGTTAAGGGACCAAGAAGCATATACCCTTCATAAACCAGCCAGAAAGCATTTCCTAAGAAACAGAACAGTTGTTTCGGATGTGGATGATCAATGGCAGGCGGATCTGGTGGACATGCAAAGTCTACAAAAATACAATAGGGGTTATAAATATATTTTAACGGTGGTGGACATTTTGTCAAAATATGCATGGGCTGTACCTTTGAAAGACAAGACAGGCTCGGAGGTGTACAGAGGTTTCAAGATTATTTTGGGGTCAGGTCGTTCCCCCCACCATTTGCAAACAGATGCTGGGAAAGAATTTCTAAATAAAAAGGTGAAAAACTTGCTAAAGGAGCACGGGGTGCACCATTTTTCAACACATAGCGAAGTCAAAGCGGCGATAGTGGAAAGGTTCAACAGAACTTTAAAGTCACGAATGTGGAGATACTTTACTGCCAACAACACCTTCAAGTATATTGACATATTACCTGCACTCATAAAGAGTTATAATAGCAGCTTTCATAGAACTATACAAGAGAGGCCTCAGGATGTGAATTCTTCCAACTCTCTGCAGATTTGGAAAAGAGTTTATGGCCTCTGCACAGCGATTTGTTCTTTCAGGATAAAATGCTGCTGAATGGTGTGGATGTGAAAATTAAACTCACCCGCACCAAGGACGCATTTTGCCTGATGAGTGCCAACAGACAAGAGAATTACAAACTGCATATTTTGAACGCCGCCCTGTTTGTGAAAAGGGTAAAAGTAACACCGGGTGTCCGCTTGGGGCATGCAGAAGCGCTGCTTACCGCTAATGCCAAGTACCCCATCGAGCGTGTGGGTATGAAGGTGTTCAGTATACCCGGAGGCAGCCTCGTATGCAACCAGGAAAACCTCTTCTTGGGCCAGCTACCTAAGCAAATCGTCATAGGCTTTGTTGACAATGCCGCTTTTAGCGGAGACTACACCCGAAACCCCTTCAATTTCAAACACTTCAACGTTAATTTTATGGCCCTATATGTTGATGGGGTCCAAGTGCCATCTAAGCCCCTCCAACCCAATTATGCCGAGGAGCAGTGTGTCAGGGAGTTCATGCAGCTAGTACAAGTGACGGGAAAAGAAATGAAAGACCAGGCCCTTCTGATTAATCGCAATGAGTTTTTGAATGGGTATACCTTGTACGGATTCGACCTGACTCCAGGACAGAGCTGTGCTGACCACTATTCTCTAATAAAAACAGGGAACCTCAGAGCTGAGATCCGTTTTGCTATTCCCTTGCCAAATACTATTAATATGATCCTGTATGGAGTGTTTGACAATGTGATTGAAATCAACCACAGCAGAAACATTCTCTTTGATTATATGTGAAGATGAACACGGGACAGATATCGCGGCTATTATATCGGAACAAGTCTTTTCTAGACGTATACCCCAGTGATCTGCTTCCAAAGAGATTCATCGCCAAAAGGCCTGTCGGGCTAGTGGTGAACACCCACCCTCACCATTTACCGGGAGAACATTGGATAGCTATCCACCTGCCACCGGAGGGTCCAGGAGAATTTTTTGATTCCTATGGCATGGCCCCCGATGATCCCCGCCTCCCTAAGACCATTGCAGAGTTTTTAGAACACCAGACCGAGGAGACGGTGTTCCAACAGAAACAGCTGCAGCACCCCCAGGCAGTGACCTGCGGGTACCACTGCGTGTTCTTTTTAGAAAGCAGGGCCAGTGGATTATCTTTTGACCAGATTTTAAAGCTGTATTCTGATGATGTTTTAAAAAATGATCGGATGGTCATAAGGTTTATCAGAGTCAGAAGAACCCAGCTATACCAGAAGCCTTACAGCTTGTTTCAACATGTCCAGACATGCTTCCCCCTATGTAAAAATCAATTGTAAAACTGATACAATAAAAGAGAGAGACCGATTTATGATTCAATGTTGTGGCATTTATTTATTTATTTACACAGGCTAGAAAGTTAGCCATTCAGGTTTCTTAACGAGGGCTGATGAAGGGGACTCAGGGATGGTTTCCAGCTTTAACCATGGAGGTCTCTTGAATGATCTTTTTGTTCGGGAACGGGGTGTCGTTGGTGGTAAGGAGGGTATTTTCAAGTTCTCTACTGTTTGTCTAACATCCATATTTCCCACAAGAGAAGTGGGTATATTTAGCTCTGCCAGAGCTTTCAGAAAGGTATCCCATCCTTTGGGTTTCCTCTTCTCAGGGACAGTGTTAGAATGAGTGATGCCTCTGATCAGATCGATGATATTGGACCCAGGCAGGGCTGCTCCTCTATACAGAAATGTTCCTCGCTCATCCCACGAAGAGATGTCTTTATGCTGGCTTAATTTGTTTAGCAGAAGCTCAGCATTTTTCCTATAGCGACCGTGGACACCTTCCAAAATCTCTTGAATGGAGGCATCTTTTTCAGGAGGAGCGGGGGTTGGTGGTGATGGTGGTGATGGTGGTGGTGGTGGTGGCAGAAGATCGGGGAGAATGGGATTTTTCTCCATTTCACCAATCCGGTTTAGGGTCAGATAACGCTGTAGAACACCGGTGTAGAGCTTAGCCTTCTCATATTCAGACAAGTCTGTCCTTAAGAGAATATCTCGCATGTCCGAGTCCAGGCGCCTAACCACAGTGTTTCTGATATTTTCTGGCTCTCCTCGCAGGGTTTCCAATTGCTTACTGGGAACCAGATACATTTTCTCAGCATATTCCATCTTTACTTTGTGAGCAGGCTGGTCAGGAGAGGGATAGCAAAACCGAACAAGGGTCCGATGAAGCCTCCGCTCTGCTCAATGAGTTGCTTTTTCTTTTTTAGTGACAGCTTTTTATTGCTTAGCTGCTTGATGAAGGCCTTCCGCTTTTTCAGGACCTTAAACTGTGCAGGCTTCAGGGGGACGTTACCTTTCACAGTATTAAGGGCTATCTCAGCAATAGCCGCTATGAGACTCTCAGAAGCCCCGCATAAAATGGCTCTTCTCTGCTTGGGACCGGCTTTAATAAGAAGTTTCAAGAGGGCCCAGTTTTTCTTTATATTGGCAGACATGCTGATGTTGCTTCAGCTGACGACGCTGGCTTAAAAATCCACTATGTAGGAATTAGCACCTTTTATAAGTGCCTAAAGGCTTTTTTGGAACATAGACTGCCGGAAGATCAGGTGGAAAAAGACCTGTTCGTAATCTGTGTGTTTCAGGAGTTACCGCTTGCAAATCTATCAATAAGAAATGGAAGGGCTTCAGGGTTGCATCATTAAAAGCATCCAAAAAAAAGGCAGTGTTTTTAGGATACATTTGGCGAGCCAGAATCGATATTTGCAATTTGTCTCTGGGATTCTTAAAGACCACTATATATTTAGCATTAAGGCTGATTGTTCGCCCCTGCTTCCCGGAGCAGAATAAATTTTGTACTACATATATGATACTTAGATTTTTATGGTGACAGAGCTTTGTAAAAGCCACCTGAACAGATTCATTTTCACAAGCTTTTTCCATTAAGTCATCCAGTATCACCAGATTAACTTTATTGACAGGCAATAAAACATCATCATCCAAAGTAAGAGGTAAGCCTTCCACAAAGCGAATAAAGGGATATTTAGACAACAGTTCCTTATACAAAGGCTGCCAGCATGAATAGAACCATACAACATTATTTGGTTTGACAGAAAGCACATGATCAGCATGCATCAATACATTTTTAATAAAGTAGCTTTTCCCACAATTGCTAGGTCCTGACAAAATCATTGAGAAAGGATGCTGTAAGCGGGTATCCATATTTTCAATAGCCGTAGGGTAAAGTTTTGAAATCATCCACAATGACCCTTTTATCATAAACAACCCTCTGCGTTTTCCTGAGGGGCTTGGTTTCTATCAGAAATTGATTTTTGTTCCTAACAATTCCGTTTTGTTCCACTACTATCTCTTGACGGGGCTGTCCAGCTCTCTCTGAGACATATGAAAAAACCAAATCTTTCAGGCTGTTAAAGGTAATCTTCTCACTGTTGGCTGAATTCAGCGTGATCCCTTTAACCTTTATACAAACAGAATTATCTGATAGCCTGTAGGCATAGCTTTTGGGCCCAGCCGCCACGAACTCTGTAATGTGTTGATCTGAAGGGACCTCGCTTGTCAGATCTCCTAAGTAGTCCCCCAACTCAGGAACCCAGTCCCCTTCCCGGCTCACAAAAATGACGGAATCTGTATCATGATATAAGCAGTTCCGGTCTAATTTCTGAATAAGATTATAAAGTTCCACTCTAGCAAAACTGGTAGTGAAAGCTGCAATGAACACATTGGTGTTAGAAGGTGGCACTATCCTGGTTTTATTTTGCTTCCAACTTACACACACCACCTCGTCATCTATAAAATCAAATGAGGATACTTCATATTTCTCAGAAAAGAGAAGTTGGAAAAGATAATTTGGATCCCTCACAATTTCTGTATTTGGGAGATTCACCCTCTGGGCAAACTTACCCCATAGAGAATTTAAAAACAGTTTAGCAATCTGTCTTTTGGCTGGATTCTTACGTATCTCCCCAGCATCAAGTTTTATGCCCTCCTTATCATAATAAGACTGAATGTACTTGTTTTTATCTTCATCAGTCACGCACCAATCGGGATAGCCTGAAGCTTCTTGTTTCCGCTTGAGGTGCATTTTAATGTACTCTGAAAACAGCGTCTCAGATCTTTCTTCAAAATGCCATACTTCAAAAATTTTCAACAGCTTATAGCCTGTTTTGAGAGCCAAATTCAATTCTATAGTGCACCACACCCCTTCCAAAGCTCTCTGGTCAACACTGTGTGAACACGGGGATAATTGTCTGTTCTCTGCACATGTGCGGCAGAGAGGGAACATTAGCTTACCTCCTATTTTTACGGGTAAAACAGGAAAATACAGCTTCCTAGGGGGTACCAGCCTCACTTTAGCCAAGCCAAAATAGTTTTCAAGATCTTGAAAATCCTGATAGATAATTGTAGGGTGCCCAATTGGGTAAGGTTTCGTCTTATTGACAAAAGGGTATAGACTGGTAAAGTCGTAATAGTGTATCCGCTCCCCCGGCTGGGGTTTGTAATAGAGGCAAATGGCATTGGTTCGGCCTCCATAGAGCGCATCTCTGGGGCAGAGCGGCTCTGGGAACTTGGCTGCTGTAAGAAAGTTTTGAAGAGTGGCTTCTGTTTTGGTCATAGAAATCCACTCATGTTCCCAAATAGTTCTAATTTCAAAACCACATTTTTTCAAATACTGAAGCTTCCGCTGAGTAGCATTGTAAAGAAATTCATAAGAGGAACCTGTCAGAGGATTTCGATCAGATAGGGAATAACATTGCCTGCACCCATGAAAAAAGCAGCCGAAATACTCAAAGGCAATTTTTTGGTTATTTACAAAGGCATAGCCATCTAGGAAATAAGAACCAACCTGTACTTCCCCACCCTTTAAGGCATGCCTGATATGTATCTTTTCTGTATGTTCAATGTACGTCAGCCACTGAATGGAAGCAGTGGAGAACCTTTTAACCATGCCGTGGTAATCCCTAGGGTCAGGGATGGCAATTGTTTCAGGCTTGAGAAAACAGAACCTGTACATTTTCAGGCAGACACTAGCTAAGGTGAGACTCTGAAAAGGATCTATAGCTGTGACCTGTTTTTTGTAGTTACCATTCTTGTCTTCTATGAACTCCTCCGTTCTAGTAATAGAAATTATTTCATCTCTGTATCGAGTACAAGCCTCTTCCAGAATTTTAACATCCTGTTTACAATAATACTCCAATTCTTTCTGTAAATCGAAAGGCTTGTTCAAATTCTCATTGTGCCACTTTAAAAATTCCTCCTTCTCTTTAGGTTTCATTGTATCAACACCATAAAAATGGGGGGCCGGTAAGGGCCCTACATAGTTTTGGTTTGCAGCTGTGTTAAAAAAATGAGGGAAGAAACCTTTCACAGATTCAAAACCCAGACAGGCTGGCAGCTTGGCTAGGGCCATTGGTAAATGATTAAGAGAGTCAATGAAGGTGATTTTCAGACTGTTCAACACGACAGCCTGGATTTTGCCTCCTTGCATAATGAGGTCAGGATCGAGTTTTTGTCGAATAAGCTCTCTAACGATAAAATAGCTATCATAAGCTTTCGCGTTATGCGCGATAAAAACAGAATTCCTGAATGATGCTTTTTTTGTGAAGGTCTCAATGAATTCTGAAACACAATTTTCCCCCCTGAAGCTCCATTCCTTATTATAATGGGGCCATTTTCTCATAGTTTTAAAATCGGGGCTTGTCTCAGACCTCAGTGACCGAGCATGAATAAAATTGGGAATATGGATCCCAGTGTCTTGCATGGCCTCCATGTCAAAAAAGACAATTCTACTATTCACTACCTGTCTTGGCAGCTTCTGCATAAAGCAGAGATGTTCTCTTCCCCCCTCAAGGATAATTTTACATATTCTACAGCGCTTCCCTGGGCACCGGCCATCATGATTTGGCCTAACATAGCTTTGACACCCCCTGCACCATTCGCGGGGGCGACAAAGCTCCGGTTGCTCCAAAGCTTGATTCAGATGGGTATGCAAACATGTTTGCGATTTACAAAGTATTTTGCAAATATCACAATGGATCAACCCAAAATTATCATAGGTACAATCCTTCCTTCTACATGACCCACACATGTACAAACAGCTATGATTTTTATCATATAAAGCATGACAGAGACTGCAATAATTTTTTGAACCAAAAAAGGCTCTTACATTTTTAATTCCATAAAAATGATTTTCGTGGAAAAACATAAAACAGGTTTTTGAATATCTAGGCTCATCTGTTTTAAACAGAGCCCACCCTTTTTCTCCCCATGAAATAACTTGAATATTAATTCTTAAATGCTGCTCCAGTACAGGTAGATCTGAGAAGGTTACCTTCCTATTATAAGCCCACCCCAGATCCCTATGTAATTTTTTAGCATCAGCTAACAGTTCTGCATCTGTGCAATCATCTACAGCTAAAGCTCCCAATAACCCCCCTGCAAAACACAAGTTTTGTCCTACACAATTGAAATCTATTAAAAAGCGCCTCTTCATCTCCACAATTTTGCTAGATGGAATAGATTTAAGAATTCTGCGTGCGCCCCCTCGTGGAGCACGTATGACAGTGATAAATAGCCTTAGACCCGAATCTATGCAGATTTCAGTGTTGCTTTGCAAGAGGTTTTCAATATTATTTAGGAAGTCTTCAGCATTAAAGTTATCTCTTCCTCTCCTAAGAGAGAAAAGAGGGTTTCGCAGAACTTGTGATTCTAACCTCATCTGAACCACATCTCCATCTTCCAAATTACTCAAAAAGTTGTCAAGGAGGTCTTGGATGGCACCGTGTAAAACTTCCACAGCCTGTGAGAATGAGGCTATCTGATCAAGGTTATGAAACCTGAATTCATGTGTATAAACATTGGCATTGAATCTGGGGATTGTTCGGTGCCAAGTTGTGACATTCTCCACATAGACACCAGGGGGCCTCGGTTCCTGCTGGAGGGGGGCCATGGAATTGCTGTGTGAAGAGCCTGTGTGAAGGGGGCCTGCAGGGACTGTCTCTCCTTGCTCTTGATCAGAGCTGTGGCTCCCAGGGTAGAGCGGGGGGCTGAGCGGGGGGCTTGGATTACTCTCATTATTATTATTATTACCGCCACCCCCCCATTGCCAAGAACTGAAGCCATCCGGGCTGTGTGGAGAAAGACTGGGAGGAGAGACTGCCTCTGAAGGGGAGGGGGAGGAGGAGGGGGAGGAGGACGCAGACACACCTTCCAGGGTCATGATGTCACTAGGACAGCCCCTTTGCATGTTGGGATTCACAGTCCCTCCCACCAGAATGGCCGCCCCCATGCTTATGTTGGCACATGGCCAGCCCCCTTGCATGTTGCGATTAGGGGCTGTCTCTCCTTGCTCTTGATCAGAGCTGTGGCTCCCAGGGCTGAGCGGGGGGCTTGGATTACTCTCATTATTATTATTATTACCGCCACCCCCCCATTGCCAAGAACTGAAGCCAGCCGGGCTGTGTGGAGAAAGACTGGGAGGAGAGACTGCCTCTGAAGGGGAGGGGGAGGAGGAGGGGGAGGAGGACGCAGACACATCTTCCTGGGTTATGATGTCACTAGGACAGCCCCATTGCATGTTGGGATTCGTAGTCCCTCCCACCATAATGGCTGCCTCCGTGGAAGCATGGAGAAGAGAACCCACACATTTTTCAGATTCTTCTGCAGCAGCAGTTGTTGAGGTATAGTCTTGCTGTTTTTCTGAGGGTGGGAAGTCAGGGCTGGAACCATGTCCATTTTTTCCCTCTCCTTGCAGAAATGGAGAAAACTCATCAGGAGAGGCTTCAGGGGTCTCTGAGGCGGCACCATCCAAAAGGCCATCAGGTCCGGGAGCCCCTTTTGCAAGGCTACAAGGCACTGAAAACTCATCAGGAGAGGCTTGAGGGGCTGCACCAACCAAAAGGCAATCAGGGCCGGGATGTGGTGTGAGCTGGTGGCTTTTTGCAGATGCAGAGTTTTCAGCTTCTTTTGCAAGGCTACAAGGCACTGCCAAGGTCTTGAAACCATCAGCTTCCCCCCTCCCTCTTTCCAAACACACAGACTTTAGAGAATATTGGCTTACAGACTCAGAGGCAAACATTACATTTCCACCTTTTCCCCTTAAAAATGCACACACGCAAGATTTAAACATTTTTTTAATTTTTGAAATGGTAGTTTTTACCTCTTGCTTATATTTTGGTCTTGAAGGGTTAGCTACTATCAAATCTTTAATTTTTTCTAGCTGTTTTTTCAAAGCATTAATTTCCACATCATAAGCCTCAATTTTAGACATGACTAAATGATAATATTCCAAAAGAGAAAGCTTGTCACCTGAAGCATTTTCTGCTTCATCATCATCATCATCTGCTGATTCGGTGTTGCCAGCTGTTTTTTTCCCAGAATTAGAGGAGGTTGGGGGCGGCTGCGAGTTGGAAATAGGATTTCCAGCACATGCTGTTTCCTGGGGATTCTCTTGTCTTGGCATGGCCTTACGCGGATCCCTGCCACGGTTGGAGCTGACAGCATCCGAACTTTTAGGGGCCGTTGGTGCATTTTTTGCTTCGGCTGGTGGATTTGAAGCTGCCTTTCCTGTTGCCCCTTGCTCTAATTTGGTGATAGTTGCTGAAGCCCGCCTTTTTTTGGGTTCTTGATTATTAACCAAAGGTAAGGCTGCTGTCAGAGCCGGGTTATGCGGGTCATACTCATTTTTGCTGGAAAAATCTACATTAAAAAATAAATACATGAAATGGTCACTCGGACCGCCTTTTAAGTCAACATTTCACAGTCCTGCCTTTCTCAAAACTACTCCTAGCCCCATCCCCACCCCCGCCATTTGCAAACAGATGCAAAGCACTCACATCAATGGTAACTACATTTTTCCATGCTGGAAGGGAGACTACACAAACTTACCTTGAGTAAAATTCTGCCATTTCTGTTGACTCGGATTCCTACGTACAACATTGTAATGACCTGGAAATATTACAGAAAAAATAAAAATAAATAAACAATAGGGGGAAAATGTTCACCATACCCCCACCACCACCCTCAAAATCCTTCCCCCCCTTCCCTTTCCCCCCAAAGGGCCCCATGCCCCCCTTGGGGAACAGTTAAGAACATTTACCTAAATTTTTGCCAGGGGTAGCAGGCCTGCTGTTCGTGATTTTATTCTGGGTAGCTACAGGCTCTTGAAAAATGGATGTCAAATCCACCATATCTTCTGAATGGAAAGAATTCAAACAATTATTTAAGGGTCTTTCTTGTCATAACTCCAACCCAAACCCCAGACAGGACAGAGGGAAAAATATTAACTCACGATCAGATATGTAACCAAAATCATCATCCATCATTTAAATTCTTACTAAAATAGAAAATAACAATTGCAATTAATAATGGCATTTAATAATATCTATTCTTCTGTAGCCACACACAATGGGAAGGAGGGACCCCCAGCAGCCCTCAGGCCCTATGGAAGCCATGGCTCAGAGGGGCCTTTGCAGCCCCCAGCCCCTCTGGAAGCCATGTTGGCCATCATCAGGGATGGCCCTAGGAAATCCCCCCCCCCTTATTCCCAGAAATCCAATCATACTCACCAGCGATCTGAAGAGCCCTGAAGCAGTATTCACTCAGAGGGGTAGGCCTGAGACAGAATGGCCCTTGGACCCCCTTTTTATGGTGTTTCTTTCAAAGGACCCCTCCCTTGAAACATTCACCCATTGGACCATTTAAACTTTACTAATTTTTAGAAATTCTGATTGGGTCATTTAAAACAAAAACGGCCTCAACATGGTGACGTTCTATTGACGTATTTTGCTCTGAACACCGAATATGTTTAGGACTGATAAAACTGTTTTTCTAAGGGCACACCTCCCTCCTGCACCTCTCCCTGTGGAGGCTTTAATAAACCCATAAAAATATGATCCTGTTTTAAAAATTAAATTTCATATTGTAAATATGAATTTTTAAATTTAATAAGGAATTCCTGCATGTCCATTGAGGGTCGGTCTAGATGCCCTTGTGTCATTTGCACTTTGCCTGCCTGCCTGGCTGGCTGGAGCAGGCTAAACCAACTTTAGCGCCATCTGGTTGTTAAGCCTATTCTTTTGCAAATGAGGAGGGAGAAGGGAGGGGGGGGTTCCTTCTCCATTATAAAGGGTTTTTAAAATTCATTTTTAAAAGGTTTCTTCTCATTTTGAGGGAAATACTTAACTATTTTCTTTCTTTTATTGAAATTGTCCCACAAACATTTCTAGCCTAGCCTTAAAATGGTACAAAATGCAATTTTAAAACTCTATGCCATGCTCTTTTTGGTAACCAGCTTATTCCTTTGTGAAATAGGAACCCTTGTAAAACAGAGGATGTTTTGTTAACATGTATGTCCTTAAACAATTCTTCTTTTTATTATTTACCACCTCCAGTATCCATAAACTTATGCCACATGTTTCATTTTGTTCAAAATGGATTAAACAGTTGGACCCCCTCTTCTTTTATTTCTCATAGGGGCCAGATGTTTGAAAAAACTTCCCATATATTTTTTTATGCATTTACATTGGATTGCATAATTACAAAAGTGCTTTTTTGAGCCACACAGTTGTGAAATCCATTCATTGTATTTGTGTTGCCCCAAACCCAGTGCTAATGTTTTTTATTTGAGATCCTAAAAGTATGAACCTTGTATATATATATAGATAGATAGATATAGATAGCTGAAAGTCACTTATAGGAACTTGTAAATTTCTATTGGCATGGCTTAGGGTGATCAGACATTATTTAACATCACAAGGGGGGCCTGGGGGGGGGGGAACAGCTCTCTCTGTTGTTTGTTGTTTTATTTTGTTGTTTTACCAGCAAAGGGTTCTACACACAGATGGCATTTAACCACTTTTGACAAAAGCTCATTTTGTGAGAATATTTATACCTTGAGCATTTTTTAAAATGTTATGTTATGTTTAAAGAAACAATGGTTCTGTTTTTTCAAGCAGCGTAGAAGGCCTCCAGATAGATGCTGCTCCTTGTAAATTTCCACTCCTGAAGTCAGAGGGCTGGGCTCTCTGCCGGCCACCATGTGCTGAACAGATAAGAAAATGGGCGGCCACTCCACCCATTCCAACCCCTTCCACCCCTTTTTAAAACAAGACACAGTTTTTAAAATAATGATAGTTTTATTTATATTTTAAAAGCAGATTAAATAGAATGCTCTTTCGTCTATTTGTCTTCCTCTTCTGCTCCTGAATTGCTGGCATTTAGACAGAAACACGCCACGCAGCATTTTGAATTTTTACAGAGCTCCTCTGTGACTTCTGTATTAGAATTCCCATCCACTCTGGTCTGTTCAGCTTCTTCATCTTTTCCCTATCATTAAAACAAAAAGAAAAAAGGATGTTAACACAGAGAGAGAGAGAGAATTACAGAGAGCCTGCTTATTTTCTCTCAATATCATATTTACCATGCTTAAGGGTCTCATTTCTTCATAAATGGCCTCCTCCTCATCTTCGCTGCTCGTTGGGAGTATGTAAAGTTCTTCATCATCATCATCATCGCTGGAGATTTCAGCATTATAGCCACCATCTGAAGACGACTCTTGTAAACATCTCAAGCAGTCAGGATGCGCTTCACATAACCATCTTTCAAAATGCTTCCTCAAATTTTTAGGAGAACCATAAATCTTTTCTTCAATTATCAGCTTTGTGGTTGCTTCATATAGTTTGCGAAGTTCTTCAATCATTGTCTCAAGGTCTCTCCCCCTCCTCTTAATTCCTCTCCTCTCAGGCTGAGCCATAGGAGAATCCACCGGAGAAGTCTGGATGGCCACTTCCCTTACAGCTGATGGGGGTCTCTCAGGCACAGCCTCTGTGGCCTTTTCTGCTGCCGCAAGGGAATCCAGGGGAAAAACCTCGATGCCTTCTGCCTCTGCAGCCGAGGGGGGCCTCTCGGGCATGGCCTCTGTGGCTTTCTCCGCTGCCACTGGAGAATCCGGGGAAGAAACCTCGGGGCCTTCTGCCTCTGCAGCCGAAGGGGATCTCTCAGGCATCGGTTCCATTGCAGGTAGGTAGCCCCAAAAGCGCTAGCAGGCATTAGCAAGGCGGTAGTCGAGGTAGCGGGGTGAAGTGCGGATCTCAGGGACTCCCTCATATACCCCAGCGCCGAAGGGCGGTGGTCCCTTCGCCTGAAACGCCATTGGAGGGGCTCAGAAGCGTAGGACATTTGCACCAATCAGAGACAACCCCACTGCCCCTTGGACCAATAAGCTTCTCTCAAAAGCGCGCCTTTTTTGAAAACACACCCCCAGGGGAGGGGCGAACAGTAGCAGATTGGACGGCGCGCCTTTCTGAAGCTCAGAACGCAACAGACCTCTGAACCGTTCACTTCGGGAGCTCGAGACGAGTCCGGAGACATGTCACAACCACCCCGAAAACTAAAGTCGGCGCAGAAAAAATGGCCGCCGACTGCCATCTTCGAACACGGCTTGCGGCTATACCGGCGGACGGAGAGGTATGGGAGCTGCTCCTAGTGGTCGGGGGCCCCGAGACGAATCCGTAGAGGGGTCACACAACCCCCCCAAAAACAACTTTTGCAAAAAACAAAATGGCCGAACTTTTGGGGTTCAGGGGGGGCCACCGATTGAACCCCAAAAAAGTAGCACCCAAAAAATTGGCACCCCAAAAAAATTGGCACCCCAAAAAGTGGCACCCCAAAAAGTGGCACCCCAAATCTAGAACCCCCAAAATCTAGAACCCCAAAAATCTAGAACCCCAAAAATACTAGCGCCCCAAAATCTAGAACCACCCCAAAAACAGGAAGGCGGGACTAAGAACCAAAAAGGGGGCGGAGCACCTGTCACTTTTTGATTTGACGAAAGGTGGGGGTATTATACTACTCACAACAAACTACAAATCCAAGGACTCTTGCTGAGACCACAACAAACTACAAATCCAAGGACTGAATGGAGCCAGGGTAGTTAAAGGGATGTCAAACTGCATTATTTCTGCAGTGCATATGCAGCTCTTACCCAGATTGCTAGGGTACCGAATGGCACCCACAAATTAATATATAATAGGAGAATTTTGATAGCTCAGATTAATAGCAGTGAGAGGACTTCGGGTAACTTCAAAGAGTCGGGATTTCACCTTTGTCTGACAGTTCCAAAAACTAGAACTCCAGAGTGCTAAGTGCAACTTAGGTCCAAAACACACTGCAGAAATAATCCAGTTTGAGACTGCTTTAACTGCCTGGGCTCAATGCTAGGGATTTCTGGGAACTGTTGTTTTGTCAGACATCTAGCCTTCTCTCTCAGAGAGCTCTGGTGACACAATAAACTACAATTCCCAGGATTAGTTAGCACTGGGCCAGGGCAGTTAAAGCAGTCTCAAACAGAATTATTTCTGCAATGTGTTTTGGACCTCAGTTTTATTGACAATCTGGAAAGGTGGAAAACACCATTCATGCAATAACATTCACACAGAGAGACACACAAGAACTAATGAAATTATAGATAGTAGATTGTAACAAGGTTGAGGGAAGGCAATATCTTGCCAGTCCAGAAGCAGACCCCCAATTGGGATGATGGAAGTAACAGTGGCTCAACAAGGCTGCCTGAAATGTGTGTGTGGGGAGGTGGCCAGCTAGTAGTGAGGGATCAATATGAAATCCAACAGCATTTCTGCCTGATTTCAGACTGAGCCAATGTGTGAGAATTTTTATAGAATCTTGAGTCAATTGGCTGGATTTTCCAAGAATGGGATTCCCATCTGGTTGATGTAACTTCAGAGTTACAAAAGGAATATTTTTGGTTGATGGCAGTGACATTGATTTAATCAAGCAGTAATAACATCAGAGGGATGTGGTGGCTCAAATGGTTAAGACACTGACACTGTTGATTGCAAGATCAGCAGGTTGGCAGTTCATGGCTTGGGTGCTGCATGATAGGGTGTGCTCCTGTAACTAATCTCAGCTTCTGCCAACCTAGCAGTTCTAAAACATGCAAATGCATGTAGATAAATAGGTACCACTTCAGTGGGAAGGTAAATAGCATTGTGTGCAATCATGTTGGCCACATGATCACATAGTAGTCTCTGACAACGCTGGCTATTCAGCTTAGTAATGGAGATGAGCACTGCCCCCTATGGTCGGACAGAACTTGACAGCCTTGTTAACAGGGAATACCTTTACCTTCAATAATATCAGAACAACTCCAGGGAGTTTAGGATTGGATCAGATGTGGGAAATTACAAGAAACAGTACTAGCAGAAATCATAGAATGATAAGTTGGAAAAGATCACAAAGGCCATCCAGTCCACCCCCTGCCATGCCAGAACACAGAATCAAAGCACCCCCAAACTGATGGCCATCCAGCCTTTGTTTAAAAACCTCCGAAGAAGGAGACTCCACTACTCCCCAAGGGAGTGTGTTTCACTGTCCAACAGCTCTTACTGTCAAGAAGTTCTTCCTAATGTTTAGGTGGAATCTCTCTTTTTCTTTTTGTCTTTTCCTGTAGCTTGACTGAAAGATTAGTTTAATGTTTTAGGCTTGGCAAACTTTTATCTGTGACCTCCAAGAGGAAATCTACACCACAGAGAATGGGTGAAGCAGCAACATTCACAGTCATTGTTACAAAGGTCCTTGCAATATGCCCTCAGGTTTGTGACCAATCAGAAGTTTACTTAAAAGTCATCTGGCCTTTCCCAGGTTCATTCTTATGGCTTCTCTGTAATTGCTAAAATATAAAAACAAAATGTAACAAAATATTTGTACCCTGAAATAATGCAGGGTGTGCAGGGGTGCTAACACAGCCTTAATCAAGTAAATTGCAGGTGCAGAAGTCACAGATATGACTCTCAGAAAATTGAGAAGATTTTTAAGTATTCAAAAGACACACAGATCTGGAGTTATTTGGGCAGCAAGCACCAGGATGCTTATTGATCTTTTCCTAATTTGTCATTCGGTGATGTGTTGCTTAGATTGTTCAACCTGAGACAGTTAACTCCTTGGATTATTTGGTACAGCTCTGTGTTTGCTACACAGAGGATGGGATAAAATTGGCCCAAGTTTGGATCAGATGGCTTGTATGAATCCTCAAATGCTAGGAAAACAAATCCTCCATCAAATAAATGAAGTTATCTGTCTGGATATTTTTGAGAGAAAGTAAAGGTTTCTTGGAAAAAGTAGTAAAATTCTTCAGGATCCCTCTCTCACATTCTATATAGTCCAGGGATAGGTAAACACAGGTTTGTACTCCTGCAGTCTTAATCTGTCCCTGTGGCCTTTCCCAGATGGCACTGTCTCCTTTCCTATAGTACCATTATCTTTCCCAGATTTTAATATTTCCTTTTCCTCTTTTAAAAAGATAAAATGTGTCTTCTGGGGCTGATTTAGTGACAATAAGATAAGCTAAAGTAAAGACTAAACTGAAAATGGTGTAGTGGTTTGTGTTGGACTATGGTTCTGGAGATCAGAGGGTCAGTTCCTCACTCAGCCATGGAAACCCAGTGGATGACCTTGGGGAAGTCACATTCTCTCAGCCCCAGAAAACCCCATGATATGGCCTTAGTGTGAATTCGAAGGTTTTCACAGCTGGCGTCCATAGGTTTTTGTGAATTTTTCAGGCTGAGGCCATGTTCTAGAAGAATGTATTTATGATGTTTCACCTGCATCTGTAACTTGTATCTTCAGAGAATGGTGGCATGGAGGTGTGTGGGATATATATACTGTGTGACCCTTGGTTGAGAGAATTAGCATGTAAGTCTGTGTATTGTTCTGTTGAGGCAAGGCCTCAGGGTGGGGGGATATGCAAGGAGGATTAGTGTCTATTTAACTAATGGTCCATTGTCTGCTGGCATGTAAATATGTGTAGTGTTTTGTCCAAGCAAGGCCTCAGAGTGGGAGGATATGCGAGAAGGATTAGTGTCTATTGTATTAATGGTCTATTGTCTGCTGGGAAATCCCCTGACCCTGGGTGAAGTTCATTTGTATTTGCTGAGTGCTGATTTTGGTGTTTTTGAGGACTGGTAGCCAAACTATGGGTTAATGCGGATCAGCCGTTTGGAGCAGCAGAGAGCTGCCCCAGGAAGCAGTGGATCGGGGCTGTGGCAACCCCATGCTGTGGCCACGATCCTCTCTTTTGCTGCCCCCAAAAGAGCAGCGAAATGCCGCTCCTTTTAGGGGTGACAAAAGGCCACCCTAAGAGCCGGTACCACGGCTCTTCAGTGCCCTTTCGGTGTAGTGTGTTTAAACACTGTGCTGGAAGGGCGTCCTGATGCTGCACAATGTGCGTAGGGCCACATGGCCTCAGGACGGCATCAGAGTTGGGTTGAGGCAGCCAGCATGTGGCTGCCCCACCCCAACTCTACCTCAGGCCACCCCTTTGAGCCGGTCTGCCATGGCCCTAAGTTTACTTTCAGGTTTTCTTCTTTCCTGTTGAAATTGTCCAGGTGTTTATGGATTTCAATGGCTTCCCTGTGCATTCTGACCTGATAGTTGTTGGCATGGTCCAGAATTTCAGTGTTTTCAAATAGCATTTTGTACCCAGGTTGGTTTATAACATGGTCTGCTACTGCTGATTTTTTACATGCTGATTTACATGCTAATCCTCTCAACCAAGGGTCACACAGTATATATACCCTAAACACCTCCATGGCACCATTCTCTGAAGATGCAAGCCACAGATGCAGATGAAACATCAGAAATACATTCTTCTATAGTACATTACTCCTACAAGACTGGCAAAAATGAAAGTCCAGAATAACAACAGTTGCTGGAGGTGTAGAAATAAAATAGGAACCATGTACCATATATGGTGGCAATGCAGAAGAGTTAAAAAAAATACTGGAAAGATATACATAAATCTATGAGCGAAATTTTACAAAAAAAACCCCTCTGAAAACAGAACTTTTCTTGCTAAATATAATAGATGTAATAGAAGTCCATTTAAAACAGAAAGAAGAAAGTGTAATTCTCTATATGATCACAGCAGCTCGAATGGTATTCACTAGACCCTGGAAATCACATAAGATACCCTCTATACAAGAATGGAAAATATAATTAAATGAGTTAGCAATAATGGATAGTTTATCTATGCACATTGCAGGAAAATCTGTGCAACAATGTGATAGTAAGTGGAAAGGGGTATATAAACACCTACAATTAGAGGGAAAATGAGGGAACAGAAGTTATGAGATAAAAATAGAATGGATAAAAATTAATATATGTTGCTTGTAGAGCAGTCCTAGATTTTCTATTGTAGAAATCAAAGTTTCAGACTGCATATTTTTTCCTTTTTTTAGATCGGTAGAAGAGAAGAGAAATATTGTAATTCCTTCAAATATGCCCATTTTCAAGAAAATCTTGTCAAAAAGAGAAATAAAAGGAAGAATAGATTTCTTTATAGGAAGATTAAGATTTAGTTTATTCAAAATCTTATGAAAATTTAAAAAAGGTTATGGAGAATAATATGTTTAATTAAGCAATGAATATGTTAGAGATATATCCCAAAGAGATGCATTTAATGTGGATAAGAATAATTTGAAATGTATGCTATGTTTACAGATAACTAAAAAACTTTCTTTTCTGGTATCCAACAGAATGGCTGGCCATCCGGGGGGGGGGGATGCATTCAGGAGATTCCTTCTGGATATCATCAATGCATCCTTCAGGGAAGGACATGTTCCATCTTGTCTGAAGGCCGCTTCTGAAAAAACCTTCCCCGGACCCCCTGGATATGAGTAACTACAGGCCTGTTTCTTTGCTGCTTTTTTTGAGCAAGGTAATCGAGAGGGCAGTTCCTCTTCAGCTCCAGGCAGTCTTGGATGAAACCAATTATCTAGACCCATTTCAAACCAGCTTCAAGACAGGCTTTGGGGTTGAGACTGCCATGGTTGCCTTGACCGACGATCTGCGTCTGAGCATCGACAAGGGTAGTGTGACCCTGTTGGTGCTCCTAGACCTCTCAGCGGCTTTTGACACGATAGATCATGGCATCCTCTTGGACCGCCTGAGGGGGTTAGGTATTGGGGGTACTGCATTGCAGTGGTTCCGGTCCTTCCTCTCGGGTAGGTCCCAGAGGGTGCTGCTCAGGGACAGTAGCTCTAGCAAAAGGGAGTTGTGGGGTCCCTCAGGGGGCTATCTTGTCCCCGATGCTGTTTAACATCTATATGAAGCCGCTGGGTGAGATTATATGGAGTTATGGTGCTGGGTGTTATCAGTACGCTGATGACACCCAAATCTATTTCTCCATGTCTCATTCATCGGCCTTGAATTCTAATGGCATCTCCTCTCTCAATGAATGTCTTTGGGCGGTAATGGGCTGGATGAGGAAAAACAGATTGAAACTGAATCCGGACGAGATGGAGCTGCTGACGGTAGCGGCCCCGAAACCAAGAATCGGGTTGCAACCTCCAGTCCTGAATGGGGTCACACTCTCCTCCAGTGACTGTGTTCGCAGTCTGGGGGTGCTCCTTGACTCGTCGCTCCTGATGATAAATCAGGTAAACGCGACAGTCAGGAGCACCTGTTATCAGCTTTGGCTGATATGCCAGCTGCACCCTTTTCTGGAAGTAAGGGATCTCGAGACTGTTGTGCATGCGCTGGTAACCTCATGCCTCGATTTTTGTAATGCGCTCTACATGGGGCTACCCTTGTGCTTGGTTCAGAAATTACAGCTGGTACAAAATATCGCAGCCAGACTTGTCTCGGGAACATCCAGGAGGGACCACATCACTCCAGTTTTGAGGTCCCTCCACTGGCTAACTATCAGCTTACGGGCCCAGGACAAGGTGTTGGTTATTACCTTTAAAGCCCTAAATGGCTTGGGTCCAAACTATCTCAGGGACCACCTCCTCCCATACAATCCTCCACGCACTCTCTGGTCCTCTGGGAGGAATTTGCTGCAGCCTCGAAAGTCCAGGCTTTTGGCAACCTCCCAGAGGGCTTTTTCTGTTGTCGCCTCCAGACTCTGGAATGGCCTGCTGGACGAGATCCGTCAATTAACATCACTAGATAGCTTTAAAAGAGCTATCAAGACAGATCTCTTCTGGCAGGCCTTTCCAGACTAAGTATGCTGGCCTCAGCTACTTCCTCCCTTCGAATGATCATTCCATAGCCCCATCTACTGAGGGAATGAGCAAACATTGCCATGGCCCATGCTGCTGTTGCAAGATGTTATATATAATGTGTTTTTAAATTGTTTAAATGTGTTTTAATTTGTTATTGATTTAATACTGTTTTAAGGGGTGGGTGGGAATGTTGTGATCTATTATGTATGTTTTTATTGCTGTGACCTGCTCTGATTGGGTTTCTCAAAGGGCGGAATACAATTATTATTATTATTATTATTATTATTATTAATTAAAAGATATGCAAGAGAGAATGGAAAGAGTATAAGGAAACTTTAAGTTTTTATGTATAATAGACAAGGAAAACAGTGGAAATGATAGTATGATATTTATTGTTGTATATTAAATTCAGTAAAAACTGAAATAATAAGAAGAAAAGAAATACATTGCCAAGATATATTACAAACAGGTTGAATAGAGACAATGGTTTTCTGACACACTACATATATTATATGTATCAGTCTTCTTCTTCTTCTTCTTCTTCTTCTTCTTCTTCTTCTTCTTCTTCTTCATGTATCAGTCTGATTACCCCTGCCACCATCCTTTCCTTATTATGCTGTGCTTGGATTTTATATTGATTAGCTATTTGATAATTTGTTTTTAAACTGTGTTTGGTTTAATATTTTTTTAAGGGGGGGAGGGGGGAAATTGTTCTTAATTGTTTTATGATGATTTTATGATGTAAGCCGCCCCGATTGCTCTCAGAGGGGCGGGATATTAAATAAAAATTATTATTATTAAAAAAAATATTATTATTCTAGAACATAGCCTCACAACCCAAAAAACTCACAAAAACTTAGGTTGCCAGATGTCAGAAATGACTTGAAGGCACACAAAAACAACAGATACTAAACTGAACTAAATACAATATTTTATATTTTAAACTAAAATGTGCTGGCATTTTTGGTCCCATCCTTAAACCTTATTCTCCCATACGAGCCTGCCTTTTTCTTCTGGAGAGGCCTTTTTCTGTACACCACCACTCTCACAGATATACATTTGGTGAGAACAAGAGGAAAGACTTTTTCAATAGCTGCTCCCAGACTCAGGAAATCCCTTCCTAGAGAGAAATTGAAGGTATATCTGTGTTTGTAGATCAGTATGCAAAGGATTAATGTATCAAAGGGACACTGTGGCATCTTTAAGACATTGTTGTTGTTGTTTTTGTTGTGTACCTCCAATTCATAGTTTGCAACCCTAAGGCAAACCTATCATGGGATTTCTTGGCAAGTTTATCTAGAGGGGATTTGCCACTGCCATCCTCTGAGGCTGAGAGAGTGTGACTCTGAAGGTCACCCAGTAGGTTTACATGGCTGAAACAGGATTCAAACCCTGGTCTCTACAGTCATAGTCTAACAGTCAAACCACTACATCACACTGGCTCTCTCTTTGGGACTAACTGAGACTAGTTTATACCCACTAGTTTTGCATTCCTATTACTATTCATATAGCCTGCTTATAAAGGGTCTGTTCCTGGACACTTCATTCCATGAAGCTGAGGAAGTAGACTGAAGTCTACAGAAGCCTATGCTACAAACCTCTTTCTTTGAGACTGAGAGAAAGAAAGAAGTTTGTAGATAAGCTTTCACAGACTTCAATCTACTTCATATGCATGGAATGAACTGCCCAGGAACTGAACTTTATAAGCAGGCTATGTGAATAGCAATAGAAATGCAAAACTAGTGGGTATAGTAATGGTGTGACAAGTTCAGTTCTAACAATGTTCATCTGGGGACAAAAGCAGAAGGAAGGATGTTGCCTATAACCAAGGTGAGTAGCTAACCATATGTTATCTTGGTGGGTGTTGGAATGGAATATGATGTTTGCTGGGAACCAGAATGTGATGAATTAACCAAGGCAGCTTTCATGAGATTTGGAACATTAACTGGCATTATAATATATGTAGTGTGTCAGAAAACCATTGTCTCTATTCAACCTGTTTGTAAATATATTAAATATAATATATAAGATATATAATAGATATATTAAAATTTTGCTGCTTCTGCGACTGGTGTTCTGCAACTGTTTTTTGTGCATTCAGATTCCTAATGTCTGATTTATGTCCATTTGTCCTCTGTCACAGAGACTGGCCTGTTTGTCCCATGTAGAGTGCTGAAGGCTATTGTTGACAGAGGATTGATTCTGGATTTCAGGATTTCAAAACAGAGTTTACTATGCATGAAAATAAACATCTTAAATCCATTTTAATTCATTGTTCAAGAAGTAGTATAGGAAACTTCAAAATTTTGAAATAGAAAAAAGGTTGTGCAACTACAAAATGCTCATGTTCTCTACTTATGGAACATGGCATGCTTTGCAATGATCTCCTGCAGGTTTCTTGTTATTTTGAAAGAATTTGCTGTGTTGAGGCAAAACTAAATGAATACATTTGCAAGTCATCTTAACATGCCTTTAGTATTTATTGTCTCTAGCAACTAAACACAGAGGGCATAATAATGAAAAAGCAAAGCAAAAGCAAAGCAGCTTCATTTATATACTGCTTCATATCATGCTATGGGATGTCTAAGTGGTTTACAACTGTAAGCTCATATTTTTCCTTCATTGGTCTCAATATCATGGGAGAAAAAAATCGTAATTTCCCAGCTGTGTCTGTCTGTCATCTCTGTGACATACTAAAGACAGCTATCCTCCCTTCCAAACCCATTTTCATCCTATGATAATTTAAGCAGATTGAAGCAAGACATGCCCTTTGGTGTCAGCTAAATGTGCCTCTGTTTATTTTGTCTGCTATTCATTCCACATGATGGGCTATGCAAAGAAGTGAAGCAATTTGGCATTATTTTAGCAGAGCACAGAAGGAGACTTGTGGATGCCTCTGATATCAACTAAATGATGATTCCACTTGCTTTGTGTGCCACACTGATTAAATGGCAGCTGCTAAATGTGAAATTAAGCTAATTCTCAAGGAGACTTGCTCTATGTGCCTCTTCAAAAGAAGTCTATACCACACTGCTGTTAAAAGTAAAGATCATCAATTTTAAAAATATTCGGCCAATCCAAACTACTTATATTGTCCAGTGTTCCCATGAGCTACAAGTGTGACTTGTATGAATTTTTAAAGTTCAAGCATTTATGTTGACATCACACTGACCCTCATTATGAATGTGCAAATATCCAACTACCAAGTGTGGGCCAAGTTGAACTTCTTTCATACTTGAATCCAGTATTGGTCAGGATAGCAGGAGCAAATCCCCCTCTCCCAGTATTCCATTCATTATCCCTTACTGCACATTCTAATAGTAGTTCATCATGATGTTTGAAAAGTGAACCTACACATGTACAGATTCACAAATGTAGACTTTCCTTTCAAATATCATGCTGCATACATCATTGTGGTGGGGAGACAGTGAAGTGCATGATATTGGGAAAGCAGCACAGAAGATGTACTCTTGCTCTGACATCCCTGAATGAAAAGCACCCCTACATTCTAGGGCCAAAAATGTCACAACCCTGCTGGCAATATTAGATTGTTATGCCATTCCATGAGCAGTTTAGGCTTCCATTGCTTATCCATATGAAAACTACTTGACATGTTTCTAAAGTTTTTGCATACTATAGGGTAGAACATAATCTAAAACAGAATTATAGACATTTAGAAAGGGCAACTTTTCGAGTTTTGGGAGGCACACCAGCCTTATTCAAATCTTGGAGGGTTGCACATTCTTCCCAATATTTCCCCTACATCCTTCCCAATATTTGCTGTGAACTGGTCACAGAACTTTATACATTTCAGGGCACCATAACTTCTAGGCTGTTTTAAGCCCAGGAAAACCTCTTTTGTTCCCAAAATAAAAAGTAATTTCTGATCACTGCTCATCTTGAATATTGGCCCACGGGTCTAAAGCAGGTCCTTAAAAGATCTGTGATTCCAGTTCCTGCCAGGGAAAAGAAGGAAAGCAGTTTCTGGACAGCCATTTTGAATGGGTTCATGTTTAAATTTAAAAAAAAAAACACTTCAGAGAGTGTGTCTCTTGCTGAGTGGGTGGGGCTTTGGTAAGTCACATCTGTGAGTCAATAGGGGGTGGAGCTAGCCAACTAGCTCTATACAACTCTTCTCAGAGCCATTTTGAGTGGGTGAGTGTTTACATTTAAAAAAAAACACTTGGGAGAATGGGGGCTTTGACCTTTCTTTTTAGCAGTTCTAATAATAATAATAATAATAATAATAATAATAATAATAATTTAAAGGGCTTTGAGGTTTTGGGGTGTTTTCTTTTGCTCAGAGGAAGAGAGTCAGAGATGCCACCATAATAAGGTAGCATCCAGGAGTTCTCTGTATAGTTAGAAACCCAGTTGATTGAGCTCACTGACTGAGCCTGGTTAAAAAGGCCAAGAGAATAGGGGCCCTTAACATGAATCTTTACCAGGGGACTTCTTGAGGGAGAAGCCCACAGTCCTGTTTCAGTGCTTACTTAAGATTTCTCAATATGGACACTGAGGGAGTTGCTGGAGTCACCTGCAACACTTGCGGGATGTTTGTATTTTTGCCAAGAGATGTGGGGAACTTCATCTGCACCAAGTTCAAGTTCATAGCCCTCCTGGAAGAGAAAGTCAAGCAATTGGAGGCCCGGAGAGCTACATTTCAGCATATTAGGGAGTAAGAGGTTTTCTTGGATACAGCGGAACAAACGGTCTTGGATGGGGGAAGTTGTTGAGGAGGAGGTCACTTCATGCACACAGGAGGTAGACAGCTGGATGAATGTCACACACAGAAGTAGGGGAACCAGAGGTTGTTCTGGGAGCTTGCAGCTACAGAATCAATTTGAAGCTCTCTCCCTTATCAAAGATGAAGAGGAAGAGCAGCAGGGACAATCCTCAGGGACAGTGCAGAGGACCCTAAGAGTACCACCGCAGGGAACAGCCACTGCTAAGCCTCAGAGGAGGTGTGTGGTGGTGGTTGGGGACTCCTTGTTGAGGGGTACAGAAGCAGTGGTTTGTGGGCCTGACAAGATGTCCCGGGAGGTGTATTGTCTTCCTGGGGCAAAAATCTGTGATGTGACAGTGAGGCTGACAAGACTTGTCAAGCCTACTGACCATTACCCCTTCCTCTTGGTCCATGTGAGAACCAATGATACTGCAAGGCATAGTCTTCAGAATATCAGAAGGGATTATAAGGCTTTGGGTATGAAGCTGAAAGAGCCGGATGTACAGGTTGTTATCTCATCTCTCCTCCCAGTTGAAGGGCATGGTCTAGGAAGGGAGAGGAAGATAGCAGAACGATTTGAATTCTTGGAACATGGGCTGCGGTTCTTTGAGGGTGGACTTCTAGCAAGAGATGGGCTGCATCTCACACCAGTTGACAGGAACATTTTTGCCAATAGTCTCAAACATTTGATCATGAGGACTTTAAACTGAGTCATGTTGGGGAGGCAGACAGTATCTTGGAAGGTATCTTGGAAAGCAGGAGTACATCATAGGCCAGAGATAATATTCAAATTGTTATAGAGAGAACAAGGCAAATAACGCAAGGGTCCAACAGTGGGAGGCAAAAAAAAAAACTCACACAGGCAGCAAGTGGGGAGGACCCGTGGTTTAGATGTCTCTACACTAATGTACAGAGAATGGGAAATAAACAAGATGAACTTGAACTCCTAGCACAACAAAGCAAATACGATATAATAGGCATCACTGAAACCTGGTGGGATGAGTCTCATGATTGGAATGTTGGGATAGAGGGGTATAACCTTTTAAAGAGAAATAGGCCAAACAGGAAAGGAGGAGAAATAGCATTATATGTCAGGGATGTTTACAGCTGTGAAGAGATCCAGGACTTCAGTCCTGGAAATCAGGTGGAGAACATCTGGATAAAAATTAAAGGGGAAGGAAACAACAAGGATGTTATTGTAGGAGTCTACTACGGATCCCCCAAGTCAGATTGAGGAATTGGATGATGCCTTTCTAGAACAGTGATGGGTGACTTCAACTATTCTGATATTTGCTGTAAGACAAACTTAACCAATACTTCAAGGTCTAGCAAATTCCTCACTTGCCTCAAAGACAATGTCTTTTTCCAAAAGGTGGAAGAGGCTACAAGGGGATCAGATATTTTAGATCTGATCCTAACCAACAGGAATGACCTGGTAAATTGGGTGCAAGTGGTGGGATCCTTAGGTGAGAGTGATCAAGTTCTCCTGGAGTTTCTTATACAGTGGAAAGGAGAAGCTAAGCATAATCAAACATTCATTCTAGACTTTAGGAAAGCTGATTTTAGTAAACTTAGAGAAATATTGGGAGTGATCCCATGGGCAGGAATACTAAAAGAGAAGGGAGTTCAAGATTGATGGGAGTTTCTCAAAAGAGAGATGCTGAAGACACAATTTCAAACAGTTTCAATGAGGAAGAAAAAGAAACCAGGATGAATGACTAAGGAACTTTCAAGTGAACTAAGTTTTAAATGGAACATGTATAAGAAATGGAAAAATGGGGAAATCACTAAAGAGGAATTGAAACAAATAGCTAGCACGTGTAGGGGTAAAGTCAGAAAAGCTAAAGCACAGAATGAATTCAGACTTGGTAGAGAGGTTAAGAACAATAAAAAAAGGGCTTTTTTCGGGTATGTCCTCAGCAAAAGGAAGAAGTAAATGGTAGGGCTACTGTGTGGAGAAGATGGCAAAAAGTTAACAGGGGACAGAGAAAAGGCAGAATTATTCAACACCTTCTTTGCTTCAGTCTTCTCAGAAAAGGCAAAGGGTACTCAATCTGAGGATAATGCAGCAGAGAACAGAAGAATTTCAGCACAGAATAAGTAAAGAGATAGTACAGGAATACCTGGTTAATCTAAATGAATATAAGTCTCCAGGACCAGACAAATTACATCCAAGGGCATTAAAAGAACTGGCAAATGTAATATAGGAATCATTGGCAATAATCTTTGAGAACTCCTCAAGAACAGGAGAAATCCCAGCAGACTGGAGGAGGGCAAACGTTGTCCCCATCTTCAAAAAGGGAAAAAAGGAGGATCCCAGTAATTATCACCCAGTTAGTCTGACATCAATACCAGGAAAGATTCTAGAGAATATCATTAAAGAGAGAGTCTGTGAACATCTGGAAGGTAATTTCATAATCACAAAAAGTCAACATGGGTTTCAGAGAAACAAGACATGCCATAAAAATCTGATCTCTTTTTTTGATAAAATTACCAGCTTGGGAGATGAAGGGAATGCTGTGTATATAAAATATCTTGATTGTAAGGCCTTTGACAAGGTTCCCCATGACATTCTCGCAAACAAGCTGGTAAAATGTGGGCTAGACAAAGTAACTATTACATGGATTTGTAATTGGTTGACTGACTGAACCCAAAGGGTGCTCAACAATGGCTCCTTTTCAACCTGGAAAGAAGTGACCAGTGGGGTGCCATAAGACTCTGTCCTGGGCCCAGTGCTATTCAATATATTTATTAATGACTTGGATGACAGTATTGGGGGCATAGTTATCAAATTTGCAGATGACACCAAATTAGGAGGAGTAGCTAATACCCCAGAAGACAGGATCGAAATTCAAAATGACTTGAACAGACTAGAAAGCTGGGCCAAAGCTAACAAAATGAAAATCAACATGGAGAAATGTGAGGTGCTGCACTTAGGACGGAATAATGAAAAGCAAAGATATACGATGGGGGACACCTGGCTGAATGAGACTACATGTGAGAGGGATCTAGAAGTCCAGGTAGACCACAAGTTGAACATGAGTCAACAGTCTGATGCAGCAGTTAAAAAGGCCAATGCAATTTTAGGATGCATCAATAGAAGTATGGTGTCTAGATCAAGAGGAGTAATAGTGCCACTCTATTCTGCTTTGGTCAGGCCTCACCTGGAATACTGTGTCCAGTTCTGGGCACCACAATTCAAAAAGGATGTGGAGAAACTGGAGCATGTCCAAAGGAGGGCAACTAAAATGGTGAACGGTCTGGAAACCAAGTCCTATGAGGAACGACTTAGGGAACTGAGGATGTTTAGCCTGGAGAAGAGAAAGTTAAGAGGTGATATGATAGCCATGTTTTAATATTTCAAGAGATGTCATATTGAGGAGGGAACAAGCTTGTTTTCTGCTGCTCTAGAGACTAGGACCTGGAACAATGGATGCAAGCTCCAGGAAAAGAGATTCCACCTCAAAATTAGGTGGAACTTCCTGACAGTGAGGGCTGTTTGACAGTGGAACACACTCCCTCAGAGTGTAGTGGAGTCTCCTTCCTTGGAAGTCTTTAAGCAGAGGCTGGATGGCCATCTGTCAGGGATGCTTTGATTGGGAGTGCCTGCATGGCAGGGGGTTGGACTGGATGGCCCTTGTGGTCTGTTCCAACTCTATGATTCTGTGATTCTAAGATTCTATAATGAATAGACAATAGATGAATTCAGTTTGGCCATGCATAAGCAGAAAAACATATATGATGTGTTAAATTAAGCCTGAGCAGCCAATCATGAGTTAGTGTCCATGCAGTGTCCTCGAGCTTAGGCTATATTTGTATGTAAAATGCTTTCTTCCAATCACAGTTTTCCCTGATGTCATAGATCCAATTGTAAAACTGTATAAAAATGTTGTTCTCACCAGTAATGGGAGGACATGTGGTTTGCTACTAAGCTGCATGTACTCAATTAAATCTTGTAAGATTGAGTGCCATAAAGAATCTCTCAGTGTGTGAATTGGGACCCTGGCATGCTGGGCATGAATCTTCACTCTGAAGGGTCTGTCTGAGCTTTTAGAGTGACAGAACCTTAATCCATTCTCTTTTTATCTTTGAGACTCATCCTTAAGGAAGCTTTACCACACCGTGCAACCAATTTTATAACTTCCCCTCAAAAAATCCAGTCTTCTAATTAAGTTGTTTTTGTTGTTAACTCCCCTTGAGTCAACCCCAACTCATTTCAACCCTGGATGAAACATCTATAATACCCCGCGTCTTCCATTGCTCTGCTCAGGTCCTGCAGGCTCAGGCCTGTGATCTCCCTGAATGAGACTAGCCATCTGATGTGTGGTCTTCCTCTCTTTCTACTATCCTATGTTTTTCCTAGCATTATTGGCTTTTTTAATGTCATGCCTTCTCATGATGTGGCCAAAGTACAACAGTCTCAATTTAGTCATTTTAGCATCCAGGGAAAGATCAGGCTGGATCTCTTCATAGACCCATTTATTTGTCTTTTTGTCTGTCCTTGGTATCCTCAGTACTTTTCTCCAAAACCACATCTCAAATGAGTTGATTTTCTTCCTGTCCGCTTTCTTCACTTTCCAGCTCTCACATCCATATATGGTGATGGGGAATGGCTTGGATGATTCTAACTTTAGTGCTCAGTTGTATAGCTTTGCACTTTAGAATCTAATTTTATCCCACCATTATTCCAAAGGACAGGGCCAGATGCCTAGTTATTTCCAAGACTATTTTATTCTTACAACAACCTTGTGAAATAGTGTCAACCCAAGACATAATACTAGCTTAAGGCTACCAACAAACATATGAACAGGGATCTGAACCTTATTGTCTCTAGTGTTTATGTGTCACACTAACCACTACACTACAGTATATTTCAAACGCTTCTATCCAATACCAAATAGCCATTCAAATCCAATCCCTTAGCACATGAGGCTGACCATGAACAAAATTAAAGGCTGAGTTAAAAGTATCAGTGAAGAAAAGTGACAGAATTTTCTCTATGCTATGCATGATTTTTGAGTTGCAAAAAGTTAAACAACTTTTCTTTTCCTGGAGTTCCTTTTGGCTTGTTATTGAATCTTTAGATACAAATAGCTGAATGAAGCAACCTGAACAGAATAACAAACTAAAGCATGCCTAGGGCAGCAAATATGTTTTAATTTTTTTCTCCCTACTGCTAGCTCTCTGGTGTCTTTTTATAATGGATTATGTATCAAAAGCCTCTTCGTATTCTAAATTCAGAATACTAAATAAATGAGCAGAATCAAAAAGTTTTGTGCAGCTGCTTTCCCAGTCCTGCTGTTACCCTTTAGCACTGCCCCTGATGCTTAGGACTTACAGACTTTTATCTGACTAGCATCTGGCATCAAAAAGTCAAGATCAACCCACTTATTCCAGGAGGTGTCCCGCACTGCAAGCTCTGGAAAGGTTGTCCTTAACAAGAGATTTGATTCTGTGCACTAGAAATTCACAGTGATGTTTGCTACCTGAGAAGAAAACTTTTATTCTTTTTGAAGGCAAACTTTGGATTTATTTATTTTTCACTACATTTTTTAATAAAGTACTTCTTTTAATGATCCAAATCAAAGACGTGTTTGTTGCTGTTAAATGCTGTTGAGTCAATCTCGACCCATGGTGATCCCATGGATGAGACATCTCCATGATTCCCTAACATCCATTGCTATGCTTAGTTCCTATAAATTCACACCCATGGCCTCCTTAATAGAGTCTATCCATCTAGTATGTGGCTTTCCTCTCTTTTTACTTCCCTCCTCTTTCCTAGCATTATTGTTGTTGTTTTTTCCCAATGAGTTGTGACTTCTCATGATATGACCAAAATTTGACAGGCTTAGTTTAGTCACATTGTTTTCTTAGGGAGATTTCCAACTTGATCTATTCTAAGACTCATTTGTTTGTCTTTTTGGCTGTTCACAGAATCCTTAGTACTCTTCTTCAGTACTACATCTCAAATGAATTGATTTTCTTCCTATCTGCTTTTTTAAACTGTCCAGCTTTCACATCTATACATGGTAATTGGGAATACAATGTCTTGTACAATTGTAACTTTCATGCTCAAGCTTGTTGGGGGCAATTGGTTTACAAGTTGTAAACCGCTTAGAGATGGCTTAGTTCAGTATGAAATGTATAGAAATGTAATTGCTATTGCTATTGCTATATCTTTGCTCTTCAGGGTCTTCTCCAGTTCTTTTATAGCTGCCCTTCCCATTCTTCTTATGATTCATTGATGGCAGTCCCCATGTCAGACTTGAGCAAATTCAAAACCTTTGTGTATCAAAGAGTCCAGTGCATTGAAACAACAAATACTTTTTTGAGAACACATAGTCAGAAATTCATCAGTCAGCATTTAAGCCAGAACTATTCCCTCAAAGCCAAATGATATCTTAAAACCCCCAAACCTTTAAACTCATCCCAACACCCTTGGTGCCAAATCTAGCACTCTCCTCTAATTCCCATAGTCTATTTCCCCTATCAAGCCAACCCCCCCCCCCTTTTCAAACCTTTTCACCAGCCCTATCTCTCTCCAACTCAGGCATTTCCACCCTTTACTCCTCCTTTCAGTTATTGCCAGATACCAACTCTCTGCATCCCACAGCTAACACATTCCAAAGGGCCATCGTTCTCAAAACTATCCTAGTCAGCTACCATTATTCCCAATCCCCCATACTAGCTAACCTTTTGCTATTGCTACTAGCTTACCCACAATCTCCTACAATCTACAACCTATATATATTAACTACAATATTTGAATCAACAACAATAAAAACCTGACAGAATCCATGCGTTCAGGCATGGTTCTGACACCCCATTCTGATCAATGTTTAATCCCAGGTATGAGAACACTTTTACTATTTCTATTTCCTCATTGTGCTGAGTACTCATTACTCATTAGGACACCCCTGGTGGCACAGTGGTCAAATGCCAGTACTGCAGCCACAAGGCTGTGAGTTCAATCCCAGAAGGCTCCAGGCTGACTCAGCCTTCCATTCCATTCTTTCATAGGTTGATAAAATGAGTACCCAGCTTGTTGGGGGCAATTGGCTTACAGATTGTAAATCACTTAGAGAATGCCGAGTTTACCATTAAGTCATATAGAAATATAAATGCTATTGCTATTGCCTAGGCTGAATTTGTGTAGATTGGAATTTATTTATCATGCCAAGCCTGTTAAAGGTAAAGGTAAAGGTATTCCCTGTTGACAAGGTTGTCAAGCCATGTCCGACCATAGGGGGTGGTGCTTATCTCTGTTACTAAACTGAAGAGCCAGTGTTGTCTGAGGACTACTCTGTGATCATGTGGCCAGCATGATTGCACAGAATGCTGTTTATCTTCCCACCAAAGTGGTACCTATTTATCTTCTTGCATTTGTATGCTTTCAAACTGTTAGGTTGGCAGAAGCTGGGACTAGTAACAGGAGCTCACCCCATCATGCAGCGCTCAGGCCTCAAACTGGCAACCTGCTGATCTCGCAATCAACAGAGTCAGTGTCTTAACCACTTGAGCCACTGCATCCCATTGTAACTGCAGCCAAGCCAGTTACACTTATGAAATTCCCCATATCTAAAGAGATAATAGCTAGCAAATCCCTTATATATGTGTTCTTGCTAAATTAACTTGTTTGTTAATTTAATATCTTCATGAATTGCTGTTCTTGAATGTAATTTGAATGTAAAGCTTGAAAATTCCATTGTACAGATGAGTTTTAAAAAGCATAAACATATTCAAATACTTCTGAATCACAATAAAAGGGTGTGGGCATCCATGATGGCAGTCCCCTGTGGAGGTTAAAAAATGTAGCAGCATTGTTTTCCTATAGAAACAAATCATTTCTAACAGTTTTCATCTCTACCAGGAACAAGTTAATGAGTCTCTTGCCCATTCAAGACCATACCACCTGAGATAATCTCTACAATTGCAGGAATAGCTTTCAATTGTTGCTGTGAAAATTCATCTCCCCATATAAATTCGAATGGGTGGTGGCAGCTGATCAAAAAGTCCCAGTAAAAGCTATGATGGCAAGGCACCACTGCAATCAGAAACTTTTGGTTGATATGGCACATAAGAAGAGCCAGTATGGCATAGTGGTTTGAGCACTGAATTAGGACACCTGGGAGACCAGAGTTTGAAGCCCAGCTTAGCCATGAAAATCCACTGGGTAACCTTGGGCAAGTCACACTCTCTCAGCCTCAGAGAAAGGTAAGGACAAACCCTCACTGAAAAATCTTGCCAAAAAAAACCCATAATAGGATTACCACAAATTGGAAATTCACAACAACAATGGCACACAAGAGGGGGACAGCAAGGAAAGAAAGACTACTTCTTGCTGTGTCCAAGTGACAAAACAAAATAATAATCTAGCATGTTTGTACAAGAACATAATTGGATTTGCAGACTGTAGTATTTCAATCACACACACCCCATTGAACAGTGAAGAACTAGATTCAGGGAACTGTCACCCTCCCCCACTCCCCACTCCAGAAATAATACTTATTTCCATCTGCCAGTTGCCCTATATTATGGAGGACATGTGTAAGAAGTATTCCATTTCATGACACAAGTATCAGTGTTGACAAATATATTCCTCCTGACATTGGCCTAAATCAGTTACTAGCTCCTACTAGAGTAGACCTGTTGAATCCATTGCACACTGGTAAGTCAATACAGATGTAAAATCAAATGATTCAGTGGGTCTGCTGTTGTTGGAGTAGCAATTGGATGTAGACCGGGAGGAAGAATTTCATATGTGGAGCCACAAATTTGATATTTTCCTATTCATTTGGAAAGTGGCTACCAAACTGAATTCCCCTTGAAAGGAAAACTTGTAACTGATCAGGTTTATAGCTCATTAGAGGTGTGCACTGAAAACTGGTTTTGGTTCATATCCTGCTTCACTGCTTTTGAAAGCCACTTGCTTTGCCTCAGTACACTTTGGGCAATGGACATTTTCACCTTGCATCCAAAGCAGAGGCTCATTTCTGAAGTACATAGTTTCATGTGTCTTTGCTGCACTATGGGAAATGAACAGATGGGAATGTGAACAGATGGCTATAATGTGTTTTAGAGAGTTTTAGATAAAATTTGCAGATTTAGTAGTGGATGAATCCTGCCAAATTTCAGATATATAGGTACAGGGAGTTATGTTTACAGTTGAAGTGGTAATGTTTTTAAGGGTATGCCTGTATCTTTTACTTTTATTTCTTGGCAGAACTGGATTTAATTTACAGATATTGTTCTTGATGTTTTAAAGTGATTTTTCGAGGTTACAGACATTTTTGCCATAACAAGATTAAACTGGAAGGTACAGTTCTCTCTTCTGAAGAAAAGTTAAACATATATGTGCTAGGGGTATTTTGCAAGGACAGTTTTTAGCATCTGGGCAAGTAGAAATTTGTATCCTCTGTTTTCTTTGTGAGTTTTGGCCAATTTGCACAAACAATTGGATAGAGTTTCATCCCAGTGAGGAACCAGCAATATTTCAGAAGGCTAGGTGCAATGGTCTATGCAATAGAAGTTTTTAAAATAGATGTGGACAGCATGTCCCATGGGCCGTATGCAGCCTGTTACAATAAATCAAGCATTTCCCATGCTCTCTCTCTGTGTATGTTTTCTGATATGACCCTAAAATGGAAATCTAGTTGCCACCATGCACCCAGAGGTGAGTTGGTCACGTAGGCACACTGGTCACATAGAGCCCAGCCCTCATTTACAGATCAATCAACCAGTTTCAGGAGTTGATTCACACCTCCAGATACAAAGAAGCTAGAGGATTTATGTCCTGGGTGACTTTTGGTCACAAGATAGAGAAGACCCATTACCTCCCTCTGGAATCTATCTACTTCAAGGAAACCTTTATGTTGATTTGGCTCTTTGGATATACAACTATCAACCTTCACCCCAGGCTATTTTCAGCCTATAAAAAGACTACTACAATTCTGGTTAAGTGTGACTGGTTAGAATTCATGTTGACGCTATGTTTTTCTGAATTCTGGTCCAGCTCTGACTCATTCCGTGGTCCTGTCCCTTCATCTGGTCAAGTCCATCTATACTACACATCAGTCTACCTGGAGGACTCCAGACAGGTAATATCATAGAATCATAGAATCATAGAGTTGGAAGAGACCACAAGGGCCATCCGGTCCAACCCCCAGCCATGCAAGCACTCAAAATCAAAGCATCCTCAACAGATGGCCATCCAGCCTCTGTTTAAAGACCTCCATAGAAGGAGACTCCACCAAAATCCGAGGGAGTGTGTTCCACTGTCGAACAGCTCTCACTGTCAAAACATTCCTCCTAATGTTGAGATGGAATCTCTTTTCCTGTAGCTTGCATCATATCACCTTTTAACTACCTCTTCTCCAGGATAAACATACCCTGATCCCTAAGTCGTTCCTCATAGGGCATGGTTTCTAGACTCTTCACCATTTTAGTTGCCCTCCTCTGGACACTCTCCAGTTTTTCAACATCCTTTTTGAATTGTGGTGTGCAGAACTGGACACGGTATTCTAGGTGGGGCCTGACCAAAGCAGAATATAGTGGCACTATGACTTCCCTTGATCTAGACACTATACCTCTATTGATGCAGCCTAAAATCGCATTGACCTTTTTAGTTGTCGCATTGCACTGTTGACTTATGTTCAACTTGTGGTCTACTAGGACTCCTAGATCCCTTTTACACGTAGTCTCATTAAGCCAGGTGTCCCCCATCTTATATCTATGCATTTCATATATATATATATATATATATATATATATATATTGCCTTAAGTGCAGTACCTTGCATTTCTCCATGTTGAAATTCATTTTGTTAGCTTTGACCCAGCTTTCTAATCTATTAAGGTCATCATGAATTTTCATCCTGTCCTCTAGGATATTAGCTATTCCTCCTAATTTGGTGTCATCTGAAAATTTGAGATGCATGCCCCCTATTCTTTCACCCAAGTCATTGATAAAGCACTGTGCCCAGACCATAACCCTGTGGCACCCCACTGATCACTCCTCTCCAGGATGAAGAGGAGCCATTGCTGAGCACCCTTTTTGTTCGGTCAGTCAACCAATTACTAATCCACCTAACAGTTGTATGGTCTAGCCCACATTTTATTATCTTGTTTGCAAGAATATCATGGGGGACTTGTCAAAAGCCTTACTGAAATCAAGATATGCTATGTCTACCCCATTCCCTTCATCTACCAAGCTGGCATTTTTATAAAAGAGAGAGAGAGAGAGAGAGAGAGATCAGATTAGTCTGGCATGACTTGTTTTTGAGAAAGCCATGTTGAGTTTTTGTGATTATGGCATTCCTTTCTAAATGTTCACAGACTCTCTGTTTAATGATCTGTTCTAGAATCTTTCCCAGTATTGAGGTCAGACTAACTGGATGATAGTTGTTGGGATCCTCTTTTTTCCCCTTTTTGAAGATGGGGACAATGTTTGCCCTCCTCCAATCTGCTGGGACTTTTCCTGTTCTCCAGGAGTTCTCAAGGATATCACCATTAGAAAAATCTCCTGTCTATTCCATGCTAACTTGCTTTATTCCTGAGTTTTTGTGAGAATGTGTGAGTGAACGTTTGTCTTTGTATACCTGATCCCATAATAAATTTGCAAATCAATTTAAAGAAAACTTATCTCTGCAGATCTATGCCCTTAGCTCCCTCCTTATAAATATTGCTGTTTAAAATGTTGCCAGATGCACTTACACAAGGTTTTTTGCTTGTATCAGAAAAGGAACAATCCTGGATGTTATGCTGAGGATGTTTTCTGCTGCTCCAGAGACTTGGCATAGAACAATGGAGGCAAGCTACATAAAATGAGATTCCACCTCAACATTAGGAAGAGCTTCCTGACAGTAAGAGCTGTTCAACAGTGGAACACACTCCCTCTAAGTGTGCTGGAGTCTCCTTCTTTGGAAGTTTTTAAACAAAGGTTGGATGGCTGTCTGTTAGGGGTGCTTTAATTGTGTATTCCTGCATGGTAGGGGGTTGGACTGGATGGCCCTTGAGGTCTCTTTCAGCTCTATGATTCTATGATTCTGTAATAAAAATGGCATATATATTCTTCACTAATGGGTCTGGAGGGAGGGCTGCATAGTTTTGTCTCATTCAAGAGTCTAAAAATTAGTCTAAAAATTAAAAAATTACTGAGTGATGTAGCTTTGAAACAGGTGTATTTGCATGTGTGTGTACATTTTTAATATATATTGTAAGCTGCCTTGAGGATCATTCAGTCAGAAAGCAACATATAAATCTTATAAATAAGCTGCTCTGTAGACTAAACAAGAGAAGACAGCCAGCTCATCTGTAATAATAAATGAATTATGGCTATCTGTCTGTGACAGTCATAACTCATTGGGATATCATACTGGTGCCTCAAAATCAAAGAATATTTTTGGATTGTTTTCCAATGTGCACTGCCCAGTTACAAATGGTGAGTGGTTTACGAGCAACAAACAGGAGCCCCAGTCATAACTTAAAATTCATTTTTTTTTTGTTGGCATTCATGTGGCAGTGCCTAGCTTCAAGTGGAGAAACTGAAATTTAAAGGGGGGAACTTCCTCGAAGCAAAAAATGGGAACATACCACAATGTATTAGAACATCATGGCAAACATTTCAGTTATTTGACAGAGTGTTCTTCTGGAACTAGTTTCAAGGCAAAAAACAACAACAACTAAACAAAGAGCTCCTTAGAAGCAAAAAAAAAAAAAAAAAAAAAAACAGCTCCCAAAACTCATTGAGAAATATTTTTAAACAGCTAGAATATAGGAGAGTACTCTCTGAGTCACTATTGCTACAATCCCTGAGAAAGGAGTGAAAGCAGAGAAAAAGAAAGACTACAAGGCATTCAGTTTCCTCAGATTAAAACAAACTAAATAAAAAATGCCATAGGAAAATAAATGAGGCTTCTTGGAGGTACTGCTCATAAGAAGTAAGGATGTAGGAGCGTACATTGATCTCTTTTGGTATATTAGATATGGACTCTTACCAATTCAGAACCTTTTTCATACTGCTTGCCAATGTTGTTGTTGTTGTTACTATTATTATTATTATTATTATTATTATTATTATTATTATTATTATGTATTTATACCCCGCTCTTCAGCCTAAAGGCTATCAGAGTGGCTTACAGATGAATTAATTAGATGGTTCCCTACCCTCAGGCTTACAGTCTAAAAAGACAAGATACAAAAGGAGAAGGGAATGGGGGTGGGGAAGGGGAATGAGTCCAGCAGATCTCCTCTCCCTCTAAAGCCTGGACAAAAGCAGATGGATTGGAGGGAGGGCCATTCTTCTTGTTCAGGCTAGGCCCGATGGAGCTGGCCTGCCATCTCTCCCTCGATGATGGTGGATGGAGGGAGGGCCTTTCTTTTTCTTCAGGCTAGGCCTGATGGAGCTGGCCTGCCTTCTCTCCCTTGCTGATGGTGGATGGAGGGAGGGCCTTTCTTCATGGCCTAAGGCAGGGGTAGGTAACCTTACCCCTTTAAGGGCCGAGGGACTTCAGCTCCCAGAAGCCTCAGCCATGTTGGCCAATAGTCCCCTGTTGGCCAATAGTTCCTAGGATTCTGGGAGCTGAAGTCCCTTGGCCCTTAAAGGGGAAAGGTTGCCTACCCCTGGCCTAAGGAGTTTATCACATGGGGAAAATTGGAAGTTTAAATGGGTAAGAACCCGTGATTATCCAGCATATTAGCAGCAAATGTGTAAATGGTTTTCACACAATGTTGTGCAAAACCACATAGAATCTGACAAGAAAGTGACATGAACCAGCAAATAGACATTTTTGGGAAAGTATCATGAATTCATTTCCATTTCATTCACAAATTCGCTTTTTTGTTCGTGTGTGTGTGCAATTGCTGTAGTGTGAAAACTACTTACAGCTTATTAATGGGATTCTCCCTGTTTTTGTTTGTTTCCAGATTTCCCATGGTTCGTTGGGACGAGTTTATATCCAGTGCTGTGGGGCAATACGGGGCAACACTGTAATACTGTTTATAAAGCTCCTAAAATAAGTACCCACCCTTCTTCGTAGCCAGAGCTCTTAAAACAAACAGCTGATGCAAGAGCAGAGAGAGAGAGAAGAGTGAATGAATGCTTACCTCCCAGTTTGAGTCCCCGCATGCTCTTCTCTTTCTCTCTTTCTCTCTCTCTCTCTGTGTCTCATGCTTTAACCCTCCCTTCTAGCCAGATTACAGCAATCCCCAAACTGTCCCCTTTAAGGGATTTTGGACTTCAGCTCCAAGAATCCCAGACTATTGGTCAAAATGGCTGAGGCTTCTGGGAGCTGAAGTCCAAAATCCCTTAAAGGGCACAGTTTGGGGATCACTTCAGTCTTCCCTCCTACCCAGAGCTCTTAAAGAAACAGCTACTGAGGCAAAGACAGGGATGCTCTTTCCTGTGAGGTCTGTCTGTCTCCAGCTTCAGCCTTCTCCCATAACCAGGGCTCTTAAAGTAACAGCTACTGAGGGAAGGCAGGGACACACACACGCACACAGAGAGATTTGCCATGGTCTACATGTGAAAATCATTTGCACATTTGCTCACTTTTGCAAGATGCGCTCACTTTAATCATTATCGGGATGGAGACACATTTGGTCCCATTGTGTGAAAACCATTTGCGCATTTGCGTGCAAGTGTGGGTTAATTTCGGATTCTTCACGGGATAACAGTGCTTTGCATGAGAAAACCATTTGCGCAATTGTGAGCAATTAATAACAGGTTCTTACCATTTTAAACTTCCAATTCTTCCCCATGTAATAAACTCCCAAGACTATTTATAGGATGTAGTTACATATAGCCACCACTGCTAAAACTCACACAAAAAAGCCCTGGAATCTGTGGCACACTTTCTTAAATTTTAAATAGTTGTTTATTTGTTTGCTTGTTTGTTGTCACTTTTCTGCCCACAGAACCAAAAGAGAAATGAACAAAAAAATGTAAATACTGAAAAGCACCACTAGATGCTGTCTGATCTTGGAATTTAAGGAATGTCATCCCTGGTTAGCAGTTGGATGGGAGTCTGCCAATGAATATCAGGTACTGTAGGTTATATTTCATAAGAAGGAACTGGCAAACCACCTCTGAGTATTCCTTGCCTAAAAAAACCCTATGAAATTCATTGGGGTGTCATAAGTCAACAGTTAGTTTGAAGGAATATACACATTGAAGTACTTCACATCCCTCCTCAGCCATGTTTCTTAAATGGATAAACTAATTACACACTCTGATCATGGACACTTTAGCAGCAGATTTCCTGTTGATCAGCAGCAGTTTTGATTAGACAACCTATAAGGCACCTTCAAAGTCCTATTCTATGATTCCTGCAACCACCTCTGAGTATTCCTTGCCTAAGGAAACCCTATGAAATTGATCAGACCCCCATAAGTTGACATGAGACTTGAAGTTGCATACACATGCATGCACACATGCACACGTGCACACAAAAGAACAGAAGAAACAGATTTTTAAAAGTCACTTGCCAAAAGACTGACAATACAGTTTTATTCTGCGCATTGGAAGCTTGGAAAGGATAAAGTCAGCTTGGTTTCCCTTGGAGAGTTCTTTTAATACATTACATTTTGAATTAGGAGGTTAAGTTGGATGTGAGCCATTGGTTTGTGTGTGTATTTTGTTTTGTTATGTACTGTTGCTGTATTTGGGACAAATGACTGAATTTAATGATCCTGAAAAACTGAAAATTTAAACAAAACTTCAGAATCAGGGGATGCTCTTCAAACTAAGACTGAAATATACTCCTTTATTTTATTTATATTGTATTTCCTAAATCTTAAAGTGTAAAGATATGCAGTTGAACACTAAAGTTAGAATTGTTCAAGTCATTGCATTCCCTATTACCATATGTGGATGTGAGACCTGGACAATGAAGAAAGCAGATAGGATGAAAATTAATTAATTTGAGATGTGGTGCTGGAGAAGAGTGCCGAGGATGCCATGAACATGAAAAGAACAAACAAACAAGCCCTATAACAGATCAAGCCCACACTCTTCCTGGAAGCCAAAATGACTAACATGAGGCTGTCATATCTTAGCTACATAAAGAGAAAGCACGATTCATTAGAAAACACAATGATGCTGGGTAAGATGGAGGGCAGTAGAAAGAGAGGAAGACCATGCACGAGATGGATAGACTCAATCAAGGAGACCATGGGCCTGATTCTGCAAGACATGAGCAAGTAGAGGATAGGGGGGCTTGGAGATGTGTCATTCACAGGATCACCATGAGATCAACTCGAAGGTAGCTGACAACATATTGTATTTCTTATTATAAATCCAAAATTCTGCTGTGCTAGTTTTCACAGCAAGTTTCATAACATTGTATATGGAAGCCTTTAAGTATTCATAATGGATAAAAATGCAAATGGATAAAAATGTAAAATAAAAATGTTCAGTATTGTCTGATTTATGAAAGAGATCTGCAAGAAATAACCAAAACCTATTCTAAATAAAGAAGTACTACCCATACTCATTTTAGAAAGATGGAAACTATGTGCTTAAAACTACTGAACAATCTGTTTTCCAACCTTCATGATATTTTTAATAAGTCCCTTGCTCATAAAACTGTCAATAACACCACTGAAATGAGCATAGCCCTGCAATGTGTCTTTTAATCCAGGGACCCTTAATGGACCCAGCAACCCAAGTTAAAATACCAAGACTGAGTAATGAGAGAGAGCGGGAGGGAGGGAGAGAGAAAAGTAATATATGCCATCAAATTGGTTTGGATTTATGGTGACCTATAGATGAAAGCCATCTAAAAGAAATTATTTTTAGCAGCCTTGCTTAAGTTTTGCAAGCTCAGTACTGAGGCTTCCTTGACCGAGTCAACCCATTTGTAATTCAATCTTCCTCTTTTCCTGCTGCCTTCTACTTTCCTGAGAATTATTGTCTTTTCAAATGAGTCATGTATTAGATGATGTGTCCAAAATATAAGTGGTGCAGTGGCTCAAGTGGTTAAGATTCTGATTCTGTTGATTGCAAGGTCAGCAGGTTGGCACTTTGAGGCCCGGGTGCTGCATCATGGGATGATCTCCTGCCACTGGTCCCAGCTTCTGCCAACCTAGCAGTTCGAAAGCATGCAAATGCAAGTAGATAAATACTTGGAAAGTGAATAGCATTCTGTGCAATCTTGCTGGCTCTTTGGCTTAGTAATGGAAATAAGCACCACCCCTTTGGTTGGCCATGACTTGACAACCTTGTCAATGGGGAATACCTTTACCTTTACCAAAATATAACAGTCATTAGCATACCCCACAATACCCCTCTTGCCAGATATAGGGTTTCATATTTGATATCAGGCATGTTTCAAGAGGTCATGATGATCTGTAGAATCTAGATAAAGAGTCACACTGATCTAAGGACATGTGGGACCTAGATAGTAGTAAGATAGATGCTGAATAAATTTGCTGATCTACTACAACCCCCCAGGCTTTGTGCATTTCCTGAATGAATGAATCCCAGTGCAAAGCAGTTAAGGACCATATTTCCACCTCACTTCATTCTGTGTTCCTAGTCACCCTTCCTGTCCAAATATCTCAGGGTTATCGCAAATCCTATTATTCATAGAATTATAGAATCATAGAGTTAGAAGAGGCCACAAGGGCCATCCAGTCCAGCCCCTTGCCATGCAGGAACTCAAAATCAAACCATCCCCAACAGATGGCCATCCAGCCTTTGTTTAAATACCTTCAAAGGAGACTCTACCACACTCCAAGGGAGTGTGTTCCACTGTCAAACAGCTCTCACTGTCAGGAAGTTCCTCCTAAGGTTGAGGTGGAATCTCTTTTCCTGTAGCTTCCTGTAGTATTGTTTTGCACTTTGAAGTTAAAGCCCTCAGCTACTCCAGAATTCTTTTGTCAATTGTGTGGGAAACCATAGAATCATAGATACATGGATTTGGAAGATTTTGAATTTGTTTTTGCAATATTTTATATCTTTAAGAAATTTCCTGTCATCTGGACTTTCCTTTAATACATCCTCTTTTGCCTTTATCAATTTGTTTAACATCTGCATTTTCTTTTTCTTTTTCTTTTGTAATATTTCATCCTGCTGTATAAAGAACCCTTTTAATACTGCCTTAAAAGCATTCCAGATTACCACCATTTAAGTGCTTCTGTTCATATTTTCTTTAAAAAAATAGAACTGTTTTTCTTGCCTTCTCTACTATATCTGGATATTTTAGTAGCTCCTCATTTAATCTCCAATTCTTTTTTTTCTTTTGTTCTTTAAACACTAGAATTTGTGGATTGTGATCTGAGATCGTTCTTGGTAGTATTTCCATTTCCTCTATTTCAGTCAACATTGATTTATTAACTAAGATTATATCTATTCTCGCTAAAGATTTATGTCTGTCCGATAGTTTCATGCTATCCTGTGTCTTATTTCCTACAGCGGCCAATTTGGGGTGAAGGGTGTTGACTGCGGTGCCTGAATCCACAAGTAAGAGAGGGGGTCGCGGGAACTATCTCAGAGTGCAGACCGACAGAGATTCAGCATGCACTTCCAAGGTAGCACGAGGTCTGCTAAAATCCAGGGGTTCTTACAGAGAATTTCTGCCTCCTGGCCATGAGTTAAACAATAGATGGACAAAGGCTTGATGGGTTTACTATTGTTTACTTAAGTCTGGGCATAGTCTAAGCAATGCATTTGGTTTCAAAATTATCAAGGAAAGGAAGCTAGAGAAAGGGGTGCAGTCAAATCTGATCACTGTCCCATTAAGTGTGAGACTAAGACAAACAAACACCATTAGGTATCTTTTCCAACATAATGGGATATTCCCAAAGGCAACTCCCCAAACCTGCCTGCCCAGGAAATGTCTAGTGGTCTTGAGCAACTTCAACAGTGCCTACCTGACCTCACATCTAGGGGATTATGGCTGCCATCTCCGAAGGGTCAGGCTGGGGTCATAGGGAACTCCACATGGCTAAAATATATGAAAAATGGAGCACATTCACTAACATATGACACCCTTGAAAATTGTGCATTTGTACTCCAGCTTGGTAATTAGGCTTTTAAATGGCCCCCATTCATGCATATGGGACCTATTTCTCTCAGCCAGATTGTTGGATATGGACAAAGAGGATAGTTAGTAGGCTGGATCCCAAGATGCAAGGCTAAATACCACTGTCTCAACTACATTGAATCAATAGAGGGCTATTGCAGACCGGCCCAAAGGGTCGGCCTGAGGGTGGAGTTGGGGTGGAGCAGCCACACGGCGGCTGCCTCAACCCCACCCTGATGCCATCTTGATGCCGCATGGCTGTACGCATGGTGTGTGGTGTCAGGATGCTCTCCTGGCACAGCGTGCAAACACTCTGCGCTGAAAGGCTGCTGAAGAGCCACGGTGCTGGCTCTTGCCGCAGCCTTTTGCTGCCCCTAAAAGAAGTGGCATTTTGCTGCTTTTTTAGGGGTGGCAAAAGGCAGGATCAGGGCCACAGCATGCAGTTGCTGCGGCTCCAATCGTCCACTTACACGGGCAGTTCTCTGCTGCCCCAAACAGGCTGTCTATTTCAGCCCAAAGTTTACTTATATGTTGACTCACCACTCAACAGTTGATTCAATGAGTCCACTCTAGTTAAGACTAACCAATTGGTTTTAGGCCACAATGAGAGACATATGGCCTATTGACAATATCCATATCCTATCTAAATTTTCCCAGTAAGGAACATCCCAGGAGCAAGCTTGCTGGAGCACAATCAGCCATTGCCTGGCCAACCCATGATATCACTTTGCCATTGAATGGCCATGTGTGGTGTACCTGGCAGCAGAAAAAGAAGTTTAGGGGCAGCACATATGGCAGAGCTGAATTCCCTGATCCACAATTATCATTAAACAAAGAAAAAGGAAATCAGGTGTAAGCCTATCTGGATGCTTGTGTGTGTTGCCAATAGAATGATGGTCATAATATTAAAGTACAGAAATCAACATATTAAAATACAATTAAATCAATTTAAAGGTAAATTATCCACCCATGCCTTAGCAGCCTGGATGGCAGGGTGTGGACAGCCTTACCATTCTTGAAAGAGAGTTCCACAGTGTGGAATAGCCATTGAGAAGGATATCTGTCCTGTCAAGCCATCAGCCTGGTTGCAATGCTAACACTGATTCCAAATTCCCAAATCAAGGGTAGGCATTCTGGTGCCCTCCATGTGTTTTGGGTTGTATCCCTTTCAGCACTACCATGTATAGCCACTTACAATGGATTATGGGAGTTGTCATGCATAACATTGTGCAATATGTTAGTAAACTTTTCAATCTGCTGCTGAAAACACAAGTCATCTTCGATGGAGGCATCATAAAATATAGCCCTGTCAGGGGACTTGAATTTACCCACAGAGTTTACTATATATTTTACAAGTACCTCCTGCCCATCCTGTTGTGAATTATAGCACAACAGAGGTGCACATGGCCACTTGTATCTTTCAGCCTTAATGCTCCAGCCAATAGTTCTGGAAATGTGACTTCTGCCTGAAATCCATAGCTTATGTTCAGGAAGTGACAGCAGTTTTAAAAACAAAAAGAAAAAGAAAGCCAAAACAATTTCCTGACATTGAAGCAAATATTTTGTGATTCCCAGCCCCAGTACATTGTACACCTAACTCTTGCTCACAAGTAATTTTCTTCCCTTTCTTACAATACATATCTGACATTGTGAAAATAATTTCTTTTTCTTAAAAAAAAATGTAGTGACACAGCAATTTGTGGAACTCCTGAAAGATAAGTCAGCTCATTAGGATAATGCTCAGAAGCATTATACAAGGGGCATATCTACACTAAGGATAAGCACTGAACTCACCCTGGTGCTGGTGAAATCTTTCCAGATGATATACATCCACATCCACAGAAAACTGCTGTTTTAAACAATCTGGTTTAAGAGACCCTGCAATTTACTCTGGAGTTTCCAAGAATTTCTGGAGTATCTCAGGTTCTCTTGACCTTCTGTACAGCTGGACTGGGTTTGATTCAGACCAACTGGATTCAGACCAGATAGCAAACCCAGCATCATTACACTTACCATATTCTGAGCACTACAGGGAAGGGGACAGATCCCCTTTAGAACTACCAAGATCCTGGCCATTGCTGTTTCTTCTGCTGAGGTCCAAATGGGGCACGACACCTTAAAAGGTGCGATGACCAGAGTCTTGTAGGGAGCTGTTTGTCAGGCAAGGTGAGGGGGACAGGCCAGCACTGAGGGGGACAGACCAGCAGGATTGATGTATCAGCCCAGCTGGCCCATGTTCACAATGACGTGACATTGCACTAGATTCAGCCTAGTACATGTGGTCACCATCATAGTCAGTGTGAGGCCACTCCAGGATATAATGCTTCAAACCAGCCTCCAATTAAGTGTCCAGTGTAGATGCACCCTGGGTGTCTAAATATAAAGTAATGCTTTGACAATTCCCACATGCAAACTTTCAGGATGAAATCCAGGCCAGATGGGATTAGAATGAAGCTATGGTCATTCAAGAGAAACAGCAACATATCTTAAAGAGACTAAGGGCCTCTGCAGACCAGCCCAAAGGGCCATCCTGGAGGTAGAGTTGGGGCAGGGCAGCCGCACGCCGGCCATCCAAACCCCACGCTGATGTCATTACGCATGGCGTGCAGCATCAGGACGCCCTTCTGGCACAGCGTTCAAACACACTGTGTCAAAAAGGTGCTGAAGAGCCTCTTAGAGTGGCCATTTGCTGCCCCTAAAAGGAGAGGCATTTTGCCACTCTTTTGGGGGTGGCAGAAGGGAGGATTGGGGCCACAGCATGGGGTTGCCACAGTCCTGATCTGTGCATCCTGGGCGGCTGTGTGCCACCTGTCTACAGAGGCCCTAAGTGCATTTGCCCTTATTGATTCCAGCCAGTCTTGGGTCTCTTTAAAAAAATCCACAGCTTTCAGCTTTTATAGCAACAATGATGGAACTCTTCTTTAACAAGATGAGCACCCATATAAGATAGTGGCCAAGGATAGAGATGTAAAGGATAGGCATAAATGCTCTCATTTTTTGGCATTTTTTGTTATAGATAATCTAAAGGAGACAAAACAAAATAGAGAAAACAACGGTAACACAAACACAAGGGAAAACTAATTATATTACCACTGTAACTTAACAAGGAATAATTTAATCATCTCTGGATTTTAATTCTAAAGGACTGGCTATTGTAAGATATTGAACCTACAGTTAAGATTAAAATCCAGAGATGATTAAATTATTCCTTGTTAAATTATGGTGGTAATGTAATGTAATTATACCTTCATTATTGAAATAAGGATTTAATTACAAGTACAAGGAGCCCTGGTGGCGCAGTGGTGAAATGCTTGTACTGCAGCCACTCACTCACAAACCATAAGGTTGTAAGTTCAATACCAGCCAGAGGGCTCAGCCTTGACTCAAGCTTGCATCCTTCTAAGTTCACTAAAATGAGTACCCAGCTTGTTGGGGCAATTAGCTTACACATTGTAAACCACTTAGGGAGTGCTTAACTGTGCTGATAAGCAGTATAGAAATGTACTTATGTGCTATTGCTAATTATTCTCAGTTTATCTAATTGATTACCTAATTAGTTATTTATCTAGACTAAAGGCTAGACTAAGGGTTGATGCAGATGGTCCATTTGGGGTGGATTGGGGCCACAGCAACTGCTTTTGAGAACAGCAAAAAGCTGGCCTTATAGCCGCCCTTAGAGCCACTGCCACAGCTCTTTTGCGTCCTTTTGGCACTGCGTGTGCCAGGCATGTGCCATTCAGGTGGAGTCAGGGCAGAGTTGGGGCAGCCAGTGTGCAGTTGCCCTGCCCCAACTCCACCCCCAGACCAGCCTAAAATTCCGGTCTGTATTGGCCCTAAGTAGATTACCACACTACACTATTGTAGTACTGCTACTTCACTTTTACTGCCAAGGCTGCCTCCTGTTGCATTCTGGGGTATGTAGTTTAGTGAGGCCTAAGAGCTCTCTGGCTGAGAATCTAAATGCCCCTCTCTAAACTGCAAATCTCAAAATGCAAGAGGAGGCAGCCAGAGCATTTAAGTGGAAGAGCAACACTATAAGAGTGTAGTGCAGTAATCTAGTTAACCCATAACATATACACCAGTTCAGTGACAATAAGAATCACTATTTGCCAATGGATAACTCCACATCTGTTACAATAACAATTTAGGGACTCTGCAGATGGCGCAAAGCACCATCTTGGAGCCAGGAAAGGGGAGGGGCAGCCGGACACCCCAACCCCTTCCCGAAGATGTCATCACTCCGATGATGTCCTCCAGGCCCAGCCTCTGCACGGGCTGAGCCAGAAGAGACACGGAAGAGCCATGCGACAGCCCTTTCGGCGCCCCTTCTGCCCGCTCTGGAAGGAGCACTATTTTAGCACTTCTTCCAGGGCCAGCAGAAGAGTGGATTGGGGCTGAGCCATGGGGCAGCCTTGGCCCCAATCCTGTGCTTCTCAGGGCGGCCCACGGCCGCTCATCTGCAAAGACCCATCGTTATGCTTTCAGTTATAGAGGTATAGCCTAACTAAGGCCTTTACAGACTGCCATAAATAATGGAGCTTGAGGCCACTTTAACTGTCCTGGCTCAGTGCTAAGGAATCATGGGAACTGTAGTTTATTGTGGCACCAGAACTCTCTGACAGAGAAGGCTCGATGTCCCAGAAAAAATACATTTCCCATGATTCCCTTGCACTGAGCCAGGACAGGTAAAGAGGCCTCAAGCTCCATTATTTATGGCAGTCTGTAAAGTCCATAAGGGGCTTTGCAAACAGCACCTTGAGCCAAGGAAGGGGAGGGGCACCCAGATGACAGGCACCCCAACCCCTTCCTAAAGACATAATTGGAGTTCCCACCGTTGCACATGGCGAGCGCTCCGATGATGTCCTTCTATCGCAGTGTCTGGACATGCTGTGATGGAAGAAACATGGAAGAGGTGTGTGGAAGAGTTTTTTTCAGATGTGTATCACTTATCTATCAGCCTGAGACTCCTGCTATGTAAAACAGTTCTGCTCTGCAAACATTCTGGCAAGAGCAGAATAAAACAAGCCTATTGGATCCTGGATTAAGAATAGATTCTACAAACATCTCTAAAGGGATATCGTGGTGGGCATCCAAGGTCCTGAAAGATTCTGACAGATTAAAAGGCTGTTTTGCAATGCTATTTGCCTAATAATTTCAGTTCACAACATACAAAGCCAACTCAGCCATCATCATCAGCCTACTACTGCAAATCTCCATATTGTAATGATACAGCTTTCACATGCTGCAATATTTGGGATTCATTTTTTGTAGTTCAAACATCAGGAAGGAAGATACACTTTCTCAAAAGAAATCAGCCTAGAGAAACAACAGAAGAAAATTTCAAACTATTTAAGAAAAAATGTGTATAAATACAACTGAAATCTGGCATTCCTTTCAGGGTAGTTTTTCCCCTTGAACATCCACACTCATGTACACTCGCACGCACGCACACACACACACACACACACACACTTATTTTAACATTTATTTTATCTAGCAGACAAAAGGACTTGGAGAACTTTTTCTTCATCTGACTTAAAAGAATGGCAGGCTAGATCCAGCAAGTGATGTTGCCTCTTACATCTTGATTTAAACACGGAGTTCTTTTCTCTCTAATCTCTAGCACAGTATGATTGTATCATTTTTTTCAAAACAATTTATAAGTATCAACAAAAAACTATCATTTGGACTGTATAGAAGAGTCAAAGCTGTAGTATCTATATCCCACCTTTTTAGCATACCAAATACCTTCCAATTTTCATGTCATCCTCATGCAAATCCTTTGATGTTGGTTAGGTGGAGAAATAGCAACTGCCCCAAGGGTCCTCTCTAAGATGTTCAATAGAACAGAAAGAAATCAGTATTAATGATCATTACTATGCAAAAAAATACAATTTATAATTTTTGCAAGTTCATTTAAATTAGACGAATTTCCACCCCATTGCATTTCAAAATCTTTTAACCTCTAGTGAAAACTGTTATGTTCAAATGATCTGGATTTTTCAGAAAGCACATTAAATATGAATGGAAACAACACTAACCAAACCATAAATTAAAGTAAAATATTTTATTATAGCTGGAAAAAACTCAAGGAATTGTGTAGATGTTCTGTACATATTCCAAAGAGTTCTACCATGCAATGAGTTCTGAATTGTGCTCACTATTGGCAGTTAGGTCATCATTAATTTTGCCTGCTTGCAGGTGTGCATCTACAAAACAATAAAGCATTGCATTACAGTAATAACTACTGCTAACACTACCACAAGTAGCAGGTAAGATAAAAGCAATAAAAAAACAATGAACGTAAAGTTTTTCCCTTGACAAGATTCTCTAGTTGTGTCCAACTACAGGTGCCATTGTTCATCTCCATTACTAAGACAAAATGTTGACAAAGACAACTCTGTGATCATGGGACCAGCATGACTGCACAGAACACTGTTTACCTTCCCACCAAAGTGGATGGCTCTATGTACCCCTTATCTTCCTTTGCTATTGCCACTACTGAGCAGATTCCTGCTGCTGCATCTGATGTGGAAATGGGGCACTGACCACATAGCGGGCAGCATCATGCTATTCCTCAATTTATTTGAAGCCATTCTGCTCATTTAAAAGAGTGATAATTTTACTCCTGAGACCATGGATTTTGCTCACATTCACTGGTTACCCTTAAAAAAATGTTTTATTGGACAATATGTAGCATCTTTGTCAACAGTATCATTGCTACTAGTTTTAGTAACAATTCAAGAAAATTGTGAAAAAGCTGAACAAAAAACCAAGCTGCTTTTGAAGAAAAGTCTTCTAAACACAATAAAAAGGTAAGGGCTAGCCAAAAGAGTTGATGGAAATGCTGATCATAGCAAGTGAGATTGCAAACAGAACGGTGCAAAAGTTGGATTACAATAATAATAATATAATAATAATAATAATAATAATAATAATAAAATTTATTTATATCCTGCCCCTTTGAGATCAATAAAATATTACATGAACAACAAATCAAATGCCCTCCCCCCTTAAAACATTATTAAATCAGTCCAAGTTAAAACTATGACATGCAATACAACAATAATTTAAAAAACCTTTCCTAGCAAGCGGCGGCAGTACTTGATTATATTTAAAGGGTGAAGCCCCAGAAACTGTCTTAAAGAAGGGATTCCTGAGGCTGGGATTCTCTATCCCGGAAAGGCCTGTCGGTCTTTTCCACCCCAATCACCAGAAATCTCCCAGCCAAAATGTGCCAGAAGCCACATCAGCTAGGAGATTCTGTATTATTATTATTATTATTATTATTATTTATTATTATTATTATTATTATTATTATGTCATAGAATCAAACAGTTGGAAGAGACCACAAAGCCATCCAGTCCAACCCCCCTTGCCATACAGAAATAATAATAAATAATAATAAAATTTATTTCTATACCGCTCAATGGTTACCCATTCCGGGCGGTTTACAAATTAAAAACAATTACAATAACAAGATATCCCTCCCCCCCCTTTAAAACAGTATTAAATAGTAATATAATTAAAAATCAAGCAATATAACAGAAATTAAAAAATAACAAACCATAGCAGGTAATCTCCTTGCTACATTTAAAAGGGAACCAGGTTTGAATGAAGGAGGGAACTGCCCAGGGCCAGGTCATTTAGCCTGGAAAGGCCTGCCGGAAGAGATCCATCTTGACAGCCTTTTTAAAACTGTCCAAAGATGTTAATTGACGGATCTTGTCCGGCAGGTCATTCCAGAGTCTGGGGGCAACGATAGAAAAGGCCCTCTGGGAGGTCGTAGATAGTCTAGCTCTTTGAGGCTCTAAAAAATTTCTCCCAGAAAATCGGAGCGTGGGGAGGATTATATGGGAGGAGGCGGTCTCTGATATAGCTTGGACCCAAGCCATTTAGGGCTTTAAAGGTAATAACCAACACCTTGTACTGAGCCCGGAAGAGAATAGGCAGCCAGTGTAGGGACCTCAAGACCGGAGTGATGTGGTCCCTCCTAGATGTTCCTGAGACAAGCCTGGCTGCCATATTTTGGACTAACTGTAGCTTCCGAACTACGCACAAGGGTAGCCCCATGTAGAGCACATTACAGAAGTCGAGGCATGAGGTTACCAGCGCATGCACAACGGTCTCGAGATCCCTTACTTACAGAAAAGGGCGCAGCTGGCATATCAGCCGAAGCTGCTAACAGGCGCTCCTGACCGTCACATTTACCTGATTTGTCATCAGAAGCGATGAATCAAGGAGCACCCCCAGACTGCAAACACAGTCACTGGAGGAAAGTGTGACCCCATCCAAGACTGGAGGTTGCAACCCAATTCTTGGTTTCGGGGCTGCTACCGTGAGCACCTCCGTCTTGTCTGGATTCAGTCTCAATCTGTTTTTCCTCATCCAGCCCATTACCTCCCGAAGACATTCATTGAGAGAGGAGATGCCATTGGAATTCGAGGCTGACGAACGAGACACGGAGAAATAAATTTGAGTATCATCAGCATACTGATAACACCCAGCACCATAACTCCATATTATCTCACCCAGCGGCTTCATATAGATGTTAAATAACATCAGGGACAAAATAGCTCCCCGAGGGACCCCACAAGTGAGTTCCTTCTTGCTGGAACTACAGTCCCCGAACAGCACCCTCTGGGACCTACCCGAGAGGAAGGACCGGAACCACTGCAGAGCAGTGCCCCCGCTACCTAACCCCCTCAGGCGGCCCAAGAGGATGCCGTGGTCTATTGTATCGAAAGCCGCTGAGAGGTCTAGGAGCACCAACAGGGTCACACTACCCCTGTCGATGCTCAGACGCAGCTCGTCGGTCAAGGCAACCATGGCAGTCTCAATCCCAAAGCCTGTCCTGAAGCTGGTTTGAAATGGGTCTAGATAATCGGTTTCATCCAAGACCGCTTGGAGCTGAAGAGCAACCGCCCTCTCGATCACCTTGCCCAAGAATGGCAGCAAAGATACAGGGCTGTAGTTACTCATATCCAGGGGGTCCAGGGAAGTTTTTTTCAGAAGCGGCCTAACAGCCGCTTCCTTTAAGCAAGATGGAACATGTCCTTCCCTGAAAGATGCATTGGATCCATAAGGAGTCTCTTCATGCATCCCCCCCGGATGGCCAGCCATGATGGGCAAGGGTCGAGAGGACAGGTTGTCTTCCTCACCTTACCAAGCAGCTTGTCCACGTCCTCGGTACTCACAGATTGAAGCTGATCCAGGATAACTACATCGACGGAGTCACTGGACACCTCGCCTATAGACTCTGATTCAATGGTAGCATCTAAGTCGGCTCTTATCTGAGAGATTTTATCTGCGAAGAAGTTGTTAAAAGTGTCACAGCAGGCCGTTGTCGGGTTAAGCAAGGGATTTGGTGCAGGGGGTACCTGCGTCATCTCCCTTACCACCTTGAACAGCTCTGCTGGATGAGACTCTGCAGACGCAATACGTGCAGCGGAGAAGACTCTCTTCGTTGCAAGTATTGCCTCCCAATAGGAGCGAAGAAAGCTCCTATGGCGAGTTCTGTCAGATAAGAGTCGAGTCTTCTTCCACCTGTGCTCCAGTCGTTGTCCATGCTGCTTCATACTCCTCAGCTCCGGAGTATACCAAGGCCTGCGGTTAGAAGCAGGATGGCAAGGACGCTTGGGGGCAATCATGTCGATAGCTCTGGTAAGGTTGGTGTTCCAGATATTAACCAGAGTATCGACAGGGTCACCGGTATTTCCTACCATTAAACCCTCTAAGGCACTCTGGAATCCAATTGGATCCATTAGCCTTTGAGGGCGGACCATTCTAATAGGTCCCCTACCCCCGGTGGGTCAGGTACTATCGCCGCCGGCTCAGGGAGGCTCACTGGGGCCTTTTGAAGGCCCAGGTCTTCCAGCCTCCTCCTCACCGCTTGCACCGTTGCTGCTGCTGCTGGCCGGGGGTGGAGGAACCTGCAGGGGCCCAGGTGTGAGGGCTTGCCCTCCCACTATCGCTGCCAGCTCGGGGAGGCTTGCTGGGGCCTTTTGAAGGCCCAGGTGTTCTGGCCTCCTCCTCGCCGCTTGCGCCGTTGCCGCTGCCGCTGGCCGGGGGTGGAGGAACCTGCAGGGGCCCAGGTCTGAGGGCTTGCCCTCCCGCTATCGCTGCCAGCTCGGGGAGGCTTGCTGGGGCATTTTGAAGGCCCAGGTCTTCCGGCCTCCTCCTTGCCTCTTGTGCTGTCCTCGCTGCCGCTGGCTGGGGGTGGAGGAACCTGCAGGGGCCCAGGTGTGAGGGCTTGCCCTCCCGCTATCGCTGCCAGCTCGGGGAGGCTCACTGGGGCCTTTTGAAGGGCCAGGTCTTCCAGCTTCCTCCTCGCCACTTGCGCCGTCGCCACTGCCACTAGCCGGGGGTGGAGGAACCCGCAGGGGCCCAGGTGTGAGGGCTTGCCCTCCCGCTATCGCTGCCGGCTCGGGGAGTCTTGCTGGGGCATTTTGAAGGCCCAGGTCTTCCAGCCTCCTCCTTGCCTCTTGTGCCGTCACCGCTGCCGCTGGCCGGGGGTGGAGGAACCTGCCGGGGCCCAGGTGTGAGGACTTGCCCTCCCGCTATCGCCGCTGGCTCGGGGAGGCTCACTGGGGCCTTTGGAAGGCCAGGTTTTCCAGCCTCCTCCTCGCCGCTTCCGTCGTCGCCACTGCCACTGGCCGGGGTGGAGGAACCCGCAGGGGTCCAGGTGTGAGGGCTTGCCCTCCCGCTATCGCCGCCGGCTCGGGGAGGCTCGCTGGGGCCTTTTGAAGGCCCAGGTCTTCTGGCCTCCTCCTCGCCGCTTGCGCCATCGCCGCTGCCGCTGGCTGGGGGTGGAGGAACCTGCAGGGGCCCAGGTGTGAGGGCTTGCCCTCCCGCTTTCGCTGCCAGCTCAGGGAGGCTTGCTGGGGCCTTTTGAAGGCCCAGGTCTTCCGGCCTCTTCCTTGCCTCTTGTGCCGTCGCCGCTGCTGCTGGGTGGGGGTGGAGGAACCTGCAGGGGCCCAGGTGTGAGGGCTTGCCCTCCCGCTATCGCCGCCGGCTCAGGGAGGCTTGCTGGGGCCTTTTGAAGGCCCAGGTCTTCCAGCCTCCTCCTCACTGCTTGCGCAGTTGCCGCTGCTGCTGGCCGGGGGTGGAGGAACCTGCAGAGGCCCAGGTGTGAGGGCTTGCCCTCCCGTTATCGCCGCAATCAAAACACTTCTGGCTGTTTCCTGACACTAGTTCTTTGGCAGTTCTTTTTTTTTTTTTAAAGAATCGATTCCGAAGTGTGTTCCACAAGTGGGAATGATGGATCTGAATCAGTGGCAGAGAGGTGTTTACCATCCCAAAGCAATTTTGGGGAGATCAGCCATTTCCCCCCCTCTCAGCACTGCCCTTTGTGCTTGTGTATCCTATGGGCACATTATATATATATATATATATATATATATATATATATATATATTGACTGAATATGCAATCTGTTGTCTTTGCAACTACTTGCCAGTGTGCCAGGCAATTGTGCTGATGGCAGTTCAATGAGACAAGTAGTTGCAAAACCAATGGATCAAATCTTCTATCAATTTTAAAAAACAATATAGTTTCCAAGCCAGTCTACTCGAAAGGGAAATGGTGTACTTTTGAGCAGCCTTCTAAAGTTGCCCCACTCGGCACCTGCAATGGCACCATCCTCACTATCTTTCCACTTGTGTCATCGATGACACGTAGATGATTGACATGCATTTTGTAGCAGTGCAAACTAGTGGGAATGACAATTGTGCCAAAAAAGAAGTGATTACAAGAGAATAATGGAAAGTTCCGCTTTCATAGTGGGAATGGATTTTTTGGAATCAATTCACCAACACTGAGTGAAGGCAGATTGCAAACTGGTTTAAATGTAAATTTCTCTCAGAAGTCCCAGCCCCTCAGATCCTATGTTCAGGGACAGCACACTTTCAGGAAAAAAAACACACAAAGGTTTGGGGGAACAAAAACTTCATCTAGTCAAAATGGCTGCCCAGACACACCTCTCTTTCTTATCCATGGCAGGGACTGAGCTTGCAAGACTCTGGCAGGAGTTATAAAGGCTAGGCTCTAGGCCCATGTCAGTGACTCACAGAAACCCCACCCCCTCAGACCATATGCTTAGGGAGAGCACACTTTCAGGGGGGGAAAACACAAACATTTTGGGGAGAAAAATCTTACCCGGTCAAAATGGCTGCCAAGACACCTCTTTCCCTCTTCTCCCTGGCAGGGATGTCTGGATAAGGAATCCATGCATAAAAAGGGCTGACTGTCTTTTCCCTAACTTTGTTCATATTTTAACTGTTGTTGATTTCTATCATTTGGATGCTTGTTGTTTTAGCTTATTTTAATATATTCATTTTTAAATAATGTTTTAATATTTTATTATAAGCTGTCCTGAAAATCTATTTGATGGGCAGGGTATGAATTTAAATTATAAACAAGTAACTTGTTCTGGGGAGAGTCAGAGTGTAAAACCAAATGATGTGCCAGTACTCCACCTGTTGTTCATTTGCATTCAGTAAAGATCATTATGTTCTCTAAAACTAATTTTTAAAATGTAAAGGGGTCTTTTTATATTGACTTTCAAGGACAGCTGAGGGGAGGGCATGGCATTTTGCCAAAGTAAATGCACTTCAATGTTTACGTACTTCAAATTTTGCTAAGTATGTCATAGGTGATGCCAAATATCTATTGAGTCACTAGCAATAAAGTTGGATTGCTAGCTAGATCCAGTTGCCACTCTATATCTACCACCTGTTGTTTGATAATAGCTGTAAAAGTGAGACTCACCCAACCAACTACTTTTCTCTGACGGCAGCACAATGGGTCTTTTTTGATCCCACAACTACCACCAATATATCATGGAGTGGCAACTATCCCACTAGTTTGCTGCCTAATTTATGATGCAACACTCAAACTCAGCCACCTACCCTAGATCTCTCTTCAGATGCCAGCCCTATAGGTTATTAAAATCCCAACAGCTTGACACCAATTGTTAATTGATAACTACACACCCGCTCTCTTATGTATCCCAACTAATAAATCTTATCTCTCTCTTGGTAGTGTTTTGAATATGTTTCTTTAAGCCCTTCAGACAACTGCTTGTTGAACAAACAAAAGGACTTTATTTACAAACCAGGTTGAATAAGGAATCTTTCTTAGTGGATAGCATTCTAGATGGATATGATGTATAAATATTTTAGTAGTTACATGGTTTAACACTTTCTTTTGCTTATCTTCGCAATTGTTTCTTTATAGCCTTATAAATGTTCCTTTACAGTCGAAGTTCTCACAGAACTTTTATCTATCTTCTGTATCTTTTTTAAAAATATTTTTATTCAAACCAAAAATCAGACAAATAAACAAATAAAGCAAAACATAGTTCTTAATAATTCATACAAATTACATATCATTTCCTTTTAGTATTCTTCAAATTAACAATTTTTGCTCCCTTTACATTTTCCAATATTCTTTCACTATTCTTCTCTTTTCTTCTTCTTCTCCTTCTTCCATTTTTTGTTTCTTGTCTTCCTCCTTATTATTCAACGAATGGGAATAGGTCAGTAATACCTCTTATTACATTTTCTCTCTTAAACTTCCTTTTCTTTCTTCCTTTCCTCTACTCTTATTTTCAATCCTTCCTCTACCTTTCTACTCCTATTTCTTTCCTTCACAATCATCTTCATCCTGTTGTCTACTACCTCTTCAACCTTCTTCTTTTTTCTTCTTATATCTCTCCTCCCCTTCATTTTATATTCCCTTTCCTTATTCCTTCCATCCTCTCTTCCCTCTTGCACTAAGCCTTCTTCTCCTACCTCCTTCTTTTCACCTTCTCTTTCTATCCTTTTCCCTCTGCTCACATCCCCTTATTTCCTACATCCTCTTACCCTCACACTTACTCCATAACATCTTTCACTTACTATATCCTTTTCTAAACTTCTTGTTATTCGCTTTCCTCCTTTCCTCCTTTACACTCTTACCCTTCTTCTTTCTATCCTTACTTTTGATCCTTATTCCCTCCTTACTTTTCCTCCTCTTTTCTACCATAATTTTAGTTTTTTGATAGTTGAGTACTAGCTATCCTCTCTGCAGTACTGTGTTAATGCTCTTAGGGCCTCTGCAGATGGGACCTTTGCAGCATCCTCAAGGCAGGGATGGGGAGGGGCAGCCACACACCAGCCACCTCAATCCCTCCCTGAGGACATCCTGATATCACACACCATTACACACGGTGCACAGTGTCAGAACAATCTCCCGGCTCAGCATCCTGACGCGCTGCCACGGTGCGCAGTGTCAGAACAATCTCCCGGCGCAGCATCCTGACGCGCTGCATTGGAAGGGGCACAGAAGAGCCACGTGGCAGCTCTTGAGGTGTCCTTTTTGCCGACTCTGAAAGGAGGAGCATTTTGCCACTCTTTTCCGGGCCAGTAAAAGGGAGGATTGGGGCCAAGGCGGGGGGCAGCCTCAGCCCAAATCCTCCACTTCTCAGGGTGGCCCAGGGCTGCCCGTCTGCATCCCCCTGTAGTGCTCTTTTTAGGCTGAGTGTTCCTGAAAGTACTGCTGCATCATCTGCATAAACAGGGCTGGGATTTGTCTTCCCTCTAGTTTTGGAGGATGGAAGTTGGTGTTGTCAAGATGCCCCACCATGTCATTGATGTAAAAATTGAACAAGAGTGGTTGCCAGAATGCAATCTTGCTTGACACCCTTCTCAGTGCCAATGGCATTAGTGAGATGACCCTGGGGGTTCCATCTTACTTTGAGTGAGGTTCCTTCATGCAGCATATGGAAGTTTCCAGTTTTTCCCACTGTTTGGCTTGAGATACAGAGTCAAAAGCTGCTTTAAAGTCTATAAAGGCATAGTAGAATGAGACTGTGTTCTAGGTGGAATATTTTTCAATGAGATAGACTAGAGTATAAGGCACTGATCTATGGTGGATCGACCTTCACGAACGCCAGCTTGTTCCTCTGCAAATATGTTTTCTTCTTCCAGCCAGGTCTAGAGTTTCCAATGTAAGTGTCTCACAAAATGTTTGCTGATCATATTGAGGAGACTAATTGGTTTATAGTTGTCAGGATAATAATAATAATAATAATAATAATAATAATAAATTATTTTTACCCCACCCCTCTGAGCACAATTGGGGAGGCTGACAACAATTAAAAGTACATACAGTATAATCGAAGAAAACCCAATACCCACCCACCCCCTTAAAAGAAGAAGAATCATTCTTCCTTCCTTTTTAATATATGGAGACAATGATTGCAAGCCCCCAATCCTTGGGCACTCAACCACAGTTGTCAATACAGGAGAAAAGTGAGGCCAGAATAAGGGCCCAGAATTCCAAATTGTTTTTAATGTCATATGAAGATATTAAGTCTTCCCCTGCAGCATTCCCTATTCTCAGCTGAGCAAGGTTCTTGATATCTGACTCAGTCACCAGTGTCCACCTTAGGAGATTCTCTATAGTTTGGCTTGTACATCCACTTTCAACACAGTAGTATCACTGGGGGGTGCAGGAGGTGCAGACCACACCAGGTGACACCCCAGAAGGGGGGTGACATCCGGTCAGCCCCCTGCCCCATCCCCCACTGTCCACTGCACATGCCTCCTTTTCTCCCACATGCCTCTCCATCACCTGTGTGCACCTCTTTGTTCTTGCACACATCTCTCTATTACCTGTGTGTAACTCTCTGTCCCCATGCTCAAGGACACTATTCCCTCATGCACACTCTATCCCCCCAAGCACCATCCCATCTTTTTCCTCATCAGGAAAAAGATGGGCCAGCTCGGGATTAGGGAGTCTGTGACATCCCTGCAGCCTGGCCCCCGAAACCCAACTGGAAGTCCCACCACCCAGAAGTCCCACCACATGGGAGGTCCAATACCCCACCACATGGGAGGTCCAATACCCCACTCAGTGCAGGAATGCCACTGTTTAAACATAGATTTCCTTATAAAGTGTTTGAAAGTGAGCCTCTCAAATCCCGGGGAGGAGATAACAGTTCACTTTAACTGATGTGTTACTCTGGGAACTCGATATAATATGCCAGAATAAAGCTGAGTTGTTGGATTTGACTGAATAAGTCCATTATTCTTCATGGTTTCTTTTTTCTTATATGCTAGAAATTTTTTGTAGCCTCTCTTCTGCTGAAGCAGTTTTGTTGCAGTTTCTGGCATAGTATTGGATAAATAGACTTGATAAGTGGTAATGAGAGCTGTTTTAGCATTAAAAAAATTCCTTGTCGAACCACAGCTTTGAGTGATGCTCTTGTTGCCTCCAATGTGCAGAATTTTGGTGGTTTAGATACTGGAATAACACTTGAGTGAGAGTGCTGTAGTTCTTCAAGAGTTGATCAAGGGACTTGGTTGATATCAGGGCAGTCTGAAGACAGGCCAATACCTCACTTAGGGCCTCTGCAGACGGGCCCTTTGCAGTGTGTTGGATGCAGGGAAGGGGAGGGGCAGCCACACACCGGCTGCCCCAACCCCTCCCCAAAGATGTCCTGATGCCATGTGCCCTTATGCATGGTGCGTGGCATCAGGACGTCCTCCCAGCATAGCATCCTCACACGCTACACTGGAAGAGGCAGAGAAACACCATGTGGTGGCTCTTGGGGCAGCCTTTTGCTGCCTCTAATAGAAGCGGCATTTTGCCGCTCTTTTAAGAGGCAGCAAATGGTAGAATTGGGGCTGCTGTGTGTGCTAGCAGTGGCCTCAATCCTCTGCTTCCCAGGGCAGCCCAAGGCCACTGGTCTCCATCCCCTCTTAATGTTTGATTTAGCGGGGTGTGGGGGGGTGTTGTTCATCTAGCTTGTCAATAAGTTCTTCCTGATGGCATTAAAGAGAGTTGATGCCAATCCTGGATTTATGTCTCCTGAGTGAAGTTGCTTAGGTATATTGAATTGGAAAATAATCACATTCTAACCTGAGCATAACTTTTAGGTCCTTATTATAGGAAAGAAAGTCCCTAGAAATGATTATATATGAAGTAGTATCATAAAGTAATAATTATCACTCAGAAGTTATTATGGTATATTGATGAAATTTTGTCAGTGTCATCATCACCAAGTCACTTTTTCTTTTCCCAAAAATGAAAATTCTGTTGTGGGGTGACTGATTTGACAACACAGATGATGTCATTCATAAAGTGGAAGAGTGGTTTAAAGCACAAGCTGCAGACTTCTATAATAATGGTATTTGGAGAGTGAATAAATGCTGGGAAAATATGTAAATCTGGATGGTGACTATGTAAAGATATATTAAGAACTACAAATCAAAACAAAATTTCTGTCAATTTTTTAAAAAGGTGATAATTAAAACCTTACCCCCTTGTAGTCAATGATGCTCATTCTGGACCCAGAGAGATAAGTGAATTCAGCAGTCACTTTTCAGAGCACCATAATGATTTGATATAAAACCCCCTTTTTGTGGTCCTTGCCATGGCCCTAGACTGATTGCCATGGACCCATCATGTAGGCATATTTAAAAGCTGCCTGGGCACAGTGGGAGCAATGAGAGAAAAAGTGGCAAGTCATCATGCATCCTTTGTTTAGAACAAGGAGGGATGCTGTAGACATAATCACCTGCACAATTTGCCTTTGAACAGATGAATAATTTTCAAGGGGGGGGGGAACTGTTACAATGACTGATTTAATATAAAAACACCTTTTTGTGGGTCCCTGACATGGCCCTAGACTGGGAGAAGCCATATTGCCATGGACCCAAGGTGAGCACATTACTTAGGCACCTGAAAGGTCACATCTACACTTACAACAATTTGCAGATCAAAAGAGCCAGGCCTAGGAGCTGCTAAGCAGGACATTCACACCTAAGAGATTTATGGGTACCAGTCAGAATGTGTCTGGCTGAAAATGAGATAACATTAACATCCCATATCCTCTCCTTGGAAACTGTTTACTTCAAAGACTAGTAATCCAGAATCCTTTGATATACAATAGCAACCCTTCAACTCAGGCTAAGTTTAAGGATATAGAAGATCCCCCAAATCTCAGGCCCGTTGGGTCTAGTTAGATTTCATGCTGCCACTGTGCCACTGTGATCTCTGACCTGCTCTTTCCATTGTCCTTTCCTTTTCACAATGGTTGAGTTTATCCATCTTCATTCATTGTTGGAGCAGCCTCCTTCAGGTAATTATCACCATTAGAAAGCCTTGTGTTTCCTCTCCAAGCTAACTACTTTATTCCCTGAGTTCTTGTGTGTATGATTGAATGGTAGAATGTCTTTGTATGTTTGAATCCTTAAATAAATTGTAGTTCATTAGAAAGCTTTGTCTCTATCAGTCTATTTCCTAGCCACCTTGGTAAACATAGAATAAAAGATTCCATTGAAGACTTGGACTTTAGTAATTCCCCAGGTTCAAATCCTTCTTATAACCATTTAGGATAGAAAGGTTTAGTCTGATTGAGCCAGACATAGGCCTGCAAAATTTGATTTCTTGGATTTTGAGCATCAGATGAGGGGGGGGTTTCCATCATCCTTGAAGTTAGGAGGAGGGCATTTGTGCTGGGTATATAGGATATGGTTGTTCCCGCCCAGTCTACATTCAAATCTCCTCCCAGGACTATAAATGCATTTGGATTCTGCAATATGAGATTAAGGGCATAAGCAGACGGGCGGCTGTGGGCCACCCTGAGAAGCTGCAGATTGGGGCCAAGGTAGCCGCACTCGTCAGCCCCAATACGCAGCTTCTCAGGCCCTGGAAGGAGTGCTAAAATGGCGCTCCTTCCACAAGATGCCGAAGGTGCGCTGCAAGAGGCGTTGGGTGCACCTTCGGCGTCTCTTCTGCCACAGCGTGTGCGGACGCTGCGGCGGAAGTACGTCGTCAGAGCGCCGGTCGTGCAGAGCGATGGCCGCTCTGATGATGTGTTCGGGAAGGGGTTGGGGCACCCAGCATGAGGCTGCCCCTCCCCTCCCTTGCTTCAAAGCGCAAAGCGCCGTCTGCTTAGGCCCTAACAGTGTATGATTCAAGTTCAGCCCACAGGTTTCTGATCTGGGATTTCTTCTTCATTGGAGGCATGTAGACATCAGCAGACTGCAGTGGTTAAATTGGATTAGCACTGCCATGGCATAAGTTTTAAATGTAGGAAGAGGCTTTTTTATAGCAGATAGAGGGGCTATGCAGACAGGTAGGAAAAGGTGACCTGAAGTTGCCTTTTCCCTAAACTGCAGCAACTGCACTGCCTGCCCTGAAGATGCCCTAAAGGGGATGGAACAACCTCACTGGGGGGCAGTTAATGCAGCTTTTCTGAGGCTACATTGAAGCCCCACCAATCGGACTGCTGGCCCTGAGGATTCCCTAAATGGGGAAGGAGCAACTGCACGGGCCGGGAGCAGCTGCTTTTTTTTTTCTGGTCTCTCAAGCATGTAGGAACAACATGGCCCTTTTAATAGCAATTTTGGCATTGCTGTGCACCTGCGCATGGTGAGAAGCAGCAAGATCATGGATGCCATGTCAACCAAGTGGCCTGGACTGGCACTCAGCCTTCAGTGCATGGCCACAGGAGCTGCCACAATGATGACTGCAGCAGCTGCATGCATAGAGGACAGCAGTGATGATGCAGAGGACCCAGAAAGGACAAATGGTAGAATGGTTGCTACAACAGGCATTGCTCCGTGTACTGCCACCACTGCTGCTCTGATGCCATGCAAGAGATCCCTGCGCCATGGGTGGATGTTCCCCAGAAGCACCAACTGGTGGAATGGATTTGTCACATACATCTGGTCTGATGAGCAATGGAAGATGTGTTTCCAAATGTCCCATGCCCTCTTCCACAGGCTGGTGGAAATACTGCATCCAGAAATGGAGCGGTCAGACACTATGTTGAGGAAAGCCATCCCGGTGGAGAAGAGGGTCGCCATGGCCATCTGGGTACTTGCCTACAAAGCCAGTTACAAGCAGATATCAGAGCAGTTTGGGGTTGGCCTTACAACTGTGGGAGAAGTGTTGGTGGAGTTCACCCTCAGCATGGAGAAGCTGCTGCTGACACAGGGGGGAAGCAGACAGGCGGCCGTGGGCCTCCCCGGGAAGCTGCGCTGTGGGGCCGAGGTATCCCTACACCTTGGCCCCACAGCGCAGCTTCGCCACCCCTGGAAGGAGCACTAAATTAGCGCTCTTTCCACAAGTCGCCAAAGGTGCACCGCAAAAGGCTGCCAGCGCACCTTCAGCGACTCTTCCGCTGCAGCGTGTATGGACGCTGCAGCGGGAAGTCATCCTCGGAGTGCCGGCCGTGCGGAGGGCCAGCTGCTCTGAGGATGAATTGGGGAAGGGGTTGGGGCACTCACCGTGCGGCTGCCCCTCCTCTTCCCTGCCCCCAAAATGGCGCTTTTAGCCATCTGCTTCCCCCCACAGTCCCTTACAGGGACACCACTCAAGTAAGGAATGTCCCACACACTTGTCCCTTTTCCCTCCTGCACAAAAAAATGCCATGAGTTGGCATACAGTATGGTATTTACTGTATAGGATAGGCTGTTAAGGTCATTGTACCTGCGTATGTATGCAAAAAATGCCATGACTTGGCATACAGTATCCACATCGCCTATTGGACTGATGAAGAGGTGGGCATTCTCCTTCATGCCCTCACTCCGGAAACAGCCACGAGAAGGGTGATGGCAAGTACCAACCGGCCCAACTGGGGGTACTTCCATCAGGCCTCCCAGACCCTTCCTGGGTGCATTCTGTTTCAGAGATGTACTCCACAGTTTCCACTCTGGCTGGCTGGCCAACTGGGACCCTTACAACATCACTGCTAGAACATATTCTGCTGGGTTGTATGCTACCATCTTTGGTGAGGAAGGCAAGGAACTCCTTGTAGAAGGGTATGTTGGAGGGGCCCTGTCTGCTTTTGGCCTTGTGATCCCCAAACTTCTTGTAATCTCCCCTGAGATTTTTGGTCTTCCAATGACAACAAGTGCGTTGATGGCCCTTAGCCCTCATGCCTTCTGTCACCTCCTTAAATGTTTCAGCATTCAAGAATGAATTTCTCAATTTCTCCAGAATATGTGGCTGTGACCACAGAGCTATCAGGTCAGCCGTCTCCTCATGGGACCATGATGTCCCTCTCCCTTTTTTTGGCTCACTGCTTGTGGATGGCTGTGTCATTCTGCCCGCTGTACAAGATGAACGCTGAAGATGCACAGCTATGGAGCGCTGCAGCTGTATGGGACCGCTGTGAAAATGGCACTGGAATGTGTATGGGGTCCAGCTTAAAAGTGAAACTTTCCCCTTATCACTTTCTCACAGTGAAACATCCGACAGCAACACTTTCAGCATCCCAATAGTTGCTCAGGCACATGCATACTGTGAAAATTGGGGTTAGGTTTAGGGCTCTTAGGCAGGCACACTTGCTGTGGTGCATCAACACCTGGGCCATTAGGATGCTTTAAATTGAACATTTTTTCATAGGGCACATGCTCTCAATGGGTGACTCAGGACCTTTGCAGACTGCCAGAAATAATGCAACTTGAGTCCACTTTATCTGCCCTGACTCAGTGCTAGGGAATCATGGGAACGGTAGATTATTGTGGCACCAGAGCTCTCTGATAGAGAAGGCTAAATGTCTCACAAAACTACAGTTCCCAGAATTCCCTAGCATTGAAACAGGGCAGTTAAAGCAGTCTCAAACTGGATTATTTCTGCAGTGTGGTTTGAACCCAAGTCTTTGTGGATTCATAATATGGCATTTGCAAGTTGTAGTTCTCAAACAAGGATATTGCAAAGGAAGACTGGAAAGCGAAACAGCTGAATTGAATTATATTTGCATTCCAGTCCATTAACACAGGCATGTACAAAGACAATGGTTTCAAGGAGCACAATATACACAAGTCCTCATAACTACAGATATAATAAAAGGTATCTCCTAAGAGAAGGGAGTCTTAAAGGGATCTGACTTTTGATAAGCAGATTTCTAGCTTTTTTATGTCAATAGACCTGTATCACTTCACACAGCCCTTTGAAGACTTTGGGCCTTTGCAGACAAGGAAGGGGAGGGGCAACCTCACCCCGGGTGCCCCAACCCCTTCCTGAGGATGTCATTGGAGCGCCTGCCATTCCACATGGCGGGCGCTCCGATGATGTCCTTCCAGCTCAGCATAAAGACACTCTGAGCTGGAAAAGGCACTGAAGAGGCACTCGAAGCCTCTTGCGGTGCCCTTTCCGTGCCTTGCAGAAGGAGTGCTATTTTAGTGCTCTTTCCAGGGCCTCAAAAGGAGTGGATTGGGGCCAAGGCATGGGGCAGCCTTGGTCCCAATCCGTGGCTTCTCAGGGTGGCCCACGACTGCCTGTCTGCAGAGGCTATTAGAGTGAAGGTTATATTTTGTATCTTTCTGGGTCATATTATATTCTATCCCACTCCCACCACTATATAAATATGCTTAATTACCTGAAGATTTAATATCACTTTGTATTGCATCTGAACAATGCACTGATGTCAACCAAAGTACATGCTTCGCCATATAGGGCTGTTGCAGACAGGCCCAAAGGGCCCGCCTAGGGGTGAAGTCCCCAACCCCACCCCGATATCATCCTGATGCCTTGTGGCCATTTAAACATGCCAGCCGTTTAAACATGCTGCGTCAAAAGGGCACAGTGTGGGGTTGCCATGGCCCTGATCTGCCGCTTGGCCCATAGCGAGGCCATAGCCCTGTCATTATAAAACTATCTGAAAGTTATAGTCTTACTGCAAAAGAAGTGACTTTAAGGTTCTAATTATAATGCATACATTAGATTATAATTGTAATTAATAGAAAAAGAATTGAAAAGCAACTAGTTACTTCTAACTCATTTCTCCAAGTTCTATAAGAGCAAGATCAAACTCTTATGGTTCCTTAAATGACACAGTCCTAGAGGTGGCAAGTTTGTGGTTTTAGCTAATTTATTTGGATTAAAGCCATATTTGATTACAAAATTTAATTCTCTTCATGACCTGTATCATATCTCATTCATTTAAAAAAAAAGTTCCTTGTTTGACTTTTAAAGAATGATGTCTATACTGAAAAATGAAGTAATATAATTATCCTAATATTATTTCTTGAAGATGGGGAAAATATATGGTTATTTACACAGCATATTAGCATTTGTAGTGTATACAAAACAAGTAAACAAATGTTAAGCTAATATATTACTGGAGAAGTCAGTATTGATTACTTTGAAATTGAAGTGCCAAATAAGGTGCTATAAAATGTGTTTTGGTTGAACCAAGAAAGAAAATATTAAATTCAAAGTAAAATAAATTGCTAGGCTATAATTTAATCACTTAACCCATTGCAATAACATTTTGCTGTAATTTATCGTATATTGCACAAGATTTTTTTTTAAAAAAATAGCACAATACTGATTCTGCAATTATGCTTATTGTAAGTGTGACCTTACAAGAATATTATTGGAATAATAATATATTTTTTATTTATATTTTTTAACAAACAGTTCATTATTGAAATACATGAATAATTTTTATAAGCCTCTCCTACACTTTCTCTCATTCTGTTCTTCAGGCCTCAATACAGAAAACATGGAGAAAAGGATACAGAGCACTATTTAGCATGAAATATCCCCAGTGAAGAAACTTGCCAAGAAAACCCCATGATAGGTTCACCTTAGGGCTACCATACGTTTGAAACAACTTGAAGGCACACAATAACAGCAACAACAACAAGAAGAAATCATACAATGAAACCAAATTAAATCTATTATTTCTTTTGGTCTTTGAGTTCTTAATCATTGTTTTTATTGTTGTATTCCTTGTTAGGATTGGGTCCCAAGAGAAAATGTACATTGTGGAAAAGTGCAGCAGCCATGATGACACAGCATTTGGCCACAGCTGAGTCATGCAGCCTCATGCTGATGTAACAGGACATAACATCATGGGGTAGTCACCTGGTGCTGGAAAGCACAGAAACTGCTGCAAAAGCACTGTAAAACTGCAGTGTCACTCAGGTGAGTGACAGGTGTCCAGCAGGAAGAGGCAGGGCCAGAAAGCCATGTTAAGCACAGGCAATATAAGGCACAAACCTCTGGACACACAAGTGGGTTGTGGATTGTTGATGGTGGATTGCGTGTTGCTGTTTTGCTGTTGAAGTTGCGTTGGTGTATGCTGTACATATCTGTATATACAGCAACAAAGATTAAAGCCTCATTTGTGAGACGTCTGGCTGTAGAATCTCTGTGCTCTATCTGGAAGGGGAGAGGAGTTTCTCCAGCTGACAAGCAGCCTGCTTCATCAGAGAAGTCTGGATCCTGGTGCTTCACGTTACATGGTCTCCACGCGCTGCATTACCACACCTAACATTCCTTCTAGAAGATTCTGATTTATGGCAACCTGAAGTGAAACTATCATGGATTTCTTTGAGTTTTTTTTTAGAGGGGATTTGCCATTGTCATCGTCTGAGACTGAGGGCCTCTGCAGATGGGCGGCCATGGGCCACCCCAAAAAGCCACGGATTGGGACCGAGGCTGTCGCACGCCTTGGCCACAATCCACTCCTTTTCCAGCCCTGGAAGGAGCACTAAAATAGCACTCCTTCTGCAAGGTGCGGAAAGGGCATCGCAAGAGGCGCCACGTGCCTTTTTGGCATCTCTTCTGGCTCAGCGTGTCTGGATGCTGAGCCGGAAGGACGTCATTGGAATGCCCGGCGTGTGGAATGGTGGGCGCTCTAATTACATCCTTGAGAAGGGGTTGGGGTGCCCGGCGTGAGGCTGCCCCTCTCCTTCCTGGGATTGAAGACAGTGCTTTTCACCATCTGCATCAGACCTAAGAGAATGTGACTTGCCCAAGGTGAACCAATGGGTTTACTTGGCCAAAATGAGATTAAACCCATGTCCTCCAGAGTCATAGTCCAATGTTCAAACCACTATACCACACTGGCTTGCAAGTCCTTGCAAAAGGAAAGCTGCTTCTCTGTGGCTATTTTGGCTGGTTAAGTTCTTAAACTTTTAAAACTGTGAGTCACTTTTGTGGGTCATGGAGGGTGGGGGTGGAGCTAGAAGCCTAATTCTATATAACTGTTGGCAGAGTTTTACAGTTAAGGAGGATTTATAATACAGAAGAAAAGGTGAACTGGGAACACTGTTTGAGAGGTTCTCCTTTAATTTTTCACTTTCTCTTATACACTTTTTCTTTAATGGGCTTGTGGAGACTTCAGGGGTAGGGCTGGGAACCCTGAGAGTACCACCAAAGGGAACAGCCACTGCTAAGCCTTGGAAGAGGCATGTGTTGGTGGTGGTGGTGGGGACTGGGAGGTACAGAAGCCATGGTTTGTGGGCCTGACAAAATGTCTTGGGAGGTGTGCTGTTTCCCTGGGGCAAAAAATCCATTGTGTGACAGTCAGGTTGACAAGACTTGTCAAACCTACTGACCATTACCCCTTCCTCTTGGTCCATGTGGGAACCAATGATACTGCAAGGCATAGTCTTCAGAATATCAGAAGGGATTATGAGGCTTTGGGTAGGAAGGGGAAATAGCTGGATGCATAGGTTGTCATCTCATCTCTTCTCCCAGTTCCAGGAAGGGAGAGGAAAATAGAAGATGGTAATAACTGGCTCCATAGATGGTCCCGCTAAGAATGATTTGGTTCCATGAAGGTGGATTTCTGGCAAGAGATGGGCTGCATCTCACACCAGTTGGCAGAAACATTTTTGCCAATAATCTCAAAAATTTGATCTGGAAGGCTTTAAACTGAGTTATGTGGGGGAGGGTGATGTAGTAGTGATAGGCGACTTCAACTATCCTAATATTTGCTGGAAATCAAACTCAGCCAATACTTCAGGATCTAGAAAATTCCTCATGTCCCTCGAAGACAATTTCTTTATCCAAAAGGTGGAAGAGGCTATAAGGGGATCCACAAATTTAGATCTGATCCTAACCAACAGGGATAATCTGGTCAATGGGGTGCAAGTGGTTGGATCCTTAGTGGGAATTATCATGTTGTCCTGGAGTTTGTTATACAGTGGAAAGGAGAAGCCAGGCATAGTCAGACATGCATTCTAGACTTATAGGAGAGCTGATTTTAGTAAACCTAGGGCCTTTACAGACTGACAGAAATAGTGCAACTTGAGGCCACTTTAACTGCCCTGGCTCAGTGCTAAGGAATATGGGAACTGCAGTTTATTGTGGCACTAGAGCTCTCTGACAGTAAAGGCTCAAGGTCCCAGAAAAAAATACAATTCCTATGATTCCTTAGCACTGAGCCAGGACAGTTAAAGTGGCCTCAAGCTGCACTATTTCTGGCAGTCTGTAAAGGCCTTTAGGGAAATAATGGGGGTGGTCTCATGCTCAGAAATACTAAAAGAGAAGGGAGTTCAGGACGGATGGGAGTTTCTCAAAAGGGAGATACTGAAGGCACAAATTAAAACAGTTCTAATGAGGAGGAAGAATGGGAGATGTCTCAAGAAACCAGGATGGATGACTAAGGAAGTTACAAGTGAGCTAAGTTTTAAATGGAACATGTATAAGAAATGGGAAAAAGGGGAAATCACCAAAGAAGAATTAAAAAAAAATAGTGGGCACATATAGGGGTAAAGTCAGAAAAGCAAAAGCACAGAATAAGCTCAGGCTTGCTAGAGAGGTTAAGAACATTAAAAAGGGTTTTTGGGGGTATGTCTGAAGCAAAAGGAAGAAGAAGGAAATGGTGGGGCAAATGCGCAGAGAAGATGGCAAAATACTAAAAGGGGACAGAGAAAAGGCAGGACTACTCAACACCTGTCAGAAAAGGAAAAGGGTGTTCAACCTGAGGACAATGGAGCAGAGGACACGATAGGGGAAATGCACCACAGAATAAGTGAAGAGGTAGTACAGAAATAGTTGGTTAATCTAAATGAATATAAGTCTCCAGGACCAGTATTGGCAAATGTAATAATCGTTGAGAACTGCTGGAGAACAGGATAAGCCCCAGCAGACTGGAAGAGGGCAAACATTGTTGCCACTTTCAAAAGGGGAAAAAAGAGGATCCCAGCAATTATCATCCAATTAGTCTGACATCAATAACGGGAAAGATTCTAGAGCAGATCATTAAACAGAGAGTCTTTGAACATTTAGAAGAGAATGCCATAATCACAAAAAATCAACATGGGTTTCTCAAAAACAAGTCATGTCAGACTAATCTGATCTTTTTTATATATATATATAAAATTACCAGCTTGATAGGTGAAGGGAATGCTGTGGATATAACATATCTTGATTTCAGTAAGACCTTTGACAAGGTCCCCTATGATATTCTTGCAAACAAACCAGTAAAATGTGGGCTAGATAATGCAACTGTTACATGGATTTGTAATTGGTTTATTGGCCAAATCCAAAGGATGCTCAGCAACAGCTTCTCTTCATCTTGGAGAGAAGTGACCAGTGGGGTGCCACAGGGTTCCGTCGTGGACCCAGTGCTATTCAACCTCTTTATCGATGACTTAGATGAAAGAATAGAGGGCATGTTCATCAAATTTGCAGATGACACAAAATTAGGAGGAATAGTTAATACCCCAGATGAGAGAATCATATTCAAAATGACCTTACTAGATTAGAAAGCTGGACCAAAGCTAACAAAATGATTTCCAACAAAGAGAAATGTAAGATATTGCACTTAGGGGGGGGGGAATGAAATGTATAGATATAAGATGGGGGACACCTGGCTTAATGAGACTATGTGTTAAAGGGATCTAGGAGTCCTAGTAGACCACAAGTTGAACATGAGTCAACAGTGTAATGCAGCAGCCATTGTGGGGCAACTCCTGATCAGCATCCCCTAGTGACAAAGGGATGAAAATGTGGACATGCAATCAGTCGGTTACCCTTCTGTCATTCTAAGGCTGGGCTGTGATTGAGCAATATGGTTCATTGAGCAACAGGTGGGTTGATCAATGCCAGATGCAGACCCATGCATTTGGGCCAACCCTACGTGTCAGCTATACTCAATAAAGTTGTGGCCTTTTCCTTCCAATTGTGTGTCCTGGTGTCTCCTTCTTGTGACCTCTCGCCTTCCCCTGCAATTTACATTTATTGTTTCAGATTGTGCCTTATGAGGAGGTATCGTAAAATAATAATTATAACCTGGAAGCTTTGATTGGTATATAACATCCAGGTGACAATTATTACTTTACGATACCCCCTTGTAGGGCGCAATCTGCAGACTTCTACAACATCAGGTATTCAAAGGGTCAAGAAATGCTGGGGGAAATGTGTAGATCTGGATGGTGACTATTTAGAGATAACAACTACAAATCAAAACAAACTTTCTGTCAATTTTTTTAACTGTGATAATTAAAACTTTATGATACCCCTTCATACAATGATTGATGGTCCTGCTGCCTTTAATGTGTATAGGGCCTCTGCAATGACTGCCCCCCCCAGTCATTTCAGGACTTCTCCCAGACAACAAAGGGTTAAAGGTTGGGAGGGAAGGTTTCATGCTAAAGAGGGTTACATCACATACTAATGAAAGGTACATCACAGCTGATACAGATGCCAACTCACCAATCATCTGGACAGACCCAGGAATTTGAGATTTTACAGTCCAGAGGTTTTAAAAAGGCTTCTGAGGAACCATGCATGTGTCTTTTCCTTTGTTCGGTCATGTGGCCAAGAGAGTCTTTCCTTTGTCGATCCAGCTGTTGGGACTCTGTGGGCCTGAGAAAAGGCCTAAGAGATGCTGGTCAGAACTGAGGTTAAGGAGTTCCCAGCAAACATTTAGGACTATAAAGCCATCTGAACTTGTAAGTAGGATTAGAAGTATATGTTAGTGCACCTAGCCCTTTTTTATTTTATCAGCTTGAATGAAATGGCTGTATTTCTGTACTCTTTGTGTCTTCTGTAACTACAATTTCCTGCCTGGAAGACAAGTGGGTTTCCATGTAAATGATATCCTTCCTCTAAACTTCCTTTGGTTAGAATAGACACTCTCTCTTTTAAAGAACATTGGCTTTTATCTCACTCCTATTCATGTGCCTTGACTCAGGGCCTTTGCAGACTGTCAGAAATAGTGCACATTAAATTGAGGCACTGCCCTGGCTCAGTGCTAGGGAGTCATGGGAACTGTATTTTTTTCTGGGACATTGAGCCTTCTCTGTCAGAGAGCTCTGGTACCACAATAAATTACAGTTCCCATGATTCCCTAGCACTAACCCTAACCCTTAAAGTGGACTCAATTTGCACTATTTCTGGCAGTCTGCAAAGGCCATCAGGGCCTTTGCAGACTGCCAGAAATAGTGCAAATTGAGTCCACTTTAAGGGTTAGGGTTAGTGCTAAGGAATCATGGGATTTTTTTTTCTGAGACATTGAGCCTTCTCTGTCAGAGAGCTCTGGTGCTACAATAAAATACAGTTCCCATGATTCCCTAACCCTAACCCTTAAAGTGGACTCAATTTGCACTATTTCTAGCAGTCTGCAAAGGCCCTCAGTTACTATTTGATTGTCGATTGCTTAAGTTAGCAAGCGTAGGAACTAGAAATCCCCTAGCAAATTCTTGATGTGTTGCTAGGAGGGTGATCAGGAATCCATCAGGTGGTGGCAGTGCAGTAGATGGTTGTAGGAGTTGCCCTGTAGCTCAGCAGGTGTGAGAAAAGGTGACTTGGAGCTATGCAGAGCCTTTACAGACAGTGCAAAGCACCACCTTGGAGGCAAGGAAGGGGAAGGGCAGCCTCATGCTGGGCGCCCCAACCCCTTCCCGAGAATGTCATTGGAGCGCCCGCCATTGGAACTCTCCAATGACATCCTTCTGGCTCAGCATCCAGACACGTTGAGCCTGAAGAGATGCCGAAGAGGCACGCGCCACCTCTTCCGGTGCCCTTTCCATGCCTTGCAGGGCCGGAAAAGGAGTGGATTGGGGCTGAGGCATGGGGCAGCCTTGGTCCCAATCCATGGCTTCTTGGGGCAGCCCACGGCCACCCGTCTGCAAAGGCTGACAGACAGGCAAAAAGAGGTGCTTTGAGGGTGACTTGTAGGCATGGTATTTAGACGACGCATGCCTAAAAGTCACCAGGAAAGCACCCTCTAACTGTCCTATGTCGAAAAAAGCCACTCCAAAAAGGATCCGCTTTTTTCCTCTCCTTCCATGAAGATGCACACCTTCACATGTGTGTGTATATATGCAGTGACACAGTGCACCAGAAAATGGCTGTATAAATGCACTGCCACACATTTGGCAGAAATTGACAGTGATACAGAGCATGTACCCTTTGATGCAGGCTTTAATTTAAAGTGCCTTATGCTTCCAGGTGTGGATGCACTGGAGTAGGTGCACTTGAATATTAGAACCCTAACCCTAACCCTAATTGTAACCCTATGCATGTGCCTTAGCAACTGTCCTCTGTTATGACAATAAGTGCATTCTGTTGCATGGATGCTTGCTGTCAGCATGCACAGCAATTTGCATGAAAGATGTTTTTGTGAGCTCTTCTGTGCAGGTGTGCAGGTGTGCATAAGATCTGCACACCACTTCCTGGTATGTTGGGGGGGGGCTCCTGGAGTAACATTTGTCTGTGTGTCCTGTTGACTATGTCCCTTGCATGACCACCAGCTTCATGTATCAAGTCTGTCCACACAAACCTCCCTTGCATGTACCTCTCCCCTCCCCCCTGATCTGTGTGGGACATGTTTTGTAGAGGACGATGGAGTAGGTGTCTTTTCAGTTGACAAACTTGTTCTTTCATCCCAAGGGTGGCACAATCAGATAGTGGCACCTGTCTACTGCACCCACTTCATTGTGGGGGAGGGGGAAGCCAAGATCAGTCAATCCTTGCATGATCTGTGGGTGTACAGGTGCTGTGCAGGTGCACAGGGATGCCAAACTTTGTGCACAGAGAGTGACAGACTGTATACTAGCCTATGGGCCTCGGCAGACGGCTAATAGGGCCGTCTCCGAGACCAAGAAGAGGAGGGGCAGCCGCACGCGCGGCGTCCCTTCCTCTTCCTGAGGTCGTCCTTGGAGCTTCCGGCCCTCCAGACGGCTGGCGCTCCGGGGATGACCTCCCTCCGCAGTGACCGGATGCGCTGCGGAGGATAAGTCAGGGAAAGTGCACCCTACGCGTTTAGGGTGCACTTTCCCTGTCTTGTAAAAGGAGCGGCAATTTGCCGCTCCTTTTAGGGTCGCCGCAGGAGCGCCGCGGTCCGGCTGCCGCGGTTCCGCGGCGTTCCGGACCAGGGCGTCCCCGATGCCCTGGTCTTCATCCCCCCTATGTCAGGTTGTTAGTGAATGTCCTCCATTTTTATTGGTAAATATTTTATTTTAGAAGCATGTGGAGTTCCCAATGACCCCAGCCTGACCCTTGGGAGATGGCAGCCATAATCCTCTAAATGTAAGGTCATGTAGGCACTGCTGGAGTTGCCCAAGACCACTAGAGATTTCCTAGACAGGCAGGTTTGGGAGTTGCCCTTGGGAATATCCTATTATCCTGGAAAAGATATACAGTGGTGTTTAGGTCTCACACTTAATAGGACAGTGATCAGATTTGATTGCACCCCTTTCTCTAGCTTCCTTTCCTTGATAGTTTTGAAACAAAGTGCATTGTTTAGACTATGCCCATACTTAGGAAAACAAAGATAAACTCGTCAAGCCTTTGTCCTCCAATTGTTAAGCTCATAGCTAGAAGGCAGGAATTGCCCTTAAAAACCCCTGGATTTTAGCAGTCCATGTGCTACCTTGGAAGTGCATGCTGAATCTCTGTCGATCTGCACTCTGAGATAGTTCCCACGACCCCCCTCTTGCCAGTCATGCCCTTCCACTGAATCCATCTGCATTCGCTGCCAGAAGTCCGGAGAAGTCTCTCGGGCGTAAGTATATCCCTCGCACCCTGGTCTTCATCTGCTTTCCCCACTCTCTCCTGCTTATCTTTCTAGTGTGTGTGTGTGTGTGTGTGTGTGTGCCTTATTTGGATGTTGGCTTATTGTGTTAATAAATATTTTAGACTTTAATTGGAGTTTGGTCCGTCTCAGCGTCATTCCCTGCCCGATTTCTTAAGTCTCTGGTATACACCTGGATAGATCTTGCATTTCACTCTCACACATTTGAGCTAATTATAAATTCCCCAAAAATTAGACTTGTCTTCCCAACAAGGTCCTGCACAGGTTTTACTGCACAGGTGCACAGGTGTGCAGAGGTGTGTTCCTATACACATGTGTTTGAGAGAACAAAAAAAATCTAAACAGCCGCTGCCAGCCCATGCATTTGGTCCTTCTCCCTTTGCAGCATCCTTGGGGCTGGCAGTGCAGTTGCTGGGGCTTCAATACAGCCTCAGAAAAGCTGCATTGACTCTCCCCAGTACGGTTGCTCCATCCCCATTTAGGGCAGCCTGGGGGCAGGCAGTGCAGTTGCTGCATCTTAGGGGAAAGGCAGCTTCAGGTCATCTGCTTTTCTTGCCCATCTGCATAGCCCCTTGGAAGACCAGGGAATCAATGATCTGCTGAGAGTCAAGAGCCAGAACCATGGACCTAGAGACCATAACATGGTGGAAGATAACAGTCTCTAAATGTTTGGACAGACAGAGGGACTGTATATATTCTGACTTAGGACAACTGCTACATTCTGTGTTCCCTAACAGTAATCTAAAGGCGCAAAAGATTCAGTCTTGTGTAGCTGCTGAAGTGATTGACTGGGGCTTGGGAGAAGCTGGTTCAAGTCCCCACTGAATTGTGTAATTCACAAAAACAGAAAACATGCAAGGGTAGCCGTGTTGGCCATATAGCAATTCCAATAACATCAAAAATCCACCAAACAGTGATACTTTTATTTGGCCAACCAAAATGCATAATATACGTGTTGCAAGCTTTCAAAACTCCACTGGCTTCTTCATTAGGCAAGGTGTTAAAAACTATACAGGAGGAAAAAATTGAAGATATTAGTTATAGGCCTGCATTTTGCCATTTTTGTTCTTTGTTCAGATGGTATGGAGGGGTATCTCTTGCAGGCTGGCACCTCCTCCTTCTGGCCATGTGGCAACTGGGAGATTCTCAAAGTTTAGGAAATTTAACTTCCATTTGCAACATAAAAAGAGAGTTCCATTGCAATCCAGTATGTCTTAATCCTTTGTGAGGCCACAGGTCACTTTAGGCAGATGACACTGAATTTCTCAAGAAGTCTTCATATTTTTGCACCAGGAAACATTAAGGTAGTGGTGAGGTAAAATGTGCAAATATAACCCCAATTTTAGAAGAAAAAAATATTTTACCTTTGTTGAAGGCAGTAACCTCAAATAGGAAGGTCCCAGTCCACTGGTTCTCTCTGTAGGATTCCCCTAAAGAACTATAATGCACTATATTCAAATCCAGAAAACAATATACATATTACAAGCTTCCAAAGATCCACTGGCTTCTTCATCAGGCAAACAAATTATATAATAGAGTAAATGACAATATATCAAAAATTATATTTTTTTTCGTAATGGTATCCAGTTTGGATTTCATCTTCATCTGTTTAGTGGTTTGTAGCTATGAGCAACACCTGTTTTATGACCCTGGAAAAATAAACAGGCTTGAAGTGATGGTGAGCAGTGGTCATTTTCAAGCTTGATCAAGCCTAGAGTTGGCATCACTGCCTGTAGCAGAGACTTTTCTTGCCACATACTGTATTTTGAGTGTCTCTATGTAGAAATAATGTACCATAATGCATGTAGAAATGACACCACTTTAAGTGCTGTAGTTCCACCCTATGGAATCTTGTGATTTGTAGTTTTACAAGGTCTTTAGCCTTCTTTACCAAAGAATGCTGGTGATTCACAAAACTAAACATTCCAGGAATCTGTAGGAAGGAGCCAGGAAAATTAAAGTGGTGTCAAACTGCATGATTTCTACACTGCAGATGTGTAGATATGGGGGTGTTCAAGTAAATGACATAAATGTGTGTGATTGCCAACAGTCATGTGGAAACATTGATAATTCCAAGAATATAAACAGATATATTCTGTACTAGTTAGAGATGTGCAAGTATTGCCAGTTTCACAGATGTGATTATTGGCAACATTCATTGGTTTATCTCTGCATCTTTAAACATTCCGGTGTGATTATCCACAATCACCAGTTGATGTGTTACATGCACTGTAACACATCAACGCAAAATGCACAAATACACATACACACATACATGGAAGAACTTAACAGGGATTGGATGGAGTTCAGTACCTTGCTAACATTATCTATTTCACATTCTGGAGACTTACCATGAGACTAAGCACATCCTTTAAAATTCACAGTTTAAAAATAATCTGGGCTTCTGGTGTTGGCAATTGTGGTGTGAAGAGGGGCTTTGGCAAGGTCCGCTAAGCTCCCTGGTTTACACAGGAAAGATTTCTATTGCTTGAAATATTGACAGAAGGTACAAGTGAATTGAAGGGTTCCTCACAAAAGAAGCCAAAAAGACCAAGCTGAGGATGAGTGGAGGATGTCTGAGGTGGAGGAGATCAGAAGGAATAGATTACTTGTACCTGCAGCTGGAAAAGCTGGTACGAACACTGCCACCAACAGCTTTTAACTGCTAGTAAGAATGTAGCAAAGATATTGTTAATTTAAAATCCTACAATTGATAATAAAAAGAAGATTGAAAGGGAATTTACTTATTGATGTAAAAAGGAGGACAAGTTGTTCCAGCAGAACATAACTCTGAATTAAAAATAATTGATTCTAGTGACTTTCTGCTATAATATAAACTCTTAGATTGGACTGGACTATGTTATTTACATGAGATGTTAACTACCTGATGAGAGAAAAAGAAGGGTTGAAAATTTGAATTAATCAGAATTGAAATGGATTAAATATATAAGTGACAGGGAGGTTGGAAATATGGTAGAGATAAGACAGCGGAGATGGAAACACATGGTGAATAAGAGGAGAGACAAAGTTGACAGTGTAAAATAAGAGGAGAAAGACTGCAGAAAATGCTATAATATTCAGGACAGGGGATATTTTTAGAATGTTAGAATGTGAGAAAATAGAACACCAATAATTAGATGAGATGGAGAAAAAGGAGAAAAAAGATGGAGAGACAGGGAGATGAGAAGAAAGGCAGAGTAATGGAGCAGCTGAAGGAGAAACTGGTAAAGAAATATAATTGAATTTATGGAACAAATAGAAGATGTCTTAAAACAATTTAAAGAAATTGGAAACTTTATGTTAGGACATTTAACTTCATGACAGAACATTTAGACAAGAAACAAAGAGAAAGAAGTAAAATTAAATATGAAACAGATACTTCAACCTATATTATCATCTCTTAATTATTTTCTTCATTTTTGTCATATTTTTGGTTATCATTGTTGTTTTCTCGTTGTTAATTTTTAATCCTGATACGTTTTTGAATTCCAATAATGATTTGTTTAATTTCTGTGAACTTTCAATTGGATTTCCTCGAGATATCACTAGGTCATCCACAAATGCTCTAATTTTATATACATTTTTTCTAATTTTTATGTCTTTATTTGTTAGTAAAAAAGTGAAATATCTGGGAATTGTAATAACTAAAATTAATTCAGATTTATTTAAAAATAATTATGAAAAAACCTGGAGCAAAGTTTTTAAAAGCAGTATAAAATGGAAAGACTTAAAATTATCCTTTTCAGGGAAAATAGCTTCTATAAAGGTTTGCAATGACTGCATACCAGCATATAAAACAACCATACATGGAAGGTGGGTGATGGGAAACATTTATTGAAATACTATGCATGACAAGTTGCCATGATGTTCTGAGGTCACATGTATGAGGAGTTATATCCTCCTAGAGTAGAAGAACTGTGGAAGGGCTTTGTGCACTGCCTCACCCTCCAGCTTTTTTGGTTCTTTTTGGTCCACCATGGGTGCCCCCAAGGTGCCCAGCACATAGCAACACATGTGGCAGTGGCACCCATCAAACACCTTCCCCTTCACTTCACACAGGTTGTTTGAGATTATGCATGAGGCAATGATGGGAATGAGGTTCTCCTCAGCCACATGCAGCATGGCAGTCAGATACCTCCAACAAGCCTTCAAGTGGCTGAATGTGCTTTCCACACTATTCCTGGCACAATTCATCCACTTGTTGAACAGTCTCTCCTTGGCATTTGTGGCCTCCTTGTATGGCTTCATGAGCCACTTCTGTATGTGATAGGCACTGTCGGAGAGCAGGAGCAGGCTAATCTGCTGGCCCCTCAGGGTAATGGTTGGGTTTCCTGGCATGAAGATGCCAGTCTCCATGGTCTCAAAGATGTCAGAGTTGCATGTGACATGTGTGTCATGTGTCTTCCCATTCCATCTGATCTCCACATCCACAAAGAGTTCCATGTGGTCACAGGTCCCCTGGAGTAGGATGGAGTAACTGTCCTTGCAACTGATGAAGTGACCTCTCTGCTGAACTGGTGGCACGATGAGACAGTGACACCTATCCACAGCACCCACTATTTGTGGGAAGCCCAGCTTGGCAAAGCCATCCATGATCTGTGGGTGACAAGAAGGGGGAAAGTGGGGGATTAATGACAATTGTGGCATATGTATGACCCACCACACCTGATGGCACAAGCTGACAATGACCCTTGTACAGATAGATAATGACAGCTAATGAGCTTGTGCACATATGCTTTGAGCTGACCTCAAATGATGTGGTTCTGTGCCTCTGCCTATCTTACAGATGTTGCCCATGTACACAGTACATGACAGCAGTCACTTCTCCATGGCTAGGGTGAAATCTACTGACACTTGTCCCACAGTGGTACTGCCAATACTGAACTGCTAAGTGGTTTGGCTGTAGCTGCCTCAGTGGGCAAGCATCCAGATGGCCATTGCAACCCTCTTCTTCACTGAGATGGCTCTCCTCATGATGGTGTCAGCCTTCTCGACCTCTGGATGCAGCTTTTTCAATAACCTATGGAAGAGGATACAGAGCTTTCAGAACAACTTCTGCCATTACTTGACTCCCCAGACGAAGGTAATAAACCACCAATCCTTGCTTTTTGGGTACACCCACCAGCAGCATGGCACCACTTTCTAGGATGACTGTAGTGGCCTCTATGATAGCTGTGTCATGCTTCTGTGTGGTATCTCCCATCTTGTCTGTGGCTGCTGGTGTTGCTGGTGGAGGCCATGGTAGCACATGTCATGGATGCCGTCACATTGTCAGTGGACTGGTGGCTACACCCACAAATTGCAGAATGACTGCCAGTGCAGCCCACACTGGCAACATGGTATGCATGATCTAGCTGGCTGACCTGGTCTTACTGACATGTGTGACATAGATATGATGGATTGAACCAATGAATGAACATTCTGTTTATGATTGGAAGGTGAGGTGACATCCAGTGGCATTCTTCTCTGTCTCCATGCAATCATATGCACATATTAGGGATGTGCAAAAAAAAAATAAAGAGTCATGTCTTTATGCTACATTCACAGTGTGGACAGCCCAGAGTTTTGACCTGCTTTTGGAAAAACTGCTTTCAAGCTGCTTTTTCCTGCCCGTCTGCTCTGGCCCTGTGTAACAAGACAGCACATTCTATTATTTCTATCTTGTCAGTGAAAATTTTCTCTCCATCTCTGTCTGTGTGGCTTCTTTCTGTGTCTGAAATTTCAGGAATGAAGAACGGCATAGATTTCCCTAAAGGAATTATGTTTCTCAGGGATTGCAGTTAGGTCTTCTGATAAGAAACAGAGAATTAAACCATTAAAGATTCTAAAAGTGGCACCAATCCTTATATGATAGGCTGAGGGGTATGCAAAAGGGAAAAGACTGTAAAATGTGTTTCTTTTCTGATACATTTTCCTTTACAGGCTTTCCCTCAACTGTTGGAGAATTTCACACACACACACACACACTGACACTACACCAGATAATATTCTATAAAATATCCCTTATACACACAACCATAACACAGTTTTAGCCCCATAGAACTGGAGAATTCTATGCGCATCTTTAGATCCAACTTTAATGTTTAATATAAGTTGGCAATGGCCACTGTGGAAGGCTAGGAGGCAACATTAAGTCCCAGGAGACTTTGGTTTTTAAACACACACACATACACACACACACAACATTTATAACATTAAAAATCTATACAGGTAATATTGGAATTAAGAAATAATAATAATAATAATAATAATAATAACAACAACAACAATAATAATAATAATTTTTATTTAATACCCCACCCCTCTGAAACCAATTGAGATGGCTTACAGATGATAAAAAATTACATCATATAAAATTCACACCCAATACCCACTCCCCTTTAAAAAGATATTAAATCAAACATTCAATTAAAACATCATATAAATAAAACCACCATAAAAATAACAACAAAATACGGCAAGGAGTAAAATGGTGAGTATTCCTGTAGGGAGGGCTGTGGAGGTGTCTTGAGGGTTTCATGAGGCCCGGACGTCTAATGTGGAAAGGCCTGCTGGAAGAGATCTGTCTTAACAGCCTTTTTAAAGCTGTTCAAAGTTGTAATCAGACAGATCTCGTCCAACAGGCCATTCCATAATCTGGGGGTGACCGCTGAAAATGCCCTCTGGGAGGTAGCTGAGAGCCTAGATTTCTTTTTATTATTATTATTATTAATTTTGTTATTAAAAACATGTACACATACATATACATAAAACACACGCACAGGAAAAAAAAAAGATTTCAAATCATTAATTCTTTTTTGTTTTAGCACTATTTACAGTTATATTGAATCTTCTTGACGTCCTTATTCTTGTTCTTGCTAGTATTTATTGTTTTGAATTGTCGTACCTTGCTACCGGATTATATTAGCTTACTTAGTTTCAGCTTTGTTCATTGATTTATCTTCTATATTTCTCATTTAATTGTAATTTTACATGGTTTCTGTTTTGTTGATGTTATTTTTTTCCTTTTTCCCAATAAATAAATTGTTTCCTTTTCTTTTGTAATGTAGAGTCCCGTATTTATTCCATTGTTACATTCTGTTGCATTTGCACCTTTATCTAGATTACTATATCTTCCCTTTCTTTGATGTTTAAACATTTGTGCATTTTTGTTCTATCATTATATTTTCTCTATATTCATAAGTTTCTGCATATATTATATTCAGTTTATCTCTTCTAATAATAAATTATTGAATAGATTCCAATCTTCTTCTGTTTTCTGTGTTGTTTTCTGAGTAATCAGTGCTGTCATTTTATCAAAATATTTCATTTCTTCAACCTTAATTTTCCATTCTTCTATTTTTAGGCTATCCCCTGACTTCCACCCTCTGACAATAATAATTCTTGCTGCTGTGACTAGATACAAAATAATTCTCCAGTACTTTGTTATTACTTCTTTCTTAATTTTTGTGGTTATGTTTAACAAAAATAATTCTGGTGTAAATGGGATTTGGGTCTTGAATTTTTGTTGCATTACTTTGTGTATTTTTTTTGCAAAATTTCTGAATGATCGGGCAGATCCACCACATATGATAAAGTGTGCTGGCTTCTTTTTGACATTTCCAGCATCTATCGCTCAGACCTTTGTTTATTTTCTTTAGTTTGTTAGGGGTAAAATACCATCTATTGGCGACTTTCATAAAGTTTTCTTTCAAATCCTGGGATGCTGTGAAAGCATTTGTTTTTTTCCAGGTATCTTCCCAATCTTCGATTGATATTGAATGTCCAATATTCCTTGCCCAACTGATCATTGGGCTTTTAACATAGTCTTGTTCTAAGTTCCATTCTAATAGTTTCTTATAGAGTCTGGAGATTTTTCCTTTATCAGAAGATTGCAAGATTTTATCAATTTCATTTGCATTCTGTTGAAAATCTTGTTTTGTGTCTTCTTTATATTTGCTTTTTATTTATTTTTTTGCCAGCTACTATAACAATCTATATAAAGAGACTAAAATATCACAAAAGAACACAGAGAAAATAAACAATTATCTAGATAAGCAATGGATACCAAAATTTACAGATGATCAAAAGAAATCTTTAAATCAGAAATTTACAACTACCAAAATAACAGAAGTCATAAAGAAAACTAAAATAGAGAAAGCTGCAGGATAAGATGGTCTTCTCACTATACACTATTATTAAAAATGCAAGAAGAACTAATCATTCCACTTCAGAAAACTCTTAATTGATATACAAAAAGGAGAAAAATCCTAATCTCTGGAAAGAAGCATTTATATCAATCATTCCCAAAGAAGGAAGAGACCTAAGAGAACCACAGAATTATAGCTCCACTTCATCTGTTAAATACAGATTATAAGATCTTCATGACAATTCTGGTGAAGGGATAAAGGAAATTTGCAAATAATTCATGAAGATCAAAACAGATTTTTACCAGAAAGATATCTTAAAATAATATTGAAATGGTCCTTGACATTCTGGAACATTATGAATGCCATAATGAAAGAAGACTGGTGATGCATGTTATTAATGTGAAAAAAGCCTTTGATAAAGTTAATTGGCAATTTATGGAAGGAATTATCAAGAGAATGAATATGGGAGAAAACTTCAAGAATTGGATTGAAGCAATTTACAGGGAACAAAATTTATAGAGAAGCAAAAAAGGATTTAAAGTAAATCAAGATAAGGTGGCTGTACAAGGAACATGCCTAAATTGGAAGAAAAAGAAGTAATGGAAAAATCAGGATTTATAGTAGAAAAAAAGATAAAATATCTAGGACTCAATTAACTCAAGGAAATGCTGATCTTTTATTTTATAAATATTTTTATTGATTAAAATAAGTGACATACATAATGTACAAAAAAACCCCCAACAAAACATATACAAACACATGTTAACAATACAACTATACAACAAACCAATAAACATTATCCACATTACGCACATTAAACACAAAAACAAAACTTCCTGGACTTGAACCTCGGTCTTATTACAAATTTATAATTCCATTCCCCTGTTGTTATCCTCTAGCTATGCTTTTTCATATCATTATTTCCAACTTCAATCTATCCTATATTACTAAAAACCAAAATTATTTAATCCATTCAGACATAGCCGTTCTCATAGCTTCATATACTCAGAGCAAGATACAACAAAAGACTCTTGCTTTACATGTCATTATCAGATTGGAAATGCTGATCTTTTTGAAAACAATTACAATAAAATATGAAAAGAAATCAAGAAAGATTTGGAAGAATGGACTAAGCTTCAACTTCCATTATTGGGTTGAATAGCAGGGATCAAAAGTGAACATACTCCCTAAACTAATGCTCCTATTTTGAAATGTTCCAGTTATCACAAATGAAAAATATTTCAAAATATGGTGTTCAGACTTATCTCAATTCATATGGATGCATTAAAAATCAGAATAAAATAGACAACATTAAAAAGAGAAAGGAGGATGTGCCTTGCCAGATATAACGCTATATTACTATGCTAGTAGTCTGACTTGGATTGAAGATTGGATTACATTTTAAAAAAACCTTTAAAAACCCCTCATTTTGGAAAGCACCAACATGAGATTTGGCTGGCACAATTATTTATGGTACAGCAAAATAAAAGATAAAAAAACTATGGGCTTTGAATTCAAGATTTAATATGTGAGATTAATGTTATTTGTGCTTGAGAGAGTTTGTGATTTTTTTGTGATTTTAATTTTTAAAAAGTATTTAAAAGTATTTGTTAAATAAGTACTAATTTGATGTTTTATACTAACATCAAATTTATAACATCAAACATCACAACTTCAGCAATATCTAATACAATAGATATATTCTCATTCCTAGTATCCTTATATTTCTTCCACAGTATTAACACATTCATTATGCCTTCTTAAATCTTCATGCATTCCCTCCAGTCACCACCTATTCTCTCTTCTGTTCATCTCTCTCTTTTCCCAGTTCTCACTCATCTTACATTTCATCTCACTCTTTTTGTATTACTCTTATCTACCTCCTCATCCCTCCTTTCACCATTCTACAAACCATCTCCTATTCACACCTCATTTACTCAAACCTTCTAAGCACATCCCTAAATATTCTTACCCTTCCATCCATATATATTGACTCCCTCTCTGGTTCATCCTCTACTTTTAAATGACTTCCTAAAACCATAACAGGAAATTAATGCTCAGTCTACATATGCATAATTTTCTCCAATCCTTTATACCTTGCTTTTTTTACTTCTATCATACTTTCCCCACCACTTTTGACTGGAAATGTATAGTTGCCAATAGACCACACTTCTTTTCAACTCAAAGGAGACTCTGGATGCCAACTATTTGCCTTCAAACCCTGTCCAGCAATTTCACTATAAAAGGCACCACAGCATTTGTTAATGAATTTGAACTGGAATTCCCCATGGAGGTTTCATTCATTGTTAGATAGTCAGACAATTCTACCTGAGACAAATTCTTCCTTCAGAAAAACATTTGGAGAGTTCAAGGAAAAACAGAGAGTGAAAAGAATAACAACCATTTCTCTAGAGATAAGTGGTGGCAGAAAGAGGGGGCAGGGAGAGATGTGTCACATATCCCTGATTAGAGAACTGAGGAAAGAACATTGAACATTAACTACATCTATGTCAGAATTAGGGAACTCAGAGTCTATGTGCAAGCAATCAGTCTTGTAAGATAAAACAGAACAAAACTTTATTGAAGTCACACAGTTGATAATTCATCATTTCAGAGTTTAAACTGGAACTGCCTCCAATTGTACAAATAGTATATTATAACTCCCAATCCTCAACTCCACCCCCACAAGTTAGCACAAAACTACAATTCTTCACCCACTATTCCCATGAGCTAATCCATCTTCCAGTCCCCCTCACCCAAATGCTACCAAGGTATCCCAAACCTCCCCCACATTCCAAACAGCTAAGCTCAGCTAGCAAAGCCAAGTATCCAACTTCCCCAGGTTTACTGCAATGCTAGTCACCTGTTCCTACAGCTTATAGCAAAAGCAAGCAAACAAAACATAATAATAATCACTACCTATAACATAATGATCCTTACTACCTGTAACATCATTATCATCACTACCTATAACATAATTGTCATTGTTGTTGTTGTCAACTGCCTTTGCGTCAATCTCGACCCATGGTGACCCTATGGATGAGACATCTCCAGGCCCCCCTGTCATCTAATGCTCTTCCCAGCTCCTGCAAACTCATCTACCATGTGGCCTTCTCTTTCTACTTCCCTCCACCTTTCCTAACATTATTGTCTTTTCCAATGATTCATGCCTTCTCATTATGTGTCCAAAGAGACTGCCAGAAATAGTGCAAATTGAGTCCACTTTAACTGCCCTGACTCAGTGCTAGTGAATCATGGGAACTGTAGTTTATTGTGACATCAGAGCTCTCTGACAGAGAAGGTTCAATGTCTCAGGAAAAAAAATACAATTCCCATGATTCCCTAGCACTGAGCCAGGGCAGTTAAAGTGGACTCAATTTGCACTATTTCTAGCATTCTGCAAAGACCCTAAGTCTTGTCATCTTGGCTTCTAGGGATATCTCTGGCTTGATCTGTTCTAGGACCCATTTCTTTGTCCATTCGGTTGTCCATGGAATCCTCAGCACTCTTCTCCAGCAGCATATCTCAAATGTGTTGATTCTGTCTTCTTTCTTGACTGTCCAGCGCTCACATCCATACATGGTAATAGGGAATACAATGGCTTGTATGATTCTGACTTTTGTGCTGAGTTGCATGTTTTTGCATTTTAGGATCTTTTCTAGTTCTTTCATAGCCACCCTCCCCATTCTTAATCTTCTCCTGATTTCCTGGCTGCAGCCCCTGTTCTGATCAATGTTTGGTCCCAGATATGAGAACTCTTTTAATATTTATATTTCCTCACTGTCTAGTTTTAATGTCTGTAAATTCTCTGTGGTCATTATTTTTGTTTTCGTTAGGTTCAATAGTAAGCCTGTCTTTGTACTATCTTCTTTGATCTTCCTAAGTAGTTGTTCCAGGTCTGTGAGGTTTTCTGCTAGTATTATAGTGTCATCAGCATATCTCAGATTGTTGATATTTCTTCCTCCTATTTTCACTTCTCCCTCTTCCATGTCCAAGCCTGCTTTTCTTACAATATGTTCTGCATATAAGTTGAATAGGTAGAGTGATAGGATGCAGCTTTATCTGACTCCTTTGCCAACTGGAAACCATTCTGTTTCTCCATGTTCTGTTCTGACAGTAGCCTCTTGTCCAGAGTACAGATTCCTCACTAGGACTATCAGATATGTTGGCACTCCCATGTCACAGGTGTTCCATAGCCTTTCATGATCTATCCAGTCAAAGGCTTTGCTATAGTCTATAAAGCACATGCTAATTTTCTTTTGGAACTCCCTGCTATGTTCCATTAGACATTGTATATATGCAATGTGATCCCTGGTGCTTCTTCCTTTCCTGAACCCTGCTTGAACCTCTGGAATTTCTCTCCTCTCTCCAGGATTTTGAGCATAATTTTGCTTGCATGGGAGATCAGTGCTATCATCCTATAGCTGCTGCAGTCTCTTGTGTCTCCTTTTTTGTGGATGGGGATGTATATTGATCACTTCCAATCTGCTGGTCATTGTTTTGTTATCCATATCTGGTGACATATGTTGGTTAGCACTAGAGTTGACTCTGTTAGTGTGGATTGCAGCAGTTCTATTGCTATATTATCTATTCCTGGGGTCTTGTTTTTTGCCATTTCTTTTATTGCAGCTTCCACCTCAGTTTTTAGAATTTGGGGTTCATCTTCATCTTCTCTCCATGTGTCCTTCATTTTATCATCTCTTTTGTATAATTCTTCTGTGTATTCCATCCAACATCTTTTTATTCCTTCCTGGTCTTGAATTACATTATTTTTTGATCGTAGAGTGTATCATCACTACCTATAACATAAAACTCAATAACTATTCCTGGCAGAACTACCATGTGAAAAACATGGGTTCTGACAACCTAACAGCAAGATATTATGAGTCCAAAATTTTAAAGATTCCTTCTAGTGAGCATTTTTCTGTAAGGGAGAAATAAGTACTGCTATTTAGTTCTTAATAAATTACTTTTAGTAACTTGGTCTGTAGACATTACAAAAATCAGATCCTTTCCTTACATGCCTCTCCTTACATTGGGGATTCCATCCCAAAACACCAGTCTGATGTCATTTTCCTTCAAATTCTGCCTTATCGTCAAATAATGAAAATGTTCCAAAAGATAAGTTGTCCAAAAGGTAGGTTTCTCATGTGGTGCTCAAAGCTTACTTTTTCTATGGTAGTCAAAGCCTACTTTTTCTTTGAAATTGCTTATTGCCCATGGAAGCTCCTTTATCCACATGTCCTAGTATAACTTAGTCTGAAATTGAAACAACTGTGTATGTTGTTCACCGTTTTCCCTGCAATGATGCAGTGCTCATTACAAAAAGTCAGAGTGACAAGACATTTGATTATCAGGGAGAAGGATGTCCCCTGTCCCCTCTGAAGTTAGCTGCAGACTCCTAGAGTACTGGAGGAAGGATTTTAATATATTCCTTGCAAGATTGTTTTAATCCAGAGAACTGTAAGATGGCTTAGTATTTAATGCATACTTAAGATATGTTGTTATTGCTATTATGCACCTTTCAAGGTAACTCTGAAGTGGGAACCACTGTTGGGTCAAGCCCTCTTGGAGGATCCTTTCTTGAATGTCAAAAGAATAAGGTGCAGAGGATCAGAAACACAAAGTTTTGGTACATGTGCACATAGGTAGAGCTCAGCCTAAGCAGGTGGAAAGTAACATAGGTTCTGGCTTTTGTATAGAACTTTCTAGAACTTTCCAGTAACATACAACTTATTATCAAGAACAAAATCCACAAAACAGTTATACCTTTATTGGGCAATGCATAACCATTTATTGGTTGGCCAATAAAGGTATCATAGGTATCACTGTTTTACGGATTTTCAACTTTATTGTATTTTGCTACATGGTGGACATGGCTACCTCAGATATGTTTTATAGACCTTATGTTTCATATGTTTTATAGAAATTACCAGTAACTGTTAATAACATTCGTGGAACCTATTTTGTTACATTTGTTACAGTAAATAAAAATAACAATCATGGACGAAATACATAAATTCAACCTAGATAATGAGGAAATTGAAATAGTAAAGAGTTCCCATAACTTGCATCAAACACTGATCAAAATGGAGACTGCAGCCAAGAAATCAGAAGAAGGCTAGGAATGGGGAGGGCAGAATTGAAAGAATTAGAAAAGATCGTAAGGAGTAAAGATATACAATGAAGCAATAAAGTTAGAATCATACAAGACATTGTATTCCCTATTACCATGCATGGATGTGAGAGGTGGACAGTGAAGAAAGCAGATAAGAAGAAAATCAATGCAAATTTGAGATGTGGTACTGGAGAAGAGTGCTGAACATCCTGTGACAGCCAAAAAGACAAGCAAATGAAAAGATCAAGCCTAAACTCTCCCTAGAAGCCAAGATTACCAAATTTAGGCTGTCATACTTTGGTTTTATCATAAAAAGTGATGAGTCATTTAAAAAGAAAATAATGCTAGGAAAGGTAGAGGGCAGAAAAAAGAAAGGAGGACCACACACACATAGCTGCATGCTATATGGATAGACTCAATCAGAGAGGTAATGGGCATGAATTTGTAAGGTATGAGCAGAGATGCTTCATCCACAGAGTCACCATGAGTTGGAGGCAATTTGAGAGCAGTTAACAAAAACAAAAGGGTAAAGACTTTGTGTAAAGTTTTCAATGCATGTATACAAAAGGCCAATAGGGGTGTTTTATGTGGGTGTTTAACAGGGGAGTTTTTGAGGGGGAACCCCAGAGGCCTGTTTCAGTGCCTACTTAAGACTTCTGAATATGGACAGTGAGGGAGATGTTGTAGTCACTTACAACAGTTATGGTATGTTTGTATTCTTCCTGTGGATGGGGGTAACTTCACCTGCACCAAGTGTAAGTTGGCATCCCTATTGGAAGAGAAGGTCAAGCAGCTGAAGGCCTGGGTATGTGCACTTCAGCATATTAGGAAGCAAGTGGTTTTCCTGGATAGAACGGAACAGACAATCATGGATGAGAAAAACCCAGAGGAAGTTTCTGGGGAGGAGGCCAGTTCCCATACACAGGAGGTAGACAGTTAGAGGAACATGACAAAACCAGGGATTGTTCTGTGAACTTGCAGCTACAGAATTGATTTGAAGTTCTCTCCCTTATCAGGGTTGACGAGGAAGAGCAGAAGGACCAGTTCTTAGGAAAAATGCCGGGGACCTTAGGAGTACCATCACATTGCATAGCTGCTGCTCAGCCTTGGAGGAGGTGTTTGGTGGTGGTGCGGGGGAATTCCTTGCTTCCTTGTACCGAATCAGTGGTTTGTGGAACTAACAAGATATCTTAGGAGGTGTTTTGTTTTTTTCCTGGGGCCAAACTCTATGATGTGACAGTGAGGCTGACAAGACTTGTCAAGCCTACTGACCATTACTTCTTCCTCTTGGTCCATGTGGGAACTAATGATACTGCTAGGCACAGCCTTCAGATTATCATAAGGAATTATAAGGCTTTGGGTAGGAAGCTGAAAGAGCTGACTGCATAGGTTGTCATCTCATCTCTTCTCCAGTTGAAGGGCATGGTCCAGAAAGGGAGAGCTGTTGTGAACAGCTGGCACCTCAGATGGTGCCACTGAGAACTATTTAGATTATTGGACCATGGCCTGCGGTTTCAGGAGTGGGGACTTCTGACAAGGGATGCATTCCACCTTACACCAGTATTTTTGCCAACAGTCTTAAACATTTGATCAGGAGGGATTTAAACTTAGTTATGTAGAGGAGGAAGAAAGTATTTTGGAAGGCAGGAGTTCATCAGGGGCTTGAGGTAATAGTCAAACTGTTACTGATGGAACAAGGCAAATAGTGCAAGGACTCAACAGTAGGAGGAAAAAAAATCTTTACACAGGCAGCTAGGGGGATGTCCCATGTTCTTAGATGTCTCTACACTATGCACAGAGCACTGAAAATAAGCAAGATGAACTTGAACTCCTAGCACAACAAAGCAAATATGCTATAACAGGAATCACTGAAACCTGGTGAGATCAGTTTCATGATCGTAATGTAGCAATATAGGGGTATGTCCCTTTAAAGAAAAATTTGGATAAAAATAGAAGGGGAGGAGAACAACAAGGATGCTATTGTGGGAGACTACTGCAGACCCCAAAATCAGTCTGAGGAATTGGATGATGCCTTCCTGGAACAGATGACCACACACTTAGAAAGGAGAGATGTAGTAGTACTGGGTGACTTCAACTGTGCTGATTTTTGGTAGAGGTCAAACTGAGCCAAATTTTTAAGGTCTAGCAAATTGCTCACACGCCTAGAAGACAATTGTGTTGTCTAAAAGGTGGAAGAGGTAATAAGGGGATGAACTATTTTAGGTCTGGTCTTAACCAACAGGGACAACCTGGTTAAGTGGTGGGATCCTTAGGTGGGATCATGTTCTTCTGGAGCTTGTTATACAGTGGAAAGAAGAAGCCAAGCCAAGCCCAGACACACATTCTAGTCTTTAGGGAAGCCAATTGCAGTAAACCTAGGGAAATACTGGGGGTGATCCAGTGGTCAAGAATAGTAAAAGAGAAAAGAGTTCAAGGTGGATGGGAGGTTTTAAAAAGGGAGATACTGAAGGCACTAATTGAAACAATTCCAATGAGAGGGGAAAATGGGAAGTGTCTCAATAAACCAGGATGGATGACAAAAACTTTAAATGAGATATGTACTAGAAATGGAAAAGGGGGAAAAGCAGTGTCAAAGTGTCTCTTGAATCTTAGTACAACACTCAAACCAGTACGCCATGCTGACTCTTCAGAGATATTAGGTTGGCAAAAGAACTACAGTTAATTGAGGTGAAAACTGCTAGAGGTGATTTGTTAGTAGGGATCAACTGAGCTGCTGGAATAGTTGGACTGGATGGGTACTGGGAATGCCATGATGAGTACTGCACTTCACCATTTACCATTCTATTCTATAAAGCTGTAAATGGTTTAGGGCCACAATATCTGAGACTAGCAAAAGGCTCAATGTTTCATAAAATTCCCATGATTCCCTAGCACTGAGCCAGGGCAGTTAAAGTGGACTCAATTTGCACTATTTCTAGCAGTCTGCAAAGGCTATAAATTATTTTTTAAAATGATACCTGAAAGACCACCTCACATATTAGCCTGCCTCAGATTTGATTACTGGAAACCTGTTATGTGTCTGTCTCACCACCTCAAGAGCTGTAACAGCCTTCTGGCCATAGCTCTCCTTTCCAAGAGAAGTGAGACTGGCTCCATACATGCTGAATTTCCAGTTGCTGCTCATACCTGTTAACTTCTTGGCTTTACAACTGCCTCAAGCTGTTTAAAGAAAGTTTAATTTCTGATCTATTTTAATGTATATAGATTTGGAGATGCTGGTTAGCAGAAAAGCATCTTGCAAATATTTTTAATAGGTAGGCAGATAAATGTAGATCAAAGAGCATTAGAGCCAAATCTCTTCCAGAATTCAGTAAAAGAACAATTTCACTTTAGTTGGGAATTTTTCTTTTCCCTGCCTCAGGGTTTTCCTTTTCAACCTCTCTTTTCACTGCTCAAAAAATCTCAAGTTGACATTCACTCTCTTCTGCTTTGGCCTATGCTAGTTAATGCAGAAAAAGTCAGTGTATAAGCAAAAAGTTCCCAAAGACACATAAATGTCTGTTCATCTGTGTCTTACAGTTTTTGACATTTTTATGTTGATATACTGTTGATGCAATCCATAAATGTAGTCCTAAATTTCAGGTATTTAGGGTTTGTCAGTTCAGTTCAGTTCACTCCCAGCTTTAATGTTCAACTTACTGTATTTATGCAAAGAGATGGGCCTAAAGACATTTTCATGTTGTTGGAAATATTATCCCCTCTTTGCTGAACTGTAAATAGAGTGTGGAGAGTGAACACAGCAGTAAACTGGAAGTTAGAGGTGCTATCTCTAACAAATCAATGCTGGGAAGGAGAAATTTCTCTTTCCACACAAATGAGGACCAGCCTGCCTAGGATGGAATAAAATACAGGTTTAGAAGTTGGAATCAAAATGCTTTTGCAGTAGAAGGGGGAAGCATCGCAAGGAATGACCACAATATACCCAATTTGGAAGAACAAAGGCCACAACTTTATTGAATATAGCTGACAGGTAAGGTTGGCCCGAAATGCATGAGGTCTGGATATGGCATCAACAAACCCAATGTTGATCAATGAACCAAGTTGCTTGGTCACAGCCAAGCTTCAGGATGACAAAAGGGGGAACCGGCTGATCCTATGTTCACATCTCTCCCTCGTCACTTGGGAACGCTCATCCGGCATTGCCCCTGCAATGGCAATACCACAACACTTTCAGCACCCCCAGGTCCTTGGTGGACTCCTAATCCAGTGCTCCACTCCACAACACAGGTAACCACACCTGCCAGATTCAAGACCCATGCTACACCCACAAAAGGCCCTCCCCTCAGGGCCTGTCTTCCACCAAGCCTAGAAAGCAGTCCAAAACAAGAGTCCATTCAGGTGGATGTAACAGCAAATGCCCCAGATTTCCACCTGCCCATCTTCTTTATAGAGTCCACTGGCATGCCATATCCTGCCACTGTCATGGCAACTCCAATACGGAAAGAGTGTCCCCCAAAGTCCTTCGTGGAAAGCCCAGCACACTGCAAGGTCAAACAAAGAACCAACACCACCTGGAACCAGGTTAATGGGGTGCCATCCTCATGAGTAAAGAGTGCGCCATCTGACTGTGGACAGGATGCCAAGAATCTGCATAACGTCTGGACAGGGCACAGGTGGCAGCTGCACAGCTTTCGTAGCATGATTGAGGTATCTTTGCCAAGCTAGTTGCACTTTGACCTGTGAAGAACTAGACAAACAGTGTTTCCTGCAAAAGAGACATCCCCCCCCCTCTGGAGTGCACATTTTGAATTGTCCATCTTGGAAAGAGGGAACAAGCTCTCCCACCCACAGTACCCTGAAGAATGCAGTTACAAAGGTGGCTCTTAACAGGTGGGCCTCTGCTCTAGAATCACAACCTGGTCAAACTATGCAGAGTTGGCAAAACAGCCTGAAACAAATTGGTCTCCTGCCATCAACCCTGTCCCCAGCTGTCCTTCTCCAACCCTTTAATGTCCTCCTGACAAGGAAGGATGAACACAGATCCTGGAACCCCCCTGCCTTGAAGAAAAAAAGAAAGAGTTACTGGCCAGGTGGACCGTCATGGTCCATGGAGGTATCCCATTTTCCCTCAACCAGACCAAAAACTGGAGGACAGTATGAGACCATATAGGCCAGTGGGGCTGAAGGCCGCCACCCCAAAGAAAGCATACAGCTTGGCAACAGCTCTCCTGTAGGCTTTGAGGGTAGCTGGGATCAGTGAGGACAGGACACCCTGTATCACAGCAGATATCCAACCTCCCACAGTTCCTCCCTGAGTAGGAGGTCAAGAGATGTGCCATGTCTCCCCTGGTCACACATTACCTTGATGATTTCCTATTAATTGGTGAGGTTGGGGGCAACAGTTGTGACAGACCTTTGTCCACATTCCAACCTCTGGCAGCTGAACTGGGTGTCCCCTTGGCATCTGAAAAGACCAAAGGCTCATCCACGTCCCTCACATACCTGAGAGTCCAGTTAGATTCTGTGGTGGGCATCTCCCGCCTGCCAGAAGACAAGCTTCACATCCTTGGCTCCATGATCCAGGCCACCCTTCTCACCCAGAAAACAACCCTCAAAGAAATCCAGGCCATCTTGGGACACCTCGATTTTGCATTTAGGGTGGTTTCCCCAGCCAAAACATTCTGCAATTGGCTGGCCAGGGAAGGAACTTAATATCTCAAATGCTGCCCAGCTGACAGAGAGCCTCATTGGCATGGCCTTGTCAAAATACTACTGACCCTTAAATGTGAATCCCAAGAGGCAGAAGACACCAGGGTGGACAGGCAACAGGAATACCAACTGGATGTCACATTTTGACAAAAGGGCCCCCTGCCCACATGACTGTACGAGCCTGACAGCATGGTCAAAAGAAGCATAGCAGACAGAACAAAGCTCAGAGGCGATGGCATAATTGACCAATTCTCCAGGGGGCTGAGACAAATGGTGAATGAGGCAAGTGGGAAAAACCTGAGATTGGGAATGGACGGTGAGTTGAAAAGGCCCGCCACCCTGCTGGCCTTTTTGGATCTTGGATTTGAGGACCTGTGGCATGTCCCTGGCAAATTTTAGGTTACAGACATCTGAGGCCACCTGCAGACCCACAGACGGGATCTTGAAGCCCTCAGCAAGAAAGGTGGCTATCTCATGGAAGTAGTAATTGTTGAGGAGTCGGATCAATGCCGAGGGGTGCAAAGCATGGTCAAGCAGCCTCAGCACACTCACTTTGACCCCCCAACCCTCTGGTCCCAGAACTAGGAGCTCCGTCATTTTTTCTAAAGTCTGCCAGGGTGGGACGTCCCCCTCAAAAGGGCTGTTGGGGACCTGTTGGTGAGAAACATGCCAGCTTGGTGTGTGGGCCCATGCACAGCACACAGCAATGTTCAAACTTGCATTGGGCCTGTATGCATTTCACCCAGTTGAATTTCCAGCACACAAGCCTGCAGGGGTCCCTCTTTTCCATCCACTTCAGATTCTTGAAAGGGTTGCCTTTTCCTTTTACATAAAGGCCCACCTCCAATAGCCAAATCTCACTGTTGATGAGGTCCCACCTATCTGCGTCACTCTGAGAAGCCTGCAGTCATAAGTAATGGTGTCAGCCTCTCCCTTGATGGTCCTTGCACTGTGGACATTGGTCATGTGGTTTGCAAGGTGCCAGGCCCACTCGGGATAGGCCATGGTGACAACTCCCAAGAAAATGGAGAAGCCTTCCATCCAGTTGGCAAGGGATCACTCCACCTGGTGGGCTTTGGACTCCTACTTGTCCTTTTTCTTGGAAGTAATGGCACTGGCCTCCTCACCTGCGGGCTTCAACAGAGTGAACACATCTATGTAATTACTCCTGATGATCCACTTCCTGATCTTTTTAGAGAGGTGAAGTCCGGGGGGGGGGGGTTCACCTCATGAAAACTTGGGAAAAGCAGAGGCCTGTGAATCTGCCCACACCCTCTCCAACCCTGGGCGCCTAGCCCTGCACCTGATAGTCCAAGAAAGTAAGCCAGGAACCAAAGCCCCCGCTCCCAACCAACAGTCATCTCTGCCCAATGCCAAGTTGGAAGACTCACCATCCCCTTCCCTTGAACCTCTGGCCACCCTGTCATGAGCCCTCTTGATCTTCTTTTTGGCACTGGACACTTGCTTACATCCTTTGCACTTGCTGGTAGCTGAAATGGATCTGGAACTGCTGGAGGAGGAGCTGCTGCTTGTGGAGGAGCTGCTGCTGAAACTACTAGTGAATAAGCTGCTGCTGTCAGATCTGCTAGGGGAAGATTCGTTGCATGTACGCCTGAACTTCTTGTCCTAACCACTCTCCATGCTATCCTTCTGGTTTGTTTGACCCGCACACCCAACCTGGTCCATGAATTGTGAGAGGATACACATGAAACCCACCAGCACTTCCTCACCCAGAGATGGGGACCCAGGTGGGGTGGTGGTGCTAGTGACTCTGTGGGGCACTGAGCAGTGTAGTGCCTCTGCCTCTCTTTGGAGGCCAGGTAGCCTTGGACTTTCTAGGTTGGCCATCCTGTCCTCTGTGGGCTATCCCGTCCCCTTTCCCAGATCGCTTAGGGGGCATGGTGGGGGCAGCAGGACCTCCCTGTGCCCTGATGGGGCTTCATGGGGGCTGGGCTGTGAGTCTAGTGTGTGCCCGGGAGCTGGCTTTGGGCCTGGCACTGATTTAGCACCTGGGCACTCACCGGGTTCTGGTCGTGATCCCCGCTGACCCCTCCCTCGGACCTGTACCATGCTGCCAGCTGAACTGATGATGTTGGTCTAATCGGGAGCTGAGTTGTGCTGCCTATGCCGAGGTCCAGTGCTGCCGGTTTAATCTGGAGCTGCTTTGCTGCTGACTCAATCAGGAGTCATGTAGTGATGCTGCCGGCTCAGTCAAGAGCTGAGTGAAAATGGCAAAGGCCACCAGTGCCAAGTGGCCTTAAATAGGCCCACCAGCCAATCACCATCCTGGAGGCCCAGAAGTCCAACCCCTTCCAGCTTCCCAATCCTCAAATATCAGGTGCCTCCCTGCCCCAGTGCCAACCAATGTGGTGGCACTTCCGCTCCCAGTGCAAGCCGGGAGCTGTAGTCCAGTCCCTGGGATAGAAGTGCTGCCCTACTGGCCCAGGCAGCCGATGAGTGCCCTCCAAAGCCCGGCTCAAGCCTGCCAAAGAGAATGGCTGGGCAGGGAGGACCAGCCCGGGATAATGTCTCCCTTCTCATGGCAACCAGGCCAGCCCAGTAAGTCGGCCAGCCTCATTTCACAGTTATAGCAGATATTGTGCATGCCATGTCTATCTCATTGAAATCTATGTAAATATATGTGGTTTAGATAAGAAAGCCAGAAAGAAAACTCTTGTCCCTTTCAATACTTCATGGAGAAATCCGTGAAAGAAGGAAAGCATAAACTGGGCTGGACTGGGCTGAGCAAAGTGGGCCCCATTCCTGTCTTTATAACTATTATGGCCAGTGATGATGAATGCTGGGAACTGCAGTCCAGCAAAATATACAGTGGTGTACTTTGAATGCTTTTGGCCTAGATCAATAAGGAAATGTCTAGAAGAGCAGTAAGATAATATACAAGGGGGTAGGGTGGGGGTTGAACACACAAGATATTATTTTTTAAACATACAACCATGGTGCTGGGGATGAAGACCATTTGATAATTTTATGGCCTGGCTAATAAATCTATAAATGAAGATGAATCACCATTGGCTGCTCATTATTAAACTTGTACTCACCAGTCCTTTTGATGAAGAAAGCTGACACTTGACACAATAAAAGCAAAATACTTTTTTAAAAAGTTTCTTTACTCTTTTTCCAACAGTCATTGTTTACACTGTTCCTCAGTTCCTTCATCTTTTAACTTCACAGTCTGACATTTTATTTATCCTTTAGTCTCTTAGTTTTGAAAATACAACAAAATAAAATCCATGAAGAAGACCATGTAAATCCAAGGAAACATGACAGCACAACGTAGTCCATGGTTCTGGTTAGATGATTGACTATTCAAATGAAAACAGAAGCAAGCAGAAGAACCCCAGAGCAATGCTGAAAGGTACAAACAAAATCCTTTGCAGATAACATTGAATGTCTAGGATTATCTGGCAGGTCTGGTGACAAATTGAAAAAAGGAGGAAGAGAAATTGTGTATCCCCAACTAGCAGAATTGAGAATCCACCAGTTGCATTAAAGATACCTGGTTTCTGAATCAGAACTAGGAATGGATTTTAATTTCAATTTAGTATTTGTTTGATAAGAATTTACCCATACTTGCAGATTTCTTCATATTCAGGATGGAAGGATCTTCAGTGTAAAAGAAGTTAAATGTAGTAAAAGAGAAACTGACAGGTCTATCATGTTAGGCCAGGGTTGCTTTAGGCCTGCACAGGGAGAAGAATGAGAGCTATGCCTGGGTGGCCATTTTGACTGGGTGAGATTTTAAACTTGGGTGAATGTGTTTGTTCCTGAGGGAGTGGGGCTTCTGTGAGTCATGGGGTGAAGCTAGCAGCCTAGCTGTTTCTAACTGCTGCCAGAGGCTTGGAGAGATGTGGTAGTTATGGGTAGCTTAAACTATTTTGATATTTGCTGGAAGGTAAACTCAACCAACAGTTTGATGTCCAACAAATTCCTGTTTCCTGGAAGACAATTTCGTTATCCCAAAGATGGAAGAGGCAACAAGTGGATCAGCTATTTTAAATCACATCACTAGCCAACAGGAATGACCTAGTTAATGGGGTGCAAGTGGTGGGATCCTTAGGTGGGAGTGATCATGTCCTCCTAGAGTTTCTTATACAGTGGAAAGGAAAAGCCTAGCATAGTCAAATAAGCATTCTAGACTTTAGGACAGCTGATTTCAATAAACTTAAGGAAATACAGGAATACTAAAAGAGAAGGGAGTTCAGGATGGATGGGAGTTTCTCAAAAGGGAGATATTGAAGGCAGTTCAATTTAATTCAATTTATTCGGTCTTTGACCAGTATATACATTAACAAATTAATATACAGATTAATATACAGACTGAAAATAATCTGTCCGATATACATTGTCAGCCAAATCTATCTAAACTGTAGTAAAATATCCATTTGTCAATTGAGGTCGCAATTTGCAAACAATATAACAGAATATAACAGAATTTGGCCACCACATGAGATATTGTATGGTCTTTGTTATCTAACAGGAGGCGTAAATAAAAGGAATCAGATTTACCTGGGAATTTACTTACTAATGGGTTAATCAGTTGGTGATGAGTATCCCTGTAGAATTGACAATAGAGTAGAACATGCTCATTGGTCTCAACGGCGCCCAGACCACAGGGACAAAGATGGAATTCAAAGGGTATTTTTTTATATCTACCGTCCAACATGGCCGTGGGCAGTACATTAAAACGTGCCAAGGTTAAAGCCCTTCTAAACTTCGGAAGAGTAACATGAAATAAATATGGGGCTGTAACGGGGACCAAGTTCTGTGAGCTAAACAAAACATATTTAGAAAGGGAGGCAGAATCCATAAGTCTTTCTGCTTCTATAATTTTTTGTTTGATAATGGATTTAGCTCTATCAACGTCAAGATTCAGAAATTCATTTTTATCAAATCTTAGCTCATTTAGTTTCTTATGAATAGAAGTTTCCCATGTAGATTTAAAAGAATCCAAAAAGATTAAATTTATCAGCCTTCCAGGAATTTTATGCAGTTTTTGCCAGTAGGTGAGTATACTGATCCACAAACTGGACTCTATTTTGATAGACCCAGTCTCCCTCCTAAGAAGAGCATTTGGAACACAGTGAGAAACCTGTAGAATTCTCCTAAGAAACTTAGTTTGGAGACGTTCGAATACCATGATGTTACTATATGGACCCAATTGGGCTCCGTAAAGAAGTTGTGGGCGAACCTTAGCATTAAACAATTTAATTGCGGCCGGAATGAACTGAGCGCCTTTAGTAAAAAAGAATCTTAAGATTGCTGTTATGGTTCTTTGGGCATTACTGATGACAAGTTCAGAATGGGCAGTTCTCCTACCAGAGTGATGAAAAACAATTCCTAAATATTTAAAGGTCTTAACCTGCTCAATATGTTGTCTATCAAGTGTCCATTGTAGCAATTTAGGACGATGAGCAAAAGTAAGAATCTTAGTCTTAGAAGAGTTAACTGTCAGTTTTTCGTCTTTGCAGTACAGAGCGAGAGAATTTAGAGATCTTTTTAGGCCAATGGGGGATAATGAAAGAATGACGACATCATCGGCATAAAGCAATAGGTTGATATGCCTGTTGGCCAGCTTTGGAGGATGAAAGGAAAGATTATTCAAAGCAGTAACTAAGGAGTTAATATAAAAATTAAAAAGAGTGGGAGCCAGGACACATCCTTGTCTCACACCCATCTTAACAGGGACTGCCTTAGAGACATGTCCTAAGGGACTGCATCTAACCTTGATACTAGAATTCTCGTGAATCTTGATAAGAAGCAAAAAGAGTCGTTTATCTATATTAGTACACAATAATTTTCCCCACAACCTAGATCTGTTAACTGAATCAAAAGCGGACTTGAAATCTATGAATGCCGCATATAGAGGTTGACCATGGTGGAGATATTTTTCAACAAGGTAATGCAATATCGTTGGTCAATAGTAGAACGTCCGGGCCGAAAGCCTGCCTGTTCGGCCATCAAAATATCCTCAGATTCAAGCCAGTCTAAGAACTTATTTAACAAATGTTTTGTATATAGCTTGCTCACCACACTCAAGAGGCTAATTGGATGAAAATTAGAGGGATCGGTTCTGTTACCTTTTTTATAGATCGGAATAACAATGGCCATGCCCCAGTTTTCGGGAATGGAAGCAGATCTATCAATGGCAGTGAATAGTCTGGAAAGTACCGGAACCCACCATTCCAGATTATTTTTAAGTACTTCGCCAGTTATAAAATCGGCACCAGGAGCACAAGCCGGTTTAAGTTGGGTAATGAGACTCTTTACCTCGGAATGCGACACTGGTGGCCAGGGGGGGAGAAATGAAACCTGTGTCATAAGTTCCAATACTAATGAGCTTGAGTTATTTCCAGGAGAGTCATAAAGATTGGCAAAATGACCTTCCCATGTATATGCTGGAATCTGAGCTGTAAGATTAACTGCAGTTTTAATAAATGAAGGAGCAACCTCTTTCCAAAACAAATTGGGGTTATTTGTACTGGCTGTCATAATTAATTTATTCCAAGAGTCTATCATGGCTCCCTTTTTCTTTTGTCTTACTAAGAATTTGTATCTTTTCTTCTGTTCCAGAAGCTCAGATACAGGAAATTGTATTGGATCTAATTTATGTTGTTTGAACAAATATTTAAGATGTACCCATAGTTCTTTACATTCTGAATCAAACCAGCTCTGATGACGAAATGATTTATATCTGGCAGTTACTTTTAGATACAGTGAGTAGTGGTTGTAAGGAGCTAACTAAAGTATTATAGTTTGACAATATCACAGAGTCCAAATTAGCATCCACTATTTTGGAAGAAAGCAGCTTGGTTGATTCACTAGAGAGAAACTTAGTAAGGGTATCAGACAGTTGGGGGGACCATTTGACTCGGGTTAGACTAACATCATTGGTAAAGATTGAAATCTTATCAAGAGACAAAGTAAGACAGTCCTTAAATTTTAAACACAAAAAACCTGGAAAATGATCACTATCGGGTCTGCTAACAATGGCAAACTTAGAAATGTGAGAAATTAGATTTGGAGAAATCCCCATATAGTCAAGAACCGATGGATTAGCACCTGCCCAGTGTGTATATTCGGCTGGATAGTCATCCTTAAAACTACCGTTCAAAATAATTAAATTTAGTTCATCAAAGGAGCGAGCTAAACAAAAACCCTTAAAATCACAAGACATATCTTTTGATTTACGGCACATTATTGGTGGGATAACTATAGGAGACGGAGGTTGACAATTGTATTTAGCATACAGAGACACATCATCGGCTCCAATTCTAGCATTAAGATCCCCAGCAGCAATAAAGTTAGCTGTTGGCATCTCAGACATCAATTCTTTGATAAAGGAATTAAGTTTGTTCCATACACTTAATATCTTAGCCTGGCCTTGAAGTGGGGGGATATAGATATTAATCAAATATAGTAAATTGTTGTTGCACTTCAAAAGAACAGCTAGGGCATACTGCTCTAGTACCGAGACCTTAGCTATTTGAACCTTTAGTGCCAAAGATATCAATACCCCTAAGCCGCCACATAGTCTCCCGTTACCTTTGCCAGGGATAGCATTTAAACCCATGAATTTATATCCCTCTATGGATATCTCTTCAGCAAGCCACGTTTCCTGTAAGAGAATAATATTATGTCTACATACAAAGGGCATAAAGGTAGGGTCCCTGCATCTAGGTTTCCAACCAGCTACATTCCATGAGATGATAGACAACGAGAACCGGTCAGTTAGATGTCAATTGCCTAAGACTACAGACTGTTCTTGAGGTTTGGAAGCTTGTAGTTCATTAACAGTTGTATTTCCATTAGATATATTTCCCCTCTCTGGTATTGAACTATTTGAACTGTCAAATACACTCTGCTTAGATGTTTTTGCTGCAGGGGAATTATACTTAAGACATCTCCTCTTCTTAATCTTAGATGATTGTATATTCATGGTGGACTTAGGAGAAGGAGTGTTTAGTGTTATTAGTTGCATAGACTCACTGTGATGTCCAATCTTATGTTTAGGAGAAATTTGAGTTAATGGAATGAGCGGATCCGCCAGACTGTCCGTTGGACGTTTGGGAGACATATACATTAAAGGAATCATTTCATCTTCCTCCTTTCCAATACGTCGTTTAAGTCCATTTTTGGATTGTAACAAAGGGTCCAGTAAGGGACAGCTAGTGGATAATAAGTCCTTAATTGACTTAGTTGCCATAGTTACTGACATTAACATGGATTGACAGCATCAAACCTGTTTAATACTTGCTTTTGTTCCTCATTAGAGAGGGAGCCAAACATCTCGGCCAATTTTCCATCATCTTCTAGGAGACTCTCAGAGATTGGTGTTATCCCCCTGGCATCCTCATTAAGGTTCACTTTTTGATGGAAATCTTTCCGTCTAGAGAAAGATTTGAGCAGGGGCTGGATATTTGAGTTACAGAAGACACGTACTGGCGTGATTGAAAATTCCTTGAATGAACTCCAATTTTTCAATATCAGAGAGGGTATTGTTGCGTTATTAAACCTCAAAACAATTCTCTTGGAGTTGTTATAGGAAGGCAGCCAATTAATTCCAAGCAGCTCGTTATAATGCAAATGACGATGTAAGAGAAGAGATAGTGAATGCAATATAACGAGCTTGTTATGCCATCTGGCATAGTTGTAATGATTATTGGCTACTAATAATGCTATGCTATTTGGCATTAGTACAATCTTATCATTAGTCCTAGCTTTAACATTATTTTGGGTTTGTTCAGAGTCTTTTTTACTAGGTGATGCTCCTGAATTTGATGGACATTTGGGCTTAGTCATAAGTTCTTTCAGCCTATCAAGTTTCTGGTCTATGCTTGTTAGTTTATCAAAAATAGCAATTACTGTTCTGGCGGTAAGTAAGCAATTTCTTGCTACAGTGTCTAAATCAGTCATATGATTAATACCAGTATCTGGGTCAGTATCTGGAACAAGCTCTTCTTGTAAAGAGAGAAAAGATGTTTCAGAAGTAGGCTTATCGTTGTCATTAAACACAAATAGCTCTTCCATTTTCAATTGTTTCAAGGTAGTAGCAGCCTCCAATAGTTTTGAATTCTTTGAGCTCACACCTGAACTCTTGGTGAGTTTCTTGATCCTTTTAACATTAGTACAAGCTTCTTTATTAGCTGACCTCCTTTTCCGCTTAATGCTATTCTTAGCTACCATATTTTAATGAATTATCTCAGTGAGTGATCAAACTAAACTAATTGGCCTCAATCAAAATGTTAAAATATTTAAAATTATACCAAATATGTAACATGTATAAAATATGTGAAATTAATGGTAATATCAATAACAATAAGCAACAATAATAAAGATAATACTGAATAAAATCCCTAATTAATCTGTAATTAGAGAAACACTTAATGTACTTAAGGCACTTCAAACCTGCTGCGAAGCCACAGGATAAATATCCCTTTTATGGCAAAAAGAGGTTTGGTGCTAGTTATGAAGGGAGGGGCTCGCCCAAACCCAGGTATGTTGGCTTCCCTCCTTTCTTCAGCTGACGCCCGAAGAAGAGGAGGGGCGGGTGTAGCCCTGGAGAGTGGCTTCCCTCTCTTGCTGCCGCTGCCAAAGGAGGGCACGTTGGGGCCTTTTTTATGGGCCCGGTTCTTCCGGCCACTCGGCCGCTCGGCCGCCGCCGCCCGCGCCGCTTGGAGGGAGGGAGGAGGAGCAGGTGTGGCCCTGGTGCACGGCTTCCCTCTCCTGCCGCCACCGCCGCCAAAGGAGGGCTCGTTGGGGCCTTTTTAAGGGCCCGGTTCTTCTGGCCGCTCGGCCGCTTGGCCGCCGCCGCCCACGCCGCTTGGAGGGAGGGAGGAGGAGCAGGTGTGGCCCTGGTGCGCAGCTTCCCTCTCCTGCCGCCGCCACCAAAGGAGGGCTCGTTGGGGCCTTTTTAAGGGCCCGGTTCTTCCGGCCGCTCGGCCGCTTGGCCGCCGCCGCCCGCGCCGCTTGGAGGGAGGGAGGAGGAGCAGGTGTGGCCCTGGTGCACGGCTTCCCTCTCCTGCCACCACCGCCGCCAAAGGAGGGCTCGTTGGGGCCTTTTTAAGGGCCCGGTTCTTCTGGCCGCTCGGCCGCTTGGCCGCCGCCGCCCACGCCGCTTGGAGGGAGGGAGGAGGAGCAGGTGTGGCCCTGGTGCGCAGCTTCCCTCTCCTGCCGCCGCCACCAAAGGAGGGCTCGTTGGGGCCTTTTTAAGGGCCCGGTTCTTCCGGCCGCTCAGCCGCTTGGCCGCCGCCACCCGCGCCACTTGGAGGGAGGGAGGAGGAGCAGGTGTGGCCCTGGTGCGCGGCTTCCCTCTCCTACCGCCACCGCCCTTGAAGGCAGTTCCAATGAGGAGGAAAAATGGGAGGTGTCTCAAGAAACCAGGATGGATAACTAAAGATCTATCAATTGAGCTAAGTTTTAAATGGGACACGTATAAGGAATGGGAAAATGGGAAAATCACCAAAAGGAATTCAAACAAATAGCTAGCACGTGTAGGGGTAAAGTCAGAAAAGCAAAAGCACAAAATGAGCTCAGCCTTGCTACAGAGATTAAGAATAATAAAAAAGGCTTTTGGGGGGGGTATGTCTGTAGCAAAAGGAAGAAGAAGGAAATGGTAGGGCAACTGCACAGAGAAGATAGCAAAATGCTAACAGGGGGCAGAGAAAAAGCAGAACTATTCAACACCTTCTTTGCTTCAGTCTTCTCAGAAAAGGAAAAGGGTGCTCAACCTGAGGAAAATGGAGCAGAAGACACAATAGAGGAAATGAAGCACAGAATAAGTAAAGAGGTAGTACAATAATAGTTGGTTAATCGAAATGAATATAAGTCTCCCGGACCAGATAAACTAACTTCACTAAATGGAGAAGATGGTGAAATTATAACAGGGGACACAGAAAAGGCAGAACTACTAAACGTCTCCTTCGCCTCAGTCTTCTCACAAAAAGGGTGCACGATCTGAAGAACATGGAGCAGATAATGCAGTAGGAGAAATGCAGCACGAAATAAGTAAAGAGTTAGTACAGTAATAACTGGTTAATCTAAATAAATTTAAGTCTCCAGGACCAGATGAACTACATCCAAGGGTGTGAAAGGAACTGGCACATCTAATCTCAGAGCCGCTACCAAGAATCTTTAAGAACTCCTGGAGAAAAGGAAAATTCCCAGCAGAATGAAGAATGGCAAATGTTGTGCTCATCTTCAAAAAAAAAAAAAGGGGGGGGGGAGAGGATCCCAACAGGTACCATGCAGTTAGTCTAACATCATTACAAGGAAAGATTCTAGATCAGATCTGTGAACATTTAAAAGACAATGGGGGAAGCAGACGGGCAGCCGTGGGCCACCCAGGGAAGCTGCGCTGCGGGGCCGAGGTATCCGCACACCTCGGCCCCACGGTGCAGCTTCGCTGCCCCTGGAAGGAGTGCTAAAATAGCACTCCTTCCACAAGTTGCCGAAGGGGCGCCGCAAAAGGCTGGTGGCACACCTTCAGTGACTCTTCTGCTGCAGCGTGTGCGAATGTGTGTGGGAAGGCATCATCAGAGCGCCGGCCGTGCAGAGGGGCCGACGCTCCGATGATGCCTTCGGGAAGGGGTTGGGGCGCCCACCGTGCGGCTGCCCCTCCCCTTCCTTGCCCCCAAAACAGCCCTTTTAGCCGTCTACTTCCCCCAAATGTCATAATCACAAAAATCAAAATGAGTTTCTGAGAAACAAGTCATGCTAGACTGATCTGATCTCTTTTTTTGATAAAATTACCAGCTTGGTAAATGAAGGGAAGGCTGTAGCTATAGCATATCCTGATTTTAGTAAGGTCTTTGACAAGGTCCCCCACGATATGCTTGCAAATAAGCTAGTAAAATGTAAACTAGACAATGCAACAGTTAGGTGGATTAGTAATTGGTTGACTGACTGAACCCAAAGGGTGCTCAGCAATGGCTCCTCTTCATCTTGGAGACAAGTGACCAGTGGGGTGCTACAGGGTTGTGTCCTGGGCCCAGTGCTATTTGACCTCTTTATTAATGATTTGGATGAAGTAATAGAGGCTATGTTTATCAGATTTGCAGATGACACTATATTAGGAGAAGTAGCTAATACCCCAGAGCAGAGGATCAAAATTCAAAAGGACCTTAATAGATTAGAAAGCTGAGCCAAAACTAACAAACTGAATTTCAACATGGAAAAATATAAAGTACTGCATTTAGATAGAAAAAATAAAAATAAAATGCATAGATCTATGATGGGGGACACCTGGCTTAACAAGACTACATGTGAATGGGATTTCACTACTAGGAGTCTTAGTAGACTAATAATAATAATAATTTATTTATATCCCGCCCCTCTGCGAACAATCGGGGCGGCTTACAACAGTAAAATAGTACATAGTATAAAACAAGTCAAAATCCCTTCCCCCCCCCTTAAAACATTATTAAATCAATACAAATTAAAATCACATATATACAGTTATTATTAAAAATCCTTCCTTGCGAGTAGCATCAGTTAGGAGCTCCAGAATCAACTTCCAGAGGGGGTTCCTGAGACTGGCATTAACTATTCCAGAAAAGCCTGCCTGAAGAGATCCGTCTTGACAGCCTTTTTAAAGCTGTCTAACGATGTCAATAGATGGATCTCATCCAGCAGGCCGTTCCACAATTTGGGAGCAACAGCCGAAAAAGCCCTCTGGGAGGTGGTCGCAAGCCTAGATCTTTGTGGCTGCAACAAATTCCTCCCAGAGGACCGAAGAGCATGGTGAGGATTATATGGGAGAAGGCGGTCCCTGAGATAGCTTGGACCCAAGCCATTTAGGGCTTTAAAGGTGATAACCAACACCTTGTACTGGGCCTGGAAGCTAATAGGCAGCCAGTGGAGGGACCTCAAAACCAGAGTAACGTGGTCCCTCCTAGATGTTCCAGAGACAAGCCTGGCTGCCATATTTTGTACCAGCTGTACTCCAGTCAACAGTATGATGCATCAGCTAAAAAAGCCAATGAGATTCTAGGCTGTGTCCATAGAAGCATAGTGTCTAGATCAAGAAAAGTAATAATGTCACTGTGTTCTGCTTTGATCAGGCCTCAGCTGGAATACTGTGTCAAGTTCTGGGCATCACAATTCAAAAAGGATGCTGAGAAGCTGGAGCGTGTCCAGATGAGGGTGACTAAAATGGTGAAGGGTCTGGAAACGATTCTCTATGAGGAGAGATTTAGGGAGCTGGGAATGTTTAGCCTAGAGAGGAGAAGGTCAAAAAGTGATATGATAGCCCTGTTTAAATATTTGAAGGGATGTCGTGGAGCAAGCTTGTTTTCTCCTGCTCCAGAGAATAGGACTCAGAGCAATGGATTCAAACTACAGGAAAAGAGATTCCACCTCAACATTAGGAGGAACTTCCTGAAAGAGCTGTTTGACAGTGGAACACATTCCCTCATAGTATGGTGGAGTCTCCTTCTTTAGAGGTTTTTTAATAGAGGCTAAATGGCCATCTGTCGGGGATGATTGTGTGTTCCTGCATGGCAGGAGTTGGACTGGATGACCCTTGTGGTCTCTTCCAACTCTATGATTCTATGGAGGCTCAGCAATTTTACATATAAAGGGATGTCTCTTCTGGTTTGAGAAAGACTGTGCTGGAGTCAGAATCCAATTAAGAAATATGTATGGTCAATACAGGAGAGACAACAATACTGCCTCAATCTTATTATATTTTCAAAGGACACTATAAATCACTGTCAGCAAAGATAAAGAAATAATCTAACCAAAGGCAATTATATATTTCTCCTTACAAAAAGGAAGGAAGGAAGGAAGGAAGGAAGGAAGGAAGGAAGGAAGGAAGGAAGGAAAACTAAGCTGTTTTGGGCTACAGTCTCAGGTAGGAAAAATGGGTTCACCTTCCTGCAATATTCCTGTAAATGTATGGAAAGATTATTTCTCCATCTTGTATAGTGGGAGCAAGTTTCTTGATTTCTGAAGAGTTAATCTCATTCTTGAAATTTTTGGATGTTCTCCAGCATCCAGAGACACTAATTGCTCAGTTCAAATCAGGCAAACCACCAGGGCTGATTTAATCTGGCCTGATCCCCTGAAAACAAACATAACATGGTGGTCTGGTAGGGGAAAGAGAGATCGGTCTGGCAGGGGAAGTGAGATCAGTCTGGTGAGAGGGAGTGAGATTGCTGTGGTAGGGAAAAAAGAGACTGGTCTTGTGTAGGAGTGAGATTGTTCCAGATGGGGAGGAAGAGAGATTGATTTGGTGGGGTTAAAGAAGATCAGTCTGGTGAGGGAAGAGAAATTGTTCTAGCAAGGAAAAGTGTGGTTGGTCTGGCAGGGGGAAGAGAGATCTTTTTGGTGGGGGAAGGGAGATCAGTCTGGCTAGGGGAAGGGAGATCAGTCTGGCTAAGGGAAGAGAGAATGGCCTGGTGGGAAAAGTGAGATTGGTTTGGTAGGAGAAACTGAGATTGATTTGCTGGGGGGTGAGATTGTTCTGGAGGAGGAAGAGAAAGATAGGTCTTGTTAGGAAGGATCTAATTATGGGAATTTATAATTAGCTCAAATATGCAAGAGTGGGGTCCTAACAAATCCCCATAGGAAGGGGTACCGTTATGTATACCAGAAGTCTAAGGAATCCCACAATGGATGACACTGAGGCAGGCTTCTCCAATTAAACTCTAAATATTTATTATTAACAAGGGAAAACCACCCACCCACACACACATTTGGCACACGCACTCTGCAGACTTAGAATTAAAGGAATGAAAGCAGGGATGGCTTGAGAGGGACAAGACTGAGGGAGTTACTCACTTCCGAAGGCTTCTCCGGGATCCGCTGTGAATGTTGATGATAATGATGATGAAGCATGGCCACCAAAATGGGGGGAGAGGGATGGCCGAGGGAGCTATGATTGGAGTACAGACCAACGTGGAGTTAGCATGCACTCTCAAGATACCACATGGAGTCTAGAAATCCAAGGGTTCTTATAGGATATTTCTGCCTTCTGGCTATTGACTAAATGGCTTAGCTGAAGCCAGGACAAAGGCATTGATAGTCTTAGCTTTGTTAAACCTAGGTGTGAGAATAGTTGAAACAATGCATTTGGTTTCAAGATTCTCAAGGAAGGGAGGCTAGAGAAAAGGGTGCAGTAAAATCTGATCACTGCCCCATTAAGTGTGAGACTCAAGACAAATAAACACTATTAGGTGTCTCTTCCAGTATAATGGTTTTTCCCTTTAGGCAACTCCCATAATTCTGGTAGGGAATTTTCCATCTGTCCTGAGCAGATCTCTCAGTGCCTACTTGACCTGCCATCTAGGGAATTATGGTTGACATCCCACAGAGGTCAGTTTGGGGTCATAGAGGGAACTCCTCATGTGTCCAAAATTTTATGACAAATCACATATGCTAACAGTCTGCTGGAAGGAAGAGAGATTGGTCTGGGGAGGAAGTGAGATCAGTTTGGCAGGGGAACAGAGATAGGTCTGGTGAGGGTGACAAAGAGATTGGTCTGGTGAGGGGAAAGAGATTCATTTGGCAGGAGGAAGAGACATCAGTCTGGTGAAGAGACATCAGTCTGGCAGGGGAAGGAGAGATTGGTCTAGTGTGGGAAGAGAGACTGGGTGGTGGATGACAGCATAAGAATGAAAGGCATGGCTTGGCCTACTTGGTAACAGTGGGGGAGGGGAGACAGGGGGGAAAGGAGGAGAATCTTACCCCCTCATGCCATATAACTGCTGTCTCTTCTGTTTCTGAAGAGTGTGCCTACTTGAATAGCAATGCTATTAGGAATTGTTGATGAGTTTTTCCAGTTAATGACAAGGTACACTTCAGAAATGACTGAAGTTCACACCAGCCATGAGATGAAGATGATGTTGTGTGGTAAATGCCACCCAATAATGCTGCTATCTTATCCTGCAATATAAGCTTTGTGTGGTAATGTCCCAAGTGACATTGTATATATGTTAGAGGTGTGGTCTTATGAGAAGGCATAAATAAAATTGCAGTGTAAAACTCAGTAAAGGGAGCAATAATATATTTCAAGGAAATCAAATTAATAGCACATGTCTTACAGGTATCCTAAACTCCATTAAATTTCCTAGTGAGTGGGGAAATTTTCATAATTTGAACATATATTAGTAGTAGTGTGGGAGGTGTAGATGGCAGGTCAGGTAGCAAAAAATAGGAAATGGCCAGTAGATATTTATGCAATTCACCAATTGTGATAATTATGCAAGTGATCTCACATAATTAGGTAAATTAGCTTACACAGGGTTGAAAGAAAAGTGTCTGGAGCAATGGACTAAGGAGAAACTGACAATATAATGAACTATATTGCAACAGTGAACCAAAGGAATAAAACCACACCTCTGACATATATACAATGAGCATATATTTATATGTAGTAACCACATTGCAGTAATACTGTAAAACACAGAATACATAATGTAGGAGCCCTGGTGGCACAGTGGTTAAATGCCTGTACTGCAGCTACTTACTCACAAACTGCAAGGTTGCAAGCTCAATACCAGCCAAGGGCTCAAGTTCGACTCAGGCTTGCATCCTTCCAAGATCGCTAAAATGAGAACTCAGCTTGTTGGGGCAATTAGCTTACTTCAAACTCACTTAATTTGCTTAAGTGCACTGATAAGCAGTATAGAAATGTACTTGCTATTGTTAATACAAAGTGCTATAGTGAACTATATATCCCAAACTATGTCCGTGTGCTTCCTCTAGTCCTGACAACCTCTGCTGTGGTAAAATGATTTCCACAAGCAGTATATGGTAAATTGTTCCACAAATGGTAGACAGGTAGTAGATGAAAGTGGGATGTACTCTCTCAGATCTTCACAACCTCTGATTCAGAAATATATTCCATGTGATCATTATGTACATATTAGAGTTGTAGTTTTATTACTTTGGTACGTTCTTGTGATACAGTTTAGTATATTGTCAGTTTCTCCCTGCTATTCTTTCTGTGTTTATTGTGAAACCCTCCTGTTGTGTGTTCTCTGCAATGGACCAAGGCACAATGCAGGAATAGGAAAAGAAGTGGAGTAGGAGTACAGAGTAGGAAAAGAACAGTTCAGCACAGCACTGCTTACTATATGATCTAACAGTCCACTCTGTTTTGCTCCTCAGAATAGGGCAAACATGTTAAAAGACGCATGCACTCATCACCGTAACACATACTTTGGTTCTAAGGGAGAGCTTTGAACCCACATCTTTAGTATTAAAGCCCTACACTCTGCACCATATCATCACACCTTTAAAGTAAAAGGTTCTATGCCTTCAAAAATACATCTTTGCAAATCATGTTCCTTGTAACCATAACCTGCTGATGTTCGGGAGGGGGCATGAAAACTTGTGACATCTTTTGAAATATTCACAGTTTCTTCCTGCCATTTGCAGGTCAGGGAAAATAAGGAAAAAGTCCTTTGAGTGGTCTATTTTTTTTAAAAAAAAAAATCCTTAGGTTCACAATTTTTGAAGTTACCAGACTACTCAATGCACAAAACACTTTAGGTTCACTAAAGCAAAGGTAAGCTTGTAAAACATTTCACCAACTATAGACACTGCTCTAGCCATCTCATCTAGAAAAAAGGCACATCAGAATCCTTTTGAAGAAACTTCATTCACCAGTCTGTATATATGATAGATGAATATAAGGCAACAACCAAATGCATTGTTTGAATTTCCTGAAGAACAGATAAAACATATGATCAGATTTGGAGAAATATATGTGTGTATGTATAATCAAATAGTTAGATGTTTTTTGGGTGGGTTTTGTGTTTTTTTTGGTATTTAAAACATTTTGCTTTGTTTCTTCTTCAGATACATACAATGAAGAAAAAATGAAGATCTCTCTCTCTCTCTCTCTTTTTCTGTATTATGTTCCACATTAATATATATGTGTTTTTCATTCATTATAAAAGACATGAAAATTGTTTGATTTTTTAAATTTATTTTTTGCTAATATCCTGTCTGGAGCAGAAAGAAAATATGTGATATTTCTTTTTGCAGCACATGGCACAACCATAGTGCTATGTTTTAGAATCATGCATTCTTAACTGAAAAAGTACTTTTTGAATTCAAATGTTATCTCCTGGGTTTTGGAATGCTTAACATGGCCAGAAGCAGGAGGGGCCTGCCTGAATAGATATCACTCCACAATGTTTCAACACAGAACAGTACACCAACAACACCCAGAAAAAATGCAGGCCTGTGACTAACATCATAATTTTTTTTAAAAAAAATATTTTATTTTTAACACCTTTGCCTGATGAAGAAGTCAGTGAAGCTTTGAAAGCTTGCATCATGTATTTTATGCATTTTGGTTGTCTGAATAAAAGTATCTTTAACAACTCTTTTGTGGTTTTGGTTGTTATTGTACTTTGCATGCACCACTATTGGGGAGAATAGGCCAAGGCCATCCACAGATGCTCCAAACCACAGATGGAAAACCCGCAATTGGGCAGTGCCAACTCTACGATGGGAAAATTTCTCATTTAGTTTTCTTTCTCATCCCAGGTTCAAATGTTTAAAACTTTCCACACTGAATACAAAGAAATTTGCAGGTTTGTGTAAATTGTTCACTTCTGAAGTGTAGTGAACTTATAAAATTTCTCCTTCATTTGCAATTGACATATTCAACTTTCCATAGCTATTAGAACAAGAAGGCCTTGTACCTTCCTGGCATATTCTCTGAATTCCATCCAAACTTTTAAAAATGAAGTGTTCAAAGCCCTGGACTTGCATGAATAATCTGTCAATTTCCTTCTTTCTGTCACATTTATTGAGAAAAACTCCTGAACACACAGAGAGAGAAAATGGCCTATTTGGAGGCTGTACGGAGGAAGAGGTTGCTGGTTTTGCTGCTGCCTTGGATCTCTGCATTCTTATTGGGGCTAAGGACTGAGGTCCTGACTCAGCAGGTATTGCTTTCAATCCAGCATAGCTGCCTTGTTTGTCTGGGGCATTAAAACAGAATTATTGTGGGGGTGGGTCTACCATCAGTGAGGTCACTGCTAGGTACATGAGGGTGGGGGCCTGTCCTTTTGCCTGACTGGGATAAGGTTTTGTTACCTGCTTTTCATTGTTTTTAATAGTTACTGTCCTATCCGCTCAATATAGAAAGGATGTGTTTTTCAGGGTAAAGGTGTGTGTGTGCACAGATTCAGGGAGCAGCCATTAGAGTTGTATGAGGAGAACAAAATGTGGAGGGAGGAGACAATTAAAATATCAAGGTAGGGTTTGTTGCTCCCAACTTTCTCCCAGCTCAAATAGTGTGGACATCCATGGGAACAACCTCTCCCCACCCCCCAACTCCTGGTCTAAAAATGCTGCTGGTGAATGCCAGCTCAGTGAATGGTAAAACTGATTCCATTCAGGACTTGATCCTATGTGAACATACTAACCTGGCTAGTATTACAAAGACCTGGTTAGATATGAATGGGCAGGGGGTGGTTAAAGCTCTCTCAGCTTTGCACACCAGGATTCAGCAGCAGGTGAGATGTAGGGACCAGGGAGGTGGAATTAAAGTTGTCATGATTCTATCCCCCTAACCAGACACCCTCTCACTCAATCTACTGATTTTAAGTATGTGTACCTAAAGGTGGTTGTTGCAGTAATTTTCTTTATCTTTCTGCACTAGCCGTTGTACTACTGCATTCATTGTTTAGTTTGTTCCTATCTCCCTTTTGTTTTTCTTCTCTTCTTTCCTTTATTGCTTGTAGTTTTATATGTCATCCATGGGTTTTTTTCTCTTTCTTTTTATCTATTGAAAGTGTCTGTATTCTTCTTTTATTATGTCCCTGGATTCAAATCATAGTTCCTATGGTTCTCGGTTTATTATTCTTAGTAGCATGTTGATATATTATTTAGATCATATTTTGGTAAGATGACTGGTTTTGTTTTGTTCTTGAATTTTACTCTTATTTTTGATATGAGTAATTCATGATTTGTGCCACGGTTGGCACCTGGTCTAGTCTTGGCCACCAGTATAGAGTTTTGCTTCCAATTATATAATCTATATGATTTTTGTGTTGACCATCTGGTGATGTCCATGTGTATAGCCTTCTTTCTGCCTGTATGAAAAATGCGTTTGCAATGAATAGGTTGTTGGCTGCACAAAAATCTATCAGACGCTCACCTGTTTCATTTCTTTTGCCTAATCCGAATCTGCCTACTGTTTTTGATTCTTCTATGCTTCCAACTTTTGCATTCCAATCACCTTTGATCAGTTTGATATCAGTTTGATTTATTGTTGACAACAAAAAGGGAAGAACAAGAGATTGGATGCAATACACAGAACAGCTATATAAAAGAGTTGGCAACATGTAGGACACATGGAATGAAGAGCAATATGAAGGTGAACCACAAATTCTTAAAAGCGAAGTGGAAGCTGCAATAAGAGAAAAGGCAAAAAAAAAAAAAAATCTCCAGGAACAGATGATATTCCAATTGAAATGCTGCAGTCTACATTGACAGAATCAACTCTAGTGCTAAGCAACATAAGTCAACAGATATGGAAAACAAAACAATGGCTAACAGATTGGAAGTGATTAATATACATCCCTATCCACAAAAAAGGAGACACAAGAGACTGCAGCAACTATAGAACTACAGCACTAATCTCCCAAGCAAGCAAAATTATGCTCAAAATGGCGAAAGATTTATACGATCTGAAGAGAAACCAGAGGTTCAAGCAGGGTTCAGGTAAGGAAGAGGCACCAGCGATCATATTGCAAATATACAATGGCTAATGGAGCATAGCGAGGAGTTCCAAAAGAAAATCAGCATGTGCTTTATAGACTATAGAAAAGCCTTTTACTACATAGATCATAAAAAGCTATGGAACACTCTTAAAGACATGGGAGTGCCAGCACATCTGATAGTCCTAATGAGGAATCTGTACTCAGGACAAGAGGCTACTGTCAGAACAGAACACAGAGAAACCGAATGGTTTCCAGTTGGCAAAGGTCAGACAAGACTGTATCTTCTCACCTGATCTGTTCAACCTGTATGCAGAACAGAAGAAGGAGTGAGAATTGGAGGAAGGAATATCAACAATCTAAGATACACAGATGATACCATAGTACTAGCAGAAAACCACACAGACCTGGAACTCCTACTAAGAAAGATCAAGGAGCCTCAGGCTTCAAGAGAGCTCTTCCTCACCCTTCCCTCTCACATGGAAGACCAGGAGGCGAGCTAGCTGTGTGTCACGCAGCCTGGACGCTGTACTTCACTCCCTTCTCCCTAACACCTGGAGCTGAAGGAATAGCAGCAGACTGGCAGCCAGAGGGGTGTGGCCTGGAGCCTCAGGCTTCAAGAGGGCTCTTCCTCACCCCTCCCTCTTGCTTGGAAGACCAGAAGGTGAGCTAGCTGCAGGCTAGCCAGCTGGGGGACTTGTGGATCCAGCAACAGTGGTGTTTAGGCAATGTCATTGAGTACTATCTGCTGTTATTTTTCTGTTTTCCTTATTGCCACTTTTTCATCTGTTGATTATTGGACACCAAATCCTTATTTTCCCATGGCTTCTCGTATTTCTCCTAATGTAATCCCTATTCAACCCTTTCCGATCTCTCACCTCCCATTCTTCTGCTCACTCTGGAACTGTTGTTCCGCTGCTTCAAAAGGGACTGCAATTCATGATCTTTTTCTTTCCAATTCATTTCATCTCCTTGCTCTTACTGAAACCTGGCTCCTGGCCCATGATACTGCTACCTCTGCTGCCCTCTCTTTTGGAGGTCTTTCTTTCACCCATACTAGCAGCCCTGAGGGTTGAGGAGGAGGCGTTGGTATCTTACTGTTCAACTCTTGCCAGTTTCAAGTTCTTTCCTTTCCCCTCAGCTATTGTTTCTCTTCATTTGAATCTCATTCCATTAGACTCTTTTTTCCTTTACAACTCCGGGTTACAGTCATTTATCGCCCTCCTGGTTCTGCTACCTAATGTCAGACTTTGAGTGTTGGTTGACAATTTTTCTTTCAGATGCAGTACCCACATTGATCTTAGGCAACTTTAACATCCACCTGGACGACCCCAATAATCCTCCAACATCTTGCTTCAAGCTTCTTTCAGCCTTCAACCTCATTCCAACTCTTCAACCCATTCTCTTGGTCACTGCCTTGGCTTAGTTCTTGCTACCAAGTGTGTCATTTCTGACTACTTGGCATCAGATTTTCCATTATCTGATCATCATTTAATTTCTTTTATAAGAAATTACAAAATTTACCTATATCCCATCTCCTCGTCATACTGCTCAACGCTATTTTTGCAATCTTCAGTCTATTAACTGTGATCTTCTCAGTCAGTTCTTGGATTCTTCTCTCTCTTCTTCATCTTTTGGGGACTCCGCTGACTCAGAGATGTCTTTATTTAACTCCAATCTTTCTTCAACTCTCGACAGCTTTGCCCCGGTATCTGTTCACGTGTCCTCCTCTACAAACAGGCCTCAGCCCTCGCTTACTCCCATAGTTATTCTTCCTCTCAAGCAGCTGAACGTCTTTGGAAAAAGTCCAGGGAGTGGGCCAATTTTATTCATTATAATTTTTTTTTTTTTATCCTTCACACACACCTTGTCCATGGCAAAACAGAACTACTTTAAATTATTGATCTGTGGCAATGAGAGGCACCCGCAGCATTTATTTTCCTGCTTCAACACCTTCCTAAAACCTCCCTCCCCCCCTGTTTCTTCATTATTTTCTTCTACTGACTTTATCACTAAGATCACTACTATCAGATCTGAAATAGTTCCTCCTAATTTGTCTTCTCCCACTAATCTTCTGGAACCTTCAACTAATCAGTTCTCTGTGTTTCCTCATGTTTCTCTGGACGAACTCTGTACCTTACTGTTCTCTTCCAACCCTACAACTTGTTCTCTTGATCCAATTCCCCCTATAGAGATCTTCTAATCTCTATAGTCCCTTCCTTCCTTCCTTCCTTCACTTTTTTCGATCTTTAACCTCTCTCTTTCTACAGGTTCTTTTCCCTCCGACTTTAAACATGCTCTTGTTCCCCCCATCTTGAAAAAAATCTTCTCTTGACCCCTCTTCTCTGTCCAGCTATCGTCCAATCTCTCTTCTCCCTTTTCTTTCTAAGGTTTTGGAACAGGTTGTTTATTCTCACTGTCTTGAGGTTCTTGAAGCCAACTCCATCCTGGATCCCTTTCGGTCCAGTTTCCGCCCACGGCACTCTACTAAGACGACCCTCACAAAGATCTGCAATGATCTTTTACGGGCCAAGGTGAATGGTCTTTATTCTGTGCTCATTCTCCTTGATTTATCTGTGGCATTTGACACCGTGGATCACTGTCTTTTAGTTGACATACTTTCTGACATCGGGTTCTTGAACTCTATTCTTGACTGGTTTAAATCTTACCTGTCAGATAGATCTTTTGCAGTGGTCACGGGTGGTCAGACTTTGTCCCTCATTCCCTTATCTGTTGGAGCTCCCCAGGGCTCTGTTTTGGGTCCCATACTGTTCTTTCTTTACACATTGTCTCTAGGAAAACTTATCAGCTCTTTTGGTTTTTCCTATCATCTGTACACCAATGACACTCAACTGTATCTTTCCACCCCTGATCTCTCTCTAGGGCTTGAACAGCAAGTTTCTTCATGTCTTCCAGCTGTCTCTCTGTGGATGTGTCATCAGCATTTTAAGCTCAACATGTCCAAGACAGAACTTCTTGTCTTTCCAACTAAGTCCTCCCTTCAATTCTCTTTCTCTGTTTCTGTTGACAACAACTCTGTTTGTCCAATCCCTGAAGTCTGCAATCTCAGTTTCACTTTTGACTCCTCTCTGTCTTTTATCCACCATATCCAGGCCACAGCCAAAGCCTGCAGATTCTTCCTTTACAATATTTCCAAAATTCATCATTTTCTTTCAGCCTCCACTGCCAAGACTCTGGTCCATGCTGTGGTGGTCTCCCAATTAGACTACTGTAACCTCCTTCTAGCAGGACTTCCCCTCTCTCATATTCTCCCTTTAATTTCTATTCAACATTCAGTGGCATGCATCATTACTTCCGCTCGCTGCTTTGACCATATTTCACCTTTGCTATCTTCTCTTCACTGGCTCCCCATTCCCTTCTGTATTCAATATAAGCTTCAGTTGCTAACTTTCAAAGCTCTGCATGGGCTAGCTCCCCTTTACCTATCTGAACTTCTCTCTCCTTACATTCCCACCCATACCCTCTGTTCTAGTACTCAAGGCCTGCTGTCTCAACCTAGGATCTCCACTGCTCCATCCTGGATTCGTCCCTTCTTGCTTGCCACCCCTCACTCCTGGAACCTTCTTCTCCCTCGAACACAGGTCATTACTTCTTTGTCAACTTTTAAATCTGAGTTAAAGATCACCCTGTTCAGGGAGGCATTCCCAGGCACTGTCTAATATACATATATTTCTTCTATTATTTGGGCAGACAATGGATCTTCTTGTTTAATTGTTTTTAATTGTTCCCTGCTTTAATTAATTTTTATTTTACCTATTGTTTTTTGTATTTTTGGATTGTACACCTTTGGCAGGTTTTTATTTATTTTAATGCTTTGATTATCTCTTTGTACAGCACTCTGTACATTGACAGCGCTTTAGAAATAAACTTTAATAATAATAATAATAATAATAATAATAATGAAGAAACTGCAAAGGCAGGCCTACTGTTGAACATAAAGAAAACAAAAATAATGACCACAAATCTACCCAGACAATGAGGAAATAGAAATAGTAAAAGAATTCTCATACCTGGGATCAAACATTGATAGAAACAGGGACTGCAGTCAGGAAATCAGGAGAAGATTAAGAATGGGGAGAGCAGCTATGAAAGCTGGAAAATATTCTAAAATGCAAAGATATACAACTGAGCACAGAAATCAGAATCATACAAGCCATCATATTTATTCCCTATTACCATGTATGGATGTAAGAGAAGATAGGAAGAAAATCAATTCATTTGTAAAGTGGTGCTGGAGAAGAGTGTTGAGAATGTCGTGGACAGCCAAAAGGACAAAAAAAAATGGGTCCCATAGTAGATCAAGCTGGAAACCTTCCTGGAAGCCATGATGACCAAACTGAGGCTGTTGTACTTTGGACACATCATGAGAAGGGATGACTCATTGGAAAAGACAATAATGCTTGGAAAGGTGGAGGGAAGTAGAAAAAGAGGAAGGCCACATGCTAGATGGATGGACTTTATTAAGGAGGTCATGGGTATGGGTTTGAAAGAATTAAGCAGAGCAGTGGAGGACAAAGGGTCTTGGAGATATCTCATCCATAGGGTCCCCATGGGTCGAGATTGGCTCCAGGGCAGTTAACAACAACAAAAACCTAAAGGTGGGTACCTGGGACAGAATAGGGATTTTATTGTCTACCGCACATCCCAGTGTTCAACATTCTCCCTTCCTGATTTAGCCAGGGTGGTCTCAGAGTTGGAGTCTCCATAGCTATTAGTGTTGGGAGAATTCAATATCTATGTTGACTGCTCTGTCAGGTGTGGCTCATGGTGGGAGCAGTTCATGGCCTCCATTACAACCATGGATCTGTCCCAAGTGGTACCTGAACATACTCATGCAGCTGGGCACACTCTGGACCTTGTTTTCTGTGCTAGGTTACATGATAGTGATCTTGGTGTGGAGGAACTCTCTGCAGTTATGATGTCATGGTCAGATGACAAGTTTAGACTCACTGGGATTCAGAATCTTTGCAGGGGTGGGAGACCAATTAGGATGGTCTACCCCAGAAGGCTGATGGTTCCAGCTGGCTCTTGGGGATTTTTCTGTCACCTCATTAGGCGGTAATGTTGAAGTTCTGGCTGACCTCTGAAACTGAGAAATGGCCAAGGTGGTGGACACAATCACTCCTAAGCATCCCTTCCTATAGAAGAGAGCTAAAGCAGTGCTCTGGTTCTCCAGAGAATTGGCAGTGATGAAGCAAGTGAGATAGAGACAAGAGTGACATTGGCAGAAGACTCGAAGTGAATATGACAGAACATGTGTTCTTCTGAAGGCCTACTGTGTGACTCTGCATGAAGCAAAGAAATTATTATTTTTTCTGCCAACATTACATCTGCAGGAAACCATCCAGAAGAGCTGTTCTGAGTGGTCAGATGTCTATTACACACTTGTCACCAAGTAGAAAATGCAGACCACTCAACAGGCCACTGTGAAGAATTTGCATGGAAATTTGCAGATAACTTTGCTCAGATTTGCTCCAGCTTGGATGTTGTAGTTGAAACGCTGCCAGTGGTGCAAACTTGGCATATGTTTGTCTTATGTTAATGGATATTTTTCAATTTTTGCAGCCCAAGGATGTGGACAGGATCCTTGGAGAGGTAAGAGTAACCACATGTGTATTAGATCTAGTGCTTTGTTACCAGAAGTAAAGTGCATCATGGTCCTAAAATGGAAACCTTTATGCTACCATTTACCCAAGAGAGAGATAGTTACATACATCACTGAAGCAGGTGGTCACATAGGCTTAATTTACTTAGTTTTAGGAGTTGCAAAACAGAAAGATTCACACCTCAAGAGACAGGGAAGCCAGGAAATTTACAACCCGGATGGGTTTTGACAGCAAGAGAGATAAGCTTCATCACCACCCTGCTGGAAACTATCTCTTTCAAGGAAACCTTTAAATGTTTGTTTAGCCCATTGATATACAGCTATCAATCTTTGCCCAGGGCTATTTTCAGGCTATAAATAGTCTACCAAAATTCTTTTTAAGTGTGTCTGATTAGGATTGCTGGTGACACTACATCACTTTGAATTCTGATTCAGCTCTGTCTTGGTCTGTGTCCCCATCCTTTCTCTTGGACAAGTCCACCTTCCCATCTGTTCATCTGGAGCACTCCAGACAGGTAATTATCACCATTAGAAAGCCTTTCATCTCTTAAATACAAAAACTACAGACTTCCGGTGTGATGGCGCCGAGAGAGGACGCAAGTATGAATTCATAGTACTTTGCTACCTCTGCTACAATGGTTCTTGTAGGAACGGGATTGCAAACTACCCATCCACTGTCTTTCTGATATGAAAGATTTTTTGGAGGGAATTGTTGGGGGAGTTTACAGACAGTACTGGGAAGAGATTGGATTTTTGCTACCTTCCACAGAACCAGGGTGTTGTAGGACTCTGAAGATTCCAGCCCTCCCATTGTAGCACTCATTTATTTATATAAATGAGGTCTTGTTGCACACATTTTAAAATAAATGATAAATAGAATGGATGTGTGAGAAGAAAGAAGATAAAGAATAATAATTGCCAACGTATAACTTACCCCTGGATTGTTGTCCTGGTTCTTTAAAAAAAAAAAAAGAAGCGTCTGTTAAGCGTTGGATAATAGAAAAGCAGCATTTCCCATATACGGTAACAGGAAGGGTAGAGAAATGATGTAAAAGACGTAAAGCTCATAACAAGGAAGTGAAAAGACTGAAGACTTGTGGAGAAGGATTAAGGTTGAGAAGAGAACAGAGAGAGAGTGGAGGAAAGAGTTGGACTGCTAGAGAGGCCAAAATAGTAAAAGACAAGAGCCAAGCCGCAAAGGGCAGTGCGTATTAAGGCAGCCTGAAGTGACGCGAGACACGAGATGCGAGACGAGTGACTTGTTGCAAGCAACGAGCGGTGAGCGGCTTGAGAGGTTTGCGATGGCGAGCGGAGGACAGCTGGAAGCGATGTGAACAGCAGGAAGCAGCAAGGCGCCCTAAAGTGATGAGAGACAGAGAGACAGGGAGTGACGGAGGGCAGCGAGTGGTGAGTGGTTTGGAACGACAAGATGGTTTTGAACGACGAGCGACTCATTGCCGAAGGTTGTGGAGGAAGACGGCTTGAGGCTTGAGGTTTGTGGCAGTGAGCGGAGGACGGACTGAGGCAGTTGAGGACAGTGAGCAGTGGGTGGCGAACAGCTGGTGACTATCTGCGATTCCAAGTAACAAGTTGTATGTATGACAGACTTGAAGTGGCTCAAGGCAAGTGAGAAGAAGTGAAAACTAGAAAAATTAATATCGCATGGTGTGAAAGTGATGAAGTGAGTGAAAAAAATATATTATAATAATGAAAAGCAAGTAGAATTTATGAGGTGAATAATTGATAGAGGTCAGTGGCTGATAAACAAATATTGCAATAGGAATAGGAATGGGTGTTTGTATCTATGTTGTTTTATAGAAAAAGAGAAAAAATTAAAGTAATATTTAAAGAAGAAGAAAGTGAAAATTAAGGAAGAAGAAGTAGAAATAAAGAAGGACAAAGAAGGCTTAACTTTAAATGGAAACAAGAGAAGCACGGAAAGCTAGAGAAAAGTAAGGATAAAGTATTCTTGGATAAAGATATAATATATATATACATATATATAGAGAGAAAAGGTGAATAGAATAGAATATTGATCGAAGTAACAGAGGTGTTTATAAATGCTGTATATCGTATAGAGTTTAGATATATAAATATATAAACATATAGATATATATTAATAATTCTATTTGTCTAAAGATAAGAAAAGAAAATAACGGGGAAATAAGGGTATATGGTGTGTGTATATATATATATATATATATAGAATAATAGAATAAAAGTGTCATTAGAGATATTGTGAAAGGTCTAGGGGATTTATGTGAATATAAGTGATTTAGTAAAGGATCTAGGAGATTTATGGGAATATAATTGATTTAGTGATTGTAATTGTAATTGTAATTGATGACTGGGTTATATAGTTATATAGTGATTATTATTATTTTATTTGGTTAGAGTGAAAAAGTTGAGATTATGGCTACATCAAAGAAAAGCTTGACTCAAACTCAGTTATCTGTTCAAAGAAGGGGATCCTCAGATGATTCAATTAAGATAATAGACCCAGTATTGCAACTGGTGGAAGAAATGTGCTGGATAAGACAAGAAATAAAGGAAAATAGACAAGAAATGAAAGATGATTTAAGAGACTCTAGTCAAGAGATTAGAGGAGAAATCAAAGAAACTAGATCTGAGATAAGGAAGGATATAAAAAAGAACTGGATAATATTAGTAAGAAAATTGAGAAAATGTCAATAGATATTAATAAGAACCAAAGAGAAGTGGATAAAGTAAAAAAAAAAGAACTGAGGTATTGGAAAATAATCTTATAGAAAACAAGAAGAAAATAGAAGGACATGAACAAATGAGCTTCGTTATAGGGAATGTTGCATTAAAATAAGAGGCCTGCCAGAGAAAAGTAATGAAAACCTCATTCTCAGAGTAATCCCGGGATTAGCAAAGTTAATTGATATGTCTGAAGATTCGCTAGAAAAAGACGTGGACAAAATATTTCGAGTTAACTCTATACAAGCAAAGGAAAGAAGAATTCCACGAGACATGGTCATTTGTTGGACTAGAACCAGAATAAAGGAAATGTTAATACAGAAATGTTACAAATTTAAAATAATAATGGAAGATGTTGAAATTAAAATTTTTAAGGATGTGCCACCACATATTATGTTGGAACGACAAAAATATAGAAATCTGACGCAGTTACTAAAGAATATGGGAATACTTTTTAAATGGGACAGAATGGAAGGACTTTCCTTTACATATAAACAGAAAAGATACAAGATTGATAATGAAATTAAAGCAAAAGAAATGGAACAGAAACTTAGAGAAGATTATAATGCAAAAGATGAAGGAAATGGAGAAAGAACTTTAGTGAGAGAGTGGAGATCTAAAAGATATAAAGGGAAAAAGGAAGAAGAAGGATTAAAAGAAAAGGAAGATTTGAAAAGAGGGAAAAATACTGAAGAAGAAGACTTGATTAAAGACAAAAAGGATAGCTCGAAATTGGAGGGTGAAGAGGAAAGTGAAGAGGAAGGAGCAGAACCGTGAAGTAAGAAAGAACTGAAGAGAGGAAAGAAAAAACATGAATTGAAAGGAATAAGATTCCTCTTTTTTCAGTATTGTCACTGTGGGAAAAATAATAATAAAATAAAGTAAAACAAAACAAAATAAAATACAGTTAAGGGGTGGAAGTGGTGGCACAACATCAAAAAAGAAGAAAGAGAAGAAGATAGTGAAGGAGGTATAGTAGAAGATATATAGAAAATAAGACTACAAGAAAATAAAATTATAAAAGTCATGGTGAAATTAATATCCTGGAATGTAAAAGGTATCAATTCAAAATATAAGAGGAGTATGGCATTTCATCAACTAGAAAAGTTAAAGAGTGATATCACTTGTATCCAAGAAACAAAAATAAGAGAAAAAGATGCTAAATATATTAGAAATCCTAAATTAGGATTGTCATATATATCAGCTGCGAAAAAGAAGAAGAAGGGAATAGTAATTTTTGTAAACAAAAAATATCAATCTAAACAGATTTTTAGTGATAATGATGGAAACTATTTGGGAATTGAAGTTAAAATAGAAAATTGGAAGATACTGGTGGTGGGGATTTATGCTCCACTTGAAAATAAAGATCAATACTTCGTAAAAATATCAAATGAGCTTAAGAAATTAAACTATAATGACCTAATTTTGTTGGGGGATTTCAATGCGGTATGTGATCCCAAAGTAGATAGAAAATCATTAGAAGGAAGGAAAATTCGATCAAATCAAGGGAAGCTACCATTATCCTGTTTTGAATTAATAGAAGAATTTGGTTTGACAGATGTATGGAGACATAAATCTAAAAAATCTGAAGGTTATACTTTTTTTCCAGAGGTCCATAATTCATTATCGAGAATTGATCTATTTTTAGTTTCAAAAAACTTGGTACCTAAAATAATGACAATGGAGATACTAAACAGATATGTTTCAGACCATAACCCTATAGAAGTGAATATGAAAGTAAGTAAGAAGGAATTCACTTGGAGACTAGATGAAAATCTACTTAAAATTAAGGATAATGTGAAGAAGATAAGAGGCATTAGAATATTACTTCAAAGAAAATAAGACGGAGGAAGTGTCAAGTAAACTTATATGAGAAGCCAGTAAGGCGGTTATAAGGGGAGAATTTATTAAATTACAAGCGGAAGTAAGAAGAAAGGAGAAAGAAAAAGAACAAAAACTAAATGAGGAATTAAGATCAAAAGAGAATGAATGGAAAATGACAGGAGATAAACTGAAATGTAAAATTGAAAATTTAAGACAACAACTAAAAGAATTAACAATTAAAGAAATAGAGACTAAAATGAGATATGTAAGACAAAAAATTTTAAATTGGGAAATAAAGCAGGTAGATTACTGGCAAACAGACTTAGGAGGGAAAAAGAGAAGAAAATTATAACAGAGATAAGTAATAACAGAGAAATAATTATAGATCAAGAAAAAATAAAAAAATTATTTAAAGATTACTATGATAAAATGTATAGGAAATTAGAAACAAGAGAAAATGAAAAGGAAAAAGTGAGAAAATACTTGAAAGAGCAGAAGATAAATAAAATAAATGAAGAACAGGTAGAAAGGTTAAATCAAGCAATAACAACTAAAGAAATTACAGAGGTGATTGAGAAAATGAAAAAGAGAAAGGCTCCTGGCCCGGATGGTTTAATGGCGATTTATTATAAGAAATTTGTTAGTATCTTGGTTGAGCCATTAAAAGAAATGATGAATAAGATAAAGGACGAAGGTGTACCAGAGTCTTGGAAGGAAGCCTGGATATCATTAATCCTTAAAGAGGAAAAATCCTGTCTGGAATTGAAGAATTTTAGGCCAATATCCTTGACTAATACCGATTATAAAATTTTCACATCTGTAATAGCTAATAGGTTAAAAGGATTATTGGTTTCAATAATACATGAAGATCAGAACGGATTTATATCGAATAGACAAATTAAGAATAATATGAGAATAGTAATATAATAGAACATTTTGAGAATAATAATAATAAAAAGTTAGCACTAGTACTGTTGGATGCTGAATAAGCATTCGACAGGGTTAATTGGTGTTTTTTGTTAGAACTAATTAAGCTTATGGGAATGGGAGACACATTCAATAAATAGATTCAGGAAATATACAAGGAACAAAGAGCTCGGATAATAATAAACTATGAAAAAACAGAAAAAATTAATATTGAAAGAGGGACCGGGCAAGGATGCCCACTTTTGCCTTTACTATTCTTACTAGTACTTGAAGTACTAAATAACAAAATAAGGAGGAATTCAGAAATTGAAGGAGTGAAAGTAAAACATCAAATTTATAAGTTACAAGCATTTGCGAATGATGTAATTTTCTTTTTAGAAAACCCAAAAGAAAATATAAATAAATTAATTAGAGTTATAGAAGAATTTGGCGAGGTCGCAGGATTTAATATTAACAAAGATAAAATGGTAATACTAACTAAGAATATGAATGAGAGAGAAGAATCAGAGTTGGAAGAGATTTCAAAATTGAAGATTTGAGAAAAAAGTAAAATACTTAGGGATAATTTTGACTAAAAGGAATATAGATTTATTCAAAAATAACTATTTGAAATGTTGGGAAGAGTCCAAAAAAGAGTTGATGAGATGGTCAGGAAAAAAACTATCCTTTTTATGTAAAATTGAACAGTCAAAATGGTATTGCTACCAAAATTAATGTTCTTATTTCAAAATATACCTATAATAAGTGATGAAAATTATTTAGATACTTGGCAAAAAGAAATATTAAAATTTGTCTGGGAAGGAAAGAAAGCCAGGATAGGATGGAAATTATTGACCGAAGAGAAAATAAAAGGTGGATGTGGTCTTCCAAACCTTAAATTATATTATAGGGCCTCTTGCCTTAATTGGATAGAGGAATGGGTTAGCTTAAAAAATAAAAGGCTATTAGAAATAGAGAAATCTCAATTGAGGTTTGGCCTCCATGCCTATATGATATATAATAAACTTAAAAGTAACAAAGACTTTTCACACCATTTTGTAAGAAACGCTTTATTAAAAATTTGGTTAAAAATAAAGGAACAATTTTATACACATATCCCCAGTTGGACATCTCTGCAGGAAGCTTTCTTTAATAGATCTAAAATGGAAAAAAGATCTTGGTTAACATACAAGGATTTAATTAATTGGAAAGGAGAAATGGGAGACTCTTTAAAGACTAGAGAAGGATTAGGTAAAGAATTTAAAGACAACTGGTTTTTATATATGCAGATAAATGAAAGATTCAAGGTTGACAAAAATACTCTAGGTATATTAAATACACAAAATGAATTGGATAAAATATTCTTTGACAAAAATAAAGGTCATATTGAAAAATATTACAGGATATTGCAAGGTAGGAATTTAGAAAATGAAAAAATAAAACATTCTATGATAAAATGGGCGCAAGATATAGGTAAGCCTATAGATCTAAACAAGTGGGAAAAGGCATGGCTTGATACCAATAAATTTACGAGATGCCAGGATTATAAAGAGAACTATATCAAGATGTCTTTCAGGTGGTACTTGTCTCCGGAAAAACTAAATAAACTATATAAAAATGGAAAAGATAAATGCTGGAAATGCAACAAATCAAGAGCAAATTTTTATCACATGTGGTGGGCTTGTGCAGAAGCTCAAAAAATTTGGAAAAAGATAAGGGAAGTGATATCAAAAATTTACAAAGTAGAGATACCATTAGAGCCAACTTTTTTTTGTTAAATATGTTAGACACAGTAGAGAAAACCTTGGAAAAAGATAAAAGGCAGATCTTACTTTATATGATAACAACTGCTAGAATATTATTTGCTGGAAAATGGAAACAAACAACTATTCCCACTATAAGTGAATGGAAAAGGATGACTTGGGAAGCTATGGAATCGGATATTCTGACTGGTTTATTAAATGATAAAGAGGAAGAGGAAGTGGTTAGAGGTTGGACAGCTTTTAAGGAATACTGTGATAAAGAAGGATGTGAATGAAAACAAATTATGAGGATTGATATGGGAAACTTAAATATGATTTGATTGAATAAAGATATTAATTTGGTAAAGATATCAGGAATGTCAAGGGATAAATATAGGGGGGGAAAGAGTTTTATATAGTAGAGGGGTAAAGGAAATTTGTTATGACTTTAGGCAATTATACATTTATTTGGAAGATGATAACAATATTTTGTAACATTTGGAATTATATTAAAAATGTATGTAGGATGTAAATGTGTGAATGGCTAGATTAAGTGTAGAAAGATGTGTGCGTGTGAGAATAGGTAGTGTTATGTATTTGTATTTGTATCTGTGAAATGTAATGTGTTTTGTTGTTCTTGTTTTTGTCTTATGTTTTATGTTGTATATGTTACAATTATTAATAAATTTAATAAAAAAAAGAAAGCCTTTCATCTATCCCATACTAACTTGTCTTACTCCTGAGACCTTGTGTGAGTGTGTGAACATATGTTTTTGTATGCTTGATCCCTTAATAAAAATATAAATTAATTAATAAAACCCTTGTCTCTACACATCTAGTCCCTCAGCCATCTTCATAAACACTGGGTTTGCCTCCTGCTAACTATTTGAGCTAATATTAAAATCCCCCTATGAAAATTCATGTTCATTGAAAAACCCTTTCCTTCCCTTTCTTAGAAAGTGTAACCAGTCTTTTAAAATTTTGAGGACCCACTGCAGGGATAAGTGTTTAAGTTGTGGGGATAGATAGGTGGCTTTTGCAAAAATCCTGCCCCAGAAAGCAAGTTAGAGGACAGTCCTCTGAGAAAGGTTGTCAGGGCTCGAGAGCCATGTTAGTTTATAAATGGATCTTTAAGAAGTAGAAAACCCTGCACATGTGTCAAAAAGGACCTGTAGAGAACATTTTAGCTCTACAAATAAATAAAGGATAGAGAATGATCCTCCAGGTGGAAAAGATGTGGTAGAATGTGCAAAAAAAATGTGGTTGGAGTAATGAAAAGAGAACCTTTGTTTCCCCTTGAAGGAACCAAATCTTGCAGACTTTATAGCTTTGTGTTGTGAGAACCAGGAGTTTCTAGTTTCTCTTTCTGGTTCAATAATCATGTTAAATTTTGTGATTTTGTTATAGCAACCGATCAAGCTAGTGCCTTATGAGTGTACAAATCATACAGGCACAAAAGAGCTAGTGTCTTGTTAAGTTAAAACCAGGTAGTTAGTGTGGTTCCTGAAGAAAACTAAGGGGGGATGCAGACCCTGGGCCACCCTGGAAAACAGAGAATTGAGGCTCAGGCTGCCAGATGTGTCAGCCCTGATCCTCCCTTTCGCCGCCTGGTAAAGGAGTGCCAAAACACCATACGGCTCTTTTGCACCTTTTCTGTCACAGTGTGTAAAAACGCTGTGCTGGGAGGACGTCCTGACAGCTTGAGTCATGATGACATCCTTGGGAAGGGGTTGGGGTGCCCAGCATGTGGCTGCCCCTCCCCTCCCCTGCCTCCAAGATGGTGCTTTGCACCATCTGTAGAGGCCCAACAACCCTGTACAGACCAGCCAAAAGGGCCAGCTCCGGCTGCCCCAATTCTGCCCTGATGCCACCATCATGCCGCGTGCCCTACCGCACGGCAGGTAGCATCAGAGTGCTCCCTTGGCACAGTGTTCAGACATGCTGTGTCAAAGGAGCACAAAAAAGCTGCCATGGTAGCAGCAAGGACAACTTTTTGCCAATCTAAAAAGGAATGGCATTTGCCAGCTATTTTTAAAGTGGTAAAGTGCCAGATCAGGGCCAAAGCGTGGGATTGCTGTGGTCCCGATATGGCAAGGAAAGGGAAGGGGTGGGACACCTCCCCTTAGGAGCTGTCTGTTTAGAAGGAGGATCCTTTGTCTCCCTGGCTTGATTTCTATAAGTGAGGCTTTAGCTGCTAAGATACCCACTTCAAACTATGAGTTTTGTCTCATTTGTTTTGTCTTTCATTCAGTTTTAAAAAGAGCTCTTGCTTGATTTCAGATTGGCTAAAACTTCTGTTTTTCCCCATGGACTTCAATCCACTTCAGATGTTAAAGCTGACTATTTTGCTCAACGATCCTGCTACTAGTATATCTTCCAAGGAACATGGCCATGATGAAGGCTTCAATTGACTGAATTGTTTGCCTAGATGAAAAAAGAGCCTTTGCTGAAAATCCCAGCAGCCAGAGACCAGCATATTAAAAGGATTGCATATCCCATTCTCCATAGCTTAATATAGGTTTAGAATAGTTTGCATCTAGGAGTTGTTGTTTGTGTGTTTTGCCTGTTTGCTTTAGATGCAGACTCGAGGGGAAAAGGCAGCCCCTCTTCTGTGTTTTGTCTGTTTGTTTTAAAGTAAATAAATCTAAAAGGGAGGAGAGACATTCCCTCCTTGTCCGAGTCCTTTGTGTGGAGATTCCCCCCCCCTTCTTCTTTGCTTATCTGCCTTTAGTTGGGAAAATGGAGGATGGAGTTTCATTGTCCTTTTCAGACTACAAGAGGCATGTATGCTTGCATATTTGTTTCATACTTTCTGGGTTTCCTACTGCATGGCCCATCATCCTGAAAAAGGCAGCATGACCATGCTTCTCTTTGATGTTTCTGGGTGAGATGCAAAGGTTTACTCCTTCTCCTCTGCTTTTCTGCCTTTTGTTTACTTCTGTATTGCATAACCCATCGGGCAGGCATGGGGCTTGCTAAAACAGATTTTCTCATTTCCTTGCTGTTGAGTATTCTTCCTTTCAGAGGTGATACAAGAAAGCCTGAAGGAGAGTAAGGCCTTGGCCAATGGGCTTGTTCTTCGGGCCTAAGCAGACGACTAAAACAGTCGTCTTGGAGGCCCGGAAGAGGAGGAGCCACCACACGCGCGGCGCTCCTTCCTCTTCCTGAGGTCGCCCTGAGCGCTTCCGGGCCACCGGACGGCCGGCGCGTTCAGAGCGACCTCCCTCCGCAGCGACCGGACGCGCTGCGGAGGATAAGTCAGAGAAAGTGCGCCCGCCGCTTTTAGGGCGCACTTTTTCTGACTTATGAAAGGAGCGCCAATTTGGCGCTCCTTTCAGGGTCGCTCCAGGAGCGCCGCGGTGTGGCTGCCATAGCCCTGCGGCGCTCCGGACCAGGGCGCTCCAAACGCCCTGGTCTGCATCCCCCCTTCGTCAGGAAGTTAGGTTTGGGGTCTGTTTGGCTGAAATGATTATCATTCTGTAACTTATATTTTAAGTTTGTGCCTGGTGGACCAGTTGTCCTCCATTTCTTATTCTTTAATGCTCTTTGCTTTATAATAAATATTTTTCTTTTGTACCCTGTCACCTTCTTAATACCTTTTAACAGCCTTAGCTCAGCTAATGTCTGTTCTGATTGTAGGTTACCAGTATAAGGCCCAGCAATGTCCCAGTGCATTGCTGTAGTGTGACAATTTAAATCATTGGGTGGTGGCAGCAAGTTGTTTGTTTGTTTTTTATTAAGGGGTCTCAAAGAGTCCCATCCAACTCAGTGGAGTGATGTGTGACTATAGAGAACCTTCACACACCCAACTCTACTATTCTTTTCTACCCCAAACCAAGGAGGATGGTTTTAAACCAATGCTTGTCACCAGTAATGTACTGGATGAGGGAAAACAGATTGAAACTTAATCCAGACAAAACAGAGATACTCTTGGTCAGTCAGAAGCTAGATCAGGGAATTGGGACTCAGGGGGGAAGCAGACGAGGGCGTCCAGGACGCCCTGGGCCGGCGCGCCGCGGGGCCACAGCCTCCGCACCTCGGCGCACCGGTGGCGTCCCTGGAAGGAGCGCTAAATCAGCGCTCCTTCCTCAAGACAGCGAAAGTGCGCCCTAAAAGCGGCAGGCGCACTTTCGCTGTCTTTTCCGCCGTGGCGCGTCCGGTCGCCGCGGCGTGAGGTCATCCCCGGAGCGCCGGCCGTGCGGAGGGCCGGCAACTTCAAGAGTGACCTCAGGGAGAGGAAGGGGCACTGCTCGTGCGGCTGCCCCTCCTCTTCCCTGCCCAGAAGACGACTCTATTAGTCGTCTGCCGAGGCCCTCAGTTAGATGGGGTTATACTCCTCCTGAAAGTTCAGGTTCACAGTTTGGGTTTACTCCTGGACTCAGCTTTGAGGCCTAGGTTTCTTCAGTGACTAAGGCTGCTTTTACACATTTAAAGCTTGTGCACCAACTGCATCCATTCCATGAGATACTAGATACTTTTTTTCTTTTTAAATTTTATTTTATTCTTTTAATTAGTGATTTATTTTAATACTGTATTAGTTTAATACTAATTTAATGCTCTCTTTTATATGTTTTAATGGTGTTGTTCTGTGAAATTGTAAGCTGCTTAGAGTCCCAATTTTGGGGTAAAAACATTATTATTATTATTATTATTATTTCAAAATAATAATTTCAACTTTTGAAATTTGCAAAGTTGGAAATTTTGGCAAATTCTAATTCTAAAAAAAGAACAAAAACATTTTTCTCCTATCCCTATATGTATATGGAATGTGGCTTCCACTGAGCTATTCCTTGTTGTCCAGTGAGTCCTTTACAACATGGTTGGGAATCATGTGGTCCACAAATCCTGGAGCCCAACAGAGGGAAAGAAATCCTTGCAATTAGTTTGAGTACCTCCCATCTCTGCTGAAATTCTTTAGTTAAAGAAGGAAGATGAATAAAGTCATTGGTCTTGTTTTTCTCTCTGTAACAAACTACAGTGGGGATGAGAAACAGCCCCTGTAGCTTGGTCACCTCCTTCCTTCCTCTTCCATGGCCATTTAATAACTGTCGCAGTGTACAGTCATTGAGAGGGAGAGGGATGGAAGGATGGAAGGGAGATATTGTCAACTACTGGGAGGAGGTTTTAGACAGTAGTTTCACAGGTCCTGGGAAGAGGTTTGGGACAGAGTGATTTGTGCCCCCTCCAAAAGATGACATGTGTATGTATAACTTTGAGTTACATGCCCATATGTCACTAACAGGATTCAGACCATAGCGCTTTCATTTTCTGAGCCAGAAGTAACCTTTCTATTTCATCCAAATGGGCTTGGTTTTGTTCCAAAGGGGTCCTGGGGTTGGAAAATCCAACCAAGCAGAATCTGAACTATAACAGATGTATCCAAGGGATTGATCCCTTTTCCCAAAAGGTTCACCACTATGGATAACTGCTTCATAGTTTGGATAACACCTTTACAGTACAGATTAAACCCAACAGTGGGTTAACTGTTCTACTAACATAGAAGTCACCAGCTGTCACTGCTTTCTATGCTAAGTCCTTTTTCCCAGTCCTTAGAAAATATGCAAAGAACTGGACCAGGGATCTCTTGCATTCAACGCATCTATTGCTTAAATATCCCTTTCTTTGCACTATATAAGTGTAGTCCCTTTTATTTATTCAATGTTGCTTGTATCAAAGAAACTAAGGTTCTATTTATTTTGGGGTAAGTCAGTCAAAATATAGATCTCATAAACAGTGTCTCTATATTGCAAGGAGCAAAAGCTACTAAGTATATCAAGACTGTACTGTGGAGTAGTAATACAAATGCATTACAGTTTCCATAATGACATTTTTTGATACCTTCCAACATTCTTGATCTTTTTGTTGTTGTTGTTGTTGCTTCTTCCCAAGGGAGGAAATGAACCAGTGGGGGGAAAAACAGTGTCTTAGCAGCATTTCACAGTTATTCAAAATTATGAATTCTGACTGACTATCAGATGCTAAATCAGTAGAAACTGGCTGTACAATGATTGCCAATTGAGCAGCAAACCTCTTTAATGTGGCTTGGATCTCTTCTCAGCAAACTGTTCAATCTATTTAATACCAGCACTGCATTACCCAAGATGTAGAACAGTTTTCTATTTACTGAAATGCTAGCAGCATTATATTGCTTCCTCATGAACACTATCTAAATTAACACCCACCACTGCTGTTGCACTTCAAGGAAAGAAACATTTACTTCCTCTTCAACCTTTTGAAAATACAAAAAGAATGAGCCAGAATATAAATAACAAACATCAATTTGAAGAATATTTCAAGTTTCACTCACTGGAGAGGAAAAAAAAAGGTTGCAAACATGATTTGATTCTGCAGAGAAAATGGCTTTATAGTGATTATCACCAGCTTTCTCTTTGTGCCTCAAATAAAATTTTGAGAATAGAACCACAATGAAGAATAGAGTCTTTGGGCCTTTGCCGACTGCTAGAAATAGTGCAAATTGAGTCCACTTTAAGGGTTAGGGTTAGGGAATCATGGGAACTGTATTTTATTGTGGCACCAGAGCTCTCTGACAGAGAAGGCTCAATGTCTCAGGAAAAAAAATTCCCATGATTCCCTAGCACTAACTCTAACCCTTAAAGTGGACTCAATTTGCACTATTTCTGGCAGTCTGCAAAGGTCCTTTGGCAAACAAGAAGACTGCTGATACAGAATCTCCATTGGGAAGCAGAATTGTGGTTAGTTTATAGAAAAAACAAAATGGGAACTGTATATAGCTTGCTTCTTGTTGTCACCAAGGTTTGGGAACAGACTACAATTAGTTATGTTTTACAAATCATATCCTCTATAGATAAGTAAGTAAATAAGTAAGCAAGTAAACTTTATTCTTGTATCCCGCCTTTTGCTTGTTAAGCAATCAAGGCGGCTAAAAAACAGTTACTCAAAATGAGCATACAACATAAATTATGACATAAAACAAATTACCCCCCTTTAAAATTACATATAATTTTATAAATTAAAATAGCTGGCGTATTCAACAGTAATTATAAAACCACCCCAGTAATTATAAACAGTAATTATAAAACCACCCTAGTAGGTATAAATAACAAACATAAAACTTATAAATCTAAAACATAAGAACATAGAATTATAGAATTATGTCATTCTAAAAAAGGGAGAGGGAGAGACATCCGATAGATAGGTCTGATCCTGTGGGTTGGTGGGACTTCAATATGATCAGTTCCACATGCAGGTGGCATTGGATCCCTTCCTTTCTTGGAGCTGCCAGCAATCTGAGTTGTGGTTGGACATGATGGTTGGGGCTTCCCCTTATAATTGGTGTGACAGCGTTTTCTTGCCACTGGTCAGCCAGTCTAAAGGGACCTTTTCAAGGCATGCCATGGCCAATAGGAGAGCTACAATTGTCTGCTGGGAGTTCAGTGAGAGTAAATGCAGGAGACAGAGCTGCAGGTATGACCATCGCTGTGGCACATGCAGGGGGAACCACTCCAGATCCTCCTGCTTTAGAGGTAAATGGGGGTGGGTGGGCCTGGGGGCCTTAACCAAGGAGGTCGGTGGGAGCAAAAGGCTCCAACATCCATTAAATTGGGTGTCTTATTTGCTTGGTTGGTGATTTATTCCAAGTGGCGCAGTCCTGATTATTTGCTGCAAGGTTTCACTGAAAGTTTTCACATTCCATACACAGGTGAGAGGACATTCTGCTTTGCACCCAGTTCCAAATCATCAGTTGAGTTGCGGGAGATGGTGTGAGACAAACTGGCTAAGGAGCTGTGGGTGAGTAGAATCTCTGGCTCCCTCAGGGAACTCCCTATCTCAATGCTCCAGCTATTGCCTCTGGGTGTCATGCTAAAGAAGGCTCCAGGGGAGTACCAGTTGATCCATAATTTGTCATACCCCAAGGGTGAATCTGGTAATGATGTGTCATGCCCTGCCTGGAGGAGGACTCAGAGGATGAGCCAGAACCTCCTCTGGGACCTGAACTTGCAGCTGTGGAGCCTCAGCCCGACCCTAGTTTTGCTTTGCCACCTTCAGCAGAGCCTCCAGCACAGCCTATGGTCTCCCAGGAGACTCTGCAGCGAAGCCTCCTGGCAGCAGAACCTTCAGACATGGAGGAGAATCAAGGGATAATACTTACCTTCAGCCAGGGTCAAGCAGAAAAGAAGGGCCTTTGGCATTTGAGGAGACTATGAAAAACACCAGAGCAATCAGCCTCAGCTGAGCTCCTGCAGCTTGGTAATTTAAGCAGGTGCAGAAGGTCTGCCCCGGTGCTAGAGATTATCTGAGCTTCCTAGAGAAAGCCAATGTCTCTGGTTCTTGTTATTCCATGGCCTGAAACTTTGAATCTCGGACTGTGACTTATCTTGAACTTCTGGAATCCTTGACCTTCGTAGTGCCTTATCATTCTGTCTATCTGGAATCCTAGACCTTTGGACTGCTCGACCATTCTCTGGCTGGGCCTTTGGCTTGGTAATATGGACCTTTGCTTTCTTGCTTTGCATCAGGCAAAATAATTTGGTTACTTTCAATCCTCACAAGAAGCTGATATCAGCACTCTTGTGGTTTTCCTGGAAATGATGCAGTTGACCCAAACTTAGCTACAGAATGGAATGAACGGTCTTAGATGGGGACCACAGGATGTTATTGGGGAGGAGGACACTTCACACACAAAGGAGGTAGACAGCTGGAGAAACGTCACACAGAAGTAGGGAAACCAGGGTACGTTCTAGGAGCTTGTAGCTACAGAATCAATTTGAAGCTCTCTCCCATATCAAGGATGAAGAGGAAGAACAGCAGGGATAGCCCTCAGGGGACCCTGAGAGTACCACCACAGAGAACAGCCACAGCTAAGCCTCAGAGGAGCATGTGGTGGGGGGGGACTCCTTGTTGAGAGATACAGAAGCAGTGGTTTGTGGGCCTGACAGGATGTCCCAGGAGGTGTGTTGTCTCTCTGGGGCAAAAATCCATGAAGTGACAGCGAAGCTGATAAGACTTGTCAAGCCTACTGACCATTACCCCTTCCTCTTGTTCCATGTGGGAACCAATAATACTGCAAGGCATAGCCTTCAGAATATCAGAAGGGAATATTAGGCTTTGGGTAGGAAGCTGAAAGAGCTGGATGCACATGTTTTAATCTCATCTCTTCTCCCAGTTGAAGGGCATGGTCCAGGAAGGGAGAGGGAGATGGCAGATGTGAATAACTGGCTCCATAGATGGTGTCGCCAAGAACGATTTAGGTTCTTGGATCATGGGCTGTGGTTCCATGAGGGTGGACTACTAGCAAGAGATGGGCTGCATTTCACACCAGTTGGCAGAAGCGGTTTTGCCAGTAGTCTCAAACATTTGATCAGAAGGGCTTTAAACTGAGTCATGTTGGAGAGGGAGATGGTATCTTGGAAGGTATCTTGGAAGGCAGGAGTAATAATAGTCAAAGTGTTATAGAGGGAACAAGGCAAATGATGCAAGGGTCCAACAGTGGGAGGCAAAAAACCTCACACAGGCAGCAAGTGGAGAGGACCCATGCTCTTTGATGTCTCTACACCAGGGGTAGGCAACCTTTCCCCTTTAAGGGTCGAGGGACTCCTGCTCCCAGAATCCCAGGAGCTATTGGCCAACATGGGACTATTGGCCAACATGGATGAGGCTTCTGGGAGCTGAAGTCCCTCGACCCTTAAAGGAGAAAGGTTGCCTACCCCTGCTCTACACTAATGCACAGAGCATGGGAAATGAACAAGATGAACTTAAACTCCTAGCACAACAAAGCAAATACAATATAATAGGTATCACTGAAACCTATTGGGGTGAGTCTCATGATTGCAATGTTGGAATAGAGGGGTATAATTTTTTTTAGAGAAATAGGCCAAACAGGAAAGGAGAAGGAATAGCATTATATGTCAGGGATGTTTACTCCTGTGAAGAGATCCAAGACTTAAATCCTGGAAATCAGGTGGAGAGTATCTGGATAAAAATTAAAGGGGAAGGAAACAGTAGAGATTTTATTATGGGCATCTACTACAGACCCACAAGTCAGACTGAGATGTAGCAGTGATGGGTGATGTAAGGAGAGATGGAGTAGTGATGGGTGACTTCAACTATCCTGTTATTTGCTGGAAGTCAAACTCAGCCAATACTTCAATGTCTAGCAAATTCCTCACTTGCCTTGAAGACAATTTCATTGTCCAAAAGGTGGAAGAGGCAACAGATCACAAACTATGCATTTGAAAAATCAAAGTAAAACTCAAGAAGAGCACAAAACCAGACATCATACCAAAATATGATTTGAACACAGAATTCATTAACAATATAAGGAACAGATTTACAATACTAAGTATAATAGATCATGTACCAAAAGAGCTTTGGTCTGAAGCCAAAGACATAATAAAAGAAGAATGCATAAAGACACTTCCAACAGACAAAAGGAAAGTGAAGAAACCATGGATGACAGATAAAATGCTGCAAGCAATAATTGAAAGAAGATAAACAAACAAAAAGGAGATAAGAATAAACTAAGAAACATGAACACAACAGTACAATGGCTAGAGTGCAAAGATAAGGAAAATTATTACAATGACAAATGTAGAGAAATAGAAGACAACAACAAGAAGGGAAGAATGAGAGACCTATTCCACAAGATTCGAGAAATCAAGAGAAAGTTCAAGCCAAGGACTGGGATGCCCTACAACAATGAAAATAACATAATTCAAGACCAGAAAAAAAACATAAAGACGTTGGATGCAATACACAGAAAAACTATACAAAAGAGATGACAAAATTTAGGACACATGGAATGAAGAGCAATATGATGGTGAACCACAAATTCTAAAAACTGAGGTGGAAGCTGCAATATAAAAAATGGCAAAAATCAAGACTCCAGAAACAGATGATACACCAATAGAACTGCTGCAATCCACATTGACAGAGTCAACTCTAGTGCTAACCAACATATGTCAACAGATATGGAAAACAAAACAAAGGCCAACAGATTGGAAGTGATTGATATACATCCCCATCCACAAAAAATGAGACACAAGAGAATGCAGCATCTATAGAACCATAACACTAATCTCCCATGTAAGCTAAAAATACTGTAACATAGGGGGGTTGCAGACTGCCAGAAATAGTGCAAATTGAGTCCACTTTTAGGGTTAGGGTTAGGGAATAATGGGAACTGTATTTTATTGTGGCACCAGAGCTCTCTGAAAGAAAAGGCTCAAGGTCTCAGGAAAAAAAACAATTCCCATGATTCCCTAGCACTAACCCTAAAAGTGGTTACTAAAAGTGGGCACTAAAAGTGGACTCAATTTGCACTATTTCTGGCAGTCTGCAACCCCCTATAGACTCCATCCACACATGGAGAGAGAAATGCCAGAGGTCCAAGCAGGGTTCAGGAAAGGAAGAGGCACTAGGGATCACATTGCAAATATACAATGGCTAATGGAGCATAGCAGGGAGTTCCGAAAGAAAATCAGCATGTGCTTTATAGACTACAGCAGAGCTTTTGACTGCATAGATCATGAAAGACTATGGAATGACATGGGAGTGTCAACACATCTGATAGTCCTAATGAATAATCTGTATTCAGGGCAAGAGGCAATTCTCAGGACAGAACACAGAGAAACAGAATGGTTCCCAATTGGCAAAGGGGTCAGATAAGGCTGCATCATCCTATCACCCTACCTTATATGCAGAACATATTGTAAGGAAAACAGGCTTGGACATGGAAGAGGGAGGAGAAGAATAGGAGGAAGAAATATCAACAGTTTGAGATATGCTAATGATATCATAATATTAGGAAGTCAGGAAAAGATTAAGAATGAGGCTATGAAAGAACTAGAAAAGATCCTAAAATGCAAAAACATGCAACTCAGCACAAAAATCAGAATCATACAAGCCATTGTATTCCCTATTACCATGTATGGATGTGAGCGCTGGACAGTCAAGAAAGAAGACAGAATCAACACATTTGAGATGTGCTGCTGGAGAAGAGTGCTGAGGATTCCATGGACAGCCAAAAGGAGAAACAAATGGGTCCTAGAGCAGATCAAGACAGAGATATCCCTAGAAGCCAAGATGACAAGACTTAGACTGTTGTACCTTGGACACAACATGAGAAGGTATGAATCATTGAAAAATACAATAATGTTAGGAAAGGTGGAGGGAAGTAGAAAGAGAGGAAGGCCACATGCTAGATGGATGGCCTTTATTAAAGAAACCACAAATATGAGTTTGCAGGATCTGGGCAGAGCAGTAGAGGATGGGGGGCCTGGAGATGTCTAATCCACAGGGTCGCCATGGGTCGATATCAATGCGAAGGCAGTTATGAACAACAACAACAAAAACTCCCATGCATTCTTCACTCTCTGCACACCGTTTGCATTTCAACCAAGGAGGTGGAGTTGTTCCAGGCAGACTTTACATTAGCCTTTTTCATAGCCAACAAGCGCATCAATGATTCATCGAAAAGGGTCTTGTTGGTTTTAGATTTACAGTTTGCAGAGCAGGATCTCACAATATGCTTCATGCATTCTATAACTGACCGGAGGGGGTCTGGCGGTCTGGGACAAAACATAATGTTGGCAAGGCAATGTTCTATCCTGTAGTAACCATGAGCTGCTACTTGGAGCCATGCCTGGCAGCACTGAGTTTTTTCTTTTTACACCCATTAGGGCGCCCTCTGACCCAATTTCAGTTTAGGGTGATGTTCCATAGGGCTGTTGTGGCCCTAAGACTTCCTACGGTCCAGTTTTCCACTCATTCATTCCAGATCAGAGCAGCTCTGCCCATGGAGATGGTTCAGCAAATTAGGAGATGGCACTCTGGAGCCTTTGAGTTGTATATGTGAACCCAGGCCAGGGGATTCCTGTCCATATGTATGGGGGACCTGGGGGTAGGTTCCCCTGCTGTTTAACTCTTGTCCATTTATTGGAGCAGGTGGACTGCATCACATGTCTGGATTATAGGTCACAGTCTTGTCTTCTAGGCCAAGCAACATACGATTCAATCAGGCAGAGGTCAGGATCTGGGTTGGATGCAGATGGTGCACATTTGCTAGTGTGGGTGATGAGGGAAGTTATGGGGAGCCCGCCTGCCTTGTGTCACCAAGCTGGCTGAATCCCCACATACTTCAGATTCATCTTGGAGATAACAACTTGGTCAGGACTCCGGGATGGTGGCTGTTGGGAATGATCATTGCCAATTTACATGAGATTCAACACATCCTGCCAAATACAACAATCTTGTGGACTACATTGCTACCAAGGAGAGCATGACAGGGAGTCAGGAGTGTGGTGGCTATCAACACAGCTCATGATTTTGTCCCCGTGCACTCATCTTCTGGGAGGAATTTGCTCCAACCAATGAAATCTAGGCTGTCAGCAGCCTCCCAGAGGGCATTTTCAGTAATCGCCCCTAGATTAGGGAATGGCCTGCTGGACTAGATCCATCAGATCACAATCTTAACCAGCTTTAAAAAGGCTGTGAAGATGGATCTCTTTCAGCAGGCCTTTCCTGATTAGATTCCTGGCCTCAGGAGTCTGTGTGTCTCTACCATCTTAGTTTTTGGTTCTCCCACTATTTGTTGTTGGCTGTTGTAGTCTTTTCAAATGTTTTATTATATTTTTGTTTTATTGTATTTTTGATATTTTATGTTAAGGCTTTTAATGGATGTGTAGTTTAATACTTTTTTCATAGGGGGAGGGGGGTGTTTATTTTGGATGTGTATGAATTTTAAGTGTTGTAAGCCGCCCCAGTTGTTCAACAGAGGGGTGGAGTAGTAATAATAATAATAATAATAATAATAATAATAATAATAAACAGATGTTGTGAAAAGACTGACCTGGGTGGGAGAAGCAGCTGCTGACTGTCATGTGGGAATACAAGCTGAATTTACACACTTGTACAGGGGCAATGGGGTGCATCTCTCATCTTCAGGTTGTGACCTTTATTTGGACACCATGGCACAACACATCTTGGAGGTCATCCAGAGAGGTGGAGGGAGGGATGCCAAACTAGGCTGGCCCACTCTTGCGACCGTCATTGGGACCCTTCAAAGAATTAAATCACCAGGCATGTTAATTAGCCTGTAATGATTTAGGATGACAAGCTACTTGATTTATCATGATAGATGATTGATTTATGATGACAGCTGGTAGATTTATGGTGTAATTAACATGAATGATGAATGATTTATGACTACCTGATTAAATTTTACTGGTGAATTGAATAGATTGGTGACTGTCATCTGAATGATTTTCAATGTCTGAACCACACAAGAAAGTTGTGGCCATTTATTATCCAGCAAGTACACTGCCAGATTCTCCATCTGCAAATACCACAGTGTCCACTGGTGATGGCTTTGGGCTCTGTAGTTTTTCCCTATCAGGGGTCATGTGGTGAGAACACCCACTGTCCAAAATCCAGAGAGACTGGACTTTCTTCTCACCCACAACTCAATCTACAGCAGTAGCAACCCCCCTCCCATCTTGGGGCTTGTCTTTTCTTTTCTTTGTAAGTTTTGTCCTTTCTTTGTTGTAGAGACCTTAGGACAGTTCTTTATCAAAGACTCTGTTCCCATTATTTACAATGCTACAGTGTTTTCTTAGACCTTGATAGCCCATGCTACTGACCCACCCAGCTCTGGCTTCCCTGGTGCTATCATTCTTCAATTTCCTTTTAGTTACAGGCTTGACCAACCCACCAAACATATCCTGGCTACACTCTGCCACATACACCAGAGCTTTGGTTTTCTTCCACCCCTCCTGCTTAGAGCATGTTCTCCTGGCTTTTTCTGGAGTGTTTTCACCTCTTTTTACTGCTGCCACAGAACAGGCTTGTCCCTGCTTTACCACAAAGAACTTTCTGTTCTGAGCCCTCATGGGAATTCGGAACATGCCTTGACTGCCCTCAGTGTCACTGCCACTAACACTGGCCTGAGTGTCTTTCCCATGAGTCTCAACTTGCTCTTGTTTCACAGTCACTATCTCTGGCTTTGGTTGCAAGTCTAATGAAGTGCTAGGCTCTTCTGGAGTACCAGGCACCTTCAAAGTTGATTTGAGACTCCAGTGTGTTGTGATACATCTGGTTTCTCATCTACCACATCCCTGGATGCATGTGCCCTTCATTTCCATTGTTCTTATTTACCATAATGTCTTTTTTCTGCTTGACAACGACATTTTGGTCAGGGTACACTTTCTTCCACCCAGCATGGATTTCAAAACTAGCACTCCTTGAATACAAAATCCTCTTCCAATCCATCAGGAACCTGTATTTATTCCTGTCATAACCCACAAAATACAACCTTTGGCTTTTGGGCTGATTCTTTTTCCTGAACTGAGGAGGAACGTATACTGAGGCGAATTGTCCAAACACTAATTAAGTACTTTAGGTTTGGTGCTCTTCCATACAATAGGTAGTATGGTGTTTGGTTTATCGCACAGCACCATGACCTGTTTACAATATGACAAGCAGTTCTTGTGGCTTCTTCCCACAAATTAGCTGACGCTCCAGAATCCTCCAACATACAGTCCCTTATTTGGTTTATTATCCCAATCCTGCGTTCAGCTAAACCATCTTCCTCAGGGCACCCGGGATTTGTAGTTTTGTGTTGGATCTCTTTTTGCCCAAACCACTGCTGCAACTTACTACATAAGAATTCCCCACCTCTGTCTGTCACAAAAGTGCCAACTATGTAGGGGAACTCCCTTTTGACAGAATTAACCCATCTTTTGATCATATCAGCAGCCTCACTTTTGGTTTTGAGCATAGCCACATAAGTAAACTGGTATGCCTATCTAAAGTCACTAGGGTAAATCTGCTTCCCCCTATGCTCTTTACTTGATGCGGCCCTGATAAATCTGCATGTATGACCTGAACAGGCCTCTGGGTAATGCATTTGCTCACCTTCGCTACAGGGCAAGCCTTAACCTTTGCCTTTTTACAAATAGCACAATTAAGGTAGCTTTTACAATTCTCTACCTTGAACTCTGGGCAAACCTTCTCTAGGTTTCTCAAACCCTTAAAGCTTATATGGCCCATAACTCTATGAAGGTAATGAGCACACCCATCATGCAGTGGCTTATTTGTTACTGTCCCACACTGCACATGTGCTACCATTTATTAATGTGACTTTTCTTTAAGGCTTTACCACATACTACTCCCTCCTTGGACGCAATCCCCTCATTTCCTTTGAAAAGGATTTCTTATCCATCACTTGTTAGGGATGCCATACTTACAAGGCTATTTTATGGTTTTGGTGCACACAGTACGTTATGAAATACCTTGTTTAAACCAGGGATTAACACAGACACTTGAATCTCTACACTGTCAGATTCACCATCTGAAAATACCACAGTGTCCACTGGTGCTGGCTTTAGGCTCTGTAGTTTTTCCCTATTAGCATTCATGTGGTGAGACCCAGAGAGACTGGACTTTCTTCTCACCCACAACTCCCTCTACAGCAGTAGCAAACCCCCTCCCATCTTGGGGCTTGTCTTTTCTTTTCTTTGTGAGTTCTGTCCTTTCTTTGCTGCAGAGACCTTAGGACAGTTCTTTATCAAATGTTTGGTCTCCCCACAGGAAAAGCATCTCCGTGTTCTGCAGACAGCAGCACTCCCTTCCTTGGACAAGGACATAGATTGGTTGGTTGGTTATCTCCTCCAGCTGGTCACTCCCTTGAATCTCTCCTCAGAATCTCTCCTCTGTGCCTCTTCCAGTATTCTGGATGCCACAAGGTCCACTTTTAAATCAGCTTCGGCTACTCCCTAGAGATTGTGCATCAGAAATTCCCATTCACTGTTTAGACTACTCAGGAGTATAAAGCTTTTTGGGTTTCTTCTATTCGGATGCCACGCTCGCTGCACTCTGTGAAATTGTCCTGCATCCTTTTTAAATGCACAAGCACGGATTCACCTTCCTGCTGTTTACAACAATACAGCTTTCTGCTGCACAGCATTTTTGACAAGGCTCCAGCTGGTTGGTTTACATTCTCAAGAGCTTTCCAGACTTCAAACGCTGACCTCTTATCACTGATATTGTTCAGCTGGTTTGGCTCCAAAGCCAAAACAATTGTTGCTCTGGCTTAATAATAATAATAATAATAATAATAATTTATATCCCGCCCCTCTGCTAGGCAATCAGGGTGGCGTACAACAATACAAAACACCAAAACAAATAAATCAGAATCAAATCCCATCCCTCCTTCCCTCATCCTCCCCAAACATACTAAATAAATTAAATAACAGTGATTAAAAATATACAATTTAAAAATACATGATTTCCAATATCATTGTGGTCCTCCGAGGGCTGCAAGGTGGGAAAAACAGTCCTTCGCTGCCCCAGGACGCCACGGCTCGCCGCGTGGATGGCTAATCAGAGTACATCATGGGCCATTTTCACTGGGGGCTGCAAGTAAAAAGGCAGTCCTCCGCAGCCTCCAAAAACATCAGGCCAGGTGTTCCGGAGGGGGAGGGGGGAGTGCAAACACACACACCACTGAGTCCCCTTCTCTCCCTTGCTGTAGCCAAGATGGTCGGGCTGGCAGCGTCCTTAAGAAGGCTCTCCAGGAGGCCAGGTGTTCTGGAGGGGAAGGGGGGTGTGCAAACACATGCACCACCGGGTCCCCTTCTCTCCCTCGCTGTAGCCAAGATGGCCAGGCTGGCAGCGTCCTTAAGAAGGCTCTCCGGGAGGCTAGGTGTTCCAGAGGGGGAGGGAAGAGTGCAAACACACGCACCACCGGGTCCCCTTCTCTCCCTCACTGTAGCCAAGATGGTCAGGCTGGCAGCGTCCTTAAGAAGGCTCTCCAGGAGGCCAGGTGTTCCAGAGGGGGAGGGAGGAGTGCAAACACATGCACCACCGGGTCCCCTTCTCTCCCTCACTGTAGCCAAGATGGTCAGGCTGGCAGCATCCTTAAGAAGGCTCTCCAAGAGGCCAGGTGTTCCGGAGGGGGAGGGAGGAGTGCAAACACATGCACCACCGGGTCCCCTTCTCTCCCTCGCTGTAGCCAAGTAGGCTTTTTTGTTACCTACTAATTGTTCCTCATTAGTAGGGTCTGGTTGTTTCTTTACATAGTCCCATAAGTCCTGCTTTATCAGTAAAGCCTGCATGTATAACTTCCAGGAAGCATAGTTCTTCTCAGACAGTTTTTCAAACCTGACTGCAGTTTCCATGTTTTCACTGAGTCTGTGACTTAAACAGATGCAAACAAACACACTGATAACAGTCCAGGCAGGCTGCCAAAAACAATTAGCTTCCAAAGCAAACAGATAAGAGCAGAGTCTGTGAGTAGACACACTTAACTCACTCCTCTCCAGGACTTTTCTCTTCAGCCCTCCAGGAACACAAAGCAGCTCACCAATTGCAGAACTATATCTCCCACAGCTTCTCAAGTGTTGTCTACGTGGACTCTGGGCCCGTAACCTTTGTTGGGGTGTAGAAAGACGCACTGTTTCCACCACGACCACCTGCAGAGTTGTTCTACGTCGACACAATGCCTAGGAGGTTTTTGGAGAGACCTCTGCAAAAGACTTCAGGCTGAGAAGGAAAAATTTCTTCACTCCAGCACACTGCCTTGAGCTCTGGCTTGCCAAATAAAGACAGCATCAAGGCCAGCCTTCACTCAACACAAGGGCTTTAATTTTTAGTTGCACTATGTACAATATATACATACAGAGTATTGGACAGCCATCTCACTCACAACTATGCAACACTCCACCAAACTGCTCCACCAACCACCATCTACAACAAACCCACACTGGAGATAATTCCCATCTCCTTTTTATAGGCAGTTAACAATGCCTGTTGCATCAGGCATCTCAGGTGTGTATATTTCCAATTACTAACCCCCACACACCTGCCCATGGAACTGAGCTGCTTGCATTTCTTATCCTACAGCTCCACCTTGTGGTCACATCCATGTCATTTTCCAGACCCTCAGATTTTGGCTGGTGATCTTATGGGGCTGGGAGGGAATTTTCCTAAAATTATTGGAGTATGGGTTTTTAGGCCTTCCTGAGGTTATTGGGTGCAGTTTAGCTTGATATAGTGCTAGAGCCTGGTATGTTACACTCATTAGTTGCTTTGCACATATGCTCATGTATCTGTGTTATCTATTGTTCTCAGTGTTACTCAGCTGTAGCAGATTCAAAGACTTGCTTAGTTGTCACAACTGTATGAAGGGGTACTGTGATTGGAAGGATTCAAGTTTCCTGGAGGACTTTTTGAGAAGGGACCACATTAATTTGCATGTAATGATTTATGATGACAAGCTATTTGATTTATTGTGGAAGATGATTGATTTATGATGACAGCTGATAGATGTGTGGTGTTATTGAAATAAATGATAAATGATTTATGACATGATATACGACTACCTGATAACTAAATTTTACTGATGAATTGGATTGATTGGTGACTGTCATCTGGATGATTTTCAACCCCTGTACCATGCAATGAAGTTGTGGCCATTTATTACCCAGGACCCAGTGAGCAGTCTGTCTTGTACTGGCATAACTCTTAGTACAATTACTATGATTTTCTTGTTGTTAAAATAGAAATAACATTGTTGTTTATTAATACCATTCCAAGTCTTACTCTGGAATTAATTGGAGGATTGATAAACATGCAAAACTAATATTCCCATGCAAATGCAGGAGATTTTAAGTAGGAGATTTTAATTCCTATACTTGTAGGGATTTCAATCTTAATCAATATGGGAGTAAAAATGCTTAGAAGGATCTCAAGGGACCACAAGGAATGAAATATGGGTCAGGAGTTGGTGTAGTGTGTGTGCATGACTTCTCACACAGAAGCAATTAGACATTTCTGTTTGATGTAGAACATCTGTTTTCAGTTCAAGATTGCAGGAGCATAGTTATGTGTGCAGTGTTGGGCATAACTGTACATACACATCCAGGGCACATATGGATGTGGATGTGCATTCATTGAACATTTAACTGCACATTCAGTTGTGCACTATTGCCATCCACAAGGGTTGAAGTAACACAATTAATGCAAAATTAGATATGCATAGATGAATGCTGTGCAACCTTGATATGACATATAGTATCTCCACGTGCACGCGTGGGGGGCGCCATTTTGGAAGGCCCAATGGATTGTCCCTCCCAGTGGTTTAATGTAGATGCCAAAAATCTATTAAGGGGAATTTTATTTAGCTCAAATCAAGAGGGGGTCAGCTATAAGGACTCTGCAAGACCATCTCCCACATGTATACCAAGAGATGGGAGATCTAAGAATTGATGCAGAGACAGAATTCTCCAATTAAAATATTATTTATTAAAGGAGAAAATCACACAGCAACTCACATACACACACACATTCATGCAAGGCTCAGGAAATCAGGGATTAGCTTTGAAAAGATGTTGAGGCAAAACTACAGGTGATAGTTACTACAGATAAGGTTTTCTCTGGGATCCAATTGGGTGAAGTGGTGTGAGACACAACCGTTCCGAGATTGTGGGTTTGAACGGAGGTGCTGGTAACTAGATCAGAGAACACAGTGATGATGCAGGGGCCTCATGAACTAGCAACACTGAGGGGAGAAATCCAGGGGGTTTAAGGGCTAAAACTTGCTGCAGGGAAAAGATGTGAGATTACCTGTGTGAGGTAATCCAGTCTGGCAATATTCAAGGGAAATGGGAGAGGATTAAGTCATTATCTGGCCCTTCAGGTGAGACATCTGGGCCATTATCACCCATTTTTCTGATTACGGAGGTGATGATGATCCATTTGCAACTCTCACACTATCTGCCTGGCTTTCGGGATTGGGGTTGTTCCAGTCTTCCAAGTGACCTACGCATGACTTGCCTGCCATGCCTTGGTGGCACTTGGAGTTCATTGCAGTGTACATCTGGGGTCATGAGGAATTCATACACACACCAAAATTCAGAAAAAATGCACTTTTGGTAACAAATGGCACCTTGTGGTATGCCATATGGCAGCTCCTTTTTTGAGGAGCAGCTATCCCCAAGTATGACCATCTGGAATCTTCCTGAGGGCCAGAATCACTGCAACACAGTGCCTCCAATTTCCAACCCCTTCAGGTGTTTAAAGGAGGATACCATGGTAAATGGTACTGAACACTACTGGAAGTTCAAGAGCCCCAGCAGGAACACATTCCCCCTGTCAATGTTTAGGCAAAGATCACCCACTAAGGCAACCACAGCAGTCTCAATTCCATATTCTGCTCTGAAGACAGTTTGAAATGGGTCAAGGAAGTGTGTGACATCCAAGGTATACTGCTAAACAACATCTGGATTTCTCAATCACTTTGCCCCCAAAAGGAAGATTTGATACTCATCTGTAAATCTTAAGGTACAGAGGCTCCAGGGAGGACTTTTTCAGCAGAAGTCTAACTACTGCCTCTTTTAAATAGGATGGAAAGTTCCCCTCCTTGAGAGATACATTAATGAAGCACTGTAATTGAAGTCTAATTGCATCTCATTCCTGGATATCCAGCTAAGAGGTACAGGGATCAAGAAAACAAGTTATCTTCTTTACTTGCACCAGGAATTTGTCCACATCAACAGTACTCACCAACTGAAATTGATCGACTGTAATCCCACTCACAGAGTCACTGGACATCTCATTATTTACTTCCACTTGAACAATGGCATCTTACTTGGCTCTTATGAAAGATATTTTATTTGCAAAATGATTATTAAAAGCATCACAGCAAACTACTGAAGGTCCTAAGGTCTGATTCAGGGGGGAGGGTGCCTGAGTTAGACCTCTCACTACCCTGAACAGCTCAGCTGGATGTGAATTCACAGACACAATACGTGCAGAAGAGAAAGCTTTCTTTGTTGCATGTATTGCCACTTTATAGGTACAAAGATATTCTCTATGTTGTGTCTTGTCACATAGAAGTCATGTTTTCTACCACCTGTGCTCTAGCCATTGTCCTTCCCATTTCAGCTCTCTGAGATTCTCTATTTACTGCTAAACAACACAGCAATGCACTAAGAATGAGAAAGACACCCCCCTGACTCATCGGGAGAGGCTTCTTGTTGCACCGGCCATTTTGGGACAGGAGATGATATTCAGTAAGATGTTGTAAGGCATGCTGGGAAATCTGGTGAGACATCAGGTATCACGAGATTTCCCACAGGTTTATCAGGCTATATAGCCCTGCGCTGCCACGTGGCGGCAGCCATTTTAGAGCAGCAGCTGAGCGACCCAACCCGCCCACCCTATTTTTGGTGCTTGGTATAAGTTACTCTCAGGCTTTAGCTGGTTGTCTTCGGGGTCTGGGAGGGAATTTTTCCCCAGGGCTGTTTCCCTGGGTTTTTCACCCTCCCTGAGATCAGTTTGTCAATAGATTGTTGGGTTCGGGTTATATGCTGGAAAAGCAATTTTCTTATAGTTATTTGGTTAAGTGATTGTGATTTTATGTTACTATATGGAAAGTTGATGGCTTTCAATCTTGAATTGAATTTTTGTCACAACTTGGGGATTCAGGGTCTCGATTAAGGCTATGGTTGTATTTGTGGTTGGGGCAGGTAAGGACCCCCTCCCCACAGGGAAATAATTGGCTAATTAAAATCAATTGGGGTTAATTAGGCTAAAATTAAAATTTGGGGTAATGACGTCAGCTATTAAGAATATGAGGTCATCAAAATAGTTATGTCATAAAATTAAATATGACGTCAGTTCCAGTTGGGAGGGCCAAAGTTAATTGTTGTTATTTATTTACATGCTTCATCACATGATGCCAAGGACCACCCACTTGGGTTAGTCACACCTTCACATACACATGTGACAAAGCGTTTGTGTTTGATTTTAATTGTTTATGTGAACAGACCCTGTACAGCAAAATAAAAGTTGTGACCTGTTCATACCCAAAAGAGGCATCTCTTGTCCTTTGTGCCAGTGCAACGGCAGTGATCTTGCTAAGGCTGGTAACAGTCAAATAATCCCATTGCATATGACAATACCAGGCAGGTCCATCAAAAGATACAGTGGAGATAACAGCTACTATGGCATTTGATGATCTGTGTCAAGCAAATAATCCTGACAAGCAAACAATGATATGATAGCCATGTTTAAATATTTGAAGGGGTGTCATATTGATTCCACCTCAACACTAGGAGGAACTTCCTGACAATAAGAGCTGTCTGACAGTGGAACACACTCTCACAGAGTGCAGTGGCGTCTCCTTCCTTGGAGGTCTTTAAACAGAGGCTGGATGGCCATCTGTTGGGGATGCTTTGATTGGGAGTTCCTGCATGGCAGGGGGGTTGGACTGGATGGCCCTTGTGGTCTCTTCCAACTCTATGATTCTATGATTCTATGAATCCTCTTAACTTGAAGAGGTGGATTGATTATGCTGTGTCACAACATGAGGTGTGGCCATGCATGATCAGATCCTAAGAAGGAAGAAAGAGGTAGGAGACATGTAGGAGACATGATGAACAGTAGGAACAAGAAAATACAATGATTAGTTCTCCAAACCAGGTTAATAGACTGGAATGTGTTTTAAGAAAACACAGAAATATGTATGTCGTGTCCCCTTATTGTCACAGTGTTGCACAGCGTGCAGAACAGAGGTGAGAAAAGTGTGACCTTCCAGAAGCAGAACTCCAGCTCCAGCATCCCTGAACATTAACTGTGAGGTGGGATATGATAACAACACTAATCCAACAAATATCTAGAAGTTGACAAGGCAGCTTTTTCTAGAACTATGGTTAACAATTAATTTTTACTGTTGCCCTAGGGTATAACTACAGTAGGGGATGGCAAAATGAGGGCACTGCCCTCCTAAATAAGAATTCTGCTTTCCCATGAAAAAAAATTTTCCACCCCCAAATTTATAGCATTGCAAAGAGTAAGGCATTGAAAATTGTCCACAGAACTAATCTGCCTGGCAAATTTTGTAAGTTTGGGGGAGAGGAAACAAGTGTCATTTCTCAATGGCATATTCCCAGTTAAAGTCCACTCCTCCTATTAAATCTGCTGTTGTTTGAATCGTGCAGAGAAACAGCAGGTACTTTGGAAACTTTTCTGTTATGTATTCCAAGAGACCATTTCATTTCATTTCATTCAGTAGGCCAGGATAGGAATGTGAACATTTAATACTCTTGGTTCTATTTCACATTTCTAAATTCACTGCACTCTTGCTCTAAACTTTGTAAATATCAGGTTGCATGACTCCCCCCCCCCCCATGTACACTTTTTTGTATGCATTTTTGTATCATTGACTATAGTGTTTGTATATATTTGTGAATCATATACATTGCAGTGTTTGTGTATATTTTTCAATCATATATATTTCAAATGTGCACATTTTAAGATGTAGGCATGGTTCATTTTATTTTTCTGAAATTACAGATTCATATAACTAGAAGGTTCCCCAGGAATAGACAGCTAAAGCACTCCTGAAATATGGTACCATAAGCCTTGCAAATGTGCAACTTTCTGAGGCAAAATACACAGCAAAACATGAGAGGAGCAAAATGGATATTTGCACCAGGAATCTCAGCTCTCCAATGAAATTATCTCCCAATAAAGGGAGGGGGAAACATCTCCAGTGAATTCTTGGGAGCAGGGTCAGCCTTCACGTCTTCTCTTTCTCCTCCCAATTTGGTAGCCTGGCTACCATTTTGCATCCAGCACAACATTTCAAATCAGGCATTTTCATTGAATGGCATTTATAAAGATATTTGTAGGAAGGGGAAGATCTACTAAAATGATAAAAAGATAAAAGTAAAGGTATTCCCTGTTGACCAGGTTGTCAAGTCATGTCCAACTGTAGAGGGCAGTGCTCATCTCCATTACTAAACTGAAGAACCAGCATTGTCAGAGACTACTCTCTGATCATGTGGCCAGCATGATTGCACAGAATTCTGTTTACCTTCCCACCAAATTGGTACCTATTTATCTATTTGCATTTGCATGCTTTCAAACTGCTAGGTTGGCAGAAGCTGGGAGTAGTGACAGGAACTCACCCCATCATGCAGCACCCAGGCCTCGAACTACCAACCTGCTGATCTTGCAATCAACAGAATCTGTATCTTAACCACTTGAGCCACTGCAAGAGATGATGATGCAGGAGATTATTTGGAAAACACTCTGGAAAGTGTATTTTTTTAGGATACATGAAAAAAAATCTTGGGAATGTCCTTCTAAAGTTGTCTAGGAAATTTACTCTATTAGAAACCCACTGATATTATCCTACTTTTAGCAGTGAAATCATAATTAAGGATATTTTCAGTGTGTGTAATGACAAAAACGCATGTGTGTGTTAGTGGCTGGTCACAAGAAAAGGAAAAATCACTTAATCTTAATTCAAATATGGCCCAGTTCTCTCGGGTCAGTCATAAAGAAAAAATGATATGAAAATTACCCAGTTTTCAGACCACATGTAACAAATGGAAATCTTTATCTTCCTAGCCTCTTGATTTAAGCAGGGTAAAGGCCACAAATATTTAATTGGTTGAAAATAGCTGCACTCCTGAAATGAAGTTACTTCTACTGTGGGACTCAGACACTTGCAGTTCCATATAGTTTACATCCCCTCCCCAAATGCAGATTGTCTGTTGTATATATGATAGTGAATTAGATATAAATATCTACCAGACCCAAACACAAAGGATCACACAAATAAAGCTGTGACATTGAATATACTGATCCCTCCCCCTCCAATGTAGCAATCTTGACAATTGCTGGTCTAGAAAATGAAAGCTTGCATTCTCTCTCTCTCTCTTTCTCTCTCTCTGTCTCTCTGATTTTCTAGGTAGATTAGAAAAAGACAGTTTCTGGTATTGTTGGTTTTGAAAACCTACATGAAAATGTAAATGTTTGCTCAGGTTCCATGAAGAAACTGGGGAAAGGATTTGAGTGGATTCCTATCATTCATTGGCTTGAGTGAACAAGAAATAAATAGAAAAATAGGGATACTGCTGGAATTAACAAAGAGGCAAAATAGTGCCTGAGAAAGATTATACCTTTTTGTTGTAACATTTTTTTAAAAAAAAAATCTTTGTTAACCCCCTAAACAAAAGACTGTAGAAGCTATGCATGCCTGAAGAATGCATACTAGCATTACTAGCACTCTTGCTGTTGTTGTTAGTTCCAGTATATTACAAGGTCAATTTAGACTTTAATTAAGTTATAGCACCAGTCTGCTATTGCTCAGAGTGCCCTGATCTACAGATGGAGCAGAATGAGGTGACAAGATGAATGTGCTACATGAAACTGTAAAAAAAGTGGAAGATGTCAGCAGAAATCTTATATCAACATATTTAACTAAGCAAGTTCTTCTGACATGATCTCACTCCAAACTTGATGGAAACATTTTTCAACTATGCCGAGATCATTGGCAGAGTAATCCTCCTCCTCTCCATGCAGCCAAGATCCAGTAAAAGTAGATTGAGGGCAAGTTATGATCATTTCAAAGTGTTAAAATCTTGACTCATAACTAGTGATTGTGAATATTAAACAGTTGCTTAATGGTAACTGTTTCATATTCACAATTATTATTTTGTCTTGATTTTGACACTATTGCCATGATCATAGCACACCTCTCCATGCAGTGTGAACTGCATAGGGAGAAGAAGCTGATGATGAAAGCATGGTTGTAGTATGTTTCCATCAGGCTTGGGGGTTGGACCAGGAGAATTTGCTTGGTTAAATATTTTATTAAGTATAAGATGAAATAGAATTCTGGCCATCACTTTTAATATCTTTTACATTAATTAAGCAACACTCCCCACTAAGTTCAAAACAAAACAAAAGAGACTACTGCGCAAAATAGGGAGTCTGTCACCTTTACTCTTGATAGTTCCCCACTTGCTGGTAGGTAGTTTGTTTTAGGAAGGGAGACATTCCAAAATATATTCCATCCATCAGTTCACCACCTCCGTGGTATATGCTTGTTCAGGATGTGCCCAACTGAGACAAAACAAATATCACCCTTTGATGAACAAACTATTAAATAACAAGGTCACACACAGAACTTGGGATAAAATATGGAGCCATATTATTTAAACAATCACTTATTTGAATTCATTTCTTGAGAAATGCAAAAGTGGGGTGGAGGGACCTAGTATGGGACCAGCTGAGACAGTTCTTACAATCAGAATCCTATTGGAAGAGACCTCAAGGACCATCCAATCCAACCCTTTGACATGCAGGAATACATGATCAAGGCAATGTGTACATACACAGACACACACACACACACACACACACACAAGAGCTAAGAAATAAAGTGATGAGTGTTGGAATAGATCAGAGGCTTCAGTAACGGTGACACTTACTATTGATGTGGTGACTCCAGGAGGTCCAATTGGATTGGATGGCATTGGACTCAGCTGTTTGGGGAATCAATGAGGGAATGGCAGCAAGTCAGAACTAGTTAGAATCCAAAGTGACATGAAGTCACCATGAATTCTATCTAGGCTGGGGAAACAAAGGAATTCTGAGTCCTTATATAGGGCAAAAATAGCTTGAGCAAAGATACATCAAAGGGCCAAATCTGCATGGAAAAGATCACACAAGATGGTGGTTTTAAAAGGTGTGGAATGGCATTGTAAATGGGCACTTTCCTGCTTGGGTGCAAAACATCCTGCTGTAAATCACCTAGCCTTCCTGTCTCAAAAGTGTGACTTCTTCCTTGATTGTAACTCCCAAATAATCTGTTTGTTCTGTTAATTGGGTACCTTGGTATGTGATCTGCCGCTTTTAGACCCGTGGCTGGCAGGGTCCATTCATGGCCATAGAAGGGAACCCACACCACAAAATTAGAAGTCTTCCAGTGGTCATAATAGCTCCATGCTCTAGTCTTTGGAACAGCAGAAAAGAAGCTTGCTCCATCCTCAATATGACATCCCTTCAAATATTTAAGCATGGGTATCATGTTATCTCTTAACTTCCTCTAGTTTTAGCCCATATTTCTAAACTGTTAAGATCATTTTGAATTCTGATACTGTCCTCTGGGATATTAGCTAATCCTCCTCATTTGGTCTTACCTGCAAACTGACAAACATGCCTTCTATTCCATCATCCAGCTTATTGATCAAGATGTTGAAAAGTAGTGGGCCAAGGACAGAGCCCTGTGGCACCCTGCTAGTCACTTGTCTTCAGGAACAGGAGGAGACATTGTTAAGTCCCTATTGGATTTGGTCAGTCAACCAATTACAAAACCACCCAGCTGTTGCATTGTCTAGTCCACATTTTATCAGCTTGTTTGCTAGAATATCATGTGGGACCTTGTCAAAGGCCTTACTGAAATCAAGATATGCTATATCCACAGCATTCCCTTCATCTACCAAACTGGTAATCATATATATATCAGTGATTTCCAAAGTGGGTGCTACCGCCCCCTGGTGGGCGCTGCAGCGATCCAGGGGAGCGGTGATGGCCACAGGTGCATTTGGGGGCAATTAATAACTGTAAGTGGGTGGTGAAAACATAAAAGAAAGAAAAGAAGATTTAGAAAAATTGATTTATGTATTCTGCTCATAACGCTTAATTTTTCTTTGAACAATGTACTGGACATTGGCTTGGTTCCCGCATGCTCCCTTACTTGCATTGAGGTATGTGCAATCGTGCACTGCTACTGTTCATGTCCACTGATTTGCCGTTCCAAAACACATGAGCACTACGAGCATTGCTGCGGGCAACTGCCACTCGTGTGATTGGTTGATTGCAAGGTCAAAGCCTGGAACGGCAGTGGCAGTACTTGCTACTGGCAGTACTACCAGCAGATTTTGGAGCACGCTATAAATCAGGAGATTTCCCATAATTATTATGGGAAAATTATGGCATAATATAACTCTAAGTTAGATTATTGTGATATTGTGACAAGTTAAAGTTAACTAACAAATGGTGCAACTATAATTGGTGAGTATTATTTATTTATTTTGTAATAATTATATGCACTTTACAATTAATAATATCATATTTATTTATTTTATTAGTATTTATTTTAGTTTGTTTTTTACAAAAATATTTCAAAAAATTACAAAAAATATATTAATTAAAAATACCTCCATAAAAAATATTTTTTCTAAGGATAATAATAGCTCAACCAGAGAAAAAATGTAGACAATATAATATCGAATATTTGAAATTTGGCTTTTTTGAGTCGCCTGTAAACAATACATTACCAATATGCCTGATTTGCCAGAAAGTTTTATCAAACAAAGCTATGAAGCCTTCCAGGCTACAAGAACATTTGACTAAAATTCATGGTGATAAAAAACATAAGGATTTATCTTATTTTCAAACACTAAAAGAAAAATTTATCAAACAACCGACATTGGCAAAACTCTTTTCAACCGCAACCACACAAGATGGCGATGGTTTGCTTGCTTCTTACAATATTTTGTTAATAATTGCCAAATCGGGAAAACCTCATACTACTGATGAAGAACTAATTATACCAGCTATAATTGAAGTAATACGTACTGTGCTACACAAGCCAGCATCTGATATTATCAAGAAAATTTTGTTGAGCAATAATACAGTGCAAAGAAGAATTGATGAAATGGCTCGATGTTGATGATTCATTGTGTGGCTATTTAAAAACATCTCGGTTTTCTATTCAACTTGATTAGTCAACTTTGTTAGAAAATGAAGCTTTACTTTTAGCATACGTGCAGTTCACAAAGGAAGAACAAATTTGCCAAAAATTATTATTTGCTAAATATTTGCAAACTGATACTAAAGGAGAGTCAATATTTCATGCATTGGATGAGTTTTTTTAAAGAAAAAGAAATACCTCTGAGTAATATCTTATCAGTAGCCACAGATGGTACTCCAACGATGGTAGGGTGCTACAGGGGTTTTCTTGCATATTTAAAAAAAGAGGTGCCGAATGCATTCACAATACACTGTGTCATCCATCATCAACATCTAGTTGCCAAAAATTTAAGTGCACGCCTACATAATTCATTACAATATGTAATTAAAACTGTCAAAACAATCAGAAGCAAATCACTGAATGACAGATTATTTAAACAGCTTTGTATTGAAAACGATGGAGAATTTAATTGTTTGCTGCTTCATACAGAAGTTCATTGGTTGTCAAAGGGTGCCTGTTTAGATAGGTTTTATAAGCTGTTTAACTCGGTGCTGGAGTTCTTGAAAGATAAAAATGATGCTTTACAATCCAATTTAATTCAATCCAAAAGTGACATCGCTTACTTGACCGACTTGTTTCAAAAATTTAATGAAAGCAATCTTCAGCTTCAAGGTGATGAACTGAATTTAATAAAAAAAAAAATCTGTTATTTCTGTGACAAAACTTCTTCTGTACAAATGAAATTTTGGACAAGGGGAATTCAGCCAGTTCCCAAATTTATCAGAAGCAGAAAAAAAAGATGAAGACATACTTTCTTATTGTGAGCACTTGAATGCTCTCCATTCAGATTTTAATCAACGATTTGATGATATTTTGAAAATGATTGGATTTTGGATCCTTTTTAAAGTGCAAACACAGGAGAATCTACACAGTTACAAGAAGAACTGATGGAAGTAACTACAAATGATGAACTGAAATTTAAATTCAGAAGCAGCTACCAATAATTCTGGCTGCAAAAGGAGATCCCTACGGCTTATCCTGAAATATGGGGTGTAATTCAAAGTTCTTAATTGCATTTCCTTCATCATATTTAGTGGAACGTGGATTCAGTGCAGTAAATAATTTATTAACAAACAAAAAAAGAAACCGATTGCAAATAGTCAATTGCAGTGATTTAAGATTACTGCTGACGAAAATAGAGCCGAGGATTACTAAATTGGTAGCAGCATACCAGGATCATCCTTCTCATTAAGATGATTTCGAATGTTTTAACTTTTTTTGTATTACCTTTCTATTCTGTGTTCAATAAATAGTTTCATAATTTCAAACTTCAATGTTTCTAATTTACACCTTTCTTTACTATATTTTACGAAAAAGGTAAAAACATTAATACATATATCTTTCTGTTTAATTGCTATTAAAATTAAAAAAAAATTCCAGGGGGCGTTGAGTAATTTTTTTTTCTGGAAAGGGGGCGGTAGGCCAAATAAGTTTGGGAACCACTGCTATATATGAGCAGATTAATCTGGCATGACTTATTTCTGAGAGACCCATCAGAGACTCAGATGACTTTTAGTGATCACATTTTTTTTTCTAATTGTTTATAGACTGTGTGTAATGGTGTGCTTTAGAATATTTTGTGGTGTCAAATAGGAATAGAGGACAGAGAAATTATAAAAATTAAAAATTAAAAAATACATAGAAATAATAGATAAAGGCTAACATATAATTATCTAATTTAACAATTACAATTGAGAGAAGAACAGGATTGAACTAGACATTAGTGTAGAGATACAAAGAAAAAAGTGGGAAGAAAACAAAAGTTTTGGATGCTTTATATCAGGGGTCGGCAACCTACGGCCCGCAGGCCGGGTCCACCCCCGCCGAGGCCTTTGGACCAGCCCCCGCTGACCCTTGCTGCCACCACCGCCACTGCCCCCCACCGACCCCCTCCACTGCTGCATGCACTGCTGCCACTGTGTGCGCTGCCAGCACATATGTTGCGGCTGCCATTTTGTTTTCCAAAATGGTGGCTGCAACTCATTTGCACATGTGCAGTACCCCTGCGCATGCGCAAATGAGCCGCGGTTGCCATTTTGGAAAACAAATTGGCGGCTGCGTCTCAGTGCATGCGCAAAAGTGTTGTGGCCGCCATTTTGGAAAACAAGTTCTGGAAGGAGCATAGAAACGAGTCATGGCCACCATTTTGGAAAATAGGAGTACTGCACATGCGCAAATTGGTCGTGGCCATCTTTTTGGAAAACAAAATGTCAGCCACGCTGCGTGCAACAGTAGCACGGTAGTAGCACGCACAGCAGTAGTGAGGGTTGGCAGCGGCAGGGGATGTTGGGGGCCATGCATGCACATGTGTGCTCGTGCCACCATTTTCCTGCCCTCAGCCCATGGAAGACCTGGAGGCCAGCGGACTGCTCCCAGGTAAGAAAAAATTGCCAACCCCTACTTTATATAATATAACTTACAGAAATTTGGAGAGGTGAAGGAACAGAACTAATAAAAAAATTGGTTAAGAAAAATTAAGAATTAAATTAAAAACTACAAGAAGATAATTTACAATAAAATTTAAAAAAAGAAGAAAAATATCAAAGACTATGAGTGTAAGTAATAGGATCTAATTGGAACAAATATAGATAAACAAAAATTAAAGGGAATTTTAGAACCCTCTAAAGGTACTAAAACAAGGAAAATCATCTAGGAGTGGGAAATAAGATCAGGAAGGGGTTAAGAATTTAATTTGAATAAAGGGGGAAAGAATAGTAACATGAAGCACAATGATGTCAAGAAAAGAAAGAGAGAAACAGACACAAGCTGTAGCCTCATCGAACCACAGAAGACCATCACTTGAAATGACAACAAAAAGCAATGACCAGAACACTGGTTTCTTAGATGAAACAAAGAAACTACATCTTGAACTTAGAAATGAAATAAGGGATTTAAGAGACGAAATAAGAAGGGAAATTAGAGAATCCAAGGAAGAAACTAAGAAAGAAATGAGGCACGAAGCAAAACTAATTAGACAAGATCTAGGTAAAATTAATAAAGATATGGAAAAAAATAACAGTAAAAATGGAAAAAATAGAATATAAAACAATGCAATTGGAAAGCAAAATGGAAGACTTGATCAAGCAACAACAGGAAGATCAGGAAATGATTTTGAAACTTGAAATTAAATAAAGGGAGAAATGCCTTAAGTTTAGAGGACTGCTGGAGCAACCCAATGAAGACTTGTATGAATTTCTGACACCATATCTGGTGAAGTATTTGAATAAATCAATACAACAAATGCATAACAAGATAGACAGGATGTACAGGATTAATTCAAGGCTGGTAAAGAACAGAAAACTACTGAGAGACATTGTAATTTACTGGACAAGGAAGCAGATTTAAGATGAATTCCTTCAGAAAAATTACATGAGATTCTCAATGAAATTCATGCATTTAAAGATATACCAGCCCAAATCTTGAGTAAATGAAGAGACTATCAGTTCTTAACAGAACAATTAAGATATCACAAATCCCATTTAGATGGGAAGGAATAGAAGGGCTATCACTAACATGGAATGCAAAGAGATATAGATTGAACACAATAGAGAAAGCCAGTGAGTTCTGGAAGGAGCATAGAAAAGAGACTGAAAGACAAGCAGAAATAATAGAAGGACAAACAAAGAAGATGAAGAGGAACAGGAAGGAGAACAGACCAATAGCACAGAAGAATCAGAGAAAGACAGAGAAAGAATATCAGAGAGAAATGATCAGAGAATGAACTTAATGCAGGAAGAAGATGAAATATTAAAGAGAGAAGAGAAAAGCAAAGAAAGCAGAGAAGACTTAGCAAGAATTTGAGGAACAGATAGCATGGAAGAGGAGGAATACAATACGTCATGAATTATGGACTATAAAGATAAAAATACAATTGGTAATTATTAAAATAGCAAAGTAGCACCAAAGAATGAAAATCCTAACCTTAAATGTAGAAGGACTAAATGCAAAGAAAAAAAAAAAAGAATATTCCATTTCTTAGAAAAACAAAATAGTACCATAGTATGCCTTCAAGAGACACATATGAAAAGAATGGAAACAAGATTAATTAGATATAAAAAATTAGGAGAAGCGTTTATATCATCAGACCAAAAGAAAAGAAAAGAAAAGAAAAACAGTGTAGTATTATAAATTTCTAAACAAATGCAAGTGATCAAAGTAATAAATGACTCAAAGGGGCAATATATAGGAGTAGAAATAACCTGGAATTGGGAAAAAATCTTAATAGTGGGAATCTACAGGGACCAAACAAATAAAGGTAGATTTTATCAGAAATTACATAGAGAGATTTCAGAGGGGGAACATGAGAAGGTAATCCTGATCAGAGATTTTAATGGTGTGTTAGATCTGAAAGTGGACAGGAAATCTATAACTGATTAAAAAAACTACACATGGCAAACTCCCTAAATCTTTCTTTGAACTAACCAAAGCGCTTACATTAATAGATTCTTGGAGACACTTATACAACAATGCAGATGGATTTAACTTTTACTCCAATAGGCACAGCTCCCTCTCCAGAATAGATATGATATGGATCCCTAAAACACTAACTGGACTGGCCAGATCTCTACAAATTCTTCCAAGAGATTTATCAGACCATAACGCGCTAATACTATTGTTACAGGACCAAAAAAGATAATTTAATTGGAGATTAAAAGACAATATAATCCAAAACAGAAGAGTCTTAGAAAAAATGAAAGAAGCTATAAACATTTTTTAAAGGAAAATTGGACAGAGGACATAAAAAAAGACAATTTGGGAGGTAGGGAAAGCGGTGTTTAGAGGATTATTTATTAATCACGATACCCACATACAGAAAACAAAAAAGAAACTTGATTATGAGATACAAAACTTGATAATTCAAAAAGAGAAGGATTTGGAACAAAATTTAGGAAATATAACAATATTAGAAGAAATTAAAGTGTTAAAAAAAACAAGAAGCTATAAAAATACAATAGAAATCAGAAATAAGCTAAAAATACTAAATCAAAGACAATTTGAATTGGACAACAAAGTAGGTAAGATATTAGCAGGGAAATTAAGGAAAAAAATGAGGAGAAGGATATAACAGAGATAGAAAAAGAAGGGAAAATAATTACCCAACAAAAAGAAATCAAGGAAAACTTTCAAAAAAAATTTGTAAAATTATATCAAGCTAATGAAGTGGGGGGTCAAATATAATAAAAGAATATCTAATGAAACATGTTTTTCAAACCCCAAATGCAAGACCAATTAGAAGGGCTGAATAAACCCATCTCTAACAATGAAGTTAGGGAGGCTATTAAAGGATGCAAAGACAGGAAGGCACCAGCACCAGATGGCTTCACCATTGCTTTTTACAAATCATTTATTGAAGAATTATGTGAGCCGTTACAAAAGGTCATGAATGCAACTTTGGTTGAAGGACTACCTAAAACCTGGCAGGAAGCTGAAATCATATTGATTCCTAAAGAGGGGAAATCAAAATTAGATATAGGAAATTATAGACTGATCTCTCCTTAATACTGATTATAAAATATTCTCTAATATATTAGCAAGCAGATTTTAAAATTACCTAACAAATTGAATGGATGAAAATCAAAGAGGTGTTTTGTTTTTTTTTTTGTTTTTTACCTAAAAGACAGATGAGAGACAACCTAAGAACAGTTATAAATGTTTTGGAATATTATGAGAGGAATAATGAAAAAAAATAGGAATGATATTAATTGACCTTGGAAAAGCATTTGACACAGTAAATTGGCAAACATTATTTGAAATAATAAAAAAATGGAACTAGGGAATAAATTTACAAAATGGATACTTTAAATTTACAATGAGCAAAGAGCAAAAGTTATTATTAATGGAGAGAGATCGGACTACATAAAAATTACTAGAGGAACAAGACAGGGTTGCCCCCTTTCACCACTCTTATTTCTGATAATAATAGAAATATTAATTAAAGAAATTAGAAATTGTGATCAAATTCAAGAAGTTAAAATCAAAAACTACAACTACAAAGTAAGAGCATTCGCTGATGATCTAGTCATATTTTTGGAAAATCCAAATAATTGTGTGAATTAATTAATAGCAATATTAGAAAAGTTTGGTGAGGCAACAGGATGTAAATTAAACAAAGGAAAATCATCTATTCTTACAAAGAACATGTCCAAAGACAAAGAACAAGAATTAGAAGGAAAAGCTGGCATAAAATTACAAAAGAAAAGAAAATATTTAGGCATAACAATAATGAACAAAACAATAGATTTATTTGAAAATTATTATACGAAGACTTGGAAAGAGATTAGAAAAGATTTAAATTATTGGAATAGAAAACAATTGTCATTTATGAGAAGAATTTCTACCTTAAAAAATGATAGTTTTGCCTAAAATGGTGTTTCTATTTCAAATGATACAAATAATGATTAAAGACAACTTCATTAAAAATTGGCATAAAGATATGAGTAGATTTATTTTGCAGAACAGGAGGCCAAGAATTAGGCTTAAAATACTACAAGACATTATAGAAGAGACAGAACAGAATGAACTGTCTTGGACAGGGACCACACAGAGGAAGTTGCTGGGGAAGAGAAGGTGACTTCACATGCACAGGAGGTATACAACTGGAGGAATGTCACGCACAGAAGTAGGGAGACCATGGATTGTTCTGGGAGCTTACAGCTACAGAATCAATTTGAAGCTCTTTCCCTTATCAAGGAAGACGAGGAAGAGCAGCATGGACAGACTTCAGGGACAGAGAAGGTAACCCTGGGAGTTCCACCACAGGGAACAGTCACTGCTAAGCCTCGGAGGAGGCGTGTGGTCATAGTGGGGGACTCCTTGCTGAGGGGTACAGAAGCAATGATTTGTGGGCCTGACAAGATGTCTCAGGAGGTGTGTTGTCTCCCTAGGGCAAAGATCTGAGATGTGACAGAGAAGCGAACAAGACCGGTCAAGCCTACTGACCAATACCCCTTCCTTTTGATCCATGTGGGAACAAATGACATGGCAAGACACAGTCTTCAGAACATCAAAAGCGATTATGAGGCTTTGGGTAAGAAGCTGAAAGAAATGGATGCACAGATTGTCATCTCATCTCTTCTGCCAGTTGAAGGGCATAGTCCAGGAAGAGAGAGGAAAATACCAGATGTCAACAACTGGCTCTGCAGATGGTGTCACTGAGAACAATTTGGATTCTTAGATCATGGGCTGTGGTTCCATGAGGGCGGACTTCTGGGAAGGGATGGGCTGCATCTCACCCCAGTTGGAAGAAATGTTTTTGCCAACAGACTCAAGAATTTGATCAGGAGGGCTTTAAACTGAATTATGTGGGGAAGGGAGACAGTGTTCTGGAAGACAAATGGACTGGAAAAAGCAGTCAAACTGTCATAGAGGGAACAAGGCAAACAGTGCAAGGACCGAACAGTGGGAGGCAAAAAAATGCACAGGCAGCAAGTAAAGGGGACATATGGTCTTAGATGTCTCTACACTAATGCACAGAGCATGGGAAACAAGCAAGATGAACTTGAACTCCTAGCACAACAAAACAAATATGATATAATAGGCATCATTGAAACCTGGTGGGATGAATCTCATTATTGGAATGTAGAAATACAGGGGTAAAACCTTTTCAAGAGAAACAGGGCAAACAGGAAAGGAGGAGGAATAGCATTATATGTCAGGGATATTTACACCAGTGAAGAAATCCAGGACATCAATCCTGGAAGCCAGGTGGAGAGCATCTGGGTAAAAATTAAAGGGGAAGGAAACAACAGGGATGTTATTGTGAGAGTCTACTACAGACCCCCGACTCAGGCAGAGGAATTGGATGATGCCTTTCTAGAACAGATGACCACACACTCAGAAAGGAGAAATATAGTAGTGATGGGTGACTTCGGGCCTCGGCAGACAACTAATTGAGTCGTCTGCGAGACCCGGAAGAGGAGGAGCAACCGCACACGCGGCGCTCCTTCCTCTTCCTGAGGTCGCCCTGGGAGCTGCCAGCCCTCCGCATGGCCGGCGCTTCCGGGGCAACCTCCCACCACAGTGACCGGATGCGCTGCGGCGGAAAAGGCAGGGAAAGTGCACCCTACGCTTTTACGGCGCACTTTCCCTGTCTTGTGGAAGGAGCGCTGATTTAGCGCTCCTTCCAGGGATGCCACAGGAGCGCCGGGGTGCGGAGGCTGCGTTCCCATGGCGCTCCGTCTGCCGGCGTCTCCGGCGCCTCCGTCTGCTTCCCCCCTATAACTATCCTGATATTTGCTGGAATTCAAACTCAGCAAAATCCTCAAGGTCTAGCAAACTCCTCACTTGCTTTGAAGACAATTTCATTGTCCAAAAGGTGGAAGAGTCAACAAGGGAGTCAACTATTTTGGATCTGATCCTAACTAACAGGGAACACCTAGTTAATGGGGTGCAAGTGGTTGGATCCTTAGGTGGGAATGATTATGTTCTCCTGGAATTTATTATACAGTGGAAAGGAGAAGCCAGGCATAGTCAGACACGCATTCTAGACTTTAGGAAAGCTGATTTTAGTAAAGTTAGAAGGGAAGTAGACTGGCGGCTCTGCGCTGCCCAGGGAAGGTATGCCGTGGGACCGAGGCATCCTCATGCCTCGATCCCGCGGCGCACCGTCGGCGCCCCAAGAAAAGAGCGCTAAAATAGCGCTCCTTTTACACGCCGCCAAAAGTGCACCCCAAAAGCGTGACGACCTTTCCACCACAGCGTGTCCAGACGCTACGGCGGGAGGTTGTCTTCGGAGCGCCGGCCATGAGGATGGCCGGCGGTTCCGAAGACGGCCTCGGGAGAAGGAAGGGGCGCTGAGCTTGCGTCTGCCCCTCCTCTTTCCTGCCTCCAGGATGGCTTTTTAAGCCATCTGCCGAAATACTGAGGATGATCCTGTGGTCAGGAATACTAAAAGAGAAGGGAGTTCAAGATGGATGGGAGTTTATCAAAGGGGAGATACCGAAGGCACAATTTCAAACAGTTCCAATGAGGAAGAAACATGGGAGGTGCCTGAAGAAACCACGATGAATTACTAAGGAACTTTCAATTGAACTAAATGCCTTTGCAGACTGCCAGAAATAGTGCACATTAAATTGAGGCACTGCCCTGGCTCAGTGCTAGTGAGTCATGGGAATTGCATTTTTTTCTGAGACATTGAGCCTTCTCTGTCAGAGAGCTGTGGTGCCACAATAAATTACAGTTCCCATGATTCCCTAGCACTGAGCCAGGGCAGTGCCTCAATTTAATGTGCATTATTTCTGGCAGTATGCAAAGGCCCTAAGTTTTAAACAGAACATGTATAAGAAATAGAAAAACGGGGAAATCACCAAAGAGGAATTTAAACAAATAGCCAGCACGTGTAGGGCTAAAGTCAGAAAAAGCTAAAGCGCAGAATGAACTCAGGCTTGCTAGAGAGGTTAAGAACAATAAAAAGGGCTTTTTTGGGTATGGCCGCAGCAAAATGAAGAAGAAGGAAATGGTAGGGCCACTGTGTGGAGAAGATGGCAAAAAGTTAACAGGGGACAGAGAAAAGGCAGAATTACCTTCTTTGCTTCAGTCTTCTCAGAAAAGGCAAAGGGTGCTCAACCTGAAGATAATGGAACAAAGGACAGAATAGGAGAATTTCAGCACAGAATAAGTAAAGAGATAGTATAGGAATACCTGGTTAATCTAAATGAATATAAGTCTCCAGGACCAGATGAATTACATCCAAGGGTATTAAAAGAACTGGCAAACGTAATATCGGAACCATTGGCAATAATCTTTGAGATCTCCTAGAAAACAGGAGAAGTCCCAGAGGACTGGAGGAGGGCAAATGATGTCCCCATCTACAAAAAGGGGAAAAAAGAGGATCCCAACAATTATCATCTAGTGCAGGGGTAGGCAACCTTTCCCCTTTAAGGGCCGAGGGACTTCAGCTCCCAGAATCCCAGGAGCTATTGACCAACATGGGACTATTGGCAAACATGGCTGAGGCTTCTGGGAGTTGAAGTCCCTCGGCCCTTAAAGGGGAAAGGTTACCTACCCCTGATCTAGTTGGTCTGACATCAATACTAGGAAAGATTCCGGAGAAGATCATTAAACAGAGAGTCTGTGAACATCTGGAAGGTAATTTCATAATCACAAAAAGTCAACATGGTGTGATAAAGTGGCCAAGTGGCCTAAGGAACAATGGGCTCTTATAGTCACCCCATGTCTTACAGGGCCTGCCCAGGAGATAGTGGATACCTTAGCCCCCGAGGAAGCCTCTTCTTATGAGAAAGTTAAAGAGGCCATTTTGACTACTCTCAATATCTCGGAGGAGACTTATAGGCGCTGGCTACGTGAGTTAAAGTGGACTCTGGGCATGCATCCGCGTGCCCTGGGGCAAAAGGTTAGAGCCAGCGGTTTGAGATGGCTGAAGCCGGCGGTGCGATCGGCGCCAGAGGTGGCTGAAATGGTGATGGTTGAACAATTTATTAATGCCTTACCAATGACAGCCCGCAGTTGGGTGCGATGCCACAAACCCTCCAAGTTGGAAGAGGCTGTGGCTTTGATGGAGGCCTTTGCAGGGGCTGAGGAGGCCGAATTAGGGAACCCTCGGGGACCGGTGGAACCAAAGGTAGCGCGGGGAACCAGAGTGGCCGGGGGAAGACCACCAGAACGTCGGGGAATGTCGCCGGGAGACGGATTTGGAGACGAGGGGACCGCGAGCAAAGGTTTGAAAGGAGGAGTAGAGGGAGGCAAACCAACTAACCCTGCCCGAAGACGGTTGATGTTGGGTGCCCAGGAAGGTCCCCGGCGTCCAATCAACTGCTTCACCTGTGGGATGGAGGGCCACATTAAGAAGGACTGTCCTCTCATGGAGTGTGCTTGGGGAGACGCCTGGGAAGCGGCCCAGGTAAGTAGGGACGTGATAGGTAGGGATGCTCGGGTGGTCACAGCCTGGGTCAATGGACAGAGAGTTCAAGCCCTAGTTGACTCGGGCTGTAGCCACACCTTGGTAAGGGGAGTATCAGGAAAGGCGGATGATCCCCAGGTGGCGGTGAAATGTATCCATGGGGAGGTCAAAACCTATTTTACCACCAGGGTGAGGGTGAGAGTTGGAAAAATGGAGCGAAAAATGAGGGTGGGGGTGGTACCCTCAATGGGAAGAGAAATGCTCCTAGGGCGGGATTGGCCCAACTGGCGGGAATTAATCCAGAAGGAGGAGGCTTACGCTGTGGCAGAGGTCAGGGCGGAAGGGGTAGATATCGCCAGGGTTAATAGAGAGCAAGTGGCCTTTTGGCAGCGAAATGATGCGACCTTACAGGAAGTGCTTAAGCAAGCGGTTCCAGAGGAGGAAAGGGGAAAGAAGGGACCTTACTTTGTTTTTAAAAATAATTTACTGTATAGGGTTCAACAGATGAAGGAAGGAGAGGTGGCACACTGGCAAATATTGGTGCCCCGACCACTACGTCCTGCGGTGTTTTCCTTAGCTCATGACATTCCTCTGGCGGGACACCTGGGTGTGGATAAAACTACAAGTCGCATTTTGCAGAGGTTTTATTGGCCTGGGGTGTGGAAAGAGGTGAAAGACTGGTGTGCCTCTTGTCCCAATGTCAGATGACCCAAAGAAGGGGAGCTCCCACCGGGCCTCTGATTCCTATGCCCATCATAGACGAACCCTTTACAAGGGCGGGCATTGATTTTGTAGGGCCTCTGGGGAAGTCTGCAGCAGGCCATCGGTTTATTTTGGTGATGGTGGATTACGCTACCCGTTACCCAGAAGCAGTTCCTTTACGATCCATGCAAGCAAGTAGGGTGGCTCAGGAGTTGTTGGCAATTTTCGCGAGGGTGGGGTTTCCACGAGAGGTTATTACAGATCAGGGCACCTCTTTCATGAGTAGAGTCCTGCAAAAGATGTGGTCTATTCTCAAAGTCAAACCCCTAAAGACCTCCGTTTATCACCCACAGGCCAATGGGTTGGTGGAACGATTTAATGGGACCCTAAAGGCCATGCTTAGAAAGTTTGTAGTGGAACAGGGATCACAATGGCATTTGTTGATAGGACCTCTCTTGTTTGCGTATCAGGAGGTCCCACAAACGTCCTTGGGGTTCTCACCTTTTGAGCTGTTGTACGGAAGACGTCCTCGAGGGGTGCTGGACATGGTTAGAGAAGGGTGGGAAGAGGAGGTTAGCGAAGGGCCTACGGTGTTAGGAAGAGTGCTATGGATGAGGGAGCAGTTGGAAAAGATTGGGCAGATAGCGAGACAGAATCTGGAGGAGGCCCAAAGAAGACAGAAGGATGCATATGACCGGCGTGTCAGGCCTAGGTCCTTGCAGGTGGGACAAAAAGTGTTAGTGTTATTGCCCTCGGAGAGAGCGAAGTTGTTTGCTCAGTGGCAAGGACCCTGGGAGGTCAAAAGGCAGGTGGGCCCGGTGGACTATGAGGTGGAGGTGCGGGGGCCCCATCCTCGGTTACAGGTTTTTCATATTAATCTCCTTAAGGAATGGAAGGAGCGAGAAGCCTTTTTGGCTCAAGTAGGAACGGGGGACGAGGGAGAAGAAGAGTTAGGCCCACAGGCTGGGCACGAAGAGGGTCCTGATGATCTACCTATTTGCTCTGATCTCTCGGAGGAACAGCTTAGACATATCCATCAGGTGAGATGGGACTTTTGCAGATGTCTTCTCTAGGGACCCGGGCTTCACGTCCATGACTTGCCATAGAATAGTTACAAAGCCCGGGGTGGTGGTGAGGGTTCCAGCAAGACCTTGGCCGTGGAGGTTACAGAAAGGGATTAATGATGAAGTGGATAAGATGTTAGCTCTGGGGGTCATAGAACCCTCTAATAGTCCCTGGCGAAGTCAACCGGTACTGGTTCCGAAGCCTGATGGGTCGATTAGGTTTTGTATAGACTTTCGGAGGCTCAATGAGGTGTCTCGGTTTGATGCTTATCCCATGCCAGGGACTACACAATTGCTAGAGAAGTTGGGAAAGGCTAAGTTCTTGTCCTCTTTAGACTTAACAAAAGGTTACTGGCAGATTCCATTACCGGAAGGGGACAGGGAAAAGACGGCCTTTGCGACGCCTAAGGGTCTATTTCATTTTGTACGAATGCCCTTTGGCCTTCATGGTGCAGCAGCAACTTTCCAAAGGCTAATGGATCGGGTCCTGGCCCCTCTAGAACATTGCGCGGCATCGTACATTGACAATATAATTATCTTTAGCAACTCGTGGTCAGAACACGTTCAACACCTCCGACAAGTGCTGCAGAGATTAAGGGAGGCAGGCTTGATGGCTAACCCTGCAAAGTGCGCGGTGGCGTGGCAAGAAGTGAAATATTTGGGATACTGGGTAGGAAGGGGGCAGTTAAGGCCCATGGAAGATAAGGTCAACCAGGTTAGTAAGTGGCCACGGCCTATGAATAAGAAACAGGTGAGGCAATTTTTGGGGTTGGCCGGATATTATAGAAAGTTTATCCCTCATTTTGCCAGCATAGCAGGACCCTTGACAGATTTAACACGAAAATCTCGGAATAAGAGACAATGGTGGGGGGTCCGGGAGGAGGAGGCCTTTAACACCCTGAAACGGCTGTTATGTAGTCAGCCGGTCTTACGAGCTCCGGATTTTGATAAACCGTTCATTCTCCAAACGGATGCGTCCGAGAGAGGGATTGGGGCCGTTCTGGCTCAACAGTGGGAAGATGGAGAGCACCCTGTTCTTTATTTGAGTCGGAAGCTGAAGCCGGGAGAAAGAAAGTATGCAGCCATTGAGCGGGAGGCTCTGGCAGTGAAATGGGCTGTTTTGGCTCTACGTTATTATTTGTGGGGAGCTTGGTTTACTTTGGTCACGGACCATGCCCCTTTACAGTGGCTGCATACCATGAAGGATGCTAATCCTCGGCTGACGCGGTGGTATTTAGCTCTGCAGCCCTATGCCTTTACGGTCCAACATCGAGCGGGGAGACATCATACTAATGCTGATTTTTTTTCTCGACAGGGCCCGTGGGCTTGCGGAGACGGAACAACCCTCTTGTCGGGGGGGTTATGTGATAAAGTGAAGGAAGGCTGGCCCATGGAAGAGGGTTGTTCGGGAAAGCAAGGGTTAATGAGGGAAAGAGCGGGGAGCCAGAGAAGCGAATTACAAGGTCTAACGACACCTGGAAAAGAAGAAAGGGAAGCAAGGCCCAGGAGGGAGGGGCCCAGGGATAAAAGGGAAAAGGAGGAGGCGTTCGAGGAGAGGGAAAAATGCGGAAGAAGGCTCGGTGAGGCGGACGGGGGAAGGGAAAGAGAAAGAGAAGCGATAAGTACTGGAGCGCGAGGGGAGAGAGGAACACTGGCCGAAGGAGAGTCACTGTTTGGTGAATGAGCTTCTGAGTTGATTAAAAGGTGCCGAGCATACATCTTAAGTGGTCTGCCCTTTCTTTCATCGAAATGGATACCTCCAAGAAGCATGGAGTGGGAGGAGTTCCTTGCGGCCCCGCTACACATGGGTTTCAGAGAAACAGATCATGCCAGACAAATCTGATCTCTTTTTTTGATAAAATTATCAGCTTGGTAGATGAAGGGAATGCTGTGGATATAGTATATCTTGATTTCAGTAAGGCCTTTGACAAGGTTCCCCATGACATTCTTGCAAACAAGCTGGTAAAATGTGGGCTAGAGAAAGTAACTGTTACATGGATTTGTAATTGGTTGACTGGCCGAACCCAAAGGGTGCTCAACAATGGCTCCTTTTCAACCTGGAAAGAAGTGACCAGTGGGGTGCCACAAGGCTTTGTCCTGGGCCCAGTTCTATTTAATATCTTTATTAATGACTTGGATGATGGTATTGGGGGCATAGTTATCAAATTTGCAGATGACACCAAATTAGGAGGAGTAGCTAATACCCCAGAAGACAGGATCAAAATTCAAAATGACTTGAACAGACTAGAAAGCTGGGCCAAAGCTAAGAAAATGAAATTCAACACAGAAATGTATGGTACTGCACTTAGGGCGGAAAAACGAAAAGCACAGATATACGATGGAGGACACCTGGCTGAATATGACTACGTGTGAAAACACAGAGAAATGTATGGAGTCCAGGTAGACAACAAGTTGAACATGAGTCAACAGTGTGATGCAGCAGCTAAAAAGGCCAATGAAATTTTAGGCTGCATCAATAGAAGTATAGATTCTAGATCAGGAGAAGTAATAGTGCCACTCTATTCTGCTTTGGTCAGGCCTCACCTGGAATACTGTGTCCAGTTCTGGGCACCACAATTCAAAAAAGATGTGGAGAAACTGGAGCGTGTCCAAAGGAGGGCAACTAAAATTGTGAAGGGTCTGGAAACCAAGCCCTATGAGGAACAACTTAGGGAACTGGGGAGGTTTAGCCTGGAGAAGAGAAGGTTGAGAGGTGATATGATAGCCCTGATAGGAGAAAAATCAATGCATTTCAGATGTTGTGCTGGAGAAGAGTACTGAGGATTTCATGGACAGCCAAAAGAGCAATCATATGAGTCCTAGAACAGATCAAGCCAGACTTTGGGCCTAAGCAGACTGCCAGAAATAGTGCACATTAAATTGAGGCACTGCCCTGGCTCAATGCTAGGGAATCATGGGAACTGTAATTTATTGTGGCACCAGAGCTCTCTGACAGAGAAGGCTCAATGTCTCAGAAAAAAATACAATTCCCATGACTCCCTAGCACTGAGCCAGGGCAGTGCCTCAATTTAATGTGCACTATTTCTGGCAGTCTGCTTAGGCCTTTAGACTGTCGTACTTTGGACACATCATGAGAAGGAATGAATCATTGGAAAAGACAATTAAGGGGCTTTGCAGACGGGCAGCCATGGGCCGCCCTGGGAAGCGGAGGATTGGGGCTGAGGCTGTCCCACGCCTCATCCCCAATCCACCATTTTAGAGCCTGGGGAAAGGAGCGCCAAAATAGCTCTCCTTCCTCAAGTGGCAAAAAGGGCACCAGAAGAGCCATTGCTTGGCTCTTCTGCATCTCTTCTGGCTCAGTGTATGCAGAAGCTGCACTGAGAGGACGTTATCAGATGCTTGCCATGTTCAATGGCACGCACTCTGATGACGTCCTCAGGAAGGGGGTGAGATGGCAACTGTGTGACTGCCCCTCCCCTTCCTTGCCTCCAAGACAGCGCTTTGCACTTTCTGCATCCCCCCAATGTTAGGAAAGGTGGAGGGAAGTAGAAAGAAAGTAAGACCACATGCTAGATGGATGGACTTTATTAACCCAACGACAGCCTGCTGTGATGCGTTTATCATCCACTTTGCAGGTAAAATCTCTTGGATAAGAGCCGACTTGGCATTATTCTAACAGAATCCATAGATGAGGTGTCCAGCAACTCCATTGATGGTGTTTTATTGGATCTGTTTCAATCTATGAGCACCGATGACGTGGACAAGCTCCTTGGAAAAATGAGGAAGATGACTTGCCCTCTCGATCCATGTCCATCTTGGCTGGTTGTCCGGGGGGGGGCGCATTGAGTGTATTCCTACGGGATGCAATCAATGCATCCTTCAGGGAGGGTATGGTACCATCTTACTTGAAGGAGGTGACAGTTAAGCCACTCCTGAAAAAACCCTCCCTGGTCCCCCTGGATAGAAGCAACTATAGACCAGTCTCCTTGCTACCTTTTCTAAGCAAGGTGATCGAGAGGGCAGTTGCTTCCCAACTCCAAGCAGTCTTGGATGAAACCGATTATCTCGATCCATTTCAAACTGGCTTCAGGATGGGATTTGGTGTGGAGACTGCCATGGTTGCTCTGACCGATGACCTCCACTTGGGCATCGACAGGGGTTGTGTGACCATGTTGGTCCTCTTAGATCTCTCAGCGGCCTTTGATACAATAGATCATTCCATCCTCTTGGATCGTCTGAGAGAGTTAGGAATTGGAGACACTGCTTTGCAGTGGTTCCGTTCCTTCCTCTCAGGCAGATCCCAGAGGGTGAGGCTTGGGGACAGTTGCTCTTCCAAAATTGAGCTCAATTGTCGCATCCCTCAGGGCGCCATCCTGTCCCCGATGCTATTCAACATTTATATGAAGCCGCTGGGCGAGATCATTCGGAGGCATGGAGCGTGGTGTCTTCAGTACGTTGATAACACTCAGATATACTTCTCCATGACCATATCATTGGCTCAGACTTCAGATGGCGTCTCTCCTCTCAATGACTGTCTCAGAGCGGTAATGGATTGGATGAGGAAAAACAGATTGAAACTAAATCTGGACAAAACAGAGGTACTGACAGTCATGGGCCCAAAACCAGATCTGGCAATACAGTCTCCAGTCCTGGATGGAGTCACACTATCCTCCAAGGACTGTGTTCGCAGCTTGGGGGTGCTTCTAGACTCGTCGCTTCACATGATTAGTCAGGTGAATGTGGCAGTCAGGAGCGCCTGTTATCAGCTTCGGCTGATACGCCAACTGCGCCCTTATCTGGACATGAAGGATCTGGAAACTGTGGTACACGCTCTGGTAACCTCACGTCTGGATTTCTGTAATGCACTCTTCATGGGGCTACCCTTGTGCCTAACCCGGAAACTTCAACTGGTACAAAATAGGGCAGCCAGGTTAATTACTGGAACATCAAGGAAAGAGCATATAACTCCTGTGCTTAAATCCCTTCACTGACTGCCGATTAGTTTCTGGGCACAGTACAAGGTGTTGGTTTTAACCTTTAAAGCCTTACATGGCTTGGGTCCATCTTATCTCAGGGACCACCTCTTCCTGTATGATCCTCCCCGCGCACTTCGGTCCTCTGGGAGGAACCTGTTGCAGCCTATGAAAACTTGGCTGTCTCAGACCTCCCAGAGGGCCTTTTCTGCGACTGCTCCCAGACTATGGAATGGCCTGCCGGATGAGATCTGTCTTATTACCACTCTTGCTGCCTTTAAAAAGGCAGTAAAGATGGATCTCTTCCAGCAGGCCTTCAAGGAATAACCACCCGGCTAAATTGGAGGTGATCTGCCTCTTACCCTCCCCCCCCCCTCTGTTTTGAGATGTATGCCAGATTTGGTTATAGTATTCTATTTGTGAATTTAATTTTAACTTTATCTTAGTTTAATCCTGTTTTAAGGGGTGGGAGGGTTAGGGGTGGGATGATGGAATGTTTTAAACTGCTGTCTTTTAATTTGTTGTACACCGCCCCGATTGCCGAGCAGAGGGGCAGGTTATAAATAAAAATTTATTATTATAAAGAGAGGCCGAATATGAGTTTTCAGGAGCTGGGCAGAGCAATAGAGGACAGCGGGGCCTGGAGATGTCTCATCCATAGGGTCGCTTTGGACCACAGCTCCCATAATCCCCTTTCTAATAAGATTTGAAGTCAAAATTGATCCCAGCTTGTCGTCTTAAATCTAGGGCTGTACAGATGGCCCCTAAGGGGTGGGAGGACACCACCCCTTTCCTTACTGGATCGAGGCCACGGCAGCCACACACTACAGCCCCAATCTGGCCTTTCCTTGGCACAAAAAGAAGTAACAAAAAGCAGCTGTTTTTTGCACCACAGAAAGGGTGTCCTACTCACAGCAGCAGCGGCTTTTGCTGCTTCTTCGGTGCAGTGCATGTAAACACTGCGCCAAAGCCACCCTTTTGCTGCCTGTTGTATCGCTGCTTGGGTGGTGTGAGGACAATGTGAGGGTGGAGTTGGGATGGCTGGAGTATGGTTGCCACACCCCAACTCCATCCCCAAGCAGCCTTTTTGGCCAGTCTGTACAGGCCCTCTATCTTCCTCATAAACAATACCAAGTTATCTTCCTCTCCTCCTCCTCCTCATCCCTTGTGTGGCATTTTCTGTTTTAGCTTTGACAAATTTGAATCCAGTCATTGCAAGAACAGGACATGATTTCAACACACCATTAGCAAGACAGCTTTCTATGACACTTGTTAGACTTTTCAAGTGTGAAAATGCACACATTGTTGCACCCCAGTAGTTTTATTGCACTGAGTAAGTAAAACAATAAATATTTTAGAGCAACAAATTTAAAAAGAAATTTTGCACCCCTGATTGGAATGGGTGACCCCTGCCCCTTGTGTGGGATGAGGCATTTTGATTATCTCACACTTCTCATGCAGGGAGAACAGTAATTTTATCACCCACCATTCTTCAGGCACAAAAGGAATTATTCAATCATTTCACATTCCTACTTCTTGGATAATAATCCCAATGAGGATACACATAAATTGGGGAATAAAGGAGGGGAATAAAGAACAATTATTCTACTCTCAGCCATTTCTTTTCATATCCATTCCCTCACTAAGGGCCTCTGCACACAGTCCCTTTGCGGGGTGTTGGAGGCAGGGAAGGGGAGGGGCAGCTGCACACCAGCCACCCCAACCCTCCCCGAAGACATCCTGACATCACGTGCCCTTACGCATGGCGCGTGGCATCAGGATGTCCTCCACACATAGCGTCCTCATGCGCTACGGCGGAAGGGCCAGGGATGAGCTGTGCGGCGGCTCTTGGGGTAGCCTTTTGCCACCTCTAATAGGAGTGGCATTTTGCTGCTGTTTTAAGAGGTGGCAAACAAGAGAATCAGGGCCGCTGTGTGTGCTAGCAGCGGCCCCAATCCTCTGCTTCCTGTGGCGGCCCAGGGCCGCCTGTCTGTATCCCCTATGCAATACAGACAGGCCTTTTCCCTAAACTGCAGCAACTGCACTGCCTGCCCCGTGGATGCCCTAAATGGGAATGGAGCAACTGCATTGGAGGGCAGTCAATGCAGCTTTCCCATCAGCCCCAAGGACGCCACAAAGGGAGATGGAGCAACCACATGGGCTGGCAGCAGCTGCTTTAATTTTTTTTTGTCTCAAACACATTTCTGCACACCTGTGCACCTGTGCAGTAAAACATCCCTTTGCACCTGTTCTGGACCTGTCATCAGCTAGTATTCAGTCTGTCACTCTCTGTGAACAAAGGTGACTGAAGTTCGGCATCCTTGTGCATCTGCACAGGCCCTGTTATAGGGTGGTATACAGTCTGTCATTTTGTCTGTACAAAGGTGACTGAAGTTCAGCATTCCTGCACACCTGTGCAGGACCTGTCAAACACCCACAGATCATGCAAGGATTCACTGACCTCCGCTTCCCCCCAAGGAGTGGGTGCAGTAGACAGGTGTCACTGTCTGATTGTGCCTCCTTGGGTGAAGGAACAAGTTTGTCAACTGAAAAGACACCTACTCCACCATCCTCCACAAAACATGTCCCACACAGATCAGGGGTGAGGGGTGAGGTACATGCAAAGGAGGTTTGTGAGCAGAGACTTGATACATGTAGCTTGTGGTCATGCAAGGGATTTGGTCAACAGGACACACGAACAAACATTACTCCAGGAGCCCCCCCCCCCCAGCATGCCAGTAAGTGGTGTGCAGATCTTATGCACACCTGCACAGAAGAGGTCACAAAAGCCTCTCTCATGCAAATTGCTGTGCATGCTGACAGCAAGTGTACATACAACAGAATGCATTTACTGTCATAATAGAGCCCTTTTTGGATTTGAGAGAAGGTTACATGAGCTGTGCCTGAGTCACAGTCAGCAATGTGATGCAGCAGCCAAAAAGCCAGTGCAATTCTATGTTGCATCAATAGGAGTATAGTGTCTAGATCAGTGGTTCCCAAATTTTGGTCCTCCAGATGGTTGGACTTCAGCTCCCAGAATCCCTGACTGCTAGCCAAACTGGCTAGGGCTTCTGGGAGTTTAGGTCCAAACCTCTTAGAGGACCAAAGTTTGGGAATCACTGGTCTAATTCAAGGGAAATGATAGTATTTCTGTATTCTGCTTTGGTCAGGCCTCACTAGGAATATGTGTCCAATCCTAGGAACCTCAATTCAAGAAGGATAGTGATAAGTTGGAATGTATTCAGATGAGGCTGACCAAAATAGTGAAAGGTCTGGAACCCATGCACTATGAGGAATGGCTTAGGCAGCTGGGAATGTTTAGCCTGAATAAGAGAATGTTAACAGGAGACATAAGGCCTCGGCAGACGACTAATAGAGTCGTCTTGGAGGCCCGGAAGAGGAGGAGCAGCCACACACGCGGCGCTCCTTCCTCTTCCTGAGGTTGCCCTCGGTGCTGCCGAGCTCCGGACACGCTGCGGCGGAAAAGTCAGGGAAAGTGCACCCTACGCGTTTAGGGCGCACTTTCCCTGTCTTCTAAAAGGAGTGCCAATTTGGAGCTCCTTTTAGGGTCACCGCAGGAGTGCCGCGGTGCGGAGGCTGCGGTCCTGCGGCGCTCCGGACCAGGGCGTCCCCGACGCCCTGGTCTGCATCCCCCCATAATAGTCATGTTTAAATATTTAAAGAGATGTCATATCAATGAAGGAACAGGTTTGCTTTCCATGGCTCCAGATACTAAGGGGCTATGCAGACAAGCAGGAAAAGGCGACCTGAAGTCGCCTTTTCCCTAAGCTGCAGCAACCTCACTGCCTGCCCTGAGATTGCCCTAAATGGGGACGGAGTAACCACACTGGGGGGAGTCAATGCAGGTTTTCTAAGACTCTATTGAAGCCCAAGCAACCGCACTGCCAGCTCGAAGGGCACCGCAAAGGGAGACGGAGCAACTGCATTGGCCGGCACTGACTGCTTTAATTTTTTTATTATTCTCAAATGCATGAGCAGGTACGGAGGACCATCTCTCCACACCTGCACATCTGTGCAGGAAAACATCCCTGTGCACCTGCACAGAATCTGTTATAGGGTGGTATACAGTCTGTCACTCTCTGTGTACAAAGGTGACTGAAGTTCGGCATCCCTGTTTACCTGTACAGGGCCTGTAATAGGGTGGTATACAGTCTATCACTCTCTGTGCACAAAGGTGACTGATGTTCAGTATCCCTGTGCACCAGCACAGGATCTATCATACACCCACATATCATGTAAGGATTCAATGACCTCCACTTCTCCCCAAGAAGTGGGTGCAGTAGACAGGTGCCACTGACAGATTCTGCCACCCTTGGGCTGAAGGAATGGGTCTGTCAACTGAAAAGACACCTACTCCATCGTCCTCCACAAAACATGTCCTATACAGATCAGTCTAAAGGCCACGCCTACAAGTCACCCTCAAAGCACCCCTTTTTGCCCATCTGCATGGCCCCTAGGACAAGGAGGAATGGATTCAAACTACAGGGAAGGAGAATCTATCAAGGGCCTATACAGACGGACAGCACAGAGCCACCCACTCTTTTTGGGGCAGCAAAAGGGAGGATTGGGTCTGTGGCATGAGGTTGCCATGGCCCCGATCCGCCACTAGCAGGGGCTACCCAGACCCACCTGAAACGGGCCATCTGTAAAGGCCCCTAGTTCTTTCATAGCCACCTTCCCCATTCTTAGGGCCTCTGCAGACCAGCCCAAAGAGCCGGCCTGGGGGTAAAGTTGGGGCGGGGCAGCCCCAACCCCATGCCTTTACGCACAGTGCATGGCATCAGGATGCCCTTCTGATGCAGTATTTAAACAAGCTGTGCCAAAACAGTGCTGAAGAACCGCGGTGCCAGCTCTTAGGGTGTCCTTTTCTTGCCCCTAAAAGGAGCAGCATTTTGCTGCTCTTTTGGGGGTGGCAAAAGGGAGGATCGAGGCTGCAGTGTGAGGTTGCTGTGGCCCTGATCTGCCACTTCCTGGAGAGGCCCAGAGCCGCCCATCTGCAGAGGTCCTTAGTCTTCCTGACTGATTACCTGACTGCTTTCCCCATTTCTATCAATGTTTGATCCCAGGTATGGGAATTCTTTTACTATTTCTATTTCTTCATTGTCTAGGCTGAACTTGTGAAGGTCCTCAGTAGTTATTGTTTTTGTTTTCTTTATGTTCAGTATTAAGCCTGCCTTTGCACTTTCTTCTTTGATCTACCTTACTAGGTGTTCCAGGTCTGTGAGGTTTTCTGCTAGTATTATTGTGTCATCTGCATATCTTAGATTGTTGATATTCCTTCCTCTTATTTTCACTCTTCCTTCTTCTGTGTCCAAGTCTGTTTTTCTTATAAAATGTTCTATATCCAAGTTGAACAGATAGGGTGAAAGATGCAGCCTTGTCTGATCCCTTTGCCAATTGGGAACCATTCTGTTTCTTCGTGTTCTGTTCTGACAATAGCCTCTTGTCCTGAGTACAGATTCCTCATCGGGACTTTTTTAATTTCATGCTCACCTATGGTATAATAAGAAAACAGTTAATAAAGGATTTGTTTTTCACATATTTAGAAGGGCACTTTTGCAAATATGGTACAAAATTTAAAAACAATTTTATCGTAAGATCCCTATGTGGGTATCCACCCAAGAAGCTTTCCATCTTAGAACAAGATACGAAAGCAAGATTAGTTTCTTTATAATCAACTTAAATCAAAATTTAAAGAAGATTTAAGAACATTGGGATTTGAGAAAAACTTGAATGAAATAGATAAAATTATATTTGGAGAACAAAATAAACATATAGCAAAATACTATAAACTTCTGAAAGAAAGAGATCTAGAGAGAGAAACCATCAAAAATGTCATGATCAAATGGGCTCAAGACATTGGAGAGCAAATTGAATTGGAATCCTGGGAAGAATCTTGGAAAAATACCAACAGATTTACACTCTGCCAAAACTTAAAAGAAAATTATCTTAAAATGTATTATCAGTGGTATTTAACTCTGGCCAAACTAAATAAAATTTACAAAATAGAGAATTCGAAATGTTAGAAGTGTCAACGTCCAGAGGCAGACTTCATCCATATGTGGTGGAAATGCCAAGAAGCAAAAAAATATTGGAAAGGAATAGCTGAAGCAATAGGGCAAATGTTCGAGATTGAAATAAAACTTGATCCTAAATTATTCTTATTGAATATAACAACAAATATTAATAAATTATTGAAAAAGAAGACACAAATTAAAAAATGATCACGATGGCAAGGATAACATAGGTGCAAAACTGGAAACAAGAATCAATCCCAAAAAAAGAAGACTGGTTTTATAAATTATTAGAAGCAGCCGCACTTGATAAACTCACAGCAGACTTAAAACATAAGGAAATAGATGAAGAATGGAAAGAACTGGAGATCCTAAGAGAAATAAAAGGTTGGAAAACAGTCTAACCCTTTGTACAACTCAATCGTGGGGGAAAAAATGATAACAATAAAAAGATAAAAGAAAACTTAGCAAGTGATAGTAAACTCATAAATGGAAGTTACACAACAAGTGAAGATTCTAGAAATTGATACATTAAATTTTTTTAGGAAAAAATAAAAACAATAGTAACGATAATAAACAAAAACAACAATTGGTTATAGAAACGAGTGTAGGATGACTGTAAATGTCAGTTTTAATGTCTTTAGTCATTTATGGTTTTTGTTTTTTGGAGTCTAAGTGATGAATGTTTAAAGAAACGGACTACGAATAAGTGTATAGGAAAGAAATTAAAATTAATGGTGCTGGTGAGAGTGGTGATTGAATATATTTGTATGTATATTGTCTATGATTTAAAGTAAGGATGTTTGTATATGTTTAAAGATTTAATAATTTTTTTTTAAAAAAAAAAGATTCCTCATCGGGACTATCAGATATGCTGGCACTCCTATGTCTTTTTTTAAAAAAATTATTTTTTTATTAAATTTCTTACTACTATATATACATATAAGCATATAAACATTTACAAACATTACAACACTAATAAAACATTTCACACATAAAATAGATTAACAACACACATCTACTTGTACATATTACAACATAACCACATACATCTATATTTAAAAAAACTTCCGATTCACCACTCGTTCACTAATTCCTTCAATATCCCCTTAGCTTATTGTTTATCTGACATCAAACACAAACATTTTTTTCCTTGTCTACCCGACATATTCCTACAAGCCTGCCTTGATATATTATAATTCTGAATCTATATTTCTTTTTCCATGTCAAATTTTACTTCTTTAACATATTCTGTCTATATATTCCCTCTTCAATATATAGTATAACTGATAAATAAAAAAAGAACTCTTTTCATCATTTGATTTACATACACTATACATTATATATTAGCTATACATCATATATAATACATCATTACATGCTAATCCTTCATCTTCAATCTTCAGTCTTCATCCAATTTTTGCTATGGAGTCTTCAATCAGGAGATTCAGCCATTTCCTTTTTATATATTTTATCACCTCTTTCCATTCTTCTTCCTCTTGATTTTTTATTTCTCTGTTTAACCTTTTTGACAAAGTGTCTGCTTCAATCATATCAAACAATTTAATAATCCATTCATCTGTATGTACAATTTTCTTAACTTTTCAATATCTAGCATATACAATCCTCGCAGCAGTTAATGTATAAAAGACTATTTTACCATATTTCTTTTCTATTTTGTCATCTATCATATTTAATAACATTACTTCTGGTTTGAGCTGTAATTTCACTCTGAGAATTTTCTTCATGGTTTCATTAATATTCCCCCATAATTTTTTTGCCTCTATACACTCCCACCATAGATGGAAAAAGATTCCTTTTCACACTTCCAACATTTGCTATTTGTATTTTTATATATTTTACTTAACTTATCTGGTGATAGATGCCACCAATACATAATCTTATAGAAATTTTCTTTTATTTCTTGACTTGCTGTATATCTTAATCTCTTTTTCCACTATTTTTCCCACTGCGCAAGTTCTAATGCTTTTCCACAATTTTTTGGCCCACTTAATCATATTTTCTCTTATCAAATCCTCCTCCATATATATTTCTAACAATTTCTTATATATTCCAGATACTTTACTGAGCTTCTCATCCCATATATTTTTTTTTCTAATTCTGATTTCACACTTGTTATTCCCATTGCTTTTTTATCTATTTGTAATCTGGAATTGATTTGATGGTATAGAAACCAACCACAATTATACCCCTCCTCTCTAATTTGGTTAAGTGGTTTTAGTTCAAATTTTCATCCTTTTTTCTTTAATAACTCTTTGTACTTTAAGCATTTTTCTTTTCTTTGCAGGTTTGTCTTAAACAATACCTCGTGCGGCAACATCCATAGTGGAATTTGGGAGCATATCCTTCTTTTGTATTTTTTCCATATACTACAAGGACACCCTGATAAAATGATTATTAAATTCTCGGTTTACCTGTACCTTATCATAGAATAAGTAAGCATGATACCCAAATCTAAGTTCTGAGCCCTCTAATTTCAATAGCTTTTGATTTTTCAGTGTCATCCAATCTTTTAACCATGCTAAAACACTAGCCTCAAAATACAATCTTAAATTTGGAACTGCCAACCCTCCATTTTCTTTTACATCAAACATATATTTCTGTTTGATTTTGGGCTTTTTCCCTCCCCATATAAATTCAGAAAGTTGTTTTTGCCAATCTTTTAAAGGGTAATCATTTTTTAATATTGGGATGGTTTGAAACATAAATAATATTTTTGTAAGTATATTCATTTTGATTAAAGCGATTTTTCCGAGTAAAGATAATTTTAGATCTTTCCAGTTTGCCAAATCTTTTTTTTATATCATTCCACTTTTTCTGAAAATTATTCTTATATATGTCCGATTTTTTTTTTTGTTAAAGTTATTCCTAAATATTTTGCTTTTTTTGTGATATTAAATCCAGTTATTTCTTTTAATTTCTCTTCTTCAATAAAGGACATGTTTTTCACAATTACATTGGTTTTATCTTTGTTGATTTTTGATCCTGAATTTTTTTTCAAAGTCTTTTAATTGTGTTAGCAGATTTTGTGCACTGTCAATTGGATTTTCAAGCGTTAATGCAATGTCATCCGCAAACGCTCTTAGTTTATATTGATCTCCTTTGATTTTTACTCCTTCAATCTCAGGAGATTCCTTTATTTTCCTTAAAAATATGTCCTATGTTAGAATAAATAATATCAGTGACAGGGGGCAGCCCTGTCTAGTTCCTTTATTAATCTTGATAGATTTTGTTTTGGATCCATTTATTAATACTCTAGCTGTTTGATTCTTATAAATTTCCTCAATCCAGTTTTGAAAATTTGGTCCTAATTTCATTCTTTTTATCAGTTTTTTCATTAATCTCCAGTCCAAATCATCGAAGGCTTTTTCTAAATCTATTAAGATTAATGCCAATTTTTTTCTCATTATGAAATTCAAAGTACTCTATAATATCCAATATTTGTCTTGTATTATCCCTTATTTGTCTATTCTTAACAAAACCACATTGTTCTTCCATTATTATTTCCGTTAGTATCATTTTTAATCTATTTGATAATATATAGGCAAAAAAATTATGATCTATATTTAACAGAGAGATCGATCTGTAACTGTTTGGATCTTCTTGAGGTCTTCCTTCCTTTAATATTAATACAATATTTCCCTCCTCCCAAGTTGGGGGGAATTTTCCTTCTTTGATGTTATTCATTGTTTCTAATAACGAGGACCAAATTTCTTCTTTATACAATTTATAATATTTAACTGTAAACCCATCTGGGCCTGGTGCTTTGTCACTTTTTGCTTTTTCTATGGCTTCAAAAAGTTCTTCCTTTGTGATTGGCTTCTCTAATTTCTCACAGTATTCCTCTTTTATTGTTGGTATCTTACACTGATCTAGATATTTCTCTATGTCTTTTTCATCTAATTCCTTTGCTTTGAATATTTTACTAAAATGATTATAAAAAAACTCTTTTATCTTTTTCTGTTCTGTAAATATCTTATTCCCCACTTTTGATCTTTAGTATTAAATTTTTATCTTTTTCTTTCCTAATTCTCCAAGATAACCATTTCCCAATTTTATTTCCATTTTGAAATTGTTTTGCTTTTATTCATTTCATTATTTTTGTTATTGCCCCTAAATTTAATATTGAGTATTGCTTTTGGAGGATCTTTATTTCTTTTACTATTTTATCTTTGTCATTGCTATTCATTAATTCTTTTTCCTTTATTTCAATCTCTTTCATTATTTGACTCATTTTCCCTCTCTTTTTTTTTGTATCTGCTTATGTTTTTGTATAAAGAATCCTCTAAGTACAGCCTTACTTGCCGCCCATACAATCCCTATCTCTACCTTGTTCCCAAAGTTATTTTCAAAATATTATTTTAATATTTGTTTTCCTTCTTTAATAATGTTCTTATTTTGGAGCAAGTAATCTTGTTACTGCCATCTATATTCCCTCTCTATAAGCTTTCTTTTTATACTAATTGGGTTATGATCTGAATAGGTTCTGGGTAATATTTCCATTTTTCCAACTTTGCCGCTTAATGCTTTTGAAATTACAAACATGTCTATTCTAGTGAATGATTTATGTCTTTCTGAAAAAAAGGTATATTCTCTTTCTTTTTCCTTTTTATATCTCCATATGTCGATTAGATTACATTTTTCCATTAAGTAAAAAAAGACTTTAGGAAGCTTCCCTTGTTTTTCCTTTACTTTTTTTTTATAATAGCCTGTCAATTTGTGGGTTAATAACCACATTGAAATCACCGCATATTATAATTTCTTTCTCATTATATTCCAATATTTTTTTCTTTAATTTTCCTATAAAACTTAGCCTACTTTTCTTGAGGTGCATATATTACAACCAGTATTATTTCCTTTTCCTGCAGTGTTATTTCTATCCCTAGATAGTGTCCATGTGGGTCATTAAAGATCTCTCTAGATGTTTTTTTTTTTTTTTGAAATGTAAGTTACAATTCCTCTTTTCTTTTGTTTGAATGCAGACACATACTCAAGACCCAATTTATGGTTTCTTAATAATCTTTTCTCTTTATTTCTTATTCGTGTCTCTTGTAAATTCACTATATCATATTTCATTTTGCTTATTTCATGAAATATTTCTTTCCTCCTTTTACATTCCAGGAGACAAATCTTTCAAATCCATTTCTATTTTACCTTATTTTTCCTCTTAAATCTTTTCCTTTTTATTGTGTTTTCCTTCTTAGTTGTTTACTTTTTCCTTTTCTTCAAAATTCAATTCCTTTTCTGAGCTTCCCTCTTCATTAATTAAATCTTCTTGTTCTCCCTGACCTTCTTCTTCTTTTCCTTCTTCCTCCGATTGTATTTCCTGATTTATTTTTCCTCCTTTTAGTTTATCTGCTGATCTTAATCTGTTTCTATATTCCTGTGTACCTTGTCTTTCTTGATTTTTCTTTATCTCCTTATTACATCTTTTCCAAAAATCTTTAGCCTTCTGGATATTGTTTATTTTATACTATCTTTACTTAAACAATACGGATATTCCCTCCAGTTTTTCCCACTTATATACTCTATTATGGGCAACTTGCAACATAACTTTGTTCACTTGTAAAACCCTGGTACAATCTCTTTTCCCTTTCTCCTTAGATGATAAGATGCCCCTAGAATCACATGTAGTGAGATTTCCCATTTTACTAGATGTTACTCTATTGGTATCATCCCGGTTCTCCTTTATCACTGTCTGTTTCTGTTTAAAGGTCTCAATAGAGTATTTGAGAAGCTCCACCTGGTGCATGATTTTCCCTAGACGTTCATAAATTGAGATAACCGTGTGGGCTGTCAAAAGGCATTGTTTAGTCACAAAATCAGGAGAATTTAATTGTTGTTTAGTAAAGTATTTCTTTTCCATATCTGTCAATTTTCCCCAAATAGACTCATTTAGCTCTAGGGACTCATCTTCATGAGAAACCACTGTCTCATTTCCAGGAGATACCATATGTTTGGATAAAAGTTCATTTTCTTTATCCAAAGGGAGAAATCTATTGGCGGTTGGGATTGCAAACTCCAAATTAGAGTTTACAGGTGTAGTTGGCAAACTTGGGGTTTCCTCATTAGTTAATAGATCATCGATCTTAAGCTGTTTGGAGGCCTTATTGTGTTTGTTTATATCAGGGCTTGTTCTAGAACGTTTTTTGGTGCCCATTTTAATAGTTATTCCAAAACAGTAAGGAATAACCAACAATATATAACAGCACAGGAGGGGGAGCTTCAAAACTCACAGTGTAATAGGATGAGAGTATAAAATACAAAATAAAAATTTTGTTTAATTTACAGTGTAATAGTGTCTCTGAAAAGATATTTTATCTGTTATCTGATATTAATTCCAAGGTAACTTATAAAGTTGCAATGTTTACCACAGCGGCAATCAAAATCCGGGCCAGTGTTATAGCTGATACCGCAGTTGATTGTCGTGGAGATGATTGCATTTAATTCATTAAGCTGTTTTTAACGCTGATTTAGTTAACATTGATTTAAGAACATTTAAGAATATTGGGTTGTTTTTTTTTTTCTCTCTCGCTCCAAATTGTTCTAAATTTATATGTTAATTGGTTAACTAGCTGATGTATTCTATTTTATAATACTAATGTATTTTATAATGTTAAAACTGCGAATGGCCTTTGGCTTAAGCAATAATAAAGCATTCATTCATTCACTTATATATTATTCTATGTTTATTGAGAAGAGATGTAAGAAATTTGTAATCCTCTCTTTTCCTCAAAATCTTTTCCTCAAAATTTTGGGGATGTCCTTAAAAATTTTTGCTTCCTCCTCATTGATTATCAAAGGTATTTTTGTAGCTTAATTCCAGAATTTTGTCTCTTGTTCTTTTTCTTAAGAAGTAGATTATGTTGGAGGGTTGCAGACTGCCAGAAATAGTGCAAATTGAGTTCACTTTTAGGGTTAGGGTTAGGGTTAGGAAATCATGGAAACTGTATTTTATTGTGGAACCAGAGCTTTCTGATAGAGAAGGCTCAATCTCTCAGAAAAAAAAAAAACACCAGTTCCCATGATTCCCTAGCACTAACCCTAACCCTAAAAGTGGGCTTAGTTTGCACTATTTCTGGCAGTCTGCAACCCCCCTATGTCTCTAGGCCACCCTTTATCCTTTGCTATTTGAGAGTTGAGTCTGAAGAGTTTATTTATCTCTCAGTTCATATCTTGTGGTGCTATTTCTGCATATTCTGCCAAAATTGGGAGTAAATATTCATACAAGTCCTCATTTTTTTTATTTCTTTTACTCCTCTGATCTTTAAACAGTTCTCTCTTTCTTTATATTCTTCCAAAGCTCTTTGGTCCAATCTTTTCTCTAGTTCTATTTTTTCAACCCTTTTTGTTTTCGTTATGTCCTCTTCTATGTTTCCTGTTTTTTCCTCCACTGCATCCAGTCTTTCCTTTATCTTAGATATGTCCTTTGTAACTTCTCCTAATGTTCTTTTTATTTCCTTAAGTTCCGTCTTTATATCTTGTTTAATATCTACCCTCAGCATTTTCATTTCTTTTTTCATATTATGTTCAGTTTCAGCTTGCATTTTTCTTATTTCATCCAGAATTGAAGTTTGTTCAATTGACTGCCTCCTAAGTGTCTGTCTTTGTGTTTGTGGGTGTGTTACAATTTTGGAAGTTGCCATTGTACCTTTTTTCTTTTTTTTTCTCATCTTAATTCAAAACAGTCAATGTCCAAGCCAATAATATAATAATAATTTAGTCTATTTCTGTATCTTTACTAAGGAATATATATTTTCTTTTTCTATTTTTCAATTCTCAAAACATAAATTTCCTTATTTTTTTATGATATCCAATTTCAATATTTTTCTTTTTTTTTCTTTTGATTTCTTTTTATTTCTCAGATCCTCAAAGTCCAATGCTGCTTATACTCAATACTAATTTGAGCACAGGTGTTTACACTATATAATAATATAAAGGTGGTAGCAGATAGCAACTAAAAGGGGTTTGCAAAGGGTAATACTGTACCAATTCCAGATGTATAACTCCAATTGGAGGAATGCAGTGAGATGGAAAATGGCTCAGCAGCTGCCTTGGAGCAATGGGGTGGCCAGCTTATGCTGAGGACACTTTAAATACAAATATATATATATACAAATATATATGTGTCTGGTTTTGTTCAATTATTTTCTTATACTATTGTTTATTGTTTATTCCAGACACTTTAATTATTCCAATCACTCTCTTATTTCTTCTTTTTCTTTCTCCCCTTTATTTTCTTTTTCTACTTTTCATTTCTTCAGCTGTCTCTTCTCCTCTGTTATAATTACAATTCCAATTAATTTCTTTCAGCCTTTTCTGCCCTTTTCATGCAGCTCTTTCTTAACTTCCTCTTTTTCTCTATATTCTTTACTTAATTTCTACAGATTCACTTTCTTAGTTTCACTTATTTCACTGTTCAACTGTATCTTATTTCACTTTTTCACTGTTTAGCTTTCGCTTTCGCTTATTCACTACTCTATATCCAAAGCCCTTTCCTCTCCTGTTCATCAGCTGTTTCCAATTTACAATGTTCTCTGCTTTTTTCCCCCCAAGCTTGCACTTAGCAGAGTCTTTATTCTTATCTGTCTGCCTGGTTCTTTATAGAATGATAACTTAGGGGGGTTGCAGACTGCCAGAAATAGTGTGAATTCAGTCCACTTTTAGGGTTAGGGTTAGAGTTATGGAACCATGGGAACTGTATTTTATTGTGGCATCCGAGTTGTCTGACAGAGAAGGCTCAATGTCTCCGAAAAATAACAGTTCCCATGATTCCCTAGCACTAACCCTAACCCTAACAGTGGACTGAATTCACACTATTTCTGGCAGTCTGCAACCCCCCATACTCTCTTGGTTAACAAGTGGTATTTTTACTCCTTCACTTTTCCGCTTTCACATAAACTTTTTTTTCCTGGCTGGCAATGGCATTGCGAGTTTGCCACTACAGCTGCTTATGCTCTGCCAGTGATTCCCCCGCGGCTCTCTCTGGGTTTCTCCAAGCTTGTTTCCTCTTCCCAGGATCAGGTCCTAAGTTCTTATCTTTTATTCGCCTTGCTCCCAGCTTCCAAAAGCCTTCTGTGGGGTACCCCGAACCCTCTATGCCAAAAGGGTTTCATCTTTCAGTTCTTCTTTAGTTCCGTTGTTTTTTTCCTTGTTTAGCAGCACAAAGTGGCGTTTCTCGGGAGCTCCTCCGAAATGCAGCTTATGCCTTCCTCGGCAATCCCGGAAGTCCGGCACTCCTATGTCTTTAAGGGCATTCCATAGTCTTTCATGATCTATTCAGTCAAAAGTTTTGCTATAGTCTATAAAGCACATGCTGATTTCCTTTTGGAATTCCCTTGTGCGCTCGATTAGCCATTGTATATGTGCAATGTGATCCCTAGTGCCTCTTCCTTTCCTGAACCCTGCTTGGACCTCTGGGACCTCTCTTTCCATCTATCATTGGAATCTATGGGCCTGGGCAGACTGGCCCAAAGGACCGGCCTGGAGGCAGAGATGAGGTGGGGCAGCTGCACACTGGCCACCCCAACATTGTCCTGATGCCACGTGGCATTACGCATGGCGAAAGGCATCAGGATACCCTTCCAGTGCAGCATTTTGATGCACTGCACCGGAAAGAGCACTAAAGAGCTGCACACATGCTCTTAGGGTGGCCTTTTGTCACCTCTGAAAGGAGAGGCATTTTGCTGCTCTTTCAGGGGCAGCAAAAGGGAAGATCAGGGCCACAATTAGCCCGTCTGCATAGCCCCTATGTTGCAGAATTTTGAGCATGATTTTGCTTGCATGGGAGATCAGTGCTATGGTCCTATAGTTGCTGCAGTCTTTTGTGTCTCCTTTTTTGTGGATGGGAAGGTATATTGATCGCTTCCAATCTGTTGGCCATCGTTTTGTTTTCCATATCTGTTGACATATGTTGGTTAGTATTAGACTTGACCCTGTCAATGTGGATTGCAGAAGTTCAATTGGACTATCATCTGTTCCTGGTGATTTGTTTTTCACTATTTCTCTTCTTGCTGTTTCCACCTAACTTTTTAGGATTTGGGGTTCATTTTCATATGGCTCTTCACTCCATACATCCTTTATTTTGTCATCTCTTTTGTATAATTCTTCAGTGTATTGCATCCAATGCCTTTTTATTCCTTGCTGGTCTTGAATTATGTTATTTTTATTGTCATACATCACCCCAATCCTTGGTTAGAATTTTCCTTTAATTTCCTGGATCTGTGAAATAGATCTCTTGTTCTTCCCTTTTTGTTGTTGTCTTCTGTTTCTCTGCATTGGTCATTGTGTTAAATTGCTTTAACTTCCACACAAGCCATTGTACTATTACATTCACAATTCTTAGTTTGTTCCTATCTCCCTTTTGTTTTTCTTCTCTTCTTTTCTTTATTGTTTGTAGTATTTTTTCTGTCATCCATGGTTCCTTATCTTTTTTTATTTATTGAAAGTGTCTGTCTGCATTCTTCTTTTATTAGAGAACATAGTTCCTCTGGCTCTTGGTCTATTATGCTTAGTAGTGAGAATCTGTTTCTTCTGTTATCAGTAAATTCTGTTGAGATATTATTTAGATCATATTTTGGTATAATCATAGGTTTTGTTTTCTTCTTGAGTCTTACTCTTTTTTATGAGTAATTCATGAGTAATTCTACCTACCCTATGCCTTTTGAGTTTCTGCTTCTGTCTGTCATTCAGTTTCTTCTTTTCTTTCTTATCAATCTCCTGATACAATAATGAAAATTTGTCAACATATTTCTACTATCTTTTTCCAGTGGCAGGTTCAAGGTGGTCACCTATGACTGGCATTAATTCCCCCAGAAGAAGCTGTAGATGTGTGAAACACACCTTAGCTTTCGTGCTGGCTGAGCCTCTGCCTTATCAAATCAGTTCTGTATATTATCTGGGATGTCATATAAGATGTCATACATAAGTGTCAACATCTAGTTTAGACTGTATTGTGTTGGGCAATCAACCCTGCTGCTTGAAACTGGCAAGCAGAACCATCCTTCCACTTGGTTCATGAGCAGACTCTATGGACCCCAAGACCACTAGCTCCACTCAAGGGTATGTTGTGTACCTTGCCTGCATTGGCAGTAATGCAATAAGCCTCCAACTCTATTTATTCTTCATTTGCTTGAGATTGTCATTGCTCCTTCATCTTGATGGGTTGATACATCCACATCAATGTCCTAAGCCATATCCTGTTCTAAAGCAACAAGATGCTCAAATATCTTTAGTGATGGTTGATTTAATTACTCCCTTTGACCCTTTAACCTCCTTTGGCTTTTTAGACTGCTTGCCTTTTTCCACAGCTTTTAATCTGGCTAACATTAACTGGAGGCCACCCCAACCCCACACCATTGCCATCCTGATGCCACATGATTTTATGCATGGCACACAGTGTCAGGACGCCCCTCTAGCACAGCGTTCTGACACGCTGCACCAGGAAGGGGGCTGAAGAGCCATGTGGCAGCTCTTAGAGTGGCCTTTTACTACCTCAGAAAGAAGCAGCATTTTGCACTCTTTTCGGGGCAGCAAAAGGGAGGATCAGGGCTGCAGAGTGGGGTAGCCGTGGTCCCAATCCGGCACTTCCCGGGGTGGCCTGTCTGCACACCCCCAAAGCCACAGGAGAGGAATGTTTGGAAGAGAGCTTTTTAACTGGGCCTTTACCTTTCAGGCCACCTTTACTTTTGTAGGAGCCATAACTTTTAAATCATCCTAGTCCAATCTCAACGCATTTATCCTATTCCCAGTTAAAATAGTTAGAATGCAATTATTAATTGATGAACAAAATTATTATTTTCTGAAGATGCCAGCCACAGATTCTGGCAAAATGTCAGAAATAAACTCTTCTAGAACATGGCTACACGGCACGAAAAACTCACAAAAAACTACAGATGCCAGCCATGAATGCCTATGATTTCACAAATTATTGTTGTTGTTGCTGCTGCTGTTAGAGCAACCTGAGTGTATAAACTTCTATTACCTCAAGCAATTATTAGCCTAAATGAAACCCTTAAGACACAATACTGGTAGATCATTTTTAATTAGTCAAAATAAACAAAATAAACAATCAATTTAAAGCCACCTTCCAAAACCATTTTAATTAGTCACTAAACCACAAAAATTAAGCAATACTACCAAAACTAGCCCAAAACAAACAAAACCTCTAATTAAAGGTTATGGATCATTCATTCCTAACAAAGGTTTATTAAGGCTGACCAAACTGTATTAATTGACTATAGTAGGCTAGTTCAAGAGCCTACTAAACACTCCCTCACCCACTTTATAAAAATAATATTACCACCCTGCTGTGAAAAAACAAATCAAAAAACAAAAAATGATCCACTTGCAATTCAAGCATGGCTAATTAATGTAGGAAACCTGCAACAGTAACAAGAAGTTACTGTTAGAACAGAAAAAATCGGAGAAACAGAATGTTTTCCAATTGGCAAAGGGGTCAGACAAGGCTGCATCCTTGTAGTAGGTTGGAACCCTACTTGTTCAACTTATATGCAAAAGCAGCAAAGCTGCTTCATTTATATACCGCTTCATATTGCGCTATGGGATGTCTAATATGCAGAACATATTATACAGAAATCAGGCTTGGACACAGAAGAAGGAGGAGTGAAAATAGGAGTGAAAATAGAAGGAAGAATTGTCAACAATCTAAGATATCCAGACAACACCATATTGCTAGCAGAAAGCATCACAGACCTAGATCAACTACTAAGGAAGATCAAGAAAGAAAGTGAAAAGGCAGGATTACATAATAGTGACCATAGAGAACCTACACAAATTCAACCTAGACAATGAGGAAATAGAAATAGTAAAAGAGTTATCATACCTGGGATCAAACATGGATCAGAACAGGACTATAGTTAAGAAATCAGAAGAACCAAGAATGGGGAGGGAAGCTATAAAAGAAGTAGAAAAGTCCCTAAAGAGCAAAGATATATGACTGAGTACAAAGTTAGAATTATCTAAGCCATTATACATTCAGGCTTCTGTATTCATGGATTTTTTTTATCCATGGATTCAAGCATCCATGACTTGAAAATACTTTTAAAATATATGAATTCCAAACTTTGATTTTGTCATTTTATATAAGGTACACCATCTTACTATGCCACTGTATATAATGGGACTTCAGCATCCACTGATTTTGGTATTGATTGGGGATTCTGGAACCAAACCCCAGCAAATACCAAGAGCCCACCGTATTCACTATTACCATGTATGGAGCTGGTCAATTAAGAAAGTGGATAGGAAGAAAATCAATTCATTTGAGATGTGGTGCTGGAGAAGTGTGCTAAGGATTCCATGGAGAGCCAAAAAGACAAATAAATGGGTCCTAATAATAATAATAATAATAATAATATTTATTTATATCTGAGAGCAATCGGGTCAGCTAACATATTAAAATACAGAATACAATCAATACAGAATACAATCAATACAGAATACAACCAGTACCCACCCACCCCTTAAAAAGTATTAAATCAAGACAGGTTAAAACATCTTAATTAAAACACAGAATAAATAATAGCACAGTTATTATAATTGACTCACAGCGGGGAAAGTAATTGGAAGTGGCGAACATCACGTTGGGAGGGAGAGGACTAAGGAAATTCTCTGAGGCCAGGACACTATTCTGGAAAGGCCTGCCAGAAGAGATCCGTCTTTACAGCCTTTTTAAAGCTGTTTAGAGATGTAATTAGACGGCTCTCGTCCGGCAGGCTGTTCCATAATTTGGGGGTGACTACCGAGAAAGCCCTCTGGGAGGTTGCAGTCAGCCTAGATTTTATTGGCTGAAGCAGATTCCTCCCAGAGGACCAGAGTGCGTGAAGAGGATTGTATGGGAGAAGGCGGTCTTGAAGATAGGTTGGACCCAAGCCATTTAGGGCTATAAATGGGTTCTAGAACAGATAAAGTCAGAAATCTCCCTGGAAGCCTAGATGACTAAACTGAGGCTGTTATACTTCGGTCACATCATGAGAAGGCAAGATTCATTGGGGGAAAATAATGCTAGGAAAGAAGGAAAGAAGTAGAAAGAGAGGAAAGCCACATGCTAGATGGATGGACTCTATTAAGTAGATTACAGGTATGAATTTTCAGGAACTAAGGGCCTCTGCAGACGGGCGGCACAGAGCCTCCCTGGGAAGCAGTGGATCAGGGCCATGGCAACCCCACGTTGTGGCCCCAATCCTCACTTTTGCCACCCTGAAAAGAGCAGCAAAATGCTGCTCCTTTTAGGGTGGCAAAAGGCCACCCTAAGAGCCAGTGTGAGGCTCTGCCTCACCCTTTTTGGCAGAGCAGCTGCACCGGGAGGGCGTCCTGATACCACGCCCCATGCGTAATGGCATCAGGCTGACATTGGCATGGGGTTGGGGCAGCCAGCATACAGCTGCCCCACCCCAACTCTACCTCCAGGCCAGCCCTTTGGGCCAGTCTGCAGAGCCCCTAAGCAGAGCAGTGGGGGGGATAGAGAGTCTTGGTGCTGTCCCATCTACAGGGTCCCCATGGGTTGAGATTGATTCTAGGCTAGTTCATTTCATCTTCATTTCCTCCATCTGCTGAGTCTAAACCTGCTTTTTGTATATTTTCTGTGTACAAGTTGAACAAATAGAGTGATAGAATGCACTCTTGCCTTATCTCTCTGCTAGTTGTGAAACATTCTGTTTCTCCATATTCTGTCCAAACAGTAGGCTCTTATCCTAAGTGCAGATTTCTCATCATACCTCAGCCTTGTATTTTTTTTAATTTTTTTTATTTTATTTATATTAATCAACTTTCCATACATTTTTATATACTTTTACACCTTAGCCGTTGTTGTTTTTTTTAAAAAAAAACAAAACCCCCTAAATATCCCCTCCGTGCACCCCGCCCCCGGAGCCATTTCCATCTTTATACTCCATCCAAAAACTTAACTCCTCCCGTGGAGGCAATTTCCCGTCTTCCATTCTTAATACATTTTCAATAAATTTTTTCCATATTTCATCAAAATCATTTCTTTTCAATAATCCTTTTTTCACTTTCAATCTACATGTTAATTTATCATTAATTGCTATCTTCCAAACTTCCTTATACCAATCCTCCAATTTCACATTTATTTTTGTTTTCCAACTTCTTGCTATAATTAATCTCGCAGCAGTAAACAAATTTGTTACAAGGTTTTTTTCCTCCTTCCATTCTACATCATTATATATTGATAACAATGCTATATTCGGTTTTCTATCTATCTTTATATTCATAACCTTTTCTATCTCTAATATTACTATTTCCCAGAATTTTTGTACATATTTACATTGCCACCACATATGTAGATATGACCCTACTTCCTGACAACCTCTCCAACAATATTTTGAATTTTCTTTATTTATATTATGTAATCTCAGTGGTGTCAAATACCACTTCCAAATCAATTTATAATAATTTTCCTTAATTCGCACAGATAAATTTTTCAAATGTCTTTGTTCCCAAATCTTATTCCATTCATTGTCAGAGATTTTGCATTTCAATTCATCTTCCCATATTTCTTTTAAAATAATTTGGTGTAGTTTTTCCCTTTTATTATCCATTAATATTTTATAAATTTTGCTAGTTAAGCCTTTCATATTTTCATTTTCCTCCATTCCTTTTCTTTTCTGAACTATTTGTTCAAACTGTGTATATTTCCCTTTTTGTATATTTTTTTTCTTCAAATTCTTAAACCATTGTTCTATTTGCATAAAATGTAACCAAGACATGTTTATCCCCCTAAGTTTTTCTTTTATATTTTCTTTTCCTATCTTTAATTCTATCCAATTTTCTATTTTATCTATTTTCCTTTCCTATTTTTGGGGAAAGATTTTTCCATTATTATTGGTGTTATTATTGAATTTTCATTCATTAATCCTTTTTTATATTTATTCCAAATTTCTAATATATTTTCCATAAATGGATTTCCAATTTCTTTAATTTCTTTCCTACTAATTTCTTTAAAAAAAAATTTCTCTATTTTCATATCTATCTCTTTTTTCCCCGTTTCTAACCAATCTAAATCTGGTACGTCCAGCATTCCTTCTATTACATATCTTAAGTGGTTAGCTTCATAATATCTTTTTATATTAGGGAGGCCTAGCCCTCCTTTTTTCTGAGACTCATACCAAAATTGTTTATTTAATCTACATCTTTTCCCTCCATTACAATATACGTTTAGTAACTGTTGCCATTTACTTAATTCTACTTCTGATATTTTTAGTGGTATCATTCTAAATAGGAAATTTAATTTTGGTAAAATTTTCATTTTAACTAATGCTATTCTTCCAAACCATGATAATCGAATGTTCTTATATTCTACTATTTTTTTCAACTTCTCTCCGTAATACTAAGAAATTTTTCTCTTCCATTTCTTTTAAATCTTTTGTTATATTAATTCCTAAATATTTTATATTACTTTTTATTCTTATCCCTAATTCTTTTTGCTTCATAAGCTCTGATACTTCCTTTTTTTGTATAATTAAATAACATCATTTCTGTTTTATTCCAATTAATTTGAAGTCCTGTTATCTCACCAAATAAATTCAAATGTTCCTTAATTTCTCCTATTTTATCCTTTAAGTCTTTAATAGTTAATAATGTATCATCAGCAAATAAACTAATTTTATGTTTTTTTTCCAATCCTATTCCTTCCAAACTACTATCCTTCCTAATAACATTTGCTAACATTTCTATAACCATTGCAAATAATATTGGTGACAACGGGCATCCTTGCCTTGTACCTCTCGTTACTTTTATTTCCTTTGTAATTCCATCATTAACTATTACTTTTATTGAGTTATCACATTATTGAGTTGATCTATTAGTCTCCTCATTTTTTCTCCCATTCCAAACTTTTTCATAATTATTTTTAATGTTGGCCATTCCACACAGTCGAAAGCTTTAAATATATCCAATGCTAAAATTCCTGCTTTTAATTTTTCTCTCCCAATTACATGTATTTTACTCAAAACTCTTCCTACTAAATTAGACATTTGTCTTCCCTTCACAAAACCACATTGATCTTTTCCTATATATTTATACACACATTTATTCATTCTATTTGCTATTATTGCTGTTAATATCTTTGCATCCTGATTTATTAATGATATAGGTCTATATGACCCTGGATCAGTTGGATCTTTATCTACTTTTGGTATTAATATTACTAATGATTGAGACCATGATAAAGGTATTTTCTCTCCTTGTAATATTCCATTATATAATTCTAACAACTTTGGAATTAATATATTTTCAAACACTTTATAATATTCAGGTCCCAAACCATCCATTCCTGGACTTTTGCCATTTTTTAATTTTCTAATTACCTCTATTATCTCTTCCTTTTCAATTGGTTTTTCCAATAGTTCTTTATCTTCCTCCATTATTGTTTGTCCCCAATTTTCTTCTACATAATTTTCTATTTTATCTATTGGATTTTTTCCTGCTTGATATAATTCTTTATAAAATTCTTCAAAAATTTTTATTTTTTCTTTCATCATTCTACACATCATCCCAGATCTATCCTTCACTATATTTATCATACTTTCCATTTTCTTTTTCTGTGTGGCTCTGGCCAACATTTTTGAATTTTTATTACTATATTTGAAATATTCCCTTCTTAAATAAATCAAATTTTCCTGTACTTCATCTATCTCTATCTTTTGCAGTTTCTCCCTTTTTGCCCTCAATTCTACGTAAATCTGTTTATTTCTATTAGCTATATATTTATACTCTAATTGTTCTATATCTGTTTCTAATTTTTTTTCCTTTCTTCCTGTCTTTTTCGAAGGTTATATGCTTCTTTCATACATATTCCTCTTGTTACTGCCTTCATCGTGTCCCATAACAATCCTTTTGTCACTTCCTTATTGTTTATATCCCATGTTTCTTGCCATTCCTTTTCAATTTTGTTTACTATATCTTTATAATTCAATATCTTAGTATTTAACCTCCACCTCTTTATTTGTTCATAATATTTCTTAATAATAAATTCTGCACTCACCAAGGCATGGTCACTTACTTTTATACTTGATATTTCACTATCTAAAACTTTAGTTATCATATTTTTTGAAACAAAAATGTAATCTATTCTAGTATATGTTTTATGTACAGCAGAATAATATGTATATTTCTTTTCATCCCCTTTTACTAGTCTCCAGACATCTTTAAATTCCCTTTTATTCATTATTTTATTTAAGTTTGTCATATTTCTATGTTTATCCTTTACTGAGGGGTTAGATTTATCTTTAATCTTATCCATTTGCATGTTAAAATCTCCTGCTATAATTACATATTGCTTCTGTATTCTTTCCACTTTCTTTAACACTCTTTCATAAAGCTCTTCTTGTTTTTCATTTGGTGCATATACATTCACAAGTGTATAATTATCTTCCCCTAGTTCTCCCTGTATTATTATATATCTTCCTTCATCATCTTTTATTACTTTATTTATTACAAAATTACATTTTTTTGCAATTATTATTGCTACCCCTTTTGATTTTGAATTTCCAAATGCTTTCTCATAGTTCTTTGTCCAATTCAGTTTCAGTTCATTTTCCCCCTCTTTCCGTTGGTGCGTTTCTTGAATAAAAATAATATCTGCTGAATCTCTTCGTAATAAAGCTTCAATCCTTCTTCTTTTAATCACTGATCCAAGACCTTTGGTGTTTAAAGTTGAAATTTTCAGTTTATCTACCATAATACCATTTATTTATTTCTCTAATGGCTCCATTTTGTGTAAACCCTATCCCTTCCCTCCTCCCTCTATTTCCCCTCCCTTCCCTCCCCAAGTCCCATTTACCTCTCCACTTCTTCTTGCTAGAGCGCATTGCTCTAGCCCCGGTCGCCGAAGCTACCCCTCTGGAGAGGGGTGACGAAGACATCCCAAGGCCCAAAGAAACCGCCCACCCCCCGAGTGCTCATAAAAACAATAAATTTAACTTTGTGCTTAATTGCAGTAATTTCTCTTTTCGTCTATGGGAGTCCGCCTCCTCCACATGCTCCCAATAATTCTTCTCCTCCCAACACTCCAACCTGGACGACAGCTCCATTCCCTTTAGATTTTTTAGACTCTCCAGTTGTTCCTTCTTCTTCTTTATATATCCCAAGATCTTTCAACAATTGTATTCCTTGTTCCACTGAATCAATCCTATATCTCTTTCCTGCTTTTTGAAATTTGAGGAATATAGGATGTCCCCAAGTGTAGTAAATTCCTGCTCCTCTCAACATAGTAGTACCCGGTTTCATCTCTCTTCTCCACATTTTCGTTTGAAGACAATAGTCGTTATAAATTTCTACATCGACATCTTGAAATTTTAATTTTTCCGGATTCTTCCTCACCATATTCATCAGTCCTTCCTTTTTATTATAGTTAATTACTCTTACTATTACATCTTGTGGTGCCATCTTGTTCGTCACTGGTCCAATGCGGTGAATTCTTTCAAAGTCTGATTCGGTCCAGTTTAAGGATGGGGAGATTTCTTGTAACCATTTCAAAATTTTTGATTGCAAATCATATTTTCTATCTCTTTTCTCCAACTCTGGTATATTCTTAATAACAAAATTGGTTCTTCTTTGATAATCCTGCAGATATATAAGTTTTTGTCCATTTCAGACAATTTAGCTCTATTGGTTTCAATTTCTCTTTGTTGTCTCCCTTGTATAATCTTGCTTTCCTTGTTATCTGATTTTAATGTTTGCACATCCTCTTGTATTTGTTTTATATTTCTTTGTATTTCCATAAACTTTTCATCTGAACTTTTCCTTTCAAGTTGCATTTGTAGTTGAAATTGCTTTGTCATAGCCTCTCTTTCATTTTGTATTGTTGTTAAAAAGGTTTGCTTGTCTGCATCTCTTGCTTCTAATATTTCATTTTTCTCTTTCCAGAAAATCATTCATCTCTTTACGTCTCATCTCATTCTCCTGCTTCATAATTTCTGTAATCATAGTCCTCATTTGTTCACAATCCGTCATTCCTGCTTTTGCTCCTGTTCCTGCATCTGTTTTATCTTTCCCCTTTCCTTCTCTCTGGGAGTGAACTTGTAGAAGTAGCCATTTTTTTTTTAGGGGGGCTTCTTAACATTTCTTTTTGTTCAGTTTGTTCCAATCTAACAAGTCGTCCGAAGGCTCTATCTGAAGGTTTATCTTTCTCAGTTTGTCTTAAACCTCTCTTCCAAAGCTTTCCCCCTAATATTTTTGGCCTTTTTGACATATACACTTATTTAATATTCACTCCGTTTTATTCACCTCCCAGTTCCTCCTTTTTAAGCAATCAGCAGTGGATAGTACTTTTATCGTCTTTTATCTCCTCTCGTTCAAGCTTCTAGCCACTTATGATTTGTGGGTTAATTCCATTCACTTTAAGGCAGTTACAAAGCTTAATTCCTTATCTCAAAATCCAATTTTAACAGCCTCTAGCTGCCTCGTTAGTCTTTTTAATGGCGGACAAGCTTCCTCCGTGATTCTCTGTCCCCACAAAACGAAAGTAAGCTATTTTAAGTCTACTCTTGAGATAATAATATTTTTTTTACCTTTTATGTTCCTTGTATCTTCTTGTTATAAATTCATCTCAAAGAGTCAACATTTCTCTCTTTGGGAGGTTTTTTTTTTTACTGCAATTATCTATTTCCGAGCACTCCGAAAGCTCAGGCAGTCCTTACCCGGCCATTGCTCAGGCCCCGCCCCACCTCAGCCTTGTATTACCCCCCAGGGAAACTTCCATTTTTTGTTGAGCTTCCAAAATGCAAACTTGTATTTTGTTCCATCTAGGCTTTGCTAAACAAACAAAAAATATATTAAAAAGTAAAAAAAAAAAATCTGAAAATTTTAAAATCATTTTTCAAGCCAATGCTTTTATATCTTTCATGCATATTGTTTTGTGAAGCCTTGATGGGTAGGAACAAACACATTATATAAATAAACAAATATGTTTTAAAAATGCAGACCATAGAAATGTTACTACCTTGACTTCCCCCAACTTGCAGACCATAACTATAATGCATTTTACAATTGTCCCTTCCAATTAGCAGGGGATCCATTCCAGACCACCACCACCCACGAATTGGAAAAACCACAAATATTCAAAGCCCATTGGTTTAAATTGGCGTGCACGCATGCATGTGTCATTTTCTCCCTACTCACTTGCCATCCGGACTCCAAGTCCACAAACGGGGAGGGACGAGTGTATTTATTTGCATCATTAATTTATTATACAGATAAGCATGTCATTAACACTGTTGTGTTGCAGCTAAATTCGATTATACCACCTAAACACTAAGATGTTTGCTTGTTGATATATTTATAAATGAAAGGCATAAATGTTAATAAACAAAATTATGTCATTACCACTGGCTTCTGAAACAATTTAGTTTACAACTAGTTTAAATATATTAACATTCAGAATCAAAGTTCTCCTCAGAAAAGAATACACCTCCTGCTGTGGCCTCCCTAGACGCTCACTGCTGTGATTTTATATTCATTCATCTCAAGAGTTCTCTGTTCAAAAGGATGAGATAGGCAGTTTTGTGGAACCCCCATCAGTCAACCCCTCCCTTTCTCATTCTATTAGATTTTTCTGGCTTTCTTCTTTGCAAAGTCATTACTTTCCATTTGTTTATAGCATGATAACAGTGCCTTACTTCTTCCACTGGAGTGATGTTTCCTTAATTAAATAATATAACTAAACACACACACACACACACACATATATATATATATTCCTTGCAAAAATGATAAGTGAATTAGCAGGCGGCCATATAGTTCTTTAGTTCTAGGTAAAGAATCATTATAGAATCTAAGTGAGTGGAAAATTTCAATTGCTCTTTTAAAAATATTTCCCCATTTGGGGCTGCAAAGCCACTCTGTAGTAAAATAGATTCTTCCTGCTGTCCCTGCACATTACATTTCTATGTCACCTTTCATTTTTGCAGGATGTTGAAAGCATATTATGAAATGAAAGCAATACACACAGAGAGAGGGACACAGCAAGCACATGAGCCAACATTTAAAAGAAGCATGCCAAAGGAAATAATAGATTCACTGAGGCAATTAATCAGTTTTATCTCCAGTCTATCAAGAACAAAAAATTTCAGAAAAGAAGTACTAAAGTTACAAAATAAAATAACAATGAAAGTTCCAGCATATGGAACCAAGTAATAACAACCCAAATTACTACATTACACTTAAATATTGTATGCCATTGTAATAGGCTCACTCAGTAGTTTCACTAGTGCTGAAGTTAGCAATATAGTCAAGGCACTGCTCCCAAGCTCATCTCCTATCAAATACTACCTTAAAACTAGAGAAGTGGGAGATGTTCATCTGGTTTGCACTTCCCAAACCAACACACAAACTGAAATGCTATACTTGCATTTCTCCTGTCCAACAAGGTGTATGGGGAGGGTGTGTGTGTTATGCATGTTGATAAAAATAATGTATACACTTGTGCAAAAATGTACGTGAAAATGTGTACAAATCTCCATCTTTGTTTTTTAATTGCAACTGAGGCTGAGACAATTGCCGAAAGTAGCTGATTACTGACCAGTTCATTCACCCTTTCAAACTAGGGATCTGCATTAGTTTTAGACAAACCCTGAAGTCCAACACAAATCTAACCAAAGAGATTTATTTCTCCAAAGAACAGAGTTTGGTAAACCCACACTGTTATTTATGTCATTATTAAAAGTTGGGTGTAATGGACTACACTATAAAATCATTGTCTATCTGCTCCCAACATGTCAAATTACCTCTATCAGGAACTGAATTTTTCAGCTCATTTGCTATTGTCTGGAGTGTTGGGCTAAAGGGTATAGCTTCATTGGCTTGCTATTTGCTGGCATATAATTTGTACTGTACTGCAGTTATATAATAGGACATATAGTGGTGTGCTAATTGCTAGAACTATTGACTACATTCCTTTGCAATTAAGGAGCAAATGAAAGGGAGTTGATGCTTTCTCCAGAAGATCCAAAGGGCCAATGCAGACCAGCTGTTTGGGTTGGCAAAGAGCCGCCCCAGGAAGCGGCGGATCGAGGCCACAGCAACCTTGCTGCCTTGCTTTTTTTATGTGCCATTTTATAGTGATATATGGAGTTGGTGGAATTTTGAGCATTGTAGCAAGTCCTCATAAAAATTGCAGGAATTATGATTAAAGTATATTCATATCAGCCTGTAAACATCATGGGGGGACTGTGCATAATGGGAAGATTAATACCTATACTACCCCCAAAGTCATATTTTGTTGAACAACTTCTGGTAAAGGAAGCAAAAAGAGGAGTGCACATACCCTGCCTGAAACATGTGAGTCCTTTTTACTTTGTAGAATGATGCTGAAGTGATATCAGCCTCATTCTTTATTACAGGATTGGCAGCACCCTGGAGCTCTCTATAGAGTTATCAACCTAGTTGATTGAGCTCGCTGACAGAGTCTGGTGAAAAGACCAAGCCAACAGGGGCCCTTTACATGGGTCTTTATCAGGGGACTTTTTGAGGGAGAAGCCCACAGTCCTGTTTCAATGCTTACTTAAGAAGTCTCAATATGGACACTGAGGGAGCTGCTGCAGTCAACTGCAACACTTGTGGGATATTTGTCTTCTTACCTAGAGATGTGGAGAACTTCATCTGCACCAAGTGCAAGTTGGTAGTACTCCTGGAAGAGAAAGTTCAGGAGCTGGAGGCCCGGGTAGCTACACTTCAGCATATTAGGGAGCAAGAGGTGTTCCTGGACAGAATGGAATGAACAGTCTTGGACAGGTACCACACAGGGGATGTTGTTGAGGAGGAGGTCACTTCACGCACACAGGAGGTAAACAGCTGGAGAAACATCATACACAGAGTAGGGAAACCAGGGATCATTCTGGGAGCTTGAAGCTACAGAATCAATTTGAAGCTCTCTCCCTTATCAAGGATGAAGAGGAAGACCAGCAGGGATAGTCTTTAGGGACAGTGCAGGGGACCCTAAGAGTACCACTGCAGGGAACAGCCACTGCTAAGCCTCAGAGGAGGCATGTGGTGGTGGTTGAGGGGGACAGAAGCAGTGGTTTGTGGGCCTAACAAGATGTCCCGGGAGGTGTGTTGTCTCTCCTGGGGCAAAAATCAGTGAAGTGACAGCAAGGCTGACAAGACTTATTAAGCCTATTGACCATTACCCCTTCTTCTTGGTCCATGTGGGAACCAATGATACTGCAAAGCATAGTCTTCAGAATATCAGAAGGGATTATCAGGCATTGGGTAGGAAGCGGAAAGAGCTGGATGCACAGGTTGTTATCTCGTCTCTTCTCCCAGTCGAAGGGCATGGGCCAGGAAGAGAAAGTAAAATAGAAGATGTGAATAACTGGCTCTGTAGATGATGCCGCCAAGAATAATTTGGATTCTTGGATCATGGGCTGAGGTTCCATAAGGGTGGACTTCTGGCAAGAGATGGGCTGCATCTCATACCAGTTGGCAGAAACAGTTTTACCAGTAGTCTCAAACATTTGATGAGGAGGGCTTTCAACTGAACCATGTGGTGGAGGGAGACATTATCTTGGAAGGTATCTTGGAAGGAAGGAGTACATCATGGGCTGGAGATAATAGTCAAAATGTTATAGAAGGAACAAGGCAAATGATGCAAGGGTCTAACAATGGGAGGCAAAAAACCTCACACTGGCCGCAAGTGGGAAGGACCCATGCTCTTAGATGTCTCTACATAATGCACAGAGTATGGGAAATAAACAAGATGAATTTGAACTCCTAGCACAACAAAGCAAATACTATATAATAGGCATTGCTGAAACCTGGTGGGATGAGGCTCATGGTTGGAATGTAGGAATATAGGGGTATAATATTTTTAAGAGAAATAGGCCAAACAGGAAAGGAGAAGGAATAGCATTATATGTCAGGGATGTTTACACCTGTGAAAAGATCCAGGGCTTAAATCCTAGAAATCAGGTGGAGAGCATCTGGATAAAAATTAAAGGGGAAAGAAACAACAGAGATGTTATTGTGGGAATCTACTACAGACCACCAAGTCAGACTGAGGAATTGGATGAAGCCTTTCTAGAACAGATGACCACACATTCAAAAAGGAGAGATGCAGTAGTGATGGGTGACTTCAACTATCCAGATATTTGCTGGAAGTCAAACTCAGCCACTACTTCAAGGTCTAGCAAATTCCTCACTTTCCTCAAAGAAGAGGCAACAAGGGGATCAGCTATTTTAGATCTGATCCTAACTAACAGGGAGGACCTGGTAAATGGGGTGTAAGTGGTGGGATCCTTAGGTGGGAGTGATCATGTTCTCCTGGAGTTTCTTATACAGTGGAAAGGAGAAGCTAGGCATAGTCAGACACACATTCTAGACTTTACGAAAGCTGATTTTAGTAAACTTACAGAAATACTGAGGGTGATCCTGTGGTCAGGAATACTAAAAGAGAAGGGAGTTCAAGATGGATGGGAGTTTCTCAAAAGGGAGATACTGAAATTAAATGAGTACTCAGCTTGATGGGAGCAATTAGCTTACAGATTGATCAGATTCTAACTTACAGAGATGACCTGATAAATGGGGTGTGAGTGGTGGGATCCTTAGGTGGGAGTGATCATGTTCTCCTGGAGTTTCTTATACAGTGGAAAGGAAAAGCTAGGCATAGTCAGACACTCATTCTAGACTTTAGAAGAGCTGATTTCAATAATAAATAAATAAATAAATAAACTTAGTGAAACACTGTGAGTGATCCCATGGTCAGGAATACTAAAGGAGAAGGCAATTCAGGATAATAATAATAATAATAATAATAATAATAATAATTTATACCCCGCCCCCTGAGCTCAATCAGGGTGGCTCACAAATGATAAAATTGCAAGATAAACCCCTATACCTCCCCTTAAAAAAGTATTAAACCGACTAAAAGTTAAAACTAACGAATTAAAACAAACAACTGCAATACAATGCTTCAATGGATGAGAGTTTCTCAAAAGGGAGATACAGAATCTCAAACTGTTCCAATGAGAAAGAAAAATGGGAGATGTCTCAAGAAACCATGTTGGATGACAAAAGAACTTTCAACTGAACTAAGTTTTAAATGGGAGATGTATAAGAAATGGAAAAGGGGCAAAATTAATAAAGAGGAATTCAAAGAAATAGCTAGCACATGTAGGGGTAAAGTGAGAAAAGCCAAAGCGCAGAATGAGGCTTGCTAGAGGTCAATAGAGGGGTTAAGGACAATAAAGAGGGCTTTTTTGGGGTATATCCATAGCAAAAGAAAGAAGAAGGAAATGGTAGGGCCTCTGCACAGAGAAGATGGAGTAATTCTAACACGGGACAGAGAAAAGGCAGAACTACTCAACCTTCTTTGTCTCAGTCTTCTCACAAAAGGAAAAGGGTGTTCAGCCTGAGGAAAATGAAGCAGAGGACAAAATAGGGAAAATGCAGCACACAATAAGTAAAGAAGAGGAACAGGAACACCTGGTTAACCTAAATGAATTTAAGTCTCCAGGACCAGATGAACTGCATCCAAGGATATTAAAAGAACTGGCAAATGTAATCTCAGAGTCACTAGCAATAATCTTTGAGAAATCCTGGAGAACAGGAGAAGTCCATGCAGACTGGAGGAGGGCAAACATCTTCAAAAAGGAGAAAAAAGAGGATCCCAACAACTATCACACAGTTAATCTGACATCAATACTGGGAAAGATTCTAGAGCAGATCATTAAACAGAGAGTCTGTGAACATTTAGAAAGGAATGCCATAATCAAAAAAAGTCAACATGGGTTTCTTAAAAATAAGTCATGCCAGACTAATCTGATCTCTTTATAATTATATATATATATATATATATATATATATATATATATAATTATCAGCTTGGTAGATGAAGGGAATGCTGTGGATATATCCTGATTTCAGTAAGGCTTTTGACAGGGTCCCCCATGATATTCTTGCAAACAAGATAATAAAATGTGGGCTAGACAATACAACTGTTAGGTTGATTAGTAATTGACTGACTGAACCCAAAGGGTGCTCAGTAATGGCTCCTCTTCATCCTGGAGAGAAGTGCCTAGTACAGTGCTATAGGGTTCTGTCCTGGGCCCAATGCTATTCAACATCTTTATCAATGACTTGGATGAAAGAATAGGAGGCTTGCTTACCAAATTTGCAGATGACACTAAATTAGGAGGAATAGCTAATACCCCAGAAGACAGGTTGAAAGTTCAAAATGACCTTAATAGATTAGAAAGCTGGGCCAAAGCTAACAAAATGAATTTCAACGTATGTAATAAGATTGATGGTATGAACTGGGAGTAAAGGAAGAAAAAGTGAGATGCCGAACTCGTTCACACATGACAAGTAGAAGTGTAACGTAATCAGGAAAGGAGGGTATTGGAATTATATCTTGCAACCAATGAAAATGTTGAATTATGTATGTATTAATGTAATTATAAATTAGCTGTGTAAAATGGTATATAAAATTTTGATTAGCTGAGGGAGGGGCTCTCAAGTCACATGGCTGACCTGTCTGAGAGTCTGTCAACATAAAATAAACTCTACTTTCCTGAATAGTCCGAAGGTCTCCGTTCTTGTTTTATTCACTACACATGGTGAGCAGATGCACTAAACTCTTCATTTACCTGGTGTGTAAATTACCAGGCACATACCTGGTGGGGTGTCTGTGGGTCACAGGGGAGATATTGGCTGGACTACTTCATTGTTTCCTCATTGGACATACTCCATAGAGATATTTTATTCCTTTAATTTTCATTTCCTTGAGGGGTTCTGGGTGGACACTGGTGGTGGTAGATGCCAGTTCCCTCCTTTCCTTCTCCATTTTTCCTGTTGGTTTAGTGCAGTGGTGCTTTTTTGTTAAAAGGCATGTTAGCACACAAACCCCTTCCAGGGAAGCAGGGATGGGAGGAGAAGGAAAAGAAATTTGTGGGACAACTAAGAGCAGGAAAGGTCTGAAGGTGGAACCTTTCAGGAGTCTGCATTCACCAGTAAGAAAGGGGAAGAGAAACTTATGGATGTGATTGTTACCAAAAGCTTAGACAAGTTAGTCTTTTGGCCTACAGCTCCCAAAATCCACTGGCTGCAGGATTTGGGGACTTTTAATTCATAACACTGATTTTTAAAAACTGTCTTTGATTGGCACCCAAAAACTTAAAAGGCATTGGAATCCCTGCATTCTTCTATACAATTCCCTCCCTCAGGCTTATAACTAAGGGACAGAGTAAAGAGTAAATAATATCAACAATCCAGAGTAGGATCAGTGTTTGAACATGGTTTTAGGAGCAGGTACAAGTCCTGGTGAGATTCCAGAACCTCAGTCTTGCAGTGTGGGGGGGGGGGTATCCAATTTTACATTCTGGGTTGATGTTTCTCACCTCATTCTAGTATAAACCACTGCTGAATTATGGCACATCAGTTTCAGTGTAATTTTATTTCTAGATTTCTAGATCTCAGTTCAGCCCAGCCTATGGATACTGACTGTCAAATAAGTATCATTGTGTTCAGTGAAGCTCTTCAGGAACTATATTTAGAAAGGAGACTTTAATCATATATATTTTGAAGCCAGGAAAATTGCTTAGTAAATACTTCAAAGTCAGTTCTATCTATAACAAAGTGCATCATCCATTATTATTCTTGTTTGTTCTGTGAAATACTTTTAAAGTAAATATTATGAAACAGTGTAGATCATACTATGGAACTGTGTTTCCATCTAATTATGCCTGCATTTTACACCAACAAAACATGACTGTCAGCAGTAGTTTCATTAACTGCGTGGACAAAATAAAATATATCCACACAGTCTTAGTAAAGAGAAGCTCAGCAGAAGGGATCATAGCACAAAAACAATAACAGAAGATTATTATTAAAGCACTTTGTTGTTGCTGTGTGCTTCCAGTCATTCCTACTTATGGCAATCCTAAAGCAAACCTATCATGGGGTTTTCTTGGCAAGATTTGTTCAGAAGAAGTTTGCTATTCCCTTCCACTGAGGCTGAGAGGGTGTGACTTGTCCAAGGTCACTGAATGGATTTCCATGTCCAAGCTGGGAATTAAACCCTGCTCTCCAGAATCTGTCCAACACTCAAATCACTACACCACACTGGCTCCCCCATTAAAATACACAAAATCCTTTATAACCTGAATGCTATTTTTTGTTAAACTAGGATGAGATAGACACACACCCCTGACACGTCAGGAGCGGTTCTCTGTTGCGCCGGCCTCCAAAAGGGAAGCCGACGCCTAATTGGCTGGGTGGGCAGGAAGTCCCACCATTCCTGGGGCCACCCAGCCAATTGGGTTGGATCCCATGGGATCCAAGGCACGCTGGGTAGTTTTGCGAGGCTTTAGAGAACCCCTCCCGATGTGAGATTTGAGGGCTATTCAGCCCTCGGCCTCCACGTGGTGGCAGCCATTTTCAGCGCTGGAGCCAAGCAAGTCACTAGACTGCAGCGTTGGTTCCTGGGCATTTTTGCGGCCTGGTTGTCAGCCAAGCCCAGCATTGGATTGTGGAGGAGGAGCGAGGCCTGGGTCGGCTTTCGTAGGGGTTGCAGGCCCGAGCGCGGCCTAGTCATCTGGTCGCCACATGGCCTGTGTCTCTTGGGCCTTTGCGAAGCCTGCAAGGGTGCAGCCAGCAGGGTGGTAGGGCCAGGGCGAGGCCTGCGCGGCCTCAGCGGCCTGCCTTTTCAGCTTGGAGGGTGCGGGGGGGTGTGCCCTCCATCTTAAGGCCTACACGACCGGGGCGAATTGCTTTGGGGCAGACCTAGCCCTGCTTGGGTCCCAGGCTGAAGAGGCCCTGAGGAGGACAAGGGGATCTAAGGAATGGGCTTGGAGGGTGCGGGAAGGTGCAACCTCTATTTAATTGGTTTGGGACCTAGGCCTCAGTGTATTACTGGGGTCACACAGTCCAGCTCCTCAGCTTTGGGCTTGGACTGGCTTCTGGATAATTAACTGGTGATGGGCCTTGAGGGTGCACAAGGCCTTGCTATACCAGCATCGCATCCCCAGTGGTTCTGGATTGGGTTTTTGGTGTCCCTGTTTGAGACTGGGGGAGGCCTTGTGGCCTAGTGGTGCCACCTTGTGATACAGGTGGTATTTCTTTAAGGGACACGTGCCATTGGTGCTGAATTTGCTCCTGTTGGGGCTTTATTTATACTCCCCCTTCAGGAGAGGAGGTTTTGTGTTGTGTGGGCTTTTAAAAGTGAAACATTAAGCATTTAAGTGGTTGCTGCCTGAGGGGTTTATTTCCTTTCAGGAACACTACAACTTTGAGCCATTAAAGGGCTACCATACTTATTAGGCCTGCTGCATTTAACACAAAGGTGCTCTACTACTGTAATTGGCCCATTTTGTTTTTTGATTCACGGATATAGCCTCTAAAGGAACACTATATCCCAAGTAAATTGGCTTGAATTGTCAATACTGCCCTATTGATAACTATGCCTCGCAGTAAGGCCCAGTTCAAACGGCGTGCAGCTTTTGCTGGCCCTAGTTCAAGCCAGTCAGTGCCTAAGCGGGCTTCCAATCCTTTGAGCAGGGACGATGAAATAGCAGCACACTTAGCGCAGCTGAGCCGGACCACGCAGGCCTGTGTAGCGGTCTGCAAGCAATTCGCTCAAAAGGGGACCCAGGGTGCCAACTCAGGACCCCAGGCCGGCACTTCTTTAATTGAAAATCAAAGTAGAGGAGTGCACCCTGCTCGGGCACAATTGGCATCTGCACTTGACACACCTTTGGTTGACTCGGCATGTGGTCCCCTTACTACCTCAGCTATGGAGGTTGGGCATCCAACCGTAGCTGATGTAATGGAGCTTTTAAGGAAAGTTCCTGGAGTGGGACAAGAGGGTGCAGCTGCCCCTGTGTCAGAACAGCACACTTTGGTGGATTTATATAACTTTGTGCAAAAGGAGGTTGTTTCAGGTCAAGGCGGTGGGCTGACTACTGAAACTTCTGAGTCTTCCAGCAGAGATATCGCAAGTGATTCCACATCACAACACGACACCTGAGCTGCTGCTGTGTCACACTCGGTGGGAGCTCTGCAAGCATCTGGTGATGCTTCACACCAAGCATCGAGCTCAGGTTCATCTCAAACTTCTGGCTTGTTTGCTTCATGTCCCACCTGGGTATGGGCTCCAGGTGGCCAAGTTGGGCAGAGCTCTGGTGCGGAACGCCCTACCTCTGTATTGGTGGGGGTACCCTTGACAAATCTTGGGCTTGCTCAGGTTTCTGACATGAGGGTGGTGGCTGACTTCAGTTCCTACGGTAGGTGACTCAAGGGGAGTGGCATCCGTGGAACTCTGGGTTTGGCTGGGGTGGACAGAGTGGCTGAGTGCAACCCTTATGCTGAGTGCAACCCTTATGTCCACTCCTCTCGGTTCACACCTCCCCCTAACTACTAAGGAGAGAATATGGAAAGGGGAATACATCAATTTATTTTCCCTCACATTTCGTGATCCTGAGCCGAGGATCATGGCAAAACATGGGGTTGTCAGAAGTCGAGGAGGTGGAGGTTTGGCCCCTCAATGTGGATGTTATATTCCGTTTCGCAGTCCACCTTAGGCAGTCTGGTTTATCCCCAATTACCATTAGGGGAAAGTTGGCAGCCCTGGCATTTTATTCTAGAGCGGGAGGTTTCACTGACCCTACCATTGACTTTAGGGTTCGCAGGGCTTTGGAGGGATGGCCTAGGGAGTCCCCCATGGCTCGCGATAACTGTTTGCCAATAACAGGTTCCATTCTGTTAAGATTTGGTAATCCCTCCCGACAATGTGTTTCACACCTGAAGAGGTGACTTTGTTTTGGGCGGGATTTTCATTGGTCTTTTTGCTGCCATGAGAATAAGTGAAATTGTCCCTAGATCCCGTTCTGATGAATCAGGCAGGGCACTTTCCTTGGCAGATGTCCAAATTTAGGAACAGCGGATTCAATTATGCATCAGGCGGTCAAAGACTGATCAGCTAGCCAGGGGTCAATTGGTAGTTTTGCATAGGGCGCCTGAGGGTCAGATTTGCCCTGTATTGTCATTATCTGATTACCTCAGAGTTAGGCCAAACATTTCTGGCTATTTGTTTCTGCATGTCTCTGGCCTTCCCCGATGCAGTTTCAATTTAGAGTGGTACTACGGGAGGCTTTGAGGCATGCCAATTTGCCAGCGGCCCAATTCTCTTCCCTTCTTTTAGGATGGGGCAACGACTGCTGCAACAACCCATGGTTTAAGTGATGCTGTGATCCGCCGAATTAGCCGGTGGTGTTCCAGGGCTTTTAAGTCTTATGTTCACACTTAGAGGGATCCCTGGTGATTTTGTCACAGTTATCAGTTTTAAGCATTTACAGCTGTTTGTTGTCTATCAAGCAGGTTTGGATCAGGGTGAAACATGGATCCTTGGTCACAGCCTCATCTTGTGGGCTGAGCGTCACATCCTGGAACATCGTCGAGACTTGAATGTAGGACTGAAGGACGTCAGTAATTTGCATTGGTTTGGATGTAGAGGCTTGCTGTGGGGAGCCTTTATCCCATGAATTATTGTCCATTTGGGAGAAAATGATTTAGTAAAGCTTCCTTGTCTGCAGTTAGCTAAAAGAATTGTCAGAAACATGCAGGAAGTTAGGCGAAGACTGCCAAATACCAATCTGATGTGGACTAAATTTTTGCCTAGACGCAGTTGGTCTGGTGCTCAGAAGGATGCAGCCATCAACGGAGCTCGGCGTTGGCTCAACAGAACAGTAGCCAAGAAATTGGGGAAAATGGGAATTTTCATTGTGGAACATGATGGGATTCAGGTCTCTGTGCCACATCTATACAGGGGGGATGGTGTTCATCTCTCTCTGGAAGGATCTGACGTATATTTGGCTTCCATCACTTGCCACATTAAATGAGCAATTATGGGGGGGAGGGGATGCCAAGCTTATGGGGGGGAGGCTGGCCCCCTCCTGTGGTGGGCAGGGACCCCCCCGGGGGATAATTTGGTTAATTGAAAATTACAAATTGGGTTAATTAAATTCAGTGATGGGTATACGTTATTTATTATTATTATTAAACTTTATTTCTAGAGCGCTGTAATTATACACAGCGCTGTACAAAGTAAAAAAGTTACAAATATAAAAAAGCCTGCCCACGGCGTACACTCTAAGAAATAAAATAAAATAAATAGATAAACAAATTACCATATAGAGGAAAGAAAATTAAAAGATCAAATATCAAACAAATCACAACACAATTAACATTATCAGAACAATTACCAGATTATCAAACAGCCAGATAACAATCACAAAATCCCTGAGAACGCTTCCCTAAACAATATGGTTTTCAATTCAGTCTTAAAACTGGTTAGGGAGGTGATGAGCCGTACATGCAGAGGAAGACGGTTCCTAGAATGAGGGGCAGCAAGAAAGAATGGACGGATCCGGGACGGGGCAGAGGAAATCCTGGGTTGAGCCAGGAGACTTTGACTGCCAGAACGAAGAGAGCGGGTAGGGATGTAGGGAAAGAGGAGATCAGTTAAATAAGGAGGAGCCAGCCCATGCAGGGCTTTAAAGGTGAGTAACAAAAGTTTATACCTGATGCGGAAAGGAAAAGGGAGCCAGTGGAGGGAAGATAACAGAGGGGAGACATGATCATAACGGCGAGCAAGTGAAATAATGCGTGCAGCTGAATGCTGAACAGAGATTAATGGGTGGAGGTGGGAGAGAGGAAGCCCTGCCAGGAGAAGATTACGGTAGTCTAGACGCTATACCACTAGGGCATGGACCAGTGTTTTTGCAGTAGAGACTGAGAGATATGGGAGGATTTTGGCATTAGGTTTATTAAATTCCATATGACGTCATCAAACAACTTGATGATGTCATGACTTATTTACATCTTAAGACCAATTATGACTTCATTTCTGGCTGGGGGGGAGAGATAATTGTTGACGTGCATTTGATTTAAACAGATGTTCTTGACACGTGTTCTGATAGATGCAGTTTACTTTGATAACAGTTCAGTTATCTATATGGACACATGTGTCGAGAATAAATTCTGGTATTTTGTAATGATTGTTCATTAATAATAATAATAATAATAATAATAATAATAATAATTTTTATTTTTAACCTGACCCTCTGCTCAGCAACCGGGGCAGCGTACAGAAAGTTAAAACAACAACAGTTAAAACAATCCTTCAGCCCAATCCCTAACCCTCCCACCCCTTAAAAATAAATTAAACTAGAGCAATATTAAAATAACAATTCAAACGACATACATACATACAATACAATAACAAGCAGCTGCTAGAGAAAGCAGACAATGGAGGCAGGGAAACAGGGAGCAATGCAGATTCTTAATTTGGTCTGGAAATTATTCCGGGAAGATCTGCCAGAAGAGATCCGTCTTTACTGATTTTTTGAAGCAGTCAAGGGTGGTGATAAGACGGATCTAGTCTGGCAGGCCATTCCATAGTCTGGGAGTGGTGGTGGAAAAAGCCCTCTGGGAGGTCTGCGACAACCTAGTTTTCATAGGCTGCAGCAGGTTCCTCCCAGAGGACCGAAGTGCATGGGGAGGATCATACGGGGAAAAGTGGTCCCGGAGATAAGATAGACCCAAGCCATGTAGGGCTTTAAACGTTAAAACCAACACCTTGTACTGTGCCCAGAAACTAATCGGCAGCCAGTGGAGAGATTTAAGCACAGGTGTTATATGCTCCCTCCTGGATGTTCCAGTAATTAACCTGGCTGCCATGTTTTTTACCAGTTGAAGTTTCCGGGTTAGGCACAAGGGTAGCCCCATGTAGAGTGCATTACAGTAATCCAGATGTGAGGTTACCAGAGCATGTACCACAGTTTCCAATCCTTCATGTCCAGATAAGGGCACAGTTGGCATATTAGCCGAAGCTGATAACAGGCACTCCTGACCGCCGCATTCACCTGACTAATCATGTGAAGCGACGAATCTAGGAGTACCCCAAGGTGTGAACACAGTCCTTGGACGAGAGTGTGACTCCATCTAGGACTGGAGACTGTATTCCCAAATCTGGTTTTGGGCCTGTGACTGTGAGTACCTCTGTTTTGTCTGGATTCAGTTTCAATCTGTTTTTCCTCATCCAATCCCTTACCGCTCTGAGACAGTCATTAAGAGGAGAGACATTATCTGAAGTCTGAACCAATGATCTGGTCATGGAGAAATATATCTGGGTGTCATCAGCATACTGAAGACACCACGCTCCATGCCTCCGAATGATCTCACCCAGCGGCTTCATATAGATGTTTAATAGCATCGGGGACAGGATGGCACCCTGAAGGACACCACAGTTTAGCTCAATTTTAGAAGAGCAACTGTCACCGAGCCTCACCATCTGGAATCTGCCCGAGAGGAAGGAACAGAACCACTGCAAAGCAGTGCCTCCAATTCCCAACTCTCTCAGACGATCCAAGAGGATGGAATGATCTATTGTGTCAAAAGCCACTGAGAGATCCAAGAGCACCAGCAGGGTCACACTACCCCTGTCGATGCCCAAGTGGAGGTCATCGGTCAGAGCAACCATGGCAGTCTCCACTCCAAATCCCATCCTGAAGCCAGTTTGAAATGGATCGAGATAATCGGTTTCATCCAAGACTGCTTGGAGTTGGGAAGCAACTGCCCTCTCGATCAAGCGGAGGTCATCGGTCAGAGCGACCATGCAGTTTCCATTCCATGTCCTGTTCTGATGCTGGTTAGAAATGGATTGAGATAATTGGTTTCACTGCCTGGAGTTGGGAAGCAACTGCCCTCTTGATCATCTTGCTTAAAAAAGGCAGCAAGGAGAATGGTCTATAGTTATTCCTGTCCAGGGGGTCCAGGAAGGGCTTTTTCAGGAGTGGCCTGACCGCCTCCTCCTTTAAACAAGATGGAACAATGCCCTCCCTGAAGGACGCATTGATAGCATCCCAGAGGAATACTCTCAATGTGTCACCCCCCCCCCCCCGGTGACCAGCCAAGATGGACACAGATCGAGGGGGCAAGTCATCTTCTTCATTCTTCCAAGGAGTTTGTCCACGTCATTGGTACTCACAGATTGGAACTGATCCAGTAAAGTGCCATCAACGGAGTTGCTGGACACATCATCTATGGATTCTGTCAGAACACTGGCATCCAAGTCGGCTCTTATCTGAGAGATTTTATCTGCAAAGTGGAAGTTAAACGTGTCACAGAAGGCCGTTGTTGGGTTAAGTAGGGGATTTGGCACAGGGGGTACCTGCATCAGCTCCCTCACCACCCTAAACAGCTCTGCTGGACAGGACTCTGTGGACACAATACGTGCAGAGGAGAAGGACCTCTGCGCTACATGTATTGCCTCCCGATAGGAATCAAGATGTTTCCTATGGCGAGTTCTGTCGGATAAGAGTCGAGTCTTCCACCATTTTCACTCTAGTCATTGTCCAGCTCACTTCATCCTCCTAAGCTCCTCTGTATACCAGGGCTTACGAGTTGGAGCGGGCTGGAAAGGACCCTTGGGAGCGATTGTGTCGATAGCCTTGGTAAGATCGGTGTTCCAGATATTAACCAAAGCTTTGACAGAATCCTGGCGTTACCAACCATTAAACCCTCTAAGGCTTTCTGGAAACCAATTTGTTCCATTAGCCTTTGAGGGCAGACCATTCTAATAGGTCTGCCACCCCCGGAGGGGCAGGAAGTGGCTCTTAGTTCCATCTTGGCCTGGAAATGATCCATCCATGACAATGCGGAGGTTGCGATAACCTCTGCCCACAGATATTCCTGTTCCATACTAAAGACCGCATCGAGGGTATGACCTGCACAGTGTGTAGCCCCAACAACCAGATGGGATAGGCCCATGTTTGTCATGGTTTCCATGAACTCCTGAGCCGCGCCGGTTAGATTTAACAAACTGGTCTTGAGTGGAATGTTGAAGTCGCCCAGAATCAGAAGTCTGGGCGACTCCAACAGCAGCGCTGAGACCAGCTGTGTCAGCTCAGTCAGAGAATCTGTTAAGCAACGGGGTGGCTGGTATACCAACAGAATCCCCAAACTATCCCTGGTTTTCAGGCTAAGGTACATACACTCGATGTAGGCTGTTTTCCGGATAGGCTTCCTGGTCAAGGTTAGATTGTTCCTATGAACTAAGGCAGGGGTAGGCAACCTTTCCCCTTTAAGGGCCGAGGGACTTCAGCTCCCAGAAGCCTCAGCCATGTTGGCCAATAATCTCATGTTGGCCATTAGCTCCTGGGATTCTGAGAGCTGAAGTCCCTCGGCCCTTAAAGGGGAAAGGTTGCCTACCCCTGAACTAAGGCCACACTGCCCCCCCCCACCCATTTTCCCTTATCTGCTCACTGACCAAGTACCCAGTTAAAAACTGTTTGATACCCTGTACAGAAATAAAGTTATGGCCAGTTATTACCCAAGAAAAAGGCGTGCGGAGTCCTTTGTGCTGGTGCAAAGACACCCCCCTGACATGTCGGGAGGGGTTCTCTGTTGCGCCAGCCTCTCAAAGGGAAGCTGACGCCTAATTGGCTGGCTGGGCAGGGAGTCCCGCCCTTCCTGGGGCCACCCAGCCAATCAAGTTGGATCCCGTGGGATCCAAGGCACGCTGGGTAATCTCACGAGGCTTTTCAGCACTGCAGCTGAGCAACCCAACCCACCCACCCTTAATTAATAGCTGTTTATATTATTTACTCTCAGGCTTCGGCTGGTCTCCTTCGGGGACCAGGAGGGAATTTTCCGAGAGTCTCGTACCCTGGGTTTTTCGCCTTCCCTGAAAATGATAATAATGATATTAACAATGATATTGTTAAGATTAATAGTGTGGGTTGATACATTTAGCATCACTGAATTTGTTATTGATAAAGAGATGTATTCTTGTGTTACAATGCCTTGTTTTCTTTGTCACAACTTGGGGTTCAGGGTCTAGGTTGGTTAATATTATTTTATTGTAGTGCAATTTAGGGCGGGCAGGGACCCCCCCCGGGGGATAATTTGCTTAATTGAAAATTACAAATTGGGTTAATTAACTTCAATGATGGGTATATGTCATTAGGTTTATTAAATTCCATAAGACATCATCAAACAACTTGATGATGCCATGACTTATTTACATCATAAGATCAATTATGATGTCATTTCCAGTTGGGGGGGGAGAGACAATTGTTTGATTTAAACAGATGTTCTTTACACATGTTGTGATAGATGCAGTTTACTTTGATAACAGTTCAGTTATCTACACGGACACATGTGTCAAGAATAAATTCTGGTATTTTGTAACAATTGTTTTTTAAAAACTGTTTGAGACCCTATAGAGAAACAAATTTGTGGCCAGTTATTACCTAAGAAAAAGGCATGCGGAGTCCTTTGTGCCAGTGCTAAGAGTTACATATCTTCTTTAGATTCAATTCACTGGCACATTCAAAGCATTTCTCTATATATAGTGATCTTACCCTTTTGGAGTAACCTCACTATGAGCAGTTTGGTGCAACAGTTTGAGCATTGGACTTTGCCTCTGGAGACCAGGGTTTGGAACACTGCTCAGCCATGGAAACCTAATGGGTTTTCTTGGGAAAGAATTGACAATACCACACTAGACTGTTATAGTGCTCTCCTTCCATTTTTACTGCCACAGCTGCCTCCTGTGGAATCCTGGGATTTGCCATTTAGGGAAGGGAATTTAGAATTCTCAGCAAGAGAGATCTTAGGCCTCACTAAACTACAAACCCCAGAATGCCACAGGAGGCAGCCATAGCAGTAAAAGTGGAATAATAGCACTGTAATAGTCTAGCACGGTATTGCCTCTCAGATGGAGAATAAGGCAAACTCCCTCTAAAGAGATCTTGCCAAGAATACCCTGTGATATATCACCTTAGGGTTGTCATAAGTTGGAAACAACTTGAAGGTACTCAGTAACAAGAAGACAGACAAAGGTTTTCTGACTTTTCACTACTGAAGCCTAGATTTTTTTTTTAACTAGGGGGTTCCTGTTTTGTCTCCTCAGTAACAGCAAATAGTGCATGCTCAATAGGCTGTTTTCATTCAGAAGGCTGTCAGCAGAGAATTAAGGACTGTTCCAGAGGGGAACAGAACTGATCTATTTTTAAATATTACAGCCATTGGAGAGAAACATAGAACACTGTGGGAAGAACTGTGAGCTTCATTACATTGACTTGTTCTTCAAGTTATATATTTCTATTAAAACATAAATTGTATTGTATTGTTATGTATATTTTTACATAATTTTTGAAACATACAAAGAAAAATAATGGTTAGGAATTGTTTGTTGTTGTTTGTGTTTGTATGGAGAAGAAATGCTAATGCAGCCATGAATGCCAGATTCACTGTTTCATTTGAATGAATCCTGTCTAACTGTTATTGAATACTGGGTTATACATGCAATTTAAGAATGGAAAAAATACCTTTGGTGTACCATTGGTGCATTGGTACAACAGTGCCCCTCTGTTGATTGTTACATTAAAAAAAACTGGGGTGAGACTCTACATCTTTAAATAAACCCACAAAGAATCTAAATACAGAAGAGGCAGAAATAGAAATAGTCTTCATAAAGGAGATTATCGCACAAGCATAAAATCCCAGTTTACCTCTCCTGAATTCAAGCCTAATTCAGGCTGAAGCTGGGTCCTGTCACATGGCTTTCCCCCAGAAAAACACCATCCAAGTATAGCCACCCTCCAATTCAGCTCACCTAACTTGCTCCAGGAGCCATTTTTCAAAGTCGGAAGCTTCTGACTTTTGAAAAATGGCTGTAAAGTGAGTTAAGTGAGCCACATTGGAGCCTGGCTATACTCGGATGGTGGGGTTTTTTTTTTTGTTTTGTGGGGGAAAGCTGTGTGCTAGGATCCAGCTCCAGCCCGAATTAGACTTGGATTCAGGAGAAGTAAACCGAGATTTTATGCTCATGCAATAATCTCCAAATAGTCACAAAAAATATTAGACAAATTAAGTGATCTTTTAAAAGTTTCATTCTACAAGAAGAAAAATTGGAATTATGTGCTGTCTTAGAAATGAGGTACTTAAAACCATGGGAACTGGAAGAAATTTAAAAGTAAATTGATGCCTCTCTATGTAAGGAAATTAAAAGTTAATCACAACTCTGGTAAGAAAAAAAAAAGGAAACAAACTAAACAGTGTACACAGTTTCCTGTGCAAAGGAAAACTGATAACATGAAGACAAGATATGACAAATTGACCCAATAAATCATTTGAAATAATGGCAAAAATATATAATACTGCCACCATTCTCAATATCTACAGCTCTCATCAATATAAACCAAATAAACAAACAAAATAATAAAATGATCTGTAGAAAAGGTAGGGTAGTGATTTTAACATTTTATTCCTAACTAAAATAAAACCTTCTTGAAACTATTGCATTCTGGTTGTGGAGACAGTAAAACAATTGGGGAGACAGAATTCAGTTATAATAATATATTTGGCTGTGGTATATTAAGAGTGAGCAAGAGAGACAGAGAGTTAATACCATTCAGAGAAGGAAGGTAGGTGTAAACTGTGTTTCTCCATCACTATATTACTCCAAATGGGGAGAGGGTATGTAGACTATTGCAAATAGCTTGCATCTGATACCTTGATTCAGATCAGGACCATAGGGACAGGAAAGTCTCCAAAGTGTCATGCCCCTTACATATTTTTTTAAAGTCAACATCATGGCTAAAAATGTGGATAATGTCACATCTAGTTTGTCCCTTTCATCTGTTGTAGTCCTTAGACTGGGGCAAAGGACAAAATGGTGTCCCTTGACCGATCTGTGTTCAGAAGCTGACACAAACGTGCAGTCATAGGATAACTTTCTCCATCATCATGAGTAGTAGGCTGGCATACAAAGGCTAGGAGAGTGGGTGGCATTCACAGCTTTGTCTTCCCCCTGAGCATCCAGGTTGTTCATGAGGAGCAACTTCAGTCTCCCAGAATCTACTGCCTGGGGTGGTGTCCTCACTCTGTCCAGCCTTGGAAATAAAACATGTCTCTTAGCATGTATTTTGTGTATAACTTACTTCTGCTTCTCCTTCCACATTCCACATAATAATAGAGGAACATATTTCTAACATCCTAATATTAATGCCAAGGATTACTGGTGTAAATCTTCCTCTAATAAAAACACTGTTACACATTGCACCATGATTCACACTTCCTGCTAAATATTGCATTTGATTATCCTGCATTAAGCCATATACTGCTGATTTTTTTTAAAGAAAGGGTGTTTGTTATTTGGGACAAATAGCTACTTCCAAATCTACATATCTAAAAGATGTTATAATATCAACTGAGCTATACAAATTCTTTTGCTTCATGTTCCACACATACACAACAGAGGACAAGTTTGCTAAACATGATCTAAATAGCCTCATCAATGTTGTGTGATGGTTACTCCACCACATACCCAATTTCCTATTACCAAGAATAAGAATAACACTGCTAACTGCTAACACTGCAACTGCTTGTGGTGATATATAAAAAAAAATACTGAAAAAAGTAGTGGGGAGAAAGCCATGCATTCAATACTCATGAATATAGAAACTGTATTTGAACATTGTATTCCATGGAGAATATTTGGCAAAATACCTTCCCTATTTAATTTTGCAAGAATAAGGTAGTGAAGTGCAAGAAGTCATTTTTGCTCAGCCCTGGAGAATTAATATACCATCTGCTAATGAATAGCAATTGCTGAAAACAAGTGACTTGGGAAAGTAGTTGATTTTGTGCCCCTGCTTCTGGTTTTTTCAGAGGCATCTGACTGTCTACTATAGGAAATGGAATACTGAACTAACTGGGCCTTTAGTCTGATCCAGTAGGTCTTTTCTTATGTCCTTGCTCACATAATCCTTCTATGTCCCTAATCAATTTGTTGAATTGGTAGTCATGGCTGCATAGACCACTTAGGGATAGTACAAGATACTCTTTCAACAGTCAGAGTGAAAGTGGTTTGAACTGGTTATGGGTGAGTGAGAATTTAAATTCAGTTCATTTTCTACCAAAACTTACAGAATTCACATGTTTCTTCGTATTTGGGACGGAAAGAATATGAAGGTTTTGTTTTGTTTTTTAAACAACTGGAAGAAACCTACATTGACAGATTAATCTGACTAGACCTTGGGCTTTTCAATGTTTAGCTCTTAAAACTTTGGAGTTTTCAACTTTTATTCAACCATGCAGATGCTAAATTAGGGTTTATACTACTTTTTCTTCAGAGGTTCCTCATCTTTAACTTCATTATGGCATGATTATCTCCATCTATAGAATCATAGAGTTTGAAGATATGACAAGGGCCATCCAGTCCAGCCTCCTGCCATGCAGGAATACATAATCAAATCACATTGGACAGATGGCCATCCGGCCTCTGTTTAAAAACCTCCAAAGAAGGAGACTCCACCACTCTCCGATGAAGTGTGTTCCACTGTCCAACAGCTCTTACTGTCAGGAAGTTCTTCCTAATGTTGAGGTAGGATCTCTTTTCCTGTACATTGAATCCACTGCTCTGGGTCCTAGTTTCTGGAGAAGCAGAAAACAAGCTTGTTCCATCCTCAATATGGCATCCCTTCAAATACTTAAACAGGGCTATCATATCACCTCTTAACTGTCTTTTCTCTAGGCTAAACATACCCAGCTCCCTAAGTATCTCCTCATAAGGCATGGTTTCCAGACCTTTCACTTTTTGGCTCACTCTCCTCTGGACATGCTCCAGCTTGTCAACATCCTTCTTGAATTGTGGTGCCCAGAACTAGACATAAGTGAGTTCTGACCAAAGCAGAATAGAGTGGTACTATTACTTCCCTCAACCAAGGTCCAAAAACACTGCAGAAATAATCCATCTTGAGACTGCTTTAACTGCCCTGGCTCAGTGCAGGGAATCCTGGGAATCGGTTGTTTATTGTGGCATCAGAGCTCTCTGACAGAGAAGGCTAAATGCCTCACAAAACTACAGTTCCCAGAATTCTCTAGCACTCAGTCGGGGCAGTTAAAGCAGTCTCAAACTGGATTATCTCTGCAGTGTGTTTTGAACCCTACACACTATACTTCTACTGATGCAGCCTAAAATCACATTTGCTTTTTTAGCTGTCACATCACACTGTTGACTCAAGTTTAACAAGGGGTCTACTAGGACTCCTAGATCCCTTTCAAATGTACTGTTGTCAAGCCAGGGATCCCCTATCCCATATCTGTGCATTTCATATTTTTCTCCCTAAGTGCAGTACCTTACCTTATATTTCTCCTTGTTGAAATTCATTTTGTTAGTTTTGGCCCAGCTTTCTAATCTCTTAAGGTCATATTGAATTTTTATCCTGTCCTCTGGAGATATTCCCCCTAATCTGGGGTCATCTGCAGATTTGGTAAGCATGTCCTCTATTCCTTCATCCAACTAATTGACAAAGGTGCTGAATAGCACTACACCCAAGACAGAACCCTGTGGCACCCAGCTAACCACTTCTGTATATATGGAATTTGGCTGGTGCAAATGGGGGAGAATTTCAACTCAATTGATTTTTGAAGAATTTATCAGAGTAACAAATGTCTTCATATTTGGGATTTAAAACTTCTTTTTTTAAATGAAATAAAAACTGGCAGGTATTCCCCCATCTTTAGCACTGAGTCTACTCATTTCCTCACTTTTTCATAATTTTTGGAATATATCTCTAATCTCCCCTTTCCTTTTCTCCCATTAGTATGTTGCTTGCTTTGGTCCCCTTTTCATTTGGTTTTTTAATAATCTTTTTATTGGCTGATCCTCTGGCTTAGCAGAATTATGCATCTTTACTTTAAAAAAAATTTCTCCACTTAATGAAACTTCCCTGAATGATGTTTTTTCAAAGGCACAAAATACATGTAAGCATTACTGGTTAAAGAGTATGAAACAAAGAGGCACAGCATAATAACCAATTCATTTAGAATTTTGTTCATAATAGTTCATGAACGAATACTCTGAAACATTGGTTTCAGAAGGCTTTCTGTGTTACTCAAAAGAAAGAAAGGAACTTCATGTTTCAGATCTGCCTTTGTCCTCCATTCTTTTATCTCAATTCTCAACTATTTAAATTGGCTAGGTTGCTTGACCTGTAGATAAGGAGGGGTCTGAATGATTTGGAACTGCAGTTCTTATGGTAGATTTCTCTCTCATGTCTTTGTCTGATAGTAAAGGAAAATTACTCATCTTTACATTCCCCAATGTTTCTCTGTTAAGCCTGAACTTTACAGAAAAAAGCTGGTGGGATGTAGGATTTATTATTATTATTTTATTATTATTTTAAAAACAATATATAAGAGGAAGGAAACAAGGATATAGAGAAAGGAATGGCTTACTACAAGGATGGGGGACATGTTGCCCTCCAGAATTCAGAGAGTCACAAAACTGTAGAGTTCCAAGATATCCAGGTTCATCTAGTCAAACCCCCTGCAGTTCCTCAAATCTATAGCTAAAGCATGCCTGACAGATGGCCATTCAACCTCTGAGTCAGTCTGTTCCACTTTTACCACCACAAATGAATTCCTCTCCTTTCTCCTAAAATGAACCCACTGGTTTGGGAAAACTTACTTGTGCTATAAAATTTTGAAAGCTGAGCAAAAACTTACAAAATTAATTTCAACAAGGAGAAATGTAGGATACTGCACTTGAGCAGTAAAAATGAAATTCCCAGATATAAGATGGGGAACACCTGGCTTGCAGGCAGTACATGCAAAAAGAATCTAGGAGTCTTTTAGTGGACCACAGGCTGAACATGAGCCAGCAATGTGAAACAGCACATTCTTAGAAAGCCAATGCAATACTAGGCTGCATCAATAGGAGTAAAGTGTCTACATCGACATCAGTAGGAGTATAGCGTCTAGATCGAAGGAAGTAATAGTATCAATCAATTCTGCTTTGGTTAGAAATAATATGGAATATTGTGTCCAGTTTACAATTCAAGAAGGATATGGAAAAGCTGAAGCATCTTCAGAGATGTGTTGTTGCTATTGTTGCTATGGACCTTATCCCACGGGGCCAAAAGCAGCAAGAATCCACATGGAATCAGGCGCTATAGCGCTATAGTTTTCCGGGTGATCCCACGACGTCGCTCGGAATCCGCTAAGAATCAGGCGCTATAGCGCTATAGTTTTGCGGGTGATCCCACGACGTCGCTCAGAATCCGCTAAGAATCAGGCGCTATAGCGCTATAGTTTTCCGGGTGATCCCACGACGTCGCTCAGAATCCAACAAGAAACCGCTCGGAATGCAGCATCATTCGGGTTCTTTTGAATGCCTGGTTTCATCGGGCATTGCAATAGCGCTACCTTATCCATAGCGCTATTATAGCGCTAGCGCCATATTATACTAGCGCTATAGTACTGCAATGATGCTCATATCGGTTTCTTGCCACTTTTGAGAGCAGCGTGGGATAAGGTCCTATGTGCCTCCAAATCATTTTTGACTTATGCTGACCCTAAAGTAAACCTATCATAGGTTTTTCTTGGCAGGTACCTCCAGAGGGGATTTTCCATTGCCATCCTTTGAGGTTGAGAGAATGTGACCTGCCCAAGGTCACCCAGTGTGTTTTTATGCTTGAGTGGGGAATTTTACCCTGATATCCAGAGTCATAGTCCAATGCCCAATCCACTACAACATGTGTCCAGAGGAGAGTGACCAAAATGGTGAAAGATCTGGAAACCACCAAGTCCAATGAAGAGTGGTTTAGAGAGCTGGATATATTTAGCCTGGGAAAGAGAAGGTTAAAGGGTGACATAATGGCCTGATTAAATATTTGAAGGTATGTCATATTGCTTGTTTTCTGCTACTCCAGAGCAGAGGCTGGGACATGCAGCAAAGGATCCAAACTACACAAAAAGAGATTCTACCTAAACATTATGAAGAATGTCATGACAGTAAGAGCTGTTCGACAGTGGCACACACTCCCTCTGGGAGTGATGGAGTCTCCTTCTTTGGAGGTTTTTAAACAGGGGCTGGATTGCCATCTGTCTGGAATATTTTGATTGTGCATTCCTGCATGACAGGCAATGGGATTTGTTGTGTCTTCCCAACTCTAGGATTCTGTGATTCCACACTACAGCTTTCCAGCTATTTCAATCTGAAGACTCAATAAATTCAGCTCCATAAACCATTGCTCAAAAGGACTATTTCCAAACTTTGCACCATCTTTTTCAGACCACTCTGGACTGGTTCCACCTTGTGATATCTCTCTTAAACAGTGATGCCTAGACCTGCACACAATATTCCAGATGAGGTCTGACCAAATTAGAATGGAGTGGTACTATTACTTCTCTCAGTCTAGAGTGGCTCTTACGAGGAAGCCATGCCCCTTCTCGAGGTCTCAACCAATTGGATCAGCCTCTAGGAGGAGGTTGTTGTTGATTGGTGGGCGGCTCTTTTTCCTCAGCCTTTTGCCATTCCATTGGAAAGCTGCTATTGGAGCGAATGGAAAAATGGCACAGAACTCTTTGTATATGTCCCCCAGCGTCTCCCCCCCCATCATGGGGGTTTGCTTGGCAAGTTTCTCCAGAGGAGGGTTTCCATTACCATCTGGGGCTGAGAGAGTGTGACTTGCCAAGGGTAATCCAGTGCCTTTGAGTCATTTCTAACTTATGGTGACCCCTATCATGAGGGTTTTCTTGGCAAGTTTCTTCAGATGAGAGTTGCCATGGTTATCCACTGAGGCTGAAAGAGTGTGACTTGCCCAGGGTAATCCAGTGCCTTCGAGTCATTTCTAACTTATGGTGACCCCTATCATGGGGGGCTTGCTTGGCAAGTTTCTCCAGAGGAGGGTTTCCATTACCATCTGTGGCTAAGAGAGTGTGGCTTGACCAGGGTATTCCAGTGCCTTGGAGTCATTTCCGGCTTATTTTCAGCCTATCATGGGTGTTTCCTTGGCAAATTTCTCCAGAGAAGGGTTTCCATTACCATTTGGGGCTGAGAGAGTGTAGCCTGACCGGGGTAATCCAGTGCCTTCGAGTCATTTCCAGCTTATTTTGAGCCTATCATAGAATCATAGAATCATAAAATCATGGAGTTGGAAGAAACCACAAGGGCCATCCAGTCCAACCCCCTGCCATGCAGGAACTCCGAATCAAAGCATTCCTGACAGATGGCCATACAGCCTCTGCTTAAAGACCTCCAAGGAAGGAGACTCCACTACTCTCCAAGGGAGTGTGTTCCACTGTTGAACCGCCCTTACTGTCAGGAAGTTCCTCCTAATGTTGAGGTGAAATCTCTTTTCCTGGAGCTTACATCCATTGTTTCGGGTCCTAGTCTCTGGAGCAGCAGAAAACAAGCTTGTTCCCTCCTCAATATAACATCCCTTCAAATATTTAAACACGGCTATCATATCACCTCTCAACCTTCTCTTCTCCAGGCTAAACCTCCCCAGCTCCCTAAGTCGTTCCTCATAGGGCTTGGTTTCCAGACCCTTCACCATTTTAGTGGCCCTCCTTTGGACACGCTCCAGTTTCTCCACATCCTTTTTGAATTGTGGTGCCCAGAACTAGACACAGTATTCCAGGTGAGGCCTGACCAAAGCAGAATAGAGCGACACTATTACCTCTCTTGATCTAGACACTATATTTCTACTGATGCAGCCTAAAATTGCATTGGCCTTTTTAGCTGCTGCATCACACTGTTGACTCATGTTCAACTTGTGGTCCACCTGGATTCCTAGATCCCTTTCACACGTAGTCTCATTCATCCAGGTGTCCCCCATCGTATATCTGTGCTTTTGGTTTTTCCACCCTAAGTGCAGTACCTTACATTTCTCCGTGTTGAATTTCATTCTGTTAGCTTTGGCCCAGCTTTCTAGTCTGTTCAAGTCATTTTGAATTTTTATAGTGAGGCTTTGCTTGGCAAGTTTCTCCAGAGGAGGGTTTCCATTACCATTTGGGGCTGAGAGAGTGTGGCCTGATCAGGGTAATCCAGTGTCTTCGAGTCATTTCCAGCTTATTTTCACCCTATCATGGGGGTTTGCTTGGCAAGTTTCTCCTGAGGAGGGTTTCCATTACCATCTGAGGCTGAGAGAGTGTGACCTGCCCAGGGTAATGTAGTGCCTTGGAGTCATTTCTAACTTATGGCAACCCCTATCATGGGGGTTTGCTTGGCAAGTTTCTTCAGAGGAGAGTTGTCATGGTTATCCTCTGAGGCTGAGAGGGTGTGACTTGCTCAAGGTCATTTTTCCCCCTCCGGCCCTCCAATGGTCTGAGGGACAGCGAACTGGCCCCCAGCTCAAAAAGTTTGAGGACCCCTGGTCTAGATGCTCTAGTCCTGCTGATGCAGCCTATAATTGCTTTTTTGCTCACTGCATCACACTGTTGATTTATGTATTGCCTTTGGTCTAAGACTCATAGTTCTGTTTCAAGCCAGGTATCACCCAACCCATATGTGTTCATTTCATTCTTCCTGCCAACAGTGGCCTGTTAAGTGGTCTGCATTCTCTTCTAGTAACACTCCTTTGTTTTCTGTATCATGTATTATGATAAAGAACTTTATCTTTGTGGTTCTATCATGAGCTGGCTACAACTCTTGACCTCTGCAGATCACAAAGCTTATCCTCACAATTCACTTCTTTGAAATCCCATGATGCAGTTTGCAAGCTTAAAAAAAGAACCAAAATATATTTAGTAGTATTTTTTTAAAGATAATGTAATTAGAATGAGAACATACATTTGAAAATTCATGCTTAATATGTATTTAGAAATAAATTTTCATATGCTTCCTTTTAATGAATTTAATATTCAACAGGAAATGGGATGGGACAGAATTATGAGTAAAGACATGTGAAGGCACAAAGGACTAGAAACAGACTGATCAGATCATTATTAAATCTGCATTAACTTGTGTGTCCCCTACTGAACAAAACAGTGTCCTGTTAAAGATAGCTTGGGAAAAACATACCCCCGTATTTTCCGGCGTATAAGACGACCCACGTATAAGATGACCCCCCATTTTCCAGTCAAAATATAGAGTTTTAGCACCTCTATCCTCATTATCCTTATATCCGGCATATAAGATGACCCCCCCCCCACTTTAGCCACAGATTTTGCAGGTAAAAAAGTAGTCTTATACGCAGGAAAATAAGGTAGTTATCTGATAATGTGTTATCAACAGTTCAAAATATGCCTCATCTACAAGATATGAAATGGTAGCAAATGCCCTTCAAGATGCTTTATTGTTCATACTCATATATTCATCTTTTGGCTGAACTGAGCCCGCTCCAAACATCAATTGTTCTGGGGCATTGGGGTGAGGTGGATGAAAACCTTCCTCTAGATCAGGAAGTGAGTGGACATGGGCATGATGTTCAGGTAGGGTAGGAGATTATCACATGTGAAATCCGTGCCAGGATAGACACAGGTTGTAACCATCACTGACAGATCTTATCACACTGCCCTGTGCCTGGGCAGTAGGCAGCATGCATTCAATCTGGGCTTCTCCTGAAGCTTTACATGAATGGGATTTTTCCGTTCTTGAAATGCTGCCAGAAAAGCCCAGTTTGGATATGGGCTTCCTACTGCCCAGGTACTATGCAGTGTGATAAGGTCCATCAATGATGGTTACAACCCATGTCTATCCCAGCACAGATTTCTCGTGCTTTAATCTCCACAGTATCTTTTTACTTACAGTTTTGTAACACTTGGAAAAGTTCATTTTTTGTATTGCAACTTCCCAAATCCACAAGCTGGGAAATTTTGTGAATTGCATTCTCCTAAAGGTAATTTTCTTTCAAGTGCCACATTTTTTAGAAGTGCAAAGGATTTCTATACATCCCTCTCACTTAAAGAGAAAATACAAAGAAATACAAGCAATGTCCTAGCATGGATTTTAACAGTTGGACTGTTGTTACTGTGCAAATGTTAATAAAACAGTACAAGAAAAATGCAACATTAGAACAAAATCAGAGGCATCAGGATATAAAGCTAAAAGAAACTGGTATCAAAAAGTAATAATATTACAGCTGATAAAACTAAATTAAAGCCAGCAGAGATCTTAAAGCACAAATTCTATATCTGGATATGCTCCCAAGATGGACGTGGGGAGACTTTTAACACAGCTTTACTTTATATGCATGTGTATCATGTATGAGATGTCCTTGGGCCTCTGCAGACAGGTGGCACAGAGCCACCCTGGGAAGCAGTGGATCGGGGCTGTGGCAACCCCACACCTCAGCCCTGATCCTCCCTTTTGCTGCCCCGAAAAGAGCAGCAAAATGCCACTCCTTTTAAGGGTGGCAAAAGGCTTCCCTAAGAGAAGGCTCTTCCTTGCCCTTTCAGCACAGCGTTTAAACACTGCGCCGGGAGGGCATCCTGACACAGCGCACCATGCATAACGATGCACAGTGTCAGGACAGAGTCAACATGGGGTTGGGGAAGCCAGCATGAAGCTGCCCTGCCCCAACTCTACCCCCAGGCTGACCCTTTGGGCTGGGGCCCTTTCTCTCCCACACAGTTTAGTTGTTTTAAAACCCTAGCCAAAAAACAAAAACAAAACTGAAGTATGGAAAATAAAAATATCTCCAGCATTGGCCTTTGACAAGGTTCCCCATGATATTCTGGCAAACAAGCTAATAAAATGTGGGCTAGACAATGCAACTGTTACGTGGATTAGTAATTGGCTGACTGAACGAAACCAAAGGGTGTTCAGCAATGGCTCATCTTCATCTTGGAGAGGGTGCCACAGGGTTTAAGTATTTGAAGGGGTTTCACATTGAGGATGGAGCAAGCTTGTTTTTTGCTGCTCCAGAGAATAGGACCTGGAGCATTTGATACAAGCTACAGGAAAAGCGATTCCACCTAAACATTAAGAGGAACTTCCTGACTGTAAGGACTGTTCAACAGTGCAATACAGTCCCTTGGAGTGTGGTGGAGTTTCCTTCTTTGGAAGTTTTTAAATGGAGGCTGGATGCCCATCTGTTGGGGTTGCTTTGATTGTGAGTTCTTGCATGGCAGGGAGTTGGGCTGGATGGCCCTTGTGGTCTCTTCCAACTTTATGATTCTATGAAATCTTGCCAATATAACCCCATGATAGGTTCACCTCAGGGTCAGTATAAGTCAGAAATAACTTGAAGACACACAACAGCCCTAAACCAGTAGCTACAGCTGGTTTCATGAAACATCTGTGTCAGACTTGGCTAAATTCAATAACTCTGTAGCAATAAGTCCAGCCAGTTGATTCAACCAGAAGTTTATTGAGAACACACAGCCAGAAATTCACCAGTCAGCCTTTAAGCCAGAACTGCCTCCCTACAGCCAAATGCCATAGTACCCCCCCCCCATTGTCAGTCTCCACCTCGCACCCATTGGAGCCAAAACTAGTACCCACCTCCAATTCCCATAGCTCATCTTCCCCCATCAAGTCAGCTCCCCTTTCCCAATGTTCTCACCAGCAATATCTTACTCCATCCTAAGAATTCCACCCAACCCCCTCCCTCCAGATACCTCCAGACATCAACTCACTTCCTCCCATAGCTCTTGCATTCCAAAGGCTTGACTTTCTCAAAACGACTCTAACATCACAGCACTGCTCCCCATCCCAAGCAGCCTACATCTCCCTTATACTAACCCACCCATAATCCCCCAAACAACTATAACTACTACACCCCAAGCAAAACACTTGTCAGAACTCATACCCGCAGGCATGGTTCTGACGATCTGGTACATACCAAATCTAGAACAGCTACAATGTCCATGCTCCCATTCATATTCACACTGATATTCACCCTGGTTGCTGTGTGCTTACATGATTCAGCCTCTCTTTTGGCTTTTGTTGTTTCCTGGTGGCTATCCATTTCTGCCAGAGCTGTCTGTGGTTATATCCAACGTGCTCAGATCATTGCTGTCCAAGGCTCTTAAACTTGCTCCTGTTGCTGAATTAGATCTTTTGCTCCACCTGCTTTTCTTTTTGTCTCTATTTATTATTATTATTATTATTATTATTATTATTATTATTATTTATTAATTATGTCCTTTGGTTTTTTACAAGTCTGAGTAGGTCTAGGTTACCTCTCTGGGAATCTGGTAGCCAGGTGTCCCAAATTTCTGCAGCATAGACAAAGCTCGAGATGTATCAATCTCTCATGTTCTTCTCTGGAGTCTTCTCCTCTTCACAGCATCCCATCTTCATTTGGGATTTTTTGGAAGTAGGCCTGATTGTTATGAAGGGTATCATAAAGTAATAATTATCACCCGGACGTTATTATGGTATATTGAGGAAAATTAGTCAATGTCATCATTGATCCCTAAGTGCATGATGTTGAGAAAATCAGCTCATTCTGTCCTATATTTTTGTTACAGGTTGTGCCAGAAGTGACTAAAGTGTAAGTAGGAGAAGATTGAGGCTCACAGCATGATAAAGTTCCTGCATTTGAAGGGTAATAGTGCCTGGCAAATTCATGATGAGATGATAGCAGTTTATGGAAGTGATTGCCCATCTTATTACACTATTGTGAGATGGAAAAGGTATTTCCAAACTGGCCATATGTCCCTCACAGACGAGCCAAGACCTGGAAGACCATCAATGATGGACAATGCGGCCACAGTGAAGAAAGTGGAGTGTTTAATCCTGGAAGATGGATGAGCAGCCATCCAAATGATCATGAATGAAACTGGTCTCAGTTATGGTAATGTGTAGAAAATTATTCATGATGAACTGCACATGTCTAAGGTGTCTGCACACTGGGTTCCATGTCTGCTAACCCCTTTCCAGAAACAAACATGGTGTGACCTTTCAAGACAGATGTTGATGATGTTGGAACAGGATGAAGAGGATTTTTTTGGTTGTATGGTAACCATGGATGAATCTTGGATCTATCAGTATGATCGAGAGACCAAAACCATGAGCATGAAGGAGAAGCATGACAATTCCCCTCCCCCAAAAAAGACAAAGGTGCAAAAGTCAGCAGGGAAGGTCATGCTCTCAGTTTTTTGGGACTGTTGTAGAGTCATTCTCATAGATTACCTTGCAAAGGGACAAACCATCTCTGGCACATACTACAACAATCTTCTGGAAAAGTTGCCAGATGCTCTGAAAAAGAAATCCCATGGCATGCTTTCCAGAGGCATTCGTTTACTAGCTGACAATGCACAAGCTCACTCATCTCAAGTTGCAGTTAACAAAGCAAGGACATGTGGTTTTGAGATCTTGCAGCAACCACTTTATTCTCCCAACCTCACACCAAGTGATTTCTTCTTGTTCCCAGAAATGAAAAATCCATTGTGGGGTTGCCAATTTGACAACATAAATGATGTCATTCATGAAGTGAAAGAGTGGTTTAAGGCCCAATCTGCAGACTTCTACAATAACAGTATTCAGAGGGGATGGTGATTACGTAGAGAAAAGTCAATAACTACAAATCAAAACAAACTTTCTGTCAATTTTTTTAAAGGTGATAATTAAAACTTTACGATACTTCCTCGTATGCACTGTCATTGCTTGGCAAACTCAACTGTTTCTTTGATAATTTCTCCTTCACCTTCTGGCATGATGCACTCCATCAAAGTGGTAGGGTTGTCCTATGAAAGTGCCTATTCCAAAGTCTGGATGTAAGCCATCACAGAAGTATTGAATCTTTGTTGCCACTGACCAGTCTGCCACTCTCACTACCAGCTGGTGAAACTTCTTCACATATGAGCTTCATCACCAACTGTGCTCTTTGTTTCAGTGTCACCAAGCATGTACTTGCCAGAACAGGTCCTCAAAGTGTGTTTGGAGGCTTGTCATGAATGCTTGTAGGTTGTTTAAGCTAGGTGCCCCCTCATCATATAGATGCTCAAGCCATCCAGACACTTTTCCTTTGAGATGTGTGCTTATACAATGCACCTTGGCTGCCTCCAAATGCATTCCCACTCAGCCATTAATCCAACCACTTAGATGAGAAAAATAGGTAGCCTCTTGGAGCTCCCATGGAAAGTTACTTCCAAATACTTGATGACAAAATCTGGGGTCACCCTGGGATTTGCGTTGAAGTGACATCCGTGGTTGAAGTACTATGCTTGTGGTGGAGCAGGCTGGAGTTGCTGGGTCTGCACTAGAGTTGGGAGTGGCACCTCTGTCACTTGTCTCTTCATAGGTGGTGCTGGAGGGAGACCTAGAGTTCCCATTAGTTTGTTGGGCTCTGTCAGTCCACCAGTCACCAGTAAGAGCACTTGCATCATGCCCTGTAACAATGCCACTTCCTCCCCAGCTGCTGCATCATGGGCCTCCTCCTCCTGTCCCATCACTGGGGTAGAAAATTGGCATTCTGACTGGAGCAGAATCCCATACTACAGCATGATCTCTGCTCAGCAGGTTTTCTGTGATACCATGGTGAGAATTCTTCTGCTGATGGGGTGAACATCTCCCAAGGTTTTCCTTCTGAACCCAGTTTTAGGGCCGATGCACACGGCCCATTTGGGGCTGCAAAGAGCCGCCCTGGGGAGTGGCGGATCGAGCCTGCAGTAACCCCATGTCATGGCCCCGATCCTTCCTTTTGCCACCTCTAAAAGAGCAGTGAAATGCCGCTCCTTTAAGGGGCAGCAAAAGGCCACCCTAAGAGCTGGCACCGTGGCTCTTCTGTGCCCTTTCAGCACAACGTGTCTGCACGCTGCACCGGAAGGGCATTCTGATGCTGCACATTGTGCATAATGGCGCACGGTGTCAGGGCGGCGTTGGGGTCGGGTTGAGGCTACCCCGCCCCAACTCTACCCCCAGGCTGGTCCTTTGGACTGGTCTGCAATGGCCTCTGCCCCAGGTCCAGCTCCAAAATTGAGTCCTGTGCCCAATAAGTTGGTGGTTTTTATGTCTTTGTCAGCCTCCAGTTGTGGGACTGGGTTGTCATCTTCTGACTTTAGTGTTTTGCTGTCATCTTGCAAATGCATTGTGTAGTGACTAAACAGCAGAAGAGGAGTTCTGACAATCTGTCACAACCAAGAGGATGCCAAGTTTAGCAGTCTAGGCTTTAGCAGTTAAAATTCTGAAAACCTTTATTAAAAAGTCCTTACCATTATGAAATAGCAAGCATTAACATTGCCTTATTAAACTCTACATAATTTCTAATGCATGAAGTGTTCAATTCTCATTCATTACATTTTATAAACACATTTAGCCCCCCCTCCTCTCATTCCCATGCTACCTCTTCATAGTTGTTACAGCTAGACTCTGACACAGAAATGACCTTGAACATTCTTGACCCAAACTCACCTCCCTTTTGTTATTATCTCATCACCTTTGTCTGAGGTTGTCATTTTTCAATAATGATGTTTCTGCTGTATATACTATTACACCAATTTCCCAAAATATTATGGTAGGCAAGGTGCACATGCAATTCCTCACACAATGGCTTTGCATGCCTTGGATTTATAGGGAAAGCAGTCTAAGACAAAACAGTATGAAACAATGTTTTTAGAACTCTGAAGATGAGCTTTTCTGTAAAATTAGTGACATAAAATATGTTATGGTGTGGGAAGAAACAAAGCTTTTATTAGCATTTTATTAGCATGGATTGCAAAATATGACAGGCAAGGGACCCAACTCTCAATTTCCACACAGCTGGTGCCATCCTTTATGTTGAAGCAAAAAGAAAGAAGATGATCTTTTAGCAAACTACTACCCAGCCAAATCAGTTGGAATATAAATCTTTATTTCTTTCTTTACCACATCCAAGAATGAATCCACACTGTTAGTGAGAGAAGGTTTAAAAATTCAGTGGTACCATATAGGCAAATTTATAAGATTTAAAATGGATGAAAAAAAAGGCAGGCCTTGAAGATAAGAGAACAGAACTGGAAAAAGTATTGTGTATGAAATTGAATAGAATGGTTGCAAATTTATAGAACATCCTGCTGAAGATAGCAATGGAAGAAGTGCGTAAAGATTCTATGATTAATTGGGCCAAGAATATCAGACATTTGATAAACTTATTCCAATGGAACAAAACACAGACAAAAGGAATTAAATATACAGTTTCTCAGAATTGTAAGAGAAAATTATTTTAAAATGTACTTCTGTTGGTATCTGGTTTTGGATAAAATTTTCAAAATTTATAAAACTACAGATATCAAGTGATAGAAGTGTAGAGAAGTCACAGTAACTTTTTACCACTGTTCGTGTCATGCTGATTTGCAAATAGATGTTGGAAGAATGTAAATGATATAATAATTAATATCTTGGATACCAAATACAAATGAAGCTAGAATTTTATTTACTGGGCATATTTGAGAGAAAACTAAAGGAAAAAAATTGGTAAAATACTATTTTGCATGATTACAATAGGAAAAATCACATCTACACAAAAACGAAAAACAAAAGACATCTTGAATAAAGAACAATGGTTACTAAAATTATATGATGTACTACAAATGGATAAACTAATCCAGTTAATGAAAAGCAATTTATTAGAAAGTAAGTAAGAATGTGCAAGAAAGTAAGGACTTTCTCACATGAGCCTTTAAATCTGATATTAAAGCTAGAAAATAGCACCTTTGGCAATATTCAACACAAAACATTGTAGTCATTTTGTTGCTCCTTCGCATTAGAGCATCCCTTTGCCTTGATAGGAAGCATACGTCAATAAAGGTGGCTGCCTGACTTACTGAGCCAGCTGGGTTGTGTGGGGGCGAGGAGCTGGCAACCACCATGGGGCCTCCCTGGCCCACTCACAAGGCCTCTCAGGGTCCACCAGGGCAGTTTGGCAGCTCGATTGGTGGAGCAGGCCAGGTAGGGGGTGGGACTTCGAGCAGCAAAGTGGGACTACAAGTCCCAGCAGTCTCCATGGCCTGAGGTCCTGCCCCTTCTGGTCAGTTAGCCTCCCTGATTGGTTGGGAGGCTGGGGAGGGCAGGACTTCTATCCAGCACAAGCACCCCATTGGCCATTGGGCGTATAAAAGGCCACGTGGCTGAGGTAGCTGGTGCCATCACTAGCTGGAGGTCCATCAGGAAAGAGCTCTGGCTGATAGCTCTTCATCGAGAGCTGGAGCTCCATTAAGGGGGGGGGGGTGACTGCGGCTGTTACTGTGGCAGTGAAACACCAAAGGGCTGGGGCAAGGGTGAGGAACGTCCTGTGCCTCCAACAGGTCCGGCAGATTCCGTGGATGCATGGCAGGGTCCAGGACCACCCCGGTTCCTCAGGGTTGGCATGCCCAGCAGGCAGTCTTGCAGCCTGCCCACCCCCTCCTCCCCCCTGCTTGGTGGGGTGCCCCCTAAGGTGCCTTGGGGGGCAGCTAAGCCCACAGCCTCCTCAGCCCCCTCCCCCAAGGCTCAGGGGTTCCTTGCCTCCTCTCCTCCCCATGAGAACCAGTATGGTGTAGTGGCTTGAGTGCTAGACTAGGTATTCTGGAGACCAGGGTTTGAACCCACACCTGGTGACTTTAGGCAAATCATACTCTCTCAGGCTCAGAGGGAGGCAAAGGAAAAACAAATTTTGTAGCTCAGCCTGGGGTTTTGGCCTCACAGACACCATGGCCCCAAGGAAGGCGAAGTGGGGAGGAGCACCAGCACAAGTCCTCAGGGCCAAGATCAAGAAGGATGCGAGGCTGGCAGGGTGGCTGGCCCCTTCAATTTGCCCCCCCCTCCCGCCACCCAATCTCCAGGTGTCTCCTTTTCGTGTGATGCCTAAAAAGGTGCTGGGAGAAACTGTGATTTCATTCTTCAGGCCCTGTATGAAGTATGAAATGGGCCTTGAACATGTTGTTGTTGTGGAGGCATAGCAGGACAAATTGTCGCATCAGAAGCATGACCATCTCCAACTTGGAGGTTTGGTGATTGAGCACGCTGACCACTGCCTGGTTGTCACACCAGAACCACTGGGGAGGCCAACATTGGGCGTACCAGTGCCCCTGGAAGAATATGCCACACCCCAAGCTCCCCACCACATCAGTGTGGACCTGAAGACCTCACCCAAGGTCCCATGTCTTACCCATAATCCCCTTCATATCCAAAAATATGAACAACCTATATGCTACCCATAGTTCCTCTGCTATCCAAAATGAGAAATTCCATGATGACCTCCAGATGAACTCTGGCAGTGGAATTGGAGGCAAAGGTCCTCTGCACCCTTGGCATGGGCCAACCACCCTTAATCCTCAATGCAAGCACAGCCCCAGACAATCTAGGAGAGTTGCAAATGGGATTTCCCCTGATAAGATCATCCAAACCATCAAAAGGGGTATTGTGTCACCCAGTCACAAGCACCCTTAGCCATCAGAGTTGTAATGTTTGTATTGTGCCACCCAGTCTCACACACCCCCACCCATCGGAAGGTGCATTGTGTCACCTAGTCGCACATTCCCCCAGGATATTGGCCCCTTGGATTAAGACAATGTAACCCTATACAGCCGGGTGCCATCATTGCAATTATCACCTTGCGCCTCAAGGCCCATTTGGCCCTATATAAGCCCCAGATTTTGGCCAGTCAGTGTGCTACTTCTTGGTCTAAACGACTCCACGTCACTCTGACCTCTGAAGTTAGTTACCGACAAGTCTGCTCAAACCCCAGGCTGCGGAGCTAGACTTGTCTTCCATCATCTCGCATCCCATTCACTTCCCAGAGGAGGTCTACATTTTGGTAAGCATCACCCTTAGTAACGCCTGCATTTCTGTTCCAATCTCCAACCCTGATTTTCCTGAGCCTTGAATGTGTGTGTGAGTGTATGTTCTGTGAGTGTGTTTCCCCTGTTTTAATAAATTAGACATCTAGTGGTTAACCGACATCTGCCTCAGCCTCATTCCTTGGAACCCCCTGGTCTCTTGGTATAAACATCGGGAGGGCGACCTCGTGGGCTCTTGTAGTCAGCCCCCTCTTGCAATATTTGAGCTAATAATAAAATTCCCCTAAGGACTCTTGACTACACATGGACATTGCCACAGTGACACCCTGTTGAAGTCCCTGAGGAATTCTTCCCACAGCCTGAAGTCTTTTAATGCCTCTGGTGAGGCAAATGTGGCGGTGTGGAGCTTTGACCTCTACAATCACCCTGGCAAGGCAGGCGCAGAAGGCCTCACTAAACTACAAACCTCAGAATGCAAGAGGAGGCAGCCAGAGCAGTAGAAACGGAATAGCAGCACTACAAGAGTGTAGTGCGATAATATGGTAAGAGAGCACACAGGGACCATCAAAGGCACAAAAAGTGCTGTCATACTATTGAAGAATAGTATAGTATTAAAAGTTACAAAACTGGTATATTTTCTCTCTTTTTAGAATAACACAATTGTGGCAAGACTGAGATGGGACTTCATTAGAAGGTGAGAAGAAGTGATATAGAAGGAGAAGACGGGAATGGAAGATGGTAGAGGGTTTAGAAGCAGAGATGGGAAGAAGATGGGAAGACTATGGAAGAAGAGTATGAGAGAGGGAGAACTATAGATTGAAGTATTTAGAATCTCCTCTTCCTGCCAGGAAGGAGAAGGAAAGCAGTTTCTGGGCTGTTAGGAGTGCTGGAATATGTAGTCAAAAGTGGAAATGTACAGATGTGGGAAAATTTCTAATGGAAAAATGTTGGGCCTACAGGTGCAAAGTGTAAACATTTCACACAAGGCCAGTGTCTGGGAACAGACAGATAACACATAAACAATGAGCTCATCTTTGTTGTCTGGGAACCAGAATCACATGACACATGACTCACAGCAAGAGGCTGTGTAAGAGGCTGGGCTAAAAGCTATTCAGCAAATTGTCTATGGAGGAATCCACCCATGGGAGGAGTTTGGGGTTTGGCTTAAGAGTTTCCTTTGTTCTTACAATTTAATGCACTGTCTTCTGTGTGTGTGTTCAAGACCTTCAAACCTGCATGATTGGCTTGTAAATAGTTTTTCTCTTTACTATGCAATTTTAAATAAAAACCTTATTAGGAAGAACTCTCTGTTCTGGGGCTGAATTAATGGCAAACTGCTTGAAACTACAAGTAGCTACATACCAGAATGGTGAGGTCAGCTCGGCTCGGTTTCCAGACTCGGACGTGGCTGATGGATGGATGCCTGGCATTTTCGGCATGAAATCTCTGCTACTAAAACACCACCATAAATAAATCAACATGGGAAGCCATTTTGAGTGTTTTTTTGTTTGTGTTTGTGTTTGTGTTTTTGTTTTTTTGTTTTGGGGTTTTTTGTTCAGAGGAAGAGAGTCAGAGATTTGCCTCCAGAATAAGGTAGCATCCAGGAGCTCTCTGTAGAGTTAGAAGCCCAGTTGATTGAGCTCGCTGACAGAGCCTGGTGAAAAGGCCAAGAGAACAGGGGCCCTTTACATGGGTCTTTACCAGGGGACTTTTTGAGGGAGAAGCCCACAGTCCTGTTTCAGTGCTTACTTAAGATTTCTCTATATGGACAATGAGGAAGTTGTTGCAGTCACCTGCAACATTTGTGGGATGTTTGCCTTCTTGCCAAGAGATGTAGGGAACTTCACCTGCACCAAGTGCAAGTTGGTAGCCCTCCTGGAACAGAAAGTACAGCAGCTGGAGGCCCAGGTAGCTACACTTCAGCATATTAGGGAGCAAGAAGTTTTCCTGGACAGAGTGGAACGAATGGTCTTGGATGGGGACCACACAGAGGCACTTATTGAGGAGGAGGTCACTTCATGCACACAGGAGGTGGACAGCTGGAGGAGCGTCACACACAGAAGTAGGGAAACCAGGGATTGTTCTGGGAGCTTGCACCTACAGAACCAATTTGAAGCTCTCTCCCTTATCAAGGATGGAGAGGAAGAGCAGCAGGGACAGTCCTCATGACAGTGCAGGGGACCCTAAGAGTACCACCATAGGGAATAGCCACTGCTAAGCCTTGGAGGAGGCATGTGGTGGTGATTGGGGACTCCTTGTTGAGGGGTACAGAAGCAGTGATTTGTGGACCTGACAAGATGTCCTGGGAGGTGTGTTGTCTCCCTGGGGCAAAAATCCGTGATATGACAGACCATTGCCCCTTCCTCTTGGTCCATTTGGGAACCAATGATACTGCAAAGCATAGTCTTCAGAATATCAGAAGGGATTATCAGGCTTTGGGTAGGAAGCAGAAAGAGCTAGTTGCAAAGGTTGTTATCTCTCTTCTCCCAGTTGAAGGGCATGGGCCAGGAAGGGAGAGAAAGATAGAAGATGTGAATAACTGGCTCTGTAGATGGTGCTGCCAAGAACGATTTGGATTCTTGGAACATGGGCTGCAGTTCTTTGAGGGTGGACATCTATCAAGAGATGGGCTTCATCTCACAACAGTTGACAGAAACATTTTTGCCAATAGTCTCAAACATTTGATCAGGAGGGCTTTAAACTGAGTCATGTGGGGGAGGGAGACAGTATCTTGGAAGGTATGGGAAATAAACAAGATGAACTTGAACTCCTAGCACAACAAAGCAAATACAATATAATAGGCATCACTGAAACCTGGTGCGATGAGTCTCACTATTGGAATATAGAAATAGACAAGTACAACCTTTTTAAGAGAAATAGACCAAACAGGAAAGGAGAAGGAATAGCATTATATGTCAGGGATGCCTACACCTGTGAAGAGATCCAGGACTTAAATCCTGGAAATCAGGTGGAGAGCATCTGCATAAAAATTAAAGGGGAAGAAAACAACAGGGATGTTATAGTGGGAGTTTATTACAGACCCCCAAGTCAGACTGAAGAACTGGATGATGCTGTTCAAGAACAGATGACCACACACTCAGAATGGAGAGATGTAGTAGTGATGGGTGGCTTCAACTATCCTGATATTTGCTGGAAGTCAAAGTCAGCCAATATTTCAAAGTCTAGCAAATTCCTCACTTGCCTTGAAGACAATTTCTTTGTCCAAAAAGTGGAAGAGGCAACAAGGGGATCAGCTATTTTAGATATGATCCTAACCAACAGGGATGACCTGGTAAATGAGGTGCAAGTAGTGGGATCCTTATGTAGGAGTGATCATGTTCTCCTAGAGTTTATTATACAGTGGAAAGGAGAAGCTAGGCATAGTCAGATAATCATTCTAAAGCTGATTTCAATAAATTTAGGGAAACATTGGGAATGATCCCATGCTCAGGAATAATAAAGGAGAAGGGAGTTCAGGTTGGATGAGAGTTTCTCAAAAGGGGTATACTGAAGGGACAATCTCAAACTGTTCCAATGAGAAGGAAAAGAGGGAGATGTCTCAAGAAACCGGGTTGGATGACAAAAGAACTTTCAACTGAACTAAGTTTTAAATAGGAAATGTATAAAAAATGGAAAAGGGGCAAAATCATTAAAGAGGAATTCAAAGAAATAGCTAGCACATGTAGGGGTAAAGTCAGGAAAGCCAAAGCACAGAATGAGCTCAGGCTTGCTAGAGGGGTTAAGGACAATAAAAAAGGGCCTTTTTTGGGTATGGACGTAGCAAAAGAAAGAAGGAAAAGGTAGGGCCACTGTGCAGAGAAGATGGAGAAATTCAAAGAAGGGACAGAGAAAAGGCAGAACTACTCAACACCCTCTGTGCCTTAGTCTTCTCACAAAAAGAAAAGAGTGCTCAGCCTGAGGGAGAATAGAGCATAGGACACAATAGGGAAAAAGCAGCAATGACTAAGGGGGGAAGCCCTGGGACGGTGCGTCGCGGGACTGTGGCAGCCGCACCGCGGCGCACCATTGGCGCCTCTGAAAGGAGCGCAAAATCAGCGCTCCTTTCAGAAGACAGGGAAAGTGCGCCCTAAACACGTTGGGCACACTTTCCCTGGCTTTTCCACCGCAGGTTGCCCTCGGCGCGCCGGCTGTGCGGAGGGCCGGCAGCTCCGAGGGCAACCTCGGGAGGAGGAAGGGGCGCCGATGGTGCTGCTGCCCCTCCTCTTCCTTGCCTCGGAGACGACCCTATTGGTCGTCTGCCGAGGCCCTAAGTAAAGAGGTAGTACGGGAATGTTTGGTGAATCTAAATGAATTCAAATCTCCAGGAACAGATGAACTATATCAAAGGATATTAAAAGAACTGGCAAATGTAATCTCAGAGCCACTAGCAATAATCTTTGAGAACTCCTGGAGAACAGGAGAAATCCCAGAAGACTGGAGGAGGGAAAATGTTGTCCCCCTCTTCAAAAAGAAAAAAAAAGAGGATCCCAACAATTATCACCCAATTAGTTTAACATCAATACCAGGAAAAATTCTGGAACAGTTCATTAAACAGAGAGTCTGTGAACATTTAGAAGGAAATGCCATATTTACTAAAAGTCAACATGGGTTTCTCAAAAACAAGTCATTCCAGACTAATCTGATCTCAAATATATATATATATATATATATAGTGACCAGCTTGCTGGATGAAGGGAATGTGGTAGACATAGCATATCTTGATTTCAGTAAGGCTTTTGACAAGGTCACCCATGATATTCTTGCAAACAATATAGTAAAATGTGGGCTAGACAATGCAACTGTTAGGTGGATTTGTAATTGGCAGACTGACCAAACCCAAAGGGTGCTCAGCAATGGCTCCTCTTCATCCTGGAGAGAAGCGACCAGTGGGGTGCCACAGGGTTCTGTCCTGGGCCCAGTGCGATTCAACATCTTTATCAATGATTTGGATGAAGGAGTAGGGGGCATGCTTCTCAAATTTGCAGATGACACCAAATTAAGAGGAATAACTAATACTCAGAAGACAGGATGAAAATTCAAAATGACCTTAATAGATTAGAAAGCTGGGCCAAAGCTAACAAAATGAATTTCAACAGAGAAATGTAAGGTACTGCATTTAGGGCAAAAAAAAAAGAAAAGAGAGAGAGAGAGAGAGAGAGAGAGAGAAGATGGGGGACACTTGGCTTAACAAGACTACGTGTGAAAGGTATCTAGGAGTCTTAGTAGACCACAAGTTGAACATGAGTCAACAGTGTGATGCCATAGCTAAAAAGGCCAATGCAATTTTAGCCTCTATTAATAGAAGTATAGTATCTAGATCAAGAGAAGTAATAGTGCCAATGTAATCTGCTTTGGTCAGGCCCCACCGGGAATACTGTGTCCAGTTCTAGGCACCCCAATTCAAAAAGGATGTTGAAAAACTGGAGCATGTTCAAAGGAGGGCGACTAAAATGGTGAAGGGTCTGGAAATCCTGCTCTATGAAGAATGACTTAGATAACTGAGTAAGCTTAGCCTGGAGAAGAGACGGTTAATGTTTAAATGACACTGCCCTATCTATTGTGGGATGGGAACTAGCTGGATTATCTACCATTGTCATCATTTACTGCAGCCAGGAATTGTCTGGGAGCAGGAATTGAGGTTGTGTGGGGGAAGGGAAGGTATGGCGGTAACAGAGTGAAGAAATGTTACAAAAGAAGAAGGGATCTATGCTACACAAAAATCCCTTCTTCAGTTCACTCTGTTCCCCAGAATAACTTGGAGAGCATACCATCCATTCCACAGACCCTTACTCTGCTCCTCTGCAATGCCAGGTCTGTCAAAAACAAGATCCACATTATTAAAGACCTCTTATTAGATGAGGCAGCTAACCTGGCATGCTTTACCGAGACCTGGCTGGGAGACTCCAGCGCGGCAACATGGGTGCAGGCACTCCTGGCTGGGTACACGGTTAGAGAGCAGATAAGGGAAAGAGGACGGGGGGGCAGTGTGGCCTTGGTTCATAGAAACAACTTAACCTTGACCAGGAAGCCTATCTGGAAAACAGCTTACATCGAGTGCATGTACCTTAGCCTGAGAACCAGGGATAGTTTGGGGATTCTATTGGCATACCGGCCACCCCATTGCTTAACAGACTCCATAACCGAGCTAATCCAGCTGGTCTCTGAGTTGCTGTTGGAGATGCCCAGACTTCTGGTTTTGGGCGACTTCAACATCCCACTCGAGACCAGCTTGTTAAACCTAACCAGTGCGGCTCGGGAGTTCATGGAGACCATGACAAACATGGGCCTATCCCAATTGGTTCTCGGGCCCACACATTGTGCTGGTCATACCCTCGATGCAATCTTTAGTACGGAACAGGAATATCCATGGGTGGAGGTTACAAAAACCTCTGCATTGTCATGGACAGATAATTTCCTGGTCAAGATGGAGCTAAGAGCCGCTGTCAGCCCCCCTGGGGGTGGCAGACCCATTAGAATGGTCTGCCCTCGAAGGCTAATGGAACCAATTGGTTTCCAGAAAGCCCTAGAGGGTCTAATGGTTGGCAACGCCGGTGATTCTGTCGAAGCTTTGGTTAACGCCTGGAACACCGACCTTACCAAGGCTATCGACAAAATCGCTCCCAAGTGTCCTTTCCAGCCTGCTTCTAATCATAAGCCCTGGTACACAGAGGAACTTAGGAGGATGAAGTGAGCTGGACAGCGACTAGAGTGCAAATGGTGAAAGACTCAACTCTTATCTGACAGAACTCACCATAGGAAGCATCTTGACTCCTATCGGGAGGCAATATGTGCAGCACAGAGATCCTTCTGCTCTGCACATATTGTATCTGCAGAGTCCCATCCAGCAGAGCTGTTTAGGGTGGTGGGGGAGCTGATGCAGGTTCCCCCTATGCCAAACCCTCTATTTAACCCAACGATAGCCTGCTGTGACGCGTTTAACATCTACTTTGCAGATAAAATCTCTTGGATAAGGGCCGATTTGGATGCCAGTGTTTTGACAAAATCCATAGACGAGGTGTCCAGCAACTCCGTTGATGGCATTTTACTGGATCAGTTTCAATCTGTGAGTACCGATGATGTGGACAAGCTCCTTGGAAGAGTGAGGAAGATGACTTGCCCTCTCAATCCATGTCCATCTTGGCTGGTTGTCCAGGGGGGTGACGTGCTGAAAGTATTCCTACGGGATACAATCAATGCGTCTTTCAGGGAAGGTATTGTACCATCTTGTCTAGAGGAGGTGGCGGTTAAGCCACTCCTGAAAAAACCTTCCCTGGACCCCCTGGATAGGAACAACTACAGACCAGTCTCCTTGCTACCTATTTTAAGCAAGGTGATCGAGAGGGCAGTTGCTTCCCAGCTCCAAGCTATCTTGGTGAAACTGATTATCTCGATCCATTTCAAACAGGCTTCAGGACAGGATATGGAGTTGAGACTGCCATATGACTCCTCTATGACTCCGAACTGACCTCTCTGGGATGTCAGCCATAAGCCTCTAAATGGCAAGTCAGGTAGGCACAGGAAGGACCTGCTGAAACAACTGGAAAATTCCCTACCAGACAGGTTTGGGAGTTGCTAAATGGGAAAGACCATTATCCCTAAAGGTCAACATAATAGTGCTTGTTTGTCCTGAATCTTACTCCTGATGGGGCAGTGATTAGATTTAACTGTGTCCTTTTTCTCTAGCTTCCCTCCTTGATTGTGTCAAGATCCAAGTACATTGTTTAGGTCATCGTTAACAAAGCCCAAGCAATCAGCACCTTTGTCCAGGCTTCAGCCAAGCCATCAAGTCTATAGCCAGAAGCTAAAACATTCCTATATAAACCCCTAAATTTTTAGACTCCATGTGCTATCCGTAGAGTGCATCTTGACTCCATGTCAGTCTGCGCTCTGATCATAGCCCCCTCGGCCATCCCTTCCCTCCATTTTGGCAGCCATGTATCATCATCACCATCATCCACATCCACAACGAATCCCAGAGAAGCCTTCAGAAGTGAGTGTCTCCCGTAGTTTGGCCCATCTCAGTCTATTACCGCTTTCACTCCTTTACTTTTAAGTGTGCAGTGTGAGTGCATGTGTTATATTTGTATGTGTGCAGTTTTCCCCTTTTAATAAATATTTAGACCTTAATTGAAGAAACCTGTCTCAGCGTCATCCATTGTGGGATCTCTTAATCCTCTGGTATACACAACAGTATTCCGGTCTCACTGGGTATTGTTAGGGCCCCACTCTTGCATATTTTGAGCTAATTATAAATTCCCCTAATTAGATCCTTCATAACACTATGGTCAGACATAACTTGACAACCTTGTCAATGGGGAATACCTTTACCTTTATTAATACATTTGAAAACAGGATTAACCAGTTTGATTATGAATACAATAGGGTCATTAATAATGCAAAAACATAAATATTCAATGCTAAATAATCTTAAATATGTGTCCTCCTTAAGAGATATTAAACTAAACCTCTCACACCATGGGACAGGAATTATTTCAACAGAGTTTGTAGTTACCTGTTGTGATGTTAGAAACCTCAGTAGTCCTACTTCCACTTAGCCCATCAAGTAAGCATCTGGTATGACAACTCGTATCTAGCTCTAATTACTAACACAGAGCTATGTGCCAGAACTTCTGAGCCTCTTTTAAAATGTCCTCTTTAAATATATAACTTTGTCTCTCTAAGTTTTACTTCTTTCTCTTTTTATGTTCCTCTCATAAAAGGCAAAAAGCAGTTCTTTGTTCACAAAACTCCAAAGGAAATGTTCACACAAAGAGATGAAACTGCAGAGCAGCTGAACTCATCTGTGCTATGCCAGATCTGCCCCCAAAATGCAGCAGGTTCAGTGAATTTCCACCTATCAAAATATCTCCTTGAAGTTCTCTATAATTGGTCCCCTAATTATCCTTGGCCATCTTGTTAGACCATGCTCTAATAGACCCTATTTTTAAGAGACAGGACATCTGAATCAAGTTAAACTGGATGAGACTTAAAATTAAATAGGAAAAAGAAGTCATTAAAATGAGACCGATCTAATATTCCAAATGAATATTACTTCTGTCAAATTATTTACTTAAGTGTATTTATTTAAAATATTTAACTAGGAATTTACCACTAAGCTTAGAGGAATAGCATATATTTAGCCTAGAGCAATGACAGCATTTAAATATATCACAGGAATGTTTCAAATGAAGGAAGAGAGAACTAAGAATATTGGATGTTAGTAGAGCCAGACTGGCAAGCAAAGTGTGTGAATCTGCAGTGTACATGTTCTGCCATGGACCTTGGCCCCTTCATGCTAGACTTGGGTAGATAGCACATTTTGCATTATTTGACTGAGATTTGACTGTTCCCTATCACCATGGCTCATCCTTATGTTGAATCATTTCATTCAGGAATCAAGAGAATAATTGTTCATTTTGATGATCAAGTATTCACCAAGCCAGGTCACTTTAGGCTACTAAATTCTCAATTTCTTTATGGAATTTTATCCTCTACCAGCATAAAAACAATAATAAGACTCAGTAGGACTGGTCTGAAGTCTTTGTGGTTTGAAAGAATCAGTCAGAACATTCCTAAAATGCAGAATGATTCTTCAAATGGGTGCTCAAAAATTCTAAGTAGAAACACATGGGAAGCATTTCTGATTACAGTTTTTGAAAACGTTTCATTTAAAGATGTTTAGATTATCACATTTGGATTATAATTTTCTGCTCACCAGTTTCAATTCTTGTTAAAATTCAGAGATAGCCTGACTTGGGAATGATTCAGAAAAGAGGAACAAAAATCATCTGGTGACTGGAACAATGCCCTTTGGTAATAATATGTAGTGCTTTTTAGTTTAGGAAAAGTAGATATGAGGGGCATAAGAGAGTTTAAGAAAATCATGCATGGCATGGAGAAATTAAGCAGAGAAAAGGTGCCAATAACACCAAAATAAATGTTATCTAATGAATCAGAAAAATGGGAGACTCAGAACAAAACAAGTATGAAAAAGAGTGTACAGTTAAGCTATGGAATTCATTGTCACAAGATATAGTGATGACCACTAAATCTGAAGCCTTGACAAAGTGGTTAGAAAAAATAATGGAAAGCTATCAGTAGTTAATAATCACCAACCCTGTCTGCTTAATGAGGATGGATGTGCCACTTAGTACCAGGTGCTAGAGAACCTATGTAGGAAAAAGCTAGAGAGGTCATGCTGTGCTTTTTGGATTTCCATAGGCCCCTGAATGAAATGGAGAGCTATCAGTGCTTAATGGAATAATGGAATAATAATGGAAAGGTATCAGTAGTTATTAATCACCAACCCTGAATGAAATGGAGAGCTATCAGTGCTTAACTTGTCTACTTCCATGGAATGGAGACCCTGCCAAACTGACTAGGACTAGTATAACCCCATTGTGAATTAAATATCTATAGTGATTGGTTTTGTCCTTTGTATGCCCAACTCCATTTTCTTGGTTGCTCAGATCACTTTAGAGCCATTATCTGAACCTGAAGGCATGTTCACCTCTGCTATTTTGAAAGCCAACATTGAGCTCATGTTTGATCCACCTAAAGGCATTCCCTTCATTCTTAGAAGACCACTCCTGACATTAGGAAGATCTTTAAAATACAAACACAGAGACAGAATCTCTCTCATTGACCTGCCCTCTCTTGGACCACTCTCTCCCTCTGACCTTCCCCAGTCATCTTCTCCATGTAAGAGGGTGAGAAAATCCCTATGTGTTTTTTAGTCTATAAACCCCTTAAGCGTAGCTTCCCCCCCGCCCCCCGCGCCCTCTTAGATTGGCTAGGATTAGTTGGTTTTCAGATCCCATGCTGTTTTGCCCTCTTTTACTTTAAGAAACAGCTTGCATTCAGTACAGACTGTTCTGTTGGTCTCTACTGCTATCTTTTTCTGTCTTTTTAATAAAGAAATAATTGTTTCTCCTGCAAAATCAGCTTGTTCTTCTACTTTATGTTTACTTGGAGCCACTTTGCTTAATTGTACATTTTTAAAGCCTTCAGCCTGTAAGATCCTGCAGAAAGCTAGTACCTAGAAGAGATCCTCCTCTTCGCAAAAACAAAACAAAACAGTGGACTACTTTTAATATGATTTTAGTTTAAATGATTAAATTAAGTTTGGTAATAGTTTATTATTAATGGATATGACTAGAGATATAATTTTAAAGACAAGAAATCAGTGCTCCAGAAAGAAGGGTGCATCATGTAAGAAGTACATAACTTCAAGGGTATTCTGCCAGTTTGGCAGCTTTGCACATAGACATTTACTTTCAGATACTATACCCTCAGGTAATACATTTTCCATTGGACTGCTACTGAAAGATCCCAGAACTTGTCCATGTTCTAGGAAACGATTCAAATACATATTTCTGCCTGAGGCAAGGGACAATATGGTGTCCCCTTATATTCCATGTAAAGAAACTAGAAGAATTGACAGTTGACTCTTACAACAGCACTGCTACAGGATAGTATCCTCCACTACATCTGAAGTCCACAGGCAAAAGATTTTGTGCTGCAGTTCTTCTCTCCATAGAAAGGAGAGTTCAAGGGGAACAGTGGGTAAAATGTCTCACTCTACCTTCTACTCTAATTAAGAAGTGCACTGTCAAGATCATTACTTTTTTCTACAGCCCCAAATAAAGTGATAGGGGGCAAAAATGGAGAGAAGGTGCCAACGGAGAAGAGAAGAAGCACAAGGGAGATTCTTTAATCCACCCATCCCCAGGTCTTTATTCCCTAGAGGAGAAAAGCCTTAAATGTCTTTTAATGTTGTTTTAGTGCAGTGATTGTCAAAGTGGGTGGGATATCCTCCCTGGGGGTAGTAGAAAGATCCGGGGAAAGGGGAAAAGTTGGAGAAGGAATTGAGGAAAAAGTGGGTGGCAGGAGGGCTTTTAGTCAAAGTATTGGTGTTCAAGAAAGACAAGAGGAAACAGCTTTAGGACCATGGTGGGGATGAGGGTTGCACGAAATACCTCTTTTTAGGGTACTTTAAAGCCACCACACAAGACTACCACTGTTCACCTGCCCACATGAGCTCACTCCCTTAGTGTGTCTTTCACTAGTAGTGGTGGTGGCAGTTGCGAAACTCTTGCAAGGATTGGGTGTAGGCCATAACTTAGAATAATAGAATCATAGAATTGGAAGAGGCCACAAGGGCCATCGAGTCCACCCCCTGCCATGCAGGAACTCCAAATCTAAGCATCCCCGACAGATGGCCATCCAGCCTCTGCTTAAAGACCTCCAAGGAAGGAGACTCCACCACACTCTGAGGGAGTGTTGTTGGGAAACAAAGACCTAATTTTGGGGAATTTATAATTAGCTCAAATGTGAGAGTGAAGTGCCCAACTTCGCTTCTAAGACCTTATCCAATTGTATACCAGAGATGTAAGAGTTCTGGCAAGGAATGACACTGAAACAGACCAATCTCCAATTAAAGTCTGAAAATATTTATTAACAAAATAAGCAAACATTCAAATGCAGCACACACACACACACACACACACACACTAGAAGAATAAGCAGGAAAGAGCGAGAGCGGGGGAGGCAAAGAGGAAAACCAGTATAGAGAGGGATATACTCACACCCGAGAGACTCCTCTGGACTTCTGGCAGCGAATGAGGATGAGTTCCATGGAAGGGGCATGACCAGCAAGAGAGGGGGTCACGGGAACTGTCTCAGATCACAGACCGACAGAGATTCAGCATGCATTTCCAAGGTAGCACGAGGTCTGCTAAAATCCAGGGGTTCTTATAGGGAATTTCTGCCTCCTGGCCATGAGTCGACCAATAGGTGGACAAAGGCTTGATAGGTTTACTATTGTTTACCTAAGTCTGGGCATAGTCTAAACAATGCATTTGGTTTCAAGACTACCAAGGTAAGGAAGCTAGAGAAAGGGATGCAGGGCCCTCCTCGGGTGTACAGCCCCCCCCCCCGAGAATTGGGGATGCAGACACCCAACAGGCCCAGAGGACTGGCCTGAAGGCCTCACTCAGCCCACTGGGTTGGTCAGGAAAAGATACCTGAACACTCCCGCTTGTGAAAACAAAATAAAATCAGCCGAAGGCCATAATGCAGCCAAGGCCAGAAGTAAGCTCTAGGCCAAAGCCAAGTAATAGCCAGAGCAGAGAGCAGAGCGATGTTAGTCGCTCAGTTCAAGCTCAAAAATGGCTGCCTCCATGTGGCAGCACAGAGCTATAAAGAACAAACTCTTGTCCCAAGTCTCGAGAGACAAGGAGCAACACAAGACTTTAGAGTAACAACCAAACAACCTAATTGGACAAAGCGCACATGTATTCTCATTTCCCCACGCGCTTTAACCAATCAGGCTTCTCATGTCCTTATATGACCAGCACAACAAGAAACTGCTCCCGACTCGTCGGGGGGTGTCTTTCTGGTTTAGGGCCATGACAGGAGATCCATAAAGGGAGTTTGATATTAAAGCAATGCTTATAACACTTTCTTATATTCTCTTATTACATTCTTTTTTTCCCCTTTTTTTATTATACATTGTCATGCCCTGCCTGGAGGATGATTCAGAGGACTCAGGGGATGAGCTGGAGCCCCTGGGACCTGAACCTGTGAGGGAGGAGCCAGGGCCCCTGGGACTTGAACCTGTAGCGGAAGAGCCAGAGGCTGGCCCTAGTTCTGCTGTAGCAGAGGCTGTGGGCCCTCCAGAGGTTCAACAGTCAGGGCTGCCCAATGCTGTAGTCAGGGAGGAGGATTTGGGCAGTGTGCCTACCTTTAAGGAGCGTCGAGCAGAAAGAGAGGGCTTGCGAAGGTCACGGAGGCTTCAGCAGAAGCGTGTTAGTAATCAGACACAGCTGAAGGCCAGCTCCTTGCCTTCTTAAGAACCTGGAGTATGGGTGGTGCTTTGCCAGTGGATATCTGACTTTTCTGAGGGAAAGACTTTGTCTCTGGCTCCGTGTCTCCCAGATCATCTTGACCACCCAGAAACCTTGACCTTGGACTGCTTATCGACCTGCCTATCTGATACCTCGAACCTTGGACCGTCTGACAATCTTTTGGTAAACCCTTGGGTTAGAGTTGCGGTGTATCTACAAGACTGTGTAGTAACACTGACTTGCTGTGCTGGGGATTTTGTTTATTTGAGAGCCAGCTGTCTTATCAGCCCTTTGGCTGCTTTCCCGGACATACATCAACATATCAAAGAGACAAACAATATCCTACTGAGATATATAACATCTCCCTACACCTATCCAACTACAACTCAGACAACACAAAACAGCACAAAAACAATATTAAACATCACTAAACTTACAAAACACTATGACAACAACATAACATACACATTACACATACATATACAACAATACAAACAATAGCTAAACTTCCTGAGGTAAGACAGCCAAAGCAAAAATTCAATGTCTTTTCCAAATTGAAGACGTGCTGATAGCTCTCCCATATTATTTCCTGCGATTTATTTTTTATCATTATCTCCATAGCTATATTCCAGAGCTTAACATAGATTGTACCTATAGATATCTTTAATCAAATTGTTTAACTTAAAGACATATCTGTGTCTATATGTTGTTTCTATTATAAAGATGGTTATCCACTTCTCAAGTGTTCTATTACTCCTTATAACCCATTCTAATAAATCTTTTCAAGACTTTTCCTTGTGTATTAATGTCTCAGTTACTAGACAGATTTTAATTTAGAAAATTGAAACATTCCACTTTTTTCCACAGTAATTATACAATGGTTTCCATTTAGTGTTTATCTCATTTTTATCTTTACCTTCTAACATTTCATCTTTTTTGTCAAGTTCCGTGATTTCCAGCAATCTGTATAACCAGTTATCTATGGTAGGTACTTCTTCTAGTTTCCATTTACTAGCAAGTAGTATCCTTGCTACTGTGATCATGTACAATAGAAGCTTCCATGTGCTCTTTCTCTCTTGAATCTTTTTCTCTTGAATCATGTTAAGTAAATATAATTGTGGCGTACATTCAAATGTTGTGGTCAGTATTTCACATATTGTCTCATGAATAGATGTCCAAAAGTTTCGAACTTTAACGCATTTCCACCACATATGTATCCATGTTCCTTGTTCTTTATGGCATTTCCAACAAATATGACACATATTTTTATACATTTTAGCCACTCTAACCAGTGTAAGATACCACCTTGTTTCCATTTTAAAGTAATTTTCTCGTAACATTTGGTTAGGTGTAAATTTATATGTTGCTAATCTGGCTTTAATCCAACATTCTAACGGGATTTCTTTATCTATGTCTTTTGCCCATGACAGCATATGATCTTTTACCTGATCTTCCTCCACTTTCCTAGCGAGTAATATGTGATATAGTTTAGATATTATTCTTTGGTTATCCGATAACAGAATGTTGTCGATTTCATTTTTTGTTAGATAAATTCCATACTGTTTTGTATCATGTTTAAATATGTCTTGGATTTGGTAGAATTGAAACCAAGTGAAACCGGGATCTCTATATTGGATCTCATTAAGCATTATTAATTCATAAGATCCCGTGATTTTGTCCATAATCAAAATCTCACCATATTTCACCCAGTTTTTCGTATATCTAAATCTGCTCAGTAACACCTCTTGTGGAGATAACCAACCCGGTAATCCTCGGTAGAATTTTAGTTTTATTTTTCCCATGTTTTTAATAAAGCCCTCCTTATTATGTGGTGCCCGAAATCTTTATGTACTTTGTTTTTATCGTACCATAGGTATGCATGCCATCCATATCTTAGGTCGTGTCCTTCCAAATCAAGTAATCTCTTATTCCTAATCAGTATCCAGTCCTGAATCCATGCTATTGCACAAGCCTGATAGTATAGTTCCAGGTCAGGTAAGTTGCAACCCCCGTTGTTTTTAGTATCTATCAAAGTCTTCCATTTAATTTGAGGTTTCTTCCCTTCCCAGATAAATCTTTTTAACTCTTTGTTCCACATAGAGAAAGGCTTATTGTTATATATAATTGGTAAGTTGGTAAAAAGGTACATAAATTTCGGAAGTACCAGCATTTTTATTGCAGCAATTCTGCCAAATAAAGAGAGTTTCATCCAGGACCATCTTATCAGCTCTTTTTTAATCTCCTTCCATATTTTCCCGTAATTTAAGTCAAACAACTCAGTATTTCTATTTGATATAGTAATACCTAAATATTTTGCTTTTTTAACTATTTTACAGTATGATTTTTCTACCAATGATTCCTCCTCTATGGTTGATGTATTTTTAGTAATAATTACAGATTTATCCTTATTTAATTTGAAACTGGTGAGTTTACCGAATTCTTCCAAAATCATCATTGTCCTTTCTATTCCATTTAATGGATCATCCAAAAAGATTATTATATCATCCGCATACGCTTTTATTTTGAATTCTGATCCTTTAATTTTAGGCCCTTTAACATTAGCATTCTTTAACATTACATTCTTTTTTATTTACAGTGGTACCTCTACTTACGAAATTAATTCATTCTGACAGCCATTTCGTAAGTAGAAAATTTTGTAAGTAGAAGCAAATTTAACATAGAAATGCCCTAATCCATTCCAGGCCCCCAGATTCAAGCTACAACTCAATACAAAAATACAATCCTGGAGATCAAAAGCCAAAAATATCACAAGCCAAAAATACAGTCCTGAATATCAGAAGCCACAGAAGCCAAAAATACAATCCTGGAGATCAAAAGCCAAAAATATCAGAAGCCAAAAATACAGTCCTGGAGATCAGAAGCCACAAATATCAGAAGCCAAAAAGCCACAAGCCACAAGCCACAAGTCCTACCTTCCTGGATCTCAGAAGCCACCAATTTTGCTAGCCACACTTCCTCTCCTCTTTCGCAAGCCCAAACAGTGCTGCCTAGCTGAATTTCGCTAGGCAAACACTTCCTCTTTCGCTAGCCAATACAGTGCTGCTTTGCTAGATTTCACTAACCAATGGCATGCCACAAAATTTGGAGAGCAGCTCGTTCGCGCCAATTTCGTAAGTTGGAACGCTTTCTTAAGTCGAAGCAAATTTTTTCGGGAGGCGCATTTCGTAAGTCGAATTTTTGGTAGAAGAAGCATTCATAAGTAGAGGTACCACTGTATTCCTATATCTCATTATTTCTATTTCTCCCATACTTTACTATATTTTCCCATTTTTTTTCCTATTGTTATATTGATTTCCCATTAATATTGTCAATCTGTCCATTGTAGCCATCTCATTTAATGTCAATAACCACTCTTCTGTAGTAGGCACAATTTTACTCTTTCAGTACTTTGCATAGATCATTCTCGTTGCGATGATCATGTATAGTAGTACACTTATTTCATCTTGGTTCAGCTTATCTTTTATTTATCTGTAATGTTAAGTAAATAAAGTTCAGGTCTTAGTGGTAGTGTTCCCTTAATAATTTTGTGTATGCTTTTTCAATAGTTCTTTCTCGCTTTACAATACTGCCATATGTGGTATAATGTCCCAAGCTTTTCTTCACACTTCCAACAAATATTGTTGTTTTTCCTCTTTATCTTAGCCAGTCTAGTTGGTGTCATATACCATCTGAAGAACACTTCATAACAGTTCTCTTTTAAGTGTTCTTCAGATGGTATATGACACCAACTAGACTGGCTAAGATAAAGAGGAAAAACAGTTCTCTCATTTTGTGAATTTAAGATTTTAATTCCACACTCTTTCCCAGCTTGATAATGGGTTTTGCCTACCTACATTTTGCATCCATTTAAATATGTTTGTTTTAATTGTTGCTTCTTTCAGTTCATAATCTAACAAAAGCTTATAAAATTTTATCAGGTTTTTTCTCCTGCTGATAATATTTTATCTAATTCTCTTATTTCCTTTTCTAGTCTATATATTTTTGTGTTTTTTAAAAAGTTTTCTGTTAGTTGGCAGTATAAAAACTAATTTATTTCTAAGCCTTCTTCATGCAATTCTTCTTTTGTTTTAATCCTGTATCCTTCAGATGTTTTGATCAAGATTCCTTCATACTTGATCCATTTCTTTTAAAAAGATTTTCATTTTTATGGAAAGCTTCTTGTGCAGATGTCAATTTTGGCATTTTTGGGCAAAGATATATCTTATACTTTATCCAAATTTTGTACAATGCTCCCCTTATATAATGTTTGTTGAAATCTTTGTTTACCTTTAATTTATCAAAGCACAGAAAAGTGTGCCAACCAAATTATATTCTATTTTCCAAGAGTATCCATTCTTTTATCCAAGTGAGTGGACTGGCATTATAGTATATTTGTAGGTTTGGTAATCCAAGCCATCTTTTTTCTTTTCTGTCTTGCAAAGCAGTCATTTTGATCCTTGCCTTCTTCCATTTCCAGATGAATTCTGTTAAGTTCTTTTTTCCATAATTTAAATGGTTGCTTATTCATTATTATTGGTATCCTTTGAAAAAGGATAGTATATTCATCTGTATGTTGCAACTTTCCCTAACAATGTCAACTCCAGCATTTTCTATTTCTTAAAATCTTCTTTTATCTTCTTCCAAGTGCTGATATAATTATACTAATATAGCTCTGAGGTGGGTTTTTTTAATTATTACACCTAGATATTTCACTTACTTAATATTTTAATTTCAATTTTCTCTTTTAGCTGATCTTTTTTTGTCAAGTTCTTCTTTAATATTCCACTTTTGTTTTTATTCACTTTAAATCCTGCTAAGTCTCCAAATTCCTCTAATATTTCCATCAATTTCATAATATTCTTTGTTGTAATATTCCTTTAATATTTCCATCAATTTCATAATATTCTTTGTTGGATCCTCCAGGAATATCACAAGCTCATCTGCAAACACCGAGGGTTTAAACATATAATTCCGAGTTTTCACTCCTTTTATCTGATGATTATTCCTGATTTTCCTTGTGAGTACCTCCATTACCATAATAAAGAGCAGGGGGAATAATGGACAACCTTGGCATTTTCCTTTTTGCAGTTCTTTGTTATTTCTCCGTTCACTGTGATTTGAGCGCATTGTTCACTGTAGATAGTATTGAGCCATTTGATATATTTTAGTTATTTTATTATTGATGTATCGCTTATATTTTTTCCAAACCCTTAGTAATGCCCTTCTTATGTAATGATTTTTGAAATCTATATTAATCTTTGCTTTATCATAGTAGAGATAAGTGTGCCATCCAAACCAAGTCTCTATTCCTTCTAGTTGTAGAAGTTTTCTGTTTTCTTGTCTTACCTATTCTTTTATCCACTCTAGACAGAATTCATGATATAATATTTTAAAGTTTGGCAGTTCTAACCCTCCCCTTGCAATTTCATCATGTATTATTATTATTATTATTATTATTCCTAGGCTTTTTGCCTGTTCAAATGAACTTTGAGTAAGCCTGTTCTCTATGGAATCTCTGAGTAGCCAGTTGTAGTTAACTTCTAGGGAGGAAAGACTCTTTGGCATGTACTAAGAAATATTCATTTCATTAGATTTTTTTCTTATGCATCTTGTAGTCTGAAAGCATAGATACATTCCAAATTGGCCCTGAATTGTTTTCTAAGTGGAGGATTTGTAAACATACAAAGATGGTGATGGTGTTCCATACACCATCCTAAATCACATCTCCATTTCTTTTTAGCACAGAAGGTTCATACTTTACTTTCTTTGTATTGGTGACCTGGCCTCTATAGCAAAGCAGAATCTATACTTTTCATTCTTCCATCAGAAAAATAGCAAATATTATTCATTTTGTCATTATTTCCTCCTCTCTCCTTCTCCTTTGAGGTGGGTACACTGGCAAAATTGTGCACAAACACACTTTATCAATGAGAAAAGACACACTTGAGAAAAAATGCATATCAACACTGCATATTATTATGGGAAAATTGTACACAAAAATAAGGACAAAATGTTTTTCAGACTCATATAGAACTAGTGGAGAGAGAGGGAGAGAAAGAGAGACCTTATAGGAGCCCCTGGTGGTGCAGTGGTTAAATGCCTGTACTGCAGCCACTCACTCATAAACCACAAGGTGGCGAGTTCAGTACTAGCCAGGTCTCAGGCTTGGCTCAGGCCTGCATCCTTCCAAGGTTGCTAAAATGAGTACCCAGCTGTTGGGAGGCAAGGAGCTTACAGTTGTAAACCGCTTAGACACTGCATAGCATGGTATGAAGCGGTATATAAATGAAGCTGTTTTTGTTTTACCAATTCTGTTGTTCATCTAAATATCCTTTAAATTAATCTGGATGTAGGCAGACTAAAGAGCTGGACTAAAAGTAACAAAATGAATTTCAGCAGGAATAAAATCTGAGCAGGAAGAATCAGTTGTAGAAGTATAAGATGAGTGAGACCTGGCATGACAGCAGTACATAGCAAAACAATCCTGACCACAATCTTACTACACGTCAACAGTGTAATATAGCAGCAAAAGATCTAGACTGCATCAACAACTGTAGTGTCTGAAGCAATGGAAATAATAGTATCAGTCTGTTTTAATTTGGTCAAACCTGACCTGGATTATCATGTTCAATTGTTTTTAAAAAGTTATTGAGAAGTTGGAATGTGTCCAGAAGAGGGTGACCAAGATGGACCAAAGGTCTGGAGGCACATCCTGTGAGAAAGACTGAGGGAGATGTTTACCCCAGAGAATAGAATACTGAGAAGTGATATAACCACCTTTAAATATTTGAAGGGCTGTCATGTAAAAGATGGAACAAATTTGTTCTGCTGCTCCAGAATATAGAACTCAAACAAATGGTTCAAAATAAAATGAAAAGACCCTCACGTTTTGTTGGTTTTTAAATAGGGATAACATGGTCACAGGGATGCTTGAACTGTGTTATCCTGCATTGATAGCTAATTGCACTAGTTGACCATTGCTGTTCCTTCCAAATTTACGATTCTGTGCTAATTGCATGATGTGTTGATTAGTTTGGTCTTTGAAGACAAGCAAGCATTTTACAATTGTGTGATGGGTTTTTCAATTACATGCACAGTTAGCCTTGACACAGACTGGGAATTAGGCTTCACCTGTTTTTCCAGTCAAGATTGAGTCTTGTATCTCTATATATAATTTTCACTGTAAATCACAATTTACATTCCAAAGCATATAAAAGGTGAAGAAGAGGGGGGATCTTGCATGATTGACATCTTATCAGGTTCAACTCATTATATTCAGCAGCTTAGAACATCAAAATCCAGTAACTATCCTGCTAATGTTGAAGAAAGAAGGGTAGAGAAGCTTACAACTTTCCTGGCTATTAAATGTCTGATTAAGTGTTTGCAAATGTTTAACAATACGGTAACAAGAAGCTGAGCCCATTCAAGCCCATTCAAGCTTTGTCTTATCCATTTCTGTAAGGTTTTTCAAATCAGTTTTCCATCACAGGGTCAGATGAAAACCTCTTTTGCCAATTAGTGGCAATATTTCACTTAGCTATTATAAAATCAGATGAAATGAAGGTAGACTGAATTTTAGCTTTTCATGTTGTCTAGGCACATTTATTCCCAGGATTACAACTGTGATCTATGAAATCTGTAAGTAGTAGATGCAATCTGTTGTGGAGTCAGCTGAAGGACAGCTATCTCATATCCTGCAAAATATCCTCTCTCACATACTTTATATGGCTTTAGTGGTTATCTAGATTTGCAAACAGCAGTAACTAGTTCATCTCAGTAAGGCCTTTGACAAGGTCCCCCTTGATATCATTGTAAAATAGCTAGTAAAATATTGGTTAGATAATATGACTGTTAGGTGGATTTGCAATTGGTTGACTCACCTAAGTGTCCTTAACAATGGCTCCTCCTCATTCATTCAGAGAAGTGACTGGTGAGGGTCCACAGGGTTCTGCCTTGAACAAAGCAAAAGCAACTTCATTTATATACTGCTTCATATCACACTATGGGATGTCTAAGTGGTTTACAACTGTATGCTCATTGCCCCCCAACAATCTGGGTACTCATTTTAGCGACCTCGGAAGGATGCAGGCCTGAGTCTAGCCTGAGCCCTGGCTAGTATTGAATTTGCAACTTTGTGGTCTATGAGTGAGTGGCTGCAGTACAGGCATTTAACCACTGTGCCACCAGGGCTCTAATCAACATCTTTATCAATGACTTGGATGAAGAAATGGAAAGCAGGCTTGTGAAATCTGCAGATTACACCAAATTAGGAGTGGTAGCTAGTACCCCGAGGGCAGAATAAGAATTAAAAAAAAAAACAGGGAAAAATGTAGGCTACTACACTTGGGCAGTAAACTGAAATGCATATATATGAGGACATCTGGTTTGACAGCAGTACATGCAAAAGTGATCTTAGGGCCTTTGCAGACTGCCAGAAATAGTGCAAATTGAGTCCACATTAAGGGTTAGGGTTAGGGCTAGGGAATCATGGGAATTGGTGTTTTTTTTCTGAGACATTGAGCCTTCTCTGTCAGAGAGCTCTAGTGCCACAATAAAATACAGTTCCCATGATTCCCTAACCCTAACCCTAACCCTTAAAGTGGACTCAATTTGCACTATTTCTAGCAGTCTGGAAAGGCCCTTAGTGTCTTAGGGGGGAAGCAGACCAGGGTGTCGGGGACGCCCTGGTCCGGAGCGCCGCGGGACCACAGCCTCCACACCGCGGCGCTCCTGCGGCGACCCTAAAAGGACCTCCAAATTGGCGCTCCTTTTAGAAGACAGGGAAAGTGCACCCTAAAAGTGTAGGGCGCACTTTCCCTGCCTTTTCCACCGCAGCGCGTGCAGTCGCTGTGGCGGGAGGTTGCCCTGGAAGCGCCGGCCGTGCTGAGGGCCGGCACCTCCCAGGGTGACCTCAGGAAGAGGAAGGAGCGCCGCGCGTGCGGTTGCTCCTCCTCTTCCAGGTCTCGCAGATGACTCAATTAGTCATCTGCCAAGGCCCATAGTAAACCTGAGACTGAACATGAGTCAACAATGTGATGCAGCAGTTAAGAAAACCAATTCAATTCTATGCTTCATCAGTATGAGTACAGTGTATAGTACAATATAATGTATAGATTGAGAGAAATAATAGTACCACTTAATTCTGCTTTGGTTAGACCTCACCAGGAATATTTTGTCCAGTTCTGGGCACTATGATTCAAAAAGGTTGTGGCCAAGCTGGAGCAAAATAGTGAAAGATTCAGAAACCACGTTCCAAGTTAGTTGGGTATATTTAGCATGGAGAAAAGAAGGTTAAGGGGTGACATGATAGCTGTGTTTAAATATTTGGAGGGATGTCATATTGAGGATGGAGCAAGCTTGTTTTCTCCTAGGATATGGAGCAATGGCTTCAAGCTACAGGAAAAGATATTCCACCCAAATATTAGAAAGAACTTCCTGATAGTAAGAGATGTTTGACAGTGGGACATACTACCTTGGGGAGTGGTGGAGTCTTCCTATTTTGAGGTTTATAAATGGAGGCTGGATGGCCATCGATCAGTGCTTTGATTGTGTATTCCTGTATGCCAGGGAGTTAGATTGGATGGCCCGTGTCTCTTCCAACTCTATGATTCTATGATGCTATGTCTCTTTTGTCCTGCAATGGGGATGCACTTTTTGGTCCATTTTAACAACAACAAAATAAAAACAAATAAGACTGAGGTGGGGTGCAGATAGGCAGCTCTGAGACGTCTCGGGAAGCGGCAGATTGAGGCCATGGCTACCCCACGTCACAGCCCTGATCCTCCCTTTTGCCACCCCAAAAAGAGCGGCAAAATGCCTCTCCTTTCATGGGTGACAAAAGGCTGCCCTAAGAGCCGGGTCTTCTTCACCCTTTCCAGCACAGCACATCAAAACACTGTGCTGGAAGGGCGTCCTGATGCCGCGTGTCATGCGTAATGGCACGTGGCATCAGGACAGCATCGGCGTGGGGTTGGGGTGGCTGGCATGTGGCTGCCCCACCCCATCTCTGCCTCCAGGCCAGCCCTTTGAGCCAGTCTGCAGAGGCCCTTAGGTAGCAGGTCTGAGGCATATGCTCACCCCCATGTTTTAGGAATGAATGCCTCTCTCTTCAGCTTCGTGTGTATCCATGTGAATGGTAGGAACCCCAGCCATCAGGTGTTCAGCTGTACATTACCCAATCAGACCAGGACATTTTCAGAAATATTTTATTTATGTCCTGACTTTCTCATAATAGAGGGCCCAACATCTCAATACAGGATCACAATACAAATAAACCAAATCCTCACATCCATTAGAAACAAACCCAAAGGCCATGGTTGGATCTCATCTAATTAATAATAATAATAATAATAATAATAACAATAATAACAATAATAACAATAATAATAACATTTATTTATACCCCGCCCCTCTGACAACAATTGAGGCGGCTAACAATATTAAAAAATACAGATACAAAATACAGTCAACCCCCCATACCCACCCCCTTTAAGAAAGTACTAAATCAAATAAGATTAAAATTATACTAATTACATTAAATTTTTAAAAACCAATATAAACATAGAAATGTCATCTGGTTTCAAAGTTTTGTTTTGTTTTTTAAATAAGAAAATCATGCTGCCTGGTCAAGATAGGACTGAACCTTGATTACTAGATTCACAATTGACACAGGTATTGTGTAACATAACTGATTTCTTAACAGGCTGCCTGGGCAGGGTTAATAATGCATGACCATAGCAAAATTTCTTCTCGTCTAAGGGAAGATTGGGGAAAGGAGTCTCAAGGAAACATCATACAGACAATTCACCTAAACATAACAAAAGAATTATATCTCAAGGAACAACACACTGAAAAGCAGGGGTAGGCAACCTTTCCCCTTTAAGGGCCGAGGGACTTCAGCTCCCAGAATCCCAGGAGCTATTGGCCAACATGGGACTATTGGCCAACATGGCGGGGTTCTTGCATAGCAGCTGGCTACATCTCTTTTTGTTGCAAATCTGCTGCCAGTGACACCCCTTCCCTCCTGCAAGCACTTCGTGGCCTTGGAGCACATGCTCCCACAAAACTGTAAGTCAGCCCAATGCAACTACATTGGCAAAGCATTACACTCCACCTGTGCAGATGCAGGATCTTGGCTATTGCCTTAGAAGTTGTGGATTTTCCTTCATCAGAAGTTTTAAAGCCAAAGCTGGATAGCTACCAGCCAAGGATGTTGTAGTGGTAGATTTCAGCATTTGCAAGAGGTTGAACCTTTGAGATCTCTTACAGTTCAATGAATCTATGAACTAATACTGGATTAAACCCAGTTCAGCTGTTGACAAGTAGCTTTCTTGTCTTCATTTTCCAACTGTCCACAAGTTTTGGGAGACCAGTACTTTCAGATATCAATGAAAAGGTTCATTGCATCTTATTCCCAGAGACAACACAGGAAAAGAAATACAGTGAAAATTAAGGTTCATGGAATTTCAAGTAGCTAAAATATATGCTGTCTGTGAATTTATGCGTGCAATTCTGCATAGATTTCTAACTAGTGAGTAGGAGGAAATTCTTGCAATTCATCTTTGCTTAATGTTGCTATGAATGACTCCCAGGTGATGGAAGAATGGTATAGCTGCAGATTTCAGCTATTAAAGATCATCACTGCCTTAAATTCATAGGTTTGCCATTTGAGAGCAGACTTGTGCAAACATTAGGAACCCAAAATATAGAGATTTTCAAACCTTGATTAGAAATCTTTAAAAAAAAAATATAAGCAGACATCTTTTTTTTATCAATGTCAGATTCAGATGTCAGTATGGACAATGAGGGACCTGCTGCAGTCACCTGAAACACTTGTGGGATGTTTGTCTTCTTGCCTAAGGAAGTGGGGAACTTCACCTGCACCTACTGCAGGTTGGTAGCCCTGTTGGAAGAGAAGGTCCAGCAGCTGGAGGCCTGGGACTCAACACTTCAGCATATTAGGGAGCAGGAGATTTTCCTGGTCAGAATGGAATGGACTATTCTGGATGGGGAACATACACAGGAAGTTTCGGGGGGGGGGGGGGAGGTCACTTCACATAAACACAAGGTTGACAGTTGGAGGAATGTGACACACAAAACTAGGAACACCAGGGATTGTTCTGAGAGCTTGCAGCTACAGAATTGATTTGAACAGGGGTGGGCAACCTTTCCCCTTTAAGGGCCGAGGGACTTCAGCTCCCAGAATCCCAAGAGCTATTGGCCAACATGGGACTATTGGCCAACATGGCTGAGGCTTCTGGGAGCTGAAGTCCCTCGGCTCTTAAAGGGGAAAGGTTGCCTACCCCTGGATTTGAAGCTCTCACCCTAATCAGGGATGATGAGGAAGAGCAGACTTCAGGGACACTGCAGGGGAGCCTGAGACTACCACTAAAGGGAACAGCCACTGCTAAGCCTCAGAAGAGGTGTTTGGCGGCGACGGTGGGACTCCTTCCTTTTGATCAATGTGGGAACCAATGATACTGCAAAGCATAGCCTTCAGAATATCAGAAGGGATTACGAGGCTTTCGGTAGGAAGCTGAAAGAGCTGGATGCAAGGTTATCATCTCATCTCTTCTCCCAGTTGAAGGGCATGGTCCTGGAAGGGAGAGGAAAGTAGCAGATATGAATAACTGGCTCTGCAGATGGCACCGCTAAGAACTATTTGGATGGCTGTGGTTCCATGAGGGTGGGCTTCTGGCAAGAGATGGTTTGCATCTCATACCCATTGGCAAAAACATTTTTGCCACTAGTCTCAAAATTTTGATCCGGAGGGCTTTACACTGAGTTATGTGGGGCAGGGAGACAGTATTCTGGAAGACAAAGGGGCTGGAGAAAATAGTCAAACTGTCATAGAGGGAACAAGGTAAACAGTGCAAGGATCCAAGAGTGGGAGAGAAAAAAATTGCACAGGCAGCAAGTAAGAGGGACACATGGCCTTAGATGTCTCTACACTAATGTACAGAGCATGGGAAATAAGCAAGATGAACTTGAACTCCTAGCATAACAAAGCAAATATGATATAATAGGCATCACTGAAACCTGGTGGGATGAGTCTCATGATTGGAATGTAGTAATAGAGGGGTATAAACTTTTAAAGAGAAATAGGCCAAACAGGAAAGGAGGAGGAATAGCATTATATGTCAGGGATATTTAAACCAGTGAAGAAGTCCAGAACTTCAGTCCTAGAAGCTAGGTGGAGAGCATCTCGATCAAAATTAAAGGGGTGGGAAACAGCAGGAATGTTATTGTGGGAGTCTACTACAGACCCCCAAGTCAGATGGAGGAATTGGATGATGCCTTTATAGAAAAGCTGACCACACAGTCAGAAAGGACAGATGTATTAATGGTGGGTGACTTCAACTGTCCTGATATTTGTTGGAAGTCAAACTTAGCCAAAACTATAAGGACCAGCAGAATCTTCAGTTTCCTGGCAGACAATTTCATTCTCCCAAAAGGTGGAAGAGGCAACAAGAGGATCCACAATTTTAGACCTGATCCTAACCAACAGGGATGACCTGGTCAGTTGGGTGCAAGTGGTGGGATCTTGAGGTGAGAGTGATCATGTTCTCCTGGAGTTTGTTATACAGTGGATAGGATAAACCAGGCATAGTCAGACACACATTCTAGATTATTATTATTATTATTATTATTATTATTATTACCCACCCCTCTGCTCAGCAATCGGGGCAGCATACAACAGATTAAAAATACAAGTAAAACATTCCACATTCCATCATCCCACCCTAACCCTCCCACCCCTTAAAACAGGATTAAACTAACATAGAATTAAAATCAAATTCACAAATAAAATACTATAAAACCAAATCTAGCATACATATCAAAACGGCGGGAGGGGTAAGTGGCAGATCACCACCAATTTAGCCAGGCGGTTATTCCGGGAAGGCCTACCAGAAGAGATCCATCTTTACTGCCTTTTTAAAGGCAGCAAGAATGGTAATAAGACAGATCTCATCCGGCAGGCCATTCCACAGTCTGGGAGCGGTCGTAGAGAATGCCTTCTGGGACGTCTGCGAAAGCCTGGTCTTTATCAGTTGCAGCAGGTTCTTCCCAGAGAACCGGAGTGTGCGGGGGGGGGGGGGGGATCATATGGGGAGAGGCAGTCCCTGAGATAAGATGGACCCAAGCCATGTAGGGCCTTAAAGGTTAACACCAACACTTTGTACTGTTCCCGGAAACTAATCGGCAGCCAGTGGAGGGATTTAAGCACCGGTGTTATGTGCTCCCTGCTAGATGTTCCAGTAATTAACCTGGTTGCCATGTTTTGTACTAGTTGCAGTTTCCGGGTTAAATCAGAAGGCTGATTTAGTGGTCCCATGGTCAGGAATACTAAAAGAGAAGGGAGTTCAGAATAGATGGGAGTTTCTCAAAAGGGAGATACTTAAGACACATTTTAAAACAGTTCCAATGAGGAGGAAGAATGGGAAGTGTCTCAAAAAACCAGGATGGATGATTAAGGAAGTCACAACTGAGCTACGTTTAAATGGAACATGTATAAGAAATGGGAAAAAGGGAAATCACTAACAAAGAATTCAAACAAATAGAGAGCACATGTAGGGATAAAGTCAGAAAAACAAAAGTGCAGAATGAGCTCAGTCATGGTAGATGGTTAAGAACAATGAAAAGGCTTTTTTGGGTATGCCCACAGCAAAAAGTGTAAAGTACTGCACTTAGGGCAGAAAAATGAAATGCATAGATATAGGGGGACACCTGGCTTAACACAACTACATGTGAAAGGGATCTAGAGTTCTAGTAGACACAAGTTGAACATGAATCAATAGTGTGATGCTGCAGCTAAAAAAGCCAATGCAATTTTAGGCTGTATTAATAAAGGTATAGTATCTAGATTAAAGGAAGTAATAGTGCCACTGTATTCTGCATTGGTCAGGCCCCACCTGGAATACTGTGTCCAATTCTGGGCACCACAATTCAAAAAGGATGTTGAGAAACGGGAGCATGTCCAAAGGTTTAGAGTCTGGAAACCATGCCCTATGAAGGAACTGGGTATGTTTAGCCTGGAGAAGAGATGGTTAAGAGGTGATTTGATAGCTCTGTTTAAGTTTTGGAAGGGGTGTCATATTGAGGCTTGTTTTCTGCTGCTCCACAGAACAGGACCCAGAACATTGGATGCAAGCTACAGGAAGAGATTCCACCTCAACATTAGTAGGCAATTCCTGACAGTAAGGGCTGTTCGACAGTGGAACACTTTCTCTTGGAGAGTGGTGGAGTCTCCTTCTTTGGAGGTCTTTAAACAGAGGCTGGATGGCCATCTGTTTGGTATGCTATGATTGAGAGTTCCTGCATGGCAGGGGTTGGACTGGATGGCCCTTGAGGTCTCTTCCAATTCTATGATTCCATGAAGTGTTCTATGAAGTGCAGATTCAGATTTGTGTCAGATTCAGAATATAATTCAATTGCTGTATAAATGGAGGCACTGCAAAGAATGACCACCAAACTCAAATTGGATGAAAAAATGCCACAACTTTATCGAATACAGCTGACATGGTAGGGTTGGCTGGAAATGCATGTGGTTTTGATCTGGCATTGACCAACCTCTAGTTCATTGATGAACCAACTTACCTGGTCACAGCCAGGCTTTGGGATGACCAAGTGGTATCCAGCTAATTGTATGTCCACATCTTAGGTAACCGGTCAATTGGATGTTTGCATCTTCACTCCTTGTCACCAGGGGATGCTGATCCAGCATTGCCCCCACAATAGCAACACTGCAACACTCTCAGCACCCTTGGTTCACTGATGGATTTCTGATCAAATGCTCCACAGCACCAGAAACCATGCCCACTAGATCTGAGACCCATGCTACTGCCACCGCCAATCCCTGACAGCTGTATTCATCCCCCAGGGGAACCACCTCGAAACCTCAAGGCAGCCCCAAGCAAGGTCTGAGGGGTGCACCAGTGTGGGGGCAAGGCTAGAATGAGACCAGGCAGCCTCAGCATGCTCACTTTGGACCCCCCAACTCTCTGGGTTCAGAACTGACATCTCCATCTTTCTTGCCAGAGGCTGCTGGAGTGGAGCATCCCACCCAAAAGGGCTGCTGGGAACCAGATGGGTGGGAACATGTTATTTTGGCATGTGGGCCCATGCAAAGCTCACAGCAGTGTTCAAACTTGCACTGGGACCATACGCACTTACAGAGGTTGAATTCCCAACACACCAGCCTGTGGGGGTCTCTCTTGTTGGTGTGTAGATGATGAGTGTTGTAGTGATGCCCTTTGGCACCCAGCAGAGTCTGCAGGACAAGCTGGCTGCTGTGATCCACAGCCACTTTGTAATTCTTACCAACAACTGGCTCAGCTTCTCTTCTTCAGGAACCTGTCTTCCTCAGTCAAGAAGACACATTGTAAAGTCCAAAAGAATAGCTTTATTAATGCATATAAAAAGTAAAAAATAAGATAACTAAGTAAAATCCATTGTGATGAACTTGTCCAGTTCAGCCATACAAGATTACATCTTTAACAATCCAAAAAACATTAGGATCCAACTTGTTGCAGTCAAAGTCACTGCTTCCAGCCACACACACTCACATCATGAACAATAAACAATTCTTAGACAAAGGATTTTCTAGGCCCTTCCCATACTCCACCTTCTAGGTGTTAACCTTATTTTAATTGGATAATGTCTGTATGATGTCTACTAACCCAGCCTCTTGCTGTCCATCATCCACCATGTGACTATCTTTCCCAGCCTAACGATTATTTACGTATTTGATATATCTTGTTATCCATAACAAAGTCTGGTTCCATTAGTTTTACCTCTGGGAAAGTACATGTTGACCTCTGTTCTAGCCACCTGGTGTTGACTCACTCTGTTTCTCTAAATATTGTTTTGTGCTTTGTCCAAAAGCTGTTCTCAAGTGGAAAATTACAGACACACACACATCTTTACATTTCACCTTTGACTGTATATCCCATCCATATCCTAACATCTCTTACCTGCCCACTTGGAAGTTTTGGAAGGATCACTCTTTGGCCTGGCATGGGGACTGACCTCAAGCAGACAGATGTTGCTGTCGATAAGGTCCCACCCATCAGTGTCACTCTGGAATGCCTGCTGGCAGAAGGCAGCATCATATGCAATGGCTACCGCCAGCGGTCCAATGGACTGAGCCTTGAGGACATTGACTATGTGGTTTGCAAGGTGCCAGCCCCAATCTGGATAGGCTATGGAGATGATCCCCATGAACACACAAAAACACTCCATCCAGTTGACGAAGGAATGCTCAACAGGATGGGCCACTTTTTGCACTTTTTGTTTGAAGTGATGACACCAGCCTCCCCCCCCCTTGGGCTTTAACAGAGAGAAATCATCAGAATAGTAACCCCTGAGGATACTCTTCCAAACCTTCTTGTGCAGGTGAAGGCCCAGGAGGTTCTCACCATGTGAAAACTTGGGGAAGATGGAAGCATGTTGATCAACCCACACACCCTGTAACCTCAAACATCTAATCCTGCACTGAATGGCACGAAGGCAACCCCAGAACCAAAAGTCCCCCTAACCAACACTCATCCCTACTGGAGAACTCACCATCCCTGACCCTTGCATCTCTGCTTGCTCTGTGGTGAGCTCTCTTGACCTTTTTCTCAACACAGTGCTTCTTCTTTTGACCTTTGTGTTTGGTAATAGCCTGAGAGACCCCAAGTGTCAAACTGATTCTGGAGCTGTTGGTGGAGGAACTGCTATGGAACTACTTGAACTGCTGTAGGAACTGCTGCTGCTACTGGAGTTCCTCAGAGAGGCTTCCTGGCATGTTTGCTCTCACTTCTTGGCCCGACCACACTCTTGGGTTTGACTTTGGTTAGCCTGATCAGGGTCTGTGTGGGTAGCTGAAGAGCTTGGCCCAGAAGTAGATAAGGCCTTCTTTACCTGATCCAATAAAGTGGAGAGGGTGTGGCCAATCAAATCTTCCTTGCTCACAGATGGGGGAGGCACAATTATAGCCACCATCTGGGTAAGGGGCCACTGTTGTCTCCCCCTGGGGGCCAAGTCAGATCAAGACTTCTTTGGTTGATCAACCTGGCCCATGGTGGTCAGATGGCATAGCACAGTGCACAGTTTATTACTTTTTGGTGGCATCTTTCCCCCCCCCCCCGTGTATTTCTCTATCTCTCTATCTCTCTATGTAGGAGCTGTCCAGTGGGAGGCTGCTGCCCAAGGCTGACTGTGTTGGGGGAGGGCTGATCTAATGGCCTGGAGCCTCCTAGCTCTCCCACTAGGGTGGGAGCCCACATGGGCAAAACGCCTGCCCAATCGGGCAGTGGCCTGACCTGCGGCATGGTGGGGGCATTGGTGCAGCCATTTCTGGTTGCTGTGTTCACCCCCCCCCCCACTCCCCGAGCTGCACTACTGCTGCCACCGCCGCTGCTGGAGCTCTATGCCAGCTTGGAGCTCTGTGTCAGCTGAGAGCCAAGCTGGAATGGCACCAATCCTCTGCACTATGTGGCATTATATAGGCCAATCAACCAATCCTAGAATTGAAGTCCCAGAGGTCTCCACTCTTTCTGGCCTCTCTACCAATCCAACACAGTGTTCTCCTGGCATCAGCCAATAGGGAAACACTTCCACACCTCAAGGCATGCTGGGAGTTGTAGTCCCAGTGCTGGGGGCTGGAAGTACTTCCCTCCCCCCCCCCCACCAACCAATCTGGGTTTCTCAAGCCCACAGCAAAGCTTTATGGGGCAGTGGCAGGCCGAGGAAGCAGCACAGCATGCAGTTTCTCCAACGGCAACCAGGCTGGCCTAGTGAGCTGGGCAGCCTCATTTCTGACAAATTGGGTCCAATTAATATGGCACACTTCAATGTGTGTGACAAGATCAGCCCTATAATTAGGCAAGGTGAGGCAGAGTTGTTATTTAGTGTTTTATACAATATTTTCTGTTAGGGTGAGAAAAAACATGTGTAACTTTCTGTCTTCTGTGCCAGAATAATTTAGCTGATTTTCAGTATTGGGTACATTGATATTTCTCTGATCCCAGGACCTGGACCCTCTTGTCTGATCCTCAGGGGAAGAGAGAGGGTAAAAGTGCTGTCTTGAAAAGTGTGTGTGTTTTCTTAATTTGTTAGACTTGGTACTGTAGATTTGAATGGCATACTCTGGGCAATTGTAGTTGAAGCCTAATGTACGTGCTTAATGACACTAGGGGCTATCCCTTGTATCATCATTCTTGTAACATTGTCAGAACCTACCCTCTGGTAGCATCATGAAGAGTTGTCCCTAGTCAGGGATGCTGTCATCTCCCTCACCCCAGGTAGAAAAATGTCTTGAATATGCACTGGTGTATTGTAGGAAACCTGATGTCAGGAGCTGCAAGGTCTGAATTATGAACCATCGCGAACAGGTACTCATTTCCTGTTTGCTATGCCCTGTTAATGGTGTCTCTGTCTAGAAGTAGGAAGTTTACTTACATCTCGTTGGCATTATCTTCTTTGTATCCACGTTTTCATTGGGTTAGGAAAATAAATACATCACTGTGCTGAACAGAACTAGAAGGAATTGTTGGAAAAAATGTCTTCATCCCAGAGTTGTTATACCCCAACAAAGTATTTACATGGTGATATAGTCTTTAATGTCTTTTCTAATCTAAAATTAATTACAGAGCAGGAAATAATAATCCCATTACAAGAACTGGCTTTTTAATGTATCATTTTTCTTGTTTCCCTTCCCTCAATACCCCTTAAAAGGGTGTTCAAACACACATTATAAGCATAGTGGTCAAATGCATCTATGATTAATTCTGTCCATGTTTCTGCTTCCCAGTTTCTTTTTGTGGTAAGTAGTGCTGTAATTGGCTCATTAAAAAAACAACACTGACAGCTCTGTGTATTTATTGCTCTTCTTTGCAAATAAATGATTTCCCTCCTTCAAGCAACCCACTTTCTAAGTGGGTAAGGTGACTGGTCATGATGCATAAAGAATATGGACAGCCTTGGAACAAAAGTAGCCTTGTCTTTTTTTAGCTTTCTCTTGTATTGGAAAAATATAACTTGCTGTAATCCTGGCCTTGTATCTACATTTCTAAGCCAGCATTTCACTCTAATTCCAGTTTATGCTGGTAATATTGTGGCAATGTTTTGAATACTATAAACATCATGTTTCCTTTTCAAATATATATATTTTTAAAGTTAGATATGAAAAATCAGGGAAACTTCCCATATTTTCTTAGGCATCTGTATTACTCTTTATGCAAGCTTGTTCTCTGCTGCCTCAGAGGGTACCACTAGGATTTATGGTTTTAAGTTACAGGACAGTGGGTTTTGATTGAATGTTATAAGGAACATCTTGCCGGTGAGAGCAGTTTGGTTATGGAATCAATTGCCTAGGGTGGTGGTGAGTTCTCCTCTGCATGTTTTCAAAAAGAGGCCAGACAGCTATCTGCTGAGAATGTGCTAACTGGAGCTCTTGCACTAAGCAGGAGGTTGGACCTGATGTCCCATAGTGCCCCTTCCAACTCTATGATTCTATGCTAGTCTCACATCTGCCTTATTAACAAAAATAGCTATTATTCTTTTCAATTTTCACTCATAAGTAGTCCTGGAATTGTGCCAAAAGATACTGTAATTGTCTGTCTTTGATCACAGATCACCCTTTGTTTTGTCATAATATCATTTACACACTATTAAATATGATGGCTTCCCAGGACTTTAAATGTGAGTGCAATTTATATTGTTCTAAATTGTTTTTCTTGGAGGCAAGCAGCATCCCCTGAGAAATTCTATCAGGAGTCTCTATTTTTTCTCTCAGAGGGTTGCACCAAGAAGCTTCCCATTTTAAATGGAAATTTTGATTTACATGAATCTTGTCAATTTTTAAAGATAAATGGGCCTCTATTTCCTACTTCAGAAATGAGGAACATGTGGTCCTCCAGATTTTGTTTGGCTGCAATTTCCATCAGCCAAATGACTAGGAGAGATAGGGCCTGAGCAGATGGGCCAGGAAATCACAGGCCCTGGTGCTCACCTGGGTTGGTCCCTGAGTCAGCACTGGGATGGCCAAGTGTTCACACACCCATCCCCATGCTGACTTGGGACCAGCTCACCACTCCTTACCTTGCCCTCCATTGATCCAAATGAAAAGCCCCCCAGTTGCCACATCTGACAGAGAAATGGGGAACCTTTACCCAAGGGTCAGACTGGATCCTGTCCAAGGGTTTTGGTCTGTGTTGTCTAATAGAGTTGGGGAAAACCATGTGGCCTGTGTGGCCCACTCCATAAAAGCTATGGTACAACAACACCTGGAGGACTATACAATTGATTCTTTTTAGATTAAGTTATTTTGGTCATGAATATGTAATTCCTGAATTTTAATAAATTCCTCCTCCCCCCAAAAAAAACTTGACACAAAATTCTCCCTGATTTGCTCTCAACAGGTACAGTTATTTCCAACATGATGTACCAGTCTGCCTTATAGTTTTTAAAGATAAGAAGCCCACTAGAAAAAAGAGGCGGCTACCTCATTTACTGAGAACCAGAATGATGTAGTGGTTTGAATGCTGGACTCTGGAAGATCAGGGTTCAAATCCCCATTCAGCCATGGAACCCAATAGGTGACCTTGGAGAAGTGACACTCTCTCAGTTTTAGAGGAAGGCAATGGCAAATCTCTACTGAATAAATCTTGCCAAGAGAACCGTATGACAGAGTTACCATAAACTGGAGTTGACTTGGGAGTATATAACAGCAACAAAACTCATATAGCACTGATATGATTAGATACACAGGAATTCAAACTAATGTTAAGCACACAAAGACTTGGTTATACAAATCTGTTACTTTAATTTAATTTTTTTTATTTCTACAATATCAAAAAAACATTTAAAAATCAAATGCAATAATGTTTCTTCTTCCTTTTGTTGCTTAAAAAACAAATTAACATAAAGTATCATCTATAAGCTTCTTTTCCATTCAAATAGTTTTGGGTAATTTGCAACACTTAAGATACCATTCCTTCTCATTGATTATTTTTTTATTTTTTTATTAAACTTTATTCATATATAAAAAGAAAACATATAACAAATAACAAAAAAACAAAAAAACAATCATTACAAACATGCATACCTATACCTAGCATACATATAGACATTATGCATATCCAACAGTCTATATTTAAGTCTATACAAACATCAAATTTATCTATCCATATCCCAGTTACCGCCTCACATACTTTCTTTTATTACAGCCATTCGGCCAGCATAGCCTCACATACAATAAACCAAAGAGAAAAAAAGAGGAAGACTTCCTGAGCTTTGACTCGAGTGCTCTATTTACCCATTCCTATTTTCATCTTTGACGCTTTGTATTTTTTAGCATTATAGTTCATGCCAATTTATTTATCCCATCTGGAACTCTCTTATTGGAAAAGAGGCTTCAGTCCTTTTATTCTTTTTCAGTATAGCCTAATACACTGAGACCCTTCCAAAAAAATATTTATTAACCTGCGAACAGGGTCTCATATTCGCTATTCTTCAAAAAATTAAGAGCCTTCCAAATTTCCTTCTGTTTGTTCCAATTTTTCCCTCTTAGGGGGGAAGCAGAAGGGCGGCATGGGGCCGCCCCGGGAAGCTGCCAATCAGGGCGGAGATATCCACACTCCTCAGCCCCAAGCCGCAGCGTCCCAGGCCCAGGACGCCGAAGGTGTGCCGCAAAAGGCCTCCAGCGCACCTTCGGTGTCTTTTCCGCCGTAGCGTGTGTGGACGCTACGACGGATATATGTTGTCGGAATGCCAGTCGTGCGGAGCGCTGGGCGCTCTGATGATGTATTCAGGAAGGGATTGGGGCGCCCAGCATGAGGCTGCCCCTCCCCTTCCTGGTCTCGAAAATGGCGCTTTGCATCATCTGCTTAGACCCTTAGATATGTTAATTTATCCACAGCTATGCACTCCACCAGCTTATATATCCAGTCTTTCACTCTAGGACAGTCCTGACATTTCCATTTTGTGGAATATACTATGCTAGCAGTCGTGGTTATGTAAAATAACAACTTACCATGATCTTTTTCAAGCTCTTTGTTATCTGTCATTCCTAATAAATAGAGTTTAGGATCAATTCATCCTTTTAGTGGGATTATTTGCTTGACCTCTTTATGTATGCTCTTCCAATATTGGGTCGCAATTCTGCAATTGCACCAGATGTGTATAAAGGTACCTTCCTCCTCACGACATTTCCAACACATCTTGCTTGTCCCCTTACACATTTCCGCCAATTTCTCAGGGGTCAGGTACCACTGGTGTTGCATCTTGTGAAAGTTTTCTCTCAAGTCATAACTGAGAGAATATTTAAGTCTATGTATCCAACATTTTTCCCACTGTTCAAATGGTATCTCCTGTTTTAAATTAATAGCCCATTTAACCATGTTAGTTTTCACAACTTCATCTTCCTGTTCTAGCTTTAACAAAAGCTCATAAAATTGTGCGATTTTGGCTTGTTTCCCCTTTTCTATAATCTTCTCAAAGTCACTCTCTTCATTTCCTATGCCCTTATCATTTTTATCCTTTATGAATCTGTCCTAAAGTTGTCTATGTAAAAACCAACTGAACTTATAACCTTGGCATAATAATTCCTCTTGCATTTTAAATTCTATTTTACCAGAATTCTTATCGATGTTAATTAATTCTTTGTATGTTACCCAGCTATTCTAGTCTCTCTCTGCCAAAGATTGCTTCATTCGTCGAGGTCCATAGCAGGATTTTTCTACATAAAATGTCTTTATATCTAGTCCATACATGCATTAGAGCTCTCCTTACAAAATGATTTTCAAAATCTCTATGTACTTTGACTTTGTCGTAGGATACCGTATTGTCCAGCGTATAAGATGACTGGGTGTATAAGACGACCCCCAACTTTTCCAATTAAAATATAGAGTTTGGGATATACTCACCATATAAGATGACCCCTCTTCCAACGCACACCAAATAAAAATGAAAAAAACAAAACCATCTGATTTGATTTTAATATGGTAATTTTAATTCAAATGCTTATGACATCCAGGTACTTAGCAGGAAAACTGTCACTTATAAACACCACAAACTACAGCCCCCATGTTCTCCCAGCTATGAAATGGTTGGGGGGGAAAAGAGAAAGTGTTGGGAGGAAGGACTGGCATTATTCTAGGTGATGCATTCTGGGGTATGTACAATTTGCTGCCAAGTAAGTGACCCTGGGCATGTCACACACTCTCAGCCTTAGAGGATGGTAATGGCAACCCCCATTTGAAGAAACATGCCAAGAAAACCCCATGATAAGGTTGCTTTAGGGTTGTCATAAGTCGGAAAGGACTTGAAGACACACAAGAACAACAAAAAGGTCTGCAATTGTTTCATAGGTAGTACATGGGAATAGGAGCCAGCATGGTGTAGTGGTTTGAGTGTTGGCCTACTACTCTGGAAACCTGGGTTTGATTCTCCACTCTACCATGAAACCCACTGGGTGAAGTTGGACAAGTGACACACTCTCAGCCTCAGGGGAAGGCAATGGCAAACCTCCTCTGAGCGAATCTTGCCAAGAAAACCCCATGATCACCATAAGTCAGGAACAATTTGAAGGCACACAACATACACATATAACCTCCAAGTTAAAAAACTTGGTTCTTCTTTAGATAAATCTTCAAAAGTACACACACTCTCTCTCTCATTGTGCAGAATTATTTGTTAAAGAAGCCATGCCCAAGCAACACATCAACTTTGGCAGCATCTGCATTGCAGAAATTTATTAAAGCAGTTTGACACCACTTTAACTGCCCTTACTCAAGACTATGGAATTCTGGGATTTGCAGTTTTGTGAGATATTTAGCCTTTTCTGTCAGAGAGCTCTGATACCACAAAGCAAACTGCAGATCCTAGGAGTCCATAGGATGGAACCATGGCAGTTAAAAGAGTGTCAAACTGTATTATTTCTGCAGTGCCGATTCAGGCTGCATCCATACTGTAGAACTGATGCAGTTTGACACCACTTTAACTGCCATAGCTCCATATTATGAGAGCTCTTGAATTTGTAGTTCAATGAACTACATAGCCTTCTCTTTTCCAGGACATGCCCCCCATGTCAACCCTCTCTCCAGGAGGAATTCCAAAATGTCCTCCATTTTGAGCATGGCTAAGAAGCATAGGTTTACATTTATAATAGTGTTTTTAGCTTTCTCTACATTTTTTTTCTTGCATGTCCTACATTTTTTGTAGTGACTTGTTCTCCTTTTCATTGAAGACATTTGGTCACCCTGTCTGAGTATCGGAGTATGACTCGATAATAATTTTTTTAATTTGGTACTGCTAGGCCTCCCCTCTCTATTTTGTCTTGCATGGCTTTCATTCTGACTCTTGGTTTTCTCCCATTCCATATAAATTTAGATAGGTCTCGATGCCAGTTTTTGAAGGGAATATAATTCCTGATTATTTTCTCACTATTTTATATATAGATAATTTTAGTCATTACAAGCTTATAGTTGTCTTGAACTGCCTCTGAGTTTTATAAATCCAAGTACATATTCCTAAGTTTATCCTTTTATGAGTTTATATTCTTTGACCAAGGATTTGCACAATGATTTTTTTAATTTTTCCATTCTGTATCTGTTGTGTTTTTTTCTTCTTTTCTTTCTACCAAATTTGTCAATCTGTCTAATTCTATGTTATCTAAAGTTTTTAATAGTCATTCCTCTTTTGTTGGTACTTCTTTCAGCTTCCATTTCTGTGCAATAAGGATTCTAGCTGAGGAAAACATATATAATAATATATACCAGTGGCTTTTTGTTTCTATGTCTGTTATCTTATTTGTCATGTTTAGTAAATAGATTTCCGGCAACATTTGATATTTTATATTAAAGATTTTATTGATTTCTGAGTGGATTTCTTCCCATAATTTTTTAATTTCTGGGCATTGCCACCCCATGTGTATCCAGTCACTCTAGTTTTATTGCACTTCCAACATTTGTTTTCTTTACTTTTATAGATCTTGGCTAGCTTGGATGGTGTTAAATGCCATCTGTAGGCCATTTTTAGGTAATTTTCTCTAATTGTTTGACATTTAGTAAATTCAAAGGTTTTCTTTCTAGAATATATCCAACTGTCTAGGCTTATGTTCCTTCCAACATCTCTTACCCATGTTATCATATTTCCTTTGACCACCTCTTGTTCTTGATATCTATTAAGGAGTATCTTATAAATCTTTGCTACTTGTTTTTCAACTTTATCTTCAAGAATTTCATCTAATTCATTTTGTGTGTGTGTGTGTGTCAAATCCAATTTCTTTTTCATCTATTTTATATCTTTCATTCATTTGATAGTAGACTAGCCAATGTTTTTTTTAAATCGAACTCTGTAATTTCCTCCCTTGCTTTCATTACGTATTCTTGGTGTTCATTTTTTTTAATATCTCGATATCTGAACCATCTCAAACCTGGTTTTGTTCTTTCATAGAGCGTTCTTGGGAGGGATAGCCATCCTGGTAATTTGGAGTAGAATATTGGTCTTGTTTTTTCCCATACAGCTAGAATGGACTTTCAAATAAAGTGGTGTTTGAACTTTTTATGTATCTTCCCCTCCCCCCCCCCCCATACCATAGATCTTGGCTAGCTTGGATGGTTGCTGAGCGTCCGTGGGCGGCCAGGTTTGGGCGGCCTGGTTTGTGTGGGCCTGATCTCCATCGGAGGAGCCTAGATGGAGGTCGTGATGTCCTATTCGCCTCGGCGAAAGGCAGTTCGTTGAGCTGCGGCCTTGTCCAGTGGGGTCCCCTGGGGAGTGGGCTGAGTGTGTTTGGAGGGACCTCGGGGGGGGGCAAGGCATTACATGGGGACTGTGTTTTTTCCACAGCCTGGCCCCACATCGAAGGGACAGACCTGGGAGGAGTGGATTGGGGTGAAACAACCCCCTTGAGGCCTGGTGCGGCCTGGTCCTGGTGGTTCTGTGACCAGTAGTTATTGACACTGAGGTCTGTCCTTGCTAGGGACCCTCAGGTTTAAGTTATTGTCCCTGCTGGGATTTGATAAGGCCATGGGGGCCTGGTGTTAGTCCCTGATTGGGATGGGATAAGGCCATTGGGGCCTGGTGTTAGTCCCTAATGGGACAAGATAAGGCCATTGAGGCCTGGTTGTACTCCCTGCTTGGGACAGGGATAGGGACCCGTGCTTTTGAATGTTGTATAGTCCCCGCTTGGGACAATTTTTCCTGGGTTTACTGGGCTGTTTCTTATTTTCTCATTGTTGACTGAAGGGTATAGCCTTTAAAGCAGGGGTAGGCAAACTGTCCCCTTTAAGGGCCGAGGGACTTCAGCTCTCAGAATCCTCAGCCATGTTGGCCAATAGTCTGGAATGTTGGCCAATAGTCTGGGATTCTGGGAGCTGAAGTCCTTCGGCCCTTAAACGGGACAGTTTGCCTACCCTTGCTTTAAAGGAACACTGTACCCAAAACAGCTTTGCTAATTTGACTTGTCTTTAACCAAATCACCATGCCTCGCATCAAGGCACAGTCTAAAAGGCGTGCCACGTCTGCTGGGCCTAGTGCCGGCTGGTCAGCACCTAAGCGGGCATCTGAATCCCAGGGCAGAGAGGATGAAATTGTGGCTCACTTAGCACACTTAGGCCGGACCATGCAGCCCTGTATTCCGGTCTGTGAGCAACTGGCCCAGAGGGGGATGCAGGGTTCTTGTTCAGGATCCCAAGCTGACACATCTCCAAATGTGGATCAAATTGTGGGATTGCAGACTACTCAGGTGCAATTGGCTTCTTCACCTGATATGTCGATGGATGGCACGGCACGTGGTCCCCTGACTACCTCAGCTATGGAGGTTGCGCAACCAACTGTAGCTGGATGTAATGGAATTGCTGAGAAAAGTACCTGGCATGGCACAACAGGGAGCGGCTGCCCCTGTATCAGTGCAGCCAAGTCTTGTATAATTTTGTCCAGAGGGCTGTCATTTCAGGGCAAGGCAGTGGATTGGCCCCTGAATCATCAGAGGCATCAGACAAGGATGTGGGAAGTGCTTCTTCCACTCTTCAACAGAGAACCCAAGCTACAATCATTGCACACTCAGGGGGAGCTTCGCAAGCATCATTGGATGCTTCACAGAAATTGTCAAGTCCAGGTTTGTCTCATTCTCTTAACTCATTGGCTTCTTGGCCCACCTTGGTATGGGCTCCAGGTGGACAGGTTGGTCAGAGTGGTTGAGCGGAACGCTCAACACCTCTATCCCTTGGTGCATCTTCAATAACACTGGGGACATCTCAGGTACCTCAATTAAGGGTGCAGGCTGAGCAGCCCTCGGTCCCTAAGGTAGGTGATTCGAGCGGGGTGGTGACTGTGGCAGTGTCAGCTGTAGCTGGGATGGACAGAGTGGCTGAGTGCAACCCTTATGGAGGGATGTCCACTCCTTTGGGATCGCACCTCCCGCTCGCTACAAAGGAAAGGATCTGGAAAGGGGAATATATAGATTTGTTTTCCCTCACATTTCATGATCCCAAACCTCAAATTATGGTAAAGGACGGGGTCATGTTTAGTTTACCAAAAGAATTCCAAGCTCACAAGCGCCCTAAACTTGAGAGGAACTTTGTGAACTGGATGGTGGACTTTACCATTTACAGGGGGGTTATTGAGGAGAAAGAGCACCTAAGGTCTCCTGAATTTTCTAAATATCAGGAAATAATGATCAAGGTGTACACCAATTGCCATTTCAACCAAAGGGGGTCTGCTTGGCTCCAGTACAATGAGCAGTTTAGGATGAGGGCCACTTTAGACCATTCTTTGTCATGGTGGCATGTACAGTCAGAGTTGTGGGCGGATGTTATGGTTGGGGCCTCCCCTTCGAGCAGGTGTGACAATGGCTTTGTGCCTATGGTCACACAGCCGAGAGGGCAATATACGAGGCCTAGCATGGGGGAGAGGAAAGCAACAGGACTCTGTTGGGATTTCAACTCAGGTAAGTGCAGGAGTCAGTCCTGCAGGTTCGATCATAAATGTAGCACCTGAGGAGGCAATCACCAAGGCACTTCCTGTTACAGAGGTAAGAAGTCTGGGGTTGGGATCCCCTCTCAGTCAACCACAATGGGAGGGAAAAGCACCAACGCCAATTAAATTGGAGGTTCTGGCTGCATGGCTTCAGATATACCCTAACAGGGATGCCGCTCAGTATTTGTTGGATGGTTTTTCATTTGGTTTTCATATACCTTATTCTAGTTTGAGAGTTCACCAATTTGCACCTAATGCGCGTTCAGTGAGGGAGTTACCAGGGATTGTTAGGGATAAGCTGGCCAAAGAACTAGCGTCAGGAAGGATATCTGGACCCCATTAGCATCTGCCAATGCTGACATTAAGATTGTCACTTTGGGGTATTGTCCCTAAGAAGGCACCTGGTGAATTCTGTTTAATTCACAACCTGTCTTACCCCAAAGGGGATTCTGTGAATGATGCTATCGACCTAGCGTTAGCATCTGTAAAATATGCATCGTTTGACTCAGCAGTGCAAATGTTGAGAGCATTGGGTAACGGAGCCCTTTTGGCTAAATGTGACATAAAATCTGCTTTTAGGTTGCTTCCTGTGCATCTTGATGATTTTGATTTGCTGGGTTTTCAATTTGAGGGGATGTACTATTTTGATAAAGCAATGCCAATGGGGTGTTCTATTTCCTGCTCTGCTTTTGAAAAGTTTAGTACCTTTTTGCACTGGTGTACGGTCAAGAGGTCAGGTAATCATGCAATTACACACTATTTAGATGATTTTTTGTTTTCGGGGGGGCCCCGGCACAACAAAGTGTGTGGATACTCTCTTGGCTTTTCAGGTCTTGATGGCAGAATTGGGTGTTCTCTTGGCGGATGAGAAGACGGAGGGCCCAAGCACCCGTCTTAGTTTTTTGGGTAGTGAATTGGACTCTGTTGAATGTTTATCCCGCCTTCCAGTTGAAAAAATGGAGTCAATGAGACAACAAGTCAGGGCAATGAGGGGTAAAAACAAGGCCATGCTATATGACTATCAATCCCTGACAGGTTTGTTAAATTTTGCTTGTAGGTTTATAGTCCTGGGATGGGCCTTTTGTGCTCAGTTATACAATGCCACAAAAGGGGTGACTGTTCCCCATCACCACATTCGAATTACAAGTGGGATAAGGGAGGATTTGAAGATTTGGGAGACATTTTTGGAGCAATTTAACGGTGTTTCATTTTGGAGGTCTGAGATGCTGTTAAAGGCTGACTTTAAGGTACACTCCAATGCTTTGGTGCCCACAGCTTTGGGGTATATTGGAAAGGTCAGTGGGCAGCTGAGGGTTGGCCTCAGTCTTGGGTGAATGATGGTTGGACCTACGATCTTACTTTTCTTGAACTCTTCCCTATTGTGGTAGCAGTTCATTTATGGCCAACCCAATTTGCAAACAGAATTGTTTGGTTTTGGTGTGACAACCAAGCAGTGATTCATGTGGTGAACTCCCAGAGCTCCAAATCCCCTAGAGTGATGGCCCTGGTTAGGTCTATGGTTGTGCAGTGTTTAAAGTACAATGTGTTGTTCCAGGCTCACCATGTTCCTGGTTTACTAAATCCTTTGGCAGATGCCCTTTCATGTTTTCAGTTTTCCAGGTTTCATCAACTGGATCTGGAGGCAGCAGCGCAGCCATTGGAGGTACCGACACAGCTATGGAGCCTTGAGGAGTACAGATCGACAGGGTGATTCTTCAGTCCGTCACTCTGTCGACACGCAAGTCTTACCAGCTCACAATCTGAGTGTTCAGACAGTTCTTCTCTGAGGTTGGGGTGGTTGAAGTTTGGCCTCTGAGGGTAGAAATTGTACTATGTTTTGCAGTTCACCTTAGGCAGTCTGATTTGTCCCCGGTTACCATCAGGGGAAGGTTGGCAGCCCTTGCCTTTTATTCTCGAGTGGGTGGGTTTACTGACCCTACTGTTGACTTTAGAGTTCACAGGGCCTTAGAGGGATGGTCTAGGGAGCTTCCTGTAGCACATGATAATCATTTGCCGATAACAGATACAATTTTTATCTAGATTTGGCAATTGCTCCAAACAATGTGCTCTTCACCTGAGGAAGTTATTTTGTTCCAGGCGGCATTTTCCTTGATCCTTTTTGCAGCAACTAGGATTAGCAAACTTGTTCCCAGCTCACGCTCCGATAAGTCAGGCGGGGCACTTTGCTTATCCAATGTTCATATTTCGGAGCAGGGCATTCATGTCTCTTTCAGGTGTACTAAGACCAATCAGATGGCCCGGGGCCAAACTGTAGTTTTGTCTAGGGTATCTGAGGGTCAGATTTGCCCTGTTTTAGCATTGTCTGATTACCTCAGATTGCGACCGAATGGCCCTGATTATTTGTTTCTTCATGTCTCTGGTCTTCCACTGATGCAGTTTCAATTTTGAGCTGTGCTCCGGGAGACTGTGAGATGGGCAGGATTGCCAGCAGATCAATTCTCCTCTCATTCTTTTAGGATAGGAGCAGCAACTGGTGCAGCGGCGCAGGGCTTAAGCGATTCTGCGATTAGACGAATTGGGCGTTGGCGTTCCAGGGCTTTCAAATCTTATATTCGGTCATAGTGGAGTTGCTTGTAATTTCGCTATAGGAATGATAGAGTAACATAATTATAGTTAACTTGTTGTTTTTATCAAGCAGGTCAGCAACAGGGTGACGTATGGATCCTAGGTCATAGCCTTGTCTTTTGGGCTGAGCGTCACATCTTACAATCTCGCTGTGATCTGAACTTGGGGCTAAGGGAGATCGGTTCCATATGTTGGTTTGGATGCAGAGGCATGCTGTGGGGAACTCTTCTTCCACGTGTTATTGAGTTGGTAAACACTTTTCCAACCCCCCCCCCCCCAGGATTCTTCTTGTGCACCTGGGCAAAAATGACTTGGTGAAGCTTCCCTCTTTGCAGTTGGCCAAGCGTATTTTGAGAGACATGCGGGACATTAAGCGAAGATTGCCACGTACTGTTATTCTGTGGACTAAATTTTTGCCTCGTCGTTCTTGGGCAGGTGCATGAAAGGACTCGGCTATCAACACAGCTCACCATTGGTTGAACAGAACTGTGGCCAAGAAGTTGGTGGAATTGGGGATTTTGGTTGTTGAACATAAGGGAATTCAGGTTTGGTTGCCACATCTGTACAGGGGCAATGGGGTTCATCTCTCCCCTGAGGGATGTGACGTATACTTGGATTCTATTGCTTGTTACATTGAATGAGGTCTTCAGGGGGGAGGTGATGCCAAGCTGGGCTGGCCCCCTCCTGTGCAGGCAGGGACCCCCCCCCCAGGGGATAATTCGATTAATTGAACTTACCAAATTGAATTAATTAATGTGGATGAAAGGTATACATCATTGGGTTAACTTCTCTATGATGGCATAAACCATGTTGATGATGTCATAACTTACTTACATCATAGGTTTGATTATGATGTCATTTCCAGTGTAGGGGGAGGATGATTTGTTGAAATTGTGTAACTAATTAGGACAGGATGTTCTTGACACATGCTGTGCTGGGCGTAGTTTACCTTGCTAGATCTTCCAGTTAAGTGCATGGACATATGTGTCAAGAACAAAAATATGGTTAATTGAGATACTGTAAATGCAAACTGTTTTAAGATCCTGTACAGATAAATAAAGTTGTGGCCAGTTTATTACCAAGAAAAGGTGTGTGGAGTCTTTGTGCTGGTGCAAAGAAACCCCCCGACGTGTCGGGAGGGGCTCCCTGTTGCGCCAGCCAATTGGAGACTCCGACACTGTGATTGGTTGGATGGGCAGGAAGTCCCGCCATTCCTGCATTACCCAGCCAATCAGGGGGGAATCTCATGAGATCCCCAGGGCATTGGTAATCTTGCGAGACCCTGGAAATCTCATGAGATTACCAATGAGATTTGGAGGGCTATATAGCCCTTGGTTGCGACGTGGCAGCAGCCATTTTGTCAGAGCAGTCAAGCAACCCAACCCACCCACTCTTAATTAGCAGCTATTTGTTATTTACTCTCAGGCTTTGGCTGGTCACCTTCAGGGGCTGGGAGGGAATTTTTCCCAGAGTTATTGTGACCTGGGTTTTAGCCCTCTCTGAGATTAATAATAATAATAATTAATAATAATTAATAATAATAATAATAGTGGGGGTTTGATTGGTTAATAATAATCTGGGTCTTGATTGGTTAATTTTCATAATTACTACCACTGCCCATTTTTACAGCCACCTGGAAAGATGGCAATAGTTATGACTGCACCACTTTTAAACTGATGTTAACATAGAAAATTTGAAGGAGCTGGTAGTATAATCCTTACTTTTTGCTCTCTTCATATATAGGCTGCTGTGCTCAGGAGTGAAAAAAGCGCAATGCCACAGAAACGGGAGCAGTGGAGCATGCATATAGAAAGGGAGGAAACACCAGAGAAAAGCTGGGAGAGTAGCTGTAAAGTGAGACAACTGTAGTAAAGCTAACATAGTTAACATAATAAAATGCCAAAGTAGCAAACCAGCAAGAGGTAAATAAGAGGGGAAATGCAGTAATTTGAACAGGAAGAGAAAGAGAAAGAGAGAAAACAAACAGGAAGAATAAGAGAAAGAAAGAAAAGACAGAACATAGTGTCAGACCTGGCTAAATTCAGTAACTATGTGTATCAATAAGTCCAGCAAGTTGATTCAACAAGAAGTTTATTGAGAACACAAAGCCAGAAAATCACCAATCAGCGTTTAAGCCAGAACTTCCCCCCTTCAATCAAATGGTATATTTAAAAAAAAACCAGCTTACCAAACTCCATCCAACACCCTTGGTGCCAAATCCAGCACCCACCTCCAATTTCCATAGCACTTCTTCCCCCATCAAGCCAACCCCCCTTCCCAAGTTTTCTCACCAGCGCTATCTTTTCATTAGCCCAAGCATTCCACCCAACCCCCTCCCTCCAGTTACATCCAGACACAAGCTCACCACTTCCCACAGCTCCCACATTGCAAAGACTCCAATGAGTGGGCCGGATGACCAATTGGGATAGGCCCATGTTTGTCATGGATTCCATGAACTCCCGAGCCGCACCTGTTAGATTTGGCAACCTGGTCTTGAGTGGGATGTTGAAGTCAGCCAAAACTAAAAGTCTGGGCGACTCCAGCAGCAACTCTGAGACCAGCTGTGTCAGCTCAGTAAGGGAGTCTGCTAGACAACAGGGTGGTCAGTATATTAGCAGAATCCCCAAACTATCCTTGGTCCTCGAGCTCAGATACATGTACTCAAAGTGGACTGTGTTCCAGACAGGTATCTTGGTCAAGGTCAGATTGTTCTTATGAACCAGAGCCACTCTGCCCCCTGCCCACATCTCCTTATCTGCTCACTGACAGCATAACCGGCAGGGAGGGCTTACATCCAAGTTATGGGGCTATCCTCTCCCACCAGGTTTCTGTAAAGCAAGCCAGGTTGGCATCCTCATTTAAAAGGAGATTGTAAATAATATGAGCCTTATTTTTAACCAACCTGGCATTGCAGAGGAGCAAGGTAAGATTCTGTGGAGTGGTTGGTACACACTCCAATCCATTCTGGGAAACAGAGTGAACTGAAGGTGGGATAGCTTTCAAACAGCGGTCCCGCCTTCTTTTGTAACATCTATTCACTCTGTTCCCACCATACCACCCTTTCCCCCGCACAACTCGAATTTCTGCCCACAGACCATTCCCAGCCTCTGCTGATATAGGAGCTGATGGAACCAAGTAACCCTCCCAACCATGCTGTTGCTGTGGATGTCCCAATCGGAAAAAGGGCAGGCTGAACTAGATAGAGAAGCCCTGCTGAGGCCCAGCTCTCTAACGCTGCAGCTGGAGGTAGGAGAGGGTGGGCGGGTTAAGTATCCTCCTGGCCTGGTTACTGGCCTCTCTGCTGCCACCATGGGGTCCCAGGTGGAGTGGTGGATGGACAGGGTGGGACAATAGAGACAACAAGAACTCAAAGAGAGCATAATGACAGAGAACTACTCTACACTGAAGATGGAATAAAATATGAAATATAAGGTGTGAAAAGAATAAAACAAAAAAAGACAAAAAGAATGGACTTCAATAACAAAGCAAAGAAATAATGGACCAAACAAATAACAAGGAGACAAAGTAGAAAACATAAAATCAGCAGGAGAAAAAATAAAAAAATGAAATGACAGAGGAGTAAAGGAGGAGGAGAAGAGGAGAAGTAAAGGAAGAAAAGGAGGAAAGGACAGGAAGAAAGAACAACAAGAAATATGGGAATATCAACAAACAGAGCAAATGGAGGAAAAATTATAAAAGATAAGAGAAAAAGAAAAGACAGAAGAATTAACATGATCTTTACAGGAAGTAGAAATCTTTAAAATATATATACATAAAGGCCTATTTAATTTAAGTAATTTTGTAACAGAATATAGAATCATCTGTAAATAAGATTTAAACTGTTTTCCCTCTTTTTTTTTTTACAAGAACTAACTTTAAACAAATATAAAGAAGGGAAAATTATTAATGAGACACAAGAAAAAATAGAAAATAGTAAAGATATTGTTTAGCTACTTTTTGGTGTAGAAATAAATTGTATTATAAGAAATAGAAAAAGAGAGATTGATATTAGGATTACTAATATTCCCTTACTATATACTAAAATCAAATTTACTCTTTTGTTATATAAAATATGTATTGTATACATATACATATCATGTTAGTTGTTCAGATAGTGTATTATTAAAGTATTTAGTTTATCAACTAATTTGTATTTTAATTGTTGATATTAGCTACATAGGCTTGTTTACTATTGGATGTAATAATTAATAATTTAATTGTCTCCTAATTGTTGTTACTAATCATTTTGAATTGCTATTTGCTAAATATAATAGATTACTGTGGAAAATAGATTACTTTGGAAAAAAGATTGAAAAAATAACATTAGATGTAAAGAAAATCCAGAAAGAAGTAGAGGAAATAAAGGACAAAATAGAATCACTGGAAAAAACATCAAATGAAACTATACAGAAGCAAGAGCAGCAAAGCAGCTTCGTTTATATACTGCTGCATACAGCACTATGGGGTGTCTAAGCAGTTTACAACTGTAAGCTCATTGCCCCCCAACAGTTGGGTACTCATTTTAGTGACCTTGGAAGGATGCAGGCCTGAGTCTAGCCTGAGCCCTGACTAGTATTGAACTCGCAACCTTGTGGTCTATGAGTGAGTGGCTGCAGTACAGGCATTTAACCACTGTGCCACCAAAATATTAGAACTAGCAAATGAGTTAAGATATAGAGACAGATACATCAAAATTAGAGGATTACCAGAAAAACCTAAAGAAGATCTACAAGCAAGACTGATAGGACCAATAGCAGAAAATTTAGGAATTTGGGTCAACAATGAATCTCTCTGGGGTAGTTTGTGGGCACTTCTTCCTTGTTTCCACTAACCGTTTTTATGAGCTCCCATAAAAACTCAACCAGACATGTTTCCGTCACCATCAAAAGTCCATTAAAAAAAAACCAAACACTTATATGTTCTTAATGTTCAACATTAAATCTGCCTGAGTACTTTCTTCTTTGTCTTTCTTTAGTAATTTTTCCAAGCCTTTGTTGTTTTCTGCTTATAGTATGGTTTGGTCTGCATATCTTGGATTATTGATATTTCTTCCTTCAATTGTCACTCCTCCTTCCTTTGAGTCTAAAGCCCTAGCAGGTTTAGACTCAGAGGAAGGAGGAGTGACAACCAGAGGAAGAAATATCAACAATCCAAGATTTGCAGACCAAATATATGCTTATGATGTTTTCAGCATGCAAGTAATAGAATACAGCCATGCCTGACCCTTTGCCAATTGGGTACCAATCTGTTTCTGTGTATTCTTTTTTAACAGTAACCTCTTGCCCTGAGTGTAGGTTTCACATTAGGACAATCAAATGTAGTGGCACTCCTTTATCAATGACATCTTTATCAATGACTTGGATGAAAGAATAGAGGGCATGCCTATCAAATTTGTAGATGAAACCAAATTGCTAATACCCCAGAGGAATCAAAATTCAAGAAGACCTGAATAGATTAGAAAGCTAGGCTAAAGCTAACAAAATGAATTTCAACACAGAGAAATTTAAGATACTGCATTTAGGGTGGAAAAATGAAATGCATAGATATAGGATGGGGGACATCTGGCTTAACAAGACTATATGTGAAAGGGATCTAGGAATCCTAATAGCTCAAAAGTTGAGCATGAGTCAAGAGTGTGATGCAGCAGCTAAAAAGTCCAATGCAATTTTAGGCTGCATCAATAGAATTATAGTGTCTAGATCAAGGGCAGTAATAGTGCCACTCTATTCTGCTTTTGTCAGGCCTCACCTGGAATATGTGTGTCCAGTTCTGGGCACCATAATTAAAAAAGGATGTTGACAAATTGGAGCGTGTCCAGAGGAGGATGACCAAAATGGTGGAGGGCCTGGAAACCATGCCCTATGAGGAAAGACATAGGGAGCTGGGTATGTTTAGCCTGGAGAACAGATGGTTAAGAGGTGATATAATAGCTCTGTTTAAGTATTTAAATGGGTGTCACATTGACGATGGAGGAAGCTTGTTTTCTGCTGCTCCAGGGACTAGAACACAGAACAATGGATGCAAGTTTCAGGAAAACAGTTTCCACCTCAACACTAGGAAGAACTTTCTGACAATAAGAGCTGTTTGACAGTGGAAGATGCTGCCTTGGAGAATGGTAGAGTCTCCTTCTTTGGAGGTTTTTAAACAGAGGCTGGATGGCCATCTCCCAGGGATGCTTTGATTGTGATTTACCTCATGGCAGGGGCTTGGAGTGGATGGCCCTTGCGGTCTCTTCCAACTTTATGATTCTATTTCTTTAAGGCTTTTCTATAATCTATAAAACACCTGTTGATTTTCTTCTGGAATTCCCTAGTGTGATCCATTATCCACTTTATGTTTGCAATGTGATCCCTAGTTTCTGTTCTTTTCCTGAACCCAGCTTGCATCTTTGGAATTTATTGTTGGGATTTGTAACCTGAGTTTAGATGTCCAGATGTGGGAAAGTGACAAAGGGTACTACAGGTCACTTTACAGCTTGCTATCTGGGAAAGTTGTTTGCAGCTGGGACTCAAAACATCTGAGCAGTGTCCAAGGTCAGGATGTGCCAGAGAGCATGTAGACCAAGTGTAAACATATTGTGTCATCATGTTTGAGGGACTATAATTCAAGTGACACAGGAAGAAGACACAGGAAGAGGCTGGACTTAGAGGCCGCATGACAAGTGTCTATAAAAAAAAAACTGAGACCACAGCATGTGGGTTGTCTTGGGTTGTCGTTGGTCGGTAGTGAGTGTATATATAATAATAATAATAATAATAATAATAATAATAATAATAAATTTTTATTTATAACCCGCCCCTCTGCGCGGCAATCGGGGCGGGGTACAACAATATTAAAATAGAACAAAGTTAAAAACATTCCATCATCCCATAGTCCCACCCTCCCATCCCCTTAAAACAGAATTAAACAAATGACCAATTAAAATACAATATTAAAAACATAATGACAATAATATAAGGAGTCAGATTTACAAGTCAGGGACCCATCCCTAGGCTGAGAGTTATTCTGGGAAGGCCTGCCGGAAGAGATCCGTCTTTACTGCTTTCTTAAAAGCAGCAAGAGTGGTAATTAGATGGATCTCATCCGGCAGGCCATTCCATAATCTGGGAGCAGTCGCAGAAAAGGTCCTCTGGGAGGTCTGAGACAGCCTAGTTTTTAGTGGCTGTAGCAGATTCCTCCCAGAGGACCGAAGGGCGCGGGGGGGTTCATATGGGGAAAGGCGGTCCCTAAGATAGGATGGACCCAAGCCATGTAGGGCTTTAAAGGTTAAAACCAACACCTTGTACTGCGCCCGGAAACTAATCGGCAGCCAGTGGAGGGATTTCAGCACAGGTGTTATGTGCTCCCTCTTTGATGTTCCTGTAATTAACCTGGCTGCCATATTCTGTACCAGTTGAAGTTTCCGGGTTAGGCACAAGGGTAGCCCCATGTAGAGTGCATTGCAGTAATCTAGTCGCGAGGTTACCAGGGCATGTACCACAGTTTCCAGATCCCTCATGTCCAGATAAGTGCGCAGTTGGTGTATCAGCCGAAGCTGATAACAGGCACTCCTGACCACCGCATTCACCTGACTGGTCATGTGAAGCGAGGAGTCAAGGAGCACCCCCAAGCTGCGAACAAAGTCCTTAGAGGAGAGTGTGACTCCATCCAGGACTGGAGACTGTATTCCCAGATCTGGTTTCAGGCCTGTGACTGCAAGTACCTCCGTTTTGTCTGGATTCTACTTCAATCTGTTTCTCCTCATCCAACCCATTACCGCTCTGAGACAGTCATTAAGAGGAGAGTCGCCATCTGAAGTCTGAGACGATGATCTGGTCATGGAGAGATATATCTGGGTGTCATCAGCATACTGAAGATACCGAGCTCCATGCTTCCGAATAATCTCCCCCACCGGCTTTATATAAATATTAAACAACATCGGGGACAGGATGGCGCCCTGAGGGATGCCACAATTAAGCTCGATTTTGGATGAGCAACTATCCCCGAGCCTCACCCTCTGGGATCTGCCCGAGAGGAAGGAACGGAACCACTGCAGAGCAGTGCCTCTGATTCCCAACTCTCTCAGGCGATCTAAGAGGATGGCATGATCTATAGTATCAAAGGCCGCTGAGAGATCCAAGAGCACCAACAGGGTCACACTACCCCTGTTGATACTCAGGCGGAGGTCATCGGTCAGAGCAACCATGGCAGTCTCCATTCCATATCCTGTCCTGAAGCTGGTTTGAAATGGGTCGAGATAATCGGTTTCATCCAAGACTGCTTGGAGTTGGGAAGCAACCGCCCTCTCGATCACCTTGCTCAAAAAAGGGAGCAAGGAGACTGGTCTATAGTTGTTTCTATCCAGGGGATCCAGGGAAGGCTTTTTCAGGAGTGGCCTAACCGCCGCCTCCTTTAAACAAGATGGTACCTTGCCTTCCCTGAATGACGCGTTGATTGTGTCCCAAAGGAACACCTTCAACGCGTCCCCCCCCGGACGACCAGCCAGGATGGACAAGGATCGAGGGGGCAAGTCGTCTTTCTCACACTTCCAAGAAGCTTGTCCACGTCATCGGTACTCACAGATTGTAGTTGATCCAGTAAATTGCCATCAACGGAGTTCCTGGGTGCCTCATCTATGGATTCTGCTAAAACAATGGCGTCTAAGTCGGCTCTTTTCCGAGAGATTTTATCTGCAAAGTGAATATTAAAAGCCTCACAGCAGGCTGTAGTTGGGTTAAGTAGGGGGTTTGGCGCAGGAGGAACCTTTGTCAACTCCCCCACCACCCTAAACAGCTCTGCCGGGCAGGACTCTGCAGACGCAATGCGTGCAGAACAGAAAGATTTCTGCGCTGCACGCAAAGCCTCCCTATAGGAATCAAGATGCTTCCTAAGGCGAGTTCTGTCAGATAAGAGACGAGTCTTTCGCCATTCGCACTCCAGTCGTTGTCCAGCTCGCTTCATCCTCCTAAGCTCCTCGGTATACCAGGGCTTACGATTCGAAGCGGGCTGGAAAGGACGCTTGGGAGCGATTGTGTCAATAGCCTTGGTGAGATCGGTGTTCCAAGTGTCCACCAAGGCTTCGACAGAATCACCGGCGTTACCAACCATTAAACCTTCTAAGGCTTTCTGGAAACCAATTGGCTCCATTAGCCTTCGAGGGCGGACCGTTCTAATAGGTCCGTCACCCCCGGGAGGGTGGATAGTAGCCTTTAGTTCTGCCCTGATCAGAAAATGATCCGTCCATGACAGTGCGGAGGTGTTTTTCACCTCCGCCCACGGATATTCCTGCTCCGTACTAAAGACCGCATCGAGGGTATGACAAGCACAATGCATGGGCCCGTTGACCAACTGGGATAGGCCCATGTTAGTCATGGTATCCATGAACTCCCGAGCCGCGCCAGTTAGATCTTGTAAACTGGTTTCGAGTGGAATGTTGTAATCGCCCAGAACCAAGAGTCTGGGCGATTCCAGCAGCAACTCAGAAACCAGGGCAGTCAGCTCGGATAGGGAGTCTGTTAAGCAACGGGGTGGCCGGTATACCAACAGAATCCCCTAACTATCCCGGGTCTTCAGGCTAAGGTACATACACTCGATGTGCGTCGTTTTCCGGATAGGCTTTCTGATTACGGTTAAGGTGTTCCTATAAACCAAGGCTATACCACCACCCCGCCCACTCTCCCTCACCTGCTCACTAACTGAGTACCCAGCTGGGAGAGCCTGTGCCCAAGTCGCGGAGCTGGCATCCCCCAGCCAGGTCTCAGTGAAGCATGCCAGGTCGGCTGCCTCATCCACCAGGAGATCGTGGATGATGTGTGTTTTGTTTTTGACCGACCTGGCATTGCAAAGGAGCAGGTTGAGGGTCAGTGGAATGGTTGGAGCGCTCTCCAAGTTATCCTGGGAAACAGAGCCAACTGAAGGAGGGATAGATATCAAACATCGATCCCTCCTTCTTTTATAACATCTGTTGGCTCTGTTGCCGCTATACCTTCCCCTCCCCCACACCACCTGAATGTCCGCTCCCAGATCATGGTCAGCTCCAACATACAAAGGGAGAGATGGATACCCAGCTGACTCCAGTCTCTAATTTAGGCAGCAGCTGCATAAATGGCAAAAAGAATGTAGGAGGGAGATGGTTCCTCAAGGCCATTCAACCTGCCATAGGGGAGGGGTGGTTAACAGGCTGAATGGGGTTTTTGAGGCCCAGGTGGTTCCGCCCTCCTCCTCCTCCTCGCTGGCAAGGCAAGCGTTGGGGCCAAGGACAGCCCAGAGTCCCTCTGCTGCTGTCGCCGGGAGGGAGATAGGGCTCAATGGAGCCTTAAAGCCTTAAAGCCCAGGTGGTTCCGCTCTCCTCCTCCTCCTCGCTGGCAAGGCAAGCGTTGGGGCCAAGGACGGCCCAGAATCCCTCTGCTGCTGTCGCCGGGAGGGAGATATAGATTTCTGTACATACTGCAACTAAAGAATAAAAGTGCCTATTTGGAGTTAAACTTGGCTTCAGTCTGTTTCATCAGAAGCAGGGAGGATGCATTCCTGAACAGCCAGACAGCTCCAAGATCGCTGGGTGTTTTTCTCTGTGACGTGAAGAAAGCTTCCGGGGAAAAAACTTTGTCTGCACGCTCAATTGCTTGATGTTTATCACTCCATATATGGTAGGAATCCCTGCTGCAGAATTTTGAGCATAATTTTGCTTGCATGGGAGATTAGTGCAATTGTCTTGTAGTTGCTGCAGTCTTTTGTGTCTCTTATTTTGCTTGCATGGGAGATTAGTGCAATTGTCTTGTAGTTGCTGCAGTCTTTTGTGTCTCTTTTGTGTGTGTGTGTGTGTGTGGATGGAAATATATATTGGTCATTTCTAATCTGTTTTAGTATTTGCATTTGTTTGTAGATTTTATTTAGAAATAAAGCTGATTCTGTTTGTGCAGTTTGTAGCACTTCTATTGGAATGTCATCTGTTCCTGGTGATCCCCCCCCCCCCATTGCCTTGAGTTCAGCTTTCACCCCACTTTCCAAAATTTGGGATTCACCTTCATATGATTCATCTTCCCATGTGTCCTTCATCCTTTCATTTCATTTACCTAGCTCTTCTGGGTATTGCTTCCATCATATTTTTATTTCATGTAGGTCATGCAATATGTTCCTCTTCTGATCGTAGATCATGCCCACCCTTGTTTTAAATTTCCTATTAAATTCACAGATCTTTTGGAAGAGATCTCTCATTCTTCCTTTTTTGTTATTAGCTTTTACTTCTGTAAATTGTTTATTATAGCAATTCTCTGCATCTTTGCACAGCAGTAATTGACCAGTTACCATCACAGTTCTGATTCTCTTCCTGTTTCCTTTATCTTTTGCTTTTCATCTTTCTTTTACAGCTTGAAGCATTTTGTCTGTCATCCATTGTTTCTTCTCTTTCTTTCTGGCCACAGCTAGCATCTCCTGCATTCTTCTGATTATGTCCCTGGCTTCTAACCATAGTTCTTCTGTTCCTGATCAGTTATGCTTAACAGTGCAAATTTATTAATCACTTCATCTGTAAATTATGTTGGGATGTTCTTCAGATCATATTTTGGCATGATGATGATTTATTTTTACTTTTTGTATTAGTAGTTCATAATCTGTGCTGGTCTCATTTTTTCCCCTAGGACTAGAGCTTCTCCATCTTCTGTTTTTAACTATGTAGTCTATCTGTTTCTTGTATTGGCCATGTGGTGATGTCCATGTGTACAGGCTCCTGTCCAGATGTATAAGAAAACATTTGTAATTAATATATTGTTGACCCAATAGAATTCTGTGATTCTCTTCTGTTTCATTTCTTAATCCTAGTCTGAATGCTCCTACAGTTTTTGATTCTTCTCTGCTTCCTACATTAACATTTCAGTAACAATAAATCCTGTTTTGGTGTGTTGTCAATTTCTTCTTGGACTCTTTCATAGAATCTCTCAATTTCCTCTTTCTCTGCCTCTGTGGTTGGCACATAACTTGGATTCATGTGATGCTGATTGGTTTTCACTGTAATCTTATTGACATGATTTGATCCAACTTTGCATTATATCCTTTGACTGATCTTGCTACATATCTCATTATTAATACCATCCCATCTTTCTTGTCTTCTCATTTCCTAAGTAGAACACTGTGCAATTGTGATTCAAAATGCCAATTCCTGACCATTTTAGCTCATTTACCCATAGCATTGCTATGTTTATATGTTCCATTTTCATATTGTTTTTTCTTTTGCTATGTTTATGTCCCTGGCTCATGCTCTCACATTCCCTGTTCCTGCAATGTGTGTAGTGCAGCTTCAAACATTATTTACATTTTTGAACATATCTGCTGCTTGGCTTCCCATCTCTTTGAGTTCTGTTGTGCCCTTGACCAGGTCTCTATTAGTAATTTCCCTCTGGCCATAACTTTTAGCTCTCTGTTTGTGTCCTAGCCGTGCCTTTTGGTTTCACTTTGGTTGTCTCATCATAGTGTTTCCTTGGTGAGAGGTTTCTAAAAGGAGGTTCACCATGGCCTCCCTCCATGCAGTACTATCATAATAAGTTAGCCATGGTGTGACTGCTGTTATCTCTGTAAGATCCTACACCAGTGTCACCTATCACAACTTCTGCTGCCCAGTAGTTGTGGTCCTCCAGCCTCAAATAATTCCCTTTTTTCCTTTCCTTGCCAATCTTTCCCCCTCAAAATTCCCATCCCACCATGTCCCCTCCAGACCATCATTCTTAGGGCCAGAGCTGAAGGGTAGAAAAAAAGTGGCTTGATCTTACTTTTTCTGAAAGTTGCAACCCCACTGCCTTCATGGCCCACTTCCAAGGCGGGCTGAACATGCACGGCCTGACTGCATCGTACAACATCAAGCTGCATATCTGGGTAATTTTTGTCACCTCCCCACCATGCATGTGTACCACCACACAAACAAATCACTTGGGGCCTCCAATTACTTCCCACATGCTGCCCAGATGCCATCCCATTGCATGGCCACTCCTTTGATTGGCCACACAGTTGCATATGTGATGCTCCACTGTTACAGGGCATTAGTGAATCAGTGTGAAAGTAATACATTTAAAAAAGTACAATCATGCAGCCCCCGTTACATGCCCCCTTCACGCCATGCCTCCATTGGACTGTCTGGTTTGTGTACAGTTCATCCTTGGTAGTGTGGTGTGTGATACAGTGTGATGCCGCAGCTAACAGTGTGATGCTGCAGCTAAAAAGGCCAATGTAATTTTAGAAGTAGAACCATAGAATCATAGAGTTGGAAGAGACCACAAGGGCCATCCAGTCCAACCCCCTGCCATGCAGGAACTCCCAATCAAAGCATACCCGACAGATGGCCATCCAGACTCTGCTTAAAGACCTCCAAGGAAGGAGACTCCACCACACTCTGAGGGAGTGTGTTCCACTGTTGAACAGCCCTTACTGTCAGGAAGTTCCTCCTAATGTTGAGGTGGAATCTCTTTTCCTGGAGCTTGCACCCATTGTTCAAGGTCCTAGTTTCTGGGGCGGTAGAAAACAAGCTTGTTCCCTCCTCAATATGACATCCCTTCAAATATTTAAACACGGCTATCATATCACCTCTTAACCTTCTCTTCTCCAGGCTAAACATCCCAAGCTCCCTAAGTCGTTCCTCATAGGGCTTGGTTTCCAGACCCTTCACCATTTTAGTTGCCCTTCTTTGGACATGCTCCAGTTTCTCCACATCCTTTTTGAATTGTGGTGCCCAGAACTGGACATAGTATTCCAGGTGAGGCCTGACCAAAGCAGAATAGAGTGGCACTATTACTTCTCTTGATCTAGACGCTATACTTCTATTGATGTAGCCTAAAATTGCATTGGCCTTTTTAGCTGCTGCATCACACTGTTGACTCATGTTCAACTTGTGGTCTACCTGGACTCCTAGATCCCTTTCACACGTAGTCTCATTCAGCCAGGTGTCCCCCATCGTATATCTGTGCTTTTCGTTTTTCCACCCTAAGTGCAGTACTTTAGATTTCTCCATGTTGAATTTCATTTTGTTAGCTTTGGCCCAGCATTCTAGTCTGTTGAAGTCATTTTGAATTTTGATCCTGTCCTCTGGGATATTAGCTACTCCTCCTAATTTGGTGTCGTCTGCAAATTTGATAACTATACCCCCAATACCGTCATCCAAGTCATTGATAAAGATATTGCATAGAACTGGGCCCAGGACAGAGTCCTGTGGCACCCCACTGGTCACTTCTTTCCAGGTTGAAAAGGAGCCATTGTTGAGCACCCTTTGGGTTCGGCCAGTCAACCAATTACAAATTCATGTAACAGTTACTTTGTCTAGCCCACATTTTACCAGCTTGTTTGCAAGAATGTCATGGGGAACCTTGTCAAAGGCCTTACTGAAATCAAGATATACTATATCCACAGCATTCCCTTCCTCTACCAAGCTGGTAATTTTATCAAAAAAAGAGATCAGATTTGTCTGGCATGACTTGTTCCTCTGAAACCCATGTTGACTTTTTGTGATTATGGAATTACCTTCCAGGTGTTCACAGACTCTCTGTTTAATGATCTGCTCCAGAATCTTTCTGGGTATTGATGTCAGACCAACTGGACGATAATTGTTGGGATCCGCTTTTCTTCCCTTTTTGAAGATGGGGACAACCTTTGCCCTCCTCCAGTCTGCTGGGACTTCTCCTGTTCTCCAGGAGTTCTGAAAGATTATTGCCAATGGTTCCAATATTACATTTGCCAGTTCTTTTAGTACCCTTGGATGTAATTCATCTGGTCCTAGAGACTTATATTCATTTAGATTAACCAGGTATTCCTGTACTATCTCTTTACTTATTCTATGCTGAAATTCTCCTATTCTGTCCTCTGCTCTATTATCCTCAGGTTGAGCACCCTTTGCCTTTTCTGAGAAGACTGAAGCAAAGAAGGTATTGAGTAATTCTGCCTTTTCTCTGTCTCCTGTTAACTTTTTGCCATCTTCTCCACACAGTGGCCCTATCATTTCCTTCTTCTTCTTTTTGCTGCGGACATACCCAAAAAAGCCCTTTATATTGTTCTTACCCTCTCTAGCAAGCCTGAGTTCATTCTGCTCTTTAGCTTTTCTTGAATTCCTCTTTATTGATTTCCCCATTTTTCCATTTCTTTTTCATGCTCTGTTTAAAACTTAGTTCAGTTGAAAGTTCCTTAGTCAGCCATCCTGGTTTCGTGAGGCACCTCCCATTTTTCTTCCTCATTGGAACTGTTTGAAATTGTGCCTTCAGTATCTCCCTTTTGAGAAACTCCCATCCGTCTTGAACTCCCTTCTCTTTTAGTATTCCTGACCACGGGTTCACCCCCAGTATTTCTCTAGGTTTACCAAAATCAGCTCTCCTAATGTCTAGAATGCATGTCTCACTATGCCTGGCTTCTCCTTTCCACTGTATAATAAATTCCAGGAAAACGTGATCACTCCCACCTAAGGATCCAACCACTTGCACCCCATTAACTAAGTCATCCCTGTTAGTTGGGATCAGATCCAAAATAGCTGACTCCCTGGTTGCCTCTTCCACCCTTTGGACAATGAAATTGTCTTCAAGGCAAGTGAGGAATTTGCTAGACCTTGAGGATTTTGCAGAATTTGAATTCCAGCAAATATCAGGATAGTTGAAGTCACCCATCACTACTATATTTCTCCTTTCTGAGTGTGTGGTCATCTGTTCTAGAAAGGCATCATCCAATTCCTCTGTCTGAGTCGGGGATCTGTAGTAGACTCCTATACTAACATCCCTGTTGTTTCCCTCCCCTTTAATTTGTATCCAGATGCTCCCCACCTGGCTTCCAGGATTGATGTCCTGGATTTCTCCACTGGTGTAAATATCCCTGACATATATGCTATTCCTCTTCCTTTCCTGTTTGGCCTGTTTTTCTTGAAAAGGTTATACCCCTGTATTTCTACATTCCAGTCATGAGACTCATCCCACCAGGTTTCAGTGATGCCTATTATATCATATTTGCTTTGTTGTGCTAGGAGTTCAAGTTCATCTTGTTTTTTCCCATGCTCTGTGCATTAGTGTAGAGACATCTAAGACCATATGCATGTTTTGTTTTTGTTTTTTTGCCTCCCACTGTTGGGTCCTTGCACTGTTTGCCTTGTTCCCTCTATGACAGTTTTACTATTTTTTCCAGTCCATTTGTCTTCCAAAACACTGTCTCCCTTCCCCAAATAACTCAGTTTAAAGCCCTCCTGATCAAATTCTTAAGACTATTGGAAAAAACAGTCTGTTTGAGACTGTTGGTAAGTATAGTATCTAGGTCAAGGGAAGTAATAACGCCACTGTATTCTGCTTTGGTCAGGCTTCACCTGGAATACTGTGTCCAGTTCTGGGCACCACAATTCAAGAAGGAACTTGAAAAACTAGAGCGTGTCCAGAGGAGGGCGAATAAAATGGTGAAGGGTCTGGAAACCATGCACTACGAGGAATGACTTAGGGAACTGGGTATGTTTAGCCTGGAGAAGAGATGGCTAAGAGGGGATATGATAGCCCCCTTTAAATATTTGAAGGGATGTCATATTGAGGAGGGTGCTAGCTTGTTTTCTGCTGCTCCAGAGAATAGGACTCGGAACAACGGATGCAAGCTACAGGAAAAGAGATTCCACCTCAACATTAGGAGGAGCTTCCTGACAGTGAGAGCTATTTAACAGTGGAACACACTTCCTCAGAGTGTGGTGGAGTCTCCTTCTTTGGAGGTCTTTAAACAGAAGCTGGATGGCCATCTGTCGGTGATGGTTTGATTTTGAGTTCTTGAATGGCAGGGGGTTGGACTGGATGGCCCTTGTGGTCTCTTCCAACTCTATGATTCTATGGTATCTGCAGATTTGCCACCTGCAGATTCAAACATTCATGGACAGCAAGCCCATGTTGTCCCCAATGGTAGCACGTGCACATGTTCATGTCACCATTATGGACAGCCCCCATCAGAAATGACATGAAGACACTGAACAACAAGTATGGCAAGTGATATCTCTCTGACTCAGGTGAAGACAATGACACCCCCCTCTAAGCCCCCAAAGGTGAGAAGAGGTTCCTTCTGGCCACCCAAGTACCCCCGACACTCCCCTGCCACTGGGCTCTGAGGAGAATACAGATGCCCCTCTTCCTCCCTCTGGGTTCCAGAAGGCTCAGGAGCAGAGGCAACAGCTAATAATAATAATCAGGCCCAGCCATTTCATAGGACAACCCTAGAGTAGCTGCTTGGACACTCGGAGCAGCATCTTCCAGCCTCTGGAGATGAGGTGAGACTAGCCCTGTTCCATTGTCCTTAATGATGGCATGGCCACATAGCTGCACTGCCATTGAACTTGAGCATCTGCCAGTTTTGGTATCTGTGGGGGTGGGGGTCCAGAATGGATCCCCTGTGGATACCAAGGACCAACTCTATATTGTGATTGCATCCATTGGAACTGTCACATTTTCATTTATTTTTTACTTTTAATTTTTTATTTTTTGCTTTGCTGTAACCCAGCACTCATGCCAGGTCATTTATATGCAGGTGCGAAGAGGTGCATTTTCTGCCTTGGGTTGGAGTATATCTCAGCTTCTTATTGCTCTGTTTTTTAGCCCCAGACCATGGCTTCATTTCAGTTTCCAGCCGCTTTCAAGGCCTGCGTCATCTAAACACCCCACCTTCAAAGCAGCTGGAAACCACTTTATTTTGCCCATCTGTTTCACCCCCTTAAGTCCTCCCCTCTTAAATCTACCTCCTCTTATTTCAACTCCCCTTATTTCAACTAAATTATCAGTGTCATCTCTTCTCTGGTATCTTGGTCTCTGGCAGTGACTGTCACATTAGGTACCTATCACCTCTCCCAGGATCCTGTTCACATCCTTGAGCTGCCCAAATTGAAAAGTATCCATCAACACTGGACAAGCGAGCATTGTTGGAATATGTTTGCATTCTCCTGTCCCTTCTTAGTTAGATAGTGACTTCCTCCCTCCCCCCTTTCTTATTCTAACTATCATGTGACTTTGGTCACTGACTCTTGGAGAAGTTTAACCGCTCTCTCCCAAGTTTCTAAACTACTTGAAACAGTCAATAGATGTAGTTTCTTGCTATCTTAAAAGATGTTGAGATCTATTTCTCTTTACCCAAACCATCAGCAGTTAGATTAGGTTTTAGTTCTTTTATGTAAATATTTTTAAAAGCCATTATTATTTGCTTTTAACTACAAACTGCATGTTTGTTGGTTTTTGGAATAAGTCTTTATTCTTTAGGAAGGCAGATTTAGAATACATCCCCTTTCTTAATTTGTAAAATTTTATTTATGGGTAAACTATGATCCAGCTCACTGGTGTGCTGGCCTTGAAAGATAAAAATGAGGGGAAAAGTACAATAGCAAAATAATTATTTTCTACGCAATAGTACAATTGTTATTAGCAAACAGAAAATGAGGTAAAGATAAATAGCAAATATATTTCACTTGCTTCTGTTTCTAAAATCTGATGTTCATGATATCTAGAAACATACCGGTATAGTAGGATTTGTCTTCTTCTAATTAGAATTTTTACAGAGACTTTAGGCTCTCATTGAGAAAAAAGAAACATTACTGAGTGCCTACTCAGTTGTGGTTGGGGTGCAGGATTGCTCAGAAATAATGATTAATTTACAAACCATTTTAAAATTACTCTCCAAGATACAATGGACTTCATCAATAAATAATGAACTTCATCAATACATAATAGAGATGCTTTGAATTTTCTGCATCACATTTAAACCAAACAAAACTATGACCTCAAAAACGATCATGCAATAGGAAAAGCAAAAAGCAAACACCAATTTCGTATGATAAAGCTTTAGACTGGAGGTTACTTTGAGTCTAGGTGAATGAGAATATTAAAATAAAAACAAGATTTATTTATTTATTTATTTATTCATTCATTTATTAAAGTTCCTTGTTAATTTTTGTATATCATGCAGAATACTGAAGGACAAGCAGTACAAACCAGGAGGGAAGTCAAATGAACATGAAAGACAAGAATTAATGCTAGTAAACCAAATCCAGATATAGGACTTAATGTAAAGAACCTCTGTTGCTTTTGTATACCATTTAAGTGATTTTATTATATACATATGCAGTTATATTTTTCTGATCTGTGGTTATCTGTCTTTGTGGTGAAACACTAGTGGAACTTGTTAATAAATATGAGTCATTTCAGAATGAGAACAGTAGTTTTTATTTTCTTGTTTAATAAGAGGCAAAAGATTCAAAGAGTGCCACCTAATGCCAAAAGATAGCATTACAACATACATAGTAGTACATGTACTTTGTAACAAAGGGATCTGATACAGTCTCACAGAAAAGAGAATGTAAACCATGTATCATCCTACCGTGAAGAATTTGTTTTCTTCCTTACTTTTTTTCCCCTAATTATAATAATCTGAAACCTCAAGCAAGGCTGTATAAGCTTCTATTCGCATCTCTGCTAAAACCTCTGAAATCTTTCTAAAGGCAAAAATGAAATGTATATACCATAAAAATAAAAAAAAAGAATTTGTCCACCACTTCACAGATAAAATCTCTCAGGTTCAATCTGACTTGGATGCCAAAGTTGATACAGTTCTGGTGTATGTAACCTTTGCCCCTGCTTGTCCAGTGTTGATGTATACTTTTCAGTTTGTGCAGCCTGAGGATAAGGGCATGGTTCTTGGTAAGAGGCACTACATAGATACTAGTCTCTTGCTCTTCCTGGCTTATTAAATAGGCCACAGGAGGAATGTCTGAGAGAGTATGGATCCATTTCATTCTGGTTTCAGATCCAGTTATGAGATACAGATAACTTTGGTTGCCTTTGTGGGTGATTTATGCAAGGGACAAGGGTATGTGTTCTCCTATTGGTTCTTCTGAACCACTTGGTGGCTTTTGATATTTTCAACCATGATATCCTTCTGAGTTGCCTCTCTGGGATAGGGCTTGGAGGTATTGTTTTACAGAGGCTCTGTTCTTACACTTTTGGGCATTCTCATAATGTGGTGCTGGGGGATTTTTGCTTGACTCCTTGACCATTGGAGTCCTGGAGTCCCTCAGTGGTCAGTTTTGTCCCCTGTGCCATTTAACATATATAAGAAACTGCTGGGAGTTTGCCTGGCAGTTTGGGATCAGGTGTCACCAATATGTTTTATTACTCCTTTCTACCTAATTCCAAGGAAGCTGCTTCTTTGCTAAATTGGTGACAAGCAGCTATTATGGACTGAATGAGAGCAAACTAATTCAAGCTTTATCCGGACAAGACAGAGGTGCTCCTGGTCAGTCAAAAGACAGATCTGGGAACAGTGTTAGATGACATAATGCTACCCTGTAAATTCAAGTTTGCAGTTTGGGAGTACGTCTGAATTCAGCTTTGAGCCTGGAGGCCCAGTTTTCAGTGACCAGAAGTGAATTTGCACAGCTAAAGTTTGTGCACCAGTTGCATCCATTCCTTGAGAAGTCAGAATGGGCCAGATAACACATGCCTTGGTTACATCCTGTTTTAATTGTTGTCATGTGGTTATCTGGCTGCCTTTGAAAAGTACTCAAAAACTTCAGTTGGTCCAAAGAACTGAAGCCAGATTGTTAACTGGGGCTGGCTTTAGGAAGCATACCCCTGTTACATCAGTGTCACTGGCTGCTGGTCTGTTGCAAGGTTCAATTCAAAGTGCTGGTTTTAACTGATAAAGCCCTGTATGGCATGGGTCGAGGTTACTTGAAGGTCCATATTACCTTTTATAAGCCCATTAGAGCTGTACGATCATCTGGAGAGGCCTATCTTTCTTTTCCACTACCTTTCCAGGCTCACTTGGGGCCTAAGCAGATGGGGCAGGATAGCACAGGGTGAGCTGTGTTGGCATGGGGACAGGTGGGTGTTCACACACCTGTTCCCACAACAACCTAGGACACAGGGCTGCTCCTTACCTTGCCAGCATGGGAACCATCTGAGAAGCCCCCGTCACCCTGTTTAACATGGAAACAGGGCGCCTAGCTGTACCCATATGGACAGGCACCTGATTCTATGTCAGACAGGGTAGCTTCTCAAATGGTTTGCATGCTGGCGAGGCAAGGAGCATGGGGAAGCTGTCAGAACAACTGGTTTTGCCAATGAGTTTCTTAGAAATTGCACACAAAACCAGGGCTGGTTTACTCTGGGTCAAACTAGATCCTCTGTATCTGCATCTGTACTAGTGAGATTGGCCCCAATCCTGCCATGGGGGTTTCAGCATGTGTCATCTAAATTTGATGACACAAGGCCAGCAGGTGACCCAGGGCATTTCTACTGTGCAGACTAGCACTTGGTAGAAAACAAGGGACAGGGCCTGAGGCCTGAAGTGCACAGGCCAAAGGAAGCAGATTCTGGCTGCTTTGGGGATATGGCATGTAGATGGCGCGCGCGCGCGCACACACACACACACACCTCAAAGTGTCTGGAAGCTACTCCAGCACTGTGGTCCAGCCCTTTATACCAGATGAATAGGGAGCTGGAATAATATGGCTGTTGGTGGCAGCCAGCCTGGAACAGTGATGGAGGCCGCTTCTGGCAGACCATCTGCTTTGCCCCTTAGAATCAACAAACCATAGAGTTGGAAAAGACCTCAAGGGCCATGAAGTCCAACCTGCTGCCAAAGCACCCCCAACAGAAGGCCATCCAATATTTGTTTAAAAAAATTGAAAGAAGGAGACTCCACCACACTCCAAGGGAGTGTGTTCCACTGTTAGATTGCTCCATCCTCAATATGACACCCTTTCAAATATATAAACAGGACTATTATATCACCTCTTAACTAGTGATGTGAAATGACAGAATAATTCTTCTTGTGCCTGAAGAATGGTGGGAAATAAAATTACTTTTCTCTCTGCATGAAAAGTGTGAGATAATTACAATTTCTTGTCCCTCACAATGGCCAGTGCTTAGCCATTCCAATCACAGGCAAGACATTTCTTTTGAAGCTTGTTCATTTGCTTTATGACATCATGGCAATAAAACCACAGGGGTGCAAGAGGGTGTGACTTTTCACACACTAGTGAAGGTAAAGCTTCTTGCCAATGAGGTGTTGATATTTAGTTTTGCCTACAAATCCTATGGCTATCCTAGAAGGGAGTTTGTAGGAGCTGTTGTCAAAACTTTTAACATGCTCTAATTTTCTCTACCCTTCACTCTTCAGCACATACACTGTACTGAACTGAGCTACAGGGTCCAGATATTGTTGGACTGCAAGTTCCAGCAGCCCCTAGCTGGTGTAGCTAATGCTGAGAAATGCTGGGAGCTGCAGTCCAACAACATCTGGAGCTTGGAAGCTATTCAGGATCAGTAAACCCTGGTTAGTACTTGGTTGGGAGACCACCAGGGAATAATACTAGGTGCTGCAGGTTAGCTTTCAGAAGAAGGAACTGAAAAAAAATCACCTTTGAGGATTTTTCACCTAAGGAAACCCTAGGAAATTCATAGGCTCCCCATACGTTCATAGGCTTCTTGAAGGTGCAAGAGTTGGAAGGGACCCCCAAGACCATCCAGTCCAAGCCTCTTCTGCCATGCAGTAATACATAGAATCCTAGAGTTGGAAGGGCCCACCAAGGACCATCCAGTCCAAACCCCTTCTGCCATGTGGGAATACACAGAATGCTAGAGTTGGAAGGGGAGACCCAAATGTCATAAACCATATGTATATAATGTCGGCACATGCATCTTCAACTAGCACAGCTTCCATGATCTGGATGTTGTTGGACTATAGCTCACAGCATTTCTCAGCATTGGCTACACCAGCTACAGGTTGCTGGGACTTGCAATCTAACAATACCTGGGCAATGGCAATGATGCCATTGTTCACGTTCAAGATGAAGTTCCAGTGGTTGCAAATTTGCAGCCACTTTACACAGAAATCTTGAGAAGGAGTCATGGGTATCATTTTGGGTGGAGATAGAAGCTATCCACCTTATTGTAACATGTGGCTCTCCAGGTATTGTTAGCTTGCAAGTCCCAGCATCCTCTAGCTGGCATAGACAATGCTGAGAAATGCTGGGCGCTATAGTCCAACAACATCCGTATCAAGGAAGCTGTGCTAGTTGAAGGTGCGTGTGCAGACACCACACACACACATGCTCAATGGCCTTGGGAGTCCCTTCCAACTCTAGGATTCTGTGTATTCCTGCATGGCAGAAGAGATTTGGACTAGATGGCCTTGGGGGTATCTTCCAACTCTAAGATTCTATGTATTTTTGCATGGTCAATGGAGGTTGGGCTGTATGGCCCTTGGGGGTCTCTTCCAACACTAGCATTCTACATATTTCTGCATGGCAGAAGGGGCTTGGACTAGATGGCCCTTCGGTGTCCTTTCCAACTCTAGGATACTGTGTATTCCCACATGGCAGAAGAGGGTTAGTCTGGATGGCCCATGGAGATTCCTTCCAACTCCAAGATTCTATATATTCCTCCATGACCAAAGGAGTTTGAGCTGGATGCCCCTTGGGGTCCCTTCCAACTCTAGGATCCTATGTAAAATGCAAGCAGTGCTCCCTTTGCCCCTCTGGGTGCTACAAAGCCAGATATCTAATGCTACAGGGCCAGATATCTGGCTACAGGGGCTGCAGAAATAACAAAGTGTGTGTGTGTGTGTGCACGCATGCACACATGCATGCATGTGCATGTGTGTGTATATGTGTATGCACACACATGCGCCTTCAAGAAGCCCATGAATGTATGGGGAGCCTGTAAATTTCTTAGGGTTTTCTTAGGAGAGGAATCCTTAAAAGTGATTTAGCCTGTTCCTTCCTCTGAAAGCTAGCCTACAGCACCTAGTATTATTCTCTGGTGGTCTCCCATCCAAGTACTAACCAGGGCTGACTGTCTCTGCATAACTTCCAAGATTCAGATGTTGTTGGGCTGAAGCCCCCAGCCAAATGGGAATCCTGTCATTGCAAAAACTACACAATTTCAACATCTCATTGGCAAGGCAGCTTTGTATGTGGCTTGAGTGTGAAAAATAGCACACTCTTGCACTTATGGCAATAATGCCATAAAACAATAAAACAATTTGGAACAACAAACCTCAAAAGAAATTTCCTTGCCCTTTTACTTCCTTTGCAATCAAACCAGGTGAAAATTCTCACTCCTATGCAATCATGTGGCAAATTTCTTGGCTTGTACTTATAACAATTAAAGGGGCCAAGAAATCACCAATTCACGTCTTTAGTGAACCATGATGCATATTTGTCACATCACTACACTTAACCTTTCCTTCTCTAGGGTGAACATACCCAGCTCCCTAAATTGCTCCTCATAGGACATAGTTTCCAGACACTTCTCCATTTTGGTTATCCATTCTCGACACCCTCCAGCTTGTCAATATCCCTCTTGAGTTTTGGTGACCAGAACTGGACATAGTATTCCAGGTGGGGTCTGACTAAAGTGCCACTATTACATCCCTCAATCTAGACACTACACTTGTATTAATGCAGCCTAGAATTCCATTGGCTTTTTAGCAGCTGCATCACACTGTTGACTCATGTTCAACTTGTGGTCTACTAAGACTCCTAGATCCATTTCACATATAGTCTTAAACCAAGTGTCCCCCATCCTATATTGATGCATTTCATTTTTTATTGCCTAAATGCAATACCTAACATTTCTCCCTGTTGCAATTCAGTTTGTTAGCTTTGGCCCAACTTTCTAATCTATTAAGGTCATTTTGAATTTTGATCCTCTCCTCTGGGGTATTAGCTACTCCTCCAAATTTGGTGTCATCTGTAAATTTGATAAACATGCCCTCTATTCTTTTGTCCAAGTCATTAATAAAGATGTTGAATCGCACTGGGCCCAGCACAGAACCCTGTGGTACCTCACTGGACACTTCTCTTCAAGATGAAGAGGTGCCATTACTGAGCACCCTTTGGATTCAGATGGTCAACCAATTATAAATCCACCTAAGAGTTGCATTGTCTAGCCCACATTTTACTAGTTTGCAAGAATATCATGGGGGATTTTGTCAAAGGCCTTACTGAAATCAAGATATGCTATGTCTACAGCATCTACCAAGCTGGTAATTTTTTCAACAACAACAACAAAAAAAAAGAAATCAGATTAGTCTGACATGACTTGTTTTGAGACACTTTTTGTGATATGCTGCATCCATAGCATTCCCTTCATCTACCATGCTGGTAGATAATGGTGGTGTGATTGGCATTCTCTCTCAGAACTTGAGAGAGGATTGTCACAGCATAGGATGATTGCAGCCTATTTATGTTTTGTAAACAGAATGAAACTACACTTTTGAAAAGGGGGGTTTCAGGGGGCTTAGTGACCCAGTGCCAGAACCTAATGTCCAGTGGGAGAGAAAGGAAGATCCTTTGTGGAGACAGCTGGGTGTGACTGTTTCTGATGCAGGTTGTTAGAGCAACTCACAGCCTCATTTCTGCAGTTTTGGCAAAAGCAGTAGTGCCACTTTTTAAAGGCAAGGGTGGGACAGATATATTATGGATTATAATATTACCCATTGCAATGAGGGACCTAAATCTCTCTGCAATGACTGGTTTTAACAACATGGATGACAGGGTGATTGTCAGTAAATCAGTAATTAATCAACTGGAGAAAAACAAAATTCATCAAACTTATGTGCTGAAAAATTATGTGCTAATTAAACTGAAAACTGATTTTCCAAGGTATACATTTTCATAATTTGGATATGTATAAAAATTGGCTTTATATACATAAGAATTTAAAAGTTATAAAAGATAGAGAAAGTGAATGAACTGAGTGAAGATGTGGAGAGGTGATGGGGTGGTGGTGAAAGTGCAGCAATGGAAAGCCAGATGGAGGGAAAATAAAAGGAAGGCATTGAGATAATTCATGAGAGGGGTATTTAAAATTTGAACTGTAAAGTAAAAGATATTAAGTATCTAAAAAGACAGTGAAAGTGAAAGAACTGAGTAATTAAAATAAGTGAAGTAATTAAAATAAGTGAAGAAACATTGCTGGGAGGTGGGTGGGTGGGTGGGTAGAAAGCTGAGTGGGAGAAAGCCAGACAGAGAGAAAGTGGTTCAGAAGAGTTTTGAGACAATTTAAAACAGTAGGAACTGAACTAAAAAGTAAGAGGATATTGATAATGGATGAAGTTACTGGACAAAAATAAAAGATACAATAAACAAAAGCAGGAAAATATGGACATTTCAAAGGACAGTGTGAAGCAGCAGGGGAAGGGATAGTGAAAGCAAGACTCTTCAGGGAGGAGAAAGAGAGGAAGAAACTGAATATTACAGCAAAGAGGAAATATCCTGAGATAGTCATGTTTGATTTATAATTCCTAGTTTAATTAATAAAGACAGTAACATTGTTTAGTAATTCAATATTTTTGCAGTAATTCATTGTCTGAGTTAAATAAGTAACTCAATAAAAATGAGTCAAGTAATTGATTAAGTACAGACTGCCAGAAATAATGCAACTTGAGGCTCCTTTAACTGTCCTGGATGAGTGCTAGGGAATCATGGGAATTGTATTTTTTTCTGGGACATTGAGCCTTCTCTGTCAGAGAGCTCTGGGGCCACAATGAGCTACAATCCCCATAATTCCTTAGCACTGAGCCAAGACAGTTAAAGTGGCCTCAAGCTGCATTTTTTTCTGGCAGTCTGTAAAGGCCCTAAGATAAGGCTATTAGGATATCCAATTAGAAAAAGTGTAGAAACAATATTCATATTGTATTCTGGTAGATAATCCTAAATTCCCTAAGCAAATTTATTATATTATTTAGAGAGAAGCCACTCTAAGGCCACCTAAGGCAGCCTGAAGCTGCCGGCAAAAGTAACAGTGAAAATCTGCCTCCTGCTGGCAGCCCATTTGGGACCTAGGTGGCAGCCCTCTTTCAGAGCAGCCCTCATTCAGTCACCACGATCCCAGGCCAATTGGGGGCCGATCATGGTTAGAGCTGCCAAAGGCTGCTCCAAGCCACCCATTTGTTTGAACCCTAAGTGCATCTACTTTGATAAGACAAGGTCAGGTCTGAAAATATATTATTTTTTTGGGGGGGGGGGGCATTCTCCCTGTGTCTGGGTGTACAATTAATTCTAGCCTACTATATCATGGTGTTTAGCTTAATTCTTAACTTAGTACAGATAGAATAAGAACACCATCTACTGCTTATAGTATAAAATTGAACATTTTAAAAATTGGATTTACTTTATTGATCTTTCTTCTATTGGTTTCTCTTAATTGATATAGCTATTATTGACATTTCAAGCTTTTATTACTGATACAAACTATTGGTTAATGTAACAAATATTTACAGATACTACAAATACTATCATAAATTGTTTTCAGATAAATTCATAACCTTAAGGAATTTCTATTTTTGAGACTGAGAACATGGCTTCTGGCACCAGAAAAGGAATTGCTCAGTCCTAGACACAGTCTTCACACAGAAAGCCATCATTGAAAATGTCAATGAAGTCCATGGATACAAACATGCTACTTTTAGAGGAGATGAAGAAGCTGAGATGAGAGATGATATAGAACAATTACAGGAAAAAATAACTTTTAATGCTATAAAGAAGTTTGAGAGTTTTGGAGAGAAACAAGAGCCAGCAAGCAAGGCCATTTTTAAAAAATCAACACAGATATAAAAGACCTTATAGAGAAAACTAAAGGATTGAAAAAAATATACTGAAAGACTAGAAATGATGAGAACTGAGTCTGAACACTTTAATGGAAATAAAACCTAGAAGTAAATGTATCAAAATTCAAGACCCAGATTATCTCTAGATGAGAATCAATTAATTAGATAGATCCAGACATTAACAAAATTTATAGGTTGGCCAACAAAATAACTGGATTCTGAAACTAATAAATTGTTCAGAATAGATTCTTGGGTTGCAAGAAAAAAGAAGATACCAAGGGATATTGTTTGTTTGTTTTTTGTTGTTGTTGTTGTTGTTTGTAAGAGAAGGCATTAAGTACATTATCTTACAACAAAATTTCAAAGAGAAATTTAAAATTTAGGAGAAAGAAATTAAAATCTTCAAGGATATTCCTGCACAAGTTTTGAGGAAAACAAGAGATTATAGCTTTCTGACAAGTATATTAAAAGAAAAAGGGATTGCTTATAGATGGGAGAAACTGAAGACTTATCATTATGGCTCTGTCAAAGAATATATATATTAAAAACTGTGATCAAAGCAAAAGACTTCATGAAGAAGAACTTGGAAAGGAAAAGACAAATAATTACCAGAAAGCAGGGGAAGGTAAAGAACAAAGAATAAAGTCTAATTTTCAACTATGGGAAGAAAGGAAGGAACAGGACTCAGTAGAAGAACCAGAAAGAGAACAAGAAGGCCAGGTCTCAGATCAGGAAGCAGCAGCTTGGAATTGGAATAAGCAGACAAATAGATAAATATAATTATTTTCTTGTGAAATGAATCAGAAATTATTATCATGAAACATCAAAGGTCTCAACTCTCCTCTTAAAAGACATTGATTTTTTTCATTATTTAGAAAATCAAAGGGCAGATGAGACCCCAAATTTTTGAAGAACTATAAATTAGGAAAAGCCTTCATATTAGCATTGGATAAAAAGAAAAATGGGGTCATCATTTATGTCAGTAAGTTCACAGATACAGAATTACTTAGAGACACAGAGAGATGTTATTTTGGAATAAGAGTTCAAATTCAAGATGTACAAATAACAATAATGGGAGTATATGCTCCCTTGGACAATAAAAGTGAACCTTATAGAAAGCTTTCTAAAAACAAATTATCAAAAAGAAACATAAAGAAATAATACTGATGAGAGACTGGAATGGGATAATCGATCCCACAATAGACAGAAAGTTGAAATTAAGAAAAGTGAAGGTAAATGTCCAAAATCTTTTTTTGATATGATGGACGATCTCACTCATATGGATGTATGGAGACATTTACGTGCTCAAGAGAAAAATTATATATTTTATTTAGAAAGGCATTGAACATGGTCAAGGATAGATATGTTTTTGGCAACTAAATCTCTTAACAAAAACTATGGAAATCCCAACTAAAAGAGGTTCAGACCACAATTCAATTAATATTAAACAATTAAAAATATGAATACATTTGGAAGCTTAAGGATGCATTGATCAAAGATAAAAAAAATAATTCAGAAAGCTAAATCCAATTGAAGCAATACTTTGAATAAAATATGAATAAAGGTACCCCTATCAATGTGGTCTGGGAGGCAAGCAAAGCTGTAATGTGTGAATTTTTTTTTCCAAAAAGATGTGGAAAGAAAAAGAAAATGAAAGAAAATGAAAAGAAAATATTGGCTAAAATAAAGGAAAAAGAGAAAGAACTAAAATTGAAAAATCGCATTATAAGAAATGAAATCAAAGCTCTACAAAAATTTGAAATGTCAGTGGAAATTTAACTAAAATTGAAATTTGGAAAACAGTGTTTCTTTGGACACAGGAATAAAGCAGGAATGTGATTTCATACAAACTGAGGAAAGAGAAGGAAAAAAGAGTAATAAATGAAGTGAAAGAAAAAGAGAAAACATATACTCAATAAAACAAAATTTATTCATTCTTTACAATTACTATACTAAACATTTTAATCAAGATATGTTGCCAAAGGGGAAAAAATAAAAAAAATCAGAAATATCAAAATGGGAAGATATCCCACAAATTTCAGCATCCCAAAAGTAAAATTTGAACAGATGAATTATGATGGAAGAGATAGTAGGTGTTATAAAAAAAACTGGACAAAGCACCAGACCCGGATGGGTTTACTGAACCATATTACAAAGTGTTCAAAGATAGCACAAAAAGTTGAATGAAATTAAGATACCCAGAGTCTTGGGGTAAAGCAAATATTTCATTAATTCCCAAAGAAGGCAAGAACACAACCAATATGAAGAATTATAGAACAAAACATATCACTTAATGTAAAAGAAATTGAGAATGATATTTCTGGAAACTGAGAAAGCTTTTATGATAGATTTTTTAAATAAGATGAATTTAGGATCAATTTTATAAATTGGATTAAAGGTATTTATAAGAACTAATCTGCTCAAATTATAATAAATTAAACCTCGTGAAAATTAAAAAGTACAAGAAAAGGGTGCCCACTGTCTTTTCTACTATTTATTTAAAAAGTTCAAGATGATTAATATGAAGATAAGGAGAGATTCTAACATTGAAGGAGTGAATACACAAGATCAAAATTACAAACTTAAAGCCTTTGCAGACAATTTGATCATCTTTTTAGAAGGCCTGAAATCAAGTATAAAAAGGTTAGTGGAGATACGGGACAAATTCAGAGGCCTAACAGGTGTGAAAAATCATTTTCAAAAAACAGTGGTGATTATGAAAAATCTATCTGGAAAGCAGGAGTTGGAAATGATAGAATTATTGAACTTAATAGCTGAAAATAAAGTTAAATATTTAGGAATTATATTAACAAAGCACAATATATATTTGTTAAGCAACAGTTATATCAAAACATGGAATCAAATTAAAGAACTCTTTCAAAAATGGAATGAACAAAACTCATCAAGGGCTTGAGATAACAGTCAAACCATTATACAGGGAACAAGATACCAGGATGTATGACTAAAGAACTTTCAATGGAGCTAAGTTTTAAACAGGAGATGTATAAGAATTGGAAAAAGGGGGAAATCACCAAAGAGGAATTCAAGCTATTAGCTAGCATATGTATGGGTAAAGTCAGAAAGGCTAAAGTGCAGAATGAGCTCAGGTGTGTTAGAGAGACTGAGAATAATAAAAAGAGCTTTTGGGGTATGTCTGTAGTAAAAGGAAGAAGAAGGAAATGGGGAAAGATAAAAGGCAGAAATAATCAATACCTTCTTTGTCTCAGTCTCTGAAAAGGGTGCTCAAACTAAGGAAAATGGAAAAGGGAATATAATAGGGCAAATGCAGTAAAAATAAGTAAAGAGTATGGTAATATCTAATTAATCTAAATGAATTTAAATACCCAAGACCAGATGAACCACATCTGAGGGTATTAAAAGAACTGGCAAATGTAATCTCAGAGCCATTGGCAATAATCTTTGAGAATTCCTGGAGAACAGGAGAAGTCACAGCAGACTGGAGGAGGGCAAATGTTGCCCCCCCTCTTCAAAAAGGAAAAAAAGAGGATCCCAACAATTATCACCCAATTATTCTAACATCAATACCAGGAAAAATTCTAGAACAGTTCATTAAACAGAGAGTCTGTGAACATTTAGAAGGGAATGCCATAATCACTAAAAGTCAACATGGATTTCTCAAAAACAAGTCATGCCAGACTAATCTGATCTCTTTTTTTAAATAAAATTACCAGCTTGGTAGATTAAGGGAATGCAGTATCCATAGCATGTCTTGATTTCAGTAAGGCTTTTGACAAGGTCCTCCATGATATTCTTGCAAACAAGATAGTAAAATGTGGGCTAGACAATGCAACTGTTAGGTGGATTTGTAATTGGCAGACTCACCAAACCCAAAGGGTGCTCAGCAATGGCTCCTCTTCATCCTGGAGAGAAGCGACCAGTGGTGTGCCACAGGGTTCTGTCCTGGGCCCAATACTATTCAACATCTTTATCAATGATTTGGATGAAGGAATAGGGGGCATGCTTCTCAAATTTGTAGATGACACCAAATTAGAAGGAATAGCTAATACACAAGAAGACAGGATGAAAATTTAGAATGACCTTAATACAGGGGTAGGCAACCTTTCCCCTTTAAGGGCTGAGGGACTTCAGCTCCTAGAAGCCTCAGCCATGTTGGCCAATAGTCCCATGTTGGCCAATAGCTCCTGGAATTCTGGGAGCTGAAGTCCCTCGGCCCTTAAAGGGGAAAGGTTGCCTACCCCTGCCTTAATAGATTAGAAAACTGGGCCAAAGCTAACAAAATGAATTTCAACACAGAGAAATGTAAGTTACTGCACTTAGGGCAAAAAAATGAAATGCATAGATATAAAATGGGAGACACCTAGCTTAACGAGACTACTTGTGAAAGGGATCTAGGAGTCCTAGTAGACCACAAGTTGAACATAGTCAACATTGTGATGCCGTAGCTAAAAAGGCCAATGCAATTTTAGGCTGCATTAATAGAAGTATAGTATCTAGATCAAGAGAAGTAATAGTGCCACTGTATTCTGCTTTGGTCAGGCCCCACCTAGAATATTATTTCCAGTTCTGGGCAGCACAATTCAAAAAGGATGTTGAAAAACTGGAGCGTGTCTAGAGTAAGGCGACTAAAATGGTGAAGGGTCTGGAAACCATGCCCTACGAGGAATGACTTAGGGAATGAGGTATGTTTAGCTTGGAGAAGAGACAGTTAAGAGGGGATATGATAGCCCTCTTTAAATATTTGAAGGATGTCATATTGAGGAGGGTGCTAGCTTGTTTTCTGCTGCTCCAGAGAACAGGACTCAGAACAATGGATGCAAGCTACAGGAAAAGAGATTCCACCTCAACATTAGGAGGAACTTCCTGAGAGTGAGAGCTGTTCAACAGTCGAACACACTTTTTCAGAGTGTGGTGGAGTCTCCTTCTTTGGAGGTCTTTAAATAGAGGATGGATGACCTTCTGTTGGGGATGCTTTGATTTTGAGTTCCTGCATGGCAGGGGGTTGGACTGGATGGCCCTTGTGGTCTCTTCCAACTCTATGATTCTATGACTGCAAAGAATCTTGTTTTCAAGTTACAAACATGAGCACACTCTTTGAAAAAAGTACAATCATGCACACACACACCCTCACATGCCCCCTTCACCCCATGCCTCCATTGGACTGTCTGGTTTGTGTACAGTCCATCCTTGGTAGTGTGGTGTGTGATACAGTGTGATGCCGCAGCGAACAATGTGATGCCACAGCTAAAAAGACCAATGTAATTTTAGGCTGGATGCCCATCTGTCGGGGATGCTTTGATTTTGAGTTCCTGCATGGTAGGGGGTTGGACTAGATGGCCCTTGTGGTCTCTTCCAACTTTATGATTCTATGATTCTGTGACAGTAAAAATAACATAGTTCAAGACCAGGAAGGAATAAAAAGACGTTGGATGCAATACACAGAAGAACTAAACAAAAGAATTGACAAAATGAAGCGAAGAGCCATATGAAGATGAACCCCAAATTCTAAAAACTGGGGTAGAAGCTACAATAAAAGAATTGGCAAAAAACAAGACTCCAGGAACAGATGACATACCAATAGAACTGTTGCAATCTCCACTGACAGAGTCAACTCTAGTGCTATCCAACATGTCAACAGATATGGAAATATGGAATATGATATTCTGTGCCTGTTGTTAACCTAGGATCCTTAGAACACAGCAGCAGACTTTGCCTCCTCCAGCTGCCTTGGACGGTCACTCACTTGTGACTTCGCAATCTCCTTTGCTTCTAGAGCCTGTGAGAGTCATGTCATCTCTGGCTAAATCCACCAGCTGGACTTTATCAGTCACTGCTGCAGTCCAAAAAAGCTGGGGCTAACTAACCTCTCCTGCTTCTTCATACTAAGATTATGTGCCATCTGCCTCTTATCCTTCCTACACTTCTCTAGTTTCTTCTCTCACTCCCAAAGCAACCTATGCTTTCCTGGCTCTCATGCCTCAATTCCTTGAGCTGACCCCAAAGGTCTGCAATAAGTGCTTCCTAATCTTAATTTAGGGCCTTTGCAGACTGCCAGAAATAGTGCAAATTGAGTCCACTTTAAGGGTTAGGGTTAGTGCTAGGGAATCATGGGAATTGTGTTTTGTTTTTTTTTCTGAGACATTGAGCCTTCTCTGTCAGAGAGCTCTGGTGCCACAATAAACTACAGTTCCCATGATACCCTAACCCTAACCCTTAAAATGGACTCAATTTGCACTGTTTCTGGCAGTCTGCAAAGGCCCTTTGTTCCTGTAAATCTGCAATAGGTTTTTGCATTCCCAAGCCATAGCTCCTGATTTTGGCTATCTATCAAGTTTATATCCACAAAAATATTCAGAAAACCCTCAACAAAGCTCAAATTACACATTCTTGACCATTTTGAAATGTCCAGAATGCAATATGGACTTGCCTCAATTCATAATCAACATCCAAAGCTTATCTTTCTTTGTGCTAGTACAAAACACTGACCCCACTGCCTTTTTGCCAAATGAAAACCACTGGGAAGACTGGAAATCACCTTCCAATCAATATGGAACACTTTTAGTTGAATTTCCACCCAAAACACGCATGTGTGTGTGTGTTCAAGTATTACTTTCTGGCACATGTGTACTTAACACATGTTCCCTGCCCACACCAAAAATATTAAGAGCAGTGCACTGGATTGTATTGATTGGGGGGGGGGGACCTCTTCCCAGCACTCTGTAGGATCTTGCAGGCTGAAAGCTTTAGAAATGGACAATTGACCAAAGTGACTCCAACTAAAAATGAGGTAGAAGGACAACCTGATTTTGAGGAAAAACAATGGTCTCTTTATTAAAAAGACTGCAAAAGACAGCAGCAGAAACCAACCAAGTAGTCTATATCCAATACAATCTTTTCCTCAAAATATGAGAGGGGAGAGCAAGAATGCAGTACAACTAATAACAGGAATCACATAATTTAATAAATCACCAAGATACTGAAGTTAATGCTTAATTTACACAAGACAGAAGTAAAGAACAACTACATTAATCAACATCATGATCTGACATGATAGTCAGAATTGTAAGGATGAGAAGTTTATGTTTAGATACATTGAATATTAGACATATGATGTTTTATGAAAAGGAAAGTATATTTATATATTAATTAACGGGACAGCAAAATATGTGATAACATATCTGACATATATCTGTTGATGTTATATATGGGAAGAGACAGCATGGAAAACCTTCTAACCAATCTAAGTGGGGAAGCAGACAGGCGGCCGTGGGCCACCCCGGGAAGCTGCGCCGCGGGGCCGAGGTATCCCCACACCTCGGCCCCACAGTGCAGCTTTGCCGCCCCTGGAAGGAGCGCTAAAATAGTGCTCCTTCCACAAGTCACCGAGGCTGGCGGCGCACCTTTGGCGACTCTTCCACCACAGCGTGTGCAAACGCTGCGGCGGGAAGACATCGTCAGAGCGCCGGCCATGCGGAGGGGCCGGTGCTCCAATGATGCCTTCAGGAAGGGGTTGGGGCACCCACCGTGCAGCTGCCCCTCCCCTTCCTTGCCCCCAAAATGGCCCTTTTAGCCGTCTGCTTCCCCCCTAAGCAAGTTTGAGCTAAGCTTAAGGTGCTACAGGCTAAAATGGATTTTCTCACCTTCTAAAGTGAAGATGATAACTGGAGACTGGGAAGGTCAGAGAGAGGGGGTTTCAAGAGAGGGGAGGTGAAAGAGAGATATTCTCTCTATGTGTCTGTTAAGCAGTTAAGCTCTGATTGCTCTCAACCCGTCAGCAAGATGGATAAGGAAATTTCAAATCTTGCTGTTTAAAATGAGGCTTGGCTTTTCCAAGATTGACAAAGGGTCCAGGAAAACATCAGTAGCCCTAGCTTGTCCATTATGAATGCATTAAACTCTGGTAAAAGAAAGCTTTTCTAGCTTATGCATCAAAATCTAATATTCATATTTATTTATTATAATTGGTTACAATGTCCCTAAATCCTTTGTAATACTCAGGAATTTCATGTCAGATGCACAAGATAGCAAAGCAGACTTGTGAATATTTGCATTTGAATTATTAGTATTAATATTATTAGTATCCCCAAAATTCTTCATAAAAGGTCAAGGTAACAAAGTAACCATATTTTAGCATTATGAGAACATGTCTAGTTTTCCCAAGCTTTTGAACCCACTCTCCTCCTCCAGTCTAATTTCTAAGGAGAAAGTAGAAATTTCCACTTCTGTTTGTTGTCAACCTGAGATCAGTGTGCTGAGTTACTTTTATTTTGATTTAGTGAAACCAAGCCAGCTTTAGAGAAAATATTTTGATGTTGGATTGTTCACACTAACCAGATTCAAACATTTCTGCAAACTGCAGTCAGCCAAAAACTTCATGGCTACTCAAGAAAGAGATGAGAATGTGAGAACCTGGCAGGATGTTGGGCTCATTTTCATAATAACAAATTACAATTTAGCATTACAGCCATACTGAGCCACAGTGGAAGGTTTTCTTCAGAAACTGAAAGTATGAAGCCACAAATGTGAATGAGACACCTCATGGATATCAATTTCACTGAAAGCAAAATGAGTAGTATATAAGGAGTAAAACATTTGCTCCTGCTCTGAAAACAAGTATAACACTATGAGAATGCTATACTGTTAGAACTAAAGTTAGATGGTTTTTAATATAATCAATCCATCTCAACTGTAAAAAGATATTTGCAGAGATGTCATTGTTCTGACAGTATTTTCATTGCAAATCAGTCCATGATTGATTAATTGATTATAATGTATTTTCCTCCTAAGAGTAAATATATTGGACAATGCATTTGCTGCTGTATTTGATGTGAGAAAATTCAAATATATATATATGTGCATTATCAGTAACCAGGATATTTATTAATGAAAATAACATGGAATACAGCTGAGCCTGTTCTGATATATGCTTTTTCCTGATATGAGGGAAATGACAAATGTACTTTTCACTTCTTTACCCAATGATATCCTAGTTCAATAAATGTTTCATGCAGATATAGGATGCAGCCAGAATTCTGAAATAGAGAATCAACAAGGGGGGGGGGCTCATTTTTTTTTTCCAGACCTGAAAGCTATAAATGCTGTTTTGCCAATGATCTTGTCTGAAGAACTGGCAAAGGACATTTTTAATCTGGCCCTTAGGTTCAATCTTGATTATCTCCTCTTTATTTAGAGTTAGCAGGCATGGGCAGTGCTGGTGGGGATTGTGTATCCATATCTTCCATGGTCTGTTCTGGCTCCAAACCTGAGTTAAACCAGCAGATTCAGACTTTACACATTAGGAATTGGTGGCAAGGCAAGGAGCCTGAAGCTGATGTGAGTTTTAAAACTGTATCTGTTAATGTTTTAAAGCCACTTTGAGCCTTAGACTAGGGAAAAGGTGGGATATGAAAAGAGGCGGCAAGAGTAATAGTAGTCCAAAACATCTCCCAGGCTGGAGGGATAGAAGGAGGGATGTGTGTAGTAGATGAGGATAATATGATTGTGTTCAGAGGGGCGGGGTATTAAATAAAAATTATTATTATTATATTATAAAGATGCTAGGTTTTGTGAGCAGCTTTTTAGTTTCCATTCACTTTTTACCTCTTCTGTGTCATGACTTCTATGTCATGAAATGCAAGCAAACTTAAAAACAAACCATTTGCCAAGAAACATAGGTCAGAAACGACTTGAAGATACACAGCAACAAACAACAAGCCCTTCTAAATAGGAGCAAAACTGCTACTTGTAAAAGACCAGATAGTGCTTGATCTACTCATGCAAGGAGATCCACTATAATCAATGACTAGTAGCTTGATTAAAGTGAACAGGAATGAGCAGTCGGTGTGGAACAGAATCATAGTTCTAATGAATTTCAAGCCAATACTGAAGAGACAGAATGAAGAAACACAATCTGATGAATATTGGTAACCAATGAACTATATACTCAATGCCATCTTTAGAAAGAAGAGATATAGAAAACTATAACTAGGACACGAATACAACACATTAAGCAAATATTGACTTTGCTGAAGCAAAGCTCACCATGCACTGAATTGCAAGGTAAATATTGATTGAAGCCAAAACAACGCTCATATGAAGGGACAAAGAATCTTAACATTGACCAAAACTAAGAGGTGATCAATATATTTATATAAACACATTATTACAAAAATTAATGGTGACATGGTTTTCAAGAGAATCTTGTTTTGTACTTTTTTTAAAAAAAAATCCATTAAGAATGAATTGAGAGATAATTCTATTTAATTATGAATGATTCTGCATGGTAGAGCAGAATGAATATTGTTCAGGCTGGGACCATAGATGACCATGTAAGACGAGGCAGAAACCAAAAACTACATAGTGGAAGACACCAAACAGCACCAAACAGCAGGTCAGGATCCAAAAAGGTAAGTGAAGTGGCAGGATCAAGGAGAAAGCCAAAGGCAAGACAAAAGGGCAAGTATGAAGAAAAATACAAATCACATGTCAGGAGCAAAATACAGCCCAAGACTACAGGGATATTCCAGAACTCAGAAACACTGCATTCAGACAAGGCCCAATTGAAATAGGGAAATATTTCATACTCCTTCTAGCCCACTAAAATCCAATAACTAGCCTAGGGAGGCATTATCCAAGATTGAAAGATTATTGTTGTTGACTGTCCTTGAATTGACCTCAACTCATGGTGACCCTGTGGATGAGACATCTCCAAGACTCTATGCTTAGGTCTTGTAGATTCATGGCCATGTCCTCCCCAATTGAGTCTAGCAGTCTGGTGTGTGGACTTACTCTCCTTCTACCCTGCTGTCTGCACGCCCCACTCCTAAGGTATCCCTGGCAGTCTCCCATCAAATACTAACCAGGCTGACTGTATAGCTTCCAAGATCTGGATATTGTTGAACTGCAGCTCCCAGCATTCCTCAGCATTGGCTACCCTAGTTAGGGGCTGCTGGAACTTGCAGTCCAACAAGAGCTGGACTCCATAATTCCACTGAATTCAGTGCATTATAGTATGAGCTGAAGAGAGCAGGATAAAGAGAGAGGGAAATAGAGTTTGGATAAATTTTGAACTACAGCTCCCATAATCCCCCTTCCAACTATAGGACTTGCAATCAAAACTGATCCCATCTTGTCTTCTTAATTCTATCTTTCTCATAAACTATACCAAGTTACCTCTCCCCTCTCTTGTGACATTTTCTGTTTTAGCTTTGACAAATGTGAATCCAGTCATTGTAAAAACAACACATAATTTCAACACCTCATTGGCAAGACAGCTTTCTATACGACTTGCTAGTGTGTGAAAATGCACGCATTCTTGCATCCCTGTGGTTTTATTGTACTGATACCATAAAACAATAAATTTTTAGAGCAACGAATTTCAAAAGGAATTTCCCGCCCTTTTACTTCATTTGCAAGTGAACTATGTGAAAATTCTCACACCTAGGTGATCATGTGGCAAATTTCTCAGCTCATACATAAAACAATTAAAGGGGACGAGAAATCACCAATTCATATCTTTAGCGAACCATGATGAATAATCATCACATCACTAGCTGCAAGACTAGTTCCATGAGAAAGCCTGCTACAGGCTTGGAAAGAGGGTGACCCTGGGATAGAAAAAAGGCAAGAATGTTTTGTTCTATGAGTGAATGTATTCAAACCTGCTCAAAATTTGAATTGTTGTATGCTTTTATTATACTGTGTAATTGTCGTTGCTTCAGTCCTGACAACATATGTTTGTTGTGACTTAGAAGACTGAGGGGCTAAGCAGACGAGTGGCCATGGGCCGCCCCAGGAAGCTGCGCTGCGGGACCGAGGCATCCCCATGCCCCTTTCAGGGGCTTCACTGCCCCTGAAAGGAGCGTTTAATCAGTGCTCCTTTCACAAGTCAATGAAGGTGCACCGCAAAAGGCTGTGGCGCACCTTCGTTGACTCTTCTTCCGCAGCGCGTGCAAACGCTGTGGCGGGAGGTCCTCCTCGGCGCGCCGGCCATGCAGAGGGCCGGATGCTCCGAGGACGACCTCGGGAAGGGGTTGGGGCACTGATTGTGTGGCTGCCCCTCCCCTTCCCTGCCCCCAAGATGGCCCAATAAGCCGTCTGCTTAGGGGGTGAAACCCTATAGATACATGCATCACTGCCACATGGTGTAAGCTCCCATGACTGATGGTGAGGTTTTCCCTTTGCAGACAAAAAATACCTGTACTTCAGAGTAATTCCATCCATCTGGTTTGGTCCTTCATTACTCCTGTCCAGAAAGAACTATAAAGGCTTCCTGCTCAGCCTAAGATTTTTCTTAGTAATCCTCCCTGCTTGAGGAAAAAAAAAAACCTTTGGTTGGGAACTAAATTATGAGGGGTTGCAGATACCCCAGAGGACAGGATCAGAATTTAAAATGATCTTAACAGTTTAGAAACCTGGGCCAAAACTAACAAAATTAATTTCAACAGGGAGAAATGTAGGATACTACATTTCAGCAGTGAAAACAAAATGCACAGATACAGGATGGGTGGCACTTGGGTTACAGGCAGTACCTGTAAGAAGGATCAAGGAGTCTTATTAGATCACAGGCTAAACATGACTCAGCAATGTGATGCAGCAGCTAAGAAAGCAAGTCCAAGGCTGCATCAATAGGATTATGGTGTCTAGATCAAAAGTAATAGTACCACTCTATTCTGCATTGGTCAGACTGCATCTGGAATATTGGGTCCAGTTCTGGGCACCACAATCCCAAAAGGTTGTGAACAAGCAAAATGGTGGAAGTTCTGGAAATCATGCCCTGTGAAAAGTGGCTTAGGGAACTGGGAATGTTTAGCCTGGAGAAGAGATGGTTAAGATATGACATGATAGTCATGTCTAAGTATTTGAAGGGATGTCATATTGAGGATGAAGTAAGCTTATTTTCTGCTGCTCCAGAAACTAGGACATGGAGCAATGGATTCAAGTACAGGAAAAGAGATTATGCCTGATGGTAACAGCTGTTCAGCAATACACCACGTCTCAAAGAGTGGTGGAGTATTCTTGTTTGGAGGTTTTTAAACAAAGGCTAGATGGCCATCTGTTAGAAGTGCTTTGACTGAGTATTCCTGCATGGCAGAGGTTGAACATGGCAGAAGTTGTCTCTTCTAATTCTGTGATTTTGAGATTCTATAATTTTAAGACCCAAAAATGTGTGCAGAACAGCCTGTTTGTCACTGAATCTCATCCAAGCCACACTGCATGTCATCAAGATGCAACTCTTTTCCACAAGGTTTATCTTGAAATTTTAAAGATCTTTCTCTCTCTCTTTCTCTCTCTTTCTCTTTCTCTCTCTCTCCCCCCTTCTTCTTAATTAGCTGGATTTCCCTGCTATGCAAATAGTAAATCCAGTTTTGGTAATGATATCCTTGTATCCAAATAACTGCTCTCTAGAGATGAGAAGGCAAAGGTGCATGATAGGAAAGAAAGCCCTTCTATTGTCTCAAGGCACTTCCTGTCAATCTGATTTAATGATTGTAAAGATCTTTCATCTGACTCATAGATCCAGAGATCCATTCCAAGATGAGAAACTACTGATGGGGGAATGGAGCATATATGATCCCAGGGGTCTTTTTATTACACAAATCTAATGCCTCTTATTTAGAAAATTTAATGCTGCTTCTAGGCCTGCAGTTCCCCTCAGAGAAACTAAATTTCAACTCAGAGTGAACATCACAGTAAAGTGATGTTACAGCCCCCATAGACACTTCAGAGCCATGTAATTTATGAGCTAGAGCTCATATGGAAAGAAGTGAAGATTAGGGTGTGAGGGGAGTGAACTTTGCATTATCTGAATATTATTATAATACAGTAGTCTCTAGTACTGTACTTGCCAAGATGGAACTTTTCTGTATTCTTCACATAATCATAAACCATTCAATGCTATGTGGCTGGCACCATTTTATTCAGAACAAATTCCTCAATGTAATTTAAACAATCAACCAAACTAAATGATAAAGCATTCTCTTTTTCTGAAACACATTACCTCAGACTACTCAGGGTGAGAATGATCTCTTCCAGGTATTTTTTTTAAAAAAAATTAAAAATTAAATCTGAAGTACATCTGTTCAGAGACATGGGACATTCAAATATAAGGAAAACCCCCCCTTTCCCAATTTCCCAGTCTTAAAATTGTAAGGCCCAGAAGGTGGTTCATTCTTTTTAACATTTGTGTTACTCAAAATGCCAGGGGCCCAAAAGGGCATCCACAGTCAATGTTTAATAGGACATATTTTTTTTAGCTCAATTAAAACTGCTGAGAAAGCTTGGAAAAATAAAGTAGGGATCAGGCCTGTGTATACCGGTATACCAGATTTCCAGAGTACAAGGTTCAAATGTACTTTTATTTGTAGATATCAGGGAATCATCATTCACACCAAAGTGTACACACACACACACATGCATTCAAACTAGGTATATAAGTATGATAGCAGATAGCAACTTGAAGGATTCAGGGGGTGATACAGTACGAATTCCAGAAGTGGAGGTTCAAAACAGGGGATTCTGTGGCTTAGCAGCTGCCAGCAATACTGAGAAGTTGTGTGAGACACTGACAGAGTGTCTGTCTGAATCTCCAGCAAGACTGATCTGGGAGTGCCTTGGCAGGCATATTCATAGGACAAAACATATCCCAGGGCAGATTTGGGGATTAAAATTAAATTTCCAGGAGAGAAGAGTGAGAAAGGATCTTTTAAATGACTGGACAATCAGTGCAAATGTCTCTGGATAATGGTATCCTTCAGAGGGGAGTATACTTGGGTTTATGATCATTTGTAAGAACAAGGTCTATCAGCCACCATCACTACTATCAATAAAGGGATTATACAGATTCTGATATTGATTGATCTATCCTTGTCTGTGCTCTTGAGCTTCCCTCCATGCTGAGCCAGTCAGACCTTCTTATATGGTCATGGATGTCCTTATATGGCACAGTTAGTTTCTTGCATTGGGGATGCCTTCTTGGTTATATACCTAAAACATCCTTTTTTATATCAACTTGATATTAAAAAAGAGGAGAGGTGCAGAGGGCCAGACCTTGGGGTAAGAACTGCCCCTTTAATTATTGTTTCAGGATTGGCTAAAACTGGGACAAAAATCTAACACTGGGATTTGTGGATATTGTTAAAAGTGCTGCCTGTCTTTCAGGGCTGGCCCAAACCATTTTGCAACCTGAGGCTGAATTCAAAAATCCCTCAAATTCCACAGGAGCAGCCCAGATCATTGGTTGAACCAACACTGATAACAAGACAGCTTCCCTGTGGCATATATAGTCCTAGTTTCTGTCACCATACTTCCATCTCCTACCCAATGAAATCTACAGACTGATAGCTGGCTCCCTTTACCTATTATGAGGATCTGCCTATTTTGCCCACCCATAGCATGAGATGTATCTTCTTCTTCTTCAACCAGATGTTCCTCAAATACAAGGAGGAAACAGGAAATTTGGATCGTGCTTGATGCCCTACTCTGGATAGCCACACATTCATTTGAAAGTGAATACAGTTATATATGCAGATATATTTTGTCACAACACAAAGAATGTGCTGTATACACACATTGAGCTTGTACAGTTTTAGGCTCCATTCAGACCTTTAGATTAATGCATGGATTTGGGAATGGTAAGAAATTGCTCTCCTCATTCTATATGTACATTCTGCAGAGATTATGGATGTTTCTAAAGAGATATAAGAAAAAGTATTATCAGATTAGTATTTGGTAGTTGTATAAATAGCCCTCTCAAGTTTCAGTTTGTGAGACACCTAAATTCTGTCCAAACCAAGGTGGTGGTGGGGTGGGTGTTTCTAGAGATTCCTGATTTACCAACCCATGTGTCTATCCTGAACTCTTATGAGAGATTCAAGGTTAAGCTTGCTCCTTTTGAGCAAAAGAGGGACACTAATTATTTGTTGCTATGCTGTTAGCTGTTACCTTTAACATGCTCCACAAACATAGTTATTTTACGTAATTTCTGCAGACTATAGCAGGAGTCAGGTCTCATGGCAGAATCTGACATGCATTACTCTGGCAGCTGGAAATTGATTTCAGTGTGCTTTTTGTGAAAAAACCAAGCCAGCTGTGCCTCTCTCAGGAGAATATATATTCTTTCCCTGGAGAAGGAGAGACACAGCTGCATGGTTCTTCTAATGTATCCTCCTGCCAGATGATCCCGAGAGCCCAAATTCTACAGGGAGATCCCTTAGGATGATGGTGCTGATGGTGCAACATTCAGCATTCTGCTGCAAATTGGATGCCCTGAAATTATATCAAAGCCCTATTTATTTCAGTAAGATATATTCCAAGAAAGTTCTGTGCTGAGAAATCTGTCAATTAGCAGGAGGATGGCTATCTATCACCTCAAGATAGGACTTGTTTCTTTTTTCTTTACAGGAATCTTTCATCCAGTGAAGATAGAAGCACCCAGTTTAGCTTCTATTGACTTTTTTATTTCATCAAGCAGTGCAATATTCAAATATAGAGACTTTAAGGATGAAGCAAGAGGAAGAATAAAGGCCACTGAGTAGAGAACATAATGAAATGATAACAAGGGACAGAGAATAACTAAACTGTTTAGTATCTTCTTTGCCTCAGTCTTCTTTCAAATCAAAAACAGATCTAACTGGTGAAAATAGAATAAATTACACATTAAGGGGACTATAGCCCAGAATAGGTAAGAAGTCATAAAGGAATGCCACTTTTGGGAGTGGCAAAGTGCCAAATTGGGGCCGTGGCGTGTGGTTGCTGCGACCCTGATCTGGCATTCCTAGGGGTGGCATGGAGCCGCCCCTTAGGGGCTGTCTGTAGAGGCCCTAAGATTCTGTTATTCTAACCTTGGAAATGTAATTTTAGATGAGTTTCCTACCTCATTTTTCTTCTCTAGTTGTATGCAAATTGTACAAGCTATTTAACGAGAAAGTAATACAGCTTATCCAAAGAAGTTGTTTGCAGCAATACATAAAATAAGATCTCAGTGTTCTTACCCACACTGTTAAACATGGCAGTTTTCTTGCTATTACAGGTTGAGAGTCTGTGAACATCTGGAAGATAATTTCATAATCACAAAAAGTCAACATGGGTTTTCAGAGAAACAGGTCATGCCAGACAAATCTGATCTCTTTTTTTGATAAAATTACCAGCTTGGTAGATGAAGGGAATGCTGTGGATATAGTATATCTTGATTTCAGTAAGGCCTTTGACAAGGTTCCCCATGACATTCTTGCAAGCAAGTTGGTAAAATGTGGGCTAGACAAAGTAACTGTTACATGGATTTGTAATTGGTTATCTGGTCGAACACAAAGGGTGCTCAACAATGGCTCCTTTTCAACCTGGAAAGAAGTGACCAGTGGGGTGCCACAGGGCTCTGTCCTGGGCCCAGTGCTATTCAATATCTTTATTAATGACTTGGATGACGGTATTGGGGGCATAGTTATCAAATTTGCAGATGACACCAAATTAGGAGGAGTAGCTAATACCCCAGAGGACAGGATCAAAATTCAAAATGACTTGAGCAGACTAGAAAGTTGGGCCAAAGCTAACAAAATGAAATTCAACACAGAGAAATGTAAGGTACTGCACTTAGGGCGGAAAAACGAAAAGTACAGATATACGATGGGGGACACTTGGCTGAATGAGACTACGTGTGAAAGGGATCTAGGAATCCAGGTGGACCACAAGTTGAACATGAGTCAACAGTGCAATGCAGCAGCTAAAAAGGCCAATGCAATTTTAGGCTGCATCAGTAGAAGTATAGTGTCTAGATCAAGAGAAGTAATAGTGCCACTCTATTCTGCTTTGGTCAGGCCTCACCTGGAATACTGTGTCCAGTTCTGGGCACCACAATTCAAAAAGGATGTGGAGAAATTGGAGCGTGTCCAAAGGAGGGCAACTAAAATGGTGAAGGGTCTGGAAACCAAGCCCTATGAGGAACGACTTAGGGAGCTGGGGATGTTTAGCCTGGAGAAGAGAAGGCTGAGAGGTGATATGATAGCCGTGTTTAAATATTTGAAGGGATGTCATATCGAGGAGGGAACAAGCTTGTTTTCTGCTGCTCCAGAGACTAGGACCCGAAACAATGGATGCAAGCTGCAAGAAAAGAGATTCCACCTCAACATTAGGAGGAACTTCCTGACAGTAAGGGCGGTTCGACAGTGGAACACACTCCCTCGGAGAGTAGTGGAGTCTCCTTCCTTGGAGGTCTTTAAGCAGAGGCTGGATGGCCATCTGTCGGGGATGCTTTGATTGGGAGTTCCTGCATGGCAGGGGGTTGGACTGGATGGCCCTTGTGGTCTCTTCCAACTCTATGATTCTATGATTCTATGATTCTATTCCTTATCTGAAATGCTTGGGTCCAGAATGATGATGATGGAATATTTTCATATATATGAGTAATTCTGGAAATTGGACCCAATTTAAACACAAAATTCATCTATTTTCATATATATCTTATTATACAATTAGTTTGAAGGTAATTTTATACCATATTTTAAAAATAATTTTGCATATATTGAACCATTATGGAACATGATGCATTGGAGTGTGCTGGAGTCTCCTTTTTTGGACGTTTTTAAATAGAGACTGGATAGTCATCTGTTGGAAGTTTGTATTATTATTATTATTATTATTATTATTATTATTATAAATAATAATAAAATTTATTTATACCCCACCCTCTGGAATACCAATCTGGGTGGCTTACAATAAAACCTCTAAACAAGCTCAAGGGTAGCTGAGATAGTGACACATTTGCTTTCTAACCATAGACTCATAGAGTTGGAAGAGTCCACAAAGGTCATCCAGTGGACTCTTTATTTTTGTACCCCGCCTTTTGCCTTTGGGCAATCAAGGTGGCTCACAACAATTGCATATAGAACAAATCCAAAGCAAAACAAAACAGTGGTAAGATAATAAAACAATTTCCCCCCCCCTTTAAAGTTACATATAATAGGAACATATATTAAAATAAATGGCGAATTCACACCAGTAATATAAAATGAATGCCCTAGAGGATAAAAGACTAACACATAAAAACGTAAGAACATAAAAATGTAAGAACATAAAAAGAGGGAGAGACATATATTGGATGCGGTCTCTTCTATTCAGGGAAGGGCTGCCATAAGAGATCCATTTTGATGACTTTTTAAAAATTCTTCTAGCTAGTTGTTTGACGGATCTCCTTTGACTGTGTGTTCCTGCATGGCAAGGGGTTGGACTGGATGACCTTTGTGGACTCTTCCAACTCTATGAGTCTATGGTTAGAAAGCAAATGTGTCACTATCTCAGCTACCCTTGAGCTTGTTTAGAGGTTTTAACAGGGGGGTGCAGCTAAGAATTGGGGCAATTTAACAGTTTTAGACAGAGCCAATGTGGCAAAAAGGTTTTAGTATTGGCTTATGACTCTGGAGACCAGGATTCGATCCTCAGCTCGGCCACAAAATGCACTGGGTAAATTACATGCTCTCAGCTGCAGGCGAAGGCAATGGCAAACCTCCTCTGAACAAATCTTGCCAAGAAAACCACATGATAGACCACATAGAACTCTATGGCAAGCCATAGGACAGGGGCCGACAACCTACGGCCCGCGGGCCAATTCCGGCCCAGGTCCTGGCACTTACCGGCCCAGGCGGACCCCTGCCACCGCCGTGTGCCACCGCCACTGCACGTTTGGGCCGCTGTGCAGCCACGCGCGCTGCGGCCGACATTTTGATTTCCAAAATGGCGGCCGTGATGCATTTGCGCATGCGCAAATGCGTCGCGGCCGCCATTTTGGAAATCAAAATGATGGCTGCGACATGTGCTGAGGTGGCTGCAGCCATGCGTGCTGCAGCGGCAGTGCACGGGAGGTTGCATGTGGTGGGGGGTGCCCACGCATGCGTGAGCGCGCACGCCGCCATTCCCCCCCCCTCGGCCCGGCGGAGGGGAGGACTTCAGGGGACCGGCCCCCAGCTCAGAAAGGTTGCCTACCCCTGCCTTAGGGTTTCCGTAAGTCAGAAATTACTTGAAGGCATGACACAGACATGTGCCTATATAACCTAAAGGCACCAGATCCAGTTTGATCTTGGAACCTAAGCAGGACCAGCTGTAGTTAGAATTGGATGAGAGATCACCAACAAATACCTGATGCTGTAAACTACAAGAAGAAGGAAGCTGCAAAACCACCTCTGAGTATTCCTTGTCTAAAGAAACTCTATGAATTTCATAGGGTCGTTGTAAGTCAATAGGCAACTTGAAGGCTCCTCCAACTCCCATATGCTATTTATTTTATGAAATACTTTTATATTATTGCACTTTTACTTTAATGCACTCTTTATTTTGTATGTGAATGGCCTATGGTCTAAGCATTAATATAACACTACTACTACTACTACTACTACTATCTCAGACATCCATGAAAAAATGTTTGAATTTTGTAGCATTTCAGATTTTGGATTTTTGGATAAGGAATACTCAACCTGTATTATACCTTCCTCACAGCCTGTATATCCAGGCTGAAAAATGGTTGAGTCTGAAGTCTCTAGGAGGATTTTTTAAAAAATCCAATAAGTGCTGGTCAAGGATATGCCACTCTTGACAAAAATCAGTTTTCGTAATATGAATGTCCTTAGATCTTTTCTAAAGGGGTTTGAGTTTAGGGGCCATACAAGACAGGAAAAGAGCAGAATCTAATGGAAGCTTCTTGTTAAGCTGTGAAGATTTGTAGATGACTTCTTTTCTTATGTGGACATCTGAACTGCCCTGCCTCTGATATATGCCACCAGAAGAATAACTCAGCATATCAAAAGAAGCACAAAGAGAATGCACAATCAGAGGGAACACAGGGCAGGTGAGGATGTTCAAGCACCATGGCATCTGATAATATGTAACCTGTTAGAACAGAAGGCAAAGAGTATGTCATAGCAGAGGGATTTTTCACTTCTTTTTGTAAGAGCTTTAAAACCTTTGAACAAACCTTTCCAACACATTTCCTGTTTCCAAAAACAAAACAAAACCTTTGACAGTTTTTCTTCCAACAAAGTTTTGACTTTTAAATAAAAAAATCAAGGAAGGAAAATGAACCTTGGACTTTCTGTATGCATAACTTGTGTCAAGATTATTTGGATAGGGCCAATGAGGAGGTAGCACCAAATGTATAAGCTAGAACTTTTAGAAAGATAGACAGACAAAGAGATAGAGAGTGGAGACTTTTTGTGTGCAAGAGTTTTTGGGAATGATTCAGATATGGACAGTGAAGAGTGACAGCTAAGCTTAAAATTCCTTCCCTGGACCCCTCAGCCTACTATGTCTGTGATCATGGACATGCACTTATATATCTCACACCAGGTTTAGATACAATGCTGCTGATCCTTCACATACAGCTACCTTTGGAAAACAGGATGGAAGAGTTGATCTGACATTATTTTAATGTACAGCTACACACATTTTCTGCAGCAGGAAAATGAAATGTGCAGTGGAAAATAGTTGTTGTTGTTTTTTTGACATTGGCATTTCTTTGCTTTATTGTTTATAAACATATTTACATTATCAGAAAAATACATAATGAAAGCAAATTGTTAATATTCTTAACCTTGCTTAATTACATTTTTTACTTCCATAAAAAATAAAATTTACTTCCTTTGACAAACATTTGTGTTATGTGTTTATTTGTGTCTTGTTTTTCTACACTTCCCTTTTACACTGTTGCTCTTCATTCACTTCTGTCTTATAGAGCTTTTTTGTTTTGTTTGTTTTTTTATATCTTATTCTGATCTCATTACCTTATCTTTATTGCTTGATGTTTAATTTTTGGTCACATCTATTTCCACCTGTTTTCACAGTAGATAAGTACCAATTTCCATTCCTTTAGAGTCTCCGTTTCTGATTTATCATGTAACATATTTGTAAGTCTATCCATTTCTATCATGTCTTGCAATTTCAGTACCCAATCATCTGTTGTGGGTATATTGTCTGTTTTCTACTTCTGTGCCACCAATAATCTTCCTGCTGTGACCATGTACAAGATTTTCCTCCAATGTTGGCATTCTATTTTTTTTGGAAGCTTATCTGTCATATTAAGTAAGTATAGCTCTGGGGACATGTCATATTTTATATTTAGCATTTTTTCTATTTCTTTATGTACATTTATCCAGAACATTTTTATTTTGGGGCATTCCCACCAAACATGAATCCAAGTTCCTGCAGCAGATTTACATTTCCAACAGATGTTCTTGTTCTCTTTATATATTTTCCCAATTTTTATCGGGGTGATGTACCACTTGGTTTCCATTTTTAGAAAATTTTCATGTAAATTTTGACATTTTGTGAATTTTGCGACTTCTTTCTTGCATTTTGTCAACTATCAAGGTTGATTTCTTTGCCTAGATCCTTCGCCCATTGAATCATAGTGTCTTTTATTGCATCTTGCTCAAGTTTTCGTTGTTGTAGGAGTTTATAAAACTTAGATGTTAATTTCTTGTTTTCTTTTAGCAAAAGATTATCCAACTCATTTTTTCCTAAATCGAAGTCTTCTTGCTGCAGATCTCTTTTAAATCTTTCAGTCAGCTGGTGGTATAAAAACCAATGCTTTCGTATTTCCATCTCATTGATTTTTTCTCTAGGTTTGATCATAAGTTTGTTTTGGTTATTCATACATATGATCTCTTCATATTTTAACCACCTTATTAGTTGTGTTCTGCTGAAAAAAGCTTCATGAGGGGAAATCCATCCAGGAATTTTCCTATAGAAAATGTGTTTTATGTTGATCCAGTTGGCTAGGATGGCTCTTCGGATAAAGTGGTGATCAAATTCTTTATTTATCTTATTTTTCTCATACCACAAATATCCGTGCCACCCGAATCGTTTGTTAAAGCCCTCCAAATTTAATAATTTGGAATTATTTAAATTCACCCACTCTCTTATCCAAGTTAAACAGTTAGCTTGATAGTACAGAAATAAATCGGGAAGGTTACATCCTCCGTTTATGCAGGTATCTGTTAATGTTTTCAGTGGAAAATAGTTTTTTGTGAAGTTGGCAAATATAGATTTATAATTAAAATTACATCAATAAGTTTAATCAGTAACAAAGTTATTTAAAAAAACAAATAGATGATAAAAAGAAAAAAAAAGAAAATTTTTAAATGACTACACTTACCGGTAACTTTTAGTCTCCATAGTTAATTACTGGGACTAACTATTATATGTACTCAACTATAAGTTTGGGGCAAAAATTATAAATTTTGATATAATCCATGTGTGGGTTGAGGGTAAAAAGTAAGGGCATGTAACAAAGGATCTAAAGATGAAGCAAAGGAAAACAATCCCCAAAAACTTACATCCTTGCATCCAGCACTCCTTTTGTTCAATGGCTGCAGGGCTCATTGAAATCTAGAAAGTCCTGCTTTCCATCACCGGGTTTTGTAATTACTCTCACCATTACTTTTGTTTAATTTTCTCATTTCTGGTTCAGTCCTCATTGCCATGACACTGTGGCAGTAGTGGCAATGTCTCTGTGAAACTACCTTTCAGCTCCTTCAGAAAGGGAAGATATGTTGAGAGGTTGCAATTTTTTTTTTTTTTTTGCTATAGATCTGTTTTTGTTGTTCTTAAAAACTAACTGAATTGTTATTATTTTTGCCTCAGACTATATTTTCTGGCAATTCCCAGTACCAGCTGCAATGTTTTATTCCCATATTCAATTTCCCCCCAAACAAACAACTTACATTGGAAACAAATACTCCCAAGGTCTCAAATATGTATTAATTGCTAAAGTTTATATTAGGGTTTGGGACACTGTCTCTAATGATGTGTATGGTAACATGGACTGCAATGTTTCCATGCCTATTGAATTGTTACTTCTGTTTCAAGTTTCTATTTCAAGGACTTTTGGCAAGGGATAGGTTGCATCTCACATCCAAGGTATTAAAAGGACTGGTAGATGTAATCTCAGAACCACTGTCAATATTCTTTGAAAATTCTTGGAGACCAGCAGACTGGAGGAGGACAAATAAAATTTATGAAGAGGGGTAGCTTATACCCCAGAGGATGGGGTCAGAATTTGAAATGACCTTAACAGATTGGAAAGTTGAGCCAAAACTAACAACATCAATTTTAACAGAGAGAAATATAGGATTGGCAGTAAAATGGGCACTAAATTGATGCCTACTAAAATGAGGAGCACAATTTGTATCACAAATGAAATACACAAATATAGGATAGGTGACACCTGGCTTGAAGTAGTACATGGGGGGGGGGGAAGGATCTTAGTAGACCACAGGCTGAACATGAGTCAGCAATATGATGCAGCAGCTAAGAAAGCCAATGCAATTCTTGGCTGTATCAAAAGGAGTATAATGTCTAGTATAGCCAATGCAATTGGCTTGAGGGAAGTAATAATACTACTCTGTTCTGCTTTGGAATATTGTGATCAGTTCTGGACACTACAATTCAATGAGGCTGTCAACAAGCTGGAGCGTGTACAGCGGAGGGCAACCAAAATGGTGAAAGTTCTGGAAACCATGTCCTATGAGCAGTGGCTTAGGGAACTGGGCATGTTTAGCCTGGAGAAGAGAAGGTTAAGGGGTACCATGATAGCCATGTTTAAATATTTGAAGAGATGTTATAATATGTATGGAACAAGTTTGTTTTCTGTTGCTCCAGAGACTAGGACATGGAGCAATGGATTCAAGCTAAAGGAAAAGAGATTCCAGCTAAACATTAGGAAAAACTTCCTGACAGTAAGAACTGTTTGACAGTTCAATGTGCTGCCTTAGAGAGTGTTGGACTCTCCTTCTTTGGAAGTTTTTAAACAGAGGCTGGATGGCCATCTGGCAGGAACCCTTTGGTTGTATATTCCTGTAGAGTAGGGGATTGAACTGGATGGCCCTTGTAGTTCTTTTCCTACTCTATGATTCTGTGATTCTAAAATGAACAGAAGAAAAGGAAATTCTTCTTTAATCTTTTCCTTCTCTAATTTCTCTCATTTTTATTAAGAATTTTACCACTATAGAGCATCAGCAGATTAGTGAAATGGCACTTTTGCACTATAACCTTATAGCACTATAATCATATGTTTTTAAAAAAAATAAATCAGGAAGGAGAAAATTTGCCTTTCAGACCACAGGACTCAACCAACTTCAACAAACCTCACCCCTCAGTTTCAAAAGAAATAGAAAAACCCTTGTGCAGATCCAACAAATTGCCATATCCACAACAAACTCCAAGACTCAGATCGAGTGGATATGGAAGCAACAACATCCAGCAAAACTCAGTGCTACATTATGGGAGCTCAGGCTTACTATGCCAATCTGAAAGAGCCTCGGCCATTTTCTACAATGTACTGCATAGTCATGCAAAATTACCTGTGGTGTAGGGCAGATTGTGAGGGAGCACCTAACTGATATCAACCCTCTGAGTTGAGCTGTAGGATTAAAAGGGTTAGAATAAACCCACTGATTCAGTTCATTGCCCAGGCACACAATTGCAAGTCACCTTTCAAAAAGTATGCTGATGCAAACTTGCATATAGTAATATCAATTTCTTCTCTTTTCCATGCTTGTTGTTAATACCTAGAGCAGATAAATGCAAAAGAGGTGAAAGAAATGAAATCTGCACCAAAATTTACAGTGCTTCATCCCAGAATTAATTTGAAAAATCCACCTAGTTAAATCAAGAACTCAAGGGAAGTGGGACACTGTGTAGAGTGAACATATGGAACTCATCCTCAACAAATACATACAACTGAGATATTATGTAAATTATATTGTCCTCCAGCTATATTCACATACGCCTTTATGCAGTGGAATACTCTCCAACAATCCTCAAAATTTTTACTAGAATTTCACCTTCAAAAGATGCTATTTTATCTATCTCTATTCCCTTTTCATGCATTCACCACTTTGATTTGATCACATTTATGAATGTGAGGGAAAGCTATAAAATGGAGAAACACTGGAGTTTCATTTCCATTTCTGCTTTTTGGGTGGTTGCCCAGTAAATAAGGGACAGTTTTCTAGCTTCTTATTTCAGTTATAAGAATCTTGCAATTCTTAGTGAAATAAACAAGAGGATGGAAAATGATATAGAGGAATCTATTGTATAACAGAGATACTGTCAATGAACTTTCAACTCAAAAACTATATTTTGTGCTTAGACTCTGTTATTAAAGGAGTGCAGGGAAGGGAGAGAGATATTAAAAGCTTTTCAATTGGAATTAAAAACAGTGAAGGAAAAGCCCTAGCAACTGAATCTCAGGGCAAGATTAATACAGTTCATTTTACATGGAGTACTCACAACGAAACAGAGAGAGCTTTGATTATCAACTGCTTGCCTGCCTAATTGAAGGTTTACTCTTTTTGTCTACCTAGAATTATCTGGGTAATATAAAAGAAAACTATTTTTTAAAAAAACAAGATACACAATTATAAAAACAATGCACAATAAAAATGAGACAAAAACAGCATCAAGAAATAAAAATAATGCATAAAACCAAAGTAATAGCAAAAGCGAAATAAAACTGTATGGGGACGTGAAAGGACTAAAACAGATTTTTAAATGTTGAGAGAAATGAAAAAAATCTGTACTGTTAGCTGGTGCTGAAACAGATGAGCCTGGTCCTTTAGGAGAAGTAGGGCACTGCCACCCCCTCCCCCACCCGCAGGCTCAGTTTATCTCCAAACAGCTTAGTCCTACCTGGCTTTATTTATAACCAAGCTATAGGGTGGCTTTACCATGGGTACTATTTGCCATTATAAATAAGTAAACAGAGGAAAAAGATACAGCACTATGACAGAGGAAGAGGGACCATGGGTGTTACAATGATAGAAGGGTATCCCAGTCAGGACATAACAGCTGTTCATTCACAAGGGTGGTAGGGCAGCATTGGGCCTTTGCAGATAGTGCAAATTGAGTCCACTTTAACTGCCCTGGCTCAATGCTAGGAAATCATGGGAATTGGATTTTTTTCTGAGACATTGAGCCTTCTCTGTCAGAGAGCTCTGATGCCACAATAAACTACAGTTTCCATGAATCCTTAGCACTGAGTCAGGGCAGTTAAAGTGGACTCAATTTGCACTATTTCTGGCAGTCTGCAAAGGCCCCTAATCTCCTGAAAGGGGCAACATTTGAGTTCACCACCACCACCACCATTACACCTTGGGCAAAAAAGAGTGGATTGCACTGACATAAGTAACCTTTAGCCCAGCAATGGTAACCAACAGAAATCCAACTACTGGCTGTTACCTTCTAATATTTCAGCTTTGTGCTGTCAGGGTCAGTCATTTGGATTGCTAGTGGTGAGATGGGTAAAATTAGAAACTATAAACTACTTGATTTACTTCTGTGTATTTTTGTTAACTTCTACTTAAATGGACTTTATAGAAAACATTTTATTACTTTGTTAGTCTGAGTAGTATGACAACAGTATTACATTGGATTGTTATTATATAATCATTATTTGCAATTTTTGATTAAGATTACATTAATTTGCTGGTATATTATAATTTAAGTTAATTGAATATTAGGTAAATTATAACTAGGTGAAGGGGAAACAATTAATCTTGGAGAATTTACTATTAGCAGACAATTAATTGATTTAATAGTTGATTTAATAAGTGAAAAATCTTGATTTATATTTATATAATATAGATATTTACATATATAGCTACAATTTAATAATTTTGGATAGCAATAAAACTCACTAAACTAGGAAGAATAAAAAGAATGAGCAAAAGACTGAAAATATTGAAACAGAAACATACAGTAAGCTAAACTGGTGTTTGGGCCGGAAGAGACTGGCTCTAAAAGCAGGCTTTTTGGTGGCTTAGGGGCATAGCATTTAGACACCATATGCCCCCAAGATGTCTTGAAGTTGCCCGACTGACCACACGTGGGTGGCTTCATGATGCTCCAGCAGTGTGACATTTAGACACCTGCCACTGAAGCATCATGAAGCTGCCATGGGGCTGTGGCAGGATGGAAAAAGCTGGCCAAAAAAGGAGTGGATCTTTCCTGCTTCTTTTTTGTTCAAATTAGAATAGGGCTAAGCCACCCCTTCTGCCCATCTGTTTTGCCCCTTTGTTCAATGTCATTTCACAGCACTGTGCAGCTGTGATTAAATAAGGCAATTGAAACCATTCTAATAACAATCTGAGAAGAGAAGATGGAAATACAATAAATATTAATGTAAGATAATGTAAGAAAGTAAAGAAAAATTAAATTAAAACAAGAAGAAAAAAAGGAAAATGAAATGGTAGTGGAAACAAGAAAAGCTTTCCAGGCACAAACAAGGGAACAAAGAAGAACACCATCTAATGAAATACTTACTTTTTTAAAATTATTATTTATTAGTTTTCCATATATACATAAAATTGAGTCATAAAAAATGTTGGACAAACAAACAAATATTTTTTTATAACAAAAATGACTTACATAGCTAATCATAACTGTTAACACAAATACAAACTTTGGCAGGCTCGTGCCCTGGCATATTTAAAACACATTAGATTATCTATACAGTTATGTTCTACTAATCTGCTTCTAAATATATAGTTATTCCCTTCTAGAATGATTTATCCTTTTCATTGCACAAGACATATCTTGTTTATAAGCTGTTACAATTACAGTTTCAATGATTTACAACTTCTAAGTAATTGATTATTTCTTACATGTCTCAAGCACTTATACATGTTTTTATATATATATATATAAATTTTATTTTATTTTAACAAAACATACACAGTAAACATTTAAAAACATCCAACATCCAATTGCAAATAGCTCATACATTTCATTATCATACCTAACATAAAAACACACTGACATATCTACATATACATAAATATACAAATACTTAGACACAAGTAATATTCTTTAGTGGCAAAAGATATAATCCTTATACAATTGCCCTATGAATCTGTTATATATTATTTCTTTATCTTGTCTTCCCAGTTAACTTAATTCTACTTTTTGATCCAATATCTTTTAAATGCTCCTTTCTTAACATAATCAAATTATTTAAAACGAGACTCTAATATCTTATTTCCAGGATAATCCCCATTAACTGTTCACTCTTTCATTATTAATTTTATTTAGCCTTATTTTTCCACGTTCCAAAATCTTTCAATACTAAATTAAACCAAAATTTTATTCTCCATCTAGAAATAAGAAACAACATTTACATCATTCGTCTTCTTTTTTTAACACAACTACTCCTCAAATTGTTTTTTAATTTATTTCCATAAGTTTCTCAAGTATTATTAATAATAATAATAATAATAATAATAAATTTTTATTTGTAGCCCGCCCCTCTGCAAGGCAATCGGGGTGGGGAACAGCAACATTTAAAACAGAACAACGTTAAAACATTCTCTCTCCCCATAATCCCTTCCTCCCCCCACCCCAACCCCTTAAAATAGAATTAAACCATACAATAATTAAAATACTATATTAATTAAATTATTAAGTTAAAAACAAAATTTTAACAGAGGAGTCAGACAAATGGGGGCCCCTTTATGGGCTGACAGTTATTCTGGGAAGGCCTGCCGAAAGAGATCCGTCTTTACTGCTTTCTTAAAAGCAGCAAGCGTGGTAATAAGACGGATCTCGTCCGGCAGGCCATTCCAGAGTCTGGGAGCGGTTGCTGAGAAGGCCCTCTGGGAGGTCTGAGACAGCCTAGTTCTTATTGGCTGTAACAGATTCCTCCCAGAGGACCGCAGGGCGCGGGGGGATCATATGGGGAGAGGCGGTCCCTAAGATAAGATGGACCCAAGCCATGTAGGGCTTTAAAGGTCAAAACCAACACCTTGTACTGCGCCCGGAAACTAATTGGCAGCCAGTGGAGGGATTTCAGCACTGGTGTTATGTGCTCCCTCCTTGATGTTCCTGTAATTAACCTGGCTGCCATGTTCTGTACCAGTTGAAGTTTCCGGGTTAGGCACAAGGGTAGCCCCATGTAGAGTGCATTGCAGAAGTCCAGACGTGAGGTTACCAGGGCGTGTACCACAGCTTCCAGGTCCCTTCTATCCAGATAAGGGCGCAGCTGGCATATCAGCCGAAGCTGATAACAAGCGCTCCTGACCACCACATTCACCTGACTAGTCATGTGAAGCAATGAATCTAGAAGCACCCCCAGACTGTGAACACAGTCCTTTACAGAGAGTGTGACTCCATCCAGGACTGGAGACTGTATTCCCAAATCTGGTTTTGGGCCTGTAACTGCGAGTACCTCCATTTTGTCTGGATTCAATTTCAATCTGTTTTTCCTCATCCAACCCATTACCGCTCTGAGACAGTCATTAAGAGGGGAGGTGCCATCTGAAGTCTGGGACGATGATCTGGTCATGGAGAGGTATATCTGGGTGTCATCAGCGTACTGAAGACACCGAGCTCCATGCCTCCGAATGATCTCCCCCAGCGGCTTCATATAAATGTTGAATAGCATCGGGGACAGGATGGCACCCTGAGGGACGCCACAATTAAGCTCAATTTTGGATGAGCAACTGTCCCCGAGCCTCACCCTCTGAGATCTGCCCGAGAGGAAGGAACGGAACCACTGCAAAGCAGTGCCTCCAATTCCTAACTCTCTCAGGCGATCTAAGAGGATGGCATGATCTATAGTATCAAAGGCCGCTGAGAGATCCAAGAGCACCAACAAGGTCACACTACCCTTGTCAGTACTCAGGCGGAGGTCATCGATCAGAGCAACCATGGCAGTCTCCACTCCATATCCTGTCCTGAAGCCGGTTTGAAATGGGTCAAGATAATCGGTTTCATCCAAGACTTTTTTTTTCACAGTATAAATATATAGGCATCCATTTTGTACTTGCCTCGCTATTCAGTTTTCCTTCTGCTAAGTCTTCTCTTTTGTCTAATTCTGCTGTATCAAGTAATCTGTGTAACCAGCTGTTTGTTCAGATGAAGCAAGTGTTTGAACTTCATGTTAACGTTTTAACTATCTGTTATTCAATACTGTTTTAAGGGGGGGGTCCGGGGATATGCTGTATGGATTTTATTGTGAGCCGCTTAGATTGCTGTCAAGAAGCAGGATATAAATTATTATTATTATTATTATTATTATTATTATTATTATTAATGGTAGGCATTTCCTTAGATTTCCACATACTGGTGATTGATATTCTTGTTAATGTAACCATGAAAAGGAGGAGCTTCCCTGTATGCTTTTTTTCCCAAACCTTTATCTCCTGGGTCATATTAAGCAAATATATTTGTGGTGTACACTCAAATGAGATGTTAAGTATTTCACATATCATATTATGAATGGTTTTCTGAAATTTTTTTACCATTGGACAAGACCACCACATATGTAGCCATAATCCAGATTCCTTCTGACATTTCCAACAGGTATAATTACTGTTTTTATACATTTTTGCTAATCTAACTGGTGTAAAATATCACCTTGTTTCCATTTTAAAGAAATTTTCCAGTAGCAATTGATTACTTGTAAATTTATATGTTGCAATCTGCGCTTTGTTCCAACTTTCCAATGTTATTTCTTTACTTATATCTATACCTATAAGAGAAATCTGTAAAGATAATGAGGGCCACTATATAGCTTTAGAAATATCAATACCACAAGGAAAAATGATGTTAGTGGGAATTTACACACCAAATGTAGGCAGCGCAAAATTCTTTAAAGATCTACAAGAAGAACTAAAAAAACATAAATTAGAGAAAGTATTACTGATGGGAGATTGGAATGGGGTGTTAAACCCAGAACAGGACAGATCAGCTAAAAAAATAAACAGAAAAAGCATCATGGTAAGCTACCCAAAACCTTTGTTCAGATGAAGCAAGTGTTTGAACTTCATGATGTATGGTCCACATTATACCCAAAGGAGTCAGGTTTTACATTCTATCCGACACAATATAGATCTTATTCGAAGTTAGATATGTTTATGATCTTGATATCTATATATACAAAAATTAAAGAAATGTCTATACTGGCTAGGATTGAGTCAGATCATAGTCCAATTCTGCTGTCTTTGAAAACAGGTAACAAACAATATAATTGGAGACTTAATGCAGACCTCCTTTGTGATGAATCGTTACTGAATGAAGTGAGAAAGGATATCAAAAACTACTTTACTGAAAATACTTCTGAAGCCCTACGAGCAAAAACAATTTGTGATGCACATAAGGCAGTTATAAGGGGGATCTTTTTTTAAAAAGCCAAAGAAGCTAAAATCTCGCATGACAAAGAATGTAAAATACTGGAAGATAAAATAAAAGAAGCAGAAAAGGACTTGATAAAAGACCCATCCTCTATAAATTTTCTAGGGAGACTAAATTACTGGAAAATGAAGCTAGAGACTATTTTGAAAAAGGAAATCAAACAAAAAATAAAAAAGAAGACATGAGAAATTTGAGATGGATAATAAATCAGGAAAATGGCTAGGAAATAGATTTAAAAATAGGCCTGAAATGAAAACAATCATGGAAATAGTGGACAATGAAGAAAAGGCCACCTTGCAAGATGACATTAAAAAAATATATTTCTTCATTATTTTTCAAATATATACAAGAAGAAATTAAATGGAGATGAAGATGACAAATATTTTGAATTTTTTTATGACTATAGAATACATGAGGCTGGACAACAATGATAAACATACTTTAAATGAAGATATAACAACTAAAGAACTTGAAAAAACTATTCAGAAGCTTAAATTTAAAAAATCGCCTGGGCCGGATGGCTTTAAACCAGAATATTACTTAAAGATGGCAACAACATTAATAGGCCCACTAAAACATACGATTAATGACATAACACAAAATGGAATTCCAGAGACTTGGAAGCATGCAGATATCATCCTAATACTGAAGGAAGGGAAAGATAATACGTGGCTGGAAAATTACAGGCCAATCTCCCTAATGAATATAGACTATAAGATTTACACAAGCATCTTGGCGGATAGATTGAAAGAAGTCTTAAAAAATAGAATTCATGAGGACCAAGCAGGTTTTTTACCCCAAAGACAAATCAGACAAAATATAAGAACTGTCATTGATATATTGGAACATTATGAACAAAACAACGGGGGGGGGGGGGGAGGAAGTAGCATTGTTGCTTCTGGATGCAGAAAAAGCATTTGACTTGGTGAATTGGAGCACCATGATCATGATATTGGAAAAATTGAACTTCGGTGATAAATTCATAAAATGGATCAAGAGTATATACTCAGAACAAAAAGCTAAATTGATCATTAATGGAGAGAAATCAAAATAATTTAACATCTTCCAAGGGGTAAGACAGGGGTGCCCAATATCACTGCTGCTCTTCTTAATAATCATTGAACTGCTGAATAATAAGATAAGACAAGAAACCAAAATAAAAGGACCTAAAATAAAAGGTTCAGAATTCAAAATAAAGGCATATGCCGATGACTTAATAATCTTTTTGGATGATCCCCTAAATGGTATCAAAACGGTAATGTCTATTCTGGATGAATTTGGAAACTATACTGGTTTCAAATTAAACAAAGATAAATCAGTTATTATTACAAAAAATATGACAAAAAAGGAAGAAGAATTGGAACAAAAAACACAGTGTAAAGTGATCAGGAAGGTGAAATATCTGGGGCATCTACATCTCTAATAGAAACACGGAACTATTTGATTTGAACTATGGAAAAGTCTGGAAGGAAATAAAAAAGATCTAGTAAAGTGGTCTCAATTAAAGCTTTCTCTTTACGGGAAAATCTCAACAATAAAAATAGTTTTCCTACCGAAGTTCATCTTTTTATTCTCTAATTTGCCAATCATACATAACAATAAGCCCTTTGCAATGTGGAATAGAGAGTTAAAAAGATTCATATGGGAAGGAAAAAACCCCTGAGTCAAATAGAAGATCTTGATCGATAATAAAAAATGGTGGCTGTGACCTACCCACGTTAACGTGGATCCAAGATTGGAGACAGATTAAAAATAAAAGACTGTTAGATCTTGAGGGGCATGACCTAAGTTTTGGGTGGCACGCATACCTTTGGTATGACAAATCCAAAGTCCATCAAGGATTCGGTCACTGTATAGTAAGAAGAGCCCTCATAAAAGTATGGGGAAAAATAACGGTAAACTTTTATCGAGGCTTATCCCCACAAGAAGCTATGCTAAGCAGATTTAGAACTTCAAAAGATTGCCTGAAATATGAAGAAATAATGATGAACAAGCAAAGCGGTACTATAGAATTAAAGAAACTCAGCATTATTCAAAGCTGAGATCCAGGATTTTCTTGGTTCTACTATCATCAAATCAAGAGCTTATTTAAAAATGACACAAAACAATTTGGAATCTATCTGGTTAGAAACGAAGTAGACAATATTATATTGATGGAAAAAAGAAAACAAATTGCCAATTTATATGGAGTGTTATTAAATCCATAACAACATTAACATTTAACTTAAAACAAATTACAAATCTAATACAATTAGACAGGGCACTCTGATTATAAAGGAGTAATCTAATGGCGGGGGAGAGATTGTGGAAAGTATCATTCTGGGAACACTTGCCAGAAGAGATCTGTCTTGATGGCTTTTTAAAAGCCATCTAAGTTGGTTATCTGATGAATCTCCTCCGGCAGGGCATTCCAAAGTCTAGGGGCCATGGCAGAGAAAGTCCTCTGGGAGGTTGTTGCCAATCTAGTAGTAGTAGTAGTAGTAGTAGTAAAAGTTTAATTGGTCATCGACCAGAATTAATAAAATAAAATTATACAATTACAATAAAATTGTCAAACAATTATCTAGACAGTTTCAAGATCAATAGCGCTGGATCACAGGTGAGGTGGGAATTCAGGCGTGCCAAACGCCAGCCTTCCCATGAGTCCACTCCTATCCAATACTGACATTCCAAAGTCAGCTATGACTGCGTTAGTTCCCATTAACCAGTTGAGGATGCAATTTACATACAATGTAACAAAATTGTGCTTCCTTATAAACAACATTAGATTTCTGATTGTCCAGAAGATAACATACATAAAAGATGTCAGTATGGCCAGGGTATTTATTCAAGAGTGGAGTAATCAGCTGATGGCAGATGTCCTTGTAGAATTGACAATACAAAAGAATATGCTCTATTGTTTCAATAGCACCATCATCACAGTGGCAGAGCTGAGATTTGTAAGGTGTTTTCCTGTATCTTCCTTCTAAAACTGCTGAAGGGAAAGCATTAAACTGAGCTAAACATAACGCTCTCCTAAATTTGGGTATTGTAACCTGAAATAGATATGAAGCAGGTGAGGAAACCAGCATTAGTTTATTAATCGCTATATTTCTAGGGAAATCAGCAATTTCCATCTGGCCTTTGATGTCTAAGATCCTTTGTTTAATAGCCAATTTTGCTTGTTCTATTTCTAGCTCTAAGATGGTATCTCTGGCAAGTCCTAGAGATTTCAATTTCTTGTTTATAGCTGTTTCTCAAGAAGACTTATGGGTATCTACCAGGATTAATTGTGTTAATCCTCCAGCATTTTAATTTAGCTTGAGCCAGTAGGTGAAGATGTTGATCCACAGACTAGTCTCAATTTTACTAACTCCTGCTTCCCTTCTCAGTACAGCATTTGGTACACATCAAGCTATTTGAAATATCTTCCTCAAAAAATTTGTTTGTACTCATTCAAGGGCTGTTAAATCACTATAAGATCCCAATTGAGCTCCGTATAGCAATTGTGATTTTGCTTTGGCCAAGAAAAGTTTAATTGCAGCGGGGATAAACTGGGTTCCCTTAGTGAAAAAGTACTTTTGAATAGCATTTGCCGTTCTTTGGGCATTTTGAATGACATAATCCAGATGAGCATTTCTGCTCCCTGTAGTTTGAAATACAATCCGCAAGTATTTAAAGATTTTAACCTGTTCAATAGATTGCCTTTCCACCATCCAATTTCTCACTTTAGGGTGTTTAGAGAAGATAAGAATTTTAAAGTAATTTATTATTAGTTTCTCCTCAGTGCAATAATAAGCAAGATACTTTAAGGCTCTTTTAAGGCTTATAGGGGTCAAGGATAAGATAACTGCATCATCAGCATATAATAACGTTGATGTATCTATTAGCTATTTTAGGGGGATGAAAAGAAGAATTACTTAGAGAGGAAATTAACAAGTTTATATAGTAATTGAATAAGATTGGGGCCAAAACTGACTCCTTTCTGACTCCTTTCCTAACTTGTATTTCCTTGTATACTACACCTCACCTTCAAACTGGTGTTTTCATGAATGTTAACAAGCAATAAGAGAAGACGTTTATCTGTTGAACTAATTTTGAGTTTTTCCCACAATCTAGGTCTAGAAACAGTGTCTAAATGCAGATTTAAAATCAATAAATGCTGCATAAAGGGGTTGGCCTATGTGAGAATATTTCTCTACTAAATGATGTAATACTATTGCATGATCTATTGTTGATCTACCAGCCCTAAAGCCTACCTGCTCGTCATTCAATATCTCCTTAGTTTCCAGCCAATCCATTAATTTAGCTTGTAGATGTTTGGCGTACATTTTACTAATCTGACTTAGAAGACTGATTGGTCGAAAGTTTGTTGGATCATCTCTTTTACCCTTTTTATATATTGAAATTATAGTGGCAAGACCCCAGTCTTTTAGAATCATTGCTGAACAATCTATTACAGTGAAAAGTGTGGATAGTACTGGTATCCACCAGTTCAGATCATTCTTTAATATCTCACCAGTAATAAGATCTGCTCCAGGAGCTTTTCCTGGTTTAAGCTGGTTGATTAAGTTCTTAATTTCTGAGTATGAGACTGGGGGCCAAGAAGGGAGAATTGTAGCATCTAACATCAAATTCTCAGTTTGTTCATACAGACCTGCAAAAATGACTTTCCCATATGTTGGCTGGGATCTGAAATAAGGGATTATATATATATATATATATATATATATATATATTGGGAAGCATAGAGCTACCTCCCTCCAAAAGAGGGTGGGGTTGTTTGCACTGGCTGCTGTTATTGGTTTTTCCCAAGATGCTTGCATGGCATTCCCTTTTTTTTTTTTTTTTTTTTTTTTTTGTTTAATCATTTGTTTATATTGTTTCTTTTGCTTAAAAAGGTCTATCACAGAATACTGCATTGGGTTCATTTTATATTGCTTAAAAAGGTCTCTAAGTGAGTTCCATGACTTTAATAATAATAAATAATAAATAATAAATAAATTATTAAAGTTGGCCAGTACATCAGTATCTGTATTATCATCAATTATTACAATGTGGAGGCTCTTAATTGCATCACTGTCAAGGAACTTGGTAAGTGCTTCTGCTGTTTGAGGTGTCCATTTGGCAAAGATGGGGCAAAAATCATCAGAAAGGACTACATTCTGGCAGATAGGTAAGTAAATGTTATCAAAGAGCTTCAAATATAACAGAACTGGAAAATGATCATTTTCAGGGTGGTTAGCAATAGTAAATTTGAATACATATGGGACTAGATCCTGTGATATCCCAACATAATATTGAGGGTCTAGCTCCAACCCAGTGAGTATATTCAGCAGGATAGTCATCACTTACAGATCCATTCAGAATAACTAAATTTAGTTCTATAAAGGTTTTTAACAAACACAAACCCCTATAATCGCAGAATGTATCCTTAGAGTGGCGGCATAATATTGGAGGTAAGGGTATAAAAGTTAATGGTTGTCAATTAAATTTAGTGAAGAATGAAACATCATTTGCTCCAATTCTTGCATTGAGATCTCCTGCCAATATAAGGTATGCTACCGGAGAGGTAACCATTAAATTTCTAACATAGCAATTCAATTTATCCCAAAGACATTTTATCTTTGCATAACCTTGCAAAATGGCGGGATATATACATTGATCAACCACAATAGACTGTTTTTAAATTGTAATAGTATTGCCAAGGCATATTTGTCTAATGTAGATAATTTGGAAATCTGTGTTTGTAATGAGATATTAACACACTTAATCCCCCACAAAACCTACCATGGCCTTTACCTGGCACTGCATCTAATACTATTGATTTATAACCTTCTACATGCAATTCCTCAGCTAGCCAAGTTTCTTGGAAAAAAATGATGTCATGTCTCGTGATGAAGGACATAAAGGAAGGGTCTCTACTTCTGGCTTTCTGTCCAGCAATATTCCAGGAGATGAGGGTCAGAGGGGTAAAAGCTGTTGATGTTGATTGTCAATCATTTGGGGTCAGTAAATGTATTAATGTAGTTGTTTCCTGAGAAGCGTTCACATAAATTTCTTTCTCTCCTGATGTCCCAGATTCTATGTTGGAACATTTAAAGTTAACTGTCCATGTATCTGTTGAAGATGCTAAATCAGTATCCTTTGGACCATCCGTTTTGATTTTCCGAGTGACTGTGTTTGATTCTCCTGTTACTCCTATCTGCTTAACTGCTTTTCCGTCCTGCTGTTTGACTGGTGATGTAGTCAAAATGTTTGGACTAGAGCATCTCCTTTTTTATTAAAATGTAGGGATGAACATCTAGGAGGCATATGTGTTGATGGTATTAGTGGCTTATCTGAACAGTCCTCAGCACATTTGGGAGACAATTGTATTAATGGTGTCATAGGTTCAATTGGGCATACCCAAGAACATTTAGGGGTTATATACATTAGTGATGTCGGTAGTTCATCCTGACAATCAACAGGACTTTTTGACTCCCTCCTTGATGGTATCAGAGGATCAAGTAGGGAACAGCAAATCATTAATGGTCTTTGTTGCGACTGTTACAGACCGTAGTACTGATTTAACAGTTTCTAGCTTACACAATATTTGCTCTTGTTTCTCTGGAGAGAGAATACCAAACATTTGAGCAAGTTCTTCTTCATCTTCTGGCAGATTATTTGATATTTGTATCCTTCTTTTGACTTCGTCAATGGTTTCTTATCAGTTGAAGCAACTTCCTCCCAGAGGACCTGAGGGCACGGGGCAGATTATATGGAGACAGGCGACTCCTTAGGTAAGATGGGTCCAGGCCATGTAGGGCTTTCAAAGTTAATACCAACACCTTATACTGTACCCAGAAACTAATTAGCAGCCAGTGCAGAGATTTTAAAACTGGAGTAATATGATCACTTTGTGATGTTCCAGTGATCAACCTGGCTGTCATATTTTGTATTAATTTCAGTTTCTGAGTTAGGTATAAGGGTAGCCCCATGTAGAGTGCATTGCAGAAGTTGCGTCGTGAGGTTACCAGAGCATGTACTACAGTTTCTAGGTCCTTTACTTCCAGGCGCTCCTGACCGTTGCATTCACCTGATTTATCATGTGAAGTGATGGGTCTAGGAGCACACCCAGACTGTGGACACAGTCCATGGTGGAGAGCATGACCCCATCAAGACTGGCGGTCACAATCCAATCTCTGGTTTGGGGGCCCATACTGTAAGTACCTCCGTTATGTCTAGATTCAATTTGAGTCGGTTTTTCCTCATCCAGTCCATTACTGCTTCAAGGCATTGATTGAGGGGACAACTGCCATCTGCCATCATAGCAGTTGACCGAGACATGGAACAGAATATTTAAGTGTCATCAGAGTATTGGTAACATCCTGCTCCATGTCTCCTGATGATCTCTCCCAGCGGCTTCATATAAATATTGAATAACATCGGGGACAGAATGGCTCCCTGAGGCATGCCATATTTTAGCTCTGTTTTTGATGAGCAGCTGTCCCCGAGTACCACCCTCTGGAAACTGCCTGAGAGAAAGGAGCAGAACCACTGAAGAACAGTGCCTCCCACTCCCAATTCTCTCAGGTGCTCCAAAAGGATGTTGTGGTCTATAGTATCAAAGGCTGCTGAGAGGTCCAAAAGCACCAACTGGATCACGCTACCCCTGTCAATGCTCAGGAGAAGGTCATCTACCAGAGCGACCATGGCCATCTCCACCCCATATCCAGGCCTGAAGCCGGTTTGAAATGGATCTAGAAAATCAGTTTCATCCAAGATTGCTTTGAGTTGGAAGGCGACAGCTCTCTCAATCACCTTGCTCAAGAATGGTAAGTGTGAGACTGGTCTGTCGTTTTTCATGTCCAGGGGGTCCAGGGAAGGTTTCTTCAGGAGTGGTCTAACAACCGCCTCCTTTAGACTGAATGGAACTACTCCTTCCCTAAGGGATGCATTGATGACCTCTTTAGGGAAGGCCATCAATACACCACCCCCGTAGACGACCAGCCAAAATGGGCAGGGATCGAGAGAGCACATCGTCCTTACTTTTCCAAGGATCTTGTCCACGTCATCAGTACTCACTAACTCAAATTGATCCAGTTTAATCTCATAAACGGGTTTACTGGACACCTCCTCAGTCACTTCTGTTATAATCCCAGTGTCTAAGGGGGGTTGCAGACTGCCAGAAATAGTGCAAATTGAGTCCACTTTTAGGGTTAGGGTCAGGGTATCATGGGAACTGTATTTTATTGTGGCACCAGAGCTCTCTGACAGAGAAGGCACAATGTCTCAAAAAAAAAAAAAAAAACAATTCCCATGATTCCCTAGCACTAACCCTAACCCTAAAAGTGGACTCAATTTGCACTATTTCTGGCAGTCTGCAACCCCCCTAAGTCGACTCTTATCTGAGAGATTTTATCTAAGAAGTAGATGTTAAAAGTGTCACAGCAGGCTGTTGTTGGGTTAAGTAAAGGGTTCTGCACAGGTGGAACCTGTGACAGTTCTCTTACCACCCTAAACAGTTCTGCCGGACGAGATTCCACAGGCGCAATATGGGCAGAGGAGAAAGACTTCTTCACTGCCTGCATTGCCTCTCGATAGGAATAAAGAAATTGCCTATGATGAGTTCTGTCAGATAAGAGTCAAGTTTTCTGCCAGGTGCACTCTAGTCGTTGTCCAACCCGCTTCATTTTCCTGAGTTCTTCTGTGAACCAGGGGTGACAATTTGGAGCAGGTTGGAAAGGATGCTTGGGAGCAATCGTGTCGATAACGCTGGTGAGATCGGTGTTCCAAGTGTTCAGCCTTACCAACCAAGAAACCCTCCAAGGCTTTCTGGAATCCAATTGGCTCCATTAGTCTCCAAGGGTGGACCATTTTAATAGGTCCTCCACCCCCAGTGGGTTGGTTTAGCCTTGATCAGGAAATGATCCATCCATGACAGTGTGGAGGTATTTTTTACCTTTGCCCACAGATATACCTGCTCCGTACTAAAGACTGCATTGAGAGTATCACCTACCAAGTGTGTAGGCCCGTGAACCAATTGGGATAGGCCCATGTCCATCAAGGAATCCATGAACTGCTGAGCCACACCTGTTAAACCGGTCTCGAGAGGGATGTTGAAGTCACCCAAGACTAAAAGTCTAGGCGACTCCAGCAACAACTCCAAGACCAGCTGTGTCAGCTCGGATAGGGAGTCTGTTAGGCAACGGGGTGGATGGTATACCAACAGAATCCTTATACTATCCCTGGTCTTCAGGCTCACATACATACTCTCGAAATGGTCTGTTTTCTGGATAGATATCCTGGTCAAGGAAAGCCACGCCTCCCCCGCCCACTTTCCCTCACCTGCTCAAACACAGAATACCCAGCTGGGACAGCTTGATTCCAGGTGATGGCACTATCCTACCCCACCCAGGTTTCTGTAAAACATGCCAGGTCGGCTTCCTCATCCATGAGAAGATCATGGATGATATGAGTTTTATTTTTCACCGACCTGGCATTACAAAGGAGCAGGGTAAGGTTCTGTGGCAAAGTTGGCAAGCTCCCCAACTTACTTTGGGCAACAGGGTGAACTGAAAGTGGGATAGCTTTTAAACATTGTTTCCGCATTCTTTTGTAACATAGTTCTACCCTGTTATCGCCATATCTACCTTTGCCCCGTACTACCTCGATAGGCATTCCCACAGTTCCCCTTTTTAACTCTCTCCCAACCCTCTCCATTCTAGTTGGTTATCCTTAACCCACAGAGTGTCCAGTGCTGTCATCACTGCTTCTCCAAGCACACATATTGGGCTTGGCTTTATAGCCGCACCCACCCTCGCTCGCCACTGCGCAGCCGGTGGAAAGTTGGAATTGGGCTGGGCAAGAAACATGCCCACAGCCCTTCCACTGTCATTGCTGTAGCATGGGATGGAGAGGAGGACAGGCTCTTAAAGCTTCCACCGGTGTTGGGAGCTGGCCCTTCGCTGCCCAGGTGATGATGGGATGGCGAGGAGGACAGGCTCTTAAAGCCTCTGCCGGCGTTGGTAGCTGGCCCTTCGCTGCCCAGGTGATGATGGGATGGCGAGGAGGACAGCCTCTTAAAGTCTCTGCCAGTGTTTGGAGATGGCCCTTCACATGGTGGGATGGCTAAGAAGATGGCTCTTTAAACCTCTGCCAGCGTTTGGAGCCGGCCCTTCACTGCCCAGGTGGTGGTGGGATGGCGAGGAGAACAGACTCTTAAAGCCTCCGCTGGCATTTGGAGCCGGCCCTTCACTGTCCAGGTGGTAGTGGGATGGTGAGGAGGACAAGCTCTTAAAGCTTCCGCCAGTGTTTGGAGCCAGCCCTTCGCTGCCCAGGTGGTGGAGTCGGGAAAAGGAGGCTGCTGCAGGCTTGAGTCCTCCTGGCTGGCAAGCTGGTGTTCCTGAGGGGTGTGGGAGTGGCTTATCATGCCAGCCCCTCCTGGCCACGCCCCCTCTTGCTGCTGCCCTGTTCCAGGAGTTCCTCAGGTCCTTCTGCAGCCTTCTGGCCCTGGTGGAGTGGGAGAAAAGAGGCTGCTGCAGGCTTGGGTCCTCTTGGCTGGCGTGCTGGTGTTCCTGAGGGTTGTGGGAATGGCTTATAATGCCAGTCCATCCTGGCCACACCCCCTCTCACTGCTGCCCTGTTCCATGAGTTCCTCGGGTCCTTCTGCAGACTTCTGGCCCCAGTGGAGTGGGAGAAAAGAGGCTGCTGCTGGCTTGGGTCCTCCTGGCTGGCATGCTGGAGAGTGGTTTTCAAGATTCATCAATTAAGACTGAATAAAATTGAATTAGAATGAGATCTAGTAGGTTACATAAAATTCAAGAGTAACAACAATATAGGAAATGAAGAAAATAGAAAGATCTTACATAAAAATGATAAAGGAAGATTGCTAATCATGATAACAGACACATTTGTAAATAAAAAAAATCCTAATTGAATACTAGGGTTTTAAAGTAAAGATAAGAGTTGGAAGAATCAAATATCAGAGGATAATCAGACAATCTTGAAAACCACTCTGTAATGAACTACTTCCTAAGGGGTTCTGCAGATGGCGCAACGTGTCGTCTTGCAGCTAGGGAAGGGGAGGGGCAGCTGGACACCGGACGCCCAAACTTCTTTTTGAGGATGTCATCAGAGCACCCGCTGTTGCACACGGCGAACACTCTGATGATGTCCTTCCAGTGCAGCATCCGGACACGCTGTGTCGGAAGAGATGCCGAAGAGGCATGTGCCACCTCTTCCGGCATCCTTTCTGGAGCTTCAGGAAGGAGCGCTATTTTAGTGCTCCTTTCAGGGCTGGCAGAAGGGTGGATTGGGGCCTAGGCATGGGGCAGCCTCGGCCCCAATTCTCCGCTTCTCAGGGCGGCCCATGGCCGCCCGTTTGCAAAGCCCCTGAATTGAGTAATTCCAACAGGAAGAGAATTGTACAGATTCTGGTGCAATGTTAAGAGATGAGGAATGAGATTAAAGAGATCTAGACAGAATTTAGACAAGACTTTAAAAGAGAAATTGTCAATTTTAAACAAGATGGAAAAAATTACAGATGATAGAACTAACAACTGTTGTTAGTTGGCTATTGTTGTTTTTTTAATTTTTATTTTACTGTGGTGTTATTGTATCTTTGATATGTTATGTTAAGGTTTTAATTGGATCTGTAATTAAATACTGTTTTGATGGGTGGAGGGGCGGGGATGTTTATTTTTAGATTTGTATGGATTTTAATTCTTGTAACCCCACCTGATTGCTCGACAGAGGGGTGGGGTAAAAATAAATTTTATTATTATTATTTATTAAATGCTTCTCAAATTTGCATATGACACCAAATTAGGAGGAACAGCTAATACCCAAAACACAGGATGAAAATTCAAAATGACCTTGGGCCTTTACAGACTGCCAGAAATAATGCAGCTTGAGTCAGCTTTAAGTGCCCTGGCTCAGTGCTAGGGAATCATGGGAACTGTAGTTTATTGTGGCACCAGAGGTATCACATCACATTGACTCTATGTATAGAATCATACAATCATAGAATCATAGAGTTGGAAGAGACCACAAGGGCCATCCAGTCCAACCCCCTGCCATGCAGAAACTCCCAATTAAAGCATCCCCGACAGATGGCCATCCAGCCTCTGCTTAAAGACCTCTAAGGAAGGAGACTCCACTACTCTCCAAGAGAGTGTGTTCCACTGTCAAACCACCCTTACTGTCAGGAAGTTCCCCCTAATTTTGAGGTGGAATCTCTTTTCCTGGAGCTTATATCCATTGTTTCGGGTCCTAGTCTCTGGAGCAGCAGAAAACAAGCTTGTTCCCTCCTCAATATGACATCCTTTCAAATATTTAAACACGGCTATCATATCACCTCTCAATCTTCTCTTCTCCAGGCTAAACATCTCCAGCTCCCTAAGTCGTTCCTCATAGGGCTTGGTTTCCAGACCCTTCACCATTTTAGTTGCCCTCCTTTGGACATTCTCCAGTTTCTCCACATCCTTTTTGAATTGTGGTGCCTAGAACTTGACACAGTATTCCAGGTGAGGCCTGACCAAAGCAGAATAGAGTGGCACTATTACTTCTCTTGATCTTGACACTATACTTCTACTGATGCAGCCTAAAATTGCATTGGCCTTTTTAGCTGATGCATCGCACTGTTGACTCATGTTCAACTTGTGGTCCACCTGGATTCCTAGATCCCTTTCACACGTAGTCTCATTCAGCCAGGTGTCCCCCATCGTATATCTGTGCTTTTCATTTTTCTGCCCTAAGTGCAGTACCTTACATTTCTCCGTGTTGAATTTCATTTTGTTAGCTTTGGCCGAACTTTCTAGTCTTTTCAAGTCATTTTGAATTTTGATCCTGTCCTCTGGGGTATTAGCTACTCCTCCTAATTTGGTGTCATCTGCAAATTTGATAACTATACCCCCAATACCATCATCCAAGTCATTAATAAAGATATTGAATAGCACTAGGCCCAGGACAGAGTCCTGTGGCACCACACTGGTCAATTCTTTCCAGGTTGAAAAGGAGCCATTGTTGAGCACCCTTTGGGTTCGGCCAGTCAACCAATTACAAATCCATGTAATAGTTACTTTGTCTAGCCCACATTTTACCAGCTTGTTTGCAAGAATGTCATGGGGAACCTTGTCAAAGGCCTTACTGAAATCCAGATATACTATATCCACAGCATTCCCTTCATTCCCCATCCGCATACTGGAGCTGACTATAGTCTGGGAGCGGATATTCAGGTTGTGTGGGGGAGGGGAAGGTATGGTGGTAACAGAGCCAACAGATGTTACAAAAGAAAGAGGGATCGATGTTTGCTATCTATCCCTTCTTCAGTTGGCTCTGTTTCCCTGGATAACTTGGAGAGCGTGCCAACGATTCCACTGACCCTCAACCTGCTCCTTTGCAATGCCAGGTCAGTCAAAAATAAGACCCATATCATCCACGATCTCTTGGTGGATGAGGCGGCCGACCTGGCATGCTTTACTGAGACCTGGCTGGGGGATGCCAGCTCCGCGATTTGGGCGCAGGCTCTCCCAGCTGGGTACTCAGTTAGTGAACAGGTGAGGGAAAGTGGGCGGGGGGGTGGTATAGCCTTGGTCCACAGGAACACCTTAACCGTGATCAGAAAGCCTATCCAGAAAATGACGCACATTGAGTGTATGTACCTTAGCCTGAAGACCAGGGATAGATTAGGGATTCTGTTGGTATACTGGCCACCCCATTGCTTAACAGACTCCCTAACCGAGCTGACTGCCCTGGTTTCTGAGTTGTTGCTGGAGTCGCCCAGACTTTCGGTTCTGGGCAATTTCAACATCCTACTCGAAACCAGTTTGCAAGATCTAACTGGCGCGGCTCAGGAGTTCATGGATACCATGACTAACATGGGCCTATCCCAATTGGTCAACGGGCCCACGCATTGTGTTGGTCATACCCTCGATGCAGTCTTTAGTACGGAGCAGGAATATCCGTGGGCGCAGGTTAAAAAAACCTCCGCACTGTCATGGACGGATCATTTTCTGATCAGGGCAGAACTAAAGGCTACTATCCGCCCTCCCGGGGGTGGCCAACCCATTAGAACGGTCCACCCTCAAAGGCTAATGGAACCAATTGGTTTCCAGAAAGCCTTAGAGGGTTTAATGGTTGGTGACGCCGGTGATTCTGTCGAAGCCTTGGTGGACACTTGGAACACCGATCTCACCAGGGCTATTGACACAATCGCTCCCAAGCGTCCTTTCCAGCCCACTTCAAACCATAAGCCCTGGTATACAGAGGAGCTTAGGAGGAAGTGAGCTGGACAATGACTAGAGTGCGAATGGCAAAGGACTCATCTCTCATCTGACAGAACTCGCCTTAGGAAACATCTTGATTCCTACAGGGAGGCTTTACGTGTAGCGTGGAAATCTTTCTGCTCTGCACGCATTGTGTCTGCAAAGTCCCGTCCGCCAGAGCTGTTTAGGGTGGTGGGGGAGTTGACAAATGTTCCCCCTGTGCCAAACCCCCTACTTAACCCAATGACAGCCTGCTGTGAGGCTTTTAATATTCACTTTGCAGATAAAATCTCTCAAATAAGAGTCGACCCGGACGCCATTGTTTTGGCAGAATCTGTAGACGAGGCATCCAAGAACTCCGTTGATGGCACTTTACTGGATCAATTACAATCTGTGAGTACCGAGGACGTGGACAAGCTTCTTGGAAGTGTGAGAAAAACGACTTGCCTCCTTGATCCTTGTCCATCGTGGCTGGTCGTCCGGGGGGGGGGGGAAGAGTTGAAGGTGTTCCTTCAGGACACAATCAATGCATCATTCAGGGAAGGTTACGTACCATCTTGTTTAAAGGAGGAGGCGGTTAGGCCACTCCTGAAAAAGCCTTCCCTGGATCCCCTGGAAAGAAACAACTACAGACCAATCTTCTTGCTCCCTTTTTTGAGCAAGGTGATCGAGAGGGCAGTTGCTTCCCAACTCCAAGCAGTCTTGGATGAAACTGATTATCTCGACCCATTTCAAACCGGCTTCAGGAGAGGATATGGAGTGGAGACTGCTATGGTTGCTCTGACCGATGACCTCCGCCTGAGTATCGACAGGGGTAGTGTGACCTTGTTGGTGCTCTTGGATCTCTCAGCAACCTTTGACACCATAGATCATGCCATCCTCTTGGATCGCCTGAGAGAGTTAGAAATTAGAGGCACTGCTTTGCGGTGGTTCCGTTCCTTCCTCTCGGGCAGATCCCAGAGGGTGAGGCTCAGGGACAGTTACTCGTCTAAAATTGAGCTTAATTGTGGCGTACCTCAGGGCACCATCCTGTCCCCGATGTTGTTTAATATTTATACGAAGCTGCTGGGGGAGATCATTCAGAGGCATGGAGCTCAGTGTCTTCAGTACACTGACGACACCCAGATATATCTCTCCATGACCAGATCATCGTTTCAGATTTCAGATGGCATCTCTCCTCTAAATGACTGTCTCAGAGCAATAATGGGTTGGATGAGGAAAAACAAATTGAAGTTGAATCCCGACAAAATGGAGGTACTCACATGTACAGGCCCAAAACCAGATCTGGGAATACAGTCTCCAGTCCTGGATGGAGTCACACTCTCCTCCAAGGACTGTGTTCGCAGTCTGGGGGTACTCCTTGATTTGTCTCTTCACACGATTAGTCAGGTGAATGCGGCGGTCAGGAGCGCCTGTTATCAGCTTCGGTTGATACGCCAACTGTGGCCTTATCTGGATGTGAGGGATTTGGAAGCTGTGGTACATGCCCTGGTAACCTCACGTCTGGACTACTGCAATGCACTCTACATGGGGCTACCCTTGTGCCTAACCCGGAAACTTAAACTGATACAGAATATGGCAGCCAGGGTAATTACGGGAACATCAAGGAGGGAGCACATAACACCTGTGCTCAAATCCCTCCACTGGCTGCCGATTAGTTTCCGGGCACAGTACAAGGTGTTGGTCTTGACCTTTAAAGCCCTACATGGCTTGGGTCCATCTTATCTTAGGGACCACCTCTCCCCATATGATCCCCCCATGCCCTTCGGTCCTCTGGGAGGAATTTGCTACAGCCAATAAAAACTAGGCTGTCCCAGACCTCCCAGAGGGCCTTCTCCGCAACCGCTCCCAGACTTTGGAATGGCCTGCCAGATGAGATCTGTCTTATTACTACTCTTGCTGCTTTTAAGAAAGCGGTAAAGACGGATCTCTTTCAGCAGGCCTTCCTGGAATAACTGTCAGCTAAGAGATGAATCCCTAATTTGTTATTCTGATTCCTTATGTTATCTTGGATGTTTTTAATTTATTTAATATTGTATTTTAATTGGTTTGTTGTTTAATTCTGTTTTAAGGGGATGGGAGGGTGGGATTATGGGATGAGGGAATGTTTTTAACTCTGTTTTGTTTTAAATATTATTGTACCCTGCCCCGATTGCCGCGCAGAGGGGCAGGCTATAAAGAAAAATTTATTATTATTATTATTATTATTATTATCATCATCTACCAAGCAGGTAATTTTATCAAAAAAGAGATCAGATTTGTCTGGCATGACTTTTTCTCTGAGACCCATGTTGACTTTTTGTGATTATGAAATTACTTCCCAGATGTTCACAGACTCTCTTTCCTGGTATTGATGTCAGACTAACTGGATGATAATTGTTGGGATACTCTTTTTTCCCCTTTTGGTAGATGAGGACAACATTTGCCCTCCTCCAGTCCGCTGGGACTTCTCCTGTTTTCCAGGAGTTCTCAAAGATTATTGCCAATGGTTCCAATATTGCATTTGCTAGTTCTTTTAATACCCTTGGATATCATTCATCTGGTCCTGGAGACATATTCATTTAGATTAACCAGGTATTCCTGCACTATCTCTTTACTTATTCTGTGCTGAAATTCTCCTATTCTGTCCTCTGCTCTATTATCCTCAGGTTGAGTACCCTTTGCCTTTTCTCTGTCCCTTGAAAACTTTTTGCCATCTTCTCCACACCCTACCATTTCCTTCTTCTTCCTTTTGTTGCTGACATACCCAAAAAAAGCCCTTTTTATTGTTCTTAACCTCTCTAGCAAGCCTGAGTTCATTCTGCGCTTTAGCTTTTCTGACTTTACCCCTACACGTGCTAGCTATTTGTTTGAATTCCTCTTTGGTGATTTCCCCATTCTTCCATTTCTTATACATGTTCCATTTAAAACTTAGTTCAGTTGCAAGTTCCTTAGTCATCCATCCTGGTTTCTTCAGACACCTCCCATTTTTCCTTCTCGTTGGAACAGTTTGAAATTGTGCTTTCAGTATATGTCCGTTTTAACTCTATTATGTTTAATACTGTTTTTAAGGGGGGAGGGTAGTGGGTGAAGGGCAAGAATGTGGATTTTAACTGTAATATTTTAATTGATGTACGCCGCCCCGATTGCCGAGCAGAGGGGCGGGTTACAAATAAAATTTATTATTATTATTATTATTATCTAACTTTTGAGAAACTCCCATCAGTCTTGAACTCCCTTCTCTTTTAGTATTCCTGCCCATGGGATCACCCCCAGTATTTCTCTAAGTTAAGTAAAATCAGCTTTCCTAAAGTCTAGAGTGTCTGACTATGCCTGGCTTCTAATTTCCACTGTATAATAAACTCCAGGAGGACATGATCACTCCCGCCTATGGATCCAATCACTTGCACCCCATTAACTAAGTCTTCCCTGTTAGTTAGGTTCATATTCAAAATAGTTGACCCCCTTGTTGCCTGTTCCACCTTTTAGACAATGAAATTGTATTCGAGGCAAGTGAGGAATTTGCTAGAACTTGAGGATATTGCTGAGTTTGACTTCCAGCAAATATCAGGATAGTTGAAGTCACCCATCACTACTATATTTCTCCTTTCTGAGTGTGTGGTCATCTGTTCTAGAAAGGCATCATCCAATTCTTCTGCCTGAGTCAGGGGTCTGTATTCTTCTGCCTGAGTCAGGGGTCTGTAGTAGACTCCCACACTAACATCCCTGTTGTTTCCTCCCCTTTAATTTTTATCCAGATGCTCTCCACCTGGCTTCGAAGATTGATGTCCTGGATTTCTTCACTGGTGTAAATATCCCTGAAAATATAATGCTATTCCTCCTCCTTTCCTGTTTGGCCTGTTTCTCTTGGAAAGGTTATACTCCTGTATTTCTACATTCCAGTCATGAGACTCATCCCACCAGGTTTCAGTGATGTCTATTATATCATATTTGCTTTGTTGTGCTAGGAGTTCAAGTTCATCTTGCTTATTTCCCATGCTCTGTGCATTAGTGTAGAGACATCTATGACCATATGTCCCCCTTACTTGCTGCCTGTGCATGTTTTTTTTGCCTCCCACTGTTGGGTCCCTGTACTGTTTGCCTTGTTTCCTTTATGACAGTTTGACTATTTTTCCCAGTCCTTTTGTCTTCCAGGACGCTGTCTCCCTTCCCCACACAAATCAGTTTAAAGTGTCAGGGTATGCCAGTTTGCATACTAAGTTGTGACTGGATGAAGGTATAGCAAAGTGGCAGGTGGAGTCCATGATAGTAAGCCAGCTCTGGCAATTAATGATGCAGTCAGCCAATTAGGCCAGGTGGACTTGATAGCCACTTAGTAGTGTATAACTGCATTGGGAGTCTGTTGGGATTTTGGAGAGTGTATTACTCTCTATGCTGGTAAGAAGCCTGTTGCTGGGAAGTAAGTTTTTCTCCTTGCTATGAAGTTATAGTACTGCAGGTATGCAGGAAGTTATGCTGTACTGTTTTTGTGCCTAGTCATGATGCTGTACTCTTTGTTTTTGAATATATTTTTTGTCTTACACTCTGCTGAGTAAAGCTCTATTTTTGTTGACTCCACAACTCTGCTGTACTATTTTGTAATACACCCAACATAAAGCCCTCCTGATCAAATTCTTGAGACTGTTGGCAGAAACGTTTCTTCCAACTGGCGTGAGATTCAGCCCATCCCTTGCCAGGAGTCCGCACTCATGGAACCGCAGCCCATGATCTAAGAATCCAAATCATTCTCGACAACACCATCTGCGGAGCCAATTGTTGACATCTGCTATTTTCCTCTCTCTTTCTGGACCATGCCCTTCAACTGGCAGAAGAGACAAGATGACAATCTGTGCCTCCATTTCCTTCAGCTTCTTACCTAGAGCCTCATAATCCCTTTTGATGTTCTGAAGGCTGTTTCTTGCTGTGTCATTCGTTCCCACATGGACCAAAAGGAAGGGGTATTGGTCAGTAGGCTTGATCAGTCTTGTCAGCCTCTCTGTCACATCTCGGATCTTTGCCCCAGGGAGACAACACACCTCCTGAGACATCTTGCCAGTCCCACAAATCACTGCTTCTGTCCCCCTCAGAAAGTAGTCCCCCACCACGACCACACGCCTCCTCCGAGGCTTAGCACCAACTGTTCCCTGTGGTGGAACTCCTAGGGTCCCCTGCTCTGTCCCTGAATTCTGTCCATGCTGCTCTTCCTCGTCCTCCTTGATAAGGGAAAGAGCTTGAAATCGATTCTGTAGCTGCAAGCTCCCAGAATGATCCCTGGCATCCATATTTCTGTGTGTGACATTCCTCCAACTGTCTACCTCCTGTGTATGTGATGTGAACTTCTCTTCCCCAGCAACTTCCTCTGTGTGGTCCCCACCCAAGACCATTCATTCCATTTTGTCTAGGAAAACCTCTTGCTCCCTAATATGCTGAAGTGTAGCTATTCGTGCCTCCAGCTGCTGTACTTTCTCCAAGAGGGCTACCAACTTGCACTTGGAGCATATGTAGTTCCCCACATCTGTAGGTAAGAAGACAAATATCCCACAGGTATTGCAGGTGATGGCAGCAGTTCCTTCATTGTCCATACTAATTCTTAATTAGTACCTGAAAGAGGACTACGGCTTTCCTCCTAAAAGAAAATCCCTCGCTAACACCAGTGTTACAGTCTGCTGATGACTGGAACTTTTCAACAATTAGTATTGGTTATAAAATTCCTTCTCTTTCTCCTTTCTTTCAGAAACTGGCCTGGAAAGCTCCTCCTCCTTCCCCTGTCCTGGCTGAAAGTTACCTGAAACTGGCCTCTGGGAGCAGTTGTATAGAGCTAACTGGCTAGCTCCACCCCCTATTGACTCGCAAATGCGACTCAAGAAAGCCCCACCCACTCTGCAACAGTCACACTCTCCCCAAGTGTTTTTTAAAAGAATTTTAAAACTCACCCACTCAAATGGCTGCCTGGAAAAAACTTTCTTCCTCTTTCCTAGCAGGAACTGGCCTAGAAAGCCTCCTTCACCTTCTCCTTTCCTGGCAGAAACTGCCTGGAAAGCCTCCTTCAATTTCTTCTTTCTTTCAGAAACTGGCCTGGAAACCATCCTCCTCCTTCCCCTGTCCTGGCTGAAACTGACCTGAAACTGGCCTCTGGGAGCAGTTTTATAGAGCTAACTGGCTATCTCCACCGCTATTGACTCGCAAATGCAACTCAACAAAGCCCCACCCACTGAGCAACAGTCACACTCTCCCCAAGTGTTTTTAAAAAGAATTTTAAAACTCACTCACTCAAAATGGCTGCCTGGAAACAGCTTTCTTCCTGTTTCCTAGCAGGAACTGGCCTAGAAAGCCTCCTTCACCTTCTCCTTTCCTGACAGATACTGCCTGGAAAGCCTCCTTCTCTTTCTCCTTTCTTTCAGAAACTGGCCTGGAAAGCCGCCTCCTCCTTCCCCTGTCCTGGCCGAAACTGACCTGAAACTGACCTCTGGCAGCAGTTGTATAGAGCTATCTGGCTAGCCCACCCCCTATTGACTCACACATGCAACTCAACAAAGCCCCACCTGCCGAGTAACAGTCACACTCTCCCCAAGTGTTTTTTTAAAGGAATTTAAAAACTCACCCACTCCAAATGGCTGCCTGGAAACTGCTTTCTTCCTCTTTCCTAGCAGGAACTGGCCTAGAAAGCCTCCTTCTCTTTCTCCTTTCTTTCAGAAACTGGCCTGGAAAGCCTTCGCCTCCTTCCCCTGTCCTGGCCGAAAGTTACCTGAAACTGGTCTCTGGAAGCAGTTGTATAGAGCTAACTGGCTAGCTCCACCCCCTATTGACTCGCAAATGCGACTCAACAAAGAAGGCTTAATGTCTCAGAAAAAGCTACAGTTCCCATGATTCCCTAGTACTGAGCCAGAGCAGTTACTGTGGACTCAAAGTGCATTATTCCTGGCAGTCTGTAAAGGCCCCTTAATAGATTAGAAAGCTGGGCCAAAGCTGAAAAAATGAATTTTACAGAGAAATGTAAGGTACTGCACTTAGGGCAAAAAAATTAAAATGAAATGCATAGATATAAGATGGGGGGCACCTGGCTTAACGAGACTACACGTGAAAGAGATCTAGAAGTCCTCACTCACTAGATCACCTTGGAGGTGGAGGGAAGTAGGAAGACTGGAAGGCCACATGCTAGATGAATGGATCCTATTGACGAGGTCACAGGTATTAAGGGGTTGCAGGATTTAAGCAGAGCAGTGGAGGACAGAGAGTCTTGGAGATGTCTCATCCATAGTCTGAGTCAAGATCAACTCGAAGGCAGTTAACAACATATAACAAAATTGAAGTTTGAATTGAAGCTTGGCTCACACAGGGATCCAGGCTCTCTTGTCCTACCTTCCAGCATGCCTTTTTCCAGTGTGTGCAGACTCTGGCAACAGGCAACTACCCGTCCTATGCATCAAAGTCTAATATTCATATTTACTGAGCATAGCTCACAATAATGCTAATATAGTTCCACCCACAAATTGGTCAAACAACAGATTATTTTTAGAGATGCTCTTTGTGCTGTCACCCAAAATGGAGCACAGGTAAAGAAAAAAAATGTCCAGCATATAAAAGGCATATTTACACAAGATGCTGATTGATAGAAGATATTTTTATTAGCTTGGTTCTAAAGGAGATTAAGAAACATCTACATAGCAGCTATAGCAGCTATTTAATTTGGAGAAAAAGAGATGTCTACATCTCAGTGAAAGATATGAACATGTACAGAAATAGAAAATTAGATGAATTTCACTTTACCTTTGATGTCATCTTTGTTGTATCCATCAGAGTTAGTGTGCTAAATCAACCATCATATAGGTGCCAGATTCACCTCTCTGAGGAGCATTCTCCAGATGTGGTGCCACTACTGAAAATATTATGATTCTTTAGTTTTGTCAGCACACAATAAAAGCCACAGAAAGACCTTTAAAATATACTTGTAATAGTAGATTTTTCATGCTACTTATAGCAATAATTTTTAAAAGTAATTAGTTATTTATTTTAAATAATAAATTGCTTTGGTTATTTTTCAAAAACGAAATACTTGTTTTTTCAATGTAGCTATTATTGTAACTAACTACTTCAGTACACTTGAATTATAACTGTAAGTAATTATTTTTAAAGTTATGGTGATTACCTGTACAATAATCCAACACTGTTATCCCCATATTTACAGGTGAAGAGTTAAATATGAATAAAAATTACTTCCCTATAGCCACCTGTTAATTTTATGATAGGCCTGAGAACTGAACCCCAGAATACCAAATTTCATGATTTGCTCCTGTTATTGTTATTCTAGAAAAGCAGCAAAAAGGAAATTATCATTCCCAAACAATACATATTTAAAATGTGAAAATGGTCTGCTGCAAAGTTATGAAATGGGGCCATATGTTGAGGAAGGTTCATTTTGCTGTAAACCCCCAAACCACCAACCATCTGGCAAGTTCCAGTTTCTAATTACCTCCATAGCAGCCACTCCAGGCTGTACCTAACTCTAGCCCAAACTATGAATGAATTTGGAGAATTTTTGTTGCAGAAGAAACCAAGGTTGCTTTTAGGGTCAGATGAATCCAGGCAGTTTTGGAATCCGCATGCAAGTTATGCCATCAGAATAGGACTCTGGGAAAATGTCTACGACCTCAACAGAAGCTCAGCAGAAGGAGTTGAAGGGACACTAAAGGTCTGGCTAACCACAATTTGAAGTGAATGAATGCTTTACTACAGCCCAATATGTCTGAAATATGTCAGATTAGGAAGGACTTTTTTGCATTGTTTGGTGAGAATAGCTGTCAGTGAAAAGTTGTTGTTTCAGAGATCTTCATATTTTCATAGAATCATAGAATCATAGAGTTGGAAGAGACCACAAGGGCCATCCAGTCCAACCCCCTGCCATGCAGGAACTCAAAATCAAAGCATCGCTTTCGTTCTGGATAGTTGCTGATTGCTTCGATTGTTTTCAGTCAGAACAAACTACTGTAAAAAGCATATTGTAAGGAGTGTAAGGATTGGAATAACCAGCAACTAAATATGAAAAGGAAAAAAAATCATCATCTTCGCCCTGATTCAGACTACAGTGGGTGGTTCAGGAATTGGAGAAAAACCCTTCTCTTCTTTCTTCTGTTGGTTTTGGGCTTGGATCTAATGGGAATCAGAAACCAAGAGTGCCTAGGGATCTGAATGGTGCTCGGGAGAGGATTGCTCCCCAGTTTTGGCTTCCCCCTGGCAGAAAACATTTTTAAAGTGAGACCTATCGATTCCCCAAGAAGAGAGGCAATTGCATTGAAAGGGTCAAAAGATAGAAAATATCGAGACTCAATAATCCTACTTTGAGCTAGTCTTCTACCGTTCAGTTGCTTTTGCTTTTGTTTATGATTTTTATGAAAGACATCCACAGATATAAAAAAGATCTAGCATGAAGCCAAGACAGAGGGGAAAAGTGATTTATAGAATCGGGACTTGTTGAATTAAACTCTATTATATGAGTCTTGTGCCTTAAGCAGACTGCCAGAAATAGTGGACATTAAATTGAGGCACTGCCCTGGCTCAGTGCTAGGCAGTCATGGGAATTGTATTTTTTTCTGGGACATTGAGCCGTCTCTGTAAGAGAGCTCTGGTGCCACAATAAATTACAGTTCCCATGATTCCCTAGCACTGAGCCAGGGCAGTGCCTCAATTTAATGTCCACTATTTCTGGCAGTCTGCAAAGGCCCTTGGTCTATTAACTACTCCAGAACTTGTGCAGGGTTGTGGCTCTGAGAAGGTGGGGGAGACAGGATCATGGGGTATGATCTAATTTTCTGGATTTTGGATATCTCTTTGCTCTTACCCTCCTTCTTCATTATTTGGTTGTTGGCTGTTGGTCTACATCATAATTTGATTTTTGAGTATTGCACCTGGGGGAAAGGACATAAATTGGTTGGAAAAGGATATTGAGATAGCTAATTAAGAGGAAGATTGATAAATATAAAATAAGATAGTTGGGGATCTTACTGAGATAATAAGACTGTTTTTTGTGATTCTTTTGTAATTTCACCTGGTATATATTGTGAAGGGGGGGAAGGGGGTGGCTTTTCACAACTATAAACCAACTCCAAAGGAAAATAGGAGATTTAAAAAGTTAAAAATTATAGGAGGGAGTAGAAGGCTTAAAGAAGAAGAAATTTTTACTAGCTTTTGTAATATATATATATATATATATATACAATTATATAAGAGAAAATAATTTTAAAAATTAAAAAAATACAACAACGTAGGAAAGGTAAAAGAGATACTCATATTTAGGGGGGAAAATTAAAACTTATTTTCACCTCACACTAACCCCCCCCTCGATAAGCTAAGATTATTAGTCCCTGATTAGAAAAGAAGTGGTGTTGAAATACCTGGATAATGAGGCAATCCCCCAAATTTCAGAAACTCAAAAGGAACAATTAGAGGCCCCTATCTCCATAATGGAAGTAATTGAAGCCATTAAAAAGACAAAACCAGGGAAAGCACCAGGTCCTGATGGCTTTATGGCTAGTTATTATAAAACAATAATGGATAGTTTAATTCATCCACTTCATAAGGTCAAATTAAGCTTAAACATAAATTCCAAACCTAATTCATTGGGAGAAGCTTTAATTATACTAATCCCAAAAGAAAATACAGATAACTTATAAATTAAAAAGTATAGGCCAATTTCACTACTAAATCTGGATTATAAAGTTTTTATATCAATAATAGCAGAAAGATTTCAAAGAATATTAAAAGAATGGATCCAGGATGATCAGGTGGGATTTTTACCAGGAAGACAAATGAAAGATAACTTAAGAGTGGTATTAAACTTAATAGAATTTTATGAAAAACATAATGAAAAGAAATTAGTCATGGTCTTCCTGGATGCTGAAAAAGCCTTTGATAATGTCAATTGGGACTTTATGTTAGCAGTTTTGGAGAAAATAGGTACAGGACCAAATTTTCTATAGTGGATAAAGACAATATATAGTGTACAATCGGCAAAAATTATTATCAACAGAGACCCACATTTAAAATTAGTAAGGGAACCAGGCAGGGATGCTCCTTATCACCTTTCCTTAGTGGTTATATAAATTTTGCTATGAAAATTTTGCTACAAAAAATAAGAAAAGATCAATCTATAAGAACTCCCAGAATAAGAGGTCATAAGTACAAAGTAAAGGCATTCGCAGATGACGTGGTCCTTTTTTTTTAGATGTCTCACAACAGAGTATAGTAAGAATTAACCAAATATTAGAGGAATTCAGGAAATGGTCAGGATTCAGAATAAATAAGGATAAAACAGCTATCTTAACTAAAAATATAGGGACAAAAGAAGAATTTACATTGGAGGAATTATCAAATTATAAAGTACAAAAAGTAGTAAAATATTTGGGAATAAATATTTCAAAGAAAAATTCAGATCTATTTAGTAATAATTATCAAAAATGTTAGAGTAAAATAAAAAGTGACTTATTGAAATGGAACAAATTAGGACTTTCATTACTAGGTAGAACAGTGGTAATAAAAATAATGATTCTCCCCAAACTGCTATATTATTTTCAGAATATACCAATTATAACAAATGAAATCCCATTTAGAGAGTGGAACAAAGAATTGTCAAAGTTTATCTGGGCGGGAAGGAAACTGAGGATAAAATGGAAAAATTATGTATGACTTAAAAGAAATAGGTGGATTAGGACTCCCAAATCTAAAATAATACTTTCACGCTAGCTGTTTGAGTTGGATACTAGAATGGATTTATCTTCAAAATACCAAATTACTAGAATTGGAAGGATTCAATGCTCAATTTGGTCTACATGCATACTTATGGTATGATAAAGACAAAGTTCACAAGGAATTTAAGGATCATTATATAAGGAAACCACTTTTATTGACTTGGCTTAAATATAAAAATATATTATATAAGAAAATGCCCCTTTGGGTGTCCCCCCCAGGGAGCATTCATTAAAAGAGATATACTGGGAGAAAGAGGCTGGTTAACATATAAGGATTTAACATAGTACCACAATGGACAATGGCAAATAAAATTGAGGGAAGTCCTTTCAAATGAGGGAATTATTTGTAACTGGTTTCCACACAGACAGTTAACCGAGAGGTTTAAATTTGATATGAAGAGGATAGGATTTGAAGGATCTAAAGAAGAATTTGAAAAGGTTGTGCAATCAAATAGGAAAAAGACACTGTCTAAAATCTATAATGTCTTGTTAAAATTAGATGTGGAGCAGGAAATCCTAAAATCCCAAATGATTTTATCGGCTCAAAATATAAATAATACAATTCCATTAGAAGATTGGGAAAGAGTATAGCTCAAATATCTAAAATTCTCCAATAGTAATATATTAAAAGAAAATTACTATAAGATCTATTTAAGGTGGTATTTAACCCCTGAAAAAATTGCAAAGGCAACACAATTTTACAGGTAAGCTCCTTATCTAATCATGGGAAAAGATTAAATAAATTGCTAAAATATAAATTGCTAAAATTACAAATAATGAATGGAATTACATATAATAGACTACTCTGATATAGGTACATTGTGTACTTATTAAAGATTGGCAAGAGAGTAAAGAGGATTAATTAAGAGCAAGGAAACAGTAGCTGGCTAGAAAAGCTGTGGGAATACAATTTAAAAGTGAAATAGATAATGTTGTATAGGATTACCTGTCAACAAATATCCACACTTGGGAGGTTTCTACTTATATAAGGATAAATAGACTTACAAGCATTTTGAAAAGTGTAAAAATGGATAGGAAGGGTACAGTATGAAAAGAGAAATTAAGAGAAGAAGTTAAAAGAAGCTATTATTATTTGATTTATCAGGCGAGGAAGGGATCTTTTTAATTTATGCTCTTTAAATTATTGTAAACTGGAATACTTATACATATATAGATATATATTATTTTTTCATTCAATGGTAATGTTAAATATTATATAATAAATATTTTACTTTAGTTATATGGATTATGAAAGGAAATATAAATAAATGGAAAGCAAGAACAGTCTGAAAGAATGTTGGTGAAGAAGAAGATGGAAGAAGAAGAAGACAAAGATGGAGAAGTTAAGAAGAGAATATTAGTTTATTTTAGAATATTATGTGATTGATAATATCATATTGCTACATTGGCAAGAGAGAACTGTTGACAAACTCTGCTTGACTTCATATTTCATAGACTGTAAAGATGAAAACGGAATAAAGATATATCTCTCTGGCTTTTCTTTGCAAACGAAGATTCAGGAAGGACTCATCCCACGCTTTTTGCAAGCACGCTGATGACTAAAAAGGCCATTCCAAGATAACCAAGTCCGGTTGCAGAAAGCACAGCAGAAGATCTCCTTGGGTGATGTTTCCGGGTTGTGATTCTTTCTGCGTTGTCGTTTCTCTTCTAGACTTGTTCGGTGTGACTTCTCAAATAAGGCTGCAGCATTGTGGATAGTGCGTCTCCATGCCTCCCGATGTGAGGCCAGGGTGGACCATTGTTGGTGATCAATTTGGCCGAGCCTGAGATGTTGTTTCAGGGAGTCCTTGTATCGCTTTTTTGGTGCGCCCCTCTTACGCTGACCCATGGCAAGTTCACCGTAGAGTACTATTTTTGGGAGGCGATGGTCCTCCATCCTAGAAACGTGCCCGCCCAACGCAGCTGCGTTTTCAATAGCATGGCCTCAATGCTGGTGATCCCTGCTTGCTCAAGGACAGCAACATTCATCACATAGTCAGTCCAGTGTATATTTAGGATTGTGCGTATACAGCACTGATGAAAGCGTTTGAGGAGTCGTAAGTGTTGGTGATAGGTGACCCATGTTTCAGACCCATAAAGGAGAATAGACAGTACAATGGCTCTATACACACTGATTTTTGTGCTCCGCCTCAGATGTTTGTTACTCCAGACTCTTTTGTAAAGTCTTCCAAATGTGCTGTATGCCTTTGCTAATCTGTGGTCGATCTCTTTGTCAATCTTGGCGTCTCAGGAGATGATGCTTCCCAGGTAGGTGAACTGCTGAACAGACTTAAGCACAGATTTGCCTACAGCGATGTGGGGATGGTGGTGTTTGTCCTGTGGTGCAGGCTGGTAGAAAACTTCCGTTTTCTTCAGGTTGACTTCCAGCCCAAACAGCTCTGCAGCTGTTGTGAAGTAAGATGTTAGGCGCTGCAGAGCTGCTTCTGTGTGGGCAACAAGGGCAGCATTGTCAGCGAAGAGCAGCACACGGACTAGATAGTTTAGAGCAGGGGTAGGCAACCTTTTTGAGCCGGGGGCCGGGTTGCTGTCCCTCAGACAATTGGGGGGCCGAAGCACCAAAAATAAATAAATAAATAAATAAATAAATAAAGTAATTTTTTAAAAAAATTACGGCAATTTTTTTTTTAAAAAAAATATGCATGTACACTCTCTCAGCCCCAGAAAAGCCATGGCAAAACTCCTGCCGAGATTTTGCCAAGAAAACCCCAAGAACAAGTAATAACAACAATAATCAATATCATCATGGCGGGCAGCGGCGGTGGCGGCAGAACCAGCCTGGGGCCGGTCTAAAGGCCTCGGGGGGGCGCATCCGGCCCCCGGGCCTTAGGTTGCCTACCCCTGGTTTAGAGTCTTAGTGTGAGCCCTCAGACGGCTTAAGTTAAACAAGCTACCATCAACACAGTAATGTATATAGATGCCGTCTTCTTCTTCGAGCTCTGCTGCAGCCCTTTGGAGCATCATGCTGAAGAAGATTGTAAATAAAGTTGGAGCAAGAACACAACCTTGCTTCACTCCATTAGTTATTAGAAAGGGCTCTGAAAGAGCATCGCCATATTTGACTTGACCATGCTGGCCCTCATGTAGCAAGATAATCATTTTGAGGAATTTGGGAGGGCATCCTAGTCTTTCCAGGATCTGCCATAGACCTTTTCTACTCACAGTGTTGAAGGCTTTGGTGAGGTCAACAAATGTTACATAGAGTCCCTTGTTCTGTTCTCTACATTTCTCTTGCAGTTGTCTAAGGGCAAATAACATATCTGTAGTACTCCTATTGGCTCTGAAGCCACACTGGCTTTCAGGAAGGAGTTCTTCTGAAATAGCAGGAACTAATCTGTTCAGGAGTATCCTTGCAAGGATTTTTCCAGCAATAGAGAGCAGTGTTATACCTCGATAGTTTGAGCAATCGGATTTTGCTCCTTTTTTCTTGTACAGGGTGATGATGACTGCATCTCGGAGATCTGATGGCAGTTCCCCTTTTTCCTAGCAACTCACAAGGAGTTTGTGGAATTTAGCATGGAGTACATGACCTCCGTGTTTCCAAACTTCAGGTGGGATTCCATCAATCCCAGCTGCCTTGCCGTTTTTCATCTGCTGTATGGCCTTAAGGGTCTCTTCCAAAGTGGAAACTATGTCCAGCTCGTTTTTCTTTGGTTTTCGTACCATATGTTGGATAGCTGAGCCTTGGACTACTCGGTTGGCACTGAAGAGACTTTGAAAATGTTCAGCCCATCAATTCAGGATGGAGGCTTTATCAGTAATTAGTGTTTGACCATCTGTACTGTATAAGGAGCTTTGGACCTGATAAGTAGGTCCAAACACTGTTTTAAGAGTGTCGTAAAATCCTCTAAGATCACCCAGATCTGCACAGTGTTGTGTCTTTTCTACTATATTGATCCACCACTTGTTCTGAATGTTTCGGAATTTTTGTTGAAGTTTACTACACATGAGACGGAAAGCTGCTTTTCTTACATGGCAAGTTTGTTGGGCAAGGTATGCCTGGTGAGCAGTTCTCTTCTTTGCCAACAGCTCCTGGATCTCTTGGTTGTTTTCATCAAACCAGTCTTGATTTTTTTTGTGGGAGAACCCGAGGGATTCTTCCACAGACTGGAGGATACTGTTTTTGATATGTTGCCAAAGCACTGTAGGAGAAGGATCTGCAGGGTGGTCTTCAAGATTTCTTTGCAGATTTGCCTGGAAGTTGTCTCTCATAGTAGCTTGTTGAAGATTGTTGACTTGGAGTCTCCTCTTTAAGATGCCACCCCTCTTAGGTTTGAGCTTGAGATGAAGATTTAGTTTACATCTTACGAGGCGATGATCTCTTTGGCATTCTGCACTGGGAATCACTTGAGTATGATGGACATCACGAATGTTTCTCTGGCAGACTAGAACATAGTCAATGAGGTGCCAGTGTTTGGATCGGGGATGCATTCAGGTTGTCTTCAAGCTATCTTTCTGCTGAAAGACAGTGTTTGTAATAGTCAGCTGTTGTTCTGCACAGAACTCTAGCAGGAGGTGTCTGTTATCATTGCAATTTCCAACACCATGCTTGCCTAAAACACCTTTCCAGGCTTCGGAGTTCTTTCCTTCTCTGGCATTGAAGTCACTAAGGATAATAATTTTATCTTCTACAGGGACTTTTTGTATGAGGTGGCGTAGGTCTGTGTAGAATTTGTCTTTCTCTACAGGGTCAGCTTGCATAGTTGGGGCATATATACTGAAGAGAACAACATGTGGGAGGCATAAGGAGATAATGCGATCAAAGTGACCTGTTGGCAAGGTTTCGAGTTTGGAGGCAATTGAATTTTTAATCATAAAGCCTACTCCTGAAAGATGTTTTTCAGTTTTGGATTTGCCAGACCAGTAAAGTGTGTAGCCGGCGCCGTGTTCTTTAAGGCTGCGTTCCTCATGGAGACGAACTTCACTAAGAGCAGCAATGTCAATATTAAGTTGTGTTAGTTCATGGGCTATTAAAGCAGAGCGATGCTCAGGACGTCCACTATCTGCAGAGTCTTGCATGGTTCTGATGTTCCAGCATGCAAGCGTCAGTTTATTTACACCTTTGGAGGCCGGTGTGAGTCTTTGTTTCTTTGTCTTTGTTCGACCACATCAGAAGATGCCCATTGGCCACGGCTAGCCAACCGGGTAGGTGGAGATGAGCTTTCATTAGGCCACCTTTTCTAGGCCCCTCTCCACATGGAGCAAGCAGTGCTCTCCTTAAAAAGGCTGCTTGGTTGTTCAGGATGCTGCCGAACAAGACTGTCATCTCCCAGCTCAGCCTCAGGCGACCAAAGTCCTGAACCGACTGCATGCAGGGTTGGGTCTGCAGCTTCCAGTGCATCTTTACACCTGCTGTTTCATCCCTCACCTATCGCTACAGGGCTTTTTCGAAGATTGGATTTGTCCTTCAAGCCTGTGCAATGGATTTTTCTGGTGGAGCCAGCGTGCACAGAACTGGCCTCACCCTTTAAACCAAAGGTTTGTCTGCTGTGGCCTTGCAAGCATGGACGGTAGCAACGAGATCCTCGGGTCGTAGGTTTGTTTAGTTTCCTTCTCTTAAATGGTTGACCTTACAGAGTTGGACGAGCACCATCTGCCCGGGTTTGAAATTAGAGTTTTTCTTCTCCTAGGATGGTTGCCATAAGGCTAGGGAGCCCATCCTGCTCTTTGACGCTCTTCGTCAGACCCTTCAGTTTTGATCTGTCTGGCATGGGAATCCCTACCAGTGGCTATTATACCACCGCCAGTATAGCTCAAAACTACATTAGGGTATGCAAGCCTCTTCCCCACGACAATGGGGCGTCAATATACAATTTTAGCTACCAACATACAATTATGTAAGAGTGTGCATTTTAAATTTCCTCTTCAAAATAAAATAGAGAACTGCACTCCTCCTCTGATGGTGCTGAGAAGGGCAGTTAGTGCTAGGCTTGCCTTCAGAGGCTCTGCCTCTGGCTCCTCCTCTGATGGTGCTGAGAAGGGCAGTTGGTGCTAGGCTTGCCTTCAGAAGCTCTGCCTCTGGCTTCTCCTTTGATGGTGCTGAGAAGGGCAGTTGGTGCTAGGCTTTGCCTTCAGAGGCTCTGGCTCTGGCTCCTCCTCTGATGGTGCTGAGAAGGGCAGTTGGTGCTAGGCTTGCCTTCAGAGGCTCTGCCTCTGGCTCCTCCTCTGATGGTGGTGAGAAGGGCAGATGGTGCTAGGCTTGCCTTCAGAGGCTCTGCCTCTTGCTCCTCCTCTGATAGAATATATATTAAAAAGGAAATTCCTCCTAATATTGAGGTGAAATCTCTTTTCCTGCAGCATGCATCCATTGTTCCGGGTCCTGTTCTCTGGGGCAGCAGAAAACAAGCTAGCACCCTCCTCAATATGACATCTCTTCAAATATTTAAAGAGGGCTATCATATCTCCTCTTAACTGTCTCTTCTCCAGGCTAAACATACCCTGTTCCCTAAGTCATTCCTCGTAGGGCATGGTTTCCAGACCCTTCACCATTTTAGTCGCCCTCCCCTAGACAATTAATGTTTTTGATCTTCTCAAGATCTGTTATGAATGGTACTTTATAATTTCATAAAGACGAACTGGGTAGTATTTCACAATGAATCTCCCTAAGGGGCATCATTCCATTCCATCTCATCCCCCACCCTGCTACACACACAAATACCAATTCCGTTTGCTTTGAGATGTCGGTGAGACTCAACATATGCTCTGTGTAGCATGTGTATGCTCACATACCCAAGCATACTGTCATTCCTTGTTACTCTAGAAGTCTCTTGAGAACAAAAGGAAGTGGAGTTTTAGTATATTGGAAATGCACACTTCACTGAATGCACTTGCTGTTTAGTGGCCATCTGCACCACATTTCAAAGGTAGCAGGTGGGTTGCTTTGTTGATGCTTTTGCTTTTTTACTTAATGTTAGATTTGGAATAAATTTAGATTTTTCTATACAGATAAATATTGGACACATAAAAGTTCATTGCAGACAAATGTATCTGTGAAGTCTCCAATTCAAATGTCTCCTAGTAAAATCTGTAACATTGGCCATGCCACTTCACCCTTGGTGGATAAACTGCAGGTGCATTCATTCCCCCAATAGCAAAATTACATGTTTGGGTGCCTATTATCAGCTTGGAAGCTGCAACTGTATTTTAAGGCTGATCACTGTTTTTCAGCCTTCACAGGGCTCCAGACCTAGCATTGTTCCAGGGCACTATGGGAAGATTGGGATGGGGAAGGTAGTTGCACACACAGCTTTTTATATACAGACACTTTAAGCCTGTCATGTTCAAGAAGACCAAGTTTTTGCATTTTGTCTTGTTTCATTTTGCAGTGCCTTTGGAACCCCCTTTGTTTAAAAATCTCAACTGTAGCTTATTCAGTTTGCATATAAATACAATGCTGCATATGCGCACACACTTCAAACTGAACATTTTTAGCAAATTCTGAAAAATGGCTTTCTATTTCTAGAGGAATCAGAAAAATATAAATATCAGACATCAAATAAACAACAATCAACCAACATCATAATAAAACATAAATAAACATCATAGTAAATAGTAAGTGATATTAATTGAAAATTCAATTAGAAAATTATATTAAAAGAAAAGGTAAAATTTAACAATATAAATTCATTATAAGAGTATGAGTTGTATTATAAAAAATTTAAACAAACTAAAAGACGTAATAAAATTTTAAGATACCATCTTATGCCAGCAGACCATTGCCGCTGCACAAAAACTGGCTACCCTTGTTGTTATTGATGAGCAGTGGTCCACTAGCAAGTAAGGGTCTTTGCAGACTGCTAAAAATAGTGCAAATTAAGTCCATTTTAACTACCCTGGTTCAGTGTTAGGAAATCATGGGAACTGTATTTTTTTTCTGAGACATTGAGCCTTCTCTGTCAGAGAACTCTGGTGCCACAATAAACTCCAGTTCCCATGATTCCCTATCACTGAGGGGGGTTGCAGACTGACAGAAATAGTGCAAATTGAGTCCACTTTTAGGGTTAGGGTTAGGGTTAGGGAATCATGGGAACTGTACTTTATTGTGGCACCAGAGCTCTCTGACAGAGAAGGCTCAATGTCTCAGAAAAACAACAACAATTCCCATGATTCCCTAGCACTAACCCTAACCCTAAAAGTGGACTCAATTTGTAAGAATAGTAATAATTTTATTCGGTCATTGACCAGTATAGGACTCAATTTGCACTATTTCTAGCAGTCTGCAACCCCCCTGAGTTAGGGGAGTTAATGTGGACTCAATTTGCACTATTTCTGGCAGTCTGCAAAGGCCCTAAGATACATAAAACTCATCCGTTCTTCCAGGAAAACGATTAAGAATTGGATAAATAAAAATTTGATGATAACTATAGTAAAAAGGACAGTTTAACAATACATGACCTATAGTCTCCACTGTGCCAGTTCCACAAGGACAAGTGCGTGTAGCATAGGGGATAGTATTATCTAGGAACAAAAATGCAGATATTCAAACACTAATTGCCTTCTGTCACAGCCAGGCATTGCTATATTGTTTTCTCCTGATCCAGTAATAAGGATAACTTAATCAGAATTCATCCTTCCCCAACCCAAGAGTGGCATTTACATTTTTAATGGAATGTCAAACCATTAACAATAACAAGGAAGAGCATGCAGAGGTACTTTGTTAAAGAATTATAATTCTCTGCTAATTAATCCAATTTACTTTTAATAAAAGATTTACTTGCAATTATTTTTATAAATATTATTTGAATGTTTGCATCCTTTGGGCACTTGTATAATATCTATCATTTTGTAATTATGATATTGCAAAAAGGTGGATTTTTTAATTTAAAAAATCACTCTTGAAAAACATTCTAGCTGTGTTTTAAAACGTTTGGACCAGAACCTGGATAACAGTAGCAGACCTTTTTTAAAAGTCAGGAATTTATTGTGTATGATCCAAACCAGGGTAGTCAAATGGCACACTTCAGGGAAGTCTGAGATTATGTACCAAGCACATATTTTAAAAACCCCACCCCAAACAGAGATACACACTGTGAGCTGATGCAAACACTGAAGTTTCTTCTTTTCACTTATGATTACTAGATTTGTTTCACCTGAAGTCAATATTCTATAGTAACTTCATATTTTCAGTCTCAGTGTTTGTTTGTTTTGTAAAAAAAATCTGTTAATTCATATGAGAGCCAATCTAAAATGCTATCCTGCCATATTTTATTATCCAGTTCTTCAGGAGCAAAATGTGTGGCAGGGGAGGCATATTTTCAACTGTCAATTTTCGAAGGTGTACCTATTGAGAAATCTTGGGTACTTGGATTTGCTGCCCCCTGCTAAAGTTCAACCTGGTAACTGGTAGCTTTCATTCCTTCCCCCACCTTGTCTCCTCTGTGTAATATCATCATATCAGACTGTATCAAATAGAAAGAGTTTTGATATAGAAAAGAGTGAGCCAGTGGCTTCTTGTAACATTACTGTAAAAATAACAGTGGAAAGGATATGAAAGTTGAGCCCTATATATCCCCTCTGACCCCCACCCAAAGTCCAAATTTTCAGGCAAAGTATCTTGTCACAAGTTGAAAAATGTGCAGTCTTTCATTCTTGGCTATTGTAATCAAGCAGGCAGTAGCAGAGCAACTCCAAGTATTTCTGGATGAAACAGATTATCCAGATCCATTAGTCTGCAGACTTTCTGTTTATTGCTTTTCCATACCTTGATGCTTCTTGCATCACTCTATATGCAACCATTATTTTCTTTTACCTATCTCTCTCTCTGGCCTTGAGTGCATGAGTGGCTTGAAGCAGCCTCTGGCCACTCCAATCACAAGGCCAACTACTGCCGTGGTCCACAACGAACTGCTGGCAAGGAGTGCCTTTTTGTGCTCCTTTTGCAGCTGGGTTTAGTCTGCCTTAGGCCACAGTGGGGTGCCCAATCTGGGGCATGCATCATCTGAATGCCAAAAGCTCTGGCAGTGCTTTTGGCCTCTCTGTTTTGGGCCCAGGTTTCATAAAAGAAGATTGAATTTGCTTTCTGTAGACTTGTGTGCATAAGTGACAGGGGCGAGGGATTGGTGGTTGTTCAACTTCTGACTTGCCGATTTGATTTCTCTGCTTGAAAGATCTAATGCAGTGGTTCCCAAACATTTGTACTCCCGATATTTTGGACTTCATATCCCAAATTCCAGACTGTTGGCTGCATTGGCTGGGACTTCTGAGATCTGAAGTCCAAAACACCTGAAGGACTAAAGTTTGGGAATCACTGATCTAACTGATCTCTCACATTTTGCAATGCATACTATAGTGGTTCTGCTCACAGATTGCTTGGAAATTGTGGAATATGATCCCGTGAGACTATTGTGTCTTTGATTAGGAAATTCCTTGAATGGTCCATGGGGACCACACTGGAGCCATAGGATTTAATACTAGTGTATCTAAGGGATGCATGAGTATAGAAGCAGGAGGCAGCATATAGCAGAAAAAGATGAACATGAAAATTTTGCAGAATTGGAGAGACTTTTTGCTCAGTCCAGGCATCTATGTTATAATGCTGCAGATTTAGTTTATGATGCTAGGGTTCATTTTGCACTGCAAGTAAAAAATTGTGTTCGTGCTTCTTGGTTAATTGCCTAGTAAGTGGAGTTGCAACTGCTCAGATAAGAGCTTTCTCATTGGCAGAACACATCTCTAGTGAATAAGCACATTATGAAATTAACCACACAGTAAGCATAAATGCATTGCTATTTTTCAATAGATTATTTTAATGTTGTCATCAATGTAAACTATATAATTTTAAGAATGTAAAATTAGATAAAACATAAATTGAATCATGGTGTAGAGAAGGTGGAAATTTAATTCTTACCCTGCATTGTTTTAAAAAGAGGGGGAAAATGCCACTCTGAGGATACAACTTGTAAGTCTGTATTGGGACCAACTACTCAAGGCACCTTTACAATTGATCCATGCAAGTGGGGAGCACAGCCATCGTCTTTCCTGCAGATGTGATTGCAATGGTGGAAATAATTCATTAAAATTATTTTGTTACCCCTAAATCATTAAATTCCCATCAACAATTTTAGGATTAGTTATTTTAATCATTAAATGTCAGTTACACTATTTTTGAATAACAATGAACTATTTTCATTATTTTAATATATTACTGGTCATTTTTAGTAATCTAATCTAGTAATCTAAAATGATTTTTAATTTAATAAATAAACCAATGAGTGAAGGAATTATAAAAATCATGCCAAACCTTTTAACATTAAACTAATTTGCTTTAATGATTAAATGTTATGTGTTCACTCCAGCATGAATATTTCCAAGTGCTAGTGGCAATGATATTTCTTCTCATTTATAATCCAAATTGGCATACATGATGCTTCCAGGCAGTTTTACATCTTGGCACTGATCAGAATCAAACCTCCTTAGTGTCAGCAAACCATAACATATATCTTCTAACCAGACCTTAGGCAAAGGGTGGATAATATTTGACCCTCCAGGTGTTTTGGAGCCCTTAGCCCAATGAACCATGACTGGTGAAGCTTTTGGAAGTTATGGGCCAACACCTCTAGAGGATACAAATTTTCCCATTCCTGTCCAAGGCTAATGAATCTATTATTTTATTGGTATATTTAGATATTGCCTAAATATTCACTTTGAATTTTCATAATAAAACCAATTGTTTTACTATATCTCCCCTAGACTGTATTTTTTAAAATCAATTATGTTATGACCATGGGCTTTTTTGTAGTTTTATGAGCAGTCTTGAGCAGAAGGAGGGTATTGTTCTTGCATCACTTGAACAGTGAAAGTAAAATGGGAGGATAGAGTCTTGAGCAGTGATTCTTTGATTTTCCAGTTACACCATGGGCTAAGATACATGTAGCAGCCAAATAAAGCCTGAAAGAAAAACAAATTTCTCCATAAATTCTATCTGCATCAACAAAATCCCAAACAAATCCAAGATAAATCTTGGCTGTCTGACATTTATTATACATCTAAATGAGATAGACCAGATGCTGATCAAAGAAAAAAGAAGAGGGGTATCAACAATTAAGCACTGCTAACTATTTAAAAATAAATAAATTACATCAGTTTTATGACATGCATAGAATCATCCAGACACAAGATATTTCAGAATAAAAAAGTGTGTCATGGGGCTTTCTAGGCTCTGGTTTGACACAGATATAATTATCAATTATAAGTGTATTTCTGAAGTGCAAAGACAACTGCAATTTCCTGTCAGAATATGTGTTGCTAATTAAGGTAACCTGTATACATCAGCTTCTTTTGGTTAATATACTTTGGGCTGAATTCACTGGGTCTGAATAGGGCAGATCCAGTGAATCAACAGGGTTTGTTAAGTCAACACTTATATAAATCCCACTGGTCCTTGGGGATTAATGTAGCTGGGACTAACAATGGGACTTCATCCTTTATCTGAAATATAAACATCTAAAATTTTAAAGTAAATGGGAAACTGGGGGCAAATAATAGAGGGAGCATTCAAGGAAAATTTGAAGAAGGTTGAGAATGGCTTAGCTGTAAACTCAGAAGCTGTAAGACTGTAATCATGGGAAGCATAAAAATAAAGCTTTTGTTTGTCTTATTTAGCTTCTCCTTCAGTAGATGTTTCCCACAAAGCCTCAATCTTTGGTGTGTATAGGACACAGGAGATGGTAAAGGCTTTTCAAACAAACAAATAAAAAACAAACAAAGAAGAACCAGTCTTTCAGGATGGGAGATCATGGTTCATATCCACATTCTAACATGAAACTCACTGGGTGACATTGAAATGTCACTATCTTTCAGTTTAATCTATCTCATAAAATTGTTGTGACGATAAAAATGGAGAGGAGATCCAAGTTCAGCACCCTCCAAACTCTTTGAAGTAATGTGGCTCCAGACCCATGTTGCATGAGATGCTGTGGGGAAGGACCTGCTTTTGCTGACCTCCAATGGAAGAGAAGCCAGCAATAACTGCATTTGGTGAAGAGTGCTTTCATGCCAGGTATGGCGGGCAGAGCTAGAGGTGCAGAGTAAAATGATCATGAGCAAATTACAATTGACTATAGCTATAACTTACAAGCTATAAAATATAAGCAGACCCTGTAATATTCTCAGGGAGGGCGAAAAATCCAGGTTACAATAACTCTGGGAAAATTCCCTCCCAGCCCCATAAGGCGACCAGCCACAGCCTGAGAATAATTACTTAAACAGCTATTAACAAAGGGTTGGTGGGATGGATCACTTGTCTGCTAGCTAACAATGGCAGCTGCCTTGTGGCCACCAGAGTGCTTTATAGCTCCCCAAATCTCACTGGTGATCTCGCGATATGCGAGACCACCAGCGAGTAGGGATCCTAGAGGATCCCTTCCTCGATTAGCTGGGTGGCAGGAGAAGAGGTGGGACTTCCCCTCCCCACCCAGCCAACCACGTGTCCACCATCCTTCCAATTTGGCCGGCACAAAAGGACATCATACTCATCATTATGGTTGATAAACATGGCCACAACTTTATTTATTTTGTACAGGGTCATAAACAACTTCATTGACATCATAATCTAACTCATGACGTAACGTGTCTATGACAACATCAACTGGGTTGATGATGGCATAGCAAACATTTTGTTAACCAAATTGACGTATACTGTTTGTTCCAATCAATGTAATGCAATGTAGTAATTCCAATTAACTGAATTATCCCTGTGGGGGGGGGGGGTCCCTGCCCACCACAGGAGGGGGCCAGCCTAGCTTGGCATCCCCTTCCCCCCCAAGAGAGCTTGTTCAATCATAGAATCATAGAATCATAGAATCATAGAATCATAGAGTTGGAAGAGACCACAAGGGCCATCCAGTCCAACCCCCTGCCATGCAGGAACTCCCAATCAAAGCATCCCCGACAGATGGCCATCCAGCCTCTGCTTAAAGACCTCCAAGGAAGGAGACTCCACTACTCTCCGAGGGAGTGTGTTCCACTGTCGAACTGCCCTTACTGTCAGGAAGTTCCTCCTAATGTTGAGGTGGAATCTCTTTTCTTGCAGCTTGCATCCATTGTTTCGGGTCCTAGTCTCTGGAGCAGCAGAAAACAAGCTTGTTCCCTCCTCGATATGACATCCCTTCAAATATTTAAACACGGCTATCATATCACCTCTCAGCCTTCTCTTCTCCAGGCTAAACATCCCCAGCTCCCTAAGTCGTTCCTCATAGGGCTTGCTTTCCAGACCCTTCACCATTTTAGTTGCCCTCCTTTGGACACGCTCCAGTTTCTCCACATCCTTTTTGAATTGTGGTGCCCAGAACTGGACACAGTATTCCAGGTGAGGCCGGACCAAAGCAGAATATAGTGGCACTATTACTTCTCTTGATCTAGACACTATACTTCTACTGATGCAGCCTAAAATTGCATTGGCCTTTTTAGCTGCTGCATCGCACTGTTGACTCATGTTCAACTTGTGGTCCACCTGGATTCCTAGATCCCTTTCACACGTAGTCTCATTCAGCCAAGTGTCCCCCATCGTATATCTGTACTTTTCGTTTTTCCGCCCTAAGTGCAGTACCTTACATTTCTCTGTGTTGAATTTCATTTTGTTAGCTTTGGCCCAACTTTCTAGTCTGCTCAAGTCATTTTGAATTTTGATCCTGTCCTCTGGGGTATTAGCTACTCCTCCTAATTTGGTGTCGTCTGCAAATTTGATAACTATGCCCCCAATACCGTCATCCAAGTCATTAATAAAGATATTGAATAGCACTGGGCCCAGGACAGAGCCCTGTGGCACCCCACTGGTCACTTCTTTCCAGGTTGAAAAGGAGCCATTGTTGAGCACCCTTTGTGTTCGACCAGATAACCAATTACAAATCCATGTAACAGTTACTTTGTCTAGCCCACATTTTACCAACTTGCTTGCAAGAATGTCATGGGGAACCTTGTCAAAGGCCTTACTGAAATCAAGATATACTATATCCACAGCATTCCCTTCATCTACCAAACTGGTAATTTTATCAAAAAAAGAGATCAGATTTGTCTGGCATGACCTGTTTCTCTGAAACCCATGTTGACTTTTTGTGATTATGAAATTATCTTCCAGATGTTCACAGACTCTCTGTTTAATGATCTGCTCCAGAATCTTTCCGGGTATTGATGTCAGACTAACTGGACGATAATTGTTGGGATCCTCTTTTTTCCCCTTTTTGAAGATGGGGACAACATTTGCCCTCCTCCAGTCCGCTGGGACCTCTCCTGTTTTCCAGGAATTCTCAAAGATTATTGCCAATGGTTCTGATATTACATTTGCCAGTTCTTTTGGTCTCCACTTGAAACTGCACTAACTTGAGACCCTAGATTAGAACTTTGAACCCCTTTTTTGGCTAGCTGTTCACAAACAGCAACACAGACCTGCATAGTGCAACCTAGTTGTGCCAATTGAGCTGCAATTTCATCTCTACTTTGTGACTCATTTGGCCTCTTCAGTGCTGACCACCCAGTATTGGGCCCAGCAGAAGCCGCATGCCGCTTAGACTGTGGCTTACTGTGCGGCATGACTATCTAGTGATAAAGCCACAAAGAGGCTGCTTAGGGTTATAGTGTTCTGCTAAAGCTACAACCCTTACACAATAGGAATTAACAGAGCAGCCCTACTAAGATCACTAGTGCCCAATGCTGTTAATGAAAGGATCACCCAAATTCGAATATCCTCTGGAGTTTGATATTTTTAAATCACCCCCCTGATTGAGGGCAGAATGCCAAATTATAGAATAAGCCCGGGTCCCCCAAACCAGCACACCTGTCCCAAGATAGGAACCCAATTAATGGTCGAAAGGCCCACCACTTCCCTTTTTGGGACACAAAAGCCAAGCCAGAATATACTGGCAAGTGTATCACCACAATTCAGGCCAAAACAAATGCAGCACTGTCCAGTGGGTTTTTTATTTTTGTTTTTGTTTTGTGTACCGATGGGCCCCCTAGCTGCTTGCCTAAGGCCGCAAAGGAGACAGGCTAAGCTCGTTAGGGACTACTTCCCCCCAGTGGCTTATTGAATTCAGGGCTTCCAAACAACCTGACAAGGTGGCACCCCCGCTTAAGCAGGGCCATGCCAAAATTCCCAAGGCACCTTCCCACTGCACCGACAAGGACAACTCTGTGCCACCTCCAAACCTCAGCCATCCTGTCCTCTTTGATCCTAGCCGCGGCTTTCTTGATCTGCCGCGTGTCCCAGCGGCACCGCGGCTGTGAAATCTGAGCTGCGGAGACGGAAAAAAAATCCAAACGTGGTCAAGATGGCTGGAGGAACCAATGCGGCGGAGGACAAAACCAACGTCGCCCCAAGCAGCAGGCCCCAGCAAAGTTGGTCCAAGCGGGACAAGCTTTAACGCCTGTGCCGCTGATTCGTGACCTCTGGCTCTGACTCTTGTTAAGCTCCTCGCTTGTCTGCAAGCTAACAATGGCAGCTGCCCGATTAGCTGGGCAGCAGGGAAGAGGCGGGACTTCCCCCCCCCACCCAGCCAATCAGAAGTCTGGTGTCCTTCCAATTTGGCTGGTGCAACGTCGAGTCCCTCCCAACGCGTCGGGGGGGGGGGGTCTTTCTCTCTGAATTACTCTGGAATGACCTATTGCACATTCTTCAATAACAGGTTGACTGCATGATTAACAGCTGCCCATGTGATTTTCCCATTCATTAAAAGCAGCAGCAGAAGCACAGATTGATTCTTTTAATACCTTTGGATGTAGTTCATCTGGTCCTGGAGACTTAAAATTAATTTAGACTTAATCAGATATTTCTGTACTTCTTCTTTACTTATTCTGTGCAGCATTTCTCCTATTTTGTCCTCTGCTCCATTTTCCTCAGGTCGAGCACCCTTTTCCTTTACTGAGAAGACAGAGGCAAAGAAGGCATTCAGAAAATCTGCCCTTTTTATTGTTCTTAACCTCTCTAGCAAGCTAGTGTTCATCCTGCACTTTAGCTTTTCTGACTTTACCACTAAACGTGCTAGCTATTTGTCTGAATGATTTCCCCCTTTTCCTATTTCTTATACATGTCTCATTTAAAACTTAGTTCAGTTTAAAGTTCCTAATCTATCCTGGTTTCTTGAGACATCTCCCATTTTTCCTCCTCATTGGAACTGTTTGAAATTGTGCCTTCAGCATCTCCCTTTTGAGAGACTGTCATCCAGCCTGAACTCCCCTCTCTGTTAGGAACAGCTGCGTGAATGCTCCCTTTCAGACAATAAAGCAGATCCAGGATTTAAAGTCAAACAGAAAAGTTTATTGACAGTTATGAAAACATCACATGTGGCTTTTTGACAGATTTAGCATTACAAATCACTCCTGGGCATGTATTTTTCCAATCCCTCCTCCCAAGTCTGTGGATCCATTCTATTGGTTGGTTTGATCCCGAACTTCCCACATTTTATTCATTCCCATGCCTTGGATGGTAACTGTTACATGTTCATAACACTAGATGGTATATTTGGGAGGGTTACATTGTTCCCGCATTCCTTAAACATAATAAGACACAATAACCTTAAAGCGGCTAAGCCTAGCTCTATTCACACCCTGGTATTTTTCCACCCTCTATCCAAGTGAGTCAATATACAGCCTCAATTAACAATACATCTTATTTATGGATTAAACATCTATTATTATAACACTATCTTTATAACCTATATGTTTATCTGACAATCAAAACAATAATAATCTAATCAACAATGTTCTTAACAACCTTTATCATATTATATATTTTTTAACAAGCTACCCCCCCAAACCTACAATTTTATAAATTTATATATCACCCCAGGCCTTTTTACATATCTCAGTATGTGTCCAAACATTTTAAGAGGCATGTTATACTTCAGGTCACTTAAGGTTTGTTATCAAACAAATCAAATCATAAATCATTTTATAAACTCAACAACAAATAACCAATTCAATGCTCTTATTATATCAATGAGCTTATATGTACTTATTCTTTAACACAGTGTCTAATAGCATTGTCCATCTCCCAGCTAAATTCTCGATGCCTCTGTCCAAAGCTCTCACAGTAAACATCCACCTACTAATTCTTCACATGCTGTTGCAGCAGCTAGCTCGGTTAGAAAGCTAATTAACCCTCCCAAGTCAAATAAAAGCAATGTTAATAAGTCAAAGCCTAGAGCTGAGCTCCAAATGCTGCAAAGTTGGCGACTGGATACCAAAAGCAAAAACAGCTTTAAGAAAGTAGATTTTAACTCTAAAAGAACTCTTCCCATTATGTTGATATTGGTTTGATTCAACAATTATTTCAAATTGCTGGAGATAAATATAAAAACCAAGTTTTTATTGATAGGGGAGCAAGTGCACATTACTTCAACAGCAAAAAATGGTTTGTTGATTTTGATGCAAATGTAACTTTTCCTGTCTATCTTTCTAATGGTCAAGAAGTTTTTGCACAAGGAAAAGAGATTGTATTTTGCAAACAAAATTTGGTCCTGACAGAATAGGAACTTTACAAATCCCTGGTGCTTATTATGCACCAGATTTGCAAGCATGCTTTTACAGTGTGATACCACAACATCAAGAGACAACCATGTCAGTTTTACAAAACAAACCTATTTTGGTTTTCATGATAAAAAAAATTATTTCTAGAGCAGATTTACAATCTCATGTATGTTAACAGATGCAGATTTTACACTCATCTGTGACCAGTGTGACCAGATGTAATCACAAAGACTGTTCACTTTTATGGCATCACATATTTGCTCATAGAAGTGTTGAAAATATTAAGACAGTCACAAATCAAGAGCTTGCAAGCGAATTTAAATTCAAAGCACTCTCTAACAATGAAAAATGTGTAGAATGCATGAAAGCAAAGGCCACAAGAGCTTCATATTTTCCAGTTACTGTAAGACAACCCAACAAAGCATTGGATCTTTTACATGCTGATCTTTCTGGACCAATGAGTCAAAAGTCAGCAGGAGGTAACTCTTATTTTATGACTATTATTGATGATTTCAGCAAATGTACATACATTTCTCTTCTCAGAGAGAAGAGTCAAGCTTTTCAAAAATTCAGAGCACTTTAATATATTCTCTAACAAATTTGGCTACAAACAAAGATCCTGCACACAGACAATGGCACTGAATTTGTTAATGCTGAATTTGATGAATTTTTAAAAGAACATGGCATTGAGCATCAGACTACACAGGTTTATTCTCCAGAACAAAATGGTGTAGTAGAGAGAATGAACAGAACACTGAAGGAGATGGCAGTCACTATGTGTTTGGAAGCTAATATGCCTAAATGCTATTGGTCTGAAGCCATCATGACTGCCAAATACTTGTGTAGCAGATTGCCAATGTTCATTGTCAATGAGCATACAATCCAAAGATGTAACCCCATTCCAGTTAAACCAAAATTAAATCTTCTGAAATTTTTTGGAAGCAAAGCATTTACCTATATTCTCAAGCAGAAAAGAGGTAAACTTGACTGCAGAAATGAAGAGGGAATTTATGTTGGTCATGCTAAAAATGGTTACAGGATTCTAAATCCAACTGGATGCACAATAAAACATTATTATTATTATTATTATTATTATTATTATTATTATTATTAATATCCCACCCCTCTGCCAATGCAATCGGGGAAGTTTACAACAATAAAACACCATAAATACACAATCCCCAAAACCCTCCCAACTCTTAAAATGATATTAAACAACAAAAGTTAAAACTGTAACACACAATAAGAGAGTGAACAGATAAAATAAAACAGAGAGCAAACAGGCAGCATAAATGTGGCAGAGAATGAGAGAAGGAATAAACTAGCACTTAAGGCGGGGAGATCAATCAGGAGAGGTCTGCCAGAAGAGATCCATATGTGCTGTTTATATTGATGAAAAAACACAGCCCAAATCTCATCAAAACCAAGATGTTTATCAAGATTAATTTGCTGAAGAAGACTCCTACCAGTAACCAGAGCACATGGGGTTCTTTTGTCCTCTAGAAGTCTTGCATCCAGAAGAGGCTACACCTACAATGAACCAGCCTAATGATGAGGTACCAGATGGCATGCAAGAAGTGGAGCCAGGTATCCAAGTCTAGGTGAGAAGGTCTAATAATAACAATAATAACAATAACAATAAAATTTATTTGTATCCCATCCATCTGAGAACAATCGGGGTGGCTAACAACAATTTAAAATTACAAACAATATGACCCCACAAATACCCCAAAACCCACCCACCCCTTAAAAAAGTATTAAACCAAGGAACTATTAAAAGATCTAGTTAAAAAGACACAGAATAAAAACTAATTACAATTAACAATATAATAATAAAATAATAAAGGTATGCCACCTGACAGATTCTCTTATCAAGCCACAGAGGAATTGATTCCAAAACATCTTATTGGAAGAAGATAAAGGGAATTCCAAAGACAGATTATGAGAAGTGGGTGCAAGCTGCTAGTGAGGAAATGTGATCTTTACATAAGAACAAGACATGGACTTTGTCAGAATTGCCAGAAGGAAAAAGGACAATTGTCTGTAGATGGGTCTTTAAAATAAAGGTAGATGCAGAAGGGGAGATTCAGAGGTACAAAGCAAGACTTATTGCTAAAGGTTATACTCAAAAGTATGGTGAGGACTACAACACAACTTTTGCTGAAATAGTCACTGACATAACCATCAGAACTCTCCTTGTTGTTGCAGCTTACAAGAAAATGAATGTTCAATATGTCAGTATTGAGAAGTCAGTGAAACAGGACTCTTGGCTTCCCCCTCCAAAAGTCCTCCATTAAACACCCACGGGGAAAAAAACCTGTTGGCCTGGCCTTTTCACCATGGGTTGCCAGCCTCTGATAGCAGTTACAAAAAGTTAGGCTGCTAGCTCTGCCCCAATGACTCACAAAAGCCCCACCACTCAGGAACAAAACTTGCCCAATCAAAATGGCCATAGCTCGCCCTCTTCTAAAATGTTTTTGGTGTACTGTTTCCATCATCTTTGTATTTGCACTTGGTCATGTAATGTGTTCCCTTGCCCACTCCTGGTTTAAATTTCCCTTTGAAGCAAGAAGAAAGATAGGACGTTATCATACATGGGCCAGAAAGCGAAAATAAAAGTGGAAATGAGGCATTACGAAAATAAACTGAAAATAAACTTGTTTCCACAAACATCATTACCTTAATTGCGAATTTACAGCAAGTGCAAAGAATGTCCACACACAAGCGAAAATATCCTGTAAATGTAGTAGAAATGAGCCTCTTGCACATGCGCAGATAGAGGAATGAGCCTCTTGCATATGCGCAGATAGAGGAATGCTCTCGGGAACCATGGGTAATAACGGGGAAATGCTCCCCAATACGTATTTGGTGATCACATTTGCAGTAAATGCGGAATCACCCTCATCGCGCAATTGCATTTCCTGAAGAAACCGAAATTCAAAAGATCTCGGATCTTTCCACTTTCTGTCGGGGTTCTGTGCGACGTTGTGTGAAAACATGGGCCAATAATCCGGTATCGTTCAGGATTTCGTGTGGATTTTGTTTGGATTGGGCCCCATGTGATAACGTCCTTAATTGTGAAGCAAGAAGAAAGATGATTGTGAATGATGAGGGGAGGAGGCAGGGCTTGGAGCAGCAGTGGAACTCAAAAATGGAGATAAAGGGAGGGGAGGGAAGGGAAGGGGAGGGGAGGGAGGAAGGACATGGAAGAGAGAAGCAGAAGTAATAGAATATCAGAGGGGGGGATGAGGAAAATGTCAGGGAGAGGCAGCTGGGAAAAGCAGTGAGAGAGGGCAGGCTTCAGGGAGAAGAGAGGAGGTGACCAGGGACAAGATCAACTCAGGAGAGGTTAACCTGGCAGTGGGCGAGGTAAGAAAGAACCATGCTGCTAGATGGCCACAGACTGGGCTGGCATAGAAGGTCTGGAAGACTATTTGGATGGAATGCTTTGTGGGGAAGGCAAAGGAGAATGAAGTGGAAGCGAGAGCCTAATAGGAAGGAGACCCCACCAGGGAATGACCAAGAGTTGGATGGACCAGCAAGGAGGGATGGAGAATGAAAAGGCTGATGGGAAGAGTCTAGAAAAGGATTGCAGACATTTCTTGTTTCACTAAGGGCCTTTGCAGACTGCCAGAAATAGTGCAAATTGAGTCCACCTTAAGGGTTAGGGTTAGTGCTAGGGAATCATGGGAATTGTTTTGTTTTTTTCTGAGACATTGAGCCTTCTCTGTCAGAGAGCTCTGGTGCCACAATAAAATACAGTTCCCATGATTCCCTAACCCTAACCCTAACCCTTAAAGTGGACTCAATTTGCACTATTTCTAGCAGTCTGCAAAGGCTATAAGTCTAGCATCCCCTGATTCATGCTTCTTACATTCCATGTTCCTATAATATGTGTTGTGCAGCTTCAGACAGGCAACAGGAACTAGCATGGTAAGACCCTGACTGAATGGTTGGGTATGTAAATTACATAATCCCACACATTGAATTCTCATCTGAAGGTCTCATCCCTTTATTGTATTAGCAAATGATGTAAAATTAAAATTTTCACACCTTAGTAGAGAAGCTGCCAAGTTTCACAACTCATTAATGAATTTATTGAATCATTAAGAAACCAATATCCCATATGTTTAATGAACAGTGGTGAGACTTTGTCACAGCGCTATTACAAACAACACTGCTACTGTCAGCATAGCCGGTTGACTCACAAGAGCATGCAACCCCACCACCATAGAAAGGTAGTGCCATGGTGGGATGGAAACCCTTAAGCAATCCTATCAGGCTTTTGTGTATGTGTGCATGCAATATTGTTCAAAGGAGGTCGTCATTGCCTTCCTATGATGTTGAGAGAATTTGATTTGTCCAAGGCACCTAGTAGGTTTCCATGGCTGAGTGGGATTTGACCTTTGGTCTTCCACCATTCTAGGGTATGTCTAGGGTACGTCTGCATCAGACACAATACTCTGGGCTGCTCCAAATTCTCCTCATTACTTTCACACTTTGAAGCAGTGATGGGTGGTGAGTTATTCCCTCTCATGTTGAAAAAAAGGTTCCTAGTATTGATCACAAGCTGAGTGCCTCATTGTGACTTCAAAGGAAGCCGCTCATGCCAGCAGTAATGGTGCCAGATAGCACAGTGGGACACATGTGTAAAGAGTGACTTGGTATGAAAATCTCGAGAAAAAGGCAAGTCTTCAATTCAGTTTAAGGGATGGATGGGCCAGATTCTGTGTGGAACTGATCTCATGTCTTAGAGACAGTTTGCAGACAGGGTGCTATGAGGGCAGGGGGAAATTGTTTCATTTGGTCCATGTAGACATGTCCCTAGTCCAACAGTAAAACCACTATACCAGGGGTAGGCAACCTTTCTCCTTTAAGGGCCAGGGACTTCAGCTCCCAGAAGCCTCAGCCATGTTTGCCAATAGTCCTATGTTGGCCAATAGCTCCTGGGATTCTGGGAGCTGAAGTCCCTCGGCCCTTAAAGGAGAAAGGTTGCCTACCCTGCACTATACTATTCTGGCTCACATGTTTGCATAAGGCAGGGGTAGGCAACCTGTCCCCTTTAAGGGCCGAGGGACTTCAGCTCCCAGAATCCCAGGAGCTATTGGCCAACATGAGACTATTGGCCAACATGGCTGAGGCTTCTGGGAGCTGAAGTCCCTCGGCCCTTAAAGGGGAAAGGTTGCCTACCCCTGGCATAAGGGCTAAAACTGTGTAGTCAGATGGAATATTTATGAAAGACCCACCACCAATTTCCCTATGTGTGTCAGTTCCTCTGAGGATCTTCCAGTGTTTATCCGAAAGGTCAACAAATGATTTCTGCTGACTTTCAGCTAATCAGGACTAGAAGCTGCCACACATCAGGAACACTGCCTAATCAGGGCTCCTTATTTACATTCAGCTGAACATGGTTAGAAGCGCTTTACAGATTATCCTGCTCAAGATGGAAAGGTGCTGGGATAATTCTAGACAAGGTTTGTGTGAACTCATACATAGTTTTAATCTTCACATTAGCATGCAAGCAATCACATATTACTACTGATTCCCCCTAAATGTTACAATAAAGAGTATTAGTTATTCATGTCATCAATTAATCACAGATATAGTCTAAGGCCACTGTTAACCAAGCCACATAATTCACTTATGAAACTCACATCTTGATCATGAGAAACCAACTTACATGAACAAGAACACTGTATGTAGCAAAACTGAGGAACATAGAATTACCTCCCCAGATGTTAGACTACAGTTCCCCTCAGCCCCAGTAAGTATAGCCAACTGCAAGGAACCATGATAATTACAGTCCAGCAACATCTGAATGCCCATACTTTCCTTATCCTCATGTACAGAGTGGACCAAGCTTTAATTATGTGGTACAAAAATGTTTAAAATATTACATATGTTTTAACATTACAATCAGCCCTCCATATCCATGGATTCTTCATCCATAGATTCAATCATCTACAGCTTGAAAAAGTTCAAAAGAAACGAATTCTAAAATGCAAACCTTGATTTTGCCTTTTTATATGCCTTTTTACTATCCATTGTATTTAATGGGACTTGAACATCCACAGATTTTGGTATCCACGGGGGTCCTGCAACCAAACCCCAGTAGATACCAAGGGCCTACTCTATTATTGTTGTTTTCTGAGTTGTGGTGCATGTATTGTTAGGCTAGAAAGGTGACACAGTCATATTTTAAATAAATAAATGGTTAGCATGTACATACGTTGTATCCTGATCCATGCTGCCCAAAAGTAGGTCACCTTGAGCTCAGTGGGTCTTATGTCCAGCATAGCATGCCCAAGACTGCAGCCTAGATGCAAATTCTGCTGCATATTTGTTACACATCAGACAGAGTTATACTTCTGATTCTTATCCAGAATCAAGCAGAATGTACAGACAGAACCCTGCTAATTTGCACAGATCTCCTTAGCTTGAACAAGGCACCTGTCTACAAGTTAATTCCATTTTATTCCAAGCTACCACCATCCTTTTTAATCCAGCCTCTCAGATAAATATTAAACCCTACTACCAAAGCCATAAATCCTCAAGTAACTTTTTTGACAATAAGCAGGGAGGAATTCTTGAATGAACAGATCTTGGTTAATCTGGCAGCATTATAATCTTAAAAGGTTTTTTTTCCCCACATAGATTTTCCATTTGCTGGGTGGCAGTAGAATCTGTCATTATTGAATTATATAGAAATCTATGACTTTTTGACGGAGACACTCTTAATCCAGATAAATACTGTGGCTACAGATATGTGAAGAGCTACCAGCTGATGTCAGCCATGGTAAATGAATATGTTCATCCTATAATACAGCAACCATGGGGTCTGACCCACTGGAAATGAGAAAATAATGTTTATTTTCTGCAGCAAAAAAAAAAAAAGGTTTATCAAATGTAAATGTGTAAGGTTTTAGTCAAATGCAAATGCATGCAATGAGTGTGACTGGAGGAGAAGGATTTTGCTACTAACTAATTCACCTTATTATGAAGAAAGTGTGGAGCCTGAGTATTGCACAAGGATTCCTGAATGCAGTATCCCTGACCAGCATAGTTTCAGGAGCTGAGTCTTTCAGCTTGCCTCCCATGAGTTAAGTTTGCTGCCATTGCTTTAATTACTTATAACGTATTATATAGTATTGGTATGGTTAGTAGGACATAAGTTAATTAATAGAGCTGTTGCCTGGTACAGGGGGAAAGGAAGGGCATCCATGGGAAAGGGGGGGAAAAGAATCTGTTTATGGGCAAATGGTCTGATAACCTGCTCGAAATTTGCAATATCATATGCTTTAACTATACTGTATTAATGGTGGATTCTCAGTCATGACAACACAAGTTGATATAAATATCTACACACGTATGTGATGGATATCTATAGTTTCTGAATAAAGCTTTTCTGGTTTTACTACAGAAAGCCTGGATTTCTGAACTGATGTGTTCCAGTATATGACAAAGGTAAACCACAGCAGTGGAGTGGTGCACTTTGAAGTCAGCCATGTTGATCTGTAACAACAAATCAGTTCCAGTGGTACTTTTTGCTGATTTCTTGGTATTTTTGTGCATCCCTCAGTGGGTGCTGGGGTGAAAATCTGACCCCTGAGCCCACCAAAGTTGGCTGCACCTGTCTTACAGAACATTCAGTAGGTAGTGAGGATTTCAGTTTCGAGACCTCTTTGCAGAAAGGAGGCCTGAAACAAGTTGGTGTGATTTAATGGCTAGAGTGTTGTGCACAGACAAGGCAGACTTGGGATCAAATGTCTCTAAATAGTGCAAATTGAGTCCACTTTTAGGGTTAGGGTTAGGGTTAGGGTTAGGGAATCATGGGAATTGTATTTTATTGTGGCACCAGAGCTCTCTGACAGAGAAGGCTCAATGTCTCAGAAAAAAACAAAACAATTCCCATGATTCCCTAGCACTAACCCTAACCCTTAAAGTGGACTCAATTTGCACTATTTCTGGCAGTCTGCAACCCCCTATAGTGAGTGAACCTTGGCCAGAAACCATCTCACTGCTGAACTTACCTATGGAGAGAACAAAGGCAGGTTAGAACATTGGGAACAGCCAATGAGAGCTAAGCCAGGAAAAGGTGGAGGCTGCTCCCAGGAGTGAGTATAAATAAACGGACAGAGCAGTATTTGGGATTAGTTAAGAGAGTTTTATTTTACCCTGAGGGGTTTAGCAGTGGGTGAGGCTGAAGGAGACTGCTATGAGGTGCAGTAAGAAGGGGGTTTATGTACCCAAGATAGGGAGAGATGTTGATTGTACCCTGAGGGGTTAAGAACCACTGAGGCTAGGATAGGCTGCTGTGAGGGGCAATTTGAAAGGGTTTTTAGGTACCTGAGATAGGGACGAGGAAAGTTCTTAATTAAAGTGTTGTTGTAATATCCTGCGAGAGATATAGTGCTTGGTTACTAGTGAAGTCACAGATAACAAGAAGGATTAAAAGATACAGAAGATAGATTAAGGTTATGTGAGAACTTAGACTGTAAAGGAACATATATAAGGCTATAAAGAAACACTTACAAAGATAAGCAAAAGAAACTGTTAAACCATGCAACTACTAAAGTATTTATACATTGTATCCATCTTGAATGACATACACAAAGAAAGATACTATATTCAACCTGATTTGTAAATAAAGTCTTTTTGTAAGTTCAACAGGCAGTTGTCTGAAGTGCTTTAAAAAACATATTCAAAAAGCTACCAATAGAGAGAAAAGTTTGGGCCACATCAGAGAATGGGTGTGTGGTTGTCAATGAGTAATTGGTGCCAAGCTGGGGGGCATTTGAAGACCCAGAGGGCTGGCATCTGAAGAGAGGTTTGTTTTTGTTTTGTTTTTAATAAAATTATCAGCTTTGTAGATGAAGGGAATACTGTGGATATAGTATATCTTGATTTCAGTAAGTCCTTTGACAAGGTTCCTGATGACATTCTTGCAAACAAGCTGGTAAAATGTGGGCTAGACAAAGTAACTGTTACATGTATTTGTAATTGGTTGACTGGCCGAACCCAAAGAGTGTTCAACAATGGCTCCTTTTCAACCTGGAAAGAAGTGACCAGTGGGGTGCCACAGGGCTCTCTCCTGGGCACAGTGCTATTCAACATCTTTATCAATGGATGACAGTATTGGGGGCATAGTTATCAAATTTGCAGATGACACCAAATTAGGAGGAGTAGCTAATACCCCAGAAGACAGGATTAAAATTCAAAATGACTTGAACAGACTAGAAAGCTGGGCCAAAGCTAACAAAATGAAATTCAACAGGGAGAAATGTAAGGTACTGCACTTAGGGCGGAAAAACAAAAAGTACCAATATACGATGGGGGACACCTGGATGAATGAGACTACGTGTGAAAGGGATCTAGGAGTCCACGTAGGCCACAAGTTGAGCATGAGTCAACAGTGCGATGCAGCAGCTAAAAAGGCCAATGCAATTTTAGGCTGCATCAATAGAAGTACAGTGTCTAGATCAAGAGAAGTAATAGTGCCACTCTATTCTGCTTTGGTCAGGCCCCACCTGGAATAGTGTGTCCAGTTCTGCGTACCACAATTCAAATAGGATGTTGAAAAACTGAAGTGTGTCCAGACGAGGGTGACTAAAATGGTGAAGGGTCTGGAAACCATGTCCTATGAAGAACGACTTAGTGAACTGGGTATATTTAGCCTGGGGAAGAGATAGTTAAGAAAGGATATGATAGCCCTCTTTAAATATTTGAAGGGATTGAGGAGGTCGCTAGCTTGATGATGATGATGATGATGATGATGATGATGATGATTTATACCCCGTCCCTCTGTAAAAACAATCGGGGCGGCTTACCACAGTTAAAATTACATCAAGAGTACAAACTAAAAACCCCAAACCCCACCCTCCCTTCTCTGCTGCTCCAGAGAACAGGACCCGGAACAATGGATGCAAGCTACAGGAATAGAGATACCACCTCAACATTAGGAGGAACTTCCTGAGAGTGAGATCTGTTTGACAGTGGAACACACTCCCTCGGAGTGTGGTGGAGTTTCCTTCTTTGGAGGTCCTTAAACAGAGGCTGGATGGCCTTCTGTCGGGGATGCTTTGATTTTGAGTTCCTGCATGGCAGGGGATTGGACTGGATGGCCCTTGTGGTCTCTTCCAACTCTGTGACTCTATGATTCTATGACTGCAAAGAAGCTTGTTGCCAAGTTACAAACATGAGCACACTTACTTTGAAGTCAGCAGTAATGAAATCATGGTAAGAAACAGCTTAATTAGTAATATGAAGAATAATGAGCAAAAATTACATTTGGATTCTTTCAACAATTACTGTTTCCCAACTGACAAGAATCATAGGTTCCCACTCCTGGACATCTTGAATATTGCAGCAGATTGCTCATTTTGTAAGATACTGTAGTATGCAAACCCATCTAAATACAGAATATTAAAAAGGTCAAATAATACTAAATCTGACAGTTTGCACATTTAGAAGTAAACAGGTTGCATGATCTCAATTCACAATGAATACAAAGAAAAGCTGAAGGAACAAAATAATTCTGAGTGTATAGAATTATAGAATCATAAGCCCAAAATGCAGGGGCCAAATAAGGTGGCGTCTGGCCACTTTGGGGGTGTAGCATTTACATGACATATGCCCCCAAAGCAGCCAGAAGCCACTACGAGACTTTTGGGGGAAGCACACGGGTTGCCCCGGACCGCCCTGGGAAACAGAGGATCAGGGCTGCTGCTAGCACATACAGCGGCCCCAATTCTCCCATGTGCTGCCTCTTAAAAGAGCGGCAAAATGCCACTCCTATTAGAGGCGGCAAAAGGCCGTCCCAAGAGCTACCGTGTGGCTCTTCTCTGCCTCTTCCGGCATAGCGCATGAGGACACTATGCCAGGAGGATGTCCTGATGCCATGCACCGTGTGTAAGGGCACGTGGCATCAGGACGTCTTCGGGGAAGGGTTGTGGTGGCTGGCATATGACTGCCCCTCCCCTTCCCTGCCTTCAACATGCCGCAAAGGGCTCATCTGCAGAGGCCCTAAGTGGGGGAAGGATGGCCCAAAAAGGAGTGGATATAATCTAGTCCTGTTGGCGGCTGACTTGGGACTGCAGTGGCAGCCCACTTTGGGAGCGGGCCGTGCAGTCACCATGGTCCCAGCCTGATTGTGGCCAGAGCAGCCTGTGGCCTCTTTTTCCTGGCCATATGCTTCGGTCTAACAAATCATTAAGTTGGAAAAGACCACAAGGGCCATCCAATCCAAACCCCTGACATGCAGGAATACACAATCAAACCGCTCCCGACAGATGGCCATCCAACCTCTATTTTAAAAACCTCCAAAGAAGGGGAGTCCAACACTCTCTGAGGCAGCACATTCAACTGTGAAACAGCTCTTACTGTCAGGAAGTTCCTCCCAATGTTTAGATGGAATCTCTTTTCCTGCAGCTTGTATGCATTGCTCTGTATCTTAAGGGCCTTTGCAGACTGCCAGAAATAGTGCAAATTGAATCCACTTTAAGGGTTAGGGTTAGGGAATCATGGGAACTGTATTTTATTGTGGTACCAGAGCTCTCTGACAGAGAAGGCTCAATGTCTCAGAAAAAAAACAATTTCCATGATTCCCTAGCACTAACCCTAACCCTTAAGGTGGACTCAATTTGCACTATTTCTGGCAGTCTGCAAAAGCGTTATACGGGGGACACAGATGGCGCTTTGCGCCGTCTTGGAGGCAAGGAAGGGGAGGGGCAGTCTCATGCTGGGCACCCCAACCCCTTCCCGAACACGTCATCAGAGCGCCCATTGCTCTGCACGACCGGAGCTCCGACGACATACTTCCACCGCAGCATCCGCACACACTGCAGCGGAAGAGACACCGAAGGTGCACCCAATGCCTCTTGCGGCGCACCTTTGGCGTCTTGCGGAAGGAGCACTATTTTAGTGCTCCTTTCCAGGGCCTGAGAAGCTGCGGATTGGTGCCGAGGAGTGTGGCTACCTCTTAGGTCAATAGTCTCTGGAACAGCAGAAAACTAGCTTGTTCTGTCCTCAACATGACATCCTTTCAAATATTTAAGCAGATCTAGCACATTACCTCTTCACCTTCTCTTCTCCAGGCTAAACATACCCAGCTACTTAAGTCTTTCTTCATAGGGCATGGTTTCCAGACCTTTCATCATTTTGGTCACTCTCCTCTTGAGACACTCCAGCATGTCAACTTCCTTTGGAATTGATGCAGCCTAAAATTGCATTGGCCTTTTTAGCTGCCACATCACACTTTTGATTCATGTTCAACTTGTGGTCTACTAGGACTCCTAGATACCTTTCACATTTACTGTTGTTAAGCCAGGTGTCCCCCCCCCCCGCCCCATCTATGTGTTTCATTTTTTTACCCTAAGTTCAGTACCTTACATTTCTCTGTGTTGAAATTCATTTTGTTAGTTTTGACCCAGCTTTCTAATCTATTAATGTAATTTTAAATTTTTTTCCTGTCTTCTAGGGTATTAGCTACTCCTCCGAATTTGGTCTCATTGGCAAATTTCATAAGCATACCCTCTATTCCTTTATCTAAGTGATTGATAAAGATGTTGAATAGCACTGGGACCAGGACAAACCCTGTGGCATTCCACTGGTCACTTCTCTCCAGGATGAAGAGGAGCCATTGCTGAGTACCCTTTGGGTTTGGTCAGTCTGCCAATTACAAATCCACCTAACGGTTGCATTGTCTAGCCCACATTTTACTGGCTTGTTTGCAAGAATATTATGGGGGACCTTGTTGAAGGCCTTACTGAAATCAAAACATGCTACATCCACATTATTCCTTTCATCTACCAAGTTGGTAATTTTATATATATATAAGGATAAGCTTAATCCAGCATGACTTGTTTTTGAGAAACCCATGTTGAATTTTTGTGATTATGGCATTCCTTTCTAAATGCTTACAGAATCATGGTTTAATGAGCTGCTCTAGAATTCTTCCTGGTATTGATATCAGACTAACTGGACAGTAATTGTTTGGGTCCTCATTTTTGCCCCTTTTGAAGATGGGGATAATATTTGCCCTCTTCCAGTACACTGAGACTTCTCCTGTTCTCCAGGAATTATCAAGGATTATTGCCAGTGAGGCTGCGATTACTTCTGCCAGTTCGTTTAATACCCTTGGGTGTAGGTCGTCTGGCCCTGCAGACTTAAATTAAGTATTTCTTTTCTAAGTAAAACTAATAAAACTGTTTCTGAATTGAGTTGCACTGGCACAAAGGACACGAGATGCCTCTTTTGAGTTAAAACAGGCCACAACTTTTGTTTAGCTGTACAGGGTCTATTTACAAAAATAAACTTCCAACAATTTTGTCACATGTGTAAGTGAAGGTGTAACCCACCAGGTGGGTGGACCTTCACCTCATGTGACAAAGTATGTAAATAAATAAATAACAACAAATTTACATAACCCCTCCCCTCCAGAAATGACATCATATTACATCATATGACGTCATTCAATTTATGACATCATGCATTTAACTGCATTTGTCTCTTCCTTTTAATTTAACATTAACAATTTGCCTCAATCAATTTACTTAACCATATTAATTTTCCTGTGGGGTGGGGGTCATGACCCGCCCCTAAATAAAAAATAAGCACATTCTAACTTATAGACCCAAACTTTAAGTTGTGACAAGCTAATAATAACATAAAACAATACATCAATTATTACCCTAAGCATTAATCTCAGGGAGGGTGAAAAACCCAGGAGAGCATCCTGGGGAAAAAATTCCCTCCCGGCCCCCGAACGCGACCAGCCAAAGCCTGAGAGTAACCAAATAAAACTCTTTAAATAAGGGTGGGTGGGGTGGGTCACTCAGTTCAAGGTCTAAAATGGCTGTCGCCACATGGCAGCACAGAGCTATAAAGAACAAACTCTCTTCCCAAGTCTCAGGAGATTACAGGCACCACGAGAATTTGGGATATGAACAAGGCAACTTGATGGGAGCAAGCGTGTAGGTGCTCTATGACCTCTGCGCACTTAACCAATTAGTCCTCTCATGTCCTTATATGGCCAGCACAACAAGAAACCCCTCCCGACTCATTGGGGGGTGTCTTTCCAAAAGTATGGATTATGGTGCAAACACCAAGAGTTAAGACAAGTTTCTGAAAGGTTTCTAATTTCAAAAGGAAATGACAAGTATTGTGAGCAGATTACTACTATGCCACACAGTTTACTGCACTTTATGCCACACTTTTTACCATCTGAAACTGTGATAAGATTTTCATTGTTGTTCATATTATGATAGACAATTAACCTATCCTGAGGTAAGTTAACTCACCGCATTGTCATCTTTTTTGACCTGATGCTCTAAATCAGGGGTAGGCAACCTTTCCCCTTTAAGGGCCGAGGGACTTCAGCTCTCAGAGGCCTCAGCCATGTTGGCCAATAGTCCCATGTTGGCCAATAGTCCCATGTTGGCCAATAGCTCCTGGGATTCTGGGAGTTGAAGTCCCTTGGCCCTTAAAGGGGAAAGGTTGCCTACCCCTGCTCTAAATGCACCAGATACTGGCTGATCTTGGAAGCTAAGCATGATTGGCCACAGTTAGTACTTGGATGGCAGTGCACCAGGTGCTGTAGGCTGTATTTCAGAGGAAGGAACTGGCAAAATCATCTTTGATTATTCCTTGTCTAAGAAAACCATATGAAATTGATGTGGTTGCCATAAGTTGACAGGCAACTCGAGGTCACATACGCACACATTCCAAAGAGCTCAACTCATCTGTTTTGTTGTTGTTGGTGGTGGTGGTGTGTGCCTTCAAATCATTTCAAACTTATGGAAACCCTAAGGCAGGGGTAGGCAACCTTTCCCCTTTAAGGGTCGAGGGACTTCAGCTCCCAGAAGCCTCAGCCATGTTGGCCAATAATCCCATGTTGGCCAATAGCTCCTGGGATTCTGGGAACTGAAGTCCCTCGGCCCTTAAAGGGAAAAGGTTGTCTACCCCTGCCCTAAGGCAAACCTATTGTGGGTTTTTCTTGGCAAAATTGTTCAGTGGGAACTTGCCTTTGCCTTCCTCTGAGATTGAGAGAGTCACCCAATGGGTTTCCATGACTGAGTGGGGTTTTGAACCCTGGTCTCCAAAATCATAGTCCAATGCTCAAGCCACTACACTTTGCTGGTTCTATGCATTTCAGATACTGATATGGGGGAGAGGAATCCATAAGAGTTGAACAAAAGATTCTCATAAAGCATTAAAAACAGCAAAGTGGAGACATATGCTGAGGAATTCATTACTTCATTGGCTTTTTTGGTTGGTGTCTGTGGTGTTGTGATTCCCAAGTGTAAGACACTTCCAGAGTTTTCAGAGCACTAGAAGTGTGAGTACCATTTATATTTGTATTTTCTATAAGTTTGTTCCCGTTTCTTCTTTTCTGGTTGTTTCTTCCTTGGCTGTGTATGCATTGTGTGTGCATTGTAATGGTGACTATTGGTTTACTCTGTCCCACCTCCTTTTTTTAAAAAAATAATGAAAACTAGTGTCAAAGTTTGCTCAAAATTTGCTAACCTATTTAATCTGGTTTTTGCACTCATTCAGGGAAAATATTGGTTGTATTGATGCACAAAAGCATCATGTAAATTCCAGTTCATTATATCTTCCTTCACAAATAATGGTGTGCAAATATTTGGAGAAAGAAAAGTGCAATTCAACAATAGAACAAATATCCTTGTGAACCTTTTGAGGAAAGATTGCAGTGGGCCTTTGCAGGTAAATTATTTTGGCACATACACACATTGCAGATTTCCAATTGAATGGGCTAGTGAATAATGGGAGAAGGGAGTGCATGAGATCTTCACATAAGCAAGCGAGTGAAGATGGGGGAGATCAGAGAGAGGGAAGAGGAAAGGCACATGTTCTCACTGAAGTGAAAATAAAAATAACACAACACTGATTAGGTGGAGGTGATTCAAGGGTGGAAGAGTAAAAATAGTAAAAACAAACACAACACTCAGGGAAGGGGAGGATGAGGGAAAAGGTAGCCTGATGTAACCCTTCACCACTGATCTCACAGCTGAACATTTTCATAGGTAAATGATAAATAAAATTTAAAAAAAAATTATTTCTCCATTAAGTGGGTACACTTAAAATTCATTCAGTGGGGTGGCAAAGGGGGAAAGGAGATTGGATGGGGAGGCATCCAAACTGAGTTGATCCAAGAGATTGAGAGGCAAACAATAAGAGCTATTGGCTGATGGGTAGATGCATGCCAGAAATGGGGGGGGGGGGTAAGTTTGTCAGGAGGAAATGTGCGGCTGGTTAGGTCAATGTCACTTCACTGTGCCTGCAAGTATGTATCACTAATGGGGTCACTGCAGGGTTACTGCGGACCAGAGAAATGCAAAATGAGGTCAGTTTTTCTTTGTCAGTGTAGATGCACACTTGATTTTAAAAACCAGTCAATGGTTGCATATGAAATGTCATTTGTTGTTTTGCCGCTATGATAAGCTGACCCAGTACATGCTATTTCTTCTTTTGTTGCTGCTGTTTCACTGATCCAAAGTGATGGAAGGAAGTAGGAGGGAAATAATTCAGTCTTGATACTGGTTAAAGTGCCCACTAGTAACAAAACATCAACCATTTTTAAAACAGACCCACAGGTGAAATCTAATTTTCATAAGTACCAATCAATATTACAGACACTCCAGGAGGTTTGAGACTAATTCATGAGCAGTTCACAAACAGAATTGAAAGATCTAAATCTGTCCAATAATTTATTTGAAATGAATAATTCAGCTGTCTCTATAAAACTTCTATTTTAAATGCATTATACCACAGCAGACAATGTTCCTCCTCAGGGTTCTGTATATTATCATAACATTCAAATCATTCAAGGTTCTTCAGAAGCAGACAATATCAGAATGTCGCCTGCTGGATATAATACTGCCTTTACATTTACTATGACACAGTCTGATTCCTGAAATAAATGAAAGCCATGTATATCTTTACCAGTAAATAGAGAACTCTTGTAGCACCTTTGAGAGCTTTTGTTGACTTGGGTAAGTCAGAAAGACTCCCTGCCTGTAGAGAACAATATCTCATTTGGAAGGTGGAGTTAGTTGTTAAAAAGGGAAGCCACCAAGATCTGGAGAGCAACAGAGGCCCTCTCTCTGAATCTAGTCAATTTAATGCATAGTTCTCAACAGTGGCTTTTTAATGCTAGACACCACATAATTCATAATTTCCTGGTTTGGAATATACATTTTCTCAATATATACTGAGTAGCTTAATTCCAACAAGATCATCATAGCTCTAAAATCACTCCTTTCCATCTCATTTATTTGATCTAACAGCAGTGCCACAAGCAACAAACTGGCTATAATTGATAGCTCTTGCTTTCCTCCTTGGTGCCTGCTGGAACATTCCTACAGCAGCATTCTAGCTGACAAAAACCCTGGGAAAAGGAGTTTTGAGTCTTTGGTATAGAATTCGGGCACTCTGGAAATTGCAGACATGTAGAGCACTCAGTATTTACATGAAGAACTAAAGCACCATGATAAAACAACCTCTAGAATTGATGTTTTTGACATAAAGCCATTTGATGCCAAAAATAAAGGACATTTATATCCCCCCCAGATCTGTATCTGATCACAACCTGATAATTATGGGCCTTTGCAGACTGCCAGAAATAGTGCACATTAAATTGAGGCACTGCCCTGGCTCAGTGCTAAGGAATCATGGGAACTGTAATTTATTGTGGCACCAGAGCTCTCTGACAGAGAAGGCTCAATGTCCCAGAAAAAAAATACAATTCCCATGACTCCCTAGCACTGAGCCAGGGCAGTGCCTCAATTTAATGTGCACTATTTCTGGCAGTCTGCAAAGGCCTTGTGTCAACTGAAATGGGCCAAAAGAAGTATAACTGGAAACTGAATGATTCACTTCTAAACAATAGCAATTTTCTTGAGAAAGCAAAGACAACAATTCAGATTTTCTTCTTGAGAACTACACTCCAAGAATGCAAATTAAAACAATATGGGATACTAGAAAATCTTGGGAAGAGGCTAATATTACACTTATACTAAAAGAAGACAAAGATCAACTGAAAGTAGAGAATTCCAGACCGATTTCACTATTAAACGTGGATTACAAAATCTTCATGACAATATTAGCTATAAGATTAAAGAATATCTTGAAAACATTAATACATGGAGCTCAAGCAGGATTTTTGCCATCAAGATATATGAAAGAAAATATCCAGACAATAGTAAATGCAATTGAATATTATGAAAAAAACAATGAGAAAAAAGTTGCAATGATTTTTCTTGATGCAGAAAAAGCCTTCGATAAGGTAAAATGGGACTTTATGCTAGATGTAATTTAAAAAATGGACATGGGAGAGAACTTTTATGAATGGATAAGAAATATCTATAAAAAGCAAAGTGCAAAACTGATAATTAATGAAGAGAGAAGTTCAAAATTTGACATTCAAAAAGGTACTAGATAAGGATGTCCACTATCTCCATTGTTTTTAACATGGTATCGGAATTGCTAAAATAATAAGATTAAAGATGACATGGATATAAAAGGATTAAAGATTAAAGGACAACACTACAAGTTAAAAGCTTTTGCAGATGATGTGGTAATATTTATGGAAGAACCACTGAGTTCTATAGAGAAATTACAAGAAATCTTGCTGGACTTTGAAAAAGCTTCTGGTATAAAAGTAAACAAAGAAAAGACAGTAATGCTTACAAAGAATAAGACAAAAGAAGAAGAGATTAAATTACAAACTTTATCAGGATATAAAGTGGAAAGGAAAATTAGATATTTGGGAATTTGGATTACAAAAAGGAACGCTGATTTGTTTGAAAATAACTATGAAATGACATGGAAGAAAATCAAAGAAGATTTTAAGAAGTGGACAAATTTAAATCTATCTTTATTGGGGAAAATAGAAACAATTAAAATGATGGTATTACCAAAGATGAACTTTTTGTTTCAAAACATTCCGGTAATCTTAAATGACAAACCATTTATACAATGGAAAAAAGACCTTATAAAATTCATCTGGTCAGGCAGAAAACCTATAATAAAGTGGAAAACACTGACTGATAAGAAGAATGAAGGCTGTAATTTACCAGATTTAAAGACTTATTATTACGCAAATGCATTAACTTGGATCACAGATTGGGCAAAATTAGAAAATGACAGAATACTTGCTTTAGAAGGATTTAATTTGAGATATGGTTGGCACCCATATATGAGACAAAAGTGCATAAAGAGTTTGAATATCTATATAAGAAGATCATTCATAAGGATTTGGTTGCAATGTAAGGAAAAAATCTACAGAAAACTACCTTTATGGGTGTCACCACAAGAAGCCTTTTTTGGAAGATGGCGAGAAGTACCTAAATGGTTGAGATATCAAGACATTGTGAATAAAACAATGAGAGGATCTTATGAACTAAAGTCATTAGAAAACTTGAAAGAATTAGACAAAAATCTACATTGGTTTCCATATAAACAGTTAATGAACAGAGTTTTTTATTCTAAATAAATTTTATTATTAAAACATAAGAATACACTTGCATAATCAACCATTCCAAATACAATCAAATCCTTATTCTAATCCAAAAAAACTCCATAAATCCAATCCAATATCTATTATCTACTGGTTGATAACTATTATTCATCAAAACAATTAAAATAACATCAATAAATTATAACACCTCAAAACTTTAAAATTGCTCTAAATTACTAAAAGTACCTTGTAGGAAGTTTTCTTTTCTTTTCGTTTTAATTCCAACCATCCTTTCTTTCACCCTTTATCTCTCTCCTACTTCTCTACTTCTATCACTCCTTTTCTCTCTTCCTCTTCCCCTCTGCACTCTACCTTTCCACCCTTCATCTTCATTTAATCATTTAATCTCTCTTCCACATCCTCCTCACTTTACAGTCCTTTACTTCTCACCCTCCTTCTCCAACATACATATACCATCTACAACTTACTTTCTCCCTTCGTTTACTCCTTTCCCTCTCATTCCTCTCATCCTATATTCATTCTCTTATTTTAAACTTCCTTCTTCCTTCCTATCCTCACTGGATTGATATTTGTAAGTGTTTGACCTCCTTTTCTCTATATTTACATCATCTTTATAACCTTTCTCCCATTTTTTGATAATTTTTCCGTAGAAACTTGTACATTCTAGATTTGTTGCTCCTTAATTCTTTGTGCCTTATGTGTTACTATATTTTGATCCTTAATCCTTTTAATCTTTTCATCATTATATTCTGACCTATTTCTTTCCTTACTTCCCTTTTATAGCTTTCTTAATAAATGGTTTCTTTAAGATCTTTGTACCTATTTTCAGTAGATCTTATCAATTTTCGTTATTTTTCTTTGAGTCTGTTTATCTTGTTTAGTCTCTATTATTCTTTTTGCTGGGTTATTTTTACTTTTTATAATTTCTTAATTGTTTTGGGGGCATAAATACATTAAGATAACTATCTATAACTACTAATAACTTTAATTTCACTACTTATTTTTCACTTTTTGACTTTTCTCCTAAATTTAATATGTGATTACTGCAGATTTTCCCCAATGCTTTTCTAGATATTTTAGAATTGGTAACCATTCACTTAAATCATTTTCTATATTTTTATCTCTGAGATACAGTATTGCGTTAATATATCCATTTCAATGGCATCATAGAATTTCGTAATCCATTCATTCACATCTGGTACTTTCTTTTTTTTCCAATTCTGTAATAATGTTACCCTCGCCATAGTGATTAAATAAAATAGAACTTTTCCTACTTCTCTATCTAAATCCTTTTCCCATATATTCAGTAGATACATTTCAGGTCGGATTACTATATCTTTATTTAAAATCGATTTGATTATTTCGTTCACATTTCTCCATTATCTTTCCACTTCCTTGCATGTCCATAGACAGTGGTAAAGTGTGCCTGGTTCTTTGCCGCATTTCCAACACAAGTTGCTGCTTGATTTATAGATTTTGACAATCTTTACTGGGGTTAAATACCACCAAAAATTTTTTTTTGTAAAAATTGTCCCTGAGGTTTTGTGAAGCTGTGTATTTCAATGTTTTAGTCTGGGCAAATTCCCACTTCTCTAATTCTATTGGATGACCAACATTTTTTGCCCACTGAATCATGTTATCTTTGATAATTTCCTCTTCTAAATCCCATCTCAATAATAATTTATAGAATTTCCCTATCCATTTACTTTCTCCGAGCCAAATTTTATCCATCTCATTATAACAAAAGTCTATTCCTTTAGATTTTAAATCTGAATTATAACAGTCTGTAAATTATCTATACTTAAACCAATCTAGTAGATATCCCTCATCATTTAATTCCTTCTGGGTTTTCAATTTATAATCACCTGTGTCCGCTTTTGTAAGCAAGTTGCCATAAGTTTTCCATTTATTTTTATGTCTCATTTCTCTTCTATGAATCGCTTCATGAGGGGAGAACCACATCGGGAATTTAAACATAAACCTTTCCTTATACTTATTCCAGATTCTCATGAGAGGCTTTCTAATACAGTGGTTGTTGAATTCTTTATTCACTTTAATTTTTCCATAGCCTAGATATGCATGCCATCCGTAGCATAAACCTTCCCCATCCAATTATAGGAGTTCTTCCGATTCTTACATTATCCAGTCTCTAATCCATGTGAGGCTGCATGCCTCAAAATAGATTTGTAGATTGAGTAGCCCCAGTCCTCCTCTTCCTTTTTCATCCTGTAACACCTTAAGCTGAATTCTGGGTCTCTTGTTTTGCTAGATAAATGTACTAATATCTCTCTGCCATTGTTTGATACAATTTCCATTTGTCAAGATTGGAATTGTTTGAAATAGAAAAAGTACTTTTGGGAGTATCATCATTTTTATTGTTGCAATTCTCCCCAAGAAAAATAATTGTTTTTTATTCCATTGTTTTGTTGTAATTATTTTCAAATAAATCTACTGTTTTCTTAGTTAGTGTAATGCCTAAATGTTTTCCTTTCTTTTGTATTTTCATGCCAGATTTGCTTTCTAGATCTGAATCTTCACTTTGAGACATGTTTTTTGTAAGAATCAATGACTTTTCTTTATTCAATTTGCAGCCTGTTATATCCCCAAACTTTTCTAAAGTTTCAGTCACTTTTTCTATACAATTTGCCGGGTTTTCCAAAACAATGACCAAGTCCTCGGCAAAAGCTCTTATAATTGATTTTTTAAATTTTGGTTCCTTGTATTGATTCCTGGTTTTGAATTTCTTTTATTAATCTTTCAATCACAATTAAAAATAGAATTGGAGAGAGGGGGCACCCTTGTCTTGTTCCTTTTGTTATTTTTATACAATTAGATTTTGTCCCATTCACTATAATTTTAGCTCTTTGTTCTTTATAGATTTGGTTGATCCAATTTGTGAGGTTTGGGCCTAATTCCATTTTTTCTTATTATTTTATGTAGTATTTGCCAATTAACTGAATCAAATGCCTTTTCTAAGTCTATGAATAGCATGCCTAATTTTTTATCATTATGTCTCTCATAATATTCCAATATATTTAAGATTACCCTTGTGCTGTCTCTTGTTTGCCTATCAGTCAAAAAGCCCCTTTGGCTTTTGTCAATCCAATTTTTTAGATACTTTTTAAGTCTATTGGCTATGATATTCGAAAACAATTTATAATCTGAATTTAGAAGTGAAATCGGTCTATAATTTCTTATCTCTAATTTAGATTTTCCTTCCTTCAGTTGAGAACATTATCGACTTCCAGGTTTCAGGTATCCCTTCATGTAAGATGGTATTCATCACTTTTTGGAGAGGTTCGCTTAGCTCTTCTCTGAATACTTTTTAAAATTTGTTTGTAAACCCGTCGGGACCCAAAGCCTTTCCTTCTTTGGATCTTTTGATAGCTTCTTTCACTTCAATAGTTGAGATAGGTTTGCTTAATTCTTCCAACTGTTCTTTATTTGGCATACAGAATTCTTGTTTGTTTAACTATTCCTTAATTTCCTCTTGATTTTTAGTTTTTCCTTCATATAATTTTGAGTAGAAATTATAAAATATTTATTTTATTTCCTCTTGTTGTGTTATAATTTGACCCCCGTGCTCTATTTCTACTATTGTTTTTTTCTCTTGTTCCTTCCTTAATTTCCCAGCTAACCATTTACCAGTTTTGTCAGCATACTCAAAATATCTCTGTTTTGCAGCTTTAATTTTTTTGCCTATTTCTAATGTGTTTTTTCTAGTTTCTTGTTTTTTCAATAATTTAAGTTCCTGTATTATTATTTTATCTTCTAAGTTTAATTCTAATTCTTTTTCTTTTGGGATTATCTGATTTCTTATTTTGTTATCTTTTTCTTTCTTAGTTTTCCATATGTATGCTTCCTGATTTATAAAAAAAGACCTCTAAATATGGCTTTTGCAGCTTCCCAAATAGTAGTCATTTTCATATCTCTAATTTTATTTTCCTGAAAATAATTTTTTATAACTCCTTTTGTATTCTCTGATATCTTTTTGTCACCAATTAAGTAGTCTTTTAATTCCCAATTAAATTGTTTTGTTTGTTCCTTAAGTGTCAGTATTAAAGCATTATGATCTGAAACTTCTCTTGGTAAAATTTGCATATCTTTGGTTTGGCCAATTATTGTTTTAGATAATCAAAACATATCAATTCTAGAAAGTGAATCATGTCTATTAGAGTAAAAAGTGAAACCATCTTTGTTTCCATATAAATGTCTCCAAGTATCATAAAGGCCATAATCATCTGTAAACTCAAAAAAAGTTTTAGGTAACTTTCCTTGTGAGGTCCTTTTACTACTTCTCGATTTCCTATCTTTTCCTGGATCTATTACCCCATTGAAATCTCCCATTAATATTATTTTGTCATAGTCTCTTTCACCTCATTATATATGAGTTGATAGTATATTCCTTTGTTTGTTTGAATTCCATATATACCCAACAGTAATATCTGCTCTCCTTTCCATGTTATCAATACTCCAATATAGGAACCTTGGAATCATTCACTATTTCTTTTGCTTGGATATTTTTAGAAATATAAATCACGACCCCATTCTTTTTATTTTTACTAGTTGATATATAGCTTTTTCCTAAATTTTTATTTTTTTCATAACCTAATTTCTGTCTTCTTAATGTGAGTTCTTGGAGACACAATATCTGACATTTTTGTTTCTCTAGATAATAGAAGATTCTTTTTCTCTTGATTTTGGCATTTAAACCTTTTACATTTAAGGTTAAGATTCTCATTTATTAATCATATTTACTGCTTTTCTTAGTTAGCTAGACTTTTAAAATTTCCTTTGTTTCCGAGAATTTTTTTCATCCCATGCTCCCTTCCTCCTCATCCAAGCTGTCTAGTCCTCCACCCCTTGCTAAGTACTCCTTACTTCCTTCTTCTCTATTCTGTGTTTCTTCCTCCTCATCATCAGTTATACTTTTCTCTGGATCTTTTCATCTGGCTTTGTCTTCTTTTGTGTTATCTGATTCGTCTGTATTATCAATTATCAATTTTTGACTGAACAACTGAAGCTTCATAGGATCCCATTTAGATGGGAAGAGATCGAAGGCCTGTCAGTAACGTGGAACCAACGAAGATACAGACTGAACTCAATAGACAAAGCATGTGCATTTTAGAAAGAACACAGAGAAGAAATTGAAAAACATTCTAGAGAAAAACACAGACATCTGAACAAGGAAGGAAGAAGAGAGCAAAGAACCCATAATGCGAGAAAAACAGTTAATGAACAGATTTAAAGAGGACTATAAAAATTTGGGATTTGAAGAGACAGACAATGAATTAGATAAAATGATGAAACAAAATGGTAAAAAACTAACTTACAAATATTATGAGACTCTACAAGAAAGAGAACTGGAACAAGACTTAGTAAAAGATACGATGATTAGATGGGCTAAGAATATTGGAAGGGATATTGATTTAAATAGTTGGGAATGGGCAAGAAAGAAGACACAAAGATTTACTTAATGCCAAGATTTGAAAGAAAATTATTTAAAAATGGAACAGCGTTGGTATCTTATTCCGGTGAAACTAGCAAAAGTTCATAAAAATTGCAATAATAGATGTTGGAAGTGAAATCAAACTACAGGAAGTTGGTTACATGTATGGTGGAATTGTGATAAAGAAAGGAAATATTGGCTGACTATTCATAAGGTAATTTGTGAAATACTTAAAATAAGATATGACATGATACCAGAAATTTACCTAATGAACATGACAAATAAGATCCCAGAAAAAATTGAAAGGAAATATGGGAGAATATTATTATATATGATAACTTCAGCTTGGATGACATTAGAAAAAAATGGAAACAAAAAGAAGTGCCATCAACCAGTGAATGGTTTACAAGGCTTATCAGAATGATGAGTATGGATATACTTACAGCTAGATTGAATAAACAAAATGTAGAAAGTGTTGAACAAGACTGGACCCCGATATTGATCTGTTTGAACAACCCAAATGCTATGCAATTAAAGAAAATATTGACTATAAAGGGGGGGGGGAAGGAAATCATGCTGAATTAATGTAAAAGACTTGCAGCCTAACACACATGGGTATACTGAAAGATGTGATCTCAGACAATTGAGATGCCACCCAACACTTTTGCTTCTGCAAATACACCACACTCTCACTTTTCATGTTCATTGTGGAGGAAAGGAGCACATAAGCAGATAAATATAGCATGTACTAGCAAAAGACATTTTCATGCACCTAATTTATGCTGCGAATGGTGCCCCAGTTTCTTTTTGTCTACTGACCGACCTTGACTCCCTTCAGTTTGCTCTAACGCTGAGTAGTGTTCTAGCACATTTTTCTAGTCTTTTCCCTTAATTTTCATCTTTAAGACTATTTTCTCTTCATAATATTTATTTTAAAAAACCTTTCTCTTTACATCTCGTTCCTCGCTCCTATGGCCTTTGCTTCTCTTTTTAAATATTGTTCTATTGTGGACACAAAGTTCCATTGTCGGATGCCTATTCTGAATGTTTATTTTGCCTCAGCAAAGTATACATTACACAAATTTGTGCCATTTGTTGGGGATTTACATCCAAGACTCTGAAGAACCATGCTTCTCACTTGAAAGTTCATCTCTGGGTGAAGTCTCTTCAACTTTCCACACAGGTGGCATCCGCAAAATCACTTTTTACAGCTCCTTCAACTGCCTCCAAACCATGAGAAAAATTTAGAATCATAGAATCATAGAGTTGGAAGAGATCACAAGGGCCATCCAGTCCAACTCCTTGCCTTTCAGAAACTCTCAATCAGAGCATCTCCCACAGATGGCCATCCAGCCTTTGTTTAAAAACCCAAAGAAGGAGATTCCACCACACTCCAAGGGAGTGTGTTCCACTGTTGAACAGCTCTCATTATCAGGAAGTTCCTCCTAATGTTGAGGTGGAATCTCTTTTCCTGTAGCTTGCATCCGTTGTTCCAGGTCCTGTTCTCTGGAGCAGCAGAAAACATGCTTGCTCCATTCTCAAATAGACATTTTCAATATTTGAACAGGGTGATCATATGACCTCTTAACCTTCTCTTCTTTAGGCTAAACCAGGGGTAGGCAACCTTTTTGAGCAGGGGGCCGGGTTGCTGTCCCTCAGACAATTGGGGGGCCGAAGCACCAAAATAAATAAATAAATAAATAAATAAATAAAATATATGCATGCACACTCTCTCAGCCCCAGAAAAGCCATGGCAAAACCCCTGTGGAGATTTAGCCAAGAAAACCCCAAGAACAAGTAATAACAACAATAATCAATATCATTATGGTGGGTGGCAGCGGCGGCGGCAGGACCAGCCTGGGGCCGGTCCAAAGGCCTCGAAGGGCCGCATCTGGCCCCCGGGCCTTAGGTTGCCTACCCCTGGGCTAAACATACCCAGTTCCTTAAGTCTCTCCTCATAAGGCATGGTTTCCAGACCCTTCACCATTTTGGTCGCCCTCCTCTGGACATACTCCAGCTTGTCAATATCCTTTTTGAAGTGTGATGCCCAGAACTGGATACAGTATTCCAGTTGATGCCTGACCAAAGCAGAATACAGTAGGATTCCTAGATCCCTTTCCCATGTACTGTTGTTAAACTATGTTACCCCCACACGCACATGTACACATCTATGCATTTCATTTTTCTTCCCTAAGTGCAGTACCTAACATTTCTCCTTGAAATTTATTTTGATAGCTTTGGCCCAGCTTTATAATCTATTGAGGTCATTTTGAATTTTCATCCTCTCCTCTGGGGTATTAGCTACTCTACTAATTTGGTTTCATCTTGTTTATCATGCCCCCTATTCTTACATCCAAGATGCTGATAACTATGTTGAATAGCTCATTAAACTGAGATTCTGTAAGCATTTAGAAAGAAATGCCATAATCAAAAAAAGTCAACGTGAGTTTCTCAAAAATAAGTCATGCTGGACTAATCTTATCCTTTTTTATATATGAAATTACCAGCTTGGTAGATGAAGGGAATAATGTGGATATAGCATATCTTGATTTCAGTAAGGCCTTTGACAAGGTACCCCTTGACATTCTTGCAAACAAACTAGTAAAATTTGGGGTAGACAATGCAACTGTTAAATGGATTTGTAATTGGTCGACCAGTCAAACCTGAAGGGTGCTCAGCAATGGCTCCTCTTCATCCTGGAGGGAAGTGAGCAGTAGGATGACACAGGGTTATGCCCTGTGCCCAGTGCTATTCAACATCTTTATCAACAACTGGATGAAAGAATAGAGGATATGAATATCAAATTTGCAGATGACACCAAATTAGAAGGAATAGCTAATACCCAAGAAGACAGGATGAAAATTTAGAATGACCTTAATAGATTAGAAAGCTGGGCTAAAGCTAACAAAATGAATTTCAACACAGAGAAATGTAAGGTACTACACTTAGGGTGGAAAAATGAAAAACACAGACATAAGATGGGGGACACCTGGCTGAATGAGACTACATGTGAAAGGGATCTAGGACTCCAGGTAGACCACAAGTTGAACATGAGTCAAAAGTGTGATGTGGCAGCTAAAAAGGCCAATGTAATTTTGGGCTGCATCAACAGAACTATAGTGGCTAGATCAAGGGAAGAGATAGTGCCACTGTATTCTGCTTTAGTCAGGCCTCATCTGGAATACTGTCTTTGGTTCTGGGCACCACAATTCAAAAAGGATTATGACAAGCTGGAGCGTGTCCAAAGGCGGGCAACCAAAATGGTAAAGAGTCTGGAAACCATGTCCCCTATAAGGAGAGACATAGGGAGTTGGGTATGTTTAGTCTAGAGAAGGCTAAACATTCCCAACTCCATAAGATGGCTGGAAGGCCATCTGATGGGATTGCTTTGAATAAGAGTTCTTGAATGACAGGGGGTTGAACTGAATGGCCCTTGTAGCCTCTTCCAGCTCTATGATTATGTAATGAGAATGATAGAATTGTAGAACTGTAGAATCATATTGGTCAAAGAGACCACAAGTTTCAACCAGTTCAACCCCCTGCTATGCAGGAATACACAATCAAAGCGTTCCTTATGGATGGCCATCCAGCCTCTATTTAAAAATCTCCAAAGAAGGAGACTCCACCACAATCTGAGGCAGCATTTTCCACTGTCAAACAGCTCTCTCCTGATGTTTAGATAGAATCTCTTTTATGATAATTTGAATCAATTTTTCTATATCCTAGCCTCTCAAGCAGATGAAAATAAGCTTGCTCTGCCTCAATTTGGCATCCCTTCAAATATTTAAAAATGACTATCATGTCACTCCTTAACCTTCTGTTCCCCAGGCTAAGCATACCCAGATCCCTATGGTGTTCCTCAGAGGGCATGGTTTCCAGACCTTTCACTATTATTAGTCACCCTCTTCTGGACAAATTCCAGCTTTTCAACATCCTTCTTGAATTGTGGTGCATAATATTCCAAGTGAAATCTGGCAAAGCAGAATAGAGTACTATTACTTCCCTCAGTCTAGATACTATACTTCTATTGATACAGCCTAAAATTGTATTGTTTTTTCCTAGCTGCCACATCACAGTGATGATGCATGTTCAGCTTGTAGTCCAAAGACTTTTAGATCCTTTTTGCATGTATCGCTGTCAAGCCAGGTGTCCCCCATCCTATATCTTTTTTACCAAGTGTGATACCCTCTTTGTTGAAATTAATTTTGTTAGTTTTTGCCCAGCTTTCTAATCTACTAAGGTCTATTTGAATCCTGATCCTGTCCTCTGGGATATTAACTACCCTTCCTAATTTGGTGTCATCTGTAAATTTGATAAGCATGTCCTCTATTCTATTATCCAAGTCATTCATAAAGATATTGAATAACACTGACCCCAGGATTTTTTTGCATTTTTTGATCTAATTATCTGTAGAGGGACATGAGCAAGAAGAAGACAAGCATTATATATGTCAATGTGGCACCCCACTAGTTACTTCTCTCCAGGATAAAAAAGAGCCACTGGTGAGTACTCTTTGGCCAACCAGTTACAAATTCACCTAACAGTTGCATTGTCTGCTCCACATTTTATTAATTTCTTTACAAAAAATATCATGGGGGTCCTTTTCGAAGGCCTTACTGAAAACTAGATACACTACGTCTACAGCATTCCTGTCATCTACCAAGTGTGTAACTCCATTAGAAAAACAAAGAAGTAGGATGAGTCTGGCATGACTTGTTTTTTAGGAACTCATGCTGACTTTTAGTGATCACAGCATTCCATTCAGCTCTCTGTTTAATAATCTGTTCTAGAATCTTTCTTGCTATTCATGTCACACTGAGTGGATGGTAATTATTTGGTCTTTTGTGATAGCTGTTCTAGAAAAGATGGATTTTGGGGGAAATGTTATTTCATGTATAAAAGCTATTAACAAAACTCAGAAAGAAGAAGAAGAAGAAGAAGAAGAAGAAGAAGAAGAAGAAGAAGAAGAAGAAGATTAGATTTCCCTAATGGGAAAAAATGATTTTAGCAATGAGAAAGTGGTTAAATATTTGGGCATAAGTGCTTCTAATAATAACTCTAAACTGTTTCAGAATAATTATGTTAATGTGTGGAATGACATTAAGCAAGATTTACAAAGTTGGAACAAATTGACATTGCCCTTTTGGGCAGAATCTCAGTCATTAAAATGAATGTTTTATCAAATATGTTTTTATTTCAAACTATTTCTTTTTACAAATGATGCACCATTCAAACTATGACAGAGAGATATTTCACATTTTATTTAGGTAAGCAAAAAGTCTTGAATTAGATTTAAAGTTTTGAAAAATGCAAATGAGAGAGGAGCATTGTAGTTGCCAAATTTGAAATTGCATTTCTCTGCCTGTTGTTTGGTATGACTAAAGCATTGGATAGTTTTGGAAAATGAGAGACTTTTGAAACATAAATGTTTTGATTTAAGATTTGGTTGACATGGTTTTTCATGGTATGATAAATCTAAGGTTAATAATAATTTTAATTATCACTTTATTAGAAAATCTTTAGAATATGGACTAAATATAGAACTACATTTTGTTCTTAAAATACCATTGTATATTTCATCCCATGAAGTTTTATTCATAAGAGAAAAGAAATAAAGATAACTGAGTTATCTATGAAGACCTCTTGATATCAGATAAAGATAAAAGTATTATGAAAACATTTGAGGAACTGGAAGAACAAGGTGTTAATATACGATGACATTTTTATAAACAATTGAGAGATTTTAAATGAAAAGAAATTATTTGCTTTTGAAATGACTAAGGGCCTTTGCAGACTGCCAGAAATAGTGCACATTAAATTGAGGCACTGCCCTGGCTCAGTGCTAGGGAATCATGGGAACTGTAATTTATTGTGGCACCAGAGCTCTCTGACAGAGAAGGCTCAATGTCCCAGAAAAAAATACAATTCCCATGACTCCCTAGCACTGAGCCAGGGCAGTGCCTCAATTTAATGTGCACTATTTCTGGCAGTCTGCAAAGGCCCAAAGTCAGAATTTTATAATTGTATTAAAATGGCAATACATTGATAGCTGCAATGTATAACATTACTGAAAATAGAAATGGAGGAGAAACAAGTGAAAGTTTTATGGTTAAAGAGGCTTAAAATATAGCTCATAACATACTTATGTATTGGTGGGAAAATATCTATATATATGTATTAAAGTATACCTTAAGTCAGGCCTGCACAACATAGGGCCCAGGGGCCGCATGTAGCCCAACAAGGATTTTGAGTAGCCCGCGAGGATGTGGAGTGACTTCAAGGCTCCTGTGCTGCTCAGGCTTCTCCTGAGGAGAGGACCATATGGAGAAGTAGAAGAAAGGGCAAACATTCACCCTGCAAGGCTCCTCTACCACCCGGCTTTCTCCTGAGCAGGAGGCTAGGCAGTGGAGGAGAAGGAGGATGGGCAAATACTTGCTCTACAAGGGTGCTCCACTGCTTGGCTTTCTCCTGAGGAGAAAGCCTGGTAGAGGATGAGGATTGGTGAACATTCATAATGATCCTCCACTGCTCGGCTTTTCCCCGAGGAAAGACTGGGTGGAGGAAGAGGATAAGGACAGACAGACAGACGCTTGCCCCTCCAGGCTCATTCACTGCCCAGTTTTCTTCTGAGGAGGAGAACAGGTGGCAGAGGAGGACAGGCAAATGCTTGACCTGCAAATCTCCTCCACCACCCAGCTTTCTCCTGAGGAAAGGGCCAGGTAGAGGAGAAGGAGGAGGAGGTCAGGATTCATATTAATAATATGAATTAATTAATTAATTAAAACCTGTCTGTGTCCCATTGACATTTAGCCTATTTTAATTTTGGCTCATTCTTACTGTCAAGTTGTGTAGGTGTGCCTTAAGTTATGACCTTCAAGAAAAATTGTATAAGATGATAAACCATTGGTATTTAACTCCTGATATAATTTGTTCACTGTATAGAAGTTCTTCCAATATTTGGCAGAAATGTAAGAAGAAAGGAGAGACTTTTTATCATATATAGTGGCCTTGTGATAGGGCAATAAAATAAAATAAAAATACTGGATTGAGATTCATGACACATCGGATGATATTTTTAAATTCAAATTTAAATTAAAACCTGACTATGGAAATTATTGTACCCAATATAACGTGGCATAATAATAATAATAAAATAATAATAAAAAATTTTATTTGTATCCCACCCCTCTGTCAAACAATTGGGGAGGCTCACAGCAATTAAAACTGCATGCAATATATTAAAATACAACCCAAAAATCCCAGAACCCTCCCACCCTTAAAAAAGTATTAAACCAATAATAGCATTAAAACAAGATGACTAAAACAATAAACATTGACCTAACAAAAATCTGCAGACAAACAGATAGAATAGACAGAGTAGGTATTGCTGCCAAAGGTGGGGAAAAAGAGAAGAGGGGGACTCCTGACGCTGGGAAATCTAATCAGGAAAGGCCTGCTGGAAGAGATCCGCCTTAACAGCCTTTTTAAAGCTGCTTAAGGTTGTAATCTTATGGATCTCATCCAGCAGGCCTTTCCATAATCTGGGAGTGGCTATCAAGAAGCCCCTCTGGAAGGTAGCCGACAGCCTTGCTTTCATCGGCTGCAGCAAATTCCTCCCAGAGGACCTAAGTGCACGGGGTGGATTGTATGGGAGGAGGTGGTCCCGAAGGTAGGTTGGACCCAAGCCATTTAGGGCTTTAAAGGTAATAACCCAACACCTTATACTGGGCCCAGAAACTAATAGGCAGCCAGTGGAGAGACTTTAGAAACGATCTTATATGGTCTCTCCTAGATGTACCCAAAACCAACCTGGCTGTCATGTTTTGTACTAACATAAGTTTTTGGACCAAGAACGAGGGTAGCCCCATGTAGAGTGCATTACAAAAATCCAGACAAGAGGTTACAAGTGTGTGCACCACAGTTTCAAGGTCCCCTACTTCCAGGAAAGGGTGCAGTTGGCATATCAGCTGAAGCTGATAACAGGCGCTCCTGACCGTCCCATTCACCTGACTAGTCATCTGAAGCGACGGATCTAAGAGCACCCCCAGACTGCGAAGACAATCCTTCATGGAGAGTGTGACACCATCCAGGACTGGAGGTTGCAACCCAATTCCTGGTTTTGGGGTCGCTACTGTGAGCACCTCCGTTTTGTCTGGACTAAGTCTCAATCTGTTTTTCCTCATCCAGTCCATTACTGCCTTAAGAAAGTCATTGAGAGGAGAGACACCATCGGGACCTGAGGCCGACGATTGGGACATGTAGAAATAAATCTGCGTGTCATCAGCGTACTGATAATACCCAGCCCCATGTCTCTGGCTGCTGTCTCCCAGCGGCTTCATATTTATGTTAAACAGCATCGGGGACAGGATGGCGGCTTGAGGGATGCCACAAGTGAGATCATTTTTTGCAGAACAACTGTCCCCAAGCGATACCCTCTAGGAGCTGCTCGAGAGGAACGCAGTGCCTCCAATTCCTAACCTACTCAGGTGATCCAAGAGGATGCTATGATCAATCATATCGAAAGCTGCTGAGAGGTCTAAAAGCACCAACAGGGCCACACTACCCCTGTCAATGCTCAGACAGCAGTTGCCTTTAAATTTAAAAGCGGATGTTATTGCACATGCCAGTGGCCAGGTGAGTGCAATCTGGCCACATCCTGGACCCCAGCTGCGCTTATCCCGCAGCTTTTCAAAAATGGCAGGCTCCCATCTTTGAAAAGCCACAGGATAAATGTGGCTGGGGTCTGGGATGTGGCCAGGTTGCATTCACCCAGCCATCGGCATATGTGATAACATCCACTTTTAAATGTAAACACGACTGTTGTAAATTGCATTATATTGGGGGCAATAATCTCCCTTGTTATGCTTGGACTGTTTGAAGAGCAATATAGAAAGAAAATAAAAGTCTCATGTATTATATAATGATGGCAGTAAGAATGGTCTAAGTACAGAGATGGAAATAAACCATGATCCTAGCACAGAATGATTAGTTGTTAAAATAGTATGCTCTTGCCAAGATGGATAAAATAACCAATTTAATTAAGGAAAAACTTGTACGTTTATTTTTAAAAAATTGCCAACTTTTGGTGGACTTTATAAAGATGACTTGGGGCAACTTTGTAGTTTTAGGGAGACCCAGCATGGCATAATGGTTGGCCTATAACCCTGGAGACCAGACTTTGATTTCCAGCTCAACTACAAAATGCACTGGATGACCCTGGCAAGTCACATGCTCTCTGCCTCAGGGGAATGCAATGGCAAATCTCCTCTGAATAAATCTTGCCAAGAAAACCCCATAATAGGGTCACCATAAGTCAGGATATATCCTTACTTACTATTCTCTGGATTTACCACAACAGAATAAGGCTCAATTAGTTGTTGAGAATGGGGAGCTCTATATCACCCTAGCAATCATAAATCTATACCACCTGTGTTACACAACCTGAGACCATTTAGCAAAGAATGCTATTCTGTAAGTATTTACATCCATATGGATCCAATACTGTTGCATACAATTGTATGGGGGGGAGGGGTATCAGATATACAAATATGCAATAATAGGCAAAATTACAATGTTTTCCTAATGCACAATTTAGTTCAATGATAATATATCTGCCGTTCAGATCATTCCATATCTCCTTTGTTTCTGTTTGGAATTTACATATATGGCTACACCTCTTTTTTCTTTGTTTTGTTCTTGGTTTTGTTTTGTTTGTTTTTGTTTTTGTTTTTTGGTCTTTTGAGGCCAAAACAAATTCTTTACCTAGTTTGGTATTTTATAGGTATTTTTTTAATCTTTTTCTTTCATGTGTGTTTCCTGGAGGCATACCACATCCCATTTTTTTCCCTGTAAATGATGAAATATCTTTTTTCTTTTTTGTGGTGAATTGAGGCCACTTTATATTCCAAGTCAGAAATTTAATTTGTTTTGATATTTATGTAGCTATGTATTACTATTCCTACTTATTTCTCTTTTGATTTATATCTCTTAGGCTCCCACTCTAATTCTGGTTCGACTTCATAATCTTCATCTTCTTCTTCTTCCTTCTCCTCTTGAGTTCTTTCCAATCCAATCCAATCTTCTTCAATTTCCTCTTCTTGTCTGTTTTTCAAATATCTAGTTTCTTCTAGCATTGATGTTCTAGGGTTTTCTGTTTCTTCCCAGTCTAATACACTCTGGTGTTTGTTTGTTTTTTATCTCATCTGATTTTTGTTTTGTTTTCTCTTCCTCCTTTCAAATCTGTAAACTTTCTTCTTGCCTTTCTTTTTTTTCCATCTTTCATTTTTCTTCTTTTTTTCCATAAATTCCTTTAAAAAATTTCTTTTTCCACTGATTTAATTGTGACTCTTTTCTTGTTAAACCAAAAAGATAGACCTTCTGGTTGATTCCAGCTATATATTATGTCCTGTTCTCTTAATTCAATTGTCAAGAAGGCATAATCCTTTCTCTTTCGGAGAAATCTAGCTGGAACATCTTTAAAAATCTGAAGCTCCTGTCCTCCTATAATTAGTGGGGATTAGTTATGCAATCTCAGCACCTCACCCCTTGTCTGCTTTCTAACGAAATATATTACTATATCTCATGGAAGCTCTTTCATTTTTGCTATTCTAGAATTAAGGTAAAAGATCGTATCTATTTCTAATTCAAAAAACTTTTCCTCTTTTGCTAAAAAACGAGCCAAATTTGTTTTAAATATATTCATCAAATCTTCTTCTTTGGCTTCCTGTAAACCTCAAAATTGTATCCATTTCTCTTTCAGTTTTTGATCCCACATTGCTTTTTCATCCAGTTCTTCCTTTCTTGCCTTTAAGTTATAAAATTCTTCTTCTGCTACTTCCGCTTTATCTTACAACCTTGTAATTTTTTGATTAACAAGGGACATTTCCTTTGTTAATTTCTCCAAGGTTTGGTTTATTTCTTTCAATTCTGTTCTTATCTCATGTCGAACTTCAGTCTTAAAATCGTTCATTTCTTGTTTTAATTCTGTCCTTAATTTCCTGATTTCATTTAATAAAATTTGGTTAGAAGGTTCGATGTTTTGTTGTTCTAGAGAAGGTCTTCTCACATATTGTAGTTGGGTTTGCGATTTGTTTGAGGAACTTTTGGTTGTTTGGCTTCTCAAACTCATTGATATTTTAAATAGTTCTATTACTGGTATGAAAGAAGAGAATTTTTTAAATTTTTTAAATTATTATTATTATTAATCACAAATGGAAAAAGCTGTAAGAAGGGATTCTATGTCTAGATTTCCCCCCCCCCCCCTTTAGTCACAAATGGAAGGGGTTGAAAGAAGGAATTCTATATCTAGATCTATTTATTTTTACTCACAAATGAAAAGGGCTGAAAGAGGGAATTCTATATCTAGATTATTATTATTATTATTATTATTCACAAATAGAAAGAGCTGACTAGATTTTTCCCCCTTTAGTCGCAAATGGAAGGAGTTGAAAGAAGGAATTCTATATCTAGATTTTTTTAAATTATTATTATTATTAATCACTAATGGAAAGAGCTGTAAGAAGTAATTCTATGTCTAGGTTTTTTCCCCTTTAGTTACAAATGAAAGAAGTTGAAAGAAGGAATTCTATATCTAGATTTTTTAAATATAAAACACAAATGCAAAAGGCTGAAAGAGGAAATTCTACATCTAGATTTTTTTAAATTCACAAATGGAAGGGGCTAAAAGAAGGAATTCTATATCTAGATTTTCTAAAATTAAACTAGCCTCGATTTCTTTTATCCTCCTCTCCTCCCTTTATATATTTGTTTTGTAGATGTTCTTATTCAAAATTTATCTTTGTTTTTATATGATTTTAAGACTCAGAGAGTCCTTACTTCCCCAAACTACAACTCCCACAATGCCTTTAACCCCCCCTCTCCTTCTATATTTCTGGTCTTAAAGGGAAAGAGATCCAGCACTTAAAGGAAACCCTGGCAATGGCAACAAAGGTTTCTTGATCCAACTATTTTGCCTCCCCTTTATCTTCAGGTATTTATAAATTACTGCTTGTTCTGGGGGAACCTTCTTCTTCAAAGCACCAAAGTTTCTTTCCAACTGAGAAACAAACAAAAACAAAAACACAGCACAGGCATTGAGATCCCATTTGCCCTCCCCCATAGTCACTGTTAGGATATGGATGGGTTATACAGTCAAAGGTAAAATGTAGAGATGTGTGTGTGGAAATTTCCTCATGAGAACAACATCTAGAAAAACAAAGTGAATCTAACACCAGATGGCCAACACAGACATCAACATGAACTTTCCCAAAGGTAGAACTCATGGACACAGACTTTGTTATGAGAAAGGCTTGATAACAATACATAAACAATCGTTAGGCTTGGGAAAATAACCACGTGGTGGATGATGGACAACAAGAGGTTGGGTTAATATACATCATACAGGCATTATCCAATTAACATAAGGTTAACACCTAGAAGGTGGAGTATGGGAAGGGCCTAGATAATCCTTTGTCTAGAATGTTATTATTCAAAATGTGAGCACGTGTGTGCATGCCTGCCTGGCAGCAGTGGTTTTAACTGTAACAAGTTGGAGACCCTAAGCTATTGGGATTGTTAAAGATGTAATCTTTCTTGGCTGAACTGGACAAGTTCATCACAATGGATTTTACTTAGTTATTTTACTTTTACTTTTATATACATTAATAAAACTATGCTTTTGGACTTTACAATGTGTCTTCTTGACTGAGGAAGACAGGATCCTGAAAAAGGGAAGCTGAGCCAGTTGATGGTAAGAATTACAAAGTGGCTGTGGATCACAGTAGCCAGCTTGTCCTGCAGATTCTGCTGGGTGCCAAAGAGCATCACTGCAACACCCATTATCCACACACTGACAGTCACATTGGCCACATTTGGTTTGTCTGTCTGAAGATGCATTTAATACAGCACATTCTGTTTCTCATCCCTGGCACAGACTCTACCATTCTTAGGTACAACACATTCATTTCTCTCAAACATAACTTTGTAACCATCACCAGTCAATGTAGAAACACTTAGAAAACAAGTCTTTAAACATGGAGCTAACAAAACTTGGGAAAACTGTTTCCCTAAGCAGGGAAAGAATGCAGTTCCCATCCTGTCCACCTTTCTTGAAGCTCCATCTGCCAAGTTCACTTTGGAAACTGTTGAAGGCTTCACATTCTGTAAAAGCTCCAAATAGTTTACCATATGATGTGTGACTCCATAGCCCAGCAACTACACATGCTTGGCTTCATCTTCACCAACAGTTGCAGTCAGAAAGCCACATGCAGTTGCCTGTGAGTATTTGCTTGTAGGCTTCTGCTGCTGTTGTCTCTGCTCTCTCCTGTGGCCAAATTGAGAAGGACAATTTTTCTTCAGATGCCCCTCCCTTCCACACAAATAGCATCTTCTAACTGGGTTGCACATAGCCTCGTCTTGTTCCTGTGATGCTGAGAGTAGGTGTTGCTCCTTGTCTCTCCTGGAATGCTGCTGACCAAAACTTCCAGCCTCAAAAGTCCTCCATTCTTGTTCCTCTAAGATATGGGCTGAGACTAAGGGCCTTTACAGACTGCCAGAAATAATGCAAGTTGAGTCCACTTTAACTGCCCTGGCTCAGTGCTAGGGAATCATGGGAATTGTAGTTTTTTCTAAGACATTGAGCCTTCTCTGTCAGAGAGCACTGGTGCCACAATAAACTACAGTTCCCATGATTCCCATGAGCTAGAGCAGTTAAAGTGGACTCAACTTGCATTATTTTTGGAGGAACGATAAAGGGGAAGGCTAGGTGGAGCTCATAGAGAATCAACTGAAGCCACATTGAGACAGCCTGCTGCAACATAGGTCAGCAACAGTAAGGGGGGGGGGAGGAATACACATGCCCTTTTTTTTCCTTTCAAAACAACAAAAAATCTAACATTCCTTTCCTTATCCCAAGGATCAGCGAAGGGATCAGATTTTGAGGTTCATCAAGAAAAAGCTGAGGTGGAGAAGGCGGGAAAATGTTTCACATGTCATTTCAACAGAAATTCCATCTATGAGGCATAGCTTCCTACTGTTTATGCAGGTTCAAATAAAATAACATAAAATATAAAACACAGAATGGCAATTCTGTACACATCAATGGTTCCATCCAACATTTAGGCTGGTGAGAGGATGTTATTAGCCAACAGTTGGGTTGCCCAATGAACAGATCCATATCAAGTCAGCCTTTGCAAATGTAATCAATAAGGATTATCTCTTTCACCATTTTTCCAAAGTACATATCTGTTCAAACTGACAGATACAAAAAGGTCAATAAAAAAAAGGTCTCAGGTCCAAAATACACTACAGAAATAATCCAGTTTCAGACCGCTTTAATTGCCTTGGCTCAATGCTGGAGAATTCTAGGAACTGTAGTTTTGTGAGACATTCAGCCTTCTCTGTCAGACAGTTCTCGTGCCACAATAAACTTCAGTTCTCAGGATTCCCTAGCATTGAGCTAGGGCAGTAAAAGTGGTCTCAAACTGGATAATTTCTGCACTGTGTGTTTTGGACATCAGTCTGCACAGTAAACTGGTTCACTTTATAATTCCCACTGCAGCCATTTTGAATTCCAAAACCTACTCATCTAAGCCAAAAGAGGAAAAAACATAAAAAAAACACAGACAAAATGATGCATGCTTTCTTTTCTCTCTACCCCCCCCCCACATCAAAGGTGGGGTTCATTAAAAATTCATTGCTAATTCTGGATAGTAATGTTGTAACTCTAGAAACACTGTAATAGTGAAAATGTCTTTTAGTGAAAATTGCCTTTAATGCATTATCAAAGAATGCAATTTAAATGGTTCTTTTATTTATTTATTTATTACCTTTATACCTCATTCTTCAGAAATGCTCTCAGAGCGGCTTACATATTGGTAATTAGTTCCCTGCCCTGTCTTAGTCTAAAAATATGGCACACAAGGAAAGGGAATGGCAGTGGGGAAGGGGATTAAGTCCAGCAGAAACTGTTTCTTATTCTCTCCCTCTAATACCAGGGCAGTTGGAATGGAGCATGGGCCTTTCTTCTGTATCTGAATCTAAGCATGATAAAACTGTGGCTACCTCTTATTCTCTCCCACTGAGTCCATGGCGATAGCAATTGGAATGGATTTTTTCAAATATATATATTTCAAAATTTGTAAAAAGGTCAAGTATTTTTAGAAATTCCATTAACTATTAATGGCTTTGCCACACCCTTCCTCCTTCTTGCCACCTTGGGATATCATGCTTCCTCCCCTCACCACTGCACACTGAGATTTAAGCAGTAAGGTGATTATAAGATAAACATGGAAATTGCCCTCAGGCATCACATCACTCTCAAAGCAGCAGGCGCTCAACGTTGTAACCAATTGTTTATAACAGTTTTTCACAGACTGCATCCACACTTCAGAAATGACCCAGTTTAACACCACTTTAACTGCCATGCTTCCATGCTATGCAGTTCTAGGAACTGTACTTTGCTATGTAACCAGAGATCACTGACAGAGAAGGCTAAATGTCTCACAAAACCACATATCCCAGAATTCCATACCACTGGGCCATGGCAGTTAAAGTGCTGTCAAACTGGATTATTTCTGTAGTGCAGATGCAGCCACAGAACAACATGATGTGGCTAGTTGGTCATGATTTGCTTCACTGTCACCAAGAAAAGACTTACAAAATGCTAGAAGTGATGAAGAGTTTGTCTCCCTGCTTATATGATTTCTTCAGATATCTTAACACACATGAAACATGACATTAAAAATTTAAGAGCTGACATAAAACACGATATGAACATGGAATTAAAGGAAATGAAACAGACAATGGAAGAATGAACAAAAGATATAAAACAGATGAAAGAAAGAAAGAGGGGAGGAACAAGGAAGCATTTCCTGGCATTGTATGATAATTATTTGATATTTCTAATTTGTTGCCTTCTTTGTATTAATATGTATTTTATTATTTTGTAGAATGTACACCATTGGCAGGCTTTTAAATCTATTTTTATCCATTTTATTGACTGTATGTACAGTGCTGTGTAAATCTACAGCACTATATAAATAAACTGTAATAAATAAATAAATAAATAAATAAAATAGAAGGAAAAAACAGAGACAATGGAAGATACCATCTTGATGGTTAAAGCCAAGCAAGAAGTGGAACAGGAAAGAATCCTGAATATGAAAGCACTAAAAGATTTAAAAATAAGAGAAAACTGTTTAAAATTCTTTGGTGTGTTAGAACACAAACTCAAAAAATCTTTACAAAACTTTATTGACAGATTTAGCAGAATACATTGATATGCCAAACAAGTCAAGAAGCTATTTAGAATTAATTCTCAAATAGTGAAAGAAAATGGATATCCAAGAGACATTATAGTATACTTTATATGGAAAAATATTAGAGATTAGATTCTGGAACAAAGCTACAGAACTAAGGGGGGTTGCAGACTGCAAGAAATAGTGCAAATTGAGTCCACTTTAAGAGTTAGGATTAGTGCTAGGGAATCATGGGAATTGGTTTTTTTTTTCTGAGACATTCAACCTTCTCTGTCAGAGAGCTCTGGTGCCACAATAAAATACAGTTCCCATGATTCCCTAACCCTAACTGTTAAAGTGGACTTAATTTGCATTATTTCTGGCAGTCTGTAACCCCCCCTAAATTTATAATGGGTGGAGAAGAAATCAGGATTTACAAGGATACACTAAAAAGGATATTAAAGAAATGACAGGAATATAAGTTCATAATGAACCTGTTGAAGAAACATAACAAAAGATATAAATAGAAAAAATTAGAAGAGATTTCAATCCAACATAATAAAAATTATGCAAATTAAATTCAACAAAAAAAGCAAAAGAGTTCTGGAAAGATATGGAACAGAAATTGAAAAAAATGGAAGTAGGGGGAAAACATACAAAAAGAACAACAGATGGCAAGAAAGGAGTCTCAACATTCAGGGAAACAAAATACAGAATAAGAACTAAGTAGCTTTTTGGATAAAGAAGAGCAAGATTATTTTTTTAAAAAAAGAATTGGATGATACACAGCAACAACAAGAAATACCATCTGACAACAGGGAAAACCAATAGAAAGAGTTTAACAAGAGAGGAAAGAAAAAAACTATCTAAATAGAAATGACAGAAAATATTAGCATACAATCCTGGAACATCAAAGGGCTAAATAACAAAAATAAGAGAAGTATTCCATCAACAGGAGAAACAGAAATATGAAATAATAATTCTTCAAGAAATGCAAATATGTGAAAAGGACAAAAAGCTTCTTAGGAACAATAAATTTGGAATTGATTATATCTATGCAGCAAAACAAAAAAGACAATGAATTGTTGTTTATGTTTTTTTAAAAAAAATGAATCTAAAGAAGTATTTAATGATGGGAAAGGATATTATATAGGCATTGAACAGAAAATTTAAAATATGAAAATATTATTTGTTTCAATCTACACTCCACAGGAAAAGAAAGCTATTTTTTTCAGAGAACAAAGAATATATTATTAGATTACAATGAATGTGAAATTATTATTTGTGGGAATGGAATGCAGTAATAAACCACAAAATAGATAGACTGTCCAGTAAAAAAAATAAATGAAAATCAAGGAAAACTCCCCAAAACTTTTTTTTAGATGTTACAAAATTTGAATTTGATTGATGTGTGCAGATTTAAATAAAGCGAGCAAAAACAATACACATTCTTTTCTGATATACATAAATCTTTTGCCACACTAGATATGTTTTTGATTTCAAAACTGCTTTGTGTTAAAATAAAATAAAAATGGAAACTCTAGCAAAAACTTATTTGGATCACAATCCAATATCTTTAGTTATAAAAAAGACTAAATGTGAATACAGTTGGCAACTTCCTGAATGTTTACTACATGACCCAAAAATAGTGGAAAAAACATCTAAAGTAATTAAATACTACTTTTAAGAAAACTTAAATAAGGAAACATGTAAAAATGGTTTGGGTGGCTAGCAAGGCAGTAATAAGATATCGCATTATTCAAAAGAACATTGAAATACAAAAGAAAAGAAAGGAGAGAATGGATAAAATAGCTAAATAAATAAATCTCAAATAGATAGAACAAAAAAAAGTAAAATTAAAGACAAAATTATAAAAGAAATAAAAATTCTGCAAAAACAATATTCACTGGAAACAGTTGAAGAAATTGGGGAAAAAAATAAAGAAAGTCAAATTAAGACAATTCCAATATGCCAACAAGTCTGGAAAGTGGCTTGCCCAAAAATTAAGGAAAGAAAAAGACAAAAAAATGATAACAAAGATAGAAGAAGGAGATGAGATTCATACAGATTCTAAGAAAATAAAAACATCATTTTATAAATATTTCACAAATCACTTTACAGAACAAGAAATTAATTAAAATTAAATTAAAAACTAGTGGAAAACAGTATCAAAATCCTTCAAGTAGAGGAAACTGCAACTTTGAACCAACCAATTACCAACCAAGTTATGATGAATTTGGTAGAGGAAGAGCAATGCTGATTTTTGCCAAAACGGCACCTAAATGAAAACATAAGTCATATTTTAAATTTTTATTTTTTATTTTTAAATAATGGCAAAAGGATATCATGCATTATATGTGGGCAGGTAAAAAACCAAGAACAAAAGCTAAAATATTAGAAGATGCAAAAGAGAGGGGAGGCTTTGCACTTCCTAACTTAACACTATATTTTGAGGCAAGTTGCCTAACTTGAATAAGAGACTGGATAATTCTTAAAAATACAAAAAAAATTACTTAAGCTTGAAAGTACTCAACTCAGGTTCAGCTAGTATGCCTTTTTCTTTAATAACAAGGAAAAAGCAAATTGTGATTTCTATAATTATATAAGAACAAGCTTAATACATATTTGGAAAAAAATATAGAGATAGAATATGCCCTAAATTGCCAATATGGTTATCATCGAATGAGGCACTGTACACTATAGATCCATAGAGGAATGAAAAATGGTTAAAGTACAGTGACATATTAGAAAATAAAAATAATGATTTCATACTGAAAACATATGACCAATTCAAAAGTGAAAATCAAGTATGTATCTGTTTTCTCTACAGACAATTACTAGAAAGAACTAAAATAGATAAAAATCAAAGAGGACTAACAAACAATAAAACAGAAATAGAAGAAGCAATATGGACAGATAAACCAGCATTGTTATCTAGACTATACAAAATAATATTGAAATACCACACAGAAGAAGAGACAATTAAAGAAGTTATGATAAAGTGGGCACAAAATTGTGGGGAAAAATTAGAACTAACTCAATGGGAAAAAGCTTGGAACATAAGGATGAAGTATACTCTGAGTCAAAATTCATGAGAAAATTACTATAAAAATATTTATAGATGGTATCTAACACCAGAACAATTAAATAAGATATATGGGACAGGCAACGTGAAATGTTGGAAATGTATGAAAGTAACAGAAACAATCTTCCACATGTTGTGGTCATGTGAAATAGCAAACAACTATTGGAAACAAATCAATCATAAACTAAATGAAATTGTAAAGATTAAAATGGATTTTAAGCCAGAAACTATGCTATTAAATCATTTAGATATGGGGGAAAAGATGTGAAAGTAATATTTTATATGCTTACGGCACCTAGATTACTGTATGTACAATACTGGAAAGTAAAAACATGCCCCCCCCAGTGGAAGAATGGACTTTTAAACTACTGGAAATGAGATAAATTGATATACTGTCAATAAAATTAAATGAAAGGTTAAATTTGGAAACTAAGAAAATTTGGGAGAATGTACTTAATTATATAACAGAGGAAAAAAAGCTATGATATGGTAGAGAAAAGAAAGCAGTGAGTTACTGGAGACTCTGAGGTTAAGACATCAGATAACGGACGTTATTTATATGTGGAGACCAAGGGCCTAAGCAGACGACTAAAACAGTCGTCTTGGAGGCCCGGAAGAGGAGGAGCCACCGCACGCGCGGCGCTCCTTCCTCTTCCTGAGGTCGCCCTGAGCGCTTCCGGGCCACCGGACGGCCGGCGCGTTCAGAGCGACCTCCCTCCGCAGCGACCGGACGCGCTGCGGAGGATAAGTCAGAGAAAGTGTGCCTGCCGCTTTTAGGGCGCACTTTTTCTGACTTATGAAAGGAGCGCCAATTTGGCGCTCCTTTCAGGATCGCTCCAGGAGCGCCGCGGTGTGGCTGCCATAGCCCCGCGGCGCTCCGGACCAGGGCGCTCCAAACGCCCTGGTCTGCATCCCCCCAAAAAGAAGAAAAATCAGTTAAAATGAAGTATGAAAGAATACGCTGCAATAAGAAGTAAGGTGGACAGAAAAGAAAGAAGAAGCAGATTGATAGATATAAATACCACAAAATGCATTCCAAAGCACGGAATGTGGACAACCTAAAGAAGTAACCAAAACTAGATGAAAGTACAGTGGGTGGATGTGTGCTTGAGAGAAAAAGGATATTAAAGTTAGAGCTATTATGTGCTGAGCATGAATTTATGTAAATGTTTTTTTTAATTGCAATAAAGAAATTAAAAAAGATATCTTAACACACATACCCCTTTTTATGTGTGTTTATATTCTTTCCTCGTATACAAAGGTGAGGGCACTAGGAGGACCACTTGTTACCGAAAGAGAATTTTTCTTAATTTTGATGTGTGTATGAATTCCACATGGCCCCAGATGCACTCTTCAGGTGCCTCCATGGCATGGCAAAGAGGTCATGTACAGGTCACCTGAAAGACTGGAAAATCTCCAACCTCCATAGTCAGGCAGATAGTATGGGAGCTGCAAATGGGCCATCATCACCTCCATAATCAGAAGGATGGGCGATAATGGCTGAGATGTCTCACCTGATGAGCCAGCCAAACACCTCCCATCTCCCTTGAATACGGCCAGACCAGGTTACCTCACCCAAACAATCTAACACCTTTGTCTAAGCTACAGCCAAACAATCATACCCCTTTGTTTATGCTTTAGCCGAGCAATCAAACACCTCACCAGGAGCCAGTTTGAGCCCTTAAAAAAAACTGGATTTCTCCTTTCAGTATTGCTAGTCTGAGTTCAGGGGGACCCTGCGCCACTCTGTTCTCTGATCTGGTTACCGGCACCTCTGTTCTATCCACGCTCTCAGAACGGTTGTGTCTCACACCACTTCACCCAATTGGATCCTAGAGAAGGCTTCATTGGTAGTAAGTATCACCATAGTGATGCCTCGGCATTTATTCCAGCCTAACCCTTGATTTCCCAAGCCTTGCATGAGTGTGTGTGTATATTGTTGCGTGATTTTCTCCTTTAATAAGTAATACTTTAATTGGAGAATTCTGTCTCTGCATCAATTCTTAAATCCACCGGACTCTTGGTATATACGTAGGAAATGGTCTTGCAGGGTCCTTGTAGCTGACCCGCTCTCAATTTGAGCTAAATAAAATTCACCTAAGAAGGTGCGTGAGTGTGAGTCTTGTGTGGTTGGCCATAAGGGCAAAGGGCTATCTTGGGTTGGCTGTTTTTCTCTTTTGTGGGTTGGGAGAAAAGGCAACCCCGTTCCCACTTAGGAATCCCAAACCCCATAATCCACAAAAGACAGTCACAAACCTACCTTGGTTGGGCAGAGATAGGCAGTTGCTCTTCAGCTCCAAGCCGTCTTGGATGAAACCAATTATCTAGACCCATTTCAAACCGGCTTTAGGACAGGCTTTGGGGTTGAGACTGCCATGGTTGCCTTGACCGATGATCTGCGTCTGAGCATCGATGGGGTAGTGTAACCCTGTTGGTGCTCTTAGACCTCTCAGCGGCTTTTGACACAATAGATCATGGCATCCTCTTGGACCGCCTGAGGGGGCTAGGTATCGGAGGCACTGCTCTCCAGTGGTTCCAGTCCTTCCTCTCGGGTAGGTCCCAGAGGGTGCTGCTCAGGGACAGTAGCTCCCGTAAGAGGGAACTCACTTGTGGGGTCCCTCAGGGGGCTATTTTGTCCCCGATGTTATTTAACATCTATATGAATGGGTGAGATTATACAGAGTTATGGTGCTGGGTGATATCAGTAGGCTGATGACACCCAAATCTATTTCTCCGTGTCTCGTTCATCGGCCTCGAATTCCAATGGCATCACTTCTCTCAATGAATGTCTTAGGGCGGTAATGGGCTGGATGAGGAAAAACAGATTGAAACTGAATCCAGACAAGACGGAGGTGCTCACGGTAGCGGCCCCAAAACCAAGAATTGGGTTGCAACCTCCGGTCCTGGATGGGGTCACACTCTCCTCCAGTGACTGTGTTCGCAGTCTGGAGGTGCGCCATGACTCATCGCTCCTGATGACAAATCAGGTAAATGCGACGGTCAGGAGTGCCTGCTATCAGCTTCGGCTGATATGCCAGCTGCGCCCTTTTCTGGAAGTAAGGAATCTCGAGACCGTTGTGCACACGCTGGTAACCTCACGTTTAGATTTCTGCAATGCGCTCTACATGGGGCTACTCTCGTGCTTGGTTCGGAAACTTCAGTTGGTTCAAAACATGACGGCCAGGCTTTCATTGGAAACATCTAGGAAGGACCACATTACTCCGGTTTTGCAGTCCCTCCACTGGCCTCCCATTGGTTTCCGGGCCCAGTACAAGGTGTTTGCTATCACCTTTAAAGCCCTAAATGGCTTGGGTCCAAGCTATCTTAGAGATCGCCTCCTCCCATATAATCCTCCCTGCGCTCTCCATTCCTCTGGGAGGAATTTCCTGCAGCCTCAAAAAGCTAGGCTTGCGGTGACCTCCCAGAGGGCTTTTTCTGTTGTCGCCCCCAGGCTCTGGAACGACCTGCCGGATGAGATCCGTCAGTTGACATCTTTAGACAGCTTCAACAGAGCTGTCAAGATGGATATCTTCCGGCAGGCCTTTCCAGACTAAAATACTGGGCCTCGGGACTTTGGGACCTTGGGCTCTCTCTCCTTTTAGGATTGCCTCCCCAGCCCCTTCTAGAACCGAAGTCATGGGGGTCTTATTGGTTTGTTTTTAACTAGTTTTATTGTTTATTGTTATAGTTACTTGGTTTTAACTGATATTTAGTTTAATGATTTTTAAGGGGGGGGAGGGAGCTATACTATTTTAAGCTGTATGTATTTTAGCTTTGTAAACCGCCTAGATTGGTTCACCACTGGGCGGTATATAAATAAATTTTATTATTATTATTATTATTATTATTATAGGCAAAGGCAGAAAGACGTCTCTGCTGGAGGCCATAAAACCTGAGACACAAGGTTGGGTCATTGGAGGGACGAGGTGGTCCCACTCAAATTCAGCTTGGAGGAGGTGCTCCCAAAACTTAGGAAAACTCAAGGGCCGGGATGTAATTGGGATCCAAGTTTCTGGTGTCTGCTATGAATCTACCAAGGGAGGTCAACCAAGGAGGACGGCCACACCAGGGCTTCCTAGGACAAGGTTAGGAGGGGGAACTAGCCAATCCTTAGGCCTGGGTCTAGCAGCAGCTATACATGGCACCAACTGCAGTGGTGACCCAGTACTGGCTATGACAGTGAGCAGTGGTGAGGTCTGGCTCTGACACATGAGTTCACTAGTGGGGCGAGGTGGTCCCAAATCAGAAGCTAGAAACAAGAGAGATTGGGAAGGTAGCTACTCCCAAATAGAAGCAGGGATGGAAGGAGCCAAGCTGCTCAAGAACAGACCCAGGACAGGTTATAGAAATGGATCCTCAAAAAGGGGCTGAATCCGTAGATGTCTGGAGGGTTCCTTACAGAGGACCCATTCGCAGCCCTCCTGGAGGCTTATAACTTGAAAACAGTGAAAAGGGGAATAAAGAGAATTCCCCAAGCAGAGAAAGATAGGTGGGCATCGTGGGGTGTTTGGATGCTGGCCCACAATGTTGTAGAAGAGTATAAAAAGCAGAAATTAGTGGCAGATGTATCCAAAAGACAGATTGCGGATCTGGTCACCCAAATTAGAGAAAAGGTGACCGAGAGCACTCTATTGCACAGAACAGCTAATGAGTGGATAGGATAGAAGCAGAAAATGTGTCCCTAAAAACCAAAATCAGATAGCTAGAAACCAAATTGAAACAGGCAAAGCAAGCTGTGGACTTTATCCTATCCCAGAAGGCAGAAGAGGCCACACAAGCTGACCACTCCATGTATGAGGCCTGGATTAGGGAACTGGAGGGGATGTTGGGCTTGAAAAGCATCATAATGGCTACAGTACAGCCCAACATCTTAGAATTTGCCACGCAAATGAAAATCCTAAAAGATAGTCCACTGCCGCAAAAGGCTTGGACACCCCCTCCCTACAACCCTCAGTGCCCCCCCCCCCCAAAAAAAGGGAATGAACCTACCAAGGGGTGTGCTCCTGGCATTCCATTAAAGCCCATAAAAACCCAGAGAGACCTCAGAGGATGGTACGGTCCCCAATATCCTGGTAGAAATGGTTTATTGGACCCTAGCTGAGATCAAAACCAAAGCAGAACAACTCAGGAGGTTAAATCCACAAACAGGCATCCAATGGATGTCTATGGTCATACTCTCATACACCAAGGCAAAGGGACAAGATCTAATGCAAGTGGCAAAGATATGCATAGATCCTAGTTATTCAGGGCCATTTGAAGCTGCTGTCTCCAACTACAATCAAACCAACTTGGAACTGCATGACTGGTTGGCCAGAATAGTGCAGATTCTGTGGCCGGGAACCATCCTAAGAGCAAAATACCAGAACGAGCTACAGCTCACAGATGAATCCCCAGACACTTATGTGGCCTGCAAGAAAATGCTAGGCATTTCGTCCAGAGCAATAGACCTAAACACCGAAGGACAACCACTCCTATATGACTCAGACATAATCAGACAGGTTTATCAGGAGCTAAGAGAAGCAGCTAAGACATACCTGGGAACCACTTCCCTCAGACTCCATACCGTAGACTGGCAGAGATTCATGCAGCACATTCACAAGGCATCCTAGATATACTGGACCAAGGAAACTCAGAAAGAAATGCCCAAGGGGATGCCAACAGAAGCCACTGGGAAGAACACCTGAGCAACTGGGAGGAGGATAGATAAGGAGGGAGACCCCATTTCCAAAGTCACTACTGGAACTCTGGGCCCTACTCCCAACCAACCCAGAAGGAGCCAGGGAGCTTTGGAGCTAGCAACCCTTTCCAGAGGAGCGATAGAGGCAACCTCTGAGGGCCCCCAGATAAGGTAGAGCCCCCCCCCCCAGCAAACCATCTATGACATCTGAGATAACATCTGGAGACAGCTCAAAGAGATAGGTTTTACGACAGAGCAGTTGCATGGGAAGCCCACCTCCAAGCTCTTGGACCTCCTGGACTGAGCCTTAAGCAGAAGGTACATGGGAGGGCCTAGCCATGCTGAGACTGCCCCTAATGTGCAGGAATCAGGGCCATCAGGCTAGGGATGCCAGGGATCCCCTCACTCGCAGAGAGCATGGGCAGAATTCTGGATCCCTTGGGCTGAAACCTCTCCTGTCCAAACTAAAGACAAAACCCCCAAGCTTCTCCCAAGAACCAGACCTATTAAAAAAAAACAAAAAAATGAAGCTGGTCTCCACCATAAATCCCTAACACACCCCTTAGGCAACCCCACCCATAGCAAAACTGTCATGCCAACTGTCATAGCTACCTTCCAACCAGACATATGGGGACACTCCACCGTGGAAGTGCAGATTGGACCCCAAGTAAAACCAAAACCAGCATGATTGCTAGTAGACTCAGGACCAAAATTAACACCTTAAACCTGAAGTTAGCCACCATAGGGAATAAAACACCCAACTGCATGGAGTTGGTAGGATTTGACAAAAGGAAACATCATGCAGCCATTTGGGAAAACATGCAACTACAACTTGGCCCCATTTTAGATTTCATACGGACCTGTGAGAATCAGGGAGAGGACAATGGGATCCTAGGAGTAGGATATTGGAGAAAGAACAGGCTGACCCTGGATTTGGCTAATGGCCTCCTGTGGCAGCTAGAGGAGAGTCCCTTATTCATATCCGCCATCCATCACTGTGCTCCGGCCCCCTTTTTCCCATCAGCATTGACCCGGGGACAGTAGACTTCCCTGATGTATGGATTAAAGACAAGATAGAATGTGGGAAAGTCAAGGGAGCTTGTGTGCTTACAGAAGGGAAGGATCCCCCACCACAGAAGCAGTACAGACACCCCCGAGAAGCCGAGGAAGGGATAGCAAAGACCATCAAAGGCCTATTGAAGTGGGATGTTATCCTACCCATGAAGTCCATATGTAATGCACCCCTCTGGCCTGTGCTCAAAGCCGATGGCGTAACATGGAGGATGACCGTGGACTTTAGAGCCCTCAATGCAGTCACTCCCCAGGTGGCCCCCCATAGCAGCTAAGTATAATGAGATTCTAGCAGCCATAACAGCTGGGACAAAGTTCTATATTGTCATAGATCTAGCTAATGCCTTCCAATCCATCCCACTCCATGAGAGCTGTTTCTATAAGTTCACCTTCGAGTTCTGTGGGAATCAAATGGCATTCAAAAGGGTACCCCAACGTTTCCACTCAAACCCCAGTATCTACCATTCCCACATGGTTAAAATGTGGACCAAGATGCACCCCACTTCATGCCCCCACTTTTATCCTACGTGGACGATATCCTAATCCACTCTGATTCCCAGGAAAAGTCAGCAGATATCACTAGGGAAGTACTAGAGCTTATCAGGGACACAGGATTCAAAGCCAGCAGAGAAAAAGTGCAGCTAGTCCAGACTCAGGTCAAGTACTTAGGGTTAAATCTCCAGAAAGACTGTAGAACTCCAGATTTACAGAGGGTAGAAACCATAGGAAAACTCCCTGTCTCCACCAATGTAGCCTCCCTAAGAGCGCTCCTGGGCACCTTTAATTTCTCAAGAGAATTCATAGAAGCCTTTGCCTTAAAGGCCAAACCCTTTTACTCATTATTAAAGAAAGGAGCAATTTGGAAGTGGGGACCTGAACAGCAGGAGGCTTTCACCACTTTAAGAACAGACCTGGCCAAAGCCCCAGCCCTGGTCTATCCCGATGTCAGCCAACCATTTTTACATACAATTGGCCATAGCCGATAATCACATCGGGGCTGTCCTCATTCAGTTAAGGAACAACATCCACAGACTAGTGGCCTATGCCTCAAGGAACCTGACACCAACAGAAATAAAGTTCAACCCATACACTCTGGGAGTTCATCATAGAAGGAGTGCATGTCATCACACAAACCCCACCCTCCCCCTGAACTTTATCCTATTGGGCAAGGTCCAAGATGGCCAAGTGCACAGTGCTAGGATACCAAATGGACTCTGGAGTTGCTAAAGCATGGGGTAGAGTACCACCGGCAGGCTAGCGAACCCTCTGCTGCCTATGAGCTCATGATTGCCAGATCTGTGCATGAGTACCCCCTCCCCGTGACTCCCTAGTACGACTGGCAGGTACAGGCAGGAAGACCATTGGCAGAGGCCCTTGAAGCTGGATTCATGTGCTGGTTTTGCGACAGTTCGTCCTTGTGCCCAGAAGGCACCCACTTAACGGGATTCAGGGTGATCAGAGTCAACGATGGCCACACACTGCAAGGGACAGTTAAACCCCACTCTAGTCAGGCCACCAAGGTAGAAGCCCTTCACACCATCCTAGAATTTGAGGATCCCCACACCCCGTTAGCAAGCTATACCAACTCCCAATAGACCGTGAATGCCGCTATAGATTGGCTTCCTGTATGGATGTCGCAGGAGTGGAAAACTAATGATAACAAACTGGTCACCCACTTAGAGAAATGGCAAATAATCACAGACTTAATTCAGAAAAGGACAGCTTGGTTACTCATGTTAAGGGTCACCAGAAAGGACCAGGGAAGAGGTCCAATGGAACAACAAGGCAGATGCCCTAGCCAAAGCTGCTGCAGCAATGCCAATGGCTCCCATTAATGTAAGACCAAAGAAGCCAATGCTACCAGACACCCTAGACCTAGCACAGCTCCAGAAGGGAGACCATGAAATCAGAGCACTAGTAGAGGCAGGAAAGGACCCCACTGGAAAGTACAGCATTTCCCAAAAGGAATCATAGAATCATAGAATCATAGAATCATAGAGTTGGAAGAGACCACAAGGGCCATCCAGTCCAACCCCCTGCCATTCAGGAACTCCCAATCAAAGCATCCCTGACAGATGGCCATCCAGCCTCTGCTTAAAGACCTCCAAGGAAGGAGACTCCACTACTCTCTGAGGGAGTGTGTTCCACTGTCGAACCGCCCTTACTGTCAGGAAGTTCCCCCTAATGTTGAGGTGGAATCTCTTTTCTTGCAGCTTGCATCCATTGTTTCGGGTCCTAGTCTCTGGAGCAGCAGAAAACAAGCTTGTTCCCTCCTCGATGTGACATCCCTTCAAATATTTAAACACGGCTATCATATCACCTCTCAGCCTTCTCTTCTCCAGGCTAAACCTCCCCAGCTCCCTAAGTCGTTCCTCATAGGGCTTGTTTTCCAGACCCTTCACCATTTTGGTTGCCCTCCTTTGGACACGCTCCAGTTTCTCCACATCCTTTTTGAATTGTGGTGCCCAGAACAGGACACAGTATTCCAGGTGAGGCCTGACCAAAGCAGAATAGAGTGGCACTATTACTCCTCTTGATCTAGACACTATACTTCTACTGATGCAGCCTAAAATTGCATTGGCCTTTTTAGCTGCTGCATCGCACTGTTGACTCATGTTCAACTTGTGGTCCACCTGGATTCCTAGATCCCTTTCACACATAGTCTCATTCAGCCAGGTGTCCCCCATCGTATATCTGTACTTTTCGTTTTTCCGCCCTAAGTGCAGTACCTTACATTTCTCCGTGTTGAATTTCATTTTGTTAGCTTTGGCCCAATTTTCTAGTCTGTTCAAGTCATTTTGAATTTTGATCCTGTCCTCTGGGGTATTAGCTACTCCTCCTAATTTGGTGTCGTCTGCAAATTTGATAACTATGCCCCCAATATCGTCATCCAAGTCATTAATAAAGATATTGAATAGCACTGGGCCCAGGACAGAGCCCTGTGGCACCCCACTGGTCACTTCTTTCCAAGTTGAAAAGGAGCCATTGTTGAGCACCCTTTGGGTTCGACCAGTCAATCAATTACAAATCCATGTAACAGTTACTTTGTCTAGCCCACATTTTACTAACTTGCTTGCAAGAATGTCATGGGGAACCTTGTCAAAGGCCTTACTGAAATCAAGATATACTATATCCACAGCATTCCCTTCATCTACCAAGCTGGTAATTTTATCAAAAAAAAAAAGAGATCAGATTTGTCTGGCATGACCTGTTTCTCTGAAACCCATGTTGACTTTTTGTGATTATGAAATTACCTTCCAGATGTTCACAGACTCTCTGTTTAATGCTCCAGAATCTTTTCTGGTATTGATGTCAGACTAATTGGACGATAATTGTTGGGATCCTCTTTTTTCCCCTTTTTGAAGATGGGGACATTTGCCCTCCTCCAGTCTGCTGGGACTTCTGTTTTCCAGGAGTTCTCAAAGATTATTGCCAATGGTTCTGATATAACGTTTGCCCATTTTTTTAATACCCTTGGATGTAATTCATCTGGTCCTGGAGACTTATATTCATTTAGATTAACCAGGTATTCCTGTACTATCTCTTTACTTATTCTGTGCTGAAATTCTCCTATTCTGTCCTCTGCTCCATTATCCTCAGGTTGAGCACCCTTTGACTTTTCTGAGAAGACTGAAGCAAAGAAGGTGTTGAGTAATTCTGCCTTTTCTCTGTCCCCTGTTAACTTTTTGCCATCTTCTCCACACAATGGCCCTACCATTTCCTTTTTTTTCCTTTTGCTGCTGACATACCCCCAAAAGCCTTTTTTATTGTTCTTAACCTCTCTAGCAAGCCTGATTTCATTCTGCACTTTAGCTTTTCTGGCTTTACCCCTACACGTGCTAGCTATTTGTTTGAATTCCTCTTTGGTGATTTCCCCATTTTTCCATTTCTTATACATGTTCTGTTTAAAACATAGTTCAGTTGCAAGTTCCTTAGTCATCCATCCTGGTTTCTTGAGACACCTCCCATTTTTCCTCCTCGTTGCCACGGTTTGAAATTGTGCCTTCAGTATCTTCCTTTTGAGAAACTCCCATCCGTCTTGAACTCCCTTCTCTTTTAGTATTCCTGACCATGGAATCACCCCCAGTATTTCAATAAGTTTAGTAAAATCAGCTTTTCTAAAGTCTAGAATGCGTGTCTGACTATGCCTGGCTTCTCCTTTCCACTGTATAATAAACTCCAGGAGGAAGGAGTATGGTGGGCAGTGGACAGAATAGGCACCTATCACTGGATTGTGCCTGCCGAGGTCAGGGCAGACTTCATTCAATTTGTCCACAACATAAGACACCGAGGGAAATTTGTTCCTTTCAAGAAGGTGAGAGAGACAGAGTGGTGACCCCGCATGTAGACCAGTGCATAGATAACTGTCTCACCTGCACCATGGTGAATGTGGACCCAGCAGCCCTAAGGCCCCCATCTGCCACCAGTGCATAGAAGGCCCCTGGTCCCGACTCCAAATCAATTTTATTGGCCACTTGCCCATCACTCCCAACCTAACAAATACTGCTTAACAATTATCAATCTGTTTAGTAAGTGGATAGAGCCTTTCCCACTCGAGACAACACAACGGCCACTATAGCAAGGGTGTTTTTCAACCAAATATTCAGCCAGTGGGGCATGTCCCAGTCTTTCACCATAGAGCATAACTCAGGCAGCCACTTCTCAGGGGAAGTCATGCAAGTACTGTAAGGCCCTGGGAATCAAAGAATGGTTTCACATTGCTTGCCACCCCCAGAGCTCAGGACACATAGAGCGCACCAACCGGACCCTTAAGGAGGCTATGAGGAAAGTAGTTAGGGGGGGGGCGGGGCCTGAGCAATGGCCGGGTAAGGACTGCCTGAGCTTTCGGAGTGCTCGGAAATAGATAACTGCAGTAAAAAAAAAACCTCCCAAAGAGAGAAATGTTGACTCTTTGAGATGAATTTATAACAAGAAGATACAAGGAACATAAAAGGTAAAAAAAAATTATTATTATCTCAAGAGTAGACTTAAAATAGTTTACTTTCGTTTTGTGGGGGACGGAGAATCACGGAGGAAGCTTGTCCGCCATTAAAAAGATTAACGAAGCAGCTAGAGGCTGTTAAAATTGGACTTTGAGATAAGGAATTAAGCTTCGTAACTGCCTTAAAGTGAATGAAATTAACCCACAAATCATAAGTGGCTAGAAGCTTGAACGAGAGGAGATAAAAGTACTATCCACTGCTGACTGCTTAAAAGGGAGGAACTGGGAGGTGAATAAAACGGAGTGACTATTAAATAAGTGTATATGTCAAAAAGGCCAAAAATATTAGGGGGAAAGCTTTGGAAGAGAGGTTTAAGACAAACTGAGAAAGATAAACCTTCAGATAGAGCCTTCGGAAGACTTGTTAGATTGGAACAAACTGAACAAAAAGAAATGTTAAGAAGCCCCCCTAAAAAAATGGCCACTTCTGCGAGTTCACTCCCAGAGAAGCAGGGAGAAGGAAAGGGGAAGGATAAAACAGATGCAGGAACAGGAGCAAAAGCAGGAATGACGGATTGTGAACAAATGAGGACTATGATTACAGAAATTATGAAGCAGGAGAATGAGATGAGACGTAAAGAGATGAATGATTTTCTGGAAAGGCAGAAAAATGAAATATTAGAAGCAAGAAATGCAGACAAGCAAACCTTTTTAACAACAATACGAAATGAAAGAGAGGCTATGACAAAGCAATTTCAACTACAAATGCAACTTGAAAGGAAAAGTTCAGATGAAAAGTTTATGGAAATACAAAGAAATATAAAACAAATACAAGAGGATGTGCAAACATTAAAATCAGATAACAAGGAAAGCAAGATCATACAAGGGAGACAACAAAGAGAAATTGAAACCAATAGAGCTAAACTGTCTGAAATGGACAAAAAACTTATATATCTGCAGGATTACCAAAGAAGAACCAATTTTGTCATTAAGAATATACCAGAGGTGGAGAAAAGAGATAGAAAATATGATTTGCAATCAAAAATTTTGAAATGGTTACAAGAAATCTCCCCATCCTTAAACTGGACTGAATCAGACTTGGAAAGAATTCACCGCATTGGACCAGTGACAAACGAGATGGCACCACGAGATGTAATAGTAAGAGTAATTAACTATAATAAAAAGGAAGGACTGATGAATATGGTGAGGAAGAATCCGGAAAAATTAAAATTTCAAGATGTTGATGTAGAAATTTATAACGACTATTGTCTTCAAACGAAAATGTGGAGAAGAGAGATGAAACCGTGTACTACTATGTTGAGAGGAGTGGGAATTTACTACACTTGGGGACATCCTATATTCCTCAAATTTCAAAAAGCAGGAAAGAGATATAGGATTGATTCAGTGGAACAAGGAATACAATTGTTGAAAGATCTTGGGATATATAAAGAAGAAGAAGGAACAACTGGAGAGTCTAAAAAATCTAAGGGGAATGGAGCTGTCATCCAGGTTGGAGTGTTGGGAGGAGAAGAATTATTGGGAGCATGTGGAGGAGGCAGACTCCCATAGACGAAAAGAGAAATTACTGCAATTAAGTACAAAGTTAAATTTATTGTCTTTATGAGCACTCGGGGGGTGGGCGGTTTCTTTGGGCCTTGGGATGTCTTCGTCACCCCTCTCCACAGGGGTAGCTTCGGCGACCGGGGCTAGAGCAATGCGCTCTAGCAAGAAGAAGTGGAGAGGTAAATAGGACTTGGGGAGGGAAGGGAGGGGAAATAGAGGGAGGAGGGAAGGGATAGGGTTTTCACAAAATGGAGCCATTAGAGAAATAAATAAATGGTATTATGGTAGATAAACTGAAAATTTCAACTTTAAATACCAAAGGTCTTGGATCAGTGATTAAAAGAAGAAGAACTGAAGCTTTATTACGAAGAGATTCAGCAGATTTTATTTTTATTCAAGAAACACACCAACGGAAAGAGGGGGAAAATGAACTGAAACTGAATTGGACAAAGAACTATGAGAAAGCATTTGGAAATTCAAAATCAAAAGGGGTAGCAATAATAATTGCAAAAAAATGTAATTTTGTAATAAATAAAGTAATAAAAGATGATGAAGGAAGATATATAATAATACAGGGAGAACTAGGGGAAGATAATTATACACTTGTGAATGTATATGCACCAAATGAAAAACAAGAAGAGTTTTATGAAAGAGTGTTAAAGAAAGTGGAAAGAATACAGAAGCAATATGTAATTATTGCAGGAGATTTTAACATGCAAATGGATAAGATTAAAGATAAATCTAACCCCTCAGTAAAGGATAAACATAGAAATATAACAAACTTAAATAAAATAATGAATAAAAGGGAATTTAAAGATGTCTGGAGACTAGTAAAAGGGGATGAAAAGAAATATACATATTATTCTGCTGTACATAAAACATATACTAGAATAGATTACATTTTTGTTTCAAAAAATATGATAACTAAAGTTTTAGATAGTGAAATATCAAGTATAAAAGTAAGTGACCATGCCTTGGTGAGTGCAGAATTTATTATTAAGAAAGATTATGAACAAATAAAGAGGTGGAGGTTAAATACTAAGATATTGAATTATAAAGATATAGTAAACAAAATTGAAAAGGAATGGCAAGAAACATGGGATATAAACAATAAGGAAGTGACAAAAGGATTGTTATGGGACACGATGAAGGCAGTAACAAGAGGAATATGTATGAAAGAAGCATATAACCTTCGAAAAAGACAGGAAGAAAGGAAAAAAAATTAGAAACAGATATAGAACAATTAGAGTATAAATATATAGCTAATAGAAATAAACAGATTTACGTAGAATTGAGGGCAAAAAGGGAGGAACTGCAGAAGATAGAGATAGATGAAGTACAGGAAATTTTGATTTATTTAAGAAGGGAATATTTCAAATATAGTAATAAAAATTCAAAAATGTTGGCCAGAGCCACACAGAAAAAGAAAATGGAAAGTATGATAAATATAGTGAAGGATAGATCTGGGATGATGTGTAGAATGATGAAAGAAAAAATAAAAATCTTTGAAGAATTTTATAAAGAATTATATCAAGCAGGAAAAAATCCAATAGATAAAATAGAAAATTATGTAGAAGAAAATTGGGGACAAACAATAATGGAGGAAGATAAAGAACTATTGGAAAAACCCATTGAAAAGGAAGAGATAATAGAGGTAATTAGAAAATTAAAAAATGGTAAAAGTCCAGGAATGGATGGTTTGGGACCTGAATATTATAAAGTGTTTGAAAATATATTAATTCCAAAGTTGTTAGAATTATATAATGGGATATTACAAGGAGAGAAAATACCTTCATCATGGTCTCAATCATTAGTAATATTAATACCAAAAGTAGATAAAGATCCAACTGATCCAGGGTCATATAGACCTATATCATTAATAAATCAGGATGCAAAGATATTAACAGCAATAATAGCTAATAGAATGAATAAATGTGTGTATAAATATATAGGAAAAGATCAATGTGGTTTTGTGAAGGGAAGACAAATGTCTAATTTAGTAGGAAGAGTTTTGAGTAAAATACATGTAATTGGGAGAGAAAAATTAAAAGCAGGAATTTTAGCATTAGATATATTTAAAGCTTTCGACTGTGTGGAATGGCCAACATTAAAAATAATTATGAAAAACTTTGGAATGGGAGAAAAAATGAGGGGACTAATAGATCAACTATATTGTGATAACTCAATAAAAGTAATAGTTAATGATGGAATTACAAAGGAAATAAAAGTAACAAGAGGTACAAGGCAAGGATGCCCGTTGTCACCAATATTATTTGCAATGGTTATAGAAATGTTAGCAAATGTTATTAGGAAGGATAGTAGTTTGGAAGGAATAGGATTGGGAAAAAAAACATAAAATTAGTTTATTTGCTGATGATACATTATTAACTATTAAAGACTTAAAGGATAAAATAGGAGAAATTAAGGAACATTTGTATTTATTTGGTGAGATAACAGGACTTCAAATTAATTGGAACAAAACAGAAATGATGTTATTTAATTATACAAAAAAGGAAGTATTAGAGCTTATGAAGCAAAAAGAATTAGGGATAAGAATAAAAAGTAATATAAAATATTTAGGAATTAATATAACAAAAGATTTAAAAGAAATGGAAGAGAAAAATTTCTTAGTATTACGGAGAGAAGTTGAAAAAAAATAGTAGAATATAAGAACATTCGATTATCATGGTTTGGAAGAATAGCGTTAGTTAAAATGAAAATTTTACCAAAATTAAATTTCCTATTTAGAATGATACCACTAAAAATATCAGAAGTAGAATTAGGTAAATGGCAACAGTTACTAAACGTATATTGTAATGGAGGGAAAAGATGTAGATTAAATAAACAATTTTGGTATGAGTCTCAGAAAAAAGGAGGGCTAGGCCTCCCTAATATAAAAGGATATTATGAAGCTAACCACTTAAGATATGTAATAGAAGGAATGCTGGACGTACCAGATTTAGATTGGTTAGAAATGGGAGAAAAAGAGATAGATATGAAAATAGAGAAAAAAATTTTTTAAAGAAATTAGTAGGAAAGAAATTAAAGAAATTGGAAATCCATTTATGGAAAATATATTAGAAATTTGGAATAAATATAAAAAAGGATTAATAAATGAAAATTCAATAATAACACCAATAATAATGGAAAAATCTTTCCCCAAAAATTTAAAAGATTTATTAGATAAAGAATTAAAGGAAAGGAAAATAGATAAAATAGAAAATTGGATAGAATTAAAGATAGGAAAAGAAAATATAAAAGAAAAACTTAGGGGGATAAACATGTCTTGGTTACATTTTATGCAAATAGAACAATGGTTTAAGAATTTGAAGAAAAAAATATACAAAAAGGGAAATATACACAGTTTGAACAAATAGTTCAGAAAAGAAAAGGAATGGAGGAAAATGAAAATATGAAAGGCTTAACTAGCAAAATTTATAAAATATTAATGGATAATAAAAGGGAAAAACTACACCAAATTATTTTAAAAGAAATATGGGAAGATGAATTGAAATGCAAAATCTCTGACAATGAATGGAATAAGATTTAGGAACAAAGACATTTGAAAAATTTATCAGTGCGAATTAAGGAAAATTATTATAAATTGATTTGGAAGTGGTATTTGACACCACTGAGATTACATAATATAAATAAAGAAAATTCAAAATATTGTTGGAGAGGTTGTCAGGAAGTAGGGTCATATCTACATATGTGGTGGCAATGTAAATATGTACAAAAATTCTGGGAAATAGTAATATTAGAGATAGAAAAGGTTATGAATATAAAGATAGATAGAAAACCGAATATAGCATTGTTATCAATATATAATGATGTAGAATGGAAGGAGGAAAAAAACCTTATAACAAATTTGTTTACTGCTGCGAGATTAATTATAGCAAGAAGTTGGAAAACAAAAATAAGTGTGAAATTGGAGGAATGGTATAAGGAAGTTTGGAAGATAGCAATTAATGATAAATTAACATGTAGATTGAAAGTGAAAAAAGGATTATTGAAAAGAAATGATTTTGATGAAATATGGAAAAAATTTATTGAAAACGTATTAAGAATGGAAGACGGGAAATTGCCTCCACGGGAGGAGTTAAGATTTTGGATGGAGTATAAAGATGGAAATGGCTCCGGGGGTGGGGTGCACGGAGGGGATATTTAGGGGGTTTTGTTTAAAAAAAAACAACGGCTAAGATGTAAAAGTATATAAAAATGTATGGAAAGTTGATTAATATAAATAAAATTAAAAAAAAAAGGAAAGTAGTTAGGGCCTCTGGTAAGGATTGAGATGCAAAACTCCCCATAATTCTGATGGCCCTTAGGGGAACTATATCTTCCCATGGCTTCACACCCCACCAGGTGATGACAGTGTGTAAAATTATCATGTCCGAAGCCTTCTGGATAAACACTGCCATTCCCCCAGACCTTGAACCAGTAATTTTGAATCATGAGTGGATCAAGACTCTTATACAGAGTGTCTCTCAGATCCATAGGTTAGTGGCTGAGAAACTAGGACAGAACATGCAGGCTATGGACAAGAAGTTAGGGTAGGTGCGGAACCCCCAACAATGGGATCCAGGCCAGCAAGTTATGTCTAGGAATTTCTTTAAGCAGAGACATAATCTAGCAGCAAAGTGACTGGGACCCATAGAGATTACCAAGCGAGTATCTCCCGTGGTTTACTAAGTACGCATACCTAGTTAGCAAGGAACAGGGACTCAAATACTTCCATGCCTCCAAGTCAAAAGAATGGAAGGGATGGCCAGTCCCCATGAAACCCATTCAAGATTGGCATGTACTACCTATCATTAACCTGGCAGAGACCCTCTTGTTTGATGATGGAGGGTAGTTCATAACTGACGTCTGCCTCTCTGTCTCCTTTAACAGGGACACAAGATGGCACTACATATCTGGGCCCTTTGGATCCTGATATGGCAACACACAGGTATCCCTTTACCCATCTACCTCGCTCAATTCGAAACCACTTGGAAATTTAACCTAGAGCCAGAGTGCCATTGGGCAACCTCTTACCCCAGAATGTATGAGGTCCTAGATGCCATGGTTGAAGCTCACACCTGGTATGACAAGCGGCTCCCCCTTAAGGTTAAAACTCAAATGTACATCACCAAGAGCCAGACCATCTAATCCGAGATCATCATGTTAGGACCCCATGGACACACATGGATGGAAGTGGATGCCGGCAGCATTCCCCCTCTTGGCAGAAGTCTGGAGTAAACACCGATTTGACCCCCTGGTGAGCAAGAGTCCCGCTTTCTTTTATACCACCCTAACTCTAGACTCACAATGCCATCCTACATGGACTTGGAAGACTAGGCTTTTACTGTGCTGGACTTTTATGCAAACTTCCACTAATTGTAGCATAGATTGCCAGGGCATGAAGTGCCCAAACATCCCTAGATTCACCCCAGCAATGATACAAGGACCCCCCATGTATGTTGGCAATCGGGTCATCAGGAGAGATATATCTGTCTACATATACACTGAGGCACAGTCTATAGTCACCACCCTAGCCCTAAATTTGACTGCTGTTAATGTAGTTCACACCATCCCCATATGTAGCCCATACCTAAAGGCCGCATGGGTGCAATGGAAGGAATTAGAAAGGAGATGGCAGCCACTGACGCATATACTTTTCAGAGCCAAGCAAGATACCATCAGGAATGCATTAGTCTAATGCTTTCCTGCCCGAATTTGCTTTGATTAAATTTTATTAAAGATGAGATTGTTAATAATGGTTGAAGCTGTGAGGTTGTGCTGTAAGGGTTAATGAGTTATAAATGGGAAACAAGCAAGCTCGGAACTGAAAGGCTTGTTTGGTATATGTATGTGTGTGTGTGGCTTGTGTTTAAAAACACGGCTAAAGAGAAACTGAATATGAGGACTTCTGGCGTGAGGGCATGGAGAGAGGCTGGGAGTAGAGAATTCACTCTCCCCAGCCACATTAAAAGTGGGGATAAAGGTGGAAAATACAACATAAATCCACCTAAGTACACCTCTGGGAAGAGGTGAACCGAAGGAGCTCGCTGGGGGCCTGGGTTAGCCCCCCCCCCGACACTTCACTTGTGAGGGTCGGAGGGGAGAAGCTAAGGGCTGAAAAGTGTTCCTGTCCCACTAATGCAGATGGGATAGAAGTCTGGTAAAGGCGCCCACCTGTCCTACAACAATTCTTAATAAATAATAAAGAAGAACGACAAAATAAAAGGGAGCAGTTTGGGATTCTTAAACTCTACCAGTGACTCTAACTTCATAAAGGGCAGCTATATTCAAGAATAGTAAAGCCTTGGGAAGCATCACCGTGTACTTGGAGGATTCACATTGGCCAAAGCGAGGGGATGCTGGAAGCTGGAAGCCGCAGAAGGGTTGTAAAGGAAGGCCGTAAAGCAGGAGACAGATACAGCGGTGAGGTGCTTTGAAGAGGAGGAGACAAGAGCAGGAGGAAAAGAAGGAAGAGGGTGAAGAGGAAGAAGGGTGAATTAAAGAAGATGAAGTGGAGCGGAGGGAAGAACGAACAATAACAGATAAGAGATTGGTGAGACGGAGGTCCAAAAGGAAGGTAATTGTGAATTGTAAATCGCGAACTAAACATAAGGCTAAGGACAGGAAAGAAGTGACCTGTATTGGAGGGACTAAGGCAGAGACCACAGTCCAATTTGGTTTAATTTGTGAGAACAAGAGAAAGAACAGCAGGAAGATGAACCAAAAAGACAAGTAGAAGGGCAAGAGGGCTAAAGCGCTCAAGGAGATAAAGGTAAAAATAAAGAGACAAAGATTAAAAACAAAGACAAACTGTCAAAGAGGAAAGTTTGAAGCATAACCTAACCTATCCTACTCAGGAGTAGAAAGTAGAGCTTTGGAAAATAGCCCTGCCCTGCCCCACCTGGCGTCAGCATTAAGACTTTGGTGTCAAGAAAGAGAAAAGCAAGGAAAGGAGAAGAGAAGGAAAGTTTGCTGTACTAGAGTAGATATAATTTCATCAGGTGAAGTAGTAACTGAAAAACTTACTTTACTTTATAGTCAAAAACATTATAAGAAAGCTGTAAATATTACTGCTATAAAATATTATTATTGTTCAAATTAAGTAAGAAAGCAGGGAAGGACATTGAATGGTAATTGATAAGTGTTAAGTATACAACTTAGGACAATATTTAGAGTGAATAGAATAGATGTTACTGTATATATGGTTATTGTTTCCTTGTGCATCGTTTAATTGAAATATATACATTGTGGATTATTGAATATCTGTGGATAATTTGTTATATAATCAATCAATATATTTGCTGTTGTAGATAGTAAATAATTATTAGGTTGGACACTAAAATATAGTGGCATTCGAACACAGTATATTATCTGCTTGTAATCATATTAAGGGATCTCTGTATAATTTGTTGTACTGTGAGACAACTGTTCAATATAGAGATTAATATTATAACGCTGAAGGTATATCATTGTTTACTGTCCATTTATAGAACTTAGTATTGTGGTCATTATTTTGATTTACAAACAAAGCTTTTATTATTCCAAATTGAGATCTGATTATAGGAAGAGTACTTAAAGAGGGAGGAATAATGGCATCCGGGGGAAAAGGACAGGTACAAACTCAAATTCAAGTAACAACTCAAAGAAGAGGTTCCACAGAAGAAGTAATTAGAATTTCAGACCAGACCTCAATACTTTTGGAGGAACTAAAAAAGATGAGGACAGATTTGGACAGAATGAGGACAGAAATGAAAGAAATAAAACAAGAATTTGAGGATGAGATGAAGGAGACAAGATATGAATTAAGAGGAGAAATAAAAGAAACAAGGACAGAGATAAAGAAAGACCTGAAAAAAGAACTAGACAATTTTGGAAAGAAAATTGATAAAATAACAACTGATCTCACAAACACTCAGAAAGATGTAAATGTGCTAAAAGTGAAAACTACACACCTGGAAAAAGCAACGAGAGACATAAATCAAAAGCAAGAACAACAAAAAGTCATGGAATTGACCAATGAATTAAGATACAGGGAAAGGTGCGTAAAGATCCGAGGATTGACGGAAAACACAAGAGAAGATCTTTATAATAGACTGACAATCCCAATAGCTGGATATATAGGAACAACAGAGAGAGAAATGGGAAAGGAAATAGATAAAATCTTCCGAATAAATTCGTCATATGCAAAAGAAAAGAAAGCACCTAGAGATATTGTGATGTGTCTAACAAGAACTAGAACACGAGATCAGATAATACAAAGAAGCTATGATGCTAAGTTAATAATAGAAGAATATGAGGTGAAGGTATTGAAAGATGTCCCGCCGGCGATTATGCTCAAAAGACATAACAGGGAAGGCACCCAGACCAGATGGTTTATCAAGCATCTACTATAAAAAACTAGAAGGTAGTTTACTAATTCCATTATGTAAAATGATGAATGATATAGCAGAATATGGAATTCTAGAAACATGGAAAGAAACGTACATCACACTGATACTAAAAGAAAAGAAAGAACCTTGGAACGTTCAAAATTATAGATCCATTTCATTAATCAATAATGACTATAAACTTTTTACATCGATTGTAGCAGACAGACTGAAAAAAATCCTTAATGAAATTATAACAGAAGATCAAAATGGTTTTTTACCGAGAAGACACATAAAGAACAATGTGAGAGCAGTAGTTAATATCATTGAGCATTTTGAAGTTCATAATGAAAAAAAACTAGCTTTATTATGTATAGATGCCGAAAAAGCTTTTGATCAAGTCTGCTGGTCATACATGAAAGAAGTTATAGCAAAGATGAATATGGGAAGAAATTTTAATACTTGGATTGAAAGGATTTATGGAGAACAAAAAGCACAACTAATAGTAAATGGAGAAGCAACGGAAAACATAAGAATAGAAAGAGGTACAAGACAAGGGTGTCCTCTTTCACTTTTCCTATTCCTTATAACTCTGGAAATCTTAATTGTAAAAATAAGAGAAGATGAAGAGCTACAGGGAGTTAAAATAAAGGGACAAGAATTCAGAATAAAAGCCTTTGCTGACAATATCATTTGTTTTTTAGAAGATCCTATGAAGAGTTTGGATAGATTGTTACAAATAATGAAAGAATTTGGTTTAATTTCAGGTTTCAAGATAAATTATAATAAATCAGCAATAATAACAAAAAATGTAAGTAAGGAAGAACAAAAACAAATAGAAGAAACATCAAAAATCAAGATTGAGAGAAAGATAGATATTTAGGATTGATTATTATTAAAAGAAATGTGGATCTCTTTGAAAATAATTATAGCAAAACATGGGATGAAATAAAGAAAGATCTAGCTAAATGGTCTAAATATCAAACATCGTTCTTAGGAAGAATTGCTATAATAAAAATGAACATTCTTCCAAAATTTATTTATCTATTCCAAACATTATCAATAATCTACAAGGAAGATTGTTTTGAAACTTGGAGAAGAGAAATTTCTAGATTTATATGGAAGGGTAGGAAACCAAGGATCAGATGGAAGAATCTTATTGAAGCAAAGGAAAGGGGAGGTTGTAATCTTCCAGTCTTGAAATCATACTATTATGCCTGTTGTATGGAGTGGATAGAAAACTGGATCAAGCTGGAGGATACAAAAACATTGAGTATTGAAAGCAGTAATGTACGATTTGGTTGGCATGCGTACCTATAGTACAATAAGGCCAAAACAAATAAAGATTTTGAATATCATGGCCTAAAAAGAAGCTTACTAAAGGTGTAGTTAAAAATAAGGGAAAAACATTATAGGAAACTTCCTCTATGGCTATCTCCTCAGGAGGCGGTATTTGGAAGAAGTAAAAATGAGAATAGAAAATGGATCAGATATCAGGATATAACTGAAAAAGATGAAAAAGGAAATTGAATAATGAAAAAAAAAAGAACAATTGGACTCAGAAGGAATTGGAAACAGTTGGTTTTTATATATATAATTAAAAGAAAGATTCAAATTGGATATGAAAACGGTTGGATTTGAAGACCAAAATACGGAGCTGGACAAAATTATAATGGTTAAAGAAGGACATCATATAAAGAAATATTACAAATTATTCATAACCAGAAATTTGGAAAGTGATTTGATTAAGCAAGTTATGATAGATTGGGCAAGAGATATGAAGAAAAGTATAAGTATCGAAAGCTGGGAAAAAACTTGGACCCAAACGCATAAATTCACAGCTTGCCAAGACTTTAAAGAGAGCTTCTTGAAAATGATGAACAGATGGTACCTCATGACAGCTAAGATAAATACAATATATAAGACAGGTAAAAGGGAATGCTGGAAATGCAAGATGAAGAAAGGGACATTATACCACATGTGGTGATGATGCCCAAAAGCTAAAAGATATTGGAAAAGGATAAGAAGAACAATAAATGAAGCACTAGGTATAAAAGTACTGAATTGCCTGAAAATCTTTCGACTTAATATGTTAAATGAAATAGATAAGAAAATAGAGAAAAAATATGGACATATTCTCCTCTATATGATTTCAATTGCAAGGTTAACCTACGCGAGATGTTGGAAAAACACAGAAATCCCTAAGATAGGAGAGTGGTTTATAAAATTGAAGGAAGCTATGAGAATGGACATTCTTACAGCATTAAGGCAAGATAAGGCAGTAGATTAAATTAAGAAACAATGAGAACCAGTAGAGGAATATATAGAAAAGGAAATAAATAAGAAAAAGAGAAAGTGAGAAGATGAAGGGAATAAGATTGAAGGTTAAGGCTAGAGAATGAAAGAGTACAAGAATGTGAAGAATAGATACAGGCATAAGCAAAGAAAAATAGTATGTAAAGAAATAGAGAAGGAAAAATAATAGAATTAGAAGGGTTACATGATACAAAAAGGAATATTATGATGATGTAAGAATTCAATATAGGAAAAGTAAAGGAATATATGGAAATATAATAAAATGTTACCAAAATTGTTTATCTTAAAAGTAAGGAACAGGAAATAAGATAGGAAGATATAGCTTGTCTCAGTAGATAAACAGTGAAGAGAGATGATATAGGAAGCATAAAGAAGGCAAGTAAACTTAGCGCAAACTGGGAAGAAAGAAAATATAAGAAACAGTAATTAAAGATATTTTTGTTGTATTTTTTGTTGTATGTAAGTAAGTATGTAAGTTAAATCAAAACTAGATCAGAAATAATGATTAAATAAGAGGACAGGTTTGAATGGTTGTTTTTTCAATCTATATGATAGTTTTGTTTGTGTATTTGTTTGTACTGTTTGTATGTTTGTATAAGTTTTTTATCTTAATAAAAGAAAAGAAACACGGCTAAAGAGATAATGAGTTGGGTAAAAAAGTGCTTTATGTATAGATGGATGGCTTGATAGTTTTAATAAGTGATGGTTTTAGGTTTTAATATGTTTAGCTGGTAAATATGTTAGATGCATATATGTGATGACATTGATATCTATATGATCCCAGTCCAGGCAATACATTACACAGAGTGCAGATGTTTCTCCAAGGTTGTTTTGTCTATTGTCTGCAGGAAGCTATGGATTCACACGCATTCTGCAATTTGTTGGATTTTCCGGACAGTAGGACATAATAATAATAATAATAATAATAATAATAATAAAATTTATTTATACTACGCCTATTGGGGGTCCAATCAAGGTGGCTTACAGAAATAAAAACACACGTATCCAAAAAAGCGATCCCTCCCCCCTTAAAATATTATTAAATCGCACAATAATTAAAACTACAATATAAACAGTTAAAAAAATTAAAAACACAATACGACACCTCAATATTAGCCCCTAACAGTGTTCCTCATCCATCCAAAGATGGGGCCACGTGAGGAACAATTCTGGGTCAGAATACCCTGGGCCGGGATGATTAATCTGGAAAGACCTGCCAGAAGAGGTCAGTCTTGACAGCCTTTTTGAAGCTGTCTAACGATGTTAACTGACGGATCTCATCCAGCAGGCCGTTCCAGAGTTTGGGGGCGACAACTGAAAAAGCCCTCTGGGAGGTAGCCACAAGCCTCGATTTTTGGGGCTGCAGCAGATTCCTCCCAGAGGACTGGAGAGCGCAGGGAGGATTATATGGGAGGAGGCGGTCCCTGAGATAGCTTGGACCCAACCCATTTAGGGCTTTAAAGGTAATAACCAACACCTTGTACTGGGCCCAAAAGCTGATAGGCAGCCAGTGGAGGGACCTCAAAACCAAAGTAATGTGGTACCTCCTAGATGTTCCCGACACAAGCCTGGCTGCCATATTTTGTACCAGTTGTAATTTCCAAGTCAAGCACAAGGGTAGCCCCATGTAGAGTGCATTGCAGAAGTCAAGGCGTGAGGTTACCAGCAAGTGCACAACAGTCTCGAGATCCCTTACTTCCAGAAAATGGTGCAGCTGGCGTATCAGCCGAAGCAGATAACAGGCACTCCTGACCATCACATTTACCTGATTTGTCATCAGGAGCGACGAGTCAAGGAGCACCCCCAGACTGCGAACACAGTCACTGGAGGAGAGTGTGACCCCATCCAGGACTGGAGGTTGCAACCCAATTCTTGGTTTCGGGGCCGCTACCGTGAGCACCTCCGTCTTGTCTGGATTCAGTTTCAATCTGTTTTTCCTCATCCAGCCCATTACTGCTCAAAGACATTCATTGAGAGAAGAGATGCCATTAGAATTCGAGGCCAACGAACGAGACACGGAGAAGTAGATTTGGGTGTCATCAGCATACTGATAACACCCAGCACCATAACTCCGTATGATCTCACCCAGAGGCTTCATATAGATGTTAAAGAACATCGGGGGAAAAATAGCTCCCTGAAGACCCCACAAATGAGCTCCCTCTTACTGGAACTACTGTCCCCGAGCAGCACCCTCTGGGACCTTCCCGAGAGGAAGGACCAGAACCACTGCAGAGCAGTGCCCCCAATACCTAACCCCCTCAGGCAGTCCAAGAGGATGACGTGATCTATTGTGTCAAAAGCTGCTGAGAGGTCTAGGAGCACCAACAGGGTCACACTACCCCTGTCGATGCTCAGAAGCAGATCATCGGTCAAGGCAACCATGGCAGTCTCAACCCCAAAGCCTGTCCTGAAGCCGGTTTGAAATGGGTCTAGAAAATCTGTTTCATCCAAGACAGCTTGGAGCTGAAGAGCAACCACCCTCTCGATTACCTTGCTCAAAAATGGCAGCAATGAAACAAGCCTGTAATTACTCATATCCAGGGAGTCCAGGGAAGTTTTTTTCAGAAGCGGCTTCACAGCCGCTTCCTTCAAACAAGATGGAGCACGTCCTTCCCTGAAGGATTCACCGATGATATCCGTAAGGAGTCTTCTCAATGCATCCCCCCCTGGATGGTCAACCATGATGGGTAAGGGTCGAGAGGGCAAGTTGTTTTCCTCACCTTACCAAGCAGCTTGTCCACGTCCTCGGTACTCACAGATTGGAACTGATTCAGAATAACTTCATTGACGGAGTTGCTGGATGCCTCGCCTATAGACTCTGTGACATCAGTGGCATCTATATGTCGGCTCTTATCTGAGAGATTTTATCTGCAAAGAAGTTGTTAAATGCATCACAACAGGCTGTCGTCGGGTTAAGTAAGGGATTTGGTGCAGGGGGAACCTGTGTCATCTCCCTCACCACCTTAAACAGCTCTGCTGGACGGGACTCAGCAGACGCAATACGTGCAGGGGAGAAGACTCTCTTCGCTGCATGCATTGCCTCCCAATAGGAACGAAGAAAGTTCCTATGGTGAGTTCTGTCAGATAAGAGTCGAGTCTTCCTCCACCTGCGCTCTAGCCATTGTCCAAACTGCTTCATTCTCCTAAGCTCAGGCGTATACCAAGGCCTGCAGTTTGAAGCAGGATGGCAAGGACACTTGGGAGCGATCGTGTCGATAGCCCTGGTAAGGTCAGTGTTCCAGATATTAACCAGAGCTTCAACAGGGTCACCGGCATTCCCAACCATTAAACCCTCCAAGGCTCTCTGGAATCCACTGGGTTCCATTAGCCTTCAAGGGCGGACCATTCGAATGGGTCCACCACCCCTGGCAGGGCAGACATTGGCTCTCAGTTCCATCTTGACCAGGATATGATCCATCCATGATAATGCAGAGGTACTTACCACCTCCGCCCACGGGTATTCCTGTTCTGTACTAAAAACCGCATCAAGTGTATGACCTGCACAATGTGTGGGCCCGTTGACCAATTGGGATAGGCCCATATTTGTCATGGTCTCCATGAACTCCCGAGCCGTGCCTGTTAAGCTGGTTTCGAGCGGGATGTTGAAGTCCCCCAAAACTAAAAGTCTGGGGGTATCCAACAGCACCTCCAAGACCAGCTGTGTCAGCTTGGTCAGGAAGTCTGCTAGACAACGGGGTGGCCGGTAGACTAGGAAAATCCCCAAACTATCCCTGGTCTTCTGGCTAAGTACATACACTCAAAGTGGATCGTGTTCTGGACAGGTATCCTGGTCAAGGTCAAGCTGTTCTTATGAACCAGAGGCACTCTGCCCCCCGCCCACTTCCCCTCACCTGCTCATTAACAGAGTACCCAGATGGGAGGGCCTGCACCCAGGTGACTACGCTATCCTCCCCCAGCCAGGTCTCTGTGAAGCAAGCCAGGTCAGCATCCTCATCCAGGAGGAGATCCTGGATGATATGGGTCTTGTTTTTGACCAACATGGCATTGCAAAGGAGCAGAGTGAGGTTCTGTGGAATGGTTGGTCTGCTCTCCAAACCTTTCTGGGAAACAGAGGGAACAGAAGGCGGGATAGCTTTCAAACAGCGATCCCGTCTTCATTTGTAACATATGTTCCCTTTGTTACGACCATACCTCCCATTCCCCTGCACAACTCCGATAGCCGCCCCCACCACATTCCCGGCCTCAGGGAGAACGGCAGGATTCAAGGCCAATACAGGACTGCAGTAGGTGGGACCTAAAATACCTCCAGCCGCATGACCTATCTGTTAAGATGACAATACAGATAGTAATGGCCGTATGGCTGGTAGGTATATGTTATTCTGCCCACCCCCTCGTCAGTCTTAGATTAACAAGCTTTGGGGAGGAGATGACTCAGGCAAACCTAAAGGCTAATGCTCACCTTCCCCGGCCTCCGCTTCGTGCCACCACGTTCCTGGAGCAGATAGAAATGGTCCTTTTTATAAAGTCCCAGCTAGGCTCTACAGGAGCCATGGAGCCACTGCTGAGATGGAGCTTCAGGAAGGGGATGACTCGGGCATGCCTAAGGACAACGTGCACCTTCCCCAGAAGCTTCTGAAGTCACTGTAGGTGTTGTCAATGGGCCCAATGTCCTTCTCTTGACCCCCGGACGCTGCTTCAGCCGCCACTGGTGCCGGGGGAGGTGTTCCAATGAGCTATTTTATGCCTGTGTTCTCCCAGCTCTCACCACTTCTGAGGCCGTTGCAGGGCTGCCAAGGTGTTGTCAATGGGCCCAGAGTCCTCCACTTGGCCTCCGGACGCTGTATTGCAGTATAGATGTTTAAAACACTGTATTGCAATATAGATGTTACCGGGGTGTTCTCTGCCACTCCCCTCTTTCTGGGATGACTCCCAAGCCCCTCTGCTGCCTCTGCGTCAGCATTGGTGTTTGGGGCTGGATTTAAAGGTCTTGGCCCCACTGGCACTGCCGGGTGTTAAAGGGGCAGTCCAAGCCCTTCAGATGACTCTCTGCCACTCCCTCTCCTCCTGGGATGGCTCCCAAGCCCCTCTGCTGTCTCCGCATATTATATCATGTGAATGGCTGAAGCGTGGAAATTTGTGACCAATCACTGAGTTACACCAGCCTATGAGGAAGGACATTGCTATATTCTATAAAAGTGTTTCCATATGCTTTCACTTCAGATTGTCAAAGAAGTCACAGACCTGTCTGCTATGTTTTCCTTACTGCAATAAAAGCTGTCCTTTTGACTTTAAGTCTGGGATCTGTCTTTATGTTCTGAAAGAAGGCTTGTGGGCATGCTGTACCTGACAGACACTGTGGATACTATCTTAGGAGGCCTGAGAGTGGGAGTAGGCATGCTGAATGCCCTAGACCAGGGGTAAGCAACCTTTCCCCTTTAAGGGCCGAGGGACTTCAGCTCCCAGAAGCCTCAGCCATGTTGGCCAATAGCTCCTGGGATTCTGGGAGCTGAAGTCCCTCGGCCCTTAAAGGGGAAAGGTTGCCTATCCCTGCCCTAGACACTGAAGTTTTGGCCAATAAACTAGGGTTGGTGGGAGCTAGGACTAAAGACATACGCATATCCATAGCCTCTCTGGCCCAAGGCATAGACATAATAGGGCACATCCTACCACAATGGATAGGTTTAGAAAAGGAAATAATAATAGACCTTGAAAGCTCTATCCAGAGAGGCACATACAATTTATGTATCGCCATCCAGTGCACCCAGATACAGAGTAGCCTCATGGCATTCGCCTCAAAGCTAATACAAGCCGCCCTTATGAAATTAATACACCCAGAAGTCATGGGACTACTCAAAGTCAAATACCCAGACTCTATTCAATATCCAATGGATTTAATGAAAGTAATAGGAGCACAATGGGAAGACATGATCCTTAAGATAAGTGTCTATCATGACAGAGTTTGGAGCCCTCAGATTGTCCATCCCATCTCACATGTGGGGCTTCCGTTAACTGAAAGCAACACCACCATGCTACCTGAGAGTATGCTACATTGGACCAATGGCACCACTTATACGACTTGTCGGGGTGTGTCAAAACCCAACAGTGGATGCATTGTTATGGCAGCCTAGAAGGAACCCTCACGCGAGACATCCAGGAGCATGTTGTAGTCCCAGTCAGGCACTCCCTGATGGTCAAAATAACCCACGACTGTTTTTGCCTCTACACCCCCTGTAATTACCTTACGCTCATGCCTTTTGAATGCATTTTAGACATAGATATAACCAAGGGGAACCCCTGTTTTTGTTGAGTTCATGTGAAGGACTCCTTTAATAGAGATTTTTATTTACATGAGATAGTCCGAGAATCCACTACTAAGACCATATACCATATAGATAAGGAGGTGCTAGAAGGATTTCATATTGAGGAAGAATTACAGGTCTCCAAATGGCTGTGCCTACTCATTAACTTAAGCAAGGCCACCAAACAAATTGAGCAGACTGAAGCACAGATCAAGTTGACAGTAGACCTTAAGGCAAAACAGTCCCTCAGGATATCAAGGAAATGGCTGCCAACTCTTGGTGGGAAGAATAGAGTTGGTCTGCCACGGGACAAGCACTCATAAAATTACTCACCTACCCCCTCACTATAATCCTAGTCATACAGGTCATCACTGTTGTGGGTTCTGCCAGTCTAGTCTATTGGGGAAGAAAGCAAGTGGCTGAGTTCCGTGCCATTAGATATAAACTGGACCTCCCACAACAGTCAACCATTAGGCACTAACCCCCCCTCCACCCGCCGAGCTCCCTCTCCCTTCAGCCTTGCCCCTCCAAAGCAAAAGCAAAGCAGCTTCATTTATATACCGCTTCATATCACGCTATGGGATGTCTAAGCGGTTTACAACTGTGAGCTGATTGCCCCCCAACAGCTGGGTACTCATTTTAGCGACCTCTGAAGGATGCAGGTCTGAGTCGAGGCTCAGCTCTGGCTGGTATTGAACTCGCAACCTTGTGGTTTATGAGTGAGTGGCTGCAGTACAGGCATTTAACCACTACGCCACCAGGGCTGATATGGGATGAGGGGGGGATGAGGAGGGGAAGGACACCTTCTCTGTTCAGAATGGTATGGGGAGATTCCTCCCTTCTCCCCCCGCCACTGGCAACCATTGCTGGAATTGACTATCCTTGAGAATGTTTTCATACAGAATGTAATTTTGAGAGCGGGTTCTCATGGAACACACTCCCATGGGAGTGCTTGTTCCTCAGTCTGATACCCCTCCTCCACCATGTCCTCAGAACACTCTGTGCCCAAACACCTCCAGGGATGGGCATTTCCACTGATCAGCAAGGCCCTTATGGGAACCCTGTTTTGGGCACCCGGCCACCTAAATTCAGAGATTCCCCACTCCTTCCAACCACCCTTTAAGTTGGGATGATCATGATTCACCACAACCACAGCCCAAATCTCCAGTTCACACTCTAAACAATTGTGCCTCCCCCAGGAGCACCAACACCCTAATTCAACCACTTTTTCTTTTTTCCAAGACCCAAAGTTACAGCCATTTGCGCATTTCCCAACAGCCCCAGAATCCCTAACAAAAAATGGCCACCGCATATATGCCAGGCCTCCAAATTCACAGTCTCCGCTTCACTCCTCCTGCCTTTCTGGCTGGACTCTCCCACTGGAGAGACAGGGGGGAGGATGCTTTAGTTGCCCCCTTTCACTCAATGGGAGATGGGGGGTGGCCCCCCACCTTTTATATGTCCAATTGGAAAAATTGCCCATCCTTGGTACTGTAACCATGGCGCAGCATAATGGCTTCCCATTTGGAGCCATTGCTGAAGGCCCCAAATGCAAAGAACTGTTGCATCGGCACAAAGGACACCAATGCGATTAGTTTGGGGACAAACATTTGTCACAGCTTTATTTATTTTTTTGTACAGGGTCTTGATATTAATCAATTAAACATTTAAATAACAATTTAATTAACAATTTAATTAACAATTTAAATAAGCATTTCTTAACAAGAATTTGTTTTGACGCATGCGTTCGTGTATTTATGCGCAAGCGCTATTGAATAATTATTTCTAACACAGCATGCGTCAAATCCTTTAACTTATTCAATATACAATAACAATATCTCCCCCAACCGGATATGACGCCAAAAGCATTTTATGACATCATAACATTATGACATCATTAAGTTTAAGATGACGTCATAGAAATTTGTTTAATCTAATGACATATATCAAATTCTTTATTTTTTATCCCAATTAATAATTTCAATTAACTTTAAAAATTCCCTGTCCCTGCCTGCCACAGGAGGGGGCCAGCCTAGCTTGACATCCCCTCCCCCCCCCGAATTGATGTTTTAATGTATGACTCCAATGAAGTCAAGTATAAGTCATTCCCCCATGGGAAGAGATGCACACCATCTCCCCTCTACAAGTGTGGCAATGTGACCTGTATTCCTTCATGATCAACAATAACAACACCCATTCTCCCCAACGTCTTGGCTACAGATCTATTCAACCAATGCCGAGCTCCATTGATGGCCGCATCACTCTGAGCACCGGACCAAACTCGCCGAGGGAGCAACTTTGTCCACATGAGCAGTGTATTTGTCATTCTTCGCTGTATTTCTTTCATGTCTTTAATCATCCTTCTAACTAACTGTAATGAAGTCAGTTTTGAAAGGTCATTTTCATCTAAATGTACCAACAAGATCTTGGGATGTGTGAAAGAGGCCATCAATTCAATAAGTCTAGGCAGTAGTGCTCCCCACAACATTCCTCTACGACCAAACCATCTCACAGTTCCAGCCTCTCCCAATCCCATCGGTGCTCGATCTCGTCGCTGCTCAATGATGTGCCGTTCAGCTCAGAAGAGCAAACTGTGCCCCAGGATCCATATGTCTCCAGTATTCAGTTCTGCCAAATTAGATCAAAAACAAATCAGACAATCAGCAATACCCTTAACTTCAGGGCGAACATACGATTTAAATGCTCTAGAGCGCCAGCGACCAATCCTACGAATTGCAGTATCACTTAAACCCTGTGTTGCTGCAGCTGTCACTGCCCCAATTCTAAAAGAATGAGAAGAAAATTGAACTGCTGGCAAACCAGCATTTCTCAAAACCTCACGCAGCACAGCCCTAAATTGATACTGAATCAACGGAAGGCCTGATAGATGTAAAAATAAATATCCTGATACATTTGGCCTTATTTGAAGATAATTAATTAATGCCTGCACTGGGCAAATATGGTCAGCATGTGCCCTAGCCAAGGTTATAGATTGTCCTTTCCCCAATTGATCGGTTTTTGACCGCCGAATTGTCATTTGTATCCCCTGTTCAGAAATTTGGATATCTGATACTAATAGAGCATGGCCAGAACTATCAGTACGAGAACTAGTGACAATTTCGCTTATTCTCAAGGCTGCAAAAAATGCTAACGAAAATACAGCCTTAAACAAAATCACCTCTTCGGGTGTGCTACAAGTAACCAGGAGGTTTTGCCAAATTCTTAGCAGTATAGGACCTGTTATTGGCAAACGATTGTCCTGTAATGTTGAAGACTCCCTAGCCCATCCCTCCAGAGCCCTACGGACTCTAAAATCAACTGTAGGGTCATTAAAACCTCCTGCTCTAGAGTAAAATGACAGTTCAGCTATTCTGCCCCTGATGGTGACTGGAGATAAACCAGATTGTCTAAGGTGGGCTGCGAAATGGAGGATAACCTCCACCTTTAATGGCCAGACCTCCATCTCCCCGACAGTTAACAAGAAACATCTAAATGCTCACAATGCGAACTGATATGACTTGCGTGTCGACGGAGTGCCGGACTGGAGAATCACCTTTTCAATTTCTATTCTCCAAGGCTCCAAAGATATTTTGGTACCTCCAATGGGTGGGCTGCTGCCTCTGGCGCCAGTTGACAGAATCTGTAAAACTGAAAACGTGAAAGGGCATCCGCCAACGGATTTAGTAAACCAAGAACGTGTTGAGCTTGGAACAAAATATTAAACTTCAGACATTGAGCCACCAATTCCCAAACTAATGTCATTACCCTAGTAGATTTAGAAGTCAAGGAGTTCACTATGTGGACTACAGCTTGATTATCACACCAGAACCGCAGTTTTGTTTGCAAATTGCTCCAGCCACAAATGGACCACAAGCACAATAGGAAATAGTTCTAAAAAGGTGAGGTCTCGTATCCAACCTTTTTCCGCCCAGGATTGATGCCATCCCTCGGCTGCCCACTGGCCATTAAAATATACTCCAAAACCAAAAGCCCCTGAAGCATAGGAGTGTACCTGAAAGTCTGCCCTTAAGAGCATTTCAGATCTCCAAAATGAAATACCATTAAATTGTTCCAGAAATCATAGAATCATAGAATCATAGAATCATAGAGTTGCAAGAGACCACAAGGGCCATCCAGTCCAACCCCTTGCCATGCAGGAACTCCCAATCAAAGCATACCTGACAGATGGCCATCCAGCCTCTGCTTAAAGACCTCCATATCCTCACATATTATGACTCACATGTCCTCAAATCCTCCCTTATTCCAGAAGTAATTCTAATGTGGTGATGGGGGGGCCTTCACTTCCCTGGTAGCTTTGTACAAATGTGAACAGAATGCCCGCCCAGGGACTATAACCTTGCAAGCAAAGTTTAATAAACGCGTCAGGGATTGAAACTCTCGTAGCGTGGCCTTAGATTTGTTTCTCATCATCCTCACTTGACACCTCATCGCTATGAGCTTATCAAATGGGAGGCGAGATATACCCTCTTTAGTATCCAATTCAATTCCGAGAAAAGTAAGACATGTATCAGGGCCCTCAGTTTTTTCCTCAGTCAAAGGTACCCCCATTTCATTCATTAATCCCTGGAATGCCAACAGTGTATCTGCACAACCAGTCATCCCAGAAGCCCCAGCAAATAAGAAATCGTCAAGGTAATGGGTAATTGCTTGACTACCAGACCTCTTAGAGGCACACCAATGTAAAAAAGTGCTGAATGTTTCAAATGCTGAGCAAGAAATGGAACACCCCATTGGCATAGCTTTGTCGAAGTAATACTTCCCTTCAGTTTGAAAGCCCAGAAGATCAAAATCATCTGGGTGAACTGGTAGTAACCTAAAAGCAGATTTAATGTCACATTTTGCCAATAAGGCTCCTTTGCCCAGTGTTTTAACCATTTTCACTGCTGAATCAAATGAAGCATATTGAACTGACGCTAACTGAGGGTTGATAGCGTCATTTACTGATTCGCCTCTAGGGTAAGATAGGTTGTGTATTCCCCTGGTGCCTTCTTAGGGATGACACCAAGGGGAGATAGTCTCAAATTTGGTATAGGCAATTGATCATGGGGGCCTGAAATCCTACCTGCCGCTATTTCTTTGGCCAACTTGTCTTTCACAATCCCTGTTAATTCCCTGACAGAACGTGCATTAGGCGCATAACGGTGCACCCTTAAACCCACATAAGGAATGCGAAAACCTTGTGAGAAACCTTCTAACAAATACTGTGTGGCTTCCCTTTTAGGGTATACCCGCAACCAAGCAGCCAAAACATCCAACTTAATTGGTGTTGGTGCCCTTTCCTGCAATTGCTGATTGCTGAGAGGGGCCCCCACCTCCTGCTTTCTTACCTTTAAGGCATGCCGATCTTGGATGGTTTCCTCTGCAGGTATTACATTTATGGTCAAACCTGCAGGTCTGCCTCCTGCACCTACCTGCATTGAAGTCCCAGCACAGTCCGAATTGTTTTTTCTCTCCCGTGCCAGGCCTCGTATTTTGCCCTTTTGGCTGAGTGACCATAGGTACAAACCCACTGTCACATCGGCTCGAAGGGGAGGCCCCCACCATAACATCCGCCCACAATTCGGACTGCACATGACGCCAGGATAAAGAGCGGTCTAATGCTGCCCTCATCCTGAATTGTTCATCGTATTGAAGCCAAGCTGACCCCCTAGAATTAAAGTGGAAATTGGTATAAGCCTTGATCATTATCTCCTGATATTTGGAGAATTCAGGGGATCTAGCAGGGTCCTTTTCCTCTATAACGCCCCTATATATTGTAAAGCCCATGATCCAATTTACAAAATTTCTTTCTAACTTAGGGTGCTTGTGTGACTGAAACTCTTTTGGAAGGGTAAAAACCACTCCATCCTTGACCATGATCCTGCATATTGGCAGCATAAGACAAACCTGAGCTCGTTGCTTGATTTGAAGCATCCACTGATGCTTGCTGAGCTTCCACCGAGAGCATCGCTGAAGCTGCTCGGGTGTTGTGTTGTCTCCCATAAGCACTTGGTATATCTCTGCTGCAAGCCACCACTGTCTCAGGAGTCGGCACATTGCTCTGACCTGAAACAACCACTCCTTGAAGAAAGTTAAACAGATCAGACAAAGTAGGTTGAGTAGACACAGGGGCAGCCGCACCCTGTTGTCCCACACCAGGAACTTTTTTCAAAAGCTCCATTACATCAGCTACGGTTGGTTGCCCAACCTCCATAACTGATGTACCCGGGGAACGATGTTCCGTGTCTGGTAATGAAAGTGAATTGTCAATAGCCTGTTGTATAGTGTCCTGTTCTATGGTTGTATTTGGATTTAAAGTTGCAGAAGTACTCACTTGCGCCCCTTCTGCAAATGGTGTTGAGCCAAATGTTCACATACTGCCGCACAAGCCTGCATTGTGTGACCTATCTGAGCCAAATGTGTAGTAATATCATCCTCTCTATTTTGAGTATTAATTGCCCTCTTAAGCAATGGCTGGCCAGCTTTAGTGCCAGCTGAGGCCGCACGTCATTTGGATTGGGCCTTACTTTGCGGCATGATTGCTGAAAATATAACAATAGCAATTCAAACTACTTGGTACAGGATATAGTGTTCCTGTTAAGGCTATACCTGTGTCCCCAATCTACAATGAAAAGTAGTCAGTTAATAACCAATAAGCTAAATCAGCAACCTTGGAACTGTATATTTTTTAAAAAAAACCAATTTGCCTTATATGTAAATTGTAAACACCAACAGCACGTGTCCCCAATCAAAATTGACACCTGAATTCAGGTTAGCAACCAACCCGGAGGAGGCCCTTATGCCAGAATCTCACACACCCCTTTAATATATTTTTTTAAGTATTATGGCTGGGCCAAGTTTGACTGGATAGCCCACAAAGCCTGATTGATATGTTTGAAAGTGGAGATAGAAATAAGTGGGGGGTGGGGGTGGGCGTCACTCACCACCACCACCCACCTTTAAGTGTATGTACTTTGCCAATGGGGGGGGAAAGGAGTGGACCTTAAATGCTATGGCCGTCAGCTCCGCCCATGGGCCTGTCCCTCCTGTGATATTAAATAATGACTTGCGCTTAGTAGCGCAACACCACCGGCCTAATCGGCCACCCAGCCTTCAGGACAGCAGCCACTCCAGGCCGGGCCTAGGCCTTAACAGAGTGGAGGAGCAGCGGCTTTTTAAAAAAAAACTTGCCGTGCTCCACTCCGCTTTTGGACCTCACTCCTCAGGCTCTCATGAGGAGGGCTAGGCTGTCATGTCCCACGGCCTGTAATGGAGCAGCAGCCAAGACTCCCCAGCCGCACTCAATCCTCTTCCCGGGGAGAAAACAAGCGTCAAGCAGCTCGGCTTGGCAAAGCTGCGCTTGTTCTCTGCTCTTCTGGCTCTTCTCCTTAAAGGGCTAGGCCTCGCAAAGGCCCGAAAAGCCCCAGAGCCAAGACGGAGCGAGCAAGGTGCTTCTTGCTCATCTAAAATTAAAATGGCTGCCAACACGTGGCAGCGTGGGGCTAAATAGCCCTGAAAATCTCGCTCCCTATTCTCATGAGATTTAAACTATCGCAAGACCAAGGAGCGATACCTCCATCTCATTGTCCAAGCAGACCGGCAAGGGCGGGCCTTCCGGTCTGCTTAGCCAATCCCGTGTCGGTGCCCTTATTTGGGCCGATGCAACAGAAGGCCCCTCCCAATTTGTTGGGGGGTGTCTTTCTCATGAGAACATTCTTTGCATTTGTCTAGGCTATCCTGCGAACTTGCCAGGGCATGCCATGGCCAGCTGCACATGGTTGCACCACCAAAGATGGCCATTTCTGCCAACCAGTGGCAGGGCTCCTTCACAGAATTGGACCCCAAAATCCATTCCCACTCCACTTTGGTACACTACCCTCCAGGTCATCATGAGCCTAAGAAGTTTGAACCCAGGATCCAATTCCCCGCTCCAACCTACAACCAACCATATCCTTTTCACAGTCAAGGACACAATTATTTGGCTGTTCTAGACCATTTTCACCCAAAGCGGAGGCCAAATTTGCATTAAGTTTACCAGTAGCCCCACCCCAACTAACCACAACCAAGATGGATGCCACTGCCTCCTAAAGGCCAGACACCTTTAGTCCATTCTAACCAATCTAACCTTTCACCTTGCCGCTTACATGACCAAGCCAGACCCTATCCCTGGCCTTTCTACTCTAGACCCAGGAACTTCAAAATGCTGGATGACTGCTCCAATAATTTCATGTGATTAAGACACCTCCCCCACATCTAAATGCTGGTCTGACTCTGCAGGAAGTCAGGGGACCAAACCTGTTTTTCTTTTCCTTTCTGAAGGTCCCCAGGGCCCAAAAAGTAGTAAGAGGTCCTATCCGTAAATGAAACCTTTCCATGCCAGCCTAGCCCCATAGGGAGTAAGGGGGAGGAGGAAGAGACTGTCCTTTTTCATCCTCCAAAGGCATGTAAATAGTTATAGCTCTATCCTTTACTCTTCCTGCTCTTTCTCTGAGCACTCAAGGGGAGATAAGCCCCAGATCCTCTGCTCCTGAATCGGACCTGACCCACAGATGCCATGGATGTCCTTCAAGATGTCCTCCTTCTGCCCCAGATGACATCACGCACACTTCTGCTGATATGCTCCTGGAGAGCATAAGCACTCCATCCTGTGGTTGGTATACCAAGATGCCAACCCCGACACCCATTCTGGACAGTGTTCCGAACTTCTTCCAAGCTTTCCGCAACCATGCAGAGGTGCTGCATAGGCTGATATAGACTCTTGCCTACCAAAACACACCATCTGCTTGCTGACATTGGTTCAGACATGGACATTGCTTACTTTGGCTATTGTAGCCAACCAGAACCACACTTTATGAACCTTAGAACACCAAAGGACTCGATTTTGCCATTTTACATTACCATCCTGCATATTGAATGCTTTGGACTCTTGCTAATGCCATTGATTATTGCTGCTTCTGATTATTGAATGCTCTAATTACTTTATTGATTGCTTTTGTTATTAAAAGATGTATGAATGGGTTCCAGATGGATGATCACTCTTCCCGCTACACCAGAAGCACTACTAACTGTGATCTTTCCTATAGGATGGCCTTTCCCCCTATTGACACCCCAAAATTCTCCTATGACAAAGGTTAATTCGAAAAATATTCATCCCCACACAGGTATGGGTCTGAACAGTTTACGAGTGGGGGGGGGGGGGGGGGACTGTTACCGAAAGAACATTTTTCTGAATTTTGATATGCGTATGAATTCCACATGGCCCCAGAGGCACTCTGCAGTGTACTTTAGGTGCCTCCATGGCATGGCAAAGAGGTTATGTCCAGGTCACCTGAAAGACTGGAAAATCCCCAACTCCATAGTCAGGCAGATAGTATGGGAGTTGCAAATGGGCCATCATCACCTCCATAATCAGAAGGATGGGAGATAATGGAGATGTCTCACCTGATGAGCCGGCCAAACACCTTAATCCGCTCCCATCTCCCATGAATATTGCCAACCAGATTACCTCACCCAGGCAATCTAATACCTTTGTCTAAGCTATAGCCAAACAATCAAACCCCTTTGTTTACACTTTAGCCGAGCAATCAAACACCTCACCAGGAGCCAGTTTGAGCCCTTAAAAAACCCTGGATTTCTCCTCTCAGTGTCACTAGTCTGAGTTCAGGGGGACCCTGCACCACTCTGTTCTCTGATCTGGTTACCAGCACCTCTGTTCCATCCACGTTCTTGGAACGGTTGTGTCTCACACCACTGCCCACACTAGAACCAAACAAGCCATCAGAACAGGAGGGAAATGGGCATTTTGGCCCATGAAGACAAGGCTAATATCTGTCTGCTTGTTTAAAGTATTCTGGCACATCTCCATGTTGTCAGAATGCTATCCCTGATTCTCTCCCCACCCCCATTTGAAATACACTTTTCTGCTTCCAGACCTCAGTAGTGCAAAAAAGTTGGAAAATGCATAATTAGTTAACCCAACTGATGGATGAAATATATTAGGGAAATTATCCAAATTTTGATTCACTCTTCTTACACATTGTCAAAAATTAGTGCATTGTATTAGTGCAGTGTCCCAAATAGCATATTCCAATAGTAATAAAGGAAGGGGTCTGTAGTTTTCCTATGGGACACAATAGACCTTAAGAATACACTGTGAGGATCTTGTACATTCTCTGTCATGTGTTTTGTCTTGTAGAAATCCTCCTGTGTGCATCTGTGCATGTTAAACAGACACAGGCCCTTGTAGAATGCACTTGGCCCAGTTTATTCATGGATTTTGCATCCACAGATTCAACCATGCACAATTTCAATTTAAAAATAAATAAATCCAAAAAGCAAACCTTGATTTTGCAGTTTTATATAAGGGACACCATTTTACTGTGCCACTGTATATAATTGGACACGGGCATCCTCAGATTTTGATATTCAGTTTATGGGGTCCTGGAACCAAACCCCAGCAGATACTAAGAACCCACTGTATTTACATATACTTGTTAGCATGGTTACACAGTGCGTGATGATCCACATCAATGTGCAGCACTAGGGTCACCACCTTCTCAGATGCAGGCAATAGCTCGTGAGCTAAAGGAGCACCTCTCCCCTTGCAGAAAGTGTAAAGAGACTCTACAGACAGACGTCTCTCAGATGAGGTTTTAATCTTGGTTCCTCTATGTACAAGGCTATATACACGATCCACAGCAACAACTCCCAATGCTTGACCAATATCAACCCACACATGTGTCCAGAGGCAACTCTGTTATATACCCAGGGCTACATGTGGCCTTCTGGCCCTGCCTCTTCCTCTGGACACCTGCCACTCAACCATGGTGACTTGGCAGTTTTTCAGCCTTTTCTGTGCTTTCCAGCACCTTGTGACCATCAGCCAATGTCACTTCCTATGACACAGCACCTGGTGGAAAGTGCTGTGTCATTATGGCTGCCAGTGACCCTTTCATGCCCAGTCACTTGTGTATCATCCCACATTGCACATTTTCCTTGAGACACTGTCTCTACAATACATTCACATATAGAAACAGAGGCTGGATGTCCATCTGTCAGGATTGTTTTAATTTTGAGTTCCTGCATGGCAGGGGGCTGGACTGGATGGCCCTTGTGGTCTTTTTCAACTCTATCATTCTATGAATATAATCAAAATCTTGAATGCTACTATTTTAAGGGGTGGGTGGGTTTTGGGATTGCATATTTACGCTGTTTTATTGTTGTAAACAGCCCCGATTGCATCTGCAGATAAAAATTATTATTATTATTATTATTATTATTATTATTATTATCACTGTTCAATGATCAGTGCAAAAGGATAAAGAGAACTGATATATCAATCAATGCAGAGAAATAGAAGCTGACAATAAATAGAACAAAAGACCGCTCCCACAAAATCTGTGAATTCAAAGAGAAATTCAAATCAAAGGTGGGTGGTGCTCTATAATCAAAATAGGAACATATTACATGACCGTGAGGAAATTTTTAAAAAGATAGAAACATTACACAGAAGAGCTATAGAAAAAAATGTGAAGGTTGAATGACACATGGAGAAAAGAAACTTACAAAGATGAATTCCAATTTTTGGAAAATGAAGTGAAAGCTGTTCTCAAAGCAATTGGAAAAAACAAATCACCAGGAACAGATGGCATACTAATAGAATTGCTACAATCCACAAAGACAGAATCAAGCTTAGTTTTAACTAAAATCTGCCAACAAATATGGAAAACAAAGAAGTCGCCCATGGATTGGAAGTGATCAATATATATACATATCCACGAAAAAAGGAGACACAAAAGATTGCAGCAACTACAGAACTACTGCACTAACTTCCCATGCAAGCAAACTCATGCTTAAAATTCTGCAGCAAAGTATCCTATCTGACATCAATACCCAGAAAGATTCTGGAGCAGATCATTAAACAGAGAGTCTGTGAACATCTGGAAGGTAATTTCATAATCACAAAAAGTCAACATGAGTTTCAGAGAAACAGGTCATGCCAGACAAATCTGATCTCTTTTTTTTTTGATAAAATTACCAGCTTGGTAGATGAAGGGAATGCTGTGGATATTGTATATCTTGATTTCAGTAAGTCCTTTGACAAGGTTCCCCATGACATTCTTGCAAACAAGCTGGTAAAATGTGGGCTAGACAAAGTAACTGTTACATGGATTTGTAATTGGTTGACTGGCCGAACCCAAAGGGTGCTCAACAATGGCTCCTTTTCAACCTGGAAAGAAGTGACCAGTGGGGTGCCACAGGGCTCTGTCCTGGGCCCAGTGCATTCAATATCTTTATTAATGACTTGGATGACGGTATTGGGGGCATAGTTATCAAATTTGTAGACAACATCAAATTAGGAGGAGTAGCTAATACCCCAGAAGACAGGATCAAAATTCAAAATGACTTGAACAGACTAGAAAGCTGGGCCAAAGCTAACAAAATGAAATTTAACACGGAGAGATGTAAGGTACTGCACTTAGGGAGGAAAAACGAAAAGTACAGATATATGATGGGGGACACCTGGCTGAATGAGACTACGAGTGAAAGGGATCTAGGAATCCAGGTGGACCACAAGTTGAACATGAGTTAACAGTGCGATGCAGCAGCTAAAAAGGCCAATGCAATTTTAGGCTGCATCAGTAGAAGTATAGTGTCTAGATCAAGAGAAGTAATAGTGCCACTCTATTCTGCTCTGGTCAGGCCTCACCTGGAATACTGTGTCCAGTTCTGGGCACCACAATTCAAAAAGGATGTGGAGAAACTGGAGCGTGTCCAAAGGAGGGCAATTAAAATGGTGAAAGGTCTGGAAACCAAGCTCTATGAGGAACAACTTAGGGAGCTGGGGATGTTTAGCCTGGAGAAGAGAAGGCTGAGAGGTGATATGATAGCCGTGTTTAAATATTTGAAGGGAAGTCATATTGAGGAGGGAACAAGCTTGTTTTCTGCTGCTCCAGAGACTAGGACCTGAAACAATGGATGCAAGCTGCAGGAAAAGAGATTCCACCTCAACATTAGGAGGAACTTCCTGACAGTAAGGGCGGTTCGACAGTGGAACACACTCCCTCTGAGAGTAGTGGAGTCTCCTTCCTTGGAGGTCTTTAAGCAGAGGCTGGATGGCCATCTGTTGGGGATGCTTTGATTGGGAATTCCTGCATGGCAGGGGGTTGGACTGGATGGTCCTTGTGGTCCCTTCCAACTCTATGATTCTATGATTCTATGATTCTATGATTCTATGATTCTATGATTCTATGATATGGAGTGTGAAATCCCAGAGTTGAAAGCTGGATTCAGGAAAAGAAGAGGCACTACGGATCTCACATTTCAAACATATATTGAATAATGGAGGATACTAGGGAATTCCAGAAGAAAATCTACATGTGTTTTATTGACTGCAGCAAAGCCTTTGACTGCTGAGATCATGAAAAGTTATGGCTTGAGCTAAGAGGAATGAGAGTGCTATAACAACAGAACACAATATGGAGAAACAGAATGGTTCCCAATCAGCAAAGGGTTCAGGCAAGGCTGCATACTATCACTCTATTCAACCTGTAAGCAGAAAGTAGCATACACAGAGCAGACTTAGAATCAAAGACAGGAGAAGTGAAATTAGGAGGAAGGAATATTAGCAACTTAAGATACACAGGTGACACAATGCTACTAGCAGAAACAAACAAAGACCTGTAGCAATTGGTTAAAAGGTCAAGGAGGAAAGTGCTAAGGTTGAATTAGTCTGAACACTAAAAACAAAACAAAAAAGCAATAATGATCACAGAAGATCTACAAGAATTCACCCTAGACAAGGAGAAGATTGAAATAGTCAGAGTCCATATACCTTGGCTTAAATATTGATCAGAATGGAGACTGCGGTCAAGAAATCAGAAGAAGACTAGGATTGGGAAGGGCAACTATGAAACAACTGGACAAGATCATAAAAGATAAAGAAATAACTCTGAACATTAAAATGAGGATAGCCCAAGTCATTGTGTTCCCCAGTATTATGTATGGATGTGAAAACTGGACTGAAGAAAACCAATAGAAAGAAAATAAACTCATTTGAGATGTGGTGCTGGAGAAGAGTGTTGAGGATATCATGGTGGTAGAATTCAAAGATGTAGCCATGTTAGTCAATAGAATTAGTATGTAGAGAGATCTTGTAGCACCTGATACCATGCACAGCCAAGAAGACAAACAAATGGGTTCTAGAACTCTCTCTGGAAGCCAAGATGACTAAGCTGCGACTGTCATACTTTGACCACATCATGAGAAAAAAAAATGAATCATTGGAAAAAACAATCATGCTAGAAAAGGTGGAAGACAGAAGAAAGAGTTAGACTTGATCAGGGCCTGTGCCTGAAGAACCTGAACAGAGAGTTGAGGACAGAAGAGCTTGGAGACATATCATCCACAAGGTCACCATGAGTGAAAGTCGACTCAAGGGCAGTTAATAACAAACAAAAGCAATTGCACTGTAGTAATAATGCAGCTGGAGACCACGTTATTGTGAGGCAGCAGCACTCTTTGGCAGAGAAAGCTAAAAACTTTGTTAAACTACAAATCCCAGGATCCCATAGGATGGAACTACTGCACTTAAAGTAGTATCAAACTGCATTATTTCTACAGTATAGATCCACACCCTTAGCGAGTTGTGGCCCTCCCAGTGCTGTTATTGGGCACCTCCAAGGAAAATTATCATTTTCCTAGAAGGAAATGTGGTCTTCAGTTTCAAAATGATTGCTCCACTCTCTGCTAAAGGATACCATTAGTTTGTGGTGTGGACAAACCCATCAAAGGGATGCTGACCCCTGCAATGAGAATTAATATAAATAATTCTTACTGATGATTTTGCTGTACTATTGGTACTGTTTTCTGGGATCTCCTTTCATCCACTCCCCCCCTTTTTTTTTTTTTATAGAACAGTCTGTATGGATTCAGTTGGCATCCCTTTCTGGCTGTCTTCATACTAGATTAAATATCTGAGTTCATTCTCATGCTGGCAAATGATAGGTTATTAATATGCCTTATGAACATCTTGCCTGATTCAGTCTCAAAAGTGACACATCAATAGAGAAATAAATAATGATTGTGCCCCCCTCAATTGATTTTATCTAGGGGCTTGCATTTTGTGCAATGAATCCTGTGCTCAATAGATGATCCATGAATGCTATATTTTCTTCCACAGGTGACACACTTATGTTTGCATTCAACTTGTCAAATTTTCTCAGATTAAAAAGAGATCTACTTGTCATATATAGTCTCCAGCTTCTTTTTTCAAGTCCCTCTACAGAGACTAAAGAATGAAAGGCAGTTTCATCAATGTACAATTTTGTTGGAAAGAAATCACACATCCTGGGAAATTTGTAAGGAATAAAGCCATTAATGTACAAACCTACTGAAGAATGAAAGCTTTGACTAGAGGCCCCTAACACATGTAACATGTTTTGCATATATATTCAAAGCTATGGTGTGTGACTGTGCATTCCATATATTGGAAGAATACTTCTTGTACAGAAAGCTCTATTCATCAGAGAAAGGAGATGTGTGGATACGGAACCAGCCCTAATGTCAGATAAAGTGAAGTAGCCAGCTCAGGGAACAGTATTTTTGATTATTGCAGCCAATTATTTAATTTATTTCATTGTACTTTTGCTGCTAGGGATGGGAACATACCACATTTATTTTTGAGCATCCATGGTAATCTTGAGATTTTCTATCTCATATGACAAAACAACATGATTACGGTTTGGTACTATGCACTATAATTTGGATCCAGAGTGGAAGGAGGAATTTACCACTCCTTCAGGCAGCAAAATGTCAGGATAGCCCTGTTTAGATGGCCTTCACTTTACCATTACTGGTCCATTGTTAGATGTATGAAGTAGCATAACTGCTGGTATGTCTCCAATCAGCTACTCACAAGTTCCAATTCTGTGCAAATAGCTTTGAACAAAGCTTTGAAATATTATTATTTTGGACTAGATCTTCCAAACTTCCCAGCCAATATGACCACTGGTCATGATGATTGGGTGATTGAGGGTGTTGAAATCCAAAAATGTAAGCTTTTGCAGCTCTGTTTCCTAGTGTAAACATGTGTTTCCAATTCTTCAAATATTTGTTATTTAATGCAACATGTAAATAATCAAACTATTTCATTGTCTCAGGGTGGAGTGTGAAGGAAATGGTTTGAACAACATTGCCATCATTTGAGCAAGAAGCAAATGACTTCTCTGTCCCTTGATATGTTTATCATTCTGATGGTGTGGATTCAAATATCTGCATTCATTTGAATGCCTGCAAATGATAGATTATTAATATGGTTTTTGAAAATCTTCTCAGCCATACTTTCAAAGCTGTGCCTCAAAAGAGAAATAAATAAGGGCCATGCTCTCCATCAGTTTTTATCTAAGGCTGATTTTTCTTTTTCCTTTGAACCCACAGCTTGCTGGGTGATGCATGATTGCAGCATTTCGTTGCATAGGTATCACAGTTTCACTTTGGCATTCAGCTTGTCAAGTTTTGTCAGATTAAAAAGAGTTTTGCTTGTCAATGCTACTCAAGCTTCCCTCTCCCCAGTTTCCATGCAGAGACCAAAATGTGAAAGTGACTTCTTTGTGAATGTGCAATTTTGTTGGAATGAAACCTTCACTATAACTGAAGACATTTTTAGGAATAAAGTCATTGATGTAAAAATCTGCTAAAGCTTTTAAAAAGTCTTGGCCTAGAGGATGCTTCATACTTTATATGCTGTGCCTGTACACGCAAAATGTTTTGCATATACATTTCAAAATACAGGCCAGGATTCAAAAAGCTAAGCGTTTTCAAGGATCTGGATATGCCCAAAGGAGTTGGTTAAAATTGTCCCACATTTTGTACTTCCCCAAGCAATGAGTAGTTCCAGGGACAGTATTACTTTTGGCATCTTTTTGGAGGAATGATCCAGAGACCTACTCTGCTTTTGTAATTAATCTATTTACAAATACAGACAGGAACATAGGTGGATGAAGACACCTAGCAGGCAGAAAGCCTAGCTAGGTACTCCCAGCAGGCGCAAAGGCCATTGAACCATATTAAATCCCTGAATTCCTAAATCCGCTAATATACTTTTACAAGAAATAATAGGTAAGTAAAGGGGGAAAAGTAAAAAGTGAACAGAACAGGTGTCTCACAGCATGCAAACAGCATTATAGTATAGCTCCTCTTCATCTTGGAGAGAAGTGACCAGTAGGGTGCTATAGGGTTGTGTCCTGGGCCCAGTGCTATTCAACATCTTTATGAATGACTTGGGGCCTTTGCAGACTGCCAGAAATAGTGCAAATTGAGTCCACTTTAAGGGTTAGTGCTAGGGAATCATGGGCATTGGTTTTTGTTTTTTTTCCTGAGACATTGAGCCTTCTCTGTCAGAGAGCTCTGGTGCCACAATAAAATACAGTTGCCATGATTCCCTAACCCTAACCCTAAAAGTGGACTCAATTTGCACTATTTCTATCAGTCTGCAAAGGCCCATGGATGAAAGAATAGGGGGCATGCTTCTCAAATTTGGAGATGGCACCAAATTAGGAGGAGCAGTTAATACCCTTGAGGAGAGGATCAAAATTCAAAATGACGTTAATAAATTAGAAAGCTGGGTCAAAACTAACAAAAGAATTTCAACATGAATTTCAAATGAATTTTCCACATCTGGGAAGAGACCACAATGGATCAGTAGCTTCTCTCCACATTAAAGGAAGGTTACCTAATAAACTTCATATATCACCCCCCACAACTTTTTCATTGTCTCCCCAAGATTCAGGAAAGAAGAAAAACATTAGCTGATACTGAAAACCATACCACACTTAATGATAGATACAGTACTATTTTCAGAAAAATTGAAGAGCTCTTACTCTATCTTTTTTATTGTTCCCAGAAAGAACAAAGATGTGGATGAATGACTGTAGTCTATATCTCACTTTAAGGCTTGGATAGTCAGGACTAGGGCAGTTTTCTTTCATGCTTTTTAGTGGATGTGTCAGCCCTCAGCCTTGGACTGCTGCCAGGGCTGAAATCTAGGCTCAGATCATTGTCTGCTGTACATACTGTCTATGCCCCAAAAGGAACCATAGTCTTATCTGTAGCCTCAAAATGACTGCTGCCGGGGCTGAAATCTAGGCTCAGATCACTGTTTGCTGTACATACTGTCTATGCCCCAAAAGGAGCCATAGTCTTATCTGTAGCCTCAAAAGGAGCACTAACCCTGATGGAAACGTCATCCTGTCATCCTTTTTGTGTGAAGAAGGAAGAGCCTTCTTCTTGTCTTTGGTCTCTATTGATATTGTCTAGTGACTCCCAAAGAGCTTGCTTCCTATAAACAGAGCAAATGCTAAATTGGGTTTAGAACATGCATCAACACACCAATTTTTTCACTAGATCTAACTGGGACAGAAACTGATTGTGCCCTAGCACTGAATTGTATGCTATCTAAACTTTCATCTACTGAAAAGGCAGCTGCTTTAAACAGTGTATTGATACATTGGATGTTTTCACACGGGGCTTTAGGAGGACGCAATCCTACCTCCGTCTGGCCCCACTCCGGCTCCATTTCCAGCGTGTTCACACTCACGCCGGTGCCATCCCTGTGTTCAAACACACAGAGCAGCAAGTCCAGCCTCCCTCCGGCCTCCCTCCGGCCTTACCACCACTAAGGGGGGTTGCAGACTGCCAGAAATAGTGTGAATTCAGTCCACTTTTAGGGTTAGGGTTAGTGCTAGGGAATCATGGGAACTGTTATTTTTTTGAGACATTGAGCCTTCTCTGTCAGACAACTCTGATGCCACAATAAAATACAGTTCCCATGGTTCCCTAACTCTAACCCTAACCCTAAAAGTGGACTGAATTCACACTATTTCTGGCAGTCTGCAACCCCCCTATCTCTGGCTTCAGCGGCTTAAAGGTAATTCTGGGTTTTAAAAGGAATTAAGTTTTTGCCACCGGAGCCATTCCAGAATGAGCGGCTCCAGGCAGCTTTAGGGACTAGTGTGAAAACGTCCCTTGTCTCTGTATAGTGATTCCAGTAGGAACTTCCACAATTAGATTCTTCACCCAGACAAAGGCAGCTCTGGAAAAGATCGATATCGCTGATGCAGCTCTGATGACCAGTGAAGATGCTTCATAAGCTCTCTTAAGGGCAGCATGTGCTCTTTTTTTCCTCAGGTATTTTGAAAGTGTTCTCTCCATCTTTTGCATACATGGAAGATTAAGCCAGGCCTGAAACAGGGGTATTCATGAGTGGGACTTGTAGCTTTGACAAAACCTATTGTGGTAGGTTATAAAACTTTTTAACTGATATGAGTTTGGTTGTACTGTGGCAGGTTTGGTCCATGCCTCTCTATCTTCATAAAATCAGATGTAAAGGTAATCTAAAGTTGAAGACCCTGATTTAGGAAAATATTCCCCTTTACTGTGGATTAAATTATTGTCTGCTCTGAAGAGCTGTACAACTCCAGTTTTTCTGTGCTTTACACAATGATATCACAAAACCTTCAGTTTTGAAAAGTCTATCTGAAGTAGGAGCTCCTGTACCATGCCCCTCTCCTCTGAGAGTTCCCTCTCTCCCAATTCAAAAGGAGCAGGGGACACTTACTCTGCAGTGGATGAAGAATGTGACCTTTCCATAGTTTTAGGCCTTTTATTTTTCCCCATGAGAGCTAACACTTTTTTCCAGCAGACGTTTTGCTCTTTCTCTTTCCTTCCTTCAGCAAAGTGGCTGCTGCTTTAGGATTCACAATTTGCTAAAATGGCAGTCATTATGAAGTAATGAGGGTAAAATCCCTCTCAGACTGTGGGATTTCCAAATCTCTACCATCAAGAGAGAATGAGGCTGATTAAGATGATTCCCTTCTCAAAGATAGGCCCACTGACTGTTTATTTTTCTGAGCATACTATGGCAATACTTGTTCAGGAACACAGAGGGAATCTGAGGTCTCGTTCCCACTTACATTTAAACCAGTTTGCGATTTGCCTTCTCTCCATGTCAGTGAATCAGTTCCAAAAGGTCTGTCGTTCCCACTATGAAAGCAGATCTTTTCATTATTCCTTTGTAATCACTTCTTTTTTGGCACAATTGTTGTTCCTACTGGTTTGCACCCCTTCAAAATGCCTGTCAATAATCTGTGTGTCATCGCTGATGCAAGCAGCAACACAGTGAGGAGGGGGCATTCCTCTTTTTTGCAAGCAATCATCAGCTTTGGGAAAAGTTGTGGGAAAGAGAGGAAAGTCTGGGGTTTGTGTCCTCTTTTTTGTAATCCATCGTCAGCCTTAGGGAAAGTTGTGGGGAAGAGGAAAATCGGGAGTCTTTGTTCTCTTTTTTGCAAGCCATCAGCCATGGGAAAAGTTATGGAGAAAAGAGGAAAGTTGGGGGTCTCTGTGTCCTCCTTTTTGCAAGCCATCAACCTTGGAGAAAGTTGTGGGAAAGGAGGAAAATCGGCCAAAGGTCACACTGCAAAGCAAAGGCAGAGCTGGCGGGGGGGGATGGCTGATTTCCCAAAAACTGAGTTGGGATGGTAAACACCCCTCTGCCATTAGTCCCTCCTCTCCAGAATGATGTGATTCAGATTTGTGGTTCCCACATCTTGAACACGCTTCTGAATCAGTTCATTTCAAAAGAACCGCCAGGAAACTACTGTCAGAAATGAGCAGGTTTTGTGCTTTTGCCTCGCTTAATCATGACTGAAACCAAGCTCAATAGGATTGAAATTGGTTTCAAGTGGGGACAAGGCACACATAACTTGATCAGCAATTTGAATTAAATCATAGTGGGAACAAGGCTTGAGGCATTTGGCAGTTAGCAGCATTTCACACACTTGCCATTTCATTCACAATGAATGCCTTCAGCCAGGCACAAAACTCCTTCTTAGCCCACTATTACTGGATGGGGGGGGGGGGTATTCATACCCTGTCTGCACACACCATTTGCCATGCCTCTAGACCTAGAAGCATAGAGTTGGAAGAGACCTCAGGGACCATCAAGTCCAATCCCTTGACATGCAGGATCGCACAATCACAGCACACCCAACAGATGGCCATTCAGCTTTTCTTTAAAATTATCAGACGGAGCTTATTCCACCGTTGAACAGCTTTTACTGTCAGGAGGTTCCTCCTGATGTTGAGGGAGAATCTCTTTTCCTGTAGTTTGAACCCATTGGTCTAGGTTCTGTTCTCTGGAGCTGTAGAAAACAAATATGTTCCATTTTCAATATGACATCTACCCAAATATTTAAACAGAGATATCATATCATCTCTTAACCTTCTCTTCTGCAGGCTAAGCATACTCAGCTCCCCAAGTTGCTCCTCATGGGGCATGGATTTCAGACCCTTCATCATTTTGTTCACCCTCCTCTGGACATGCTCCATCTTATAAACATCCTTTTTTTAATTTTGGTGTCTAGAACTGGATGCAGTATTCCAAGTGAGGCCTGACCAAAGCAGAATAGAGCAGTATTATTACTTCTATTGACCTAGATACTTTATTGATGCAACCTAAATGCAGCTCCAGAGAATGGGGCTACAGCTATAGAGAGAGATCTACTGCCTGTGGCTCTCACTGTCTCTCACAGTCACAGATGCAAGGACCCACCCTTCTCTGACCAGTCAGCCTTCTTTGAAGTCTTTTAGACTGAGCTGCATGGGTCTTGATATCTCCATGCCCAGAGGTGGAAGCAGGTAAATTTCCCTCCCTTACAAATTTCCCTCCCATGTCAGGGCTGTCTTCAAGTGAACTCCTTTCAGCCATCCTTGCACTTTATTTGATTCCTCTCTGAAGTCTAGTCACTTACAAAAGGCACAGACAGAAAAAAGGAGGATAAGATTTAAAATTATATATACATAATGAGTAGAAACAAAGGATAATAAAGAAAATTTTAGTTTGAGAAGAGCAAAGTCAGCTCAAGAACAGCCTACATGGAACAGAGGCAGGAACCAGACTGATGGCTATGTTTTTCCTGTTGGTAGTTCAACTCTACTGCTGACCAACATATGTCGACTGATTTGGAAAACAAAATGATGGGTTAAGAGATGATATGATATCACAGACTTGGAATACCTACTAATGAAGATCAAAGAAGAAAGTGCATGCAAAGGTAGGCTTAATGCTGAACATAAAGAAAACAAAAATAATGACCACCAAGGACCTTCACAAGTTAACCTAGACAATGAAGAAATTTCTATCAAAGAAATAGTAAAATAATTCTCATACCTGGGATCAAACATTGATAGAAATGGGGACTGCAGCCAGAAAATTAGAAGAAGATTAAGAATGGGGAGGGCAGCCATGAAAGAACTAGAAAAGATTCTAAAATACAAAAATATGCAACTGAGCACAAAAGTTAGAATCATACAAGCTATTGTATTCCCTATTACCAGGTATGGATGTAAGAACTGGACAGTTAAGAAAAATGATAGGAAGAAAATCAATGCATTTGAGATGTGGTGCTGGAGAAGAGTGCTGAGGATCCCATGGACAGTCAAAAGGACAAACAGCAGATCAAGCCAGAAACCTCCCTGGAAGCCAAGATGACCAAACTCAGGCCGTCATACTTTGGACACATCATGAGAGGGGATGACTCAGTGGAAAAGACAATAACACTGGGAAAGGTGGAGGGAAGTAGAAAGAAAAGAAGGCCACATGCTAGATGGATGGACTCTATAAAGGAGGTCACAGGTATGAGTTTGCAGGAATTAAGATGACCAGTGGGGGGACAGAGGGTCTTGGAAATGTCTCATCCATAGGGCTGCCATGAGTCGAGATCGACTTGAGGGCAGATAACAACAAAATCCCCTCAAAGGTCCAAAACACGCTGCAGAAATAATCCAGTTTAACTGCCCTAGCTCAATGCTAGCGAATTCTGGGAACTGTATGTTTATGAGACATTTAGCCTTCTCTGTCAGAAAGCACTAGTGCTACAATAAATTACAATTCCCAAGATTCCCTAGCACTGAGCCAGGGCAGTTAAAGTGGTCTCAGACTGGATTATTTCTGCAGTGTGTTTTGGACCAAAGTCTATGTCTTGCCTGCTGTAATGATAGGGAGAAGCAACTCACATCAGGATCTTTCCCCCTTCATCCCTGCATATACTTTTATTTTTATTTTTTGGCATATACTTTCTAGAAATACTCCAGAATTTGCAGGAGTAGTAGTACAATTACACGGCCACCATTTTTAATGTTAATAGCAATGCCATTAATTCAACTAACCTTGCAGGCTGAAGAATTTCCCAATGACCAGTCATCTGGGATGCTGTCTTTCCTTCTTGACTCAACAACCTTTGCCACAATTCTCAGAGCATTTTGCTGGCTTTTTGTTTTACTCTTATCATCTAGCAGAGAAATATCTAAAACATTTACAGAGCAAATGTATGGATGTGGAATTGGCCTTTGACTCTTTTTCTAGACTCAAACTGTGGGATAAATTGCATAGTTCTGTGGAAGATAGTAGGCTTTTTTTAAATCTTATCAGGGCCCTCTGTAGGCTCCAGGTGAGATATGGGAGTCATAGCCAATTTTCCAAGGAAATTTGTATGACCAGAGGCATTAGACAGGGCTGGATTTTAGCAGCAACACTATTTAACCTATTCATAAATGACCTAGAGGTGTATTTGCTTGATCCCAATGGGCACTTTCCTAGACTTGGATAAGAGAAGTTCCTTTACGATTGTATGCAGATGATGCTGTGTTAGTCTCTCATACACAATCTGGATTGAAACATCTGATTTCAAATTTTTTTAAAAAAAATTACTATTGTAAAATAAATTACCTTAAAATAAACTTTGGAAAATTCAAAGTAGTGATCTTTAAAAACAGATTTTCTAAATTCCAGTGAACAGTGGATGGAAATACCCTGGAAGAGGTAAAAAAGTTTTTTGTACCTGGTGCTGTAAAGTTGCATTTAAACCAGTTTGTAATTTGCATTGACACTAGGTCGCTGATTCAATTCAGGTCAATATGTAGTTCCCACTATGGAACTAAATTATTTCCTTATTCTATGTCATTCCCACTAGTGGGAATGAGCTCCAAGTTGCCTTTGCACCTCAACTTTATGTGTGGGATGTGCAAAGCCTGAGTGACTTGTAGGGCAATGAAAGGGGTCCCTGGTGGTCCCTTCTGGCCCCTTTATGGAGACCTCTTCCACCACCACTGCCTTTCCAGCTCTAGGGACTGAAGATACCCCTGGAGGAGTGGGAGAGGCCAAGTGGCTGAATGGCCCTGACTGCTCTGAGGCAGCCTTTGGGCTTGGAGCGGTCCTGTGCCCATCTTGCTCCCTTTGGGCCATCTATATCCTCAATGACCACAGTGACCCCAAAGCCAGATCCCGGAGCCCTGAAAGCAGGGCCCTGTTCTGCCTGATGAGGGCTTGCGAGATTGAGGGAGCCCAGCTCACCAACCTCAACTTCAAGGAGCCAGACTTTTGTGAGACTGCCATCATGGACACCTTCTATGATGCCAGTGAGTTCAGAAGGTTTTGGGAAGATGGTGTTTTTTGGTTTCTTGGCTTCAACTGGTATGGAGGTTTTTTTTAACTTTTATGTTTATTTATTTATAAAGTATATAAACATAAAATGTAGACATAAAGGAAAAATAAAAACAAACAAACAAACAAACAAAAAAAAAACAGATGCAACAGCAGATTAGGTATTATCTACACCATTCACAAAAATTATATAAACTATTAGATACCATATTTCTCCAATAACCTGTGAGATATTATTTTCCTTACTGTTGCTTTAGCAGTCCAGTTACTTCCATTGTCTGATCTAACAAAATTACCATTAAACCAATACATTTTGCATTATCCCAGTTGTTTCCCTTTTTCTGGTATCAATCTATCTATCTATCTATCTATCTATCTATCTGATTTTTTAACAACAAAAAACCTAACTGAAATTTAATTCTTTCATATATCCTATTCTCTCTTTATCTTCTCTGCAAAAATTCTACTTTTCTTATATCTTAAAAAAAGCAGCTTTTATTATACTGTTAATGGTTATAAAAATTATTTTATCATATTTGTAACCAAATTACCCCATTTGTGTTCTAAGAAACTTAGCACTTTTTCCAGTCATTTAAAAATTTATCAGATTTTTCATGTCTTAATTTCCTTGTCATCTTGTCCAAATATAGAACCTTGTAAAGTTTTAGAAACCATTCCTCTATACTGGGTACTTTTCTATTTTTCCAACCTTTAGCAAACGCCATTCTTGCAGAAGAAATCATATAAAATAAGACACAACCATGACTCTTTTCTAGTTGATTATCTATCATATTTAACAAAAATATTTCCGGTTTAAGTTTTACTTTTATCTCCAAAATTCTATGAATTGTAATACAGATTTTCTTAGATTCGCACTTCTAATTTCAATAAATCCTTATTTTCCAGTTCAAACCAATCTTTTAACCAAATTAGGCAACATGCCTCATAGTACAATCTAAAATTTGGGAGGGCCAATCCCCCTCTCTCTTTAGAATCCTGTAAGTATTTCAATCTGATTCTAGGCTTTTTCCCTTCCCAAATAAATGTAGTAATATCTTTTTGCCAGTTATGAAATATGGATGCATTATGTATTATAGGAATGGTCTGGAACAAAAATAGTATTTTCTATAAAATTGACATCTTTACTGCAGCAATTCAACTGGTATGATTTTGAAGGGTTGGGCTCTGGAGATCAGGGTTCGAGTCCTCTCACTCTCTCAGCCCCAACCTTCTGCCTTTAGTTCCTCCCCTCTAGTGTGATATGAATCAGACCCATCATTCACACTTGTGGAATATGCTTTTGAATTGATTTTTTTCAAAAGAACCACCAAAAGATTCATCTTTGAAAAGAGCATTTTTCTTTTACATTTGCCTTGCTTCAACATGACTCAGACTGAACACAGTCAGGTCTGAAACAGTTTCCAGTGTGAACGAGACTCATATAAATCAATCAGCAAATCAGTTTATATCATAGTGGGAATGAGCCCTATGTTAGGTCTTGGTCCTAGTTTGTAGCAAAGAAAGCTGCATCCATCTATTGCCTCTCCTCATTTCTTATTTCACATCTGGGCTTGGATATTGGTCCTAAGTCTGCCAAATTAAAGCCACTGGAGATGGTTTTCTGTGAATTGCATCTGTGTTCTTATGTCTCTTGCTTCTCCAGTACAATGTACATACATTATGATAGCCTTTTCCATATTGCCAATTATTTGGTGAGTCTATCTTCAGGCAAGTATCATTATCTTTTTTTTCTCTCTAAGACAAGGTGCAATGTTTATTCCATAGAACTACTTCATGGTTGATTTCCAGTGTTCCTTATGCCAAAAAAAGATGTCTATGTAATAACTTGGAAACATATTTTATTGCATTGTAGTCTTTATAATCAGATCCAACAAGCCAAAATCTATCCATTATTAAGTAAGATGAAAGGAAGATCAAATCTTTTTTATGTAAAATACTTGCCGGAAGATAAATGCCCAAATGTCACTCTTGTAGTTGCCAAATTTCTCTCTCAGGCAGCTATGATTGGAATGCACTATGTATAAAGGGACAGTTAGAGTTGAGTTGGATAAAATTAGATTTAGCAATTTCCATGACTCCTGTATTAGGGTTGGCAATTTTATTTCAGGGAGATTTATGATATGTCCAATTTGATTAAATGTGTAAATTTTGGATCTATGGATCATAATAAATAAATAAATAAATAAATTTTATTTTTATGCCGCCTCTCTGCAGCGCAATCGAGGCGGCGTACAGCAGATTAAAACAACATTACAAGTTAAAGCAGTCAAACAACCCCTTCCCTAACCCACCCACCCCTTAAAAATATATTAAACTATAGCAAGATTAAAATACTAAATAAAAGAAAACAATACAGTACAAATAAATAGCTGCTTAGCAACAAAAGGGCTGGAATCATTGTCATCTCCTTATACTTTTCTTTGGGCCAGGATGTTATTCAGGGAAGGCCTGCCAGAAGAGAACCATCTTTATTGCTTTTTTAAAGCAGTCAAGAGTAGTAGTAAGACAGATCTCATCCAGCAGGTCATTCCATAATCTGGGGATGGAGGCAGAGAAGGTCCTCTGGGAGGTCGCTGACAGTCTGGTTTTTATGGGCTGTAACAGGTTCCTCCCAGAGGACCGAAGTGCCCGGGGAGGATCATAGGGAAGGAGGCAGTCCCGAAGATAAGTTGGACCCAAGCCATGTAGGGCTTTAAAGGTCAAAATTATGACTAACTGACTGACTAGTATTAAGGACATACTTCTAATCAAACTAAAAATGACAGGTGTCCCCACCCCCTTTTGGGGGGGTACATTCTTAGTCCCACCTCCCTGATTTTGCAGTTCCAGCTTTTGGGGTTCCCCCCTTTGGGGGGTGATCAATGTTTTGGGCTTCCACTTTTGTAGGTTCCACCATTTGGGGTTCTCTAGATTTGGGGGTCCCTTAGCAATCTCCCATGAATCTGTGAGCCCCATCCTGAACACCAAAAGGGCAGCCATCTTTGTTGCATAAAATGTAGTTTTGGTGTGTGCATGAGACCTCTCTCTGAGCTCATCTTGGGATCTCCAGCCACTAGGAACAGGTTTTGTCTCTTGGAGATCCCCTGAAGGTGTGGTGGTGTCTCCAGTGTTACAAATTTGGGTTTTGGGGTAGAGTTTTATACATTTCTGAGGTGGTCTCAGCACTTGGGTTTCCAGGCTGGTCCTTCAATCTTCAGCAGTATGCTTGAATCTGAGCTTCACAGCTCTGAAGTTCAGGGAGGATAATAAGAAGGGATAGGACCACCACCACCCCTCCCCAGGAGTGTGTTTTCCAATATTGAATGCCAATATTGAATGATGCTGATTGGCCCAATTCCCTCCACCCTAACCAATGAAAGTTAGGAGCATGCCCTCCCTGCAGTGTCAGGTGTATGAACTTCCCTAGGGTCCCTGCTCTCATCCTGATTTTGTATTCTCCCTAAGCTCCCAGGGCTCTTTGTCCTTTCCCTCCTCATGGCTGTTCTGCATAGAGCAGCCCCATTGATGTGTCCCTCCAATAGAGCAGCCATTTTTCATGGAAATATTCATTTCATGGAAATATTCAACCCTCTCCATGATCATCCAAACTCCCTTGACTATCAGTAACAGATTTGCAGCCCCCCATTATTCAAAGGAAAACTGTTTTTACAAGGGCAGACTTTTTTTATACTTATTGTAGCACAAACTTGCATTTTGATGTAAGGTTTGAGTCTTCCTCCACACTCTGTCTACTATCCATGATCAAGAAGAACAGCTTTCCCTGCTGCCATGGTAAGATTTATTTAATTTTTGGAAGTGGCAGCTATCTTTTTATTTTGCACAAGTGTGCATTTTGGGGCAATGTGTGCTTGTCCCTCCCTCCTCAACTCTAGGAAATGTTTTCCAGTTCACCACAGGCTTTCCAGTTCTCACAGCAGTACCTTTATTTCACAAACAGGGATGATTTTGTTCTGCTCAAGGAGGGATTTTGGAGTAGGTTCTGTGCCTTGTCTGTACATGACTTACCATCCTTGATTGGTAGGATTAGGTTTCCATGTGCATAGGCCAAGTGGGGCATCTCCTTCACTCAGGATATGTCTTTGAGAAGAATCTAAAAGACTTTTTTTCCCAGCAACACGATTTTGTATGTATTTCACAGCTTTGAAGGGGAAATAATAATGCAGCTGCTCTTTAACCTGGGGGAAGGGGGCAGAGTGGTGCCATTTTGAATAATGCTGATTGGCCTGTGTTTCCTCATCCTCTAACTAATGAGTGGTAGGGAGATAAGGGCATGTTCCATTTCCACAGCAATTTTTATTTGCTTTTTACTGGGTGTTTCTTTTTCTTCACACAAGTGTTCATTGTTTGACAGAGGGCGGGATACAAAATAATAATAATAATAATAATAATAATAATAATAATAATAAATTTTAAGATAGTATATGACCCTTCTGTACACTCAGCCCATTACCCTCCTTCAGTAAGAGCATGTTTCCACCACCTCGATATCTGTGCCAACATTTTGAAAACATACAGAGCACACATGTTATTGATCAAGCTTATACACATATACCCTCACTTTTACAAAAGGGGTACATGAGAAATTAGTAGCAGTGTCCCCCCCTCCCAACACTATGTCCCCTGCAGGTATATGTGTTCTGGTTCCTACTCCACACCACAGAACCATAGTTGCTGCAAAATGTCTACTCAAGGAATCCAGCAGAATCTATGAAAAAATGCTCCAGAGTAGATATTGGAATGAGGTCTAAGGATAGTGGACATGCATATGGGATGAAGATACTGATGGTGGTATGGCCTGCCCAGTGTGATGTCTGATGATAATTTTCTGTTCTCACTATGCAGAAAAAATGTGGAGGCTCTGAAAAGTGAAATCATGGGAGGTTCTAAGTGCTATGTGATTGCAAACTGGAAAGCAGAAAGAAGAAAAGACAGTAGTGTTTAATTTGCAGAGGATGCAGTGGCGTAGTGATTAAGATGCCAGTTCTGATGATTGGAAGATCAGAAGGTTGGCAGTTCAAGGCCCGAGTGCTGCATGATGGGGTGAGCTCCCATCACTAGTCCCAGCTTCTGCCAACCTAACAGTTTTGAAAATATGTAAAAGTGCAAGTAGATAAATAGGTACCACTTCAGTGGGAAGGTAACAGCATCCAGTGCAGTCATGCTAGCCACATGACCACTAAAGTAATCCTAGGACAACGCTGGCTCTTCAGCTTATTAACGGAGATGAGCACCACCACCTATAGTCAGTTATGACTAAACATTCATGTCAAGGAACTACTTTAACTTTTTTTAATAGCAGTAATACAGAGAGTTATATAAAGGGCTTTTATTAGAGGTCATATTCAGGGCTAATGTGGTTAGATTTTTTTTTTTAAAAAAAAGGAAGCTAATAGTTTTAGAGAGGCAGTAGGATCCCTTTTGACAAATTGCCAAATCCAGAAAAATTATGTTGTGTTAAAGACTGACACACAAAAGTAAGATGTATACATCCTACAACTTAAATAGATACACTTTTCAATTTTTATGTCAAATCCTGTCAAGTCTGTGAGAAACTCTTTATATAAAACAAATAAATAAAAAACACAGTTTTTGGGACAATGCATCTTCCCCAGTGCAAGAGGGGGATGAAAGGTGTGCCAGGCAGTGCATAGTAGCTGATAAGCAACTTTAATCTCATGAGGGCACATGGTTGAATCATAGAATCATAGAGTTGGAAGAGACCACAAGGGCCATCCAGTCCAACTCTCTGCCATGCAGCAACTCAAAATCAAAGCATCCCCAACAGATAGCCATCCAACTTCTGTTTAAAGACCTCCAAAGAAGGAGAATCCACCACACTCCAAGGGAGTGTGTTCCACTGTCGACTATCTCTCACTCTCAGGAAGTTCCTCCTAATGTTGAGATAGATTCTCTTTTCCTGTAGCTTGCATCCATTGTTCTGGGTCCTGTTCTTTGGAGCAGCAGAAAACAAACTTCTTCCTTCCTCAAAATGATATCCCTTCAAATATTTAAACATGGCTATCATATCACCTCTTAACCGTCTCTTCTGCCAGCTAAACTTACCCGGTTCCCTAAGTCATTCCTCATAGGGCATGGTTTCCAGACCATTCACCATTTTATTCACCCTCCTCTGGACACGCTCCAGTTTTTCAACCTCCTTTTTGAATTGTGGTGCCCAGAACTGGACACAATATTCCAGGTGGGGCCTGACCAAAGCAGAATACAGTGGCACTATTACTTCCCATGATCTAGATACTATACTTCTATTAATGCAGCCTAAAATTGCATTGGCCTTTTTAACTGCAGCATCACACTGTTGACTCATGTTCAACTTGTGGTCCACTAGGATTCCTAGATCCCTTTCACACATAATCTCGTTAAACCAGATGCCCCCCATCTTATATCTATGTGTTTCATTTTGTTGCCCTAAGTGCAGTACCTTACATTTCTCTTTGTTGAAATTCATTTTGTTAGCTTTGGCCCAGCTTTCTGGGTTGGGTGGGGAAGCTGTAGATGTTCAAAGCTGAAAAATAGAGGAACAGTATCCTAAAAATAAAGGCATTTAAACAATCAATTGGGGAAACAAAATTGAAAGTGGGAGAGAGGGACAGGCCAATAGTCAGGCCAAACTTATAATAATTAATAGTCTGCTCAAATTAACTAATAAGAGGCAACATTGAAAGATAGGGGACCAAGGGAGGGATTTTAAGAATATTCAAAGATCTCTGCCAGGTTTTTCAAAATCAGAACCCTAGATACTGGACTTCCGGTGCAAGGGTGAAGGAGGAGGATGCAGGTATGAGGTTCTCTTGTAACCTCATCCCCGAGTTGGCAGAATTTTGGGGAGAATGGGGACAAGTTACCACCCATCCCTAGTCATCCTGTGTAGGAGGACAAACAATTCAACTCTTGGACCCATTTTTTGGGCAAAGAAAACATCAAATATAAGAATAAAGAGAGGATTAAAAGGAGACCTATCCTAGCTGCCAGTGGCGTCCTGGTGTTTGGAATTTGGTGGGATAGACAAGGAAAGAAGAGTTGTGACCATCCGCATTCTCAGGCACCGAATGGTAGCCAAACAGAGCCCTGCACAATTAATAAACAATCTAGACGAAGCTTCAATAAATACTAAAGGACAATAAGAGTGTGATTACTCACATTAATCATCTTAAAAGCCCAGTGCAGCAGACATTTCGGAAATGCCCAGAACTCTTGAAGAGGAGCTGCCTGAAATGCACAGGGATACAATAGGGCTGTGGACAAACATTGAGGAGAAATTGTTATAAAAGAATGGAGGACACATAGATATAAAGTGTAGCTGCGAAATGAAACTGTAAAGAGACTGACTGCAGTAAATGGTTGTAAATGGAACAAATAAATATAGAGAACATATGATACTGCACCTTGAGAGTTTGGAGGAGCGGATGAAGATGCCTAGAGGAATACAGATAAAAGAAAACAAATGCACGTAAGACTTACAAAACGGAGGAGAGGAGAGGAAGATAGCAGAATAGAAAGACACACAATTTTGGACTTGGAGATAAGTAATGAAAGACAGAGAATTAAGTGACGGTGATTAAGATAGAGAGACTATACCAACTTAAGAAGGTGAATTTAAGAAAAAGACAATAACCAACAAAATAGACTAAAGAAAGTAAAGAAACAAGTTTGGAGGAAAACAAGAGTGGAGACTTTGGTAAGAACACTATAAACCCAAGGACTATAAGTAGTGACTTTACTCTAGAAAATGAAAAAAAAATTAGAGTCCTGGTGTAAACACAGGCTTAAGGAAAATTGAAGCCTTGAAAAATTAATAATTCAAGACATTTCATACTTATACAATTACTTGCTACTTTATGGACACAAGGGAAATGACAAGAAGAAGAGAAAAAGTAAGAAAAAATAAAATAGGAAAAAATATATTGTCCATTAATTATAAATATATAATTGATATATGGCATAGAGAATTTGATAAAACTGTAATGTAACAATACTGTAACTGTAAGGAAAGGAAAAAATAAGAACAGTTAATTAATACATTTAATTATATATAGTGATAGAAGCAGAGTTTATTGATTATATGATATATGTTGTACACTAGATAAAATTGTTTATTTTAGAAATGTGCTCTAAACATTATTGATGCTGACAGAGATTTATTTAGCAAACCAATTATTAAAATAAGAGTACGAATTATAGATAGCATCACATAAAGCAATTACAGTAATAAAGCTTAATTAGAAAATTGACATGATAAGAAGCTCTAGTTTTAGAGACTTTGTCTAAATTTAACATGAAGATGGTAAGACAGAATGTGTGAGACTAACGTTTAAAAATCATAGTTTATAAATTTATAGAGACAATTATATTGGTAAAAGATTATGCTTTATATACTTTTGTTGTCACCATTATTGTAAAATCATCGACTTAAATTTATCATTAGTTAAATATGATAACTCTGGTACTTAGAAAACAATAGATCGAGTAGAATATTATTGATAGCTGTTGACTTCTTTTTATTTTTATATATTTTTATGAATTATTGAAAAGGAAAAACTTGAGAAAATGGCAACTTCTAAGAAAAGTATTTCAAATGCAAACCACTATATAAAGAAGAGGGTCAATGCAAGACTCTATAAGAATAACTGATCCAAACATGTTACTTCTGGAGAAAGTAAGAAGAATAAGACAGGAAATGAAGGAGATGAGAAATGAAATGGAAGAAGATTTAAGAGATGCCTGTCAAGAAATGAGAGAAGAGATCAAAGAAACTAGAATGGACATTAAAAAAGAATTTAAAAAAGAATTAGATGGTTTGAGTAAAAAAATGAAAAAAATAACATCAGACTTAACTAAAACACAAAAGGAAGTAGAGAAAATTAAAGATAAGACACAACAACTAGAAAAAATATCGAAAGGGATGAAACAACAACAGAGTCAACATAACATTAGAGACTGGACAAATGAATTAAGATACAGAGAAAAATGTATTAAAATCAGAAGAGTTCCTGAAATGAAGAACGAAGACCTTATGGCAAGGATAATCTCACCATTAGCCCAATTTATTGGTTACAATACAGAACAATTAAAGATGGAACTAGATAAAATTTTCAGAATTAGCTTGGAACAAGCTAAAGAATGGAAAGTTCCCTGGGACATCATTGTATGTTTTATTAGATCTATGATAAGAGATCGAATTATCCATAAAAGCTATGAAAACAAACTTCTGATTGAAAACAATGAGGTAAAAATCTTTAAAGATATCCCACCACAATAGATGCTGGAATGACAAAAATACAGATTCCTGACCCAGCTGTTACAAGAATTATGAATAGAATTTAGATGGGAGAGGATTGAAGGACTCTCGGTTATATATAAACAGAAAAGATATAAAATTGATAACGTAGAAAAAGCAAGAGAAATGGAAGAAAGATTGTTAAGAGAAAAAGAAAGAAACAGGGCAGAAGAAAACAGACAGATTATTTCGTAGAAGACAATGGAGAGCAAAGAGAGGCAAAGAAGAAGGAGGTGAAGAGGAAAATAATATCTCAAAAGAGAAGACTGAACGAGAAAAGAAACATGAATTAGAGAAAATAACAAAGAAGATATTGACAGCCAAAAAAAGATAAAAAACGATTCTACCTCAGAACAAGAAGAACCTACTTCTGAACAAGAAGAGACTGATGGACAAGAAGACAGATCTTAGATTACCTTTAAACTATTAAATAAAGGAAAAAGAAAAGAGAAGTTTAACAAATAACTTTATTAATATTGAAATAATATAAAATAAAAAAAATTAAAAATAAAGCAAATATTGTACAGGAGTGGCTGGGGTGGCACAACAACAAAACAAAATAAACTTTGTAAGAACAAAATGACAATTAACATGGTATCATGGAATGTGAAAGGAATAAATAATAAACATAAAAGAGCCTTAGTTTTCCACCGAGTTGAAAAATTTAACAGAAACATTATCTGCTTACAAGAAACGAAAATCAAAAACAGTGAATCCAAATATTTTAAAAATCTAAGACTTGGAGATCATTTTTATTCATCTACAGAGGGGAAAAAGAAAGGAATAGTAATATATGTCAAGAAAAAATATAATGCGAAAGAGATCTTTAAAGATAAGGAAGGCTCATTGATAGATGTAGAAGTTAAATTGAAAAACCTAGAATGTCTGGTGTCAGCATTTATGCCCCACCAGAAAATAAAGAACAGTTATTTGACAAAGTATATAAAGAAATTAATGTTACAGAATATAAAGAAATAATTCTAGTTGGAGATTTTAACACAGTTATACAACCAGAATTAGATAGGTTCTCAACACTCAAAAATATAAAGAAAAATCAAGCTAAACTTTCAAAATCATTTTTTAATCTACAAGAAGATCTCATATTAACTGATGTCTGGAGATATAAATATGATCAAACCAAAGAATATACTTTCTTCTCTGAAGCTCATAATTCTTTTTTCAAGAATTGATCTTTTTTTTTAACTTCTATGTCAATACTCCCATTAATTCAATCTATGGAAATAGAATCAAGATATATATCAGACCATAATCCTATAATAATGAAGATAAAAGAAAAGAAAAGAGAGTATGCATGGAGACTTCCAGAAACACTATTCAATGAAGAAAAAACTCTAGAAAGAATCAAGAAGGAATGAAAATTTTACTTTCAAGAAAACAATGTAGATGGGATATTGAACATACATTATAGGAAGCTAGTAAAGTAGTTATTAGAGGAATAATTATGAAAATTCAAGCAGAAAAGAAAAAAAGAACAATCAGAAAGATCACAGCTATTAGAACAGTTGAAAAAGAAAGAAATAGAGTGGAAACAAAAAGGAAATAAGAAATTGAAAATAGAAATTCAAATTTTACAACAACTAAAATCATTAACAATTAGTGAATTAAATAAGAAAATTCGTGCTAAACAAAAACAATTTGAATTTAGAAATGAAGTGGGGAAACATTTAGCTTATAAATTAAATAGAGAAAAAGAGAAAAAAATGATAACAGAATTGTCAATAAAAGGGGAAAAAAATCACTAATCAGAATGAAATCTAAAAGATGTTTAAAGAGTACTTCCAAGAGTTATATAAAAAAGAATACCACTCGGACAATGATGTTGAACTAATTGGTAAATTTAGGAAACCAAAAAATTCCTTATTTTAACACCCAACAAAAAGAAGACTAAATCAAAATATTACTGTAAAAGAAATTTCGGATGCAATAAAAAGGTTAAAACCTGGGAAAGCTCCGGGATCTGACAGGTTTACAGCTATCTATTATTTTAAAAAATGGAGGATGTATTGTTTAATTTGTTGAATAATATACAGAAAGATGGTATTCCAAGATCATGGAAAGATGCATTAATAATGTTGATTCCAAAAGAAGGAAGAGACAAGAAAGAAATCAAAAATTACAGGCCGATTTCACTGATCAATGTTGACTATAAAAATTTTACCACCATTATATCAGAAAGATTAAAACACATATTATCTGAAATAATTCATGAAGATCAAAATGGTTTTTACCAAAACGTCAAATTAAAATTAACATAAGAACCATCATAGACATATTAGAATGTTTTGAATATAACAATGACAGGAAATTTGCTTTAATTATGATAGATGCTGAAAAAGCGTTTGATAGAGTTAATTGGACTTTTTTGTTGGGCGTTCTAGAAAAGATGGACATTGGAAACAGAATCATATCTTGGATAAAATCAATATATAAAGATAAAAGGGCACAAATATCAATTAACGAAGAGAAAACAGAGTTTATAGAAATTGAGAGAGGCACCAGACAAGGATGTCCACTATCACCTCTTCTCTTCATATTAGTATTGGAAATTTTAAATATCAAAATAAGGGAAGATGAAAATATAAAAGTAGTGAAAATAAAGAACTCACAATTTAAATTAAAGGCTTATGCAGATTATTTGTTCTGTTTTTTAGAAGAGCCCAAAGACAGTATAAAACAATTAATTTCAGTGTTATATGAATTTGGAAATTACTCAGGATTTAAGATCAACAAAGAGAAAACTACAGTATTGACAAAAAACATAAGACCTGAAGAAGAAATTGAACTGAAACAAATGACAGGATTTAACATACAAAACAAAGTCAAATATCTAGGCATTATATTATCAAAAAGAAATATAGACTTGTATCAAAATAATTATGAAAAAACGTGGAAAGAAATTAAAAATGAATTACATAGATGGACATGACTACATTTATCCTTCTCAATTAAAATATCAGTAATAACAATGAATATCCTTCCTAGATTCATGTTCCTTTTCCAAAATCTCCCAATTTTAACAAAAGAGAATTTTTTTGATAATTGGCAAAAAGAACTGTTGAAATTCTTCTGGGAAGGGGGAAAAGCCAGAATAAGATGGAAAATATTAACAGAAGAAAATATTAAAGGTGGGATGGCATTACCAAATCTAAAATTACATTATTATGCCTCCTGTCTTACATGGATTCAAGAATGGATAAAATTAGAAAATGATAAACTACATGAGATAGAAAGCAGTAACCTGAGATACGGCTTTCATGCATATCTCTAGTATGATAAAACCAGAGTTAACAAAGAATTTAATCATCACATGATAAGAAACTAGTCAGGTGAATGCGGTGGTCAGGAGTGCCTGTTATCAGCTTCAGCTGATACGCCAACTGAGCCCTTATCTGGATACGAGGGATCTGGAAACTATGGTACATGCTCTGGTAACCTCACGACAAGATTACTGCAATGCACTGTACATGGGGCTTCCCTTGTGCCTAACCCGGAAACTACAACTGATGCAAAACATGGCAGCCAGATTAATTACTGGAACATCAAGGAGGGAGCACATAACACCTGTGCTGAAATCCCTCCACTGGCTGCCAATCAGTTTCCGGGCACAGTACAAGGTGTTGGTTTTGACCTTTAAAGCCCTACATGGCTTGGGTCCATCTTATCTTAGGGACCGCCTCTTCCCGTATGATCCCCCCATGCCCTTCGATCCTCTGGGAGGAACCTGCTACAGCCAATAAAAACTAGGCTGTCTCAGACCTCCCAGAGGGCTTTCTCCGTGACCGCTCCCAGACTTTGGAATGGCCTGCCGGAGGAGATCCGTCATATTACTACTCTTGCTGCTTTTAAGAAAGCAGTGAAGACGGATCTCTTCCGGCAGGCCTTCCCGGAAAAATTCTCCGGCTTGAGGGGACAGCTCCATCGCCCCTTTCCCTTACTGCCCATTATTATATTACTGTTTTATTAGTGCATTATTATTTGGTTTGTTTTTACCTCGGAGCATGTGGTTTTAATTTATAATTAGTTTAATACTGTTTTAAGGGGTGGGAGGGTTGGAAGGGGAATTTAATGTTTTGACTTAATAATAATAATAATAATAATAATAATAATACGGTTTATTTATATACCGCCCCTCTGGCAAGTCAATCGAGGCGGTGAACAACAATATATTACATCAAATTAAACAACAATATATTACAACAAATTTAGCAAATTAGACAATATCAACAACAATATATTATAACAAATTTAACAAATTAAACAATATACATTACAGAATTATGGACAACAAAATCAAAAACAGAATCAATAACAATAAAATCAATGACAGTAATAAAAATATATAATTTTAAAATACATAATAGGGCCCAGTAATAACAGTAATAGAATATGCAATTTTAAAATACATAATAGGGTCCAGGTGGTCCCGCCTCTCTCCTCCTCGCAGTGCTGCGCCTCCGGAGCCAGGTGGAAGGGTGTTGGCCCTGTGCAGGGCAGCTGGCAAGTCTCTCCCCCGCGCTGGCCACGGAGAAGGTAAGGCTCAAAGAGGGCCTTTAATAGGGCCCAGGTGGTCCCGCCTCTCTCCTCCGTGCCGTGCCGCGCCTCCGGAGCTGGGTGGAAGGGTGTTGGCCCTGTGCAGGGCAGCTGGCAAGTCTCTCCCCCGCGCCGGCCACGGAGAAGGTAAGGCTTGTGTATTTTAAATGTTGTAACCCGCCTCGATTGCTCCGCAGAGGGGCGGGCTATAAATAAAATTTATTATTATTATTATTATTATTATTATTATTATTATTATAAACGCCCTTCTAAAAGTTTGGAGTAAAATCTAAAGACAATTGTATTTGAAAATGCCAATGTGGGTCTCCACACTAGAGGCTCTTTATTGTAGAACAAAAAATAAAGGTGAAAAATGGATATCATATAAAGATACAATATACACCGACACTAAGGAAACTTTTCAGTTTTAAACCATTGAAGCACTACAACAAGTAAATACACATTTAAGTTGGTTTCTATACAATTAAAGCTAAAATTCAAGGAGGATGTAAAAATATGGGGATTTGAAAAAGAAGAAAATGATATAGAGAAGATCATGTTCCGAGAACAAGATAAATATATATCAAAATATTACAAAGTATTAATAAATAGAGATTTAGAAAATGAACCAATAAAAGCAGTCATGATAAAGTGGGTACGAAACATTGGAGGATCTATAAACCTTGAAAGTTGGGAAGAGTCCTGGAAAATAACTAATGAATTCACTCTTTGTCAAAATTATAAGGAGAATTACTTCAAAATGTTCCATCAATGGCACATGACATCAGCTAAGTTACATGAGATTCATAAGACAAGTAACACAAAATGCTGGAAATTTCCAAAACCAGAAGCTATTTTTATACACATGTGGTGGCAGTGGCAGTATGTAAAAAGATACTGGAATACAATAGCAACAACAGTTAATGAAATGCTCATGATAAAAATAAATTTAGATCCTAAACTCTTTCTTTTGAATATGATGGACAGCTTGTATAAGATGATAAAAAAGTTTACACAAAACAAATTTTATACATGGTCACCACAGCGAGGATAATTTATGCTCAATACTGGAAAAAGAACTACATTCCACTAGAGGAAGAATGGTTATTCAAACTACAAGAGGCAGTCGACATGGATAAACTCACGGCTAGTTTAAGAGGAAAAGAAATAAAAGATGATTGGAAATGCCTTCAGAAGATAGGTGAAACAAGAGGATGGACGTTGATTTAATACTCTGCTTTTGATTCACCTTTTAATTTCTCCTTTCTCTTTTCTTTCCTTTCTATTTATGTTCTTAGTATAAAACATTAGGCTTAAGCTTAATGTATGAAGAAAATACTTGATGTGTATATCACACTTGAGGAAGTACTGAGTATAAAGAGAAAATATTAGAGATCAGATAAAGAATTACCAAATTATATTAATGATAAAGAATAAGAAGATAAGCACCTGAATGGGAAATATTTGTTATTGTTCTATGTTAAATTTAACGTTAATTGTTGTATATCATACCTAATATGTAATATGTAAGAATAGATTGGAAGATTCAGTTGTATAGATTGTTTATGGATACATCAATATTGGTATGTATGGATAATTGGGCGTCAGGGTGGGGTAAGTGTGAGCATATGTATATATGTATGGATTGAAATGTTTGTATGTTTTATGTGCTTGTTTATTGGTTATTTGTTTTGTTAATAAAAACAATCAGAACCCAAGATACAAATCTAAGTGTAGAACATTCTTCTAACAGGTAAGTGCTGTTTTGCTTGTTAGCTCAGCAGAAAAAAACTAGTAATTCAGCATAAAGTTACACATAGAAGTTAAGTAACTGATTAGGATTAATGGATGAACAAATTGAAAAGAAATTTGGCAAAATACTATTTTATATGCTATATGCTGCAAGGACTATAATTGCAAAAAAAAAAGGAAAAAGGAAAGAGACACCCAAACTAGAAGAATGGCAATATAAATTATATGATTTTATGAAAATGGACAAACTGACATCTCTCTTAAAAGGTCAAAATAGAAATAAATTTGAAAAAGAATGGTCCCCGATTATGAATTATTTTAAAGAACTTTGCGGAGAAAATAGTGCGATTGCTCTGAGAGAATAACGATAGGAACAAATGAGATAAAGAGATATGAGAAATAGATAAGAATATAACCAAATAACCAGCCCTGGTAAAATAAGCAATAGATCTGGTTTCTATATATGATGTGTAACAGATAAAGATGCTTATTGGAGAATATGTTTTAAGCTAAGAAGTAAATGGAGAATGATAAATTGTCAGAATATAATAATAAGGGTAATATATGAAAGTAAAAATAATTAATTGATATATATCGAAAGTAAAGGAAGGGAAGTCTTATTTTATGTATGTCTGTTTATGTTGTAATGTTATTTGTAATATGTATTGTTAAAGAATGTTATATGTATTTTGAAATATGAAAATTAATAATAAAAAAGAAGAAATTAATTAACTGATTTGCATTTAACAGAGGCTAAAAGGAAAAATAAGAAGCGTGATTATGAAGCATGCAGACTGATTTTTTTAAATAGTATAGTTTGTGTTTCTGTGCAGCTTTCAAAGCCACATGCACCAGCTCTCTTAATTTCCTCCTGTTGTCAGATAGAGGTGGATGAGTTGGAAGTGGTTTGCAGTTCCCTACTATTGTTTAAGTAGTTATGTAGTTATCTAGAAAGATCAGCATCTGATCTTTTACCTGACACTGTGGATGTAGTATAATAAATGTCCAGAGTTTTTTTAACCACTTAATCTCCTCACCTTCTAAGTCTAGCAACTCCTTCCAGCTTCTACAGAAACCCTTAGTTTACACTCCTCTGACTTTGGAGGAAGAAAGGGACAGTGAGATCTGCTCAGTATTAACTTATACAGAGAAATATGCTCCATGGTCTTCAGAAGTGAATGTAAAGATTGCCATGTGCCAAGTATCTGGCCTCTTTTAAAAAAGGTTTTATTAGTCTTTAAGAAAACTGAAAAGGTTCATTGTTAGCCTGTCCCATCCATACCTCCCTGATAAACCTAAATACATACTCCAAATTACAATTCACTCTACAGCATGCAGTACACATATACTTGCATATATATGTATGTAAGCATGGGTAGACAGGCAATACATTTATGTAAAAGGTGCTTAGAGACCTAGGGCCTTTATAGATGAGCCCTTTGGGCCATCCTGGAGGCAGGGATGAGGAGGGGCAGCCATACGCCGGCTGCCTCAACACCTGCCTGAAGATGTCTTGATGTCACACACTATTAAGCATGGCGTGCAGCATCAGGATGTCCTTCTGGCACAGCCTTTTGATGCACTGCGCTGGAAGGGGTGTCAAAGAGCTATGCAGTGGCTCTTAGGGTGCCCTTTTGCTGGATCTGAAAGGAGCTGCATTTTGCCGCTCTTTTCCAGGCCAGCAAAAGGGAGGATCGGGGTCAACATGTCCAGCAGCCTCGGCCTCAATCCTCCATTTCCCAGGGTAGCCCAGGGCAGCCCATCTGCATCCCCCTCTAATTTTGTTCAAGTAGTCACAGCTTTTAAATGATGCCCTCTTCCTCTTCCTCCCCACCTTCCTCACTCACACATTCTTCAACAGACATATGCTTCAACCTCTGCAACTATGTACCCCAACATGAAAAACAATCTGACTATACAGACTGGCCAAAAGGGCTGGCATCAGGGTGGAGTGGGGGTGTAGGCACCAAGCTGCTATCACACTGCCCACCTGATCAGATGATGGGCAGCATGAAAATGTTCCTGTGGAGCAGCAATTATACACACTGCAGAAATGGAGAAAAACTGCCGCTGCCTTGGCAAGGGCAGCTTTTTGCTGACTCAAAATGGAGTGGCATTTTGCTGCTTCTTTTTGAGCCAGCAAAAGCTGTGGCATGTGTTTGCCATGGTCCCGATCCAGCGAGCAAAGGGGTGGTATTAAGCTGCCCCTTACTCTCTGTATGTTTTGCCCCAATGTTATCTATTTTTATTCTTCAATTCTTTTTCACTCTATTTACAACATTATTGGAGTTTTTGGCATCCCAAACACCCCAAACTTCAAGGTGTTCTTCTCCATTCCCCTTTCTTCCCATTACACCAAAAGGTCCCTGTAGGTCCCAAAGATTTGTGGGAGGATGCTAGGGAACCTGTTGGGAAACAAGCCTAATTGGGGGGAATTTATTATTAGCTCAAATATGTGAAAGTGAAGTGCCCAACTTCGCTTCAGGGATCTATCCAAATGTATATCAGAGATGTAAGAATTCAGGTAGGGAATGATGCTGAGAGGAATCAAACTCCGAATTAAAGTCTAAAATATTTATTAACACAATAAGCAAACATCCAAATGAGGCACACACACACATACTGGAAGAATGAGTGGGAAAGAGTGGGGAAAGCAGAGAGGGATACCAGGATAGAGGGATATACTCATGCCTGAGAGACTCCTCTGGACTTCTGGCAGTAAATGCAGATGGGTTTGGTGGAAGGGCATGACCAGCAAGTGGGGGGGTTGTGGGAACTATCTCAGAGTGCAGACCAACAGATATTCAGCATGCACTTCCAAGGTAGCACAAGGTCTGCCAAAATCCAGGGGTTTTTAAGGGTGATTTCTGCCTCCCAGCTATGAGCCTAACAATAGGTGGACAAAGACTTGATAGGTTTACCATTGTTTATCTAAGTCTGGGCATAGTCTAACCAATGCATTTCTTTCAAAACTATCAAGAAAGGAAAGCTAAAGAAAGGGGTGCAATCAAATCTGATCACTGTCCCATTAAGTGTGAGACTAAGACAAACAAACACCATTGTGTATCTTTTCCAGTATAATGGGATATTCCCAAGGGCAACTCCCAAACCTGCCTGTCCAGGAAATCTTTAGTGGTCTTAAGCAACTTCAACAGTGCCTACCTGACCTTACATTTAAGGGATTATGGCTGCCATCTCCCAAGGGTCAGGCTAAGGTCATAGGGAACTCCACATGGCTAAAATATCCAAGAAAAATGGAGCACATATGCTAACAAACCCCAGAAGCTAGAGAAACCCAAAACTCGAAACCCTCTTGCAGCGCACCTTCAGCGCCTTGTGGAAGGAGCGTTATTTTAGCGCTCCTTCTAGGGCCCCAAAAGAAGTGGATAGGGGCTGAGGAGTGCGGATACTTCGGCCCCAATTCGCAGCTTCTTGGGGCGGCCCACAGCCACCCGTCTGCTTAGGCCCTGAGTTGCATAGAAACAGGACATTACAGTAATGAGGAGTCAAGCAACTGGGAGCTGAATTAGAGTGATTTGCCTTGGCTTGAACAGGAATTCAAAACAATGCCTAACTTTCCCATTGCCCCACCTCTTCCTTTCTGAGCAACATGCAGGAGGTACTGCCACCCACCCCTGCTTTGTTCCTCATTCTCTCCTCATCCTCCTTCCTTAGCAGGCAGAGTGCAGTCAGAGGTAGATGCATAGCACATGAACATTTGAAGAAGCATTAATGATGAGTTGCTATAATAACTGCTGGTGTTTTTGTTTTTGCTTTTTGTTTGTTTGTTTGTTTGTTTGTTTGTTGTTTTTTAAAAGAGCAGGACCTACTAGGACAAGGGTAGTGTGGCAACAAAGGGACACTGGGTGCCATTTCTGCTTTGTACTCTTTTGCTACTACCCCCAAGTTCTGCCAATGCCCCTAGCTAACTTGTTCTACAATGTATCTGACAAAGGTCACCATATGACAGAGTATCCTTCCAAGTGCATTGTGGGGCTGGAGAGGATGTTTTCTTGTGATGTAATATCTTTCCTCAAAATAATAATAATGATAATAATAATAATAATAATAATAATAATAATAAAATGGCCCCAGATAGGGAGAACACTGCTACCAGTGTTTTTCTTCAGCAAAAAAACATTGCTGCGAAATTCCCCTACCAAAAGATAGAAGCATTTTGCTTGCTCATGCCAAATAGGCAGTAGGTGTCACCCTAGTTTGGCAGCATGAGAACAGGTCTGTGAAAATGGGGAAGATTTTTCTCCTCCCTGTTCAATTTCGTCAACATAAAGGTGTGAATCATCCCATCAGGAGGATAAATGGCTTACTTTAGGATTGTTGTATGGATTGATGTGGTAATATATCTGAAATCTTTAAGCATTTAAGAAATTCAGTATATTACACCCCCATGTATTTTAGGTTACAGCTGATCCCAAAGAGATATAAAACAAATGTAAAATATTTTCTTCTAACAACTGCCACTTCATGCTCTATATCAGGGGTAGGCAACCTTTCTCCTTTAAGGACCGAGGGACTTCAGCTCCCAGAATCCCAGGAACTATTGGCCAACATGGGACTATTGGCTAACATGGCTGAGGCTTCTGGGAGCTGAAGTCCCTCGGCCCTTAAAGGGGAAAGGTTGCCTACCCCTGCTCTATATATTATGCCATAACAAAGAGGGGCACTGTTTCTGTTTGGGCACCTTTCACCAAAAAAGTATTGCAGTAAATGGATGAGGGAGGGGAAGAGAAATAATGTAGGCACATGGTACCCATGTAGAGAAAACTCTCATGTAACAACAGTAGTTTTGTGTGAATGTAGCACATTATGAAAAAAGGGGCTAATGATTCCATCATTTTTTAAAACATTTCTGCCCCCAAGAGTTGAAGAGGAAAGTACATTAATAAAATATTGAAGAGAAAAACTAAGTAACCTCGTGAGATTTAACACAAATGTCAACACAGGCCTAGAACACCATCCCCAGGTCACTTATTGCTGCAAATAAACTATTCTTATCTCCTTATCCACATTTTCCCATTAGAGTCAAATAAGAAACAAAGAAAAAAGGACAGGCAGACAGACATTTGGGGGCACTGGTTGGCCACAAGATAGGATTGGTTAAATGATTATTAACAGTCTATTGTAGCTGAATAGGGTTGTTGTTGTTTTTAATAGAAATTAACTTTCTGAAAAAGGAAAAAGAAACAAATGTATATACATTATTTTAAAATCCAAGGGATGATACCAAGGATTTATAGAAGAGAATCCAGCCTAAAAGGTTAGCAAGGGCCTCAGCAGACGGAGGCCCCGGAGCCGCCGCCGAACGGAGCGCCGCGGGGCTGCAGCCTCCGCATCCAGGCGCACCGCCGGCGACTCTAAAAGGAGCACCCAATTGGCGCTCCTTTTAGATGTCAGAGAAAGTGCGCCGCAAAAGCGGCGGGCGCACTTTCTCTGACTCAAACGGCGCAGCGCATGTGGGCGCTGCGCCGTGAGGTCATCCCCAATGCGCCGGTCGTGCGGACGGCCGGCGCATCTGGGGGCGACCTCGGGGAGAGGAAGGGGCGCCGCTCGTGCGGCTGCCCCTCCTCTTCCCTGCCCGGAAGACGACTTTATTAGTCGTCTGCTTAGGGCCAAAATGAGCCAAAGGATTGGACATAGGGAGTGTGAGAGAAGATCCATATAGACTGTCCTGCTGTTTGTTTTCTTAGCTGTTTGTATGATTATACATGCAAACACATGGCAGTCATGTTTTCAAGATGCTGTTTATAAATTTAGCAGATACAAAGGTTATTTTAAAAAAAAACAAGTTTAAAAGGTGGCCATTTGATCCATTTTACTATGAAGTCTCACAATTTCTGCCTTCAGACATCCTCTAAAATTGAAATACTCTCGAAAGCCTCACTAAGAGCTGACATCCTTGCATGTGTGACATTCTCATTATACTGGTGGTTTTTTGAACAGCCAGCAGGAATAGAAAAGAGCTCAGTTTTGTTGACACAATACAGCATAATGAATTCTGACAAGTTTTTTTTTTAAAAAAATGCATTAGTATAATATTCAGAGACATAGCCATTCTAGTAGAGAATTTTCACATATTGCTTTCGCACAGTAAGTCTCAAAGGTGCTACAAGATCCCATTGCATACTGACAGTACTATAGTATCTGATTGTACTAGCCACATTTAAAGTAGTGTAACACTTACCAAAAAGGTAATTTCCCCCCATAGTATAATTACATTCTCTCCTAACTACACCAAAAGCAGTAGATTGCAGGTTTATACACAGGAAGGTCTAAACTGACTCATATTATGAATTAATCTAGTTCATTATTGTCTAGAACAGGGGTAGGCAACTTTTCCCCTTTAAGGGCCAAGGGACTTCAGCTCCCAGAATCCCAGGAGCTATTGGCCAACATGAGACTATCGGCCAAATGGCTGAGGCTTCTGGGAACTGAAGTCCCTCGGCCCTTAAAGGGGAAAGGTTGCCTACCCCTGGTCTAGAACAACACCAAATGATGACCCTTACTTGCTCTCTGTGTGTCCTAGTGAACTCTGGTGTCCCACCCACTTTACCTAGTTAACCATTGAATGTGTGGAAAGGACCATATTTGTGTTCAAATGAGTGCATCAGACAGTAACACAGCATGGCTGTGTGCCTAACAGGCATCTGACTGCTGTACAAACTGTCCTTTGAAACTTCTCTTAAGTCTCAGTTTGGAGAGAAAAGCTGAAAATAAATAAAATAAAATATCATAAGATAAATTTAAGAAAGAGAAACTGATGGTTTTTCGGCTCTGTACATCCCTTGGTATATTTCAGCTTCCTTATAGGATGTTGCTGCTGTTGTTGTTAACTGCCCTCAAGTTGATTTCGACTCATTGCGGCCCTATGGATGAGACATCTCCAAGACCCTCTGTCCTCCACTGCTCTGCTTAATTCCTGCAACCCCTTAATAACTGTGACCTCCTTAATAGAGTCCATCCATCTAGCACAGGGGGAGGCAACCTTTCCCCTTTAAGGGCCAAGGGACTTCAGCTCCCAGAATCCCAGGAGTTATTGGCCAACATGGGACTATTGGCCAACATGGCTGAGGCTTCTGGGAGCTGAAGTCCCTCGGCCCTTAAATGGGAAAGGTTGCCTACCCCTGATCTAGCATGTGGCTTTCCTCTCTTCCTGCTTCCCTCCAGTTTTCCCAGCATTATAGTTTTTTCCAAAGAGTCTTCCCTTCTCATGATGTGTCCAAAGTATGACTGCCTCAGTTGGTCATCTTGGCTTCCATGGAGTTTTCTGGCTTGATCTGCTCTAAGACCCACTTGCTTGTTCTTTTGGCTGTCCATGGGATTTTACAAACTAATATAACATTCAAAGGCACTTTCATACAGAGCAATTATAATAAACGAGGCAGGAGGTTATCAGAGCATGCATTGGAAAAAGGGGTATACCAGCCAAATCAGCCAAAACTAACTACTCTATTCTAGTTTAGTAAGACCTCACCTGCAATATTATGTATGGTACTGGGCACTACAAGGATATTAACAAGCTGGAGGGTGTCCAGAGGAGGGTGACCAAAATGGTGAATGGTCTGGAAACCATGCCCTATGAGGAGCAGCTTAGGGATCTGAGTATGTTTAACCTGGAGAAGAGAAGGTTGAGAGATGACATGATTGCCTTCAAGTCCTTTCCAACTTATGGTGACCTAAAGCAAACCTATCATGGGGTTTTCTTGGAAAGATTTGTTCAGAAGAGGTGTGCCATTGCCTTCACCTGAGACTGAGAGAGTGTGATTCGCCCAAGCTCACCCAGTGGGTTTCATGGCTGAGCTAGGAAAAGAACCCTGATCTCCAAGGTCTTAGTCCAACACTCAAACCACTATGCTATGTTGGCTCTCAGTAACATGATAACCATGTTTAAATACTTGAAGGAATGTTATATTGAAGAACACACTCCCTCCAAGTATGGTGGAGTCTTCTTCTAGGGAGGTTTTTAAACAGAGGCTGGAAGGCCATCTGTTTGGACTGCTTTGATTGTGTAATCCTGCATGTAAATGATTATATTGGATGGCCCTTGTGGTCTCTTCCCACACTATAATTCTATGATCACATGTGCTCCTAACTGAGTGCCTCCAGCTGTTAATCCAGGTGTGAGGCTGCGTCCAAAAGCACTTTCCAAAACCCTGTTATTTCAGAGCTGCTGAGAATGTTTTTCCACCTCCTCTCTGTTCCTACAATGAGACCTTGAAAATTTTACTTTGTTGAACTACAACTCCGAATTTCTGAGCCACTTTCAGTTTTAAGGGGGGGAGGGTTAGGATTGGGGACAGGATTGTTTTATATTGTCATCTGTTTTAAGTTTGTTGTACGCCACCCCAGTTGCTGAGCAGAGGGGTGGGTTAGAAATAAAACGTATTATTATTATTATTATTATTATTATTATTATTATACTGGATGAGTGATTCTGAGAGTTTTAGGGCCTCTACAGATGGCACTTTGCACCATCTTAGAGGCAGGGAAGGGGAGGAGCAGCTGAATGCCAGCCGCCCCAAACCCTCCGCGAGGACATTCTGACGCTGCAGCATCTTGACACGCTGTGCCAGAAGGGACGCAGAAGAGCTGTGTGGCAGCTCTTGGGGTGGCCTATTTGCCACCTCTGAAAGGAGAGTCATTTTGGTGCTCCTTTCCAAGGCGGCAAATGGGAGAATCAGGGCCGACGCATCCGGCAGCCTCGGCCTCAATCTTCTGTTTCCCAGGGTGGCCCAGGGCCGCCCATCTGCATCCCCCTTTAGTCATAAAAAGTAATAAGCTCTGGCTACAATGAGCAACTACAGCTTATCTGCATTAAGTGTTCTTGTAATCACTTCACTGCAAAATTACCTTCAAGTTGTTTCTGATTTATGGAAACCATAAAGTGAACCTATCACTGGGTTTTCTTGGCAAGATTTGTTCACAGAGGTTTTGTCTTTGCTTTGCTCTGCAGCTGAGAGAGGTGACTTGCCTAATATCACCCAATGGGTTTCCATGGCCAAGCAGAGTTTTGAAGCTTGATCTCGGAGTGGCTGTATGCACAGGCCAAAAGGCCCATGTTTACCACATCCTTGCATCATCATGGGATGGGATTAGGCAACTGATATAGATCTGATGGTCCTGATCCAATCCCATGCAAAGGGCCCATACCATGGGTCAAAATGACCTGCCTTTTGCTGTGGTTGATAGGCTTGCCTTAGGGTTGCCATAAGTCAGAAATGAATTGAAAGTACACAACAAGAAGAAAAGACTGATTGGATGGGTCCAGGTGGTGGTAAATATCTCAGGTCTACTTGCTGCTCCTGAAGGGGACTGCCCTGGAGCAAGAGGTATATGAGAGCTACAACTCCATTTCTAATATGCCCAAGGTACCCAAGAGTGTGGTGGCAGGTCAACTTTAGACATCCTTAGAGGAAACAGATTTTCTGACTTATTTCAGTCTGGTTACTGGTTAAGTCATGATACTGAAAACAAGCTTGCTCCAGCCCCTATTTGACACCCTTCAGATAGTTAAACAGTGCTATCATATCACCTCTTAACCTTCTCTTCTCTAGGCAAAACATACTCAGCTCCCTAAGTCTCTCCTCACAGGGCATGGTTTCCAGTCTTTTCAATGCAGAAACTCACAATCAAAGCCCTCATGACAGATGGCCATCCAACCTCTGTTTAAAAACCTCCGAAGAAGGAGACTCCACACTGTGTTCCACTGTCAAACACTTCTTACCAGCAGGAAGTTCTTCCTAGTGTTTAGGTGGAATCTCTTTTCCTGTAACTTGAATCCATTGCTCCATGTTTTAGCCTCTGGAGTAGCTGAAAACAAGCTTGCTCCATCCTCAGCACCCCTTCAAATACTTAAATAGGACTATCATATCACCTCTTAACCATCTCTTCTCCATGCTAAACATCCTCAGTTCCCTAAGTGCCTTTGCAGACTGCCAGAAATAGTGCAAATTGAGTCCACTTTAAATTGAGGCACTGCCCTGGCTCAGTGCTAGGGAATTATGGGAACTGTAATTTATTGTGGCACCAGAGCTCTCTGACAGAGAAGGCTCAATGTCTTAGAAAAAAAAATACAATTCCCATGATTCCCTAGCACTGAGCCAGGGCAGTGCCTCAATTTAAAGTGGACTCAATTTGCACTATTTCTGGCAATCTGCAAAGGCCCTAAGTCTCTCCTCATAAGGCCCTTCCAGACCCTTCACCATTTTGGTTGCCCTCTTCTGACACGATCCAGCTTGTCAACATCCTTTTTGAACTGTGGTGCCTAGAACTGGACACAGTATTTCAGGTGATGCCTGACCAAAGCAGAATGGTTGTAATATGACTACATTCTTGACCAGAACAAGACTATGGGGGGAAGCAGACAGGCAGCTGTGGGCCGACCCGGGAAGCTGTGCCGCGGGGCCGTGGTATCCGCACACTTTGGCCCCACGGTGCAGCTTCGCCGCCCCTGCAAGGAGCGCTAAAATAGCACTCCTTCCACAAGTCGCCGAAGGTGCACCGCAAAAGGCTGAAGGCGCACCTTCGGCAACTCTTCCGCCGCAGCGTGTGCAAACGCTGCAGCAGGAAGGCATTGTCGGAGCCCCGGCCGTGCAGAGGGGCCAGCACTCCGACGATGCCTTCAGGAAGGGGTTGGGGTGCCCACCGTGTGGCTGCCCCTCCCCTTCCTTGCCCCCAAAAGGGCCCTTTTAGCCGTCTGCTTCCCTCCATAGAAACCATACCATACCATTGACAAAGGAGTTCCATTAGCTATCATAGCTATCAATATGCTCTATTTTTCTAGATTGAAGATGCTACTGATAATATTCAAAGTCCTAAATTCCATCTGACCTTGATGCTTGATGGGACTACATTTCACTGTATATACACTGAGAACTATTGGAGGGGCCCTCATCTGTATCCCCACCAATGGAGAGAAGACACTGTGGGAGGATGGGAGCAAGGGTCTTCTTTGCTGTGGTGCTAATCATGTGTGTGAAAGAGATACAGAAGAGTGGAGAAAGAGACAATGAAATGCTTCTAAGTGTTTATTATATCACAGACCTGGACATACTTTACTTAGAATCATAGAATCAAAGAGTTAGAAGAGACCACAAGGGCCACCCAGTTCAACCAGCTCCCATGAAGGAATGCACAAACAAAGCACTCTCAACAGATAGCCATCCAGCCTTTGTTTAAAAAAAAACCCAAAAGGAGATTCCACCACTCCGAGTGTGTTCCACTGTCAAATAGTTGTTACTGTCAGGAAGTTCCTCCTAATGTTTAGGGGGAAATCTCTTTTAAGATGCCATTTTGAATTTTGATCCTCTCCTCTGGGGTATTAGCTATCCCTCCTAATTTTGTGTCATCTCCAAATTTAATAAGCATGCTTTCTATTCCTTCATCCAAGTCACTGATAAAGACGTTGAACAGCATTGGGCCCAGGACAGAACCCTGTAGCACACCCCTGGTCACTTCTCTCCAAGATGAAGAGGAGCCATTGCTGAACACCTTTTATGTTCTGCTCATCAACCAATTACAAATCCACCTAACAGTTGTATTCTCTAGCCCACATTTTACTAGCTTGTTTGCAAAAATATCATGGGAACCTTGCGAAAAGCCTTACTGAAATTAAGATATGCTATGTCTACCACATTCCCTTCATCTACCAAACTGGTTATTATATCAAAAAAAGAGATGAGATTGGTCTGGCATGACTTGTTTTTGAGAAACCCATGTTGACTTTTAGTATGGCATTCCTTTTTAAATGTTTACAAACACTCTGTTTAATGAGCTGTTCTAGAATCTTTCCTGGTATTGATGTCAGACTAACTGGCCGATAATTGTTGGGATCCTCTTTTTTCTCTTTTCTGAAAATGGGAACTGAGGGCCTTTACAGACTGCCAGAAATAATGCAGCTTGAGGCCACTTTAACTGTCCTGGCTCAGTGCTAGGGAATCATGGGAATTGTATTTTTTTCTGGGACAGTGAGCCTTCTCTGTCAGAACGCTCTGGTGCCACAATAAACTACAGTTCCCATGATTCCCTAGCACTGAGCCAGGGCAGCTAAAGCAGACTCAAGCTGCATTATTTCTGGCAATCTGTAAAGGCCCAATATTTGCCCTTGTCCAGTCTTCTGGGACTTCTCCTGTTCTCCAGGAGTTCTCAAAGATTATTGCCAAGGCTCCAATATGACATTTGCCGATTCTTTTAATACCCTTGGATGCAGTTCATCTGGTCCTGGAGTCTAATATTAATTAGATTAACCTGGTATTTCCATACTGCCTCTTTACTTATTCCATGTTGCATTTCCCCTATTGTCTCCTTTGCTCCATTTTCCTCAGTTTGAGAACTCTCTTCATTTTTTGAGAAGACATAGGCAAAGAAGGTGTTTAGTAGTTCTGCCTTTTTTCTGTTCCCATTCTTCTCTGCACCGTTTCCTTCTTTCTTTTGCTATGGACATACCAAAAAAACAACAACCCCATTTAATGTTCTTAATCTCTCTAGCAAGCCTGAACTCATTCTTTGCTTTAGCTTTTCTGATTTTACCCCTACAGGTTCTAGCAATTTGACTGAATTCCTCTTTGGTGATTTCCCCCTTTTCCCATTTCTTATATATCTCCCATTTAAAACTTACAGGGGAAGCAGATGAGAGCGTCCAAGACGCCCTGCGACGGTGCACCATGGGACTGGAGCAGTCGCACCGTGGTGCACCGTTGGTGCCTCTGAAAGGAGCGCAAAAATAGCGCTCCTTTCAGAAGTCAGTGAAAGTGCACCCTAAAAGCGTCGGGTGCACTTTCACTGACTTTTCCGCCGCAGCGCATGCGGTTGCTGCGGCGGGGGGTTGTCCCCGGAGCGCTGGACGTGGGGAGGGCCGGCGGCTCTGAGGACGACCTCGGGAAGAGGAAGGGGCGCCGCGCGTGCGGCTGCCCCTCCTCTTCCTTGCCTTGGAGACAGCTCAATAAGCCATCTGCCGAGGCCCTTAGTTCAGTTGAAAGTTCTTTAGGGCCTCTGCAGACCAGCCCAAAGGGCTGGCCTGGAGGTAGAGTTGGGGCGGGGCAGCCACACGCTGGCCTCCCCAACCCCACGCTGACATTGTTCTGATGCCGTGTGCCATTATGACATCTGTCCCTTCTGACACACTGTGCCAAAAAGGGTGAAGAAGAGCTGTGCACCGGCTCTTAGGGTGGCATTTTGCCACTTTTTGGGGAGTGGTAAAAGGGAGGATCAGGGTTGCAGCATGGGGTTGCCGTGGCCCCAATCCACTACTTCCTGGGACAGCCCAGAGCCGCCCGTCTGCAGAGGCCCTAAGTCATCCATCCAAGTTTCTTGAGACACCTCCCATTTTTCCTCCATGTTTGAACAGTTTGATATTGTGTCTTCATTTTGAGAAAACTTCCATCCATCCTGAACTCCCTTCCTTTTTAGTATTCCTGATCATGGGATCACCCCCAGTATTTCCCTGGGGGCCTCGGCAGACGGAGGCCCCGGAGACGCCGTGGGTCGGAGCGCCGGCGGAGCTCAGCCTCCGCACCACGGCGCTCCTGCGGCGAATCTAAAAGGAGCTCCAAATTGGCGCTCCTTTTAGATTTCAGGGAAAGTGCGCCCTAAAAGCGGCGGGCGCACTTTCCCTGACTTATCCTCCGCAGTGCGTCCGGTCGCTGCGGAGGGAGGTTGCCCTGGAAGCGCCGGCCGTGCGGAGGGCCGGCAGCTTCCAGGGCGACCTCAGGAAGAGGAAGGGACGCCGCGCGTGCGGCTGCCCCTCCTCTTCCGGGTCTCGGAGACGGCCCTATTAGCCGTCTGCCGAGGCCCTAAGTTTACTGAAATCAGCTATATTAAAGTTTAGAATGCTTGTCTGACTAAGCCTGGCTTCTCCTTTCCACTGCATAATGAATTACAGGAGAATATGATCACTCCCACCTAAAGATCCCACCATTTGCACCCCATTTACCAGGTCATTCCTGTTGGTTAGGATCATATCTAAAATACCTGATCCCCTTGTTGCCTCCTCCACTTTTTGGACAAAGAAATTGTCTTCGAGGCAAGTTAGGAATTTGCTAGACTTTGAAATATTGGCTGACTTTGACTTCCAGCAAATATCAGGATAGTTGAAGCCACCCATCACTACTACATCTCTCCTTTCTGAGTGTGTGGTCATCTGTTCTTGAACAGCATCATCCAATTCCTCAGTCTGACTGTAGTTGACTCCCACTATAACATCCCTGTTGTTTCCTTCCCCTTTAATTTTTATGCAGATGCTCTCCACCTGATTTCCAGGATTTAAGTCCTGGATCTCTTCACAGGTGTAGACACCCCTGATATATAATGCTATTCCTTCTCTTTTCCTGTTTGGTCTATTTCTCTTAAAAAGGTTGTGCCCCTCTAATTCTATATTCCAATCATGAGACTCATCCCACCAGGTTTCAGTGATGCCTATTATATCATATTTGCTTTGTTGTGCTAGGAATTCAGGTTCATTTAATTTCCCATGCTCTGTGCATTAGTGTAGAGACATTTAAGACTATGAGTCCTTCCTCCTAGCTGTCTGTGTAAAGTTTTTCCCCTCCCTCTGTTGAGTCCTTGTATTATTTGTCTTGCTCCCTGTATAACACTTTGACTATCATCTCCAGCCCTTGATGCACTCCTGCCTTCCAAAATACTGTCCCCCTCCCCCACATAACTCAAAGCCCTCCTGATAACAATTTTGAGACTATTGGCAAAAATGTTTCTGCTAACTGGTGTGAAGTGCAACATATCCCTTGTCAGAAGTCCCCCCTCATGGCACCACAGCCCATGATCCAAGAATCAAAATTGTTCTTGGTGGCATCATCTGTGGAGCCAGTTGTTCACATTTGCTATTTTCCTTTTCCTTCCTGGTCCATGCCTTTCAACTGGGAGAAGAGATGAAATGACAACCTATGCATCCATCTCTTTCAGCTTCCTACCCAAAGTTTCTGATATTCTGAAGGCTGTACCTTGTGGGTATGATTGGTTTCCACATGGACCAAAAGAAAGGGGTAATAGTCAGTAGGCTTGATAATTTTTGTCAGCCTCACAGTAATATCATGGATTTTTGCCCCAGGGAGACAACACATCTCCTGAGACACATTGTTAGGCCCAGATATCATTGCTTCTGTACCTCTCAGCAAGGAGTCCCCACCCTCATAATCTCTGATAAGGAAGAGAGCTTCAAAAATCGATTCTGTAGCTGCAAGCTCCCAGAATGATCCCTGGTTTCCCTACTTTTATGTGTGACATTCCTCCAGTTGTCCACCTCCTGTGTATGTGAAGTGACCTCCTCCCCTGCAACTTCCTCTGTGTGTTCCCTGTCCAAGATTGGCTGTTCCATTGTGTCCAGGAAAATCTCTTGCTCCCTAATATTCTAAAGTGCAGCTACCCAGGCCTCCAGCTGCTGCAGGTAAAGTTCTCTACATCAACATCAAAGGCAAGAACAGAAACATCCCACAACTGTTACAGGTTGCTGCAACAGCTCCCTCAGTGTTCATATTGAGAAGTCTTAAGAAAGCACTGTCCCCCATTAAACACCCACATCAAGGACCCCTGTTGGCCTGGCCTTTTCTCCAAGCTCTGTCAGCAAGCTCAATCAGCTGGGGCTATAGCTGTATAGAGAGCTCCTGGCTGCTAGTTCATTCTCTAGGTAAGTCTCTGACACACTTCCTCTGTACAACCCCCACCCCCCGAAGCTTCACTCAAAATGGCCACCAATAACAGCTGTGTTGGGATATGCAGACAAGCGGGATCTAACATACACACATGCAGAGTTGAAGCACGTTGGCAGGAATGCCCAGAAGATGGTCTTCTGTGAAGAAACTTGTTCCAGATGGCACAGGGAAAATTCTCCTACTCACAGGCTGCTGCTTTCAGTTTGGAGAAAGGAATTGTTGGACAGCGAGACTTCACTCAATGAGGGCTTTAATCTTGCAAATATTTACCAAGATACATAGAGCACCAGACATCTGTCTCGAATACTCACAGCTATAGAGACTAACAATGCTTTGCCAACCACCAACCACAACTAACCAACAACGGAGATTCTGACTCTCTCCCATATAGAGATGGTCTTCTTAAGGACATGTGACAGCCATGCACTAACCTGGCTGGTTTCATCCCCAGTGCCTTTTGCATCAGGCCTCCCATGATGCATAACTGGCTGGTCTCATCTACTGTACATGTTGCATGAGGCATCCCGTTATGCACAGTTTGCCAAATGCTGATTCATGCACTTCCCACTTGAACTGTAGTAACCCTGTTACCATTGCTTCAGTTCCTTTCAGTGGCCATATCCATATCATTTTCCAGATCAGGGTGCCACATGGTCTTGACAAGCTTTTCTTCTTGGCAGAGACAAATCTGTATAATCCAAATTATAATCCAATTTAGTCCAATCTTTATAATCCAAATTTATAATCAATCAATCAATCAATAATTCATTACTGCTTAGACCAGAGGCCATTTGCATACCAAGTGTTAAAATACAATACAACATGTAAAACAGTGTAATAAAAGTACAGCATAAAGTAAATTACATAATAATCTTTCATGTAAAAGATTTAAAATTCAGTTTGGTTAAAATATAGACAATAAAACTATAATTAAATGAGCGCATCCCCAGAGCAAGCAACAGCTATATCGACAATATATCTAGACTGCATCTTCATTGGTGTCAGGGCAAAAAGAGAAACTTTATGAGTTACCATAGAGTCAGTATCAGGTAGGAAATTTTAAAAAAAATTCTGAAAAAGTGTTAGAATCCAAATGAGACAGAATAGATCCCAGATCTATTCTGGTTCTCAGTTCAGAATACAATGAACAAGAAAACAAATAGTGAGGTAAATCTTCAATTTCTGGGGGCCCACAGATGCATAGGCCAAAGGGGTGTGCGAATATCTGCCACAGTCACAGCTGTAGGCATGCTCTGGAAATGAAGGGATAATAGTTCTTGGCTTCCATTTCAGTCTAGGAGAGATGCTGGGAAAGCAGAGTAGCTAATAGTAAATCAGGGGGAAGAAATGATAATGCAAGAGGGCAGTTTAGAGTTTCCCAAAGCAAGGCAAATGAGAAGTAAGCAATGCTGCACAGCAATGAGATGCAACAGTCAACTTTAAAAAAGCATGGCATTCCAGGCAAGACACAGTGGAAGAATTAAAATTCAAAATAAAAGACTAAAAAAAGAGTAAAAAGTAAACAAAAGATAATGGAGCTAGTTAAAACACTACCTATCATGCTGGCACCACCTTGCTTCCCAAAAAATTTATAATCGAAATATATAATCCGAATTTAAACTGTTCAAATTTGTAGAGTTATCATGAAGGTGGTTTGGATTTCAGACGAGAGGTTAAAGAGACTGTATAATGATCATTTTAAATAATGATTGCAGTAGTGTAAAAGATAAGATATATTCTCATGGAGAAATTGAATGGAAGATAAAGATATATAGTACGATGAAGTGAATAGAAGAGAAGTAACTGAAGACATTTATGTTATAGAAGATACCAAGATTTAAAGGACGAGGAAGGTTTTTTTATGTTTTGTTTTAGTTATATATTTTTCCCTTTTTTCTTTCTCTTTTTCTTTGATGTTTTTATGTTATTTGATGTTATTATTTTTTATTTGTTTTTTTCTTCTTATTTTGTATGTATGTTTTTAGTATATATATGTGTGTATATGTATCTATATATGTTAAGTTTGTTTTTTTAACTAATAAAATTTATTAAATATTAAAAAAACCTGTTCAAATGTGAAGGCTCCTTAAAATCTTTCTAAGAAGCCCTTTCTAAGGAGCCCTGGTGGTGCAGTGGTTAAATGACTGTACTGCAGCCACTCACTCATAAACCACAAGGTTGCAAGTTCAATACTAGCCAGGGCTCAGGCTTGACTCAGGCTTGCATTCTTCCGAGGTCACTAAAACGAGTACCCAGCTGTTGGGGGGCAATGAGCTTACAGTTGTAAACCACTTAGACACCGCATATGTATGAAGCAGTATATAAATGAAGCTGCTTTGCTTTTGCTTTTGCTTTGATCTCTCTCAATTTTGCTCTCAGTTTTTTTGGCTTTCTCCTTTTTTTGTCCTAATGGTTTTCCATCTTCATATTCCATGTGCTGGTACACTCTCTCAGCTTTATCACCAGAAATTCTTATTGAATGTTTTCTCTGTCCTCTTTCTTCTAGCTTTTCCTTTCCAACCTTTCTGGCTTGTCCTTGTTCTTCATCTCGGTCTATAGGGCACTACTTTGATTCTTTCACCTGTGTAACTTTCCGTCTTCACTTTTCTCTGTATCTACTGCAGCTTTACATTAAGCCGCCATTTCATCTAATGTCCCTGTCCTTGTTTCTTCTTCTGCATTGTTACTTTAGTGTTGCTGCTAGTACATTGATGTATTGTTTTTTCATGCTTATCTGCATTTACTTCAAATAAGTTTTTAGAAGTCTATTTACTTTTTTTCCTTTTCTCCTCTGTTCACCTGTTTCTGTTCACTTCTTCATTGCTCTCCTGCTCCCCTCCTTATTCTGTCTCTTCCCTCCACTTATTTTTTATCCTCTTTGTTTTGTAGGAATCACTTATTCTTAAACTTATAAGATTGTAGATTATTTTTGTTGAGGTCTAAGCTCTTGACTTGTTTAGAGTGATTAGTCACTATCATCCTAAATGGTTAAAAAGAGTATAGGGTGACACTGATGCTGGAAAGTGGTTTCCCAAGCTGCAGACATATGGTTGTGGTCCATGACTGAGTTCTCTAAATTGTAGAAAGTCCATTGCTAGGACTGGTACTGGATCCCCATGAGTCCCCTCTGGGTCCTCTTTACCAAGGAGACAAATTGGAATTACACCAGATGTCTGCTGCTCTCCAGCACTAGTGATTGTGCCAGACAGCTAGAAGAATTATTATTAATTGAAGAATTATTATGAGATCTTCATATGTTGCTCATCTCCCTTCCAATATCACTTCCTTCCAGAACGGAATACACCTGCATAATTTTGGTTTCCTTATCATCCATGCTTTTAGTAGGGATTTTCTGATGTAGCAATTTTCAAACTCTCTATTTACTTTTAGTTTATCATAAAATAAGTACACATGCCAATCATATCTGATATCTACCCTCTCTATGTTCTCATTGAGGTTAAGGACCCTCCACTTCAGTGTCAGTATAAATACCCAGCAGCAGCTGAGGAAGGAATTGGCAAAACAACTGAGGGATTGCTAAAATGGGAAGTAATCACACCAATGCAGTCCATTTGCAATACTCTCTTGTGGCCTGGCCTTATGGCCAACTGGTGTCAAGTGGTGCATGATGGTAAACTTCAGGGCTTTTAATGATGTTACACCCACCATGGCCACTCCAGTCATGAAATAAAACAAAACTTTTAACAGCAATTGCAGCTGGTGCTAAATGTTATAACCTAGTGGATCTAGCCAATGCTTTCCACTAGATCCATTTACATAAGAGGGGCTACTATCAATTCACTTTCTCATTTCATGACAACCAATATACTTTCCACTGTAACTCCCAAGGATTTCACTCCAGTATATGCCATTCACACGTGGTCAAAATGTGGGATTGCCTGAGGCTAGAGTCTCATGCCCATGTTCTACCCCATATGGATTACTTACTGATCCACTTTGACTCAGAGGAAAAGATGATCAGAATCACAAAGGAAGTTTTAGACCTCATTAGAAAGGTTCAAAACAAACTGTGAGAAGGCTCAGTAGGTGCAGGCCCAGGTCAAGTACCTGGGATTGTGTTTCAAAGCCAAATCCACACCCTTGACACTTAGAGCAGTGTCTACTAGAGAGCCATGTTCCATGCCCCACCAGTAGAGACCATCAGTCAACTTCCTACCTCCATGGATATAGCTTTTTTGAGAGGTTTGCTCTTAAAACCTCTTAATTTTTGTAATTTTTCCTGGGACTTTATTGAGTCCTTTGCCACCAAAGTTTGACCATTATACCCTGCTAAAGAGGGACACCTCCTGAGGGTGGGGACTGGCTCAGCAACAGGCTTTCACCACTCTTAAGAGAGACCTTGCTCACATCTCTGTGCTTGCATACCCCGATCTCAAAAAAGTGTTCTTTATTCAATTGGCTACACCTGACAGCAGCACTGGTGCAGTCCTTTCCCAATATCAAACAGGCACTCAAAGAGTCATTGCATATGCCTCCCAAAATCTGTCTTGTGTAGAACATAACTTCAGCCTGTGTGAAAGAGTTTGCCAGGGAGATTTGCCAGAGAGTTTGCCAGGGCTGAGGCTCGACTCAGGCTCGACTCAGGCCTGCATCTTTCCGAGGTTGCTAAAATGAGTACCCAGCTTGTTGGGGGGCAATCAGCTCACAGTTGTAAACCACTTAGACACCCCATGGCGTGGTATGAAGTGGTATATAAATAAAGCTGCTTTGCTTTGCTTTGCTTTGCTTTTGCCTTGCTCTGGTGTGGGCTGTCACACATTGGGAGCTCATTATACGTGAAGCCTGAGTGATTGTGCAAAGCCCTCACACACCCTTAAAATTTATTCTGTCTGGCAAGGTTCAAAATGGCCAGGTTCAAAATTTAAGAATCGCAAAATGGCAATTGAATTATTAAAACATGGAGTTGATTACCAAAGACAGCCTATGAGCTTCCTGATCCATATGGTCTCATTATGACTGGAGAATGGGCGTCCCTCTAAAAGAGGCAATGCTCCAAGGCTCTGTCTGCTGGTTTTGTGATGGAGCTTCCCAACATCTGAATGGTGTCCCCAAGATTGGCTATAGTGCAGTCTGCATAACAGATGCATATACTTTAAAGGGAAAAGTATGCCCTCACTTGAGCCAAGCTGCCAAGGTAGAAGCCATCCATGCTGTGGTAGAGTTCAAACCTTTGGATTGCCCTTTAGCCATCTACACTGATTCAGATTGGATGGCTAAGGCAGCTACACCTTGGCTCTCTATTTTACTGGCCAATTATTGGAAAACTTCTGATGGCAAGCTGGTAATGTACATTGATAAATGGCTTTGTGTGGCAAATTTAATAAAAGAAAGAACTGCACCAATCTGGATCACCCACATAAAAGAACCCAAAAAATCCAATGACGAAGCTGGGATGTGGAACAACTAAATCAACACCTTTGCAAAAGAGGCAGCTCTGCAGTCAGAAGAGGAAATTCCCAAGGATCTCATCAATATCAATCCCAAACAACCACTATTCCCTCCAACCCTGGATTTAGCACAACTGCAAAAGGGAGATCCCAAAATTGAAAAATTAGCAGAGGCAAGGAACCAGACCCAACTGGGAAATTTTGAGTTGACTAAAAAGAGGGAATCTTTGGGGCCATTTATAAGGCGAATCATGAATTAAAGTTTATTTGTCTGTGTCTTTGGAGCCATTTATAAGGAGAATCACATGATTTCAAATTTATTTGTCTGTAGCACAATGTCCATTACAAAATATTACAAAAGCGCTGCAGGAAAATTATAATAATACAACCAGAATGCTTACAAGAAAAGTATATACAAAATATGAGGGCAATACAGGAATTAAATCAATTAAAATTACAGGGAAAATGCCAGGGCATCAATAGGGCTACAACAACTGGTCTCCTTTACAATCTACTGCTGATGTTTTTAGAAATTTGCAGCAGGTCTTTTGGGCTACTACTGTGAAGGTGGCCACCTTAAGTGTAATAGACTTGGTGTGGTTTGCCAACAGATCACAAATAATATCAGGCAACGTCCAACTTGCTCTCACTTTCAAAAGGTCTCCCAGGAAATGGTTCCTGGGGTCCCTATACAGTGGGCAATATAAAAGATAATGCACTAGGTCTTCCACCTTCCCAGAACCACAAAAACATAAATGTTGTATGTAAGGGATCTTTTTGTACCTTCCCTTTAAATGAGCTGCAGACATTGTCTGAAAACAGAGAGCAGTAAAGGCTTTTCTCAGGGCAGCGAAAATTAAGTCTTACAAATACTATATATAGAGATTTTGTAGCACCTTTGAGACTAAAAAAAGAGATTAATTATTATTAATACTACAGACTAACATGGCTAGATCTTTAAATTCTACCACTATAGAAAGCACCCCATTTAGCTGAATTAAGTGGAAAATCCATTAACCTCTTCAAGAAACTTGCCCAGATACAGATAGATATCTTGTTTTTCAACAAGTGCAAGCAATAGGATGTCATTCCTGGGATATGGGGATCCCTTTGAAAAACTATGTATCACATAGAGCTCATGGGTTCTACTCATGCTGACTGGTTCTGCAGTAGCCAACATTCCTTTTCAGTTTTCTTCAGTTAAACTCCTGCACTCCTGTCTCTCCCTGGCTTCCACTCCACCATAAGCATCTGAAGAAATAGACTAAAGTCTACGAAAGCTAATGCTACAAACATCTTTTTTCCCCAGTTAGTATCAAAGGTGCTACAAAACCTCTCTATATATTACTTCTACAGGCTAACACAGCTATATCTTTAAATTCTTAGAAATACTGTTGGAAATATTGTTCTCTCTTTATAAGGCTGTACCATGGAGAGAACACTTGCTTTTGGCTGGCAAGCATATTTTCAGAGGAATCCATCTCAAAATTCAATCTCTCATAGAGATAAAAACAAATTAGGAGGAACAGCTAATACTTCTAGAAGACAGGATGAAAATTCAAAATGAACTTAATAAGATTAGAAAGCTTTGTCAAAGCTAACAAAATGAATTTTAACACAGAGAAATGTAAAGTACACTTAGGACAAAAAAAAATGAAATGCATAGATATAGGATGGGGGACACCTGGCTTAATGAGACTACATGTGAAAGGGATCTAGGAGTACTAGTAGACAACAAGTTGAACATGGGTCACCAGTGTGATGCCACAGCTAAAAAGGCTAATGCAATTTTAGGCTGCATTAATAGAAGTATAGTATCTAGATCAAGGGAAGTAATAGTGCCACTCTATTCTGCTTTGGTCAGGCCCCAACTGGAATACTGTGTCCAGTTCTGGACACCACAATTCAAAAAGGATGTTGAGAAACTGGAGCGTGTCCAGAGAAGAGGATCCAAAATGGTGAAGGGTCTGGAAACCATGTCCTATGAGGGAACTGGGTATATTTAGCCTGGAGAAGAGACAGTTAATAGGGGATACGATAGTCCTCTTTAAATATTTAAAGAGATGTCATATTGAGGAGGGAGCTAGCTTGGTTTCTACTGCCTCGGAGAACAGGACTCAGAACAACAGATGTAAGCTACAGGAAAAAAGATTCCACCTCAACATTAGGAGGCACTTCCTGACAGTGAGAGCTGTTTGACAATGGAACCCACTCCCTTGGAGTATGGTGGAGTCTCTTTCTTTGGAGATATTTAAACAGAGGCTAGATGGCCATCTGTCAGGGATGCTTTTATTTTGAGTTCCTGCATGGCAGAGGGTTGGATTAGATGGCCCTAATGGTCTCTTGAAACTCTATGATTGTATGATTTGTCTTATGAGTGATAGAGGTTTGGACATTTTCAAAATAGGAAAGGGACAATGAAGTCCAAAAGTGGGCCCATCCACCCTTAGCAAGTTGCTCAGTAAAGCACCGTTTTTCTAAATTATAATCATCTAAGCTCATCAATCTTTTCCCATAAAGTATAACTGCTTTGTGGATTCTAGCCTTAATAGAAGGGAGATCCACTTCCAACCTTAGCAATGAAGAGGGTACTCCCAGAGGAAGAGCTAACAATTCTTTCAGGAATTTGTTCTGGGTGATTTCAGATGCTGCAACATGGACCTGTCCCCATAGTTCTGCTCTATAGAGTAATTGGGCAGGACTTTGGACGTAAAGATTTTTAGAATGGGGCCTACCAGGAAACCTCCATTAACTCTTCCAAAGGTTAGTATTGCTTTTGCTGTCCTCCAAGCTAACAGTTTTGCTGCCTCTAAATTGCATTTCCAATTTCCATTATAGGAAAAATGTACCCCCGGGTATTTGAAATTATAACATTTCTCGATAAGGAAACCATCTAAGTACCATTTGTGGGGGAGCTTACTTTTAGGGGAAAAAACTACTTTAGTTTTGGAATGGTTAATAGCCAAATTCTTTTGATTGTAAACTTTGCCTAGTTTTCAGAGTAGTCTCCTCAGACCTATCTGAGTGATAGATAAGAGAGCCATGTCATCAGCATATAACAACATTTGGATTTTTCTGTTTCCAACAGAAAACAATCTGCAGAGCTCAAATTAGAAACAAAATTGTTCACCTAGGAGTTAAACATAAAAGGGGCCAACAGGCAACCCGGCTTGACACCTCTTTGATTTTTGACTTTACAAGAGAGAGTACCTGATAAACCAACACTCACTCTTAAGTCACTGTGTGAATACAATTGTCTCAATAAAAACAACAAACATTGTTCTATGTTTGTGAGTGACAATTTCCCCCCCCCAATTGCTGTTTGTCTATTGTAATAGCTAAGAGAGCATGTGATTATGTTCTTGTGCGGCTGGAAAAGAGTTATTGTGGGTCGGAGAGAAGAGCCTGGCTCCCCCATTCAGGTTTTTCTGTTCCAAAACTTAGACTGTCCCCAAAACCACCTTGGATGAACTTAGGTAGGCGAAGTGAGGAGACATCCTCATCTGAGATTGCAATCCCTAGTGCAAGGTTGGCAGAGTTAGCAAGGGCGAGGTGGCCCAGTGCAGCTAACTGAAGTTTTTCAAACTCACAGCAAGGGTCTAGCTGGGACCCCAAGGGATAGTGTTTGCCAGGAGCCTATGTCGGGAGGTCAACCGAGTAGGAAGACAACACTTGAACTTCTCAGCGAATGGTTAGGAGGAGGAACTAACTGACCCTTGGCTGGGGTCTGGCACAGGTTGTCTGTGGCACTAGCTGCAGTAGTGACATGCAACCCCCAACCCACAAGTTCACTGGAGGCATGGGAGTGGTCCGTAGGTCCAGAATCCAGCTATCAAGGACAGGAGTGTCCCAGTGGGGCTAGCAAGAGCAAGTTCGAGCTGGTAAGGGCGGGAGTGTCCTAGTGTGGCCAGCCAGAGAATAGAATCCAGCTAGTAAGGACAGGTGTGTCCTAGTGGAACAAGCAAATGTAAGTTCAAGCTGGTAGTAAGGATGGGAGTGTCCTAGTGTGGCCAGCCAGAAAATAGGATCCAGCTAGTAAGGACAGGAGTGTCCTAGTGGGGCTAGCACAGTTAGGGAAATCCAGCTGGTAAGGACGGGAGTGTCCTAGTGGGGCCAGCACAGTCAAGATTAGATAGAAGGAGAAAGAGTAAGGCGAGGAAATGGAAGTCACCAAGTTATTTAAAGAATAGCAGGTCCAGGACAGGCTTCAGAAATGGGTCACCAAAAAGGGGCCCAATCCATGGGTATCTGGAGGGTTCCTCATGGAAGATCCATTTTTGACCTTACTGGAGGCCTATAGCCTCAGGACAGAAAAGAAGGGGCTGAAGAGCATCCCCAAAGCAGAAAAAGATAGGCTGGCATCATGAGGAATCTGGACCCTAGCCCATTATGCAGTAGAGGAATATAAAAAGTACCAATTAGAAGCAGAAGTTTCAAGATGACAAATTGGCGATCTGGTTACCCAAATTCAAGATAAGGTAACTGAAAATACTCTCCTCACCAGGACAGTAAATGAGACTAGCCAAAAGGCCAATAGGGTTGAGAAAGAGAACGCTGCCCTGAAATTGAGTGTAGCAGAATTAGAGCACAAATTCTCTAGAGGCAAAACAAGCTGTGGACTTCATATTGGCACAGAAAACAGAAGTAGCAGCCCAAGCCGTCCACACCATGTGTGAGGCCAAAATCAGGGAATTAGAGAATAGAATAAATTTGAAGAGTGCTTTAGTGGCCACAGTACAGCCAAGCATTTTAGAGTTGGCCACACAAGCGAATATCCTCCAGTAGAGTCCCCCATCAGTAGAGGAATGGTGTCAGAACCTGGCCTCAGGTTCTGCTAGAATAGTGTTGGGGATGATGGATAATGAGAAGATGCTGGAAGGTGCTGGAAGGTCTGGGGGGATGGGATGTGTGCAGCTGCTAGGTTGTTTTGATAATGGGCTCTTTGGAATGTTGAGAACTGAAAGGGAGGATGGTACTCCTTGGAGCCATTGGTAAGGGATGAGCTAAGGTGGGGGCGAAGGAGCTGGGGAAACGAAACTGTGGGAATTGTAGGTGGAGATGGGTTTGCCAGTGGGTGGAGTGAAGATTTCAGTGGGTTTAATTAGGTGCTGCAATGTTGGGGGGGCAGTTCTGGCTTAAACGCAGTGCTGTGAAATACTGACTTTGTGTATTCAATAAACTCCTAATTGCTGCTATTGGCTGGTTTACTGATATCACAGAGTTCTGATTTTGCTGAACCTGACAGTAAGCCATAACTCCTGTAAGCCTGGGGCAATGCATTTGAGCCAGGCTGAACATGCTCTAACCCAGACAGAGGAGGCTGGCACTCAGCCGGCTGCAGGGCCTGACGAGGCTAAGGAGAGACCTCTGATGGAAGGGGCAAGGCCCAAGGAGTGGGAATGGACATTGGAAGAAACTCCAGTTAGTACTGGGGAAGACAAGTGGTTTCCACCGAGGGCCCCTTCCCAGGGGTGAGCGCGCGAGTGCCGGAGGGCTGGAAGATTCTCAGCTTGGGATGTCAGCATGGGCAATCCTGTAGAAAAACCAGGATTCCTCAGAGGACGAGGAGGAGGTGCATGGAGAAATTAAAGAGATGCAAGGAAGACTGGACGAACTGACGCAAAATGTCAGAGAGATGATGAACCTGATCTGAGGGGACAAGGCGAGAGCAGTCGCAGCAAGGAGGGAAGCACCCCAGCCACCACCGGCTCCAGCGGCTCAGGTGAGAGGTCCCTCAGTAGCACCCATGCCTCTGGTGGTGAGATTCCAAGACCCAGCAGCTAGGAAAATGGGGGTGAAGTTTAATGGTCAACCCCAGGGACTCCCTCATTTCTTAACCATGGTGGCCCGTCATATGTATGAATGGGGCCACTCTTTTGCCACAGAAGCTTCTAAAGTCAGATGCGTGGCAGCACATTTAGAGGGAGAAGCTGCGGACTGGGTAGTACAGTTATACAACAATGGAGCCACTGAGCTGCAGAATTTACAAGAGTTTATGGTGGCTCTTAGATCAAGATTTGAAGACCCAATGAGAGCCGAGAAGGCTAGAGCTAAAATAACTACCCTGATGCAAGAGCCAAGGTCTGTGGCCGAATATGCAATGGAATATCGTAGTCTAGCAGCCATGATACCAGATTGACCAGAATCTACTAGGATCCAATATTTCAGAGATGGCCTTTCGCCCAGAAATTCTCGAGTGTGAGATAAATAGAAGAAATCCCACTACGCTGAGAGGGTGGATTCTATTAGCAGGAGAAGCAGAAATGGCCTGCGAGACAGTTAGACTCGCCAAGCAGAGAGCGGCAGGGGTGCAGGGCCGGGAAGAACCAAAGTCCCCGTGACCACAACTGATGGGGAGAGGCAAACCAGCTGGTGAGACGGAGAAGCAACGCCGTATGAGGCTTGGGCTGTGTCTGCAGTGTGGCAAGAAGGGTCACAAAATTGCCAGCTGTCCAGAGAGGGCTGATGGCAGCGGACCCACTCAAGATAAGACAGCAAAGCAGGGATCATCTGCCCCCAGGGAGAGCCGAGCTGGTGCTCCAGTTAGATTCGGTGGAAAAGCAGGCCAAGTGGCAAAGCCAACGATGGAGGAGATGGGGGAGGTGTGGACAGACAGTGATGAAGAAAGTACAGCACAACCTTCAGGAAACGGATTGAGCCTGGCTTAGGAGGAGGCGGAAGCCAGTCTGTGAGAAGTGAGAGCCGCAGCTGCTTGGTGAGTGGGGGAGTTCCTATAATGATAATAAAAGTGAGACTTTTCCATCCTACAAAAGGGCTCAGTGTGAAGTTAAATGCAGCTCTAGACTCTGGATGCACCAGATGTCTAATTAACCAAGAGATAGTAAAGACTTTGAACATTGAGACCCGGAACCTCACTCAGTCAATCCCCTTTTATCAAATGGATGGCACTTTGCTAGGGGGGCAGGCTATTTCCCAAAGGACAGTCACTTTATGGTTGGGAGTTGCAGAGCACTGGGAAAAAATTAGCCTAATCGTAAGCCCTACTCACAGCCACGATTTAGTTTTGGGAATTGATTGGCTGCAATTTCACAATCCACCTATAGACTGGAAAAACCTTCAGTTGGTGTTTGATGACCCTGTGTGTAGAGAGCATGTTCGAGCCGGGGAAGGGTTAAATAAAGAGGTCACCACGGCAACTATGCAAAAGCAGTCTGAGGGGGGAAAGGGAGAGGGAGGTGGAAAAGCGACGGAGGAAGCCCTCCCAGTCTATCCCCCAGAATATGAGGACTTAAAAAAGGTGTTTCAGGAGAAAGAGAGTGACCAATTGCCACCTCATAGAGAGACTGACTGTGCAATTGAACTGGTGCCTGGGGCAGTGCCCCCCAAACCTAAATTGTATTCTATGACTCCACTGGAAATGAAAACTTTAAAAGAGTTTATAGAAAAAAACCTGGCAAGGGGATTTATTAGATCTTCCACGTCCACGTTTGCAGTGCCGGTGTTTTTCAGGGAGAAGAAAGATGGCTCTCTGCAATTGGTGACTGATTACAAAAACCTCAATGCTATTAGTATCACCAATAAGTACCCCTTGCCATTAATGAAAGATATGTTGGGCAGATTGGCCACTGGCAAGATATTCACCAAGCTGGATCTGAGGGATGCCTACTTCTGAGTACGCATCCGTGAAGGGGATGAATATAAAACGGCTTTTAATTGCCCCTTGGGAGCTTTTGAATATAGAGTTCTGCCCTTTGGACTTTCGGGGGGGCAGTTGTTTTATGTGTTTGGTTAACGAGGTTCTGCACGACTTGCTATTTGAAGGGGTCCTTGTGTACTTGGATGATGTTTTGATATATTCTGAAAATTTGGAATCACATGTTAAATTAGTGTGGGAGGTGTTGAAAAGGCTTCTAGACCATCAATTGTATGTTAAACTGTCCAAATGCCACTTCCACACTAAAGAATTAGACTTTTTGGGATACGGAGTTTCTGTATGCAGCATTGAAATGGACCCTGCTAAAGTGCAAACTGTGATGGAGTGGCCCCCACCACGAACCAGACGGCAAGTACAGAAATTTCCCTAGTTGTTCTCTTGATTTCATTTTAAGTTTCTTTTCCTTGTCTTTTGTTAGTAAATCTCTATATCTTATCCAAGGCTTTTCTCTACTTCTATCAAATAGGGCCTCTTGCGATGATACCCACATCGGTATTTCTTTGTAAAAAAATTTCTTAATTTTTACCAAACTTTCAGCAAAGATCTTCTAATAATATGGTGATTGAAATCTTTATTGTCTTTTAGTTTATTATACCATAAAAAGCCATGTAGTCCAAATCTAATATTATCCTTTTCCAAGTTTAAAGTTCTTTCATCTTTCAAGTTAGTCCATTCCTCTATCCACTCTAGTACGCAGGCTTGATAATATAATTTAATATCAGGTAGTGCACAAACACTTCTTTCTTTACTATCTGTTAGATTTTTCTACCCTATCCTAGCTTTTTTCCCTTCCCATATAAATTTCGTTATCTCTTTTTGCCATTTTTCCAGACACTTCTCATTCGAAATGATCGGTAAGTTTTGAAATAAATAGATAAGCTTAGGGAGAATGTTCATCTTTATAACTGCTATTTTGCCCAGAAAAGAGATGCGGTATTTTGCCCATTTGTCCATATCCTTTTTTATTTCTTTCCAAATATTTTCATAATTGTTTTGGTATAGATCCAGATTTCTTTTAGTTAAGTAAATGCCTAAATATCTTACTTTTTTTCTATCTTAAATTTGGATAATTCTTCTAGTTCTTTTTCTTCTGATTTCTGCAGATTTTTTGTTATAATAGATGTTTTCTCCTGATTGATTTTCAATCCTGAAATTTTTCCATACTCTTAAAATATTTGAATCAATCTTTTTATACTTTGCCTAGGGTTTTCTAGAAAACATACTAAGTCATCTGCATAAGCCTTTATTTTGTAAGAACATCCTTTACATCTTACTCCTTTTATTTCTGGGTCATTTCTTATTTTATCATTAAGTACTTCTGATATCATTATATATATTAAAGGGGACAATGGGCAGCCCTGCCTTGTTCCTTTTTTTTATCTTTATATATTCTTTTTTTCCCTCCATTTATAATTAATTGGGCTTTTTGCTCCTCGTATATTTCTCCTAACCATTTTTCAAAGTTTTCTGCAATATTCATTTCCTTTAATACATCTTTCATAAATAACCAGTTTACGCAATCAAAAGCTTTTTCCGTGTCCAAAAATATTATTGCAAGTTTTTTTTTTCCATTATGTTTTTTGAAGTATTCTATGATGTTTAAAACATTTCTTATATTTTTCTTTATGTGTCTGTTCAGCAAGAAACCATTTTGGTCTTCATGAATTATTTTCTCTAAAATTTCTTTCAGTTTTTCTGCCATTATAGATGTGAGTATTTTATAGTCCACATTTAACAAAGATATGGGTCTATAGTTTTTTTTCTCTTTTTTATCTCTATTTTCTTTTGGAATTAGGGGTAGAAATGCTTCCTTCCAAGTATTTGGTATGCCTTCTTTTGTTATATCATTTAGTGTATCTTTTACCAGTGTTATTAATACTTCTTCCATTTTTTTATTAATATTTTGCGGATAAACCATTTGGCCCTGGCGATTTTCCTATTTTCATTCTTTTTTCTGCTTGGCCAACAGCACCACTGACCTCAAAGGCACTAACAGAAGGAGGCACCACCCCACTCCTACTATAGCAGCAGCAGACTGGCTGGAGGAGCATGAATTACTGTACTAGGAGAGCACCAATCCTAATGACACTGCTGATCTTCACCTCTTATCCTTGGCAGCATTTTCTGCATCTCCATTTCTGTCCCTTTTTCCCCTTTGGAGGCATAATTCTCAGTTACTAGACTTAAACAAAATAGAGTGAAACTACATACGTCATCCCTTTCTGTCTTCCTAAGAATAAATGACAATCATGCCTCAATAAACTCTTTAGCAGACCTAATAGGATCATTGAGAGGAAAGCTATATAGCCCGGTCTCTGAGGTGACAAAAGATGTCACCAAGCTCCCTCTGATCCTGTCCATCATGCAATTACATCACCTGTGATTGGCTGGTTTCTCCCTTGGGTTTCTGTGGGTTTCATGTGGGTTTCTGAGAAGAATAACCCCCCTGTGCCACCACAAATGGTACCCAAATGGCTCCATTCTTCTGCTTGAGCAACAAAGACCACAACCACTTCCAGTAAGTACAGAGCACCACTCTTTGCCCCTTTATTCCTGTATTCTTGTTCATTCTTCTCTCCCAATTTACCCTTTGGAAAAGTAACTTTTTGGACTACAACTCCTAGAAATAACTTTTCAATTCCAGCACTCCTGGGTCCTAGCTTAGCCTAGTCTCACAGGCATCTAATAATAATAATAATAAATTTATTTATATTCCGCCCCTCTGTCACGCAATCGAGGTGGCTCACAACAATTTAAAAGCATCATATAATATTAAAATACAGTCCAAATCCCACAGTCCCCCCACCCCTTAAAAAAGAATTAAAACAATGATTCAACCACATAATTAAAACAAACCATAATCAAACAATAATAGGCAGGGCAGCATTTAAACCAAATGTAGGAGGGATAAAATGACTCCTGAGGCCGGGAAGCTAATCAGGGAAGGCCTGCCGGAAAAGATCCATCTTAACAGCTTTTTAAAAACTATTTAAAGTTGTCAAGTGACGGATCTCATCTGGCAAGCCATTCCATAATTTGGGGGCGATGGCGGAAAAAGCCCTCTGGGAGGTTGTCGAGATCCTGGTTTTCATTGGCTGTAGCAAATTCCTCCCAGAGGACCGGAGTGTGTGGGGAGGATTATATGGGAAGAGGCGGTCCCGAAGATAAGTTGGACCCAAGCCATTTAGGGCTTTAAAGATCAAAACCAACACCTTATACTGGGCCTGGAAACTGACAGGCAGACAGTGAAGAGATTTTAATACAGGAGTTATGTGATCTCTCCGCGATGTACCTGAGACCATTCTGGCTGCCATATTTTGTACTAACTGAAGTTTCTGGACCAAGCATGAGGGTAGCCCCATGTAGAGCGTATTACAGAAATCTAGATGGGAGGTTACCAGCATGTGCACCACGGCCTCAAGATCCCTTACTGCCAGGAAAGGGCGCAGCTGGCATATCAGACGAAGCTGATAACAAATGCTCCTGACCGTCGCATTTACCTGACTAGCCATCTGAAGTGATGGATCAAGGAGCACCCCCAGACTGCAAACACAGTCCTTTGTGGAGAGTGTGACCCCATCCAGGACTGGAGGTTGCAACCCAATCCTTGGTTTTGGGGCCGCCACCGTGAACACTTCCGTTTTGCCTGGATTCAGTCTCAATCCGTTTTTCCTCATCCAGCCCATTGCTGCCTTAAGACAGTCATTGAAAGGAGAGATGCCATTGGAATTCAAGGCCGACAATCAAGATAAGGAGAAATAGATCTGGGTGTCATCAGCGTACTGATAACACCCAGCCCACCAGAACGCCGCAAGTAAGCTCCTTCTTGCTGGAGCAACTGTCCCCGAGCAGCACCCTCTGGGACCTGCCCAAGAGGAGGGACTGGAACCACTGCAATATAGTGCCTCCGATTCCTAACCCACTCAGGCGGTCCAAGAGGATGCTATGATCTATCGTATCAAAGGCAGCTGAGAGGTCTAAAAGTACCAACAGGGTCACACTACCCCTGTCGATGCTCAGACGCAGGTTGTCGGTCAAGACAACCATGGCAAATCCCATCCTAAAGCCACTTTGAAATGGGTCTAGATAATCGGTTTCATCCAAGACTACTTGAAGTTGAAGAGCAACCGCCCTCTCGATCACTTTGTTTATGAATGGTAACATAGAGACCGGCCTATAGTTATTCATGTCCAGGGGGTCCAGGGAAGGTTTTTTCAGAAGAGCCTAACTGCCGCCTCCTTTAAGCATGATGGAATATGACCTTCCCTGAGGGACACATTGACGATGTCCTTAAGAAACAACCTCAATGCATCCCCTTCTGGACGGCCAGCCATGATGGGCAAGGATCAAGAGGGCAGGTTGTCTTCCTCACACTACCCAGTAGCTTGTCCATGTCCTCGGTACTCACAGATTGAAATCGATCTAGTAAATTTACATCAACGGAATTTCTGGACACCTCGTCAATTGTTTCTGTCAAAATACTGGCATCTAAGTCGGCTCTTATCCAAGAGATTTTATCTGTAAAGAAGTTGTTAAATGCATCAGAGCAGGCTATTGTTGGGTTAAGCAATGGGTTCTGTGCAGGTGGAACCTGCGTCAGTTCCCTTACCGCCCTAAACAGCTCTGCTGGACAAGACTCTGCAGACGCAATACGTGCAGAGGAGAAGGCCCTCTGCGCTGCACGTATTGCCTCTCTATAGGCCCAAAGAAAGTTCCTATGATGACTCTTATTGGATATGAGTCGAGTCTTCCACCAGATACGTTCTAGTTGTTGTCCAACCCGTTTCATCTTTCTAAGCTCAGATGAATACCATGGCCTACGATTTGAAGTGGGTTGGAAAGGACGCTTGGGAGGATCGTGTCGATAGCCTTGGTGAGATCGGTGTTCCAGATATTAACCAAAGCTTCGACAGAATCATCAACGTTACCAACCATTAAACCCTCTAAGGCTTTCTGGAATCCTATTGGTTCCATTAGCCTTCGAAGGCGGACCATTCTAATGGGTCCATCACCCCCAGTGGGGTGGACCATGGTCCTTAGTTCAGTCTTGACCAGGAAATGATCCATCCATGACAATGCAGTGGTCTTAATGACCTCCGCCCACGGATGTTCCTATTCCGTACTAAAGACTGCATCGAGGGTATGACCTGCACAATGTGTGGGCCCGACGACCAATTGGGATAGGCCCATGTTTGTCATAATAATAATAATAATTTTTATTTCTAACCCGCCCCTCTGCTTCAGCAACCGCGGCAGCGTACAACAGATTAAAACTGATACAAAGTAAAATATTCCATCAACCAATCCCTACCCTCCCTCCATGAACTCCCGAGCTGCACCAGTTAGATTTTCCAAACTGGTCTCAAGTGGAATGTTGAAGTTGCCCAGAACTAAAAGTCTGGGTGACTCCAACAGCAACTCTGATACCAGCTGTGTCAGCTCGGTCAGGGAGTCACCTAGACAATGGGGTGGACGGTATACTACCAGAATCCCCAAACTATCCCTGGTCCTCAGGCTCAGGTACATACACTCGAAGTGGACCGTGTTCCAGACAGGTATCTTGGTCAAGATTAGGTTGTTCTTATGAACCAGGGCCACACCACCACCACCCGGTCCACTTTCCCTTACTTGCTCACTAACAGAATACCCAGCTGGGAGGGCCTGCGTCCATGTAGCAACATTGTCCTCTCCCAGCCAGGTTTCTGTAAAGCAAGCCAGGTCAGCATCCTCATCTTGAAGAAGATCATATATAATATGAGTCTTGTTTTTGACCAACCTGGCATTGCAAAGGAGCAAAGTAAAGTTCTGTGGAACGGTTGGTACGCTCTCCAACGCAGTCTGGGAAACAGAGTGAACTGATAGCGGAATTGCTTTCAAACAGCGACCCCACTTTCTTTTGTAACATCTGTTCACTCTGTATCCACCATACCTCCCATTTCCCTGCACAACCCCAATTTGTGCTCCCAAATCTTTCTCGGCCTCAAATGACAAAGGAGTCAAGGAAAACAAATCACCCTCCCTGCCAAGTTGTTGCTGTGGGTGCTCCAAATAATAGGAATGCAGGGTGGTTTAAATAAAGAAAACCCTACTCCAAATCTCACTTCTGGCATTAATGCCTCTGCAAGTTCCACACATAATGCAAGAGGCTTTTTTGTCACAGATGGAGATAGTAGTAGAGAAGGGCTGGGCAAGTGCCAAAGATCTCTCGCCCAATCCCAAAAAACTTCTACTGCTCCCACTGTCACTGTCACAGTTATCAAGATGTCCCCAGAGGTAATAAGATTTGGGTGGGCTCCTGAGCTTCCTCCTGGCCTTCCCTTGGCCCCAGCGCTGTCGCTGCTGCTGCACTGCTAGAGGGAATGGTGCTGGGAGACCTCAGGCTGGGAGGATATGTGTGAGGATGTGTGTGTCTATTTAATTAGCAATCCATTGTCTGCAGGGAAATCCCCTAACCCTGGGTGGTATTCACTTGCATGTGTTGAGTCTTGATTTTGGTGTTTTTCAGAACTGGTAGCCAAACTTTCCTTGTTTTCAGGGTTTCTTCTTTCCTGTTGAAGTAGTCTGGGTGTTTGTGGATTTCAATGGCCTCCCCATGCATTGTGACCTGGTAGTTGTTGGCATGGTTCAGAATTTCAGCGTTTTCAAATAGCATTCTGTGCCCAGGTTGGTTTATGATATGTTCTGCTATTGCCAATTTTTCTGGCTGGTTCAGTCTGCATCTGGAAACATCCGGTGTGGGAACTCCACTGAGTTTGGGCACTCTGTCTCTAAAAAATTTGCCATCAGTGGCTTAGAGAGTGCTTAGTTCACTGATAAGTGGTATAGAAATATACTATTGCTATTGCTACTGCTATTGCTATACATATAGTGACCTATTAGAGGAAGCTCAAGGTGGATGGAATCAAATTACAGTGGTTGACATATTGTTAACTAAGGGAAAGATTCAGAAATGATAATATACATTATGGTTTTGAGCAGAAAACAACAGAATTTGAGAATATAATTAACTCGGAAGATGAACATATTATAGCTAAATTATATAAACTGTTGTTAAGATTCAATACAAAAAACAAACAGTCAAATTAAATACATGATGGGTGAAATCTGTTTCAAAAAGCCAATGTACTTCTAGGACTGGAGTGTCCAGACTGAAATCATAGTACCACTATTCTCATCTGGAATATTGTGTCTAGTTCTGGATACTATGTTCAAGAAGGATAATGACAAGTTGTAATATGAGCAACTAGAGGACAGTGACCAAGACAATCTAAGGTATGGAAACCAAACCCAATGAGGAATCTAAGTATGCTCAGCTTGGAGAAGAGAAGACTGACATTATAGCCATCTTTAATCATCTGGAGGGATGTAATGTAACACTAGATTAGGTGAAGTTGTTTCTCTGCTCCAGAGACTGGAAAATGCAAAGCAATTAATTCAAATTATAAGAAATGGGATTTCACCTAAAGGTTAGAAAGAATGTCTATTAAAAGCTGTTGTAGAGTGGGGCAAGCTGCCTAAGAGGATAATGGACTCCCCTTCTTTGCCAGTTTTCAAATAAAGATTGGATGGCCAGCTCTCAAATTTGTCAGCTGTTTTGGAAGACCTTTTGGAAGAAAACCAGGGGATAGATATTCCTACATGGTAGCAGATTGTAAAGTGGCCTTTTACAATTCTGATTCTATCCATCAGTGGTGATACCTTTATTGGCCAACCAAAATGCACAATATACTTGTTGCAAGCTTTCGAAGCTCCATGAGGTTCCTCATCAGGCAAGATGTTACAAACCAAACAGGAGAAAAACAATTGGAGATGTTAGATGCCTACATGTTGTTTCACTCTTTATTTAAGATGGTATATGGTGGGGGGGATATCTTTTGTAGGCAGGATCCTCCTCCTTCTGGCCCTGTGGCTATAGGGAGGTTTACAAAGTCCAGGAAATTTAAAATCAATTTACATCTCTTTTGCAATCCAATATGTCTCCATTCCAGTGAGGCCATAGGCCTCTTTGTAGCAGAGAACAATGGATTCCTCAAGAAGTCTCCATGTGTTTGCATCAGGAATATTTTGGTAGATGTAGAGGTAAAACATGTGAATTCAGTCCAAATTTAAGAAGAAAAATTGTTTACCTTGATTGAAGTTCTCAGTCCACAGGATGTTCTTCCTGGTTCCTCTGTTGTTCTAATTCTCTTTCTGTGATTTTGTAAGCTCGTCATGGTATGGGGCCTTTTCTCTCAGATTTACAGATTTAAGTAGGGGTGGAAAACCTTTTTTGCCCACCAGAGGTTATTAGACTATAGTTGTCATCATCTCTCACCATTAGTGGTACTGGCTACACCTGATAATAGACATAGATTTAAATCAAACCAAGTATGACATACAGTCATGACAGTTCCTGTGTCTCTTCCCTCTTTAGGCAAAGCCCTGCTACTGTCCTGTACAGTAAGCAAAAATCTGTAATATTTAGTAGCTTCACAAAATTTAGTAGGTAGCCTATCATCCTGCTAGACATGGTACATAAAACAGTATACTCACAGTAAGATAATTTCCAAACCTCAGAAGAGCAAATAGTGACCTTGTGAATTCCCTTAACCATTAAGCCACCTTAGCTGCTAAACTCAAGATAAATTTAAATTACCTCTTGTCTGAATCCAGAGATTATTAATTACCAATGAATTTCTATTATGAAACAAAGAGGGAGGAAATGCAGATGTGCTTTTTTTGTTTAGAAAAAAATTTGGAAAATTTATTTCTCCGTGTCTCGTTCGTCAGCCTTGAATGGGTTGCAACCTCCAGTCCTGGATGGCGTCACACTCCCCTCCAGTGACTGTGTTCGCAATCTGGGGGTGCTCCTTGACTCATCGCTCCTGATGACAAATCAGGTACAAGATGGATCTCTTCCAGCAGGCCTTTCCATATTAATTATCCCAGCCTTGGGCTTCCCGGCCTCCTTCTTCCTCTCGTGGCCCCATCATTTCGATGGATGAGGAACGTCTCAGAGGTTGGCTGGGTTTTGCTGTTTTATAAATGTTTCTATTTGTTATTGTTTATATTAATTGTTTTTATGTCTATTGTTATTTTGATTATGAGATGTTTAATACTGTTTTAAGGGGGGGTTGGTCTTTGGGGTTATATTGTATGGGTTTTTTATGTAAGCCGCTTGGATTGTTTTTTCAATAAGCGGGATACAAATTATTATTATTATTATTATTATTATTATTATTATTTTAAAAAATTACACATATTTGCATAAATATCTCATTGGATAAAAATTGTCAGATTTCAAACCGGTAGACTATTGCCTTGCTAAATTCTCAGTGGAGAAGATACTGAAAGCTATTTCATTTTTATTTTAATTACAATGAATTTCTTGTTAAAGGACGGGAAGGGGATATCTCACATGGACAGTTTCATGTAAACTGAAAGTGTGTGTGTGTGTGTGTGTGTGTATTCTTCACTTTCCTGTCAGGAATCCATTTATGGCCAATCCAATGTTGTGCAGTCCAGATCCATTTTATTAGTGTATTATGTGTGCAGGTTATTCAGTCAGACAGCTATGCACTTTTCAGAGATAAAATGATATAATTTCTCCTGTTGTGGATGCTGCACTGCTTTCAGTTGCGTCCCACCTCTTTTTACAGATAAAAGCAAAGAGCCGGAAAACACAATAATTGTGAAGCAGCATTTTCATCTTTGACTATGCTAATGTCATGAGCTCAGACTTTGAAGATCTTATGGGGGATTTTGTGCCAAACAGAGCCCTGTGTCATGCAATAGACAGCAGCACCTCTAGACAACCAAGCAGTCAGTTTGATTAAAGAATCAACAGAACTTTATTGGAAGATCCATAGGTCAGACATATCTACCAGACGTTTTAGCTGAGACTGAAGAGTCCCCTCCCTACAGCCAGTAGAAGAATGTGCAAAAGCCCGCGCATTCACCCCCTCCCTTCTGTCTCAAAACAAATTCTGCATTCCCAGCTAGAAGAGCACAGCACTCAAGGTCAGCAGATAAAGCACCTGGACTACTAACTCCTCTAACCCAACCTCCCATTATCCCCACACTAAACTACATATCTGATAGAATACTACCAGGATTCTAACAGGCTGCCCCCCTGAAAACAGAACCCCCCCCTCCAAAGAGCTAGAAAGAAAAGTATCAAGGAACTGTAGACAGAGAGGGTTTGTCTGGATAACGCTCATGAAACCGTGCCACTAAATCAGGCGCGTTGACATGAGCAGCAGACACCCATTCAGAATGGTCAATGGAAAAGTATTTCCAACGAATCAAATATTGAAGTGAGGCTCGATGAATCCGAGAGTCCAAAATCTTCGAAACTTCAAAGTGTTGATGTCCATCCACCATCAAAGGAAGGGGTGGTGACTCAATGGATTTCCAAGGGCTCGTGGCATGATCAGGCTTTAGCAAGCTGAAATGAAAAACTGGGTGAAGATGACGATAAGTCTTAGGGAGAACCAATTCAGCAGTAACATCATTGACAAGTCTTTTGACTGGAAAAGGACCCACAAATTTTGGGCCTAGTTTTTTGAAAGGAAACTTAGATCTCAAATTTTTTGTGGAAAGATAAACCATATCTCCAGGCTTAATGTCCCAATCCTTGGCTCGCTTTTTGTCAGCATGTTTTTTGTACTGTTTTTTGGCCTCTTGCAATGCCTTAGTAATGGTAGGCCAAGCCCCCCTGACTTTGTCAGCCCACTCTGTCACAGGAACCGGATCAGCTTCGTCCACAGGCAAAGCAGGGAGGAGCTTAGGTTCAAAACCATAGTTAATTGAGAAGGGGGAACGCCCAGTACTGCTGTGCACAGCACTATTAAAAGCAACCTCAGCATGTGGAAGTAGATCAAACCAGTCATCTTGTAGGTAATTGGTATAAGAACGCAGGTATCTCTGGAGGGCCTGGTTCATCTTCTCGCTTTGACCATCACTCTCCGGGTGAAAAGCCGTGCTAAGCGCCAATGGACCCCCAATTTGTCCTGTAGCACCTTCCAAAATTTAGATGTGAACGTACTCCCTCTATCGGAGATTATTCGGTCTGGGAGGCCATGAAATCTATATATGTGCGCTATGAATAAATCAGCTAATTTGGGGGCCGAAGGCATCCCTTTGCAGGCCACATAATGTGCTTGTTTGGAAAACAAATCTACAACCACCCAAATAGAGACCCTTGCTAGGAGGCAGATCAGTTATGAAGTCCATAGCAATGTGTTTCCAAGGCCCTTCAGGAGTGGGCAAAGGATGAAGCAGTCCTCTAGGCTTGCCCACTATTGGTTTGGCCCTAGCACAAACTGGGCAGCTTTTTACATAGGCCTCTACGTCAGCATGAATCCCATCCCACCAATAGGTGCTGCGGATCTTGTGCCAAGTTTTTAAGTAACCCCAATGCCCTGCTGCCTTAGAGTCGTAGTATAATTGAAGAATGTCTTTTCTTAAGGAAGCAGGAACATAAATCTTTGATTTCCACACCCATAAGTCTTGTGCATTTTTAGACAGTTGATCTTTATGCTGTTGTAGCCATTCATCAGTTTTTGCCCCCTGCTGGATCTTGAGCAAAATGTCGTCTAATGGAGGAGGTGAGTCAGCCTGTAGAGGGGGCTGAGCTAAAGCTTTGGCTTTGCTGTGTGTAATCACTGCCAGCCCCAACTGTTCTCAGGAAAAAATGATCTCAAGGGGAACCGCCTCCTTCCCCCCATGCTGTGGCAATCTAGACAATGCATCTGCCAAAATGTTTTGGCGGCCCGGAAAAAACTTTAGTTTAAAATTATATTTATAAAAGTCCTTAGCCCACCTCCTTTGCTTGGGGCTGAGTTTGCGGGGGGTCTGCAAAGCCTCTAAGTTCCTGTGATCAGTCCATACCTCGAAAGGGTGTGCAGCCCCCTCAAGGAATTGTCTCCAGCTTTCCAGGGCATGTTTGACTGCATAAGCCTCCCGCTCCCAGCAAGGCCAGGAAAGTTGTGCCCCCTGAAATTTTTTAGACAAGTAAGCACAAGGCCTGAGTTGGTCCTTATCATCCTTTTGCAACAGGACCGCTCCCATAGCAAAGTCACTAGCATCTACTTGGACTATAAAGGGTTTGCCCGGGTCTGGGTGAAGCAAGATAGGTTCAGAGCTGAACAACAGTTTTAATTGGTCAAAAGCCCTCTGGCACTCTCCAGACCATTGAATCGGGGTGGAGGGCTTGGGAGGCTTGGATGCTACCCCCTCCCCACTTTTGGGCATTCTTTTAGTTTTGAGTAAATCTGTAATGGGCAAGGCAATCTTGGCAAAATCAGGAATGAATTCTCTATAAAAATTTGCAAAGCCCAGAAACTTTTGTACATCTTTCTGACTTTTAGGGGGTGCCCAGTCCAACACTGTTTGCACTTTAGCGGGGTCCATTTCTATGCCCTGGTTCGAAACTCGGTAACCCTAAAAGTCCAACCTCTCAGTGTGAAAATGACATTTGGACAGCTTAACATACAGTTGATTATCCCACAGTCTCCTGAGCACTTCTCTCACCAACTTGATATGACTGTCCAAGTCTTTAGAATAGATGAGCACATCATCTAAATATACCAAGACCCCTTCAAAAAGCAAGTCGTGTAACACTTCATTGATGTGTCTCATAAAAATCCCGGGGGCCCCCAACAGTCCAAAAGGGAGAACAAGATATTCAAATGCCCCCAAAGGGCAGTTAAAAGCCATCTTATATTCATCTCCTTCTTTAATTCTAACCCGGTGATAAGCATCTCTTAAGTCCAGTTTTGTAAACAACTTGCCCGTGCCCAGCCTCCCCAGCATGTCCTTCATTAGGGGCAAAGGGTATTTATTGGTGCTACAAATCCCATTCAAATTGCGATAGTCGACTACCAGCCGCAGGGAACCATCTTTTTTTTCTCTGAAAAATACTGGAGCAGCAAAAGTAGAAGTGGATGGTCTAATGAATCCCCGAGCCAAGTTTTTTTCTATGTAGTCTTTTAAAGTGGCCAGCTCTTTTGGGGTCATTGAATATAATTTAGGTTTAGGAAGGGGCTCCCCTGGCAATATTTCAATGGCACAGTCTGTTTCCCTGTGTGGAGGCAACACATCACATTCCCTCTCTTCAAAAACCCCTTTTAAATCTTGGTAAGCTGGAGGGATGACTGGTGATCCCTCCCCACCTCGGTCAATGTCTCTGTCCTCGGGCAGCCCTTTTAAGTGGGCTGCTGCGTCTTTTTTGACTTGCCCGGGAAGCGGCACCGTGGGGGGGGGAGGAGGGAGCACAATCCTCTGGTCAAGGCGGTGGTTTGTACAACCCAGATCATTAAAAATTAACTGTCTCTCCCTCCACCACAGGGCAGGGTTGTGATGGTGTAGCCCAGGGGTAGACAACCTTTCCCCTTTAAGGGCCGAGGGACTTCAGCTCCCAGAAACCTCAGCGATGTTGGCCAATAGTCCCATGTTGGCCAATAGCTCCTGGGATTCTGGGAGCTGAAGTCCCTCGGCCCTTAAAGGGGAAAGGTTGCCTACCCCTGGTGTAGCCAGTCTATGCCCAACATAAGATGGTAATTATAGGTATTTCCCACCACCAACTGAAGCTGTTCCCAATGGTCTGCTATCCCCAGCCACACTGGGGCGGTTTTTTTCTCTGCAGCATGTCCCCCCATCAGAGATCCATCCATCTGGACAAAAGGAATGGGCTCTCGCAAAGGGTGGGTGGCTATGTCCAAGCTGTCTACCACCGCTGGGTTTATCAGGCACCTTGTGCACCCACAGTCAATGGCTGCAATTAGTTGCATAGCCTTTTTCTTGGATCCCACCATCAAAGTCACTGATACTGACAACAGGGGAATGCCCCCACTCACCATCCTTCCGCGGCTCTCTGCTCCCACAGCCCGCCTTTCGCCGCTTCCTAAGGCAGGCTCTTGAAGTTTAAAGGCTCCCCTCCTGTGGATGAGGAACTATCTGAGCTGTCTGAGTCCATCCAAATCTCCTGTTCTTTAGGTTCCGCCACCTTCAGGCTGCGCTCAGTGGAAGATTTCTTTTTCTGCTGACTCTTTTCCTTCTTGAAATCTTTGCTCGGGGGGGCCTGAGGGGAGCTGGTCTTTCCCTCCTGGGTCATGTCCAGGCAAGCTGCAATTAAGTGCCCCTTTTGGCCGCACTTTAAACACAAGCCTAACCGGCGACGTCTCTCTCGCTCGGTCTCTGCAGAGCCAGCTTGAGGTTTTCCCTTGTGGGCTTGGTTTCGGCCCCCCTTCATTTTTGTCTCTTGGGCTTGTTTTTGATCTAACATCTTAACTTCATGTAGAATAGCTTCCGCTTCTCCCGCCAATCTAATCCATTCCATGGCCGTGGGGGGTTTGCCCATCATGAGCACCCATTTAGCTATCTCGGGACGCAGCCCGTCTTTAAAATATTGGATATTCATTCCTTCTGTGCAGTCAGGCACTTGGGCCACCAGCCTTCTGAATTCTGCAGCATATGCAGCCACAGTCATGGGGCCTTGCTTTAAAGCCTTAAGCTCGGCCAGGGCAGCGGTGGCCTAGAAAGGATCTTCAAATCTGGTCCTAAGGGCCCTCATGAATTCATCTAGGTTTCCCAGCTCCGGCGCTCGGCCATCGTAGAGCTGTACCAGCCAGCGGGCCGCCTCCCCCCGCAGATGCCTCGCCACACACTTTACTTTAGCTACTTCTGAAGGGAAAGTGCGGCCCCACTCTTCCATGTGATCTGCCACTTGCGATAGGAAGTAGGGCAATGCTTGGGGGTCCCCATCAAACTTGACTCCCATCTTCTTAGCCTGTGCATCTGGGGCTCTTGGTTGTGGAAGGGCGGCTGGTGGGGGCCCTGGGGGCAAGGCTCCTTCTAAGGGTTGCCCACCTGGGACTGGGGCCAGGGCTGCTCCTGCTCTTGCCCCCCCTGCTCCATCCCCCGCGATCTGTTGGAGGACCTCTAGGATCGTGGTCATAGTGCCTCGCATCCCCTCCACCTCAGTTTTCAACTGCTGTACCTGTGTCTCCAGGTCGGTTTCCTCCCCCGAGGACAGCTGCAGTGGTTGCGTGAACCCGGTGTTCCAATCTGACCACCTCACAGCTCGCCGGCGTTCTTTCGTGCGCACTGGGGCCACCGGAGCACCAAACCACTGTCCTGACACTAGTGGGGTCTGTGGCAACTGTTGCCCCCCGGCCTTTGGCACCGCTCTGGCTCCTCTGTCCGCCGTCAGGGGTTCCCCCCCATCTTCAGGGGCCTGACTCTCCTCGGAGGGCATCCCCTCTCCTGTCTCACCCCTGTCCATCTCCGTCTCTCAGAGAGTAGGAACAAAACAAAAAAGAATAAAATAAAACTTGGTAGGAGTCTCAGCCAACTGTCATGCAATAGACAGCAGCACCTCTAGACAACCAAGCAGTCAGTTTGATTAAAGAATCAACAGAACTTTATTGGAAGATCCATAGGTCACACATATCTACCAGACGTTTTAGCTGAGACTGAAGATTCCCCCTCCCTACAGCCAGTAAAAGAATGTGCAAAAGCCAGCGCATTCACCCCCTCCCTTCTGTCTCAAAACAAATTCTGCATTCCCAGCTAGAAGAGCACAGCACTCAAGGTCAACAGATAAAGCACCTGGACTACTAACTCCTCTAACCCAACCTCCCATTATCCCCACACTAAACTACATATCTGATAGAATACTACCAGGATTCTAACACCCTGGATATGTTATAACTGAGCATATAAGAAAGTTACCAAGAAAAGCAAAAATAAAAAACAGCACAAGCATTTTAAAAAGCTCAAATGAACGAATAAACCAACTGAGACCTGCCAAGTACTTTTCATTAGTGCTTACAGGAAAAGGTTACACCTGCTCTAATTACTCCCTTTAATGTAGGATAGTGGAACATTTTTCTGACAAGAGTTTATGATTTCAATGAAGCCAACTCCAAATAATGTGGTGCCATATCTGATTAACCTGCAGGATGCTGGAGACAATCCAACTTCCACAGGTGCATAAAGGAACATTTCATACACTTTGATGGAAGGGGGAAGGCAGACAGGGGAAAAGTGTAGGATTATTTGATATCAAGCAGAGTGCACCTTAGCCACTGCAATATAAACTTGTGATACCAAACAGGAGAAAATACTCAAGATGTCCCCTGTAAGGTTTAAAGAGGGAGAGGAAAAACATATTTATTGTGTTAGGAATTCCATCTTGGGATAAGAAAGTAGACAGACAAGAGGATATTACTGTCAGAACCATGCCTGCATGCATGAGTTCTGCTAGATGTTTGGTTGGGGATGATAGGTGGGATAGTATTTGGGAAAAGTAGTTAGCTTTAGTAGTTAGTGTTTAGGGACAGTAGGTTGTTGGAGGTGGGGGAATGAGAGTATTGTGATGTAGTGAGCTAGTTTTGAGAAAGTCAGGACGTTGGAATGCAAGGCCACGTAGGAGGGTGGTTGGTGCTGGGGAGAATGTTCAGCTAAAGGTGGGGGGTGATGGGTGAGAGTTTTGGCTGGAGAAAGATAGCGTGTGTGAGAACATGTAGAAAGGGGGGTTGATCGGGTGGGGGATGAAGAGCTGTGGGAATCAGAGGCGGGTGCTAGGTTTGGCACCAAAGAGGCGGGATGGAGCCCACCAGTTTCGAGGGGTTTAATATGGCATTTGGTGGAAGGGGGGACAGTTCTGGCTTAAATGCTGACTGGTGAATTGCTGACTGTGTGTTTTCAATAAACTCCTAATTGATCCAATTGGCTGGTTTAATGGCTACACAGAGTTACTGAATCTGCATGGTCTAACAATTACTTAAAGTTCAGTAGAACAGCACCCAAAGCTGGCTCTTACATGTGTGAGGGGGTACTAAAAAGTTCTCAGACCAACCAAGAAGGAAATGACCTGGAGCTATGAAACTTACATGCTGTTCCTTATATTCACCCTGATGTTAGGCACACTTGGAACATAATTTCTCATGTTTCTGTAACCCATCCAAAAAAAGGAAAAAACTGATGTCTGAAAACTGAAATACTGTTCTACTGCTGCTGCTGTTGTTAACTGCCCTCATGTTGACCTCTACCCATGGCGATCCTATGGATAAGGCTTCTCCAACACCCTCTGTCCTCCACTGCTATGCTTCATTTCTGCAGACCCATACCTGTGACCTCATTAAAAGAGTACATCCATCTAGCATGTAGCCTTCCTCTCTTCCTACTTCCCTCCACCTTCCCCAGCATTATTGTCTTTTCCTCTCTTCTTATGATGTGTCCAAAGTATGACAGCCTCAGTTTGGTCATCTTGGCTTCCAGAGAGGTTTCTGGCTTAATCTGTTCTAAAGGCCTTTGCAGACTGCCAGAAATAGTGCAAATTGAGTCCACTTTAACTGCTCTGACTCAGTGCTAGGGGATCATGGGAACTGTTATTGTGGCACCAGAGCTCTCTGACAGAGAATGCTCAATGTCTCAGAAAAAAAAAAATACAATTCCCATGATTCCCTAGCACTGAGCCAGGGCAGTTAAAATAGACTTAAGGCCTAAGCAGGCAGGCAGCCGTGGGTCGCCCCGAGAAGCTGCGGATTGGGGCCGAGGTAGCCGCACTCCTCGGCCCCAATCCACAGCTTTGCGGCCCTGGAAGGAGTGCTAAAATAGCGCTCCTTCCACAAGGTGCCGAAGGTGCGCCGCAAGAGGCATTGGGCGCACCTTCGGTGTATCTTCTGCCGCAGCGTGTGTGGACGCTGTGGCAGAAGTACATCATCAGAGCACCCGTCGTGTGGAGCGACGGGTGCTCTGCTGACGTCTTCAGGAAGGGGTTGGGGCACCCAGCGTGAGGCTGCCCTTCCCCTTCCTTGCCTCCAAGATGGCGCAAAGCACCGTCTGCTTCCCTCCTTAATTTGCACTATTTCTAGCAGTCTGCAAAGGCCCTAACAGCCTTTTGTTTATCTTTTTGGCTATCCATGGTATCCCCCACACTCTTCTCCAGCACCACATCTCAAATAAATTGATTTTCTTCCTATCATCTTTCTTAACTGTCCCTCTCTCACATACATACCTGGTAATGGGGATTGCAATGGCTTGTATGATTCTAACTTTTGTGTTAAGTTGTATATTTTTGTATTTTACAATCTTTTCTAGTTCTTTCATACCCATCCTTCTCATTCTTAATCTTCTTCTGATTTCTTGACTGCAGTCCCCATTTCTATCAATGTTTGATCCCAGGTATGAGAATTCTTTTACTATTTCTATTCCTTCATTGTCTAGGTTGAACTTGTGAAGGTCCTTGGTGGTCATTATTTTTGTTTTCTTTATGTTCAACTTCAAGCCTGCCTTTGCACTTTCTATCTTCCTTAGCAGGTATTCCAAGTCTGTGAGGTTTTCTGCTAGTACAATGATGTCATCTGCATATCTTAGATTGTTGATATTCCTTCCTCCTATTTTCACTCCACCTTCTTTTGGGTCCATGCCTGCTTTTCTTGATATCACTTCTCAATCATCAGAGAATTCCTTTTCTTTCGAACTCTTTTTAAGATTTGCACACAGCAAATAATCCAGAGAAAGATCTGGTGAGTAGGGTAGATGGTATAAGCACTCAAACTCAAATTACTCTAAACATCAGTCATCTTGCCAACCCCGTGAACAGCTGCATTGTCCTGGAACAATGTAAAATTCATAGAATCATAGAATCATAGAGTTGGAAACACCACAAGGGCCATCCAGTCAAACCCCCTGCCATGCAGGAACTCAAAATCAAAGCATCCCCAACAGACGGCCATCCAGCCTCTATTTAAAGACCTCCGAAGAAAGAGACTCCACCACACCCCGAGGGAGTGTGTTCCATTGTCGAACAGCTCTCACTGTCAGGAAGTGTCTCCTAATGTTGATTAGGAATCTATTTTCCTGTAGCTTGAATCCGTTGTTCCGAGTCCTATTCTCTAGAGCAGCAGAAAACAAGTTGTACACTCCTCAATATGACATCCCTTCAAATATTTAAACAGAACTATCATATCTCCTCTTAACCATCTCTTCTCCAGGCTAAACATACCCAGTTCCCTAAGTCGATCCTCATAGAGTATGGTTTCCAGACCCTTCACCATTTTAGTTACCCTCCTCTGGACACGCTCCAGTTTTTCAACATCCTTTTTGAATTGTGGTGCCCAGAACTGGACACAGGATTATTCCGGGTGGGGCCTGACCAAAGCAGAATACAGTGACATTATTACTTCCCTTGATCTAGATACTATACTTCTGGTAATGCAGTCTAAAATTACATTGGTCTTTTTAGCTCAACTTATGGTCTACTAGGACTTCCAGATCCCTTTAACATATAGTCTCGTTAAGCCAGGTGTCCCCCATCTTACATCTATGCATTTCATTTTTTTTGCCCTATGTGCAGTACCTCATATTCCTCTGTGTTGAAATTCATTCTGTTAGCTTTAGCCCAGCTTTCTAATCTATTAAGGTCATTTTGAATTTTGATCTTCTCCTCTGGGGTATTAGCTACTCCTCCTAGTTTGGTGTCATCTGCAAATTTGATACACATTCCCCCTATTCTTTCCTCCAAATCATTGATAAATATGTTGAATAGCACTGGGCCCAAGACAGAACCCTGGGACACCCCACTGGTCACTTCTCTCCAGGATGAAGAGGAGCCATTGCTGAGCACCTTTTGGGTTTGGTCAGTCAACCAGTTACAAATCCACCTAACAGTTGTATTGTCTAGCCCACATTTTACTATCTTGTTTGCAAGAATATCATGTGGGACCTTGTCAAAAGCCTTACTGAAATCAAGATATGCTATGTCTACTGCATTGCCTTCATCTAGCAAGCTGGTAATTTTATCAAAAAAAGAGATCAGGTTAGTTTGGCATGACTTGTTTTGGAGAAACCCATGTTGACTTTTTGTGAGTATGGCATTCCTTTCCAAATGTTCACAGACTCTCTGTTTAATGAATTGTTCTAGAATATTTCCCAGTATGATGTCAGACTAATTGGGCGATAGTTGTTGAGAGCCTCTTTTTTCCCCTTTTTGAAGATGGGGACAATGTTTGCCCTTCCCCAGTCTGCTGGGAATTCTCCTGTTCTCCAGGAGATTTCAAAGGTTATTGCTAGTGGCTCTGAGATTACATTTACCAGTTCTTTTAATATCCTTGGATGTAGTTCATCTGGTCCTGGAGACTTAAATTCATTTAGGCTAACCAGGTATTCCTGTACTGCCTCATTACTAATTCTGTACTGCATTTCCCCTATTGTGTCCTCTGCTCCATTTTCCTCAGGTTGAGCACCCTTTTTCTTTTGTGAGAAGACAGAGGCAAAGAAGGTGTTGAGTAGTTCTGCCTTTTCTCTGTCCCTGTTAGAATTTCTCCATCTTCTCTGTGCAGTGGCCCTACCATTTCTTTCTTCTTTCTTTTGCTATGGATATACCAAAAAAAAAAACCCTTTTTATTTTCCTTAACCCCTCAAGCAATTGTTTGTTCATTCTGCGCTTTGGCTTTCCTGACTTTGCTCCCACATGTGCTAGGTATTTGTTTGAATTCCTCTTTAGTGATTTCATCCCTTTTTCCATTTCTTCTACATCTCCTGTTTATTTTATTTTTTTATTGAATTTAAAATATAGAGGTGAAAAAGAAAACATACATGCAACTTTATATAACAAAAAAGAAAGAAATGAAATAAACAATTAAACACAGAAGTGAAAAAAAGAAAACAGAAAAAAGAAAAAAATAGATATAAACATACATACATACATACATAGCCATTTTCTTAACACATTACACAATCTATATTTACACCTAACACATAACAACTGATTACACCCTTACATTCCAATGACTTCCTAGACACGCAGTCAAGTCATAGTCCTTATCTTTAAGACTAACTACCTTTCTTCTTACATCCATATTTGAGATTAAGAACCCAAAACAACATTTCTAGTCAAATTAAATACATAATACTGCTATTATGTCTCATCTCCCGTCAATAAAAGAAACTTTTCCTCCATTTCAATAAGGTTTTTCCTTTTCCTCATTAATGTAATTAAATAACAGTTTCCAAATTACCTCATTTCTTCCCAGTCATCCCCTCTTAAAAAGGCTGTGGCTTGATCCAGTTGTACAACAGTAATTAATTTATCTAACCATTCAGCCTTACTCGGGAGACTATCACACTTCCATTTCTTGGCATAAACTATCCTTGCACATACAGTCATATAAAATATGAGTTTACCATATTTATTTTCAAGCTGTCTATCTTCACAGATGTTGAGGAGAAATAATTTGGGGTCCAAATCTATTTGAGTTTGTAGAATTTCCATCATAGACCTTTGAATAGTAACGCAATATTTTCTCGCTTTCTTACAGCTCCACCAGGTATGGTAAAAAGTTCCCACTTCCATCTTACATTTCCAGCATTTTGACGAAAGATTCTTACAGAATTTTGTTAATCTAACTGATGTCATGTATCACCTGAACTGCATTTTATAGAGATTTTCTCTCAGATCATAACAAGTGGTATATTTTGATATTTTTTTCCAGATTTCCTCCCATTGCTCAAGTCTGATACTCTGCTTAATGTCCTGCGCCCATTTAATCATGTGCCCCTTTACCACTTCCTCCTCCATAGCCAACTCCATTAGGCACTTATAGTATAGAGTTATTTTGTGTGTATTTTCCGACATCAAGCAATGTTCAAATTTAGTTCTTTTTATCCTTATTCCTGGTGTTTTTTGATCTGATAGAAATCTTTGCCTTAACTGTCTATACAACAACCATCCTATCGAGCACCCTTCACCTAACAATTGTTCCAAAGTCTTAATTTTATGATTTATACTATTGTTTGATTTCATGATTAGGTCATTATACGTAATCCACTTCTCGTATAAGATTGTTTCTCTATTATGAAAAGCTTCATGAATAGAGGTCCAAATTGGTACATCCGGGCAAATTCTATCTCTATATTTTAACCAGACCCTCATAAGTGATCTTCTAACAAAATGGTTAGTAAAATCTTTATGTATTTTCATTTTTCCATAGAGAAGATACGCGTGTAAGCCGAATCTTTGGTCTATTCCCTCTAAACTTAATAGCTCTTTGTTTTCAAGTAATATCCATTCATTTAACCATTCTAAACAATTAGCTTCATAGTATACTAATAAGTTCGGCAATGCCAAACCTCTCCTTTCTTTCCTGTCCGGCATAGTTTTAAGTCGCACCCTTGGCCTCCTGCCCTCCTATATAAATTTCGAAATTTCTCTATTCCAAGAGCTAAATGGAGTGTTATTAATTATAATGGGGATATTTTGAAATAGAAATTGAAATTTTGGCAGGATGCTCATTTTCACTGCCGATATTCTCCCCAGCCAGGAAAGTTTCAGCTTACTCCACCTTGTCAGGTCTTTCTTTACTTCTTTTGATAGTTTTTCATAATTATTTTTAAATAGATCAACATTTTTATTTGTCAGATCAATACCAAGGTATCTAACTTTTTTAGTTACTTGATATCCTGAGATTTTTTCTATTGCTTGCTTATCATTTTCTGATAAAATTTTTGTTATTACCATTGTTTTTTTCCTTGTTTATTTTTAGTCCTGACACCAGCCTAAATTCATCTAGTGTCTTTATTAGTTGTTGCAGACTATCTTCTGGATCTGATAACGTAATCAGCAAATCATCTGCATATGCCTTCAGTTTCGATTCGTATTGTTTATATTTAATACCCTTTATATTTTTATTTCCTCTAATATTATTTATCAATATCTCTACAACCATTAAGAATAAGAGGGGAGACAAAGGACACCCTTGCCTTGTGCCCTTCTGAATTTCTATTTTCTTAGTCCTCTCCCCATTAACCAATACCCATGCTTCTTGTTTGACATAAATTGATTTAATCCATTTAATAAATTTTGTCCCTACATTAATTTTCTCCAGCACTTGAATCATAAACCTCCAATTTACCTTATCAAAGGCTTTCTCAAAGTCAAGGGAAGCCATAACTAGTTTTTTATCTATTCTTCGCTCATGTAGTTCGATGATATCAAGTACGTATCTCATATTATCCTTGATCTTTCTCTGAGGCAGAAAGCCGTTCTGGTCTTTTCCAATCCAGTCTTTTAAGATTTTCTTTAGTCTTTCTGCTAGCACTGCTGCGAAGACCTTATAATTGCAGTTTAGCAATGAGATTGGTCTATAGTTGCTTATATAATGGCTATCTTTATTCTCTTTAGGGATTAAGACAATATTTGCCTGATTCCATGAGGCTGGGACTCTATTTTCCCCCAATTCCTTTATAACGAAGCATAAAGGTTGAGCTAACTGTTGAGCAAATTTTTTATAGAATTCCGCAGGAAACCCGTCGGGACCTGCTGCTTTCCCTGTTTTGATTTTTTTTTTTTTAATAGCTTCAATAATTTCTAGAGGTGTAATTTCTTTGTTTAGATATTCTCTTTGTTCCTCACTAAAGGGTTCAAATTTGCTTTTTTCTGGATATTTTCTTATGTCTTCTTCCTGTGCTGCTTCCAGACCATATAACTGTTCGTAGAAACTATGAACAGTCTCCTTGATCTTGTCCTGGTCCATGATTCTTTGCTCTTGATTCTTCAAACAAGTTATTTGTTTTTTTGCTTTTTCCTTTTTCATCAAATAAGCAAGCCATTTACCAGGCTTATTCGCTCCCTCAAATTTCTTTTGTTGCATATAGTTTATACTTCTTTGTATATCCTCTGTTAAGCATAAGAAATCTGCTGCTGAATTGATTTGATCTTTAAAATCAGATTTTTATCGTTTGGGGTTTGCTTCAATTTATCTTCCTCTTTAACTAGCCTTTCCTGTAGCTCTGTTAACTTCTTTGATCTTAGTTTTTTGCTCCAGTAGCTTTTTTTCATAAAGAGGCCTCTAAAAACAGCCTTAGCAGCCTCCCAAATCATATTTATATTAGTCCCCTTATCCATATTTTCCTTAAAAAAATTTAATCTCCTCTGTCACTTCTACACAGATTTTTTTACTATTTAATAATTCTGTCTTTAATCTCCAATTGAATTCTTTTGGTCTTACCCTCATCAGCATTAGGACTAAACTATGGTCTGAGAGAACTCTCGGCTTTATTTCTACATTTACAATCTTGGGGGTGATATGTGGTGAGACAAAAATCATATCAAGCCTAGCCCACGACTTATGACGGTCAGAAAAAAAAGTATATTCCCTTGTCCCTCCGTTCTTCTCTCTCCAGATATCATTACTATTCAATCTTTCAACCAATTCAAAAAATTCCTTGGGGAGCTTACCTTGATTGTCTTTGATTTTATTTTCTGAATATCTATCCAATCTCGGATCGGTTACCACGTTCCAATTCCCCATTAACATGCATGCATCAAAGGTTAAGTTCTCTATTTTATTTAATAAATGTCTAAAAAAACGACCCCTTTTTTCAAATGGACCATAGATCCCAACCAACAATATCTTTTCTCCATTTATCAGAATTGTAACACCCACATAATGCCCCATATGATCATTTATAACTTCTTGTGCCTCATATTTGGTATTAATATATAGAGCTACCCCTTTCTTTTTCTTATCTGCGGATGAGACAAAAAGTTTTCCCAGTTTAGAATTTTCTAACAATTTTACTTTATTCTTTTGTATTCTGGTTTCCTGGAGACAAATTATCTGTATATTCTGCCGCTTTATATATTGAAATACTTTCCCCCTCTTGTCTCGTCCGTTTAAACCCTTCACATTCCATGTTGCAACCTTGATCGTGTCCATAATTTACTTATATTTCCACCAAGTCTTGTTCTTCTTCATTAAGCGGGTATTCTTCCTCTGGTTCTTCTTCCTTCTCATGAAAATTTTGAGGAAAATTTGAAAGAAATAAAACAAAGACAAAAAGACCTGGTGGAAGAAAATACAATAAAAGATGTAAGAATTAGGGAGAGATCTTTGAAGGTCAGGGGTATCCTGGAAGAAGAGGGGGAAGATCTGTGGCGGAAGGTCATCCATATTTTAAGTACATATTTAGGTAAAGAAACTTCCCTATGTGAGTTAGAAGTGGACAATTTGTATCGCCTGAATTCATATGCAGCAAAAAAGAATAAAGTACCCAGAGATGTGATAATCTATTTTGTCAGGAAACAGATGAGAGTTCTGGTATGGTACAAACATAAAAACAGCCCAATTACATATCAAGGTCAGGATTTGCACTTGTTCAAAGATTTCTCCCCAGTGATTATCAGGAAAAGGAAAGAATATGGCTTCTTAACAAATGTGTTAAGGGAAAGACAAATCTCGTATAGGTGGAAGATCCCAGAGGGACTGGCTCTCTGGTTTCAGAGAAAAAGAATAGAGATAAAAACCATTTATGATGCAAAAGAATTTCTTAAATATCTTAGGAAAGACAATAAGCGAGAAAAGAATAAAGAAGAGACTCAAACTACTCAAAAGGAAAATACAGAAGTTGAGGACAGGAAAAAGAAAGAGGAGGGCCAGATTACTAAGGTTACAGAAGGGAAAAAAGAACAAGAAACTAGAATAATAGAGATTTAGAGAGAAAAGGCAAAAAGATAAAGGAAATGCAGTTAGCAAAAGATAGGTTACTAGGGGCAGAAGGAAAAGAACTTGAATCTTTGCAGACAGAGAGTGAGAGTGAGCCGGAGAAGGAAGAAGATACATCTCCCATTTAAAAAAGTTGAAAGTTCTTTTGTCATCCAACCTGGTTTCTTCAGAGTGTGTGATCATCTGTTCTAGAAAGGCATCATCCAATTCCTCTCTCTGAATTGGAGGTCTGTATTAGACTCCAATTATAACATCCCTGTTGTTTCCTTCCCCTTTAATTTTTATCCAGATGCTCTCCACCTGATTTCCAGGATTTAAGTCCTGGATCCCTTCACAGGTGTAAACATCCCTGACATATAACACTATTCCTCCTCCTTTCTTGTTTGGCCTATTTCTCTTTAAAAGGTTATACCCCTCTATTCCTACATTCCATTCATGCGACTCATCCCACCAGGTTTCAGTGATACCTATTATATCATATTTGCTTTGTTGTTCTAGGAGTTCAAGTTCATCTTGTTTATTTCCCATGCTCTGTACATTAGTGTAGACATATCTAAGAGCATGGGTCCTCCCCATTTGCTGCCTGTGTGAGGTTTTTTGCCTCCCACTGTTGGGCCCTTGCATCATTTGCCTTGTCCCTCTATACCATTTTGACTATTGTCTCCTGCAATGATGTACTCCTGCCTTCTAAGGTACCTTCCAAGATACTGTCTCCCTCCCCAACATGACTCAGTTTAAAGCCCTCCTGATCCAATGTTTGAGACTGTTGGCAAAAATGTTTCTGCCAACTGGTGTGAGATGCAGCCCATCTCTTGCTAGAAGTCTACCCTCATGGAACTGCAGCCCATGATCCAAGAATGCAAATTGTTCTTGGCAGCACCATCTACGAATCCAGTTATTCACATCTGCTATCTTTCTCTCACTTCCTGGACCATGCCCTTTAAATTGGATAAGAGATGAGATAACAACTTGTGCACACAGCTCTTTCAGTTTCCTATCCAAAGCCTCATAATCCCTTCTGATATTTTGAAGACTATGCCTTGCAGTATCATTGGTTCCCAAATGGACCAAGAGGAAGGGGTAATGGTCAGTAGGCTTGACAAGTCTTATCAGCCTCACTGTCACATCACTGATTTTTACCCCAGGGAAACAACACACCTCCCGGGACATCTTGTCAGGCCCACAAACCACTGCTTCTGTACCCCTCAACAAGGAGTCCTCCACCTCCACCAAGGCATAGCAATGGCTATTCCCTGCGGTGGTACTTTTAGAGTCCCCTGCACTGTCCCTTAGGACTGTCCCTGCCGCTCTTCCTCTTCATCCTTGATAAGGGAGAGAGCTTCAAATCGATTCTGTAGCTGTAAGTTTCCAGAATGATCCCTGGTTTCCCTACTTAATAATAATAATAATAAATTTTATTTATAGCCCGCCCCTCTGCGGAGCAATCGAGGCGGGTTACAACATTTAAAATACACAAGTTAAAACATTCAATTCCCCATCCAACCCTCCCACCCCTTAAAACAGTATTAAACTAATTATAAATTAAAACCACATGTTCCGAGGTAAAAACAAACCAAATAATAATGCACTAATAGAACAGTAACATAATAATGGGTGGTAAGGGAAAGGGGCGATAGAGCTGTCCCCTCAAGCCGGAGAATTATTCCAGGAAGGCCTGCCGGAAGAGATCCGTCTTCACTGCTTTCTTAAAAGCAGCAAGAGTAGTAATATGACAGATCTCCTTTGGCAGGCCATTCCAAAGTCTTTTGTGTGTGATGTTCGTCAGCTGTCCACCTTCTGTGTACATGAAGTGACCTCCTCCTCAGCAACTTTCTTTGTGTTATCCTCACCCAAGACTTTTTGTTCCACTCTATCCAGGAAAACCTCTTGCTCCCTAATATGCTGAAGTGTAACTACCTGGGCCTCCAGCTGCTTGACTTCCTCTTCCTGGAGGGCTACTAACTTGCACTTGGAGCAGATGAAGTTCCCCACATCTCTTGGCAAGAAGACAAACATCCCACAAGTGTTGCAGGTGACTGAAGCAACTCTCTCAGTGTCCATATTGAGAAATCTTAAGTAAGCAGTGAAACAGGACTGTAGGCTTCTCCCTCAAAAAGTCTCCTGGTAAAGACCTACATAAAGGACCCCTGTTCTCTTGGCCTTTTCACCAGGCTTTGTCAGCGAGCTCAATCAACTGGGTTTCTAACTCTACAGAGAGCTCCTGGATGCTACTTTATTCTGGAGGCAAGTCTTTGACTCTCTTCCTCTGAGCAAAAAAACCCCTCAAAGTAAGTAAATGGGGGGAGGGAAATACTGGAATACCTTAACACAGATTAGAGCATTCAAGATTATGATTCTCCTTAAACTATTGTTCCTTTTCCAAACAATTCCAGAAGAAATACCAACGAGAATATTTGGAAATTGGGATAGGAAAATAAAAGAATGGATTTCAAAGAAAAAGAAAATTAGGTTTTCCAATACAATATTATATACTCATCAAGAAAAGGGAGGGTGGGGACTTCACTGTCTGGAAAAATCCCTTGAGGCTTTCCAAAATTAAGATTATTAGATTTTGAATATGGTAATAACAAAAAATGGATTAGAATAGAGAAGAAATTAATTGACATGGAATATAAATCAATGTTCAGAATAAGACCTAAGAGAGAGAAAATGAAAATAAACAAAGGATCATTTTGGTCAATGTGGCAAATTTGGGGGAGAACTGAAAATTAGTAGTTACTATTGGCACCCAATAGAATATTTGAATAAGGAAGGACATATAGGTAAATGAATAGCATTAAGGAACCCAGGGACATTGGATATAGGACAACTGGTAATTTATCAGATAATGTAGGGAAACAGATAGAAATAAATGAAATATTAAAGATGATAGGTAGTCAATATTGGCTTCAATTAAGTGGAATATATAAGAGTCTACAGGAAATAATAAAAGGTTGCCAAAATCCAATAGAAGAAATATTGATGATGGAATAGGGAGGAAGGAAAGGGTTGGGTAGTATGATTTACAAGATTCTATTGGAAAATCAATAAAATTTCATAGAAGGTCTATTGGGAGTATGGGGGAAGGATATTAAGATTAATAAGAAAGAAATCCAACAATGGATACAAGAAACTAAAAATACTAAAAATAGCAAGGTTAGAGAACAACAGATGAAAGTAATAGGTAGATGGTATAAAACACAAGTGATATCATATATTAATAAAAAAATGTATCACCTGCTTGGCATGGGTGTGGAGTAAAATAACATATATCCATATGTGGTGGCAGTGTTGCAAAGTATAAAGATTTTAGAAGGAATTAGAAAAAGAAATTCATAAAATTATGAGGGGAATTCAATTTAATAAAGGAAGATGTATAACTGGTAATGTTAAAAATATAGGATTACAGAAGAAGGATGACTATTTACTCAAACAATTAATTATAGCAACATATCCAGTAATTGCACATGGGCAGAATGATAAAGAAAAGTGGAACTGTAATAGATGGAAGCAATATATATCAGAATATATGATGTTTGATTTTATAATAGAAAAAAGGTGGGCTTATTTTGATCAATTGAAAGATGATGTTTGGGTTAATAATTGGAAAATTATCACTGAGTCTGATGAGGAGAAGAATAGGTATTAAATTGTTAAGGAAACAGTTAAAATTATTTTCCACATGGGAGAAAAAAGAAATAAAAAAGAAAACACAATTTCTGGGATGGGTGGGAGGGAGAAGGGAGGAGTAAAAATAAATAAATAGAAGAAATATGTATATATATGAAGGATTAGTTAATAGCTGAGAACACTTTTGAGGTACGATGTGATTAATTTGTTGGTTTGTAAGGTAAAAAGTTATATTAATAAACTAATATAATATATAAAAACCAAAAAGAAACACAAAGAAATAAAAAACCTCTTGACCTTCTCTTCTCCAGATGTGCAGGTGTGGAGAGATGGTCCTGCGCACCTGCGCATGCATTTGAGAACAAAAAAAATTAATGCAGCTGCTGCTGGCCCATGCAGTTGCTCTGTCTCCCTTTGTGGTGTCCTTGGGGCTGGTGGTGAGGTTTCTGAGGCTTCTATACAGCCTTGGAAAAGCTGCATTGACTCCTCCCAATACGGTTGCTCCATCCCCATTTAGGGCATCCTCAGGTCAGGCAGTGCGGTTGCTGCAGCTTAGGGAAAAGGCAACTTCAGGTCAACTTTTCCTGCCCGTCTGCATAGCCCCTGAGTCTGGCTAAGGCTAATGCTGGAAGTAACTTTCAGTTTTCTGACCAGCATTCTTGTCCCTGATGCCTGTTTACAGACTCCAGAAATTCATACCTCAAACTCCCTGGCTTCTTTGACCCTTGGACTGTGTTGACTTCAATTCTTGTTTATTTATTTATTTATTTATTTATTTGGGGTATTTATACCCCACTCTTCAGTTACAAAGACTCTCAAAGCAGCTTACAAATCATTAATTAGATGGTTCCCTGCCCTCAGGCTTACAATATAAAAAGACATGACACAAAAGGAGAAGGGAATTGCAGTGAGGAAAGGGATCTGGTCCAGTGGTTCTTCTCTCCCTCTGAGTCCTAGACCATGGCAGATGGACTGGAGGGAGGGCTCCCCTTCTTACTCTGGCTAGGCCCAATGTAGCTGGCCTGCCTCTCTCACTTTGTTGCCTCCTACACTTTTATTGTGCTGCTATTCCACTTTTATGGTTCTGGCTGTCTCCTGTTGCAATCTGGAATTTGTAGTTCAGTGAAGCCTAAGAGCTCTCTGGCTGAGAATTCTAAATGCCCGCCCCCCAAACTGCAGCCCCCAGAATGCCACAGGAGGCAGCCAGAGCAGTTAAAGTGGAACAGCAGCACTAAGAGTGTGGTGCAGTAATCTCTGGTTAGGGAGAGTCAAGACGTGTTTTAATTTCAATAAATGAAGGAACAAACAAAATTTAAAGAAAGTAAAAAAATAAAAAGGAGAGGGAGGTAAGAAGTGAGATTAGAAGGGCATAATGACACACTCCTGCTGCAAGAATCTTAAAAGGAATGTGACATCACAGCTTTTCTTTTCTTTTTTCAACTCTACATTTATTGTTGGTCTTCACCTGAATAATACCAACCAAATAGCTTTGTGTTAACACCTTCTACCACCTTCTTCTTTATCATAATTGTCTACATTGGAATTGGGGAAATGGTGCCTTTACAGATGTTGTGAGACTTCAATACCCATCTTCTCTAAAATACCAAAGTAGTGGATGATGGGAGTTATAACAATATTTGGAATACCACACAATCATCACTCCTAAAATAGATTTTTTGAGGCTTGGGGGAAAATTCTTTATCCAAAGAACATGTTGGGTAAGTTTATGGTATTCTCATTGCTATATTATCAAGATGTTGCTAAATGTCAAATATGAATTATTCCTACTGCATAAGCTTGTGAGAAGAGAAAGGGTATTATCAACATTTCAATACATGTTACCAAAGGCACACAAATGTAAGAGTCTCTCCTTTTGGAAAGCTGCGTTCAACATGTAGTCAACAATGAAAACATGCAAGTTAGGCTTGGAACTAACACACTCCCTTTCTTCATGCACTTAATCTGTAAAAGGTAAGGTAAAGGCATTTCCTGTTGACAAGATTGTCAAGTCATGTCAATTATCATCTCTGTTACTAAGCCAAAGAGGGGGCAATTATCATCTCTGTTACTAAGCCGAAGAGCCACCGTTGTCAGAGACTACTCTGTGATCATGTGGCCAGCTTGATTCAGTTTAGTAATACCTGAATGAGGTTAACTTCTTAGTATATATCAGGGGTAGGCAACCTTTCCCCTTTAAGGGCCGAGGGACTTCAGCTCCCAGAATCCCAGGAGCTATTGGCCAACATGGGACAATTGGCCAACATCGCTGAGGATTCTGGGAGCTGAAGTCCCTCGGCCCTTAAAGGGGAAAGGTTGCCTACCCCTGGTATATATGCTTTTAGAGAGCTGTTACCATTTCTCTAGTTTTCTAATAGCCTTTATTAGCCTTTTTATGGACTTCTATATATCCTTACAATATTTTTAATTAATTGTTTTGTTTCATTTTAGCATGAATTTTACACTCTGTAAGTTGCCTTGGATATTTTGAGGACAGGTAGGTGGGATGCAAATCTATGAAATAAACACAAAATATGACCCACGAATTTAGTACAATAGGTATCAATTTTATTTTATATTCCAATTCTTTCAGTGAGTCTTAGAAGAAATAAATGGAGGCTGTACAGGAAAAGAGCTCACTGGATCCTATCCATAGTTATTGGCAGCAGTTATTTTACTATCTGTTTAAAGCAACCCTAAATTCACCCACAGAATCTCATTACTATTTTACTTGCCTATAAACAGCACCCATTTTGAGACAGCCTAGTGGTATTAATCCTGAGGCTGTCATGAACGCCTACAAACCGCTTTCAATAACATTGATTTCACTGTCAAAATGGGGAAAAATGTCAACATTTCAAGCTATCCAATTATAGTCTAGAAACCACACAATTCTTTGCAGGAGAAAACAAAAGGTCTGTTTCTTAGCATCTCTAACATAACTCACTATTATGTATAGAAGAGGATACATTATGATAGAGATGCCTCTTAATTTCAATTGAACCTGGTTCAGAAATCTCCCAGGATGGAGAATACCAGCACCATTAAGACAATGGAAATGAAGGCGATCTTGATCTAAAAGGAATATAGAAAGTAAACTGCTATGAACCCTCCCTCTCCCCATCAAATTAACTTTTTCTGGAAGTGAATTGTGAAAATTTAAATGTCATTTTGTAGAATTTCATTTTTTGCAATTGTAAAACATTTTCATCAATTTTAAAAAAACATTTTGAAAATGGTTTCTTTTTTAAATTATGGATTTTTAAAGTAACAAAATCACATACAGAACATAATATTGAGTCACTTTTTGTTGTTGTTGTTAACCTCTCTTGAGTCAATCCCAACTCATGGCAGCCCTGTGGATGAGACCGCAAAGACTCCCTATCCTCCACTCTTCTTCTTCGTCCTGTAAATTCATACCCGTGACCTCCTTAATAGAGTCCATCCATTGAACATGAGGTCTTCCTCTCTTTCTACATCCCTTCACCTTCCCATAATTATTGTCTTTTCCAATGGTTTGTGCTTTCTATGATGTGGCCATAGTACGACAGCTTGGTTTCCAGGGAGATTTCAGGCTTGAACTGTTCAAGAACCCATTTGTTTGTCCTGTTGGTTGTCATGGAATCCTTAGCATTCTTCTCCAGCACAACATCTCAAATGACCGAATATTCTTTTTATCCACTTTCTTCACTATCCTTCACTGCTCTCACATCCATACATGGCACCAACACCACATGTTTTTAAACAAAGACTGGATGGCCATCTGTTGGGAGTGCTCTGATTGTGTGTTTCTGCATGGTAGGGAGTTGGCATGGATGGCCCCTTTAGTTTCTTCTAGATCTATGATTCTATGATGCTGCCCTGCACAGAGCTGTCTCTGTAGAAATAAAATGTCTAATGCATCCTAATGATGTCAACAGTCATAGTTTTGTGCCCAATTTCAGTATAAAGTGTCTGTCCAATTATAGGATTGCTTTTTCAGAGCAATTTGTGCTGCCTATTATTTTATGAGAAATGGAACCAGTCTCCTGCCCTGGGTTGTATACCCATCCAAAAAGGATACTCAAATACCAATGTATGTTTTGGAGAATTGTGAATTAGCTCAATGGTAGTGGCTGGGTTACATGGCCAGAGGATTTAGTCCCTATGTCTACCATGTCCAGATACACGAGGAACCCAGAGGCAGGTTTCTAACCAGTTTATTTGAAAGGGAAAATCAACATTTATCCAAAACACACAACCACACACACTTACAAGGACTAAGAAATTCAAAGGTGTTACATTGGAACATAAAAGGCTGAACTAAGGGAAATACTACACCTGGTTGGATAGTTGCTCCACTTGTTATGGGGCCAGAGATGGAAGGGAACTCACTCAGTCCTGAGGCAAATGGAAGTTGGCAAGGGAGAGAGGAGTTAGCCAAGCAAACTGGCAACATGGTTGCCTGATACTGTACTATGCTGAGGAGACAAAGACAAAGAAAAGCTCAGAATATTTATAGAGAATTTGAGCCCGGAGACAAATTACAAGATATAGAAAAAGCCAAATGTGGGTACTTCCTTTGAAATGGATTTGGATCATTTTGAAATCAGTTTTCTGAGGAGGTAACATTGAGGTGTGAACATGAGTGATGGAAGCACATTTCCAAAGTCAGATGGATTAGCAGGCAAAGATTCCAGGGCCATTGGCTATTTGGTCTCATCCCACAGTGAACATTTCACACCTCCTCAAGGATGTCTGGAAAAACAGGGTCTAGGCAATTCCTATTAGTAGCTTACATGTAATGAAGGAATTCCAGTAATGACATTCGCAGTAGGTTCTAAAAGGGCACATTAACCTGCATTTCTGATATCAAAAGAGGAGGGGTGTAAGGAGACTAACACATGTTTAGAATATGTACAATTGCCCCTCTGTTGCCCCTCTGTTTTCATAGGGGATCCGTTCTGGACCTCCCCCCCCGACAAAAACAAAATATTGTGCATATTCAAGTCCCATAGGCTTGAAAGGGCACACACTACCATGCATGGCCATGCACACATGCCATTTTAGGTCTTCCCTCTTGCCTGTCCATGTAAAGCGCGTACCACAGACTTAAAGTCTATGAAAATGGAGGGGCGACTGTACACACTATATCACAATTCAATGAACTTCAGTCATTAGTGTGATGTAGCAGCCAAGAAAGCCAATGTGATTTTTGGTTGCATCAGCAGGAGTATAGTTTTTAGATCAAGGGAAGTGATAGTACCACTGTATTCTGCTTTGGTCAGGCTTCACCTGGAATATTGTGTCCAGTTCTGGGCACATCAATTCAAGAAGGATGCCAATCTGGAAAATTTCTAGAGGAGGGCAACCAAAATGTTGAAAGGTCTGGAAGCCATGCCCTATGAGGAGCAACTTAGAGAGCCCGGTATGTTTAGCCTGATTAAAAGGTTAAGAGGGGACATGATAGTCCTGTTTTTACATATTTGAAGGAATGTTGTAGGGGGAACAAGCTTGTTTTCCATGGCTCCAGAGATTTGGACAAGGAGCAATGGATTCAAACAGGAAATTTAGCTGAAGATGGCAACCATAGATGCTGGCAAAACATCAGAAAGAAACTCTTCTAGAATATAGCCACACACCCTGAAAACCCCACAAAAAACTATGGATGCCGGCCATGAAAGCCTTCGACTTCACAAACAGGAAAAGAGATTCCATTTGAATTCAGGAGAAATTTCCTGATGGTCACAACTGTTTGACAGTGGAACACACTTCTTCTGAGTGTGGTGGAGTCTCCTTCTTTGGAGGTTTTTAGGCTGGATGGCCATCTGCTGAGGGTGCTTTGATTGGGTTTTTTCCTGCATGGCAGAGGGGTGGACTTGATGGCCCCTGTGGTTTCTTACAACTCTATGATTCTATGATATTCATAAAACCCATGTCTTAAAAAAAAGTCAGTGGAAAGAGGCCGCAGCAATAATACCTAACAGGAAACTGTTAGATGTGTGTAAAAAATGTTTCCCAAATGTGACTGCTTTGCAAAAGTGCACAAAAACCATTACATTTGGAAAGGGGGGAAGTAATTTTTTCCTTTTCCCTCATGAAAATAATTGAGGATTTATATGCCTACCGGAAGCAGACCATTTTAGGTCTAGGAAAGCCTTTTTCAGGAAAGCAGACAGATACTTTCAATGAACAAAAAGAAAGAGGGAAAAAACCATGGATGACAGAAAAAACACTGCAAACAATGAAGAAAAGAAGAAAAGCAAAAGGGATGTATGAACAAACTAAGAATTATCAATACAACAGTACAACGCCTTGTGTGGAAAGATAAAGAAAATTACTACAATGACCAATTCAGAGAAATAGAAGACAACAACAAAAAGGGAAGAACAAAAGTTCTATTTCACAAGATCTGGGAAATCAAAGGAAAATTCAAACCAAGGACTGTGACGGTCTATGACAATAAAATAACACAATTCAACCCCAGGAAGGAATAAAAAGATGTGGGATGCAATACGCAGAAGAATTATACAAAAGAGATGACAAAATGAAGGACACATGGAATGAAGAGTCATATGAAGATAAACCCCAAATCCTAAAAAGTGAGGTGGAAACTGCCATAAGAGAAACAGCAAAAAAAATAACCAGGAACAGATGATATTCCAATTAAACTGCTGCAATCCACATTGACAGTCAACTCTAGTGCTAACCAAAATATGTCAACAGATATGAAAAACAAAACAATGGCCAACAAATTGGAAGTGATCAATATACATCTCCATCTACAAAAAGGGAACAGAAAAGACTGCAGCAACTATAGGACCATAGCACTGATCTCCCATGCGAGCAAAATCATGCTCAAAATTCTGCAACATACGGCCTTTACAGACTGCCAGAAATAATGCAGATTGAGGTCACTTTAACTGTCCTAGCTCAGTGCTAGGGAATCATGGGAATTGTATTTTTTTTTTCCTGGAACATTGAGCCTTCTCTGTCAGAGAGGTATGGTGCCACAATAAACTGCAGTTCCCATGATTCCTTAGCACTGAGCCAAGACAGTTAAAGTGGCCTCAAGCTGCATTATTTCTGGCAGTCTATAAAGGCCCATCAACACTGACCATACATAGAAAGAGAGGTCCCAGAGGTTAATTTATCTATTTCTATAACATCATATAATTTAATTAACTATTCTTTTCTACTAGTTACCTCCATTTTCCATTTCCAAACATAATATTCTTGCTGTCATGGTCATGTAGAAGCAAATCGTCCCATATTTTTTCTCAGTTTCCACATCAAAGATACTTAATAGGTAAAATTCAGGTTGCAGTTGCATTTTCATATCTCATTGTGTCATTAATGCCTTTCCAATTTTTTGTGCTTTTCTACATGCCCACCAGCAATGGTAAAAAGTTCCCTCTTTTTCTTTGCATTTTCAACATACATTTTTAGTATTCTTATATATCTTAGAGATTTTATTTGGTGGTGTCATATACATCAAAAATACATTTTATAAAAATTCTCTCTCATATCTTGTGAACATGCATATTTTATCACTTTAGTCCAAGTAATTTCCCAATCACAGAACTCAATTGTGTGACCCCCATTGTTCATCCATCTGATCTTTAACTGTTTCTTCTTCTAATTCTAAATTTAATAAATATCTATAAAGATGTCCAATTATCTTGTCTTGCTCATTGTATAGAATTTTATCCAAATTTGTTTCTTTTTCTTTTAAGTCATATATCTTACTATTTATTTTATACCTTTCTTTAATTTGTAAATATGTAAACTAATGAATCTCAATACCTTCACTCCTTAACTCTTCTTGGTATTTTTAAATACCAATTCTTATCCCATTGTCTGATTAATGTTCTATTGGTGAGCCAATTGTTATCTGATGTTACTTCTATGAAATGCCTCTTGAGGTGAGATCCATTAAGGTATTTTCCTATATGTTTTCATTTGGTATTTTTTCCAAATTCTCAACAGGGTTCTTCTCACACAATGATTATTGAAAATTTTATTTACTGGCTCTTTCTCATATTGCAAATATGCCTGCCAACCAAATTTTAAGTTGTCTCCTTCTAATTCTAAGAGTCTATCATCTTTCAAAGTTATCCATTCCTTTACTCATGCAAGATTGCATGCTTTGAAGTACATTTTCAAATTGGGAACTCCTACACCTCCTTTTTCTTTGAGGTCTTGTAATGTTTTCAGTCTAACCCTTGGCTTCTTCCCATTCCAGATGAACCTAGAAATGTCTTTGTTCCATTCTTTGAATGTTTTTTCTGATGAAATGATTGGAATCATCTGGAATAGGAATAGCATCTTTGGTAAGACTATCATTTTTATAGTAGAGATTCTTCCAAATAGTGATAAATTTAATTTGCTCCAATTGTTCAAGACTTTTTTTTTATCTCTTTCCATGCTTTTGTATAGTTTTTTTTATATATATACAGATCTATTGTTTTCTTGGAAATATTGATTCCCATATATTTCACATTACTGTGTATCTTAATTCCCATTATTTCACTCATTTCTTGTTCCTTAGTTCTCATCATATTTTTTGTGATGATAGCTGACTTTTCTTTGTTGATTCTACATCCTATTGTATTCCCAAAGTCTTCTAATGTTTTTAATACTTCTTTTGCGCTCTCACATGGGTTGTTTAAAATGATCACCAGGTTATCTGAAAATGCTTTAATTTGATACTGATGATTTTTCTTTCTTAATCCCTGAATTTTCTCATTCTTTTTAATTGTCTTTATTAATCTTTCGATCACCAATAAAAATAGCAGTGGTGATAGAGGGCATTCTTGTCTTGTTCCTCTTTTTATTTGGAATCTCTTTGTACTTTCTCCACTCTAGCTGACTGATCTTTATAAATTTCCATTTTGTACAATTTTCCACTAACTTCATTTTATTTAAGATTCCAAATAATATATCCCAATTTAATGAGTCAAAAGCTTTTTTTTAAGTCTAGGAAGATTAGTCCCAATTGTTAGTCATTATGGAATTCATAATATTCTAATATATTCACGATATACCTCATGTTTTCCCTAATTTGTCTTTTTGGTATAAAACCTCTTTGGTCCTCATCTATCCATTCACTTTATTTTTAGATATTGATCTTTTAATTTTCTTTCCTCTATATGGTAATTTGTTTATCTATTTATTTTATTTCTTAGAGTGTACGCCGTGGGCAGGCTTTTTTATATTTGTAACTTTTTTACTTTGTACAGCGCTGTGTATAATTACAGCGCTCTAGAAATAAAGTTTAATAATAATAATAATAATAATAGTCTGTTAGCCATGATTGAAGCAAATATTTTATAATCTAAGTTTAATAAGGAGATTGGCCTATAATTTTTTGGGTCTGTGGTATCTTTCCCTTCTTTAGGGATAACTGTTATTTCTGTTTCTCTCCATAATAATAATAATAAATTATTTATTTATAGCCCACCCAATCACAAGGAATCCGGGTGGGTTACAGCAATAAAAGTGCATGGAATACAATAAAATTCAAAATTAGTCCCTTCCCAACCCCCAACCCCCATACTAAAATTACAAAAAAGAATCATAATTTAAGAGCAAAAATACAAAAAGATTTTTAAAAAGGGGGAAATAATTGGTGGATAGAGCAACGTAGATCACCTTGTACAGGGAAAGGAGGTAAGTTGGGAAGACCTGCCAGAAGAGATCCATCTTAAGAGCTTTTTAAAGGCTGTAAGAGTAGAGATGTGACTGCAGGTCATTCCACAACTTTAGAGCAGCAGTGGAGAAAGCCCTCTGACTAACCGAAGTTAGTCTAGATTTTTTTCAGCTGTAGTAGGTTCATCTCCGAGGACCTTAGTGTGCAGGATGGACAATACGGAAGATGGTGATCCCTTAAGTATTCTGATCCCAAGCCATGTAGGGCTTTAAAGGTAACAACCAACACCTTGTGCCTTGCCTGGAAACTAATTGGCAGCCAGTGAAAGGACTTCAGGACTGGTGTTATATGGTCATTACGAGAACTACCTGTAATCAACCTGGCTGTCATATTTTGTACAACCTGAAGTTTCCGAACTTGACACAAGGGTAGCCCAATGTAGAGCGTATAACAGAAGTCTAATTGAGAGGTTACCAGTGCATGTACTACTGTTTCAAAGTCTCCCTGCTCCAGGAGGGGCACAGCTGGCATATCAGCTGAAGCTGATAACAGGAGCTCTTGACTGTAGCATCCACCTGAGCTGTCAAGTGAAGCAACGAGTCAAGGATCACCCCCAAGCTGTGGACAGAGTCCTTCTAGGGAAGTGTGACCCCAACCAGAACTGGCTGATTCTCAGGTTCAGGTTTCCTTACCTGGATTCAGCTTGTCAATTTTCCCTCATCCAGTCCATTACCGCCCTAAGACAGGCATTCAGAGGAGAGATGCCATCCTTAGTCACTGCATCAGTCTGAGACATAGAGAAATACATTTGGGTGTCACCAGCGTACTGATAACATCCCGCCCCATGCATCCGAATGATCTCGCCCAGTGGCTTCATGTAAATGTTGAATAGCATTGGGGACAGAATTGCATCTTGAAGGATACCCAAGTTGAGCTCCCTCTTGGCCGAACAACTGTCCCCAACCATCTGGAACCTACCCATGAGGTAGGACCAGAACCACTGCAACACAGTGCCTCCAATACCCAACTCTCTCAGGTGTTCCAGCAGGATACCATGGTCTATGGTATCCAATGCCTCTGAGAAGTCCAAGAGCACCAACAGGGTCACACTTCCCTTGTCAATGCTCAGGCGAAGAACATTGACTAAGGTGACCATGGCAGTCTCAACTCTGTATCTTGTCCTGAATCTGGTTTGAAATGGATCTGGAAAACCGGTTTCCTCAAGACAACTTGTAGTTGATTGGCAACTGCCCTCTTGATCACCTTGCTCAAAAATGGCAACAGCGAAACAGGTCTATAATTATTTCTGTCCAGGGGTTCCAGAGAAGGCTTTTTAAAGAGTGGTCTAACCACTGCCTCCTTAAGACAAGAGGGCAGGGACCCCTCCCTGAAGGATACATTAATTACATTTTTCAGCATCAACTTAATAGTATCACCCCCCTGGACTTTTAGCCAAGTTGAGCAAGGGTTGAGAGGGCAGGTCGTCTTTTTCAAACTACTAAGGAGCTTGTCCACATCCTCAGTACTTACCGACTCAAATTGATCCAGTCTAACAGTCATGGCGGAGGTGCTGGATACCTTTCTAGTTGCTACTGACTTAAAGTTGGCATCCAGGTGAGCTCTTATCCAAGAGATTTTATCTGTAAAATGATCATTAAAAGCCCCACAGCAAGCTGTAGTTGGTTCTAATAGAGGGTTCTGGGTGGGAGGCATTTGAGTTAAATTCCTCACTACCCTGAAGAGCTCAGATGGATGGGATTTCACAGATGTGATAGATGCAGAATAGAAAGATTTCTTAGCTGCATCTATCGCCATTTGATAGGACCTAAGAAAAGTCAAATGAAGTGTCTTATCGGATAAGAGTTGAGATTTCGGCCAACGGCACTCTAGTCATTGTCCAACCTGCTTTATTTGTTTAAGATCTTTGGTGTACCATGGATTACGATTTTTTGCATGTTGGAAAGGATGCTTGGGAGCAATCATGTCTATAGCTCTGGTAAGGTTGTTATTCCACATATTACCCAGAGCTTCAACAGAATCACCAAGATTGCCAACCATGGAACCCCTAAGGGCTTCTTGGAACCTAATGGGTTCCATCAGCCTTTGAGGGCAGACCATTCTAATCGGTCCTCCACCCCCAGAAGGGGGGATGGTGACCTTCAGTCCAACCTTAACCAGAAAATGATACATCCATGACAATGCACAGATGCTAATTAACTCTGCCCACAGATATGCCTGATCCATGCAGAAGACATGACTTACATGGATCAGGCATATGTGTAGGGCATGACTTACATGGATACATCGAGGGCATGACTTACATGGATCAGGCATATGTGTAGACTCAGAGACTATCCAGGAGAGGCTCGTGTTTGTCATGGAAACCATGAACTCCCAAGCCACACCGGTAAGATTAGTTAAACGAGCCTCGAGGGGGATGTTGAGGTCACCCAGGACTAATAGCCTAGGCAACTCCAACCCTAGTTCTGAGGCTAGTTGTGTCAACTCGGCTAGGGAGTCTGTTACATTACGGGGTGGTCAGTAAACCAACAGAATCCCCAGCCTCTCCCTGGTCTTCAAGCTAAGGTAAATGCATTCGATGTGGTCTAATGCATGGATAGGTATCCTGATTAAGGCAAGGTAGTTTTGTTTGAGTGATTCCGGTATTCCATTTTCCAATATGTCATTCATTGTATGTTTTAATGGGATTATCAGATCATCTTGGAATGTTTTATAATATAATGCTGTGAATCCGTCTGGGCCTGGGGCTTTCCCTATTTTACAGTTTTTGATCCCTTCCCTTATTTCTTCTATGCTAATTTTCTCATTCAGTTTCCAATCTTCCTCTTCATTGGGTATTGGGAATTTTCCTTCATCAATGTAATTTTTAAGGTTTTCTATATTAACTTTCTGTTCTTGATATAGATGAGAATAAAATTTATAAAAGGTTTTTTAATTTTATTATTTTCTGTATATACCATCTCACTGTCTCTGAACTTAGTTATGATTTTTTTTTCTCCTTCTCTTTCCTAAGTTTGAAAGCTAACCATTTCCCTGGTTTATTAGAATGTTCAAATTTATTTTGTTTTACCATTTTTAAACTGTTTTCTATTTCTTCAGATAGTTCTATCTAAATTTGTTTCTGTAATATTTTAATTTTTTCTTTCACCTCCTCATTTTTAACTTTTTTCTCTAATTCTTTTTCTTTGGAGATTAATAAGTTATTGAGGTTAAGTAATTTTTCTCTCCTTGGTTTTTGTAATCTAACATTTTTTTAGATGAAGAAACCTCTCATTACGGCTTTTCCAGCATTCTAAATTGTAGCCATCTTTATGTTTCCATTCATATTTTCTTTTAAATAATTTCTAATTGTCTCTTTTGCCTTTATAATAATATTCTTGTCTCACAATAATTCTTCATTTAATCTCCATGATAATATCTTTTTGGGTTCCTTTATTGTCAGAAGTAAAGGGTTATAATCAGATAACACTTGTGGGAGAGTTTCTATACTTTTTAAATTGTTTATTAATGTCTAGTTAGGAGGAGGAGGTCAATTCTTGATAGAGGGTTGTGTCTCTCTGAGTAAAATGTGTATTGATTTGTCAAGTCATATAGATATCTCCATCCATCTACTAATCCTTATTCTTCTGTCTTTTTAAAGAAGATGCCTGGCAGTTTGCCCTGATTTTGTTTGATTATTTTCTCTGATTTTCTATCTATCCTAAGCTCTATTACTCCATAAAAATCTCCCTTGATCAAAATTTTATCATAATCAAATTCTCTTATTTTCTCATGTATCTTTTTATAGAATTCTTTCTTATTATCTTGTGGGAAATACATTCCTATAATTAATACATTATTCCCTCCCCACATGATCTCAACCCCAATATAGTGGCCTTGTCTGAGAGTTTTTTGTTGTTGTTTTTTGGAGTTTATTTGGTTCTTTACATATAATACTACATCTTTTTTCTTCATTTCAGCAGACAAGATATAGTCTTTTCCTAATTTTTGATTTTTAAGAAATCTTATATCTTTTTGTTTGATATGGGTCTCTTGCAGACAAATTATATCACTAGTTCTCTTTTCCAAGTAGTAAAAAAATTTCTTTCTTTTTGTCCAAGAATTCAATCCTTTCATATTCCAAGGAAAGAGTTCACGTAATACAGGCAGAAAGGCAGATAAGGACAGAGATCCAGTCCACATGGTGTCATACCAGAACACTGGACCCCACTCTCAACCCCTTTCCACAAAACCTGAAAGATTTAGTACTAACACCCCCTTCCAGAGGAGTGCCAGGAATCACCCCAGAGGTCAGCCTGACATGCAGGACCCCAACAAAGACCCACTACAAGAGATCAGGAGTACAGTTTGGAGGCAGCTGAAGGAGTTAGGGTTCCCTACACATGAGATACACAGCAGACCCACTCACGAGCTCACAGACCTCTAAGTCCAGACCTTAAGCGGTCAGAACCACAGTAGGCATAGCCCAGGCGCTAATGTCCCCAAAACCCAGAATTACAGCCAAAATCCAAGCCAGTCAGGTTAGGGACGCCCGGGATCTAACAGCTCACAGAAAGCAAGGGCAGACCCTCGGATCCCTTGGGCTGAAGACCTTCCTGCCCAAACCACAATGTATCCCCCACAATCGTCCCCCAGTACCGGACCTATTAAGGCCCAGAGAAACCCAGTCTCAGAAGTCACTCATTTCAGTGCTCCCCAACTAAAAGTTCCCACACCCCCTCTGCCTTGCCAGCAGATTGTTGCAACCCTCAAGCTAGATTTATGGGGATGCCCCATGGTTAATGTAAAAGTGGGACCCCACGACAAACTCAAATCAGCTCTGTTACTAGTAGATTCTGGTGCTGCAGTCAACACCCTGAACCCCAGATTAGCCACTTTAGGAAGCAAGATACAGTGCAGCATGGAGCTAGTAGGCTTTGGCAAGGGCAAACATCAAGCCGCCATTTGGAGAGCCATACCCATTCCATTAGTCCCAATTCTAGATAGCATTAAGGCATGTGAAAATCAGGGAGTGGATGATGGAATACTGGGAGTAGGATTTTTAAAGAGGAACCAACTGACCCTCAATTTGGCCAATGGTCTAGTATGACAATTAGGGGAAGGTCCCTTGGTAGTATCAGCCATCTACAGATGTGCTGCCTTGAAAGCCCCAGCACCCTTATACTCCATTCAGAACAACCCCTGAAGTATGGATCAAAGAGAAGATGGAGTGCAGGAAGGTTAAAGGAGCTTGTGTGCTCATAGAAGGAAAAGATTCCCCCTCCCCAAAAGCAATAATGCTACCCATGTGAGGCAGAGGAAGGAATAGCTAAGACCATAGAAGGACTGTTGCAATATGTCTTCATCCTACCAATGCAATCAATCCATAACTCCCCACTTTGGCTCATAATAAAAACAGATGGCATGACATGGAGGATGACTGTAGATTTTAGAGCTCTCAACATGGTCTCACACACACACACACACAGTAGCCCCTGTAGTAGCCAATTACAACGAAATCCTAGCCACCATCACAGTCAGAGTCAAATTTTATAGCATGATAGACCTAGCAAATGCATTCCACTCCATCCCATTCCATGAGAGTTGTTATTACAAATTCGCTTGCGAGTTCCATGGAAATCAGATGTGTTTCAAGAGAACCCCCCCAGAGTTTTCACTCCAGTCCCAGTATTTGCCACTCCCTTGCCATGCCCCCACGTTTTGTCTTATGTGGACAACATTTTGATCCACTCAGACTCCTAAGAAAAGACTGCAGACATCACCCAAGAAGTGTTAGGACTCATTCAGGACACCAGATTCAAGGCTAATAGAGAAAAGGCTCAGTTAGTTCAAACCCAAGTCAGATATTTAGGACTAAATCTTCAACCAGATTGCAGGCCCCCCGATTTGCAGAGAGTAGACACCATTGGAAAGTCCCCTGCCCCCACTGATGTAGCATCACTGAGATCACTCCAAGGCTTTTGCAAGGAAAATCAAACTCCTGTATTCTTTGGTTAAGAAAGGAGCAGTGTGGAGATGGGGCCCTGAACAGCAGGAAGCATTTGCCACCCTAAAATTGGATCTAGTCAAGGCCTCCGCTTTAGTCCACCCAGATGTTATCCAGCTATTTTACATCCAGTTAGCCATAGCAGATAGTCACATAGGAGCAGTCCTCACACAACTCAGAAACAGTGTACACACAGTGGTAGCCTATGCATTCGAAACCTCTCGCCCATGGAAGTAAGGTTAAGCCCATGCAAGAAGAATTCCTTAGCTTTGATATGGGCCCTAACCCACTGGGAATTCATTATAGGTGGAGCTAAGGTCATCATCCAAAACCCACACACTCCACTCAAGTTCATATTGTCCAGTAAAATCCAAGATGGACAAGTTCACAGCTCGAGAATAGTCAAATGGACATTAGAGCTAGTGAAGCGAGGCATAGACTACAGCAGACAAGCTAGTGAATCAGTTGCCCCCTATGGGCTAGTAGTTTCCAGAGCGGTCCATGAGTGCCCTCTCCCCATCCCCACACAAAGCAATTGGCCAGTAAAGGCAGGGAAGACAATAGCAGAAGCCATGCAGGCAGGGTTCATGTGCTGGTTTTGCAATGGCTCATCTGCGTGCCCCAAAGGAACTCGCCTAACGGGATTTGCAGCAATTAGAGCAAACGACAGACACATATTGCAAGGAGCTGAGTAGACTTCTCACAATCATCTACCACTAGGCATTACACCCTTTTCCACCCACCAAGCTCTTCAAGTCACTCAATAAATTAAAGGTGCAATGAAAAATACCTGGTTTGGAAACTGGAATTGGTCTGCCACAGGACAAACATTGTTTGTCAAACCAACCCCATTGCAATAATCTTGGCAATACAGGTCATCACTGTTGTGGGTTCTGCTTGTCTAATGTGTTGAGTAAGAAAGCAAGTGGCCGAGTTTCGTGCCATTACTCAGGAAAGGGACAAGGTGACCGAAAATATGGATCTCACTTGGAGAGCAAATGAAGAGAGGCAAAGGCAGACAGGACAGAACAGGAAATATATTGCCCTGAAGCAAAATATTGCAGAATAAGAATTCAAACTGGGGCCAGCCAAACAAGCTGAGGATTTTATATTGGCTCAGAAAATGGAGGCGGCAGCCCAGGCCGACCACACCATGTGCAAGGCCAGAATTAGGGAATTGGAAAACAAAATCAGTTTAAAAAGTGCCTTCGTGGCCACAGTACAGCCGAGTATTTTGGAATCAGTCACGCAGGCAAACCTCCTTCGGGAGAGTCCACCGCTGATAGAGGCATGGACTCCCCCACCCTACAATCCCAATAGAGTCCCCCAAAAGGGAATGAACCCACGGAGGGCTGCACTCCAGGTATACCCATGGACCCAGTTAAAACCCGGAGTATGGTAGAAACAAAAGCCACCTCAGAAGATGGCACAGTTACTAAGACAGTGGAAGAAACGGTTTCATGGTCATTAACAGAAATCAAAGCCCTTGCAGAGCAGCTAGGAAGGCTAAATCCCCACACCGGAGTCCAATGGATGTCCAACTTCATCCTAAGGGACAGGACCTTACACAGATAGCCAGGCTGAGCATAGATCCTGCTTACTCAGGCCCCTTTGAGGCAGCAGTTTCCAACTATGATCTGACAAACTTAGAGTTAAAAGAGTGGATACATGTAATGGTGTGAATACTTTGGCCAGGCACCACCATATGGGCTAAATACTACCATGAGGTACAACAGCCAGGCGAAGCCCCAGACACATATGTAGCCAGGAAGAAAATGTTAGCGATCCTAGCCAGAGAAGTTGGCCTTAATCGTGAAGGGGCACCACTTCTGAACTGTACTGATTTCATAAAAGAGGTGTACCAAGGTTTAAATGAGGCCGCTAAAATGTACAATGGGCCCGCTTACCACCAATTGAGCACAATAGATTGGCAAGGATTTTTGCAGCACATTCAGGCAGCTTCCCAGATATTCTGGACTAGAAAAGCACAGAAAGATATGACTGAGAGCTTAGTGGCAGCAAACTCAGGAAAAACCTCCTGCAGCCTAGGAAGGAAGACAGATAAAGATGGCGAACCAGTTCACGTAGTTACATACCAGAACACTGGCCCCCCAAAACCCTCGTAGTCCCCCACAGCCATCTCCCAGGACTGGAGCTATTAAAGCCCCAAGGAACCCAATCTCCACAGTTATCCCCAGCAATGCTCCAAATCCTCCAACTCCCACAATCCCTCCACCTAGCCAGCAGAAAGTAGCCACCCTGAAACCAGATTTTTGGGGACGCCCGACTGTAAATGTAAGGGGGGGGGGGGTCCCAAGACAAACCCAAGCCCGCCACTCTACTTGTGGATTCGGGTGCCACAGTTAACACGCTACACCCCAAATTGGTCGCTGTAGAAAATGAGACACAGGACAGCATGGAGTTAATAGGTTTTGGGAAGGGCAAGCACCAAGCTGCCATTTGGAGAGACATCCCCATTCATTTAGGACCCATTCTAGACCACATCAAGGCATGTGAGAACCAGGGAGAGTATGATGGAATTTTAGGAGCAGGATTCTTAAGAAGAAACCGCTAGACCCTTGATCTGGCCAACGGTTTCCTATGGCAATTGAAGGAAGGTCTGTTCATAGTATCAGCCATACACCGGTGTGCTGCCTTAAAAGCCCCGGCACCCCTTTACCCCATTTTACATGACCCATGGACTGCAGATTTCCCAGACATGTGGATCAAAGACAAAATGCAGTGTGGCAAGGTTAACGGAGCATGTGTACTCATAGAAGGGAAGGATCCACCTCCACAGAAGCAGTACCGATACCCCCATGAGGCAGAGGAAGGGATAGCAAAAACCATAGAAGGCCAACTGAAATATGATGTAATACTCCCCATGCAATTCATTTGCAACGTGCCCCTCTGGCCAGTGTTAAAAGCTGATGGTGTCACGTGGTGAATGACCATGGACTTTAGAGCCCTCAATGCGGTCACTCCTCCAGTAGCCCCCGTAGTAGCCAAGTACAATGAGATTTTAGCCGCCATCACAGCTGGAGCCAAATTTTACAGTATAATAGATCTAGCAAACACCTTCCATTCCATCCCACTCCACGAGAATTGCTTCTACAAATTTGCATTTGAATTTCATGGGAATCAAATGTGTTTCAAGAGGGTACCCCAAGGTTTTCACTCCAGCGCCTCAATCTACCATGCCCACGTGGTCAAAATGTGGACCAAGTTGCAACCCACGTCACACTCCCACGTTTTGTCCTATGTAGACAACATTTTAGTCCATTCAGACTCCCAAGAAATGACTGCCGACATCATCAGAGAAGTGTTAGAGCTCATTCAGGTCACAGGATTTAAGGCCAACAGGCAAAAGGCTCAGTTAGTGCAGATGCAGGTCAAGTACTTAGGACTCGACCTCCAGCCAGACTGTAGGACTCCAGACTTGCAGACAGTAGAGACTATAGGAAAACTCCCTGCCCCCACAGATGTAGCCTCCCTGAGAGTGCTCCTAGGAATCTTTAACTTTTCCAGAGAATTCATTGAAGCCTTCACTAGCAAAGCAAAGCCCCTATATGCCTTGCTTAAGAAGGGCGCAGTATGGAAATGGGGCCCTAAGCAACAGGAAGTATTTGCCACTCTAAAAACGGATCTATCCAAAGTGCCAGCCTTAGTACATCCTGATATGACCCAGCCATTTTACATTCAGCTTGCAATAGCAGATAACCATGTAGGAGCAGTCCTCACTCAGCTTAGGAACAATATGCATAGGGTAGTAGCTTACACCTCGAAAAACCTCTCTCCCATGGAAGTAAAGTTTAGCCCGTGTGTGAAGAATTGCTTCGTTCTGATATGGGCCCTGACCTGCTGGGAGTTTATCATAGATGGCGCCAAAAACATTGTTCAGACCCCACATACACCCCTTAAGTATATCTTATCAGGCAAAATTCAGGATGGCCAAGTCCAAAGCTCCCACATAACCAAATGGACCCTAGAACTAATCAAGTGCGGCACTGACTATAATAGACAAGACAATGAGCCACTCGCCCCCTATGGGCTAGTAGTTGCCGGAGCAGCCCACGAGTGCCCCCTCCCCTAAACACACCAAGTAACTGGCCAGTGAAGGCAGGCAAGCCCCTGGCAGAAGCCATGCAGGAAGGATTTATGTATAGGTTTTGCAACGGATCTTCCACCTGCCCCGATGGGACCCGCTTAATGGGATTCAGAGCTATAAGAGTTAATGACCAGCACACACTCCAAGGAGCCATTTGCCCCCACTCCAGTCAGGCTGCCGAGGTAGAAGCCCTCCACGCCGTCTTGGAATTTGAGGACCCAGACACTCCCGTAGCTATTTATTCAGACTCCCAGTGGCCTGTAAACCTAGCCACTGATTGGCTCCCCATTTGTATGACCCGAGATTGGAAAACTAGTGACAATAAGACAACATGCAGATAAGTGGCAAGAAGCAGCCCAGTTGATCCTGAATAGAACTGCACCCACATGGGTCACTTATGTGAAAGACCACCAGAAAACTATGGAGGAAGAAGCATAATGGAATAATAGGGCCCACACCCTAGCTAAGATAGCAGCCACTACCCCCATGGTCCCCATTAATATAAAACCCAAGGCTTACATCCTACCCGAGATCCTAGACTTAGCACAGCTGCAAAAGGGAGACTGTGAGATCAAAGTGCTAGCAGCAGCAGGCAAGGACCCCACAGGGAAATATAGTATAATACAGAAAGAAGATATATGGTGGGCAGTAGATGGAGGATTTATCATTGGATAGTTCCCACTGAGGTCCACAGGGATCTCATTCAGTTTGTGGACAGCATAGGACACAGAGAAAAGCAAGTTACTATAGACAGAGTCAAGAAAACGGGATGATGGCCCTGCATGGAAGACATAGAGCAGTGGGTGGAAAACTGCCTATCGTGCACCATGGTTAACGTGGATTCTAGTGGCCCTAAGGCCCCCATTCTCCATCGAAGCATAGAAGGCTGCTGGTCCCGACTGCTAATGGATTATATTGGCCCCTTGCCAACCACCTCCCGACACCACAAGTACTGTTTGACCATAATCAACCCATTTAGCAAATGGATCGAGGCTTTTCCCACTAGAGATAACACTGCTGACACCACAGTCCATATCCTATTTGAACAGGTTTTTAGTCACTGGGGACTGCCCCAAGCCTTCACCATTGACCATGACTCAGTCAGCCATTTCACAGGAGAAGTCATGAAAGCCTTATGTTCCGCCCTAGGTATCAAGCAGAGATTTCACATAGCCGCCCATCCTCAAAGCTCAGGTCACGTTGAAAGGACTAATAAAACCCTAAAGGAAGCAATGAGAAACCTAGGGGGGTTGCAGACTGCCAGAAATAGTGCAAATTGAGTCCACTTTTAGGGTTAGGGTTAGTGCTAGGGAATCATGGGAACTGGTTTTTTTCTGAGACATTGAGCCTTCTCTGTCAGAGAGCTCTAGTGCCACACTAAAATACAGTTCCCATGATTCCCTAACCCTAACCCTAACCCTAACCCTAAAAGTGGACTCAATTTGCACTATTTCTGGCAGTCTGCAACCCCCCATAGTTAAAGCATCCGGCAAAGATTGGGATGCAAAGCTCCCCATAATCCTCATGGCCTTTGGAGGGACTGTAGCATCGCACGGCTTCACACCACATCAAGTCATGACCGGGCACAAGATGGTTATGCCAGAAACATTTTGGCTAAACACCACTCTTCCCGCAGAGTTAGAGCCAGTAGTTTTAAACCATGATTGGATAAAAACTCTCTTACAAAGCATCCAGCAGACCCACAGATTAGTAGCAGAGAAATTAGGTCAGAGCATGAGAGGTATGGTTAGAAGGTTAGGTTGGGTGTGCAACCCTCAGCAGTGGGACCCTGGACAGCAAGTCATGTATAGAAATTTCTTTAAGCAAAGGCATAATCTCACAGCAAAGTGGCTAGGACCTGTAGAAGTAGTTGAGAGAGTGTCCCCAGCCGTGTACCAAATTTGCATTCCTAGCCGTCACAGAACCAGACTAAAATACTTTCATGTGTCGCATCTAAAAGAATGGAAGGGAGAGCCAACGCCTATAAAACCAGTTTGGTCGGAGTCTACCCCAGTGCCTGCCATAAACCTAGCTGAGATGTTTGTGAGTCTCTTCCTCACATAATCAGTTAGTGAGACAGGGACAAGAGATGGCACTGAGTGCATGGACTCTCTGGATACTGTTATGGATGTCAGCTAAGGTCTGTGCTAGCATTTATCCAACTCAGTTCATCACAGATTGGCAGTACAATATAGAGGCCAAATGTTGTTGGGCCACCCCATACCCAGGAATGATGGAGGTAACAGATTCCATGGGCCATGCAAGGACATGGTATGATAAGGGACTCCCCGTTTTAGTTAAGACTAGAATATATGTTACCAAGAAAAACACCCTAGCCTCAAGAGTTTATATGTTTGGCCCCAAAGAACTCACTTGGGTGGAGGCAGATGCAGGCCCCCTCCCCCTTCAAGCAGAAATTTGGAGGAGGCACCGCTTTGATCCCTCATATAGCAAAATCCCCGCCTCTTTCTACACCACCCTCTCCATAGACTATCTGTGCCGCCCTGCATGTGCTTGGAAAACCAGATTGCTCACGTGCTGCTATTTCATTCGCACCCCCACTACTTGCAACATAAACTGCCAGTGCATGATGTGCCCAGACATCCCCGCAGAGGTTCCCACTATGATTCAAGAGCCATCTATGTATATTGGCAATGTAATAATTGGGAAAGATATATCCCTTTATGTGAATAGAGATCCAACCCATAGTCGCTAACCTAAAGTTGAACTTGACCGCTGTAAATGTAGGATGCACCATCCCCATTTGTAGCCCGTATATAAAAGCCGCATGGGCACAGTGGGAACAATAGGAAGAGAAGTGGCATAATGTAACGCACCCGCTTTTCAGAAGCAAGCGCGATATTGTAAGCACAGTGTTAGGAGGATTTGGAACAGGAGTAGGAGTTTTAAATGTGATAGACACAGAAGTAGTGGCTAACAAACTGGGATTGGTCAGATCTAGAACCAAAGAGTTAGGTGTATCCATTGCCTCAGGTCTAACAAACGTGGCCCAAGGCATAATTGGTCATCTCCTACCGCAGTGGATAGGCATAGAAAAGGAAATCATTATAGATATTGGAAACTCCCTTAAATCCGGTATTTACAACTTGTCCATAGCCATTCAGTGCACCCAAATCAAAAGCAGCCTTATAGCATTTGCATCCCGTTTAATACATGCCTCCCTGTTGCGACTCATTCACCCAGAAGTCATGGTTTTGTTTAAGAAAAGATACCTGGATCCCTTCCAGCACCCCACAGACAAAGGGCCTAAGCAGACTGCCAGAAATAGTGCACATTAAATTGAGGCACTGCCCTGGCTCAGTGCTAGGGAATCATGGGAACTGTAATTTATTGTGGCACCAGAGCTCTCTGACAGAGAAGGCTCAATGTCCCAGAAAAAAATACAATTCCCATGATTCCCTAGCACTGAGCCAGGGCAGTGCCTCAATTTAATGTGCACTATTTCTGGCAGTCTGCTTAGGCCTTTAGTTAAGATAACTGGAGCACAGTGGCAAGACATGGTGCTCTATATAGGCATTTACCATGAAAAGATATGGGATCCTCAAATCATTCACCCTACTTCTCACATAGGTCTTCCCTTAGCAGAAAGCAATACAACTATGTTGCCAGAACAAACCCTATATTGGACTAATGGCACCCACTTGTATGATTTGGCTGGATGTGTAAAAACACAGCAATGGACCCATTGTTACAGTGGTTTAATAGGAGCTCCTATACAAGAGATACAGACCCACATCATAGTTCCAGTCCAGGCATCCATCCTTGTACAACTTAACCATGATTGCTTTTGCCTCCGGACTCCTTGTGATCATGTTCTTTTATTGCCATTTAAATATACTCTAGAAATTGATAGGTCATTAGGAAACCCATGCTTTTGTCAAGTAAATGTAAAAGATTGTTTTGGGAAGGAATTTTATCTTCATGAAACGGTTAGAGAATATACGAGCAAGGTCCCATGTTTTGTAAACCCAAAACTGCTAGAAGGATTTCATTTAGAAGATGAACTACAAATCTCAAAATGGTTGCACCTACTCACTAACTTGAGCCAGGCCGCCAAACAAATCGAGCAGACTGAGGCCAGAATTAAGATTTTTGTAGACCTCAAAGCCCAGCAGATTATTGAAGTCACTCAAGAAATCAAAGATGCAGCAAAGAACACTTGGTTTGGAAAGTGGGACTGGTCTGCCACTGGACAGGCAATTTTAAAACTGGTAACCAATCCCACTGCAACAATTTTGGCAATACAGATTATCACAGTTATGGGAGCTATTGGTCTTGCATGTTGGATTAGAAAGCAAGTGGCTGAATTTCGTGTCCTTAGACACAGGCTAGATCTCCCACAACCAATGACCACTAGACATTACAACTACTGCTATCAGCCCCGCTCCTTTTCTGATTGCCTCCGTCCTCAAGAGGACGAAGGTGGGAAAGAGAGCCTTCTTGGGTAAAACACAGTCATTCACACTTCCATAGCCGCTGCCTGCACCCCGCACTTTCAGAGCCCACCAGGGGGAGGAGAGTTTTGGTCTGTCTTTTTCACTTAATAGGGAGATGGGGGACTAGCCCCCATCTTTTTGTATGAGTGAGAAGGAGGGCCAACTATGGTTAGTGCCACCGAACTTTTGGCGAACGGCTTTCCTGTCTGGCTAAGTCCCCTTGAATGCAGAGGACAGTTTTCATGAGAACATTCTTTGCACTCATCTGGGTTGTTCTGCCAGGTTGTCAGGACAGGCACGAACTTGGCCTCATTCAGGAGCTCTACCCACAGGCAGTCTTCCCTTTCAACCAATAGCAGGGCCCCCTCACAGGACCCCCACTTAGGGCAATTGAGCCCCGAAAAACACACCCACTGTAGCCCTGCCGACTACCTTTTTGGTTACAGTGACCACTCCGTCCAGAGTATCGGGTCCACATCCCTGCTCCAATCTACAATCAGGCATATCTTCCTCAACCGTAGGAATGACCTGGTTCCGCTGCAATAAGCCCGTTTAGTTCAAAAACAGAATCCTAATTTGCATATTTTCCCAACCACTCCAAGGTGGCGACCACCGCTTCACCCAGACCAGCAACCCACAGTTCAAATAGCCTATAGGGATCGCCCCTGCGACCCGCCTGACCAGTTTTAACCTATCCATGCACCCCCATGTAAAAGAGTGCTATGGTGCAGGACTCAAGTTCATTGGTACTTTGCAAAAGCCAACGGGCTCCGAGACAGCGTAGCCACTATAGTCTCTCAGCCTTGGAATAGTTATTGAGTTAGATGAGATGAGCCTTAAGCCCCAAGTAGTCTTTTTGTTGCATGATAATTGCTGGTATGTCTATGTGTTTGGTGCTATACACCCCCTTTCGTTGATGGATTTCATTGCAAGGGTGGTGATTTGGCAAACTCCCTTTCGTTGTTTGGCTTCTCTGCCTCTGACTTCTGTGCTGACCTATGGCATTGTCACTTAACATTTAGCCACATCTCTCCAGAGACATGGGGGGGGTGAATCTTCATCTCCAGTGCATGCTTTCTATTGCTTTCATCTCTGACAAGCTTTCAAGAGGAAGGTAAGCCTCCAACACGATGCTTGAAAATCCAGACGCCACTGAGGACCTATCGCTCCAGCTCCTGGACACAGCCCTGGATGCTGACCTCCAGCCAGCACTCCCAAGACCACCGCACCACCACTTTCAGCCCAGATGGTGCCCGCATTGCTCTACTGCAGCCCCCACAGAAGCAGATGAGTGGCTCCCCCTTCACAGCTGCCCCGCCTCTGATGGCTGCATTCCAAGGCTTCTAGCCAAGCCACCGCACAGGCACCAATTACGGACAGTGTTGCCCAGGCCAAACGCGACGCTGCCTCCTTGGATTTACATTGCCTGCATTCAAGGACTCTTTTTGAATGGACTCTCATTGCCATATATTTGAACATTGTCATTAACACTGTTTCCATTGCTGTTATTTGACTATTACTAGCCATTTCTGTTCATTTATGTTGTTGCTATTACTATTGAAGTATGAATGGGTTCCCGATGTGTGGCTAGGGATCCCACCCCTCCTTTTCCTAGGAGAGAGATACCTCTGCCAGCACACGACTCTGTCAGTGAGTGGATGATGAGTGTTGTAGTGATGCTCTTTGGCACCCAGCAGAATCTGCAGGACAAGCTGGCTGCTGTGATCTACAGCCACTTTGTAACTCTTACCATCAACTGGCTCAGCTTTCCTTCTTCAGGATCCTGTCTTCCTCAGTCAGGAAGACACATTGTAAAGTCCAAAAGCATAGTTTTATTAATGCATATAAAAGTAAAATAAGATAACTAAGTAAATTCCATTGTGATGAACTTGTCCAGTTCAGCCATGAAAGATTACATCTTTAACAATCCCAAAAGCTTAGCATCTCAACTTGTTGCAGTTAAAACCACTGCTGTCAGGCAGACATGCACGCACACGCGCGCTCACATCTTGAACAATAACATTCTAGACAAAGGATTCTCTAGGCCAGAGGTAGGCAACCTTTCCCCTTTAAGGGCCGAGGGACTTCAGCTCCCAGAATCCCAGGAGCTATTGGCCAACATGGGACTATTGGCCAAGATGGCTGAGGCTTCTGGGAGACGAAGTCCCTCGGCCCTTAAAGGGGAAAGGTTGCCTACCCCTGCTCTAGGCCCTTCCCATACTCCACCTTCTAGGTGTTAACCTTATGTTAATTGGATAATGTCTGTATGATGTATACTGACCCAGCCTCTTGCTGTCCATCATCCACCACAAATGACTATCTTTCCCAAGCCTAACGATGTTTACCTTTTTGGATATCTATTGTTACCCATAACAAGGTCTGTGTCCATGAATTCTATCTTTGGGAAAATTCATGTTGATGTCTGTGTTGGCCATCTGGTGTTACATTCACTTTGTTTTTCTAGATGTTGTTTGTGCTTTGCCTAGAAGCTGTTCTCAAGTGGAAAATTACAGACACACACACATCTCTACATTTCACCTTTGACTGCATAGCCCATCTATATCCTATCAGACTCCTCCTTCCAAATTCTCACCCCGAAATTCTATGACGAAGGCCAATTCAAAAGACCTTGATCCCAAAGCACCCGTGCATTGGTTGCAATGCTTTCGGGGGGGGGGGGGACTGTTAGCAGATGTGCTCCATTTTTCCTAGCATTTTAGAAGCATGTGGAGTTCCCTATGACCCCAGCCTGACCCTTAGGAGATGGCAGCCATAATCCCCTGAATGTAAGGTCATGTAGACACTGTTGAATTTGCTCAAGACCACTAGAGATTTCCTGGACAGGCAGGTTTGGGAGTTGCCCCCGGGAAATTCCCATTAAGTTTATTTGGTTGGAGTCTCACGCCTGATGGGATGGTGATTGGATTTCATCACACCTTATTCTACCAGCATCCTCCTCCTGATTGCCTTGAAACCAATCTCATTGTTTAGACTATGCTCATTCTTAGATACACAAAGATAAGCTCATCAAGGCCTTTGTCCTCCATTGTTAGGGTCATAGCTAGGGGGTACAAAATGTCCTTAAAAACCCCTGGATCCTGGCAGTCCGTGTGCTACCTTGGAAGTGACTTGGGGGAAGCGGCTTAAGAGGAGCTGAACATTCGAGACCCAGAAGCCGTCATAGGGAGGACTTCAATGGCTTAGCTGGGAGAGAGCCTCAGTGGTCGGAAGGCTGGATGCCACTCCAAAAAAGACCAGTCTAGATACCTGGTTTAAGGCTAAAGGCACAAACCAGAGGAGGGAGTGATGCCAAACCATGAGACTTCTGGAATGGGATGTGCAAGTGGGAAACACAGCAAGCCCCTATGCATTGGCTGAGGAGGACAGGGAGTCCAGAAGTGTTCAGCTGGAGAAAGAATTACATTCTGTGTGGGGAATGGTGAAAGAACTATTACGGGACCAAAAGGGAAGCTGGGCTGAGGATGGAGAGCCAGCCCAGTTGCCACTGCAACAGGGGCAAGGAGGGATGACCCTAGAACCACAGGTAGTCACTACCAGACACCCGGCAATTCCCACCCAACCAGCTCAACTGAAGACAGTAGCTGCAGCCCCTCAAGCATGAATGAATCCCTGGATGCAGACAATCCAGTTGGCTAAATGGTGGCAAGGGCTGATGAGCAAGCCAATGTCAAAGAAGACCACAGTGGTAGATGACCACCCAGAACCTGGAAGTGCCAGAAAAGCCAAAAGGGAATGGCATATGCGGTTGGGGCTCTGCTTATCCTGTGGGAAGAAGGAGCATTGGATCACCGATTGCCTGGAGGGGGAATGACTCCATATGGAATGCTGGAGAGGAAGGCAAGTCCTCTTCCAAGTTGGGCAGCAAAAAGCAATCCACCACAGGGACCCCCTCAGTTCACGCTTTGAGGGCAGTACTGGAGAATGAATCAGCAATGGACAGTGCAGATTCAGATGACAGCAGGAAGCTGGTGGGAAACTTCCCAAGCCTTTCTTAGAGAGTTGCAGAAGACAGCAGTGAAACAATGTAGCCATAACCTGATGGTGAGTGGAGAAGCACCACTCTACACCCTCCAAGTCAAATTGGAAAACACTAAGGGGGAAGGGAAGATTGACCTCATTGCAGTTATTGATTCAGGCTGCACCCAGTGCTTAATGAATTCTGTCATAACCATCAGGTTGGGACTGCATGCCAGGGCACTTGAGCCTCCTATTGCTTTTCAGCAGATGGACAGCACAGACTGGTGAAGGAACAGACTCAAGTTGTACTTATGGGGGTGCAGGACCATTGGGGGCAAATTAGATTTGTCCTAGCTCCCACCTTGAACAACCCACTGATTTTGCATATACATTGGCTCCACTTCTATGACCCCAAGATAAAGTGGATCTGGTGAACTGAGGTTTGAGACCACCCTGTGTTCAACCCATACCAAGGTGGCTTGTCTGCAGCAAGTGCAGTCAGTGAGGCTAGGCCTCCCAGAGCCCCATTCCTACCAGAACGTGTCAGAATCCATGGTTTGGTTCTGTCATGACAGTTTAAATTTGTAGGGATGGCATTCTGTATTGTTTCTGTGTTGGAAAAGTTGGGAATTGTATAGTGAGATTGATCATTTATTGCAGGAAGGGAGGCTGGGCATTGGTATGTGCTGTGTGAGATCTATGGGTCTGGAGATGGTGCCTGTTCTTCTATGGCAGTTTATTTTTTTTATTTTTTATTTTTTATATATACAAAATTCAATCATACACATATATTCTACAAAAAAACACAAAAAACAAAACATAAACCACCAACAAATATAATACCTAACACATAACATATATACTAATACACAACCTATACACTAACTCTCTAACTCTCCTCCCCACAATAAATGCAAACCCAAACATACTACAAAAACAAAACACAAAACATAGCAACGAACAAACAAACAAAAAAGGTCAATATGTCTTTTGAGCATAGCATTAAATTTCCATGACACTTTCTTTGTCTTCCAAATGAATATTTGCTTAATTAATGAAAATTCCTTGATCCCCTAATCATAATGTAAATTCCCTAAAAAAATTCTTAATAATTAACTCAGCGAGACTTTACTTAAATAATTTTTATATATTATTATTCTTCATCCTTTATTTCTTTATCACAATATTCTTTAAACCTTATCCATTCCTTGTTAACCTCACCTTCTGTTCTGTCATTTAAAAGACCTGCTAGAATATCTGCTTCCATCGCTTCCCATACCTTATTTATCCATTCTGTATTAGATGGTTTTGTAGGTTGTTTCCAAGCCTTGGCATATAAGATTCTTGCTGCAGTCACCATGTATAGTAACAAGCGCTTATTTTTCTTCACCAGTTCTTTCTCTAATGACCCCGTCATATTTAGTAACAAGAAAATTGGCTCTAAAGGTATCTCACCTTTAAATATATTCTCCAAAGAATCTTTTATCCTCGTCCAATTGTTTTTTGCTTCCCCGCATTTCCACCAAAGATGGTAAAAGTTTGCTCCAGTCTTACCACATTTCCAACATGAGTTTTTTACTGTTTTGTATAGATTGTTTAACTTTGCTGGTGATAAGTACCATCTAAATGCCATCTTTATATGATTCTCTTTATAATCTTGGCATTTAGTGAAACTATTCGTATCCTCCCATGCCTTTTCCTAGTTTTCTAAATCAATAGGGCTCCCCACATCCTGAGCCCATCGAATCATGGAATGTTTAATCATCTCATTTTCCAAGTCTCTATTCTTAAGTACTTTATAATACTTCGATATATGTCCTTTCTTTTTATCCAAAAATATTTCATCTATCTCATTTTGTACATTTGAAATTCCTTTATTTTTCTTATCTATCCTGTAACTTTCTCTTAGCTGGCTATATAAAAACCAGTCATCCTGTATTGGACCTTTCAACTCTTCCCGTCTCTTAATTAGATATTTCTATTCCTCCATTCTAGTTAATTAAGTCTTTATATTTTATCCACCGGATTCCTTCCCTCTTAGATCTTCTACAAAAGGCCTCTTGAGAGGATACCCAACTCGGTATTTCAGTATAAAATTGTTTCTTAATTTGGGTCCACGTTTTCCATAATGCCTTTCTCACAAAATGATGTAAAAAATCCTTATTATCCTTCTGTTTATCATATATCATGTATGCATGGAAACCAAATCTCATATTGGAGCTTTCCAGTTCCAGTAATCTTTCATTTTTTAAATTCATCCATTCCTCCAACCAATTTAGACATGCAGCCCTGTAATATAATTTAAGATTCGGGAGTGCACACCCTCCTTTAACTTTCTCTTCTGTTAATAGTTTCCAACCTATTCTAGCCTTCTTACCCTCCCATAAAAACTTTACCAGCTCTTTTTGCCATCCTTCCAAACATCTTTCATTGCTAAGAATTGGGATGTTTTGGAAAAGGTACATAATCTTTGGTATGGAAATCATCTTTATTGCCTCTATTCTTCCAAGGAATGAGAGTTGTTTCTTTGACCATCTAACTAAATCTTTCTGTATCATTTCCAAGCACCTCAGATAATTATTTTTAAATAAATCTATATTTCTTTTAGTAATCATAATTCTCAGATATTTTGCTTTTCTTACAATCTTAAATTTTGACAATTCTTCCAGTTCTTGTTCTTCTTTTAAATTCATATTTTTTGTTATAATCACTGTCTTTTCTTTATTGATGTAAAACCCTGCTATAATTCCAAATTCTTCTATAACCTTTGTTAGTCTTATTATGCTTTTATTTGGATCCTCCAAAAAAAAAAAGATCATCTGCAAATGCTTGTAACTTAAAAGAGTACTGTTTTATTTTTGTTCCCTTTATTTCTGTGTCCTCTCTTATTTTATTATCCAGTATTTCCAATATCAATATAAATAATAATGGCGAGAGAGGACAACCCTGCCTTGTTCCTTTTTCAATCCTAATTTCCTCTGTTATTTCCTGATTAATAATTAACCGTGCAGTCTGATCCTTATAAATTCCCTTTATCCACTTAATGAAGTTTTCTCCCATTTTCATCTGATTAATTAATTCTAGCAGAAAATCCCACTTCACCCTGTCAAAGGCTTTTTCCGTGTCTAGTAGAATTAATGCTATTTTTTTTTCATTATGACACTCATAATGCTCTATAATATTTAAGACCGTCCTGATATTATTCTTTATGTGTCTCTTAGGCAGGAACCCATTTTGGTCCTCATGTATTATTTGGTTTAGTATCTCTTTTAACCTTGTTGCTATAATAGTCGTAAAGATTTTATCATCTAAATTCGTCAAGGATATTGGCCTATATTTCTTCATTTCTAAACACTCTTCTTCCTCTTTTGGAGTTAAAACAATCCAAGCCTCTTTCCAAGAGTCAGGCACTCCCAAATCTTTAATATCCTTGAACATTTCTCTCATCGGTTCTGCCAGAATATCCACCATCTTTTTGTAATACAACGCTGTCAGCCCATCTGGCCCAGGAGATTTTCCAGATTTCATTTTCCCAATTGCCTCTTTAATTTCTTCTATGGTTATTTGTTGATTTAGTTTTCTTACCTGCTCTTCATCCAAAACTTTAGTATTTTGATCTTCTAGATATTTTTTAATTCTCTTCTTATCCTCCTCACTCTTTTCTAAATTCTTATACATATTAATATAATATTCTTTAAATAACTTTTTAATTTCTTCCTGTTCTGTGATTTTCTTCCCCTTATATTTTATTTCTGTGATAAGCCTTTTTTTCTCTTTCTCTTCTCAATTTACTTGCTAGCAATTTACCTGATTTATTCCCTAGTTCAAAATATTCCTGTTTTATTTTACCTTAATTTATTTTCCTTAATTTACCTTAATTTATTTTCTATTTCTTTTATTGCCATTTCTTTAAGTTGTCGTTGTAATAGATCTACTTTACTCTTTAGTTTCTTATCTCCTGTTTCCTTCCATTCCTCTTCATTTTTTCTCAATTCTTCTTTTAATCTTTGTTCTTTTTCTTTTTCCTTTTTATTTAATTGCGCCTGTAATTTAATAAATTCTCCTCGGATTACAGCCTTACTGGCCTCCCAAATGATTTTATTAGACATACCTTCTGTTTTATTTTCTTTAAAGTAACATTCCAATATCTTTTGTATTCTGTTTACATTTGCTTTTTTTTAAAATATATTCTCATTTAATCTCCATGTCAATGCTTTTTTTTCTAGTTTTCATTAACATTTCTATCGGATTATGATCCAATATATTTTTCGATAATATTTCCATTGCTATTATATTTGTAGCTATATTTTTGGACGTCAAAAAAAGGTCTGTTCTAGAGACTGAATTATGCGTATCTGAAAAAAAAGTATAACCTTTAGTGTTACCATTTTTATAACACCAAACATCAACTAGTCCCAATTCTTCCAGCATTACAAAAAAGTTTTTCGGTAATTTCCCTTGATTAATACCAATTCTCTTCCCTTCCAGTGATTTCCTATCCAAAATTGGTTCAGGGACAGCGTTGAAATCTCCTAATAACATAATAGAGTTATACTTCACATTCTTTAATTGTCTCAGTATCTCCCCATAGTATAAATCTCTCTTCTCCATTGGGGCATATACACCTACCACTAACATTGCCATATTTTCTATTTTCACTTCCACCCCTATGTAAGTTCCTCCATTATCATTAAATATTTCTTGAGATTTATATTTATTATTCACATAGATTATAATTCCTTTTTTCTTCTTTTCTGCTGAAGATATGTATGCTTTCCCTAATTTACGGTTCCTAGCATATTTTTTATCTGTTCTTCTTATTTTTGTTTCTTGAATGCAAATAATATCTGCCTTCCATTTTTCTAGTTGGTGAAAAACAATATTCCTTTTATATTTCGAGTTTATCCCTTTCACATTCCAAGATATTATATTAGCTGTATCAATCATTCTTTTCATCTTTTACAATATATGTATTTTATTTTTTATGTTTTTGATGTGCCACCCCTTCCGCCCCTTAACCTAATTTTGTATTTTTATTTACTTGTTTTTATGTTTTATCAAGAGTCACAATAGTACAGTATATATGTCCAAGTCTCTTTCTTGGTATTAAAATTTATAAGATGTTTTATACTTCCTCTTCTTTCTCCTCTTCGACTTCCTCCTCCGTCTCCTCCCTCTTCCTGTGATTATGAACTTTCTTCTTTAGAACTTCTCTTTATTTCTTCTTCTTCTCTACTATTCTCTTTCTCAGTCCTTTTATTTTCACTTAGTTCTTCTTCTGATTTCCTCTCCCTGTATTTCATAGATCTCCACTCTCTTATAATAGTTGTTTCTTGTCCTTCTTCTTTTCTTCTAAACTCGTCTCTTAATTTCTGTTCCATTTCTTTTGCTTTAGATTCATTATCTATTCTGTATCTTTTTTGTTTATACGAGAAGGATAAACCTTCTATCCGATCCCATTTAAAATATATTCCAAGATTTTTCAACAATGACGTCAAATTCTGGTATTTCTGTCTCTCCAGCAAAATCTGTGGTGGAACATCTTTAAAGATTTTTACCTCCACATCCTCTATTATCACTTTTGCATCATAGCTTTTTTGTATTATCATTTCTTTTATTCTCGTTCTTGTCCAGCATATAACTACGTCTCTAGGTAACTTCCTGTCTTTTGCTAGTATCGAGTTAACTCTAAAGGTCTTATCAATTTCTTTTTCCATTGACTCTTCCGACATATCTATTAGTTTTGCCAAACCTGGAACCAGTCTTATGATCAAATTTTCATTGTTCAATTCCGGCAGACCTCTTATCTTTATACAGTGGTCTCTGTATCTAAGCTTATTAGCCCAGAGTAGCGCTCCTTGTTGTTCTATTTTTTTCTGATTGTCCTTGCTCTTTTCTTCTACGGTAGTTGTTCTTTCTTTGACTTTATCCAGTTCTTTCTGTGTTTTATCTATATCAGATGTCATCTTTCCCATTTTTTTACTGATTTTATCCAGTTCTTTTTTAATATCCTTCCATATCTCGACTCTGGCCTCTTTTATTTCCTCTCGTATCTCCTGATTAGATTCCTTCAAGTCATCTTTCATTTCCTGTCTATTTTCCTTTACCTCTTGTCTTAACCTGCACATTTCATCCAATAATTGCATTATTGGATCAGTAACTTTAATTGCTTCATCTGTGGAGCTTCTCCTCTGTGCTGGTATTTGAGTTTGAATCAAGTTCTTTTTGATGTAGACATTTTCTCAGATTTTTCACCTCTTTCTCTTGTCTTCCGTGCTTCTTTTTTCCATTCAATACTCCACAACGTATGAAATTTTCTTCTCTTACTTCCAAGTCTATTTTATTCTCTGATCCAAATCCTCTTGATCAAACACGTTACTTTCCTATCTTCTCGCAATCTTCTCAATGTGTTTCTTTACTTTTGTATGAACTGCTCTCCTCCAGAAGATCGCTTTCTTGCTGTTGCTTGCCAAAAATCCCTTTCCTTGCTGTTTTCGAATTTTCCTCTTTCCTTCTACTGCCTTCTGTTCTGTTGTTTCTACTGGCTAAATTCCACTTGCAGCTTTTCACCCCTCCTCCTCTTTCACTTGGCAACTCTCTCTCTGTTTGTCCTTTACTAAGTCCAACATGCTGCAAACCGGTTGCCTTAACCAATTCACTCTTCAATTAGCTTCAATTAGCAGCTCTCTAACATTAACAGTTCTCCAACATTCCTTCTCTTGTTGCTTGGCAACTCGTATCCATTTGCCCTTCACTAAGCCAGAAACTCCACAGTCCACCTGCCTTGACCAATTCACTTTTCAATTTACAGTTTACAGCTTCCCCACTCTCCTTCTCTTGTTGCTTAGCAACCTTTCCACTTATCTTTTACTCTCCGCTTGTCCCTCACTGCAAACCGCCAACCACTTGCCTTTAGCACTTGCTCTTCAAACTCTTCCAGCTGCAGCTTTCTTCAACTCTTTCTAAAGTCCTTCTTATTATTTGCCACTCCCCATTGGCTTTCGCCTTCTTCTTCTTCTTCTCTCCACTCTCTCTCACATTACCTCATCTCTTCTTCCTCCATCCGTTCTCCCACTTTCACCACGCCTCTCCAACCAAATATGGGAAACGCTTTCTCCTGTTTCCTTCTATCAGCCCTAGCTGCTGCTTTCTCCACTTTCTCTTTTTAAAGTTACAGTATCTCGTCTCATCTTTAGGGGTATGTAAGTAGTCCAGCAAATTTTTCTTTCTATAAAATCTTCCTTATTTAAGTTTCTTCTTCTCTTCTCTCATTCATCCAGTAAGTGTGAGTGACGAGAATCCATTAAATAATGGATGCAATAATGGGAGGGTTGGAATCTACGGAGTTCACCAGGCTCACCAGCTCTGCAACTAGGGAAGAAAAATCCCTGTCTTCGAACCAATGTTCCCACGACTCCCCCAGCGATTCCCTCCTTATGCCCCTCTTATCAGAGAAGCAATGGATGGGTAGAAATTGTCCCCGTTCCTCCAAGCACCATTATTGCTGAGGTTGCAGGCATCACAGACTTAAACCTGCATCCTCTCCCAACGCCATCACACCAGAAGCTCAACACTCTGTGCTTCCATGGCAGTTTAGAGATGTGGAGGAGGATTTTTACTGCAGTAGAATGGTATTACTATGGAATGTTATGGAGGGAACAGGTGAGCGATAAGGGGACTGTTAGGGCTTTGCTTTTGGGATAAACATTTGCACGCCAATTGGTATGGTGCGGAGCTTGATAATTTGAGTTTTAATATTGTGGTAGGGTGGCGGGACCTGTTAATTCTGACCTAAACACTTTACTGGTAACTTCTGTTCTAATGTCTGCAATAAAGTTCTTGTGTTTTTCCTCACACTCTCTATGACTGAACATTGGAATTAGAGTTTGCTGGTTCTGACAGCAGTGCAGGAAGACCCGAGGGGTTTTTCCAGGGTCTACATGGTTCTGGATGAGGTGTTTGAAGAGAAAGAGAGCTACCAGCTGCCCCCCCAAGACTGATTATGCTATAGAGTTAGAGCTGGGGGCCAACCCTCCCAAGCCCAAATTTTACTCTATGACCCCTATTGTACTGAAAATGTTAAAAGAGTTTGTGGAAAGGAACTTGGCTAGGGATGTTATACCACCTTCGACATCAGCATTTCAGCACCAGTTTTCTTCCATGAAAAAAAAATGGGATGCTGCAGTTGGTAACCGACTACCATAACCTGAATGGGATATGCAATACCAATAAATATCCCATTCCCCTTATGAAGGACATGCTTGGGAGTTTGGCAATAGGGAAAGTGTTCACAAAGCTAAGCTTGAGAGATGCCTATTTCTGGGTCAGGATCCGAGAGGGGGATGAACACAAGATTGCTTTTAACTGCCCTTTGGGGCTTTTGAATATCTACTGATGTCATTTGGGCTAGCAGGGGATCCAGGTGTATTCATAAGCCTTGTGAACCAAGTGTTTGAAGGGGTACTGGTTTACTTAGATCAGGGGTCCCCAAACTACAGCCCGTGGGCCAAACCCAGCCCGTCAAGGCCTTTGAACCAGCCCGCAGCCAGCCCTGATGCCGCTGTCACCACCGCCGCCACCGCTGCGCCACCACACACGTGCGACATGAGGTGCCATTTTCTGTTCCAAAATGGCGCCCAGCATCGCGTGTGCATGCGCACAACTCCGGGTGCCATTTTGGAACACAAAATGACGCCAGAGTGGTGCGCATGCGTACACAATGTGGGGTGCCATTTTGTGATCCAAAATGGTGCCCGGAGTCATGCGCATGGGCCTGGCATCGTGCACGCATGCGCACTACTCCGAGCACCATTTTGGAACACAAAATGGTGCCCTGCATCGTGCGTGCATGCACACTACTCTGGTGCCATTTTGGAACACAAAATAGCACCCAAGTAGTGCACATGCACACACGTGCCTCCAACACCCCCCCAAAGATCTTGGGGCCAGCAAACCGTCCCCTGAATCAAAAAGTGTGGGGACCCCTGACTTAGATGATGTGCTCATCTACACACAAGGCTTAAAGTTCCAAAACAAGTTGGTGCAGGAAGTGTTAAGAAATTACTGGACAATTAATTGTATGTGAAGTTGTCCTTGTGTATGGACTTTTGAGGGGTATCAGGTGTCCACCAAGGGAATTGAGATGGACCGGAACAAAGACATGGAGGCAGATGCAAAGCTTCCTAGGGTTTGCTCATTTCTACTGACAGTTCATCTCCAACTTTACACAAGTAGCTTTGCTCATCACAGACTTGTTAAAGACCAAGGGTGACTGCAGACAGGCAGCTCTGGGCCACCTCGGGAAGCGGCAGATCAGGGCTGTGGCAACCCCACTCCATGGCCCTGATCCTCCCTTTTGCCACCCCCAAAAGAGCAGAAAAATACCACTCCTTTTAGGGGCAGCAAAAGGTCACCCTAAGAGCCGCTGTGTAGCTCCTCAGCACCCTTTTCAGCACAGCGTGTTTGAACGCTTCGCCGGAAGGGCATCCTGACACCGCGTGCCATACATAACAGCGCACAGCATCAGGATGGCATCATTGTGGGGTTGGGGTGCCTGACATGCAGCTGCCCTGCCCCAACTCTGCCTCCAGGCCAGCCCTTTGGGCCGGTCTGCAGAGGCCCTAAGTCAGGACAAAAGAGAGACCCGGGGCAAATTGCTAAAAACCAGCCCATCAGCCAAAATCCAATGACCTTGAAGTGCGAAGAGGCTTTTGAAGAATTGAAACAGTTGCTTAGTTTAGAGTCCATACTTAAACATCAAAAAAAAAAAAAAAAAAAAGCCCCAGAAGGGAAGTTATGCTCTTGAGCATATTTGTCCAAGAAGTTTTCAGGGGGCAGAACTAGATGGGGAGCAGGAGGCTTTCACAGTTAAGTGGGCACTTCAAACTTGGCACCAATATCTGGGAGAAACCACCCCATCCCTTCGAGGTTTGGACAGGCCATAGGAACCTGTAAGCACTGCAGATACCTAGAAGGCTTAACCCAAAGCAGAGTCAATAGGCAAAATATTTTTATAGATTTAATTTCAGACTAAAATATTTGCCCAGGAATCAAATTTCCTTGCTGATGCCATGTCAAGGCTCCTTCAACATGAAAGTAAGTGAGAGGCCTCAATAGACTCTATGTTTACACCCCAGCAACTAGGTTTGGCAGTCACCACTAGAAATTAGTCAAAGAACATCAGCCAGCCACTGCTCTCATCCACTGACCCTTTACCAGAGCTTCTGTGAAGTGGGCACTAGGGACACTCAGTTGAAAGAGAACCAAGAGAAGTTAGAATAAATAAATGGCATTTAGTATAAAGGTGACCAAGCAGTTGAGGATTAAAATCTTCAACTATGTCATAATGCCAAGGTGTCTGAACACTGGGGGTGCCATTGGACACTGGGGGTTCTTGAGGACTTGGCACTGCCTATGGAAACAGTACTGATGAGAAGGGGTGAGGCAAGATATATAGGCCTACATCAAAGGATACCCCATTTTGAATACAATTTGTGTGGTCACAGAACTGTTTTCTAAGCAGGTGCACTTTGTGGGCTGTAAGTCACTGCCTACGGTCACACAACTGGCAGATCTGTTCATAGCCATGTGTATAGACTCTATGTACTGCCTTCCAGAATTGCAAATGACTGTGGGACACACTTCACGTCACAATCTGGAAGTCTCTCCAGAAGAAACTGGGCATTGAGCAGGCTAAAATTAAGGAGGCTTGCCACATAGTGACAGCCCTCCAGGAGGCCAAATTAGACTATAAAAAAATATACCAACTGAAAAACGGGCAAAGGATGGAAACTTGAGCAAGGTAATAGGGTGTATTTGTCTATGAAACATCTGAAAACCCAACAGCTGGTGATTAAGCTAGCCCCAAAATATGTTGGACCTTTTCTGGTTAAGAGGCTGGTCAATGAAGCCAGCTGTGGATTGGAGACCAGAGACAGCGCCTCCACCTCCTCTTGTGGTTGAGGTGGAACAACATTTTGAGATGGCAAAAATCTTGGACTCTTGCCATTCAAAAAAAAAAAAAAAAAGCAATATTTTGTTAAATGGAGACATTTCCCAGAGGCAGAAAATGAATGGGTGTATGCCAAACATGTTAATGCTCATGATTTGATTTTTAAAAAAAAATCATGCCAATTATCTGGATAAGCCAGGTCCTTGAAAAGGGAAAAATATGTCTTGAGATAGCAGGATGTCATAATCTATAGAATCTGCTATGTGTTTATATTTAGTTTATGCTGAGGTATCATATTTTCCGGCGTATAAGATGACTAGGCGTGTAAGACAACCCCCAACTTTTCCAGTTAAAATATAGAGTTTGGGATATACTCACCGTATAAGACTACCCCTCTTCCAATGCACACCAAATAAAAATTTTAAAAAATCAGATTTGATTTCACTATGGTAATTTTAATTCAAATGCTCATGACATGCAGGTACTTAGCAGGAAAACTGTCACTTATAAACACAACAAACTACAGCTCCCACGCTCCCTAGCATTTATTTCTGCAATGTGTTTTGGACCTTACTTTAATAATAATAATAATAATAATAATAATAATAAGTTTTATTTATAGCCCGCCTCTCTGCATGGCAATCGAGGCGGGTTACAGCATTTAAAACATGACAAGTTAAAACATTCCCTCCTCCCATAATCTGCCCTCCCACCCCTTAAAACAAGATTAAATCAGAAAAGAGTTAAAAAACAATACATTAAAACAATATAATAAGACAAAGGGTCAGCTGTGCCAGCTGGAAAAATTAAAACTCATCCCCTCACAGCAAGTGTTATTCTGGGAAGGCCTGTCGGAAGAGATCCATCTTTACCGTTTTCTTAAAAGCAGCAAGTGTAGTAATCAGACGGATCTCATCCGGCAGGCCGTTCCATAGTCTGGGGGCAGTGGCAGAAAAGGCCCTCTGGGAGGTCTGAGACAGCCTAGTCTTTATTGGCTGTAACAGATTCCTCCCAGAGGACCGCAGGGTGTGGGGGGGATCATATGGGGAGAGGCGGTCCCTAAGATAAGATGGACCTAAGCCATGTAGGGCTTTAAAGGTCAAAACCAACACCTTGTACTGCGCCCGGAAACTAATCAGCAGCCAGTGGAGGGATTTGAGCACAGGTGTTATGTGCTCCCTCCTTGATGTTCCAGTAATTAGCCTGGCTGTCATATTTTGTACCAGTTGTAGTTTCCGGGTTAGGCACAAGGGTAGTTTCCAGTTACAGTAGTCCAAGCGTGAGGTTACCAGGGCATGTACCACAGTTTCCAGATCCCTCATGTCCAGATAAGGGCGCAGTTGGCGTATCAGCCGAAGCTGATAACAGGCACTCCTGACCGCCGCATTCACCTGACTAGTCATGTGAAGTGACGAATCTAGGAGAACCCCCAGACTGTGAACACAGTCCTTAGAGGAGAGTGTGACTCCATCCAGGACTGGAGACTGTATTCCCAAATCTGGTTTCGGGCCTGTAACCATGAGTACCTCCGTTTTGTCTGGATTCAACTTCAATCTGTTTTTCCTCATCCAATCCATTACCACTCTGAGACAGTCATTGAGAGGGGAGACACCATCTGAAGTCTGAGACGATGATCTGGTCCTAGAGAAGTATATTGTATTTGCTTTGTTCCTCTGTTTGCTCCTGGCTCCCAGTTCAAGAACAATATGTATTTAATCATTTACATATTTCTTGTTGTATATTGGGACATTGTAAAAACTATTTAGCTTGTAAAGTAGACTGATGTCCTTGTGGGGAAATCCCACTAGAAAGGGTAGTTTAGGAAGATGCCTCTCATGACCATCTTAGGTGATAGCAAGATACCCACAGTTTAACTTTTCATGAGTGGGGTTGCCTGTGTATGGCAGAGAAAGCATGGCCCAATGAGCAAAGTTGGTGTAGAGCTCCAGTGTGAAAGTTACCTTAGAGCCACCTTTCTCCACAGGTAAAATGGACAATTAAATTGGAGTAACTGAGTTCTTACAAGGGACTTCTCAGAAGTTCATCCAAGATCTGTTTTTGAACATTCATCTGTTCTCATTGAATCTCATAAAAGTTGTGGGACATTTTAAACTTAGTTCTTGACATCTGACTCTTTACTACCTTTCCCCTAGAACACTCATACACAGTTCCTATACAAAGTTGTTTCCTTGATCTCATCTCCTTTGTTCTATTTTGTTTTGTTTTTTAAGGGGTGAAAAAGAATCTAGGAATCTTTTTCTTTTTTCAATAATACAATTCAGGCATTGTTTCTGTGAAGGAAACAGGTTGAAAACAAGCCAGCTTCAGATATGACAGATCATACACTACAGAAAAACATCAGGATAATATCTCTTTGAATGCTTGAAGACAGGGGCAGTTTCAAATAGATTTTGCTCAGCATGCGTAAGGTTGTTAGATGCTCATTCTGTAAGATGCTGAATGCAGACAAGACAAAATAGTGAGTTACAAAAATAAAAGATTTGAATCTGCAGTATTAAATGTTCATCCCTGTACAAAGTCTTGTCACTTATTCAGAGTTTCACACACAGTAACAAGGACTACTCTCTGCACTAATTAGTTCAGGCACTCAACAAAGCAAACCAGGGAAAGAACAAGGCACAGAACTAGGACAAAGTACTCCCTTTCCCCAAATTATAGCCATCCTGCTGATGTAAGAAAGAGATGCAGCTTGTAGGCCACATTGATGTCACCTAAGGGCCACAAATACCATCAACCTCAAAAGCAATTATCTCTCCTTTTCTACTTTAAGTCCTCCATCCTCTATAGTTTCAAAGATTTGTCTTCCAAATAGGAGTAAAGTAAAAACATATACCTCAGGCTAGCAATAGGAGTATGGAACTGCATAATATTGTGGCACCAAATAAGGGTGGGCAAATCAGCCTCCTGCTGACTTTATATGCATTTGTGCATACATCTGCTGTGATCCATTCACAAATTAACCTGTAGCGGAGAAACAGCATCTCCATGGACAGTCATATGTACTTTATGCACTTTACTATAAAATAGATATTTTATATGCATTTTGCCATAAATCAACTTTTTACCATTTAAGGTACTTTTAAAAACTGGAAACTATACTGAAATGTCAGAGGTGTGAAATCAGAAGGATAACTTCACACTGATGCACACAGTGCTGGAGGTACAAATTATTCATTTGCTTCTGAATAAAGACTGAATGAAATCTTAATACATCCCTAGTCTTTGTTATCCTACTGTTCCTAAACTGTTGATGGTGCCTTCCAAAAGCATCCCCTTGCCCTGCCTCAGTTTTCAGATGATGACAAAATGTAAAACAGGTATACATAGAAGAAGGAAAGAAAGTGGCAAAGTAGTAAATTTATGGCAGCATGAAACTCATAAGGAGAAACTTCTAATTTTTATAATTTGTGTTTGTTTCTGTGAACTACTTTATACTAAATTACAAAAATAACTAGGAATGAAAATGAAAGATTTTCAAGGATCATAGCTATTTATTGAGGGGATAAATTTTGCAAACTCAATTAAAATTAGCACTGTGATTAAGCAATATCTATATTGATAGATAGATAATACACGCACACATACATACATGAAATTCATTTATTTATTGGGAGTATTTACTGTATAGCCTCTCAACATGCCAGGGCTCCTAAGGCAGCATGCAAAAACAGATTAAAAGGTTCTTTGGGGGGGGGGGGGAAATAAAACATAAAAAAAACCTGTTTACACATAATTTAAGCAGACCCCAAAGTCTATGCTTGTTTTATGAGCTGAAAGCTATAAGAAATAATGCTGTAATAAGCCTAGTCGGAATGGAGGCAGCCTGATTTACCTTGGGAGGGAGTTCCAAACTGAGATACTGATACAGAAAAAGCCCTGTTTCATGTACTCAACAGCCTAGCCGCTATCTCAGATTCTGGGCATGATGATACAAGAGCAAACAGTCCTTCAGAACTTCAGTCCATTTTGGACTTTGTAGGTCAAAATCAGGACTTTGAATTGAGCTCAGAAGCAAAGTGGAAGACAGGCGATAAAAGAACACACCAGACAGCAGTCAAGGCAATGCATTTTGAAACACAACTAGTTTCAAAACATTTTTCAGGGGCAAACCCATGTAGTGTGCATTTGGTGTTGTGTACCTTCAAGTCATTTCCAGCTTATGGTGACCTTAAGATGAACCTATCATGGGGTTTTCTTGGCCTTTCACAGGGCCTTGCCTTTGTTCCCTCTGAGGCTGAGAGAATATGACTTGTTCAAACTGTTGAGAGGGAACATAATATTAGCCTTGCTATGACACCCCTGGTTAGGAATTAAGAAACACACACACACACACACACACACATGCACACAGCGTTGGTCAAGGCATTCCAATCCCCTACACACAGAGGCTCCCAGTCCAACCAAGGGCCAGAGTGGTCAAGATGAAATGTTTAGTGGAGGCATCCATCACAGTAGAACAGTGGAGGACAGAGGGTCTTGGGGATGTCTCATCCATAGGGTTGCCATTAGTCGAGATCAACTCGAGGGCAGTTAAAAACAACAACAAAACCCATCACTTAGCAAGCACACTGCAAAGAAAAAGACAACAGGTTCTGTGCTGTAGAACACAACCCAACAGAGGTCTCAAGCCTGAAGCTAGACTTCCTGAACAGAGCAAAATACTGCAGAGTAAATCCAGTATATAGCAAAAAGAGAAATTTCTTTGACCAAAAAATGTGCCTTGGGTAAAGATTCAAAGAAAGGAACACTACTTGAAAGTGTCCACACTTTTGCCTGCAAATTGTGTTGGAGAGTATGGGGTTTCTGCCCAGATTTTATGAAAAAATTATCTAGGACATTGACATTGCTCAAACTGTCTTTTTGTCTTTTTGTACAGACAAAAAGACAATTGGAACACACAAATCCTATTTAGGAAACATAAATGACAGAATGGCAATGATGTTTTCTTGCTTCTTTTGTACAATTATGATTTACTACCACAGTGGATTTGTAGGTTCTCGTTAATAAGAAATAAATACAGGGAGTGAGTGGGGTGGGATCACAGTGTCTATATTTCTTAATTCCACCCCTGGGCCTTTTCTATACAGAAAATAGTTTTCATTTGTTCCATTTCCAGTGCTGTAAATATTTTCCCCTTATTTGACTGGAACTTAGACCTCAAACACACTGGCAAAATTACTCAGTTTCAGGATACTTTGAGTGAGTGCCATTTACATGACACATGCCCCAAACATGGCCTGAAGCCACACCAAGGCTGGGTCATTTGCAAAGAACTGGGCCAAGAATCATAAATTGTAGAATGATAGAGTTGGAAGAGACCACAAGGGCCATCCAGTCCAACCCCCTGCCATGCAGGAAATCAAAATCAAAGCATCCCTGACAGATGGCCATCCAGCCTCTGTTTAAAGACCTCCAAAGAAGGAGATTCCACCACACTCCAAGAGAATGTGTCCCACTCTCGAACAGTTCTCACTGTCAGGAAGTTCCTCCTAATGTTGAGGTGGAATCTCTTTTCCTTTAGCTTCCATCCATTGTTCCGGGTCCTGTTCTCTGGAGGAACACAAAACAAGCTAGTGCCCTCCTCAATATGACATCCCTTCAAATACTTAAACAGGGCTATCATATCCCCTCTTAACCGTCTCTTCTCCAGGCTAAACATACACAGTTCCATAGGTCGCTCCTCATAGGGCATGGTTTCCAGACCCTTCACTATTTTAGTCACCCTCTTTTTGCTCCAGTTTCTCAACATCCTTTTTGAATTCTGGTGTCCAAAACTGGACACAGTATTCCAGGTGGGGCCTGACCAAAGAAGAATACAGTGGCACTATTACTTCCCTTGATCTAGATACTATACTTCTACTAATGCAGCCTAAAAATTGCATTGGTCTTTTTAGCTGCCGCATCACACTGTTGACTCATGTTCAACTTGTGGCCTACTAGGACTCCTAGATCCCTTTCACACGTAGTCTCATTAAGCCAGGTGTCCCCCATCTTATACCTATGCATTTCAATTTTTTGTTTGTTTGTCCTAAGTACAGTTCCTTCTTTGTGTTGAAATTCATTTTGTTAGCTTTGGCCCAGCTTTCTAATCTATTAAGGTCATTTTGAATTTTCATCCTGTGTTCTCAGGTATTAGCTATTCCTCTGAATTTGGTGTCATCTGCAAATTTGAGAAGCATGCCCCTATTCTGCTGTATTTTCTCTTCCACGAGGACTATCAGCTTGAACTTGATGCAGGTGAAGTTCCCCACATCTCTTGGCAAGAAGACAAACATCCCACAAGTGTTGCAGGTGACTGCAGCAACTCCCTCAGTGTCCATATTGAGAAATTTTAAGCAACCAGTGAAACAGGACTGTGGGCTTCTCCCTCAAAAAGTCCCCTGGTAAAGACCCACGTAAAAGGCCCCTGTTCTCTTGGCCTTTTCACCAGGCTCTGTCAGTGAGCTCTATCAACTGGGTTTCTAACTTTACAGAATGCTCCGGGATGCTATCTTTTTCTGGAGGCAAGTCTCTGTCTCTCTTCCTCTGAGCAAAAAAGCAAAAACAAACCTCATAGCCCTTTAAATTATTATTATTAGGAGAGCCTCTAAAAAGAAAGGTCAAAGCCCGCCTTCTACCTGTGCTGTGTTTTCCCTTGTCCTGCTTGCCTTCTCCTTCCTGGCAGGAAATAGCCTGGAAAGCCTCTGGAAGGATTTGTATAGAGCTAATTGACTAGCTCCACCCCCTATTGACTCACAAATGTGACTCACAAAAGCCTCACCCACTCAGCAACAAACACACTCTCCCAATTGTTTTTTAAAAGAATTTAAACACTCACCCACTCAAAATGGCTGCCCAGAAACTACTTTCCTTCTCCTTCCTGGCAAGAAATGGCCTGGAAAGCCTCTGGGAGAAGTTGTATAGAGCTAATTGGCTAGCTCCACCCCTATTGCCTCACAAATGTGACTGACCAAAGCCCTACCCACTCAGCAACAAACACACTCTCCCAAGTGTTTAAAAAAAAAAAAAAAGAATTTAAACACTCGCCCACTCAAAATAGAATCCACTCCTTCCAGCACCCTAGTTCAAGACAGTGGTGGCAGCCTAGATTGGGACTGAACACATGCAGTTGCTGTGGTTGTGGCACAAAAGGCACCGATGTGGTCTTCCACTCCTCTATTTGGTCCATCTGTTTTGGTTCATAGTCTATATTATATTTCCTAGTGGTTTAGGGTTGCATGGTCTAGAGGTTTGGACTGGCTCAATACCATTTATTGCCATATGAATGATATTAATATAATTTCCTTTATTGGGTGGCATTACTTTTTCTTCTCTTGCAATGTTTACTTGCTGCAGCAAAGAAGACTTGGTTGTTGTATCTGTAGCAGATTTACTTTTCTTTTTCCTTTTTCTTTCTTTTTTAACTTTTTAAAAATTACATTCTTGGCCTTTCAAAAGAAGCTCCAAAGAATGATAACCTCTAAGCAGTTGAATGGCTATAATGTTGTAAAGGATGTGAATGGAACCACACAGATTACCTACTGGTCTTTTGAAAAGTTATGTGATCAGACTACAATCAAATAAACCTAAATATCCTGCCATAATGAATAGGGACAACTGCACAAGAAATTTGCCTTGAGCCACAAAACATCTAATGTCCACACAGTAGAAGAAGCAAGGAATCCCAGGTCTTTGCCCATGGTAGAGAAAGACTCAAGAATGAGCTCTTGTGGTAAAGATGTATTGATTTTGACAGGTCCTAACTCCTTTAATTTTCCAGGCTTCAGTAACAGAGTTTTTGATACTGGTTAAGAGAATAAGCTACAAGTTTTGATTACCATATTCAAGTCTCACCTTACTTGAAAACCCTGTGTGTGTCCTTACCCTAATCCTCTTTCTCAACTCTGTAATAACTACATTGTATGTGTGTTGTGTGCCTTCAAGTCATTTCCAACTTATAGTATCCATAAGGCAAGCTTATCATAGGGGTTTCATGACAAGTTTCATCAGAGGGGGTTTGCTATTGCTTTCCTAAGAGAGTACGATTTGCCCAAGCTCACCTTAGAGGAATTATGATAATAAAATCTAGCATCCTATTATGTAATTCAAAGAAAGGATGACCAAATTTCTGCACTGTACTACTATATCTGTATTCAGTTATGATACATTCATACTGTCCAGTTTCCCATCGGTTTACATTTTTAAAAAATGTATGAAAATGCACTATTTTATACCAATTTCCTCAGTAAGTGTATTTTTGCATACAATTTCCTCTCTATTTACACAACTTTCTACCCAGCTTTTTCATTGGCAAAATTCAGATTAGTGTACAGTCTGAAAGATAAGTGTTACAAACCAGAGTAATCTGATGATTTCAGATTATTTATCTTTCAGTTGTAAGTATTATTAAGATTATTATTAGATGACACAAATTATTTCTATGAACTATATATACTCATGTATAAGTCTAGAAATTTTAGTCAAAGAACTGACCTCAAAAACTGAGTTGACTTATCCATGTGTCAATGTACGTACTGTACTTTAACTCTTTTTTTTTAAAGGAACCACCCCCTGATGACAGGCAAGAGTATAATCTGTTCTGGAAGCATGACACCCTTCTACTCTCTCATCCACCCAACCTTTAGTGTGAGCACAAACATTTTGCCTGCTGGAATTTTGTAAGTTTTTTTGCAATGTTTTCTTTTGCTTCATCCTTTAGATCCTTTCTTCCATGCCCCTAAGTTTTACCCTTAATTTATGCACAGGTCATATTGAAATCCTTAATTTTGCCCCCAAACCTGCCTTTGACTTATACATGAAGTCAACTTGTAGTCAAGTATGTACAGTAAATACTAATAGTCAAAGTCTAGATACTGTGCAGCTATCTACTGATGATGCAGATGAATGACAGTAACAACAATTTATTTCAGTCATTGGCCAATACATAAATAATGAGTGTAATTAATAAAATAAGTAGCAAGGTTAACCTCTGCCATCTAATATCAGTTACAGTCACAGATGAATGATATTAATACTTATAATTGGTTTAGTGCTTTTGTGGTTTTACCTCATTTAATCTTTGCAGTAAGCTAGTAAAATTAATGTTATAATCAATGCTTTACCGATTGAAAACTGTGAATAAGAAACTTCTTGTTTAAAGCTACCAAGTGAGTTCATGGCAGAAGCCAAGACTTAAAAATGAACTTTGAAGACTTTGTACACAGGATGTCACTAGTTTTGATTAAAATGTAGGCTGAAGAATGTTATGTCCCCAGGCTTAGAGGCTCAATAGCAACCAGAGAAGGACTTGGATTCTGTGCAACTATTCATTTCATTTCAAGGAGGATCCTTGACATTCTTTCATATACATTGAAAATCAGGATCAAGCAATCAAGCAATCACGTTACTTATATTCCTTGTTTTTCAAACAGTGGGACCCAAGGCAGCTTCCAGAATTAAACACACACACACACACACACACACAAGTAAAACTACATGTAGTTAAAACTATGCAAAAGTTAAGATTAAGGTAGGGTGATATAGGGTTCTGTCCTGGGCTCATTGTTGTTCAACTTCTTTATAAATTACTTAGATGATGGAATAAAGAGCATAGTTATCAAATTTGCCATTGAAACCAAATTAGGAGGAATAACTAACACCCCAGTGGATAGGATGAGAATTTCAAATTACCTTGAGAGACTGAATAGCTGGGCCAAAACTAACAAAATTAACTTCAACCACAGTAAATGTAAGATGTTTTCAATATCAGAATAACTGTGTAGTCTTTCACAATCACTTCTGGAGGAAATATTGGAGAACACTAAAATTTCATTGGTCACTGATTAAGACTGATAGTTGAAACACATCTGGCTTCTTTTTGTATAAGAATCTGACAAGACCTTGGGCTATCTATTCTCTTTTGACAATTGATTTATCTTTTATGGGCCATCTACCATATTCCTACTTTGATATTTGGACTGTGTAACTTGATTATTTTAGAGCTTTATTATTTTTGTTCATATTTGTTATATATTTTGACATGTGTGGGTGTGAGCGTTATTTTTATAGCCTAGCTCTTATGGTTGGTTTCTCATCATAAATGTAAAGTACATTTAGGCAGGAAAAATGAAATGCACAAATATAGAATGAGCAACATCCAGCTTGTTGTAAAAAACTTGATGTACATGTAAAAAGGGTCTAGGGATCTTACTAGACATAAGTTAAAAGTAAGTCAACAGGCCAAAAAAGCCAATACAATTGTAGACTGCATTAACAGGAATATAGAGACCAGATTGAGTGAAGTCATAGTACCAGTGTAATATGTTTTTCCAAAGCTAAACTCAAATAGTGTGTCTAAGCACCACAGTAAAAGAAAGACTGGAACATTTTCTGGAACATGTTCACAGAAGGTTAACCAGATGGTCAAAAGTCTGGAAACTATCATAAGAGACACAACTTAGGGAACAGGATATGTTTGGCTCGGAGAAGAGAAGACTGAGAGGTGACATGATGATCTTTAAATACCTGAAGAGATGTTGTGACATGCTGAGGGTGGAGTCAGGGTACCCAGAGCCATCTAACCCACAAGCTAGGATCATTCTCCAACCACCACGCCCCAGTGAATCTGGAAACAGAGTGGAGAAGGCTGGCAGTATCTGGGGGGGAATGGAGGGCAGAGCCAAAGGAGCCAGTACTGTCAAGCAGGTAAGCACCCTCTTTTCTCTAAAGGAGCACCCCTTGTGGCCATGCAAGAGGGATTTGCTACCTTTTGTAACAGCCCTTCACTCTGTTCCACCATACCTTCCTTTCCCCCGAACAACCTCAATTTCTGCTCCCAGATCATTCCCGGCTGCTACAGGAGGTGATGGTGTCGAAACAGTCAAATAACCTCCTTCCCAACATTCTCCCAACATAGTTTTTTGTGGGTTTTTCGGGCTGTGTGGCCATGTTCTAGAAGAGTTTCTTTCTGATGTTTCACCAGCATCTGTGGCCGGCATCTTCAGAGAAATTCTCCCAACAGGTCAGAGAGAGAAGAACCCTTGGTAGCAATGCTCAGTTTCTAAATATGAAAGCCTTCATAATTTCTGTAACATAACTAGCTAAGATCCTAATTCCTCAATTCATTGGTTCTACCTTCTTAAATTTTAAGAAATTCTTGGCAACTCTCTCGTTTTCCTACTTCATTGTTATAAAAAGGAAGTGGCAGCTTCTCTTTCATTTGAGACTTCACCACCCAATAACTGTTTATGACATGTGGTATGTTATGAAACCTCAGTGAACAGACACCTGTACATTGCTGGCAAGCAACTGTTTTGGCTGTCACCTTGCCAGCAGCCACCAGATCTCAGAAAAAGTCCAAACTTGATGCTTCCAACAGCTCATTCTAGACTTTAGGAGAGCTGATTTCAATAAACTTAGGGAAACACTGTGTTAGTAAAAGTCCTCCATTTTTCCTATATATTTTGACTATGCGGAGTCCCCTATGACCCCAGCCTGACCCCCTGGGAGATAGAAGCCATAATCCCCTAGATGTGAAGTCATGTAAGCAAGTAAGGTTACAAAAGACCAGCGGAACAGGCAGGTTATGGGAGTTGCCTTGGGGAATATCCCATTATGTTGGAAAAGATACCTAATGGTGTTTGTTTGTCTTAGTCTCATACTTGATGAGACAGTGATTAGATTTGATGGCACCCCTTTTCTCTGGCTTCATTTCCTTGATTGCTTTGATACCACATGCATTGTTTAGACTATGCCTAGAGCAGCTGGCGAGTTCCAGTACAGCTAGTGGGTCTAGAAGTCCGCCAGTGGGTCTAGAGAAAGCCGGTGAGGGGTGAGGAAAAGCCCTAGAGCAGCCGGTGGGTCTAGAGAAAGCTGGTGAGGGGTGAGAGAGCCCTAGTGAAATTGGTGTGTTTAAAGAGAACTGCCAGTGGGTCTAGAGAAAGCTGGTGAGGGGTGAGGAAAAACCCTAGAGCAGCCGGTGGGTCTAGAGAAAACTGGTGAGGGGCGAGCAAAGCCCTAGTGCAGGCAGGAAAAAGATTGGCGAGGGGCGGGAGAGCTCTAGTGCAGCCAATCCGGTAGCAGGAAAAAAGGTTAGCTGGTAAGGGCAAGGAAGCTCTAGTGTCGCCAGCGCAGTCAGGAGAGAGCGTGAGGAGTAGGAAATAGGAATGGAGCAGATTTACTGAGAGGAGAAAGTGCAGAACAGGCTGCAGAGGCGGATCACCAAGAAGGGACCCAATCCCTGGATCCCAAGGACGTTCCTGACAGATGATCAATTTCTGACCCTGCAGGAGGTTTATGACATCAAGACCTCTAAGAAGGGACTTAAGAGTGTCCCGCAGTCAGAAAAAGATAGGTTGGCATCATGGGGAATCTGGACCCTAGCCCATGACGCCGTAGAAAAATACAAAGAGTATAAATTAGAGGTAGAAGTGTCCCAGAAACAGATAAGAGATTTGGTAACCCAGGCAAAGGACAAAGTAACAGAAAATGTGGATCTCACCAGGAGAGCGCATGAGGCAAGGCAGAGAGCAGATGGGGCAGAGCAGGAAAACGTAGCCCTCAAGCAAAAATTGGCAAAATTAGAATTTAAATTAGGATAAGCCAAACAAGCTGCAGACTTTATATTGGCCCAAAAGACAGAAGCAGCAGCCCAAGCCAACCACACCATGTGCGAGGCCCGAATTAGAGAATTGGAAAGCCAAATAAATTTGAAAAGTGCCCTCGTGGCCACGGTGCAGCCTAACATTTTAGAATCAGCCACGCAAGCCAATGTCCTTTAGGGGAGCCCGTCGCCAGTAGAGGCACGGATTCCCCCACCCTACAATTCCCAATGGAGTCTCCCAAAAGGGAATGAACCCACGGAGGGGTGCACTCCAGACATACACATGGATCCAGTTAAAACCCGGAGTATGGTAGAAACAAAAGCCACCTCAGAAGTGTCAGGTTTTTGATGGGATATATAGTCAATGTTAAAATGTTGAAATGTAAAGATGTGTGTCTGTATTTTTTCTTGATGAGAAAAACTGTTTTTTGAGCCTAATTTCACAACAACCAGCCCAGGTGTTATAGAGACAAAACAAAAGCTAGTTAACAAGCTAAAATATTGTGAGAAAGAGTTTTGTTTACAAAAGGGTTTTGAATAACAAGATTGTTTTGAGAATATCAGTCACATGACGGGATATAAACAACATGGGGATGGGCCAACACACGTCATGGAAAAATCATCCAATTAGCCTAAAAGGCTACACCCAAAGAAGGTGGAGATATGTGGGCTGGGATTGTGTCTTTGGGGAAAGGAGTCAGTTTTTTTTCAACTTTCAAACTGGATGGAATAGCTAGAAAACTATTTTGTAGATGCTGTAGCTCAGGGGTAGGCAACCTGAGGCCCAGGGGCCGGATGCGGCCCCCCCGAGGCCTTTCAACCGGCCCCAGGCCAGTCCTGCCACCACCGCCGCCGCCGCCCCCCCGCCACCGCCCGCCATTATGATATTGATTATTGTTGTTATTACTTGTTCTTCGGGTTTTCTTGGCAAAATCTCCACAGGGGTTTTGCCATGGCTTTTCTGGGGCTGAGAGAGCGTGCATGCATATATTTTTTAATTTTTAATTTCTTTTTTTAAAAAAATTATTAATTAATTTATTTATTTTTAGTGCTTTGGCCCCCCCAATTGTCTGAAGGACAGTAACCCGGCCCCCGGCTCAAAAAGGTTGCCTACCCCTGCTGTAGCTTGACTAATTTTTCACAATGTAGCAGTTATAATTTTGTTCCTGTTAGCCATTCTGGCTAAAGTGAAATTTTATTGGACTTTGTAGTTTTATTTTTGTTAATGCTATTTTTGCAATAAACTAGTAGCTTGCTGAACCTGGCTGCATGTTGGTGATTACAGGGCAATACGCCTTGTCTTATGGACTATTTCCTGTACATTCATCATCATTAATTTTTCAACAAGTGGTAGCAGAGGATGGTTCCGGCTCATCGACCTCTGGATTTTAAAAGCCGGAAAGGTGTTTCTCTCTCTCTGTCTGCACAAGCTGTTTGGTAAAGCAGGGAGTGGCCGGCCGGGAGGTGAAGCAAAAGGAATTCAAGCCTGATTTATGGCCAGCAAGCAGATGACGAGCTGTAAGTAAACTATTCTTATCTGAAAGCAATAAATTTTAAAGCACTGTCTCAATTCAGCTGTTAAGCAGAAAAGAAAGGCAGCACTGAAAAGCCAGCTGGTTTGGGCTGCGTTTTAAAGAGACAGCATCCTGGAGAAAGACAGCTGGGAGGGGCAAGCAGTTTTCAACGCTTGTGCCTAAATAAAAGGGATAAACCAGAATTCAACTCAAGCTGAGATAGAGAGCAATGCCAAGGCTGTGGCAACTCTCCACCTCCTCTTTTCTGAGGGGCAAAATGACTTTTTTTTCTTGTAAGATAAAAGATAAAGATTCCCCTGAGGGACACTTGGACCAAATGAGAGAACTGTTTGCTCAGGTTCAAGCAAGGGACATAAATCTGAAAGAAAGCTTATATTTTACTGGGATCCTTAAATGAAAGTTTTGACAACATCCTGTTGGGTTTACAAGCACTCCCTGGGGCTCAATTGACTATAGAGATTGTTTGTAGTAGAGTTCTGGAAGAATCTCAAAAGAGGAAATATGAAACAGAGCAGTGGAAGCAGGGATCTGCAGCTGCAAGACCTCCAAATGCCACAGAGGGAGTTTCCCGGGAGATGCTGACTGAAAAAACAGCAGTTTCAAAAGGCAAAATTTGCTACTATTGTAAGAAAATGAGACATTTAAAAAAGGACTGTAGAAAGCTGGCAGCAGATAGCAAGAGAGGACATCAGCAGCATCAGCAGCCATGTCCCCCTGGTGACAACAGGGGAAACAGCGAAAACAGAGGAACTGTGACAGTGTGACTCAAATTGAGCAACCCAGCAGTTGGATTTTAGATTCTGGGTGCACCTTCTTCTGTGTTTTCTGTTGCCCTGGCAGATGGGACAGCAAAGCAGATTCAAGAAATGGGAACTGTTTACATTCCAGGGTTTGATAAATGTTTTGAAAATGTCTTGTATGTACCTAACTTGCAAAACTGTTTAGTTAGTGTGTCTGCTTTGACCACAGATGGGTACAAATTGAGTTTTGAGGGGGATGAATGTTTAATTTTTAAAGATGATGAAATTTGTGCTAAAGCCATTAAGAAAGACAATTTGTACTACATGATTGATCAAAGAGATTGTGCATTAATACAAAATGAGCCTTTGCATTCAAATTGCATTCACTATTTCCACAGAGTGCTGGGTCATGTTGGTTTTCAAAATCTTTTGAAACTGGAAAAAAATTGTTCTGAGTTTAAAATGTCACCATGCTCAAACCACTTAGAATGCTCAGTTTGCAGGAGGATTAAGTTGAAGGCTTATCCTGTGGCAAAACAAACAAAATTTAAAGCCAAAAGACCATTTGAAGCTTTGCATTGTGATGTAGCTGGGCCGATGAACCCGACGCTAGGGGGCAACAAATACTTCATGGTGATTGTTGATCGCTTCACAAGATTTTCCTATGTGATACTTTTAAAAGAAAAGGGTGAAGCAGGAGAGAGATTTAAGGAATGGGTGAACATGATAGAGAGACAGTTTGACTACAAAGTGGAAACTTTGGTCACAGACAGGGGAGGAGAATTCTTGTCTCACAACTTGAACAATTGGTTAAGAAAGAAGGGAATTAGGCATTTTACTACTAATCCAAATTGCCCAGGGGAGGATGGTCTTGCTGAACATAAAATTGCCATATTGAAACAGATAAAGGATTGCATGATGCAGGATGCAAATGCTCCTGAACACCTTTGGGGGGAGGCAATTCTCACAGCCAACTTTTTGACAAACCGCACATGGAATTCTGCTGTGAAGAATACTCCTTACCACATGCTTCACAAAAGACCACCCAATTTGAAATATCTTAGAGTGTTTGGGCAATATGCTAATGTGTACATACCTACAGCTTTCAGAAAGAAAGGACAGCCCAAATGGAGATGGCTCATGTTTGTGGGTTATTCAGGGAACAGCTACAGGTTTTACCTGGGTGAAAAAGAAATTCTTTTTTCAAGGAGTGCGAACTTTGAGAAACATTCTGGGTGGGAGAACATACATTCAAACAAAGAAGTGTTTCTTAGACTGGGTCAGTTAGAAACACAGATAGCACCACCTGCCAGAAATGGAGGGGCAGTGAAACAAGAGTCAGATTCAGAAGGTGCGGCTAGTACATCAGACAAGTTGTCACATACACGCCCACCAGCACCTAAAATGACAGAGACTAAGAGACACAGAGACACAGAGACAGGGACACATAGTCAAGTACAGATACTGAGGATGATGAAGGAAAAACAAGAACCATCATTCTGAAAAGAACCACTAGAGCAGTGGTCCCCAACCTTTTTATTGCCGTGGACTGGTCAATGTTTGATCATTTTTCCATGGCCCACTGGGGGGGTTGCCGTGTCCCTGCGCTTATTAGTGGGACTCGCTTATTATTATTATTAGCAGGGCGGCCCGGTACCATTTGTTCTGTGGACCGGTACCGGGCCGCAGACCGGGGGTTGGGGACCGCTGCACTAGAGTAAGGAAACCTTCAGATCGTTTTAAGGTGCAGAAGCCAAGGCTTATACAGTTGTGGTAGATGAGCCTGAAAGTTACAAAAAAAATACAAGATTGTTGTGATGAGGAAAGGTTGAAATGGGAGTCTGCTATGGAGCAGGAGTTCAAGTCTTTGGTAGACAAAAATGTGTTTGAAATTGTTGACAGGCCTGAAAATCACAAGGTGATAGGTTGCAAATGGGTTTACAAAAGGAAGCAGATGCCGGATGGTAGTCAAAAATACAAGGCCAGATTGGTGGCTAAAGGGTTTACACAACAGAGATTTGAGAATTTTGACAAAACTTTTTCCCCAACAGCAAAGCCTGAGAGTTTGAGATTGGTGTTGGCTTTGGCTGCAAGGAGGGGTCAGTTGGTGCATCATTTTGATTTTGAGACTGCAAACTTAAATGCAAATCTTGAGGAGACTGTTTACATGGAGCAACCTTTGGGATTTCAACAGAATAGTGACAAGAAGGTGTACAAATTGAAAAAAGCTTTATATGGTTTGAAGCAGAGTGCCAGAAGCTGGAATCTTTGCATACATGAAGAGCTGGTGAAACTAGGTTACAAACGCAGTGTAGCTGACGCGTGTGTTTACACAAAAGGAGATGTGATTTTGGTGATTTATGTTGATGACTTGTGTGTAGCAGCAAATTCAAAACAGGAGATTCAGACAGTGAGGAAGGAGTTGTCAAAAAAAAATTGGTGTCAAAGATCTTGGAATTTTAAGGTCTTATCTAAGAATTGATGTTGAATGGAGTGAAGATGGGAGTTGTTTGTTGAGCCAACAGAAAAAAATTTGCATACCCTTCCCAACATAGAGTTTGATAGAAAAGTGTGGATTGCAGGATGCAAAAACAGTGAAGAGTCCAATGTCAGTTGGTTACATGAATAGTGAAGGGACTAGAGAGTTTGAAAATCCAGAGATATATAGGAGCTTTGTTGAGAGTTTGATGTTTATCGCCAATAACTCCAGACCAGACATTTCTTTTGCAGTTGAGATTCTTAGCAGAAAAGCAAATTGTCCTACAGTAGAGGATTGGACAGCAGTGAAACATTTGTTGAGGTATTTGAAGGGTAGCATGGACAGGAAACTGAAGTTACAAAACAGTTGAGCTGGACTTGAATGTTTTGTTGACAGTTTGTTTGCTTCTGAGCTACAAGATAGAAAGTCAGTGACTGGATTGTTGATTAAGTTTGGAGAAATCGCAATTGTTTAGAGAAGTAGAAAACAGAAATATGTAGCACAAAATACAGGAGAAGCCGAGTCCGGTGCCTTATCTGAGTTAGTTAATGAGATTGAATGGATTAGACAATTGTTGAAAGATTTGAATGAAGAGTGTGTTGATCCAGTGTTGATAAATGAGGATTCTCAATCTTGTATTGCAATGGCTGAAGCTGAAAACCTGAAGTGCAGAGCAAAATACATTGGTGTGAGGTATCAAAATGTCAGAGAAATGGTACAGAATGGAATTGTGAGTCTACAGTACACTGAATCAAAGCAAAAACAAACAGACATCTTGACAAAGGCATTAACCATTGATAGACATGACCAGATGTCACGTCTACTTGGCATGTCTTAAGTTTAGGCCTAGCCAATGAGCTAAGTTAGTTTTGTAACAGTTTTAGTTTAGTGTACAACATACACACATTATACATTTCAGGAGGGGATTGTCAGGTTTTTGATGGGATATATAGTCAATGTTAAAATGTTGAAATGTAAAGATGTGTGTCTGTATTTTTTCTTGATGAGAAAAACTGCTTCTTGAGCCTAATTTCACAACAACCAGCCCAGGTGTTATAGAGACAAAACAAAGGCTAGTTAACAAGCTAAAATATTGTGAGAAAAAGTTTTGTTTAAAAAAGGGTTTTGAATAACAAGATTGTTTTGAGAATATCAGTCACATGATGGGATATGAACAACATGGGGATGGGCCAACACACGTCATGGAAAAATCATCCAATTAGCCTAAAAGGCTACACCCAAAGAAGGTGGAGATATGTGGGCTGGGATTGTGTCTTTGGGGAAAGGAGTCAGTTCTTTTCCAACTTTCAAACTGGATGGAATAGCTAGAAAACTATTTTGCAGATGCTGTAGCTTGACTAATTTTTCATAATGTAGCAGTTATAAATTTGTTCCTGTTAGCCATTCTGGCTAAAGTGAAATACTATTGGACTTTGTAGTTTTATTTTTGTTAATGCTATTTTTGCAATAAACTAGTAGCTTGCTGAAGCTGGCTGCGTGTTGGTGATTACAGGGCAATACGCCTTGTCTTCTGGACTATTTCCTATACATTCATCATCATTAATTTTTCAACAAGAAGATGGCACAGTTACTAAGAAAGTGGAAGAGACGGTCTCATGGTCACTAACAGAAATTAAAGCCCTAGCAGACCAGCAAGGAAGACTAAATCCCTAGACAGGAGTCTGATGGATATCTAACATCATCCTTTCATACCCAAAGGCTAAAGGACAGGACCTCACACAGATAGCAAGGCTGAGTATACATCCCACTTACTTAGGACCCTTCGAGGCAGCAGTTTCCAACTATGATTTGGCAAACTTAGAATTAAAGGAATGGATACGCGTAATGGTGCAAATCCTTTGGTCAGGTACTACCATAAGGGCAAAATACCATAACGAGGTACAGCAGCCCAACAAAGCCCCAGACACTTATGTAGCCAGAAAGAAAATGTTAGCAATCCTAGCAGGAGAAGTTCCACTCTTGAATTGTACTGATTTTATAAGAGAAGTATGCCAAGGTTTAAATGAGGCAGCTAAAACATACATAGATCCTGCCTACCACCAACTTAGCACTATAGATTGGCAAGGATTTTTACAGCACATTTGGGGACGCCCGACTGTAAATGTGAAGGTGGGCTCCCATGACAAATCCAAGCCAGCCACTTTACTCATGGATTCCAGCGCTGCAGTCAACACCCTTCACCCAGAGTTAGCTGCCGTAGGGAATAAGACACAGGATAACATGGAACTAATAGGTTTTGGAAAGGGCAAGCACCAAGCCCCCATTTGGAGAGACATCCCCATCCATTTCGGACCCATTTTAGACCGCATCAGAGCATGTGAGAACCAGGGAGAAGATGACGGAATTTTAGGAGGAGGATTTCTCAGATGGAACCGCTTGACCCTCGACTTGGCCAACGGTTTCCTATGGCAGTTAGAAGAAGGTCCCCCTGTAATCTCAGCCATACATCGGTGCACCACCTTAAAGGCACCAGCACCACTCTACCCCATCTTAAACGATCCATGGTCAACAGACTTCCCAGATGTTTGGATTAAGGATAAAATGGAGTGTGGCAAGGTTAAAGGAGCATGCATGCTCATAGAAGGAAAAGATCCACCTCCACAGAAACAGTATAGATACCCCCGTGAGGCAGAAGAAGGAATAGCAAAAACCATTGAAGGCCTCCTGAAGTATGATGTGATACTCCCCATGCAGTTCATTTGCAATGCGCCCTTATGGCCAGTGTTAAAGGCGGATGGCATCACATGGCGAATGACTGTGGACTTTAGAGCCCTTAACATGGTCACTCCCCCAGTAGCCTCCATAGTAGCAAAGTACAACGAAATCTTAGCAGCCATTGCAGCCAGAGCCAAGTTCTATACCGTCATAGATTTAGCAAATGCCTTCCACTCCATCCCACTCCACGAGAGCTGTTTTTACGAATTCGCCTTCGAGTTCCATGGGAATCAGATGTGTTTCAAGAGGGTACCTCAAGGATTTCACTCCAGTCCATCAATCTGCCATTCCCACATGGTCAAAATGTGGACCAGGTTGCGACCCACATCATGCCCCCACATCTTGTCCTATGTGGACGACATTTTAAAACACTCGGACTCACAGGAAAAGACTGCAGACATTACCAGGGATGTGTTAGAGCTCATTAGGGACACAGGATTCAAGACCAACAGACAGAAAGCCCAGCTAGTACAAACACAGGTCAAATATTTAGGCCTTAACCTCCAGGCAGATTGCAGAACCCCGGACCTACAGAGAGTAGAAACCATAGGCAAACTCCCAGCCCCCAAAGATATAGCCTCCCTCAGAGCGCTATTAGGAACCTTTAATTTTTCTAGAGAATTCATAGAAGCCTTTGCTAGCAAAGCAAAGCCCTTATATGCCTTGCTTAAGAAAGGAGCAGTATGGAAATGGGGCCCCGAACAGCAGGAAGCATTTGCCACCTTGAAAACAGATCTAGCTAAGGCACCAGCCCTAGTCCACCCCAATGTAACTTAGCCATTTTATATTCAACTTGCAATAGCAGATAGCCATGTAGGAGCAGTCCTCACTCAGCTTAGGAACAATGTACATAGAGTACTAGCCTATGCATCGAAAAACCTCTCCCCCACCGAAGTAAAATTCAACCCGTGTGAGAAAAACTGTCTAGCTTTAATCTGGGCCCTGACCCACTGGGAATTTATTATAGGAGGAGCCAAAGTCATAATTCAGACCCCACATACACCCCTTAAGTACATTCTGTCAGGCAAAATTCAGGATGGCCAAGTCCATAGCTCCCACATAGCCAAATGGACCCTAGAATTAATCAAGCGCGGCATTGATTACAATAGGCAGGAGAACGAGCCAGTTGCCCCCTATGGGCTGGTAGTTTCCGGAGCAGCCCATGAGTGTCCCCTCCCTTTGAACCCTCCAAGCAATTGACCAATATGAGCAGGCAAACCCCTAGCAGAAGCCATGAAAGAAGGATTTAACTGTTGGTTCTGTGATGGATCTTCCGCTTGCCCCGATGGAACCCGCTTAATGGGATTCGGAGCCATAAGAGTCAATGACCAGCACACCCTCCAAGGAGCCGTTCGCCCCCACTCCAGTCAAGCCACCGAGGTAGAAGCCCTCTGCGCTTTCCTGGAATTTGAGGACCCAGACACCCCCGTAGCCATTTACTCAGATTCCCAATGGACGGTAAATTCAGCCATAGATTGGCTCCCCATTTGGATGAACCGAGAGTGGAAAACTAATGATACAAACCCATAGCCCATGCAGATAAATGGCAAGAAGCTGCCCAATTGATCTTAAGGAGAACTGCCCCCACGTGGGTCTCACATGTGAAAGACCACCAGAAAACTACAGAGGAGGAAGGTCAATGGAATAACAAGCCCGACACCTTAGCTAAAACAGCAGCCACCACCCCCATGGCCCCCATCAATGTAAAACCCAAAGCTTATACCCTACCCGAAATGCTAGATTTAGCACAGTTGCAGAAAGGAGACAGTGAAATCAAATTGTTAGCCGCAGCAGGAAAAGACCCCACAAGAAAATATAACATAGTCCAAAAAGAAGAGATATGGTGGGCAGTAGATGGAGAAGGGATCCACCATTGGATAGTCCCCACTGAGGTTAGAGGAGACCTCATCCAATTTGTTCACAATATATGACACCGAGGGAAACAAGTAACCCTAGACCAGGGGTAGGCAACCTGTTCCCTTTAAGGGCCGAGAGACTTCAGCTCCCAGAAGCCTCAGCCATGTTGGCCAATAGTCCCATGTTGGCCAATAGCTCCTGAGATTCTGGGAGCTGAAGTCCCACGGCCCTTAAAGGGAACAGGTTGCCTACCCCTGCCCTAGACAGAGTTAAGGAGACAGGATGGTGGCCCCGCATGAAGGAAGACATAGAGCAGTGGGTAGAGAACTGCCTAGCTTGCGCCATGGTCAACGCAGACTTTAGCGGTGCTAAGGCCCCCATCCGCCACCAATGCATAGAGGGTCCCTGGTCCCGACTACAAATGGATTACATTGGCCCCTTGCCAACCACATCCCAACACCATAAATATTGCTTAACAATAATAGACCCATTCAGCAAATGGATCGAGGCTTTTCCCACCAGAGATAACACTGCAGAAACCACAGCTTGGATTTTGTTTGAACAAGTTTTCAGCCACTGGGGTCTGCCCCAAACCTTTACCATTGACCACGACTCAGGTAGCCATTTCACAGGAGAAGTTATGAAAGTCTTATGCTCCACCCTAGGCATTAAGCAAAGATTCCACATAGCCGCCCACCCCCAAAGCTCAGGTAACATAGAAAGGACTAATAGGACCCTGAAGGAAGCGATGAGGAAAATAGTTAAAGCATCGGGAAAGGATTGGGATGCAAATCTCCCCATAATCCTCATGGCCTTTAGAGGAACTCTAGCATCCCATGGCTTCACACCACATAAAGTCATGACAGGAAGGAAAATGGTCATGCCAGAAGCTTTCTGGATCAACACCACTCTCCCTGCAGACCTAGAGCCAGTTGTTTTGAATCACGAATGGATGTAGACTCTCCTACAGAGCATCCAGCAGACCCACACACAAGTAGCGGAAAGATTTGGACAGAACATGAGAAGCATGGACAAAAGATTAGGTTGGGTGCGCAACCCTCAACAATGGTACCCTGGAAAGCAAGTGATGTATCGAAACTTTTTTAAACAGAGACACAACCTTACAGCTAAATGGCTAGGACCGGTAGAGATAATTGAGAGAGTGTCCCCAGCCGTGTACCAAGTTAGAATCCCTAGCCGCCATGGGACCAGACTTAAATACTTCCACATATCACAGCTCAAGGAATGGAAAGGAAGTCCGACACCTCTAAAGCCAGTTCAGTCGAAGCCCGATCCAGTACCCACCATAGACCTGACTGAGACATTTGTGAGCCTCTTCCCCACATAGCCAGTTAGTGAGATGCCTCTCTGCTTCCCTACAGGGACAAGAGATGGCACTGAGCGCATGGACCCTCTGGATACTACTATGGATGCCAGTTCCACACCGATTGGAAATATAATATAGAGGCTAAATGCCACTGGACCACCCCGTACCCAGGAATGATGGGGGTAATAGATGCCATGGGCAATGCAAGGACCTGGTATGACAAGGGACTCCCCGTTTTAATAAAAACTAGAATATATGTCACAAAAAGAAACACCCTAGCCTCAAGAGTATGTTTGGTCCTAAAGAGCTCACTTGGGTGGAGGCAGATGCAGGCCCCCTCCCCCTTCAAGCAGAAATCTGGAGAAGACACCGCTTTGATTCCCCATTCAGCAAACCCCCCGCCTCTTTCTACACCTCCCTCTCCATAGACTATCTGTGCCACTCTACATGGGCTTGGAAAACCAGACTGTTTGTATGTCGTGACTTCATTCGCACCCCCACTAATTGCACCATAACATCCCGGCGCATGATGTGTCCAGACATCCCCACCAAAATCCCCATCATGATCCAGGAGCCATCTATGTACATTGACAACATAGTAATTAGAAAAGATATCTCCCTTTACGCATACACAGAGATCCAACCCATAGTCACCAACCTAAAATTAAATTTAACAACCGTGAATATAGGATGCACGATCCCCATTTGTAGTCCCTATTTAAAAGCCGTGTGGGCACAATGGGAACAATTGGAAGAGAAATGGCATAATGTAACGCACCTGCTTTTCAGAAGCAAGCACGATTTGGTAGACACAGTGTTAGGAGGATTTGGAACAGCGATAGGAGTTTTGAATGCAATAGACACAGAAGTAGTAGTTAATAAATTGGGATTGGTTGGATCTCGTACCAAGGAGTTAGTTAAAAAATTGGGATTGGTTGGATCTCGTACCAAGGAGTTAGGCCTCAGGTCTAACAAACGTGGCCCAAGGCATAGACATAATTGGTCATCTCTTACCACAATGGGTAAGCATAGAGAAAGAAATCATCATAGATATAGGAAACTCCCTTAAGTCTGGCATTTACAACTTATCCATAGCCATCCAGTGCACCCAGATCCAAAGCAGTTTAATAGCCTTCGCATCTCAATTAATCCAAGCCTCACTGATGCGACTCATCCACCCAGAAGTCATGGTTCTGTTTAAGAAAAGGTATCCAGACCCCTTCCAACACCCCACAGATTTAGTTAAGATAACTGGGGCACATTGGCAAGACATGGTGCTCTACATTGGCATTTATCACGAAAAGATATGGGACCCCCAAGTCATTCACCCTGCTTCCCACATAGGTCTTCCCTTAGCAGAGAGTAACACAACTATGCTGCCAGAGCAAATGTTGCATTGGACTAATGGCACCCACTTGCATGATTTGTCTGGGTGTGTAAAAACACAGCAGTGGACCCATTATTACAGTGGTTTGATAGGAACCCCCATTCAAGAGATATAGAACCACCTCATAGTCCCCGTTCAGTCATCCATCCTTGTCCAGCTTAACCATGATTGTTTTTGCCTCCGGACCCCTTGTGATCATGTTATTTTAATGCCTTTTGAATGTATTTTGGATATAGATAGATCGTTAGGAAACCCATGTTTTTGTCAAGTACATGTTAAGAATTATTTTGGGAAAGAATTTTATTTGCATGAGACAGTCAGGGAATATACAAGTGAAGCACCATATTTTGTAAACCCGCAGTTGTTAAAAGGATTTCATTTGGAAGGTGAATTACATATTTCAAAATGGTTGCGCCTACTCACTAACTTGAGTCAGGCCGCCAAACAAATAGAGGAGACTGAGCCCAGAATTCAGATCTCTGTAGATCTCAAGGCCCCGCAAATCATAGAAGTTACCCAAGAAATCAAAGACGTAACTAAGAACACTTGGTTTGGAAAGTGGGACTGGTCTACCACTGGACAGGCAATTTTAAAATTGGTAACCAATCCCATTGCAATAATTCTGGCGATACAGGTTGTCACTGTCATAGGAGCTATCAGTCTCACATGTTGGATTAGAAAGCAAGTGGCTGAATTCTGTGCCCTTAGATGCAGACTAGATCTCCCACAGCCGATGACCACTAGGTATCCCAACCACTGCCACCAGCCCCGCTCCCTTTCTGATTGCCTCCATCCTCAAGAGGACGAAGGTGGGAAAGAGAGCCTCCTTGGATAAAGCATAACCATTCACACATTTATAGCCGCTGCCTGCGCCCCGCCCTTTCGGTATCGGGGGGGAAGGAGAAATTTTGGTCTTTCTTTTTTTCGCTCAATAGGAAGATGGGGGACTAGCCCCAAAGTTGGACTTCCCTATCAGCCAGTAGCAGGGCCCCCTCACGGAGGCCCCACCTAGGGCAATCCAGCAACCATAGCAACCATAGACCCGTCCACCTCCTTCCAAGTCATTGTGACCAACCTGCTCAGAACAATGGACCTAAATCCCTGCTCCAACCCCCAACCAGCCATACATCTTGCAAGCCTAGGAACGCACCGGTTCCGCCGCAATAAGCCTGTTTAGTTCAAACGGAACCCTAATTTGCATACCCTTCCCAACATTCCTGACCCCCTCTCCAAGGTGGCAACCCCTGCTTCGCTCAGACCAAGTGCCCACAGTTTATACAGCCAATCGGGATTGCCCCCGTGACCCGCCTCACCAGACTAAGCCTATCCGTACACCCCCATGTAAGACCATGGTGCCGGACACAAGTTCATTGATAATCTGAAAAGGCCAACAGGCGCCGAGACAGTGTGACCACTACCATCTCTCAGCCTCAGAGTAATTATTGGAGTTAAGTTATGAGATGGGCCTTAAGCCCTATGTAGTTTGTCGCATGCTAAATGTTGATGTGTAGGTGTATTTGGCGCTGTATGCCCCCTTTTGGTGACGGACTTTCGTTGCTAGTATGGTGACTTGGAAATTTCTCTTTCTTGTGGCTTCTTTGCCACTAACTCTTGTGCTACCTTATGGCAATGTCACTTAACCTTTTAGCCACGTCTCTCCAGAGACATGGGGGGGTGAGACTTCATCCCCAATGCATGCTTTCTACTCTTTCATCTCTGGCAAGCTTTCAAGAGGAAGGTAAGCCTCCAACCCAAAATCCAGATGCCACCGCAGCCCTGCCGCTTGCAGACAGGACAAGCATCCCAGATGACCCTGGACTCTGACTGCCAGCCAGCATTCCCAAGACCACCGCGCCACCACTTGCAGCCAGATGGTACTCGCATCAATCCTACCACAGCCCCCACTGAAGCAGATGAGCAGCTCTCTTCTTCGCAGCCACCCTTCCTCTGAATACTCGCATGCCAAAGGCTTAACACCGATTATGGACAGCATTGCCCAAGCCTGATGCTGCCCCCTTGGACTTGTATTACTATTTACCCTCATTCAAGAACCCTTGCCTTGGACTGTTGCCCGCATTCCCACGGACACTGTAAAGTCATCCTGCCCGCCTTCAAGAACGGATTCTTCACCCCCGTTTCCCTTTGGACTCACATCCATCCAAAATACTCGCATTCAGATTGCCATCGCTGTTTGTTTGGAGCTGGTTCATCACTGATTGTGCATTGCCATTGCCATTTCTGTCACTACTGTCCTATTGTTGTTGTTGCTTTTCTCCTGTTGAATTGTTGTTATTGCTTTTCTACTATTGTTATTGCTGTTGAAGTGAATGGGTTCCCGATGGGTGGTTAGGGACCCCACCCCTCCTTTTCTGAGAGAGAGATACTTCCACCTGAACACAACTCTGCTTTCTAAATTGTCACCCCGAAACTTTATGACAAAGGCTAATTCGAAAGACATTGATCCCAACACACCAGTGCATTGGTCTCAATGCTTTCGGGGGGGGGGGGGAAACTGTTAGTAAAAGTCCTCCATTTTTCCTATATATTTTGACTATGCGGAGTCCCCTATGACCCCAGCCTGACCCTTGGGAGATAGAAGCCATAATCCCCTAGATGTGAGGTCATGTAAGCAAGTAAGGTTACAAAAGACCACCAGAACAGGCAGGGTATGGGAGTTGCCTTGGGGAATATCCCATTATGTTGGAAAAGATACCTAATGGTGTTTGCTTGTCTTAGTCTCATACTTGATGAGACAGTGATTAGATTTGATGGCACCCCTTTTCTCTGGCTTCCTTTCCTTGATTGCTTTGATACCACATGCATTGTTTAGACTATGCCCAGACTTAAGTAAACAATGAAAAGCCCATCACGCCTTTGTCTAGCTATTGTCCAGGCCATGGCTAGAAGGCAGAATTTCCCTATAAAAACCCCTGGATTTTAGCAGACCGTGTGCTACCTTGGAAGTGCATGCTGAAACTGTCGGTTTGTACTCTGAGATAGTTCCTGCGACCCCCCTCTTGCCGGTCATAACCATTCCATGGAACTCATCTTCATTCACCGCCAAAGCCCAGAGGAGTCGCTCGAGTGTGAGTATATCTCCCTCTATCCTGGTTTCCCTCTTTGCCTTCCCTGCTCTCTCTCTTCCCCGCTTATTCCTCTAGCATGTGTGTGCGCGCGCTGCATTTGGATGTTTGCTTATTGTTGCCAAATAAATATTTTAGACTTTAATTGGAGCTTGGTCCGTTTCAGTGTCTTCCCAGCCAGAATTCTTACGTTTCCCGTAGACAATTGGATAAGGTCCTAGAAGCGAAGTTGGGTGCTTCCCTCTCTCATTTGAGCTAATTATAAATTCCCCAAAATTAGGTCTTGGCTTCCCAACAACTGGGAGTGATCCCGTGGTCAGGAATACTAAAGGAGAAGGAAGTTCAGGATAGATGGAAGTTGCTCAAAAGGGAGATACTGAAGGCACAATCTCAAACTGTTCCAATGAGAAGGAAAAATGGGAGATGTCTCAAGAAACTGGGTTGGATGACAAAAGAACTTTCAACTGAACTATGTTTTAAATGGGAGATGTGTAAGAAATTGAAAAGGGGCGAAATCACTAAAGAGGAATTCAAACAAATAGCTAGTACATGTAGGGGTAAAGTCAGGAAGGCCAAAGCACAGAATGATCTCAGGCTTGCTATAGCAGTTAAGCACAATAAAAAACCTTGCTAACCATTCTTCCTATGTTGGCACTTCATAGGTTTTCCATTTTTGGGCTAAAAGAAACCTGGCAGCAGTTATCATATGAAAAATTATTCTAGTAATTTCAATTACAAATTGGTCATCAATCATACTTAATAAATAAGTTTCTGGTTTCAATTTAAATTTAATGCCTTTTTTTTTCAATTAATTGATGTATGTTTTGCCAAAATTTCTTAATTTTTACACATGCCCACCACTGGTGATAGAAGATTCCTATATCTTTTTTACATTTCCAACAGGTATTATTTACCTGTTTATACATTTTGGACATTCTTTGAGGAGTAAGATACCATCTATAGTGCATTTTAAATATATTTCCTTTAATATTCTGTACTACTGAAATTCTCATTGTCTTCTTCCACACCTTCTCACATTTCTCTAAGTCAATTGTATGTCTCACGTTTTGTGCCCATTTGATCATGGGTGTATTTATCAGCTCCTCTTCTGTATCTCATTTTAACAATATTTTATAGATATTGGATAAGATTTTTTGATTTTCACCCAATAATACTTTTTCCAAATCTGTTTTTTTCTCCTTTTATTCCATGATTTTTTATTTCTAATTTAACCTTTTCTCTCATTTGCCTATACAATAACCAATGGCATGGGATGCCACTATAATTTACTTCTTCCTGTATTCTGATTCTATGCTTCTTACCTTCAAAAGAGATCATGTCCCCAAATGTCATCCACTTGTCTTTCATTATATTTTCTCTTTTGTATAAAGCCTCATGTGGGGATATCCAATGGGGAGTAGAAGGGGAACATTGTTCTTTATAAATTTTCCATATTCTCAACAAGGGTCTTCTAATATAATGATTATTGAAATCCTTATTTGCTTTTTCTTTGTTAAACCAAAGATAGGCATGCCACCCAAATTTTAACTCCTCCCCTTCTAAATTCAATAAACTTGCATTGTTTAGAGTTATTCATTCTTTTAGGCATCCTAGATATGCTGCCCGATAATATAAGATTTGGAAGGCCAAAACCTCCTCTTTCTTTACTATCAAACAATTTTTTTTCTTTTATCCTAGGTTTTCTCCCAGCTCAGATATACCTAGAGATTTCCTTTTGCCATTCCTTGAAGACCACTTCATCATGTATTATTGGGATTGATTGATAAAGAAATAGGAGTTTCGGCAATACGTTCATTTCAATTGAAGCTATTTTCCCCAAAAAGGATAACTTTAGATCTTTCCTTTTCATTAAATCTTTTTTTTTATTTAATTCCAAACTTTCCCATAATTATTTTTAAATAGGTCCGCATTGCTTTTAGTTATTACAATAACTAGATATTTCACTTTCTTACTAATTTCAAAGCCAGAGTTTTCACTAAATTCCGTTTCCTCTTTTTTTGTCATGTTCTTAGTTATCATTGCTGTTTTATCCTTATTGATTTCTAAACCCGATACTTCTCCAAATTTGTGTATTATCCTTTTTACTTTTTGCATACTTTCTAATGGTTCTTCCAATGTTAGAGCAATATCATCAGCAAATGCTCTAATTTTGTGTTCGTCTAATTTTTAACCCCCTAATTTCTTCATCTTTCTTTATAAGGTCAATAAAAATTTTGATTACACACACAAATAATAACGGTGATAAAGGGCATCCCTGCTTTGTACCCCTTTGTATCTTTATTCAATTCATTTTTTCTCCATTGATTATGACTTTAGCCCGTTGAAATTTATATATTTCTCTAATCCAGTGTATAAACCTACCTCCCAATTTCATTCTTTCTAAAATTTCAAACATAAATTCCCAATTTACACAGTCAAAGGCTTTCTTGATATCTAAAAATATTAGGGCCACCTTTTTATCTGGGTGTCTTTCTGCAAATTTAATATTGCTCTTAAATCATCCTTTAAATATCTATTGGGGATAAATTCACATTGTTCTTTTCCAATCACCTCTTGTAAACTTTCTTTTAATCTAGTTGCCAAAATTACAGTGAAAATCTTATAGTCTATATTTAACAAAGAGATTGGTCTAAAATTTTGAGGTTCTAATTCTTCTTTGTCTTCTTTGGGTATTAAACAAATATTTGCTTCTTGCCAAGATTGTGGAATTCCATTTTCTAATATTGAATTTATTGTTCTCTGAAATGAACTGCCCATAGTTGCTCTAAGAATATCTTATAATATAGAGATGTGAAGCCGTCTAGCCCAGGTGATTTGTTCAATTTGTATTTTCTTTTTTTTTTAATATCTTTATTAGAAAATTTAAAACATCAAACATATAAACAAACGAACAATACTAACAATACTAACATAAAGACAAACAAATAAAATCATTTAAAAGACATAACTTCCATAGTTTTGGAATGGCTCGCAAATGTCCTTCTTAACAGGACCTCTTAACTCATCCACTTTATATATGTACATTACTCTTACTCTTACATTATATCATAGTCAATTTCCCGTATGTGGCGCTATATTTTTCAATCTTGCCCAGTAGCAGGAAGATCATTTTATATATTCTTTTAAGGTCTTCCAAGGCTTCTAACTCTAATATTCTGATATTATCACCGTGTCTGCACCCATTGCCAAACATTAACATTTTACGCGATTCTCTTAACGAATAGTTATATCATTATATAGATTATATCATTATATATCAATATATCTCATTATATATAAGAGGCTGGACTTTGAGGCTGTTTAGCAAGTGTCCACAAATGAATTAAGCCCTCAGCTTGGGGGTGGAGTTTTTTCTTTCTTTCTTCTGCTTGTTAGCTGGTTAGCCCTTATGATTCTTTTGTTCCTGCATGCTAATGTTTTGATCTACTTGTAAATAATTACTTTGTATTTACTGCAACTGGAGAATAAAATGTGCCCCTTTAGAGTTATCTTCTGCCTCCGGTCTGATTAATGGGAAGGCTGCATTCCTAGGTGGTAAGGTCAGCACCAGAGATGACCGGCATGGAGATCAACTTGCAGTGGAGGAAGGCTTCAGCAGTGGAGGTTTCCACAATTATTTATCTACTCTGCTCAACTTACAATAACAGGAACTTCCTGACAGTGAGAGCTGTTTGACAGTGGAACATACTCCCTTGGAATGTGTTGGAGTCTCCTTTTTTGGAGGTCTTTAAACAGAGACTTGATGGCCATTTGTCTGGAATGCTTTGATTTTGAGTTCCTGCATGGCAGGGGGTTGGACCGCATGGCCCTTGTGGTCTCTTCCAACTCCATGATTCTATGACTAGCTTCATTCCTTTCGTTCCCACATTGTGACATTTGCTTTGCAACAGGACACCATCTGGTTTTCTCATTCTTTCTGAGTTGTTGTTGTCCAAATAATGTCTGACCTAATTTGGATTGGTCCAAATCAGCACATTTCACTTCAGGATCTAGCTAGATCAGTTGCTTAGTTCTATTAGAAATGTGTACCAGGACAGTGTGTGTGTTTGGGAGGGGAGGGAAGTCAGTGGAGTCTCTTGACAGCTTGGAGATTAATGGTTCTAAAACAGGGAACTATAATGATTAAGGCCACGAGGCAGAACCAACAAGACAGCTATACCAATCTTGTTTCCTATACATTTTGGCATATGCCTGTTTATCAAGTGAATCTGGAAAGGTAAGGCAAAAAAAAAAAAAAACACCTTTAGAAATCTTTAAAATGTTCATATCCTAAAAAAGAACATTACTATACAACAATACTTCTGTAATACTATATCCATCTATTTATTTTTAAAACTATTATATAATATTGAAATGAACAAGGGCCAAAACCTACTGGTGAATTTTTGTTGGATCCATGCATAAAACACAGTAATAGAGCACATTTAATAGAACATCCACTTCTACTGTGTATGTGTAGGAGCAGAAGCGGGGGTGGGGGAGAGAGTTTTCTTTTAATCAGACGTCTTGCAACTGCGAAAATTAACTGGATATCCAATTTTGACTGCAAGTGACAATGGATATGCAAATCTGAAATTAAATAAATGTCTATGCAATATCTTACATTTTTCAGATCAACTTAATGAATTATTACAAGTTCCATACTAAACCAGTTTTAGCCAAGACCCCTAAAAGTTGGAGTAACCAAATGAGCAGGGCAAAGCGATACATGAACTTTTCAAAAAAGTGAACCTAACTAAAACAACAGAAAAGTGTAATTTATCTTGCAGAAAGATACAGTGCCAAGCATCAATATCTATGTTGCTTCCTTTCTAATTCATCCCCCCACAAAAAAAACTGGTTTCCTGTTTGGCAATGTCATGCCCTGGCTGGAGGATGAGGACGAGGACAAGGATGAGGAACCAGAACCTCCTCTGGGTCCTGAGCCTTCAGCAGTGGAGCCCCAGCCCAGCCCCAGCTCTGCTTTGCCAGATCCAGCACAACCTCCAGAAGAGCCTGTGGTCTCCCAGGAGGCTCCGCAGCCAAGCATTCCAGCAGAGAACCTTTGGACAGGAAGGAGGATCAAGGGGCTGTGCCTACCTCCAGCCAGCATGGAACAGAAAGGGCAGGCTTTTGCCACTCGAGGAGGCTTTATGAAAAATGTCAAGGTAATCAGCCCCATTTCAGCTGCTGCAGCTTGAGGATTTAAGCAGGTAAAGAAGAGCTGCCTCCATGCCAGAGATTATCTGAGCTTCCTGGCAAAAGCCTCTGTCTCTCAGTCTCCTTGTTCCTTGGTCTGAAACCTTGACCCTCGGACTGCTGACTCATTCTGGACTACTGGAACCCTTAGCCTTTGGACTTCCTTGACACTCTGCTTCTCTGGATTCCTAGAACCTTGGACTGCTTGACCATTCACTGCTGACCCCTTGGACTGGTAACTCGGACCTTGTGTCTTTCCTTTGTATTAGCAAAAGACTTTCAGTTGCCTCTGCTATCAGTCCTCTTAGCAGATTTCCAGGACAGACAAAGCAATCTGTTCTACAGCCCCAAGCATGATATCTCCTACATTATTTCCATTTTGGGGACAACATTTTACTAAAGTTTCATTTTTCATTTTTTATGATTGTTTATTATAATGTTCTCAAGTTCTTATCTCAAGTCTTTGGGTTATTATACCCACATAAACTAAATTGCATTGAGATTTCATTATATATTTCAGCAACTCTTTAAAGGTTAGTAGTTGCTCTGTGACAAATCCATGACATAAAATATATTTGATGATGGTAAAATGTTAAATCTGCAGTTTTAAATCCCTAAGCCATGTTTAGTTGATTTCCCACATCTCTCCAGACCCAGAATCAACCTTTCTTAAGTTCTCTTTGTAGCCCATTAAAATTCTTGTTTCATCTGGATCCCCAGATTCTTCTGTTTTATTCATAGTCATTCCTTTGACACAACTCTGTATTGTAAGGCACCTGACTGCTTTTTTTTTGGGGGGGGGGGAAGTATTTTGTTACCATAGCAGAAAATGTCTCTCCCCTGCTTTCCATTTCTATAATAAAACAATCGGTATGTTATTTTACATTTTTTTTATTTGAATGTTATCATATTAAAAACTGAAATGAACAGAAGAAAGCAACACTTTTGTTTCCTTCCCCCACCCCTTTGAGCAGTAATTTTCCTTTGTCTTTGTTTTTAATTCTCTACATTTCAATTGATTGATTGATTGATTGATTTTTAAATAAAGCAAGTATAGTCAGTTATATTGGCCAAGAACAATGCCTCTCCACTGAATTATTTTCAGGAACTGGAACCTGATGCAGCTATTGAAAAATTTAGGATTTTTTTTTAAATGGGACAGAATAGAAGGATTGTCTTTCACGTATAAACAAAAAAGATACAGAATAGAAATGAAAGCAAGGCTAAAGAAATGGAGATGAAATTAAAAGAGGAGTTTAGAGGAAAAGGAGGAAAAGGACAGGAGAAAACCATAATAAGAGAATGGAGATCAAAAAAATATAAGGAGAAGAAAACAGAAGAGGAGACAAATGAAGCTAAAAGAAAAGAAAAAGAAAGAAATATAGAAGATATTGAAAGGAGGAAGAGATCCAAAGAGGAGAGTTCCGTGTCCGAGGAAGAGGAGGAAGAGGAAGGGGGGGAAGCATAGAAGAAGACAAAGTAGGAATATAATTTGTTATATATTTGTTATACTGAGAAAAGTCCAGAAAGAGAGAAAGGAAGGAAGAAAAGTAAGATCAAGAAATAATAGTCTGAACTGACACTCTTTTTGATATTTTGTCAATATTTATATTTACATCAAATAATAAAACCATTTAAGGGTGGAAGGGGTGGCACAACGTTAAACATTTATCCATAATGGTCAAAATAATCTCCTGGAATAAATTTATTAAAGAAATAAATTCGAAATATAAAAGAAGTATAATATTTCACCAACTAGAAAAATGGAAAGCTGATATCATCTGCATTCAGGAAACTAAAATGAGAGGAAAAGAAGCAAAGTATGCCAGGAACCCTAAATTAGGGCAGATGTATATCTCTGCACTGGACAAAAAGAAAAAAAGGTATCATAATATATGTGAATAAAAAATATCAATCCCGTGAAATCCTAAAGGATAAAGGAGGATCATATATAGGCATTGAGTTGAAAAAGGAAAATTTGACTGCACTAGTGGTATGTATATAAGCTCCATTTGAAAAAAAAATTATATTATGAAGAAATGACAAAACAACTTTAAAAAGTGAACTATAACTCTTTAATCTTACTGGGAGACTTCAATGTGATACCAGATCCAATTCTTGACAGGAGATCTATGGTGGGAAAGAAAATCAGAAATAGCCAGGGGAAATTGCTAAAGAACTATTTTACATTGATAGAAGAATTTGGGCTAGTAGATGTATGGTGACATAAATACAGTAATGCCAAGGGATTCACTTTCTATTCAGATACACATAATTCAATATCGAGGATAGATCTTTTTTTAACATCTAAAGACATAGCTCCAAAAATAACATCAATGGAAGTAAACAAAAAACATATCAGATCATAATCTGATTGAAATGATAATAAGAACCAGAAAGAAATAAATGACTTGGAGACTAAATGATAATTTATTGAGAAGCAAGGACAATGTAAACAAAATTAGAAACATCTTGGAATACTATTTTAAAGAAAACAAAACAGAAGGTATGAGTAACAAGATTATATGGGAAGCCAGTAATGCTGTGATTCGAGGAGAATTTATTAAAATGCAGGTGGAATTGAATAAGAAAGAAAAAGAGAAGGAACGAAAAATAAGGGAAGAGCTAAAAGTAAGAGAAGAACAATGGAAGGAAACAGGAGATAAGGAATTAAGATGTAAAGTCATTCAATTACAGCATCAATTAAGAGAAATGGCAATAAAAGAAATAGAAAAGAAACTAAAATATATTAGACAAAAACAATTTGAGTTAGGGAATAAAGCAGGCAAATTACTTGCAAATAAATTAAGAAGAGAAAAAGAAAAAAAGGATTATTACAGAATGAAGATATAAAAGGGAGAGGATTACAGAACAAGAAGAAATTAAAAGATTATTTAAGGAATTTTTTGAGACTATGTATCAAAACCAAGATAAGGAGGAGGTAGAAAGAGAAAAGATAGAGAAATTTTTAAGAAAACAAAATCTCAAGACCCTAAATGATGTTCAAATAAAAAAATTAAATCAACCTATTACAACAAAAGAGATCCAAGAAGCGATTTAGAAACAGAAATTAGGAAAAGCTCCTGGACCAGATGGGTTGACAACAACCTACTACAAAAAGATGTTGGATATAATAACTGAACCATTGAAAGAGATGATTAATGATATCACAAAATCTGGTGTGCCAAACTCATGGAAGAAGCCCTGGATTGTACTCATTCCCAAAGAAGAGGGAGAATCACTAGAAATGAAAAAATATACACTGATATCACTAACCAACACTGAGTACAAGATATTTACGAACATAATATTGACAAGATTAAAAGATATACTAACTGATATTATACACGAAGACCAAAATGGTTTTATGCCAAAGAGACAGATAAAGAACAACATAAGAGCTATTTTGAATATTATCGAATATTATGAGTATCATAGTGAAAAGAAATTAGCATTAATTTTATTAGATGCTGAGAAACCTTTTGATAAAGTAAGGTGGGAGTTTCTGATAGAATTGATAAAGCAAATGAACATGGGGAAAACATTTATTTGTTGGATTCAAGAAATATATAAAGAACAGAGTGTCCAAATCATCATTAATCAAGAAAAAACAGATAAAATTAAAATTGAAAAAGGAAGAAGACAGAGCTTTCCCCTCTCACCCTTATTGTTTATATTAATTTTAGAAGTATTGAATAATAAAATAAGAGAGGATATAGAAATAAAGAGGGGGAAAATTAAACATCATATATATAAGTTACAAGCCTTTGCTGACGATCTTAGATTTTTTTCTAGAAGATCCAAAAGATAGCATAATGAGATTAATAGGGGTCATAGAAGAATTCGGTAGGTTAGCAGGATTTTATATAAATAGAAAGACGACAGTTATAATAACAAAAAATATGAATGTAAAAGAAGAACAAGAATTGGAAGAAATATCTAAATTTAGGGTTGTCAAGAGGGCAAATTATCTGGGAATAACGATAACTAAAAGAAATATAGATTTGTTTAAAAATAACTATATAAGATGTTGGGAAGAGATACAAAGAGATCTGATTAGATGGTCTAAACTGCAACTTTCTTTTCTTGGAAGAATTGAGACATTAAAAATGAATATATTGCAGAAGATTCTTTATCTATTTCAAAATCTCCCAATCTTAAGTAGTGAAAGGGTCTTAGAATCATGGCAAAAAGATCTGCTTAAATTTATATGGGTAGGGAAAAAAGCAAGAATAGGTTGGACACTATTAACAAAAGACAAGACAAAAGGGGGTTGTAATCTCCCAAATATTAAACTCTATTATAGAGCTGCGTGCCTTAACTGGTTGATAGAGTGGGTAAACTTAAAAAACGAAAGGCTATTGGAACTGGAAGGCTTCAATCTCAGATTTGGCTTTCACGCTTATTTGTTATACAATAAGCAAAAGGAAAATAAAGAATTTTCACATCATTTTGTTAGGCACGCGTTATTAAAGACTTGGAATCAAATTAAACATCAATTTTATAGGGAAATTCCTAATTGGGCCTCTACTCAGGAAGCTTTTTGTAAAAGATCTAAGAAAGAAGGAACCCCTTGGATAACATATAAAGATCTCTTAAACTGGACTGGAGATAGAGAGACATCTATTAAATTACAGGAACAACTGAAAGAGCCATTAAAAGACAATTGGTTTCTGTATAGCCAGCTTAGAGAAAGATATAGAGTTGATCAGAAAAATAAAGGCATCACAAAAACATTAAATGAAATAGATGAAATATTTTTTGACAAAAAAAGGACATATATCAAAATTCTATAAAGTGTTGAGAGCTAGAGACTTGGAAGTTGAAACAATAACACATTCCATGATCCGATGGGCCCAAGATGTGGGAAGACCCATTGATTTAAATAATTGGGAAAAGGTATGGAAAGATTCGAATAAATTTACTTATTGTAAGACTTTAAAGAAAATTTTATTAAGATGATATTTAGATGGTATTTGTCACCGGATAAACTAAACAAACTATACAATACAGGAAATTATTCCTGTTGGAAATGTGGGAAATCCAGAGCTACTTTCTATCACCTATGGTGGAGCTGCGTAGAAGCAAAAAAAAAATTGGTTAAGGATTAAAAAGTTAATGACGAATATATTGGAAACAGAAATACCGTTAGAGCCAAGATAATAATAATAATAATTTTTATTTATATCCCGCCCCTCTGCCAGGCAATTGGGGCGGCGTACAGAATTCAAAACATCAAAACAAATCACATCAGATCAAATCCCATCCCTCAATCCCACCCCCACTCACCCCACCAAAAACAACTCAAACAAAACAAATTAAAAAACAATTATTAGAAATATACAAGAGTAATCCCAAAAGTTGCCCTTCTTTATGTAAGGCTGCGACTGCATATTAAAATCAGGACTAAGATAGAGCCCTCCAGAGACCAGGGTCCTTCCTACGGCCTCTGCCGGGCCGGGAGAGTCACCGCCGCTGTGTGTGCCGGTGGAGGGTGTTCCTGGGCGGGGTTTTTAGCCCGCCGGCATTGTCCCCGGTCCCGCGGTGCGCAGCTGCTCCAGGCCGCCCAGGTGGTAAGAGTCAGGGCTAAAGGCAGACTCCTCCAAAGACCAAGGTCCTTCCAGGTGGTAAATGAGGGCTAAGGCAGAGTCCTCCAAAGGCCAAGGTCCTTCCAGGCCTAAGGCAGAGTCCTCCAAAGACCAAGGTCCTTCCAGGTGGTAAATGAGGGCTAAGGCAGAGTCCTCCAAAGACGAAGGTCCTTCCAGGTAGTAAATGAGGGCTAAGGCAGAGTCCTCCAAAGACCAAGGTCCTTCCAGGTGGTAAATGAGGGCTAAGGCAGAGTCCTCCAAAGACCAAGGTCCTTCCAGGTGGTAAATGAGGGTTAAGGCAGAGCCCTCCAAAGACCAAGGTCCTTCTAGGTGGTAAATGAGGGCTAAGGCAGAGTCCTCCAGAGACCAGGGTCCTTCCTACGGCCTCTGCCGGGCCGGGAGAGTCGCTGCTGCCACGTGTGCTGGTGGAGGGTGTTTCTGGGTGGGGTTTTCAGCCCGCCGGCATTCTCCCCGGTCCCGCGGCGCGCAGCTGCTCCTGGCCGCCCAGGTGGTCAGAGTCAGGGCTAAAGGCAGAGCCCTCCAAAGACCAAGGTCCTTCCAGGTGGTAAATGAGGGCTAAGGCAGAGTCCTCCAAAGACCAAGGTCCTTCCAGGTGGTAAATGAGGGCTAAGGCAGAGCCCTCCAAAGACCAAGTCCTTCCTTAGTCCTTCCAGGAAAGTTTTTTCCTTTTAAACATGATGGGGATACTTGTGAAAGAGTTTGAAAAGAAAATAGGCGTATGATACTATATATGATAACTGCAGCTAGAATTTTATACGCAAAGCATTGGAAAACAGTAAGAACACCAACGAATAATGAATGGATTAATAAACTTTGGGATGCTATGGACTCAGATATTTGACAGGTCTACTAAACGAAAAACTGGAAGAGGATGTTATTAAAGACTGGGGAAAGTTTAAAAGCTACTATGAAAAAGAGTTAAATAAACAGGAACTAGAAGATTTGTAATTAGGGAAATGGAAAAGTATTGAAATGATAATTTTGAGAAAAAATTAAATCGATTATAAGATACTGCATAAGTTTATTTCAACCAGGGGATACTAGTGAAGTTACTTTAAACTAGCAATACTCATTCATTAGGAAGAATCAGAAAATTTACTGTATTATTTTATGATATAAATAATTTATGTTATTCGTAATGTTATTCTATGTTATTTGTAATGTTATTCTATGTTTTGTTTTGTATGTACGAATGTATATATGTGTGTATGTATGTAAATGTTTTGTATGTAAATGTTTTGAATTTATAATAAATTAAAAAAAAGAGAGAGAGATGGGAACTGTGATAGTAGAAGAAAAGAAGCCAGCTAATCTGCTAGGCTATAAAAGATCTCTCTCTCTCTCTCTCTCTCTCTCTCTCTCTCTCTCTCTCTCTCTCTCTCTCTCTCTCTCTCTCACACACACACACACACACACACACACCACATTTGCCATACATGAGAGCCTGAGGAAAGATTAATGAAAGTCTATGGATAATTTAAAAGTGAGAAAAATGCAGGGCAACAAGAAATCATCCTAGGAAGCCAGAGGGGCCCTGTGCCAGTCAACACTAATTTGTGGGACAGGATATATCAGGAAGTGAAAATTAGATTTGGCATCTAATAGGAACTAGTCTTGGGCTTCTGTTCAGGGAAGAAACAATGCCTGTAGTGTCGGTTTTGGGCTCTCCGCATTTGTTTGCAAGCACTAGATGCCGTCCTCTCTGAATAGTCTCATAATCTCCATCTTTCCCAACCAGCTTGCTTTAAAAAAAAAAAAGCCTAGCTTTATTGTAGTTAATTGTTCTGGCTTTTTATTATCTTTCTTCACCAAATCTTTCTCATTCCACAAACTCCTGCCTAATCCATTAATGTGGAGTTACTACTGTTTACTTAAAAATAGTGATCCTTATGTGGCCCCAGGGAGAAGAGATAGAGAAGTGGAAAGAGAATGGGATCTGTTGATTCAGGGCAGGGTTTGGAAGCATTGCTTTTTGCTCTACAACTTCCAAAATCCTCCATGTAACCAGACTACACTGGCTATGTAGCTCCAAAGAGTGAGGGTTGTTGCAGACCAGCCCAAAGGGCCGGCCTGGGGGTAGAGTTGGGGTGGGGCAGCCACACGCCAGCTGGCCCAACCCCAGCTCAATGCTGTCCTGATGCCATGTGGCCGTACACATGGTGCGCGGTGTCAGGACGCCCTTCCGGCGCAGTGTGCAGACATGCTATGCCGAAAGGGTGTGGAAGAGCCACGGTGCTGGCTCTTAGGGCAGCCTTTTGCCCCCACCCCCAAAGGAGTGGTATTTTGCTGCTCTTTTAGGGGTGGCAAAAGGAAGGATCAGGGCTGCGGTGTGGGGTTGTCTGCATCAGCCCTAACTTTTCCAAGCTCTGATTCCGAGTAGTGAAACCACTGTGGATTCTGGTGACTTGAAAGTACAGTCAGCCCTCCATCTTGGCAAGGGACCTGTTCTGGACCCCTGCGAAAATGGAGACTCACCATATTCCAGCCCCATACGCTTGAATGGGCCGTGCCCTCAGGGGTATGTGCAGGCATGCGGATTCATGGATGCACCCCATTGATTTTAACAGAGGTCACCCCTCTGTGAGTATGCAAAACCGCGGACCTCAAGACTGCAAGAATGGAGGGGTAACTGTATAACCAGGTATGATGAAGTAGAACTTGCCACCCAGAAGGCACAATATTAGGACACAATCCAGAGTTTATTGGCTTTTCAAACCCTAGTATTGTTCAACTGGTAGAATGGCATTTTACTCCTCAGAAGAATAATATATTGTCTGCTGATTGTCAATACAATGATTGTTGTTGTTGTTAACTGCCCTTGAGCTGGCCTTGACTCATGATGATCCTGTGAGTGAGACATCTTCATTCCTCCCTATCCTCCACCTGTCTACTTAGGCCTTATAGGTTCAGGCCTGTGGTCTCCCTGACTGAGTTTACCCATCTGGCATGTGGTCTTCCCCTCTTTCTGCTTCCCTTTATATTGCCTAGCAAGATGAGTCATGCCTTCTCATTATGTGACCAAAGTATGACAGCCTCAGGCTAGTCATCTATGCTTCCAGGGAGAGCTCAGGTTTGATCTGATGTCGAACCTATTTATTTGTGTGTGTGTTTTTGACATCCTCAGTACTCTTAACTAGCACCACTTCTCAAATTTATTTTCTTCCTATCCACTTTCTTCACTCCAGCTCTTACAACCATACATGGCAATGGGAAATACAAGGGCTTGGATGATTCTAACTTTAGTGCTCAGTTGTATATCTTTATACTTTAGGATCTTGTCAAGTTCCTTCATGTCTGCCCTTCCAAGTCCTAGTCTTGTTCTTATTTCTTGACTGCAGTCTCCATTCTGATCAATGTTTCATCCTAGGTACAGAAAATCTTTAACTATTTTGATTTCTTCATTATTTAGGTTGAATTTGTATAGATCTTCTGTGGCCATTATGTTTGTTTTCTTTATGTTCAGCAGTAAGCCTGCCTTTGCAATTTCCTTCTTGACCTTCCTTAGCACTTTCTTTCTTGACCTTCCTTAGCAATTGTTCCAGATCTATGTTTTCTTCTAGAAGTGTGGTGTCATCTGTAGGCCAGCTCAAGGGCAGTTATCTTAGATTGTTGATGCTCTTCCCTCATAGGTTCCCCTCTTTTTCTGCATCCAAGCCTGCTCTTTGTTTGATATTTTCAGTGTAGTGGTTGAATAGATAGAGTGATAGAATGCAGCCTTGCCTGACTCCTTTATCAGTTGGGAGCCATTCTATTTCTCCATATTCTGTTCTAACAGTAGCCTCTTACTCTAAGTACAGATTTCTCACCAGGACTGTCAGATGTAGAAGACAGATTCCCATGTCTTTAATAGCATTCCATAACTTTCTGTGATCTATGCAGTCAAAGGCTTTGCTCTAGTTGATAAAGCACATGCTGATTATCAACACAGTGGTAAAGGAGAAGGAAAACCAACTCCCATAAGCAACTAACAGCCAAACTAGAGGTGGAATTTTGTTAGAAAGCTGTAAGGAAACTTAAGCTGTTTCTGGTCTCTAAAGTGCTAGGGGGATCTTATCTCTTTCCCTGCCAATCTGTTGTGAGGGGGGGGGGGAGCGTCTGCCTCTTTCATACTATTAATGAAACTCTGTTTGGGGTCCATGACAGCCTTCCTTGAAATACAAATAGTAGCTCTGGAGAAGACAATTTTGCTGGGAGAGAAAAATGTTAAAAGTTCCTCTCAACTCTTCCATAGTCAAATGTGACTATGGACAAATGTGTATGTTAGTTGCATTTGTGCAATTACTATCATGTCTTGGTTGCCCCTCAATGCTGCCACCTTTCCTTTCAATAGCTGACATGGTGTTAAAGAACTAACATAATGGCATTTAATAAATTTAAAATAATGTTTGCTTGGCTCTGCAAGCACTCTATCCCTTCATCACATCTAGGTTACCTTTGGAGATATAACAAAGGACCTTCTTTGTGGTTGTAGCCAAACTTCCTTCCAAGAGAAGCTCATTTTATCTTAAGATATTTCTCTTTTTATAGCATTTGACTAATTGTGATGATAACGTACAATTAAATATCTAACTTTCTAGATTTTGACATTTAACCTGACATATTTTACCTCCTTTTATTTGCTTTATGTTGTCATTTCTTAATACTAAAAGAAAGAGGCATTTATTAAAGCAATTTGCAGAAAAGAAAGTCCCACTATTATAAACCTGAACATTTTATTACTTATAACAATAATACTCATTTAACTAAGAATATGATACTTTGCATCCATGATCTACTTCAGGGGTAGGCAACCTTTCCCCTTTAAGGGCCGAGGGACTTCAGCTCCCAGAAGCCTCAGCCATGTCGGCCAATAGTCCCATGTTGGCCAATAGCTCCTGGGATTCTGGGAGCTGAAGTCCCTCGGCCCTTAAAGGGGAAAGGTTGCCTACCCCTGATCTACTTGATGAGGGCTATAAATGTGTCAAATATCAAGTGTACACAATGCACATTACCAGACCTATAGTAAGTTAACAAGTTCTGCAAGCTCACATGACCCAGTTTTCCTGCAATTTTCTGAAAGGTTTATCATATATTTATCAATTGTTATTAAAACAATTTCTGATGCACTTAATTGAGCTCTATTGTAAAAGAAAATTGTCCACTGGATTGGGGAAGTTCTGAGCAATTCAAAAGTTTACAATGTTTTTTGTGCCCCATTATTAGGGCTTTGCTTCTGAACTACAATTTTAAGACAGAAAACAATCTGTTTTTATGTAGCATCCCACTGACTGTCATTGGAATTTAAATAACAGCTGTAGTTGCTCCCTCTCCAGGGGTAGGCAACCTTTCCCCTTTAAGGGCCGAGGGACTTCAGCTCCCAGAATCCCAGGAGCTAGTGGCCAACATGGGACTATTGGCCAACATGGCTGAGGCTTCTGGGAGCTGATGTCCCTCAGCCCTTAAAGGGGAAAGGTTGCCTACCCCTGCTCTATACTATATAATTTTTTTGGTAGCATGTTGCCTAAATATGAGGGGATTATCCACATTGAACTTTAGGAAGAGGTCAAACTGTGAAATTGCACACCATGTCTCTTGATGTCTCAGCACATCTGTTCAGGCATGAAGCCTTAACTTCATATTTGAAACCTTACCTTTACTTTTTCTCATTTTGTGGAACATGCTAATGAAATAACATGACTCAAATCTGAATTGAACACTAACAAACAAACAAATAAACTAACAAATACAGACAGACATAATTGAATCATTTAATTGTATGAATCTCATTTTAGTCAGCTTGAGTGAAACATTCTCTCCATTATCATGTAATCAAGTGTGTAATGTCCTTTTGCTCTATAGTTGTATTCCAGATTGTAGAACCATATGTTTAAAAAGACATACATTGTGCAAAATATCAACTGTTCCATCAATTGCTCTCTGCCCAGCATTTAATCATCTCCACAGGGACAACCTTTTGCAATTCAAACCTCCAAACATATTGCAGACAGCTGACTTTAAAAAGAGAGAGTTAAAGTTTGTCTTCTCCCTCCAGCCAAAATCTGCCATCTTCTACCTAAGGCCACAGAGGACCAGAGGATCCTCAATGGTTTTCAAATCAAAAGTGTATGTGAAGGCATGACAAAACTCTTCAGGGCAGGGGTGTATTACAATGCTGACCCCTGGCAACAAAACAACTTTTGCCCTGCTGGCCTATATTAAACCTAGATTAATAAAAACAATAATAAAGGGAAAAGATAGTTTGCATTTTAACTTTCTGATAATAATTGCGTTTGATTTGTTTTGAAGAACTGTTGCACTCCTATACCATTTACTTGGGATAAACCCCATTGAATTCAACAGGAGATATGTTTGAGTAGATATATACGAAATACAGCATTCAGCACATTGCATGATTGTGAACCACTTCCCCCTACTGAACAGCACCATGTCTCTTCTTCTTCTTTTCATGGTAATGCCCAGGTATCTGAAGCACACAATACAATGCCATGGTCAGACCTACCAATGGATGAAATTACCAGATTATGTTAGGCAGCAGATGCTGGAAGTGGCAACAAAGTGGGAGAGTGCTGTGTCCCACATGCCCTCTCCTATGACATGTAAGCATCCTATATGGATATTTTCTGAGACAAATAGTGGTGGTAATAATAATAATAATAATAATAATAATAATAATAATAATAATAGAAGTAATAGTGCCACTCTATTCTGCTTTGGTCAGGCCTCACCTGGAATACTGTGTCCAGTTCTGGCCACCACAATTCAAAAAGGATGTGGAGAAACTGGAACGTGTCCAAAGGAGGGCAACTAAAATGGTGAAGGGTCTGGAAACCAAGCCCTATGAGGAACGACTTAGGGAGCTGGGGATGTTTAGCCTGGAGAAGAGAAGGTTAAGAGGTGATATGATAGCCTTGTTTAAATATTTAAAGGGTTGTCATATTGAGGAGGGAACAAGCTTGTTTTCTGCCACCCCAGAAACTAGGACCTGGAACAATGGGTGCAAGCTCCATGAAAAGAGATTCCACCTCAACATTAGGAGGAACTTCCTGACAGTAAGGGCTGTTTGACAGTGGAACACACTCCCTCGGAGTGTGGTGGAGTCTCCTTCCTTGGAGGTCTTTAAGCAGAGGCTGGATGGCCATCTGTCGGGGATGCTTTGATTGGGAGTTCCTGCATGGCAGGGGGGTTGGACTGGATGGCCCTTGTGGTCTCTTCGAACTCGATGATTCTATGATTCTATTAATAATAATAATAATAATAATAATAATAATAATAATAATGTTTATTTATAACATTCTTTTCACAAAAGGATGGAATATCACACATATATAAACAAGAACAAAACAATAAAACACAACAGTATAATCCTTCTCCTCTTGCATGAGCAAAAGCTGAGTGGACTGGCTGACTGAATCCATAATTAAACTTAACAATGGGGCTGAACAAACTGACAAAAAGAACTGGCATCCTGGTGGATTGGAGGCATGGCATACACATGAGGCATGCCCCCAAGACATGGAACATGCCATGAATCCACCCTCAGCAACCGCATGATGACGGCATTTTGATGGCGTAGTGTTTAGACATCACATGCCACCGAAATGTGGAAAAATCACTGCCACAGCAGCAAAACCACCTTTTTCCCGGTGCAAAAAGGAGCAGCTTTCTACTGCTTCTTTTTGTGCCAGGAAAATGCCAGATTGGGGGTGTGGTATGTGGTTGCCATGGCCTCAACCCAGTGAGTAAAGAGCTGGCTTTTCAGAGCAATCTGTTTTACCCCAATGATATCTTTCTGCACCTGAAGACAGCAAGGAAACTTACTGGATGCACAGAAAGTGACATGATAAACTATTCACTTCACTGATGCCTTCCAGCCTTTTCTACTTGAGTTAGCTGTATCATTTTGGCTAATAGAAGGGCCTGCCTTTGCTCTAATCCACTTGTGAGACTTCTGCTATGTCTGTAGTACTTCACATGAATATGAATGTTACTTAGGGCCTCTGCAGACAGGTGGCTCTGGACCGCCCCAGTAAGCGGCGGATCGGGGTCACAGCAACCTCACCCTGAAGCCCTGATCCTCCTTTTTGCTGCCCCGAAAAGAGCAGCAAAATGCCACTCCTTTTAGAGGCAGCAAAAGGCTACCCCAACAGTCAGTCCCACTGCTCTTCAGCACCCTTTTAGAGCAGCGTGTTTGAACGCTGCATCAGAAGGGCATCCTGATGCTGCGTGCCATGCATAATGGCGTGCAGCGTCAGGACGGCATTGCCGTGGGGTTGGGGTGGCCAGCAGCTGCGCCACCCCAACTCTACCTCCAGGCCAGCCCTTTGGGCCGGTCTGCAGAGGCCCTTAGTCTATGCAAATGCATCATAATAGGCAAAACCAAGCAACATCAGAAAAAAAACATGTCAATAACACTTAAGTTATTAGCCAAAATGATATAGCTAACTCAAGTTAGTTGAGTTAGCCTGATTGCTTCCCTCTAATGGGCATTTTGAGTTTAAATACCCATTTAATTTCACACCACCAAGCCATCACATGATAATTGCAATTATCAAATGAATATGTGCGTGAGCGAGGATGACCTATACATATTAAATTCAGAAGCAGTTTGTTCATGTACTAACTGGCTTTGTCATACAGTTAAATAATTGTAGCCCACCTTAGTTTTATGTGTCATTCCAGTCAGGAAAATGTTAATGCAATTTGGGTTGTAAACAGACACAGGTGCAGCTGTTTCCTTTATGATTGTGTCTGGAAGAATGATATATGTGATTAAAAGAAATGCCTGCCAGTTGTCTCCATCAGCAGATAAGTTCATGTAAATGTGTTCTCATGCAATTGTGTTTCCATGGCTGCCCATGTACAAGGGAAATTAAAGTGGACAAATAAACTGTTCCAACTGGCAATATCTTGTAATGCATTTCCAGTTTGCTGAATGGTTTGGCTGACAGACAGAAGAGATGTTTGCTTTCCCATTCCCCGTAACTACCTAGCATTACAAGAAGCTTCTCCAAAGGCTAAAAAAACTGGCAGACATTCTAGAAGTATCTCCTTTTCTCCCAAAAGGAGAAACTTTTCATTCATTTGTTCATTGAAAGTGTTCTTGCATACACATTTCACTTTGTTTGATGGTCTAACTACATAGTATCTTTACCTTTCCTGTCCTGTCCTGTTTCCAATTATCACTTTCTTTTTGCTAATTCCCTAAGAATGTCCCCTGTAATGAAGACCTTGAACCTTGGGAATTACTAAAGCTCAAGTCTTCTATGGGATATTTTATCCTATGTTTATGGAGGTGGCAAGTGAATAGACTGATAGAGGCCAAGCTTTCCAATGAACTGTATTTTATTTGGGGATTCAAACATACAAATACACTCTAAGATACAATCATACACACAAGAACTCAGGAGTAAAATAGTTAGTTTGGCTAGGATACACAAGGCTTTCTAATGGTGATAATTACCTGAAGGAGGCTGCTCCAATGATGAATGAAGATGGATAGACTCAACTGTTATGAAAGGAAAGACAATGGAAAGAGCTGGGACTCTAGTCAGAATTCACAGTGGTGCAGTGTCACCATAAAATCTAGCCAGACCCCAATGTGTCTGAGATTTTGGGGAGCACTCTTAAACCTAGCCTGAGGCAAAGAGTTGCTATTGTATATCAAAGGATTCCAATTGCTATGCTTTGAAGTAGACAATTTCTGAGGAGAGGAGAGGATGTTTATGTTATCTCATCTTCCGCCGGATACATCCTGGCTGGCACTCATAAATCCTCTAGATGTGAATGCCCTGCTTTGCAGCTCCTTTTGATCTGCAAATTGTTGTAATTGCAGATGTAACCTTTTTAGGTGCCTACGTGATGTGCACGCTTTGAGTTCATGGCGATAGGGCTCATCCCATCCCAGGGCTGTGGCAGGGATCCATAATGGGGTCTTTATATCAAATCAGCCATTGTAACACTCCCATTGAAACTCTGAGACATGTCATTCAACAAATAAATGAGAGAGGATGGGAGAATCCGAGCACAGCAGTACAGTCAAACTTACCAGGTCTGATAGAAAAAGATTTGTTTTTGTTTTTGTTTTGTTTTGTTTTTAAAAACCTGAAGTCCAGCTCTGCTTGATAACCTGGAATACTAGACCAGGCTATTCCCATATGTATACACCAGGCTGCTTTAAGATTAATTTTAAGAGCAGAGAGGCTGCCTTATATCACGTCACAGTGTTTTGTCCATCCATCCAAGAGCTATTTATTCTGACATACTGTAAATCTCCAAGGCTTCAAGTAGAACAATTTCCTGAAACCAGTTCTCTATTCTTCCTAACTGGAGATGCCCAGGCTTAATATTTTGATTTGAAAATGCATTAAATGTGAAACAGATGAGAACACTGACACTGGTTGGAAAACCAAACAACAAAAATGCTTTCTCCATGTGTGCAGAGAGAGAGAGAGAGAGAGTTTGGAAGGTTTTGGTCACAATCTGCTGTGTGGTGTGTTGCTAGCTTTGGGCCTCAGCAGACGGAGGCCCCGGAGACGCCGCGGGTCAGAGCGCCGCCGGAGTTCAGCCTCCGGACCGCGGCGCTCCTGCGGCGCATCTAAAAGGAGCACCAAATTGGCGCTCCTTTTAGATGTAAGGGAAAGTGTGCCCTAAAAGCGGCGGGTGCACTTTCCCTGGCTCAAACAGCGCAGCGCATGTGGACGCTGCGCCGTGAGGTCATCCCCGGTGCGCCGGCCGTGCGGACGGCCGGCGCTTCTGGGGGCGACCTCGGGGAGAGGAAGGGGCGCCGCTCGTGCGGCTGCCCCTCCTCTTCCCTGCCCGGAAGACGACTCTTTTAGTCGTCTGCCGAGGCCCTTTGTTTTGTAAATAAACAACTGCTGTAAATATTTCTAGTTGTAGAATAAAGATAGTTTTTTTAGACTACAACTGGTGTGTTTCATGACTGCTGGTAAGGCTGGAGAGCTGAGGCAGTGTCATCAAGATCCAGAGCAAAAGTCTGGAGGCGTGCAGGAAAGGATGTCAGCTTTTCCTGTCAACTCTGCTGTTTGGTAACTGCAACACACATCATCCAACATCCACTGACAGTTTGGTTCTTGGAAGAGCCCTTAAAAAGCATACAGAGATTACTACACACCTTACAAGAATACGGAAAAATGGCAGGATTTAAAATAAACCAAGAGAAGACAGCATTCATAACCATGAATATGAATAAAAAAGAGGAAGAAACTTTAAAGGAAAAAACTAAATTTAGGATAGAAAAAAGGTAAAATATCTGGGAATATACAAATAAAGAGAAATACATACCTATATGAAAATAATTATAATAAAACATAGGAAAACATACAGAAGGATTTGATAAGATGGCCAAAATTACAGATTTCTTTATTAGGAAGAACCTCGCTAATAAAAATGAATGTGTTACCAAAGTTAATGCATTTATTCCAGAATATTCCTGTAATCCATAATGAGAAATGCTTTGATACTTGCAGAAAGGAAATATCCAAGTTTATTTGGTTGGGCAAGAAACCCAGAATAAAATGGACTAGTCTGGTAGAAGCTAAAGATAAGGGAGGATGTGCCTTACTGAATTTCAAAATATATTACTACATATGCGCTTTGAGCTGGATAGAGGAGTGGATTAAACTAAACAATGAAAGACTTTTAAGTTTAGAAAGGGACAACATAAAATTCGGATGGCATGCCTACATGTCGTATGGGAAAATAAAGAACAACAAAGATTTTGATCATCACTATATAAGAACAGCATTGTTAAAGGTCTGGATGAAAGTAAGAAAAACTTTCTATAGAAAAATGCCACTTTGGGTATCTCCTCAAGAGGCTCCTCTAAATAGAACCAAAGTAGAAAAATATTGATGGATTAGATATCATGACATCCTGGAACAGACAACAGGCAAAGAAAATTATAAAGAATACAAGATGAAAACCAAGGAGCAATTAGAACAAGAAGGAAAAATTAATAATTGGCTACTATATTTGCAATTGAAAGAAAGATTTAGGATTGATAAGTTGGCAATGAGCTTTGAAGAAAACAAAAATGAGTTAGATAAAACCATTGAGGATAAAGAAGGAAATCATGTAGCAAAATATTACAAGGTGATTAGAGGAAGAAATCTGGAAAAGGAAACTGTGAAACACGTAATGATTAAATGGGCTCAGGACATAGGGAAAAATATTGATCTAGATAAGTGGGAAAAGGCATGGAAAAATATTAACAAGTTCACATTATGCCAAGATCTTAAAGAAAACTTTTTAAAGATGATGCATTGCTAGTACATTTCACCCAAAAAACTTAATGCTTTATACAAAATAGGGAAATCATCCTGTTGGAAATGCCAGAAACATCAAGCCTCGTTCTATCACATGTGGTGGGATTGCAAAGCAGCAGCAAGTTATTGGAGAAAAATGCATAAAATAATAACAGAAACACTACAAATAAGGTTGCCTTTTATCTCAGAACTATTCTTGCTAAACATGATACCAACTATTGGAAAAGAATTAAAGAAAAGACATAAGCGATTACTATACATGATTACAACAGCCAGGATACTATATGCAAGATATTGGGGGAAAATGGAAATACCCCGTATAGAAGAATGGCTAGTCAAACTGAGAGAAATTAAAATGTTAGAATATAGATGGGTTATACAGTCAAAGGAGAAATGTAGAGATGTGTATGCGAAAATTTCCTATGGGAACAGTGTCTACTGAAAACAAAGAGAACTCGACAGCAGGTGGTTTAGAAGTCAAAACATGTGCTCACAGGGCAGAAAAACAAAAACACAGTTTTAGCCTGGGAATAGATAGGCAACACATAAACATATGAGCTCATGGGAAGGAAGTCACATGGGGGACGACATACAGCTAGAGGCTGGGTTAAAGCACATCATCCAGGCATCTTCCAATCAGCATAAGGTTAACACCCAGAAGGTGAAGTATGGGAAGGGCCAAGAGCTTCTTTGTTCTCTTCTGTTTATATATGCAAGCAATGTGTTTGTGACTAACATTAACACACTAATTTTTACACTGTAACTTTAACTCCTGGATCTGTAAACATGGATCTGTAACTTTTCTATTTTTCAACAACATTGGCAAGATGTGATCCTATAGTGGAGTGTATGTTTTCTTTTCTTATGTTACTTTATGGAACAATAAAGCTCTACTTTAGACCTACAAGATGTGTCTGCATGCTTTTAGCATGGAAAAAGCTGATGGAGGAAGCTACTTTCTAAGCTCTGCTGTACTGCACATCACATTCAAATATTCAACATGGACATTTTAACAGCACTGATTCAGAATAAATCAGTGAAAAAGATAGAATGGTCTGAGATCCTGACTCTATGGGGTGAATGATGGCAAAGGTAAAACAGGAGGATCAGAAGAAATGATGATAAGAAAAAGAAAAAGTAGAGAATCAATCTAAATAGAATCATGATACATTATTTAAAAAGTCAACTATTCTATTGGTTAGAATCGCATAATTAAAACAGGAAAGTGGTTACTGTACACAGATAGGTTGTATAAAAGTGAACATAAGTATGGAAACATAAATAAGCAGAAGATATAGTAGTTTTTTCAGGAAGCTCAACAATAGGTGGAGACATATAGGATGGAAAATAATGAGATGAATTCTCAACCAGGAAGGCAAGGAAACTAACTTAAACTTGATAAGAAACACGCTGTTTTAAGTTTTAATTGTGAGTTTGTAATATGTTTGTTTATAGGGGGAGGGAGAGGTTTAGTTAGGGAGGCGGAGTTAGGGGGATCTATGTCGTTGTAAGGTGTATTATGTATGTTTTTGTTTGATTGGATTGTAAGATATGTATGTATTTAAATATTAAAACTAATAAAAAGGGGGAAAAGAAAAGAAAATCATATATTTTGTTATGCTTGGAGTGGAGAATAGAATGTTGTCTGAATTCTGAGAAGTGAGCTATTTTTAAAATGAGCTATAATGATAATATACCCCCTTTGCAGATGGTGCTTTGCTCCGTCTTGGAGGCAAGAAAGGGGAGGAGCAGCTGGACGCTGGGTGCCCGCCCTATCCCCTTCCTGAGGATGTAATCAGAGCGCTGGCCCTTCCATACAACGGGCGCTCCGATTACATCCTTCCAGCTCAGCAGCCAGACACGCTGAGCCAGAAGAGGCATGTGACACCTCTTGTGGCACCCCTTTCATGGCTTGCAGGCAGCCTTGGCCCCAATCTGCCGCTTCCCAGGACAGCTGTGGCCACCCGTCTGCATCCCCCCAAGGTGCTATGTCTGATCTGGGGAGCAAATATTCCCATGACCACAGGCCAAGGAAACATATAATCTTCCACCTGTTGCTGGACTACAACTTCCATCATTTCTTACCATTGGCTATGCTAGCTAGATAGACCTGACATGAGTTGCAGTCCAACAATATCCAAAGGGCCACAAATTCCCCCATCTCTGCTTTAGCTCCTACCAAGTGGGAGCAATCAAGCAGTGTACTCCAGCAAATGTGATTGCTATTAATGACAAACATTTGTGCAAATGAACTATGGTCCAGCCTTTTATGTTCAAACATTATAAGAAGGAAAATTTCCCCCACCACAGGAGAGCACATGAAACTCTGATTGAAAATACTGGAAACTCTATGACAAGATTTATCACATTTTTGGTAATAATTGCATAAAGTGTAACATAAACAAAATTCGATATGACCTAAAGGCTATACTTCTCCAATTACTTGTCTAAAGGCAGGATCAGGAAGCTAGACTATTTTAAAAACAAGATAAAACCAATACTATTTCCATCCTATTATTTTACAAAGAACAAACACAGAGGAGCATTGTAGGGTCTCCAGGAAGTGATGTCTCCAAGAAATGAATGGAGTTACATAGAGTAGGGCTCTTGAGGTGTATGAGACATGTGCAAAGGGGAAAAAAAGTGAGACATTAATGCCAGGGAAGTAATTGACCCACAACCACTTCTACCATGTTGAAGTAGTTGAGAAATCTGTAGGATGGCTGCAGAAATTACTGAACAATTATCCCTGAAAACTTTTTCACCCATATCATAATCGCATAAGATTCCAGACAATACCAGAAAGGGGATTTACTTACATGTACCATTTAGGATGGGAGAAGTCCCATCATCATCACCATTTTACACCCCCAGTGATTCCTTGAGAAAGTGAGCTGAGCCCCTGGTACATGATGTCACGTACAACCTGTAAAATTGTCCAACCTGTAAAACTATCATATAGCAGATGGATTTTTGAAATCCAGAAATTTCAGTTTAGCTGAGATGGAGAGCTGGGCTAGGAGCATAGGATTCTGACAATTGAAAACAAGAAACATCCTTGAGGCTATCCTTCCATTTTTAAGGGACTAGGAACTAGGCAATACAGAACATTATCTTGAGAGCTATACTTTCAACTTTAAAAAAAAAACTATTTTTTTTTTAAAAATTCAATCATATTGGAGAAAAGCATGCATACACATATATGCATATTCACCAGCACTTTTTCACCAAGAACCTGAAATATCAATATCTGATACACCCAAATATTCCTCCAGCTAGAAGAGAGGAGATAAGGTCTAGTAACATTAAAACTGGGATGTGGGGGACAATCTAATGTATATAAGGAAAAAGGAAAAACTTGTTTAATGTTAGCACAGATAGCTCTCTTGCAGAAATCTCAAGGAAGGAAGCCTGCAAGGGAAAAATTAATAATAAATTATTTATAAATTATAAAAATTATAATATATAAATTATGGATTTATTAAAAATAAATACTTCCATCCAAAGAGGCTTTCAAAAAGTAGTGTACCTTCTGCACCACTTAGAGCCAATGCAGATGGCCCCTAAGGGGTGGCTCAGTGCTGCCCCTGGGAGAGCTGGATTGGGGCCATGGCAACGACATGCCGTGGTACCAATCCTGGCAAATACCACTCCTTTTTGGGGCAGCAAAAAGCTGCCCCAGAGCTGCTGCCATGGCTCTTTTGTGCCCCTTTTGTGCAGCGTGTGTGCATGCTGCCCCAACAGGGCACCCTGACACCGTGTGGCATGTGGTCGGGTGTACGGTGCAATGATGACATTGGGCTGGAGTCAGGGCAGCTTTCATGTGGTCACCCCACCCCAACTCCACCCCAAGGCTGGCCCTTTAGGCCAGTGTGCATTGGCCCTTACTTATTTCTACTTAGTTTAATTTAATTTAAAGGTTTCTATATTACTCTATCACAAAAGATGATCTCAGAGCGAGGTACATAAAACTAGGAAGAAAATACTGTAACGATAAAAAATGAAAAGAAACATGAAAACTGAATTTTTTTACCAAAATGCCTGTTTTAAAAAAGGGACATTGTAACTTGGATGCTGGGAAAAAACCAGGGCCAGCAAGACTCTTAATTCACTAGGATGATTTTCCAAGATCAGGGTACTACCAGGGGAGGGGGAACCCTCTCTTTGGTAGAAGCGTAATATATTTCTAACACTAATAAAATATGGACAGTGCTCTTAAACTGGTAGAATACCTTGTGTTAGCCCAGAAACTAAAGCAGAGGTGGCCAGCATGCAGACTGTATGCAGTCTCAAAGGCATATTTGTGGAAATTCTACATTTGCACTGGCACAAAGGACACGAGACACCTCTTTTGGGTTTAATCAGGCCACAACTTTTATTTAGCTGTACAGGGTCTATTAACAATAAACATTAACACATTTGTCATGTGTGTAAGTGAAGGTGTAACCCCCCAGGTGGCTGGTCCTTCACAGCACGTGGCAAAACAAGTAAACAATAACATCAACAAATTTACAAACCCCTTCCCTGGAAATGATGTCATATTTCGTCATATGACATCATGCATTTGATGACGTCATGCATTTAACTGAATACGTCATTTCCTTTAAATTTTTTATGCCAATTTCTTCCCAATGAATTTAAATAGCCAGATTAAATTTTTCTGTGGGGTGGGGGGTCATTACCCGCCACAAGACGGGGCCAGCCTAGCTAGGCATCCCCTCTCCCCCCCCCCCACAGACCGCTTTTAGAATTTGGTCAGAGAGTGCTGTGACGTACATCTCCGATCCCTCTGGAAAGAGGTGGACCCCATCCCCCCGTACAGCTGTGGCCAGTCAAGTTTAATACCATGCTCAACTAAAAAGGTGCCCATTTTAGAGAGCTGCTTAGCCACATAACGGTTAAGCCAGCGCCAAGCATTATTAATTGCCGAGTCCTTCTGTGCTCCAGGCCAGCAACGTCTTGGCACCAGTTTGGTCCAAAGGATCACAGAGCCCGACAAAATCTTCTGGACTTCCTGCATGTTGTTAACTATCTGTTTGGCCAGCTGCAAGCACGGAATCCAAACTAAATCGTTCTCCCCCAGGTGTACCACCAAAACCCGGGGTCGTGAACGTGAACGTGCCAACTCCATAATAAGAGGAAGGAGAGATCCCCACATCATGCCCCTTTGTCCAAACCACTCAGTCAGTCCAATGTGCAAAAGGCCCAACGTATTGTCGCGGCAATTCTCCAAAAGGTGGTGTTCTGCCCAGAAGACCAGGCTGTGGCCCACGATCCATATATTGCTGCAATAAAAGCCAGCTGAAACGAAACAAAACAAGTTAACGTGGCTTATCAGGAGTCCGGTTACCTGATTGCCTGACATAGGACTTAAATGCATGTGAACGCCACTTGCCAATTCTGCAAATATCGGCTTCACTCAAACCGTGAGTGGCAGCAGCTGTCGCTGCTTCAATACAAAAGGAGTGCGAGGAGAAACATTCCTGAGGCAACTCAGCCCTCCTTACAGTCTCTTTTAACACAGCCCTGAATTGAAATTGTGTTAAGGGCAAACCAGACAAGTGAATAAATGAGTGGCCAGCCAAATTAGGCCTAATATTCAAATAATTAACCATCGCTATCACTGGGCAAATTTGACCTTGCGGCGCTTTAGCCAAGAAAATAGACTGACCCTTTGCTAACTGGTCAGTCTTAGAACTCCTGAGGTGAATTTGAATCCCCTGTCCTGTTAGATTAATATTAGAAATTGATAGTGCCCTGCCAGATTTATCATTACAGGACGCAGGCACAATCTCACTGATTCTTAAAGCAGCAAAAAAGGCTATAGCAAATACTGCTTTAAATAAAGCCTCTTCCCCAGGTGAGCAAGTAAGGGAAAGTGGGCGGGGGGTGGTGTGGCCCTGGTTCATAAGAACAACCTAATCTTGACCAGGATACCTGTCCAAAACATGGTCCACTTCGAGTGTATGTACCTGAGCCTGAGGATCAGGGATAGTTTGGGGATTCTGCTAGTGTACTGACCACCCCGTTGTCTAGCCCAGACTTTTAGTTCTGGGCGACTTCAACATTCCACTTGAGACCAGTTTGGAAAATCTAACTGGTGCAGCTTGGGAGTTCATGGAATCCATGACAAACATGGGCCTATCCCAATTGGTTGTCAGGCCCACACATTGTGCAGGTCATACCCTCGATGCGGTCTTTAGTACGGAACAGGAACATCCATGGGCGGAGGTCATTAAGACCACCGCATTGTCATGGATGGATCTTTTCCTGGTCAAGACTGAACTAAGGACCACGGTCCACCCAACCAGGGGTGGTGGACCCATTAGAATGGTCTGCCCTCGAAGGCTAATGGAACCAATAGGATTCCAGAAAGCCTTAGAGCAGGGCTAGGCATTCTTTCCCCTTTAAGGGCTGAGGGACTTCAGCTTCCAGAAGCCTCAGCCATGTTGGCCAATAGCCCCATGTTGGCCAATAGCTCCTGGGATTCTAGGAGCTGAAGTCCCTCAGCCCTTAAAGGGGAAAGGTTGCCTACCCCTGCCTTAGAGGGTTTAATGGTTGGTAACGCCAGTGATTCTGTCGAAGCTTTGGTTAATACCTGGAACACCAATCTCACCAAAGCTATCAACAAGATTGCTCCCAAGCATCCTTTCCAACCCACTTCAAATCGTAGGCCATGGTATACATCTGAGCTTAGAAAGATGAAGTGGGTTGGACAATGACTAGAGCGCATCTGGCGGAAAACTCAACTCATATCCAACAAGAGTCATCATAGGAACTTTCTTTGGGCCTATCGAGAGGCAATACGTGCAGCACAGAGGGCCTTCTCCTCTCCACGTATTGTGTCTGCAGAGTCTCATCCAGCGGAGCTGTTTAGGGTGATAAGGGAACTGATGCAGGTTCCACCTGCACAGAACCCATTGCTTAACCCAACAATAGCCTGCTGTGATGCATTTAACAACTTCTTTGCAGATAAAATCTCTCGGATAAGAGCCGACTTAGACGTCAGTATTTTGACAGAAACAATTGATGAGGTATCCAGCAATTCTGTTGATGTAAATTTGCTGGATCGATTTAAATCTGTGAGTACCATGGACGTGGACAAACTACTGGGTAGTGTGAGGAAGAGAACCTGCCCTCTTGATTCTTGCCCATCATGGCTGGCCATCCGGGGGGGGATGCATGATGTTTCTTAATGACATCATCAATGCGTCCCTCAGGGAAGGTCATGTTCCATTGTGCTTAAAGGAGTTAGGCCACTTCTGAAAAAACCTTCCCTGGACATGAACGACTATAGGCCGGTCTCTACATTACCATTCATAAGCAAAGTGACCGAGAGGGCGGTTGCTCTTCAACTTCAAGTAGTCTTGGATGAAACCGATTATCTAGACCCATTTCAAACTGGCTTTAGGATGGAATTTGGGGTTGAGACTCTCATGGTTGCCTTGACTGACGACCTGCATTTGAGCATCGACAGGGGTAGTGTGACCCTGTTGGTGCTTTTAGACCTCTCAGAAGCTTTTGATACGATAGATCATAGCATCCTCTTGGACCACCTGAGGGGGTTAGGTATCGGAGGCACTGCATTGCAGTGGTTCCGGTCCTTCCTCTCGAGCAGGTCCCAGAGGGGGCTGCTCGGGGACAGTTGCTCCAGCAAGAAGGAGCTTACTTGTGGTGTTCTGCAAGGCACCATCCTGTCACCGATGTTGTTCAACATTTATATGAAGCCGCTGGGTGAGATTATCCGGAGTTATGGGGCTGGGTGTTATCAGTACGCTGATGACACCCAGATCGATTTCTCCTTATCTCGATCGTTGGCATCTCTCCTCTCAATGACTGTCTTATGGCACTAATGGGCTGGATGAGGAAAAACAGATTGAGACTGAATCCAGACAAAACGGAAGTGCTCACGGTGGCGGCCCCAAAACCAAGGATTGGGTTGCAACCTCCAGTCCTGGATGAGGTCACACTCTCCTTGAAGGACTGTGTTTGTAGTCTGGGGGTGCTCCTTGATCCGTTGCTTCAGATGGCTAGTCAGGTAAATGCGATGGTCAGGTGTCCGTGTTATCAGCTTCGGCTGATACAGCAGCTGCACCCTTTCCTGGAAGTAAGGGATCTTGAGACCGAGGTGCACATGCTGGTAACCTCCCATCTAGATTTCTGTAATGTGCTCTACATGGGGCTACCCAAATGCTTGGTCCAGAAACTTCAGTTAGTACAAAATATGGCAGCCAGAGTGGTCTCAGGTACATCGCAGAGCGATCACATTACTCCTGTATTAAAATCTCTTTACTGGCTGCCTGTCAGTTTCTGGGCCCAGTATAAGGTGTTGGTTTTGACCTTTAAAGCCCTAAATGGCTTGGGTTGAACTTATCTTTGGGACTGCCTCTTCCCATGTAATCCTCCCCGCACACTCCAGTTCTCTGGGAGAAATTTGCTACAGCCAATGAAAACCAGGCTCTCAACAACCTCCCAGAGGACTTTTTCTGTCATCGCCCCCAAATTATGGAATGGCTTGCCAGATGAGATCCATCAGTTGACAACTTTAAACAGTTTTTAAAAAGCTGTTAAGATGGATCTCTTCCGGCAGGCCTTCCCTGATTAGTTTCCTGGCCTCAGGAGTCCTTTTATCCCTCCTACATTTGGTTTAAATGTTGCCTCACCTATTATTGTTTGTTTGATTATGGTTTGTTTTAATTATGTGTTTGAATCATTGTTTTAATGTAAATATTGTTTAATTCTTTTTTAAGGGGTGGGGGGAGCTGTAGGATTTGGATGGTATTTTAATATTGTATGATGTTTTTAAATTGTTGTGAGCCACCTCGATTGCATGACAGAGGGACAGGATATAAATAAAAATTATTATTATTTTATTATAACAAGTGTGGGCTAATTGATCCCATAACTTAACAAGGACAGGACCAGTTATCGGCCATCGTCAATCCTTTGTGACAGGGGATTCTCTGGACCATCCCTCCACAGCTCTTTTGACCCTAAAGTCATTAGTATGATCAAAACAGCCCTTTGCCCTAGAGTAAAATGCCAGGGTGACCATCCTGCCCCTAATAGTGACAGGTGAAAGTCCTGCATACTTAAGATATACAATAAAGCGAAGGACCAATCAACATCAATAGGCCACTTTTGATCATCCCAAATTTCCTGTAAGAATTGATTAAATGAATTCAAAGCTGTTTGGTAGGACTTGTGTGTAGACGGGGCAATGGAATTCAAAATTGCCCTATGAACTTCTAATCTCCAAGGCTCCAGAGCAACGTGGTACCTCCAACAGGTGTGTTGATGCCTCGGGAGCCAGCTGCCGGAACCTGGAGAGCTGAAAACAAGAAAGGGCATCCGCCAAAGGGTTAAACACACCAGGAACATGTTGAGCTTTAAATAACACATTATAATTCAAGCATTGTAACACCATCACCCTTGCCAAACCCATAACTTTAGGAGACTTGGAGGACTGAGAGTTTACCACGTGCACAACTGCCTGGTTGTCACACCAAAACCAGACAGTCCTATTAGCAAACTGGCTTGCCCACAAGTGCACAGCCACCACTATTGGAAACAGTTCCTAAAACATAAGGTCTCTGGTGTGAACACTTTTAACCCAAGCAGCAGGCCATGCCTCTGCAGCCCATTGGCCATTCCAATAAACACCAAAGCCATGGGCACCAGCAGCATCAGAATGCACCTGAAAATCTGCCCTAAGCAGCATTTCAGATCTGCAAAACGATATGCCATTGAAATGCTCCAAAAAGGTGTCCCAAACCTTCAAATCCTCACGAATGTCCTTTGTGATTCTAATGTGGTGATGCTGGGCCACCATTCCTGCAGTAGCCCTATACAGTCTTGCACAAAATGCTTGTCCTGGAACTACAACTCTACAGGCAAAATTCAAAAGACCTGTAAGTGATTGAAATTCATGAAGGGTAGCTTTTTGCTTCCCTAACATGGTCCCCACTTGCTGCTTCATAGCCACTAGTTTTTCATTAGGCAAACAAGAATTTCCGGCTATGGTGTCAATCTCGATACCCAAAAAGGTAAGTCAAATATGTGGCCCCTCTGTCTTTTCCTCCACTAAAGGCACACCTAGCTCATGCATTAATTCCTGAAATTGAACTAAGGAATCCTTGCACTGTGAAGAATTGAGATTCCCAGCAATTAAAAAATCATCTAAATAATGAGCTATGGCTCTATTGCCAGTCCGCTTAATTGCACACCAATGGAGGAAGGTACTGAATGTCTTGAAAGCTGAACAAGAAATCGAGCATCCCATTGGCATAGCTTTGTCAAAGAAATATTTTCCTTCAAACTGAAAACCCAGTAAGTCAAAATCATCTGGGTGTACAGGAAGGAGTCTAAATGCAGACTTAATATCACACTTAGCTAAAAGGGCTTCCGTACCCAACTTCCTGATCATCTTAACTGCAGAGTCGAACGATGTATACCTAACTGAGGTAAGCCCAGGATCAATAGCATCATTCACAGACTCACCCTTTGGGTATGATAAATTATGAATCGGCCTAAATTCCCCAGGGGCTTTTTTAGGAACTACACCCAAAGGAGATAAGTGAAGTGTGGGGATAGGCAGCTGATCATGGGGTCCCGAAATCCTTCCTGCAGATATTTCCTTAGCCAGTTTCTCCCTCACCATGCTCAGCAAGTCCCTCATGGAATGAGCATTGGGTCCAAAATGATGAATCCTAGGTCTTGTATAGGGAATAGGGAATCCTACAGAAAGCCTTGAAATAAATATAAAGCAGCCTCCCTATTAGGGTAAACTTTTAGCCATGCCACCATAGTGTCTAATTTAATTGGTGATGGGGCCTTTTCCCCCAGGCGAAACTGGCTGGGGGGCAGTACCCACTCCTGTTCTTTTGCCTCTACCACAGGAAGTTCCAGGGTGGCCACCCCCGCAAGTGTTACATTTGTGCTCAAACCTGCAGGGTTGTCTTTTACACTTGCCAGCATTGAAGTCCCAGCATAAGCCAAATTGCCTTCTCTCTCCTGTGGCAGGCCTCGCATTGGGCCCTCTCGGCATGGTAACCATCAGGACAAACCCGTTGTCACACCTACTTGAGGGGGAGGCCCCCACCATAACATCAGCCCAAAGCTCAGACTGAACATGCCTGCATGATAAGGAGTGATCCTGTGCGGCTCTCACCCTAAACTGCTCATCATATTGGGGCCATCCTGCACCCCTTGAATTATGATGGCAATTAGTGTATGCTTTTATCATGATCTCCTGATATTTAGAAAAGTCAGGGGATCTGAGTGGTTCTTTTTCCTCTATGACACCTCTGTAGATAGTGAAGCCCATAATCCAATTAACAAAATCGTGCTCTAGTTTAGGGCATTTGAGTGCCTGAAACTCTTTTGGCAAATAAAATCTTTTACCATGATCCTCGGCTCGGGATCCCTAAAAGTCAAGGTAAATAAATCAAAATCCTTTCTTTAGTGGAAAGAGGAAGGTGTGAACCAAGGGGTGTAGACATTCCAGCGTAAGGAGTAGATTCCACATTCCCCACCGCTCCTGATAACAGAGGAGCACTTGAAAGAGACACCACAGAGGTGTTGTTAGCAACAGCCATAGGCTGACCACCCTGCACCCGAGTGTCAGGGACCTGTGAGATTGCAGGCGCCTGCACGGGTGCATTCAAAACCACAGGGTTGGGCTGTTCTGAAGCCATACCCTTACCCACCTGGCCACCTGGAGCCCATACCGAGGTAGGCCAAATAGCATGTGCAATATAAGGAGACAAACCTGAAACTGAAGCTTGCTGTGAAGCTTTGCCAACTGACCGCACTGGTCCCCCGAACTGTAGCCCCATAGCAGCTTGGGTGTCAAACACAGCAGAGGCAGCAGCAGCTTGATCACCTCTCTGTTCACCACTGGTCTGCTCCATTGCACCACCTGGAAGAACCACCCCTTGTAAGAGGTTATATAAATCAGCCAAAATGGGCTGCCCGGACACAGGGGGAGCCCACACCTGGGACTCTTTTCAGGAGATCCCACACATCGGGCAAATGAGGCAAATGCTGATGTCACAGGACATGACATCATGGAGGTAGTCACCTGGTGCTGGAAAGCACAGAAACTGCTGTAAAAGTTCTGCAAAACTGCAGTGTCACTCAGGTGAGTGACAGGTGTCCAGCAGGAAGAGGCAGGGCCAGGAAGCCATGTGGAGCACAGGCACAAGCCTCTGGATACATATAGTCTGGATTGCATATTGCTGTTTTGCTGTTGGAGTTGTGTTGGTGTATGCTGTACATATCTGTATATAGAGCAACAACAATTAAAGCCTCATTGGCTGTAGAGACTCTGTGCTCTGTCTGGAAGGGGAGAGGAGTTTCTCCAGCTGACAAGCAGGCTGCCTCATCAGAGAAGTCTGGATCCTGGTGCTTCACGTTACGTAGTCTCCACGCACTGTGTTACCACGCCTAACACCATGCTCCTGTACATTTCACCATTTAACCAAAATGCATGCTCCTTGTGTACCCAGTCCACAGAATAGACCACAGGGGCCATTCAGTCCAATCCTCTTCTGCCATGTAGGAAGATACAACCAAAGCACTCCCGACAGATAGCCATCAGCTTTTTTTAAAAAACCTCCAAAACAAAAACAACAACAACCCTCCACTGCACTTTGAGGCAGCATATTCCACTGTTAAACAGTTATTACCATCAGGAAGTTCTTCTTAACGTTTAGGTGGGATCTCTTTTCTTTTAGCTTGAGTCTGTTATTATGTAACAAAGGAGACTATCGCATTAGGTTAGAACACAGTTTACCTGAGCCAGCTTAAAATTAGAAGCAGGCAGAATTCTGATATTATCAGATAGCTGCCGAAATCACCGCCTGGGTGCAGCCGGCTCCACTGCCGCTCAAAGAGATGCTCCTCACACCTCTTTTCAAAGCCAGGAGTTTTCTGGCTTGAAAAAATGGCTGCCAGAATATCCCTCTGAGCAGCGATGGAGCCGGGCTGCACCCAGGCGGTAATTTCAGTGGCTAAAAGCATCTGATAATATCAGAAAGCTGCCTGCTTTTAATTTTGAGCCAGCTCAGGTAAGCTGTGTTATAACCTAATGTGATAATCTTCCTAGTCTGCACAACATATAGCCCAGGGGCTGCAAGTAGTCTACCAAGGGATTTTGGGTGGCCCATGAGGATGTGGAATGACTTCAAAGCTCCTCTGCTGTTCAGCCATCTCCTGAGGAGAATGCCAGGCAGCAGAGGAGGAGGATGGGAAACTGCTTGCAGAGCTACCCTCCTCCACCATCTGGCTTTCTCCTGAGGAAGAGGTTGGGTGGCAGCAGTGGCAGAGGAGGACGGGCAAATACTTGATCTACAAGGCTCCTCCTCTGCTGACTTTCTCCTGAGGAAAAGGCCGGGTGGAGGATGAGTAGTCAGGTCAGTTTCGGCCAGGACAGGGGAAGGAGGAGGAGGCTCTCCAGGCCAGTTTCTGAAAGAAAGGAGAAAGAGAAGGAGGCTTTCCAGGCCAGTTCCTGCTAGGAAAGAGGAAGAAAGCAGTTTCAATGCATGAATTTTATAACCACTTCTAATTGTAGAAAAGTTCTGGTCATCAGCAGACTTTAACACTGGTGTTAGCGAGGGATTTTCTTTGAGGTGGAAAGCCTTAGTCCTCTTTCAGGTACTAATTAAGACTTAATATGGACACTGAAGGAACAGCTGCCATCACCTGCAATACCCGTGGGATGTTTGTCTTCTTACCTACAGATGTGGCGAACTACACATGCTCCAAGTGCAAGTTGGTAGCCCTCTTGGAGGAAAAAGTACAGCAGCTGGAGGCGCAGGTAGCTACACTTCAGCATATTATGGGGCAAGAGGCTTTCCTAGACAGAACAGAATGAATAGTCTTGGATGGGGACCACACAGAGGAAGTTGCTGGGGAAGAGAAGGTCACATCACATACACAGGAGGGAGACAGCTGGAGGAATGTCACATGCAGAAGTAGGGAGACCAGGGATCGTTCTGGGAGCTTGCAGCTACAGAATCAATTTCAAGCTCTTTCCTTTATCAAGGAGGACAAGGAAGAGCAGCATGGACAGACTTCAGGGACAGAGCAGGGGACCCTGTGAGTTCCACCACAGGGAACAGTCGCTGCTAAGCCTCGGAGGAGGCATGTGGTCGTGGTGGGGGACTCCTTGCTGAGGGGGACAGAAGCAGTGATTTATGGGCCTGACAAGATGTCTCAGGAGGTTTGTTGTCTCCCTGGGGCAAAGATCCGAGATGTGACAGAGAAGCTGACAAGACGGGTCCGGCATACGGACCAATACCCCTTCCTTTTGGTCCATGTGGGAACAAATGACACAGCAAGACACAGCCTTCAGAACATCAAAAGGGATTACGAGGCTCTAGGAAAGAAGCTGAAAGAAATGGAGGCACAGATTGTCATCTTGTCTCTTCTGCCAGTTGAAGGGCATGGTCCAGAAAGAGAGAGGAAAATAGCAGATGTCAACAATTGGCTCCACAGATGGTGTTGTCGAGAATGATTTGGATTCTTAGATCATGGGCTGTGGTTCCATGAGTGTGGACTCCTGGCAAGGGTTGGGCTGAATCTCACGCCAGTTGGAAGAAACGTTTTTGCCAACAGTCTCAAGAATTTGATCAGGAGGGCTTTAAACTGAATTATGTGGGGAAGGGAGACAGCGTCCTGGAAGACAAAAGGACTGGAAAAAATACTCAAACTGTCATTAAGGAAACAAGGCAAACAGTACAGGGACCCAACAGTGGGAGGCAAAAAAATGTGCACAGGCAGCAAGTAAGGGGGACATATGGTCTTAGATGTCTCTACACTAATGCACAGAGCATGGGAAATAAGCAAGATGAACTTGAACTCCTAGCACAACAAAGCAAATATGATATAATAGGCATCACTGAAACCTGGTGGGATGAGTCTCATGACTGGAATGTAGAAATAAAGGAGTATAAACTTTTCAAGAGAAACAGGCCAAACAGGAAAGGAGGAGGAATAGCATTATATGTCAGGGATATTTACACCAGTGAAGAAATCCAGGACATCAATCCTGGAAGCCAGGTGGAAAGCACCTGGATAAAAATTAAAGGGGAAGGAAACAACAGGGATGTTAGTGTGGGAGTCTACTACAGACCCCCAACTCAGGCAGAAGAACTAGATGATGCATTTCTAGAACAGATGACCACACACTCAGAAAGGAGAAATATAGTAGTGATGGGTGACTTGAACTATCCTGATATTTGCTGGAAGTCAAACTCAGCAAAATCCTCAAGGTCTAGCAAATTCCTCACTTGCCTCGAAGACAATTTCATTGTCCAAAAGGTGAAAGAGGAAACCAGGGAGTCAGCTATTTTGGATCTGATCCTAACTAACAGGGAAGACCTAGTTAATGGGGTGCAAGTGATTGGATCCTTAGGCGGGAGTGATCATGTCCTCCTGGAGTTTATTAAACAGTGGAAAGGAGAAGCCAGGCATAGTCAGACATGCATTCTAGACTTTAGGAAAGCTGATTTTACTAAACTTAGAGAAATACTGGGGGTGATCCCATGGACAGGAATACTAAAAGAGAAGGGAGTTCAAGATGAATGGGAGTTTCTCAAAAGGGAGATACAGAAGGCACAATTTGAAACCGTGCCAACGAGGAGGAAAAATGGAAGGTGTCTCAAGAAACCAGGATGAATGAATAAGGAACTTGCAACTGAACTATGTTTTAAACGGAACATGTATAAGAAATGGGAAAATGAGGAAATCACCAAAGAGGAATTCAAACAAATAGCTAGCAATTGTAGGGGTAAAGTCAGAAAAGCTAAAGTGCAGAATGAACTCAGGCTTGCTAGAGAGGTTAAGAACAATAAAAAGGGCTTTTTGGGGGTATGTCAGCAGCAAAAGGAAAAAGAACGAAATAGTAGGGCCACTGTGTGGAGAAGATGGAAAAAACTTATTAGGGGACAGAGAAAAGGCAGAATTACTCAACACCTTCTTTGCTTCAGTCTTCTCAGAAAAGTCAAAGGGTGCTCAACCTGAGGATAATGGAGCAGAGGACAGAATAGGAGAATTTTAGCACAGAATAAGTAAAGAGATAGTACAGGAATACCTGGTTAATCTAAATGAATATAAGTCTCCAGGACCAGATGAATTACATCCAAGGGTATTAAAAGAACGGGCAAACGTTATATCAGAACCATTGGCAATAATCTTTGAGAACTCCTGGAAAACAGAAGTCCCAGCAGACTGGAGGAGGGCAAATGTCCCCATCTTCAAAAAGGGGAAAAAAGAGGATCCCAACAATTATCGTCCAATTAGTCTGACATCAATACCAGGAAAGATTCTGGAGCATTAAACAGAGAGTCTGTGAACATCTGGAAGGTAATTTCATAATCACAAAAAGTCAACATGGGTTTCAGAGAAACAGGTCATGCCAGACAAATCTGATCTCTTTTTTTTTTTTTTTTTTTTGATGAAATTACCAGCTTGGTAGATGAAGGGAATGCTGTGGATATAGTATATCTTGATTTCAGTAAGGCCTTTGACAAGGTTCCCCATGACATTCTTGCAAACAAGCTGGTAAAATGTGGGCTAGACAAAGTAACTGTTACATGGATTTGTAATTGGTAGACTGGCTGAACCCAAAGGGTGCTCAACAATGGCTCCTTTTCAACCTGGAAAGAAGTGACCAGTGGGGTGCCACAGAGCTCTGTCCTGGGCCCAGTGCTATTCAATATATTTATTAATGACTGGGATGTCGGTATTGGGGGCATAGTTATCAAATTTGCAGACGACACCAAATTAGGAGGAGTAGCTAATACCCCAGAGGGCAGGATCAAAATTCAAAATGACTTGAACAGACTAGAAAGCTGGGCCAAAGCTAACAAAATGAAATTCAAGATGGAGAAATGTAAGGTACTGCACTTAGGGTGGGAAAATGAAAAGTACAGATATACGATAGGGACACCTGGCTGAATGAGACTACGTGTGAAAGGGATCTAGGAATCCAGGTGGACGATAAGTTGAACATGAGTCAACAGTGCGATGCAGCAGCTAAAAAGGCCAATGCAATTTTAGGCTGCATCAGTAGAAGTATAGTGTCTAGATCAAGAGAAGTAATAGTGCCACTCTATTCTGCTTTGGTCAGGCCTCACCTGGAATACTGTGTCCAGTTCTGGGCACCACAATTCAAAAAGGATGTGGAGAAACTGGAGCGTGTCCAAAGGAGGGCAACTAAAATGGTGAAGGGTCTGAAAACCATGCCGTATGAGGAACGACTTAGGAAGCTGGGGATGTTTAGCCTGGAGAAGAGAAGGCTGAGAGGTGATATGATAGCCGTGTTTAAATATTTGAAGGGATGTCATATCGAGGAGGGAACAAGCTTGTTTTCAGCTGCTCCAGAGACTAGGACCCAAAACAATGGATGCAAGCTGCAAGAAAAGAGATTCCACCTCAACATTAGGAGGAACTTCCTGACAGTAAGGGCGGTTTGACAGTGGAACACACTCCCTAGGAGAGTAGTGGAGTCTCCTTCCTTGGAGGTCTTTAAGCAGAGGCTGGATGGCCATCTGTCATGGATGCTTTGATTGGGAGTTCCTGCATGGCAGGGGGTTGGACTGGATGGCCCTTGGGGTCTCTTTCAACTCTATGATTCTATGATTCTATGATTCTATGATTTATACAGTTATATAAAAACAATATAAAGATGCAAAATGAATCATTTCTAAAAACATGTGAACATGTTATTCTAATTAAATAAACATGGTGCCCCCATATGCATACAGATGCTAGTTAAGGGTTGTTGTTAAGGGATGTTTTTAAATTATTTAGAATTCTGGAGAACAGTAAGGAAACTAGATTAATGAATTACTATAAGAGAGGGTTTACTACTTTTGTTCCCTCTCCAGAACAGTGTCTACTTTGCTAAGTCTAGCTTCCCACATCATGTTGCCAGTGCCCTACAGCGCTTGGAAACTATGTGCAGTTCTTCTGCAACACTAGTTTCACCTTTTCAAGAAAGAAATTGATTTTCCTGTTCTTGGAATGTAAAGGTACAGAGTGTACCTGCTGATCCATGGCTGTGATATGCATACAAAGGCACCATCAACAATCGTTCATGAGGAAGCAGCTTTTCCAAAGTTGCATCTTTTGCTAACAAACAGTAGAAGGGGAAAACAACTGTGGTGATGAAGAATTCATCTTGAAAAATGCCACAAAGTCAGCTTGCTTCACTGCTGCTGGAGGCTATTGTCAGTGTTGCTATGTAAGCAGTAAAAATAGTGTTCCTTTATTGAGGAAAGGCTTTGGTACCATGGTGATAGCTTTTTATAGAGCATCTTACAAACAGGTAGGAAGACAGGAGAAGCATTGCCAAAAATAAGTGTTGAAAATTGGAACAAAGGGAAAGATCTGTAGCCTGCTTTTTTTTTAAAAAAAAAAAAAACTCAACATTTCACAGTGGGGTAAAAAAAAATCCACACACCAGTGGCTGGGAATAAAATAAATTAATGTTCCTACATGAAGCACACTAGGATGTTTAAGGGGTCTAGCTATTTCCCTATCCCCTTTGCAGCTCTACATCAGATTCCATACAAGAAGGTTTCTTATTACCAAGAGTAAAAGCATGGATGGGGGAAAGCAAGATGATGCCATTAGAAGAAAGTTGTAATGCCCTGTCTCAATCAAATTCAGTGAACAGATTTAATGGATGAAACCAGAAAAGGTTCATTGGAAGTCAGGAAAGCAGCAAGTCATTTCCAGATCTGAAATACAGACAGGAAAAAGTGGCTCAATCCTGGGTTTTCTGAAAAGTGGGTCAAACCACCACTGTCCATATGGCCTGCTCGCAAGGCCAGCCAAACACCCACAGACTGTCTGCACCATGCAGCATCAAGCCGTGCTGCATGGTTATTATTATTTTTTTGTTACCACCCCACCATGCATGCACAGCATCACATAAGCACACTGGCTGTGACTTCCAGTTACCTCACCTTCCTGCCCAAATGCCATTCCATTAGACGCTTGCCCATGTGACTGGCCACATAGTCACGTGTGATGCACCACCTGTACAGTTCATCAGTACATCTGTGTGCTCAGTGACACACTGGCAAAGCACAATTATGGACCCCCATACATGCCCCCTTCACGCCCCCTTAACCCCATGGGACTGTCTGGTTTGTGTATGTTGTAATTACATCTACTGCATCCTTGATGATAGCATTTTTGCTTTGCCCCACTACCATACTGGTGCTAGACTGCTTATATGCAGATGTGATGATGTGCATTTTCCACCTTGAATCAGAGTATCACAGCTTCTTTTTGCTTCAATTTTTAGAGGGTTGTAAATATTTAGAGGGTTGTAAATATTTTTTAAAAAATTGCTTGACAGATAAACCATGTCTACTACTTTAGGTTTCCACTCAAATGTCCTTTTACAATCTTCATATTTTTTGTTTGTGTCTTTGGCAAAGTCTGGGGTAGACACAATTTTTGGCCAGGAGTTCTTAATGCTGTTAATCCACTCCACCTTCCTCTGAAGCTGAGAAAGTGTGACTTGTTCAAGACCACCAAATGGGTTTCCATAGTCTCCAGAGTTGTAGTTCTACACTCAAATCACTACATTAATCTAACTCCCAACATTTCAAGTACTGTTCCAAAATTTGATTAACTCTCTCCATTTAACTATCTGTCTGGGAGTGGTGGGCTGATCTCAAATCTTCCTCAACACCCAACAGTTTAAGGAAAACTTTCCAAAAGTGGGATTTGAACTAGAGCCCCTGGTATGAAATAATCTTGTTGGAGACCCAATGAAGTCTATATATGTGCTGGACAGATATTTTGGCTAATTGGGTGGGTGTGTTTGAACTTAAGCATGGGACATGAATTCAAGATCAGAGCATTAACAGAAAGGGAAGGAGGGAGAGATAAAGGGATATCACGTTTGCAAGAATAGCCAAGGGCAGAAGAAAGATGACAAGACAAATAGCAGATACTCTTAGAAAGGCAAGTAAAAATGGAAATGCAACACATGAACATAGCAGTACTGGGGGTGAGTGAGTTAAAATGGATAGGAATGGGCCACTTTGAATCAGATAACTACACAGTGCTCTACTCAGGGAATGAAAGACGAGAAGAAATGGGGTGGCTTTATACTAAGAAAAGATGTGGCAAAAGCAGTCAGTGGATACAATGCAAAATCAGACTGAATCATTTCATTAGGCTCCATGGTAAACCTATGAATTATCACCATAATACAAGTATATGTACCAACCACAGAGGCAGAATAGTAAGAATTTTTTTAAAAAAAATATTTAAAAAACTTCACAAAGGATAAAATATGAAAGACAGATAAAAAAAGAACAGTAAGAAATTGATAGATTCTATGAAGAAGTACAGGAAAAATTCTATGAAGATTCTATGAAGATTCATAATTATTATTATTGTTGTTATTATTATTATTATTTATATCCCGCCCCTCTGCCAGGCAATCGGGACGGCGTACAACACTTTAAAACATGAAAACAAATAAAATCAATTCAAATCCCATCCCTCCTTCCCACATCCACCCATCCCCCAAAAACCAATCAAACCAAACAGATTAAATAACAATAATTAAACAACTAAACAATTAAACAACTAAACAATAAACAATAAACAATTAAACAATAATTCAAAACCCGCCGGCGTTCTCCCCAGTTTCGCGCTGTCCACAGCTGCTCATGGCCACCCCAGGTGATGGCAAGGTGCAAGAGAGTCCCCCAGGGGCCCGAGTCCTCCAAGAGCACCAGAGCGCCGCCGGCACCGCATATAGGCAGTATTTCTCTTCCAAGGCTGCCCACTGTTGCTGATGGTCAGGGCTTGGGAGGCTTTGAAGGCTCAGCTCCCTTGGGGCCAGGTGTTCCAAGGCAGGAGGGGGCGGTGGAAGACTCTCACCGCCCGGCTCCTGTCCTCTAGAGTCCTCAACATTATGACCTCAACATCAGGAGGAACTTCCTGACAGTAAGTGCAGTTCGACAGTGGAACACACTCCCTCGGAGAGTAGTGGAGTCTCCTTCCTTGGAGGTCTTTAAGCAGAGGCTGGATGGCCATCTGTCGGGGATGCTTTGATTGGGAGTTCCTGCATGGCAGGGGGTTGGACTGGATGGCCCTTGTGGTCTCTTCCAACTCTATGATTCTATGATTCTATGATTCTGAATAAATTCATTTGAGATGTGGGTGCTGGAGAAGAGTGCTGAGGATTCCATGGACAGCCAAAAAGACAAACAAAAGAGTCTTAGAGCAGATCAAGCCAGAACCCCCCCACCCCCCCTGAAGCCAAGATGACCAAACTGAGGCTGTTGTACTTCGGACACATCATGAGAAGACTCTTTGGAAAATACATTAATGCTGGCGAAGGTGGAGGGAAGTAGAAAGAGAGGAAGGCCACATGCTAGGTAGATGGACTCTATTAAGGAGGTCGTGGGTATGGGGTTGCAGAAATTAAGCAAAGCAGTGGAGGACAGAGGGTCTTGGAGATGTCTCATCCATAGGGCCGCGATGAGTCGAGATTGACTCGAGAGCAGTTCACAAAAACAACAACAATGAATTCACCCTCTTAGTGCATCAGGCACATAGATCCTGCTCCCTTTGTAAGGGTTGCCTTCTTGCACTATGACTTTCTCCCTATGGTCCTTGAGCCAAGCATCTCCTCATGTCACCTCAACCATGCTTTTGTGCAGGTTTGATTTCAAGGATTGGTTTCATGTCAATGCTGCCAATCCTAGTTGCTGCAATATGAACTTTATATCCACCACCTCCTTTCCTTGATTGTCATTCTGTGGTAATCTGTACAAAGCATGAGCTAAAAAGTTTTCCCCCTGGCAAGGCACTTTAACTGGAAGTTAAATTTGTAAAAGAACTCTGCCCACTTAATCTATTTAGAGCTTAAATTCCTCTTTTTACAGAGCCTCCAAAGATTTATAATCAGTCCACACCTCAAAAGGTGTCAGAAATGAAAACTCAGAACTTCTCTGTAATCAATCAGTCAGAAGTGTTGAAACAAAACAGAACTTTATTGAAGAACACAGAGTCAGCATTTCACCACTTCAGTGTTTAAGCTGAGATTGCTAGGTCATAGCAAATTTGACATATTAAAACCCCATTATCTACTGCCCCACTCCTAACAAAGTGGTGCGAACTATATTTCTCACTTACGTTTCCCACAAGCAAAATCCACTTGAACCACCTCCTTTACCATCTTCTAGCTACCAGTTTCATCCAACCTCCCACTGCATTCCAGACCGCTGAACAGCAGAAGCCTAAGGTTGAGATAACAGTCCATCTGTCTCTTCCTACCAGCCCCCTTTCACTAAACCTCTTTTCTCACTAATTCAACCTAAATGCAAAGCCTAAATACAAAGCACAACACAAAGCACCCCAATACCCATTATCTCCAACATTACTAACATTTCTGCCCCCCTCTCCCATCAATTCTTCCATCTGGAAGTGTAAGGTTTATCAGTGAATAGTGGAACATAGTAATCAAATCAGGAGCTCTGATGTGTTTGTGATCCATCATGGTCTGCAGTGAAATGCTTCCAATGGACCAAATATTGTAATTTGTCCCTATGAACCCTAGATTCCATAACTTTAGACACTTCAAAATGTTGGTCCCTGTCCACCATCAGCGGAAGGGGTAGTGATTCATCCAGCCTCCACAGCTCTGTGCTCTGGTCCAGTTTCAGCAGGTTGAAATGTAATGCAGAGTGCAAATGTCTAGGATTTAGGCAAGTCCAGTTCAGCAGCTACAGGAGTGACCAACCTTTTTACAGTAAAAGGACCTACATATTTTGGTCCTAATTTTTTAGAAGTGTGCCATGTTTTCAAATGTTTTGTAGATAAATAAACTTTGCTGCTAGGTTTCAAGTTCCATCCCGATTTCTCTTCCGGTCAACAAATTTTTGTACTCTCTCTTGGCCCCTTCTAAAGCAGCCTCAATCAGAGCTTCAGTGTGATGAAAGGCTGCAGAGGAGTGGAGCTCCAGACCAGCAACTGCTTTAATGAGCTTGGAGATGGCAATATTTTTTTCTTCATCTTCATTTATATTGCTGGTAAACTTCTGTGGTAAGAGGGCTACTGGAGCCTGTTGGGGGTCCAATTATAACCAGTTCCCCAGTGGTGATGGTAGAGGAAGAGGAGAAGTAAAGAGGCTCCAACACAGTAAGGGAAGACTGCATGGATCGAAAGGTGACCCGAGCTCATTAAACGCCAATTATCCATGGATGATGAAATGATGCCCATACTCTTTTTTAAATATATATATAAAATTGCTGATAGAGAAAAAATGCTGCTGGCAGAAACCTTACCTTTTTTTTCTTTTCTGGATTAAATGGATGCAATATTTTTAAAAAAACTGGTAATCCATGCATAAATTGGGAAGAAAAAAGTATCAAGCAGCCTTAAAGCAAGTAGCCAAAGTAAAGGATAAGTAAAGAGAGTGGAGTAAAGTGGAAAGGTTGAAAAGTGGGTGGAATGCAGAACATGGAAAGGAGAGACATGGGGATATGGAGGAGTAAGAGTACAGAGAACAAAGAACAAAGAATTAAGAGAAGAAATAAACCAGGAGTAAATTGGGAAGAACAAAGAACAAAAAACAAATAATACATTGGGAAATAAGGAAATTGTTTAGACATTTGGAGGGGAGAGGAGGACTGGAACAATGGTGAACGCAGGAGATAGAAAGTAAAGAAAAGCAAGGGAAAGTTGGCTATAGAACAAGCATCTTTAAACTAAGACTTAAAGATGGAAAGAAGGAATGGAAGAGGAAACACAAGGTACTGTAAAAGTTATTTGAAAAAAAATATTTTTGGAAAGAATTGGATTGGCCTAAAACTGGAGTTGGATTTTTTATTTTTTTATTTTTTTATTTTTTGAAATAAAAATATCTGTGGAGAAAGTGAGCTTGGACAATACACAGATAATAAAGAAAACTTTATGATAATATAAGAAGAAGAAGAAGAAGATGCAAATAAAGGAAGACAAATTGAGGAAAGAGGAATCAGTTTCAAATAAAGGAAGATTAATTGAGGAAAGAGAAAAGGGGGGAAGAGGAGAAAGACACTGTAAATAATTAATAATCAACAATTAGCATTTGGATTTGGACCAAAAATTGGTTTATATATCTCAATTGTGATATATTTAAGATATTGACTGAGAAATAATTTTAATTAATATAAGAATATCTCTGAAAGAAAAAACTAAAAGAAACTTGATGTATCAATGCAAAGTTTAACTTAGAAGGAAAGCAGAGATATAACATTACAAAATTTTAATTGTTTATTTGGGTAAATCATCTGATTGCTGTGATAAATTGACTGTGATTTTGTGTCTTTATACATTGTTCTGTTTTTTTCGTCTTGGCTCATATATAAAGGGAATGTGGTGATTGATTGTAGGTACTGATAACTATACTGATTGTTTAAATATAAAGACACAATATTAAATAAAAATGGCATCTGGGGAAAAAAGGAATGATCCAATCCCAGATTCAAGTGACAACTCAAAGAAGAGGATCAACAGAGGAAGTCATAAGAATTAGCAATCAAAACACAATTCTTTTAAAGGAAATAAGAAAAATGAAACTGGAAATAAAAAAGATAAGACAAGAATTGAAGGAAGAGTTAAAAGAAACTAGACAAGAACTGAGAGAAGAAATTAAGGAAATGAGATCTGAAATAAGAAAAGATTTGAAAAAAGAATTAGATAGCTTTGGGATAGAAAAGATTTCAAATGATCTATCAAAGATACAGAAAAGGTTGATGAATTAAAAGGTAAGACATTACATTTGGAAAAGGCAGCTAAAGAAACAGTTTTAAAACAAGAACAACAAAGAATAACAGACTTAACAAATGAATTAATAGACAGAGAGAGGTGCATTAAAATTAGAGGATTACTGGAATCAATAAATGAGGACTTGTATAATACTCTAACAACAGCACTGACAGAATTTTTGGGATTTATAGAGAAAAAATGGACTCAGAAATTGACAAAATATTTAGAGTTAATTCTTCATATGTGAGAGAAAGAAAAGCACCAAGGGATGTAGTCATGTGTCTTTCAAGAACAAAAATAAGGGATTTGATAATTCAAAAGAGTTATGATTCTATATTAAAGATAGGAAATAAGGAAGTTAAATTTTTTAAAGATATACCACTATCAACAATGTTAGAAAGACAAAATTATAAATCCCTGACTCAACTACTGAAGAAAAGAAGAATTGAATATAGGTGGGAGAGGACTGAAGGGCTAACTTTTATTTGGAAACAGAAAAGACATAAGATAGACACATTAGAAAAAGTAAAAGAAATTGAAAAGAAATTGAAAAAGGGAGAAAGGGACTATCAAGAAGAATCTCAATTAATGACACATTCTAGATGTCCCGATATGGAAAAAGAAAATGTAACTAAAGAAAATAAAAGAGTAGAAGAAGAAATAGAAGAAGAAACTATGGACCTATACAGACTGCCAGAAATAACCCAGCTTGAGACCACTTTAACTGTCCTGGCTCAGTGCTAAGGAATTATGGGAACTGTAGTTTATTGTGGTACCAGAACTCCCTGACAGAGAAGGCTCAATGTCTCAGAAAAAACTACAATTCCCATGATTCTCTAGCACTGAGCCAGGACAGTTAAGAGTGGTCTTAAACTGGATTATTTCTGGCAGTCTGTACAGGCCCTACATTAAGAAGAGAGAAGAAGAAAATAGAGGAAGAGTTGGGTCAAGATTTGGAGGACTTGGAAGAAGGAGTTATAGCTGTAAGTGGAGAAGAAGAAGAAGAGAATAAAATAAAAATTAAAGAGAAGAAAAACAACATAGAAGATTTATAATATAAACTTAACCACAAATTTTAAGAAAAATGATGGGTTAGGTGATACTGTGCCATTATCATCTCAATCCCCTGAAAGTTCAAACAGTCCAGTTAGAGACATGACTCCACCAAGTGGTCAACAAAAGAAAAGTCCAGAGAAAAGTCCTGGTAATGTTAAAATTTCAAATAAAACATCTAGGAAGCATTCAGAAATACCTAGGTGTAGAGATAGAAAGGACAACTGATGGAAGTTTTCTGCTCATTCAAAAAGAAAAAATTAAGCAGCTCCTGCAGAAATTCCATATGGAGGACTGCAAAGGTCAGGCCACTCCCATGGTAGCAGACTTTCTTAAAAACAAATGTGATACAGTATTTGAAGACCTAGAACTATATCAATCAGCAGTAGGCAGTTTGCTATATCTGGCACATTGGAGTCGACCAGATTTATCTGCAACTGCTAACATGTTAAGTCGTTTTTGTTCAAAGCCTACAACAACAGCCTGGCAAGCTGTAAAACGAGCCATGAGGTATTTAAAGGAGACAATGCATTATAGTTTGTTAATTTCATCTTCTGTATCAAATGAATTGTGCTGTTATGTAGACAATGACTTTGCAAACGATGTGCATGATAGAAAATCTACAACGGGCATTGTTATTTTTTATGCCAGAGTTCCTGTAGTTTGGAAATCAAAGAAACAGAGTTTTGTATCAGTTTCTTCAGCAGAAGCTGAGTTTGCAGCCTTATCTGATTTATGTTGTGAACTAGTATGGTTTATCCAACTTCTGAAGGATCTACAATTAAAGGTAGAGAACCCTGTAACTGTGTATGAAGACTCTCAAGCATGTATTGAGATGGCCACATCAGAAAGGATAAAAACTCGCACTAAGCATGTGGATGTTAAGTACCATAATGTCAGAGATATTGTACAAGCCAATGTAATACAGCTAATATATTGTTCATCACAAGAAAATGTTGCTGATATGTTTACCAAACCCTTAGTAGCTGTAAAACATAAAGAAATGATGTCCAGGCTTAGTATGGTTCAAAATGTTACGTAAGCATGTCACTTGGCTACATACTTCATTCAGTGCACAAGGAGGGGTGTCAGGGTATGCCAGTTTGCATACTAAGTTGTGACTGGATGAAGGTATAGCAAAGTGGCAGGTGGAGTCCATGATAGTAAGCCAGCTCTGGCAATTAATGATGCAGTCAGCCAATTAGGCCAGGTGGACTTGATAGCCACTTAGTAGTGTATAACTGCATTGGGAGTCTGTTGGGATTTTGGAGAGTGTATTACTCTCTATGCTGGTAAGAAGCCTGTTGCTGGGAAGTAAGTTTTTCTCCTTGCTATGAAGTTATAGTACTGCAGGTATGCAGGAAGTTATGCTGTACTGTTTTTGTGCCTAGCCATGATGCTGTACTCTTTGTTTTTGCATATATTTTTTGTCTTACACTCTGCTGAGTAAAGCTCTATTTTTGTTGACTCCACAACTCTGCTGTACTATTTTGTAATACACCCAACAATTTAAACACAGAATAAAATAAGAAGTAAATAAAGAGAAATTTTAAAATAAGACTTAAGGGGTGGAGGAACAACAACAACACACATAACAACAATAGTAAAAGGAAACACATTGTCAAAATAAAATAAAATAATCAACATTTGAGAAGAATTGAAAATGGGAGTCAAAGTATTATCCTGGAACATCAAAGTAATACATTCAAAATATAAAAGAAATATGACTTTTCAGTATTTACAAAATATTAAGAGTGATATAATATGCCTACAGGAAATAAGAATAAAGGAAAAATATAATAAATACATTAGAAATCCCAAACTAGGGAAATTGTTAGGATTGGGTCCCAAAGGAAAATATGGATATTTTGACAGCATTAATTCAGAATAGACTAGCAGATATGATAGGAGAAAAAAATGGGATTTGGTAACGAATTATGGAAATAACAAAGACAAATAATGAAGATTAAGAAATAAATATGGTTTTCTTTTATAAAGGAGCTAAATAAGAGGACTGGATGTATTAAGAAAGCAAAATTAAGCAACAATGGACTCTGAGAGTATCAAATAAGCAAAAATTTCTATAGGTTAATTCAGTTATTTTTAGAAATCAGTGAAGTGGTTAATTTATTATGAAATGTTGAACTTAAAGATAAATAATGGAATGTAAGATAAATAAAAGAAATAGTAGTCCTTGGAGATATTTCAGTTAGAAAGAAACATTTAAATTATATTTATTTACGGTGAAGCCAACCAGGAAGGAAAAAATTCAGAAATTATTCAATTATCAAACAGATAGACTTGTGATTGTTTAATTTTTATATTTTGTACTGTTAGTTTTCATAGAATCATAGAGTTGGAAGAGACCACAAGAGCCATCCAGTCCAACCCCCTGCCATGCAGGAACTCAAAATCAAACCATCCCCGACAGATGGCCATCCAGCCTCTGTTTATTTTTTTTTAATTATTCTTTATTATTAAAAAAGATATAGACATTTAATACATAAACAAAATTCATAGAATCATAGAATCATAGAATCATAGAGTTGGAAGAGACCACATTTTACCAATTTGCTTGCAAGAATGTCATGGGGAACCTTGTCAAAGGCCTTACTGAAATCAAGATATACTATATCCACAGCATTCCCTTCATCTACCAAGCTGGTAATTTTATCAAAAAAAGAGATCAGATTTGTCTGGCATGACCTGTTTCTCTGAAACCCATGTTGACTTTTTGTGATTATGAAATTATCTTCCAGATGTTCACAGACTCTCTGTTTAATGATCTGCTCCAGAATCTTTCCGGGTATTGATGTCAGACTAACTGGACGATAATTGTTGGGATCCTCTTTTTTCCCCTTTTTGAAGATGGGGACAACATTTGCCCTCCTCCAGTCTGCTGGGACCTCTCCTGTTTTCCAGGAATTCTCAAAGATTATTGCCAATGGTTCCGATATTACATTTGCCAGTTCTTTTAATACCCTTGGATGTAATTCATCTGGTCCTGGAGACTTATATTCATTTAGATTAGCCAGATGTTTCTGTACTATCTCTTTACTTATTCTGTGCTGAAATTCTCCTATTCTGTCCTCTGCTCCATTATCCTCAAGTTGAGTACCCTTTGCCTTTTCTGAGAAGACTGAAGCAAAGAAGGTGTTGAGTAATTCTGCCTTTTCTCTGTCCCCTGTTAACTTTTTGCCATCTTCTCCACACAGTGGCCCTACCATTTCCTTCTTTTTCCTTTTGCTGCTGACATACCCCCAAAAGCCCTTTTTATTGTTCTTAACCTCTCTAGCAAGCCTGATTTCATTCTGCGCTTTAGCTTTTTCTGACTTTACCCCTACATGTGCTAGCTATTTGTTTGAATTCCTCTTTGGTGATTTCCCCATTTTTCCATTTCTTATACATGTTCCGTTTAAAACATAGTTCAGTTATTCAAATAACATACAAATAAAAAATCTGGTTAGATTGATATGAATTATTTTACAAATGTCTTAGTTCTTCTTAACTTCCTTGTTCGTTCTCTTGCAAGTGCTTATTTATTTATTTATTTATTATGCCTTGCTGTATTGACAATTCTTAGAGTCTTCAGTTATGGCTAATCTTCTTTTGTTTGTTCCACTACGAATATAATAATAAATAATAAAATTTATTTATACCCCGCTTAAATGAAGACAATCTAAGTGGCTTACATCAGTTAAAACCCCATACAACAAAATTCATACCCCAACCCACCCCCCTATCTTCTTCTTTTTTGTGAGTTGAGATCTGTGTTCATTCCCATACTTTTTTTTCCTCTTGTGTTTTTCCCTTTTTCTTACTTATTTTGTTATTCCCTTCTTCTGCTGTCTTAATGTTTGTTTATTTTTGTTTTACATCATCCAGCCTCTGTTTAAAGACCTCCAAAGTAGGAGACTCCACCACACTCTGAGGGAGTGTGTTCCATTGTTGAACAGGCCTCACTGTCAGGAAGTGCCTCCTAATGTTAAGGTGGAATCTCTTTTCCTGTAGCTTGCATCCGTTGTTCCGAGTCCTATTCTCTGGAGCAGCAGAAAACAAGCTAGCACCCTCCTCAATATGACATCCCTTCAAATATTTAAACACGGCTATCATACCACCTCTTAACCATCTCTTCTCCAGGCTAAACATACTCAGTTCCCTAAGTTGTTCCTCATAGGGCACGGTTTCCAGACGCTTCACCATTTTAGTCGCTCTCCTCTGGACACACTCCAGTTTTTCCACATCCTTTTTTAATCGTGGTGCCCAGAATTGGACACAGTATTCCAGGTGGGGCCTGATCAATGCAGAATACAGTGGCACTATTACTTCCCTTGATCTAGATACTATACTTCTATTAATGCAGCCTAAAATTGCATTGGTCCTTTTAGCTGCGGCATCACACTGTTGACTCATATTCAACTTGTGGTCTACTAGGATTCCTAGATCTCTCTCACACATAGTCTCATTAAGCCATGTGTCCCCCATCTTATAACTATGCATTTCATTTTTTATTTTTTTATTTTTTATTTTTTTGCCCTAAGTGCAGTACCTTACATTTATCCATATTAAACTTCATTTTGTTAATTTTGGCCCAGCTTCTAATCTATTAAGGTCATTTTGAATTTTCATCCAGACTTCTGGGGTATTAGCTATTCCTCCTAGTTTGGTGTCATGTACAAATACAGTGGTACCTCTACTTACGAATGCTTCTTCTACCGAAAAATTCGACTTATGAAATGTGCCTCCCGAAAAAATTTGCCTCGACTTAAGAAAGCGTTCCAACTTACGAAATTGGAACGAATGAGCTGCTCTCCGAATTTCGTGGCATGCCATTGGTTAGTGAAATCTAGCAAAGCAGCACTGTATTGGCTAGCGAAAGAGGAAGTGTTTGCCTAGCGAAATTCAGCTAGGCAGCACTGTTTGGGCTTGTGAAAGAGGGGAGGAAGTGTGGCTAGCGAAACTGGTGGCTTCTGAGATCCAGGAAGGTAGGACTTGTGGCTTGTGGCTTGTGGCTTTTTGGCTTCTGATATTTGTTGCTTCTGATCTCCAGAACTGTATTTTTGGCTTGTGATATTTGTGGCTTCTGATCTCCAGGACTGTATTTTTGGCTTCTGATATTTTTGGCTTTTGATCTCCAGGACTGTATTTTTGGCTTCTGTGGCTTCTGATATTCAGGAAATAACCCTGTATTATACATTTGTATTGAGTTGTAGCTTGAATCTGGGGGGCTGGAATGGATTAGGGCATTTCAATGTTAAATTTGCTTCTACTACAAAATTTTCTACTTATGAAATGGCTGTCGGAACGAATTAATTTCGTAAGTAGAGGTACCACTGTATGTAGGAATATTTGTAGGAATATGTAGGAATATTTGTTTGTATTTAATGTATGTATGTATATACGGTATGCGTTTATGCATTTAATATATTTTATATAATAAAAAATAATTGAAAAATAAAGTAGCCTCAATCTTAGGGCATGCATCCTTGATTTTTCTAATTCACTGTGTCATGGAAATTGGGTTGGCTGGCTTCAAAGATATTGAAGGCAAAGTCTTTGGTTCATAACCATATAGCACTTCAAAAGGAGAATGTCAAGTACTCTGATTTATGGCACTATTGAAAGCTTCTTCCTCATGGGGCAACAGGTCATCCTGTAGATAATTAGTATAACATCTTCAATATTTCTCCAAAGAGTCGTTAGTTTTCACAATCTGGCCAACACTTTGGGGATGATGGGATGTGCTCAAAGCTACTTCCACACCCAATTTCTTTTGTAGCACCCGCCAGAATTACGAAGTGAAGATGCTTCCCCTATTGGACACTATCTTATCTGGTAAACCATGGTAACAGTAAATCTTATTTATGAACAAGTCTGCTAATTTGGCATGATTGGGGAGCCCCTTGCACCCCACATAATGTGCTTACTTGGAGAACAAGTCCACAACCACCCAAATTGTGTTCCTCCCTCTACTGTCAGGCAAATCAGTAATGATGTCCATGGCAATGTGTTTTCAGGGACCCCCAGGGGTTCGAAGCATTTGCAGCAACCCCAAGGCTTTCCCACCACTGGCTTAGCTCTAGCACAGACTGAGCAACTTTTTACATAATCCTCCACATTACCTCTAACCCCATCCCACCAGTATTGTTTTCTTATAGTGTGCCAGATTTTTAAGTAACCCCAATGTCCAGGTTTGTAAAATCCTTGGTCTTAAAATCTTGGTGTCTAAAACTTCTCAGTGGCAATGGCATTGGTGAGATGACCCTGAGGGTTGCATCTTACTTTGAGTGAGGTCCCTTCATGCAGCATATGTATTAGGTATAGCAGACACCAATCAATTGAGGAAGCCTCCAGTTTTTCCCATAGTTTGGTTCAAGATACAGAGTCAAAAGCTGCTTTCAAGTGTAAAGGCAACATAGAGAAAGACTGTGTTGCAAGTGGCATACTTTTCCCAAAGGAATTTATTAAGATGCCAATTCTGATGAATGAAAGTTTGGAAGGTTGGCAGTTTGAGGCCAGAGTGTTGCATGAAGGGGTGAGCGCTTGTCACTAGTCCCAGCTTCTGCCAACCTAGCAGTTCCAAGGCATGCAAATGCAAGTAGATAAATAGGTACCACTTCAGTGGTAAGGTAACAGTGTTCTGTGCAGTCATGCTGGCCACATGACAATCAGTCATCTTCAGACAACACTGGCTCTTTGGCTTAGTAATGGAGATGAGCATCACACCCTACAGTCAGTTACGATTAAACATTCATATCAAGAGATTACCTTTATTTTTACCTATTAGTCTGTTCAGGACAGATGCCTGATTAAAAGTGAAAAATATATATTTAATTGCTCTTGGACTGGGTAATTAGTGATAATCTTTTAAGTCAAATGTTCTGCTCTGAACATTTAACACTCCGAAAGGTATCTTGTAATTGATTTGTGATCATTCCAAACATGTGCTTTATAGTGTATTTCTAGGAGGAGCTGATTTTTTTGTAGCACCCAGAAATGTTTGGGAACATCCAGGCATCTTGATGAAACTGGGTAGTCCTCCTCCATGTGAGAAAAATCACTTTCATTTTTAACCCCCTGTCTGCAATGAGAGTTTTGCATTTGAAAGGTTTGCTGGAATTTATCCACCTTGTTTGCAATATCATTTATTCTCTGCAGAATAAGAATCAATGTTTCTGCAGACAAAAAGCAAACCTCATGGAAGAGCTGAGTAAAATTATTGTCAGTAGGTTCTATGAGTTTTTCTTTGTTATCTTTGCTATGTCTCTTTTCTTGAGAGTTGTTTATATTTATACTTTGAAAAGACAGGGAGGCTGTTTCACTTAAATCAAATTTCTGTAATGATCTAGGGTAGGGGTCGGCAAGTTCCCCTTACCTGGGGCCGGTCCGGGGATCCCCTGGTCTTCCACAGACCGACGACAACGACCCCTGCCACACGCACCACTGCCACACGCATTGCGGCTGCCATTTTGTTTTCCAAAATGGCGGCCGTGACTCATTTGTGCATGCGTACGATGCATGTGCAAATAAGTCACAGCCGCCATTTTGGAAAACAAAATGGCAGGCATGATCCGCGCGGTGGTGGCGGCCAGCGGGGGCTGGTCCAAAGGCCTCGGGGGGCCGGACCCGGCCCATGGGGCATAGGTTGCCGACCCCTGATCTAGGGAGTGGAGAAGGAGCTGTATTTTGAGATTTGTTACTCATGAGTTGTGCTGTCTCTGCTGTTGTTTCTGATGCTGAGAAAAGTGAGTCTATCTTCATCTGTTTCTCTGCTTTAAAGGCTTTCTGGTTTTCAAAATTGATGTGAGGGCTGGTCTGGGTTCTTTTTTTTTTCTTTTCTTTTTTTGCCTTTGGGTGGCATTTTAAGTTGTATGAAGGTGATAAGGCCAGATAATGTTGGGAGGCTAATTTGGCAGTTGTTTGTCACCATTTTGCTCTGCCTCCCATAAAGCATATATGATCTATGATCTTCTAAGGATGAGGAGGCTGACCTGGCATGCTTCACCGAAACCTGGCAGGGGGATAATAGGGCATAGACTCTCCCCACTGGGTACTGTGTCAGTGAGCAGGTGAGAGAAAGTGGGGAGGGGGTGGAGTAGCTGTAGTTTAGAAAGATCATCTTAATCTGAGCAGATTACCTATTAGGGAGTTGAACCACATTGAGTGTGAATACCTGAGGCTGAAAACCAGGGACAGACTGGGAATTATGTTAGTGTACTATCCACCTGGCTGCCTAATAGACTTCCTGGCTAAGCTCACAGAACTTGTCTCAGAAATGGTGTTGGAGTTGCCTACTTTTGATCTTGGGTGACTTCAATATCCCATTTGAGACCAGTCTGTCAGATGTGGCTCAGGAGTTCATGGCATCCAGGATGAACATGGCATCCAGGATGAACATGGTTTCAGAGTCCATACATACAGCAGGTCACACCTTTGATGCTGTTTTCTTTTTGGTGCATACAAAAATTTTTTGGCAGAGATTATTAACACCTTCAAGTTGTCATGGACATATCATTTTCTGGTCAGAGTTGGTATCAGAGATGGTGAACATATTAAGATGGTGCATCCTCAAAGGTTAATGGAGCCTTTAGGATTCCAGAAAGCCTTAGAGGGTCATATGACTGGTATCACCAATGATCCTGTTGAAATCCTTGTCAATAGATGGAATCAAGACTTGACTAGAGCTATTGACATGATTGCTCACAAATATCCTGTCTGACTCGTTACTAATTGGATCCAATGGTATACAGGAGTCTTCAGGGAGCTGAAAAGGGAAAGAAGATGACTGGACTGCAGATGGTGGAAAAATTCAACTTCTGTCCAACAAGACATGCTAGAGAGAACATCTTTGTTCCTATAAGGTGGCCATACATGCTGTGAAGAAAGCTTTCTACTCTGCATGTATTGTGTCTGTGAATTTGTGTCTAGCCAAACTGTTCAGGGTGGTGAAAGGTTTAACTCAGGCACCCTCCCCCCTGAATCCAATTCTAGCTTCAGCAGTTCACTGTGATGCTTTTAATGATCACTTCAAATATAAAATCTCTTGGATAAGAGCTGATTTAGATGTCTTCAGTGTAGTGGAAGTTGATAGTGACTCTGTGAGTAGGATTACACTGGATCAGTTCCAATTGGCAAGTATCACCAATGTGGACAAGCTGCTGGGGTAAGTAAGGAAGATAACTTGTCCTCTTGATCCCTGTCCTTCTTGACTGGTCTTCTGGGGAAGAGATGCAGTTAGGCTCCAAATATAAAATATCAGGGAGGGAATTTTTTCTTATTATTTAAAAGAAGTGGTTGTACTTTAAATAAGTTATTATTTAAAAAGTCCTCCTTGGACCCCCTGGACTTTAACATCTATAGACCAATATCACATCTCCCTTTTCTAGGCACGGTGATGGAGAAGACAGTTGCCTTACAACTCCAGACAGTCTTGGATGATACAAATTATCCAGATCTATTTCAAGCTGGCTTCAGAGTGGGATACAGAGTTGAGACTGCTATGGTCACTTTAGTATATGATCTTTGCCAGAGCATTGATGAGGAAGTGTGTGTCTGCTGTTGCTTTTGGACCTCTCAGTGGCCTTAGATACCATTGACCATGGTATCCTTCTGGGACACTTAGGGATTTCGGAATTGGAGGCACTGTGTTTCAGTGGTTTCGGTCATATCTCTCAGGCAGGTTCCAGATGGTGGTGCTTGGGGATAGCTGTTCCTCAAAAGAGGAGATGTTATATGGCATACTGCAATATGCTATTCAATATCTATATGAAACTTGGGAGAGATCATCCATAGACATGGGGAAGGGTGCTATCAGTATGCTGATGACACCCAAATATATTTCTCCATGCCTCCAAATACAGCCTCAGCTAAGGATAGCATGTTTCTGAATGAATGCCTGGAGTAGGTAATAGGATGGATGAGGAAAAATAAATTGAAGATGAATCCAGACAAGACAGAGGTGCTTACTGTCAAAGGTTTGGAGGTGTGTCAACCATTCCTGGATGGTGTTACACTCCCCCTGAAAGACTGTGTTCACAGCTTGAGGGTGCTTCTGGATCCATCACTCCAAATGACAGATGACAACTCAGACAGATGCAATGGCCAGGAGTACTTACTATCAGCTTCAGCTGATACGCCAGCTGTGCTCCTACCTAGAGGTGGAGGGCCTAAAAATGTTAGTGCATGTGCTGGTAACCTCAGGGCTGGACAATGAGCTGTACATTGGGCAAAGTTCAGAAATTTCTGCTAATTCAAAACATGGCAGCTAGATTGATTACTGGGACATCCAGGAGTGATTACATTACACCAATATTAAAATCACTCCAAAGGCTGCCGAATAATTTCCAGGCAAGATACAAAGTGTTGGTTACTACCTTTAAAGCCCTACATGGTTTGTGTCCAGGTTACCTAAAGGATAGTCTCCTCCCATACAATCTGCTCCATACACTCAGGTCCTCTGACAGACATTTACTCCAGTCAGTCAGGACTAGCTTGGAGCCTGTCACCCAGAGGACTTTTTCTTCAGCCACTCCTAGACTGTGGAATGACCTGCTGGAAGAGATTTGACAGCTGAATATGCTGTCCAAATTTAAAATAGCATTGAAGACCAATCTTTTCCAGCAGGCTTATCAATATGATTTTTTAAAAAATAATTTTTTATTAATGTATATTTCACAGTATTGAGAATAAAAGAAACCTCAATACACAATCATAAACCATATAACATAAAACATACAAAACAAGACATACAAGACATATATTACTAATACAATCTTACATGATATGTAAGGCCAGTGGAGGACTTAAAGCCTCCTTTCCACCATCCCCCAGCAGCAGCAACAACACCTGTGGTGTACCAGGAGAGGCCAGTGGAGGACTTAGAGCCTCCTTTCTACCATCCCCTGGAACCATCATCTGCCCTACTGGGGGTGGCGGACCTATTAAAATGGTCTGCCCTCAAAGGCTAATGGAACCCATAGGATTCCAGAAAGCCTTAGAGGGTCTAATGGTTAGTAATGCCGGTGATTCTGTCAAAGCTTTGGTTAATACTTGGAACATCGATCTTACCAAGACTATCGACACAATCGCTCCCAAGAGTACTTTCCAACCCACTTCCAACCGTAAGCCATGGTATACAGAGGAGCTTAGGAAAATTAAGTGGGTTGGACAACGACTAGAGCGCACCTGGTGGAAAACTCAACTCTTATCTGACAAGACTTGTCATAGGAATTTCCTTGATTCCTATCGTGAGGCAATGCATGCAGTGCAGAATTCTTACTCCTTTGCATGTATTGCATCTGCAGAGCCCCGTCCAGCAGAGCTGTTCAGGGTAGTAAGGGAACTGACGCAGGTTCTACCTGCTCAGAACCCTCTACTCAACCCAACAATGGCCTGCTGTGATGCGTTTAACAACTTCTTTGCAGATAAAATATCTCAGATAAGAGCCGACTTAGACGCCAGTGTTATGACATAATCTATTGATGAGATGTCCAGCAACTCCGTTGATGAAATTATACTGGATCAATTTCAAGCTGTGAGTACCGATGATGTGGACAAGCTCCTTGGTAGAGTGAGGAAAACAACCTGCCCTCTTGATCCTTGTCCATCTTGGCTGGCCATCCAGGGGGGAGATGCATTAAGAGTGTTCCTCAGGGACATTGCAACGCATCCCTTATGGAAGGTTTTGTTCCATCTTGTCTTGAGGAAGCGGCGGTTAGGCTGCTTCTGAAAAACCTTCCCTGAACCCCGTGGATATGAACAACTATAGGCCAGTCTCTTTATTGCCTTTTTTAAGCAATGTGATCAAGAGGCCGGTTGCTCTTCAACTCCAAGCTGTCTTGGATGAAACTGATTATCTAGATCCATTTCAAACTGGTTTTAAGACAGGATATGGAGTTGAGACTGCCATGGTTGCTCTGGCTGATGACCTTTGCCTGAGCATCGACAGGGGTAGTGTGACCCTGCTGGTGCTTTTGGACCTCTCAGTGGCTTTTGATACAATAGATCATACCATCCTCGGGGATTGCCTGAGAGGGTTTAGGAATTGGGGCATTGCATTGCAGTGGTTCCATTTCTTCTTCTCGGGCAGATCTCAGAGGGTGAGGCTCGGGGACAGTTGCTCAACAAAAATAGAGCTTAATTGTGGCATCCCTCAAGGTACCATCCTGTCCCCGATGCTATTCAATATATACATGAAGCCTCTGGGAGAGATCAGTACACTGATGACACCCAGATATACTTCTTGATGTCTTGGTCCTCAGCTTCGACTTCAGATGGCATCTCTCCTCTCAATGACTGTCTTAAAGCATTAATGGACTGGATGAGGAAAAACAGACTGAAGCTCAATCCAGATAAAACGGAGGTACTTACAGTTGCAGCCCCGAAACCAGATCTGGGAATACAACTTCCAGTCCTGGATGGGGTCCAGCTTAGAAGTGAAAGTGACAATTATCACTTTCTCCTGCTGAAACACCCAGCAGCAACATTGAAGCCTCCCACAGTTGCTAGGACGCATACCCTAGACCCAGTGATGGATTCTCATTTAGAAGAGCTGCTCCTGCAGCAGAGCGTTCACACTGGTGAGCGTAAGGCACTTTAAACTGAAGCCTGGTTGATACGGTGTATGCTCTCGACTTCATTTTCATCCCATCTCTTTTACCTGTACACCTGCACTGTGACATTTATATGGCCATTTTAAATGTTAGGTGCCCCTTTTATGCTGCCACTGATGCTGCTGCATACAGACATTCCTGTGAAGGTGCACACTTTTCAGGAAGATACAGAAAAAAGCAGCTTCTTTTCAAAGTGGCTTTTCTCCCCATAAAATGGATGAGGGCACTTTCTTGCCGGCTTCAAAACTTGTTTTATCTAAACACTACACCTTCAAACTGGTTTGAAAACACCTCATTTTGCCCATTTGTTTGGCCTCTTAGGGGGGAAGTACACGAGTGCTTCCAGGACGCCGCCGGACGGAGCGCCGCGGGACCGCAGCCTCCGCACCGTGGCGCTCCTGCGGTGTCCCTGAAAGGAGCGCAAAAATAGCGCTCCTTTCATAAGTCAGGGAAAGTGCACCCTAAACGTGTAGGGCGCACTTTCCCTGACTTATCCGCTGCAGCGTGTCCGGACGCTGCGGCGGGAGGTTGCCCTGGGAGCGCCGGCCGTGCGGAGGGCTGGCAGCTCCGAGGGCAACCTCAGGAAGAAGAAGGTGCGTCACGCGTGCGGCTGCTCCTCCTCTTCCTGGCCTCCAAGACGACTCTATTAGTCATCTGCCGAGGCCCCAAGTTTCAAAATAAAGAGAAAAGAAAAAATACAAAAGGAAACAAAAACATAGTGTGTGTGTACATGTATTACTAAAACAGAAAGCCAAGAGCCAAAATCAAGAATCAAAACACAAAATACCCAAAAATGATAATATATATATTTTAAAAATTGAGTAGCGATTATATTGAATCCTATGGGAACCTCCAATTTATCAATTCCAAAAAATATAATACAGAAAAAGAATTTCAAAGTTTAACAATTAAGCAATCATTTTTCAGCAGGAAGGGTGTCAATTAAATTCAGAGGGATTATTTACCAAGCTGAGTATAGAGCTCCCAAAATAGATGCCCACCTTCCTTCACCTTTTTTCAAGGCATTTGGTGACCTTTTTGCAGATTAGGACTGGAGTCTTTCCAGTCTCCTTTCTTTCTACCCAGGCAGCTGCCAAGCCCTGCTACCACCAGGCACATTTTGCTGCATTCTGGAGCATGATTCCACATCCTGTCACTCCAAAGGCAAGAGGGGTGTTTACATCACTGGGCCTTACTAGCAAGGGCACTCCTAGAGTCCCCTAGTTTCTGGGGAACCTCTTGATGGGGTGAGAATCACTTTTACACCCCAAAAAGCTGCTTAGGTTGGAGTTTAGGAGCCCAACCTCTGCTTTGATCAGTGGATTCAGCTATTGAAACAACCTGACAAAAACATGCACTTAGAGTTCAAAAATTCTGAGTCCAAGAATTTGTTTTAGAAGCTAACTCTGAATGACACAGTCTTTCCACACAAAATTCCATTCTTTTAAAATCTTTATTTTTTCTTTCTTTCTTCTTTAATTTGAGAAGTTATTTTGTTACTTCTGTTGTAAAACAACAACAACCCTGGGGATCAATAGTAACAATGGCTGTGTTGCTTTGGTCACCTGGATGTTGTCACACAACAGATGAAGACAGACACTTAGAAGGACAATTTATGTATATAAAAAGTAGCCGAGTATTGTCATTGTGCAGCCAACTGCAGAAAGAAATGCATCAGAGCTGAACTTTAATTATGGATACCTTGATAATTCATCAGTTTTCTCAACAGCTGTACAATCTGACACTTTGCTTGCCAGGATACCTACTAGACCTACTAGACAGTTTATTTGAAATGTTTCAAGTTGCTTGATGTACCTGCAGTAATCTGCCCACATTTCAAATCCATGTGAAAGTGATGATCATGTTTTTTGACAGTTGCGCAGTATGCTGTTGGACTGTTCTTGTGACAAAGTATTTCAAAAGCCTGGCTTCCTTTTTGTATTCTTTTGAATTCTCACAGTCCAAAGAGCTGTCACTGCTGATGCTAATAAAGTTCCCAAAAATGTATTTCAGTTTTGAACTGCCCCATGATGATAATCATCTCACTATTCACAGTTGATAAAGGAAGACGTCATCACTAGTCTCTCAGGATCTTTTGTGTCTTTTAAAAACAGGTCATGAATCTAACTTATTAAGGCTAAGTCGACAGTCTAGTAGTGAAACCACACATTGAACAAGTTAAATACTGCCTTGTTCAATTATACAATGGGGTCTTACTACACCATTATAGAAAGGAGTGACGTTGGATATGTGGCAGCAAAGGTAAAGTGATCAAAGGGACAGCAATGACCATAGCAACATGAATGAAAGCCTTTTCTGTCACAAGACAAAGCTGCTTTGCCATCTCTGAAAATGGTCACGAGTCAGTTAGGTAGCTTTATCTCTTGATAAAGATGGTTTTCACTGCCATCTCCTTTCCTGCAATTCCTCTATAAACTATTTGAAAAAGTGAGTTATGCTGGCATAACAGAAATTTAAAATGGCATAATTCAGCAGCAGGCCTGCAACGTCTGTATGAAGATTTGAACATTATTTCTGATCAACATCAGTTAAAACACATCAGTTAAAATACAAATCAATTTAAAATGATAAACAGTATGTTCAAATATTAAAATCATCCACATTTAAAATTCATTATTTAAAATTCACAGTTTAAAAACCATCTGGATATATTTCAATATATTTCAGTATATAATGTAAGCGAAGATCTCAGTGAAAACTATTATAAGGTATACTTTAGTAGTATTGAACTCCTGAGAAAAAATATAAGATATATAGAAACTATAGTAACAAATGTTGTAACAAGGAAAAAAGATCAATATCACATGTGGTAGACATGCACAAAAGCAAAAAAAAAAAAAATTGGTCTCAAGTATGTTCTATAATAAATTCAATGCTACATGAAGATACAAAGCTACATGCTACATAAAAAAAATATACCACATTTTTATTAAACATAATTGAAGAACAATCAGGAAAAAACATGGTAGAATAATTTTTATATGTTGTCCACTGCATGTTTAGCTTATGCCCAAAACTGGAAGCAAGAAGAAACACCATCAATAGAGGAATAGCTATTGAAACTATTAGATGTGATAAAAATGGACAAATTGTCCAGAACTTAGCAAAATGGAAACTCAAAAAATACATAGAAGAAAAAGTTATAAACTATATCAGAAGTGGGAGATGATAGTTGAAATAGGTTAAAAGACAAGGGAGAAAATAAATGAATAAGCGATTGTACATCTCTATAGAATGGAATATATAGCTATCAAGAAAAACACAAAAATGAATATATAATTTATGTTTTATTAACATATACTATTCAAACATCTCTATAAAGTTAACATATTAATTTCTTTTTCAATAATTAAATACAAATATTTACAATAGACTTCCAAAGTATCTCCAGTTTGTACTCAACCTTAGTTCAATGTTCACTCATTGTCTTCATATATATGCAATTTTAAATATTGAATCCACTGTGTGTTATAACGATAGCTTTAATTATCTTGATCTTTAATAGTCACTTTTCACCTATTATTTAGTCAGTTTACTAATTTAGGGTATCCCATCAGTCTATACCTCTATTCAATTAAATTTTCTCTCTTACAGTATTGCAGTATCGGAATCCAGTCTTGTTCAGTACTCTCTACATTTTGTTTGTTCAGTCTGGCTGTGAGTATGTCCATACTCATCATTTCAATAAGTCTTGTAGTCCACTCACTGGTTGAGGGCACTTCTGCTAGCTTCCATTTTTTTGCTAATGTAATCCGAGCTGAAGTTATCATATACAATAATATCCTTCCATATTTCCTTTCCATTTTTACTGGGATCTTATTTGTCATGTTCAACAGATATATTTCTGGTAACATGTCATATCTTATTTTAAATAGTTCACAAATTACCTTATGAACAGTTGTCCAATACTTCCTGACTTTGTCACAATTCCACCATACATGTAGCCAACACCCTGTAGTTTGCTTACACTTCCAACATCTGTTATTACCATTCCTGCAAATTTTTGCTAATTTCGCTGGGGTGAGGTACCAACGTTGCTCCATTTTTAAATAGTTTTCTTTCAAGTCTTGACATTTAGTAAATTTTTGTGTCTTCATTCTTGCCCACTCCCAACTTTCTAAATCAATATCCCTACCAATATCCTTGGCCCATCTAATCATCGTATCTTTTACTAAGTCTTGTTCCAAATCTATTGCTTGTAAAGTCTCATAATATTTGGAAGTTAGTTTTTTTCCATTTTGCTTAATCACTTTGTCCAATTCGGTGTCTGTCTCTTCAAATCCCAGTTTCTTATCATCTGCTTTGAATCTGTCCATTAGCTGTTTATATGGAAACCAATGTAAATTTTTATCTAATTCTTTCAAATTCTCTAAAGGCTTTAATTCATAGCTTCCACTCCTTGTTTTGCTCAAAATATCTCGATATCTCAACCATTTAGATACTTCTCGCCATCTTCCAAAAAAGGCTTCTTGTGGTGACACCCATAAAGGTAGTTTTCTGTAGAATTTTTCCTTACAATATAACCAAATCCTTATCAATGATCTTCTAACATAATGATGCTCAAATTCTTTATGCACTTTTGTCTTATTATACCACATGTATGCGTGCCAACCAAATCTCAGATTAAATCCTTCTAAGGCAAGTGTTCTATCATTTTCTAGTTTTACCCAATCCGTGATCCAAGTTAATGCATTTGCATAATAATAAGTCTTTAGATCTGGTAAGTTACAACCTCCATTTTTCTTCTTATCAATCAGTGTCTTCCACTTTATCCTAGATTTTTTACCTGACCAGATGAATTTTACAAGATCTTTCTTCCATTGTATAAATGGTTTATCATTTAAAAGCACTGGAATATTTTGAAACAAAAAGTTCATCTTAGGTAGTATCATCATTTTAATTGTCTCTATTTTTCCCAACAATGATAAATTTAATTTTGTCCATTTGTCTTTCTTTTGTCTTCTTTAATTTCCATTTGTCTTCTTTAATTTCCTTCCATAGTCTTTCATAGTTATTTTCAAATAAATCAGGATTCCTCCTTGTAATCCAAATTCCCAAATACTTAATTTTCCTCTCAACTTTGAATCCTGATAAAAGCTGTAGTTTAATCTCTTCTTCCTTTGTCATATTCTTTGTAAGCATTACTGTCTTTTCTTTATTTATTTTTATTCCAGAAACTTTTTCAAAGTCGAACAAAATTCCTTGAAGTTTCTCTATCGAGCTTAGAGGTTCTTCCATAAATATTACCACATCATCCGCGAAGGCTTTTAACTTGTAATGTTGTCCTTTAATCTTTAGTCCTTTTATATTCATGTCATCTCTGATTTTGTCATTTAACAATTCCGATACCATGATATATAGCAAAGGAGATAATGGACATCCTTGCCTAGTACCTTTTTGAATATCAAATTTTAAACTTTTCTCTCCATTAATTATCAATTTTGCACTCTGCTTTTTGTAAATATTACTTATCCATTCAAAAAAGTTTTCTCCCATGTCCATTTTTTTCATCACCTCCAACATAAAGTCCCATTTTACCTTATCAAAGGCTTTTTCTGCATCAAGAAAAATCATTGCAACTTTTTTATCATTATTTTTTTTCATAATATTCAATTGCATTCAATACTGTCCGTATATTTTCTCTCATATGTCTTGGTGGCAAAAATCCTGCTTGATCCTCATGTATTAGTTTTTTTAAAATGTTCTTTAATCTTGAAGCTAATATTGTCATAAAAATTTTATAATCCACATTTAATAATGAAATTGGTCTATAATTCTCTACTTTCAGTTTATCTTTACCTTCCTTTGGTATGAGAGTGATATTAGCTTCTTCCCAAGATTCTGGTATTCCTTGTTCTTTAATTTTATTAAATAAGTCTTTAAGTGGTACTACTAATTCCTTCTCAAATATTTTATAATATTCTGCTGTAAAACCATCTGGCCCAGGTGTTTTGTTTATTTTTTGACTTCTAATTGCTTGTTCTACTTCAACAGTAGTAAATGGAGCATTCAACATTTCTTTGTCTGCCATCGAAATTGTTTTTACATTCCAACTCATCAATGCTTTACCTAGCAGTGCCTTCCGATCCATTTCAGAATTTGGGTCCTTATATAAGTTAGCATAGTATTTTGTAAATATTTTTTTAATCCCTTCTTGGTTAGTTATAGTTGTTTCTTTATCAACTATTTTTTGGATTAATTTCTTTTCTTTTTCTTTTTTCAATCTATTTGCTAACCATCTCCCAGTCTTATTTGCATATTCAAAAATTTTTTGTTTAAGGTATGTTAACTTTTGTTCGACTTCTTTTGTTAATAATGCATCCAGTCTAATTTGTAGTATTTTGAGTTGGTTTCTCAATTCTTTTCTATTGAATTGTTCTTGGATCTCTTTCTCTTTCTTTTGTATTTCTTCAGTCAATTTTTCCAATTCATCTTGTGCTCTTTTCTTCATTTCTGCCCCTCTCTGAATAAGGATTCCTCTCATCACTGCTTTACTGGCATCCCATACTATTTTCATTTTCATTTCATCAGTGATATTTTCAGAAAAATAATACTTTATTTCTTCCTTCACTTTATTTACAAATTCCTCATTTTGAAGCAAATAAGGATTCAAACGCCATGAATACTGACGTTTTGGTCCCAAAAGACTAAGTTGAATTGGATTGTGATCGGAAATAGTCTTTGGCCAAATGTCCATTTTCTTTATTTGTTGAAACAAATGTTTAGAAATCAAAAACATATCAATTCTTGATTCAGTTTTGTGTCTGTCCGAGAAAAAAGTAAACCCTTTAGTCTTGTTGTAAAGTCCCGTCCACACATCTTCTAAGGATAATTTCTCTTGTAATTCAAAAAAGGACTTTGGCAATTTCCCTTGGTTCTTTTTTGTCTTAATTTGAGTGGTTCTATCTGTTTTTGGATCTATGACTCCATTCCAATCTCCCATTAACAAATAGTTTTCATGATCCAATTCCTCTATTTTTTTATCAATTTTTTAAAGAAAAGTTCTTTATTTTCCTGAGGAGCATAGATACCAACTAACAAAATTTTCTTTTCTTGCCATAATACTTCCACTGCAATATAATGTCCTTGTTGATCTGAAAAAACTTCTTTTGCATCATATTTAATGTAAATTACCACTCCTTTTTTTTCCTTCTCATTTGCAGATACAAATAATTGACCTAGTTTAGGGTTTTGTAAAAATCTAATATCTGATTGTTTAATTTTTGTTTCTTGCAAACAAATGAAATCCTGTTTTTTCTTTTCCAAATAATGAAATATTTTACTACATTTATATTTTGAATTAAGTCCCTTAACATTCCATGAATAAATTTGTGTCGCCATTTTTTATGAATTAAGAATATTATTATCTCTTTTAATCTGTAATTCTTCCTCTCTTCATAATTCTGATGTTCCCCCTTCATCATCGTCATCATCCAGTTGTCCTGATTCTTCCAGAAGTTTACTCTCATCAGAGAAGGGGTCCGTCCCTTCACCCTCTTCTATTTCTTCTTCAGCTTTTTTCAGTTGTTTTTGACTTCTGGTCTCCATTATACCTTTCTTATGTCTTCTTTGTTCTTTTGGTTCCTCTTTATCTTTTTCTTTCTCTCTTATCTTTACAGCCGCTTGTTCATCTTCTTCATCACCATCTCCATCTGTTTTCCCCTTTTCTGCTTGAAATCTTTTACAAAAATCTTTTGCTTTTTGTATGGAGTTTATTCTATATCTTCTTTGTTGATACGTAAAAGCAACTCCTTCAATTTTTTCCCATGCATATCTTATACCGTGATTATGTAAAAGTTGTGTCAAAAACTTATACTCTTGTCGCCTCTTCAAAATTGCGAGAGGAGTATCTTTAAAAATACTAATTTTCCATCCTTCTATTGTCAGATCTTCATCATAACTTTTCTGAATCACAATGTCCTTTATCCTTGTTCTCGTAAAACAAACCACTACATCACGTGGTAATTTTCTTTCTCTGGCGACAATCGAATTAATTCTGAAAATTCTATCCGTTGCTTGATTAATTTCTGATTCAGTCAGTCCTGTATAGTTTGCGAGTAATGGAATTAATTTTTGGTAAATATCTTCTTTAGCCTCTTCAGGAATCCCTCTAAGCTTAAGACATCTATCTCTGTAATGAATTTCCTGCCATAGAATCAGACTTTCATCCTTCTTTTGTGTTTCTATTGTTTGTTCTGATGATTTCTTTAATTCTTGTGTAACAACTTTCAAATCTTCGACATCTGTTTGAATACTTTCAACCTGTTTGGTCATTTTATCTAATTTTTTCCCTATGGCACCAAGTTCTCTCTTCATTTCATCCTTGATTTCTCTCCTTGTATCTATTGATTCCTGTTTTATCTCTTGTCGTAGTTCTGTTTTAAGATTCCTAATTTCATCCAATATGGAAGACAATGATGGCTCTTGTTTTGATGCATCTATTGATGCTCTTCTTTGAGTTGTCATCTGAATTTGAGTCTGAGTAAGTTTCTTTCCTGAGGCCCTTTCTCATCTCTTTCTTTTATATTAATCTACTACTGTTAATAAACAAATATAGGTTGTATAGTCACATTCTAAATTTCTCAAATTCGTTTTTCAAATTTCAAATTATATCTTCAATAAAAACAATATAACAATATAACAAAAACAATATTAAAAAGTATAAAACCCAGGTTATATTACAATTTGAAAAGCTTTTAAAACTTACATATAAATAACCCCAGTTTTTGCTTCAAATTTTTCAAATTACTCAAATTTCAAATAATAATGTTAAAAATTTTCAAATCTGATACTATATAAAACCTATATTAAAATACAATCAGTATATATTATAAAGTTTCAATTTCAGTCAATTTTTCCAAATTTTAACAAAAATTTCAAATTTCAAATTTCTTTAAAAAATTCCAAATTTCAAATCCCAAATTTCTAACTTTAAATCACAATATCAAACACAAATTAACATAAAATCAATATTCTAATTCAAATTTCTTGAATTTCTCAAATTTTAAAATTTCTAAAAAAAAATTTCAAAATTTCAAAGAAAATTCCCAAAAGTCCCAAATTGAAATATAACAATAATCACTACAAATTAATACAAAATCAATATTCAAATTTAAATTTCTTCAGTTCCCCAAATTTCAAATTTCTTAAATTTTATCTCAATTTCAAATTCCAAATTTCTAACCTCAAATCACAATATCAAAAACAAATTAACATACAATCAATATTCTAATTAAAATTTCTTAAATTTCTCAAATTTAAAATTTCTCAATTTTTTTCTCAAATTTAAAAAAAATCCCAAAATTCCCAAAATGAAATATAATAACAACTACTAATTAATATAAAATCAATATTCAAATTTAAATTTCTTCAATTCCCCAGCTTCAAATTTCAAATTTCTTAAAAAAAATTCCAAATTTCAAATTCTAAATTTCTAATCTTAAACCACCATATTAAATACAAATTAACATAAAATCAATATTCTAATTCAAATTTCTCAAATTTCTCAAATTTCAAATTTCTCAAACTTTTCTCAAATTTTCAAAAAAATCCCCCAAAATCCCAAATTCAAATATAACAATAACAATAACAACCACAAATTAATATACAATCAATGTTCAAATTTAGATTTCTCAAAATTCCCCCGTTTTAAATTTCCAGAATAAAATAAAATAAATAAGTGTCCAATAAAGTATTATTAAATATATTTAGGGTCCTGCCAATTTAATAAAGTTTAATAAAATGCCGCGTAATTCCAAAACCGTAAAGGCGATTAAATTTCAACTGCCCTGCTAACACCACCACCGACGAGACCTCAAGACTCCGCTGGGCCAAACAACTCCCCAGAATGATGGGAGGGATCAACCTCCACCGCTGCCCCAATAACCAAACCTGGTAGGGTCTCAAACTCCACCAGGACCAGCTGACTCTTCCGGGGGCGGGAAGGATCTACCTCACCAGCATATCAATCTCTGTACCAGTGGAGTTTCAAGCCAGAGCCAAATGATTCTTCAGGAGGTGGGAGAGAATTCCACCTCCCCCACCACAGCAATCTCAGTACCAATGGAGTCTCCAAGCTCTGCCAGGGCCAAATGAATCTCCACGAAAGCAGGAAGGTTCAAACCTCCCCCACTGCACCAATGGGCTCTGCCGGAGCTGAAAGGCTCCCCAAAGGAATGGGAAGGGATGGGAGGGGTCAAATCTCCTCCTCCACTGAACCGAAACTGCTGCTAATGAGGGCTCAAAACTCTGCCCAAACTAAACAACTCTTCAAGATGGTGAGGGAAAGTCTGCTCCTTCCAATGATAGTCTTGATATCCAGGGTCCCCTCAAAACTCACAGAGGCAGGTAAGTCTCTAAATATTGAGGGAATCAAGCCTCCACACTGTCCTGACTTTAAAACAAAGGAAAAGTCAAACCTCCACCACCATCGTTATCATCAATGAGGAAAAAAAAGAGGAAAGGAGGGGGGGAGAAGGGGGGAAAAACTCTGCCAAGTCCAGACGCAACTTAAAAAGCAAGACAGGAACAAAAAAAAAAAAGCTCCACCAGTACTTTTACCAAATCTTTCCTCAAGATTCCTCAAATTCTCTGATTTATTCTCCAAGTTCTCTTCTTTAAACTTATTTTAGATCCATCTTGGGTCTTGAATCTGGCTCAGTTTGTTGTTGTTGTTTAAAGTCCATCGCCATTAATCTTCTTCTCTCCCTCTTCCTCTAGTCTCTCCAAGTTATCTTTTCCCAAAAAGAGAGGGAAAAAAAGGAAATCCAAAAAGTCCACAAAGGTCCATAAAAAAAAAAACAGTCCAACAACCAAAATTATCTTTTTCAAATGTAATTTGATCAATAAAAAAGGGAGAGAATAATATCAAATTTATAGATGATTTTTGTTACTGCAATTTTACTTTGGCTTATAAACAGTCTAGATCAATATTTGTTATAATCCTCTTCTTCTTCTTATTGTGTAGAATGTAATAGTTAATCTCCACAGGGCAGATTTATGAAGTTAAAGTGGTCTCACCAAACTGGAGTCTTAAAACCAATGCTCTTTGTTCTTCTTTGCTTTGTGTTGCCAGCAAAGTTCAGTCCCTCAGGACACCATATTTGGGGTTTCGGCTGCCTTGCGACCAAGCCCTCTTCGAATCCGTGGGCCACCTCCGTGATCCACTGATCCAAAGAGGACTTAACCAGTCCACTTCAGGCCCCGATTCTTCTTCTCCTTACCAGGAGAGGAATTTCAGAGTTTTAACAACTCTGGCAAGTCACTGAGACCAGCTGTGTCTTCAGTGACCGGACACCTTGCCTGTCATCACCGGAAGTCAAAAACACAAAAATGAATATAGAGGAAAATACATGTACTTTTATTTTTCATACTCAAGAGTTATTATGTTTGAGTATTTTTCATACTCAAGAGTTATTATGTTTGATATGCAATAAAGGGGAAAATGTTGTCAAAATAAAAAGATGTGAATATTATCGGCCAAAACACACAGGCAAAAAATACTGGATTCTGATAATTAATTTCTAGCTTAAACTTACATTTGCCCCATGCAGTCTGGCTCTTTGGTTCTACTAGATAGTTTTCTTTCCTCCCAGAAAATGATGATTAACAGCATCCTGAGCAATTGCAGATTTTCACAAACTACCCTGATACAAATGGGCCACGAAAGGGCAAAATCAGCCTTTAGACAATGAATCTGGGATATAGAACTACAGAATCATAGGGGTAAAATCAGGAACATCCCAGTTTTAGGAAGCTTGGAAATGACCTTTGCTAGGCCAACTTATTTGACCAAGCTAATAGTACCCAAATTTAGGACAGCTTTCACTGCAGCCCGCTGCAACGTTCTTCCCTCTGCAGTTTTGGAAGGAAAATACAAGAAGATCCCTTATGAGAACCGGACATGCTTATGCTCTGATACCTTAGTTGAATCACTCCAGCATATTACACTATATTGCCCTTTCTACCAAGGTGTGAGCTCCTCTTTAATTTATCGAATCTTACAAAAATTCCCGGGGCGAACAGCCAATCACTATTTGTCATTACTACTCAAGGATGTAGATCCACAAATAACTGAGAACATGGCCCTATTTTGTGCTGTAGTCATTGCTACACGCAAACAAATTACCAAGGACCATAACTGCTCTTAAATGAGGGAAACGAGATGTTAAAAGATCTCTTCCTTTATGTTGGCGTGTAATGTTTCCTGTTTACATATACATTTGTTTTAATTTGATTTTATTTAGATTTATCAGTTTTGTAAGTGTAATTTTATTGGCTAATATTTATATAATTTTGTGATATTTTGGTCAAAGACCATAAATAAATTCTGATTCTGATTCTGATTCTGGCTTCCAGCTGCTTTGGGAGCATGGCGTGCAGACGACACATGTCCCTATATTGGCTGGAAGGTGCTATCTTTTTGCCATCTTTTATTGTTTTATTTATTGTATAATTTTAATAAATTTAATTAAAAATACAATCTTACATACAAATTAAACACACTGACATGTATTACATCCATTCAATATTCAAACCAACATCTATGGCTGTCTAAGGTGTCCCAAAGCTGGCCAGAATAGGAGTGGCAAAAAGTTGCACCTTCCCGGTGGTCCAGTAGAGCCACAGCATGGCTGGCTTTGGGACTACAGCATCCAGTCATCATGGTCCAAGGCCAATCAGGGAATGACCGGGGCTGGAGCAATCAGAGGCTGCTCCAAGCCACCAGTCTGCTTGAGACATATGTGATTTTTTTTTTAAAACCTAACAAGTTGTAGAAAGGAAGAAATGAATGTTAGTTTGAATGTTGGATGTAATATATGTCAGTCTGTTTAATTTATATTAAGGATTTATATGTAGGATTGTATTTTTTAAATTAAATTTATTAAAATTATACAATAAATAAAACAATAAAAGATGACAACAACTATTATTATTATTATTATTATTATTATTATTATTATTATTATCCTGCCCCTCTGCGACACAATTGGGGTGACTTACAATATTAAAACCAAGACAAAATACATACAGAACCCCAAAACCCTCCCACCCCTTAAAAAGATATTAAACAAAGAATGATTTAAAACAGACAATAACATAAATCACAAGTAACATAACAATCATAGTAACAGCAGCACAAAAAGGGAGAAGATGGATTAATCTAGGTCAAGGGGCCAGGAGAACTATTCAAGAAAGGCCTGGTGGAAAAGAGCCTTTTTAAAGTTGTTCAAGGTGGTAATAAGATGAATCTCATCCGGCAGGCCGTTCCACAGTACAGGAGCAATAGCAGAGAAGGCCCTCTGGGAGGTTGCAGACAGGCTTGTTTTTTGTTTGTTTTTAAGTTTATTAGAAAAAATTAAAACAAACAAACAACACAACAATTGCATCAATACAAATAAACACTACATCTCACATTACAAATACAAATACACATACACATACAAAAACATAACAGATAACAACACAAATACAAATGCAAATTACACATACAAATACAAACAACATCTACCTTCCATGGTCATTGCAAAGGATTAACTGATTTTCCTATATCTTAGGACCTCTTATTCAATAATACCTATACATCTTGGACCAAAGTTTCTTTTCGCTGTATAACTCTTCTCATTTCCTGACATTTACTATCTCAACATTCTCTTCTCACATATCGTTACTCCTTAGATCATTTCTAAATATAGTTATTTAAGCCTTTTTAATTATAGACATTAATACAAATAGCCAGACTCCACAATTACTATATCAATATCAATATAGTCAATTATATTCAATATGAATGCTATCTAGAAATCCTTAAGCTACTATCCTATAAGCTACGATTGTATGTATTAAATTCTTATTTATGCTAAAACTATGAACAGATTAAACTTTATCACTTATAATTATTCCAACAATCCATACCTGTTACCTTATCCTTATTACCTATGTTAATGGACTCTTTCTCTTATACCAGAATCTTTCTTTTATGAACTCTACTATCATATTTCTCTAATCTCTTAGAAATTTAGTAGAATCTTTTAACCTTTTATTTTCATACTCGTACCAAAGCTTCCACTCTATGTGAAATTCGGTTATAGACTTATGTTGACCTAACCACCTCAATTTTTCTAGTTTGTATATTTCGTACATTTTACTTCTCCATTCTTCAACTTTTGAGATCTCCCTTCTTCTCCAATATTTTGCAAGCAATATTCTTACTGTGATGATCAGTAAATACTTCCACCTCTTTTTTCGATCTCACTCTTCATGATATTTAAAAGATATGTTTTGGGATCCAATCCTATATTTATATTTAATATAATCATAATTTCCTTGTTAATAACTTTCCAATATTTTTGTACGACCCTACACTTCCACCAGACATGAAAATAAAAACCTGTCTCCTCTTCACACTTCCAACATACCGGGCTATATCCTTTGTATATTTTGGATAATCTATATGGTGTTAAATACCATCTGCTCATGACTTTATAAACATTTTCTCTTTGGTCTATATTAAATATTTTTTTCACCTTTTTCCAACTTTTTGCCCAATCATCCAGATCTACATTCTGTTTTAGATCCTTTGCCCAATTGATCATATAATTCTTTACTGTATTCCCTTCTGTTTACCAATTTCTAATTAGATTATAATACTTTGAAATAACCTTATAATTTTCTCCAAACAATACCTTTTTGAAATTTTTGTCGGCTGCACCTATCCTTTCCATTTTATCATCCAATTTAAATTGTTCATATAGTTGCCTGTAGGTAAACCAATTAACGTCCCAACCCATCATCCTTAATTCTTCTTGTGATTTAAATCTGATTTTAGAGTTGTCAAAATCAATCAACTCTTCATATTTTAGCCATTTTGCATTTTTATATACCACTTTCATCAACATTGCTTCAGCAGGGGATGCCCAGAATGGAATTTTTTTGGCACCATTTTGCCCTATATTTCAGCCAAATTCTTAAACAAGACCTGCGTATATGATGATCTTTAAATCTTGCATCACCCTTAAATTTATCATAAAAAATATAAGAATGGAATCCGTAAGTTAAGTCTGCCCCTTCCAGTTCAAGAGTTCTTCTATTTTTTAATAGTAACCATTCATGTAACCAATCGAGGACACAAGCATCGTAATACCAAATACAATTAGGCAGGGCTAACCCCCCTCACTCCACCGTATCTTGTAGATCTAATGCCTGGGTTCTATGTCTTTTGTTTTTCCATATAAAGTTTAATATATCTTTGTTCCAGATTCTTAGAACTTTTTCACTGTCAATTATGGGAATGTTCTGAAAATAATAATTATTTTTGGAAGGATTATATGTATTGAATGTTTATTTTGTAAATTTAAGTAACCTCACTTTGTAAATCATGCATTTAATGTTTTTAAGGTTTTATATGTTTTATATGTTTTATATGTGTTCTTTTGCCTAATGGCCTGTTGGCTGGAATAAAGGCTGATTGATTGATTGATATTTTTGGAAGGATTGACATTTTAGCCACAGCTATTCTTCCCATCCAAGTCAAATTTAGTTGCTCCCATTTCCTCATCTTTTCTTTAATTTCTTGCCAAATTTTTTGATAGTTGTTTTTAAAGAGGTCAGAATTTTTAACACTAAGCCAAATTCCCAAATATTTTATTTTTTTCACATTTAAATTCAGTTATTTCCTTTAATTTTTCAATCTTGTTTTTGCTAATATTCATAGTCATCATTACTGATTTACTTTTACTTATTCTATAACCAGACACCACACCGAATTCATGTAGATAAGCCATAACTTTCTGAATACAGTTTAATGGGTCTGCAATCGTTTAGACCAGATCATCTGCGTATGCACGCAGTTTATAGTTTTGTTTTCCAATTTCAATCCCATTAACTTCTATACTATTTCTTATTCGAATAAGCAAGACCTCTAACGCCAAAATAAATAATAATGGAGAGAGTGGGCAGCCCTGTCGTACTTCCTTCTGTATTGCAAATTTTGGTGTTTTATCTCCGTTGATTATAACGTAGGCTTCTTGTTCCAAATAAATATTCTGAATCCATTTTACAAATGTTTCTCCCGCTTCCATTTTTTGAAGAACCCCAATCATGAAATTCCAATTAACATTATCAAAGGCTTTCTCCGCATCCAAAAATATTAAAGCCAATTTTCCTCTGTATATTTTTTTGATGTAAATCAATTATATTCAATAAATTTCTAAAATTTTGTTTTGTTCCTCTGGATGGAAGAAAGCCGTTTTGGTCATCATGAATCCAATTTCCTAGTATCTTTTTAAATCGATTTGCTAATATTGATGCCAAAAGCTTATAATCGGTATTTAATAAAGAAATTGGTCTGTAACTATTGGGATCTAATTTATCCTTATCCTGTTTTAGTATCAAAGAAATATTAGCGGATTTCCATGATTGGGGGATAGAACCTTCAATGATATTATTCATTGTGTTAAGCAGTGGTGGAATCAATTCTGAAGCAAAGGTTTTATAGTATTCATTTGAAAAACCATCAGGCCCTGGAGATTTAGAGGCTTTGGCCTGCCCAATTGCCTTCTCCAATTCATTATGGGTGATTGGATGGTTAAGCAGATCATGTTGTTCTTTCGTTATTTTAAAAAAGGCTATATTGTTCAAATACTTCTCAATCTCTATCTCTTGTACTGAGTTTGCCTTGTATAAATCACCAAAAAAATCAACAAAGACTTTTTTATCTGCGCCTGTGTTGAGACTATTTCATTCCCCTTTCTAATTTGTGTAATAGTTCTTTTAGCCCTTTCTTTTCTAATCTTGTACGCCAACAACCTCCCAGGTTTATTTCCTAATTCATAATATTTTTGTTTAATATATTTAATTTTTTTTTCAATTTGTTCCACCGTTAAAATAGACAGCCGTTTTTGTATATTTTTAATTTTCTCTTGTATCTCAGAAGAATTTGGCTCCTCTTTCAATTTTAACTCTAATTTCCCTAACTCCTTAACAAGCATTTCTTCATATTTTCTTCTTTTCTTTTTCCATTCTGAAGTTTTCTGAATTATGACCCCTCTGATCACGGCTTTGTGCGCGTCCCATACAGTATGAATCGGGACACCCTTATTCAAATTCTCCTGAAAATAATATTTTATCTGTTTTTTAATTTGCTTGTGTACTTCCTCATTTTTCAAAATATTCGTATTTAATTTCCATTGAAACATTATTTGTCCAAAATTCATTTCAAATATTATCGGGTTATGATCAGACCAAATTTTTGGCAAAATTTTAAATTTAGTTACTTTATTTAATAAATGACTTGACATCCAGGCCATATCTAATCTGGAATAGGAGTGGTGTCGATTAGAATAAAATGTATAGTCTTTTTCATTACCATTTTTTGCTCTGAAGACATCCTTCATAGTTAACATTTCACTCAAAATGAAAAATTCTTTTAGGAGATGTCCTTGTGTCTTCCTAATTCTTTTGATAGATTTTTGATCAATTGTGGGGTCTACCACCCCATTAAAATCTCCAATCATTATTATATTTTCCTGTTCTAGATCCAAAACCTTATCTTTCAACTTTTTATAGAATTTATTCTTATTTTCGAGGGGCCCATATAGTCCAATCAACAAAAAACGCTTGGCTTCCACCAGAATTTCAACCAGCAAATAATATCCTTCAGGATCAGTGTAAACCAATTTTGGCTCATAACTTGAATTTATATACAACGTGACACCTCTTTTTTTGAAAGAACAAGCTGCAGTGAATTCCAGATCTAACTTCGGATTTCTCAAGTATTTAACATCCTTATTTTTGATTCTACATTCCTGAAGACAGCATATATCTAATTTTAACTTCTGGAGATAGTGAAAGATTTTTTTCCGTTTTTGCGGGGTGTTTATTCCTTGTACATTTAAAGAAAGAATTTTAAGTTGTTTAGCGTATCCCATACCTTCTATTTAAATATCGGTATCAACTTTCAACTGCTAAAGTAGTCAAACGGAAATGTATCTGATGTATCTTTAAACCCCCGATCTAACTATCTTATTCAAAAATAAAAATAAAATAAACCAATCAAAATATGGTATAGTAATAAACTAGTAATAATCAAAGTATTCACAATGTGATCGGAATATAATCAAAACAGACCTCAATCATCGAAGTATTCCTCTGACCGAATTGGAGAATTTATAGTCAGTAAATATTTCTCATCTCTATTCTGGTCGTCGTCAACACTGCGAAACCCTTCAATTCCGGCTGCCTCTTTAGAGCCTTCCTCTTCCTCATCCTCATCACCGTCATCTTCCTCTTCATCTTCGTCATCTTCATCATGTCTTTGCTGGTTAATTTCTTGCTTCTCGTAATCTAATCCCAATAAATCTTCTTGAGAGTGAAGATTCCGACGCGGTGGTACACTTGCTCTCTCAGTCCCATACGCTTTTTCATTGGACATTCCATCGATCTCTTCCTCCTCATCCTCATCCTCATCATCGTCCTTGTCAGCAGATTTCTGATCTTTTCTCTTACTCTTTGCCTGCTTCCTTACTCTATCCATCCTCCGCTTCACAAAATCAGAGGCTTGTTCAGGTGAAGAAATTCTAATTCTTTTTTTCCCCCACCAAAAGTCAAACCTTCAGGGATTTCCCATTTATATAAAAAAATTTCTCTTCTCAAAAAGGAGGTTATCATAGAGTAATTTCACCACTTCCTCAAAATACGGCCAGATACATACTTTAATATTTTTATATTTTCACCTTCAATGTTGAATGGATCTTGATTATGTTTTGCGAGAAAAGAGTCTCTAATTTGTCTCCTCACAAAGTTGACCACTATATCCCTTGGTAGCCCCTTTTGTTTGGCCACCCCTGAGTTAATGCGGAACATGGTGTCTATTTCACTCTGCATCTCCTGAGTCGTTTTTCCCATAAATTCTGCCATTTTTATTATTAACCTTTCCGGCAAATTTTCCTTTCTTTCTTCCGTTAACCTCTGATTTTAATGGCCTTTTCTCTAATTTTTTGTTCAAGCATAGCCATTTCATCTAAGTCCGCCTATCTGTTGCTTTCCATTTTAGCCATCTGTCGTTCTGATCTTTCATTTGTGTGTTCCAATATCTCCACCCTCTTTTTTATATTTTGCATCTCACTTAATAACATGTCCACCTTATGATTAATCTCCTTGAGGTCCGTCCGGATCTCTTGACGGACCTCTTTTTTAAAGTCTGTTAGTTGTATTGTAAATTTGTTGGACATCGCATCTATTTTTTCTAAAATTAGATGGCTCAAATCCATATTTTTTGGCTTCTCAACAGATAATCATCTTTGCAGTTGTGAAGCCATTTTTTGTGCCTGAGATCTAGTCATCATTATGTTATATTATATTGTATTGTATTGTGACCTTGTTCAGATATCAAATTTGGAACAGGTGTTACCAAGGACAACTTGCCTCTCCCTTAGTTTCAAGGACGACTCAGAGAAAACAAAAAGTCCCTGAAGTCAAAAATATGTCTCCGCTCTATAGCTCTACTAAGTTCGTAATTTATACTCAAGCAATTATGGCAGGCAAATCCTGAAAGAAAGAAAAGAGCAAAAGAATCCAAGATCTTTCAATTTCAGATTATGTACCTTCAAAAAGTCAAAATCACAGTAAGTCCCAAATATCTTCCAAGAAAGATCCAAAAATCAAAGGAGCATAAAGATCCCAAAATGAACGAAAATGAAAGAAAGATCCAGCAAAGAAAATAGAAAGTCCAGAGATTTTCTTCAAGTTCTCAATGTTCCATCTTCAGTAGTAATAAATTGATATTAAATAAATAGTAGATAATCCAAAACAGTTATTTTACCACCAGGGTTTTGACACAGTCTATTAGATTAATCCCAATCAAAGGAGCCAGTTAAAATGTCTGAGGCTCTACTTCTCCTTTCTCGGAGTTTATTTTAAACTCTTTCTCTCTTTCCAAGCATAATTTTATCTCCACAATAGCACCCAAACAGCTCTTTATTGCCAGATGTGATTACCTTTTAGGTCTCCTTTTTAATCCCTGCCTTGACCATCGTCGTCTTGTATATATTCCTTTAAAAAGTTATAAAAATTGGCGGCACCCCTGAAGCAAAGCCGGTCTGCTGTAGGTCCGTGGATTGCTCTTGCATCCGCCTGACTCTTGCCAGCCCATCGTGGCAAAACAAATAAATCTTGCCCTATTTACCAGCTCCAAGTCAGAATGGACCTCCTCCGAGCCCCCTCTGAACTCCCCACTCCTGGGTCGTAATTTCAGGACCCTAAATCAAAGTGAAAAGGGTCCGAGAATCCCACAGCATAGGATGGGCATAAGAGAGTTACTAATGCACGTCCTCACGGGGAGCCATAACCAACCGGACGTCCAGACAGGCTTGTTTTTGTTTTGTTTTGTTTTGTTTTTATACTTTATTTATACCAATTATAAAATTACAGATAGTTAAATCGTTCAGCTACACATACAGATCACATCAACAAAAAGCAACATTTGTGTCATTTTCCCCAAATTAAATTTGTTTCTTTGTTTTACTTTTAACACTTATTTTTATAGTTGTATTTCTAAACACAAATTATACTTGTATGTGCTATTAATTAAACTGAATAACTTAAAGACATATCCGTGTCCATATGTTGTTTTGTTATTACATAATTGTTTGTCTACTTCTCAAAATGTACTTTTACTCCTTATAACCCGCTTTAATAGTTTTTCCTTTAACTTTTCCCTGTGTATTGTTATTACTATTACAGGTGAGATTATACCTTAGAAACATTAGAAGCTTAGTACATCCCATTTTTTTCCACAATAATTGTGCAGTGGTTTCCATACATTGTTTGTCTAATTTTTAACTTTACCTTCTAACATCTCATCTTTTTTATCAATTTCCGCAATTTCTAATAATTTGTATAACCAGTTGTCTATGGTAGGTACACTTTCTAGTTTCCATTTACTAGCAAGCAAAATCCTGGCTACCGTAGTCATATATAGAAGAAGCTTCCATGTATTTTTTTCTCTCTTGAATTTTCTTCTCCTGAATCATATTAAGTAAATAAAGTTGTGGTGTACGTTCAAATGGTATATCCAATATTTCACATATTGTATTATGAATAGATGTCCAAAAATTCCTGACCTTAGAGCAGTTCCACCACATATGTATCCATGATCCATGTTCTTTATGACATTTCCAACAAATAGGACAATTATTTTTATTCATTTTTGCCACTTTAGCCGGTGTAAAATGCCACCTCGTTTCCATTTTAAAGTAATTCTCTTGTAATGTTTGTTTAATTGTAAATTTGTTTGTTGTTGATCTAGCTTTAACCCAACATTCTAGAGGGATTTCTTTATCTATGTCTTTTGCCCATAACAACATATGTTCTTTTACCTGCTCTTCTTCTAATTTCCTAGAGAGTAATATACCATATAGTTTAGATGTTATTTTTGGTTTATCTAATAGCAGAATGTTGTCTATTTCATTTTTCGTTAGATAAATTCCATATTGTTTTATATCATATTTAAGAATATTTTGAATTTGATAGAATTGAAACCAGGTGAAGCCAGGGTCTCTATCTTGAATTTCATTAAGTGTTTTTAACTCATAAGATCCCTTGTTTTTGTCAGTCTTTAGTATCTCTCCATAGTTCAACCAGTTTTTCATATATCTAAATCTACTCAAAAGTGCCTCTTGTGGAGAGAACCAACCTGGTAAACCTCGATAGAATTTTAATTTTACTTTTTCCCATGTTTTAATTAAGGCCCTCCTTATTATGTGGTGGCCAAAATCTTGGTGTACTTTGCTTTTGTCATACCATAGGTATGCGTGCCACCCAAATCTTAAGTCATGTCCTTCCAGGTCTAATAGTCTTTTATTCCTAATCAATATCCAGTCCTGTATCCATACCAATGCACACGCTTGAAAGTATAGTTCTAGGTCAGGTAAGTTACAGCCTCCATTGTTTTTGGTATCTATCAGGGTCTTCCATTTGATTTGGGGTTTCTTTCCTTCCCAGACAAATCTCTTCAACTCTTTATTCCACATAGAAAAAGGTTTGTTATTATATATGATTGGTAAATTCGTGAACAAATAAATGAATTTCGGAAGCACCAGCATTTTTATTGCAGCGATTCTACCAAATAAAGAAAGCTTCATTCGGGACCATCTTATCAATTCTTTTTTAATCTCCCTCCACATTTTCCCATAATTTAAATCGAATAATTCAGTGTTTCTATTCGCTATATTAATGCCTAAGTACTTTGCTTTTTTAACTATTTTACAATGTGATTTTTGTGCTAGCAGTTCCTCCTCTGTAATTGACATGTTTTTAGTAATAATTACAGATTTCTCCTTATTTAATTTAAACCCAGTAAATTTGCCATACTCTTCCAGAGTCATCATTGTCCTTTCAATTCCATTTAAGGGATCATCCAAAAAAATTATAAGGTCGTCCGCATATGCCTTTATTTTGAATTCTGATCCCTTGATTTTAGTCCCTTTAATGTTAGAATCTAGTCTTATCTTATTGTTTAAGAGTTCTATCATTATTATAAATAACAAAGGAGACATGGGGCAACCCTGTCTTACTCCTCGCTGTATATCAAATTCCTTTGTCTTTTTACCATTAATAAATAATCTTGCCTTTTGTTCTGAGTATATGTTTTTTATCCAGTTAATGAATTTATCCCTGAAATTTAATCTCTCCAGAATCATTATTATTGAATCCCATCTTACAGAATCAAAGGCTTTTTGTGCATCTAGTAACAACAATGCTAACTTCTCATTATTACGTTCATAATATTCCAGAATGTCAATAACTGTTCTTACATTTTGTCTTATTTGTCTTTGGGGTAAGAATCCCGCTTGATCCTCGTGTATCTTGTATTTTAGCACATATTTCAGCTGCGTAGATAGTATACTCGTAAATATCTTATAGTCAATATTCATGAGTGAAATTGGCTGGAAATTTTCAACTCTTTGAATTATCTTTCCCTTCTTTTGGTAGCAGAACCACATCTGCGTATTTCCATGATCCTGGAATTCCATTTGTATTTATATCATTAATTGTTAGTCTTAACAGTTCTATTAGTTCATTTATCATTTTTAAATAATATTCGGGGTTAAAACCATCTGGGCCTGGTGATTTTTTCAGTTTCAGTTCCTTAATTGAATCTTCAATTTCCTTATTTGAGATATCCTATTTAAGAAATCTTTTTCCTCCTCAGTGAGCCTGATATAATTCGAATCTATCAGAAAACTCTCAAGTATTTCAGTGTCCCTACAGGCTGGTGATTCCATCTTATATAATTTAGAGAAGTATTGGAGAAATTTCTTTTCTATCTCCTGTTGAGATGAAGTTGTACTCTCATCATCCATTATTTCCATAATTGTATTAATTCTAGGTCTTTTACTTAATTTATTTCCTAACCATTTTCCAGTTTTATTGTCTGATTCAAATTTTTCTTTTAAATGATTTCTGTTCTATCTCTTTCCTCAGAATAGCATCCAGCTTTGTTTTCCAATATCTAAATCTTTTTAACCATAATGTAGAATTGGGGTTCCTCTTCTGTTTCCTTTATTTTCTGCTCTAAATCATTTAATTCTTTGTCTTTTGCTATCTTATCTTCTTTAGCTTTTTTCAGGAGAATACCCCTAATGACGGCCTTATGGGCATCCCATACTGTTTTGGATTGAATGTTTTCTGTGGTATTTTCCAGAAAATAATTCCGACAACTAATTTTTACATTTTCCAATATTTTCCTATCGTTTAGAAGTGCTACATTAAGCCTCCAATTAAATTGATTTGTACCCCAGCTCATAATCAAAAGTATTGGTTTATGATCTGAATCTATTCTCGGTAGAACAGCCATCTCTTTGATTTTTGTGACCAAAGATGTTGAAATAAAGAACATATCGATCCGAGAGAAGGTTCTGTATTGTAATGAATGGTAAGTATATCCCCGTTCTTTTGGGTATATTTTACTCCAGACATCATGTAATTCAAATTGTTCTTTCATTTGAAAAAAGGTCTTAGGAAGTTTCCCCTGTCTCCCATTCTGTCCGTTTTTACTGTGACCTATCCCATTTTGGGTTTAGTACCCCATTCCAATCACCTAGCATGATAATTTTTTCTCCCTCAAATTTTCCTATTGTTTCACCAAGGTCTCTGTAAAATTTCTGGCTACCTGTTTGGGGCGCACATACTCCTACCACAAGCACTTTCCCCTGAGGGAAAGATGTTTCTATAACAACATAGTGCCCCTCCGTATCTTTGCAAATTTCTTTGGCCGGTATAGATTTCATAATGTATAGTACCAGACCTAATTTTCTTTTATCATTTAACGAGTAGAAAGTTTGACCTAATTTAATGTTCCTTAGATAGTAACTGTCAATCTTTTTAATTTTAATTTCCTGTAGACAAACAACATCCAAATTCTTCTTTTCTAAATAATGAAAGATCTTATTTCTCTTATACAATATATTTAAACCTTTAACATTCCACGACAGGATTTTGAGGGTTTTTTTCCATATCTTGTTTATTTCTCAACAGTTACAAAAGATTGTAGATCACAATTAAGTAAAGCTGATTTGTATTCACAATGTTATGTTACCCTTATTTAAACTAATTTCTTCTTCTTCTTCTTCTAGCCTTTGAGCTGTATCAAAGTCGTTTTTGTCTTCTGGAGTATAGCCACTACTTTGCAGATCTTTATTATCAGGGCCATGATTTCCCTCTTTGTCGTTACGAAATCTTTTTAGAAATTCCTCTGCTTTATTTCTAAATCTTTTTTGGTTATATCTAAAAATTAAACCTTCCAATTTGTCCCAAGAATATTGAATATTTTTTTTATTTAAAAAGTATGCTAATTGTCTGTAATCCTGTCTGTGTCGTAGTATGGTTGCAGGTATGTCATTATATATTTTTATATTTTGTCCATCAATTTGTAAAGCCTTCTTATAACTCTTTTGCAATACCTCATCTCTTATTTTGGCCAGACAGGCTTGTTTTAATGGGCTGTAGCAGATTCCTCCCAGAGGACCTGAGTGCACGGGGAGGATTGTACGGAAGGGGTTGGTCCTGGAGATAGGTAGGACCCAAGCCATTTAGGGCTTTAAAGGTCATAACCAACACCTTGTACTGTGCCTGGAAATTAATCGGCAGCCAGTGAAGTGATTTCAACACAGGTGTAAAGTGGTCTCTCCTAGATGTTCCCGAGACCACCCTGGCTGCCATATTCTGCACCAATTGAAGTTTCTGAGTTAGGCACAAGGGTAGCCCCATGTAGAGCATATTACAGAAGTCAAGACATGAGGTTACCAGCACATGTACCACAGTTTCAAGATACCTAATTTCCAGAAAAGGGCGTATCAGCCAAAGCTGATAGCAGGTGCTCCTAACTGTCACATTTACCTGATTTGACATCTGGAGTGATGGGTCTAGGAGCACCCCCAGACTGTGAACACAGTCCTTGGAGGAGAGTGGGGACCCAGTGGTTGTAAATCTTGGGGGGATCTGAAAGGAAAGCAAATTCCCAGGAAACTGGGAGACTATTATTTTTGTAGACTGAAATTTGCTAATTAAGTGGCTAATGAATTAATTACTGGAAAAAGAGAAACTGTGTTGTGAAATAATTAAACAATTAATTACTAGGATTAAATTTAGAAATTAATTAACTATTGGCAAAAGAGAAATAGGGTTGCAAAATAATAAAGGATTAATTACTAGGAGTAAATTTAGAACTTAATTAAAACAAATAGGAAATTGCAAGTAACTATAGTGACCATAATCCTTACCTTATTGTCTCTATTGTAATATAGAATAGCAAAGTAAAAGGGGGAAAACAATAAAACATAGTACTTATCAAACTCTAATAATTTTAAAATTAAAAATTAAATTTCAAAATAGTTGAATCTACCCTAATTCAAATACTTTTTTTACCAATTATTTTTCTTCTATTAATTTAGGAAAAAGAATCTAATTTAAACAACAAAAAGTAAATTGGAATAGATTGGGGGGAGGGGAAGAAAATGAGAGGAAGAACTCATACCCCCTCTCCAGCTTCAGCCCTTCTACCCTCCCTAATTGTGTTGAGTAAGAGTGAATTTGCCCCCCTTTCTTTTATTCTTTTCTGTTCTTTTATTTTTTTAATCTCCTCCTTTTTATGGATATACAGTGAACAAAGAAAGAGAAATATAATGGCAACGGGAATGGCCTCATGCAGGACAACCGCTCAGGCTTCAGCTATGAATCAAAGAACACCATCATTGGAGTCACCAATATTAGATCAAAATGTCATTATTTTGGAAGCTATGAGAAGAATTAAGCAAGAAACAAAACAAGAAATACCCGTATTTTCTGGTGTATAAGATGACTTTTCAGCCCTGGAAAAGGGTCTCAAAAGTTAGGGGTCATCTTATATGGCAGGTAGAAAAGGAGGAGGAGGATGACAAGGTGAAGGAAAAGGAGAGAGGGAAGCCCCTGGGAAAAGACAGAGGGGGCAGAGAGGCTGAGGTGAATGGGAGAGAAATCCCTGGGAAGAAAGGGGGGGCAGAGAGGCTGAGATGACGGAGAATGGAGGGAAGCCCCTGGGAAGAAAGTGGGGGCAGAGAGGCTGAGAGGACAGAGAACGGGAGAGAAATCCCTGGGAAGAAAGGGGGGCAAAGAGGCTGAGGGGAAGGTGAATGGGAAAGAAATCCCTGGGAAGAAAAGGTGGGGACAAAGAGGCTGAGGGGAAGGTGAATGGGAAAGAAATCCCTGGGAAGAAAAGGGGGGGCAAAGAGGCTAAGAGGATGGAGAATGGGAAAGAAATCCCTGGGAGGAAAGGGGGGGCAAAGAGGCTGAGAGGACGGAGAATGGGAAAGAAATCCCTGGGAAGAAAAGGTGGGGGCAAAGAGGCTGAGAGGACGGAGAATGGGAAAGAAATCCCTGGGAAGAAAAGGTGGGGGCAAAGAGGCTGAGAGGACGGAGAATGGGAAAGAAATCCCTGGGAAGAAAAGGGGGGCAAAGAGACTGAGAGGAAGGAGAATGGGAAAGAAATCCCTGGGAAGAAAAGGGGGGGCAAAGAGGCTGAGAGGATGGAGAATGGGAAAGAAATCCCTGGGAAGAAAGAGGGGGCAAAGAGGCTGAGAGGACTGAGAATGGGAAAGAAATCCCTGGGAAGAAAAGGTGGGGGCAAAGAGGCTGAGAGGATGGAGAATGGGAAAGAAATCCCTGGGAAGAAAAGGGGGGGGCAAAGAGGCTGAGAGGATGGAGAATGGGAAAGAAATCCCTGGGAAGAAAAGGTGGGGGCAAAGAGGCTGAGGGGAAGGTGAATGGGAAAGAAATCCCTGGGAAGAAAAGGTGGGGGCAAAGAGGCTGAGAGGACAGAGAATGGGAAAGAAATCCCTGGGAAGTTTTCCTGCTAAGTACCCGCATGTCATAATTATTTGAATTAAAATTACCATATTAAAATCAAATCTGATGTTTTTTAAATTTTTATTTCGTGTGCATTGGAGGAGGGGTTGTCTTATACAGTGAGTATATCCCAAACTCTATATTTTAGCTGGGAAAGTTGGGGGGGGTGTCGTCTTATACATCCAGTCATCTTATACGCCGGAAAATATGGTACATAATTCTAGAGAAGAACTAAAACAAGGATTTAAGGCTGAAGTAGGAGAAATAATCTCAAGATTAGACAAAATAGATGAGGATTTGACTGGAGTCAGTAGGAAGGTAGGTGTATTGGAAGCTAAGCTGAAAGAAATGGAGGAAAAAGTGATGGATTTGTCCAAAGATCAACAAAAAGATCAAGATATGATTCTATGGGGGGAAGCAGACTGGCGGCACAGGGCGGCCCTGGGAAGGTGCGCTGTGGGACTGAGGCATCCCCACGCCTCGATCCAGCGTCGCACCTTCCCCGTCCCTGAAAAGAGCGCTAAAATAGCGCTCCTTTCACAAGTCAGTGAAAGTGCGCCACAAAAGCTTGCGCCGCACTTTCACTGACTTTTCCGCCGCAGCGTGTCCGGATGCTGTGTGGGAGGTTGCCCTCGGAGCACCGGCCATGCGGAGGGCCAGCGGCTCCGAGGGCAACCTCAGGAGGAGGAATGGACGCCGAGCATGCGGCTGCCCCTCCTCTTCCCTGCCTCCAGGACGGCTTTTTAAGCCGTCTGCCGAGGCCCTAAAACTTCAATGTAAACAACGAGAGAATTGTTTAAAATTTTGAGGACTTCCAGAATCTCCAAATGAAGACTTATATGTTTATTTATCTCCGATCCTGGAAAAATACAGCTATTCATCAAAATACGTTGATTAATCTGAAATACAATTCCCTTTGGGAAATTGATCAGATTTATCAGATATCGCATTGCAAAAACAAGGAATCTCCCAAGAGATGTCATGATTTACTTTGTACAAAAGCAAAGCAGGGATATTATACTACAGCAAAGCTACAAAGAGAAACTATTAATAGAAGGCAAGGAAATCATGATATTCAGAGATATTCCAGGAAAAATCTCGAAAAGAAGAAAGGATTACAATTTCCTGACTGATCAATTGAAAACATATGGGATCCCATTTAAATGAGAGGAAATTGAAGGAATCACAGTGATGTGGAAGCAGAAGAAGATCAGATTGGACTAATAAAATATTCTTTAGAAACAATGCACATATGGATTTATTTCATGGAATATGAAAGGGCTAAACTGTTAGGTTTTGATGGGATATATAGTCAATGTTGAAATGTAAAGATGTGTGTCTGTATTTTTCCATGATGAGAAAACTGCTTCTAGGGCCTACATTCACAACATCCCAGTCCAGGTGTTTTAGAGTCATAACAAGGCCAGTTAACAAGCTAAAATTCTGTGAGAAAGAGTTTTGTTTATAGAGTGGATTTAATAACAAAGATTGTTTTGAGAAAATCAGTCACATGGTAGAAGATGGACAACAAGGGGTTTGGTTAAAACACGTCATGTAAAACTCAACCAATGAGCCTGGAAGGTAATGCCCAAAGAGGTGGAGAAAGTTGGGCTGGGAATTGTGTTTTTGGGGAAAGCAGTTAGTCTGTTTTAACCTTTTTAACATCATGGATTAGCTTAACTATTTTGCAGATGCTATAGCTTGACTAATTTTTCACAATGTAACATTTAAGGATTTATAGTTTTGTTCCTGTTAGCCAACCTGGCTAAAGTGATATTTTACTGGACTTTATAGTTCTACTTTGCCTATGCTATTTTTACAATAAAGACTAGAAGCTTGCTGGACCTGTCTGCGTGTTGGTGATTTTGCAGGGCAAACAGCCTTGCTATATGATCTGCATCCTGCATAGAACTCATCACAACACATCTATTATTTTCAACAAGTGGTAGCAGAGGAAGATGATTTGGTTTCGTGGTTTTGATGAGTTCAAGTTGCTAAAGATGCTTTGGATTTTTATAAAGCCGGGAACGCTTTCTCTCTGTCTGCTGAAGCTGTTTGGAAAGCGGAGAGTGTTCATAGGCTGCGCCGGGAGACATGTAGAGCAAAGGACCCATGCCTGATTTATGGCGGCAATCAGTTGACAAGCTGTAAGTAAACTGCTGTGCTGTGCTTATCTGAAAGTAATACATTTTAAAGGACTGTCTTAGAAAGCTGTTAAGCGAAAAGAGAAAATAGCAGCTCTACAGCCGGCTGGTTTGAGCTGCATATTTTTAAGAGACAATGTCCTGTAAAAGCAGTTGGGAGGGGCAAGCAGTTTTCAACGTTTGTGCCTAAATAAAAGGGAAAATTTAATCATGGAAATGACAAAATTTCCTAAATTGACTTCCAACAATTATGTATCGTGGAACATTTATTCAAAAGCTTTCCTTGTGAGAGAACACCTTTGGGAAATTGTAGAAATGGGTCCTTCCCCTACTCAAGCTGAGATTGAGAAAAACACCAGAGCTGTGGCAACTTTGCACCTCCTCCTTTCTGAGGGGCAATTAAACCATGTGAAGGATTTAATGACCAGAAAGCAAATCTGGGACACTTTGAGACAGATTCATCAATCTTCAACAGAACTTGCAAAGATGATGTGAGCAAAAAGACTTTTTTCTTGCAAAATGAAAGAGAAAGATACCCCTGAGGGACACTTAGACCAAATGAGAAAAATGTTTGCTCAGGTTCAGGCAAGGGGCATTAATTTGGAAGAATCGTTGAAAGGTTATATTCTGTTGGGATCTATTCATGAAAGTTTTGACAGCATACTGTTAGGATTACAGGGTTTACCTGGGGCTCAACTCACTTTAGAGTTTGTGTCTAATAGAGTGTTGGAAGAAGCTCAAAGGAGGAGATTTGAAGCAGAGCAGCAGAAGCAGGGTTCTACAGCTGCAAAACCTCCAAATGCCACAGAGGGAGCTTCCAGGGAGATGCTGACTGAAAAAGCAGCAGTTTCAAAAAGCAAAATTTGCTACTATTGCAAGAAACCGGGACATCTGAGAAAGGACTGTAGAAAGCTGGTAGCAGATAGCAAGAGAAGACATCAGCAGCATCAGCAGCCACGTCCCCCTGGTGGCCAGAGGAGAAACAGCGCTAACAGAGGAACTGTTGCTGTGACTAGAGGCTGTGACAGTGTGACTCAAAGTGAGCAACCCAACAGTTGGCTTCTCGACAGTGGGTGTTCCACGCACATGGTGAATAAAATTAAACTGTTCCAGAACAGAAAACCCTCAACTGTGACTTCTGTTGCCCTGGCAGATGGGGCAGCAAGGCAGATTCAAGAGATGGGAACTGTTTGCATTCCAGGGTTTGGTAAAAATTTTGAAAATGTTTTATATATACCTAACTTACAAAACTGTTTAGTTAGTGTGTCTGCTTTGACCACAGATGGGTACAAGTTGAGTTTTGAGGGGGATGAATGCTTAATTTTTAAAGATGATAAAATTTGTGCTAAAGCCATTAAGAAAGACAAATTGTACTACATGGCTGATGGGACAAAATGTGCAGTTGCACAAAATGAGCCTTTGCATTCAAATTGCATTCACTATTTTCACAGAGTGCTGGGTCATGCTGGTTTTCAAAATCTTTTGAAACTGGAGAAAATTTGTCCTGAGTTTAAAATGTCACCATGTTCAAATCACCTAGAGTGCTCAGTTTGCAGCAGGATTAAGTTGAAGACTTATCCTGTAGCCAAATGAAGCAAATTTAAAGCAAATAGACCATTTCAAGCTATACATTGTGACATTGCTGGAGTGACAAATCCGACACTAGGGGACAGCAAATACTTCATGGTGATTGTTGATCGCTTCACAAGATTTTCCTATGTGATTCTTTTGAAAGAAAAAGGTGAAACAGGAGAAAGATTTAAGGAATGGGTGAACATGATTGAGAGAGAATTTAAATACAAGGTGGGATCTTTGGTCACGCACAGGGGAGGCGAATTCTTGTCTCACCACTTGAACAATTGGTTTAAAAAAAGAGAACTAGGCATTTTACCACTAATCCTTATACTCCTGGGGAGGATGGGATTGCTGAATGCAGGATTGGCGTGTTGAAGCAAATAAAAGATTGCATGATGCTTGATGCAGGTGCTCCAGAGCACTTTTGGGGGGGGAGGCAATTCTCACAGCTAACTTTTTGACAAACCATACTTGGAATTCTGCTGTGAAGAATACTCCTTACCACATGCTTCACAAAAGACCACCCAATTTAAAATATCTAAGAGTGTTTGGGCAGTATGCTAATGTATATGTGCCTGCACCTTTCAGAAAGAAAGGTCAGCCCAAATGGAGACGACTAATGTTTGTTGGTTATTCAGGAAACAGTTATAGGTTTTACCTGGGTGGAAGAGAAATTCTTTTTTCAAGGAGTGCAAACTTTGAGAAACATTCTGGGTGGGAGAACATACATTCAAACCAAGAGGTGTTTCTTAGACTGGGTCAGTTAAAAACACAGACAACACCACCTGCCAGAAATGGAGGGACAGTGAAGCAAGAGTCAGATTCTTCAGATGGTGAGGCTAGTACATCAGACAAGTTGTCACATACACGTCCACCAGCGCCTAAAATGACAGAGACTAGGAAACACAGAGACAGGGATGCACAGTCAAATACAGATACTGAGAATGATTTTAAAAAAACCCAAGAACAATAGTTTTGAGAAAAACCACTAGAGTAAAAAAATCTCCAGATCGTTTTAAGTACAGGAAGCTAAGGCTTATACAGTTGTGATAGATGAGCCTGAGAGTTACAAAGAAGTACAAGATTGTTGTGATGAGGAAAGGTTGAAATGGGAGTCTACAATGGATCAGGAGTTCAAGTCTTTAATAGACAAAAATGTGTTTCAAATTGTTGACAGGCCTGCAAATCACAAGGTGATAGGTTGCAAATGGGTTTACAAAAGGAAGCTGATGCCGGATGGTAGTCAAAGTTACAAGGCCAGATTGGTGGCTAAAGGGTTTACACAACAGAGGTTTGAGAATTTTGATAAAACTTTTTCTCCAACAGCAAAAGCCTGAGAGTTTGAGATTGGTTTTGGCTTTGGCTGCAAGGAGAGGTCAGTTGGTGCATCATTTTGATTTTGAGACTGCATACTTGAATGCAAGTCTTGAGGAGACTGTTTACATAGAACAACCTTTGGGGTTTCAACAAAATAGTGATAGAAAGGTATACAAATTAAAGAAAGCTTTGTATGGTTTAAAGCAGAGTGCCAGAAGCTGGAATCTTTACATACATAAAGAGCTGGTAAAGCTAAGTTACAAACGAAGTATAGCTGACGCGTGTGTTTACACAAAATGAGATGTGATTTTGGTGATTTATGTAGATGACTTGTGTATAGCAGCAAATTCAAAACAAGAGATTCAGACAGTGAGGAAAGAGTTGTCAAAGAAATTTGGTGTCAAAGATCATGGAGTTTTAAGGTCTTATTGAGAAATTGATGTTGAATGGAGTGAAGATGGGAGTTGTTTGTTAAATCAACAGAAGAAAATTCAAAGTTTGATAGAAAAGTGTAGATTGCAGGATGCAAAAACATTGAAGACTCCAATGTCAGTTGGTTATATAAATAGTGAAGAGACTAGAGAGTTTAAAAATCCAGAGATATATATAGAAGCTTTGTTGAGAGTTTGATGTTTATCGTCAATAACTCCAGACCAGACATTTCTTTTGCAGTTGGGATACTTAACAGAAAAACAAATTGTCCTACAGTGGAAGATTAGACAGCAGTAAAACATTTGTTGAGGTATTTAAAGGATAGCATGGATAAAAAATTGAAGTTGCAAAACGGTCAAGCTGGACTTGAATGTTTTGTTGACAGTTCGTTTGCTTCTGAGCTACAAGATAGAAAGTCAGTGACAGGATTGTTGATTAAGTTTGAAAAAAGCACAATTGTTTGAAAAAGTAGAAAACAGGGATATGTAGCCCAAAGTACAGGAAAAGCCAAGTTCGGTGCCTTATCTGAGTTAGTTAATGAGATTAAATGGATTAGACAGTTGTTGAAAGATTTAAATGAAGAGATTGTTGATCCAGTGTTAATAAATGAGGATTCTCAATCTTACATTACAATGGCTGAAGCTAAAAACCTAAAGTACAGAACAAAATACATTAGAGTGAGGTATCAAAATGTCAGGGAAATGGTACAGAATGGAATTGTGAGTCTACAATACATTGAATCAAAACAGAATCAAACAGACATCTTGACAAAGACATTGACCATTGATAGACATGACCAGATGTCACGTCTACTTGACATGTTATAGGTTTAGGCCTAGCCATTGAGCTAAGGGCCTCGGCAGACGACTAATAAAGTCGTCCCCAAGGCAAGGAAGAGGAGGGGCAGCCGCACGAGCGGCGCCCCTTCCTCCTCCCTAGGTTGCCCTTGGAACTGCCGGCCCTCTGCACGGCCAGCCTCCAGGGGCAACCTCCCGCCGCAGCGTCCTCACATGCTGTGGCAGAAAAGCCAGGGAAAGTGCGCCCGACGCATTTAGGGCACACTTTCCCTGACTTCTGAAAGGAGCACCAATTTAGCGCTCCTTTCAGGGACACCGCCGGTGCGCCGCTGTGCGGCTGCCGTGGTCCCGCAGCGCACCGGCCCAGGGCATCCCGGACACCCTGGTCTGCTTCCCCCCAAATTAGTTTTATAACAGTTTAAGTTTAATGTACAACATACACACATCATACATTTCAGGAGGGGATTGTTAGGTTTTGATGGGATATATAGTCAATGTTGAAATGTAAAAACGTGTGTCTGTATTTTTCCATGATGAAAAAAACTGCTTCTAGGGCCTAAATTCACAACATCCCAGTCCAGGTGTTTTAGAGTCATAACAAGGCCAGTTAACAAGCTAAAATTCTGTGAAAAGGAGTTTTGTTTATAGAGTGAATTTAATAACAAAGATTGTTTTGAGAAAATCAGTCACATGGTAGAAGATGGACAACAAGGGGTTTGGTTAAAACACGTCATGTAAAACTCAACCAATGAGCCTGGAAGGTAACGCCCAAAGAGGTAGAGAAAGGTGGGCTGGGAATTGTGTTTTTGGGGAAAGCAGTTAGTCTGTTTTAACCTTTTTAACAACATGGATTAGCTTAACTATTTTTCAGATGCTATAGCTTGACTAATTTTTCATAATGTAACATTTAAGAATTTATAGTTTTGTTCCTGTTAGCCAACCTGGCTAAAGTGATATTTTACTGGACTTTATAGTTCTACTTTGCCTATGCTATTTTTGCAATAAAGACTAGAAGCTTGCTGGACCTGTCTGCGTGTTGGTGATTTTGCAGGGCAAACAGCCTTGCTATATGATCTGCATCCTGCATAGAACTCATCACAACACATCTATTATTTTCAACATAAACTCATCACAAAAAAGAAAAGGGGTGTTTTCCTTTTTAGAAAAAAAGAATTTTAGTGGAATATGCCTTCAAGAAACTTGTATCAAAATAAGGATGTCAGATTGATAAGAAACAAAAAATTAGGAAAAGAATATGTATCATCTATAAACAAAAATAAAAGAGGAGTGGTCATATACGTGAAACAATAATTTGAATCAAAGAAATTTTTAGTGTTAAAAAGGGATACTACTTAGGAGTAGAAAGCAGTTGGGAAGGTAAGAAAGTATTAATAATTGGTGTTTATAGTCCCCAAGTAAATAAAGGAAAATTTTATGTGAAATTACACCAAAAAATATTAGAATTTTATTATGAAAACTTAATTATATTGGGCGACTTTAATGGAGTACTGGATCCCAGGCTGGATAGATTGGGAAAAATAAAATAAAACCAAGGGAAACTTCCTAGGAGCTTGTTCAAGTTACTAGAAGATCAATTCCTAACAGAAGTTTGGAGATACTTATACAATGAGAGGAAGGGTTACACCTTTTATTCAGAAAGGCACAAGTCACTGGCTAGAATTGATCTATTTTTGATTTCAAAAGTTATGAGTATATAAAAGAAATGGAAATCCTTACTAGACAAATTTCTGACCACAACCCAATTACAATGAAATTAGGTGATTCAAAAAGAAAAAATGTTTGGAAATTAAATGAAGATTTGTTGAAAGATAAAACTATCATTAAAAAGGGAGGAAAATGATTTGTCAATATTTTGAAGAAAATTTAAATAAAGAAACTAAATTAGAAATAGTCTGGGATGCTGGGAAGGCAGTTATTAGAGGTTTTTTTCACACAACAAAATATTATATTTCAAAAGAAAAAGAAAGGAAAATTGACTTTACTCAATAATTCATTAAAAAATAAAGAAGATACTCTAAAGGATCAGCCAAGTAAGAAAACAATTCAAGATGAAATAAAGATATTACAGAAACAATTAGAAATAGAATCAGTTGAAGAAATAGGAAGAAAGCTGAAAAGAGAAAAACAAAACAATTTTGAGCATGCAAACAAAATGAGTAAATGGCTTTCACACAAATTAAGGAAAGAAAAGGAGAAAAAATATTACCAAAATAAAGAAAGATGATGTAATATACACACAACAAAAGATTAAGGAGGTATTTCAAGAGTTTATACAACACTATACAAAGACCAAATGAAAAAATTACAACTTATTTAGATTAAAGTATAATTGGAAAATTATCTGAGGAGCAACAGCAACAATTAGATGCACCAATATCTCAAACAGAGATAAAAGCAGCATTATAACAAAGTAAAGAAGGGAAAAGCCCCTTGTCTAGATGGTCTGACAAACTTCTTTTACAAAGTGTTTAGCGATGAAATAGCTATTCCATTACAACAGGTAATGAATAAAGCATTAAATGGGTATGTGCCTGAGTCATGGAGGGAGGTTGATACCTAAAAAAAAAATAAGGATTCTCAAGACTCAGGAAATTATAGACCTATATCTCTCCTGAATAATGATTACAAAATCTTTGCATCAATTTTGGCTAATAGATTAAAAGAATGTTTAAAAAACTTGATTGATGAGGATCAACGATGATTTTTGCCAAAACGCTATATGAGCGAAAATCTAAGAGTAGTGAAATATTCTATTAGTAAAGAGTAGTAAAGAGTAGTAAAATATTCTATTAATGAGTAGTAAAGAGTAGTAAAGAGTAGTAAAATATTCTATTAATGTTATAGAATATTTTGGGCAGAATTATGATAAGAAATTGAGACTGTTTTTAATAGATTTTGAAAAAGCATTTGATTCTGTCAATTGGCCCACAGTAATAGAGGTGTTTAAAAAAAATGAATGTTGGACACAATTTTTTGATTTGGATAAATAAAATATATCATAACCAAAAGGCTTGTATTGGAATTAACAGAGATAGGTCAGAGACCATAAAGATTTGTAGGAGAGTATGTCAGGGCTTCCCATTATCACCGCTACTATTTTTAATAATTATAGAACTGCTCATCAAATATTTTTTTTATTTTGTATAAAAAAACAAACAAAGACATCAAATCAAGACAAGACTTAAAATTACAAAACAATAATCATCCTTTCTCCATTCAACATACAAAAAAACCCACACATAAATAAAGCTTCTTTGTACTATTATAGTTGCATAGTATTAGTGTGACTTCCTAAACTTTACCCTAATATATCTAAATGCATATAGGTAGCCCTTCTTTTTAGTTATATTTATATTTGTATTTCCACTCTTTAATACTCACACATTCTAGCCCTTCTTTTCCTTATTTCAACATATGTTTATGCCCCTATACTATAGTCTCAATTTTCCAATATTTCAAAAATGGTAACCACTCCCTATCTTTCCTTATTTCTTAATAATGCTGTTAAGATGTCTAGCTCTATCGCTTCTCTCATCTTCTATTCTCATTCTCGTTCTGATAGGATGTTGGTTTGTTTCCAGTATTTTGCATAGATAATCCTTGTAGCTGTGACAGTGTAAAGAATTATTCTTTGGTATTTCTTCTCTAATTCTGACCCTATTGGATTTATAGTGTTTAATTTTAAAAAGCATAGGATCAAGTGGGTCCTGAACCTTTAATATTTCTGAGATTTTATTTTGAGATTATATTTATTTTGTGACGGGGACAAATATTGGAGTTGCGTTGGGGAATGGGAGGTATGGCTGGACCGGAAGGAACAAATGTTACAAAAGAAGACGGGATCGCTGTTTAGTAGTTATCCCGCCTTCTGTTTCCTTCTGTTTCTCAGATTGGCTTGGAGAGCAGACCAACCATTCCACAGAACCTCACTCTGCTCCTTTGCAATGCCAGGTCAGTAAAAAACAAGACTCACATCATGCAGGATCTTCTCCTGGATGAGGATGCCAACCTACCTTGCTTCACAGAGACCTGGCTGGGAGAGGACAGCGCTGTCACATGGGCACAGGCCCTCCCAGCCGGGTACTCTGTTAGTGAGCAGGTGAGGGGAAGTGGGGGGGGCGGAGTGGCTCTAGTTCATAAGAACCATCTGACCTTGACCAGGATACCTGTCTGGAACATGGTCCACTTCGAGTGTATCTACCTTAGCCTGAAGACCAGGGATAGATTGGGGATTCTGCTAGTCTACCGGCCACCCCGTTGTCTAGCAGACTCCCTGACCGAGCTGACACAGCTGGTCTCAGAGCTGTTGCTGGAGTCCCCCAGACTTTTAGTTTTGGGGGACTTCAACATTCCGCTCGAGAACAGTTTAATAGGTGCGGCTCAGGAGTGACCATGACAAACATGGGCCTATCCCAATTGGTCAACGGGCCCACACATTGTGCAGGTCATGCACTCAATGCGGTCTTTATTACGGAACAGGAATATCCATGGGAGGAGGTGGTAAGTACCTCCGCATTTTCATGGATGGATCATTTCCTGGTCAAGATGGAACTTAGAGCCAATATCTGCCCCACCGGTGGTGGTGGATCTATTAGAATGGTCCGCCCTCGAAGGCTAATGGAGCCAATTGGATTCCAAAAACCCTTAGAGGGTTTAATGGTGGGGAATGCCGGTGACCCTGTCGAGGCTCTGGTTAAGACATGGAACACCGATCTTACCAGGGCTATCAACACGATCGCTCCCAAGTGTCCTTGCCATCCCGCTTCAAACCGAAAGCCTTGGTATATGCCAGAGCTTAGGAGAATGAAGTGATTTGGCCAACGACTAGAGCATAGGTGGTGGAAGACTCAACTCTTATCTGACAGAACTCGCCATAGGAACTTTCTTCATTCCTATTGGGAGGCAATACATGCAGCGAAGAGAGCTTTCTCCTCTGCACGTATTGCGTCTGCGGAGTCCTGTCCAGCAGAGCTGTTCAAGGTGGTAAGGGAGATGACGCAGGTACCCCCTGTGCCAAATCCCTTGCTTAACCCAACAATGGCCTGCTGTGATGCTTTTAACAACTTCTTCACAGATAAAATCTCTCAGATAAGAGCTGACTTAAATGCCACCAGTGGAACAGAATCTATAGGCCAGCGACTCCACCGATGTAGTTATACTGGATCAGCTCCAATCTGTGAGTACCGAGGACATGGACAAGCTGCTTGGTAAGCTGAGGAAAACAACCTGCCCCCTCGATCCTTGCCCATCAAGGCTGGCTGTCCGGGGAGGGATGCGTTGAGGAGATTCCTTGTGGACATCATCGGCGCATCCTTCAGGGAGGGACATATGCCATCTTGTCTGAAGGAAGCGGCTGTTAGGCCGCTTCTAAAGAAACCCTCCCTAGATCCCCTGGACATGAATAATTATGGGCCAGTTTCCTTAGTTCCATTTTTGAGCAAGGTTATCAAGAGGGTGGTTGCTCTTCAACTCCAAGCGGTCTTGGATGAAACCAATTATCTAGACCCATTTCAAACCGGCTTTGGGGTTGAGACTGCCATGGTTGCCTTGACCTACGATCTGCGTCTGAGCATCGACAGGCGTAGTGTGACCCTGTTGGTGCTCTTAGACCTCTCAGCGGCTTTTGATACAATAGACCACGGCATCCTCTTGGGCCGCCTCAGGGCGTTAGGTATTGGGGGCACTGCTCTGCAGTGGTTCCGGTCCTTCCTCTCGGGCAGGTCCCAGAGGGTGCTACTCGGGGACTGTAGTTCCAGCAAGAGGGAGCTCACTTGTGGGGTCCCTCAGAGAGCTATTTTGTCCCCGATGTTATTCAACATCTATATGAGGCCGCTAGGTGAGATCATACGGAGTTATGGTGCTGGGTGTTATCAGTACGCTGATGACACCAAATCTATTTCTCCGTGTCTCATTCGTCGGTCTCGAATTCCAATGGCATCTTCTCTCTCAATGAATGTCTTCAAGCGGTAATGGGCTGGATGAGGAAAAACAGATTGAAACTGAATCCAGACAAGACGGAGGTGCTCACGGTAGTGGCCCCGAAACCAAGAATTGGGTTGCAACCTCCAGTCCTGGATGGGGTCACATTCTCCTCCAGTGACTGTGTTCACAGCTTGGGGCTGCTTCTTGACTCGTCGCTCCTGATGACGAATCAGGTTAATGCGATGGTCAGGAGTGCCTGTTATCAGTTTTGGCTGATTCGCCAGCTGAGCCCTTTTCTGGAAGTAACGGATCTCGAGACTGCTGTGCACATGCTGGTAACCTCCCGCCTTGACTTCTGTAATGCGCTCTACATGGGGCTACCCTTGTGTCTGGTTCGGAAACTACAGTTAGTTCAAAACATGGCAGCCAGGCTTGTTTCAGGTACATCTAGGAGGGACCACATCACTCCAGTTTTGAGGTCCCTCCACTGGCTGCCTATTGGTTTCTGGGCCCAGTACAAGGTGTTGGTTATTACCTTTAAAACCCTAAATGGCCTGGGTCCAAGTTATATGAGAGACCGCCTCCTCCCATATAATCCTCCCCGCGCACTCCGGTCCTCTGGGTGGAATTTCTTAGAGCCCCAAAGATTGAGGCTATCTGTTACCTCCCAGAGGGCCTTCTCTGTTGTCGTCCCCAGGCTCTGGAACGACCTGCCAGATGAGATCCGTCAATTAACATCTTTGGACTGTTTTAAAAAGGCTGTCAAGATGGATCTTTTCCGGCAGGCTTTTCCAGACTAAATTGTCCCGGCCCCGGGCTGTCCCCTCTCCCCTCAGCGACATTATTTTGAACCCTGGTTCCCCTGGAAGTGCAACAATGGGGTATTGTGGAACGTTTTATTAATTTAATTATTATGATTTTATTCTGTTTTAATTTGCTAATGGATTTTAACTATGTTATTTGTTTAATAATGTTTTAGGGGGGGGGAATGCTGTTTATTGTAATTGTGCTTTATGTTGTAAACCACCCGGATTGGGCAACCATTGGGCGGTATATAAATAAATATTATTATTATTATTATTATTATTATTGGATCATTTTCCAATATTTCTTAGCTTCTTTGCCCCATTGATGATAGAATGTACCTACTGCTTTTTGGCATTTCCAACATTTCTCTTTGCCTGTTTTATAGATTTTATCAAAATCAAATCAAATCAAATTTATTACGGCAAACAGGCAGCACATAAAGATAATATACAAAAACATCCGGGTTTATATATACATATATACACAGCATAGTCAAAATAAAATTTTAACAACATTAACTTAGGGATTTTAAAAAGTATATTGGATATATTTTTAACAAAGGAACCAATATCTGTCTCTTAAAACAATTCAAAAACACGTACAGCTACATAAACAAATTTCTGTATGTCAATATGATCGATCAGTTTATACCAAAGGACATATATATATAATATATATTTAGACGGTAGGACAGGTAGCATGTAAACTATTTGAAACCATAAGGTGTCAGTTACAATTACTGTATCTGCTTTAAAAACTTTTTGCAACTGATAATAGCAGCTGCAAAGAATTTTGCAACTAATTTAGTTATACACTCCGTCTACAAGAAGATAATCGAGATAAAATTTCTCTTGTCTACCTGGAAACAGGAAGATAATTGGGGTTATATAAGAGGCACAGATTTCTGCATACAAAGAGCAGCAAAAAAGACCATGACTGATAGTTTCAATTTCCTCTACAGCACAAGGGCAGTATCTATTATGGTAAGGAATCTTTTTAAATCTACCTTCCAGGACTGAAGATGGAAAAACATTAAGTCTTGCTAACATAAAGGCCCTCCTAAACTGTGGAATATTCAGATACTCAAGATATCTAGCATGCTTACCAGGCCTGCCGGATTCCCCAACAGGATACAGAGCTGATTGGCTAATATGAATCTGGAAATCAATATCCCTGATACGCTGAAAGATGACAGATTTCGCTTTATCATAGTTTAGCACAGATATTAATGATAGTGAAAGTCCAATAGAGGAAAGTTTCAGAATCAGAGATTCCTTTCAAGAGGAGAGGAAAGGATCTGTTAAGATTAATGGGGCTAAACCAACTGGAACAAAAGACATTTTAAGCCACTGATTAAATTTGCGCATCCATATGCGTGCCTCAATGGATGGCAGACCTGCTTCTAAATGAAGGATAAAATTGGGAACACAGTTTAGGATGCCTAGTATTGTTCTTAGAAATTTAGTTTGGACTCTCTCAAAAGGGGTGATATTATTGAAAGTACAAACCTCTGAACCATATAATAATTGTGCTAGAATCTTGACAACAAAAACTTGAAGAACTGCCGGCATATACTGGCCACCCTCATTATAGAAAAAGGAGCATAAAGCCTTGATGTTTCTTTGTGTGTTTTCTACCACACATTTTGTTGATGTAATTTAGTGCTTCCCTTATCATGAAATATGATACCTAAGTATTTGTAAAAGGACACCTGCTCTATACAGTTGTTATCTAGAGTCCATTTATACTGTAGATGGCTTTTAGAAAAAAACATGATTTTGGTCTTGTTATAGTTGATTTTTAGTGCATCATTTTTACAATGAGTTGTCAAAGCTCTTAGAAGACTATTCAAACCTACTCTTTTAAGGGAAATAGGTACCACATCATCTGCATAAGTATTGACAAAGATCTATTTGACAGGGTTGGAGAGTGTGATGGTATTTCTAACAAGGTTGTAATCATAGAATTGATGTAGAAGTTAAAGAGGGTGGGCGCCAGAACGCAATCTTGTCTTACTCCATTTGGCGAGGGAATAGGTCTTGTCGTATTACCCTGATTATTACATTGTATCACCACACAAGAATTTTTGTGCAGTCTACGAATTAGAGTTAATAATCTTTTATCAATATTAGTGGCCTCAAGCTTTTTCCAGAGTTTATATCTCAGGATGAGATTGAATGCAGATTTGAAATCGACAAAGGCAGTAAAATGTGTTCCCTTAGCTGAAGCGACATATTTCTTGGAGAGATGTTTAAGGACTAGGGCATGATCAATTGCAGAACGACTCTTCCTGAAGCTGGCCTGTTCCTCTCTGATGATTTTCTCTTCTTCAAGCCAGTCTTGAAGCTTGTCCAGTAGATGTAATGTGTACATTTTGCTTATGATGTTAAGAAGGTTGATCGACCTATAATTTCCAGGATCGCCTTTATCGCCTTTTTTGTATATTGGTACGATAATGGCAAGGCTCCAGTCCTCAGGAATATAAGTTGTGTAGTCTATGGTGGTAAAGAGAGTTGCAAGTACAGGTATCCACCATTCAATGTTGGTTTTAAACACTTCTGAGGGTATGTTATCATTTCCAGGGGCTTTTCCTGGTGTGATTCTGGAAATCAGATTTTTAATTTCAAGCTCAGAAACTGGCAGCCATTTTGGAAGTTCTTCATTATCAGCAAGGAAAGGCTTATATCTACACTGTAATTGATCATACAGCTTGCTATAGAACTGTTCCCAGCAGCTGACAGAGATGTGATAGTTTTTTGTCTGTTTTATACATTTCATCCATTCTTACAGGCGTTATGTACCAACGATAAAACATCTCCACTCTTACAGCCTTCAAAAAGGCTCTTAAGACGGATCTCTTCTGGCAGGCCTTCCCAGCTTAGTTCCTCTCCCTGCACAAAGTGATCTATGTCGCTCTGTCCACCAATTATCTCCATTTTTAAACTTTGGTATTTTTGTTTTTAAATAATGTTTGTTTAATTGTAATTTTAGCATTGGGTTGGGGGGGTTGGGAAGGGATTAATTTTTTTTAAATTTTATTGTATTCTATGTATTTTTATTGTTGTAACCCACCCGGATTCTTTGTGATTGGGTGGGCTATAAATAAATAATTTATTATTATTTATTATTATTTGTATATAATTTTCTTTATAATCCTGGCAAAGTGTAAACTTATTAGTATCTCACCAGAATGTTTCCCATTTCTCTAGTTCTATTGCTTTCCCTATGTCCTGAGCGCACTTTATCATTACCTGTTTTACACATTCATTTTCTAAATCTCTCTTTTAATATTTTGTAATATTTCAAAATGTGTTTTCCTTCTTTATTTAAAATTATTTTATCGATGTTTGTTTTTTCTTCCATAAATCCATTATCTACTTTGTCTTTTTTGAATCACTCTCTTAATTGTCTACATAGAAACCAGTCATTCTCTGTTAAACTGTTTTATTCAGATTTTAGCTCTTTCTCTCTTCCCTCTTTCCAATCAATTAAATCTTTACAGGACATCCAGGGTTTATCTTTCTTTTTAGATCTTTCATAAAAAAGCCTCCTGGCTCGAGACCCAGCTTGGAATATTATTGTAGAATTGTTTTCTAATTTTTAGCCACACTTTAAGTAGGGCATTTCTTATAATATGATGGGAAAAGTCTTTATTATCTTTCTCTTTTTCATACCAAAGAAACGCATGATATTCGTACCTTAATTTCGTTTTTTCCAGTTCCAATAATCTTTCGTTGTTAAGCTTTATCCAATCTTCTATCCACAAAAGACAAAATGTGTGAAAATATAATTACAAATTTGGTAATCCACATCCTCCTTTATTTTTTTCTTCTTCTGTAAGCAATCTCCACTTAATTCTGGTTTCCCCCCCCCCAACCTTACGAATTTTGCTAGTTCGTTTTGCCACTCATCCAGGTATTCCTTTTTTGTTATTATAGGTAGATTTTGAAAAAGATATATGAGTCTAGGCAAAACATTCATTTTTATTATTGCTATCCTTCCTAAGAAAGATAGCCGTAGTTTCTTCCACTTTTCCAATTTTTTGATTTCATCCCAAGTTTTTGATAATATACCTAAATATTTAACCTTTTTCTCCACTTTGAATCCTGTCATTTCCTTTAATTCCTCCTCTTCTTTCGTATTCTTCATCAAAAATGATGTTTTATCTTTATTTAGTTGAAATCCAGTTAGTTTTCTGAATTCTTGAATTACTGATAATAATCTTTCTATACTTTCTTTAGGTTCTTCTAGAAAGCAAATAACATCATCAGTGAAGGCTTGAAGCTTGAAAATATGTTCCTTCACTTTTACTCCTTTTATTTTCTCATCTTCTCTGATTTGATAATTTAGGATTTCTAAGATTGTAATAAATAATAAAGGTGACAGGGGACAATCCTGTCTCATCCCTCTCTGTATTTGTATCCTTTTGGTTCTTTCATTATTTACTATAATTTGGGCTTTTTGATCTTTGTAAATGGAATTTATCCACTCTGTAAACATTGCACCCATTTCCAATCTCTTAAATAATTCCTGCATAAAATTCCAATTTACTCTATCAAAAGCCTTCTCTGCATCTAACATGATCATCACTAGTTTTTGTTCATTATGATGTTCAAAACGTTTGATTATGTTTAAGACAATTCTCTGATTATTTTTTGCTTGCCTTCCAGGTAGGAAACTGTTCTGGTCTTCGAATATTATCTGATTAAGAACCTTTTTTAACCTTGTTGCAATTATTGCTGCGAATATTTTATAGTCAGTGTTAATCAGTGAAATTGGTCTGTAATTTTTAATATTTGTTTTCTCTTTATTTTCTTTTGCTAATACACAAATGTATGCCTCTTTCCTCCTTCTTCATGGATTTTATTTATTGTTTCTCTTAATGGTTTGATTATTTCGTCAGCCATTTTTTATATATAAAATATTTCTGGAAGCCCATCCGGGCCTGGGGCTTTCCCTCTTTTCATTCTTCCAATCTCATCAAATATCTCCTTCTTAGATATAGGTTTATTTAAATTTTCCTCTTGTTCTTCACTTAATGTAATTATTTTTTTTTATCTAGGTATAGTTTAATTAAGTTTTTCCCATTTTCTCTATTTCTCTATAGAGATTTTCATAATGTTCCTTGAATATTCTCTTAATGTTTTCTTGATCTGTATGTCAGGGATGATGGGAGTTGTAGCTCTTCACCTCTGGCTCTAACTCACCACCTTGTTATGCAGCAGAGCTGACCAGCTTTGATCAGTGGTTGATGCTTCTTTCCCAAGCAGCAGAGTTTCAGAGAATAGGCTGAAGACCCTGACAAACTCTCCAAGCCTTCTCACTCTTCTTCCTGAGATGTCTCCAAACTTCTCCAGGATTCTTCTGGCTCTTGTATCTTCCCTCAAGACACCAGACAACTCAGTAGTCTTATATAAAAGATCTACTTTATTCTACTATATATAAATACTATATGCCCTACAAATCACAATCTCTACTCCACAATACACCACAATATGCATTGGCAAACATTGCACTTATAGCCATTGTTAGTCACCACCCACTAGTCAGTTTCCACCCAGTGGGCATGTACATTCATTTTGATTGGTTTACATAGATCATCCCATACTTAAGACCAACCCAAGTATTTCATCATTTTACCTTGATTACTTAATGAATCTCAGGTGTTTGCAATCTATAACAGGTGTTTTCAATATACACTCTATAACAGGGGTAGGCAACCTTTTTGAGCCAGGGGCCGGGTTGCTGTCCCTCAGACAATTGGGGGGCCGAAGCACCAAATATAAATAAATAAATATATATATTTTTTAAAAAAATATATATGCATGCACACTCTTTCAGCCCCAGAAAAGCCATGGCAAAACCCCTGTGGAGATTTTGCCAAGAAAACCCCAAGAACAAGTAATAACAACAATAATCAATATCATCGTGGCGGCGGTGGCAACAACGGCAGGACCGGCCTGGGGCCGGTCCAAAGGCCTCAGGGGGCCGCATCCGGCCCCCGGGCCTTAGGTTGCCTACCCCTGCTCTATAACTTTGTCCTTGGCTCTCAAGGCTTCCAAATTACATTATCCTTTTCACCTGTGTAGCTTCATGATTGTTCCTGCTTAGTCACTGTGACTATCACATACACATTTTATTTCTATTACTGTAAGTCCCATGTTGCATTTTCCTTAACAATCTCCTCCAAAATAAAATATTGTATGTGTCTTATAATGTCATTCCAACCATTTGTGTCAGTCTTTCATGTTTTTCTGCCGTCAATGCTTTTGTGAACAAATCTGCTATGTTGTGTTGTGTTTCTATATATCTCAGTTCTATTTCACCCTTCTGAACCATGTCTCGCACATTTTGATATCTTACTCCAACATATTTTGTTCTGTTCTTCAAATTTTCAGCTTCAGCCATTGCTATGCATGACTGTGAATCTTCCAGAATTTCTACTGGTATCTTGTAACTTTCATTTAAATCATTCAACAATTGCTCAACCCACTGTACCTCATTCACTATCTCATTTAAAGCTGCAAATTCTGCTTCAGTCGTACTTAACGCTACATTAGTTTGTTTTCTACTTCTCCAGACTATTGGACTTTCACTGTACTTAATTATCATTCCTGTAACTGACTTCTTGTCTCCTAATTCTGATGCAAAAGAACTATCCACATAACAATCTAAATCTGAACTACTGTTTCTAATTACCAATTTCTTATCTAAAGTTCCTTTCAAATATCTTAATAAGTGTTTTACTGCTGTCCGGTCTTCAATTTTTGGATCATTAACTCTTCTGGACAATACATTTACAGCATATGAAATGTCTGGTCTGGTGTGGCAAGATATGAATTGTAAAGATCCTATTATGCTCCTGAATAAAGTCTTGTCTTCAAAATCTCTAGATGTTTTTTCAGATACGAAACCAATTGTCATTGGAGTTCTTACTATTTTAGCATTTTGTAATCCACACTTTTCAATCAAATTTTCAATTTTCTTTCTCTGGCTTAACAAACAATGGCCTTCTTCTGTCCATTCAACACCAATACCTAAATAAGACTTCAATAAACCTAGATCTTTTAAAACAAACTTTTCAGACAATTCTCTTTTTACTGATTCAATTTCCTGTTTTGACTTTGCTGCCACGCATAAATCGTCTACATAAATCAATAACACTATGTCTCCTTTTGTATAGACACAAGCATCCGCAATGCTCCTTTTGTATCCTAGCTTAACTAACTCGTCATTAATGCACAAATTCCATGCTCTGGCACTTTGTTTTAATCCATACAATGCTTTTTTCAATTTATAAACTTTCTGACTACTATTTTCTTCAAAACCTTGTGGCTGCTCCATAAATATCTCTTCATCTAAACTAGCATTCAAGTAGGTTGTTTCAAAGTCAAAATGCTCTACAACTAAACTTCTTTTTGCTGCTACAGCCAGAACCATTCTCAGACTTTCTGGCTTTGCAGTTGGAGAATATGTCTTATCATAGTTCTCATACTGCTGTTGTGCAAAACCCTTAGCTACTAACCTTGCTTTATACTTAATACTTCCATCTGGCATTTCTTTCTTTTTGTATACCCACTTACAACCAATTACTTTCTTGTCCTTGGGTCTATCAACGACTTCAAAAACATCTTTATTTACCAGACAACCAAACTCATCATCCATTGCATCAATCCATCTTTCCTGTTCTTCTCTAGACAAACTTTCCAACTCTTCAAAACTTTCAGGCTCTTCCACTGCTAAACAAGCTCTTGCATTTGTCACAACAAACCTATCTGGAGGCTTTCTAACTCTGTGACTACGTCTGGGAATAAACTCTGCTGATCTGCCTCTTTCATCCTCACTGGGAGTTATAGTTCTATGACTAAATCTCTTGTCTTCAGTCATTCTGGTAGTAATGGGTCTAGATTGTGTCTCATTATCAGAAGAACTATCACTGCTGCTAGTGGATGCTTCTGGCTTAACTGAAACCCCTCCGTTTCCTGAAGTTGGTTCAGTTTGTGTTTCTGGCTCATTTGAATTTCCTAACCTCAAGAAAACTTCTTTATTTGCATGCAGTTTGTCCCAACCGGCATGTCTCTCGAAATTTGCAGATCTAGAATACTGCACTTCTTTTCCACCCAAATGAAACTTGTAGCTATTTCCTGAATAACCCAAAAACCTAAGCCTTTTACTTTTGGGTTCTCCTTTCTTCCTGAAACAAGCTGGTATGTAAACATAAGCAAATTGTCCAAAGACCTTCAAATACTTGTAATTTGGCACTCTCCCATACAGTACCCTGTAGGGAATGTCTTCAATTTCTGAATGATACAGTCTGTTACTAATATGTACTGCTGTCAAAGTTGCTTCTGCCCAGAAACTATCTTTTACCTCTGCATCTGCCATCAAACAAGCAGTTATTCTTTTTATATCTTGTATTTTTTTTCCCGCTAAACCATCTTCATTAGGACAAGCGGGATTAGTAGTTTCATGCCTTATTCCCACCTTTTGAAACCAATTAAACAATTGATTACTTAGAAATTCTCCTCCTCGGTCAGTAACAAAGGTGCCTACTCTAATATCAAATTGTCTTTCCACCATTCTCACCCATGCTTTTAAACTTTGCCCAGTGTCAGATTTGTTTTTCAATATTCTTACAAAAGCAAACCTTGTAAACCTATCAACGATTACTAGGAAATATTTGCTTCCCCCTAAAGATAAACAATTAGCTTGGGCCACGTCTGCATGTACAAACTGAAATGGTCTTTGAGCAATTATTTTGGTTTTCTTGGCTACTGGAAAAGCTCTGACCTTTACCTGATTGCATACAGTACAATCTAAGTGATTTTTGCATTCAGCGACTTTTAAATCTGGACACATACTGATTAACTTCTTCAAACATTTGAAACTAGCATGACCAAATTTTCTATGGAGTTCATGTATACAGTCTTTGTGAATTGGACTATTGTCTATGTTATTAGCATTTTCAACACTGTAGCTATCAATATTGTCCTCCAAAAAATAAAGTTTATCCTTTTTCAAGCCTATGCCTCGCAATTCCCCATTCAGTTTTATCTTACACATGTTCTTTTCAAAAATGACTGTGTAGTCTCTGTCTGTTAATCTGCTTACTGATAACAAATTATTTTCTAACTCCTTTACATGTAACACATCATTAAAGTTTTCCTTTAGCCCTGGAATGAAAACTGTACCCATTTGATTTACAGTGCTGAGCTCTTTCCCATCAGCTAAAACTACAGCATTTACATTAGCTGATTTTCTATTACTTATCAAATTAATATTGTTACACATTGAAGATGATGCTCCTGAGTCAATCAACCATTTACAATTAGTATTTTGTTTTTCCTTAATCATGGTTGCAAACCCCTTTTTATTACCACTGTCCTTCAAAAATGGAGGTTTGGACTGTTTTTGATACTGCCGCGGCTGCCATCTGCTCTCTCCTTGCTTGCTTCTCTCAACAGCAAATTGTTTACAATGTCTCTGCAGATGACCAATCTTTTTACAATAAAAACACCTCCGTTGCTCCCTTGTAGAAGCTGCTTCTTCCTGCTTTCGTAGTTCAGACGTTGTTTGTTGTTTTGGCACAGTCCTTAAACTTGCTGAGTCACCCTGCTCAGACTTTCTTCTCAAGTTTTCTTCCAATATTCTGGCAACAATTAAGTCTCTGTTCAGCTCAGCTTCTGGCAAATTTTGCAAGCTATTTGTAATGTTGTCCCAAGAAGGATCTAGCGATTCCAGCAAAATATAACACTGCTGCTCTTTGCTAATTTCCACTCCTCTCAGTACAGCTTGCACAAATAAATCTTGCATTGTTTTTAAGTGTTCTATCACACACTGTCCTTTCGTCATCTTTTGTCTGTAAATTCTTTTAAACCAAAGCATTTTTGCAAATGCAGTTGAAGGTGTGTGTAATCTCTGCAAAGTATCCCACACATCCTTGGCGGACACTTTATCTCTTACGTCATTAATCAAGTCTTCTTCTAGCATGAGATAAAGACATGCTTTTGCTTTAGCGTCTCTTTCTCGAGTGGCTGCATTAGCATCAGCTGCCAGCCCTGTTTCAACTGTCGACCACAGAGACTCCTTTATGAGTAGAGATTGGGCATATATCTTCCAGGTAGAGTAGTTGTTTCTATTTAATTTACTAAACTTTAGGATCTCCATCTTAATTTGTGCAGTGACTCAATTTGACACAGTCCTTCTGAGTATGCACAGCAGACAAAACACAAAATGATTTACTCACAAGGCTCCATAAAACTTTCTTCCACTCTCTGGACCTTTCAGCTTCTGTGGATGCTGGTTGCTCTAGTATCTGGGCCCATAACCCTTGTCAGGGATGATGGGAGTTGTAGCTCTTCACCTCTGGCTCTAACTCACCACCTTGTTATGCAGCAGAGCTGACCAGCTTTGATCAGTGGTTGATGCTTCTTTCCCAAGCAGCAGAGTTTCAGAGAATAGGCTGAAGACCCTGACAAACTCTCCAAGCCTTCTCACTCTTCTTCCTGAGATGTCTCCAAACTTCTCCAGGATTCTTCTGGCTCTTGTATCTTCCCTCAAGACACCAGACAATTCAGTAGTCTTATATAAAAGATCTACTTTATTCTACTATATATAAATACTATATGCCCTACAAATCACAATCTCTACTCCACAATACACCACAATATGCATTGGCAAACATTGCACTTATAGCCATTGTTAGTCACCACCCACTAGTCAGTTTCCACCCAGTGGGCATGTACATTCATTTTGATTGGTTTACATAGATCATCCCATACTTAAGACCAACCCAAGTATTTCATCATTTTACCTTGATTACTTAATGAATCTCAGGTGTTTGCAATCTATAACAGGTGTTTTCAATATACACTCTATAACTTTGTCCTTGGCTCTCAAGGCTTCCAAATTACATTATCCTTTTCACCTGTGTAGCTTCATGATTGTTCCTGCTTAGTCACTGTGACTATCACATACACATTTTATTTCTATTACTGTAAGTCCCATGTTGCATTTTCCTTAACACTGTAAATATCTTCCCTTCATATTTTATCGCTGTAATTATCTTTTTGTCTCTTTTCTTCCTAAGTCTACTAGCTAACAGTTTCCCTTTCTTGTTTTCCACTTCAAAATGTAATTGTTTTATCTGTTTTAATTTTTTTCTATTCCTTTAATAGCCATAATTTTAAATTGTTGTTGTAAATTACCGATCTCATTTTTTTATTCTTATCTCCACTTTTTCCCATTCTTCCTCCTTTTCTTTTAAATTATTTTTTATTTCTTCCTCTTTTTCTTTTTCTTTTCTTCTAAGTTCATATTGTATCTTAAAAATAGTTCCTCTAATTTCGCTTTGCTCATGTCCCATAATATCTTTGATGACATCCCTTCTGTATTACTTTCTTTAAAATAATATTTAAATGTTTCTTTCATTTTGTCAAGATTGTTCTGTTCTTTGAATGTCTCTTGCTGCAATCTCCATATAAGGTTCTTTTTCTTCTCGAGTATTTCTATCATAATTTGATTATGGTCCGATGTATATTTCATCAATATCTCCATTGATTTTATTTTTAGTAATAAAGGTTTGGTGACCAAAAATAGGTCTATTCTTGACAAAGAATTATGTTCTTGTGAAAAGAAAATAAATCCTTTTGATTCTTTATATTTACTTCTCCAAACATCTTGCAATTTAAGGTCCCTAATCATTTCAAAAAACAACTTAGGAAATTTTCCTAGGTTTTTACTTAGCTTCTTTCCTTTTAGTGAAACTCTATCTAGTTTTGTTCTAATACCACGTTAAAATCTCCTAGTAGTATAACATTTTCATATTCATGGGTTTTGTTTAATTCTGTATGTATCTTGTCAAAATATTTCTATTATCCAGTGGAGCATAGATTAATGAGTATCCTGTTGCATTTGTCCTGTCTTTTATATTTCCAACTTCTTTTTGTGTCTTATTTATATCCTGAGTCATTTTTCCATCCTTTTGCCAATATTGTCCAATTCCCTTTTAAAATCTTTTCTTATCTCTGATCTGACTTCTTTAATTTCCTCCGGTATTTCATGATTTGATTCTTTGAGAGCTTCCTTCATTTCCATCCTGTTTTCTTTCACTTCCTGTCTTAGTCTGCACATTTCACTCAGTAACATCACTATGGGATCCTTCACCTTCACAGACTCTTCTATCAATCCTCTTCTTTGTGTGGAGGTTTGTGACACATTTTTTTAATTGTTGTAGTCATTTTCCTTTCTTTTCCTGCCTGTTTTGATAAATTTCATTAGTATTCAATAATTTGATATGATTCGAAATCACTAATATATTTGTTAATATAGATCTCTTTAAATTACCTTCCGACCTTCTTAATTGAAACTTCCCTTATTGGTCCAAGTTTTCTTTTATGTTGGTTAGAGGTACATAATCTGTTTGTGTCTTTGTTTGACTTAAGAAAAACAGGAGGAATACACAAATTTGAGAAGTTGTAGCAAGCTTTAGCATTTATTCCTTCAATTAAGTTATGTTGCTTTTACATTACATTACATTGCAAATTACCTTACAAATGCTTTAATCTAATACACTTTCTAACTTTTAATAGATAAAGGATAAGGAGAAATTGGATAAAGATCATAAAAAGAAGAGCAGTGGAAAAGAGAAGAAAAGAGAAAGAAAATCACTTTTAATTCCTCTACACATTTAACCAATCCAATTCTTAGCATTTAACATTTATTCTCAAAGTCATTTCTTACTTTTTCTCTATTCTTTTGTATATTCCGTATTTCCATCAACAATTCTGCTGGTTGTTTTTTATTAATAATAATAATAATTTTTATTTACAGCCCGCCTCTCTGCTAGGCAATCGAGGCGGGTTACAGCAGTTAAAACAAAACAATGTAAAAACATCCCCAACCCAAGATCCCACCTCCCGCCCCCTTAAAACAATATTAAACAAGAAAGGAATTGAAACAATACAGCAATCGATGAATAAAATCTAATAGAAGATATTGCACGCGGCTGGCCAAATCACTTAAATAAATAAATAAACGGGCAGATTCGTCTCCCTGAGCAGATGTTCCAGGAGATATTATTCAGGGAAGGCCTGCCGGAAGAGATCCATCTTCACTGCCTTCTTGAAGGTGGTTAGCGTGGAAATAAGACGAATCTCGTCCGGCAGGCCATTCCATAGCCTGGGGGCGGTAGCGGAAAAGGCCCTCTGGGAGGTCTGGGACAGCCTGGTCTTTATTGGCTGTAACAGATTCCTCCCAGAGGACCGAAAGGCGCGGGGGGATCATACGGGGAGAGGCGGTCCCTAAGATAAGATGGACCCAAGCCATGTAGGGCTTTAAAGGTTAAAACCAACACCTTGTACTGCGCCCGGAAACTAATTGGCAGCCAGTGGAGGGATTTAAGCACCGGTGTTATGTGCTCCCTCCTAGATGTCCCAGTGATTCGCCTGGCTGCCATATTTTGCACTAGTTGAAGTTTCCGGATTAGGCACAAGGGTAGCCCCATGTAGAGCGCGTTACAGAAATCCAAACGTGAGGTTACCAGCGCGTGTACCACTGTTTCCAAGTCCCTCATGTCCAGATAAGGGCGCAGTTGGCATATCAGCCGAAGCTGGTAACAAGCACTCCTGACCGCCGCATTCACCTGACAAGTCATGTGAAGCGACGAATCACGGAGCACCCCCAAACTGCGAACACAGTCCTTTGAGGAGAGTGTGACTCCATCCAGGACTGGAGACTGTATTCCCAGATCTGGTTTCGGGCCTGTCACAGTGAGTACCTCCATTTTGTCTGGATTCAACTTCAATCTGTTTTTCCTCATCCAATCCATTACCGCTCTTAGACAGTCATTAAGAGATGAGATGCCATCAGAAGTCTGAGTCGATGATCTGGTCATGGAGAAGTATATCTGAGTATCATCAGCGTACTGAAGACACCGCGCTCCATGCCTCCGAATGATCTCCCCCAGCGGTTTCATATAGATATTAAACAGCATCAGGGACAGAATGGCGCCCTGTGGGATGCCACAATTAAGCTCAATTTTAGATGAGCAACTGTCCCCGAGCCTCACCCTCTGGGATCTTCCCGAGAGGAAGGAACGGAACCACTGCAAAGCAGTGCCTCCGATTCCAAGCTCTCTCAGGCGATCCAAGAGGATGGTATGATCTATGGTGTCAAAAGCTGCGGAGAGATCCAAGAGCACCAACAGGGTCACACTACCCCTGTCGATACTCAAGCGGAGGTCATCGGTCAGAGCAACCATAGCAGTCTCCACCCCAAATCCTGTCCTAAAGCCGGTTTGAAATGGATCAAGATAATCGGTTTCATCCAAGACTGTCTGAATTTGGGAGGCGACGGCTCTCTCGATCACCTTGCTCAAAAAAGGCAGCAAGGAAACTGGTCGATAATTATTTCTGTCCAAGGGGTCTAGAGAGGGCTTCTTAAGGAGAGGCTTAACTGCTGCCTCCTTAAGGCATGATGGAATATAGCCCTCTCTGAAGGATGCATTGATCGTGTCTCAGAGGAACACTCTCAAAGAATCCCCCCCCCCGGACGACCAGCCAAGATGGACACGGATTGAGAGGGCAAGTCGTCTTCCTCATCCTTCCAAGCAGCTTGTCCACGTCATCGGTACTCACAGATTGAAATCGGTCCAGTAAAATGGCATCAACGGAGTTGCTGGATGCCTCATCCATGGGTTCTGCTTGAATATTGGCGTCCAAGTCGGCCCTTATCCGAGAGATTTTATCTGCGAAGTAGATATTAAATGCCTCACAGCAGGCTGTTGTTGGGTTAAGTAGGGGACTTGGTGCAGGAGGAACCTTAGCCAACTCCCCCACCACCCTAAACAACTCTGCCAGGCGAGACTCCGCAGATGCAATACGTGCAGTGCAGAGTGATCTCTGCGCTACACGTATAGCCTCTCTATAGGAGTCAAGATGACTCCTAAGGCGAGTTCTGTCGGACAAAAGCCGAGTCTTTCACCACTCGCGCTCCAGTCGTTGTCCAGCCTGCTTCATCCATCTAAGATCTTCAGAATACCAAGGTTTGCGGGTCGGAGCGGGTCGGAAAGGACGCTTGGGGGCGATTGTGTCGATAGCCCTGGTGAGATCAGTATTCCAAGTATTCACCAAGGCTTCGACAGAATCGTCGACGTTGCCTACCATTAAACCCTCCAAGGCTTTCTGGAAACCAATGGGTTCCATTAGTCTTCGAGGGCGGACCAATCTAATAGGTCCACCACCCCCAGGGGGATAAGCTACAGCCTTGAGTTCCACCCTGATCAGGAAATGATCCGTCCATGACGGGGGGAGGTTCCCTTGACCTCCACCCACGGATATTCCTGCTCCGTACTAAAGACTGCATCGAGGGTATGACCCGCACAATGTGTGGGTCCGTCGACCAATTGGGATAGGCCCATGATAGTCATGGTGTCCATGAACTCCTGAGCCGCGCCAGACAGATCTTGTAACCTGGTTTTGAGTGGAATGTTGAAGTCGCCCAGAACCAAAAGTCTGGGCGACTCCAACAGCAACTCTGAAACCAGGGCACTCAGCTCGGATAGGGAGTCTGTTAAGCAACGGGGTGGCCGGTAAACCAACAGAATCCCCAAACTATCCCTGGTCTTAAGGCTAAGGTACATGCACTCGATGTGTGTCATTTTCCGGATAGGTTTCCTGATCAAGGTCAAGGTGTTTCTATGGACCAAGGCTATACCTCCCCCTCGCCCACTTTCCCTTACCTGCTCAATAACTGAGTACCCAGCTGGGAGAGCCTGCGCCCATGACACAGAGCTGGCATCCCCCAGCCAGGTCTCAGTAAAGCATGCCAGGTCAGCCCTCTCATCCACTAACAGATCATGGATGATGTGGGTCTTGTTTCTGACCGACCTGGCATTGCAGAGGAGCAGGTTGAGGGTCAGTGGAATGGTAGGAACGTTCTCCAAAATATCCCGGGAAACAGAGCAAACTGAAGGAGGGATAGGTATCAAGCATCGATCCCTCCTTCTTTTGTAACATCTGTTTGCCCTGCTACCGCCATACCTACCCGTCCCCCGTATAACCGTAATTTCTGCCCCCAGGCTACAATCATCTCCAGTTTGTGGACGGGGAGAAGAATAGCTCGAAAAGCCATTCTCCTTTACATAAGGCTGCGACTGCATATTAAATCAGGAATAGGCAAGCCCTCCGCGCCCAGGTCTTTTTCTTGCGGCCTTTATAAGACCTGAAGAGTCGCAGCCACCGTGTGCAGCAGTGGAGGATGTTCCTGGAGAGGGTTTTATGCCCGCCGATACGCTCCATCGAAACACACAGTCTGTGGCCCCTCTGGTCACCCAAGTAGTGAAAAATTAAGGTCGATTAAGTGGAGGTACTAAAGTTAGCTCACAGTCCTGCCAGGCCACCCAGAGAGTAAGGGGGGGAACTGAAGGTCGCCCAGATGAAGAATGGGCTAAAAGCTGAAGGCCGCCCCCAACAATAGGGCTAAAGTGAGCCCAGAGTCCTTCTTGGCCCCCACAAGGCCGGGAGAGTTGCCGCCGCCGCCGCCGCGTGTGCTGGTGGAAGGTGTCCCGGGCGGGGTTTTAAACCCGCCATCGTCTCACCCAGTCCCGCGACAAGCGGCTCCTCCAGGCCGCCCAGATGGTAAGGAGGGGGGGTTGAAGGTCGCCCAGATGGAAGCGGGCTGAAGGCTGAAGGCCATCCCCAACAATAGGGCTAAAGTGAGCCCAGAGTCCTTCTTGGCCCCCACGAGGCCAGGAGAATCGCCGCCGCCACGTGTGCTGGTGGAAGGTGTCCCGGGCGGGGTTTTAAACCCGCCAGCGTCTCACCCAGTCCCGCGACAAGCGGCTCCTCCAGGCCGCCCAGATGGTAAGGAGGGGGGGTTGAAGGTCGCCCAGATGGAAGCGGGCTGAAGGCTGAAGGCCGCCCCCAACAATAGGGCTAAAGTGAGCCCAGAGTCCTTCTTGGCCCCCACGAGGCCGGGAGAGTCGCCGCCGCCGCGTGTGTTTTTTCTCCTCCTCTATTTTCCCTTTTCAAATCTTCAATAAATGGAATGTCTCTTTCTTTAATTAGTTGCTTTCTCCTCAGCTTTTTTTTTCCAAAATTTATTTATTTACAGCTACCTGGACTTTATTCTGTGTTTATTAAGTAATTGGTCTTATTTCTAAGATGACAGCTATGCCTTTAATTGCTTATAGTCCCTTTTAATGAATCATATCTCAGTCCACTCAAGGTAACATATTTCATTTCATTTAATATATCATGTCACAGTTCATTTAATTTTACTGGTATATCTCAGTTCATTAACAATATTTTCTCTTTCTCTCAATTTTTTCTGTAATTAGTAGTCGAGACACTTGAAGTTTTTTTTCAGTTCAATTCTTTAACTTAATTTTCACAATTTTGTATTAATTCATTTGTTTCTTATTTATTTCTATTTTATTGCATTTAATTTTTCTTACCAGTCTCTTATACTCTTTGCCAGTCTTCTTATAGTTCCTGTAGTTCTATTATCTTCCTTGGTCTCTGATTCTGTTTGTTTGGCAGCTTTTTTTGATTATTTTCTATTTTTTATCCACTGTGATCTATATTTCAAAATTTCAATATTCTGTCCTGTCTACTGTGGTTTCTTTTAGGAGCTGGGAACACCTATCGATAGCAATCTTTATTCCATGCTGCACTGGGGTTTTTCACTCCACTTTTCCCCTCGGCTTTCCCCAACTTATACCACCAACTCATGCCGCCAATCCTGTCTTTTTCTCTCCCCGTTTTGATCCACGTCTCTTCTCAGTCTCCATCTCAGTCTCTGTCTTCATCCTTCTTTGTAACCCAACAGTCACTTCCCTGTTGTTTACAGCTTGTCTTCTTTGTCTTTACTGCTTACTTTGTCTTTACTGTTTGTAGCTTCCTTATTTATGACTCGTTTTCCTTCTTTCCTTCTTTGCTACTTATGGCTTTGTTGCTTTGCAGCTTTATATGTCGTCTTTTCAATCAGCTTTCAATCAGCTTTCAAGTCTTTAGGGTTAGTGAATTCAGCTGAATCATTTTTACACCCCATCCGGGATCCTCCAAACATACAGTCTTAAGGGTTTATTCCAATGGATAAGTAAAATGAAGCTTTGCTCTACTCTTCCATTTTTTTCTTGTAGTTTTGGATTTTAGTATAGGCGATTTAATTCAAAGGTGATAACAACAAATGGGTGGCACAGACTTCTTTTGGGCCCACCGTTCCAGGCTTCCAAACAAGGGGATACCCCCCTATTCCAGCCTTCTAATGACGAGTGGAGCCCCCCCCCCCTCAGCCCTGCTATTTATCTCTTGTAGTAGAGATCTAAGGGATGGGTAGTTTTTGGTCCCATTCCTCCAAGTACCATTGTTGTTGAAGATGCAGTTTTTAGCAACGTAACACCGCATCTTCCCCAGTTCCTCATCAAAGATATAAAAGTGAATGAAAATTTAAGAGGGGTGAAAATTAAAAGATGGAGAAGTAATGACAGAAGATCCATTGGAAAACATAGAAATATTAATAAGTGCATTAGAGAGATTTTAATCGGCAACAGGTTACAAAATTAATAAAGACGAATAAATTATTATAACTAAAAATGTTCCAAAAGAGGAAGAAGAATTGATAGTAAAATCTGAAGGTATTAAAATAGGGGAAAAAGTTAAGTACTTGGGGATCCAAATTACTAAGAAAACCAATGAACTATTTCAAAACAATTATGGAATGAGATTTAAAAAGATTTGATAAATTGGAATAGGTTAAGTTTGTCTCTTATGGGAAGAATATCATCTATAAAAATGTCCATCTTACCCAAAGTTCTTTTCCTATTTCAATTGTTGCCTATTATAACATCAGAGAAGATCTTCAAAGATTGGCAGAGAGATATAGCTAAATTCATTTGAAGGGGAAAGAAACCCAGGACCAAGTTAAAATTATTGCAGGATTCCAGAGAAAGAGGGGGTCTGGGCCTTCCTAATCTTAAATTATATTTTGAAGCATGCTGCCTATTGTGGATACAGAAATAGATAACATTGAAGGATAATAGGTTGTTAGAAATTGAAGGATGTGGAGTGAGATATGGATGGCATCCATATCTGGCATATGACAAAGATAGACAAAATAAAAACTTTTCAAACCATTGTATTAGAAAAGCCCTAATTAAAGTTTGGAACCAAATATAAGAGGAGAATTATGCCAAAAATGGCTACCAGGATATCCCCTGATGAAGCTTTTTACAGAAAGGAAATGATCAGAGAAGAAAGTTGGATTAAATATACAAATATTCTTAAAAAACAAGGACCCAAACTAATTCTGAAAACTAAAGAGGAATTACAGGAAGAAGGATATTCTATAAATTGGTTTGCTCATAGACAATTGTACGAAAGATTTATAATGGATAAAAATTATATGGGTTTAAAAAAGAAGAAGAAAGAACAGAGTTGGAAAAGATATTAATTGATGAGAAAGAGAAAATAATTGGGAAGCTATATAGAATATTATTAAAATATGAGATGGAGTAAGAAACAGTTAAAGAACCAATGATTAAATGGGCCAAAAATATAGGCTATCCAATCCAAATGGAGCAATGGGAAAGAATATGGATAAATGGATATAAATATCCAGTCTCTCAGTGTCTACAGGAAAATTTATATAAGATGTTTTTCCAATAGTACTTATCGCTGGCAAAGATCACAAAAATTTATAAACTGAAAAACAATAAGTGTTGGAAATGCAAAAAAGAAATAGGATTTTTTTCCATTGTTGGTGGGGGTGTAAACAGGCAAGAAAATATTGGGAAATGATTAATAATATCTTAAATGAAATATTAGATTTGAAGCTATGTTTAAAACCATAATTTTATTTGTTGAAATAATGGATAAAATTTTGGAAAATAAACATCGGAAAGTTTTATTTCATTTGATTTCAGTAGCAAGGATATTGTTTGCCCAGAAGTAGAAAAATAGGAGGTTCCAACTAAAGAAGAGTGGCTTTATAAATTATATGATATATTGGAGATGGACAAATATTGCAATTATTAAGAGATAAACCAAAAGAGAAATTCTATAAGCAGTGGGGGGAAATAATAGAATTCTTGGAAAAAAGATGGGGAGTCTTGGCAACAATTACTATATAAAAACTAATAAAAGAAAATGTTCACTACAAAATAGGAAAGTATACAAAAGTCAATATAATCACATAGAGGACAATTATTGATGGGTAGGAAGTCTGTATGAATGGTAAGAATGAGGAGAATTGGAAGAATTGTAGATTTAAATATAGAATATTAAACTGAAATGATAGTGAAAGGAAAATAGAAGGTGTAGGATTAATGAAGAAAGTAAAAGTAAGTGCTGAGGGTATGAGGATGTGTGGAGAAGGTATGAGGGAAAGGAAGGTGTTGATAGGAAGGAAGGATGGTGATATGAGAGGTGAAAGATAGAAAGAAAGAGTGTAGGAGTAAAGAAGGTAAAGTAATGGTGTGATATTGGAGAAGGTGAAAGGTGGGAGAAAGGAATGGATAGAATAAAAATGGACAAGTAAAGGATTGGTATGTATTAATGCAAGATATTTGATTGTGTAGTCTCATTGCTTTTGTTATTGATTTTGACATGTATATCTTTTTAGACATTAATGTATATACAAAGTTTATAGATTTGGGGTTGAATGGTTTTTTATGTATTTGTTTATGTTTTGTGTTTTATGCTGTATGTCTTTTTAAGTAATAAACTTTATTTAAAAAAGAAATGATGGAAATAGATATTTTGACAGCTTGTCTGAATCAGAAGAATATGAATGTAATTAAGAAAGTATGGCTTCTGGTAAACAAATTTTGTAAGAACAGAGAATTAAACTATAGGTGGAGTAATAGGATGACAGGGAAATAAGATGAACTATGCATCACATGAATATCAAACTTTGTGACTACTGTAGATATATGGGTATATATCAAAAAAGAACAAGAGAACAATAAATTCTTTCTTTTTTGGGGGAGGGGACTTCCAGTGGTGAAGGTGAAGCGCCTGGTCGGGCTCATGTGAGGCAGGCATGAGTGACTGCAGAATTTAGCAGTAATTACCCTCTACAGAAAATCTTGGAAGGGTAATAAGATCCCCCCCGGTAAAGGGAATCCGGAGAGGCTCAGCTAAAGGCAATTTTCTGTGACTAGCACCCCAAAATAAAGAAGAAAAGAGAAGATTAAGCAGGTTTGGGGATCGCAGCAATTGCTGAGGAGGCTGCAGAGTGAGGTACTGCCACTAAAAATTGCTCCCTTCAGGGTTTAAGCAACACAACCACCGTTCCAATTATAGAGCGTAATAGGCTAAATTAATTTAAAATATTTATAATATAAGAAAACACTGGATGGTTCTCAAATTGGATGAACAATTCTATCAGACTTAAGAATTATCCTTTGAGACTACCAGACTGAAAGAGAATCTTGTGGAATCCAGTCACGAGGGGGTGGAGGAGACATACACCAAGGGTTTAAATTTCTAGACATAGTGGTGATATGAAATCAGAAGTCATTTGCCAACTCAAACAAAAAAGTACCTAAACAAACTATTTATTTGCCCAGTGAGAGAAGGGAGTTGTGGAAATAAAGGATCCCATAATGAGAAAACTAGAGGGGGGAAAAAAGACTTTGAGAGGCTTTGAGAGCCGTAAATTGAAGACAGGAGAAATTGAAAGTCCCTAGGATGTAATTAAGATGAATGTATCTGTTCCGTTGGAATGTAAATAAGAACAATCCTCCCTTTAGATCCAGCTCAATAGTTTTCTGAGAATTAAAAAAAATAGACTGTGCAAAAGATAAAAAAGAACTAAAATTACAAAGCGGATAAGGAAAAATCTTGAGACTGGAATATAAAAGTTTGACTCAAATAGAAAGGATATTGAAGCTCTGGAGGAGACATTCCTGGACTGGATGCTGGTGATATTTCCTTTCCTTTTCTTTCCTTTCCTTTTTTTTTTTTTTTTTTTTTTTTTTTGGTGGAGGTGCTGCAACTATAACAAATTAACGAAAGAACTGCACTGATTTAGAGAACACAGCTAACGATCTCAGCCGAGGTTTGTCAGTGGAGAAACCAGCACAACTGAGACCTACAAAGAAGCAGTCCTCTCAACCATCTGCCCATTTTGAGGACATGAAAGGAGATACCAAGGATGAAATCAGAGCCATAATGTGGCAGTCTTAGTGATACTATTTTTTTTCATTTTTATAGGTTTGTGGGACTTTTCCTGGAGGAACATTGAGCTCCTGCTACAGAAACCCATTGTGGAATTGGGAATATATGGAAAATATAGTATAGAGAAAAATAGAGATATAGAGATATAGAAGTCTGAATAAGCTGGGGAGCAGATCTGGGAACTGGGAAGCTGGGAAGAAAAAGGAAAAATAAATACTCTAGAGGAGAATTGAGGGGTTAATATGTAGGAGTTAGATACAAAATTAGAAGTTAGAAAAACTGATTTATATTATAGCTTGGTACTTTGTGGTATTGTTCTGTATAAATTTTCTTCTGTCTTTTGTTGTATTTAGTAACAGCTAGTACTGTGAAGGCCAGTTTCCTGAGGAGAAAAACTAAATCCAAATGACTTTCCCATAATTGAAAGTTTAAATTAGAGAGATTACAGGTGTCTGGCAGAATAATGAGAGGGACAGCTAACCAAAGGAAGAAGGCTATTAAAGTTGTAAAACTAAAACAAAAAGCAAACAGGAAAGAATGAAGAAATTTACATAAAGAGACAGAGGAAAAACTAAGGGGAAAAAATAGGTAGAAAATGGTTAAGCAACCCCTCCCCCCCCCCCATAATAGCAACAATAATAAAAGACAAGAAAAAAAGAGGGAGGGACAGACTTAAACTAAATTAAGTAAAGGAACTTAGAGGTAGGGAAAACACATAGATACAAATAAACAAACTAAACAAAATAAATTTAAAGAGAGATTTCTAGGCTTAAAGTTTAATAGATATAATATATTATATAGATAAAAACAATCCCTGGGGAAGAAAAAAAAAGAAGGAAGGGAAGGAAAAAAAGAAAAGAAAAGAGAGAGAGAGAGAAAGTGAAATATTGAAAATAAACAAATAAATAAATAATAACAGGGAAGCCCAACTTTTGGTCACAGTAAGATAAATTAGTGGCAGACATATATTTCTACTTACCTCTGATTTAAAAATTCAACAGAATTGCTGCTGGAAGGAGAAGTATAGCATAACTACCAAAAAGAAAAAACTCCTTGGATCAATAATCCAAATTTACAGATTCTAATATGGCAAACTTAGAAGAATGAGACAGATGATACTAGGAATAGAAATTAAAATACAGGAGATCAACATTTTATTAGTAGGAATATATGCCTCTCTTACAGGTCGGAGTAAGTTTTTTAAGAAATTAAAAAAATAAATTGCAAAACAAGTACTGGACAATTTAATGATTCTAGGTGACTGGAATGGGCTAATAGAGCCTAATATGGATAGGAATACCAGTAGTAAGAAAAATCAAGTGAAATTGCCAAATTCCTTTTTCAAAACTATGAAAAATTATAGCCTAGGAGATATATGGAGAATAAAGCATCCAAAAGAAAAATATACATTTTATTCGAACAGCCATAATTCATGGTCTAGGCTTGATATGATCCTTATTTCTAAAACACTAAACAAGAGAATTAAAAAAGCGGAAATACTTACTAAGACTATTTCAGACCATAATCCGGTAATATTAAATTTCACTAGCAAAAAAATTGAATACAATTGGAGACTTAAAGTAAGATTACTATTAGGAGACAATAAGGTTTTAGAAGCTAAAAAGGCCTTGAGAAATTTCTTTATTGAGAACCTAGATAAAGGGATAAAAATGGAAATAGTATGGGAGACGTTCAAGGCATTCATGAGAGGATTTTTTATTCAAAAGGAAAGAGAAAAAAGAAAGAGAAAGAATGAAAAAGAAAGATAACTTTTAGACAAAATAAGTAACAAGGAAAAAGAATTAAAAACTTACCCAAATGACCAAAAGATAAAACAAGAATTGAAACTGCTTCAAAAACAATTGGAAGTAGAGTTGTCAATAGAAATTGAAGAGAAATTAAAATTTGCTAGACAAAGATTTTTTTGAGCATGCAAACAAGCCTGGGAAATGGTTAGCTTATAAATTATGGAAAGAACAGGAAAAAAAACTGATTCTGAACATAAAAGGAAAAGAAGAGATTATAACTAACCAAAACAAAATTAAACATGTTTCTTAATTTCTATTCAGAATTGTTTGGGGGAGGGGGGAATGAAAAACAACAACAAAGGGAAGAAATGTTAAATTATTTAGAGAGGGGAAAAAATATCTCAAATTACAGATGAACAAAAATAAATAAATACTAGAGGCTCCAATTTCAATTATGGAGATAACTGAAGCCATCAAGAAAACAAAAATAGGGAAAGCACCAGGACCCAATGGATTCTCAGCCCCTTACTATAGAGCAGGGGTAGGCAACCTTTCCCCTTTAAGGGCCAAAGGACTTCAGCTCCCAGAAGCCTCAGCCATGTTGGCCAATAGTCCCATGTTGGCCAATAGCTCCTGGGATTCTGGGAGCTGAAGTCCCTAGGCCCTTAAAGGGGAAAGGTTGCCTACTCCTGCTATAGAGCATTGGAAGATCAGTTACTATTACCTTTACATAGCATCATATCAAATTTAGATATAAACACTAAACCCAAATATATTCTTTTGGGATAACATCAATCCCAAAAGAAGATAAAGATAATTTAGAAATTAAGAATTATAGACCAATTTCTCTTTTAAATTTAGATTATAAAATATTTATATCAATTTTGGTGGAAAGACTTATTATTATTATTATTATTATTATTATTATTTTGAAAGAATGGATTCAAGATGACCAGGCAGGATTCTTACCAGGGTGACAAACAGAAGATAACGTAAGAACAGTTTTAAATCTATTAGAATTTTACAAAAAACACAATGGGAAAAAATTAGCCATGATTTTTTTATATATATGCCGAAAAGACATTTGATAATGTTAATTGGGAATTTATGTTTGCTATATTTAGAAAAAATGGGGATTGGACCAAAATTTATAAAATGGATTAAGACAATTTCTAATGAACAGTCAGCAAGAATCATTATAAATGGAGAAAAGACCGAAGAATTTAAAATATCCAAAGGGACAAGACAAGGTTGCCCTTTATCACTCCTTCTTTTTTTTAATAGTGGTAGAAATCCTTTTAAGGAAAATTAAAAATGACACATGAATAAAAGAACCATAAATAAAAGGAAGAACCCATAAAATCAAAGCCTTTGCAGACGATATAGTGATATTTCTGGATGACCCAACCTAAAGTTTAGAAAGAATGAATCAGATTTTAACAGAATACGGAAAATGGTTGAGGTTTAGAAAAGACAGTGATAATAACTAAAAATATAGGAATAAAAGAAAAGGAAGTAATATAAAATATTACAAAATATAAAATCCAAAAAATGGTGAAATACCTGGGAATAAATGTGACCAAAAAGATTTCAAATCTATTCAGTAATAATTATAAAAGAATCTGGAACAAAATAAAAAAAAACAATTTTTAAAAAATGGAATAATCTAAACCTTTCATTATTGAGTAAAATAGCAGTAATAAAAAGACAATATTACCTACAATGTTATACTACTTCCAAAACATTCCAATAATAACTAGTGAAATACCCTTCAGAGATTGGAACAAAAAATTATCAAAATTCATTTGGAATTGAAGAAGGCCTAGAATAAGGTGGAAAATCATGTATGACATTAAACTTCAAATTGTATTTCCAAGCAAGCTGTCTAAACTGGTTATTAGACTGGATTAAACTTCAGAACATAAAACTATTAGATCTTGAAGGCTTCAATGCTCGATTTGCACATCTATGGTATGAAAAAGATAAGATACATAAAGAATTTAAAGACCATTTTATAAGGAAACCCCTCCTACAAAGCTGGTTACAATACAGAAACAAAATATACTCTAAAATGTCTTTGTGGGTATCTCCACATGAAGCATTTATGAAAAGAGAGACAATGAAGGATAAAGGATGGGCATGTTATGAAGATTTAATAGTAAATAAAGAGAACAAATGGAAATTAAAATCAAGAGAGGAACTCACAAGAAGGAATACATTGCAACTGGTTTCCATATAGACAATTAACTAAAAGGTTTTAAAAGGACCAAAAAACAATAGGTTTTGAAAGATCAAAAAATGATTTTGATAAGATACTGCTTCTAATAATAGAAAAATACTAGCCAAAATTTACCAAATTTTACTGAATTTGGAGATGGAGCAAGAGTTGATAAAACTCCAGATGATTACTTGTGCACAAAATATAGGCAACAATATCCAATTAGAAGATGGGGGGGGGGGAAACTGGTCAAAATATTTAAAATTTTCTAATAGTAACATATTAAAAGAAAATTATTATAAAATTTATTTGAGGTGGTATCTAACTCCAGAAAAATTTGCAAAAATTACTAAAAAAAAATCATCCGGAATGTGTTGGAGATGTAAATTAACTAAAGTGAAACTATACCACATGTGGTGGGAATGCAAATCTTTTGGGAAAAATACATCAAATAATAATGAAATCACTTAAAATTAACCTCCCCATGAAACCAGAGATATATTTGTTAAATATCTTAACCAGCTTAGACAAAGCAATGGAATCTAAAAATTGAAAAATACTACTCAACATCATTACAGCCGCAAAACTCATCATAGTCAAGAACTGGAAATCAACCTCAGAACTAGCTGTTGAAGACTGGCTAATAAAATTGTATGAATTGTACGAAATCAACATTCTTACACAGACTGTAAATGGAAAATCGATAAGAGAAAGAAAGAAGGACTGGAATAGAATTAGTATCCTCTGGGTAAACACAAGAGGAAATTAATCACCACAAATTTAAAATATAGAAGAGATGTGAAAAAGCTGACAATATATGTAGATATTTGTACAGAGAATATATGTAACAGAGAATTTAGGGGAATATTAGTTAAATAAACATAGAAAATAATAATAATAATAACAACCCAAAGGCAGTTGGAGTAAGGATGGTTGAATCAGAAAGAAATTAAGAGAAGAAGATAAAGCCAATAACAGTGAGTTATATTCAGTGGGGAAGTACGAATATTATTTCTAAGTTATATATATGTTATTTGTTATAAGTATATTGTAAAATATAAAGATCTATGATACAGAAAGAATGAGAAGAAGAGAACAAAAGAAGAAAGAAGATATAGAAAAAGAAAGATGAAGATCTAGAAATAATTTTTTTTCTCATCTTCTAAATAAAAACATTTTTGTTTTTTGTTTTTTAATGTATTACGTGTTTTCAAGGTATTGTTATATATGTAGGGTATGATTTGTTTTGATGATTTGTCTGTTTGTCTTAATAAAATATATTTTAAAAGAAGAACAATAAATTCAAACAGATATGATTAGGAAAAAAGGATGACACTGCAAGAGACATTGAGGAAGTAGAGTTTTAGGGGTAGTGTTTTATGTAGTTAAGCAAATTCTAATGTACATTACCAGAAAGATATGTACATGTTTGAAGAAAAAATAAAGTATATAAAAAGGGGGAAAGTGTGCGACTGAGAAACTGAAAGACTCACAGAAAATTATTTTTTTTAAAAATTACAATTGAGGTTATAGAAACAATTAAAATGAAGAAAGGGAAAACTCCAGTTCCAGATGTCCTGCCAGCTGAATGCTATAAAAAAATCTAGAATTTACAAGACCCTTATATTTAATTATGAAAGATATTCTCCACAATAATAAAATTTCCACATGTGACCAAAGTTTACCTGGTAACACTGCAAAGCTCTAGGTCTCTAATTGCTTACTAAACCTTTTTAATGCATATAACAATGCAATAGTAGGAGCCAGCAAATCCTGCCAAACTAAATATATACCTTTTTTGATCAAGTCACTAGTTTGGTAGATTGTGGAAATGCTGTGGATACCATTTATCTTGATTTCAGGAAAACATTTGATAAAGTTCCTCATGACATTTTGATTAGCAAACTGATTAAATATATAAGAAATGGAAACATCATCAGATTGCTGTCAAAAATTGTGGACTATGATTTTGATAGTTTAGTAATTGGAAAACTGTGCTCAAATAGTTTTTTGTGGGTTTTACGGGCTGTGTGGCCATGTTCTAGAAGAGTTTTTTTCTGACGTTTCGCCAGCATCTGTGGCTGGCATCTTCAGAGAAACTATTTGTGCTCAAATAGTTGTCATCAGTGCTATGTTTCAAATTGGATGGAGATTTCAAGTTAACATCTTGGGAAACAGGAGTAGAATTCAAAGGGGCCTTGATAAACTAAAAAACTGGATTGAAATTAATAAAATGAAATTCAACAGTGACAATTTAAAAAATTATATATTTTTTCCATGAAAACCAAATGCACATGTATAGGATGGGGTCAACACTACTACAGCTGAAAAAGACCTTGGGATTATTGTTGTTTACAAGTTGAACATGAATCACCAGTGTGATGTTGCATCAAAGACGACAAATGCTATCTTAGCCTGCATTGACAGAAGTACAGTTTCTAAACTGAGGAAGTAATAGTTCCACTATATTCTGTGCTAGTTGGGTGTCATCTGGAGTACTCCATTCAGATCTGGGCATCTAATTTTTAAAAGGTTATAGACAAGTTGCAGTGGGTTCAAGAGAAGGGCAACAAGCATGATAAGTGGTATGGAAAACAAAATTTATGAGGAAAGCAAAAAACTTATCAGAGGTTCTGTTATTTAGCAAAATGTGAGATTAAAAAGGCTGAGACAAGAAAGAGTAGAGAGAACATTGAAGGAAATTATCAATGACTTGGATGAAAGAATAGGGGAAATACTTATTAAATTTGCAGATGACACCAAATTAAGAGGATTAGCTATTACTCCAGAGGACAGGATGAAAATTCAAAATGACCTTAATTGATTAGAAAACTGGACCAAAGCTAACAAAATGAATTTCAACACGGAGAAATGTAAGGTACTGCACTTAGGGCAAAAAAATGAAATGCATAGATATAAAATGGGAGACACCTGGCTTAATGAGACTACATGTGAAAGGGATCTAGGAGTCCGAGTAGACAACAAGTAGAACATGAGTCAACAGTGTGATACCACAGCTAAAAAGGGTAATGCAATTTTAGGCTGCATTAATAGAGATATAGTATTTAGTTCAAGGGAAGTAATAGTGCCACTCTATTCTGCTTTGGTCAGGCCCACCTGGAATCCTGTGTCCAGTTCTGGGCACCACAATTCAAAAAGGATGTTGAGAAACTGGAGCGTGTCCAGGCGTGGGTGACTAAAATGGTGAAGGATCTGAAACTATGCCCTATGAGGAACAACTTAAGGAACTGGGTATGTTTAGCTGGAGAAGAGACAGTTAAGAGGGGATATGATAGCTCTCTTTAAATATTTGAAGGGATGTCATATTGAGGAGGGTGCTAGCTTGTTTTTTGCTGCTCCAAAAAACCATACCTGGAACAATGGATGTAAGCTACAGGAAAAGAGATTCCACCTCAACATTAGGAGGCACTTCCTGACAGTAAGGGCTGTTCAACAGTGGAACACTCTCCCTCGGAGAGTGGTGGAGTCTCCTTCTTTGTAGGTTTTTAAACAGAGGCTGGATGGCCATCTATCAGGTATGCTTTGATTGGCAGTTTCTGCATGGCAGGAGGTTGGACTACATGGCCCTTGTGGTCTCTTCCAACTCTATAATTCCACGATTCTAAAAGTAAAGAGTTAGAACTATTACAATGCCCAAAAAGCAAAAAGGCAAAGGAGGAACTTGAGAAAATTATTATTATTATTATTATTATTATCCCACCTCTCTGTAAAATACAACTGGGGTGGCTTACATAATAAAACAAACATTCCCCTCCCCCAATAGCCCACCCACCCTAAAATACAAGTAAACCATCAAAGTTTAAAAACAAACTAAAGAAAAACTGTAATAAAATACAATAAATAATAGATAAATTAAAATAACTATAGTGTAGAAATCAGTGTCTGGCATAACTATTTTTGGTGGCTGGTTATCTACACAGGAAAGGCCTACCAGAAGAGGTCTGTCTTAACAGCTTTTTTAAAGCTGTTTAAGATGGTCAAGTGCTAGATCTCATCTGGCAGGCAGTTCCACAGTCTGGAAGTGATAGCTGAAAAGGTCCTCTAGGCAGTTGCAGATAACCAAGTTTTTATAGGTAGCAATAAATTCTTCCCAGAGTACCTTAGAGCTTAAAGAAATTTTTCACAAGATCTAACAGAAGCTAAAATTTTAAAAAATTGCTAAATGCTTTTATAAAGGGAAGATAGATAAACAAGAAATAAGAAAATACTTGAATAAAAAATTCCAGTGATAACTGGGGAACAAAGGAAAATATTGAATAGACCGATAACATCAATGGACATATGGGAAGCTTTTAAAAAGGGAAAGAATGGAAAAGCACCAGGCCCAGATGGTTTAACAATGTTGTATCATGCAGGAAAGTTTAAATGAACCATTAAAGGAAGTTATGAACGAAGTTAAAGAGGGAAATTTAAGACCAACCTGGGAGGAGGCAAATATTACACTAATTATAAAAGAGGATAAAGATCAGACCCTACCAGAGAGTTAAAGGCCTATATCATTATTAAACATGGACTACAAACTTAGGGGGGTTGCAGACTGCCAGAAATAGTGCAAATTGAGTCCACTTTTAGGGTTAGGGTTAGTGCTAGGAAATCATGGGAATTGTTTTTTTTTCCTGAGACATTGAGCCTTCTCTATCAGAGAGCTCTGGTGCCACAATAAAATACAGTTCCCATGATTCCCTAACCCCAACCCTAAAAGTAGACTCAATTTGCACTATTTCTGGCAGTCTGCAACCCCCCTTAATCTATTTGCAATATTGGCAAACAGATTGAAAATAGTCTTGAATGATTGGATTGAGGAAGATCAGAGCAGCTTCCTCCCAAACAGTCAGTTGAAAGAAAACATTAGGCATGTATTGGATTTAACAGAACATTTTGAAGTTCATAATGAGAGGGAGGTTGCTTTGATCTTCATCGATCTAGAAAAGGCTTTTGATAACGTTCACTGGGATATGATGTGGGAGATATTGGGAAAAATGAACTTAGGTAAAATATTTTTTTAAATGGATTAAAGCAATATATACAATAAAAAGCAAGAATAATTATGGGGGGCGGGGCCTGAACAATGGCCGGGTAAGAGCTGCCTTGGCTTTCGGAGTGCTCGGAAATAGACAATTGCAGTAAAAAAAACCTCCCAAAGAGAGAAATGTGGACTCTTTGAGATGAATCCATAACAAGAAGATACAAGGAACATAAAAGGTAAAAAAAAAATCATTATTATCTCAAGAGCAGACTTAAAATAACTTACTTTCGTTTTGTGTGGGACGGAGAATCACGGAGGAAGCCTGTCTGCCATTAAAAAAGACAAATGAGAGACAAACGAGGCAGCTAGAGGCTGTTAGAAATGAACTTTGAGATAAGGAATTTAGCTTTGTAACTGCCTTAAAGTGGAATGGAATTAACCCACAAATCATAATTGGTCAGAAGCTTGAACGAGAGGAGATAAAAGACGATAAAAGCACTGTCTACTGTTAATTGCTTAAAAGGGAGGAACTGGGAGGTGAATAAAACGGAGTAAATATTAAATACGTGTACATGTCAAAAAGACCAAAAATATTAGGGGGAAAGCTTTGGAAGAGAGGTTTAAGACAAACTTAGAAAGATAAACCTTCAGATAGAGCATTCGGGTCTCTAGATTGGAACAGACTGAACAAACAGAAATGTTAAGAAGCCCCCCTAAAAAAATGGCTGCTCCTGCAAGTTCACTCCCAGACAAGCAGGAAGAAGGAAAGGGGAAAGATAAAAAACAACAAGAAAGTACAGATCCAGGAACAGGAGTAAAAGCAGGAATGATGGATTGTGAACAAATGAGGAGTATGATTACAGAAATTATGAAGCAGGAGAATGAAACGAGACATAAAGAGATGAATGATTTTTTGGAAAGACAGAAAAATGAAATATTACAAGCAAGAGAAGCGGAGAAGCAAACCTTTTTAACAACAATACGAAATGAAAGAGAGGCTATGACAAAGCAATTTCAACTACAAATGCAACTTGAAAGGAAAAGTTCAGATGAAAAGTTTATGGAAATACAAAGAAATATAAAACAAATACAAGAGGATGTGCAAACATTAAAATCTGATAACAAGGAAAGCAAGATCATACAAGGGAGACAACAAAGAGAAATTGAAACCAATAGAGTCAATGGACAAAAAACTTATATATCTGCAGGATTATCAAAGAAGAACCAATTTTGTTATCAAGAATATGCCAGAGTCGGAGAAAAGAGATAGAAAATATGATTTGCAATCAAAAATTTTGAAATGGTTACAAGAAATTCTCCATCTTTAAATTGGACTGAATCAGACTTTGAAAGAATTCACCGCATTGGACCAGTGACGAATAAGATGACACCACAAGATGTAATAGTAATAGTAATTAACTACAACAAAAAGGAAGGACTGATGAATATGGTGAGGAAGAATCCGGAAAAATTAAAATTTGAAGATGTCAGTGTAGAAATTTACAACGACTATTGTTTTCAAACAAAAATGTGGAGAAGAGCAATGAAACCATGTACTACTGTGTTGAGGAGAGCGGGAATTTATTACACTTGGGGACATCCTATATTCCTGAAATTTCAAAAAGCAGGAAAAAGATATAGGATCGATTCAGTAGAACAAGGAATACAATTGTTGAAAGATCTCAGGATATATAAAGAAGAAGAAGGAACAACTGGAAAGTCTAAAAAATCTAAAGGAAGTGGAGCTGTTGTCCAGGTTGGAATACCTGGAGGAGAAGAATTATTGGGAGCATGTGGAGGACGTGAACTTCCATAGACGAAAAGAGAAATTACTGCAATCAAGCACAAAGTTAAATTTATTGTTTTTATGAGCACTCGGGGGGTGGGCGGTTTCTTTGGGCCTTGGGATGTCTTCGTCACCCCTCTCCACAGGGGTAGCTTTGGCGACCGGGGCTAGAGCAATGTGCTCTAGCAAGAAAAAGTGGAGAGGTAAATGGGACTTGGGGAGGGAAGGGAGGGGAAATAGAGGGAGGAGGGAAGGGATAGGGTTTGCACAAAATGGAGCCATTAGAGAAAGAAATAAATGGTATTATGGTAGATAAATTGAAAATTTCAACTTTAAATACCAAAGGTCTTGGATCAGTGATTAAAAGAAGAAGGATTGAAGCTTCAGTACGAAGAGATTCGGCAGATATTATTTTTATTCAAGAAACACACCAACGGAAAGAGGGGGAAAATGAACTGAAACTGAATTGGACAAAGAACTATGAGAAAGCATTTGGAAATTCAAAATCAAAAGGGGTAGCAATAATAATTGCAAAAAAATGTAATTTTGTAATAAATAAAGTAATAAAAGATGATGAAGGAAGATATATAATAATACAGGGAGAACTAGGGGAAGATAATTATATACTTGTGAATGTATATGCACCAAATGAAAAACAAGAAGAGTTTTATGAAAGAGTGTTAAAGAAAGTGGAAAGAATACAAAAGCAATACGTAATTATAGCAGGAGACTTTAATGTGCAAATGGATAAGATTAAAGATAAATCTAACCCCTCAGTAAAGGATAAACATAGAAATATAACAAACTTAAATAAAATAATGAATAAAAGGGAATTTAAAGATGTCTGGAGACTAGTAAAAGGGGATGAAAAGAAATATACATATTATTCTGCTGTACATGAAACATATACTAGAATAGATTACATTTTTGTCTCAAAAAATATGATAACTAAAGTTTTAGACAGTGAAATACTAAGTATAAAAGTAAGTGACCATGCCTTGGTGAGTGCAGAATTTATTATTAAGAAAGATTATGAACAAATAAAGAGGTGGAGGTTAAATACTAAGATATTGAATTATAAAGACATAGTAAACAAAATTGAAAAGGAATGGCAAGAAACATGGGATATAAACAATAAAGAAGTGACAAAAGGATTGTTGTGGGACACGATGAAGGCAGTAACAAGAGGAATATGTATGAAAGAAGCATATAACCTTCGAAAAAGACAGGAAGAAAGGGAAAAAAATTAGAAACAGATATAGAACAATTAGAGTATAAATATATAGCTAATAGAAATAAACAGATTTATGTAGGATTGAGGGCAAAAAGGGAGGAATTGCAAAAGATAGAGATAGATGAAGTACAGGAAAATTTGATTTATTTAAGAACGGAATATTTTGAATATAGCAATAAAAATTCAAAAATGTTGGCCAGGGCCACACAGAAAAAGAAAATGGAAAGTATGATAAATATAGTGAAGGATAGATCTGGGATGATGTGTAGAATGATGAAAGAAAAAATAAAATTTTTTGAAGAATTTTATAAAGAATTATATCAAGCAGGAAAAAATCCAATAGATAAAATAGAAAATTATGTAGAAGAAAATTGGGGACAAACAATAATGGAAGAAGATAAAGAACTATTGGGAAAACCCCATTGAAAAGGAAGAGATAATGGAAGTAATTAGAAAATTAAATAATGGCAAAAGTCCAGGAATGGATGGTTTGGGACCTGAATATTATAAAGTGTTTGAAAAAATATTAATTCCAAAGTTGTTAGAATTATATAATGGAATATTACAAGGAGAGAAAATTCCTTTATCATAGGCTCAATCATTAGTAATATTAATACCAAAAGTAGATAAAGATCCAACTGATCCAGGGTCGTATAGACCTATATCATTAATAAATCAGGATGCAAAGATATTAACAGCAATAATAGCAAACAGAATGAATAAATGTGTGTATAAATATATAGGAAAAGATCAATGTGGTTTTGTGAAGGGAAGACAAATGTCTAATTTAGTAGGAAGAGTTTTGAGTAAAATACATGTAATTGGGAGGGAAAAATTAAAAGCAGGAATTTTAGCATTAGATATATTTAAAGCATTTGACTATGTGGAATGGCCAACATTAAAAATAATTATGAAAAAGTTTGGAATGGGAGAAAAAATGAGGGGACTAATAGATCAATTATATTGTGATAACTCAATAAAAGTAATAGCTAATGATGGAATTACAAAGGAAATAAAAGTAACGAGAGGTACAAGGCAAGGATGCCCGTTGTCACCAATATTATTTGCAATGGTTATAGAAATGTTAGCGAATGTTATAAGGAAGGATAGTAGTTTGGAAGGAATAGGATTGGAAAAAAAACATAAAATTAGCTTATTTACTATTACACTATTAACTATTAAAGACTTAAAGGATAAAATAGGAGAAATTAAGGAACATTTGAATTTATTTGGTGAGATAACAGGACTTCAAATTAATTGGAATAAAACAGAAATGATGCTATTTATTTATACAAAAAAGGAAGAATCAGAGCTTATGAAGCAAAAAGAGTTAGGGATAAGAATAAAAAGTAATATAAAATATTTAGGAATTAATATAACAAAAGATTTAAAAGAAATGGAAGAGAAAAATGTCTTAATATTACGGAGAGAAGTTGAAAAAAAATAGTAGAATATAAGAAAATTCGATTATCATGGTTTGGAAGAATAGCGTTAGTTAAAATGAAAATTTTACCAAAATTAAATTTCCTATTTAGAATGATACCATTAAAAATATCAGAAGTAGAATTAAGTAAATGGCAACAGTTACTAAACGTATATTGTAATGGAGGGAAAAAAAGTAGATTAAATAAACAATTTTGGTATGAGTCTCAGAAAAAAGGAGGCCTCCCTAATATAAAAGGATATTATGAAGCTAACCACTTAAGATATGTAATAGAAGGAATGCTGGATGTACCGGATTTAGATTGGTTAGAAATGGGGGGAAAAGAGATAGATATGAAAATAGAGAAAATCTTTTTTAAAGAAATTAGTAGGAAAGAAATTAAAGAAATTGGAAATCCATTTATGGAAAATATATTAGAAATTTGGAATAAATATAAAAAAAGATTAATGAATGAAAATTCAATAATAACACCAATAATAATGGAAAAATCTTTCCCAAAAAACTTAAAAGATTTGTTAGATAAAGAATTAAAGGAAAGGAAAATAGATAAAATAGAAAATTGGATAGAATTAAAGATAGGAAAAGAAAATATAAAAGAAAAATTTAGGGGGATAAACATGTCTTGGTTACATTTTATGCAAATAGAACAATGGTTTAAGAATTGGAAGAAAAAAATATAGAAAAAGGAAAATATACACAATTTGAACAAATAGTTCAGAAAGGAAAAGGAATGGAGGAAAATGAAAATATGAAAGGCATAACTAGCAAAATTTATAAAATATTAATGGATAATAAAAGGGAAAAATTAGATCAAATAATTTTAAAAGAAATATGGGAAGATGAATTGAAATGTAAAATTTCTGATAATGAATGGAATAAGATTTGGGAACAAAAACATATATATACAAAATCCCCTAAATATCCCCTCCGTGCACCCCACCCCCGGAGCCATTTCCATCTTTATACTCCATCCAAAATCTTAACTCCTCCCGTGGAGGCAGGTTCAATAAATTGAAATTGAAATTTTTTCCATATTTCCATATTTCCATATTTCATCAAAATCATTTCTTTTCAATAATCCTTATGTAGGATTGTAATCCTTATGTAGGATTGTAAGATGTAAAAGTATATAAAAGTATATAAAAATGTATGGAAAGTTGATTAATTTGCTTTATGTTTATGCTTTATGTTTGTAAAATTAAAAAAAAAATAAAATAATAAAATGTTTTTTTAAAAAAGCGAGAATAATTATAAACAGAGAAAGATATAAAACAATAAACATTCAAAAGTGAACACGTCAGGGTTATATATCTCCGTTAATATTTATAATCATTATTTTGGAAATACTACTGAGAGATATAAGGCAAAATCAGAATATAAGAGGGATCAAGATAAAAGGAGAGGAATATAATAATAAATAATATAATATATAATATATAATATATAATATGAATATAAAACATGAGCCTATGCTGATGTGATTTCTTTAAGTGACCCACTGAACAATGTACGTTATTTATTACTGGACTTAGACATTTTTGGAAAAAGTAACAGAAAATGAACAGAAAGAAAACAAAAATTCTAATAAAAATGTAAAAAAATCTTTAAAAAATAAAAAATCTAATTAAAAAAAGAAAACAAAAATTCTAATAAAAATAATGAAAAGGAGTAAAAGCTAAGTGAATAGTCAGGATTCATTCTGAGTAAAAAAGTTAAGTAATTAGGGGTAATACTAACAAATAAAAATTCTGATCTTTTTATTAACAATTACAAAAAAAAGTGATAACAAATAAAAGAAAATTCACAGTGGCAGAGAGAATTAAAAATCTCCTTCTTAGATAGAATTGCCACAATAAAAATGAGTGTATTCCCTAATATGCTGTTTCTATTTCTTTTTTCCTTTTTTAATTTTTTAAATTAATTTTTAAAAAAGAAATTAACATGACAAATGTAGATCAACAGCACAAAAAACATTGACAATGCTTACATAGAACATAGGGTATGAGTTATGTTATCCTGATCTTGAAATACAATGTAAATTTCCCCGCAATTATTTGTTCTATTGGATTAATCCTATCTAAATGGAACCATAGGTTGATAGAATATGACTTCTTTCCTCATTAATTTGATTTACATAAAAAATAAATTTATATAGGAAATAAATGGGAATCATGTTACCTCAAAAGTGTTATTATCTTTTTCTTCTTTTGCTCATCTTACTTGCCATGTTAGTCTTTCTAATAGTGCTAAATTCCAAACCTTTTTATACCATAGGTCTAAGCTGGGTACTATAGGGTTCTTCCAATTGTTGGCAATAACCTGTCTGGCTGTTAATAACAGAAAGGAAAGCAAATCTTTATGTATTATTTCCTTATTCACACCTCTTAATAAATTTAGTAGTGTCAGTCCTGGATGGAGGGTGACATGGCATTCCAGTATCTGATTAATTTCTGCCAGTATATCCTGCCAGAATCCTTGTATCACTGGACAATCCCACCAAGTATGAAGATAGGACCCCACCAAACCACAATTTCTCCAGCATAATGGAGAATTATTATTAAATATATATGCCATTTTTACTGGAGTAAGATACCATCGATATAACATTTTAAGCATACTTTATTATAGGTTGATATTGATTTCATTAGACATGATGACCAGATTTTCTGCCATTCTCTATCATATAGCCTAGCTCCTGTTCCCATATCAATTTTAATCCTATGGCACTATTCAGTGATATATTTAGAAGTTGCCTATATAAAATTGATGTTATACCCTTGATACGAGTATTATATTTCACTACTAGACTTTCAAAGCAGTAAGTTTTCTAGTTGCTTGTTTTAATACTTCTTTGAGGCTAAAAAATGTGGGACTTGGTATATTTGCCACCATAAATTAGGCTTATTTGGTATTTTTTCTTTAATATGTTGATCTGTAATTTGGATTCCATTTGGATAAAAACCAAGCAATCTATATAGGTCATTGTTCTTCCAGTGAGCAAATTGTGCAAATTTATCTGAGTGATAAAACAAAGGATGGTTCAAAATGGTGATTAGAGGTAAAATGGATGGATTCAAGTATTTACTCCATTGGTGCTATGTTTGAATGGTAGCCCTGAAGAAGGGGTTTCTTAAGCCATTTAAGCTATATGTTTCAAACACTCCCAGTATCAATTCCTACTAAATATTTTAAAAGATGGCGAGAAATATTTAATAGGTTTATATTTAATAACAAGAGGCCAAGTATAACAAAAAGTTTGATTTATAGATCATGTGGTGGAGGATTAGGTGTACCAGATAAATATATAAATAGTGTGCCGCATTTCAGTTATGTCAAATGCTCTCTCTGCTAACTATGGAATCTGAAAACCATGGGTTGAAATTGAATTATCAGAGAGCTTTCCTCTAATATATATTTTTGTTGCAAAACAAAGATACAAATTTTAATGATTTAAAATGCTGTTTCTATTTCAATCCTCTCCATAATTAAGAATAAGGTGGTGTTTAAAGAATGGTAGGAAGTTATTAGTGAATTTATCGGGGATAAAAAAGACCAAGGATCAAGCTAAAATATATGCAGGATGATAAAAAGAGAGGAGGCTTATCTCTACTGGAGCTGAGGATTTATTATGAAGCATGCTGTCTTATTTGGGTTATTTAGATGACTTTACAAAACAAAAGATTGTTAAAACTGGAAGGGACAAACCTAAGATATGGGTGGTACACTTACATGTTCTAATAAAGACAAAGTAAATAAGGACTTTTTAAACCATTACATTAGAATCACATTGTTTGAAGTCTGGAAGAAGTACAAAAGACATATCTATCAAAAATTCCAGTTTGGACCTCCCCTCATGAGGCATTATTTAGATCAGATCCTAGAGGGAAAGAAACTTGGACCAAATATAAAGATATTGTAATTAAGCAAGATGACATATTTAAAATCTACAGATGATTTTAAAAAGAAAGAAATAACCAATAATTAGTTTAAATATATGCAATTGAGGGAGAGGTTCAAGATGGATAATCTAGAAGAATGATTGGAAGATATAAATTTGGAATTAGCCAATATTATATTAGCTAACAAAAAGGCATTGTTGTCCAGATTATATAAATATCTGTTGGAGTTATACACAGAAGATGAAGCAGTAAAGGAAAATATGGTAAAATGGCCATGAAATATAGATTATAATTTGGATATGGAGCAATGGGTGGCTAGATCTAAGATGGATGAGTCTGGAAAAACCCTACAGGTCGGGGATGTCTCATTTGAAGGGGACATGGTTAGCATCTGGGCGAGACACTCCAAGTGTGACCAGCTGGGTTGAGGGCTGGTCATCCAATTTCACAGCCTGGAGGGAAATGAGCTATTTCCCTGTAAGAACATTACCTACTTTCTTGGGCAGGTGGCCTCATGGGTCTGGCCCACGTACACAAGCCCCCCTCTAATGCAGTTCCAGCTGATAGCAGTCCTGATTTCAGCTCTGAGGTACCTGGGACTCCCAGATAAATATGCAGGTCATTCATTTAGAATAGGTGTAGCAACAGCAGGTGCAGCATATGATCTCCCCAAGAAAAGTATCATGAGATTAGGTTAGGTCATTTTTGTTATTAACCACCCTCAAGTCAATTTCAAGTCATGATGTTGATGAGATGATGAGACACTTGTGGATGAGACACTTTGAAGACTCCCTATCATCCACTGTTCTTCTAAGCCAGGGGTAGGCAACCTTTCCCCTTTAAGGGCCGAGGGACTTCAGCTCCCAGAAGCCTCAGTCATGTTGGCCAATAATCCCATGTTGGCCAATAGCTCCTGGGATTCTGGGAGCTGAAGTCCCTCAGCCCTTAAAGGGGAAAGGTTGCCTACCTCTGTTCTAAGTTCTTGCATATTCATACTCATGACCTCCTTAATTGAATCCATCCATCTAGCATGTGGTCTTCCTTTCTTTCTACTTCCCTCCACCTTTCCTAGCATTATTATCTTTTCTGATGATTCATGCCTTCTCATGATGTGGCCAAAGTATGACGGCTTCAGTTTAGTCATCTTTGTCTCCAGGGAAAATTGAGGCTTGACCTGTTCTTGGATGCATTTATTTGTTCTTTTTGTTGTCCACGGTATCCTTAGCACTCTTATAAGATAAAGTGATACAAGTTGAAAGGATGCGCATATGCAAGGTATAATAATAATAATAATAATAATAATAATAATAATAATAATAATAATAATTTATTTATATCCCGCCCCTCTGCCAGGCAATCGGGGCGGCGTACAACATTACAAAACTTAAAAACAATACATCAAATTAAATCCCGTCCCTCCTTCACCCACCCGCCCATCCCCCCAAACATACAAGCAAACTAAATAACAGTAATTAAAAATACAATTTAACAGCATAATTTTCTTGTCAGCATGGTGCCGACAAAGATGTTCTGGGCAGCCCTATATAGCCTCCAGCGTCTGCGGGGGTGGAGCGGAGGAGGGGCAGCTCAGGCTGCGCAGGTGTTCTCCTAGGGCTGGTCCTCCGGAGTTGGTAACTGGTCCTCCGCAGCCTGGAGGACGCTGCTGCTTGCCACCTGGTGCTGGCGAAGGTGTTCTGGGCAGCCCTATATAGCCTCCAGCATCTGCGGGGGTGGAGCGGAGGAGGGGCAGCTCAGGCTGCACAGGTGTTCTCCCAGGGCTGGTCCTCCGGAGCTGGTAACTGGTCCTCCGCAGCCTGGAGGACGCTGCTGCTCGCCACCTGGTGCTGGCGAAGGTGTTCTGGGCAGCCCTATATAGCCTCCAGCATCTGCGGGGGTGGAGCGGAGGAGGGGCAGCTCAGGCTGCACAGGTGTTCTCCCAGGGCTGGTCCTCCGGAGTCAGAGCTGGGTTTGGATACTTGCTGAGACCTTCTCTGTGCAGTTACAGAGTGTCAACAGCAAGGTCTCAGGGGCATAGTGGTCTGGAGAGACACGTGGCAGTGGAATATATGAAAGAATTATGCTAGGAGAGGTTGGTTGGTTGTAGTCCAGAATTCTATAATTTCCTGAATAAGGGGTATTTTGAGACACTTGACCTCAGATGTGTGCACTGGAGTTACGGCTGGAGAAGATGTACTGGGCACCAATAACTAGTCTAGACTGTTGGGGGGCTTAGTTCTTACAGTGGCATTCCTGAGGTTGGTGTCATCTGGTGTAGGGGGGGGGTAAACTCCTTTGCCCTCAGGGCCTTCAGGGTGTAGCGTAGCTGCAGCCATGCCAGTCCCTGAGGAATGCACTGTCCTTGAGGCCTTTAGGGTCCGGTGTGGTCATAGTTGCACCATGCCCTGAAGGAAGCCCCCCTGAAAGGCCTCCAGGGTCTGGCATGGTTGCAGCCATGCCAGATCCTGAGGGAAGCCCCCCTCCCGAAGCATTAACAGCCTGGTGTGGCTACAGATGCACCAAACCCTGAGGGAAGCCCCCCCAGAAAGGCCTTCGGGGTCCAGCATGGCTGGAGATGAAGGTACTGCCCCCCCCCCCAGCAGCAGCTGCTACTAAGAGAATGGTGCTTCAACATCCGGAGGGCCCTTTTAGGATCTGGTGCAGCTGCCACAGGCACCCACTGGATTGGCAGGATCTGGGGGCAGCTTCTCCTTTCCCCCTTTTGTGGCAGTTGGTAAGGGTCCTGGACCTGGAACATCTATTGCCAGTCTCCCAGGCATAGGTAGTTTTAATAGACCTGGCGTGTGTAGAAAGGAATTGATCTTGCCCATGTTGAGAATCATTAACAAAGCAAAAGGTGGCAATGTTTCAGACCAGCACCCACTTAAGAAAGACAGAGAAGCATGAAGTTCATCAACCTTGCCCCAAAGGTAACATCTCCTATAATGCATTATTTAGCAGCTGCAGGGCCACATACTGGAAGAGATATAACTTTGTCTTGGGGGTATTCAGTGTATCCCAATATTTTCATTAGTAATTTTGACACACCTAGTTTTGGCATCATTGATGCCATCATCAACTCTTTCAGAAATGGATGCTGGTTACAAGATTTTGATTAGGCAAAGATGTTCCAGCTAACATTCTGGGTCTTTGGTCAGACAATAAAAAGTGGTTTTATGTAAAGCATTCCAATGTTACCAAGGGTAGATAATGGTATGGAAATACCATGTATACAGATGGTACACATTTGAGAGCATATTGCTGGTCTTTGAGCTCACCATTTGTATCTATATGGATAGCTAATTTCTGGGAGACAGTGCCCCTAGAACCTAGGAAATTGTACTTTGTTTCCCAAGATTTCCTTGCAAGCTGTCCTCTCAAATTGTATTCTGGCTTATACTAGTCATTTCTCCATGAATTACTAGTTAGTTCAATTCATTAACATGTTTGAAATATCAACAATGATTGTCTTGAGTTATCTGATTTTATCACAGATATGTTAATGCAATTTAATATATTTGAAAGAAAACACAGACAGACATTAATGTGCTCAGTGATTAAATTATATTATTATATTTTGAGTATGTACCACTAGGAACTGACAGTTTAGAAAGAACATAATCTCTCACTTTGTTTAAAAATAACGATTACAGAACACATTTTTCAGCCCATTGTAAGCAAATATTTGACACTTCATAGTAGAAACAAAAAACTTTTTACACCCCCCCAACAGAATTTTATACTACTGAGGTCCTTTAAAGTGATGATGTTCAAAAGGTATTAAATAAAGATAAGATATATGAAAACAAAATCAGAGTTTTAAAAACAAATTTCATGGCATGTCTAAGTAGCCAAAATAAAATGATCTCACCTAGTTCTATGGGACTAATGGGTCCAAATCTGGGCTTTTTCATTGCCTAAGGGCTTTAATCCAGAGGTGGGGATTTATTCTGGTTTTGAACAGATAATCTAGATATTTGCTTGTGCGTGTGGACTATACTCCTTAGCGGTGTCATTTTGGACTGGGGGGAGTAGAATCATGGAATCATAGAATCATAGAGTTGGAAGAGATTACAAGGGCCACCCAGTCCAACCCCCTGCCATGCAGGAACTCCCAATCAAAGCATCCCCGACAGATGGCCATCCAGCCTCTGATTAAAGACCTGCAAGGAAGGAGACTCCACTACTCTCCGAGGGAGTGTCTTCCACTGTCGAACCACCCTTACTGTCAGGAAGTTCCCCCTAAAAAAAGCAGCATTGGCCTTTTTAGCTGCTGCATCGCACTGTTGACTCATGTTCAACTTGTGGTCCACCTGGATTCCTAGATCCCTTTCACACGTAGTCTCATTCAGCCAGGTGTCCCCCATCGTATATCTGTGCTTTTCGTTTTTCCTCCGTAAGTGCAGTACCTTACATTTCTCCGTGTTGAATTTCGTTTTGTTAGCTTTGGCCCAGCTTTCTAGTCTGTTCAAGTCATTTTGAATTTTGATCCTGTCCTCTGGGGTATTAGCTACTCCTCCTAATTTTGTGTCATCTGCAAATTTGATAACTGTGCCCCCAATATCGTCATCCAAGTCATTAATAAAGATATTGAATAGCACTGGGCCGAAGACAGAGCCCTGTGGCATCCCACTGGTCACTTCTTTCCAGGTTGAAAAGGAGCCATTGTTGAGCACCCTTTGGGTTCAGCCAGTCAAACAATTACAAATCCATGTAACAGTTACTTTGTCTAGCCCACATTTTACCAGCTTGTTTGCAAGAATGGCATGGGGAACCTTGTCAAAGGCCTTACTGAAATCAAGATATACTATATCCACAGCATTCCCTTCATCTACCAAGCTGGTAATTTTATCCCCCCCAAAAAACGATCAGATTTGTCTGGCATGACCTGTTTCTCTGAAACCCATGTTGACTTTTTGTGATTATGAAATTACCTTCCAGATGTTCACAGACTCTCTGTTTAATGATCTGCTCCAGAATCTTTCTGGGTATTGATGTCAGACTAACTGGATGATAATTGTTGGGATCCTCTTTTTTCCCTTTTTGTAGATGGAGACAACATTGCCCTCCTCCAGTCCACTGGGACTTCTCCTGTTTTCCAGGAGTTCTCAAAGATTATTGACAATGGTTCCGATATTACGTTTGCCAGTTCTTTTAATACCCTTGGATGTAATTCATCTGGTCCCGGAGATGATATTCATTTAGATTAACCAGGTATTCCTGTACTATCTCTTTACTTATTCTGTGCTGAAATTCTCCTATTCTGTCCTCTGCTCTATTATGCTCAGGTTGAGCACCCTTTGCCTTTTCTGAGAAGACTGAAGCAAAGAAGGTGTTCAGTAATTCTGACTTTTCTCTGTCCCTGTTAACTTTTTGCCATCTTCTCCACACAGTGGCCCCACCATTTCCTTCTTCTTCCTTTTGCTGCTGACATACCCAAAAAAGCCCTTTTTATTGTTCTTAACCTCTCTAGCAAGCCTGATTTCATTCTGCGCTTTAGCTTTTCTGACTTTACCCCTACACGTGCTAGCTATTTGTTTGAATTCCTCTTTGGTGATTTCCCCATTTTTCCATTTCTTATACATGTTCTGTTTAAAACTTAGTTCAGTTGCAAGTTCCTTAGTCCTGGTTTCTTGAGACACCTCCCATTTTTCCTCCTCGGTTAAATGGTTTGAAATTGTGCCTTCGGTATCTCCCTTCTGAGAAACTCCCATCCATCTTTTAGTATTCTCTTTTAGTATTCCTGTTCATGGGCTCATCCCCAGTATTTCTCTAAGTTTAGTAAAATCAGCTTTCTTAAAGTCTAGAATGTGTGTCTGACTATGCCTGGCTTCTCCTTTCCACTGTATAATAAACTCCAGGAAGACATGATCACTCCCGCCTATGGATCCAATCACTTGCACCCCATTAACTAAGTCTTCCCTGTTAGTTAGTATCAGTTCCAAAATAGCTGACTCCCTCGTTACCTCTTTCACCTTTTGGACAACGAAATTGTCTTCGAGGCAAGTGAGGAATTTGCTAGACCTTGAGGATTTTGCTGAGTTTGACTTCCAGCAAATATCAGGATAGTTGAAGTCACCCATCACTATTATATTTCTCCTTTCTGTGTAGTCATCTGTTCTAGAAAGGCATCATCCAATTCTTCTGCCTGAGTCGGGGGTCTGTAGTAGACTCCCACACTAACATCCCTGTTGTTTCCCTCCCCTTTAATTTTTATCCAGATGCTCTCCACCTGGCTTCCAGGATTGATGTCCTGGATTTCTTCACTGGTGTAAATATCCCTGACATATAATGCTATTCCTCCTCCTTTCCTGTTTGGCCTGTTTCTCTTGAAAAGGTTATACTCCTGTATTTCTACTTTCCTGTTATGAGACTCATCCCACCAGGTTTCAGTGATGCCTATTATATCATATTTGCTTTGTTGTGCTAGGAGTTCAAGTTCATCTTGCTTATTTCCCATGCTCTGTGCATTAGTGTAGAGACATCTAAGACCATATGTCCCCCTTACTAGCTGCCTGTGCCCTTTTTGTGCCTCCCACTGTTTGGTCCCTGTACTGTTTGCCTTGTTTCCTCTATGACAGTTTGACTATTTTTTCCAGTCCTTTTGTCTTCTAGGACACTGTCTCCCTTCCCCACATAACTCAGTTTAAAGCCCTCCTGATCAAATTCTTGAGACTGTTGGCAAAAATGTTTCTTCCAACTGGAGTGAGATGCAGCCCATCCCTTGCCAGGAGTCCGCCCTCATGGAACTACAGCCCATGATCTAAGAATCCAAATAGTTCTTGATGACACCATCTGCGGAGCCAATTGTTGACATCTGCTATTTTCCTCTCTCTTCCTGGACCATGCCCTTCAACTGGCAGAAGAGACAAGATGACAATCTGTGCCTCCATTTCTCTCAGCTTCTTACCTAGAGCCTCGTAATCACTTTTGATGTTCTGAAGGCTATGTCTTGCTGTGTCATTCGTTCCCACACGGACCAAAAGTAAGGGGTATTGGTCAGTAGGCTTGACCAGTCTTGTCAGCCTCTCTGTCACATCTTGGATCTTTGCCCCAGGGAGACAACACACCTCCCGAGACATCTTGTCAGGCCGACAAATCACTGTTTCTGTCCCCCTCAGCAAAGAGTCCCCCACCACGACCACACACTTCCTCCGAGGCTTAGCAGCAACTGTTCCCTGTGGGGGAACTCCCAGGGTCCCCCTGCTCTGTCCCTGAAATCTCTCCATGCTGCTCTTCCTCATCCTCCTTGATAAGGGAAAGAGCTTGAAATCGATTCTGTAGCTGTAAGCTCCCAGAACAATCCCTGGTCTCCCTACTTCTGCATGTGACAATCCTCCAGCTGTCTCCCTCCTGTGTATGTGATATGACCTTCTCTTCCCCAGCAACTTCCTCTGTGTCCAAGACCATTCGTTCCATTCTGTCTAGGAAAGCCTCTTGCTCCCCAATATGCTGAAGTGTAGCTACCCACGCCTCCAGCTGCTGTACTTTTTCCTCCAAGAGGGCTACCAACTTGCACTTGGAGCATGTGTAATTCCCCACATCTGTAGGTAAGAAGAGAAACATCCCACAGGTATTGCAGGTGATGGCAGCAGTTCCATCAGTGTCCATACTAAGTCTTAATTAGTACCTGAAAGAGGACTACGGCTTTCTTCCTCAAAGAAAATCCCTCGCTAACACCAGTGTTAAAGTCTGCTGATGACCAGAACTTTTCACCTTCTCCTTTCCTGGCAGAAACTGCCTGGAAAGCCTCCTTCTCTTTCTCCTTTCTTTCAGAAACTGGCCTGGAAAGCCTCCTCCTCCTTCCCCTGTCCTGGCCGAAACTTACCTGAAACTGGCCTCTGGGAGCAGCTGTATAGAGTTAACTGGCTAGCTCCAACCCCTATTGACTCGAAAATGGGACTCAACAAAGCCCCACCCACTCAGCAACAGTCACCCTCTCCCCAAGTGTTTTTAAAAAGAATTTAAAAAACTCACTCACTCAAAATGGCTGCCTGGAAACTGCTTTCTTCCTCTTTCCTAGCAGGAACTGGCCTAGAAAGCCTCCTTCACCTTCTCCTTTCCTGGCAGAAACTGCCTGGAAAGCCTCCTTCTCTTTCTCCTTTCTTTCAGAAACTGGCCTGGAAAGCCTCATCCTCCTTCCCACTTATACAACCATTTTGGTTGAACTACTACTTCTGAGTAGTTCAGAAATATATGCATTTGGATGTATGGGGTGAAGGAGAATTTTTTTAGGGCAATGTACCCTATACACAGAAGGTCACTAAACTAGTAGCACAAAAGACTAACCAGGACAGTCTGGTACTGATTATATATTGCTCATGTAACTTTTAGTAAATAATGCAAATGTTTTTTTACTGTTCTTCTAAATTGAGTATATCTCTGCTAATTGAGTTAACTTATGTATCAAAGATAGCAATAACCTTTTTATGTTTTTATATAGGCGGATGATAATGCCAATTTAAACAAAATATTCTATTATTCCATCTTCATTCAGCAATATTACTTTCAAAGCAACCACAATGTGAGGCATACCATCCCTGAAACATAATCCCCGATTATTCCTTTGACGGTATTTTGTTTTTATATATCAGGGATGACATGCCTCACATTGTGGTTGCTTTGAGATTACTACTGCTGTATGATTATTTTCTAGTTTGGAATAACCATACATATTGTTTAAATTGTATATAAAATAGTAAAAATGTTATTGTTAATTTTGATACATTATGAGGTAACTCAATTAGTAGTTAATATATGAAGTTTAGAAAAGCAGTAAATATTTGTATTATGTACTAAAAATTACATGAGTAATAGGTAATCAGTACCAGACTTTCCTTGTTAGTCTTTTGTGGGAGGGGGAGAAAACAAGAGTGGCCATGGTCATGAGTTTAAAAGGGAGAACTGTGTGTGGACGGTTCTCCTGAACTTGTCTCAGTGTGTGTGGCGACTATGTAGACAAGCTCATGGGTACTGTGGGTTAAAGTAGCCCAAAAGTAATCTAGCTTCCAGTCAGTGTAGACTGACAAGCAATGGATGACCGATTGAATCAACCAAAATGGTTGTATTATATACGAGAAGAATGTTGCTATTATATAGTGTAACAAAAACAACAATTTATAATGTACTTTTATATATAAATCTCAAATATGTACTACTACCACGTGAAGCAGAATTAAGTTGTCTGTGTTGAAACCAGTGAGAGCTAAATGAGGCCATTTTGCATTCCAATGCAGCTTAATATAGCCTGCTTATATGCCAAAAATGCACGAGGAAGCAGCAGAGTTATGTGTTAGCCCCACCCCCATGCATAAAGACTTTTCAGTCCTTCCATTCAATGCACAAAGGACTGAATCTGAAGCCAGCAGAGTTGAAGCCTGTTCCTTCCTCCTCGTTTTCTAACAACACAGGGAGACACATATTTGAACAGTGCTTATCTGATGGGGCGTAGGGGCTGAGAAAATCCTTCCCCCCCCCCTTCCCAGGGAGAGAAATGATAGTGGAAATTGTTTGAATCAAAGTAGTGATTCAGACCTGGGGAATATTAAAAATGGTTTCAGGTATCCATACATTTAGGCAGTCATGTTCGAAAATGGAAGGAGGAGGACTAAGAAGGGCCTTCTATGCAACTCAACAAACATCCTTTTTGCTTTCAATAGTGATGGATAGCCCAAACAACCTTCTTTCTTGAAGGTGTCTTTTCACTAGTGCTGAGGATAATAGCAAACAGACATGGTCATAACTTACACATTTTGTGAGTCACCGCAGTGAAATAACCACTACTATTTTTCCTGCACTCAGCTTGTATAAATAATATTGAGTGAGCATGCACTATGCACCTCATCACACTGTACTCTTGTTCTGTTTTAACTAGTATTGCCGATTAGGGTATGTACATGACAAGTGATGACAGTACATTTTTATTTGGAGTAAATAAAAAGAGTGATCTCCTCCACAAGCTAGGTTTCTAATTGCTGGAGTTGTAGAAAAAAAAACTAAGATTGAAGCTGCATTTGTGAATGTTTTTACTTTTACAGGAGCCTGCAATATGTTATAAAATTATTTCATACAATGTACTTATTTGGACCTATACAATCTAAGAAAATAATTCAGTTCTGCATTTTAATGAAATCTTTCTATTTTATATTGGTTTAATGTTGTATGTAATCTTTTCATTTATATGTTTCACGTTATTGTATGCCTTGATGGGTCTATTGACCATAAATAATAATAAAGTTACTGTGGCTCATGGGAGTAGTCTCTATAGCTTCTTTCTTTAATAGTGAACTACTTCATGACAAGTGTCAGTAATATGCTAGTAATTTGAGATATAGCAGTCCTTAAACCAAAGCACTAACAAGGCGGGTTCTTGCTCAAGTTATGGAAATCCTTTGGAATGTAGGTACTTTTTTTCTTAATTTTTGTTCTCCAGAGCTGTCCAGATATAAGAAATGATGACAAGGTAAACAAGTACATATTAACCAAGAATTTTATTTAAAGTACAAGTTAAATTACATATCCTTCCTGCAGCTTTTGAAACTTTTACACATCTATTCATTTGTAGTATTTTTGGAGAAGCAATTTGCTTCAGTTGTTAGCTGAAGTGCTCAGTGTCTAAAAAATATGTGCAGATGGGTATATAAATTAACTTCTTGAATTTAATGATTGACTAGCTTTAAAAGCATTTTGTTAGGGCAAAGGCCTAGACCTGACCTACTACAGACTAAATTTGAACATGTTCATACCATCTAGAAAAGCATGGCCATGCCTGCATGTCAGACCATTAAAAGTGGTGCTGAAATTGTTTCTGGCACTACCTGGCTACTCTAGTTGTGCCTCCTCGAAGCATCTGGGCTGGGAAAGAAAATAGGCAAGAACTGTGATCACAGAATCATAGAGTTGGAAGATATCACAAGGGCCATCCAGTCCTACCCCCTACTATGCAGGAATACACAATTAAAACACCCCCAACCAATGGTCATCCAGCCTGTATTCAAAAACGTCCAAAAATGGAGAGTCCACCATGCTCTGAGGCAGTGCATTCTGCTATCAAAAAGCTCTTACTGCCAGGAAGTTCTTCCTAATGTTTAAGTGGAATCTCTTTTCCTGTAGCTTGAATCCATTGTTCCGTGTCCTAATCTCTGGAGCAGCAGAAAACAATTTGCTCCTTCTTCCATATGACAGATATCCTTTCAAACATTTAAATATGGCTGTCATGACATGTCTTAACCTTCTCTTCACCAGGCTAAACATAACTAGATCCCTAAACTGCCCCTCACAGGGCATGGTTTTCAGACCTTTCACCATTGTGCTCACCCTCCTCTGGACATGTCCCAGTTTAACCACACCCTTCTTGAATTATGGTGCCCAGAACTGTACACAGTATTCCAGGTGAGATCTGATTACTTCCTTTGATATATACTCCTATTGATGCAGCCTACAATCACATTGACCTTTTTTAGCTGCCACATCACACTGTTGACTCGTGTTCAACTTGTGCTCCCACTAAGACTCATAGCTCACTTTTGTATGCACTGCTGTCAAGCCAAGTGGCACTCATCCTATATTTGTGCATTTTATTTTTACTGCCTATACATAGCATTTTGCTCTGTTGAAATTCATTTTGTTAGTTCTAGCTTTCTAACCTGTTATGGTCATTTTGAATTCTGATCTTGTCCTCTGGGGTATTTGTTACCCCTCCTAATTTGGTGTCATCGGCAAATTTGATAAACATGCCCCCTATTCTATCATCCAGGTCACCGATAAATATGTTGAATAGCAGTGGGCCCAGGACAGAACGCTGTGGCACCCCACTGGTCATTTCTCTCCAAGATGAAGAGGAGCCATTGCTGAACACCTTTTGGGTTCAGCTGATCAACTAATTACAAATCCATCTAAGAGTAGCCTTTTCTAACACACATTTTATTAGGTTGTTTGCAAGAATATTGTGGGGGACCTTGTCAAAGGCCTTACTGAAATCAAGAATGCTACATCTACAGCATTTTCATCTACGAAGCTTGTAATTCCATCAAAAAACAAGATTAGTTTGGTATAGAAACTAACTGAGAAACCCATGTTGACTTCTAGAGATCACAACATTCATTTTTAAGTGCGTACAGACTGTCTGTTTAATGATCTGCTCTAGAATCTTTCCTGGTATTGACATCAGGCTGATTGGGTGGTAATTATTTAGGTCCTCTCCCCCCCCCCCCCTTTTGTAGATGGGGACAACATTTGCAGTCCTTCTGTCTGCTGAAATCTCGTGTTCTCCAGGAATTCTCAAAGATTATTGCCAGTAGTTCTGAAATTATTTCTACCATTTCTGCCCTTCAGTGTAGTTCATTTGGCCATGGAGACTTGAATTCTTTTAGAGTCGTCAGGTATTCTTGTACTATCTCTTTACCTGTTCTGTGCTACATCTCCCCTACTGAACCATCTGCTCCATTTTCTCCAGGTTGAGCTCTGTTCTATTTTTCAGAGAAGACTAATGCAAAGAAGATGTTGAGTATTTTTGGCCTTTTCTCTGTCCCGTTAGCATTTAGCTATCTTCAGCATACAGCCCCTACCATTTCCTTGTTCTTCCTTCTGCTATGGACAGGGAAAAAAAGCCTTTTTATTAGTTTTAACCTCTAACAAGCTTGAGCTCTTTCTGTGCTTTAGCTTTTCTGACTTTCTCCCTACAAGAGCTGGCTATTTGTTTGAATTCTTCTTTGGTGACCCCTTCCCATCTTTCAATTTCTTTTACATGTCCCTTTAAAATTTTATATCAGCTGAAAGTTCTTTACACATCCAACCAATTTCTTTAGGGACATCCCATTTTTCCTCCTAACTGCAAATATTTGAAACTGTGCCTTTAATATTTTATTCTTAAGAAACTCCTTTCTCTTTAAGTATTCCTGAACAAGGATCACCCCCAGTATTTTCCTAAGTTTATTGAATAGCAATAGCAATAGCAAATACATTTCTATACCACTTGTCAGGTATTCACTTAAGCACTCCCTAAGCGGTTTACAATGTGTACGCTAATTGCCCCCAACAATCTGGGTACTCATTTTAGCAACCTCGGAAGAATGCAAGCCTGAGTCAAGCTTGAACCCTTTGGCTGGGATTGAACTCGCAACCTTATGGTTTGCAAGTGAGTGGCTACAGTACAGGCATTTAACCACTGCACCACCAGGGCTCAGAAATCAGCTTTCTTAAAGTCTAGAATGTGTGTCTGTCTATGCTTGGCTTCCACTTTCTGCTGTATAACAAACTCCAGAAGAACATGGTCACTTAAGAATCTCACCACTTTCACCCACTAATTAGGCCATCACTAGGATCTGATCAGATCTAAAAATGCTGATACCCTTGTTGTCACTTCCACCTTGTGGACAATAATTTTTTTTCAAGGCAAGTGAGGAATTAGTTGGATATTACATTCTTGGAAGAGTTTGTCTTCCAAAAAAATATCCATTGACAATCTTCTATTATTAGTACACTTCTCCCTTCTGAATGTTTGGTCATTTGTTACAGGAAGGCATCATCCAAGTCCTCAGTGTGTAGTAGACCAGCACAGTGATGTCTTTGTTGTTAGTCTCCCCCTTAATTGTCTCAACCTTGCTTCCAGGATTTAAGTCATCAATCTCTTAACAGGTATCAACATTCCTGCCAGAAAAATACTCCTCCCTTCTTGTTTGGTCTTCAGTTTTCAGTGATGCCTATTATATCCTACTTGTTTTGCTATGCTAAAAGGCCTAATTGAAAACTAATGGGATGAGTCTCATGATTGTTCATCTTGTTTATTTCCCATGCTCAGTGCATTAATGTAGAGACATCTAAGACCATGGGCCATCTACATTTTAGTTTTTTTCTTCCCAATGTTGGGTTCTTGTACTATTTGCCATGAACTTGATGCAAAGCAAAAGCAAAGCAGCTTCATTTATATACCGCTTCATATCACGCTATGGGATGTCTAAGCAGTTTACAACTGTGAGCTGATTGCCCCCCAACAAGCTGGGTACTCATTTTAGCGACCTCGGAAGGATGCAGGCCTGAGTCAAGCCTCAGCCCTGGCTGGTATTGAACTCGCAACCTTGTGGAGTGAGTGGCTGCAATACAGGCATTTAACCACTGCGCCACCAGGGCTGAACTTCTGCACACAAGAATAATGTTTCTCTTCCCCACATTACTCAGTTTAAAGCCCCCAATAAGATTTTTCACACTCTTAGCAAAAATGTTCCTGCCAACTGCTGTGAGGTGCAACTCATCCCTTGCCCTATGTTAATCTTCCGGAAACCACACACCATGTGTCCAAGAAGTCAAATCATTCCCAGTGGCACATCTGTGAAGCCAGTTGTTCACCTCTATTATTCTTCTCTCCCTTCCTGGGACATGCCCTTCCAATGGTTGAATAGACCAGATGACATCCTGTGCATCCAAGTCCTTCAGTTTACAACCCAGAACCTTATAATCCCTTATAATATTCTGAAGGTTAGGCCTTGCAGTGTCAAGAAGGTTTAATAGTCAGTGGGATTGATTAGTCTTGTCAGCCTCTCTGCTGCATCACGGATTCTTACCCCAAGGAGACAGTACAACTCACGAGACATCTTGTCAAGCCCGCAAACCAATGCTTCTGTACCCCTCAGCAGGGAGTCCTCTACCACCACCACACGCCTATTAGGATGGCAGATTAGGGCCTCTGCAGACGGGCCCTTTGCGGCGTGTTGGAGGCAGGGTAGGGGAGGGATGGCCGCATGCTGGCCGCCCCAACCTCTTCCCAAAGACGTTCTGATGCCACATGCATGGTGTGTGGCATCAGGACATCCTCCCGGTGTAGCGTCATGCGCTATGCCGGAAGAGGCAGAGAATAGCCACACGGCGGCTCTTCGGGTGGTGTTTTGCCACCTCTAATAGGAGCAGCATTTTGCTGCTCTTTTAAGAGGTGGCAAATGGAAGAATCGGGGCTGCCATGTGTGCTAGCAGCGGCCCCGATCTTCTGCTTCCTGGGGCGGCCAAGGGCCGCCCGTCTGCTTCTCCCTGAAATCCCATGTGCTGAACCTCCCATGATCTTATGTATATTCTGTGAGGGCTGACATAGCTGCTTTTCTTGCTGTTCCTTATAATCTCTGACAAGGAAGAGGGCATCAAATTGATTTTGGATGATCTTCTACTTCTATGTGTCACATTTATCCAAATGTCTACATCCTTTGTATGGGAACTAATCTCCTCTTCAGAGACCTCTCCTGTGTGTTCTTCATCCAGGACATCCAGGACAGACAGACAAGTTCTGCTCCACTCCATCCAAGAAAACCTCATGCTCCATAATATGCTGAAGTGTGGAGAAACAAGCTTCAAGTTGTTGGACCTTCTCTTCCCAAAGGCCAACCAACTTGCACTTGTTGAATGTAAAGTTATTCACATGCTTTGGTAAGAAGACAAACATACCAGATCTATTGCAGCAGCACCCTCACTATTCATTTTCTGTAGTCTTAAATAGGCACTGAAACAGAATTCACAGTCTCCTTCTTCAAACTCCTCTGTTAAACACTCACACAAACTGCCTATTGGCCTTGCCTGTTAGAACTCCTGTTCAGTTCTTACAATATGATTGTGTGTGCTGCAAGGCCCTCAGAGACTGAGATCAAAAGATTGGTGCAGCAGTTATATATGGGTTGCTAGCTCAGGGAGCTCAGTGACCCAGCAGAAACCCACCCTTTAGACCATGTGATCAGGGAGAGTGCACAGCACAAAACAAACAAAATCCCTCACACAAGCCTTTAAAAAACAGTCAAAGAGTCAAAGATGAGCCCCGCTCCAAACACAGTTCACCTTCTGCTCTCTCCTCAGAGACTGAGCTGAAAAGACTGGGACTGCAGTTATATAGTGCTACTGGCTGCTAGCTCTGCCCCCAAGGGCTGTGGGAGACAAATGCTGTATTTGACTGGAGGGCAAACCTATCGTGCATTAAGTGTCCAGATTTTCTTATTTAAACCTAAAATCAAAGCTAAGAGGTTAATTAGGTTATTTTTACCATATTTTTATCCCGAGCATTATTATAATCAAGTATAAGTAGTTTGTATGGGAACAATTTGTGAACCAGAAGATGGAAAGTTATAGTGGTAGTAAATTCTGCCACTAAATTCTGGACACCTAATGCATAATAGGTTTGCCCTCCAGCTGTTAGCTGGTGACAGCTGAAGTGCAAGTGGGATGACTCCCATAAATTCATAAGTATCTCCTGGACACTTAATTGCATGAGATCTTGGGAATGAATAAATGAAATCAAACTTTAAATGAATGAAAATGACAATTTTTCAAGTCACTTTTATGACATCATGAGACAATTTCTCAAGATGCATAAGGCCAACTCAGATGAGTCACTGGAGATCCATGCCTACATCTTCCATGCATTAATTTCTTTTTAATAACCCGCAGAGAAGAATCAGGACTTTAAAACTTCCCCATCATTATTTCCCTGAATTCTACTATACCCCCTCCAATGCCTACCATATTGCTTTTTGTTCCATTAGGAGAAGTATGGATGCACCCATATGTTTACCCTACTGCAGGGGTAGGCAACCTTTCCCCTTTAAGGGCCGAGGGACTTCAGCTCCCAGAATCCCAGGAGCTATTGGCCAACATGGGACTATTGGCCAACATGGCTGAGGCTTCTGGGAGCTGAAGTCCCTCGGCCCTTAAAGGGGAAAGGTTGCCTACCCCTGCCCTACTGGGACAAATAGTATGTTATCTTACATTATATATATATATTGAACAAAAAGAGCAGATATATTTTAGAAATGTCTAAGAACAACACTGGCACATTTTCCGGTATTATGTTCTTGATCTAATTCAAGTGCCCTGGACATCCAGTCATGGATCAGCAATGTCTGGCTTTGTTTGAATCAATATTGTTTTGTTTTTAAACTGAAGTGCTTTTGGTAGGTGGTGTAGAAGGGGAATGTTGCTAAACTGAGCTCTGAGGTAGTACATATACATATATACAGGTATAGTGGGTAAAAAATTGAGTGTGTAATATTTATGCATATTTGTCAAGCTGGTAAATAGTGGTCACCAGAAACAAGCAAGCTTCATTCACCAATGTAGACATACATTTAAATAACAGAGAGACTTGCTTTTTAAAGTGTCTTGTTTTGAAATTCTTCATAGTGGTTTAATTTAAAAACAAGTAGCTTTGACTAAAAAGGCTTTTCATTTTTGTCTATGTTTTATTCCCACCTTGGCTGTTGATGCTTGCTAGGGTGAGGGCACCTGTGAAAAGCATTACTGGACACATTCTTCTGGAAGGTCCAGAAAGGTCATGTATGCACCAGCCTGTCATTTTTTTTTTTGGTCTGAGCAAGCACCAGGAAATGTGCTTAAGTGGAAATCATGTCACTCTACATGTGCTGTTAGATTCCACTTCCCAGCATTCCTCACCAGTGTCTATGGTGGCCATGGCTACTGATACTTGTGCCGTTCTGGTGTTATTGTCTACATGATTTCCAATATTATAAATCCTCCCAATATTATATTTTTTTAAATGAATTTTGTGTGTGTGTGTGTGTGCATGCGCACATGCATATAAGTGCATTAGTGCTAGTTAACAGAATTTACTTTTATTCTAATAATTCTAAAAAGTTTGTAAACACTTTTGAAAATGTAACTTATAAAACATGCAAATACTGTATTTATTGGTTTAATGCACAGTAATATTCTGCAGTATTGGAAATGTATCTTGTGTTAAAATATGTGACTATAAGATTGTTTGCCAAAAGCTCCAGTGTTTACCATCCAAGCCTTGCCTCCATTTCTTGGAAAGGAGGCTTCCTTTAAGAAAATAAGGCAGTGCCATTTAGGAAAAGGTGCTGTGCTATGACCTCCAAAACACATCCTAACTAGGTCATCAGGTAAAAATATACTGTAAGTGTGGGGATCACACCAATATGAAAAAGCAAGGTGTTTCTTTTTAATTCTGCCTCTACGAGAAAAATAAAAAAGCAAAAGATTCAATAACCTAACCTAATATTTAGAAAATACTTCTTAGATTTTATAAATATTAGCACCTTCTATTTACAACCATCTTCTATCTACTCTCCCTCCCTTTTGCTTAATTAAGATACAGATTCCTTAAATTACATAAAATATTTTAAATATGGTATAAAATGACTGGATTAGTAAAACTGAAATATCAGAACATCTGTAGGGTTCTTTTTGGAATTGCTCATCGTGAGAATTTGGTTCCAATTGCTAACAATTACCAACTATTAGGCTACTCAAAAGCAAAATGTCAGAAATGAAAAATGGTGCAGTCAACATAATTAAGGTTACTTAAAAAAAGCCAACCCTCTGTAGTATTAGGAAGGTTATATTCACAGATTTTCCTGAAAATTGCTTTAATATTTTGGCTTTCAAATTTTAGCAAACTGCTTATGTCATGTCAACAGTTTCAATGCATTGTTTCAAAAATCTATTGATTTAAAAAAGGCACACTTTTTCTGTCCAAATTAATTACAATTTTGGCTTTACGTGTGCTACACAAATTTTCACACTAAACACATGAGTTAGAAAATATAGATTAGATGGGTATTTTTAAGGAAATGCTTACTGTTTATTTTAGACTAGAAATAAATTCTTACAGAATGGGAGGTAAAATGATTGTATTGTTTGAAAGATCTGTAGTTATGACAATCATAGAGTAGGTAGGTCAGCATATTCTCATTGAATAACAAGTCCTAAACCATGTCCTTTGAAATAAGTGTAACATTTTCTCCTTCACAAGGGGAAGGGATATGAGAAGGCTTCCAAGGATCTTTCCTTTCCATGCATTTGAATTTATGTAGTTTCTCTCTGTGTATGTGCCTTCAAGTTGCTTGTTGATTTATGGCAACCCCATGAATTTCATAAAGTTTCCTTAGACAAGGAATACTCAGAGATGGTTTTGCCAGTTCCTTCCTCTAAAATATAGCCTATAGCACCTGGTAGTTATTGGTGGTCTCCCATTTAAGTACTGACCAGGGCTGATCCACCAGGCAAATAATCCTTAATACTGCCCATGCAATTAGTCTGAATTCATTTTTTTTCTTGGACTAAGAGCAAGTGCACTAAAGTGCACCTTTATGTTAGGTTCATAATTCCATTAAAAAATAATCTACTCAGTGGGTAACACAAGAATTTTTGGGCAACTTATCTAATGCCTTGCTGCAATGGCATTATATAAGCAATGGTTCAAAAGATTTCAGTAGAATGTATTCCTCCCATATCTACAGCCCAAAGCAGTAATGTAGCCTGCGATAAGATTTTGCCTGCTGCGTATTGAAGTGGATATGAAAAATACAGCTAAGGAAGCCAAACAAATGATTGATAGCTTTGTTACTTATTTACCTGAGTGTTGAATATTATCTGATATGAACCTCCCTCCATCCTACAGAACTTTTGGTACAGTATGTTCAACATTTGTCATTACTTACTGCTGGAACAGCCTGGCTGCAAAAGATGGTTGGGGGTGCGGCGTTTTTATGCTGCATGCCCGCAAGATGCCCTGAAGCCACTCCGGGAGTGTGACGTTTTGAAGCCACAGGCAGCATGAGCAACCAAAAATTCCACCAGGGCCACCTAAGGCGGTCTAGACCCAGCCCAAATAGGAGTTGATCTTTTCCACTCCTATTTGGGCCAGCAGCAAAGGGCACCTTCAGAACCACAGTGTGTGTTTGCCATGGTTGCAAAGTGTCTTCGGCAGGAGTGGCTACAAGCTGTCCCTGTTCCATCCCTTAGTGTTTTACTAACATGGCTCCAGTAAATTTACTAGAGACTGTAATTGTAAGATATTTTATGTACATCTTTCACCAACAGCAGAAAAAAAAATATTGCATGCTAGGAAAGTCATGTATGCAGGGACGGAGGAGGGGGTTCGGAAAAATGTAGTGCACAGCAGAATCTGATTGATAAGACTTCAGGTTGTCTAAAAGCAATCTGTGTCAAAGTGGTCAAAGAATAAAGAGGAATGATGCACTAGACTCAAGCAGCCTTCTCCAGACTGGCAACCTCCAGAAATGGTGGAATAAAAGCCCCATGATCCCTAGACAATATGGTTACTAACCACAGTGGCAGAGGATGTTGGAGGTGTTTGGTTGTTGTCAACACATCTGGAGGGTACCAGATTAGTATTATAATAGATATGGCACTCTTTTTTGTTGGTACTATAATAGCTCACCATTTGAGTCCTTTGGATATGGGCTGTCAGAGCTTCTTATAATATGTTTATCATGAAAAGTCAATTCTCATTACTGTCATAACAGTAGATGATATCTCTGAAAGCTTAAATATATAGAAAGGAATTTTAAAGCCATCAAAATAGGTAAGAGTTTTTCTTAAAATATCCATATAAAGTTTCTATAAGTGCATAATTTGAAAATACATTTTAAATATAGTTAAAAACATATTCTGTAAATGATATGGTTTAACTTTGGTAAATCCTAGGCTCTTGTTCTTATTTTTTTAGCAGTGATAAGAAGCTATATATCTTCATATATATATATATATATATATATATATATATATATAGTGCGTGTCTGTAGATTTGTGATAAAGTTTAAATGCAACCAAAATAGTTGAATCCATTATGTTTAAAACTTGTGATAAAATTCTAATTTTTTTAATATAAGGAAATGTGATTTTATCAGTTCCTATGTGAATTCATTAATATGCAACATTTCCTTTTTCTTTCCTGTCAAAATAAGACTACAGATGGACTCCTGCTCTCTCTCATTGACTTGATCTTTGATGTTGTTCATTTTAACACTGAATTTATGCCTTAATCATTTTAGTTCACATACACCATTTCCTACACTTTAGCCATAGATTACTGTATATCTCCAAAGAAATTATGGGAATTGCACAAAAACACAGTAGTGTGCGTCTTAGTTTCCAACTTTGAGTAATGCTTATGAAGTCAAGACAGTTTCATATTTTAACACTGTCTACAATTCTTCAGAATTTTGTTAGTCAGATATAGCAAGTTATTTTTTCCCCTGCAGAAGTAACATTTGTAAAAATAAGTATTTATTGTTCTTGTTCCCCGGAATTCTACTGAATTTCTTTTCTGATCAATGTAGCTTTTAACACATTCTTCACCTTGTCTCCATTTATAGTAAATAAAACAGTATTCCAGTTCTTTGGCATGGGATGGAGGTGATGAATTCATACTGCTGTGATAGTTCCATTGTGGCGGGAACGTGACCTTTCCAAAGTAATCCGTCTGTTATCTGAAATAGAAAGACAAAGGGAAACAACAGAGTAAGATTTTAAAACATGAATATTGTAGTGAAGAAGTTTTCAAGGAGTTCTGAACATAATTTCAAAGGAATATATAAATAAATTACTAGGAAAGTGGATCAGAGAAATCTCAGAATGCAGCTGTCAGGAATAGTTCAAGAGTTCTGCAATCAGCAATAAATTACTTTCCTAGGGTGATAAAAGCGCTGAAAGAATTCCACAGCACTCTCCCCTTGGAAATAGCAGCTAAAATGCTTGGGAAAGTCTTACTATAAAAGGAAACCTCTATGCCAAGATGCTCTAAGGAGACAGAATGTCATCCTTTTTGATATTGGAAGAAATCATGAACTCTGATGTATAGTGGAAACTGATGAGATACATATGCTTTCATCCATCCATTCATCTAAAAGGAAATAAGATAATTTAGTAAAAACAAATAAACCACTTCCTACCCATACCCTGGTTGAGCAACAATAGGATTATTATTAGCAATGAACTATTTATTTATCACATTAAGTGCATTGAATAATCATGTTGCAGAAGATTCTGTTTTGGGCCAAAAGCTACACAATAGCTTTACAATAAACAATTGTAAAGAAGGCAGGGTGTGGCTGAAAATACATATATTTGAAATGAGACATGCTGTTTCTTCAAATTTGTTATGCAGTTATTGAATGCCAGTTGACACCACAGCTATTGCTTAATGTAGATGTGCTACAGACACAGTAATCTGCAACTGTTTAAACAGGAATGAATGATAGATATTGTCAGGGTCGCCATGAGTTGCATTATTATTATTATTATTATTATTGTTGTTGTTGTTGTTGTTTAACACACAGCCCTGGTGGCGCAGTGGTTAAATGCCTGTACTGCAGCCACTCACTCATAGACCACAAGGTTGCGAGTTCAATACCAGCCAGGGCTGGGGCTCGACTCAGGCCTGCATCCTTCCGAGGTCGCTAAAATGAGTACCCAGCTTGTTGGGGGGCAATCAGCTCACAGTTGTAAACCGCTTAGACATCCCATAGTGTGATATGAAGCGGCATATAAATAAGCTGCTTTGCTTTTGTTGTTATTGGGTATTTGTTGTTGTTGCTTGTAAGGGTTTCATTTTAACTGCTGGGAATGGGGAGGCAAGCTGCTGGTGGGAAGGAGAGAAACATGGGATGTTACCAGAGTTTCAAGATTGCTCTCCTGGAAAAAGAATGTGAAGATGGAGTGGGTGGGGTGTGAAGGGGGGTTATATGCTTGTAATTAGGCCTTTGAAGACAGTTCTAGCAAATGTTTGTCTACAGAGCTGAGCTGCTTAATAAATTTTTTTTGGTTCATCCATGAAGTCTGGTTGAGTGACTGGGGCATCACAGATCCTGAGAAAGAAGTTAGGATTTTTTTCTCATAATGCTCTACGATATCTGTTATGTTATGTGTATTTTCTTTTATTTGGAAGAAAGCCACATTGATATTCATGTATGCAGGAGCTGAGAATTTTCTTTAAGCTTTCTGTCAAAATTGAAGCAAATATTTTATTATCAACATTTAATAGTAAAATCATTTTATAATACCTAGGTCCTAATACATCTTTACTCTCTTTAGAAATTATAATATTCACCAACTCTTCCATGATTCTGGTGACTTTCCATTGAGATTGGAGTTGATTGTTTGCTGTAGGAGGATTAACAATTGTTCTTGCAGGTTTTTAGTAATATATAGCAGTGAGACCATCCAGCCCTGGAACTTTCTCAATTTTACTCTTCTTTATGGCCTCTGTTACCTCCATGATCGTTATTTTCTTGTTCAGTTCCTTTCTTTGCTCTTCATTAATCTGTGGGATCCCTTGGTCATCTAAGAAGTTCTTCATTTTATCAATATGAATTTGCTTGTTTTTATGTAATTCTGAATAATATTTGTAAAAGCAGTTTGCAATTTTTTGTGTGGGTTTTTCGGGCTGTGTGGTCTAGAAGAGTTTCTTTCTTGACATTTTACCAGCATCTGGCCACACAGCCCAAAACATGGCTGCACAGCCCAAAAACCCCACAAAAAACTATGGATGCTGGCCATGAAAGCCTACGATTTCAGAGTTTGTAATTTGCTTTTGATCTGCATAAATATCTTTCTATTCTTTAATCTTTGTTATAAAATCTTTTTACTTTTCTTTTCTTAATCTCATTGTTAACCATCCTTCTATTTTATTTGAAAATTCAGATTGTCTTTATCTGGTATATCTTATTTTCTTCTTCATTTCATCCATCAAGAGAACTGAAACTTGTTTGAATTACTTGAATTTCTCTATTTTTTTTTTTTTGCAGTGTTCTTCTTTAACATTTGTTCTTTCTGAATTTATCTTGCAATTTTGTTAGTTTGTCATTTTTAAAAATTCTTCTGCTCTATGAAGAAACTCCTCACTGCCACCTTGCGTGTTTCCTATACCACATTGATATTTATTTCCTTGTTTAGATTTTTGTTGAAAAATAATTTTAACATTGACTTTGTTTTCCCTAATATTTCCTCCTTTTTAAAACAATGAATCATTCTAATATCAATCTAAATCTCTTATTTTATTCCTCAGGGCCATCATAATTGTATTATGGTCTGGTAAAATCTTTGGTAATATATCTATTTTTCCTATTTTTGTACTGATTGGTGTTGATTTTAAAAATGTATCTATTCTTGACCATGATTTGTGGTATTCCTAAAAGAAGGTGAAATCTCTCGCTGATCCATATTTGAATCTCAAAGATTTGTTTAAAGATAATAATTCTTTCATATCTAAAATGTTTTGGGGAGTTTCCCTTGATTAAGATTAATCTTTTTGGATTTTCTATCAGTTTCTCAGGCGATAACACCATTCCAGTTCCCCATTATAATTATATTTTCATAAACATATTCAGTAGCTTTTTCATTAGATTGTCATAAAATCTGTTCCTATTTTCTGATGGAGAGTAAATCCCTACAATCAATGTTTTCTGGTTTTACCAGTTTGTTTCCAGCCTGGGTATTTTTCTGCTCACTTGTCTTCTACTTCTGATGCTGTTTTTTCCTATGCTTCTTGTGTACCCTCTTCTTTATCTCTTTCCCAAGATTCCTCTCAATTTATTAGCTTCTCCTTGATTCTCTCTTGAGTCTTAAATTAATTCTTCTCCATTTCTCTCCACAAATTCCTTAACTTTTTGCACTGAATTTTCTTTTAAAACATTTTGTTTAAACTTAAACAGTAAGTTTATACAACACCCAGAAGAGAGACAGAGGACCACAGAGACTGTAGGGTGGAAGAGGCTACTGTTTCTGCTGCTGTATTGGATCTCTGCTTCCCTCAGTGGACTCTGCTCTTGGAGGACTAAGGTCCTGACTCAGCAGGCACTGCTTTTCATCCAGCTCAGCTGCCTTGCCTGGATGAGGTATTAAAACATGACTTCTATGAGGGGCCCTATCATACAACATCCAGCAGAGAGACTGAGGACCACAGAGACTGTCAGCAGGCTGTAGGGAGGAAGAGGCTGCTGCTTCTACTCCTACCCTGGACTTCGGCTTCCTTAGTGGACTTGTCTTCTTATAGGACTGTGGCCCTGACTTAGCTGGCTTGCACTGGGTATAGAGGACAAAGACTTGTCCTTTTGCCTCGCAGAGACAAGGTTTTGTTACCTACATTGACCATTTCTGCTTTTATCATCTGGCTAGCTGTTTACTGTACTGTTTTAATAACTACTGTCCTGTTGGCCTAATACAGGAAGGATGTGTTTTCCAGAGGAAGAAGGGGATACACAGGTTCATGGAGCAGTAATTTAGTAATAAAGGGCAGAGGGAGAAATGGAGGGAGGAGACAATTAAAATATCAAGGAAGGGGGGAGTAGAAGAGTGTGCTTGTTGTCCCCAAACTGTCTCAAAGCCCAAATAGCATAGATAGCCTTGATAACTGCTCCCCCCCCTCCCCGACTGAAAATTCTGCTGCTGAATGCTAGGTCAGCTGCCATTCATCCTGGAAGAACATACTGACCTGGCATGTATTGTAGAGACCTGGCTGGATAAGGATGGGGGGAATTAATCTCTCTCAGCTTTGCCCACCAGAATTCTCTGTACAGCAGCAAGTGAGACCTGGGGGGTGGGGAGGTGGAGATGCAGTGGTTTATCATGATTCCATCCCCAACCTCTCACACAGTTTACTGGTTTTGAGTATGTTTATTTAAAGCCGGGACAGAATAGGAATTTTGTTGGTGTATCACACACTCACTGCTCAACAGTCTCCCTTCCTGAGCTAGGCAGGTGGTCTCAGGGTGGTCTTGGAGTTTCCTGATCTAGTAGTGCTGGGGGATTTTAACATCCATGCTGACTATCCTTTCAGGAGCGGCTCAGGGCTTCATGGTCTCCATGACAACCATGAGTCTGCCCTAAGGGGTATCTGGCCCTACATCCTAGGCTTTGTTTTCTGTGCTGGGTAGGGTGATGATGATCTTGGTGTGGAGTAATTTGCCATAGTTCTATTGTCATGGACAGATCATTATCAGAACCTCTGCAAGGATGGGGAACTTATTAGGATGGTCCGTCCCAGGAGGCTGATGGATCCAGATGGATTCTTGATGGCTCTTGGCAAGTTTCTCGTCACCATGGCAGGTGATTCTGTTGAAGCTCTGGCCAACCTTTGGAATGGTGAAATGGCCAGGATGGTGGACACAATCACTCGAAGTGAATCTGGGTGAACATATTTGAAGGCCCAGCCAGCATTGCATCTGCAGGGAGCCATTCAGCAGAGCTGCACTGAGTGGTCTTGGTTGATTAAACATTCTGGAGGGGGACTGGCTGAGTGGGTGAAGAGGGTAGTCAATGTCTCCCTACAACAAGGCAGAATTCCATCCTGCCTAAAAGAAACAGTTGTGAGGCCTTTGTTGAAAAAGCCATCCCTGAATCTCACTATAATGAATAATTACCAGCCAGTTTCAAGGTATTGGAACATGTGGTGGCTTCCCAACGCTAGGGTTTCTGGATGAAATGGATTATCTAGATCAGGGGTAGGCAACCTGTCCCCTTTAAGGGCCAAGGGACTTCAGCTCCCAGAAGCCTCAGCCATGTTGGCCAATAGTCCAATGTTGGCCAATAGCTCCTGGGATTCTGGGAGCTGAAGTCCCTCGGCCCTTAAAGGGGACAGGTTGCCTACCCCTGATCTAGATCTATTTCAATCTAGCTTCAGGCCTGCCTATGGAACAGAGATAGCTTTGGTCACCTTGGTGGATGACCTATGCAGGGAACTAAACTGGGGGAGTGTGTCCCTGTTAGTTCTGCTGGACAGCAGCTTTCAATATCATTAGCCAAGATATCCTTCTGGGCCACCTCTCTGGGATGTGACTTGGAGGTACTGTTTTACAGTGGCTCTGTTTCTTCTTGGAGGTGAGAACCCAGGAGGTGGTGCTGGGGGAAGTGCTAGATCCCCCTGTTTCTGTTTTTTTCAGGTTCCTTTGAAGTTCATTCTCACAGTCACAGTTTTTATTTCTTTATTTTATGTTTCTCAGTCTCTTCTCTCTCTATCACCTTCTGACTACTTGCTATATTTTTCTCATCACATGTTAATTTTCTCCTGTTGTTTTTAACTGTCTTCTTCCCTCTCCCATTGTCTTCTCTCAGTCCTTTCATCAACCCTTCCAACATCTACTTCTGCATCCACTCACTCAATTTCTTTTGCCTTCCCTCATTCTTCCTCACTTTTTAAAATGTATTTATTTAAATGTCCCACACAATTAGCTTTAATCTTTCTAGATGCGGAAAGAGTATTTGATAATGTCAATTGGTTATGCATGCTGGAAATTCTACCAAGAATGGATTTGGGAGAAAATTTCATCAGTTGGACTAAATCAATATATGAAAATAAAAAAGCACAAATTTTAATCAAGATGTAACTGCCCAATCCAGAGAGAAACAAGATAAGGATGTTTTTTTATCACCCTTACTTTTTATAATATATTGGAAATCTTAAACAGAAGAATTAGAAAAGATAAAACTATACAAGGGGTGAAGATAAAAGAATATGAGTACAAATTAAGGGCATATGCAGATGACCTTATGATTTACTTGGTCAAACCACTAGAAAGTATCACTCTATTAATGAATCTATTTAAATCAATATAATAATAATAATAATAATAATAATAATAATAATATCTATAGAAATCAAAACAAATTTACAAAAATGGACAAAACTGAAATTGCTATTAATGTGCAGAATCTCCACAATAAAAATGAATATATTATTGAAGTTTTACTGTTTCTTTTTCAGACCATTCCAGTCCTAGTTAATGACACCCCATTCAAAGACTGGCTAAGAGGTTTATCAAGATTTATTTGGGCATACAAAAAACCTAGAAGTAAGATGAACTTCTTGCAAGATGAAATCAAAATTTATTATTATGCACATTGCCTAGAATTGATAAAAGACTGTATTAAATATGAAAATAGAACTTTAAAGTTGGAAGGAGCAGATATAACATCTGGATGGCACAATTAATTGTATTTTGTTAAACTGAAGGCAAATAATGACTTTAGCAAATATATAAAATAATACCTATTAAGAATCTGGAAAATATTTAAACCACAAATTGTAGAAAAATCATGAAGCTGGGTTTCCATAAATAGGCATTTCACAAAAGAAAAGAGAAGGTCAAAGGAAAATGGCTGATATATGCAGATTGCCTACTCATGGATAAAGAAAAATGTAGAAGAAGAAATTGGAAGAATTAAATGATGAAGGATTCAACTATCAATGGTTTTTATATGCACAGCCTTAGAGGTATTCAAAATGGATGAGCAATTACAGAAAATACGGACAGAAGAATCAGATTTTGAAAAGATAATATTTAAAATAATCACCTAATATCAACATTGTATAAATTAATATTAGAATCGAAGGAGGCTAATGTTAGAATTGAAGGAGGCTGATGGAAGAAGTAATCAAAGACAGGGATTAAAGGGGCTCAAGTTATAGGCCACAGTATAAAATTAGAGGATTGGGGGGAAAATAGAAAAAAATAAGTAAATTTACACTAAGCTACAATTTGAGAGAAAATGATTACAAGATGCAATTTTAATGGCATTTGATGCTGGAGAAATTAGCCAAAATTTACAAAAATAGTAATAATAAATGGTGGAAACGCCTAGAACAGGGGTAGGCAACCTTTCCCCTTTAAGGGCCGAGGGACTTCAGCTCCCAGAATCCCAGGAGCTATTGGCCAACATAGGACTATTGGCCAACATGACTGAGGCTTCTGGGAGCTGAAGTCCCTCGGCCCTTAAAGGGGAAAGGTTGCCCACCTCTGGCCTAGAAGAAGCAGCCACTTTATTTCACATGTGGTGGTCATGTATAAGAACTAGGGAGCACTGGTCTCAAGTATAGGTTTTAATATCTACAATACTATAAACTGAAATCCTAAAATGTACTTACTAGGAATAACTAATGAAAAATGTGAGAAGAAAAATGGTAAAATTCTTTTCTATATGATGACTAAGTTTATTTTTGAATTTGTATTGCATTTATATTGTACTTTTAATGTTGTAAGCCACCCTGGTTGCGTCCGCAGAGGGGTGGGATAATAATAATATTTCTTATTGAAGAAAATAATGTATGTTTCATTTGGAAGAGGTATGCATGTAGGTAGGGTGTGACTATGTTTTTGATATTCTTTTTTGTAGTTTTTCTTTTTTTTTAATTGCTGTTTATGGGATATGCATACATTTTGGTGGCAAATAAGAAGAGGGAATTGTTGTTTATGTAAATAAAAAATATCAATCTACACCAGGGGTAGGCAACCTAAGGCCCGGGGGCCAGATGTGCCCCCCCAAGGCCTTTGGACCAGCCCCAGGCCGGTCCTGCCACCACCGCCGCCACCGCCACCTGCCATGATGATATTGATTATTGTTGTTATTACTTGTTCTTGGGGTTTTCTTGGCAAAATCTCCACAGGGGTTTTGTCATGGCTTTTCTGGGGCTGAGAGAGTGTGCATGCATACTTTTTTTAAAAAATTAAAAAAAATATTTATTTATTTATTTATTTTTGGTGCTTCGGCCCCCCAATTGTCTGAGGGACAGCAACCCAGCCCCCGGCTCAAAAAGGTTGCCTACCCCTGATCTAAACAAATCTTTGGTGCCAATAATGGAACATACTTGGGAATAGAAGTGAAAATTGAAAACTTAACCATGTTAGTGGTGGGGATTTATGCTTCACTAGAAAGAAGAGATAAATACTTTAATGAGATAATTGGTGAATTGAAGAATTTAAAATATAATAATTTAATCTTAGGAGATTTCAGTGCAGTACTGGAACCTAAGTTAGATAGAGCGTCAGATGAAGGAAGGAAAATAAGGATAAATCAAGGTAAGATGCCGAAATCTTTCTTTGAAATGACTGAAGAATTTGGATTAGTGGATGTGTGGAGACATTAGTTTAAGGAAGCTAAGGGATATACTTTTTTTTCAGAGGTACATAACTCTTTTTCAAGAATTGACCTTTTCTTTTTTTAGTTTCCAAGATACTGGCTCCAATGATAAAAACAATGGATATATTAACAAAATATATATGAGATCATAACCCTATTGAAATGGAGGTGATAGTGAAGAAAAAAGAATTTATATGGAGACTAAATGATGAATTACTTAAAAAGGAAGATAATATAAATAAAGTTAAAGAAACATTAAGACATTATTTCAAAGAAAATAAGAAAGAAGATATGTCAAATAAATAATATGGGATGCAAGCAAGGCTGTTATTAGAGAATTTATCAAATTATGATCAGAAAAAAGGAAAAAAGAAATGGAGAAAGAACAGAAAATTAAAGAAGAACTGAGAAATAAAGAAAAATGGTAGGAGACGGGAGATAAAAAGTTGAAATGTGAGGCTGAGGATCTGCAAAGACAGTTAAAGGGAATGATGATAAAAGAAATAGAGAACAAATTAAAATATATAAGACAGAAGCACTTCGAGTTGGGAAATAAAGCGGGTAGAATACTTGCAAATAAATTAAGGAGGAAAAGAGAAAAGAGAATAATTACAGAGATAAATTATAAGGGGAGAATAGTTACAGACCAGAAAGAGATTAAACAGATATTTGAAGAATACTATGTGAACATATATAAAAATACAATGAATTCAGAAAAGGGAAAAGAGACAACAGTAAGATACTTAACAACAAGAAGATTAATATACTAAATGAAGAACAGGAAAGAAGTTTAAACCAACCAATTACTGTGAAAGAAATTTCGGATGCGATTGGGAGGATGAAACCAGGGAAATCCCCGGGTCCTGACGGACTGACAGTGATTTACTATAAAAAGATGATAGAAATTTTGAAAAAGCCACTAAAAGAGGTGATGAATGACATTCAAGAGTATGGAGTACCTGATTCTTGGAAGGAAGCCTTTATCTCGTTAATATCTAAGGAAAACAAAGACCGTCTGGAGATGAAAAATTATAGACCAATATCTTTAACGAATACAGATTATAAGATATTCACCTCAATTATCGCAACTAGGATGAAAGGAATACTGAAATTTATAATTCATGAGAACCAAAATAGATTTGTTCTAAAAAGGCAAATAAAGAATAATATAAGAATGCTTTTGAGCGTGATAGAATACTTTGAACATCATAACGAAAAGAAATTAGCGTTGATATTATTAGACGTGGAAAAAGCTTTTGACAGGGTCAATTGGTGTTTTTTGTTGGAATTAATAATGCAGATGAAAATGGGAGAAACGTTTAACAACTGGATTAAGGCAATATATAAAGAGCAGAGTGACCAGATAATAGTAAATCAGGAAATAACAGGAAAAATCAAGATTGAAAGAGGTACAAGACAAGGGTGTCCTTTGTAACCCTTATTATTTATAATTGTCCTGGAGATTTTGAATATTAAAATAAGAGAGGACACGGAAATAAGAAGAGTTAAAGTGTTTGCTTCCTAGAAGACCCAAAGAAGAGCATAAGAAAATTAATAGAGGTGATAGAAGAATAGGGTAATGTTGTGGGATTTCAAATAAACAAAGAGAGGACAGTAATATTGACTGAGAATATGAAGTTGAAAAAGGAACAAGAATGGAAAGAGATATCAGAATTCAAAGTGGAAATTAAAGTAAAATATTTGGGGATATTTTTAACTAAAGAGAATATAGATCTGTAAAAAAACAATTATAAGAAAATATGGGAAGAAATTAGAGGAGTCTTGACAAAGTGGACAAAAAAACAGCTTTCTTTTTTAGGGAGAATAGAGACCATTAAGATGAGTATTCTACCGAAACTGATTTATTTATTTCAAAATCTACCGATAATCAATACTTGGAAAGCTGGCAGAGAGAACTGTCAAAATTTGTTTGGGAAGGCAAGAAAGCAAGAATAAGTTGGAAGTTATTAACAAAGGAGAAAAAAAGGTGTAGTTGTGGTTTACCCAACCTTAAGTTATACTATAGAGCATCGTGTCTCAACTGGATAGAAGAATGGGTACATCTAAATAATGAAAGGTTGTTAGATTCGGAAAGCGTCAAATGAGATTCGGTTTTCATGCCTTTCTGTGGTATGATAAACTTAAAGACAACATTTCTCTCATCATTTTATAAGGAATGCGTTGTTAAAGGTTTGGTTAAAAATAAGGAAGCAGTTTTATTATCAAATACCAAGCTGGGTGATTACCCAGGAAGCCTTCTTTAGAGGGACTAAAATTGAAAGAACACCTTGGTTAACGTATAAAGATTTAATAAATTGGAAAGGGGAAATCGGAGATTCAATGAAAGCTTTGGAACAACTGGATAAAAGACTAAAGAAGAATTGGTTTCTATATAGTCAATTAAAAGAAAGGTATAGATTAGATAAGAAAAATCTGGGAATTACAAATGGGAAAAATGAAATAGACATATTTTCAGATAAAAATAAGGGACATATTGCTAATTTTTATAAGACTTTGAAAGAAAGAGACCTCGAAAATGAAAAAGTTAAACACTTGATGATCAAATGGGCACAGGATATTGGGAAACCCATTAAACTAGAGAAATGGGAAAGAGTATGGCAAGATACAAACCGATTTACAAGCTGTCAAGATTATAAGGAAAATCACCTTAAAATGGTGTATCGTTGGTATATGTCCCCTGCTAAAATAAATAAATTGTACAAATCAGGAAGAGATGGATGTTGGAAATGTGAAAAACAAGGAGGCACTTTTTATCATTTATAGTGGGACTGTATGGAGGCCCAAAAATATTGGAAGAGAATAAAAGAATTGATGTCCGAAATATATGAATTTAATATATCATTTGATCCAACTCTCTTTCTATTGAATATGACTAGTGTATTAGAAATGGTTTTTGAAAGGGAAAATAAACGTGTCATATTGTATATGGTAACAATTGCTAGAATACTTTATGCTAAAAGCTGGAAACAAAAAAGAATACCATCAACTAGAGAATGGAGAGCAAAAATGTGGGAGGCTATGGAATCAAATGTAATAACAGCTTTACTGAATGAAAGAACAGAAGAGGAAGTGATACAGGATTGGATATGATTTAAGAAATATTGGAAGAGGAAAAGATATGAAAGAAATTAAGTTATTAATGGTTGAGAAGACTTATCATGTAACAGAAGTTAAAAATATATTTAAAATGATTAATAGACTCTGGATTAGTGTACTTATTAGTACCTATGATTTAAAATTATAGAATTATTACATAAATTAAGTGAAACAGGGGATTGGCTAAATCTAAATTGAAAGGGTAAATATTCATTATTCAGGAAGTAGTAATAGCATATTGAAGAATCTTATATTGTAAATTAAGTGAAATGTGTGTGAGTAGGTATGTTGGTTTATGGTATGTATGTATGTATGTTTATATATATATATATATATATATATATATATATATATATATATGTGTGTGTGTGTGTGTGTGTGAGAGTTTTGTAAAATAAAAAAAAGAAAAGAAAGGGGGGGGGGAAGAAAGGCTATGGAACTTAAAGACATGGGAGTGCCAACACATCTGATAGTCCTAATCAGGAATCTGTACTCAGGACAAGAGGCTACTGTCAGAACAGAACATGGAGAAACAGAATGGTTCCCAATTGGCAAAGGAGTCAGACAAGGCTGCATCCTTTCACCCTACCTATTCAACTTATATGCAGAACATATTGTAAGGAAAGCAGGCTTGGACATGGAAGAGGGAGAAGTGAAAATAGGAGGAAGAAATGTCAACAATTTGAGATATGCTGACGACACCATAATACTAGCAGAAAACCTCACAGACCACTACTAAGGAAGATCAAAGAAGAAAGTGCAAAGGCAGGCTTACTGTTGACCATAAAGAAAACAAAAATAATGACCACAGAGAACTTACACACATTCAAACTAGACAATGAGGAAATAGAAATAGTAAAAGAGTTCTCATATCTGCACTCAAACATTGATCGGAACAGGGACTGCAGCCAGGAAATTAGAAGAAGATTAAGAATGTGGAGGGTGGCTATGAAAGAACTAGAAAAGATCCTAAAATGCAAAGACATACAACTCAGCACAAAAGTCAGAATCATACAACCCATTGTATTCCCTATTACCTTGTATGGATGTGAGAGCTGGATAGTAAAGAAAGAAGACAGGAGGAAAATCAACGCATTTAAGATAATGTGGTGCTGGAGAAGAGTGCTGAGAATTCCACGGACAGCCAAAAGGACAAACAAACAGGTCCTAGAACAGATCTTGCCAGTGTGTGGATGATGGGTGTTGTAGTGATGCTCTTTGACACCCAGCAGAATCTGCAGGACAAGCTGGCTGCTGTGATCCACAGCCACTTTGTATCTCTTACCATCAACTAGCTCAGCTTCCCTTCTTCAGGATCCTGTCTTCCTCAGTCAAGAAGACACGTTGTAAAGTCCAAAAGCATAGTTTTATTAATACATATAAAAGTAAAATAAGATAGCTAAGTAAAATCCATTGTGATGAATTTATCCAGTTCAGCCATGAAAGGTTACATCTTTAACAATCCTAAAAGCATAGGATCCCAACTTGTTGCAGTTGAAAGTTAAAAAGAAGTTACAGATCCATGTTTCCAGATCTAAGAGTTACATTATAAAAGCAGTATAAACATACTAGAAGCCAACTCCTGACTCCATGGTTAAAAACACTGCCACACACGCTCACATCTTGAATCAATAACATTCTTAAACAAAGGCTTCTCTAGGCCCTTCCCATACTCCACCTTCTGGGTGTTAACCTTATGTTGGTTGGATAATGCCTGTATGATGTATATTAACCCAGCCTCTTGCTGTCCATCATCCACCATGTGATTTCTTTCCCAAACCTAATGATGTTTACCTTTTTGATATCTCTTGCTTCCCATAACAAAATCTGTGTCTATGAGTTGTACCTTTGGGAAAGTTCATGTTTATGACTTCTTGATTAGATTACATAACAAAGTGTTAGATTCACTTTGTTTCTCTAGATGTTGTTCTCATGAGGAAATTTCCACACACACATCTCTACATTTCATCTTTGACTGTATAACCCATCCATATTCTAACAATCCCCTCCTGAAATATATAGATGTGTGAGACCACTATTTTCTGTTGTGAAACTAACTAAGCACAATTGTTAGTCCTGTATACTTAAAGTGACATCTCAATCTGTTGTAACAATTTTTTTATGTTGTTCTATCTCTGGAACCTTTGTTCATATATCTGTAGTGTTATGTTTTGGTTTTTATATTGTAGGCACACAATTCCGTTTTAAACTAGCTCTCTGGTATTCTGTTATCTAACTCCAACGTACTTTGATCTGCACTTTAAATTTTCTGTTTCTGTCATGAAAATGCATGTCTGTGAATCTCTATCACAACTGACAATTCACAATTTAAATCTTATAACAACTGTTTAATCTACTCTATTTCATTTAATGCTATATATTTTGTTCTTTAGCGCTTAAAGCTATATATCATTATTATTTTTCAAGCTACTGGGCTTTTCTCTATATTTAATCAACAATCCTTAACCTGACTATCATGCAACTTTAAAGCAAATGAGCTATCTACAAAACATTCTAACCTCAGTGTGGTTGTTCCAGATCACAAGCCCCTTTCTCTTTAAAAAAAAAAAAATCTTATCAAATGTTTCATTGCTGTCCATTCCCCTACCTTAAAACAATCCACATTTTATTTTAAAACTCTTATTACAAACATAATGTCTAGTCTATTATTGCCAACCACAAACATCAAACCCCTCACAAAGCTTCTCCATATATCTGGACATTTAAAACCCCTTGTAACTACACTCCAAACAAAACCCACTGACTTCAAACCTGTCACCATCCTTGCACCCTGCAAACCACACTTCCCTAATCTTTCTATGCCGACTCACTAAACATATTCCATCAGCAGTCCAGCAACCTTAAAATAAGATCTCCAAATAAATAAATAAATAAAAAAATAAAAAATAAAAAAAATCAAACCCTCTGATAACAAATCTCTCTAGACAATTTTTCTCCTCCTTGTCTGAATCTCCTGAATCCAAACAACCAAAAATGTCATCTCCCTCTGTGCAAACACACGTATCAGCATCCAAACAAGCAATCTAAAAAACCCAAAAATGTTGCACCTACTGGCCCCTCCTTGCTGTTAAAGTCTATACCAGTCACAAGCTCTCAGCCTTGGACTAAATGTTTTTATCAATGTCCTCAAACCTTTGCTGAGCAAATCCTTTTTGTTATTAACCTAGCTTTGTAACTCTGTTTGCCATCAGGCATCTATTTATTTTGTATATCCATTTGTATCCAATCACCTTGTGATTTTTTAGTCTATCAACCACATTTAAACATCTCTTTGTCAATTAAACACTTGAATTTCTTGCTGCACTGTAGTATATCATTCTCACTTTCCTCAACAGGAAAAAGCTTTGGAAACTTTTAAAATCGCTGAAACTCCCTGGCTCACCAGCCACTATTGTATAAACTCTTGTTTCCTGTATAATAAATTTGCATGTTGTTTTTCAATCTCTATGAATTTTCTTTGATATAACATGTATTGTTTTCTCTCATCTCCAGAGGATTAATGTTTGTAGTTTGCCTTTTGTGTGCCCCTCCATTCCTGGCACTTGTATTTAAACTGTCTCATCCTCAGTAAAACTTCTTTGTTTGAATGTATTTTTTCTCAAACTGAATGTTTTTCAAAATTGTTATTCTTGGACATTAAAAATTTTCCCCACCACCAAGGTGAAATCTTTAACTGTTTCTTGAATATCTCAAACACATTCTGTAGCTCTTTGGTTTAATTTTTCCTTTTAAAACATGCTGACACATATATATTTGCATACTGTCCAAAAACTGTCAGATATTTTAGATTCAGTGGTTTCCCACATAACATGTAAAATGGTGTTAGATTTCTTCCTTCTCAGCCAGTTTATTAAGCTGTGAGACAAGAATTCTCTTTTCCCCGGTCTGTGATCAAAGACCCTATTTTGTAATCAATTTTCTCTCATTCATGTTTACCCATTGTTTAAAACTTTCAATTGTATCACTTTTCTGTTTTAAAACTCTGACATATGAAAACTGGAAAAACTATCCACAATCACTAAGAAAAATATTTGTTGTCACCTAGTAACACACATTTGTCCCTTTTTGCTTATGAACATGGACCAACCTCAACAGGTCATTTTAGCAATTTTCTTGCTCTGGTTCTGTCACAGGAAAAACCTGACTCTGTGGCAAACCAAATACCTCCCAAATGATTTGTACAATGAGACATTTTCAAATTCAGGATCTAAGGGGCTGAAGCTAAATTAGCGCTCCTTTCACAAGTCAGTTTCACAAAAGGCTGCGGCGCACTTTCGGCAACTTTTCCGCCGCAGTGTTTGCGAACGCTGCGGTGGGAGGTCCTCCTCGGAGCACCAGCCGCGCGGAGGGCCGGCTGCTCCGAGGACGACCTCGGGAGGGAGATGGGGTGCCGAGTGTGCGGCTGCCCCTCCCCTTCCCTGCGCCCAAGACAGCCTTTTAAGCCATCTGCTTAGGCCCTATATCTCCCAGCTTAAACAAGCTACCAAATCCTATGTTCCCTAGGATTCTATTATTGATGTGCATAACCAGAATGTAATGATTCATTTCTCACACCTGCACATTTAACATTTGTTTTCACTTTGTATAAAACACATATTCTCTATTTATAGCTTTTGTACACACCTCCCCATCCGGGGTGATCTCACATTTATCCCACAAAAACTCAGTGTATCCCCTGACACATCAACTAAACAGTTTTGTAAATCAGGTACACATAAAACATTTTCTCACCAAAACCTGGCATGTAGACATTCCTCAATTTCTTTGACATCTCTTTCCCCTCCATCAGCTAGATAAGCATCTTTGAGATTGGAGGATTTCTTACTTTTCAGCAAATCTGCATTCTTTATCATTTGTCTGGTTGTCCCAGAATATAGAATCTATTTTGTCTTCAGGTTTCCATCACCTGTTTGAGTCACACTGTTACAGCTCTGTATCACAGCTGCAGTTCCTTTGTTTCCCCCAAAGTCTCTGGGTTGTTGATTGTTGCAAACTTTCTTGCATTGCCGTTTTCAAATCTAATGCTCTGTCGCAGTAAAAGCATCAGTTTTTCACTCGTGCATCAGCTGTCTTTTCTAGACGCATTTCCTTGAAAACCTCAGGTGCTGTCTCAGACATCACAAGCCAGCATTTTTTACTTTTCTTCAAGCAAACCACTTGGCTCCTCACGTTCCAGCCTCTGGAACTTTTTGGCATCCAGCAAATCTGCTGCAGCCCCCACAGCATTGGACCACTGTGTAAAAATGTACCCTCACCAGGGATTTTTGTATTTTCCTCCAAGAACTGTAAAGTCCTTTGACCACAGCATTTATGACAAAGCTGTGCAGGAATGATGAATTTTCTTCAGTTTCCCAAAAACCTTTGGCTGAAGAACATCCTCTCCCAAAATTCAACTGTGACTCAGAGAGGCTTAAAAGAATTTCTTTTTCGCTTGGGCATCCGCCTCCAGAAATTCCTACTGCATTAGAACTCCATGCATTGCAACATGCATCTGTGACTCAAGCCCCTGAGCCTTGGTAACCAAGCTGCTTCCATTTTAAACAAAATGGCCCTTAACAGAGTTTGCAGCTTTGCAGAATCCACTGCATTTTCCCAGCCTGTCCAGGCTGTGTTTCCCTGCTTCTAACTGTTTGAAGAGTGGAGATTTCTCAGACAACTGTCTTTAAAGAGTTCTGCACTCTGCCATCAGGCAAAAACAGCTTAGCAGTAAACTTTAACTGTTACTTACATCTGAAGAAGATTTGAAGACACCTCTGCTTTTCCCAGCAACCGCTGAAGCATGGTTCTCTTGTCCTGGCACAGATGAAGTCGTGGATAGGCAGTCTTACCTCTTGATCACCTGATGCCTGCATTGTTGGCTCCCATATATAGCTGACAACTGACATGCATTCAGCATTTGTCCCTTTCTATTGTGAGGATGGACCCACCAAAACGGAGCAACTGTGGCTACAAGCCATGTGCCCATTATTGTTTTTTTCTGTTCCACCTCTAACACATGGACACTCAGCTATTCCAGCCACCAGCCCATTGGATGCCCTGTGCATCCGGCTACGCAATTGACCTACTGCCTATACCGTGCATCAGTGCACTCCATGACACATTGGCACAGCACAGTCTCCCTTTTATTTTCACTCTCTGCAGTTTGCTGACTGGAGTAGAGGGTTGCCATTATGGAAAGCCAGCTCAGGGAGATCCATGGTGGCCTCCAGAATGACAAGGGGCTGTTCAGACAACCCCCTTTCTTCCCCTGTTGAACCAGTCAGTTTGTTAATGTTTTTATTAAATCCACTGAATCATAGAAGAATCACAGAATCATAGAATTATAGAGTTGGAAGAGACCACAAGGGCCATCCAGTCCAACCCCCTGCCATGCAGGAACTCCCAATTAAAGCATCCCTGTCAGATGGCCATCCAGCCTCTGCTTAAAGACCTCTAAGAAAGGAGACTCCACCACACTCCGAGGGAGTGTGTTCCACTGTTGAACAGCCCTTACTGGCAGGAAGTTCCTCCTAATGTTAAGGTGGAATCTCTTTTCCTGGATCTTGCACCCATTGTTCCAGATCCTAGTCTCTGGAGCAGCAGAAAACAAGTTTGTTCCCTCCTCAATATGACATCCCTTCAAATGTTTCAACAAGGCTATCATATCACCTCTTAACCTTCTTACATTTCTCCATGTTGAATTTCATTTTGTTAGCTTTGGCCCAGCTTTCTAGTCTGCTTAAGTCATTTTGAATTTTGATCCTGTCTTCTGGGGTATTAGCTACTCCTCCTAATTTGGTGTCGTCTGAAAATTTGATAACTATCCCCCAATACTGTCATCCAAGTCATTGATAGAGATGTTGAATAGCACTGGGCCCAGGCTTTGTATTGTGCCACCTGAAGAACATTACCAAAGTATTTAAAGGCAAAGTGGAAAATAAATTTGCAATATTAGACCTAATGACCAGGAGTCAGAAGAACTCTGGACTGAAGCTAGGGACATTGTTATATAGGAAAGCAGAAAGACACTGTCTGTAGCCAAAAAGAAAGAAAAGCTTCAGTGGATGACAGATGACATTCTACAAGCAGTCAAGGACAGAAAAGAAGCAAAAATGAAAGGTGACAGAAATAGGACCAGGAATATGAATGTAAATGTACAATAACTTGTGCACAGGGATAAGGAGAACTACTATAATAATCAATACAATGAAATAGAAGCTAACAACAAAAAAGAACAAGATACCTCTTCAGCAAAATCTGAGAAATCAAGGGAAATTTTAAATCAAAAGTGGGGATGCTCTATGACCAGCTGAGGAACATATTACATGGTCAAGAAGAACTAAAAAGATGATGGAAACAATACACAGAGTAATTATATAAAAGGGACAAAAGGATGATAGATAGAGCCCTGGTGGCACAGTGGTTAAATGCCTGTACTGCAGCCACTCACTTATAGACCACAAGGTTGCAAGTTCAATACTACCCAGGGCTCAGGCTAGACTCAGGCCTGCATCCTTTCGAGGTTGCTAAAATGAGTACCCAACTGTTGGGGGGCAATGAGCTTACAGTTGTAAACCGCTTAGACATCCCATAGCGCAATATGAAGCGGTATATAAATGAAGCTGCTTTGCTTTGCTTTGCTTTACTTTAAATAAGAACCATATCAGGACAAATCTCAAATTTTAAAGAAAGCTACATTCAGAGCACTTGAAATAAATAAATCACCAGGAATGATGGTATACTAATAGAGCTGCTCCAAAAGACAGAATTGTACTTCAGCTCTAACTAAAATATGTCAACAAATTTGGAAAACAAAACAATGGCTCACAGACTGGAAACTCTCAGAATACATTCGAGTCTCCAAGAAAGGCAACACCAGGAACTGCAGTCAGCACAGAACCATTGCATTAATTTCTTATGAGAGTAAGGTGATGTTTAAAATTCTACGACAAAGACTATTATCACATATGGAACAAGAATTGCCAGATGTCCAAGCAGGTTCAGAAAAGAAAGAGGCACATGGGATCATATAGCAAACATATGCTGGATAAGGGCATGCATTAAGAAATTTCAATAGAAGATCAGCCTGTGCTTTATAGACTATAGCAAAGCATTTCAGTATATATCTCATGAGAAATGATGGCTTGTTCTTCAAGAAATGTGTGTGCCGCAACATTTGATAGTCCTGATGCATAATTAGTACTCAGGACAAGAGGCTACTGTTAGAACAGAATATGGAGTAATGAAAGGCTTCCAACTGGTGGGGAGGGGTCAGGCTAGGCTCCATCTTATCATGATCTTTAATTTGTATGCCAAGAATATCATACGAAAAGCAGGATTGGATTTAGAGGAGGGAGGAGGAAGGAACATTACCAGAGTAAGATATACAGATGATACCATTACACTAGCGGAAAATGTCAGAAATAAGGAAAGATTATTGCAGAAATTGCAAGGGCAGATTTACAGTTGAAAATCAAGAAAAGAAAAATTATGACCACAGACAATCTACACAATTTGAAAGCAGATTAAGAAGAGATAGAAATAGATCAAGATTTTCCATACTTGGGCTCAATCATCCATCAGAATGGAGACCGCGGTCCAGAAACAGAAGGAGACTTGGACTTGGAAGGGCAACCCATGAAGGAACTAGACAAGATACAGAAGTATAAAGATGATATATCATTAAATATGAAAGTTAGGATTGTCCATGCCATTGTTTTTTTTTTTATTTTGATGTATGGTTATGAAAGCTGGACAGTGAAAAAATGTGATAGGAAGAAAATCAGCTCATTTGAGATGTGGTGTTGGATACGATTTCTAAGAATACTGTGTACTGCTAAAAAGACCATACTAGAGGAAATCAGGCCCAAACTCTCCCTGGAAGCAAAGATGACTAAACTGGGGTTGTTGTATTTTGGCATATCATGAGAACAAAGGACTCACTAGAAAAGACTATGATGCTTGATAAAGTTGAGGACAATAGAAAAAGAGGAAGATCACATTTCAAATGGATAGACTCAACCAGAGAAGCTATAGACATGAATTTGCAACAGCTGAGCAGGGCAGCTGAGGATACGGTGACTTGGAGGTCTCCCATTCACAGAGTCGCCATGGGCCAAAGTTGACTTGAAGACAGTGAACAACAAAGTGGTGGTAACCTGATGTTTGTCATCGTGTCACTTCAAAGGGTGTGCGATGGGGTGATAGTGCCGCTGTCCATTCATGTGCTTGTCCGATGGATTCATGGGGAGGCAACAAAAGAAATTATGACTAGAAATGGTACTGGCGGCACACCTGGCCCAGGGTGCCTTCTCCTGACCACTTTTGCTGGCTGCCTGGAATCACCCCGTCTCTGCACCAGCACTCAGCCCACATGCTGGTGCAGTAGTTCACTTTTTGGGCTTGAACTGAAACAATCTGGGAGTTATTTTGCTGTGATGCAAAGCCGCAGAGTGCAGCTTGGGTTCATTTCCCACCCCGCCCCCCATTTCAATCACACACATTGTTTCTTTCACCCTGTGAAGATAATCTCTCTGCACAAACCCTCTCTCAAGACCACCTTAAGCACACGCCTCAAGTAATTTGCAGACTTGTAAACTTGACAGTTCTGCACATTTTATTTTCCCTAAATTATTGTTGGGGTTTTTTTTGGTATCTTTACTTGATGAAGTAGCCAGTGGGCTGTGAAAGCTAGTATGAAGTGTTTTGTGTTTTTCTTCTGGCCTAATAAAGTGATGTAGAGTGATCCCTCCACATTCGCTGGTGTTAGGGGTGAAGGACCCCCGTGAATGTGGAAAAACTGCAAATAAAAAAACAACAACACTATTCTTTTTACCTAAGAGAACACTGCTCTAGGAATCTCCAGGTCCTCCAATGCAACTCTATGGTCAACTTCTTGCAGAGTTGCGCTGGAAGACCCAGAAATTCCTAAAGAGAACATATTAATCAAAATCACAAATAATAAAATCTGCAAAAGTCAAAGCAGTAAACGTGTATATTTTGGATTTTTGGTAGTGTCAATTTGGCCACCCCTGCTTTTGATCATGAAGAGAAATACAACAAAATCCATAAGCAGCATTACCTTTATTGGGCCAACTCCCAAAACATTATGCAAGTTTTTGAAGTTTCTCTGGCTTCTTCATCAGGCAAAAATGTTGAAAATCATACATAACATTTTCAACAGGTTATTTAGGGTTAGACACCATTTATACATCGTCTTATAATAGGGGTTGTTTGAAAGAGAAATAAAAGTCATGGCAAAGCATTTGCTGTTACTGCTGCAATTCCATACCCCAAAGGGATAAATTTAATTTTCCCTATTTCTTAAAGTCTGCTTTAAAACTTTTCATAGTTGTTTTGCAATAATAACTGTTGTAGTTTATAACAGTAACACCCAAATATTTAATCCTCTTTTTTCCACTTGAAATTTTTAAAGAACAAAGCTCTGGCCAAGATTGCAGACTTTGTAGCACAATCTGGGTGCTGCTTCTAGCTTTCCAAGATTTATTATTATCTTTAAGCATATAAAGATATAAAATAATTCTACAAGGGCAGAAACACAGTCCCCCCCCCCCAAAAAACCCCCTAAGTCAGGAGTAGGCTGAGGAGCTGTCTGGTAGTGACTCACTCTAGTAATTACAATATTTCCCATTGCAATGCCAAAGAACAATGCAATGCCAATGTTTCATTAAGTTCAACTACACAGAAGCATATCCAAGCAATTATTTAGAATATTATTGAAGGACTTTGGATTTCCCAAGATAAATGGGGTGGAGACCACGCCCCTTGGTTGGTGGGCATTGTAAATATTTGAAGTGCAGTCTCCATTGAGAAGTATTTGAAAGTGAAACTAAGAGCTGAGAGAGATCGGTAGCATAGTGCTCAAAAATTGTAGATCAACTAAGTGGATATTTGGATTGGAAATAAGAAACAAGATCAGTATCTCCAAGACTTTAACAATTAAATGGTCTATACGAAAGCCATATTTCAGAAAAGGAGAAGTAAATATTGCCTCTGATGCTAGAATTTAACATGAGAGTGATGCACATTACATAAAAACATGGTTACCAGAAAAATATCCAGAGCTGGGCTAGACAAAACTGATTCTGTGGACATTAAAATTCAAGCCTTAATATCGGAGATATCTAACCAGATTTTAGATTTGAATAAATGTGTAACAGAAAGTAATGAGAATTTAGAGAGGAATTAGAGATTAGAGAATACAGGACAAGTAAACCATTCTAAACTGCTTGTTGAAAAACAGTTCAAAGAAATCATGGTATGAGTTCAGAATCTCACAATAATTGCACACAAACATGAACTGACATTTGGACATTTTAGGGCAAGATCTGAACAGACACCTGATAGAATTACGATGTTGGAGTTACAATTAAAGGAAAGATAAGTTAGGTTAAGAGCTGTTCCAGAAGACGTGACTGATTTAAAACAGACAGTCTTAAAAGTTTTGGTGGGCCTGATCAACTGCTGTCATGAAAAATTTGATAAGAAGATAAAAGCAATATATAGGCAAAACTCTGATTATGCATAGTGGAAAAAGTTTCCAAGACATGGGATAATTTGTTTCACACATAAAAGCATCAGAGATGAAATACTGAGAGCATACTTTAAGAAAAATACATTAGAATGAAATAATTAGATAATTTGCCTGCCCTTCTATTCTTTAATTTTTTAAAACTTTCTCCTTCAGTTTCCTGTGCAGCCACACTGGCTTTTTTCATGTTTTTCCCATTTTTATTCTTCCATAGAATTGTTTATAATTGTGCTCTCAGTAACTTCTTCATGAAATCCCACCCATGCTGGGTGTCTTTTCTTTGTTATCCTTAGCCATGGGATTCTACTTAGTATTTCCCTGAAATTGATACACTCCACTTTCCTGAAATCCAAGGTTTGCATTTGACTCTCTCTCTCTCTCTCTCTCTCTCTCTCTCTCTCTCTCTCTATATATATATATATATATATAACTTCTTTGGCCTGTCCCACAATCACAAATTCTGGTTACTTACCCCTAAAGTACCAACTGCTTTAATTTCAGTGATGCAACTCCTCCCTGTTGGTTAGGATTAAGCCCTGGAATGATTATCTCCTTGATCCTTCGTTCATCTTTTCAAAGAGGAAATTGTCTGCAAGGAACATCCTTTGCCAGAATGTGGGCATGGGAAAGGCTTCTCAGTGTCCAGGAAAGCTACCAGAGCTGACAGCTAGGCAATTACTCAGTCACAGAGATAGCCAACTCACAAAGAAAAACTGGAAGCAGTTTTAGAGGCAAAATAGATCCAAGAATGGGAGGCACACAAGATAGTCCAATAATAGTCTGAAGAGCCAGGGCTCACAGGAAGAAGAGTTGTCAAAAGCACATCCAAGTTCAAACAGGAATTCTAGGCAAAGAAGATATGGACCTGTTGTCAACAAACACCATGGCTTTATTTCGCCAGAGGCATCAGTTAACCTCTAAAAAACTTCCTCCATTTCCCTGAGGCATATATACACATGTTCCTACAGCCCCAGACATTCCTTGGTGGCTCTGGGAGCGGCACATGCCTTCCCTTTCTGATCCACACTGTCTGCAGGAAGGCATGGGTAAGTCTGGCTCTCACTGCTCTTCTTCCTCCTTATTGTCCAAGTTGGCAGGATACTCTGCTGACACTGGTACTGCTGAACTTGTGCCAGGTTTCTTGTTGTCTTCATTGGCGGTGTTCCCTAGTGGTACAGGTGCTGCCAAACCCGTGCCAGGCTTATCCCAGCAGCCAGTCCGAGCTCCTCTATGTCTTCATCCCCTGAATCCACACCGGGCATGACAACTGGTCACTAGCCATCCAGCTAATTGGTTGCTGCTGCCAAGATGACTGGATGCATAGGGAGCACTGACCAAGGAGCCTCTACCCATGCCAGCCTTTGCTGCAATTTCAGCATAGATGAGAGGCTTCTTGGCCATTGCTCCCTTTGCAGCTGGTCAACCTCAGAGCAGCAACGGAGCAGCTGGCCAGCTGGTCCTCCTTTTGCTGTAAAGCTGGCTGAGCAAGAGGGAGGAGCAGGCCCAGGCCATTGCTGTATTAGCACATTAGCTGAGGTGGAGGAAGTGGCAGTGGGGAGCTAGCCGAGGCTCTGGTAGATGCTGGCTGGCTGCTGCACAGACTTAATATCAAGAAATAGATATTAGAGCATATGAGTGTTGTCGCCCAAGAGAAAAGGGAGCAGTAGCCTGAAAAAGTTTGGGGACCACTGCTTTAACTGAAGATCTGGATAAACCAAAATTCTGCTTTGGATTTCCAAGAAATGATAAAACCAGTCCATATTACTATGTGACGCATGAAATATTACCCAAATGCTTGTATCTCTATGAACAAAGATGGAATGTTCAATTAAAATGACACAGATCCTCTGCAAACAGGAAAAGAAGAAAATAGAAAACTATTCAGGCTGGGAGTGGGGGAAGATCTGAATTGCTTGAAGTATGGTATTGTGATTATTTCACTAAATATTGAATGTGAATTTGCTCTATGGGGCTGTGTAACTAGGTGTATAACAATTATTAGATTTCATATCTGAATGAACTCAGGTTCCCATTAGAACTTCAATGCGTCAGTTTACCTCATTATTTTACTTTCAGTACTCTCAGACATGATCAACTTAATTACTCTAACTCAAGGAACATTTGGACATGAATTTCTGATTTGTTCTAAATCAAACAGGACAAGTGAGGTGCTGTGTAGCAGGAAGCCCTCCTCCAACTTCTGTAATTTATCCAATCTTGGAGATGAGTCACATCTATATTTTCCTTTATGACAATTCTTACATTGCATGTTCTGTATCAAGTTTCTAGTGGATTGTCACAACCAGAGTAGCAACCCAGTCCAATTTGCAGGGGCTAAGGAGGAAATTAAAAAAAAAAATAACCTCACTGTGTATGACTAACAGCCCAAGCTAGATAGATGCTTGCTTGGAGCAGTACCTTTCTATTCACCATTTTTGTGACAGTGAGGGCCCAGACTAATTTTTATTATAGCACTGTTTTTAATTGGGTATCAAATGGGTAATTAGTAGGTGGATTAGTAATTGGTTGACTGACCGAATCCAGAGGTTGCTCAGCAATGGCTCCTCTTCATACTGGAGAAAAGTGACCAGTGGTATGTCACAGGGTTCTGTCCTGGGCCCAGTGCTATTCAACATCTTTATCAGTGACTTGGATGAAAGAATAGGGGGCATGCTTACCAAATCTGCAGATGACACCAAATTAGGAGGAATAGCTAACACCCCAAAAGACAGGATCAAAATTTAAAATGACCTTAATAGATTAGAAATCTGGGCCTAAGCTAACAAAATGAATTTCCACATGGAGAAATGTAAAGTACTGCATTTAAGGCAAAAAATGAAATGCATAGATATAAGGTGGGGGACATCTGGCTTACTGAGACTACGTGTGAAAGGGATCTAGGAGTCCTAGTAGACCACAATTTGAACATGAGTCAACAGTGTGATGCAGCAGCTAATAAGGCCAATGTGATTTTAAGCTGCATCAATAAAAGTATAGTACCTAGATCAAGGGAAATAATAGCCTTTGGTCAGGCCCCACCTGAAATACTGTGTCCAGTTCTGGGCACCACAATTCAAAAAAGATGTTGAAAAACTGGAGCGTGTTCAGAGGAGGGTGACTAAAATGGTGAAGGGTCTGGAAACCATACCCTATGAGGAACGACTTAGGGAACTGGGTATGTTTAGCCTGGAGAAGAGACGGTTAAGAGGTGATATGATAGCCCTGTTTATATATTTGAAGGGATGTCATATTGAGGAGGGAGCTACCTTGTTTCCTGCAGCTCCTGAGACAGGACCAGGAAGAATGGATGCAAGCTACAGGAAAGGAGGCACTTCCTGACAGTAAGAGCTGTTTGACAGTGGAACACACTCCACTCCCTTGGAGTGTGGTGGAGTCTCCTTCTGTAGAGGTTTTTAAACAGAGGCTGGATGGCCATCTGTCAGGGATGCTTTGATTTTGAGTTCCTGCTTGGCAGGGGGTTGGACTGGATGGCCCTTGTGGTCTCTTCCAACTCTATGATTCTTTGATTCTATGTACTCCTGCCTTCCAAGATACTGTCTCTCTCCTCACATGACTCAGTTTAAAGCCCTCTAGATCAAATTTTTGAGACTATTGTCAAAAATGTTTCTGCCAACTGGCATGAAATGCAACTCATCTCTTGCCAGAAGTCCACTCTAATGGTACCACAGCCCACAATCCAAGAATACAAATCGCTCTTGGCGGCACCATCTGCGGAGCCAGTTATTCACATCTGCTATTTTCCTTTCCCTTCCTAGACCATGCCCTTCAACTTGGAGGAGAGATGAGATAACAACATGTGAATCCAGCTCTTTCAGCTTCCTACCCAAAGCCTCATCATCTCTTCTGATATTCTGAAGGCTATGCCTTGCAGTATTATTGGCCTCCGCATAATGGTCAGTAGGCTTGACAAGTCTTGTCAGCTTTACTGTCACATCACAGAATTTTGCCCCAGGGGGACAACAAACATCCCAAGACATCTTGAAAGGCCCACAAACCACTGCTTTTGTATCCCTCAGCAAGGTGCCCCACCACCACCACACACCTCTTCCGAGGCTTAGAAGCAGCTGTTCCCTGTGGTGGTTCTCTCAGAGTCCCTTGGACTGTCCCTGCTGCTCTTCCTCATCATTCCTGATAAGGGAGAGTGCTTAAAATCAATTTCTGTAGATGCAAGCTCCCAGAATGATCCCTGATTATCCTACTTCTGTTTGTGACGTTCCTCCAGCTGTCTACCTTCGCTGTGTGTGAAGTGAGCAACTTCCTCTGTGTGGTCCCCATCTAAAACCTCTTGCTCCCTAATATGCTGAAGTGTAGCTACCCGGGCCTCCAGCTGCTGGTCTTTCTCTTCCAACAGGGTGCACCAACATGCACTTGGTGCAGGTGAAGCTCCTCACATTCATAGGCAAGAAGACAAATATCCCACAACTGTTGCAGGTAACTCCACCAGCTCCCTCAGTGTCCATATTGAGAAATCTTAAGTAAGCACTGAAACAGGACTGTGGGCTTCCCCCTCCAAAAGTCACCCGGTAAACTTTTCACTAAGTTCTTTCAGCGAGCTCAATTAACTGGGGTTATAACTCTATAGAGAGCTGCTGGCTGCTAGCTTGTTTTGGAGGCAAGTCTCTGACTTACTTCCTCTGAGCAAAAAACCCCGAAACCCCCTTTTTAAAAAAATGAAATTTCTTTTAAAGGAGAAGCTCTAAAACAAAGTTCTGTTTCCCTTCTATCTGTGCTATGCTTCCCTGTCTATGAAAAACCTTAATCCGACAAAACTCAAACCCCAGGGTTCTATAACCCTACCATGGCTTGTTCAAAAAGGGTAATTGAACATGATGACAAAGGCAAAGAAATGTTGCCAAGAAACTCCATGATAAGTTCACTGTAAGTTGCTATAAATGACTTGAACAGAAGGAAATGACACAAGAAAGGAAAACAAAACAATTACTGCAAGAAAAAGCTGTTTCTAAACAATTGGAGTTGTTTGTACATTCCTATTGTATAATAGGAAATAAAAATATTTCTTTTTGGTTTCTATGACACACTTATATATTTGCAGCAGAGAAGGATCATGCTTATAATCTTCCAGAATGGAACATTTCTCTTTTGGGCATTCACCTTACCAGTGGTGTCTTTCAAAATAATTAGCCAGTTCCAGTTCCTGGCTGTTCCACATGGTTCTGGAGCAATCAGTCCCATCCACCTCCGCATCTTCCCAACTCTCCATCTTCCTTGTCTCTTCCACCTCCTACCCTTCAGTAATCATGGCTCTCCTTTTAACTTCAACAGCCTCTGGTTCTTTTACATTTTTAACAACTTCTGGTGAATTAGTGTGAATTGGCTAGATGATACTACAGCTCATGTTACCGCATCAGAATGGTAATGTGATAATGGGGCAGAGTCATCCATGGATGCTCCAAGTGAAAATGAGTATTTCTCTGCAGTTTTTGCCCTGTATTCTTGTATCATAAAAAGAGGAAACTATTCTATACAATATGGAGAGAGATATTGTGGCACCTTTGAGATTAAATGATATAAAGAAGTTGGCAACATGAGCTTTTGTAGACATCAGTCTACTTCCTCAGATACATAGTCTTTATTTCAGTTAATCTCAAAGGTGCTACAAGATCTCTACATACTGATTCTACAGACTAACATGGCTGCATCTGATAGCTAGATAATGTTTTACGGCAAATGTACTGGATTTTTGCACAGAAAGCAGCATTTTTGGAACCCATTCCCCTCTCTATGGCTATTTGGAAGGTGGTGGTGGTGGGTTTGCATGAAACATGAACCGAATTATTGTTTTCATATGCACACACACACACACACACACATTCCAGAAATCTACTTTTTTGTATGAGAATATATTTTTTTACACAAAACACTTAGAAAATCCATGAAGGTTTCTGAAAACTGTATTTTCCACAAAACCTACAATTTTCATACAAAAAACACCTTTCCAGAAACCCACTTTTTGTGTAAATTGCTAGATTTTTTAAAAATCCACTAATTTTGGGCTACACATAGGTATCGGGGGGGGGGGGGGAAGGGGGGTGCATGAAAAACATAGTGTTGTAAAATCAACCAACATTTTTGTGGGGGAAACCCCTTTGACTACCAGGCAAAAAGAACAACAACAACAAAAAACTGTCTCTGTGTTACTCTTGTCAACTGGTTGGCCAAATGAAAACCCATTTTGGAGCAGGGAAACAAATAATACAAATCTGAGAGAGAGGAGAGCTGGATTTTAACTGGATTATTTTAATTATTTTTAAATTTTTGTAGTAACGTTTCTAAAGTGTTTTCATCTTGTGAGCCACCTTGGGCCCCTTTCTGGGTGAAAGTCAATATAAGCAAACAAACGAACACATTTCCTGCTAAATCTAAAGCAAAAGGTGAGCTATTTTAAGCCACATAGTGGTCCCCAAACCTTTTTTGGGCAACTGCCCCCCTTTCTCTTGAATGACAACCCTAGCACTTCCCTCACATATTTCTTGTTATTAGGTCCACTGTTCTACTGCATATTCAAAACAATAAAACTAGGACACTGCTTTCTTGGCCACCTACTCACCCTGGAAGCAGCAACCAAGTAACTGGCTGAGCAGTATAACTGAGAAGCCTATCGCTAGTGCCAGTCTTGTGGCAGAGGTATCACTAGGGGGCATGTGAGGTGCAGGCCACACCAGATGACACCATAAGTGGAGTGACACCATGAGCACCACCCTAGCAATGCCACTGTTGCTCCCTAAACGTCTGCCTTTTGGAAGAAACAGGGAATAACATTACTGTATTTTTTAAGACACAGAGAGTTGAATGGAAGAGAAGGTGTGGCCAGAAACTGGGACAAACAAGGCCTCTCCTTCCTCCAACCACTGAGCTTCAAACACCCTCTGGGAAAACAGGGCAGGACTTTCTGGGTTCCACTATCCTCCTGGCATAGCCTAGCACCATATGTGAGAGAAAGAGAAGGAGACAGGAGAATCAGGGAGCAAATGAAGGTGAGGAAGGCTGCTGTCTGCCATTCACACAAGAGCCTCGAGTTTCGGGAGTAGATTGCAGGAGAAATCCAGGGATTCTTCACTCTCTTAACTCCCAAAGCAGAAGGCTATTGTTAGAAGAGGAGGCAGCACCCTCCAGCTTCAGGGATGAGGTGCAGGAAGAATCTAAGGATTCTGCGGCAGGAGTCAGTCTGTCCCAAAATAGCACCACTGCAAGCCATAGAAGTGATGCCCTACACACAAGCCATGTGAGAATTTCCCAACCACCACTACTAGTGAAAGACATAGCTAAAGGAGTGAGCTTGTGTGGGGAGGTGAAAAGCAGGAGACACCACCACACAAAACAATCAGTGCAGCTGTGTAGTCTTTTGAAGGGACCCTGAAAAGAAATTTCATGCAACCCTCATCCCCACCATGGTTCTAAAGGCTGCTGATTCCCTTTGTCTTTCTTGCACACCAATACTTTGACTGAAAGGCCCCTGCTGCCCCCTTTCCCCTTACTGTCCCCACTACCCCTTTTCCCCTCACCACCACCTTGGATCTTTCCACCACCCCCAGTGCTGCCAATTTTGGGAATCTCTGAGCCAGAAATAGGGTGGATTCAGTGGGAAACTGGCCTTACATCATGAAGACAGTCTGTATTTGAATCAGGGATTTGGCTCTGTGTTGTACAGACAGGTTAAGGAGGGGGGAAACCATTTTATTTGGCCCATGTAGACATGACCTGAGTTTCACCAGATCTCAATATCTGCAGTTCTTCCTATTATTTTAAGCTATAATACTGCTAGTATTTTCAATTTGCATTAGCCATTTAAAAAGCTTTATTTCATGATAACAAGAGTGAGAAGAAAGAAAGTAATGGGTTTTGAATCTTATGTAAACATGATGCCATCAAGCCACCACCTTCTCATCTGGACACATTTGTCCTTTAAAAAATACATCTGTCATGAGAGCAGCCCTCTTGCCTTCTTTCACTACTGATACATAACAGTTGCTAAGCCTGCAGTAAATGTGTTTATGTCCAGTTAGACTGCCATCATTTTACAATTCAATCCAATTTTTTCTCTCTCTTCTTGATTTTTTTTAAAATAAGGAAATCACAAGAGACCAGTATCAGCTCATGCTTGAAGGCATTTCCTGACATTAGCTTTCACTTTGCACTTCAGCTGAAAATATAGGACTTGACAAAACACATAGAAAGCCATGAGAGAAGGGTGTTCACCTCCTATCCAAAAGGGCCTGACAGGAGTCAATACTGATTCTTTCACAAGGCTGCAATGATAATTTTTAAGCTGCTAGATGAAAGCCCATGCAAGGTTTTTCTGCTACTCCTTACAATGTTTTATTAAATATGGGTGGCAAAATATGTTTGTCTCAACAGGACATCTAATCACTTTTAGCAGCTGGCAGTTTAAATATCAGTAGTTAGTAATCCATGCACAAGTATTTTTTATTCTTTGAATATAGTGCATTTACTATCAAAGCACTGAATTCAAAAGTTTTTGATGGCTGAAGAAAATAGTTATTTTTTTTAAAAAGGGGGTATTTTTATTTGTATAATGAGAATTGGACTGCACTTTTCTGGGCTTTTCTACTGCCATTTCAGTTAAAGTGGCTGTAGCACTTTTGTTTACAGCCTACAGTTACTGACAGTCCCTGTCAAATGCAAATAATGCCCCCCCCCATATCCCTGCAATAGCCTTCCCATTGTATTTTTAAGGGCAACTCTGCAATAGCCTGTAGTGTGTGTGTGTGTGTGTGTGTGTGTGTGTGTGTATATATATATATATATATATATATAGAAATATTTTAAATAATACACTATCCATGATAATTATTTTTAGAATAAAATATCAACATTTTAAAATTCATGATCAGGTTAACATCTGCAGTTCTGCAGCATGCAATATTTAAATAGAAATGAATATGCTATGAGAAAAGAAGACTGCATGGTTGGTGCAATGAACAATAATTAGTGCTTGCCCAGTGATTTAATCATCTAACATTGAAGAGCAAATCGTGTTCGAGGCTCACTAGATAGTTCTGTTGCTTCCCTGTAGTTCTCATACTGTGCCTTCCTATTGGAAAATAATAAATATTGCTTTCAGCTACAAATTATTTGTGACAAAAGATTATAAAACGGAGGTGCTCACGGTAGCGGTCCCGAAACCAAGAATTGGGTTGCAACCTCCAGTCCTGAATGGGGTCATACTCTCCTCCAGTGACTGTGTTCACAGCTTGGGGGTGCTCCTTGACTCATCGCTCCTGATGACTAATCAGGTAAATGCGATGGTCAGGAGCGCCTGTTATCAGCTCCGGCTGATTCGCCAGCTGCGCCCTTTTCTGGAAGTAAGGGATCTCGAGACTGTTGTTCATGCACTGGTAACCTCTCGCCTCGACTTCTATAATGCGCTCTACATGGGGCTACCCTTGTGCCTGGTTCAGAAGCTACAGTTAGTTCAAAATATGGCAGCCAGGCTTGTTTCAGGAACATCTAGGAGGGACCACTTCATTCCGGTTTTGAGGTCCCTCCACTGGCTGCCTATTGGCTTCCGGGCCCAGTACAAGGTGTTGGTGATCACCTTTAAAGCCCTAAATGGCTTGGTCCAAGCTATATCAGAGACCACCTCCTCCCGTATAATTCTCCCCGCGCACTCTGGTCCTCTGGGAGGAATTTCTTAGAGCCCCAAAGATCGAAGCTATCTGCTACCTCCCAGAGGGCCTTTTCTGTCATCGCCCCCAGGCTCTGGAACAGCCTGCCGGACGAGATCCGTCAATTAACATCTTTGGACAGTTTTAAAAAGGCTGTCAAGATGGATCTCTTCCGCCAGGCCTTTCCGGACTAAAATTCCCCGGCCCCGGGCTGTCCCCTCTTCCCTCTGCAACACTATTTGAACCCTGGTTCCCCTGGTAATCTAACTACGGGGTAATGTGGTATGGTTTTAGTTATTTTAATCCTTATGATTTTCTTGTTAATTTGTTAATGGGATTTTAATTATGCTATTGTTTAATAATGTTTTAAGGGGGGGGAGGGATATCTTGTTTATTGTAATTTGTGTTTTATGCTGTAAACCGCCCGGATTAGGTTACCATTGGGCGGTATATAAATAAATTTTATTATTATTATTATTATTATTATTATTATTATTATTATTATTATTATAAAACAAGACACTATTACTGGTTATACAGTATCTGGTTGTACAGCATTAACATTTGGAAGACAAAACACATTTCAACTCATGATATGAACACATGTTACTAGATTTCTCTCTTTAGTGGAACACTGACTATTTTTGCTAGTTCAGTACTGATTGAGAATACTCTTTCTGCACATGAATAAAAATCACAACACTCTGGCCAAGATGGCCAGCCATTAATAGCACAATTTGAGTGCTACTCCAAGCTTTCCAGGATTTATTATTATCTTTAAGCATCTAAAGATACAGAAGGATTCCACAACGGCAGCAACACAGTCTCCAAAATAAAAACCCAACTCAAAAGTGGGTTGGAGAAATTACAATATTCCCCATGGTAAAGATAAACAATAACAAGAATGCATTAAAGTCAGCTAGACAGACGCTTCTCCAAACAAAAATGTACATTATTGAAGGACCTTAGATGGCCCATGCTGAACAGGGGTGACGAAGCCCTTTACTCTGTCCATGATTTATTATGCTCAAATGAGTACAAACAATGGGCATAAATATTTGAAGAGCAGTCTCCATTGAGAAGTATATGAAAGTCAAATTAAGAGCTGAGAGAGACTGACAGCACAGTGCTCAAAAACTAAAGCTCAATCTAAGTGGCAATTTGGGGCCGTTGCAGACTGGCCGTTTGGGGTGGCACAGAAGTAGCAGATTGGGGCTGCGGCAACCCCACGCTGTGGCCCCGATCCTCCCTTTTGCTGCCCCAAAAGAGCAGCAAAATGCCGCTCCTTTTAGGGGCGGCAAAAGGCTGCCCCAAGAGCCAGTGCCATGGCTTTTCAGTGCCCTTTTGCATTGCACCAGGAGGGCGTCCTGACGCCACGCGCTGTGCATATGACCGCACGGCATCAGGATGGGGTTGGAGTGGGGTTGGGGCGGCCAGCATGCAGCTGCCCCGCCCCAACTCTACCTCCAGGTCAGCCCTCCAGGTCAGCCCTCTACCTCCAGCAACAGCCTTTGGACTAGAAATAAGAAAGAGAATAGGGTTCTCCCAGACTTAAAACAATTAAATTGTCTATATGGAAGCCATTTTTTAAAAAAGAAAATGGCAGTTAAATATTGTTTTTGATGCCAGAATTTAATCAGAGAATGATTTACATGATATATAAACATGGCTACCAGAAAAATGTCCAGACTTGAGCTAGATAAAATTGGTGCTGTGCTCATTAAAATTCAGGCCTTAATATCCAGGGTATCTAATCAGATTTTGGATTTGAAAAAAATATGTAACAGAAAGTAATGGGAATTTAGAGAAGAAACTGGACTCACTAAGATTAGAGATTACAGGACAAATAAATAATTTTATAGAGCTTGCTGAAAAATATCATAGTTTAGGCTTAGAATCTCACAACCATAGCACACTAACATGAATAGGATTATTCAAAGAAAAGTGTTATTTTAGGGCAGGATCTGGAACAGATGGAGTTAGCTGTTCTCTGATTCTGACTGTCTCATACAAAACCTTGGCAACCACCAAGGTCACACTGTGAATCTTATCTTCTAATAAGAATTCAAAGATATCTCAGTGTTAGTCTGTAGAATTACTATGTAGAGAGATCTTGTAGCACCTTTGAGACTAACTGAAAGAAAGAAGTTGGCAGTATGAGCTTTCATAGATGTAAGTCTACTTTCTCAGATTCAACCCTGGCTTTCCACTCCACCAAATGCATCTGAGGAAGTAGACTTAAGTCTACAAAAGCTCATGCAGCCAATTCCTTTCTTTCATGTAATCGCAAAAGTGCTTCTAAGAATTTGACATAAAATTAGGCTGATTTTCCTGGTAGGTTGGCCATGTGTTTCAAGCCTCCTTGTAGAAACCATAAGACAAAAGACTGTGCTTCATGGATTCTACTTCCTGATTACTTCAGAGATATAATCCTGAAGTATAAGAAAGTGCAAAGGCAGGCTTACTGTTGAACATAAAACAAAAATAATGATGAAATAAATAATTTTGGAAATCATGCAGGGTTTAAATTGAAGAAGGATAAAACTTGGTTGTTAACAAAAAATATAAGAAAAGATAAAGAAAAAAGATTGGAAGAAAAAATGAGATGTGAAATAAAGAAAAAAAAAGATATTTGGGGATTTGGCTAACTAATAAAAATATTGGCTTACTTGAAAATAATTAGAATAGCATATGGAAAAATATCCAAAAAGACCTTTAAATATGGAATAAAAACAACCTGACCTTACTTGGGAGAATTGCAACAATAAAAATGAACATCTTCCCCAAATTAATATTTTTGTTCCTTACTTTACCAATACTATATAATTTAAAAATCTTTGAAAAATGCAAGAAAGAAATCAAAAAAATTATATGGAAGGGAAAAAAAAAAAGCTAGAACGGGACACTTTGAGAGACACAACGGAAAGAGGAGGAATGGCACTCCCAGACTTACAATTATACAACTCGGCAGGAAGCTTGCTTTGGATGCAGGACTGGATTAAGCTAAAGAGCTCAAAGTTGTTAAACTTAGAACAATATAATGCCAGATATAGTTGGCATGATTATATCTGGTATGAAAACAAACAAGGTAAATAAAGAATTTAACAATCGCATAATAAGAAGAGCTTTGTTAAAAAATTGGCTGCAAATTAAAAGAAAATTTTATCAAAAAATACCACTTTGGGTGTCTCCCCAGGAGGCCTTTTGTGGATGATGGGAAACAAACAAAAATAGATTACTTATGAAGAATTATTATATAAAAAGGGATGGAATAGATATGAGATCAAGGAAGGATCTAGAAAAGCAAAAGGGGGTAGTTAATTTGATGAACTACTGGCAGATCAAATCAAGGTTTAAGGAAAATCTTAAAACAACAGGCTTTGAAGAAGATGAAAACGAACTAGACAAAATATTATGAGCACCAGAAAAGAAAAAGATTAGCAAAATTTATAAGACACTATTGAAAAGGGAGTTAGAAGGAGATGAAATAAAAGACTGCATGATAAAGTGGGTAATGGAACTGGGACATAATATAAAACTAGAAAAATGGGAATCAGCAAGAAGAAAAACCAACAAATTCACGATGTCACAAAGCTTAAAAGAAAACTTACAAAATAGTTAACCAATGGTATTATACACCAGTTACATTAGACAAAATCTACAAATTAAACAATGATAGATGCTGGAGGTGTAAAAAAATTAAAAAAAAGGTTCACTGATACATATGTGATGGAATTGTAAAATAATTAAAAAATATTGGGTAAAAATACACATAAATATAAAAGATATGCTGAAAATAGAATATGATTTAAATTCAGAATTGTATTTATTAAATATAACTTCAGTGTTGGGGAAGGAGAAAGAAAACAAAACATTGGAAAATCATTTTATATTTAATCACTGCAGCGAGGATCTTAATCGCAAAAAACTGGAAAAAAGAACAACCCCTGAAGGTAGAAGATTGGAAAACAAAAACGTGAAAGAAATGGATAGACTGACAGTGATATTAAACAAAAAAAGTCTAAATGGGAAAAAGAATGGGAACCAATGATAGAAATGACAGAAAGACAGTAGAGAAATGTTAAAATAATAACATTTTACAATACAGAGACAAGGATAAAAAAAGGGGAAGTGAAACATCAAATATTAGATAACAAAAGAAAAAAAGGGAGTACTGGTTATAGATTATGAGCATTATTTCATGTTATTATCATGTCAGTATTTATAAAAAGCTACTATTAATAGAATTCTTTGGAAATGTAAATTTGTTTTTTTAACTTGTAAAATGATACTCAAAAGAAGAGGTGAAGAAAAGAAAAGAAAAGAAAAGGAAGGAAGAAAACCTTCGGAGAGTGGGGGAAAGGAAGTTATCAAATAATTCAAGCAGAAGAAAATAAGAAAGCAAACAAACCAATAAGAAAATGAAGGGAAGACACGCTTATATATTTTGTACACCATAACAATAATGTAGGAATGTAAGATTGTAATCTTGAAAAAAAAAGTTGCTATTAATTCCTATCAAGCTTGCTTAGATTTATAATAAATCTAAGAATAAGTGTTATGTATTACCTATCTTTGGTTCAGAAAAACAAGTTTCAGGAAGGGTCAGAAAACTTTATTCAGAAACTGTCCACAGTATAAACAATATTGTTTGAACTGAAAAGGCACATAGCAACTCAAACAACTTTGTGTGCTTGCACAATGTTCATCTTTCAACCCAAGCAACCCTGTTCCCAAGGCTACTTCAGAAGTAAATTGCCTATAGCTGAAAAATTGTATTCTAAAATGACTGTCTATGATTGCCTATGATTTGGGTCAGACTAAATCAGGGGTTGGCAACATTCTCCTACCTGGGGCCGGTTGCTGGTCCCCAGGTCTTCCGCCAGGCCGGGGGGGGGGGAATGGTGGCACCGCCAACCCCCGCAGCCACCGCTCGTGCTGCCGCTGTACCGCCGCCACGCACATCGTGACCGCCATTTTGTTTTCCAAAATGGTGGCAGCAACTCGTTTGCACATGTGCAGTACTCCTGCACATGTGCGAATGAGCTGTGGCCGCCATTTTGTTTGCCAAAATGGCAGCCGCGACTCGTTTGCGCATGCGCTGAGTCGCAGCCGCCTTTTGTTTTCCAAAATGATGGCCGCGGCTCATTCGTGCATGCGCAGGAGTACAGCGCATGTGCAAACGAGTCGCGGCTGCCATTTTGGCAAACAAAATGGCGGCCGCGATGCGTGCGGCAGGGGTCGGCGGGGGCCGGCGGGCCGGGTGCGGCCCATGGGCTGCAGGTTGCCGACCCCTGGACTAGAGAATGAACTGGGAATCTAGATGAGAATTTGGAAATTTTTCTGTCTGTCAATTTGTTTCTCTTAGCTTTGTGCTCTGTACTGCAGTCAAGGTTCTCGTTGATACCACTGTAGACTTCATGTACTGTAAACATTTTCTTTAAGATTCTCATGTTCTAAAAACAATGTCTGCTTAGCAAGAAATGCTGAATATTGTGAAACTAATGAACCAGAGAGGGAGGGGGGATTGATTTTCCTGTATGCTTGTAAGGTCACTATAAAAGATTCTCATTTTGTTTAATTCAGGGCTCAGCACCTTTGGAAAGTTATTTCCTGTTGAACCCGCTAGCATTAATTCTGTTTTTTCAAAATAAAACTCTTTCCTTCAGTCTGTTGTGTCTCTTTGTCCCATTTTTCTGCTACACTTCTCCTTTCCATCCCCTTCCAAGCATTCCCAGTGACTTAACCTTGTTCAAAGTGTTTCTTTCTTCTCACATCTGCTCATTAACCAGCTTCCCAAAATGATAAACAATCTCTCTACATTTCAAATGATTTGATTCTTTCCTAGTCAAGCTGGACATGTAACCACTCCATTTAAACCTCATTCTAAGGACAGAGACTGGATGACCACTTATTGGAAGTGCTTTAATTGTATATTCCTTCACATTGGGGGGTTGGACTGGATGGCCCTTGTGATCGCTTCCAACTCTATGATTCTAAGGAAATGCAAACAGAAATATTTTAATAGATTAATCATCTCAGTGGATCGGGGGGGGGGGAGTCTTACTGCCTTACTACTTTCAGGACTAAATTGGTGCTAAAGCTCCTGTTAATGTAAACAAAAGTAAACATGCTAGTGCTTGGAATGGGCAAAAATGCATTTTAAAATACTTTTGTTATCTAGTGGCATTATTTTTTTTAGCATCTACTTTGTTTTTCCTTACCCATTAATGTCATATAATCCTGAAGTGGTAAGTCCCATAGAGACTAATGAGGCAATAAAGATTCATAGCGGACTTCAGGATAATAAAGTGAATCAACAGTCTTCACAACTTAATGACTTAATTATAACATATAACCATTTTCCACATGTCTGGGAGGACAACATAATATAGCAATAAATTGGGGGCCTCTGCAGCCCATCCTGAGTTTTAGCAATCACAGCATTCCTTTCTAAGGAGTGAAACAGACCACCCCAAAGGATCATGCCTCCCCTTTGTTCGACGAGTTGGGCCTGCGGCAACTGTACACCACGCCAGCAACCCAGCTTTTTGCTGATTCAAAAAGAAGTGGCAAAAAGCCGGCTTTTCTGCTGCAGTGGCAGATTTTTGGTGCTCCTGAAGCATGCAGTGTATAAACATCACACTGCCAGGGCGCCGCAAATCTGTCCGCTGTATGGTTGAGTGGGCGGCCTGACATTGGCTTGGGTGGCATCAGGGCATACGTCATCCCACCCTGAAGCTGGCGCAAAGGGGCGGTCTGTTTAGCCCCTAAGTGCTTACAGACTGTTAAATTATCTGCTCTAGAATCTTTCATGGTATTGTCATTGGGCTGACTTGGTGGTAATTATTTTGGTCCTCTTATTTTTCTTTTTTGAATATGGGGATAACATTTTCTCTCCTCCAGTCTGCTGGGACCTCTACTGATCTCCAGGAATTTTCAAAAGATTATTGCCAGTGTTTCTGATATTACTTTTGCCATTTCTTTTAGTAGCCTTGGGATCTGTTTGTATCCATCTCCTTTCCACTTGTCTTTCTATCCCATTCCTTTCTGCAATTTTCTGTTCCTGTCCCCCAATTATATTCTCTCTGCTTCCTTTCCTTCCCAGTTTTTGTTAGTGTCTGAGTCTCCTTTCAACTGTGTCTCTTTTCTACTACCTGCTTTCCCTCTTTAGTACCTTGTCCTCCTTCCTCTATTTGCCTTCTCTCAGTTTATCCTACAAGCTTTTGTTTCCCCTCAATTCCTTTTCCTCTTCCATTTTCCATTTGTGCCATTTCTCCTCTTTTTGTTTCTCTTCTCCCTCCTTCCTAATGTCCTTCTTGTGTTATCAATGGACACATCGAACCCTATGTAGTTATTAATAACAATTTTTTAAATTTCCAAGAAATAGGTTTGATGATGTGCCTAAAACTGGGATGCTTCCGAATGCTTAGTCCAATAGGTTACAACATATCTGTGACACTTGAGTTTTAAAGCTCCATTTGAATCCTAGGGAATTTCCCCCACATCTGTCACTAAATTGGAAGGCTAGTTTTAACTGATGTCATAAACTGCACCAAGCTGCAATAAATCACACTTCAGGAGAGGACTGAATATTTTGTGCACAAGATGATGACAACAATGACTGGTTAGTTTAAAAATATCTCCATATAGAAAATTGGCATGTTAGGGGAGAAGGTTATGTCTTGCTTTTCTACCTGCCACACTAGTTTTCTGTGTGAACGATTATGTTTTATATTCAGCCATGTAACACCCCTCCCCCAAACGTGGTTTCTGCAAGCTTTCAGTTAAAACTAAGCTAGAACTGAACATGGAAGGCGTGTTTTGATCTATGCATGACTTCAGCTCTATAATGTAAATTTATTGGAGGCAGTTGCCCTCTTCAGGGCTGTGTGAGAGAGCTTTAAGGATTCACATTTTGACCCTATCCACTCCAGGTTACCATCTCTATTTTGATGGTGAAAAATACAACCAGGGACTGTAACTATGTTCAGCTGGACATAGTTATAATTTTCATGTGATCAAGAGTCTTGCAAAACCAGTGTTCCCAACCATGCAGAGGACTGTAACTATGTTCAACTGAATTTGCTTTTATATCCTATGCTTAGACTTTACCCAAAAATATAGGGACCTCATAGTTGAGAGGGAACATGCATTTTCATCTCCCCTCCATGCGTTCAATTTCCAAACAGCTGCGGCAGGCTACTGTTACTAGATCTCTTTTAATGTGAGCCTCTGTTGCTATAATTTTGTTTTAGAGTTGCTCATCCTTTTTAAAGCATACCAGCCACATGTTATCTGCTCATCATTTGGAAAGTTTATGCCATATTTTTAATCCCAATCTTTAGCCAAGTGTACATTTTAAACAAGATTTTAAGCTCTCTGCAGTCCTGGAATCTCTCTAAGGATTCTCTTAATTCTTCCTTAAGATTGCTTAAGTAACATATTAAGCTTTCTAGGATTCTCTGGTTATCTGCCTGAAAAGATAACCACAGGTCACATAGAAACTGATATGTTAATCCTTCATTGATTAAATAGTCCTCTGAGATTACCGTAGTTTCAAGTGTTTTGCACTATGTTAATTTAGCATCTACACTGCTTACCTGAAGGACTAAATTGATACTTAAGAAAATAGACAATTCCTTTGAAAACTAGACTCCAAAGTCTTTAGGGCTTTATATGCCAACAATAAAACCTTACAACTGCCCAATATCAAATACATACCTCCTTCAGCAGAAGTATTAAATTATGTTGGGGAACTGTCCCACACAGCAGCCAATCAAATCATTCAGCACTATCTGCAGTTTCTACACCATCTCATAAGAAACAGTTTTTTTCTTAATTTCTTCTGATATATTATCACATCAATAAACTGTAAAGTATAGATTTGACCATTTCTGGACTCATTTATATAGTGAGGAAAACTTTAAAAGCTGGAAACGTTTTCTACTTTTGGTTCAGTCATCATCATCTCAGAAGTATCACCATCTTTTCTTACAGTTCTCAAAAGTAGAAGGTGAGGGAAAGAAAATAGAGCATAACTAAGTGATAACTGATACTGATACTAATAACCAATACTGATACTGATGTTTCTCTCTGTTTGTGTATAAGGGATATAATAATAATAATAATAATATCCCACCTTTCACCCAGGACTGGTATGCAGGGTGGCTTACAACATTAAAAAAAAGTACAATTAAAACATATAAAAATAATACATTGAAACAATATAGCACCCCAGGCCATTTTAAAAAAGTGTTCTGTTTTGTATGCCTGTCTGAAAAGGAAGGTTTTCACCTGTTGATGGAAAGCCATCAAGGAAGGTGCCATTCTGGTCTGCCTAGGAAGGGAGTTTCAGAGTCTAGGGGAAGCCACAGAAAAGGCCCTCTCTCATGTCCCCACCAGCCATGCTTGTGATGGTGGTAGGATGAAGAGAAGGGCTTCTCCTGAGGATCTCAAGCTCTGGCCAGCTCATAGAGGGAGATACGGTCTGCCAGATAGCCTAGACCTGGGCCACATAGGGCTTTAAAGGTCATCACTAGCACTTTGAATTATGCCCAGAAACCAACTGGAAACCAGTGAAGCTGCTTCTACAGGGGCATTATATGCTCTCTGTAACCTGCCCCTGCTAGTAGCCTGGGTACAGCTCTTTGACAGCTGAAGTTTCCAAACGCTCTTCAAAGGCAGCCCCAACGAGAGCACATTACAGTAGTCTAAATGGGAAGTAACCAAGGCATGTACCACTGAAGCTAGATCCAATGTCTCAAGGAACGGGCACACAAGTTTTAAATGTGCAAAAGCAGTCCTGGTCACTGCAGAGACCTGGACCTCCAGGTTCAAAGCTGAGTCCAAGAGTACCCCCAAACTGTGAACCTGCCTCCCTCTAACACAGGCTGATTCCTTACTCCCTGATCTGCCTTCTGACTGACCAGGAGCATCTGTCTTATCTGGATTAAGTTTCAACATGTTTGCCCTCATCCAGTTCATTACTGATGACAGACACTGGTTTAGGACCAGGACAGCCTTTTGGATTGAGATGGAAAGGTGTAGTAGAGTTGAGTGTCATCGGCATATTGATGGCACCGCTCCCCAAAACTTCAGATGACCTCTCCCAGTACCTTCATGTATATGTTCAATAGCATAGGAGACAACACAGAACTCTGAGGGGTCCCACAGGCCAGTGGCCAGGAAATATAAGCCAAATGGGAAAATTCCACCACTACTGTAAAGAACAAAAAATTGCACTGCATCAAACAATGTAAAAAATGCAACATATTTGTTGCACATTACTAACCTACTAGAATTTGCATGTATGAAATATATGATAGCCAAAACATTTTATTTAGCATGAATGTATACAAGTGTAAAGCCGAGGACACAAAGTAGTACATTTATGACTTTGTTAATGCATACAATCATTTATAGTTTTTGTTGTCTATTTGATATCTAAGACATTTTAAAGAGAAAACTATTTTATTGTATTGCTTCCTCATCATTCACATCACCATCTGAAGTAATTCATTCAAAATTGTATTTTCAATTACTTGTAACTAAAATTATCTGAACTAAAACGAAAATGTTTTTAGTCCTACATACAGCTTTGCTGCTTTATCACTGTTGTTGTACTAGAACTTTAGATTAGGGTAACTTGGTTTTTAAATTAAATGTCAAATATAATTTGCCAATGGAAACATGAAGTGTTGTCAGCTGTATTCTGAGGCAGGAAAAGCTACATCCCTTACTATGGATTTATACTTAAAATCAGCTTTCTGTCCTATTCAATCATATTTGGCAAAATCATATAATGTGACTTTATTTATGTATGCTGGCATACTCCTCTTATAAATGTAGAAAATAAACCAAACCTAAGGGTAAGATTTTATTACAGCTGTCAAAGTATTGGATGCCATAATTTTAATTTTTATTAAATATGAATGAGTTTTAATATTTTTGTGAATTTTTTCCAATTACGTTTGACATTTTGGAATATCTGTATGAAGAAATATCTTATTGAGGTGCAACCCAGTAAATGTCTTTCGATTCTTGACAGAGAGCATCATTACTCTGGATGTCATGGAAGACTGTACAATCTAAATTTCCAAGATACTGCTTTGAATTGTGGTGCCCAGAACTGGACACAGTATTCCAGGTGAGGTCTGACCAAAGCAGAATACAGTGGCACTCTTACTTCCCTTGATCTAGACACTACACTTCTGTTGATGCAGCCTAAAATAGCATTGTCTTTTTAGCTGCCGCATCACACTGTTGACTCGTGTTTAACTTGTGGTCTACTAGGACTCCTAAATACCTTTCACACATAGTCTCGTTAAGCCAGGTGTCCCCCATCCTATATCTATGCATTTCAATTTTCGCCTTAAGTGCAGTACTTTACATTTATCCATGTTGAAAATCATTTTGTTAGCTTTGGCCCAGCTTTCTAATCTATTAAGGCCATTTTGAATTTTCATCCTGTCCTCTGGGGTACTAGCTGTTCCTCCTAATTTGGTGTCATCTGCAAATTTGATAAGCATGCCCTCTATTATTTCATCCAAGTCATTGATAAAGATGTTGAAAGCACTGGGCCCAGGACAGAATCCTGTGGCATCCCACTGGTCACTTCTCTCCTGGATGAAGAAAAGCCATTGCTGAACACGCTTTGGGTTTGGTCAGTCAACCAATTACTAATCTACCTAACAGCTGAATTGTCTAGCCCACATTTTACTATCTTGTTTGCAAGAATATCATGGGGGACCTTACTGAAGCCTTACTGAAATCAAGATATGCTATGTCTACCACATTCCCTGCATCTACCAAGCTGGCAATTTTATCAGAAAAAGAGATCAGATTAGTCTGGCATGACTTGCTTTTGAGAAATCCATGTTGCTTTTTTGTGATTATGGCATTGCCTTCTAGATGTTCACAGACTCTCTGTTTAATGAGCTGTTCTAGAATCTTTCCTGGTATTGATGTCAGACTATCTGGATGATAGTTGATGGGATCTTCTTTCCCCCCTTTTTTGAAGATGGGGATAATATTTGCCCTCCTCTAGTCTGCTGGGACATCTCCTGTTCTCCAGGAGTTCTCAACGATTATTGCCACTGGCTCTGAGATTACATTTGCCAGTTCTTTTGATATCCTTAGATGTACTTTATCTGGTCCTGGAGACTTAAATTCATTGACGTATCATACCCCAGGTTAAGGAGCAAAGATGATGAAAGGCTAATTGTGGCCAGTTGTTGGGCTATGGATTTAGGCCATCTGCTAGTGTAGTTATAATGGGTAATATAGTTAAGAGGTCAATACTGATTGACAATAAAGGTCATTATGCAACATAAAGATGAAAAACATATGAGACATAGGGGACAATAAGTACCTAGAAGCATACATCTTGGATTAGGTTTTTTTTTCTTGTAGCTAGCAATGTCCTTGACTTTGAGTCTGGGAACATGGTTGATTTGGGCCAATGGGACTTGTGATCTAAGAATAGTAGGACCAGATGTGTACCCGCCCCCTTGATTAATAGGGTGTTCCTGACTAGAAAGAATGTTTTCACTTTCTAGTTTCTAACATGGGAAGACATGATCTGTTTTATTTTTAAGAGTGTTATTATTCTTACAGTGGTCTTTCACCTACCACCAAACAATGGTGTTTAATATCTTTTAGGCATGAGTAGCTTTGTGCTAACAATACCTATTATCTCCTTTTTAGGATAGACTATTGGTGAAATTCTATATTCCTTTACTTTGAACTAATGTCCATTGAACACAACTTATTTCTATTGGATTGTCAGTTCAGTTGCAGTACTATTTATTTCTGAATTGGCCCAGTGTATCCACAGCTGTATTTAGTTTGCTAGTTCTTTCACACGCCATTCCTCAGTGTGCTCTGCACAATTCCAGCTACACCTCAGACTTAGAACAGGAAGACAAAAGCAAAGAAATCCTGCAGAGTCAAAAGTATGGTCTGCGGAGTCAGAAACATTTTTGGGTGGCGTATGAGTTGGAGCTGGTAGAAATGTACCTGCTCAGACGTGAAAATACAACACTTATAATATTATAACAATATATGGTAAATATGACAGCCAGTGTGGTATAGTGGTTTGAATGCTGGACTACAAGTCTGGAGACCTGGGTTGAAATCCCGGCTTGGCCATGGCAACCCCCTGGATGACCTTGGGCATGTCACACACTCTCAGTTTCAGAGGAAGGCATAGGCAAATCTTGACAAGAAAAAAATCTTGGAACAAACCTTGCAAACCCCCCTCCCCCATTTTTGACTTTTGCTCTAAGTCAAAAATGAAGGCACACAACAACATAGCAAATATTTCATTTTATACTTACATTGTATCTCTTTTTAAATTTATTAAATTCCTAGTTTGGTGTATACTTACCTTCATAGGAATTAATCAAATAAATATATTTCATGTTCTATCAGTCTAAGTAGCCTGATGAGTCACATGGTAGTGATGGAATGTATTATGCTACTGTTTTACCACAGTAAATTTTTATAAATAATTAATATACATTTGTATTTTATGAAGGAGTCAAAAGTCAGACAGTAGAAAAATAGAGAAGTTGAAGTCAAGAGTGGAAAGTTTGGCATACTTGGTTGCCAGGAAACAAATATTTCTGATTAAAATTTGTGTTGGGATAACTCACATCTTTTGCATTATTATTATTATTATTATTATTATTATTATTATCCCATCCTTTTCCCCAAAACTGGGACTCAGAGCAGCTTATAAGATTAAAAACAGTACAATTTAAAAACATAGTAATTCATCCCCTGAACTGATGACAGTGCAAATGGTTACGTTAGCTGTTGGGATTAAGAGGTCATGCATTGAATTAAGTACCCTTTTTACCTATTTATCCTTCATATATTACTTTAGCTTTCTAAGTTATCAGCTGGGGGGAAAGGTATGGGTGAGTACACTATCTCCCCTATTCAAGAGAAAATATTCATCATGAAAGAATGTTTCATGCAAATAAACTTAGGAGGTGCTCATATAATTCTGGGCATATACACTGCCTTTCAAACTAAATTATTGTGTGGGTTTTGTTGGCCTTTTGGCCATTAATTCTATACTGAATAGCTAAAAAATTTAAAAGCCTTTATAAAAGGGGGATCAGCTCTGTCCTGACTCAAAGAATAGCAAGGGGAGAGGGAGAAAGAGCTACTCCCCTTGATGCATTCCATTAATCACATTATTTGCACAACATTCTTCTGTTATTCACTGGCTAGTAAAATATGTACTCACGTTGTATCTTTTTGAATGCTTATTTTTATAGGATATCTGGTAATTTTTGTATTTTATTACTGAGCTCTTCAAGATTTCTCCTCCCCTTTCTTTGAAAGAATGTTTTCTTTCTCTCAAAACTGGGCCACATGCCTCTAAGGAGACAGTAGTGCATGATTTCATTCCCACCTTTCTTCTTTTTTGGCATCTCTGAGGCCTGCTATGCCCAGAAGTGCTTCTACTCAAGCTGGACTATCAAATCAATTATCACAGCAGTCTACTTTCTAAATATGGATGGCAATGAATGACAACAGGCAATGCAAACTTTCAGCTTAGATTTGTCATTGGTAATGAAATTTTTGTGTGTGTATGTGCACATACATTCATATGCATTTGTATATGTTTCTCAGAGCCTATAATTTGGCAAACTCTTCCCCCTGCTGTCTACAGCAGCACAGTGTCAGATGCAGAGATTAATAGCAATAACTAAAGTTTCATATTTCCAGAGCCACAGTCACAACAAAAAATGGTACAAGGAGCCATTATAGGTGTGTGGACATGGCCTGCTTGTCTACTCTTTAGATTACTTTGGCCTCTGAGAAAATGTTGAAGTACTGCCATACCATTAATTGATTACACTTGGTATTCTTTACTCTTCCAGTATTGGAGAAATCAGTTATTTTTTTCAGTTGTTGAATTACATAATGCAACAGCTAGATGAACTACTTATCCATCTTCAAAAGTGTTGTTTGGGGCTCTAAATAGTTCTTTGACTAATTTTCTCTGATTCAAATCTATGATTGACTTGCACAGTTTAATGCAAGTTTTAGATCTATTTTTTCTAACCCTTGAACCAACTACATTCTTTATTCTAACAGGAAATCTGTTTAAAATAATTTTCTAAAAATAAGAGAGAAAAACAGTTTTATTAGATATAAATACTGCATATATTGGATAGTGTAACATTTATTTTAATTCAAGTGGCTGAATGGGTTGGCAGATTTGCCATTAAAAAATCAATTAAAATTTTAATTGATCTAGAAGATAGTTTTGCAAAGCAAAGCAAAGCAAAGCAAAGCAAAGCAAAGCAAAGCAAAGCAAAGCAAAGCAGCTTCATTTATATACCGCTTCATACCACGCTATGGAGTGTCTAAGCGGTTTACAACTGTAAGCTCATTTGAAGTGTTAAAACCCACTTTGTGATACAGTAGCAGAATTTCCAGTTTTAAGCTGTGTGATGTTTGTGTGTTTGTATGTAAAGTAGGAAGGAAAGAGGGAAGACAGAGATAACACTTTTAGAACAGTTAAGATGTGAATCAATTAAGTCCAAAAATAGAACTGAGAAATTAAACCAATGTGCCTTGTCATCACAGTACTATTTGACACATATTTTTGCTCTGAAACAGAATATATCATTAATTGTGGATAGATGCATTAGAAATATTTTTGATATTTACTATCTATATGAAGAGGAATATCCTACTCATCCCATGTTCTTAGCTGCTACTAACATTTCAATGGATATGAACAGAATGATGTGTTTCACATGCAGAGTCTTGATTGTCTACAGAAATACCTTGAGAATAACAAATTATACAATGTAACAACATAAGTGGAAATTACTGCCAATTCAGGATACACACTGAGCAAGCTATACAGTTAATTTATCTTTCGTGATCAGCACTGAAATGCAATCCAGTGACCATGCACATGCTGCCTTACTCAGTTCAGTTCTGTTGAAATAATTCTAGCACTACAACTAAGAATTTATTTCAATGACTTAGAATACACCTGGAATACTGTGTCCAGTTCTGGGCACAACAATTCAAAAAGGATATGGAGAAACTGGAGTGTGTCCAAAGGAGGGCAACTAAAATGGTGAAGGGTCTGGAAACCAAGCCCTATGAGGAACGACTTAGGGAGCTGGGAATGTTTAGCCTGGAGAAGAGAAGGTTAAAAGGTGATATGATAGCCGTGTTTAAATATTTGAAGGGATGTCATATTGAGGAGGGAACAAGCTTGTTTTCTGCTGCTCTAGAGACTAGGACCTGGAACAATGGGTGCAAGCTCCAGGAAAAGAGATTCCACCTTAACATTAGGAGGAACATCCTGACAGTAAGGGCTGTTCGACAGTGGAACACACTCCCTCGGAGTGTGGGGGAGTCTCCTTCCTTGGAGGTCTTTAAGCAGAGCCTGGATGGCCATCTGTCAGCGATGCTTTAATTGGGAGGTCCTGCATGGCAGGGGGTTGGACTGGATGGCCCTTGTGGTCTCTTCCAACTTTATAATTCTCTGATTCTATGCCAATTCTTTTAATACTCTTGGATGTAGTTCTTCTGGTCCCAGAGACTTGAATTCATTTAGATTTCCCAGGTATTCCTGTACTTCCTCTTTACTTATTCTGTGCTGCATTTCTCCTACTGTGTCCTCTGTTTTGAGCACTCTTCAATCTGCTTTTCCTTTTCTGAGAAGACTGAGGCAAAGAAGGTGTTGAATAGTTCTGCCTTTTCTCTGTCCCCTGTTAGCATTTCTCCATGCAGTGGTCCTACCATTTCCTTCTTCTTCCTTTTGCTACAGACATACCCCCCAAAGCCCTTTTTATTGTTTTTAACCTCTCTAGCAAGCCTGAGTTCATTCTGTGCTTTTGCTTTTCTGACATTACCCCTACATGTGCTAGTTATTTGTTTCAATTCCTCCTTGGTGATATCCCCCTTTTTCCATTTCTCATACATGTCCCATTTAAAACTTAGTTCGGTTGAAAGTTCCTGATTTCTTGAGACACCTCCCATTTTTCCTCCTCATTGGAAGAATTTGAAAATGTGTCTTCAATATCTCCCTTTTAAGAAACTCACATCCATCCTGAACTCCCTTCTGTTTTACTATTCCTGACCATGGGATCAGCCCCAGTATTTCTCTAAATTTACTGAAATCAGCTTTTCTAAAATCTAGAATGTATGTCTGACTACTCCTTTCCACTCTATAGCAAACTCCAGAACATGATCACTCTCACCTCAACATTGTCATGCCTACAAACCTGACTTCTACACCACTATAAGATCCTTCTGTGTCTTTAAATATTTCTCTTGGTACCAATCTCTTATTTCTGTATCTCTTTATTTTATCCATGGTCGAAATAATACTGTCAATATTTTGGCTTTTTTAGATATTGTGAAAGTCAGAACAGTTGGGCAGGAAAAAGCAGATTGATCCTGGGTTTTCTGAAAGTGTGCTGAACTCCCGCTGTCTGCACAGCCCGCTCATAAGGCAGGCTGAATACCCATGGGCTGTCCTCATCATGTGGCATCAAGCTGCACTGCATGGTCATTTTTTGTCATCTTCATGTGTGGCAACTTTTTTTGTCATCTTGATGTATGCCATTGCACAAACATAGCAACAGTGACCTCCAGGTACCTCACTCCCCTCCAGATGCCATTCCTTTGGATGCCCACCTGTATGATTAGCCACACAGTCGCACATGTGATGCACCACTGTACAGTGCATTGATGAAATGATGTGCGCAGTGATACACTGGCAAAGCACAATCATGGAGGCCCCTCCATACATGCCCCCTTCATCCCCTACACCTCTTCCCCCCCCCCCCCACTTGTCTGTCTGGTTTGGGTATGTTGTAAGTACATCCACTGCATTATTGGTGATCATGATTTTGCTTTACCTTAGCCCTGTACTGGTGCCGGGCTGCTGATATGCTAGTACAATAATGCACATTTTCCGTTCTGAGTTAGAGTTATCACAACTTCTTTTTGTTCTAGTTTTTAGCCCTGGAGCATGGCTTTGTTTAGCTTTCCACCCAATTTTGCCTTGTGCATCATTTAAACAGCCCAGCTTCCAAGCAGTTAAAGCCGCTTTATTTGGCCAGTGTGGAGAACCCTTGAGTCATTTTCTTCGAACATTGTTTCTTGAAGACATATCACGTCTGATTTGGATTTTTCTAAATGATGTAATACTTCTTTTTTTTCTATTTAGAGTTCAGGCCTTTAATGTTCCATAATAATAAAGTAACAACCTTTTTGCTTGTTATTTATTTTATTTGTCTTTCTTATGAATTAAATATCTTCTGTTTCTATTCTCAATTCTCCTCCTCCTCCTCCTCAGTCTTCTTGGCTTTGTACATCTATCATTTCTTTCTTCATTTCTAAGGCAGGCTTAATGCTGAACATAAAAAACAAAAACAAAAATAATGACTACCAAGGAACTTACAAGTTCAATCTAGACAATGAAGAAATAGAAATATTAAAAGAATTCTCATACCTGGGATCAAACATTGAGAGAAATGGCGACTGCAGTCAGGAAATCAGAAGAAGACTAAGAATGGGGAGGGTGGCTATGAAAGAACTAGAAAAGGTTCTAAAATGCAAAGACATACAACTCAGCACAAAAGTTAGAATCATACAAGCCATTGTATTCCCTATTACCATGTATGGATGTGTACAGTTAAGAAAGATGATAGGAAAAAAATCAATTCATTTGAGATGTGGTGCTGGAGAAGAGTGCTGAGGATCCCATGGACAGCCAAAAGGACAAACAAGTGGGTCCAAGAGCAGATCAAACCGGAAACCTCCCTGGAAGCCAAGATGACCAAACTGAGACTGTCGTACTTCAGACACAACATGAGAAGAGAGGACTCTTTGGAAAAAACAATAATGCTGGGGTAGGTGGAGGGAAGTAAGAAGAGAGGAAGGCTACATGCCAGATGGATGGACTCTTATTAAGGAGGTCACAGGCATGGGAATTAAGCAAAGCAGTGGAGGACAGAGGGTCTTGGAGATGTCTCATTCATAGGGTTGCCATGAGTCAGGATCGACTCGAGGACAGTTAACAACAATTTCTGTATCTCATCTCCTGGGCCGTTGTGGCCATTTGTCAAGACTATATGGCACCCTGGTCTGGAAAATGACATAGATGTGGCCACTGAGAGGAACTGGAGCAATAGTAACAGGGTTACTACAGTTCAAATGGCAGGTGCATTAATCAGCATTTGTTAAGCTGTGCATCATGGGAAGCCTGATGCAACATGCACAGCGGATGGGACAAGCCAGGTATGCATCATGGGAGATCTGAAGCAACAGTCCTAATGCAACAGGCACTGGGGATGAAACCAGCCAGGTTTCATTAGTGCTTGGCTGCCACATGTTACTAAGAAGACCACCTATATATATGTGAGAGAGTCAGAATCTCTGGTGGTTGGTTAGTTGTGGTTAGTGGTTGGTAAAGCACTTTGTTAGTCTGTATAGCTGTGAGGATTCAAGATAAACATCTGATACTCTGTGTATCTTTGTAAATATTTGCAACAAAGATTAAAGCCCTCGTTGAGTGAAGTCTTGCTGCCTACCTATTCATTTCAGCAAGCTAAAAGCAGCACCTGCATGTGGGAGGATTTTTTCTGTGTCGTCTGGAGCAAGCTTCTTCACAGAGACCAGCTTCTGGGTGTTCCTGCTTACGTGCATCTACTCTGCATGTGTGTATGCTAGATCCTCGCTGTCTGCATACCCCAACACCATTTTCTCCTGATCTCTTGTAACATTTTTGTGGTACTCTTCAGATCATGTGTCTTCTTTTCAAGATCTTCTGTCATAGTTTTCACCTTTGTCATATCTTCAGTTAAATGTTGAAGTGTTGTTGTTTTTGGCAAAAATGTCCATCTTTTTAAATGTGTTCTTTCATTTCTGTCATTAAATCTTTTAGATCATGATGTATTTCCACTCTAAATTTCCATAATTTCTCCAAAATTAACATACCAGTATCAGTTGTTTTAGTACTGTCTCTAATGAAGGTTTCTTCTGAGATGACACCTGGGATTGGGTCAGCGCTATTGCTTTCCTTGTTTCTGAGGCCATAGGTTTTTTTTGTTTTGTTTTTTTTAAATATATTTTATTAGAAATTACAAATACAAACAAAAACATACATAAAAACATATTTGCACATACATTTACACATACGTTCTAAAACTAAACATCCAATTATAAACTTCCACCATCTATCCACCACCCGTAGCCCAACATACATACATCTTATACATAGAAATACTCTTATAGTTAATACCTTCTTTTTGTTTAAATTATCCATTCTAAAATATATTCCATCCTTATATTTCCATTCATAACTAATAGATTACCAAAAGTATTATAGATCGTATTTATTCTTCATAAATCTTCTAGTTTTTAAGTTTTCTGAATTTCTTTTTCTATTTCCTTCCCTATAAGTTTCTACTACACTCAATTTTTCCTAACATCTTAATTTCAGTACAACCATGTTTATTTATGAATCTCATTTTCACGTCATCTTCCATCCCCTTCCTAACCTTTCAAGTTCTTTCCAGGTGTCATCGGAGTTTTTATTATCTCTTAGCTTTACGGTAAGTTTATTCATAGCGACTAAGTCTAACAATTTAAAATACTACTCTTCTTCTGTGGGTATACATTTTTGTTTCCACTTTTGTGCGTATACAGTTCTTGCCATTGTTATCATATACAGAAGTTTCTTAATGTCAATATTTTTTGTTGATTCTTCTAAGTTAGCTGTCACATTCAATAGGAAAAGTTTCGGTCACATGTTATTTTTATCAATAACATCTCTTCTATCATTATCGCAATCATGTTCCAATATTTCCTGGCTTCCTGGCAATTCCACCACATATGGATGAAATTTCCTTCTGGTTGTTGACATTTCCAACATTTAGTGTTGCCAGTTCTATAAATTCTGTGAAGCTTTGCTGGTGTCATGTACCATTGATGGAACATTTTTAGATAATTTTCTTTGAGATTTTGGCATAATGTAAATTTATTTCTTGCTTTCCAAGACTTCTCCCATAGTTCCATTTCAATGGGCTCTCCTATATCTAACATCATTTTATCATGTTACTTTTAACTGTCTCTGATTCTAGATCTCTTTGTTTTAAAAGTTTATAATATTTCACTATATGTTTATCCTGTTCTTTGTATATGATTTTATCAATTTCATTGTAATCTTTTTCTAATCCTATTTGTTTTTCATCTTCTCTGAATTTACATTTAAGTTGATTATATAAGAACCAATTGATTTTTAGCCCTTTCTGTTGTAAAATTTTAATCGATCTAAACTGGTATTGGTTTCGTTGTTTTGTATTCACTGTATCTTTATATGTTAACCACTCTTCATCTTTATTTTTTGTTCTGTGGTATAAAGCTTCTTGTGTCGATAACCACATTGGCAGTTTCTTATCAAATTGTTTTTTGATTTTGTTCCAGACTGTTAGAAGTGGCTTTCTAAATATATGATAGTTGAAGTCCTTATTGACAGAGATCTTATTATACCATAGATACGCATGGAAGCCAAACCTTATGTTGCTACCTTCTAATTCTAATAATTAGCTATCTTCTAACTTTATCCAGTTCTCTAACCATGTTATACAATAGGCATAATAGTAGAGTTTAAGATTAGGTAATGCAATACCACCTCTTATTTTTTCTTCAGTTAAAATCTTCCATTTAGTTCTAGGTCTGCTTCCTCCCCAGAGGAATTTGGATAATTCTCTTTGCCAGTTATAGAAACATTTTTCATTAGTTATTATAGGAAGTGTTTGGAACAAAAACATGAACCTGGGTAAGATATTCATTTTAATAATTGCTGCCTTTCCTGACAATGATAAGCGTAGTTTCGACCATCTTTCCATCTTTTTTTATACTGTTCCACATCTTATAATTATTCTGATAAAGGTCAATATTTCTTTTCGTTAATGTAATTCCCAAGTATTGCACTTTGCTTTTAACATTGAATCCAGATATTATTTTCATTTCTTCTTCTTCTTCTAGTGTAATGTTCTTTGTTAGTATGGTTGTTTTATCTTTGTTAATTTTAAATCCAGAATATCTTCCAAAATCTGTTATTGTCGTAATTAACTGATTTAAACTTTCTTTTGGGTCTTCCAAGATAAAAATTAAATCGTCTGCGTACGCTTTTACTTTGTGTTGTGTTGACTTTATTTTTACTCCTTTGATGTTGTCATCTTCTCTTATTTTCATTGTTAATATTTCTAATAGTAATATAAACAAAGGCGGTGACATTGGGCAGCCTTGGCGAGTTCCTCTTTCAGTCTCTATATAATTGGTTTTTTCTTCATTTATCAGGATTTGTGCTATTTGTTCCTTATATATAGCTTTTATCCATGCATTGAATCTTTCTCCTATTTTCATTTTTTCTATGATCTTAATTTAAGAATTCCCAGTTTACCCTGTCGAACGCTTTTTCGGCGTCAATCATGATTAATGCTAATTTTCAGTCGTTATTATATTCAAAATGTTCTAAGATATTAACTACTGTTCTTATGTTGTTTCTCATATGTCGTTTAGGCAAAAAACCATTTTGGTCTTCATGTATTATTTCTGACAAAATACTTTTGAGTCATCCTGCGAGAATAGTAGTAAAGATTTTATAATTGGTATTAATTAAGGAAATTGGCCTTCTTTGTCTTGGAACATTTCTTTTGCTTTATATTTCTTCTTAACGTATAATACAATTCCTTGCTTTTTCTTTTCTGATAATGAGTGGAAACATTCTCCCAATCTTGAATTCTTAAGATAGTTCGCTTCATCCTTTTTAATTTTTACTTCTTGTATGCATGTTATGTCTCTTTTTGCTCCTGTCCAGCTGCACACCCTGCGGCTTCCAAGATCTCTCCCACTATCTTTTTCTTCGCAGATTCGACATCTCCCGAACTCTGGGCTCTGGCCGTCTCCAAGACACGGATCGCCACTGCTCTTCTCTCACTTCTGATGAGTGTGTAGAAACTAATAAGTAATCTTGCTGATTTTCTCTATGTTCTTTGGTAGTTTGTGCAGAGTTTGTTGGTCATAAAAAAGCTCCTGAGTGCAGTTGGGTTCGACCTCTCCTCTTCAATTCCACCCTGCTCAAGCAGAGATGTCCCAGTAGCTGGGGTGGATATCGTGTTATTGTGAATTTTACTGCCAAAGTCCTCTTAAAAATTACAGAGGAAGTCGCATGGATAGACCCCCTACACAGGGGGACTAGGGATGGGTATAACTTGGTCCCGTTCCCCCCCGAAAATCTGCAAACTCGGAGGTAGGGCTGCGAGCCCCTCGCACCCGTGTCCTCCTCCAAACCTCCTGCACCGGAAGTCCCATCGTTTCTGAGGCCATAGCTGCTTTAAAACCTTATACGGTCACCTCTCCATTTTTGTGGGGGATGATGATGCCCTTACTCTTAGTTCCGGTCTCCCCCTCTGAAAACAGAAAATCACCAATATTCAAGCCCCATTGGCTTGAATGGTGGTGTGTACCCCATTTTGTCCCCCTCCGTTTCCTGCCCACGAACGGGCGAGGGGCGCAGACTCCAAGTCCGAGAAAATGGAGGGGTGACTGTATATATTTGTTCAAGGAAGTGACAGTCAATTTTCATTTCCAATTTGAATTTATTCCTTTTCCTTTTCTAATTCAAGGTCACTGTTTAGTTTACCAACTCTTATCTCACAGTTTTTCTTTCACAGTTTTACAGTAATTGACAGTGTCCTTGAAAACACTCTGCTGTGTTCTGCTTAATTTCCCCCTTCTTGTTTATACCACTCATTACTCTCTTAACTATTTCTCCTTCCAACAATATCTCTTCTTTTCCTCTGCTAATATTTTCCACCTAGAATCATAGATTCTCAAATAAGCTTCATCTAATATGGCTTCTGCTAAAGAGAATTTGCCAAATAGCTTCCTTGTTCCTAAAGGCCTTCCCAGACTAAATAGCCCTGGCCCGGAGCTGTTTCCTCCTCTATCTGAACCTTGGTTCCCTCATAGTATAACAATGGGATGATATGCTACGGCTTTTATTATTTTAATTGTTATGATGATTTTTTTATATTGTCATTGGATTTTTTAACTATGTCACTGTTTAATACTGTTTTAAGAGGGGGAGGGATATGTTGTTTATTCTAACTGTTTTTATGTTGTAAACCGCCTGGATTGGGCAACCATTGGGCGGTATATAAATAAATTTTATTATTATTATTATTATTATTATTATTATTAAATTATGTGCACTGTACTCAATACTGAGAACTTAGTTGCAAGCAGTTTACATAATTTAACAAATCCCATAATACATATTTAAAATAATCCTTACCCTCCTTTACATCACCACTTATATCAGCTGAAAACACTTGCTTTTACACTTCATTCAACAGAAATACTTTCTCTAGCATCAATTAAATTAGACAAATGCTAGGGGAGGAAGAAATGGCCCAATTCACCTCCTCAGTGAACTGTGGATCTACTCTGAGCTTGGCATTATCATGACACTTTTTCCCCAAATTCCCACATGGATATAAAATTTTTCTGCCTCTCTTATTCATCCTATAGAGCTAAAATCTAGATTATATGGAAATCTGGATATTGACATCATAAGAAAAATAACTGTATTTAACTCAATTTCTTCTTTTTATCTAAACCAATCTATGATTAGGAATAACCAATGGAATTTAGATTAATTATCCTAAGACTCATTCTGACAACTAACAGGATAATTGACTACTTTTCTGGCACAGCTGGCATACAGAATAAAACAGGGTTGTTTGCTTCTTTTTATTTCTGTTTTGTTTACAGTTGGTTTTAAGCCACATGTGGCCTGAAGCATTTTTGTTGTCTCCCCCATGAGCTGGGGAAAGTCAGGCAAAAATCAGGTTTGCCCGCCATTGCACACGGTGGGTGCTCCGATGATGTCCTTCCGGCTCAGCATCTGGACATGCTGAGCTGGAAGAGTCGCAAAAGAGTTGCATGGCGACTCTTCGGGCATCTCTTTTGCAGCTTGTGGAAGGAGTGCTATTTTAACGCTCCTTTCCCAGGTGGCGAAAGGGAGGATCAGGCCCAGGCGTGGGGCAGCCTTGGCCCCAATCTGCCATTTCCCAGGGTGGCCCATGGCTGCCCGTCTGCATCTCTCAATAATTAAGAAAGAAAACTTCCCCCTTGATTTATAACTGTTTATTACATTCCTTAATTACATTGTTTAAAGCAGGGGTAGGCAACCTTTTTGAGCCGGGGGCCGGGTTGCTGTCACTCAGACAATGGGGGGGGGGAGCACCAAAAATAAATAAATAAATAAATAAATGTTTTAATTTTTTAAAAAAACTTTTTAAAAATATGCATGCACACTCTCTCAGCCCCAGAAAAGCCATGGCAAAACCGCTGTGGAGATTTTGCCAAGAAAACTCCAAGAACAAGTAATAACAACAATAATCAATATCATTATGGCAGGTGGCACCGCCGACGGGGGGCAGCGGGGAGCGGCGGTGGCAGCAGGACCAGCTTGGGGGTGGTCCAAAGGCCTCGGGGGGCCGCATCCAGCCCCCAGGCCTTAGGTTGCCTACCCCTGGTTTGAAGTGACAGATTATCTGATGTAAACAACCCAAAGTTCCTGTTGATTACATTTCACATATATTGAAGATGCTATCTGCTATGATAAATGGATCTGAACAACAAAAGTAATCTCTGGGACAATCTGGAAGTAATAGACGGCAGAGAGAGGATGTGCTTTGAACTAGTTGTTAATATTCTTCTGAAAGCTTACATAAAGAAAAGACAAAACAACTTTCAGGTGGCCTCTGAAAATGTCTCTTTGTCTCACTTTGGACAATCACAAAGTATGTACCTATTCCTGCTATAGAAATAAACTCCCCCCCTTTTACATTGCCTTAATTTGGACCAAGCTGCTAGGCAACAAATCACACTCTGGTGACACACACCATCCAAAGACCATATTATTAGAATAACTCATAGCAAAGATTTTTAAAATATCTAAATCAATCAATATAACTTTAAAAGAACATGAAAACAAAGCCCAGATAAAACAAATTTAAATCTGGAATATTAAAAGTCCAGATAATTTATTTTGTTAGAAAAGATCTTCCCCTGACACTAAAATGACAAACTGGTCATGACAAATGACAAACTAGGACTGTATCCGCACTATAGAAATAATCCAGTTTGACACCACTGGAACTGACATGGCTCAGTGCAGTGGAATTCTGGGATCTCTAGTTTTGTGAGGCATTTAGCTTTCTCTGGTGAACGCTCTAGTGCCACAACTATAAATGTTAAGAATGAGAATACACCAAAACTGGTGGCTGAACATTTCAATCTCTCTGGGCATTTCATCTCAGACCTCTGAACAGCGGTCCTAGAACAAAAGAACTACAAAGGTAGATTGGAAAAAGAAACAGCAGAATTGAAATTCATCCATAAACTGCAGTCCCTCAGCAATGGATTGAACAGGGACAATAGCTTTCTGGCTCACTACACACATTTCAACACTATCTGACCCCATCCTCATGGGCATCTATTCTCCCCACCTACAGGTACTTTCCAAGGCCCAACTGGTCTTGCCACCTCATTTCCATACCCAATGGCTATGTCTTTGTCCACAAACGACCACAGTTAAAACTGGACTTGCTATTTCATTTCCATATGCAAAGGATTTTAATTTGAACTGACATTCTCACATACCAAGGGCATATATATATGGCTTCCACTCCATCAAAAGCATCTAAGGAAGTAGTTAAGCAGAGTTTCACTGAATACAAGGACTGACTGGGTGTCCAGTTGTTTGCTACTACCTTGTACCAAAACATTACTATCTCATACTAAAATATTCCAAAGTGGTAGTTACCTGGAGCTTCCTTCCTTCTAGGAATTGTCTTACTTTAATAATGATAACAGAACCTACTTGTCTCTGAATATTGATAGTTCCTTAAAACAAGGTGATTTGTAGGCATTTCTCCTTCAAAATGATGACTGCCTCATAGGCAAAATAAAACCTTTATCCTTAGACCATTGCTTACAACCAACTCCACTAAGATAACATCATTTTTTATTACTTGCATCAGAAGAATTATAAAATGAAGTACACGAGAAGTAAAAGCTGAATGAACAAATAACAGTTTTTCAATTGCCTTGGAAAAGTTTATGAGAGTTTCTAACTAAAGCAATTACAAGTAATTTTGAACGTGATTATAAATTAGAAGTGGCAAAAAGATATCTACCTTGTGAAAGATTATGCCATAATAACCTGGTTAGTATTTAAAGTGCTACAGAACCCTTTCGTCTTAATTGGACATGAAACATTAACTGAAAAGCTCTGATACATAAGTATCATATTCCTAGAAGAACATGAGTATTAAACTGGTTTTAGCAGCCTCAGTTTCAGTTCTTTGAGATGTAAGCCTTCTTTAAAAGCAAACCAAATTTGAAGAGGTAGGTAGGAATGCATAAAGGAGAGAGGAATTTATTATAAATGGTGGCATATATACAAGAAATATGAGCACAACAAGAACTTAATCATTTTGAGCCACACATTTTACTTTATTTATTTTATTTATATTATGTCTTTCTCCCAGCACAAGATCTACAGTATTATGAGTCTATAAACCATCTACTCATGAGTTCAGATGTTTGTCTAGCAGAGCTGGAAATATATGACCTATGACCTATCTCCCCCAGTCATTTGTATTTCTTTCTGATTCCTGTTGCAAGTTTAAATAAACACCAGAAATTCTGCTATATGGTGTAGAAGCAGCACACACCTTGTTTTCCAGAATTATTATATGACCAGCAAACTACCAGGAACATGATTCTACTGATAAGAAACATGCACACAGCCTGCTTGCCTATGTACCACCAGAAACTTTGGCTGTTTCTGGAAGAGCCAGAAGGAATGGTGATAATGGTGATGTGGTTGTGGTGGCCACATATGGGGGTGTCACCATTGGTGGGTACTCTGGACCAATATGACCCCTTATTAGACTTTATCAAACTGAGAAAATTGTCCAGGCCTCATTTGAGGGTGTTTGTGTGTGTGTGGTTTCCTACACAGTACAAGACAGAGGCCATGCATTTGTACAAAAACCCAGCATTGTAATGAATTGGGATGCTTGATGAGAGATGGAATGTCTGCAGATTCTGAATTTAAATGCTAACCTGGAAATAGCTCATTTTTAAGAATATTTATCTTTTAACATAACATAACCTTCTTAACATAACAGAACTTACTAAGAGTGCATATTATGTTTAAGAATAAAACCAAACATCAGTAATAAAGACTCTAACAAAGAAACCTCTTCTAATAAAGGAGATTATTGCAAGGAGAAATACTTCTGATATAGATTCAGGATTTAAAAGCCAAAATTGGATGTTATCGCACACACCGGTGGCCGAGCAAGTGCAATCCGGCCACACTTATCCAGCAACTTTTCAAAAACAGGAGCTTGCTGTTGAAAAGTTGCTGGATAAGTGCAGCTGGGGTTCGGATTACACTTGCCCAGCCACCAGTGCATGTGATAATATTCAACTTTGGCTTTTAAATCCTGAATCTAGATCAGGAGTATTTCTCCATGCTATAATCTCCAAAGTCTTTTTACACCCACAGTCCCACATTTTCTCCTTCTGTCCAGCTGCCTTTTTAAGCAACATCAGAATTTCTTCTCCTGGAGTGAATCTGATTTTGCTGCATTCTGCATCTTGTATATACAAAATATATTAAATCTATAAAATGTAATCTATAGTAGGACACTGTATTGAACCCTTGGCTGAGGAAAGCTTCACTGCATAACATATACATTGAAAAACAAACAAAAATGGAACATGTATACATTCTTTATAGGCGCCTGTACCTCATGTTCTAACAAAGCATAAGCTTTTAAAATTTACAGAAGTGACATTTACAATACATTATGGTAGGATCAATACTGCAGCCTTCTATCAGAATTTATTCTACAAGGGTAATCAGGAGGCTTTGTGGAGATCATTTATAAAAATACCAGATGGTACAAACTCATTAAACAAATAAAGAAGCTAAAGAAAATATATTTCTTTGTCTCTGCACAGCAAATCCTCCTGATGTTGTAAAATTCAAAGATTAGTCCCTTTCCAACCCACCCACCCCATACAAAAAGATTTTTTAAAAATGGAGATAATTGGTGAATAGAGGGACGTAGATCACCTTGTGTGGGAAGGCCTGCTGGAAGAGATCTATCTTAAGAGCCTTTTTAAAGGCTGTAATAGTAGATATTTGACGGATCTCCTCCGGCAGGTCATTCCACAGCTTTGGATCAGCAATGGAGAAGGCCCTCTGGCTAACCAAAGTTAGCCTAGATTTTTTCGGCTGTACTAGGTCCATCTCCGAGGACCTTAGTGTGCAGGACAGACAATATGGAAGAAGGCGATCCCTTAAGTATTCTGGTCCCAAGCCATATAGGGCTTTAAAGGTAATAATCAACACCTTGTACCTTGCCCGGAAACTAATTGGCAGCCAGTGAAAGGACTTCAGGACCAGTGTTATATGGTCATTACGAGAAGTACCTGTAATCAACCTGGCTGCCATATTTTGTACAAGCTGAAGTTTTCGAACTTGGCACAAGGGTAGCCCCATGTAGAGCGCATTACAGAAGTCTAATTGAGAGGTTACCAGTGCATGCATTACTGTTTCAAAGTTTCCCTGCTCCAGGAAAGGGTGCAGCTGGTGTATCAGCCGAAGCTGATAACAGGAGATCCTGATTGTTGCATCCACCTGAGCTGTCAAGTGAAGCGACAAGTCAAGGATCACCCTCAAGCTGTGGACAGAGTCCTTCAAGGGAAGTGTGACCCCATCCAGAACTGGCTGACATAACTCCATTCCCGGGTTTGGATTTCCTATGACAAGTACCTCCGTCTTACCTGGATTCAGCTTGAGTCAGTTTTCCCTCATCCAGTCCATTACCGCCCCAAGACAGGCATTCAGAGGAGAGATGCCATCCTTAGTCACTGCATCAGTTTGAGACATAGAGAAATATATTTGGGTGTCATCAGCGTACTGATAACACCCTGCCCCATGTCTCTGGATAATCTCACCAAGTGGCTTCATGTAAATGTTGAATAGCATTGGGGACAGAATCGCACCTTGAGGGACCCCTGATTTGAGCTCCCTCTTGGTCAAATAACTGTCCCCAAGTGACACCATCTGGAACCTACCTGAGAGGTAGGACCAGAACCACTGCAATGCACTGCCGCTGACACCTAACTCTCTCAGGTGTTCCAGAAGGATACCATGGTCTATGGTATCGAAGGCCACTGAGAGGTCCAAGAGCACCAACAGGGTCACACTTCCCCTATCAATGCCCAGAGGAAAACATCAACTAATGTGACCATGGCAGTCTCAACTCCATAACCCGCCCTGAATCTGGTTTGAAATGGATCCAGAAAATCGGTTTCCTCCAAGACAACTTGTAGTTAATTGGCAACCGCCCTCTCAATCACCTTGCTCAAAAATGGCAACAGCGAAACAGGTCTATAATTATTTCTGTCCACGAGGTCCAGAGAGGGCTTTTTAAAGAGTGGTATAACCACTGCCTTCTTAAGACAAGAGGGCAGAGACCCCTCCCTGAAGGATGCATTAATTACATTTTTCAGCATCACCCCTCCAGACTGCCAGCCAAGTTGGGCAAGGGTTGAGAGGGCAGGTCGTCTTTTTCAAACTACTAAGGAGCTTGTCCACATCCTCAGTACTTACCGACTCAAACTGATCCAGTCTAACAGTAATGGCGGAGGCGCTGGATACCTCTCTAGTTACTACTGACTTAAAGTTGGCATCCAGGTCATCTCTTATCCGAGAGATTTTATCTGTGAAATGATCATTAAAAGCATCACAGCAAGCTGTAGTTGGTTCTAATAGAGGGTTCTGGATGGGAGGCAATTGAGTTAAATTCCTCACCACCCTGAACAGCTGAGCTGGACGGGATTTCACAGATGCGATAGGTGCAGAATAGAAAGATTTCTTAGCTGCATCTATCGCCATTTGATAGGACCTAAGAAAAGTCAAATGAAGTGTCTTATCGGATAAGAGTTGAGATTTCAGCCAACGGTGCTCTAGTCATTGTCCAACCCGCTTCATTTGTTTAAGATCTTCGGTGTACCATGGATTACGATTTTTTGCAGGTTGAAAAGGACGCTTGGGAACGATCTTGTCTACAGCTCTGGTAAGGTTGTCATTCTACATATTAACCAGAGCTTCAACAGAATCACTGTAATTGCCAACCATGGGTTCCATCAGCCTTCGAGGGTGGACCATTCTAATTGGTCCTCCACCCCCGGAGGGAGGGATGGTGGCCTTCAGTCCAAACTTAACCAGGTAATGATACATCCATGACAATGCGGAGATGCTAATTAACTCCGCCCACAGATATGCCTGATCCGTGCAGAAGACCACATTGAGGGCATGACCTGCACAATGTGTAGGCTCAGAAACTATCTGGGAGAGGCCCATGTTTCTCATGGAAACCATGAACTCCTGAGCTGCACCAGTAAGATTAGTTAAACTAGCCTTGAGGGGGATGTTGAAGTCACCCAGGACTAATAGCCTAGGTGACTCCAACACCAGCTCCGAGACTAGTTGTGTCAGCTCGGCTAGGGAGTCTGTTAAGTTACGGGGTGGACGGTAAACCAACAGAATCCCCAGTCTCTCCTTGGTCTTCAAGCTAATGTAAATGCATTCGATGTGGTCTAATGCACAGATAGGTATCCTGGTTAAGGGAAGGTTGTTTTCATTGACCATGGCTACACCCCCCCCCCCCTCGCCCGCTTTCCCTTACCTGCTTATTGATGGAGTACCCGGCTGGAAGGGCCTGAGCCCAGGTTACAGCGATATCTGCTCCTAGCCAGGTCTCTGTGATACATACCAGGTCAGCATTGTGATCTATCAGTAAGAGTCTTTGCAGACTGCCCGAAATAGTGCAAATTGAGTCCACTTTAACTGCCCTGACTCAGTGCTAGGGAATCATGGGAACTGTAGTTTATTGTGACACCAGAGCTCTCTAACAAAGAAGGCTCAATGTCTCAGAAAAAATATTCCCTAGACTGCCATTGTGACAGAGATCTTGATTGTACTATATATGAGATTTAGCTGTTGTGTTGATATCACAAATGCTTAAATGTAGACCAACTTATCCGTTTTTCATTTGTTTAACTGCTAAATTTATTGGATAGTTATAAGGGACTTTTTTTTTAATGCTAAATGCTATAATCTAGTTTAATTAATGATTTTATTTTGGTAATTATTATACTATTGGTATTATGGCCATTACCATGTTTTAATAAGGAGTTATATGTTATTCAGTTGTACTACTGTGTTTTATTGTGCTTTTTATACATGTGTTTTTATACTGGCCTAATGGCTGTAATAATTAAACTAACTAATATTCCCTAGCACTGAGCCAGGGCAGTTAAAGTGGACTCAATTTGCACTATTTCTAGCAGTCTGCAAGGGCCCTAAGTCATAGATAATACGGGACTTATTCTTCATTGACCTGGCATTACATAAGAGCAGAGAAAGGTTCAGCGGCTGGTTAGGCATGCTCACCAGATCTTTTAGGGCAGGGGTAGGCAACCTTTCCCCTTTAAGGGCCGAGGGACCTCAGCTCCCAGAAGCCTCAGCCATGTTGGCCAATAGTCCCATGTTGACGAATAGCTTCTGGGATTCTGGGAGCTGAAGTCCCTCGGCCCTTAAAGGGGAAAGGTTGCCTACCCCTGTTTTAGGGTAACAGGGTAAATGGAAGGCGAGATGGATATCAAGCATCTATCGCATCCTCCTCTGTAATGACCTTTCGCCCTGCTAACGCCATATCTTCCACTGCCCCACACAACTTGAATTGCTTCTCCGGTGAAAACATCTAACCTCTTCCCAGAACCATCGATTGATGGACATATGTCCTAATGTAACTTAAGACCTTCCATCCCACCAATACCTAAATAAAAATAAAAATAAAATAAATAAAGGCACATGTCATAGCTAGATTGCTGACCAGAACTGATCACAGGGTGAATATAAGTCCTTTGACAGTGCTGGATTAAGACCTTTAGAGGCACTAGGCACTTAAAAGATTTTTGTGCTCTCAGGTATATAATTAAAAATAAAAAACATAGAATTTTCTATTTTGAAATGAACCAAACCTACACTAAGATGGAAAATAATTTTTATTTTTTATACTTTCACTTTATTTACATTTGATGTCTTCTCCTACTTTTTCTAATTGCAAAGTCTTTGAAGAAATCCTCCAAAACTAATTTTACATAACACATCTGTTTCTATACTTAGTAGAGATAAAGTATCCAGCCTGCCTTGTTGATAGTTGTTCTGTTGGGATTTTTTAAATATACTTCTGCTGAGAAAATGAAGGTTCAGTTGAGCAATTTGTGACCATTAATGTTAAAAATATACAAAAGATATATTCAATATTTTATTATTTCATTATCGATATATATATATATATATATATATATATCTTGTTGTTAACTGCCCTCCAGTCAATCTCGATTCATGGTGACCCTATGGAAGAGACATCTCCAAGACCCTCTGTCCTCCACTGCTCTGCTTAAATCCCGCAACCCCATACCCATGACCTCCTTAATAGAGTCCATCCATCTGGCATGTGGCGTTCCTCGCTTCTTACTTCCCTCCACCTTCCCCAGCATTATTGTTTTTTTTTCCAAAGAGTCCCTTCTTCTCATGATATGTCCAAAGTATGGCAGCCTGAGTTTGGTCATCTTGACTTCCAGGGAGGTTTCTGGTTTGATCTACTCTAGGACCCACTTGTTTGTCCTTTTCACTGTCCCTAGGATTCTCAACCCTCTTCTCCAGCACCACATCTCAAATGCACTGATTTTCTTCCTTATCATCTTTCTTAACTGTCCAGCTCTCACATCCATATGTATGTGTGTGTGTGTGTGTGTGTGTGTGTGTGTATATATGTGTGTGTGTGTGTGTGTGTGTGTATGATTTTTTTTCATTTATTGTGAGAATCTTTTTTTTTTTGTGGGACCTGGTTCAGCTGCATCATTTACAGTTTTGCACCATATGGTCCATGGTAAATCCAGCAATGGAAAATTTCTGTGCTTCCCCCTTCCCTCGATGCCATAAGCATGTGCTTATTTCGCTGAATGGTTAATCTAGTCCTGTCCTTTGTGAAAACACTGGCTACTGGTCCATTTCTGGGTAGAATTTAAAGTGTTGGTTATGAACTATAAAGTTGTATACAGCTTAGGTCCAGGCTATTTGAAAGACAGTATCTCCCCATACAAGCCTAAATGAGTTTTAACATATTCAGGAGAGGGCTTTCTCTCATGACTACCACAATCACAGGTATCGTTGGTGAAGATCCAGGAGAGGGCCTTCTTCATAACTGTTCCCAGGCTTTGGAACTCTCTGCCAAGGAAGGCTCAATTGACTCCCTCCCTGCTCTCTTTTTGCCAGCAGACAAAAATCCTCTTAATTAAACAGACCTTCAGCTAATAATAATAATAATAATAATAATAATAAATTTTATTTTTACCCCGTCTTTCCATGGATATGATCAAAGCGGCTTACGAAGAGTTAAAACAATAAAAAAGTTAAAATTGCTACAATATAAAGGTTAAAAACATTGGTGCAGGGAAAAGGAACAGGAATCAGACAAATCACAAATATCAGGGGCAAGAGTGGGGGGGAAAAAAGTTACAAACAGTCCGGGGTCAACAAGAAAACACATGGGGCAGAGAAAGAAAAAAAAATACCATTACTTAAGGTGGAAATGCCAACTGAAATAGATACGTTTTTAGATTTTTCTTAAAAGAGACTAGTGATGCAGAGGAGCGAAGCTCTGCAGGAAGCTTATTCCAGAAGGAAGGGGCGACGATGGAAAAAGCCCTCTGAGAGGTCCCCACAAAGTGAGACTTGGGGACCTCTAGCAGATTAGTCCCAGATGATCGGAGTGTGCGGGGCGGATTATATGGGGAGAGGCGGTCCTCTAAGTACCCTGGGCCCAAGCCATTTAGGGCTTTATAGGTCAAAACCAACACCTTGTATTGAGCTCGGAAGCGAATAGGCAGCCAGTGAAGGTCTTTTAGGATAGGTGTTATATGGTCCGACCTGGAACTACCAGTGACCAATCTAGCTGCTATATTCTGCACCAATTGCAGCTTCCGGGTTTGGTACAAGGGTTGCCCCATGTAGAGCGCGTTGCAGAAATCCAATCGAGAGGTTACCAAAGCATGTACAACAGTTTCAAGGTCCTTACAGTTCAGGTAGGGACGCAACTGCCGTATCAGCCGAAGCTGATAACAAGCACTCCTGACCGTCGCATCCACCTGGGATGTCAGTTGGAGTGACGAATCAAGGAGTACTCCCAAGCTGCGCACCGAGTCCTTCAAGGGGAGCGTGACTCCATTCAGGACCGGATGACAAATCTCGCCACCTGGAACTGGGGAACCTATCACCAGTACTTCCGTTTTTCCTGGATTCACACTGAGTTTGTTCTCCCTCATCCAGCCCATTACCGACTCCAAGCAGGCAACAAGAGGAGAGATGCCATCCTTAGTTACTGCATCAGTTGGAGACATAGAGAAGACTATTTGGGTGTCATCAGCATACTGATAACACCGCGCCCCGTGTCTCCGGATGATCTCTCCCAGCGGTTTCATGTAAATGTTGAAAAGCATAGGGGACAAAATCGCTCCCTGAGGGACACCAGATGTAAGGGCCCTCTTATCGGAGTGACAGTCCCCCAGCTCCACCATCTGGAACCTGCCTAAGAGGTAGGACCGGAACCACTGCAGAGCAGTGCCCCCGATACCCAGTTCCCTCAGGCGGTCCAGAAGGATACCATGGTCGATGGTATCGAAAGCCGCTGAGATGTCCAAGAGCACTAACAGGGACACGCTTCCCCTGTCCATGCTCAGACGGAGGTCATCAACTAAGGCGACCATGGCAGTCTCAACTCCATAGCCCGCCCGGAAGCCGGTTTGAAATGGGTCCAGAAAATTGGTGTCATCCAAGATCGATTGAAGCTGGAAAGCGACTGCTCTCTCGATCATCTTCCCCAAAAAAGGTAGCAGCGATATGGGCCGATAATTATTGTGAGTCAGGGGGTCTAAGGAGGGCTTTTTAAGCAGGGGTTTAACCACTGCTAATTTTAATTTGGATGGAAACTGACCCTCTCTTAGAGATGTATTAACGATGCGGTGCAACAATGTTAACATCGCATTTCCCCCCTGAGCTGCCAACCATGAGGGACAGGGATCAAGGGAGCATGTCGTCCTCCTAACACTTCGAAGGATCTTGTCCACTTCCTCGGTACTGACAAACTCAAAATGATCCAGTATAACAGGGGCCACGGACGCTTTGGACACCTCTCTAGGACCTGCAGGAATACTGGCGTCGAGATCAGCCCTTATCCAAGAGATTTTATCCGCAAAGAAGTTGTTAAATTCGTCACAGCAGGCCTTAGATGGTTCCAAAATAGGGCTCAGGGAGGGGGGGAGCTGAGTTAGCTCCCTCACAACCCTGAACAGCTCTGCAGGACGCGACTCCGCAGACACAATACGTGCAGCAAAGAATGAATTCTTTGCTGAATCTATTGCCACTCCATAGGCTCTTAAAAGAGAGCGAAGGAGTGTCCTGTCGGACAAGCGCTGATGTTTCCGCCAGTTACACTCTAGTCGTTGCACAGCCCGCTTCTGTTCCCTGAGGTCTTCCATATACCAGGGTTGTTTATTGAAAGCAGGCTGGAAAGGACGCTTGGGAGCGATGCTGTGTATAGCCCTGGAAAGGTTAGTATCCCAGATGTTTGTTCGTCAGGGCGTCAACAGAATCGCCGTCAGAGCCAGCCGGATACCCCTCTAGGGCTTCTTGGAATCTTTTGGGTTCCATCAGCCTTTGAGGGTGGACCATCCTGATAGGTCTGCCACCCCCGGGGGGGGGCATAAGGTAGAAGCCTTGATTCGAGCCTCAACCAGGAAGTGATCCGTCCATGACAAGGGAGAGATGTTAGAAATCTCTACCCACGGAGCCTCCATGTCCGTACAGAAGATCACATCAAGGGTATTACCAGCGCAATGCGTCGGCCCTGAGACTAATTGAGACAGACCCATGGCTGTCATGGTAGTCATGAACTCCCGAGCTGCACCTGTTGGAGTATCACTGGCCTCGAAAGGGATGTTGAGGTCCCCCAGGACAAGGAGCCTAGGGGACTCCAACAGCAGTTCCGAGACCAGCTGCGTCAGCTCGACTAGGGAGTCTGTTAGTGCACGGGGTGGCCGGTAAACCAACAAAATCCCCAGACTGTCTCTGGCCTTCAGGGTCAGGTACATACACTCGATGTAGTCTGTTTTCCGGACTGGGTTCCTGGTTAAGGAAAGGGTGTTTTTATGGACCAAGGCAATATCGCCCCCCCCGCCCACCTAACCTGATTTGGTCCTTAACTGAGTACCCGGCAGGGAGGGCCTGGGCCCACACTGCCTCACCCTCAGGCCCAAGCCAGGTCTCAGTAATGCACGCCAGGTCGCAGTTTTTATCCTGCATAAAATCACAAATGATGTGGGTCTTATTTTTTATGGACCTGGCGTTGCACAGGAGCAGAGACAGGGTTAGTGGTACGACTGGGCTGACCCTCAGGCCTCTTTGGTTAGGAGAGTGGAAGGAAGGAGAGATAGATATTATGCATCGATCTCTCCTTCCGTTCTTACACAAATCCACTTTCTTACCGCCATACCTCCCCTTGCCCCACACAACCTCAATGGGAGCTCCCATGGGAATGGAGGGAGGCTGCCTCATCAGTTGCTGGGTCTAGGCAATGATGGCTCTTCTCTCCCCAGAATCCACAGTTGTGGCAGTTGGAATGGAGGGAGGCTGCTTCACCAGCTGCTGGGACTAGGCAATGATGGCTCTTCTCTCCCCAGAATCCACAGTGGTGGCAATTGGAACAGAGGGAGGCTGCCTTATCAGCTGCTGGAACTAGGCAATGATGGCTCTTCTCTCCTCCAGAATCCACAGTGGTGGCAGTTGGAATGGAGGGAGGCTGCTTCACCAGCTGCTGGGACTAGGCAATGATGGCTCTTCTCTCCCCAGAATCCAATTTTAGCTGTTTGGGGTAGTGTAAATGGTGTGCTGGTTTTTAATGTGTAAAAGGTTCTACTGTGCCTTTAAGTCTTTCAAATTAATGTTTTTAAATAGATTGTGTTTAATGCTTTTTTAATTTCTGTATTTCAGACTGCTTTAGCTATATTGTTTTAATGTATAGCATAAGCTGCTTTGAGTCTCATATGAGAGAAAAGAGATATATAAATAAAATAACATAAACTAGGCCCAGTGACTCTTCTGGTATAGGAAGCCACTGCATTTTTGTTTTTTCTCCTATAACCTTTCTCTCCCTATATTAAACATGACACACACTCTCTATCTATACGTAGAGAGATCTTGTAGCACCTTTGAGACTAAGAAAGAAGTCGGCAGTATGTGCTTTCGTAGATGTAAGTCTACTTTCTCAAATGCCTCCACCAAAAGCATCTGAGGAAGTAGATTGAAGTCTACAAAAGCTCATGCTGCTAACTTCTTTCTTTCAGTAGTCTCAAAGGCATTACAAGATCTCTCTACATACTGATTCTACAGATTAACACAGCTGTCTTTGAATTATATACAGACTAACACAGCTATGTCTTTGAATTCTATATCTATCTATAGATATAAATCTCCCTAACATTTAAACGGAAACAGTTCTACCTCTTCACTCCAGCCAATACATTTTAATTCAAGGAAACTTACATGTCCTCTCTCCTTGTTCATTCAAGGACACTGAAATACATCAGCATTTCTCTTCCTAATCCCACATCAGTGCTTCTACCCAGACCATATGTTCTCAAACTAATTCCTCCTTCAGCTACAAGTCATTGCTTCTCTTTTCCAGGAAAACTAGACAATGCTTCTTCAAACTCACTAGTATGAAGACTGTTTTCAAACCTGGAAATCAAACAAGAGTCTCTTGTGGAAGCATTGCATATCCAGCAGTACAGTATTCTTGGTCCAAGATTTTTGTTTTAAAGGGGGGGAGGGAATATACTGTTTTATCTTTGTTGTTCTTTTAATTGTTGTAAACCGCCTAGATTGGTTCGCCATAGGGCGGTATAAAATATTATTATTATTATTATTATTATTATTATTATTATTATTATTAAAAGACAGCCAATCATTAAATGACGAGCCATATAATGAAATAATATAATTACAGTTACCCCTCCGTTTTTGTGGATTTAGAGACCGCGGTCTCGGTCCTTTGTGGACCAGTAAACCCCATTGGTTAAAATGGCACACACAGCAGAGATGCGAGGAGCTTTTTGATGGAGCTCTGTCAAAGGCTCTTTAGCGAGGGTTTTTTTTTTTTTTGGTTTACCTCATAGCTATCACCCCAAGGTAAATGGAGATAAGTTCCCTAGGCATAGGGAACTCAAAGGTCCCCTACACAGACAAGACCCACTTCAACATCCCTGTTCGTTGAAACCCAAGGATGGATGACGGAGCTGGGACGAGAGAAGCGGAGGGAGCCGAGAGAGCCAAACCCTGGCTAAACGCCTCTTGGAGGCACAAGTGCCGCTGCCGACATTTAATTCTTCAAGAGACTAAAGATTGAAGATTCAAATATTGCTGACCTTAAGAAACAGTCAAAGATCTTCAACTAAATCTCTTCTAATAGAGGAAATTTGAAGAGAGAGAGAGCATAAATAAACTGCTTTATGTAATGGCCAAACAGGAGGAATAGAAAGGTGTTGGTAATTAAGAGAGACACTTAATGATGACTCTGCAACTATATGAAACTATGTTGCAATTTCAATAAGAACTCTACAACTGCAACTACAGGTATAACTTTAACTGAAGCTTTATAAGATAACCCACAAAATTAAAGCATAGGACAGGGGTAGGCAACCTTTTTGAGCTGGGGGCCGGGTTTCTGTCCCTCAGACAATTGGGGAGGCCGAAGCACCAAAAATAAATAAATAAATAAATATCAATAAAAATTAAAAATTAAAAAAAATTAAAAATTAAAAAAAATATGCATGCACACTCTCTCAGCCCCAGAAAAGCCATGGCAAAACCCCTGTGGAGATTTTGCCAAGAAAACCCCAAGAACAAGTAATAACAACAATAATCAATATCATCATGGTGGGCGGCGGCGGCAGCAGGACCATTTTTCCACTAGGTGTCACTATTTTATTTCTTTACCTTTGCCTCTTTTTTCCTCTTTCCCTTGTACCAGAGAGATTTTTCCCCAATTTATTACAACTTTGTTCCCTTCTTTCTCTTTTATTTCTCCTCTTTTATTTTCCCTTTCTTTCTTTCAGTTGCTTATTCCAATTCTTCTCTTTACTTTCCTTTACTTCCTTTTCTTATCTTCATTCATTGCCTATGTTAAGACACCAATGTCTCTCCTTTTTTCCCCTTTTTTATATTGCAGCTTAATCTTAAAAGCTTCAAAGTCTTAAGTCTTGGAGTTCCTATGGCAGGGGTAGGCAAGGGATTATACTTTCTTCTCGGAAAGATACAGATCTTTCTCGAGAATAGATTTTTTCTTGGCAAGTAAAAAACTAGTTACTGAAATTACAAACATGGATATTTTACCAAAAACTTTCTCTGATCATAACCAACCCCATTGTCTTAATTTGAAAAGAACCCATAAGAAAAACTGGAGTTGGTGGCTGAACAAATTGACGGTTATTGCAAAATCCAAAAATATTAGAAAAAGATAAGTAAACTTTGAAGTTATTTATTCAGGAAAAATCGGATAAGAGAACTGATAATATTACGGTATAGGAAGCATCTAAAGCAGTTTTAAAAGGAAACAGCAGGGGAAAATACAAAAACTTTCAGAGGAGATAAAAGAAAAAGAGGAAGAACTGCAAAAAGAACCATCAAATTCTAAACTTCAGAAAGAAATTAAAATCCTACAAAAACAATTCTATTATTTTGAATGAAGAAATAGAAAATAAACTGAAATATATTAAAGCTCAATCCTTTTAATATACAAACAAAATCGGAAAATGGTTGTCATATAAATTAGGGGGAAATAAAGGAAGAAAATTGATAACAAAAATTAAACAGGACAACAATATTTTTATGGATCAAAAGAAGATAGTAAAGGCGTTTCAAAAGATAGTAAAGGCATTTCAAAACTTTTATACTAAACTTTACAAGAAAGAAGATAATCAAATTGGAAAAATACAAAAATATCTGGAAAAGACAAATGTCCAAAAAATAAGTAAAGAACAAAAAGAATTATTGAATCAACCCATATCACCATTAGAGATCAAAATAGCTATACAAAACAGCAAGCTTGGAAAAGCTCCAGGAAAAGACGGCTTTACATCTATATATTATAAAAAAATTACAAGATGAACTATTGTACCCCTTAAAAAGTGTTATGAACACAATAAAACAACAGAAGTTCCTGCAAACATGGAAAGAAGCATTGATAACACTTATCCCAAAAGAAGATAGGGATCCTGAACAATTGAAAAACTACAGACTAGAAGTCTAATGGAACCAATTGGTTTTCAGAAGGCCTTAGAGGGTTTAATGGTTGGTAATGCTGGTGATTTTGTTGAAGCCTTGGTGAATACATGGAATACCAAGGCTATCGACACGATCGCTCCCAAGCATCTTTTCCAGCCTCTAATTGTAAGCGCTGGTATACAGAGGAGCTTAGGAGGATGAAGCGATCTGGATAACGACTACAGCGCGAATGGTGGAAGACTTGACTCTTATCCGACAGAACTCGCCATAGGAAGCATCTTGATTCCTATCAGGAGGCTTTATGTGCAGCGCAGAAATCCTTCTGTTCTGCACGTATTGCATCTGCAGAGTTCTGTCCGGCAGAGCTGTTTAGGGTGGTGGAGGAGCTGATGAAGGTTCCACCTGTGCCAAACCCCCTACTTAACCTGACGACGGCCTGCTGCGAGGCGTTTAACATCCACTTTGCAGATAAAATCTCTCGGATAAGAGCCGACTTGAACGCCAGCGTTTTGGCAGAATCCGTAGACAAGGTATCCAGCAGCTCCACTGATGGCACTTTACTGGATGATTTTCAATCTGTGAGTACCGATGACGTGGACAAGCTCCTTGGAAAAGTGAGGAAGATGACTTGCCCTCTCGATCCTTGTCCATCTTGGCTTGTTGTCTGGGGGGGGATGCCTTGAAAGTGTTCCTTCGGGACACAATCAACGCGTCCTTCAGGAAAAGCATTGTACCATCTTGTTTGAAGGAGGTGGCGGTTAGGCCACTCCTGAAAAAACCCTCCCTGGACCCCCTGGATAGAAACAACTATACACCAGTCTCCTTGCTACCTTTTTTAAGCGAGGTGATCGAGAGGGCAGTTGCTTCCCAACTCCAAGTAGTCTTTGATGAAACCGATTATCTTGATCCATTTCAAACCGGCTTCAGGACAGGATATGGAGTGGAGACTGCCATGGTTGCTCTGACCGATGACCTCTGCTTGGGCATCGACAGGGGTAGTGTGACCCTGCTGGTGCTCTTGGATCTCTCAGCAGCCTTTGATACAATAGATACAATAGATGCCATCCTCTTGGATCACCTGAGAGACTTAGGAATCAGAGGCACCGCTCTGTGGTGGTTCCGTTCTTTCCTCTCAGGCAGATCCCAGAGGGTGAGGCTCGGGGACAGTTGCTCGTCCAAAACAGAGCTTAATTGTGGTGTCACTGAGGGCGCCATCCTGTCCCCAATGCTATTCAACATTTATATGAAGCCGCTGGGTGAGATCATTCGGAGGCATGGAGCACAGTGTCATCAGTACGCTGATGACACCCAGATATACTTCTCCATGACCAGATCATCGGTTCAGACTTCAGATGGCCTCTCTCCTCTTAATGACTGTCTCAGAGCGGTAATGGATTGGATGAGGAAAAACAGATTGAAGCTGAATCCAGACAAAATGGAGGTACTCACAGTCACAGGCCCGAAACCAGATTTGGGAATACAGTCTCCAGTCCTGGATGGAGTCACACTCTCCTCTAAGGACTGTGTTCGCAGGATGGGGGTACTCCTAGATTCGTCGCTTCACATGACTAATCAGGTGAATGTGGCAGTCAGGAGTACCTATTATCAGCTTCGGCTGATACGCCAACTGCACCCTTATCTGGATATGAGGGATCTGGAAACTGTGGTACACGCTCTGGTAACCTCACGTATGGATTATTGCAACGCACTCTACATGGGGCTACCCTTGTGCCTAACCCGGAAACTGCACCTGGTACTAAACATGGCAGCCAGGTTAATTACGGGAACATCTAGGAGGGAGCATATAACACCTGTGCTTAAATCCCTCCACTGGCTGCTGATTAGTTTCCGGGCACAGTACAAGGTGTTTGTTTTAACCTTTAAAGCCCTACATGGCTTGGGTCCATCTTATCTCAGGGACCGCCTCTTCCCGTATGACCCCCCATGCACCCTTAGGTCCTCTGGGAGGAGTCTGCTGCAGCCCATGAAGACCAGACTCTCGCAGACCTCCCAGAGGACCTTCCCTGTGACTGCTCCCAGACTTTGGAATGGCCTGCCCGACGAGATCTGTCTTATTACCACTCTTGCTGCTTTTAAGAAAGCAGTAAAGACAGATCTCTTCTGGCAGGCCTTCCCAGAATAACCTCCTGGCTATGGCGGAAGTTTGCTATCTGCCCCCCCCCATCTGTCTCTGTTTGTATATTGCCCAAAAATTGTTTTATTTGTATTTATGTTTCAATTCATTTTAATTCTTCTTGGTTTAATTCAGTTTTAAGGGGTGGGAGGGATTTGGGAATGTTTTAATTTCTTACTGTTTTTATAAGGTTGTACGCCGCCCCAATTACTGAGCAGAGGGATGTGTTAAAAATAAAACTTATTATTATTATTATTATTATTAGACCGATATCTCTATTAAATAACGACTATAAGTTGTTTACTAACATATTGGCTGAGAGGTTGAAAAAAGTACTAGTTTTTTATTCCGAAAAGATACCTAAAAGACAATATCATGCATGTGTTGAACCTGATTGAATACCATGAAATACATAATGAGAAGAAATTGGCTTTATTTTTTTCTGATATTGAGAAAGCCTTAGATAACGTTGAATGAAATTTATTATTTGAAATTTTAGAAAAAATGGAGATGGGGTCAAATTTTATAGAATGGATCAAAGCAATCTACTATGATCAAAATGCCCAGATACTTATTAACGAGGAAAAATATAAAAACGTAAATATATGTAGGGGTACAAGACAGGGGTGTCTTCTTTCACCCTTCCTTTTCACAATAGTAATTGAAGCTTTATTCCAAAACATAAGAGGAAACCCAAACATAAGAGGAATAAAAATTAAAGGAACTGGATATAAGACAAAAGCTTTTGCAGATGATCTAATGGTATCATTATCTAATCCAATTGAAGACAGTACTGAGTTAATGTCTGAATTGATAGAATTTGAAAAGATATCAGGATTGAAATTTAATAAAGAAAAAACAGCAATATTAACTAAAACTTAAAATCAAATGAAATCCTAACATTGGAAAATGCAACTGGTCTAAAAAAAAAAGTTAGATATCTGGGCATTATGATCACTAATAAGAATTCATAATTGTTTGGTAATAACTATAAAACAACCTGGAGCAGTATTTAAAAAGATTTTAAGAAATGGGAAAACTTAGAACTCTCATTAGTAGGAAAAATTGATTCAATTAAAATGAACATTCTTCCAAAAATCCTTTTCTATTTCAGACTATGCCGGTTATTAAAAATGATTTACTTTTTAAAGAATGGCATAAAGATATTGCTAATTTTATCTGGAATGCAAAGAAACCAAGGATAAAAATAAAATATTTGCAAGATGCCAAAGATAGAGGAGGGCTGGCTTTACCAGATCTCAAGTTATATTATGAAGCTTCCTGTTGGCTTGGTTAAGAGAATGGATTTATCTATCGGATAAAGATTTGTTGAAGTTAGAGGGAGCTGCCTTGAGATTTTGATAGCATGCTTATCTATTCTATAATAAAGAGAAGGTGAATCGAGATTTCAATAATCATTATATGCGAAGCTCATTATTGAGGATTTGGAATAAATATAAGAAAAGAATCTGCCCAAAAACTCCAATGTAGGCTTTTCCACATGAGGCCCTCTATAGAGCCAGTCAAATGACAGATGAAGAAAGGTTAAGGTATAAGGATCTGATTGACATCAATAAGAAAGAAGGAAATCTTAAAACTTTGGAAGACCTTAGACAGCAAGGAATCAATTGTGGTTGGTTCTTATATAGACAGTTAAGGGAGAGGTTTATTATGGATAAGAAACAGGAAGAATAGGAAACACGGAGTTGGAACTTGAGACAGAAATAATATCAAATAAGAAACGTCCATTATCTAGATCAGGGGTAGGCAACCTTTCCCCTTTAAGGGCCGAGGGACTTCAGCTCCCAGAAGCCTCAGCCATGTTGGTCAATAGTCCCATGTTGGCCAATAGCTCCTAGGATTCTGGGAGCTGAAGTCCCTCGGCCCTTAAAGGGGAAAGGTTGCCTACCCCTAATCTAGATTATACAAGTGTATTTTGAAAATATCCATGGAAGAAGAGATTGTAAAAGAAAATATGATAAAATGGTGTCAAAATTTTGGTTATACCTTAGAATTAGACCAATGGGAAATAACCTGAAAAAAAGATAGAGATTACAAGCTGTCAGAATTTAAAGGATGGTATCTCACACCAGAGAAACTGTATAATAATTACAACAGTAAGTGTTGGAAGTATGAGAAACATAAAGGTCATAGAATCATAGAGTTGGAATCATAGAATCATAGAGTTTCCTGAAGCTTACATCCATTGTTTCGGGTCCTAGTCTCTGGAGCAGCAGAAAACAAGCTTGTTCCCTCCTCAATATGACATCCCTTCAAATATTTAAACACGGCTATCATATCACCTCTCAGCCTTCTCTTCTCCAGGCTAAACAGCCCCAGCTCCCTAAGTCGTTCCTCATAGGGCTTGGTTTCCAGACCCTTCACCATTTTAGTTGCCCTCCTTTGGACACGCTTCAGTTTCTCCACATCCTGTTTGAATTGTGGTGCCCAGAACTGGACACAGTATTCCAGGTGAGGCCTGACCAAAGCAGAATAGAGTGGCACTATTACTTCTCTTGATCTAGACACTATACTTCTACTGATGCAGCCTAAAATTGCATTGGCCTTTTTAGCTGCTGCATCGCACTGCTGACTCATGTTCAACTTGTGGTCCACCTGGATTCCTAGATCCCTTTCACACGTAGTCTCATTCAGCCAAGTGTCCCCCATCGTATATCTGTGCTTTTCGTTTTTCTGCCCTAAGGTACATGTTATCACATGTGGAAATAAAGAAGATCATAAAAAAAGATATAGAATTCAGACCAGAAATATTTTTGTTGAACATGTTAAATGATAATTTGGAGAAAAAGCATGGAAAAAATTTGTTTTATATGTTATCAGCTACAAGAATAATCTATGTATAACTGTGGAAAAAATAAGATATTCCAACTGTAGAAGCATGGACTCTCAAACCTTTGGACTTACTGGAAACGGATAAAATGACCAGAAGTTTGAAATAGAATCATAGAATTATAGAGTTGGAAGAGACCACAAGGGCCATCCAGTCCAACCCCCTGCCATGCAGGAACTCCCGATTAAAGCATCGCTGACAGATGGCCATCCAGCCTCTGCTTAAAGACCTCCAAGGAAGGAGACTCCACCACACTCCAAGGGAGTGTGTTCTACTGTTGAACCGCCCTTACTGTAAGGAAGTTCCTCCTAATGTTGAGGTGGAATCTCTTTTCCTGGAGCTTGCACCCATTGTTCCGGGTCCTATTTTCTGGGGCAGCAGAAAACAAGCTTGTTCCCTCCTCAATATGACATCCCTTTAAATATTTAAACAAGGCTATCATATCACCTCTTAACCTTCTCTTCTCCAGGCTAAACTTCCCCAGCTCCCTAAGTCGTTCCTCATAGGGCTTGGTTTCCAGACCCTTCACCATTTTAGTTGCGAGAGAACAGATCTGTATCTAGAAGACTGGGATTCTTTTTAAGAGTTTTTGCAACGGAAATGGGGGAAAGTAGCAACTATGGGAATAGAGGCAGAGTAAATGGAATTCATAGATCTTTGTAAGAAATAGAATATTTTGAAAATTGTGAGAATTTGACAATGGACCTTAAATAATTTAATTTCAAATATGGTAGTTTGAAGTGAACAGAATTAAGGTGTACAAAATTCATATTAGTGGATGAGAATTTAAGATCATCAAGTCATTTCTGTACAGGAAAACAGCTTAAGGTCAACAATAGGAAGTGTAGAATGTCTGAGGAATGGATGTTGTTTAGAATTATCTTATATACAATTGTTAGATAAAGTTAAGTTTCTTTTTTTGTATGTGTTAATTATGTTTGTGTGTTTTATAAGGAGATGTGTGACTGTATTTTTTATGATGTGTGAAAATGCTTTAATAAAAATATTTTTTTTAAAATGGCACGCACAGCCATTTAACCCAATGGGGCTTGAATATCTGCGATTTTCTGTTTTCACAGGGAGGGTCTGGAATGGATCCCTGCGAAAACAGAGGAGTGACTATATACTGATTATAGTGAAGTTGCAGAAATTGTGGAGTGCTGACATGTATGAAGGAAGCCTGTTGTGCCTGTGTAGTACGGTTGATCTTTTGCATTATAACTACATATTAGTTACAAGTATAACTGCTACAATTATTACATATTAAAATATATGAGTATATTTATATGCCTTGCTGAGATTTCATACCTGAACCTAAAGATACTTTTAATAAAAATCATAAAAATGTTCTCCAAACATATTCTCCACATTTTCACATTGAACACTGGCTATAACATTTCCCTGCAAAAAAAAAAAAAAAGTATATTTATTTCCTACCTTGAGTTCTTGGCATTCTCTTCCTGCGATCCCTAAATGCTGCCCCAGATTGCAGTGCCTCAAGAAGATTATCCATCACTCCAGTCTCATCACCCTCTGTGAACAGGAGAGGAAATAAAATTAGCCTCTTTGCAATTAAGCTTATAACACAGGGAAAGATACAGAATGCAAAAATAGGGTCATAATGATATAAAAATACTAAAGGATACATATTATCTTTGAAAGCCATCAGTTTCCTGTGATATCATTGATTAGTTTCTTTATGAAATTCAGTTCAGTGAAATTGATGTCAACCTCTGGTCTTCTCACTTTTAAGACCCTGCCTTGTGTATTTTTGATGACATGCTCCATATGCAAATAAACAGGTCCTCACTTGTAACTACCATTACATTCTTAAGGTTCTTATGAAAGATCCCCAAGCAAGAAGCTGGTACGCTTTTTTAGTAGAGTTAGCACTCATGAAGGAATTTGATAGTACATAATAGTCAGCACTAGGCTTTGTTATTGTTGTGTGCTTTCAAGTAATTTGCAATTTATGGAAGCCCCCATGGGGCTTTCTTGGCAAGATCTGTTCAGATGGGGTTTGCTTTCCTTTCCTGTGAAGCTGAGAGAATCCCCCCCCCCCCCCCCCGGTCACTCCATGGGTTTCCATGACCAAGCAGAGATTTGAAGCCAGGTCTTTCAGAGTTTTATTCCAGCACTCAAACTACTACACCACATTGGCTCTCTAGGTAATCTAATCATATAGGTCAATGATTTCATCATCATTTCATGAAGACAGATCCATACAAATCCATTTATTTTAATGAGAAAGAAAAATCTGAAAAAAGGTATGTCTGTATTTACTGCCTTCATTGAAGTGAATGGGAAAGCAACTATTTTATTAGATTAAGGCCATAGTTAAACATAATCTTAACCTGATTTATTTGCTTGCTTGATTTAGTTATTTATTTACTTGTGCACTCCCTTTCAAACTACCATGGTCCCTAAAGCAAGGCACAACAAGTATTGCTTTGTTTAGCACCATCATTTAGTGAGGAGAATGCTATATAGAAATGTTATAAAAATGTTATAAACAAAGTCTCAAATTGTGCCCTCATCTACACACACTTAAGATATAGAGATATCAGTGGGACTTAAAATACAGGTCTGCATGCAGAACTATGATATACACCAGGGGTAGGCAACCTTTCCCCTTTAAGGGCCGAAGGACTTCAGCTCCCAGAAGTCTCAGCCATGTTGGCCAATAGTCCCATATTGGCCAATAGCTCCTGGGATTCTGGGAGCTGAAGTCCCTCGGCCCTTAAAGGGGAAAGGTTGCCTACCCCTGATATACACATTTAAATGTGTCTAATATGAAGTAATATGAAGTCTTCAAATGGTTAGAGATGATGCATGCACACACGCCTCCAATACCTCTTTGCTTCTTATTATGATACACCTCAGCTATAACTGGCCTAGAACAAAAACATTATCATCATCATATGGTTGTGTTCATATATTGTCATCAATGTAAATGGTGCTTTACAAGAAAAAGAATAATAAAAAAACAGTTCCCTGCCCTCAGGTTTACAAACTAAAGACATGATACACAAGGAAAGGGGATGAAAGTGGGGGAAGGGATTACATCCAGGAGATGCTGCCTCTTTTTCTCTCCCTCCAAGGCTAGAGCAGTGACAGTTGGGGGGGGGGGCTTTCATCTGGCCCTAGGCATGGTGGAACAATGTAAATGTCAGAAGGTCCAGACTAAAAACTGAGCTGAAGTACACTTTCAGAAAAGCATATGGTTCAATTTTCATAGGAAAAAGTGAACTATTTTAGAAATCAGATATCATATTTGAATGCTCCCTCCATGACAAAAAGCAAAACAAAAGCACAAATTATCTTTCCAAAACAAACACCTATGGAAAATCTAGTCTATATATGCCTTATTTGACACATTTTTTCATGACATGAGGAATGATTGAAAAAGGCGGTTTCGCACCTGCCCTTTTCAAATTCAGCTGGGGGGGGGTTAATACAAATTGAAGTTCTAAATGTATTTGCATGTTTGCTTGTTTGTTTGTTTCCAAATTAGGATTTTGTTAAAGTTATAGCAAAACTAATAGAAGACATATTCTGGATCAAGACATTAACTTTGTTATAACAACTTTATGTGCACATCCCACATCCTGCTAGTCTTCACTGGCCCTCTGATAGGCTTCCTACAAGCATTAGATATACAGTTGTTCCTCCGTTTGCGTGGACTTCAAGTCTGCGTCCCTCTCCCATTCACGGGTTGGGAAAGGAGGGGCATAAAATGGGGGCACATGCACCCATTCAAGCCTATGGGGCTTGAATATTTGTGATTTTCTGTTTTCGCGGGGGGAGGGGGCTGGAACGGAGGGGTAACTGAATGCCATAATCTACTTCCAAAGAAGCACTGACGATAGATCTTAAAGTTGCAGATGTAGAGCAACCAGATGAAAAAGGTTACAGATGTTACATGTTCCATCAGCTGACTCCCTCGTAAACTCAACACAGCACTCCGCACTCCCCCACTCCCCAAAAAAAAAACATATCCTTGTCAGACTTCTTCACCAGACTTTTAACTTGACTTCAATACTGTTAGTATGTATGCTATTAATTAATTTGTCTTTGTAGTTTCGTGCATTGCTTTAATTAATAGAAATGGAAAAGGAGCTTGCAATGATTTAAAATGTAAAGGAGGTAGAGGAATCTGAAGTACAATTCAGGCAGCTAAACATCAATGGCAATTTTGCATAATAGACTGATATATGCAAAACTGTAGTTTTTAGATTGGATTAATTTATGCTATTTTTAAATGCCCACCAGCCAGATATATTAAGAAAGAATGGGGGGGGGGGGGAATCTCCTCACTTCAGAGCAAAATTTCATGGATACAGACAATCATTTACCAAATGATTAATATCACATGCATGCAACCTGCTATTGAGCTGCTGGTATCAACATGCCAATCAGTAATTCCTAATTTTTCACTTCATCTTCAAAAAATCTTTAGAAGTAGGTGAAATGTGGTACTTAATGGAACTCTGTCGCAGACCAGCTCACAAACATAAAGTGGAAAATTGTTGTCTGGATTTGATCCTGAAGTGATAAGGCCATCCTTGCATTTCTGCTAAGAGCTTCTGCTTTCTCTGAATCTGCAGCCGCAATTCATATTTCTTTCGTATAAATAGTAGTAATGTTTAATTATTCTGATTTGTCTCAAAAAAGGACATGAAAATGTAATAATTGTTTAAGTGTAGGACAGTGTCTTGTTTTCAAGAATGTATACTGGACGTGTGATCTTATAATTTGAAGATTCATGATTTTAGTAATTAATGACCAAGTATGACCACAAAAACCTACCTCTTAAGCCAGGTAGCATCTGAACTAAAGGGTTTCCAAGGCATTGCAGATTGGGGCACAGGGAAGTGATGAGTGCTACACACTCCTGATTGCAGGGAATGTTGAGAGAAGCAGTTGCACAGGGGCCTCCCTAACTGCCTGTTTCAATGCACCCCGTGATCAGGAGAGTACGTCAGTCATAATTTGCCAGCACCCTGATCTGTAATGCCTTAGAAACCCTTCAAACAGGGCACTGCCTGGCTTAAGAGGTAAGGTCTGGGAGTGGGTGGATTTGGCATCCAGAACTACCTATGACAATTGAGCTCCCATTATCATAGATATATCTGATGATGTACAAGGTGACCATGTGTCCTAACTGCAAAGGAGGACAATGCACTGTAGGACATTACAAAATAAAAGCTAAAAACTCTAATATAAATATAAATTCATGCTTCTTAGTCAAGCTCAAAATGAAGGACATTTTGGAATTCCTCCTGGAAAGAAGACTGAAATGTAGGACATGCCTGGAAAAGGAGAACGTCTCGTCTCCCTAGATAATGTAAGATTCTGGCTGTACTTTTTATACTGGCAGACCTCTGGCTTTCTACTCATTACAAGAAATGCCCTTCGCTATATTTTTAAAACCACAATGGACACAGCTTTAAATGCTAGTTGTATAACTAAAAAGAGACTGTGTTTACTGTTCCAACAGCTTCCTGCTAAACACTGTCTTAAAGTGGCTTTCCCCAATCTGCAGCTAAAGCAATTCAGCCAAAGCCAAAGCAAAAAACTACTACACACTCAGTGATAACTTGTAGTAATTTTGGCTTGAACAGAACAAGCTGTTAATGGTGGAGATCAGGAATAGCACTCGTTAAGTACACTATGTTTCCAAAAATACACGGATAACAATACTGATCTGGCATTTAATCTGTCTCAGGAGCAATGAAAGAGATTTAGCCAGCTTTACTTATTATAACTATAATTCACTGTAACTGTGAACACTTGCATTATACAACAGGTCTTTCCAAAGTATTTGTAAAATATAGGAATCAAATAGTATCAGCATAGTCCACAGATTGCTAAATAAATCTAAAGAAATATGTCACAATTATGGACACCATAGGCTGAGAATAATAAAGGAAATTTTCCATCAAAATATAGTATGACCCTCATATCCAGACTTAGCATGGAAACGTGAAACAGTGGCTAATAGTGAATGACAGTCGGCCCTCCATATCCATGGATTCTTTATGCATGGATTCAAGCATCCACGGCTTGAAAATATTCCAAAAAAGTATAAATTCCAAATAGCAAACCTTGATTTTTTTCCATGTTATATAAAAGACCCCACTTTACTATGCCATGTATTTAATAGTATTTGAGCATCCATAAAATTTCTTATCGGGGGGGGGGGGGGCTTGGAACCAACGCCCAGTGGATAACAAGGACCCATTGTATATTGAAATGAATGACTTCTGGTGGAAGTTGACCATAGAATCATTTTGGTGAGCCTAGAGATTTCTAGAGAGAATAACTCCTAGAAAATGCCTAGAGAGGTGTTGTCTCTAGAAATCTCTAGTGCCTCCAGCATCACTCTATGGTCAACTTCCTCTGGAAGAATACTATTGCATCATACTGGGGGAACTTGAAAATGGGGGAACTAGAAAATGTCTATAGAGAATATTTTTTTCATATATGGGTGAGTGGCCCTGTGGGTACGAGGGTTGTACTGTAACAGAGATTTTACATATTTGCAACAGCAATAAGAGAACCAAAACAAAAAGAAAGATAAACATTATTCTATTCTTTTTGACCTCACTGGTAAATGCAATAGATTCCCATTCTCTTACATAAAGAAATAACGGTAAGGTATTACAAATTCTATCCCTCAATTTTTGACATATTCTTAATTTCCTTAACTAAAATTAGAATAAATTATGAGAAAACCCTTTTCTACCCCCAATGACCGATCAATTGTAATGCTACCACTCACTTTCTCTACTTTGAAATATGGAAAGGTGATAAAAGAAGTAATGCAGTGTGACTGCTGATAAGATATGAAGAGTTTTGAGTTCAGATGGAGGTAGGAAACCCATAATATTCAATTCATTCAAAACAATCTTCAGCAAATATAGTTTTTAACCTAATATGTAGTTATCAAGACACACATATCAACATTTTGCTAGCAAAGGTCATCACAAAAATTGGTCAGAATCTGTTTTTAATGCTGTTTTGATTCCTTTCATAGCTAATCCTTCAAGATTCATAGTTGTCATTTGACACAGTGGCAAATGTAGAAAATGTACCAAAAAGAAAATGTAGAAAAATGGCATCTTCATTTAGTTGTTCAATCAGAAGCAGAAATAACTACTTAGATCAGACTTATACAAAAATACTACTTTTACCAGTTACTGTAATAGGTCCCAAACTTTCACTGGATCCAAAATGGCTAGTCTCTGCATTCACACAATGCCAACTCTTATAATTCAAGAAGTAGTCAGAAATCTAAATTATAGACTAATAAAAAAAAGTCTATGAAAAAGCATCACAAGGAATTGCAGGAATACAGAACTAAAGGAGCCCTGAAGGATACCCATACAACTTCTCTTTAAAAACATTCAAAGATGGGGGTGGGGGAGGGTCCCACCACTCTCCAAGGCAATTTTATCCACTGTCAGTAACTCTTAAAGATGAAAAAAAGTCACAATGTTTAGTTGGAATGTCTTTTCCTGCAATTTGAATATAGTGGCTTCTCTTCTACTCCAGGAGGTTGATATCATTCTTGAACTGTAGTGCCCTTCTTGGAAGAGACCACAAGGGTCATCAAGTTCAACCCCCTGACATTCAGGAATACACAATCAAAGCACTCCTGACAGATGGCCATCCAGCCTCTGTTTGAAAACCTCCAAAGGAGACTCCACCACACTCTGAGGGAGTGTGTTCCATTGTTGAACAGCTCTTACTGTAAGGGCATTCTTCCTAATGTTGTGGTGGAATTTCTTTTCCTGTAGTTTGAATCCACTGCTCCGGATCCTACTCTCTGGAGCAGCAGAAAACAAAGCTTTCTTCATCCTTAATATGACATCCCATCAAATATTTAAACAGGGCTATCATATCACATCTTAAATCTTCTATTCTCCAGACTAAACATACCCAGCCCCCCAAGTTGTCCCTCACAGAGCATGGTTAACAAACATTTCACCAGTTTGGTCACCCTCCTTTGGGCATGCTCCAGCTTGTCAACATCCTTTTTGAATTGTGGTGCCCAGAAGTGGATGCTGTAATCCAGGTAATGTCTGACCAAAGCCGAATAGAGTAGTACTATTACTTCCCTCGATCTAGACACTATACTTCTATTGATGCAGCCTAGAATCACATTGGTTTTTTTAGCTGCTGCATCACACTGGTGACTTATGTTCAACTTGTGGTCTACTAGCACTCCTAGATCCCTTTCATATGTACTGTTGTCAAGCCAGGTATCTCCCATCCTACATCAGTGCATTTCATTTTTTTTCTGCCTAAGTGCAGTACCTTACATTTGTCCCTCTTCAAATTCATTTTGTTAGTTTTGGTCCAGCTTTCTAATCTATTAGGGTCACTTTGAAATTTGATCTTCTCCTCTGGGATATTAGCTACTTCTCCTAATTTGGTGTCATCTGCAAATTTGATAAGCATGTCCTCTATTCCTTCATCTAAGTTATTGATAAAGATGTTGAATAGCACTGGGCCCAGGAGAGAACCCTGTGGCACTCCACTGGTCATTTCTCCCCAAGATGAAGAATAGCCATTGCTGAGTACCATTTGACTTTGGCCAGCCAACCAATTACAAGTCCACCTAACAGTAGCACTGTCTAGCCCACCTTTTACTATCTTGTTTACCAGAATATCATGGAGGACCTTGTCAAAAGCCTTACTGAAATCACGATATGCTATATCTACAGCATTCCTTTAATCTACCAAGCTGGTGATTTTATCAATGAAAGAGATCAGATTAGTCTGACATGACTTGCTTTGGAGAAACCCATGTTGACTTTTTGTGATTATGACATTCATTTCTAAATGCTTACAGACGCTCTGTTTAATGATCTGCTCTAGAATCTTCCCTGGTATTGATGTCAGGTTAACCGGGCAGTAATTGTTTGGGCTAGTCATCCATCCTTGTTTCTTGAGACACCTCCCTTTTTTCCTCCTCATTGGCACTCTTTGAAATTGTGCCTTCAGTATCTTCCTCTCATCCATCCTGACCTCTCTTCTCTTTTATTACCTCTGACCATGGAATGTTTGTCAATAACCCTCTTCAATAATGGTGCCCAGAACAAAAGCCTAGGCGACTCCAACACCAACTTCGAGACCAGTTGTGTCAGCTCAGCTAGGGAATCTGTTAGACAACAGGATGGACAGTATCCCAATAGAATCCCCAGACTGTTCCTAGTCTTCAGGCTTAGATACATACACTCGATGCAGCTTGTTTTCCAGACACACATCCTGGTCAAAGTAAGATTGTTTTTATGGACCAAAGCCACTTCTTCCCCTTGCCCACTTTCCCTTACCTGCTCCTTGACAGAATACCCAGCTGGTAGGGCATGCACACATGTTACCATGCTGTCATCACCCAGCCAGGTTTCTGTAATGCATGCCGGGTCAACTCCCTCATCTGTCAACAGATCATAAATAGTGTGAGTTTTATTCTTAATAGACCTGGCATTGCAAAGGAGCAGACAAAGGTTCTGTGGATGGATTGGTTTGCCCTCCAGTTTTTGAGGGACAACAGGGTGAATGGACAGCGAGATAGATTGCAAACATCGATCTCGTCTTCCCTTGTAATAGCGTTTCCCTTGTAATATGCCATCTTTTTCCTAAATTTAACCAAATTAGATACTTTAAAAGTGGCAGGGGAATATTTTTATGTTCTATCTGTGTTTTATGTTATATCATGAATATTTTGTCACATCTGAACATTATTGGTCTGTTTGCAGATTATATATGACATTCAAAATCATTTATTGCAACAATTTATCCATTTTGCAGAAACAAAAATATTAATTCATGTTAGAATATCAGTTATAGATTTTTAGAATGTATTCATGTCTTTACCTTACTACTTTATAGACCTCAATGAACAAACGTGGGGGGGGGGGGGAAATGCTAGTATATATGTAGTCAATTTATGTTTTATAGGCATAGCAGAAGCACAAAGAACAACACAGACATTAGGTCTCTTGTGCTACCATTTTTACAATGGATTCTGTGTTTTCAGTAATACTACAAGTGTGTATTTTTTAGTAAAATAGACCTTGTGCTACTATAATGACACAGTTGGATACAGGCCTTACATTAATAGACTTTGCCACACTACTTGTATGTTAAGTATAACAAGCAAAGGAGAACGGAAGTGAGTTAGAATATAGAAAGGCTCATTTTGTGGATTCAATATCTTTTTCCCTTGGTATAAGTAAAACTGATAACATGTTCTTACAGCATGTATCTAAATAATTAAAGAAATTCTGCTCGAGCAAACATAATATTATAGGAATGCTTCAGAAACATAAATAAACAGAAACTAGTCTGAAGAAAATAATGGCACACATATCTTAGAAAGATTTTATGATATACCATCAAAATAAAATTATCAATAAAAACCGGAGTCAGAACACTAGACTTTTAAAGCAGGGAAAACTTCTATAAGTCGATAGTTAAGGTAATGACCATATAGTTTACCCACTACTGCCGGACAATGACTAGAGTGCGAATGGCGAAGGACTTGTCTCTTATCTGACAGAACTCGCCTTAGGAAGCATCTTGATTCCTATAGGGAGGCTTTATGTGCAGCGCAGAAATCTTTCTGTTCTGCATGCATTGCGTCTGCAGAGCCCCGCCCGGCAGAGCTGTTTAGGGTGGTGGGGGAGCTGACGAAGGTTCCCCCTGCACCAAACCCCCTACTTAACCCAACAACAGCCTGCTGTGAGGCATTTAATGTCTACTTTGCAGATAAAATCTCTCGGATAAGAGCCGACTTGGACGCCAGTGTTTTGGCAGAATCCGTAGACAAGGCATCCAGTAACTCTGTTGATGGCATTCTACTGAATCAATTGCAATCTGTGAATACTGATGACGTGGACAAGCTCCTTGGAAGGGTGAGGAAGACGACTTGCCCCCTCAATCCATATCCATCATGGCTGGTCGCCCAGGGAGGGGACACGTTCGGGACACAATCAACGCCTCATTCAGGGAAGGTAGTATACCATCTTGTTTAAAGGAGGCGGCGGTTAAGCCACTCCTGAAAAAACCTTCCCTGGACCCCCTGGATAGAAACAACTACAGACCAGTCTCCTTGCTTCCCTTTTTAAGCAAGGTGATCGAGAGGGAAGTTGCTTCCCAACTCCAAGCAGTCTTGGATGAAACCATTTATCTTGATCCATTTCAAACCGGCTTCAGGACAGGATATGGAGTTGAGACTGCCATGGTTGCTCTGACTGATGACCTCTGCCTGGGCATCGACAGGGGTAGTGTGACCCTGCTGGTGCTCTTGGATCTCTCAGCAGCCTTTGACACTATAGATCATGCCATCCTCTTGGATCGCCTGAGTGTTAGGAATCGGAGGCACTGCTTTGCAGTGGTTCCGTTCCTTCCTCTCGGGCAGATCCCAGAGGGTGAGGCTCGGGGACAGTTGTTCATCTAAAATTGAGCTTAATTGTGGCGTCCCTCAGGGCGCCATCCTGTCCCCAATGTTATTCAACATCTACATGAAGCCGCTAGGTGAGATCATTCGGAGGCATGGAGCAAGGTGTCTTCAGTACGCTGACGACACCCAGATATATCTTTCCATGACTAGATCATCGTCTCAGACTTCAGATGGCATCTCTCCCCTTAATGACTGTCTCAGAGCGGTAATAGATTGGATGAGGAAAAACAGATTGAAGTTGAATCCAGACAAAACGGAGGTACTCACAGTCACAGGCCCAAAACCAGATTTGGGAATACAGTCTCCAGTCCTAGATGGAGTCACACTCTCCTCCAAGGACTGTGTTCACAGTCTGGGGGTACTCCTTGACTCGTCGCTTCACATGACTAGTCAGGTGAATGCAACGGTCAGGAGCGCCTGTTATCAGCTTCGGCTGATACGCCAACTGCGCCCTTATCTGGATATGAGAGATCTGGAAACTGTGGTACATGCTCTGGTAACCTCACGTCTGGATTACTGCAACGCACTCTACATGGGGCTACCCTTGTGCCTAACCCAGAAACTACAACTGGTGCAAAAAATGGCAGCCAGGTTAATTACCGGAACATCTAGGAGGGAGTACATAACACTGGTGCTCAAATCCCTCCACTGGCTGCCGATTAGTTTCCGGGCACAGTACAAGGTGTTGGTTTTGACCTTTAAAGCCCTACATGGCTTGGGTCCATCTTATCTTAGGGACCGCCTCTTCCCATATGATCCATATGATCCCCCTACGCCCTTGGTCCTCTGGGAGGAATCTGCTACAGCCTATAAAAACCAGGCTGTCTCAGACCTCCCAGAGGGCCTTTTCAGCAACTGCTCCCAGACTTTGGAATGGCCTGCTGGACGAGATCCGTCTCATTACTACTCTTGCTGCTTTTAAAAAAAGTAGTAAAGATGGATCTATTCCGGCAGGCTTTCCCAGAATAACTGCTGTCTGGTGGGAGATGAGTCTTCATTTTGTTTTATTATTACTGATTCCTTGTTTTATTGTTTTACTGTTTTATTGTATTGTTGTATTTTAACTTTTCTTTAGTTTAATTCTGTTTTAAGGGGATGGGAGGGTTGGATTGCGGGACAAGGGAATGTTTTAACTTTGTTTGTTTTTAAATGCTGTAACCTGCCCCGACTGCAGAGGGGCGGGTTATAATAAATTATTATTATTATTATTATTATTATTATTATTATTATTATTATTATTGATAATAAACTTATGGGGTGATAATTAGTAGGGTCATTTCTATCCCCTTTTTAGTATATAGGAATTATAACGGCTTCAGACTAGATATCGGGTAATTGGGCTGTTTGGTTGATATGAGTAAACAGAGATGCCAATAATGGTGTCTACCATGTGATGTGAGCTTTTAAAAGTTTGAGCATGATTAAAGCTTTGCCAGACCTCATTGTCATGATTGGGCATGATTAAAGCTTTGCCAGATCTCATTGTAGGAATTAACAATTTGACTTCATGTGGAGTTACAGGGGACCAGTGTGGATTGATCAAAGATTTCACAGAGGCATGGCATATTTCTTTTAATGACCTAATATCATACTCTTCATCGATTAGGCCTCTCAGATAAATTTCTTCTCACACTTGATTGGCCTAGGGCAAAGCTGATTCTTGTTCAACGGATAAAAATATTAACAACCAACACTCTACTATCTGCTGCATGCACTATTTGCTCCCCCATTAGTTTGGGCTTAGGGTTTAACAAAAATCACAATATTTATTGGGGCACTGATATAAAAGATGGGTTACAGCTTTGTCTGATTGCAGAAACAAGTACCAAAGAGCTTGTGTTGAAATTTCAGTAAGTATTGATTTTTTTTTTTACCTGAGATATTTCTAAAAGCAAAGAAAATGAGAGCCATAAGATAATTTTTATGGTCATTTTAATGTTGTAAGCCACCCCGATTGCTGTGCAGAGGGGTGGGATAGAAATAAATTGTATTATTATTATTATTATTATTATTATTATTATTAGTCTTCATCATGTAGTGAAATGTATCAGAATAAAGGGTAATGAGCATGAAACATCTGTGTGCTAGCACACCTCCAAATGTTGATGAAGAGGGCTACAATTGAAAGTTATGCAAGCAGAAGTGAGCAAAGGGTCAGAGCTTTCAGTGGAACGTATGCATGGACTTTTTGAGTCAGTCTACTGTTTTTCACTATTCTTCAGAAATACATAGTACAATGAATAAATAAATGATACATTTCCCAATATACTCATAACATTGACATATTTACCAGAAGCTTTATAAGGCTATTTTTATAAGTTTCCTGTAATTGTATGATTCAGTACAAGATAAGATTAAAGTCATGAAACCTTGGCAATATGAGCCATAGCAGTAGCAATGAGTAAGCATTCTAGTCCTTTACCCCATAAAATAATTTTTTTTAAAAAAATGAAATTTCTGGGGTAAAGGACCAGCTGCTTATTCACTACTACTTCTATGGCACATTTAGCCAAGGTTTCATGATTTATCTTATCTTGTACCAAATCATACCATTACAGGAAACTCTAAAGTCACTTAAGTACCAAGTATGATGACCAGATGAGAGCCAACATGGTGTAGTGATTTGAGTGTTGGATTTGGATACTGAGAGAACTCGTTTCAGATCCTCACTTGACCATGCAATCCCACTGGGTGACCTTGGGCAAGTCACACACAAGGAGAAAAGGGCAAACCTCTGAATAAATTCTGCCAAGAAAACTCTGTGACAGGTTTGCCTTAGGGTTGCCATAAATCAAAAATGTCCTGAAGACACAACAATAACAACAACAACAACAATAATTTGATGATCAGATATCCCATACACAAATTATTCAGTCTGAATAAAACATTTTTGAACTGTGATGTGTGATGGCCAAGACTATTTTTCATTCCTTGGTGTCTTCTCCATTTAGCTCCCAGTCACTAAGTACAGAAAATATCAGCAATACCCATGCAAGCAACAATGGGATAAAATAAAGCATACAGTTTAGATGTATGTTGAAGCTAATGAGGTCTGTTTCACTACACTTAGAATGTATGTTGTAACCACAATAGTCCATGCATTCCAATGCTGAAGGATCATGTGTGTAAATTGAAGATAATTTTGACTAACATATTTAGCAGAAATTGGTCACTGTTAAATAGTTATGCTAGAATTATATTTACAGTGTGACTAGAATGGAGATGCTAACAATAAAGTAACCAATGGGATGCTAATGTGCCTTCAGAGGTGACATCACTGACCATGATAGCTGTCTATTAATAAACTCCATTCTATTATCTTCAACTATGTTAAGGGAATGTTAATACACATTGTAAAAGAATTAATTCAGCACTAATTGTGACTGAGGCAGCTCATTCTTCCTTTTATTCTTATATCATCAGTTAACAGGTGATTTTAATTGCCATGGTAATTGGATCTTATGAAGACTGAAACCATTTTTGATAAAATAATATTTGCATAAAAATTGCTATTTTGGAATTTGCTGTTCCTAAAAGGAAATTAATGTTTTTCTTTCATGTTATTTAGATGCATAAAGTCTAAGATTATTTTATGCAAGGAAAGAAAACCACCAAATATAAAAACTCTACAACCTACGGCCCGCGGGCCACACTCGGCCCGCCGACCCCTGCCACCATGCGCGCTGCAGACCTGGCTTGCTTCACAGAGACCTGGCTGGGGGAGGATAGCATAGTCACCTGGGCGCAAGCCCTCCCAGCCGGGTACTCTGTTAGTGATCTTCTGTAGCCACAAAAATCGAGGCTTGCAGCTACCTCCCAGAGGGCTTTTTCAGTTGTCACCCCCAATTCTGGAACGGCCTGCCAGACGAGATCCATCAGTTAACATCGTTAGACAGCTTCAAAAAGGCTGTCAAGACGGATCTCTTCCAACAGGCCTTCCCAGATTAATCATCCCGGCCTAGGGTATTATGACCCGCAACTGTTCCTCAGGTGGCCCCATCTTTAGATGGACGAGGAACACTGTTAGAGGCTAAAATCGGGTGTTGTATTGTGTTTTTATTGTTTATATTGTAGTTTTAATTATTGTGGGATTTAATAGTATTTTAAGGGGGGAGGGATTGCTTTTTTGATATTTGTGATTTTAATTCTGTAAGCCGCCTTAATTGGATCCCCAAATAGGCAGGGAATAAATAAATTTTATTATTATTATTATTATTATTATTATTATTAGACCGGGTCCTGTTCTCTGGAGCAGTAGAAAACAAGCTAGCATCCTCCTCAATATGACATCCCTTTGAATATTTAAACAGGGCTATCATATCACCTCTTAACCGTCTCTTCTCCAGGCTAAACATACCCAGTTCCCTAAGACGTTCTTTATAGGGCATGGTTTCCAGGCCCTTCACCATTTTAGTCGCCCTTCTATGGACATACTCATTTTTCAACATCCTTTTTGAATGGTGGTGCCCAGAACTGGACACAGTATTGCAGGTGGGGCCTGACCAAATACAGTGGCACTATTACTTCCCTTGATCTAGATACTATAACTCTATTGATGCAGCCTAAAATCATATTGGCCTTTTTAGCTGCGATATCACACTGTTGACTCATGTTCAATTTGTGGTCTACTAGGACTCTTAGATAGAGTGCTCACACATCCTGAACTCCCTCTCCTTTAGTATTCCTGATCACTCCCAGTCATTCTTTGGATAGGATAATGCTTGGAGAGTGCAAGAGGGTGAATTGTTTCAATCACAGAAGCCACAGCTCTGAGTTTACAAGACCTGAGCAGGGCAGTGATGACCAGGAGGTTCTTGGAGCTTTCTCATTCATAATGTTGCCAGAAGCCAAAGGGTACAGGAAATAACAACAACAAAACACCACTTTTAGGTATTTCAAATATAATATATTAAAGACAGGCTTATTTCTGACTATGACTGTTCTACCTCCAATTAATAGGTCCCCCCCTTCCCCAAATAAAGTTCCAGCAGGGTAATGTCCCTTTCAAGAAAAGAGAGGCTGGAACATGAGTGGCATATTATAAAAAGGAGAATTCATCACAGTCAACAAATGAAGTGGGGTATCCAACCTGTTTCCAAACATGAACATTAAAATCTGAAAAGGGTAAAAAACTCTGAAAAAATTGTATCCCAGTATTAACTATTATAATTTTCTAGTTATAATATGGATAGTCAAGGATAATTTTGTGTCATGTGTTTGGACAAGTATATGCTTTTCCACACATATGGTTCTTTCATATAAATGGAAAGCACATTATAGATGGTGCTTTCTTAGGGTGAAAAGAGAAGGTAAGGATGGTCAGGACCTGAACCCATTAAGAGATGAGTCTTAGGATGTGGCATGGGGCAAGGAGTTGATTATGCAACCAAATTACACAGAAGTAAGTGTCAAAATGTTATCAAAATTTAGAAATACAAAAGATGTAGGAGGCTATGTTTTGTTGAAGACAGTGAAGAAACAAAGTTTCCTATCAGGCAAGTATATGGATATATATTCCTCCACTCATTTTAAAGAATCCAAACTTAATTCTTAAACACACCACTAACTCCTTTGCCACTATTACATTATAAATACAGAATATTACACTTCTTGAAAATAATAAGAATAAATGGTCACTGACCAGTACTTTTATTTTAAAGCACATTAATTGATTGAGGTCCTAGGTAATCCTGCTATCTCAGTTCATTTTAACTATGATTTGAGTTGTATTCAATAATATGCTTTGGCATCTACCGGTTGGTAGAAACATTTTTGCCAATAGTCTCAAATATTTGATCAGGAGGGATTTAAACTGAGTCATGTTGGGAAGGGAGACAGTGTCTTGGAAGGTATCTTGGAAGGCAGGAACACATCATGGGCTGGAGATAATAGTCAAAGTGCTATAGAGGGAACAAGGCAAATGATACAAAGGCCCAACAGTAGGGGCAAAAAACCTCACACAGGCAGCAAGTGGGGAGGATACATGCTCTTAGATGTCTCTACACTAATGCACAGAGCATGGGAAATAAACAAGATGAACTTGAACTCCTAGCACAACAAAGCAAATATGATATATTAGGCATCACTGAAACCTGGTGGGATGAGTCTCATGATTGGAATGTAGGAATAGCCTTTTTAAGAGAAATAGGCCAAACAGGAAAGGAGGAGGAGTAGCATTATATGTCAGGTATGTTTACACCTGTGAAGAGATCCAGGACTTAAATCCTAGAAATCAGATGGAAAGCATCTGGATAAAAATTAAAGGGGAAGGAAAGAACAGGGATGTTATAGTGGGAGTCTACTATAGACCCCCAAGTCAGACTGAGGAAATGGATTATGCCTTTCTAGAACAGATGACAGCACACTCAGAAAGGAGAGATGATGATGATGATGATGATGATGATGATGATGATGATTAAGTATTTATATCCCGCTCTTCAGCCAAAAGGCTAGCAGAGCAGCTTACAAATGGTTAATTAGACATTTCCCTGCCCTCAGGCTTACAATCTAAAAAGACAAGAAACAAAAGGAGAAGGGAATGGTGGTGGAGAAGGGGAATAAGTCCAGCAGATCTTCTCTCCCTCTAAAGCCTGGACCAAGTCAGATGGACTGGAGGGAGGATGTAGTAGTGATGGGTGACTTCCACTATCTGGATATTTGCTGGAAGTCAAATTCAGCCAATACATCAAGTTCTAGCAAATTGCCTCAAAGACAATTTCTTTGTCCAAAAGGTGGAAGAGGCAACAAGGGGATCAGCTTTTTTAGATCTGATCCTAACCAAAAAGGATGACCTGGTTAATGAGGTGAAAGTGTTGGGATCCTTAGGTGGGAATGATCATGTTCTCCTGGAGTTTCTTATACAGTGGAAAGGAGAAGCTAGGCATAGTCAAACACTCATTCTATACTTTAGGAGAGCTGATTTCAATAAATTTAGGGAAATACTGGGAGTGATCCCATGGTCAGGAATACTAAAGGAGAAGGGAGTTCAGGATGGATGTGAGTTTCTCAAAAGGGAGATACTGAAGGCTCAATCTCAAACTGTTGCAATGAGAAGGAAAAATGGGAGATGTCTCAAGAAACCGGGTTGGATGACAAAAGAACTTTCAACTGAACTATATTTTAAAAGGGAGACGTATAAGAAATGGAAAAGGGGCAAAATCACTAAAGAGGAATTCAAACAAATAGCTAGCACATGTAGGGGTAAAGTCAGGAAAGCCAAAGCATAGAAGGAGTTCAGGCTTGCTAGAGGGGTTAAGGATAATAAAAAGGGCTGTTTGAGTATGTCCGTAGCAAAAGAAAGAAGAAAGAAATGGTAGGGCCACTGGGCAGAGAAGATGGAGAAATTCTAACAGGGGGCAGAGAAAGGGCAGAACTACTCAACACCTTCTTTGCCTCAGTCTTCTCACTAAAAGAAAAGGGTGTTCAACCTGAGGAAAATGGAGCAGAGGACACAAGAGGGGAAATGCAGCACAAAATAAGTAAAGAGGAAGTACTGGAATACCTGGTTAACCTAAATGAATTTAAGTCTCCAGGACCACTTGAACTACATCCAAGGATGTTAAAAGAACTGGCAAATGTAATCTCAGAGCCACTGGCAATAATCTTTGAAAACTCCTGGAGAAGAGGAGAAGTCCAGCAGACTGGAGGAGGGCAGACATTGTCCCCATCCTCAAAAAGGGGGAAAAGAGGATCCCAACAACTATTGTCCAGTTAGTCTGACATCAATATCAGGAAAGATTCTAGAAATGTTCATTAAACAGAGACTGAACATTTAGAAAAGAATTCCAAAATCACAAAAAGTCAACATGGGTTTCTCCAAAACAAGTCATGCCAGACTTATCTGATCTCTTTTTTTGATAAAATTACCAGCTTGCTAGATGAAGGGAATTGGGTAGAGAAAGCATATCTTGATTTCAGTATGGCTTTTGACAAGGTACCCACAATATTCTTGCAAACAAGACAGTAAAATGTGGGCTAGACAATACTATTGTTAGGTGGATTAGTAACTGGTTGACTGACCAAACTCAAAGTGTGTTCAACAATGGCTCCTCTTCATCCTGGAGAGAAGTAACCAGTAGGGTACCACAGGGTTCTGTCCTGGGCCCAGCTTTATCAATGACTTGGATGAACGAACAGAGGGCATGCTTACCAAATTTGCAGATGACACCAAATTAGGAGGAATAGCTAATACCCCAGAAGACAGGATGAAAATTCAAAATGACCTTAATAGATTAGAAAGCTGGGCCAAAGCTAACAAAATGAATTTCAACACAGAGAAATGTAAGGTACTGCACTTAGGGCAAAAAAATAAAATGCATAGATATAAGATCGGGGACACCTGGCTTAATGAGACTACATGTGAAAGGGATCTAGGAGTCCTAGTAGACCACAAATTGAACATGAGTCAACAGTGTGATATCATAGCTAAAAAGGCCAATATGATTATCGGCTGCATCAATAGAGCAGGGAAGTAATAGTGCCACTGTATTCTGCTTTGGTCAGGCCCCACCTGCAATACTGTGTCCAGTTCTGGGCACCACAATTCAAAAAGGATGTTGAAAAACTGGAGCATGTCCATAGAAGGGCGACTAAATGGTGAAGGGTCTGGAAACCATGCCCTATAGAGAACGACTTAGGGAACTGGGTATGTTTAGCCTGAAGAAGAGACGGTTAAGAGGTGATATGATAGTCCTGTTTAAATATTTGATGGGATGTCATATTGAGGAGGAAGCTAGTTTATTTTCTGCTTCTCCAGAGAACAGGACCCGGAACAACAGATGTAAACTACAAGAAAAGAGATTCCATCTCAACATTAAGAGGCACTTCCTGACAGTGAGAGCTGTTCAACAATGAAATACACTTCCTCAGAGTGTGGTGGAGTCTCCTTCTTTGGAGAACTTTAAACAGAGGCTGGATGGCCATCTGTCAGAGATGCTTTGATTTTGATTTCCTGCATGGCAGGGCTTGGACTGGATGGCCTTTGTGGTTTCTTCCAACTCTATGATTCTATGATCTTATATAATATTTGCCAAGAGAGAAATACTGTTATTATTGCTAGAAGTGTATTTCATCACATTTTTTTCCTCTGGGTAGAAAAGAAGTCACAGTTGCACACTTAGTATTTTATATGTTCTGTGATTGTAATAGATTAAGTTCTACCTAACAACAGAAGTGTAAGTCACCAAAGGGAAAATAATTTCTCATTCAGTCTAATTCATATGATCACTTTTCTCAGCTTTGAGAATTCAAAGAGATGCAGAATAAAGAACTTATAAAGTATGGAGAATAAAGCATAAATATATTTGAAGCCCAGTTATTAAGGATCTTTTGATTCTGTGTTTCCCCTCCTTCTTTTGCCCTCTTCCACAGAATGTCCTCACACAATATACTCTCATCCCAGCTAACCAGCAAGTACACAATATACTGTCATCCCAGCTAACCAGCAAGTACATATGGCTTTCTTATCATTTCAGCTTATGAATTTGCAAAGAGGCTCACCGATGAACCAGATTTTGCAGTTCATAAAAAAGAATGTTGTTGTTTTAAACCATCCTCAAGTGAATCCCAAAAGCATACTGGTGAGAAAGCATTCACCTGAAGAGAAAACCCCTCAGAAAAATGTTAATTACCACACTTTATCTGGTATAGAGATGACTGTGTAATAACCAGAATCATTCTAATAATAGTAAAAAAATAGCACTGAGATATTTTAACACTTGCAGATTAACTTAAAACATTAATTGGACAAAAGGAAACACATCAATAACTCAACTTTGAAAATAACTAGGATGTAACATGTGGCTCTGGTAGAAGAAACATTCAGAAGGTATAGTGAAGATGTCTGAAAAAAATGCTGTTTCTCAATCTTTTAAAACTACAGTATGCCCTCTCAATTTGTGGTGGATCCATTGTGGACCCCCCTCCTCAGCAAAAATGGCAGCTTGCAAATATTTGAGCCCCACTGAAAATAATGGGTGCACACCCATGGTATGTGTGCGGGGCCGCGCATGAGCACGTGCTGTCATTTTAGCCTTCCCTGCTTGTCCCTCCCACAAAGAGTGAGACTGCTGACTCGAAGTCCGTGAATGGGAAGGGACAACTGTAATGAGAATAGTCTTGTCTTGATCAGATCCCTTATTTATCACCATGACCAGTGCAAATACTGTGTATGTTCCATCAGGTTACCTGTCAACTATGGAGACCCCATGAATTTCATAGGGTTTTCTTAGACAAGGAATATTCGAAGATGTTTTGCCAATTCCTTTTTCTGAAATATATAGGCTATAGCACCTGCTAATTGTTGGCAGTTTCCCATCCAAGAACTAACCAGGGCTGACCCTGCTTAACTTCTAGGATCATAGAGGATTTGGTGCATTTAGGTGTCTTTCATATTTTGGTCAAAATTAGTGCAAGTACTATTTTACCTTTATTCATGTCAATCAGTTGCTTCTTCTTCTGTTGCCGTTCCAGTTTTTCACGTTCTGCTTTCTCTTTTGCAAGCTTTGCTCTCTTAATCTTCTCCTCCATCTCTCTTCTCTTGTTATTTTCCTTCAGTGCCTCCTGCATTAGGGATGTGAAACACAGGATTTCTCTCATTACTTATGCATAGCAAATTGAGGATATCTCATTTCTGTACAGCCCTAGCATGTATTTTTAGTTGCCTGAAATAAAAATCATGTCACCTTTGAAAGTACCACATGAACAACTGTTTTCCTAAGGGGGAGAAGAAATAAATAAATAAAAATAAAACAGTCTCCTGCACCTTTCAGTCAATACACTTCTGACATACAAATCAGTCTGGAATAGCAACTCCAGGCAGCAGAATGTTTATGTTACAAAATTATTAACGGTTGACTCCATAAAGAGTTGACCAACCTATCAAGTATGAAAAAAACCACAATTTGAACATGAAGTTCTGAACTGCATTCTGCTCATTCAACTTGGTTGTAATCTACTATAATGTACTGTATTTTCAAATGAAACATCATAACATGTAGAAATTCACAAAAGCCATAAAATATGTAGAACCTCTAGATTACCATTCTTTGAAAAATCTTAGATTAGAGAGGGGGGACTTCTGGGGTGAGCGTTAGCGAAAGAGGAGGTGAGGAGGATCGGCTCTGGTAACCTACCTCGGGTTATTTTGGGTCTAGAGGGATTTCAACTGAATTTTAAGAACCCCTAATCCCTAACACCTCTCCGATAAGAGGGGGGAGACCGTGCACCTGTTGGGGGTCAAATGGCGGCGGACAATTAAACAGCAGAGGAGAAATTCTCCGGATGCTGTAGATTTGGGGCCACTAGACCGCAGAGTGCTTGGAGCCCAGTCTAACTTCAGTTGTGGAAACACAACGGGGGAAAAGCCTGATGTCACACTACTAAATAGTGGCAATAAAATAATAAATAGAGGGGGGGGGAAGAGCTAGTTAAGAGACACGACAACACGAGATATCCTCCTTTTCTGGCTTTCTATAACGCGACGCAAAGCATTGCCCAAAATGGGGGGAGGGGGAGAAGAGACATTTAAAAAAGATTAATAGAGAAGATACAGCCAAAATTTAGAAGTATAAAAGGACTAAAATCAATCTATTACAAGATTAAAGATTAAAAGGAGATTCAAAAAGACTTACAGAGGAAGGAAGAGCCAGTACGACCAAATAAAGAACACCTTGGATATCTCTGTCGCACACGTGAGGAGGATTTGTAACCAGTTAAGGAACCTTGGAGGAAAGCAGGGAAAGGAGCGTTGGAGCCAATAAAGAGGAGGGACGTGGAAAAAAGGTCGTAAGGCCCCAGAAGGAGAAGAAAGGGAATAATTAGAAAGAGAGTAATAGAAAAAAGACAAAGAACTGAAATCTATGAGATGTAAAGGCAAGGACTAAAGGATTGAGTGGACTAAAAGGCAGCCCTAAAGGAAAGGGGGGGGGAGAGGAAGAAAAACTTGTATATATTCTAATCAAGACAAACTTTCTCCAGACCCTAAAATAACAGATATAAGGGACAGTAAAGAGTAAAGAAATTAAAGAAGCTAAAGGAAAGAAGAGCAATTTAAATTACAGAGATAAGCGGTGTAAAGGAGATCACGGAGACAAGGAGCAAAGCGAGACATGCACAAACAGCTAGAGGAGAGAACTTAGCTAAAGAGAAACAAGAGACAGAGAACTGGAGGCTGCAAAGAATGGAGCTTAAAAATGAAAGTAAGACTATAATAGATAAAGGTTGGATGAATGAACTGAAGTTATAAGAAAGAAAATTGCTTTGATTTATTGTATCTCTTTTGTGATTCTATATTCTGCTGTTTTGATAAGATGTCACATAAATGACTCTTATTAGTATTATTAGTATTATTATTACTCTGAAATGAATTGAAACGAACCTGTTTGAGATTATAATAGAAATTAAATATTAAATTGATAGAAGCTAAAATACTTAAAAGAAAATAAGATAAAGAAAAAATAATAATAAATGCAAATGAAATGTTTGTTTACGTTGAAATTAATATTGTGATTGGACTTTATTAATCTGAGGTAAAAATAGTTTAGTTAATCAAATAAGAGAAAATTTAAGAAGGAATATTGTGGATGAAATAGATATAAACTGATAAGAATTATAATAATCAACATGATTAATTATGATGTATAAGATCTCTTTGAAATATGATTAATTATGATGTATAAGATCTCTTTGAAATATGCTTGGATAATTATTGGAAAAAATGTTTTGTAGTGATGTTCATAGTAGACTTACTCCTTACTGTGCAGAATAAGCTAACGTTTGTTTGGTGGGTTAAAATAATTTTTTGAGTTATCAGAGGAATAAAAATTATAATTTAACTATAATAATCTAGTAAGAAAAAAACCCAAAAAACAAAGTTTAATTGTCGCAAACTGTAACTTAATTGTATTGTAATTGAGCAGATAAAATACATGCGATGGCTACGAGTAAAAGAAGGACAACTCAAACACAGTTACAACTAACTACACAGAGAAGAAGTTCTTTAGAAGAAAATGTAAAACTAGCAGACATAAATATGATGCTTCTGGGAAGAACTGAAACAAGTGAGGCAAGAAATGAAAGATCTTAGGCTAGAAATGAAGGAGGAGATAAGAGAAAATAGAGAAGAAATGAAGGAGGTGAGGACTGAAATAAGAAATGATCTAAAGAATGAAATGGACAATATCAGTCAAAAATGGTAGAAATGCCTCAGGAAATAATAAAAACTCAGAAAGAAACAGATAGAATCAAAGCAAGAACCGATAAACTGGAAATTGCAACAAAAATAAAAATTAGGCAGCAATAACAACAGAAAATCGAATGGGTAAATGAATTAAGATACAGGGACAGGTGCGTTAAGATCATGGGTCCCAGAAATGGCGAACGAAAATCTAGAGATCAGAATACTCCCGGTGTTGCTGGAATATATTAATTATACAGAAGAAGCTAGGCTAAGCGAAACAGATAAACTATTCAGGGTAAATTCAAAACAAGCTAGAGATAGAAAAGTTCCGAGAGACATTGTAATTTGCTTGACAAAAACAAGGATAAGGGATATGATAATAAGAAAGAGTTATGATTCAAAACTCTGGATAGAAGGTAATGAAATTAAGATATTTAAAGACATCCCACCACAAATCATGATTAACTGACAGAAATATAAGAATCTGACATACATATTAAAAAATCTAAAAATTGAATTCAAATGGGATAGGATCGAAGGTCTGTCCTTTAGTTTTAAACAGAAGAGATATAAAATAGATACAGAAGATAAAGATAAAGAAATGGAACAAAGACTAAACAAAGAAATGGCAGAAAGCAAAGAGGGAAAGGAAAAAGGAAAAAGACAAACAATAGAAGAAATAACAAAAGAATGAAAAAGAATAAGGAAAAGAGAAGCTGGTAATATGAGAACATCTGCAGGAAAGGATGACCGAACAGAAGAAGCAAGACAAACAAGACAAGAAAGAGATATAAATCGAAAAGAAATGGATAGAGAGAAGGAGACAAATAAAAGTAGTATGAACAAAAGGAAAAAAAGATTGGAAGCCGAAGAAGAAAAAGAGAAAGAAGGAGGACAATTAAATTCAGACTTGGATACGGAAGAAGAACTGGATGAAGAACTGGAACCGTGGGAATATGGACTAACTTCAACTGTGTCAGACTTAGACAGGAGAAGAAAGTGAGGACAAATCAAGAGCAACCAACAAGAACAACTTTAAAGAAAAAAGAGACAGGTTGGAACAGAATTAAGACAAAAAATAAATAAATAAGTAAATACATAAATAAAGGAAAGAAGAACACATATCTTACTGGAAAAAACAAACAAACAAATAAAAAGCAAAAACAAAACAATACAATAAACAAAAATGGGAGGAAGGGGAGGCAAAAACAACAACAAATTTTTTTGTCAATAAAAAATATTAAAAGAAATAAATAAACAAATAAACTTGAATTATGATGGATATTAAAGCAATTTCTTGGAACGTAAAAGGATTAAATTCAAAATACAAGCGGAGTTTAATATTTCACTTTCTAGAGAAACAAAGAAGTGACATAACGTGCCTGCAAGAGATAAAAATAAGAAAAGATGAAATTAAATATATCAGAAACCCTAAACTTGGTCATTGTTTTACATCAACCACAGATAAAAGGAAAAAAGGAATAGTAATCTATATTAATAAAAGATATACTGTTAAAGAATTATTTAATGAAAAAAACGGACATTATTTGGCAATAGAGGTAGGTTTAAAGAACAGAAAGAATTTATGCCCCATTGGAAAACAGAGGAAAATTCTTCGAAAAAAATCAGAGAGGAGTTAAAAGACTATGCTTATGAAGACATTCTTTTAATGGGGGACTTTAATGGGGTAATGAACCCAACAATTGACAGAGCATCAAATAAAAGGAAAAGAGTAAAAAAAAAATCAAGGGAAATTATCTAAAAACTTCTTTTTTGGAGTTGGGCTGAATGATGTTTGGAGGGTTAAAAACGGTCAAACAAAAGGTTTTACTTTTTACTCAAGTACACACAACTCCCATTCAAAAATAGACATGTTTTTTCAACTAAATCATTATTATTACAAATAAATAGAATGGAGATATTACAGAAGATTACCTCAGATCATAACCCAATTAAATTGAGTATTAAAGATAAAAGTAAAGATTATATATGGAGATTAAACAAAAATATACTAAAGGATAAAGAGACAGTAAGAAAAATGAGAGAGGCACTTAAACAATTCTTTAAAGAAAATAGAACAAAAGATATGAAGAATAAAATAATATGGGACGTTAGCAAAGCCTTTATTAGAGGACTGTTAATAAAAGCCCAAAAAGAAATGACATACAAAGAAAAAAAGAAAGAAAAAGAATTAACAGAAGAGCTAAAAAAGGCAGATGGAGGAATGGAAAAAGAAAGGAGACAAAAATCTGGAAATAAAAGTAAAGATACTTCAACAAGAACTGAAATCTATTCTAATAAAAGATATGGGGGGGAATAAGACTAGCAAAACAAAAGAACTTTGAATATGGAAACAAAGCTGGAAGATTACTAGCAAATAAATTAAGAAAAGAAAAAGAAAGAAAGATTATTTCTGAAATAAGACAAGATGGTAAAATAATAACAGAACAAAAAATAAAAATAAAAAAGCATTTAAGAAGTTTTATGAGAACCTATATAAAGATAACCCAGAAACTAGAAAAGAGGCCAAAAACATACGTATTTACTTAGATAAACAAAAAATTAACCAATTGAATGAAGACCAAAGATGTTAAATCAGAGAATAACAATTAAAGAAATAACAGAATCAATAGGGGAAATGAAACTAGGAAAAACACCGGGCCCAGATGGACTCTCATCAATATATTATTAAAAAATGGAAGAGGCTATATTGCTACCATTGAGAGATATGTTAAATGATATGTGGCAAGAGGGAATACCTGATTCATGGAAGGAACGATATATATCCTTAATACCAAAAGAAAATAAGGACGGAAGGGATGTAGGTAATTACAGACCAATTTCCCTGGTTAATGATGATTATAAATTGTTTGCCTCTATTATACAAAACAGACTGATAGAAATCTTGAAGGAACAGCTCCATGAAGACCAAAATGGATTTATCCCCAAAAGATACATAAAGAACAATATAAGGTCAGTATTAAACATCATAGAACATTATGAAAAACATAATTAAAAAAACCTGGCCTTGTTCTTTGATGCGGAAAAGGCCTTTGACAGGGTAAACTGGGTATTTATGAAAGAAGTGATAAAGAGGGGATCCCCTGGATACAGGGGAAAATTTTGAAAAGTGGATTCAAGAAATTTATAGAGATCAAAGAGCCCAACTCATAATAAATGGGGAAAGAACAGATTATATAACAATAAAAAGAGGTATGAGACAGGGTTGTCCCCTGTCTCCCCTATTGTTTATAATGCTTCTGGAGATCTTGATTAAAAGAATAAGAGAAGATACAGAAATAAGAGGAATAAAATTAAAAGGACACAAACACAAGATCAAAGCATATGCAGACGATCTGGTCTCTTTCCTTGATGATCCTAAAATAAGCATACAAAATTAAATCAAACTCTCAAAGAATATGGCAAGATATCTGGCTTTAAAATTAATAATGAAAAAACATCAATGATAACAAAGAATATGTCAAAAAAGGAAGAGGATGAGTTGGAAAGACTATCCAATTACAAAATAGAAAAAAAGTAAGATATCTCGGTATCTATCTAACAAAAAGAAATTTAGAACTGTTCAAGAATAATTATGAAAAGGTATGGAAGGGTATAAAGGAAGACATGGTAAAATGGTCGAAATATCAAATATCATTCTTGGGTAAAATCTCAGTTATAAAAATGAGTATGCTCCTGAAATTATTGTATTTGGTTCAAAACCTCCCAATCATCTCGGAAGAAAAATGCTTCATTATCTGGCAAAAGGAGATGAACAAATTTTTGTGGGAAGAGAAAAGAACACGAATCAAATGGAAAATCTTAACAGTCAGAAAAGAAAGAAGTGGGTGTGAATTACCAAACTTTAGACTTTACTATCAAGCTTGTGTGCTTGATTGGATAAATGATTGGGTGGATCCAAAAGAGGAAAGAATATTAACCCTTCAGAAAGATAATATTAGATTCGGACTGCATGGTTTTATGTGGTATAATAAACTCAAAGATAATAAAGACTTTAACCACCACATTATTAGATCATTGCTAAAAGAGTGGTTAAAGCTAAAAGAAAAATTTTATCGAGGCTTACCAATGTGGGTCTCAACTCAAGAGGCTTTCTTCAGTAGAAGTAGAAGAAAAGAACCTTGGATTAAATACCAAGACATTTTGATGAATGTACAAGGAAAGAACTTTAAAATGAAAACGAGATAACAGTTGGAAGTAGAAAAAATAAATAATAATTGGTTCCTTTATACACAACTTACAGATAGATTTAAAATAGATATGAAAACCATAGGCTTGTCGGGAAGTAAAAATGATATAGATAAAGTGTTCTGGGAGAAAGATACAGGTAAGATATCAAAATTCTATAAGATCCTGAAAGAAAGGGCATGGAAGAGGAAACTGTTAAGCAAGTCGTGTTAAATGGGCCCAAGATATTGGAGAAAATATTGTATGGGAACATTGGGAAACAGCTTGGAAAAAAACAAACAAATTTACACTTTGTCAAAATTACAAAGAAAATTTTATCAAGATACAGTACCGATATCACCGAGTAAAATTAACGCAATCTATAAAAATGCAAATATTAAATGCTGGAAATGTCAAGATATTCATGGGACAGACATTCTTTCACATATCGTGGAAGTGTGAAAAAACAAAAAACACATTGGAAAATTATACATAAAGAAATAACGGAAATTTTAGGAATAGATATCCCTTTCACCGCACAATTCTTTCTTTTGAATATGACGCATGAGATTAAAGAAAAACATTATGTACAAATATTATTATACATGATTACAATAGCGAGGATATTATTTGCCAAATACTGGAAGGAAAAATCAACCCCAAAAATTGAAGATTGGATAATAAAATTGAGAGAAGCAATAGATATGGACGTCTTATCTGGAAGCATAAAGGGAAAATCAAAAAAAGAAATAATGGAAGAGGAATGGTTCTGGAATATATGAAACAATAGATAAGGGGGAAAAGAGAAATAAAAAACAAAAAAAAATTCAAAATGAAATGAGAGAGGGAAAACAATAATGAAGAAACTTACTAACTTGGCTGTAAAAGGGAACAAAAATTCTTATTAGAATTAAACATCACAGGAAAAGCAGGATAAATACAAAAGAAAGAGGCAAAATAGAAATATAAAGAACTGGGTAAAGCATTCACTTCTCTTTCTTTTTGAATGAAATTGAGCTTAGAGGCCCACATGGGTTTAATTGGGTGAAAATATCTGAGGAAGTGAAGAGTTTGGGATTAGGCAAGAAGACAATTGTGTCAGGGAAGTCTAAATGTAAAGTACAAAGAAGCATATCAGTGTCGTGGTCAGCCCTGAGGAGGACTCGGAGGACGAGGAGGAGGATGGGTCTCCTCCAGAGAAGGAAGAGATGCAGGCTCCACCTGGTTCTCATTCTGCTCTCCCAGCCCCAGAGCAGAGATACAGGCTCCACCTGGCTCTCATTCTGCTCTGTCTGAGCCAAGCCCAGTTCTCCCAGCCCCAGAGCAGCCAGGTCCTAGTGCTCCTTCCTTGGAGGCTCAGCTGCTTAGTGGGGAGAAGCAGGAGGATACAGCAGAACCAGTGCCTTCCTTTAGGCAGAGGAGAGCTGAGAGTGCTGGCAGTCGCAGGTCCAGGAGACTAGCTGAAAAGCAGCTGCTGAACAAGCCTCAGCTGGCACTGAGGTAGGATTTGACTATTTAAACAGTTGCAAGAGGCTTCCTCAGTGCCAAGACTTATTGTAGTTTCCTTGGGAGACTATGGGCAGTGTGGCTCCTTCTTTCCTGCTTTGTGCCTCTCGCTCTTGCCTTGTGGAACTCTGTTGCCTTGACCTTGGACCGGACTGGACCTTTGCTGATTGCTGCCTGCCCTGCCCTTAAACTGACTGACGCTGATTTCTGGACTCTGCTTTGCTGGTGCTTCAATTACAGGAAGGTTTGTGGCTGGCCTTGCTGTTTGCAGCTCACCCTTTCCATCCCTAGCAGCTGTGGGAACTGAGACTGGCTGTAGTTGAGGACAGAATAAGTCTTGGCCATAATCTAAGCTGCTACAGGATGGCGGAGGGAGCCTTAATCAAAGAGCTCTTGGAGCAGAATCAAAAGCTAGTTGCTCAAGTTGCAATGCTTACACAGGCGGTCTCAGAACTCCAGGCAAATCCTCAGCCGCCTGCACCCCCCCAGCCCAGGCCCACGGTTAAATGTCTGACTGCCCTGCCTGAAAAATTTTCTGGGGACCGAACTTTGTTGGATGGCTTCTTGGCTAGCTGCCAGCTGCATTTTCGAATCAGGGGGGCAGATTTCCCTAGTGACTCTCATAAGGTGGCTTTTGTCATTGGACTGTTGGCTGGTCCTGGTCTTAAATGGGCAATGCCCTACCTGAATGCCCAGAGCCCAGTGCTGGCTGACTGGCAAGCCTTTGAACGTGAGTTTAAAGAGACGTGGGGGGACCCTGTGAAGACTGAGACTGAGGGACACAGGCTTTTGACCCTGAAACAAGGCCAGGGCTCGGTAGTGGACTACTCCATGGCCTTTCGCCTCCTCGCACAGGATGTGAATTGGGGAGACAGTGCCTTGCAGACTGCGTTTCGGCATGGTCTGTCAGCAGCCATTCTGGATGAGCTGGCCTGCTCGGAACCACCACAGACCTTGTCAGCCTTGATTGCCCAGGCCATCCGCCTGGACTGCCGCTTGACAGCCCGAAGGGAGGCTCGACACGCTGGCCTTCCGTCTCCTTCTAAGTCAGTGCCGTCCTCTCTTGCGGTTGTTCCTGAGGCTGCTGCTCCTGGGACATCAGTGGAGCCAATGCAGTTGGGAGGAGCTCGGCCACGGCTGTCAGGGACAGAGAAGGAGCGGAGGAGACGGGAGGGCCTGTGCTTGTATTGCGGTCTCTCTGGACACTTTGCAAGGGCTTGTCCTGCCAAGGGACGGCGAGCCAAGCCGGCGGGAAACGACGCAGCCCAGGTGTAGAGCGGGTGGGGCACCTGGGGACTGCTTGGAAACCCACCTCTGCTATTTCGGTCTCGCGGAGGGACCCCTTGCTGGTCGCTGCCAACCTGAGGCTGCCATCCATGGAACTGTTGCTGGTGGGGGCTATGTTGGATTCGGGGGCCTCCAACTGCTTCATGGACTTGGGGTTTGCGCAACATCACGGGATCCCAATGGAGGCATTGCTCGAGCCCCGGACGGTGGAGACCATTGATGGACAGCTTCTCCGGTCGGGCCCCGTGACGCACCAGACTCCAGTACTTCACCTGGAGATCCAAGGACATGTTGAGGAGCTGCGGTTTTTGCTGGCTGCAGTTCCTCACTTCCCGCTAGTGCTGGGCATGTCGTGGCTTTCGCAGCATGATCCACATATTTCCTGGTCCCGGCGGGAGGTGCTCTTTGGTTCAGAGTACTGCCAGGAGCACTGTTGGCCAGAAAGGATCCCAGCGGCGGTGGTGGCGGGGGCTCAGGACAGTACCGTGATGTTGCCGGAGAAGTACCGGGACTTTGCAGGTGTCTTCGACAAAAGGGAGGCGGACCGGCTTCCCCAGCACTGGCCCTATGATTGTGCCATTGATCTGGTGCCAGGAGCCCCTATTCCGGCGGGGCGTCTCTACTCTCTCTCGGAGCCTGAGCTGGCGGCTCTGAGGGAGTTTTTGGAGAAGAATCTGCAGCGGGGCTTCATTCGTCCTTCTAAGTCTCCTGTGGGAGCACCGGTACTTTTTGTCCGCAAGAAGTCGGGGGAGTTGCGCCTCTGCAACGACTATCGAGCCCTGAACAAGATCACTGTCCGGAACCGCTACCCCTTGCCGTTGATTCCGGAATTGCTGGAGCGGCTCCGCCACGCCAAGGTCTTCACCAAATTGGATCTTCGTGGGGCTTACAACTTGGTGAGGATCCGGGCTGGGGCTGAGTGGAAGACGGCCTTCCAGACTCGTTATGGGCATTATGAGTACACAGTCATGCCCTTTGGACTCTGTAATGCCCCCGCCGTCTTCCAGCATTTTGTCAATGACGTGTTCCGGGACTATTTGGATCGGTTCGTCATCATATATCTAGATGACTTCCTGATTTACTCCCCAACTCAGGAGGCCCATGATGCCCATGTGCATGCCGTGCTCCAGCGCCTGAGGGACCACCACTTGTATGCCAAGCTGGAAAAGTGTGCCTTTGATCTCAGGGAGGTGGACTTTCTGGGGTACACTGTTTCGGCACAGGGCGTGGCCATGGATCCTGACAAGATTGAGGCGGTGCTGTCTTGGCAGCCCCCTCGCAACAGGAAGGATGTGCAGCGGTTCCTGGGGTTCGCCAACTTCTATCGGAAGTTCATCAAGGACTGTGCGGACCTCACGAGCCCTATCTCCCAACTGTTGTGGGGGAAGGGCCGGTTCCAGTGGACGGCGGCGGCACAGTCTTCATTCGAGGCCCTGAAGATGCGCTTCACGTCAGCCCCGATTTTGCAGCACCCGGATCCTCGCACGCCCTTTGTGGTGGAAGCTGATGCTTCGGGTGTGGCCATCGGGGCGGTGTTGCTCCAGCCCATGGGTCCCCAGGGGCATTTGCTACCTTGTGCCTTCTACTCCTGGCAGCTCTCTTCTCCAGAATTGAACTACACCATCTGGGAGAAGGAGCTGTTGGCAATCAAGGCAGCATTTGAGACGTGGCGGCATCTATTGGAGGGGGCGGCACACCCGGTGGTGGTCCATACCGACCACAGGAATTTGGAGCATCTGCAAATGGCCAGGAAGCTGTCTCAGAGGCAACAGCACTGGTCGTCCTTTTTCGCAAGGTTCCAGTTCCAGTTCCAGTATATTCCGCAGTCCCGGAACCAGCAGGTGGACGCTCTCTCCAGAAAGCCGGAATACGCCACGGGACCAGGGCAGGAATTGTGGTCCACCATCCTCCGTCCAGAGAACTTCGCGGCTGCTCCAAGGGAGGCGGCGCTGGTGGACCAGATCCGTGACCTTCAGCGCCAGGATCCACTGGTGGCGCAGCATTCGGAGGATGGAGAGGCCTCGCCGTTCACCGTCCGCAATGGTCTCCTCTTCCACCGGTGCCGCCTGTACGTGCCAGCAGGTCCGTGTCGGGAGGCGGTCTTGCAGCTGTGCCACGACTCCAAGCCCGCAGGACACTTTGGCTTCTGCAAAACTCTGCACCTCCTCATCCGGGAGTTTTGGTGGCCTCGAGTTCGGGCAGAGGTGGCCAAGTATGTGGACACGTGCCCAGTGTGCCATCGGGTGAAGGACCATCCGGGTCGGCCAGCGGGGTTGCTAATGCTACTGCCAACGCCATCGGGTCCCTGGAAGGTGGTGTCCATGGACTTTATCACGGACTTGCCCCCCTCTGCTGGCTGCACCACCATTTGGGTCGTGGTGGATCTGTTTTCCAAGATGGCACACTTTGTGCCGTGCGCAGGTCTTCCCATGGCCAAGGAGACGGCTCGCATGTTTATCCACCACATCTTCCAGCTCCATGGCCTGCCGGAGGGAGTGGTGTCTGACCGAGGCAGCCAGTTCACCGCCTGGTTCTGGACCAGTTTGCTCCGGCTCTTGGATGTCACGCCCCACCTGTCTTCGGCTCACCATCCTGAGTCGGACGGTCAGACGGAGAGGACCAACGGCACCCTGGAGCAGTACCTCTGCTGCTATGTGAGCTACCGACAGGACAACTGGGTGGATTTGCTCCCGTTGGCGGAGTTTGCTTATAACAACGCCGTGCATGCCTCAACCCTGCAGACGCCTTTCTTTGCCATGGGAGGCTTTCATCTGCGTGGTTTCCCGGCAGTGGTGCCCAGTTCGGACATTCCTGCGGTGGACCAGTGGCTTCAGGAGCTCCGGGCAGCACAGTCGCTGCTGCAAGAGCAGTTGAGGTGGCCAAGGAGGCTTACAAGAGGGGCGCAGACCGGCACCGTCAGGAGGGGCCTCCGTTGCAAGTGGGGGACTCGGTCTGGCTCTCTACGTGTCACCTGCCCCTGCAGCGGCCTTGTCGGAAGTTGAACGCACGGTTTGTGGGGCCCTACAAGATTGTGGCCCGGGTGAATCTGGTGGCGTTCCGGCTCCAGCTGCCTGCAACATGGCGGATTCAGTGTTCCACCGCTCCTTGTTAATTCCAGCCTCGGAGGTTCGGCCTGATGCTGGCCTGATGCGTCCGCCAGAGCCGGTTTTGGTGGATGGGGAGCAGGAGTTCGAGGTGGCCCAGATATTGGACTCTCGTTGCAGTCGGGGGCGCCTCCAGTACCTGGTGGACTGGGTTGGCTATGGGCCAGAGGAGCGCTCCTGGGTGGACGCTGTGGATGTCCATGCTCCCCGTTTGGTTCGGGCTTTCCACCGCCGCTGTCCAGACAGGCCATGTTCCTCGCCGCCGGAGGGGGACCGTTATGAGGGTGGGAATGATGTCATGGTCAGCCCTGAGGAGGACTCGGAGGATGAGGAGGAGGATGGGTCTCCTCCAGAGAAGGAAGAGATGCAGGCTCCACCTGGTTCTCATTCTGCTCTCCCAGCCCCAGAGCAGGAAGAGATACAGGCTCCACCTGGCTCTCATTCTGCTCTGTCTGAGCCAAGCCCGGTTCTCCCAGAACCAGAGCAGCCAGGTCCTAGTGCTCCTTCCTTGGAGGCTCAGCTGCCTAGTGGGGAGAAGCAGGAGGATACAGCAGAGCCAGTGCCTTCCTTTAGGCAGAGGAGAGCTGAGAGTGCTGGCAGTCGCAGGTCCAGGAGACTAGCTGAAAAGCAGCTGCTGAACAAGCCTCAGCTGGCACTGAGGTAGGATTTGACTATTTAAACAGCTGCAAGAGGCTTCCTCAGTGCCAAGACTTATTGTAGTTTCCTTGGGAGACTACGGTCAGTGTGGCTCCTTGTTTCCTGCCTCTCGCTCTTGCCTTGTGGAACTCTGTTGCCTTGACCTTGGACCGGACTGGACCTTTGCTGATTGCTGCCTGCCCTGACCTTAGACTGACTGACGCTGATTTCTGGACTCTGCTTTGCTGGTGCTTCAACTACAGGAAGGTTTGTGGCTGGCCTTGCTGTTTGCAGCTCACCCTTTCCATCCCTAGCAGCTGTGGGAACTGAGGCTGGCTGTAGTTGAGGACAATCAGTAAATTGAGTATGTTCATGATATATATGTTGTTTAAATGTGTTGTATGTTTATGTTTATGTTATATATGTTGTTTTATGTATGTTATATGCTTTTTGTAATTATGTTTTTGTTTTTAATGAATAAAATTTATAAAAAAGAAAGAAAAATCTTAGATTTGCTGATATCTTAAACCAATATATTCAACATCTTGAACCAACAGAGTTGTGTTGCCTTTTCAGTTGAGAACTTGTTGCTGATAATCAGATTTCATTCAGAAATGTATCTAACTATCCCACAACAGAAATAATGCTGGCAAATTACAATGAAGGGAAACAGCCTTAATAAGTACAAAACTGAACACACCTTTTGAAATCTACCTTGTAAACTGAGAGCTCCTTTCTCAACTTTTTCCCCCTAATGCTTGACCCCTAATGCTTGAATGCTTTTTGTTGAAAACTACTCTCAGTTCCTGAAATTAAACCATTCTAAACTGACCAGAAATGGAATCTATTTACTCAAGTGATTTTCCTCCTGCTAGATGACCCATTTCCCCATCACATTGCAATTTCTCAACCTAATTGTGGGATATATTGCATCTGTTTCAATCAAGCTGGCTCGAAACAGTTTTCCCAGTGTAGCAGTTCATATTATTTTGTCAAAACCTCACAGGTTAAGACATTTTGACAAGACAGTGTTGGAAGAAAGGGGGAAAGAAAAAGAACTTGTTTAGCTGAGGTCAGTTACATCAGAACAGTGCCAGCATTTACTTATATTCCTCAGATGACCATGGTGAAGTCTGTCTTGAGTATCTGAACATATTGGGGAACAAGAGGGAAATGAACAAACTGAAATTAAATAACCCTAACCCTTAGATTACAAAAAAATATGTTTTTGTAAGCCTTACAATCTGGAATGACACAGCTGCAAATACAAAGCACAACCCTTTTAATCACACCACTTTGGCAAATACGATGTTTTTCTTGTGCTTGGAACTTCACCTTCATTAGTGTGAGAAAGTTCTGAGTTCGAGTTACCAGAAACCCAAAATTTAATCTGAACTTCAGAGAGAAAAGTTCAGAGGTTTGAGGGTAAAGTAAAGGCATTAGTGACAGTAGGAGAGATCATAGAAGTAAATGTCAAAGGTAATTTGTAGGAGATTCCAGTACCCTGTCTTATCAGAAATGATTTAGATAAATACCTTAAGTATGCCTTAGTTATTACTAGACAACAAGAAAGAAAAATTTCCCCAGAACAAGCTGATGTAATACAGGAAGAGGGAAAAGGAAAAAAATAGTTATGAAGGACGAAGTTAATATGACTGATGCATATGAAGGAGAAGAGACTGAGGTGATTAATACGAAAGAGATCACAACATTTAGTCAGGATCAAAAGGATGATAAAAGTTTAAAACCTTTGTTCAATCTAGCTGATGAAGACTTAGAGTTAAGTGAGCAACATCCTCACAGATTCAGGATCGTTCAGAATAAACTATACAGAGAAACCTTGAAGTACAAACATAAAACTCAGAAAGAGATCCATAGACAATTGGTTGTCCCTCTAAAATATAGAACTAAGATATTAGAATTGGCCCATGCAAGCTCATTCGGAGGTCATTTAGGAATAAAGAGGACTACCCAAAGGATATATCTGAATTTCTATTGGCCAAAGATGGGAAAAGATATCAAACACTTTTGTAAATCTTGTGACACTTGTCAGAAAATAGGCACAGGCAAAGTAAAAACTAGAGCCAGGCTCTGTCCCATGCCAGTGATATCACAGCCATTTCAGAGAGTAGGGGTGGACATAATAGGACCGTTACCACAAGCGACTCAGAGAGAAAACAGATATATACTTACTATAGTAGATTATGCTACCAAGTATCCAGAAGCAGTAGCTTTACGAAACATGGAAACAACTACCACAGCGAACACTTTAGTAAATGTTTTTTTGTAGATTAGGATTCTCGAGTGAAATAGTTTCAGATTTAGGGAGTTCTTTCACTTCCAAAATAATGCAGAAACTATGGGAAATCTGTAGAATCAAACAGTTGACTACAACAGCTTATCACCCATAAAGTAATGGGCTTGTGGAGAGATTTAACGGAACTTTGGTCAGAGTGATCAAGACATATATAGCTGAAAATAGAAACAATTGAGACAGCAAGTTTCAGCATCTGTCGTTTGCTTATTGAGAAGTACCGCAAAAAAGCCTTGGTTTTAGTTCATTTGAACTAATGTTTGGTTGCAAGGTGAGAGGACCTTTAGACCTTATTTGATAAGAGTGGGAGAATCTGGCTGGAAAAGAGCCCTAAAATGTAGTGACATATATACAGAACTTGATGATATCTTTTAGGAAAGCATTATGGTGTGCAGGAGAACATTTAAAGTCAGCTTAAAGTAAACAAAAGACTTGGTATGATAAAAAGGTGAGAAATAGATTTTTTTTTCCCCTGGAGATGAAGTTTTGATTTTTTGGCCGATGAAAGGAAATAAGTTACAATATGCATGGACTGGTCCGGTTCTGATATCTGAAAGGATCAACAATGTAAATTACATAGTGGACTTGGGGAGTGAAATTGGTTGTAAACTGGTTCATGTTAATACATTAAAACCTTATCAAAGAAGGGAACATTTGGTTCTATATGCCATAAAAGAAAATGGAGATGAGGAAAATCAAATTCTAAAGTGGGAACCTGGGGAAGTATTGGGAGGAGGGATACAGGCAGTTAACTTTGACTCTTCCCTTACTTCTCATAAAAAGGAAGAAATAATTGGCCTGCTGAATAAATACAAAACTATTTTTTCAAATTTACCCGGTAGAGTAAAAGGGGTGTACCATCATATTAGGATGGCAGAAGCTGGTCCTATTGCCACTTCACCATATAGAGTAACGGGTCATTTGGCCGACATCATTGCTCATGAGATTGAGGTGATGCTTAAAATGATAACAATTATTCCATCGGAGAGTCCTTGGGCATCGCCTGTAGTTTTAGTAGAAAAGGTTGATCATACCATTCAATTCTGTGTAGATTCTAGGCGACTTAACAAAATAACTCAGTCGGATGCTTACCCTATGCCCAGGTCTGAGGATTTAATAGAAAAGATGTGTAGGCCCCAGTATATTACTACCATAGATTTGACTAAAGGTTACCGGCAAGTGCCCATGTGTCCAAGAGATCAGTCAAAAACTGCATTTATTATCCATATGGGTTTGTTTGAGTTTATTGTATTACCTTTTGGATTGCTGAATGCTTTCCAATGATTAGTAGATAAGATATTGGTTGGTAGTGGATTACATTGACAACATTGGTATGTTGAGTAATTCTTGGGAGGAACATATACAACACCTAACAACAGTCCTAGAGAGACTTAAAAAGAGTGATGTAACTGTTAAAAGTTCTAAATGCTATGTGGGGAAAAGAGAAAGCCAATATCTAGGATATGTGGTAGGAGGTGGTAACATCAAAGCTGAAACTTCAAAAATTGAAGCAATAGCTAATTGGGCGATTCTATCTTCAAAGAAGGGGCTCTGGTAAATTTTGGGATTGGCAGGATATTATAGAAAATTTATTCCTAACTTCAGTACAGTTGCAACTTCAGTACGGTTGTCTGATTTGATCAAGAAGGAAAAACCAGTTAAAATCCAGTGGACAGAAGAACGTAATAAAGCCTTTACTGAATTCAAACAACTAATGATGACTGCACCCATATTGGCAGCTCCAGATTATTCAAAACCTTTTATAGTGACTATAGATTCTTCCAAGGTAGGAATAGGGGCAGTACTAAGTCAGGAAGATAAAGACGGTCATTTACACCCAGTGTTATTTCTAAGTAAAAAGGTATTACCAAGGGTGAAACATTTAGCCACTATCAAAAAGGATTGTACGGCTATAATATGGGCTTTAAAGATGCTGAAACCATATTTATGGGGAAGAAAATTCTTGGTAAAAACAGACCACTCACCCCTATGTTGGTTAAATCACACAAAAGATAATGATGGCAAATTATTAAGGTGGAGTCTAATACTTCAAGATTTTGATTTTCCCATTCAGTATGTAAAAGGTAAAGATAATATTGTGACTGACAGTTTGTCAAGACAGACAGAAGATGGGTAAAATGAAAGATAAATATGTAGTACAATGATATACAATGTAAAGTAAGCATAAAAATGTGTAATCTGTTTAAAAAAGAGGTATTTAATGTTGTGAATGGTTGGGATAGAGAAGTATAGGGACTGATAAGATGTTTAGAGGGAGAAAATATGGTTTTCATTGACACACATAACCTGAAAAGGAGCTTATATGTGTCAATGAACTTTTAAAGGAGGGAGGTATGTGGAGAGAAGGCAGGTTAGAGCCAGCCCTGGTGACAACCAATCAGGACTGAGCTGGCGACAGCCAATAGATGTTGGGTGTAAGGGGGAAAATTCTGTTAGGAACAGTTGGAAGTAAGATAGGGTTTGGATTACAGACAGTGAGGTGGTGAAGGTTCCAGAGTGGAACAGGGTTAAGGTCCAGAAGAGAGGGGCCTAATACCCATACTGAACTCCAAGTGAGGGATCTAATAAGGAGAATATCCTGAGGGGTATTGATAGACTTAGAGGTTGGTTAAGAAATAGTGGTAAAGGTACCCAAAGAAGGGCTAAGAGCAGGGGTAGGCAACCTTTTTGAGCCGGGGACCGGGTTGCTGTCCCTCAGACAATTGGGGGGGCCGAAGCACCAAAAATAAATAAACAAACAAACAAATAAATAAAAATAACAATTTTTTTAAAAAAATTAAAAATTAAAAAAATATGCATGTACTATCAGCCCCAGAAAAGCCATGGCAAAACCCCTGTGGAGATTTTGCCAAGAAAACCTCAAGAACAAGTAATAACAACAATAATCAATATCATCATGGCGGGCGGCGGCGGTGGCGGTGGTGGCGGCAGGACCGGCCTGGGGCTGGTCCAAAGGCCTTGGGGGGCTGCATCCATCCCCCGGGCCTTAGGTTGCCTACCCCTGGCTAAGAGTGTCCTGTGGGGGTAACTGAAAGTGTTCCAAGGAAAGGAGTGTTTTAGAATATTATTTGTCACTGTAACCAATTATAACAAGTGCAGCAAGTCAAAGTGAAACATTGTTACTTGTATTATAAAAACAGTCTTGTTGTTACTTTATGAAATACTTGTCTACAGTGTGAATGAATATCCATGCTACTAAACTTCATACAAGATAGGTTATACTAAAGGGTTTTAGAATAGATGATTGGTGAAGTAGTGGCTCTTTGCATAGGGTGGTGGCATCTGTGGGACAAAAAGGGTCTATGGTGTGACCACAAATGAATGAAAAGAAAAAGTGTGCATAACAACTCCACCCTCACTCTTTAGTGTGAACTAATACTCCCCTCCTACTACTCCCATGATCTAATCCACCCCTCCATTCCCCTTCCTCACAGTCCAAGCACCACTAAGCTATTCCATATCTCCTCCACATTCTAAACCTCTAATCTTAGCACCCAGCATCCCAATACATAATTACAATAGCAAGCCACTTGCATCCTTCCATCCCCCAGCAAGCATATACAAACTAATAAGCACATCAACTAAATGCAAACTACTTAACACAAAAGCTACTTACACACCAGCCAAAGCAGAAAACTAATTCTCCTCACTGCCAAACCAATAACTTCTCCTGGCAGCACTAACATGAGGAACATGAGTTCCGACACCACTATTCTTAATATTGTCTTAATATCACAGTTAGAAGTTGCACTCGAAGCTTCCTTGAATATTGGTACGAATTCTACTAACTCAGAACATAGCAGCTGGCAACACTACCTAATTCATTTTAAAGCTTTGTAGTTTTATAACCAATAGACAGCAAAGGCTCTTGTGACAGAAGACAATCCATCAAAACAAACAAAATGCATCTCAGCAATTCAACCACAAAAATCAATCACACAATTTAAAGAAACAAGCTCAAAAACATAACAACTGTAATAAAACAAAAATGTTATTGCTGCATAGTTGACTGAACTGAGAAATCATGTGAAAATACCAGAGAGCTGTGTGGTTGCACCCACAGGAAGTTCCTGGGGGACATTTTGCTTATAGTTGATTCAAGCTGGTTCTGGGACTCTGGAACCAGCAAGAACAACACCCTAAGCAAGGGGAGACCTTTGGATAAACTCAGGTTGGTCTGGAGGATTCCTGGAGCTCTGGATCACTAAATAAAGCAACAATCAACGGGGGGTAGTAGGAGTCTGAATCACCATCTTGTCAGAGAGCAGTAAAACCTATTAGCAGCTTGGACACAATGTTCTTTCTTTTAAATTTTATTAGATGGAATTAACATTTCTTTTGAAGTTTAAGAAGCCACAGATGCCCAGGAATTGCTATTTTCTCGAAGCGATCATGTTAACACTGTACATGTTAACTTGTTTGAGACAGAGGATAAGTAACTCTTTGCAGAAATTGATGAAGTGCTAGCTGAAACTACCTGCATTAAAACAATTATTCAGCAATGTAAAGATTAATTTTAACTTAAAGAAATCTCCCTAATATTTAATATAAACAAGTAAGAATTTTAATGATGCTGTTAAGTCATGTTTTGAAGTAGTTGGAATTTGATTTGAGTATAGTCTGGGTAGTCTGAACTGGTTTCTAATTTCAGCAGCATGGCTGCACTAGGTCAGATTGGTGAAGGGTGACAGCTGCTGGCCAGAGACTGTTATTGATGGTGGAGTAAGGCTTTGGAAGAGCCTGAAAAGTTGGATGGATATTGAGATTCCTTGCTAATGAAAGATGGGTGGATTTATAATGTTTAAAATGTTTATAAGCTTATAACTTTTGAATATTAACATCAATATTTTTATTACTTCTTAAATTTTTGTATATAATATTTTTGACATTTTATACTTTATACTGAATATATTTAATTCTATTTGTTGAACAACTTGTTGTCATTTCTTTCTTTTTCTTTTTAGCTTTTTTAACAGCTTATGTGATCCAGAGGGATTGTGGAAGAAAGTTACATTTTTTTGAAATTTATATAATAAATAGTGTTTTGTCTTTTTTCCATTTTGAAGTATAAATTTTGTTGGTCTTTACATAAGGCATTTTAAAAGACCTATCACCCTTTATCTCCCATTAGGAGCCTACTAGAGCATTGAGATCATCAGGAGAGGCCCTTCTCTCAGGCTCGTCTGGTGGGAACAAGAGAGAGGGCCTTCTTGGCAGCTGCTCCCAAGCTCTGGAACTCACTCCCTAGAGAAGCCAGGTTGGGCTCATCCTATCTCTCCTTTCAGAGACAGATAAAAACATTCTTATGCTGCCAGGCTTTCTCAAACTGACAAGAGTTGGACTTTAAATGCTGTGAAAAGTTTGTATAGAGTTTTAAATACATTTTAAATTTTAATATGTAATAGTTCTAAATTTTAAACATTGTTTAATTGTTTTTAAACTTTGTATTTACATTTTAATGCTTAGTATTGTTTTTAATTTGTTGTGGCTTAACTAAGTTTTAGATATATAAGAAATGGAAAAAGGGGGAAATCGCCAAAGAAGAATTGAAACAAACAGCTAGCACATGTAGGGGGAAAGTCAGAAAAGCAAAAGCACAGAATGAGCTCAGGCAAGCACACATGGCAACCTCAATCTGGCCAGAATCTGGCCCAAACAGGAGTGGCAAAGAGCCGCTCCTATTTGGGGTGGATTGAAGCCGTCCCACCACAGTTTCAGCCAGCTTTCAGCCAGCTTGGGTGTGTATGGCATCTAACTGCCATGCCCCCAAGTCACCTAGAAGCTGCCCGGCATGTAATCACCAGCGCAACTTCTGGGAGACTTGGGGGTGTGAAAGGTGTAAACACCACACTTCCAAGCCGACTTGAAGCCAGCTGAAACTGCCAGTCTGTTCCAGCCCTAAGATATCTAGCTTTTCCATTTGTGTTAAATCCCAATCCTAAATTAACAGGGGAGCAAATGGTGCAAGTTGATAAGCTATGTCTTTTATACATTGTTTCACAATTATATTTGCCCTTGACAGACCCCCCAGATAATAGGAAGTTTTCTGAAAGTCCCAATCTAAGCAGTGTTTCTATAATCATTTCATTTAGGTGTGAGGTACAGGTGTATTTGTTTAATCAAATGCATATATCCTGCTTTCTTGTCAAGGAAAGTACATGTTAACCAGTACCTCAGCATCCATTTCCAGGCTGCACATTCAATTGATGCTATTCTCACTTCAAGTCTTAACACTGCTATGGGCACACAGTTTGGTATTACAAGTAATTTTCTTAGAAAGGTTGATAGTACTTATTTCATCCAGGACAAAAATCCTGAGATCCATAAAGGGATTGCATACAGTAATTGAGGAATGACTTTAGCCTTAAAACTCTTAATTGCTACTGGAATTAACTGACCTCTTTTTGTATAATGGAAGCGGGTTATTTCTTTTCCTGTATATGCAGCCTGTTTGATAGCCAGGTTACAATGATGAGACCATGAATTTATGTGGAGGAAATTGTCACAATACATGATGTCTACTTTCATTTGCAATAAAAGGATTGCATCACCAGCATATAAAAGAAAAGGTATATTGCTGTGGCAAATTTTGGGGGATGTCATTCCTGTAATTTAATTATTGGTCTTAGATAATTTAAGTACATGTTAAACAAAATGCATCCTTGGTGCACCCTTCTTTTAATGGGGCCACAGTCAGTGAGACTCCCTTGTAGGCCCCTAGGAATCTTATCCATTGAGGAGACATTTAATTTTTTTGCATAGTCTATGTATTTAATCAAATGCACCTTTTAAATCCATAAAGGCAGCGTATAAGCAATTTGGGTGTTTACTTAAATATTTTTCCACAAGTTGGTTTAATATAACACAATTGTCTATTGTTGATTTTCCTCTTTTGAATCCCTTGTTCGTCTCCTAGTATTTTCTGAGTCTATCTAATCCTGGAAATTATTATTTAAATACTGTGCATAGAATTTCTCTACTACTGACAACAGATTAATTGGACAGTAGTTCTGGCAGTAATTTTTGCCTCCTTTCTTATATGTTGATATTGTTATGGCATGTGTCCAGCTGTCTGGTATCATAATGGTTGTATTTATGTGTGTAAAGAGAGTTACCACAGATGGTGCCCACCATAATATATTTTCTTTTAAAAGCACTGGCATTATTAAATCTGGCCAAGGGGCTTTTCCAGATTTAATTGATTAATCTTCAAATTCTTGGGAATGTTAGCTGTGGCCAGTTTGGAGTCTCCATGGAGCTACTGAGATTTAGGGTCAGATGGAATTGCCATACCACTTTTGGCAAGAAAAAAAAATCACATTTCAGCACAATGGAATACAAGGAATGATTCATCTGAATGCAGAGCTGTCAACTCAGACACTTTTGGGGCTTGACAAATCAGAGACCCAAGACTGGGTGAAGGGCTATGCTCCCTTTGGTACTGTGAAGTACATAAAGAAGAAGCGTTCTCTTCTGCACTGATCTGGATTTTTCTTCACAGCACCTGAAGTGACCTTGCTTCAAAAACGTATTGTGGAGAAAATTCTAAATCTATGCAGAAAAGAGGGCTTCTTCTCCAGGTATTCCATGGGCCTCAGCAGAGGGCTAATAGGGCCGTCTCCGAGACCCAGAAGAGGAGGGGCAGCCGCATGCGCGACGTCCCTTCCTCTTCCTGAGGTCGTCTTCGGAGCTTCCGGCCCTCCGGACGGACGGGGCTCCGGGGATGACCTCCCTCCGCAGCGACCGGACGCGCTGCGGGGGATAAGTCAGGGAAAGTGCGCCCTACGTGTTTAGGGCGCACTTTCCCTGACTTATGAAAGGAGCGCCAATTTGGCGCTCCTTTCAGGGATGCTGTCGGAGTGCCGCGGTGTGGCTGCCATGGCCCCCCGGCGCCCCGGACCAGGGCGTCCTGGACGCCCTGGTCTGCATCCCTACCATATCTCTTCCAAAAATGGTTTTGATGGAGGGGTACAACAAAACATACAAAAAGGTGGAGTATTTGAAAACTCTATGGTGTAACCCAGGCAGATGATGGTGAGAATCTAGGAGTTCTTCGGTTTTGTGGTAATATTCCACCAGGTCACATAATGGCGGTAAAATCTGGATGACCAAAATGGAAGTGGAGCTAGGCAGTCAAAAAGAAAGAAAGGCAAGGCAAGGCAAGGCAAGAAAAGGCCGAGGTGTCATCCAAGATGAGGAATCAAAAATGCCACTTAGATGAAGTGGGGGATTTTTTAGAAGATACTGGTTAATATTTTTGCTCGCTGAAGGAGCACTTTAGAAAGGTAGAAGAGTGTTATGAAGACAGGAGAGATAATGTTGATGGTGACTTGTGTCTGGAAAATGGTGAGGAAGAGGACTCGTGATGCTGTTAAGGTCTGAAGGAGCATTGTTGGTGTCTTTGGCTGGAAATTTAAGGGATCTTGAGAGAAAATGCCATTTACAGTCAGTTGCATCCTCACCGGAATAATCTCTCTCTCTCTCTCTCTTTCTCTTCTGTTCCAAGACAGAATGCATGATGTATATGCTATACAGTGAAAATACTATAAATAATCACATGTAGATTCAAAATATTGTTAGGATATGGATGGGATATACAGTCAAAGGTGAAATGTAAAGATGTGTGTGTGTCTGTAATTTTCCACTTGAGAACAGTTTTTGGACAAAGCACAAAACAATATTTAGAGAAACAGGGTGAATCAACGCCAGGTGGTAACAGAGACATCAACAATGTATTTTCCCAAAGATACAAGTCAGGGACAGAGACTTTGGGGGGTTGCAGACTGCCAGAAATAGTGTGAATTCAGTCCACTTTTAGGGTTAGGGTTAGAGTTAGGGAACCATGGGAACTGTATTTTATTGTGGCATCAGAGTTGTCTGACAGAGAAGGCTCAATGTCTCAGAAAAATAACAGTTCCCATGATTCCCTAGCACTAACCCTAACCCTAAAAGTGGACTGAATTCACACTATTTCTGGCAGTCTGCAACCCCTATTTGTTATGGTTAACAAGTGATAACAATTATATGTAAGCATCGTTAGCTTGGGAAAGATAGTCACGTGGTGGATGATGGACAGCAAGAGGCTGGGTTAGTAGACATCATACAGACATTATCCAATTAAAATAAGGTTAACAGCTAGAAGGTGGAGTATGGGAAGGGCCTAGAAAATCCTTTGTTTAAGAGTTGTTTATTGTTCAAGATGTGAGCGTGTGTGGCTGGCAGCAGTGATTTTAACTGCAACAAGTTGGATCCTAATGCTTTTGGGATTGTTAAAGATGTAATCTTATATGGCTGAACTGGACAAGTTCATCACAATGGATTTTACTTAGTTATCTTATTTTTACTTTTTATATGCATTAATAAAGCTATGCTTTTGGACTTTACAATGTGTCTTCTTGACTGAGGAAGACAGTTTTGCTGAAGAAGAGAAGCTGAGCCAGTTGATGGCAAATCTACACAGTAGCTGTGGATCACAGCAGCCAGCTTGTCCTGTAGACTCTGCTGGGTGCCAAAAGGGCATCACTACAACACTCATCATCCACACACCAACAAGGGTTATGGGCCCAGTTATGGCTGTTCTGCAAGTTATGGCTGTTTTGCCATTTAAGACTGTTTTTGCCAGTTTGTGGCTAGTCTGGCTGAAGAGGCTTGTTTTGCCGATCTGTGGCTAGTCTGCCAGCTAAGACTGTTTTTGCCTGAAGAGAGGCTTGTCTGCCAGATGTGGCTGGTCTGCCAGAGGACAAAGAGGCCAAATGTCCAGAAGGAAAAGCCCACAAGTCCAAATGCCAAGTCTGCAACGACTTCAGCTGTGCCAGGACAAGGAAACCATGCTTCAGCGGTTGCTGGGAAAAGCAGAGGTGGCTTCAAATCTTCAGATGTAAGTAACGAAAGTTTACTGCTAAGCTGTTTTGCCTGGTGGCAGAGTGCAGAACTCTTTAAAGATGGTTGTCTGAGGACTCCACTCTTTAAACAGTAAGATGCAGAGAAAATCAAAGCCTGAAAATGCTGGAAATACTGCGGGTTCAATGCAGTGAAAATTGTTTTTGTTCAAGCTGCAAACAACCCTGTTAAGGGCCATTTTGTTTGATATGAAAGCAGCTGGGACTTGAGTCACAGAATACATGTTGCAATGCATGCAGTTTTAAAATGCAGCATGATTGCTGGACACAGGTGGTTGCCTAAGCCAAGAAAGACTCATTCTGTTACCCCTCTCTGAGTTACAGTTAAAAGTTTTGGGAGAGGATGTTTCTTCAGCCAAAGGTTTTGGGAACTGAAGAAAAGAATGAATGATTTCTGCACAGCTTTGTCATAAATGCTGTGGTCAAAGGACTTTACAGTTCTTGGAGAAAAATACAAAAATCCCTGGTGAGGGTAAAACAATGCTGTGTGGGACTGCAACAGTGTTGCTGGATGCCAAAAAGGTTCCAAAAGGTTGGAACGTGATGAGCCAAGCGGTTTGCTTGAAGAAAAGCCAGAAGTGCTTAGTTTGGGGATACCTAAGCAAGCATCTGAGATTTCTGGAAATGCCAGAAGACAGCACCTGAAGTCAGGAAATGCGTCTTGAAAAGGTAGCTGATGCACGGGAGAAAAGCCGATGCTTTTACTGCGGCAGAGCAAGAGATTTGAAAATGGCAATACAAGAAAGTTTGCAACAATCAACAGTTAACAGCCCAGAGACATTGGGAAAAACAGAAAAAACTGCAGCTGTGATAGAGCTGAGACAGTGTGACTCACACAGGTGGTGAAAAACCTGAGGACAAAATAGAAAATATATATTCTGGGACAACCAGACATAAATATTGTAGTTTTGCTAAAAAGCAAGAAATCCTCCAATTTTAATGATGTTTATCTAGCTGATGGAGGGGTAAGAGATGTCAAAAAAAATAAATTGAGAAATGTCTACATGCCAAGTTTTGGTGAAAAAACTTTAAAAATGTTTTATGTGTACTGTTTAGTTGGTGTGTCAGGGGATATACACTGAGTTTTGTGGGAGATAAATGTAAAAATCACCCCGGATGGGGAGGTGTGGACAAATGTTAAATAAGTGGAAAAATATGTGTTTTATACAAAGTGAAGACAAATGCCAAATGTACAGGTGTGAGAAATGAATAATTACATAATGGTTATACACATCATTAATATAGAATCCTAGGGGACATAGGATTTGATAGCTTGTTTAAGATGGTGAGATATAGGTCCTAAAAAATTTTTTCTTGAGAAATGTCTTATTATACAAATGATTTGAGAGATGTTTGGTTTGCCACAGAGTAAAAAGTCAAGGTTTTTCCTGTGACAGAACCAAAACAAAAAACAAAAAAAAATTGCTAAAAATGACCTGTTGAGGTTGGTCCAAGCTGTTAAACAAAAAGAGACAAAATGTGTGTTACTAGGTGACAACAAATATTTTCTTAGTGATTGTGGATAGATTTTCCAGTTTTCATATGCCAGAGTTTTAAAACAGAGATGTGATACATTTAAAAGTTTTTAACAATGGGTAAACATAAATGTAAAAAAAAAATGATTACAAAGGGTCTTTGCTCACAGACCGGGGAAAAAGAGAATTTTTTGTCTCACAGTTTGAGAAACTGGCTGAGAAAAAAGAAATCCAACACCATTACACATGTTATGTGGAGATCCACTAAATTTAAAGATATCTGACAGTTTTTAGACAATATATAAATAAATATGTGCCAGCATGTTTTAAAAGAGAAAAAGTTAAACCAAAGTGTTACAAGATGATGTTTATAATATACAAAGAAAAAGAACAGTTAAAGATTTCACCTTGGTGGTGGGGAAAAGTTTAATGTTCAAATATAACAATTGTGAAAAACGTTTAAGTTTTGATTGGGAGTTCCTGCATGGCAGGGGGGTTAGACTGGATGCCCTTATGGTCTCTTCCAACTCTATGATTCTAAGTTGAGAAAAAAAGATACATTCAAACAAAGGATTTTACTGAAAATAAGACAGTTTAAAGATCCAAGTGCCAAGAAATGGAGGGACACACAATACACAGCAAACACACAGATAGACAAACATTAATCCTCTAGAAGTGAGGGAAACACTTTAGTTCAGACAATGCAGACAAGATTATCAACAAATAGAATGACAATAAAACAAAGGACACACAAGTCCAGACACACAAAGAAAAATTCATAGTGTGTGAAAACAACAAACAAATTTATTATACAAGAAACAAGGGTTTATACAAAAGTGGCTAGTGAGCCGGGAAATTTCAAAGCGTTTTAGACAGTGTCAAGGAGTTTCAGAGTTTTTTAAAAGTTTTAAAAGTCTTTCCTGTTAAAAAAAAAAGTGAGAATGATACACTGTAGTACAACAAGAAATTTAAGTGTTTAAATTAACAAAGAGGTGTTTAAGTGCGGTTGATAGACCTAAAGACAAAAGAATCACAAGGTGATTAGATATATAAAATAAAAGATGCCTGATGGCATGTGGAGTTACAAAACTAGATTAATAACAAAAATATTTGTTCAACAAAGGTTTAAAAACATTGGTTAAAAACATTGAGTCTAAGGCTGAGAGCTTGTGACTGGAATAGACTTTAAACAACATGGAGGGGCTAATAAGTTCAACAGTTTGGTTTTGAGATTGCTTATTTAAATGCTGATATGTGTGTTAACACAAAAAGAGATGACAGTTTTTGGTTGTTTAGATTCAAGAGATTTAAAAAAAAGAAAAGTTGTCTAGAGAGATTTGGTATCAAAAGTTTTGTTTTTGAGATCTTATTTTTGAGGTTACTAGACTGTTGATAGAATATGTTTAGTGAGTCAACATAGAAAGAGTAGAGAAAGTGTGATTTACAGAGTACAGAGAATGGTGACAGGTTTAAAGTCAAAAGGTTTTATTTAAAATAAAATAAAGTTACAAAGACTTTTAAATATCCAGATATAGAGAAGCTTTGTAAAAGGTTTGATGTTTATAGTTGACAAATAATAGATTACAATTGTGTTTGGATAGGTGTTTTAAGAAAAAAATAAATTGTTTTAAGATAATAGATTAAACAACAATAGAATATTTGATAAGTTTTTTTTTAAAAAAAGGGGGCTTGTGATTTAAAATAGCCACATTGAGATAAAAGTGTTTTATAGATAGCTCATTTGCTTTAGAGTTATATGATAGCTAGTCAGATTAAGGATTGTCATTAAGTATAGAAAAAGGTTAATAGTTTAAAAGATAAAAAGTAAGGATATATAGTTTTAAGTGTTGATAGAGTTTTAAGTGCTGATAAAACAAAATATATAACATTAAATGAGATAAGATACATTAAACAGTTGTTATAAGATTTACATTATGAACTGTCAGTTGTGATATATAGAGATTCACAGACATGCATTTTTATGACAATAACAAAAATGTTAAGATATAGATCAAAATAAATTAGTTTTATGACAGAATGCTAGAAAGAGCTAGTTAAAAATGGAATTGTTTGCCTAAGAGTTTAAGGCCAAAACACAACACTATAGATATATAGATATATTAACAAAGGTTCTAGAGATAAACAACATTAACAATTGTTATAACAGATTGAGATGTCACTTTAAGTGTATAGAATCAAACATTGTGCTTAGACAGTTTCAATAACAACAACAGCAATAATAGTGATCTCACACATCTGTACATTTCAGGAGGGGATTGTCAGGATATGGATGGGATATACAGTCAAAGGTGAAATGTAAAGATGTGTGTGTGTGTCTGTAATTTTCCACTTGAGAACAGTTTTTGAACAAAGCACAAAACAATATTTAGAGAAACAGGGTGAATCAACGCCAGGTGGTAACAGAGACATCAACAATGTATTTTCCCAAAGATACAAGTCAGGGACAGAGACTTTGTTATGGTTAACAAGTGATAACAATTATATGTAAGCATCGTTAGCTTGGGAAAGGTAGTCACGTGGTGGATGATGGACAGCAAGAGGCTGGGTTAGTAGACATCATACAGACATTATCCAATTAAAATAAGGTTAACACCTAGAAGGTGGGGTATGGGAAGGGCCTAGAAAATCCTTTGTTTAAGAGTTGTTTATTGTTCAAGATGTGAGCGTGTGTGGCTGGCAGCAGTGATTTTAACTGCAACAAGTTGGATCCTAATGCTTTTGGGATTGTTAAAGATATAATCTTATATGGCTGAACTGGACAAGTTCATCACAATGGATTTTACTTAGTTATCTTATTTTTACTTTTTATATACATTAATAAAGCTATGCTTTTGGACTTTACAATGTGTCTTCTTGACTGAGGAAGACAGTTTTGCTGAAGAAGAAAAGCTGAGCCAGTTGATGGCAAATCTACACAGTGGCTGTGGATCACAGCAGCCAGCTTGTCCTGTAGACTCTGCTGGGTGCCAAAAGGGCATCACTACAACACTCATCATCCACACACCAACAAATATAAAGTTCACGGACATCACCACCACAAATATGTATAGAACAGTTTCCAGCATGCTGAATGCACACTCTACTGGGGGGGGGGGGATCCACCTTAAAGACCTTTCTCTATTAATGAATCATACATAATACCAGCAATATAAAAAAGGAGCAGTTATTTTAAGGTATGCACATTAAAAATATAGGAAGGATGAGATAGTGGTTTCTCTCTACTTACCAAGAACAGGATTCTGAATGCACTTAGATCACCAAAGAATTCCTCACTACTCGTAGCTTTCGGATCAAAACAGAAGTAGTCCCCCAGACTGTCATATAATTTGGTCATGTTGTTGTGCATGTTTGATAATTTTTCATACTGCTCTCTGGCACTCTTAGCAAAGCTGTAATCTTAATGTTAAGGAAGTATGAATTAAATAAAGAGCAATTCAGCATAAAAAGTGAGGCTATATTAGTCAAACGCAACCAACTTAACTCTCTAAGGTAACTGCTGCCTTTTTATTAAGAAAATGTTTTTCTTATTTTTATATGCTTTAGAACAAAAGAAAAAATCCCTAGGTGATGGCCACCTGAAGAGAGGGGCGTGTTTAATATCTCTTTGATTCTACTTCTTGCAGAACATAAAGACATTATCTTGGTCCTGCCACCATCCCAGTGGCACTAGCTCACTAGCTCACTAGCTCGACTGATGGGGACACAAGAGAGAGCCTTCTCGGTAGCTTCTCCCACACTCTGGAACTCCCTTCCACAGGATGCTAGGCTGGCCCCCTCCCTGATGGCCTTTCACTGACAAGTAAAAAAGTTTTTATTCTAGCAGGCATTTTAAAATCATGACAGGGTGGCTTTTATATGGGGTCGGTGTTTTAGATTATGCATTTTAACTTTTGTATGTTTTTAATCTGAATTTTATACTGTTTTAATTGGGTTATTTTAATTGATTTTTTAAAAATTGTTTTTAAAGTGTTTTTACCTTGGGTTCATTTCTGGGAGAAAAGCAGCATAACAATGAAATAAATAAATAAAATACACTCCTGCTTATTAAATTGTAACACTATTTGACTTGTCATCCTTGAACCACATCATGAACAATGTACACATGATTAAAATACTAGACCTGCTAAGAATACATCAAAAAGTGAGCTAAACAGACATCTCTATTTGCTATAAGGAAACAGAACAATGCTTACATAAGTATGTTTACTCCTCACTGAAATCGGAACAAGTCTGTGGACACTATAAAGAATTTGGTTTTTTTCATATTTTAGGACACTGAAAATAGTCGAGAAAAATAGGATATTACTTAATGGGACTAAGAGGCCCACATAGTACAGTAACAACCTTCAGGCAGTTGAACTCAGAATACATTCAGCCTAAGAAAAAACTGTCATTAACACAAAATACATATTTAACTCAAAGGGACATTCAAATCAAGGGATGGGGATGGATGCTCTATGATAATAAAAAGAACATATTAAAAGACCAGGAAGACATAAAAAGACATTAGATGCAATATACAGAAGAGTTATATAAAAAAGATGAAAAAATGAAATACACATGGAATAAAGAACCATATGAAAATGAACACCAGATTCTAAAAAGTGAGGTGGAAGCTGCATTGGGTGACACCAACCCTAGGGATGCCACTGCTCAAATGTAATGAAAAGCCTAGCCAAATGTAATGAGGAGTAGGATTTAATGTCTTGGGTCAAATGTACTCCTAATCACCACAACTTTTCTTATGTATGTACAATTATGTATGTAAGCGAAATAATTCACGAGTTGCAAGGATCATTTAAGAAGCCTAGTCAGCATAAATGAAGTATTTTCACAAAGGAGGTTCTCTTTATTTAGGAGTATTTAAGACTAAATTATTAAATTTGTTTTAATTATATGACATGATTAAAGCTTACAGGTAATTAAAGAACCATGGCAACTTTCTTTTTACAGTGATTGTTAGTGGATACATACCTTTCATGTCATAACTATAATGAAGAAGTAAAAGAAATAAAGCTATTGTATTAGCTACATGCCAAGGTTTTACTCACCAATGCACATGGATGAAATTATGAAATGTGACATGAAGCAATGATTTTGAAATTTTAGGAATCTCTTACCTTATTTCTTTTGTAATATAGTTTCAAAATTGGCAGGTGGTATTGTTGTCCCAAGTAGGTTGCTCTTCAGTGGATTATCAAAAAGGAACCAAAAAAATAAAAAATAAAAATGCTACTTTCAGCCAGATTCCTTCCATATGCCTGTCTTTATCCTGAAACGAATAACTATTTCAGCATTACAAGAAATATAGAATAAGCTAACAGCAAAAGAGAAGATTGGTAAATTTGTTAGGCTGTATTACAAATAAATTTTCAGTACCATCAATTATCAGAATATGGAGCATAGTAGTATGAAATCTAGACACACAATAGTGTGCTGTGCACAGAATTTCAGCGCTGCCTATGTTTTAAGTCTGCAGACAATGTTCTCTTGCAAGTGCCTTCAATCTATTTTTTAACAAGGGAGAATGGCTCCTTTGCTTTGGCATCCTGACTATATGCCAAACTTTAGAGCAGGGGTAGGCAACCTACGGCCCGGGGGCCGAATGCGGCCCCCCAAGGCCTTTGGACCGGCCCCCGGCTGGTCCTGCCGCTGCTGCCGCCCCCTGCCACTGCCATCACCCACCATGATGATATTGATTATTGTTATTACTTGTTCTTGGGGTTTTCTTGGCAAAATCTCCACAGGGGTTTTGCCATGGCTTTTCTGGGGCTGAGAGAGTGTGCATGCATTTTTTAAAATATTTTTTAACATTTTTTATTTTTATATTTATTTATTCATTCATTTATTCATTCATTTATTTTTGGTGCTTCGGCCCCCCAATTGTCTGAGGGACAGCAACCCGGCCCCCGGCTCAAAAAGGTTGCCTACCCCTGCTTTAGAGGTTTGTGTGGCACAGATACTGGTTAAAATTCCCCCATTTGTCCAAACATTTTATGTTGGCTTAACTTTTTGTACTGACTACCACTCAATTGTTGTAATGATTGCATTGCATCACTTTTACTGTATTCTAAGCCTATATGACTATTCATGACTACTGTACTTATGGCTATATGGTTATTTAGTCATACTTATATTTATTGTATCAACTTCTGGTATTCCCAAGGATGAATTACTCTGTCTTTTTGTGTGTGCACATGCATACACACATGTAAATACAGTCATGGTAAAGTCCTCCTCATCATTATGGTAGATATTAAATATGACAGGTTTCCTATACAAACTTATGGGACAGAAACTACAGTTCATCAACCTAATATATATTTCACATATAGAATGTTTGAGCTTAACTCCTCACACCTTTGTTTCTGGCTCTTTCCTACTGGCTTTGAAAAAAAAATTGCTTGGGGTCCCAGACCACACCACCAGTCAGACAGCAAAATATTGAATCACTTTTTTTTAAATTTGTATTGAATTTAAAACTCATTACAAACATACAGCCATACAAACAACACAAACAAATACAAACAAATATAACAAATATAACAACTACACAGACAAAACTATCATTAGATAGTTAAAACAAACATCCATTCTTGTGTGCTTACATACTACAAAAAAAAGTCAGGAAAATTATTATTGATTACTGTTTCTTGAATATCTTTTCTTCCCAGTTTGGGCTAACTTTACTTGATTCTTTATATTTCCTACATTATCTCTCTTCGCTGTTTATCTTCTGAGACTAGCTATATCTTGCTGTCTTATTTCATCTTCTCTATTTTTACTATACACAATTTTAGTATTATTTTGTTATTTTTCCATATATTCCTCTAGAAATAATTTTTCCATATATATTCCTATATTAAATTCTTACATTAGCATATTGTTTCTCTTAATACTATACAACCCTTTGGTACTACTGCTTTTTGTTCTCAAATTCTTTATATATTTACCACTGCTTATGCCTCTAATAAATTTACATATTCTTGTACTTTTACTTGTTCTATCCTTAACCTTTTAACTTATTCCCTTTGTTGTTGTTGTTGTTTTTTCTTTTTCCTTATTCTTGTTCAGTCTCTTTTCTATATATTCCTCTATTTGTTCCCATTGTTTCTTCACTTTATCTACTGCTTTATCTTGTCTCAGTGCTGTAAGTATGTCCATTCTCATTGCTTCCTTCAATTTCACAAACCACTCTCCTATCTTAGGAATTTCTGTATTTTTCCAATATCTTGCATAGGTTATCCTTGCAATTGAAATCATATAGAGAATATGTCCATATTTTTTCTCCAACTTTTTATCTAATTCATTTAATATATTTAATAAAAAGATTTTCGGGCAATTCAGAATTTGTATACCTAATGCTTCATTAATCGATCTTCTTATCTTTTTCCAATACCTTTTAGCTTTTGGACACCGCCACCACATATGGTAAAAAGTCCCTTTCTTGGTCTCACATTTCCAGCATTCTCTTCTACCTGATTTATATATTGCGTTTATTTTAACTGGTGTGAGATACCACCTGTTCATCATTTTCAAGAAATTTTCTTTAAAGTCTTGACATTCTGTAAATTTGTGGGTTTGGGTCCAGGCTTTTTCCCAGCTTTCCATATTTATATTTTTCTTCATATCTCTCGCCCAATCTATCATACCTTGTTTGATTATTTCGCTTTCCAGATTTCTGGTTATGAATAATTTATAATATTTCTTTATATGGTATCCTTCTTTATCCAATATAATTTTATCCAAATCCGTATTGTGTTCTTCGAATCCAGCCATTTTCATATCCAACTTAAATCTTTCTTTTAATCGTAGGTATAAGAACCAACTATTTTCAATTCCTTCAGAATCCAATTGTTCTTTTTTATTCATTATTCGATTTCCTTTTTCATCTATTTCGGTTATGTCCTGGTATCTGATCCATTTTCTGTTCTCGTTTTTGCTTCTTCCAAACACTGCCTCTTGGGGAGACAGCCAAAGAGGAAGTTTCCTATAATGCTTTCCTTTTATTTTCATCCACATCTTTAACAGACTTCTTCTTAAGCCATGATATTCAAAGTCTTTATTTATTGTGGCCTTATTGTACCAAAGGTACACATGCCAGCCAAAACGGGTATTACTGCCTTCAATACTTAGTGTTTTAGTGTCCTCCAGCTTAATCCACTCTTCTAACCATACCATACAACAAGCATAGTAGTAATATTTTAAATCTGGAAGATTACATCCTCCTCTTTCCTTCACTTCAATTAGATTCTTCCATCTGATCCTTGGCTTCCTGCCCTTCCATATAAATCTGGAAATTTCTCTTCTCCAGATTTCAAAACAATCCTTTTTAAAAATAATTGGTAATGTTTGAAATAAGTAAATAAATTTTGGAAGAACATTCATCTTTATAATAGCGATTCTTCCTAAAAATGATGTTTGATATTTAGACCATTTAGTTAAATCTTTCTTTATTTCTGCCCATATTTTGCTGTAGTTGTTTTCAAAAAGATCCGCGTTTCTCTTAGTAATAATCAATCCTAAATATTTTATTTTTTTCTCAATCTTAATTTTTGATGTTTCTTCTATTTGTTCTTGTTCTTCCTTATTTACATTTTTTGTTATTATTGCCGATTTATTATAATTTATCTTGAAGCCTGATATTGATCCAAATTCTTTCATTATCTGTAACAGTCTATCGAAGAATCACTTCTCTGACATCATTTAAGGGAACTTCCTGTGTAATTTTAAATGTTATCAGTTGATATATATTCATCATATTCTTACTTATAGGAGCTAGAACTTAGGTCAACATTCTGGCAGTATTCCTTAGGTTAAAAAAAAAAAAGAACTAGGGAAGGCTTCTCTCAGTTCTTGCCAGTCAAATCAGTATCTATAATGCAGGGACTTACAATGTTTTGTTTTGTTTTTTTGCATTTTTCCAATATTTAATTTAATTTAATTTTTTATACAATGTTAAAAAGAAACACAACATAACAAATTCATTACTTCTCAGGAGTTCCCAGTTGTTTAACTTAAGAGGAGCATTACAATTGTATATCTAAATTTCCATTTACATGAATCATACAAAGAACCTGATGCTTTATAAGGGCGTTAATTAACGTAAAAAAAACTTATAAAGAGCTGTTAGACTGAATGGTATTTCTTATACATTCTTCCTAGACTAAATATGTGGAAGAGGGGAAAAGATAGGAGAAAGAAGATAGGGGAGAGTGCATGAGGTTTACAAAGGAATAAAAGTGATTATAAGACAACGTTTATTGTCTAATTTTTTTTTAACAAGACCATAAGTTTTTTTACTTTCTTCCATTTATCCCTAAATTTGTCCTCTGTTTGTTTTTTTTAACATCATTGTCAGTTTGTCCATTTGCATTAGGTCATAAAGTTTAGTTTCCCATTCATGTTCAAGGTTTCCCTTTACTACTTTCCAGTGTTTGACAAGTATTAGCCTTGCTGCAGTAATCATATATAGGATAACACCCATTTCTTCCTTGTTTATCTTTTCTTTCAGTTGGTTGTTATATTTAGTAAAAAGAGTTTAGGGTCCATGTTAAATTTAATTTGAAATGTGCCCTGAATTCTTGTGTGGATCCGTTCAGTTGCTATTGGACAATCCCACCTCATGTGGAGCAGATTTGAATTGTCCTTCCCACATTTCCAACATGTGCTTTCTATTTTGCTATTTGTTTTGGCCAATTTTTCTGGGGAGAGGTGCCATCTGTACAGCATCTTGTAATAATTGCCAATCAGCTGAGAACTTTTTGTGAATTTTAAATTTTTAAGCCACATTTCTTCCCAGGTTGCTAATTCAATGTTTTCTCCAAAATCCTGCATCCATTTGATCACTGAAGTTTTTATCGTTTCTTCTTTTAAGTCAATATCCAGTATTAGTTTGCAGAGTCTAAAAATCATGTTTTTCTCCTTTTTTCATGATCTTTTCTAACATATGCTTTTCTAGTTCTATTCCTATTGTTTTCTTATCAATTTTGAATCTTTCCTTTATTTGAAAGTACGCTAACCATTGCAATTTAAAACCTTCTTCATTTAGTTCTTTATTAGATTTAATTTTTATTTCTTTTGTGGATTTGACTAAAATGTCATCATATGTCAGCCATTTCCCTAACGTTGATTTGTCCTCTTTATGAAAAGCTTCCTGAGGGGAGATCCATCTAGGAATTTTGTTATAAATGAATCTTTTATATTTCCGCCATATTTTTATTAATGCCCTCCTTATTAAATGTTTATTAAACTCACTATCTGTTATTTCATTTTCATATTGGAGGAACTTATGCCAACCTTCCTTTAAATTGTAACCTTCTAATATTAATGAACATTTATTTTTTAATTCGAACCACTCTTTTAGCCAGGTAATAGTTGCTGCAGTATAATAGGCTTGTAAGTTGGGAAGTCCTAATCCATCTTTCCTTTGTTCATCTTCCAGAGTTTTTAATTTTATTCTTGGTTTTTTGCCACACCAAATGAAGTCACTAATATCTTTGTTCCATTTCTTAAAAATGGAATTGGATGTAATTATTGGGATATTTTGGAATAAGTACTTCATTTTTGGCAAAATATGTTGTTGTATTAGGGCTATTCTGTCCATTAATGATAATTGTATTGAATTCCATTTGTTTAAGTTTTCTCTAATTTTTTGCCATGTCGCTATATTGGCTAAAAGGTCCCGATTTTGATTTGTCAAAATTATGCCTAAATATTTGGGTTTTTTTATTATCCTAATTTCCGTTTCTTGTGTTAGTCTTGTTTCTTCTTTTTTTCATAGATTTTTTGCTATAATTCCACTTTTTAAGAGATTAATTTTTAGCCCTGCTAAATTGCATACCTCGTTGAGGGAAACCCATAACCTTTTTATGCTTTTAATTGAGTCACCTAAAATAAATGCTATGTCGTCTGCAAAAGCTTTGGTTTTGTAGTTGTAGTTCCCAATTTGTAGGCCTTTAATATTGTTATCTTTCCTAATTTTCCTCAAAATAACTTCCATCACCGTGATAAATAAAAGGGGGGAGAGGGGACAACCTTGGCGTGTTCCTTTGTTAATGGTCCATTGTTCTGATTTCTCCCCATTGATATTAAGTTGTGATTGATGTTGGTAAATTACATTAATCCAGTTTTGCATTTCCCCCCCAATATCACATTGCTTTCATAAAGAGCCAGTCAACGCTATCAAAAGCTTTTTCCAGGCATTTTTTACAATGCCTAATTTCTTTTCTCTTTTCATTTCGTAATACTCTAGGACAGGGGTAGGCAACCTAAGTCCCGGGGGCTGGATGTGGCCCTCTGAGGCCTTTGGACTGCCCCCAGGCCGGTCCTGCCGCCACCACCACCGCTCGCCATGATTATATTGATTATTGTTATTACTTGTTCTTGGGGTTTTCTTGGCAAAATCTCCACAGGGGGTTTGCCATGGCTTTTCTGGGGCTGAGAGAGTGTGCATGCATATTTTAAATTTTTTTAAATGTTTTATTTTTATTTATTTATTTATTTGTTTATTTTTGGTGCCAATTGTCTGAGGGACAGCAACCCGCCCCCCGGCTCAAAAAGGTTGCTTACCTCTGCTCTAGGATATCAATAATTGTTCTGATGTTATTTTTGATTTGTTGGCCGGGAAGAAAACCCGCCTGGTCTTCATGTACCCATGATGTTAGTTCTTTTTTTAATCTGTCTGCTAGGATTGTTGCATAGATCTTATAGTCTAGGTTTAACAGCGAAATAGGCCTGTAGTTTTCTATCTGTTTTATGTTCCTATCTTCTTTTGGTATTAATGTTATTGTTGCCTCTCCTCATGTTTTGGGGTAGAGGCCCTTGTCTATTTCTCTTATTGTATGCATCAATGGCTCAATTAGTTCATGGCTAAATATTTTGTAGAATTTCGCTGTTAAACCATCGGGTCCGGGGGCTTTGTTTTGTTTCATTTTTTGTATTGTGCTACTTATTTCTTCTCTAGTTATTGGTTTATTCAGTTCTTTTTTGCAGTCTTCTGCAAATTTTGGAATTTGTTCCTTTTTGATAAATTTTTGAATTTCCAATATTTTTTTGTATGATATATTCTCTGATTGAAATAACTTCTTGAAATAAGATGTCGCTATTTGTTTAATTTTGTCTTGTTGTGTGTATTCTTTTCCTTTATCTATCAATTTCATTATCATTCTCCTTTCCTTTTGTTTTCTCACTTTGTATGCAAGCCTTATACCTGTTTTGTTGGCATGTTCAAAATAATTTTGTTTTAAGAATTTCATTTTATTTGCTATCTGTTGTGTGATTTTTTTAATTGAAATGATTCATTAATTTTTGTAAATCTTGGCTTAGTGTTTTGTTTGATGGGTCTTTCTTAAGTTTTAGTTCTGTTTCTTTTAAATCTTCCATTAATTTATTATCTTTTAGTCGCTCAATCCTGTTTTTTCTAAAATCTTGTTGAATAAGGTGCCCCCTTATTACTGCCTTACTGGCATCCCAGATAATATGGGCTGGCAGATCGGCACTAGAATTTTATTTAAAATACAAGTTTATTTCTTTTTTTAGTCTTTGTATAAATTCCTCATCATTTAAAAGGTAATCTTTCAGTTTCCAATTAAAGCTCTTTGTGTTTGATTTCATTTCTAGCAGTATGGTGTTATGGTCTGAGAGTGTTCTAGGACTAATTTCTATTTTTGTAATATCTCTACTAAATTCCTTTGTGGCACAAATCATGTCAATTCTAGACCAGGATCTAAATCTATCAGAGAAAAACGTATAATCTTTGTTGTTGTCATGACACCATCTCCATAGGTCTACAAGATTGAGGTTCTCTAATAGTTGAAAAGCTGATGATGGTAGTTTGCCTTGAGTAGGCTTTTTGGGGGTTGACCTATCTATGGGTGGGTCCCAGATCCCATTCCAATCTCCTGCTACCATTATTTTCTCATAGCCTAAGCTTATAATTTCCTGATAGAGCTTTTTAAAGAACTTTCCTTTATTTTCTTGGGGTGCATAAAGATTGATTAATAACATATTTTCTCCTTGATATAATAATTCAATTGCTAAGTATCTACCTTCTGGATCTTTCAAAATTTCTTTTGCTTGCCCTTTTATTATAATGTAGATTGCTACACCCTTCTTTTTTTATCTTTGTTACACGCTTCAAAAAGTTCTCCTAGATTTTTATTCTCTAACACATGTTTATCTTTGTCTTTGATATGTGTTTCTTGAATGCAGACCAAGTCTGCTTTCTCTTTGTTCAAATAATGGACTATTTTTCTTCTCTTAAATTTTGAGTTTAGACCATTTATATTCCATGAGATTAATTTCATTTTGACTTAATATTTGGATTTTCTGGGGGGGGGGGGTTTGTTTTTCTTTTCCCTTTCCTCTTCCCTGTTTGTGTTGGTTTTTTTACATAATTCTTGTCTACTTGATTATCTTCTTAGGGGGTTCTTGCTCTTGCTTCTGAGTCTTGTTCTGAGTCTAATTCTCCTTCATGAGAAGATGATTGATCATTTGAATCGTCTGGGTCCTCAGACTTTTGCTCCTGATTGGTTTTCATAGGCTCTTTCCCTGATCTAGTTTCCATTCTTGACTTTGTATGTTTTTTTTATTATTTTGTCCTTTTACTTAGTTCCTTTGTAATCTCTGAAGTTTGATTCTCTTTATTTTTGGATAGGAAAGATTTCATTTTTTCTTCTGAATTAATTACTACTCTTTCTTTCCTCCATGTGAAGGACAAGCCCTCCGTTTTTTCCCATTTATATTTAATATCATTTTGTCTTAGGAATGGTGTTATTGCGGTGTAATCTTTTCTTTTCCTTAATGTTTGTATAGGGATTACTTTGAAAATTTTTGCTTCTTTTCCCTTCACTACAAACTTCTTATTTTGGTTCACTTCTAGAATGACATCTCTCACCCTTTCCCTTACAAAATTTATCATTATATCTCTTGGTAACTTGTGTTTCCTTGCTATCCATCAGTCTATTCCAGGGGTAGGCAACCTTTTTGAGCCGGGGGCCGGGTTGCTGTCCCTTGGACAATTGGGGGTCTGAAGCACAAAAAAATAAAAAATAAATAAAAATATGCATGCACACTCTCTCAGCCCCAGAAAAGTCATGGCAAAACCCCTGTAGAGATTTTGCCAAGAAAACCCCAAGAACAAGTAATAACAACAATAATCAGTATCATCATGGCAGGGGGCAGCGGTGGGGGGGGTGGCAGCAGCGGCAGGACCGGCCTGGGGCAGGTCCAAAGGCCTCGGGGGGCCACATCCAGCCCCCGGGCCTTAGGTTGCTTACCCCTGGTCTATTCGGTACATATTATCAATTTCCAGGTTCAGTTGCTCTCCTGACCAGTCTAGAAATTGAGCTAAAGCCAGGATTATTTTTGTAACTAGGTTTTCATTTAGTTGTTCTTCCAATCCCCTTAATTTTAATGCTCTCCTATGGATGCACATTTCCAATTTTGTAATATGTTGTTCATCTAGTATTTGTTTAGATTCTATATTCCCTGACCTTTTATCTAGTTCTTCTGTTAATTCTTGGATTTCTGTTACTCTCTTATTCAGTATTTTAACCTCTCCTGTAATTTTTGTAAGAGTTTCCTTAAATAGAGTTAGTTCTTTTTGAAGATCAGCCTTCAGTTCCTGTTTCATGTTTTTAATCTCCTCCCTGATATTTGTTGTTATCTCAGCTTTTAGGTCACTTCCTATCTTTTTTAGTTCTTCCAGAAGGGAGAAGTTTCCTTCTTCCTTTGTTCTCTGCTAGTGGTAGCGACGTTTGAGGGGTTAGGAGAGTTTCCTAATTGGTTTAATAGTTTGTTGTTGTCTTCCATTTTTTGTTATTATTACTTTATTTATTATTTATTATTGTTATTCTCCCTCTAATATATTAAATTTCTACTAAGGTAGCCAGGTTAAATCCCTTATGGTAAGGCTTTAATGGGTAAGTCATTTAAATCAAGCTGGAGGAAATGGTCAAAATTCAGATTGAACTAAAAGGTGGTAGTTAGTTCCCACAAGTTAGGCTTTCCTCTTTACAGAGACTTGTTATTATTGTTGTTTGTTGTTGTTGTTATTATTATTATTTAATATTATATGAAGAAAGGAAAATAAGAGAACCTTTGCTTTGTTAGTTTCCTCCTTCTCCCCTTTGGAACTGCAAATGCTTGGGACATTGTTAGAAATTGGCTTGAGACCTCCACCTCCTCCTAACTGCCGGCAAGGAGAGTGAGTTGCTGGGGCGGTTTTGAGGCCGCCGGTACACTCGCTCTGGCTTCCTCCTCCTCCTCCTCCTGGCTGCCGGTGAGGAAAGTGAGTTGCTGGAGCAGTTTTGAGGCCACCGGTGCACTCGCTCTGGCTTCCTCCTCTTCCTCCTCCTGGCTGCCAGTGAGGAAAGTGAGTTCCTGGGGCGGTTTTGAGGCTGCCGGTGCACTCGCTCAGGCTTCCTCCTCCTCCTCCTGGCTGCCGGTGAGGAAAGTGAGTTCCTGGGGCGGTTTTGAGGCTGCAGGTGCACTCGCTCTGGCTTTCTCCTCCTCCTCCTCCTCCTCCTGGCTGCCGGTGAGGAAAGTGAGTTCCTGGGGCGGTTTTGAGGCTGCAGGTGCACTCGCTCAGGCTTCCTCCTCCTCCTCCTGGCTGCCGGTGAGGAAAGTGAGTTCCTGAGGCGGTTTTGAGGCTGCAGGTGCACTCGCTCTGGCTTCCTCCTCCTCCTCCTCCTGGCTGCCGGTGAGGAAAGTAAGTTCCTGGGGCGGTTTTGAGGCCGCCGGTGCACTAGCTCTGGCTTCCTCCTCCTCCTCCTCCTCCTCCTCCTCCTCCTGGCTGCCAGTAAGGAAAGTGAGTTCCTGGGGCGGTTTTGAGGCTGCAGGTGCACTCGCTCAGGCTTCCTCCTCCTCCTCCTGGCTGCCGGTGAGGAAAGTGAGTTCCTGGGGCAGTTTTGAGGCTGCAGGTGCACTCGCTCTGGCTTCCTCCTCCTCCTCCTCCTGGCTGCCGGTGAGGAAAGTGAGTTCCTGGGGCGGTTTTGAGGCCACCGGTGCACTAGCTCTGGCTTCCTCCTCCTCCTCCTCCTCCTGGCTGCCAGTGAGGAAAGTGAGTTGCTGGGGCAGTTTTGAGGCCGCCAGTGCACTCACTCTGGCTTCCTCCTGTTAGTGTGTGGATGATGGGTGTTGTAGTGATGTTCTTTGACACCCAGCAGAATCTGCAGGACAAGTTGGCTGCTGTGATCTACAGCCACTTTGTATCTCTTACCATCAACTGGCTCAGCTTCTCTTTTTCAGGATCCTGTCTTCCTCAGTCAAGAAGACACATTGTAAAGTCCAAAAGCAAAGTTTTATTAATGCATATAAAAGAAAAATAAGATAACTAAGTAAAATCTATTGTGATGAACTTGTTCAGTTCAGCCATGAAAGATTACATCTTTAACAATCCCAAAAGCTTAGGATCTCAACTTGTTGCAGTTGAAAGTTAAAAAGAAGTTACAGATCCATGTTTCCAGATCCAGGAGTTACATTATAAACACAGTATAAACATACTCAAAAACTACAAGCTAACACTTAGTTCCATGGTTAAAACCACTGCTGCCAGGCAGGCACGCATGCACTCACATCTTGAATTATAAACATCCTTAAACAAAGGATTTTCTAGGCCCTTCCCATACTCCACCTTCTGGGTGTTAACCTTATGTTGATTGGATAATGTTTGTATGATGTATATTAACCCAGCCTCTTGCTGTCCATCATCCCCCATGTGACTCCTTTCCCATGACTTAATGATGTTGCTGGATTGTTTACGTTTTTGATATCTCTTCCTTCCCATAACAAAATCTGTGTCTATGAGTTGTATCTTTGGGAAAGTACATGTTTATGTCTATGTAGCCATCTGGTGTTAGATTCACTTTGTTTCTCTAGATGTTGTTCTCATGAGGAAAATTCCACACACACACATCTCTACATTTCACCTTTGACTGTATAACCCATCCATATTCTAACAATCCCCTCCTGAAATGTGTGAGACCATTATTTTTGTTGTTGTTGTTGTATAACTATCTTAGCACAATTGTTAGTCCTGTACACTTAATGTGACATCTCAATCTGTTGTAACAATTGTTAATATTGTTCTATCTCTAGAACCTTTGTTAATATATCTGTAGTGTTGTTTTTTTATTTTATATAAAAATTTCATTTTAAACTAGCTCCCTAGCATTTTGTTATCTAACTCTAATGTAGATAACAAATTTCATTTTAAACTAGCTCCCTAGCATTTTGTTATCTAACTCTAATGTATTTTGATCTGTATTTTAAACTTTCTGTTTTTGTCATGACAATGCATGACTGTGAATCTCTATATATCACAACTGACAATCCACAATGTAAATTCTATAACAACTGTTCAATCTACTCTATCTCATTTAATGTTATATATTTTGTTCTATCAGCGCTTAAAGCTATATATCCATATTTCTTATTTTTCAAACTGCTGAGCTTTTCTCTATATTTAATTAACAATCTTTAAACTGACTATCTATCATGCAACTTTGAAGCAAATAAACTATCTATAAAACATTCTAACCCCAATGTGGTTGTTCTAAATCACAAGCCCCTTTTTCCTTTAAAATTTTTTTTACCAAATGTTTCATTGCTGTCTAATCTTTTACCTTAAAACAATTTTATTTTATTAAAACTCTTATTGCAAACACAATATCTAGTCCAGGGACCGGCAACCTATGGCCTGGGGGCCGGTTAAGGCCCCGGGCCCCAGACTTACCGGCCCCGTCCAAAGGCTGCCGCCATCGCTGCCGCCGCGCGCCACCCCTGCCGCTGCACGCCACTGCCGGGGAGCGTTTTCGGGCGCACTTGTCGCGGCTGCCATTTTGGAAGCCAAAATGGCGGTTGCGACACGTTTGCGCATGCGCAATACTTTTGCGCATGCGCAAACGCATCTCGACTGCCATTTTGGCTTCCAAATGGCGCCCGCGCATGCGGCATGGCAGCTGCGGCGGTGCGCGCTACGATGGGGGCCGCGGTAGTGGCCGCGCCGGCAGTGTGCGCGGGGGGTCGCGCTCCGCCATTCCCCCCCCCTTGGCCCAGCCGAGCGGCAACCTTTTTGAGACCGGCCCAGGTCTCAAAAAGGTTGCCTGTCCCTGATCTAGTCTATTAATGTTAACTATAAACGTCAAACTCTTCACAAAGTTTTTCTATATATCTGGATATTCTAAACCCCTTTTTATTTTATTCCAAACAAAACCTATTGACTTTAAACCTGTCACTATCTTTGCACTTTATAAACCACACTTTTTTAAAAAAAATTGTTGACTCAATAAACATTTTTAAGCAGTCCAGCAACTTTAAAATAAGATCTCAAAAAAAAATCAAACCCTTTGATAACAAATCTATCTAGACAATTTCTCCTTTTTGTGTAAACACACATATCAGCATTTAAATAAGCAATCTGAAAAACAAAATGTTGCACCTATTAGCCCCTCCTTGCTGTTAAAGTCTATACCAATCACAAGCTCTCAGCCTTGGACTAAATGCTTTTATCAATGTGTTGTTTTTTTAAAACCTTTGTTGAGCAAATCCCTTTTGTTATTACCCAAGCTTTGTAACTCTGGGCCTTTGCAGACTGCCAGAAATAGTGCAAATTGAGTCCACTTTAACTGCCCTGGCTCAGTGCTAGAGAATCATGGGAACTGTAGTTTTTTTCTGAGACACTGAGCCTTCTCTGTCAGAGAGCTCTGGTGCCACAATAAACTACAGTTCCCATGATTCCCTAGCACTGAGTCAGGGCAGTTAAAGTGGATTCAATTTGCACTATTTCTGGCAGACTGCAAAGGCCTTCTGTTTGCCATCAGGCATTTTCTTCTTCTTTTTTGGTATATCTATTTGTACCCGATCACTTTGTGATTTTTAGGTCTATCAACCACTGTAAACATCTCTTTGTTAATTAAACGCTGGAATTTTTTGCTGCACTGTAGTATATCATTCTCACTTTCCTCAACAGGAAAAAACATTTTAAAATCTTTGAAACTCCCTGGCTCACCAGCCACTGCTGTATAAACTCGTTTTCTCTATAATAAATTTGTTTGTTGTTTTTCACTCTCTATGAATTTTTCTTGATGTAAAATGTATTGTTCTCTCTCTCATCTTTTGTGTCTGAACTTGTGTGTCCTTTGTTTTCTGTCATTTCTACTTGTTGTTGGTCTTGTCTGCATTGGTTGATCTGAAGTGTTTCCCTCACTTCCAGAGGATTAATGTTTGTAGTTTGTCTGCTCCTCCGTTTATGGCACTTGTGTTTAAACTGTCTCATTCTCAGTAAAACTTTTTTGTTTGAATGTATCCTTCCTTACCTGAATGTTTTCAAGATTGTTATTCTTGGACATTAAAACTTTCCCCACCACCAAGGTGAAATCTTTAACTGTTTTTTGAATATCCCACAAATCAGTCTGTAGCACTTTAGTTCATTTTTTCTTTTAAAACAAGTTGGCACAACTTGCATATTGTCCAAAAACTGTCAGATACTTTTGCTTTAGTGGTTTCCCACATAACATGTGAAATGGTGTTGGATTTCTTCTTTCTCAGCCAGTTTCTTAAACTGTGAGACAAGAATTCTCTCTCTCTCTCTCTCTCTCTCTCTCTCTCTCTCTTTTGGTCTGTGATCAAAGACCCTACTTTGTAATCATTTTTTTTTCATGTTTACCCATTTTTTAAAAACTTTCAATTGTATCACCTTTTTGTTTCAAAACTTTGACATATGAAAACTCTGGAAAATCTATCCACAATCACTAAGAAATATTTGTTATCACCTAGTAACACACATTTGTCCCTTTTGCTTATGAGCATGGACCAACCTCAACAGGTCATTTTAGCAATTCTCTTGTTTTGGTTTTGTCACAGGAAAAGCCTTGACTTTTTCCTCTGTGGCTAACCAAATACCTCTCAAATCATTTGTATAATGAGACATTTTCAAATTTAGGACCTATACCCCCCCAGCTTAAGCAAGCTATCAAATCCTATGTTCCCTAGGATTCTATTATTTATGTGCATAACCGGAATGCAATTATTCATTTTTTTTATAACTGTACATTTAGCATTTTTTTCACTTTGTATAAAATACATATTCTCCCTTTTTATAGCTTTTGTACACACTTCCCCATCTGGGGTGATTTTACATTTATCTCCCATAAAACTCAGTGTATATCCCCTAACACACTAACTAAACAGTTTTGTAAATCAGGTACACATAAAACATTTTCAAAGTAGTCTCACCAAAACTTGGCATGTAGACATTTCCAATTTTTTTGACATCTCTTACCCCTCCATCAGCTAGATAAACATCTTTGAGATTGGAGGATTTCTTACTTTTCAGCAAATCTGCATTATTTATCATATGGCTGGTTGTTCCAGAATATAGAATCTATTTTGTCATCAGGTTTTTACCACCTGTTTGAGTCACACTGTCACAGCTCTGTGTCACAGCTGCAGTTCCTTTGTTTTCCCCCAAAGTCTCTGGGTTGTTGATTGTTGCAAACCTCCTTGCATTTCCGTTTTCAAATCTCCTGCTCTTCTGCAGTAAAAGCATTGTTGTTTTTGTTGTTTTTCCATGCATCAGCTGCCTTTCCAGACACATTTGCCTTGAAACCTCAGGTGCTGTCCTAGGCACCACAAGCCGACATTTCTGGCTTTTCCTCAAGCAAACCACTTGGCTCATCACGTTCCAGCCTCTGGAACTTTTTGGCACCTAGCAAAACTGCTGCAGCCACCCACAGCATTGGACCACTGTGTAAAAATTCACCTTCACCAGGGATTTTTGTATTTTTTCCCCAAGAACTGTAAAGTCCTTTGACCACAGCATTTATGATAAAGCTTTGCAGAATTGATGAATTCCCTTCAGTTTCCCAAAAACCTTTGTCTGAAGAACATCCTCTCCCAGAATTCAACTGTGACTCAGAGAGGGTTAAAAGAATGATTTCTTTTTTGGCTTTGGCATCTGCCTCCAGCAATTCCTGCTACATTAAAACTCCATATTGCAACATGCACCTGTGACTCAAGTCCCTGAGCCTTGGTAACCCAGCTGCATCCATTTTAAACAAAATTGCCCTGAACAGAGTCTGTTTGCAGCCTGGAAGAATCCACTGTATTTTTTTCCCCAGCATCCCCAGCCTTCCCAGGCTGTAGTCCCCTGCTTTCCACTGTTTGTAGAGTGGAGATTTCTCAGACAACCGTCTTTGAAGAGTTCTGCACTCTGCCTTCAGGCAAAACAGCTTAGCAGTAAACATAACTGTTACATCTGAAGAAAATTTGAAGCCACCTCTGCTTTTCCCAGCAAAGGTTGAAACATGGTTCTCTTGTCCTGGCACAGCTGAAGTCGTGGATAGGCAGTCTTGCCACATGGCCACCTTGCAGATTTGCCATCTGGAATCATGGACTCCTATCCCTCTGGACACTTGGCCTCTTTGTCTTCTGGCAGACTAGCCACATCTGGCAGACCAGCCCTAACTGGTAGACAAGCCTCTTCAGGCAGACTAGCCTTATCTGGGCCCGTAACCTTTGTCAGTGTGTGGATGCTGGATGTTGCAGTGATGCTCTTTGACACCCAGCAGAATCTGCAGGACAAGCTGGCTGCTGTGATCCACAGCCACTTAGTATCTCTTACCATCAACTGGCTCAGCTTCTCTTCTTCAGGATCCTGTCTTCCTCAATCAAGAAGACACATTGTAAAGTCCAAAAGCATAGTTTTATTAATGCATACAAAGATAACTAAGTAAAATCCATTGTGATGAACTTGTCCAGTTCAGCCATGAAAGATTACATCTTTAACAATCCCAACTTGTTGCAGTTGAAAGTTAAAAAGAAGTTACAGATCCAAGTTTCCAGATCCAGGAGCTACATTATAAACACAGTATAAACATACTCAAAAACTACAAGCTAAGACATAGCTCCATGATTAAAACCACTGCTGCCAGGCAGACAAGCACGCACTCACATCTTGAATTATAAACATCCTTAAACAAAGGATTTTCTAGGCCCTTCCCATACTCCACCTTCTGGGTGTTAACCTTATGTTGATTGGATAATGTTTGTATGATGTATATTAACCCAGCCTCTTGCTGTCCATCATCCCCCATGTAACTCCTTTCCCATGACCTAATGATGTTGCTGGATTGTTTACCTTTTTAATATCTCTTGCTTCTCATAACAAAATCTGTGTCTATGAGTTATATCTTTAAAAAAAAATACATGTTTATGTCTATGTAGCCATCTGGTGTTAGATTCACTTTGTTTCTCTAGATGTTGTTCCCATGAGGAAAATTCCACACACACATCTCTACATTTCACCTTTGACTGTATAACCCATCCATATTCTAACACCTCCTCCTCCTCCTCCTGGCTGCCGATGAGGAAAGTGAGTTGCTGGGGCGGTTTTGAGGCCGTCAGTGCACTTGCTCGGGCTTCCTCCTCCTTCTCCTCCTGGCTGCCGGTCAGGGACTTATAATGGTTGAGGTCTTCAGTTTCATTCCCTGTTCCCAAAGTAATAGTTTAGAGATTTATACTTCACTGAATGGCTACAGCCATTCTAATCAACACATTTCTTTCATTTAGGGGGGATGCAAATGGGTGGCCGTGGGCCGCCCTGGGAAGTGGCGGATTGGGGTCAAGGCTGCCCCACGCCTCGGCCCCGATCCTCCCTTTTGCCACCTGGGAAAGGAGCCCTAAAATAGCGCTCCTTCCACAAACCGCGAAAGGGGCGCCTGAAGAGCCACCATGCGGCTCTTCTGCTCCTCTTCCAGCTCAGCGTGTCCGGACGTTGAGCCGGAAGGATGTTATCGGCGTGCCCATCGTGTGGAAGGGTGGGCGCTCCAAGGACGTCCTCAGGAAGGGGATGGGGCGCCCAGCGTCCGGCTGCCCCTCCCCTTCCTTGGCTTGAAGACAGCACAAAGCGCTGTCTGCAAAGCCCCTTAGTTTTGAGATATAGAGTTTGCAGATGTTCTTTTCATGACCTAACTTCCCACCTTTCATCATACAAAAAATGGGACAATAAATGGGGCTTTGTGGTCAAGGCTTAATGCTTTAACATTAGAGATCTTTCCAACACAATATTTTTGTAATGTTAACTATAAAGCTGCATTAAAATTAATATTTCATGCTCTGAATATAAATTTTACTTGCATGTGCAAACAAATAAAAAGTGTTAATCAGTTAAAAAAGGATATAGTCATCTTCTCAACAAATTTATCATGTGGATCTTCTGTTTTAGGAAACTTCTTAATATCATTTTCCAAACGCTGTATCTGCTTTTCCATAGAATCAAGGCTGCTCTTAAGATTCTGAGCTGAAACTGAGGGGAGGAGGGAAATGTTAACTAAGAAACCAAAGGAAGAAACAATAGAAATAATAGTCATAATTGCAGTTTGGATCACTCCATTAAGATGTACTCCCATTTTTCTGAATTACTGCTCATAAAAGGTCTATCTACTCTTCAAGAAGAAAGTGAGAACTTAAAACATAATATATGAAATAATCTTGCTTAAAGTGGGGGATGTCACAATTTTATTCTGACATTAGCTGAAATTCAAATTTATTGAATATGCTAATATTTCATTCCCTTAAATCAAATTTATGGCTTAAGCATAAACTAAGATTGAAAAAGATTCTATCTTACTAATGCATATAGTTAGTCATATAAATAATTTAAAGACAGGCTGTGAAGGAAGATCAGATTTTCCTTGCTTTGCTGCAGTATCTACAACTGTATGAGCTTATCCATAGGGATTTCTTTCCCGCCACACTTTCAACACTTACTTTGTTCACATTACAAACAAGGATTATCAAGTCACCTGTCAAGTTATTGTGACCCCATGAATTTAATAGGGGTTTCTTAGGCAAGGAATACTCAGCTCATTCCTTTGGAATATAGCCTACAATACCTGGTATTCATTGGTGGTCTCCCGTCTAAGTACTAACTAGGGCTGGCCCTGATTATCTTCCAAAACCAGATGGGATCTGGTGCCTTTAAGGTTATAAGGCAGGCTTATAATCAAAATTACTGGTGCCTAAAATGCATATCAGGACCAAGATGGTTTGAGTGTGCAAAGATAACTCTGGAGATCAGGGTTCAAGTCCTTGCTTGGTGATGGAATCCCAGTGGATGAACTTGGACAAGTGACACACTCTCAGCCCCAGAGGAAGGCAAAGGCAACCCCCCTCTGAACAACTTCTGCCAAGAAAAGTCCATTATGGGTTCAGCTAAGGTCACCATAATAAAATAATAAACTTTATTTCTATCCCGCCCTTCTGTCAAACAATCGGGGTGGTTTACAACAATTAAAATTCCATACAATATATTAAAATACAATCCAAAAAATCCCAAAACCCACCCACCCTTAAAAATGTATTGAATCAAAACTGCATAATTAAAACATCATAAATAATTCAACTCACTACAACAAAACAAAGAGAGACAGAGCAGCGACTTCAGCCAAGGATAGGCGATAAGGGGATAAAAAGACTCCTGAGGCCAGGAATTCTAGTCAGGAAAGGCTTGTCGGAAGAGAGCTGTCTTAACAGCCTTTTTAAAGCTGCTTAAGGTTGTGATCTGATGGATCTCGTCCGGAAGGTCGTTCCATAGTCTGAGAGCAGTTGCCAAGAAGACCCTCTGGGAGGTTGCAGACAGCCTTGTTCTTATTGGCTGCAGCAGGTTCCTCCCGGAGGACCGGAGTGCGCGGGGTGGATTGTATGGGAGGAGGTGGTCCCGGAGATAGATTGGACCCAAGCCATTTAGGGCTTTAAAGGTAATAACCATCACCTTATACTGGGCCCAGAAACTAATAGGCAGCCAGTGGAGAGATCTTAATACTGGTGTTATATGATCTCTCCTAGATGTACCCGATACTAGTCTGGCTGCCATGTTTTGTATTAATTGAAGTTTCCGGACCAAAGCACGAGTGTAGCCCCATGTAGAGCGCACTGCAGAAGTCAAGACAGGAGGTTACCAGCACATGCACCACCATCTCAAGGTCCCTTACTTCCAGGAAAGGGCACAGCTGGCATATCAGCCAAAGCTGATAACAGACACTCCTGACGATCACATTTACCTGATTGGTCATCTAAAGCAGCGGATCTAAGAGAACCCCCAGACTGCAAACACAGTCCTTCATATTGAGTGTGACCCCATTCAGGACTGGAGGTTGTATCCCTATTCCCGGTTTCGGGGCCGCTACAGTGAGTACCTCCATTTTGTCTGGATTCAATCTCAATCTGTTTTTCCTCATCCAGTCCATTACTGCCCTAAGACAGTCACTGAGAGGAGAGCCGAGGCCGACAACCGAGACATGAAGAAATAGATCTGGGTGTCATCAGAGTACTGATAACACCCCGCCCCATGTCTCCGGATGATCTCTCTCAGCGGCCTCATATATATGTTAAACAGCATTGGGGACAGAATGGCGCCTTAGGGACGCCACAAGTGAGCTCCTTTTTTGTGGAGCAACTGTCCCGAAGCATCTGCCCAAGAGGAAGGAACGGATGCACTGCAACGCAGTGCCTCCAATTCCTATCCCAGTCAGGCGATCCAAGAGGATGCTGTGGTCTATTGTATTGAAAGCAGCTGAGAGGTCTAAAAGCACCTACAGGGTTACACTACCCGTCGATTGTCAGACTGAGGTCAGCGGCCAAGGCAACCATGGCAGTCTCAACTCCAAATCCCGTCCTAAAGCCAGTTTGAAATGGATCTAGATAATCTGTTTCATCCAAAACAGCTTGGAGTTGAAGAGCAAGTGACCTCTCGATTACCTTGCTCAAGAATGGTAACAAGGAGACTGGCCTATAGTTAGTTGTTCATATCCAGGGAAGGTGTTTTCAGAAGCAGCCTAACTGCCACTTCCTTCAAACAAGATAGAATATGACCTTCCCTGAGGGATGCATTGATGACACCTGTAAGGAACATCTTCAAATTATCCCCCCCTGGATGGCCAGCTATGATGGGCAAGGATCAAGAGGTCGTTTTCCTCACACTACCAAGGAGTTTGTCCACGTCATCGGTACTCACAGATTGGAACTGATCCAGAATAACTTCATTAATGAAACTGCTGGACACCTCCTCAATTGATTCTGTCAAAACACTGCTGTTTAAGTTGGCTCTTATCTGAGAGATTTTATCTGCAAAAAAGTTGTTAAATGCATCTCAGCAGGCTGCTGTCAGGTTAAGTAACGGGTTCTGCGCAGGTGAGACCTGTGTCAGTTCCCTCACCACCCTAAACAGCGAGACTCTGCAGATGCAATATGTGCAGAGGAGAAAGATTTAACACAGTACTGCAGAGAGGATCAGCTAGAACTTAACTATCCAAAAAACTACAATCATGGTATTTGCCAAAAGGCCCAAGAATCGAAACTGGATTATAGATGGCCACAAGATCGAGTAAGTCTCCCACTTCAAATATCTGGGGATAATCTTTCACACTAGTGGTAGCAGGAAAGTGTATGGGGGACTATGCTGCTGGTAATGTACATAGGAGCTCATCCTACAATTTCTTGACAAGAGGAGGCCATTATATACCAGTGGCACTCAAACTTTTCGAAGCCAAATTGTGTGCACAACTGCTTTATGGATCCCAACTGGGAGCCCTCACCAACTCTGCACCATTAGACATTGTACAATCCAAATTTCTAAGATCACCATTTCAAGCTCCAAAATGTATTTCTAATGCAACACTGAGACTGGAGTCAGGCTTTATGACAATGGAAGCCAGAATGTGGTTGACCGTACTCAACTACTGACTCAGACTATCCTTTGTTCCAACCTGTCTTGCTCCATTTACCCTGACTGATGAATTCCAATCTACATGGCAATGACAAAAATCTCTTTGCTGGGCTTCTTCCAGACCTCAAGCTCAGCATGGGATATGAAAAGGCTAAAGCAACCATCAACAACAGGTGATAGATATAAACAGCTAGACCCAGTTAGCACTCCAACTTTTATTGTTAGTGACTCCAACAGATACTTGGCATCATCTATGGCATACCTAGTAAAACTTGAAGTACCTAAACACCTTTACTTTGGCATGCCATGCCCTTCTCTTAGCTGTCTTTGAAGGTTGATACAAGATCCCCTTTTCAGACAGATTATGCCCCTGTGATTCTGGCCAAACAGAGACAACAAAGCGTGTATTACCCCAGTGCTCATACTACAGGGACATCCGCCTTAGCCTTATTTCACCATTATTGTAGAAACGTCAAGGACACACTAGTAAATTTTAGACTTCTTTGTTGATTTCTGATACCAACGCTGATACAATGTTGCCAGATTCTGTGCATCTGCAGTTAAAATCCATCAGACAATGACCGCTGCAGTACACTAGTACCAATCTTGCATTGACACACTGGATTTTAAAAGGATATTTTAAGTATTGTTTTTAATCTGTGTTTTTACTTCATTTTTACCTTGTTTTTACCTTCTTTCATCTTTTATTCTGTATTCCCTTTTTACCCATGTTGGTCTATGATCGTAATAAAGATGAACTGAATTGAACTGTAGTAACTTTACTAGTAATGAGTGAAATATTATCCTGAAAATGGCGGAGCACCGGAGGACCCAGGAGTGGAGGCAGCGAGGTGAGAGCGGCCCCTCCCTCCCTCCCTCCCTTTCCCAGAGTGAGCCTGCTGGGGATATCCAGGCCCCGAGAGGCCAAGCCAGCCCAGCGACGCAGAGGCAAGCGAGGAAGCAGTCCCACCCACCCCCCTCGCAAGTATAAAGGGCAGCCAGGCCCCTGTGAAGACGCGGAGCACCGGAGGACCCAGGAGAGGAGGCAGCGAGGTGAGAGCGGGCCCCCCTCCCTCCCTTTCCCAGAGTGAGCCTGCTGGGGATATCCAGGCCCCGAGAGGCCAAGCCAGCCCAGCGACGCAGAGGCAAGCGAGGAAGCAGTCCCACCCACCCCCCTCGCAAGTATAAAGGGCAGCCAGGGCCCCTGTGAAGACACGGAGCACCGGAGGACCCAGGAGAGGAGGCAGCGAGGTGAGAGCGGCCCCTCCCTCCCTCCCTTTCCCAGAGTGAGCCTGCTGGGGATATCCAGGCCCCGAGAGGCCAAGCCAGCCCAGCGACGCAGAGGCAAGCGGCAGCCAGGGTCCCTGGGAGAAGGCAGAGTGTGTGAAAGAAACACAGAATATATCATGAGTAAAAGAAAGAACTGCAGTGGTAGTAGCCCAGGTTCCCCTTCCTCTTCTATGCTGAAAGCAGCAAAACAACCCAAAATGGAGGATTTCTTTAAAAAGATACACAGGAGAACAGTTAACACTATGAAATCTTTTGCCACCACTCCTCCACCAACGTCGAATTTGACAGATCTGATTGATTGGAACTCTCAAATTGAGCTTGAAAAGCATCAGATGTCAAATCCGTCTTCACCATTCCACACTTTTAGGGATGCCCTAAGAGGAAACCGAACTGAAGATACTGATGATTCCCACCTAGGAGTTCCGATCCAGCTAGCTAGTTCCCCTGACCCCAAACACAATAAGTTCTATAGTGAAATACGGAAAAAGAACTTTAAAAAACTTCCTTGGGAAAATTCAACAGAATTTATGGCGAGGCAATGTCTATTAACTGCCCAAACAGTTATTGCTTTATTTGATCAATTATCTGATATTAAGCTTAATCTAGATTTGTTAAAAAAAGATCTTGAATCTTTAATTCTCAAACAACCTACCACCTCTATCAATCAAAGGGCAGTGCACGCATGCAACGAAAAGACTTCAATCATAGGCCCAGATAAGAGGCAATACAATAGCAGTAATGTGAACTTAAAAAACGGGCATTATTCCAAAGCTAACAACCCTAACAGGCTTAAATCTATTGATAACACACGAAGAGTTAATTTAAGCACTGAACTTAATAATAAAACAGGGGGAAAACCTATTATTAAACAGTCTTGTATTCTAGAAACACGGAAGATCTCATTAGCGATTTATTCAAACAGGTTTAACTTAGGTCGCTGGAACTCCTTGAGAGTAGTAAAGCTCTCCTTAGAACAATTGCTTCATTGCCATCAAAAATGGCTAGACTTAGTTGCCATAGAGTGGCTCCCTACAGTTCAAAATCACAAACATCTTGTACTATCATTCAAAGAATCCACCATTCCAGATATGTTATTGAGGATAAGACCATATTTGGCTTCTTTCCAAATTTTTCCATCTAGAGTGTTTCAGGTGGATTCAATGAAACCGTTATTCAGTCCTTCTATAACTTCAAATAGTACACCTGTTGAAGATTCAATTCAACCTACTAAACACCCTTCTCCGTGTAAAACCTCTCAAACTCCATCCTCTAATAGATAACAAGAATGACTTTGATGATGATGAGATCATCACAGCCTTTAGTGTGCGACCCAAGAATGAACAAACGGATATCTTGCATAGGTTAGAAAATCTTAAGAAAACCTTAAAGACCACGATGGTGACAGCAGAACCCCTCATTGATCTCTTATCATCATCAATAGTTTCTAATAGTAATTGTAATAAGAATATCTTGATTGATGATAAATACTTCCCAACAACCTGTTGTCCTGGACCGAATGGAATAAATGACTCTCAGGGTGCACAAACAAAAGAAAAGTCCAAATCCTCTATTTTGCTTTCTGGCAAGAGAAGATTGAACTACGAGAAGATTGAAAAGTTACCCCTAGGTACTTAAAGGAGTTAACTTGCTCGATGATATGACCATTAAGGGTCCACTTGGATCGCCTCTTATTTTTTGAGAAAACCATAATTTTAGTTTTACAATAATTAATTGTTAGAGTGTTTATATTACAATAATTTCCAAAGGCTCTTAGGATTTGTTTCAGGCCTATTTTTGAGAAAGAAAGAAGAACTGCGTCATCTGCATATAATAGTAGGGGTATGCTAACTGAAGCCAATTTGGGAGAGTGGTGTGCTTCTAGGGAAATAAAGTCTGAAAGATCATTAAGATAAAGGTTAAATAATAGAGGTGCCAGGATCTTCTCTTCTCTTGCCAGTCGGCAAATAATCTTCAATCTTCTCTTGCCAGTCGGCAAATAATAATGTGAAGGCTCTGATTCGTTTTTTTCTTTACTAAAGGTGGGCAATTTTTTCCAGCTCCCCTAAAGGTGTTTCAGGTTAAGATCATACCACATCTGTTATATGGAATTCCTATCTGGATCCAAGGTTTTTCGCTAGAATTAGAACAGGTTCTCTCTGTGTACCTTCGAAAATTATTTGGTGTACCCAATTGTGTTCCAACAGCTGTTTTACGCCTTGAGGCGGGTTGCCATTCAGTTGAATGTATTGCCTGGAAATGGACCTTAAAGTATTGGTTAAAAATCTTTTATGCAGGCACTGATTCTGGTTTTCTGCATTTAATCAAGGAAGACTGTTATACAACACTTTGGTCTAATTGTATTCAGGAAAAATTGTTGAGATTAGGTCTCTCTAGTAATTTTCTTTCCACACAAGATTTGCTGAGTGCCCAGCAGATTCTAACACGTCGCATCAAAGATATTGATAATCAATATTCTATGTCTCTGGCCCACACTTCCTGTTCTCCTATTTCCTTAGGGCTAAAATTTAATTTTGAAAGGGAAGCTTTCTACTTACAAAACCTGACCATTTCAAAATATCGATCTGTGTTTTCCAGAGCCAGATTCAATGTAATCCCTTCAGCTGTTCTAGAAGGCCGCTATAAGGGAATTCCATACCACGACCGGGCCTGTCCTTGTGGTGACGGCTCTGTCGAGTCTCTAGAACATGTTCTGCTTACTTGCAATTTCTATAAATATGAGAGGTTAAAATTAATCTCTCGTCTTTTGTCAAGTTCCCCGGTAGGCCAAACAGCTGGTATGTGGAGCATTTGTTAAATGATTCTCTAAAAAGTAAAATAGAATCAGTGCCTAAGTTTCTCTTTTCTGCAGTTAAAACACGCAAAGTTATGATTCAATCTAACTGATTAGCCTAATCTCTCTTCCTGTTTTGAGCACTTATTTTGTAAATTTATATCAGCTTATTTTGTAAATCTTACTGTGAACTATTTTTTAAATCTATTTATTTATTGAGTTTATGTATAAATGCTTTTAAGTTTTTTATATTGGTTTCCTTTTCTGCCTAATGGCCTATTGGCTGGAATAAAGGCTATTGTTGTTGTTAATTATCCTGAAAATGATATTACAAGTGCCTTGAAGTACTTCTCAATAATGTGCTGTATTACTGTGTTAGAATCCTGTTAGTGTTCTACCAGGTATAGAGTTTAATATGGGGATGATGGGAGAGTGGTTGTTAGGTTAGCAGTTAAGGCTGAGAGAAATAGTGCGGGCCAGGTGTCTTATCAAATGACCTTGGGTGTCTGGTTCAGAGAGCTGGGAATGTAGGCTATGTTTTGAGAAAGAAGGGAGGGGCTGTATGTGTGGGTATTTGGGCATTCTTTTTCTTTGGCTGTAGGAGGGGGAAATTCAGTCTCAGCTAAAACGCTTGGTGAGACATGTCTGACTTTTGGATCTATCAATAAAGTTCAGTTGATTCTTCAATCAAACTGACTGGTTGATTGTCCAAGGTGCTGCTGTCTGTCCATGACAGTTAGCTGAGACTCACTACCAAATTCTTCTTTTGTTCCTGCTCCCTTGGAGACTGAGATGGATCGGGGTGAGCCGGAGGAAGCCATGTCCTCCAAAGAAAGCCAGACCCCTGAGGCTGGAGAGGAACCTCGGACGGCGGACAGAGGAACCGGAGCGGTGCCAAAGACCCGGGGGCAACCGTTGCGACAGACCCCACTGGTGCCTGGACAGTAGTTTGGTGCTCTGGGGATGCCCTTGCGCACTAAAGAGCGCAGGCGAGCGGTGAGGTGGTCGGACTGGAACACAGGGTTCACGCAACCGCTACAGCTGCTATCGGGAGAAGAAGCCGAACTGGAGACGCAGGTACAGCAGTTGAGAACTGACATGGAGGGGATGCAAGGCACCTTAGCCACGATCTTAGATGTCCTCCAACAGATCGCGGGGGATGGAGTAGGGGGTGCAAGAGCAGGACCGGCCCCGGCCCCAGTCCCAGGTGCGTGACCCCCAGAAGTGGGAGCAGGGGGGGAAGAAGCTTTGCCCCCACCAGCTGCTCCTCCACAACAGAGAGCGCAAGACGTGCAGGCCAAGAAGATGGGAGTCAAGTTTGACGGGGACCCCCAAGCGTTGCCCTACTTCCTATCGCAAGTGGCGGATCACATGGAAGAGTGGGGCCCCACTTTCCCTTCCGAAGTAGCCAAGGTAAAGTGTGTGGCGAGACATCTGAGGGGGGAGGTGGCTCATTGGCTAGTGCAGCTCTATGACTGCCAAGCCCCGGAGCTGGGAGACCTAGCCGAATTTATGAGGGCCCTTAGAGCCAGATTTGAAGACCCCTTCAGGGCCACTACTGCCCTAGCAGAGCTTAAGACATTAGAACAAGGTTCCAGGACAGTGGCCGAATATGCTATAGAATTCAGAAGGCTGGTGGCCCAAGTGCCTGATTGCACAGAAGGCATGAAGATTCAATATGTTAAGGATGGGCTGTGCCCCGAGATAGCCAAATGGGCTCTCACGATGGGCAAACCCCCCACAGCCATGGAATGGATTAGAGTGGCGGGAGAAGCGGAAGCCATCCTGCATGAGGTTAAAATGTTGGATCAGAAGCAAGCTAAAGATACAAAAATGAAGGGGGGCCGAGCCCAAACCCACAAAGCCAAAAGCCAAGCCAGCTCTGCAGAGACCGAGCGGGAGAGGCGCCGCCAGCTGGGCTTGTGTTTGAAGTGAGGCCAGAAAGGGCATCTGATTGCTGCCTGCCCTGACATGAATCAGGAGAGGAAGACCAGCTCCCCTCAGCCCCCCCCCCCGAGCAAAGCCCCTAAAAAGGAGAAAGGCAAGCCGAATAGAAAACCCTCCACTGAGCATAGCCTGAAAGCGGCGGAACCCAGGGAACCAGAGGTCTGGACAGACTCTGACAGCTCTGAAACTACTGAGGAGGAGCCTTTAAACTTCGAGAGCCTGCCTTAAGAAGCAGCGAAAGGCGGGCTGCTGGAGTAGAGAGCCGCGGACGGATGGTGAGTGGGGGCGTCCCCCTATTGTCAGTGTCAGTGACTTTGATGGTGGGATCCAAGAAAAGGGCTATGCAATTAATTGCGGCCATTGACTGTGGGTGCACTAGATGCCTAATTAACCCGGCGGTAGTAGACTGTTTGGACATAGCCACCCACCCTTTACAAGAGCCCATTCCTTTTGTCCAGATGGATGGATCTCTGATGGGGGGCAAGCGGCAGAGAAATAAACCGCCCCCGTGTGGCTGGGGATAGCAGATCATTGGGAGCAGCTTCAATTAGTGGTGGGACATATAATTATCATCTGATGCTGGGCATAGACTGGTTACACCATCACAACCCTACCTTGCGGTGGAGGGACAATTGATCTTTGATGACCCGGGTTGTGCAAAACACCACCTTGACCAGAGGACTGTGCTCCCTCCTCTCCTCCCCACAGTGCCACTTCCCGGGCAAGCCCCAAAAGAAGCAGCTGCCCACTTAGAAGGTGGACCCAAGGATAAAGACATTGACCAGGCTGGGGAGGGGTCACCAGTCATCCCTCAGGCCTACCAAGATTTAAAAGGGGTTTTTGAAGAGCAAGAATGTGATGTGTTGCCTCCACACTGGGAAACGGATTGTGCAATTGAAATATTGCCTGGAGCGCCCCTACCTAAACCTAAATTGTACTCAATGACCCCAAAGGAACTGGCCACTTTAAAAGACTACATTGAAAAAAACTTGGCCCGGGGGTTTATCAGACCATCCACTTCTACCTTTGCTGCCCCGGTATTTTTCAGAGAAAAAAAAGATGGTTCCCTTCGTTTGGTGGTGGACTATCACAATTTAAATGGGATTTGTAACACCAATAAATACCCTTTGCCCCTAATGAAAGACATGTTGGGAAGATTAGTCACGGGCAAGGTATTTACTAAACTGGACTTACGGGATGCTTACCACCGGGTTCGAATCAAAGAGGGGAACGAATATAAGACTGCTTTTAATTGCCCCTTGGGGGCATTTGAATATCTTGTTTTCCCTTTTGGGCTGTCGGGGGCCCCCGGAATTTTTATGAGACACATCAACGAGGTGCTACATGATTTGCTTTTTGAGGGTGTCTTGGTATATTTAGATGATGTGCTCATCTACTCTAAAGACTTGGACAGTCACATCAAGTTGGTGAGGGAAGTTCTCTGGAGACTATGGGACAATCAGCTATATGTTAAGTTATCAAAATGTCACTTTCACACGGAGAGGTTGGACTTTTTGGGTTACAGAGTCTCTAACCAGGGCATAGAAATGGACCCTGCCAAAGTACAAACCGTATTAGATTGGGCTCCTCCTAAAAGTCGTAAAGATGTACAAAAGTTTCTGGGCTTTGCTAATTTTTATAGACAATTCATTCCTGACTTTGCCAAGATTGCCTTGCCCATTACAGACTTACTCAAAACCAAAGGAATACACAAAAGTGGGGGAGAAAGAACAAAAAAGGGGGGAAGGCCTCCCAAACCTTCCACCCCAATTCATTGGTCGGAAAAGTGCCAGCATGCTTTTGACCAATTAAAGTTATTGTTCAGCACTGAACCTGTCCTACTTCATCCAGATCCGGATAAGCCTTTTGTAGTCCAAGTAGATGCTAATGATTTTGCTATGGGAGCGGTCTTGTTACAAAGGGACGATAAAGACCAACTCAGGCCATGTGCTTATCTGTCTAAGAGGTTCCAGGGGGCAGAGATTTCCTGGCCTTGCTGGGAGCGAGAGGCTTATGCAGTTAAACACGCCCTGGAAAGTTGGAGACAGTTCCTTGAGGGGACTGCACACCCCTTCGAGGTGTGGACTGATCATAGACACTTAGAGGCCTTACAGACCCCCCGTAAGCTTAGCCTCAAACAGAGGAGGTGGGCCAAGGACTTTTACAAATACAACTTCAAGCTAAAGTTTTTTCCTGGTCGCCAAAACATCTTGGCTGATGCACTGTCCAGACTGCCACAACATGTGGGGAAGGAGACAATTCCTCTTGAGACCATTTTTTCCCACGAGCAGTTAGGCCTGGCAGTGATCACCCGCAGCAAAGCCGAGACCTTGGCTCAGCCCCGTCTACAGGCCAACCCACCTACTTCATTGGATGGCATTCTGCTCAAGATCCAGCAGGGGGCAGAAACGGATGATTGGTTACAGCAGCATAAAGACCAGCTGTCTAAAAATGCACAAAACTTGTGGGTGTGGAAGTCAAAGATTTATGTTCCTGCTTCCTTGAGGAAAGATATCCTCAAGTTATACCATTATTCTAAGGCAGCAGGACATTGGGGATACCTTGGCACAAGATACGCAACACCTGCAGACGTGGAGGCTTATGTGAAAAGCTGCCCAGTTTGTGCTAGGCCCAAGTCAGTTGTAGGCAAGCCTAGAGGGCTGCTTCACCCCTTGCCCACGCCTGAAGTACCTTGGAAACACATTGCTATGGACTTCATAACTGATCTGCCCCCTAGCAAGGGTCATGACACCATTTGGGTGATTGTAGACTTGTTTTCTAAACAAGTACACTATGTGGCTTGCAAAGGGATGCCCTCGGCTCCTAAATTGGCTGATTTGTTCATTGCTCATGTTTATAAATATCATGGACTACCTGACCGAATTATCTCAGATCGCGGGAGCACATTCACTTCTAAATTCTGGAGGGTGCTACAAGACAAGTTGGGGGTTCAATTGGCGCTTAGCATGGCTTTTCACCTGGAAACTGATGGTCAGAGTGAAAAAACGAACCAGGCCCCGGAAAGATACCTGCGCTCCTATACAAATTATCTACAAGACGATTGGTTTGATCTACTTCCACATGCTGAAGTAGCTTTCAACAGTGCCATGCACAGCAGTACTGGGCATTCTCCCTTCTTGATTAATTATGGATTTGAACCTAAGTTGCTCCCTGCCTTGCCTACTGACAAGACCGACCCGGTTCCAGTGGCCCAGTGGACTGAAAAAGTGAGGGGGGCCTCGCCCACTATTACAAAGGCTTTCCAGGAGGCTAAGTGTCAATACAAAAAGTATGCTGACAGAAAGCGGGCCAAGGGTTGGGACATTAAGCCTGGGGACATGGTGTACCTGTCTACAAAAAATTTAAAGTCCAGGCTTCCTTCCAAGAAACTAGGCCCCAAATATATTGGTCCTTTTTAGGTTAAAAGACTGGTCAATGATGTCACTGCTGAACGTCTTCTTCCCAAGTCTTATCGTCATCTTCACCCAATTTTTCATTTCAGGTTGCTGAAGCCAGATCGAGCCACGAGTCCTTGGAAGACCTCTAACCCACCGCCTCTTCCTTTGATGATTGATGGATAACAACATTTCGAAGTTTCTAAGATTCTGGACTCTAGGGTTCACAGAGGCAAACTTCAATATCTTGTCCGTTGGAAACATTTTCCCATTGACCATGCTGAATGGGTTTCTGTTCCTCATGTTAATGCGCCTGATTTGGTGGCACATTTTCATGCGCAGTACCCTGACAAGCCCTTTTTGCCTTCTGTGACCTGATGTTTTCTTTTCTATCTGTTTATTTGTGGGGGGAGTTTTCATTTTCAGGAGGGCCGACTGTTAGAATCCTGTTAGTGTTCTACCAGGTATAGAGTTTAATATGGGGATTATGGGAGAGTGGTTGTTAGGTTAGCAGTTAAGGCTGAGAGAAATAGTGCGGGCCAGGTGTCTTATCAAATGACCTTGGGTGTCTGGTTCAGAGAGCTGGGAATGTAGGCTATGTTTTGAGAAAGAAGGGAGGGGCTGTATGTGTGGGTATTTGGGCATTCTTTTTCTTTGGCTGTAGGAGGGGGAAATTCAGTCTCAGCTAAAACGCTTGGTGAGACATGTCTGACTTTTGGATCTATCAATAAAGTTCTGTTGATTCTTCAATCAAACTGACTGGTTGATTGTCCAAGGTGCTGCTGTCTGTCCATGACAACTGTTGCATTTAATATCATAGCAAAACAAAATATTTCTATTTTTCCCCTAGCTCAATAAACATGTAGGAGAAAAAGAAAGAAAGATTATTAACAGTGACAGGGCCATAATCTAGCAATTTAAAATGAAATGATCTAAACACTTTCCATCAGAAGTCAAGTGTGAGCAACATACAGTGGGCCCTTGGTATCCACTGGGATTTGGTTCCAGGACCCTCAGTGGATACCAAAATCCACTGCTGCTGCTGCTGCTGTTGTGTCTTCAAGGCATTTTTTACTTATGGCAACCTTGAGGCAAGGCTATCACAGGGATTTCTTGGCAAGATTTGTTTAGAAGGGTTTTTGCCAGTGCTCGCTCTGATACTGAGAGAGGGTGACTTGCCAGTGGGTTTCCATAGCCAAGCAAGCATTTGAACCATGGTCTCCAGAGTTACAGTCCAATGTTGAAACCACTTCAACACCTGACTCTGACTTAGTATACAGAAATTATTATTACTGCCATCTTGCCATGTACCTTTGCTTGCGCTCTCCACATGTTCAAGCTCATCTGGAAATTTCAAGATGTCCCGATAATTCTCTTCACAAATTACAGCCAGAAACTGCAACAGTGTTATTTTTTGATCTGATGATTTTGTGTCTCTAATCTGTAAATGAAAAGAAATACAGTGTGTGTGCATTATTTTTAGTAATATTTTTCTCTCCCCTGTACAGAACACATTCTGAACACATGATACGGAATCTGTTTTCAGATATAAATTAATTGAATTTCAAGATAATTCCAGAGACAATTTGAAATTTTATTGAACATGTTTATCCTTACATTATTTAACATTTTCAGGCATTTATTTCTATTTTGGCCTTCACAATACTATAACTAAAGTTCTACATCTTTTTGTCAATAAATGGCATAATTTGTGTTTCCAATTAAATAAGATGTGCAATTTTCCCCTCTATATTATATCTTCTCATGAGACAGTCTTTCTTTTTCAAACATGCTGTTTATGTTTATAGGAACACATAGTGTGGCCCATATTCCAGCTGATGATTTCTTTTGCTTGGATCCATTTGGATTACTATTTTGGTTGAGCATATGTAATCTGGATTTATAATTTACATAATTTGACACTCATAAAAATTAGACTCAAAAACTTAAAATTAAGTACATTTCATACCAATACAGAGCTGATGGATATTATTATTACAAAGACTATTAGAGGACTCTTGGAGCTTTTGACTGTCTATCTCTTGTCTGAGACAAAGGGTATTTAAGATGTCAAATTGTAAAACTCCAGTAACTGTCAAAGCCTGCTACTTTGTATAATCTTTCTTTTCACTTCTACAGTCGTCACTCCAAGACTCCCTCCGGGTCCAAGGCAAGGCTGCACCGGCCGCCTCAAGGTCTTTGGAGCTGAAGCAAGGTTGAGCTGGCTGCTGCAAAGCCATGAGGACAAGGAAAGGCCAGTGTGGCCAAAGAAAATCCTCCAAGGCAAGGCTGCACTGGCCACCTCAAGGCCTCCGGGGCCAAGGCAAGGCCGGCGTGATGGACTCAAAGCCTCTGGGGCCAAGGCATGGCCGGCGCGATGGCCTCAAGGCCTCCAGGACCAAGGCAAGGCCAGTGCGATGGCCTCAAGGCTCTGGGGCTGAGGCAAGGCTGCAAAGAAACATTAACATCAGCAACATTCACAGTGAATGGAACAACTATCCAGGCTAGAATATCCATGTCCAGCAGATCACAGAAAGGACTTTCATATCATTATAAAGCTGCTTCAAATGGTTCAAATACATCATTATTTTACCATCTTTCAATTCATCACTAACTGCTGCCATAGAGGAAAACTGAATTCTCGATGTCCAATATTGGTGCCATACAGCTTGACTTTTCCAAGAAACCCTGTAATAATCTCCTTGCTTAAAAAATGGTAACAATTCTAGCCATGTAGTTGTTCATTTAACAAACTGAGCTTTCCGAAGACATCACACAGGTAAAATATGTCACATTTAGCGGAGGTCATCTTTTCTTCCATTTCCTTGCCTCTGAAAAATGGTACAACTGAGTCCCACAATGCAACAAAATGACAAAGGCAGTATATGGACTTCTGTATGCAATAATAAGTATGTGAAGTCTTCATTATTGTCCTCAAAAAGCTGTCAAAACAGATTGTCTTGAAGTGTATTGGATTTCATGTATTTTACTCCTTTTATTACAATCTGTAGAGACTCATGCAAGCACTCTGCTAGTGTTTATGAAACCAAGTGTTGTCAGTGAACTACGCAGTGAATACTGAATACTTCTGGCACAACGCCTTTCAAATATGTAAATCATCTGTTTCTACCTGTCATATAAGTAGTACCATCAGTAGCACAGGCGAGAATGTTCTCGAGAGGGATATCTTTCTCACTGAAGTAGCTCTTCTTCAAAAATTGTTTCGCCTTTAGTACCTGTTTTAAGCTTTTGAGGAAATCATATTTCTTTAAATTGTTGTTGTGCAAATATCTAACATAAGTCATTAGTATTCCTGTTTTATCTGGTAAACATGATTCATTAATTTACAAAGCAAGCTTCTGAAATTTTAACTGACTAGTTGGTTTTCAAAATCTTCTGCCATTTCATCAATACGCCTCAACACTGATGAATAACTCAAACAGGGTGGATTTCATCATTTCACGTGCACGCTGGTTCACAATAGTCGAAATAACAACAGATACTGCTGGCAAAATCAAGGATTCCCCTATAGTGTGTGATTTTCCTTCTTTGGCTATCAGTTTATATATCTCATAAGATGCAACTAAGCCTTTGTCATTATCTTGTAATGCTTGAAAATATTCCAATGGCTTATCCTTCTTGTCTTTCCAAATGCTTCTGCAACTTACATGGACGCATACTCTCATTGGAAAGTGTAGTCATACATATCAAACACATAGGTATCAAGTGGTCTTGTGGTGATGGAATAAATCCGAAGCCAAGATACATGGCTGAGTACTGTCAACATTTCTTTTTTGTAGAAGTAGCCATGCAGTATCTAAAAATAATTAAAACATGAAATTTGATACAGATGCAGACTATTTTTAGGTATGCTTGCAAATACAAAATAATAAGATCACTTCTCAAAAATAAAACAGCATTAGAACATATTAACAAAGATAAATGAAATATTATGTTTGATCCCAACAGATCTTTACGAGAAGAAGCAACTGAACACAGCAACCAGGAAAGGAATGGCAAACACAATGGCTAAAAATACATGGAGATTACATGCATACATACATACATTTTATTTGGTCAATGACCAGCAAGATTTTAAAAAGGAATACAAAGTATAATTAATAGATACAATAGTAAACTACAAAGTGACACACAGTAATAAAATACTCTCCTGTGATTTTGTTAATACCTTTGCAACCTTATGGAGTAAACCTAGTACATTAGAAATTATATAATAGAATGTTATAAGGTAAAATAAAATACAAAATGTATATTTCCCCTGAAATTTTTATATAATTATATAATAGAATGTTATAAGGTAAAATAAAATACAAAATTTATATTTCCGCTGAAAATTTTTCCATTGAAAATTTTAGATTTAAAATAATATTAAAATAATGGCATATTTAAGATAGGGAGATTTTTTTGTCTGAATTTGTCTTATTTTCATTGCAGCAAAACAGAATTTAACAACTGTACACCTAATATAAGGATTTAAATCCTGGAGTAAATAATTCACGTAGAAATTATCTGGGTGCCCTGGAAGTTTTTCTATTAGATTATAAATTGACCTGACATCACCATAAAATTTACAGTGTAATTGTACATGTAAAATAGTTTCTACTTCCATTTCTTCACATGGGTAAGTGCGGTCAGTTATGGGAACTTTGCTGAATCCTTGGAGTAGCTCAGATGGGAGAAAATAAAATCTAGCTTTAAAGAAAGCAATTCTCAACCTAGGAGACATTAAATTCTGTAGGTATTTTGCTGGTTCCCATACTCCCTTATTTATCAAAAAAAAAGGAGACTACTAAGTTCATTCTAGAACTCCATATCCTTTATTCTTTGAGTAACTATTTGTTTGGCTTGATTGTTATCTAGTGATAACAAGAATAAAGGAGAGAGTCCATAACAAGCCAGTTTATATTCTACTGCTTGTTTCCAGGGTCAAGAAAAATTATCTGCTAGGATTAATGGGGTTAAACCCACTGGACAGAATTGAATTTTTAGCCAATAATTTGTCATCAACTTCCAGGCCCTTACTTGAATTAACGGCATTCCTGTCTTAACTGGGCATTTGGTGTACCATTGAGTGCAGCCAAAATTGACCCCAGAAGTCTTGTCTGAACTGTTTCCTGTGACATCTTCTTCACATAAATTCCTAACTAACCCCAGAAAGAAATTGGGCCAATGTTAAAGCTGCAGGTATTAATTGGGGGCAAGAATACAACCCTGTCGGACTCCTCTCTGCACTGTAGATTACATGCAAAATTTCATGCAGCAATGTATCTCCTTTTGAAGTACGAGAGGGTATCATAAAGCAACAATTATCATCTGAAAGTTAATATGGTATATTGATGAAATTTTGTCAATATCATCATTGGTCCCTAAGTGCATGATGTTGAGAAAATCAGCTCACTGTGTCCTTTATTTTTGTTACAGGTTGTGCCAGAAGTGACTAAAGTGTAAGATGAAGTACAAGGAGGTATCATATAGTAATAATTATCACTTGAGTGTTATTATGGTATATTGATGAAATTTTGTCAGTATCATCATCACCAGGTGACTTTTCTTTTCCCAAAAATGAAAAATTTGTTGCAGGGTTGCTGATTTGACAAGAGAATGATGTCATTCATGAATGAAATGGAAGAGTTGTTTAAGGTGTCATCTGCAGACATCTACAATAACAGTATTTGGAGGGTCAAGAAACGCTGGGGAAAATGTGTAAACATGGATGGTGACTATGTAGAGACAAGTTAACTACAAATCAAAACAAACTTTCTGTCAAATTTTTAAAAGGTGATAATTAAAACTTTACAATACTCCCTCGTAATGCTGTGTTTCCCTGAAAATAAGACACCGTCTTATATTTATTTGACCTCAAGATGACGCACTATGGCTTATTTTCAGGGGGTGTCTTATTTTTTTATTACTGTAAGTATGGTACAACAATTTACATTTATTCAAATATAGTTAAGTCATCTTCTTCTGGAACATGGGTAGGCAACTTTTCCCCTTTAAGGGCCGAGGGACTTCAGCTCCCAGAATCCCAGGAGCTATTGGCCAACATGGGACTATTGGCCAACATGTCTGAGGCTTCTGGGAGCTGAAGTCCCTCAGCCCTTAAAGGGGAAAGGTTGCCTACCCCTGTTCTGGAACATCAGCATAACTCTCCAAATCCAGAATTTCATCCTGAATTTTTTGTGACTCCATTTCCCTTAGAACCATTGGCCCCAATCTTTCATGTTGCGCAATAGAGCTCTCATTAAATGAGCAGCTCTTATCCATGTAACCTGCTTGGAGTGCATTGGCAACAACACTGTGTGTGATTTTATCCCATGAATTCTTCACCCAAATCATGACCTCTTGCAGGCTAGGTTTAACAAAGTTTCCACACTGTTTTCTTGTCATTCTATTTTCAATGTAGTTGTTAATTTCCACACGCAAATGGTCTTTGAATGGCTTGTTTATTGCAAGATCAAGAGTTTGCAGATAGGAAGTCATTCCTGAAGGAATCATTATTTGATCTATTCTTCTCTCTGCAAGGAAGTTCTTCATGTCTTTAGCACGGTGAGTGCTGGCTGAATCCCAGACTAGCAGACCTCTGTGGCCACCTTGTAAAACAAGTGGCAGCATTAAATCAAGCCATTTCTTTTTAACTGCTTTTGTGCACAAGGCTTTCTCAGTTTCAAGAACATAAATGCCGGAAACACGTTCAATCTTATCTTTCTTGCCCTTAATGACGATAAGAGATGTGGCTTTCTTTCCATTCTGACGAATTGCTAAAATACAGGTAACACGTGAACTTTCATGACCAGTGGAGGGAACGTAGATTGAGGAGGCACCCCTCTGTTCAATTGTCGTTTGGGCTCCTTGATCCATAAACACTGCAATTTCATCCATAGCAATCATGTTGCAAAGTTGGTATTTAGAAAAGTCGATGCCATCAACAAAGGACTTGAATGCAAGTGCTCGCTTAATAACTTCAGCATCTTCCAACTTAAATAGTGTTGTTGATTTTTTTTAATTAAATTTTTATTAATATCATAAAAAACACACACTAACCATACAATACATATACAAAACAAACATATATACATATATACATATAGAAAAATAAGCAAAGAAACTACTGCTAGAATACAAAAAACCCCAAACAAACATAAAAATAAGAAAAAAACCTACTTCCTGAGCTTCAACTCAGTAGCTTTATATCATCGTCTTTTCCTCATCACTGACACTTATCTTTACAAAAAACAAACATTGGTGACAAATTGTCCTATTCAAATTCCCTTCATAGCTTATTTACACGGAGTAGTACACCGAACAAACCTATACATACCTTCACTGAATAAGCTATAACTTTATCTATAAGTTTTTTACCAAAAGCTCACAATATTCGCTATTCTCCAAAAATTTATTAACCGGCTCCCAGACTTTCTTCTGCCTCGTCCACGGTTCTCCCTTCAAACATGAAGTTAATTTATCAACAATAACCAAATTAGTTAACCTTCCCAGCCATTCTTTCATAGTCGGTATTTCATTACACTTCCATTTGGCCGCATAGGTCATCCTGGCCGATGTTGTTATATAAACTATGAGCTTACCAAACTCCTTTTCCAGGGCATTATTTTCAACCATACCTAGTAAATAAAATTTAGGATCCATCTCACCTTTAATTGGAATAATTTGAGAAGTTATCTTGTGTACATTCTTCCAATATTTCTTAGCAGCTTTGCAGTTCCACCAAGCATGTATGAAGGTACCTTTCTCCTCCTTGCATTTCCAGCACAAACTGCTGACTCCTTTCTGCATCTTAGCCAATTTTACTGGAGTCAGGTACCACCGAAGCTGCATTTTATGAAAGTTCTCTTTCAAATCATAACTAAGAGAGTATTTTATTCTCTTGGTCCAAGACTTTTCCCATTGCTCAAATGTTTGCTTTAAATCTATTGCCCATTTAATCATGTTATCCTTCACTAGCTCGGCCTCCAAATCCAGTTTCAGCAACATCTCATAATATTGGGATACTTTGCCTCTCTTATCACCTACTAAAATGTCTTCAAAATCTCTCTCCACTTTCCCTATTCCTATATTATTTTTATCTAGTCTGAATCTTGCCTGCAATTGCAAATACAAAAACCAACTACAGTTGTACCCTCTTTCTGTTAATTCCTCTCTTGTCATAAATTTCATGCTATCTACTCCTTTTTGTAATCTAAGTAAGTCTTGATATGTGGCCCATCTACTTTCTCATAATCTTTCTCTACAGGAAAGAGCCTCATTCACAGATGTTCATAGGGGAATTCCTCTACACAATTTATCTCTATATTTATTCCAAACTCTTATTAGCGCCCTGCGGACAAAATGATTCAAAAAGTCCTTGTTAACTTTGACTTTGTCATAGAAGAGATAAGCATGAAAGCCGTATCTCAATTCGGCACCCTCTAATGTGAGAACTTCTTTGTTTCTTAACTGAAACCAGTCTGTTAACCACCAAAAACAACAGGCCTCATAGTAGATCTTTAAATTGGGCACACCCAGACCGCCTCTCTCGGGCTTATCTTGCATAGTTTTCATCCTTACCCTCGGTCTTTTCCCGCTCCACAAAAACTTAGAAAGATCTTGTTGCCATTCTCTAAAAGGCACATCCTTATGAATTATTGGTAAGTTTTGGAAAAGAAAAAGAATCTTGGGCAAAACAAACATTTTAATGACTGATATTCTACCTAGCAAGGATAATTGTAAATTGTTCCATCTATTTAAATCCTTTTTTATATCCTGCCATTTCTTCTGGTAGTTTTTCCTGTAGAGATCAACATTTTTAGATGTAATTGTTATGCCTAAGTATTTCACCTCATTTTTCATCTGGAACCCCGTCTCAGTCATTATATCCTTTTTTTTCTTTATCAGAAAGGTTAATTGACAAAATTCCTGTCTTGTTTCTATTAACTATTAACCCTGACACATCCGCAAAGGCTTCTAGCTCTTTAATAGTCTCACTGATCTTATCTGGATTAGTTATGGTCAAAATTAAATCGTCAGCGTACGTCTTAAGTTTCATTTGCATCCCTTTTATTTTGACCCCTTCAATCATAGAATTCTCCCTAATGTTATGATTTAGAATTTCTAACACAATCAAAAATAAAAGGGGAGACGGGGGCAGCCTTGTCTTGTGCCTTTTTGGACTTGAAAGGATTTGGTTTTCTCCCCGTTAATTAGAACTTTAGCCATTTGGATGTCATATATCGCTTTGATCCATTTAGTAAATCTACAACCCACATTAATTTTAAATAAACATTTTTGCAAGAAAAGCCAATCCACATTATCAAAGGCTTTCTCGAAGTCTATGCAAATCAGAGCCAATTTACGGTTAATATCTCTCTGCTGATGTTCGATGATGTTCAATATATGTCTGATATTATCTTTTATGCCCCTTCCAGGTAAAAAACCATTTTGATCGTTTGGAATCTATTCTGATAAGATCTTTTTGAGCCTTTCGGCTAGGATTATAGCAAAGATTTTATAATCAGCATTAAGAAGGGATATCGGGTGATAGTTTTTGACATCTGTGCCCTCAATGCCTTCCTTATGGATAAGACTGATGTTTGCATCTGCCCATGTATTGGGTCCGCCAAATTGCTCCGCTCCGCGAAAAACCCTTAACAAATGCAAAGCCAATTCATCTCTGAATACTTTGTAATATTCCGCTGGAAACCCATCAGGCCCGGCAGCTTTCCCTGATGTACTTTTCTGAATAGCATCATAAACTTCCTGTAGCGTAATTTCTTTGTTAAGGTATTCTCTCTGTGTTTCAGTTAATTCTCTAATATGACAATTTTGAAGATACGCTTTTATAGCTTCTTCATCTGAGTTTCTCTTTTCATAAAGTTGACTATAGAATTTCCCAATAATGTACTTTAACTCAGCTTGCTCTGTTATCTCTTTACCATTCTCTTTCAACTTATATATTATCTTTTTAGCTTTTTCCTGCCGTAACCGGGCTGATAAATATTTCCCAGGTTTATTCGCATGGTCAAATATTCTCTGCTTAACATATTTCATTTTTTTTTTTTTTGCAATGTCATCTGTCAGCCATAAAGACAGATCCCACTCAAGTCTCTTAATGTCATTCAATGTGGTGATATCTTTAGGGTTTTTCCTTAATTGTAGTTCCTTAACTTTTAGTTGATTCCAGATCTCATTTAGTTCTTTCTCCCGTTTCTTTTTCTGTTCGCTGCCCTTTTTTATAAAAAAAAAAACCGGATCACGGCTTTGGAGGCATCCCATATTGTATTTATCTTAGTGTTGGGATCGTTATTTTCTCTAAAATAGTTTTTTAGTTGAATTTTAGCCTCCCTTACCACTTCATCTTTTAATATCATATCATTAAGCCTCCAGTGAAATTCCTTAAGCCCTTCCTTCAATTCCATAATCAGAGGATTATGATCCGACTTGAACTTGGGTAAGATTTCCATACTCTGGAATCGGGGACTTAAACTTTTAGAGATTAAAACTAAGTCAATTCGCGACCAGGACTTATGCCTATCAGAATAAAAAGTGAAATCATTAATGGACCTGTCACCCTCCACGCATCTATTAACTCAAATTGTTCCATTATGTGAAAAAAATATTTGGGTAATTTCCCTTGATTTGCTACTACAGATCCAGTGGTTAGTCTATCAACCCTAGGGTCAATAACTCCATTAAAGTCACCCATTATACGAACGCTGTCCATATTTAGTTCATTTAACTTCAACAATAAATGCTTATAAAATTTCCTTTTATTCTTATTTGGAGCGTATATCCCCACAACAGTTTGTCTAAAACCTGACCAAGTTATTTCCACCACTACAAATCGACCTTTAGGATCTGTCAATATAGCCCTGGGTTCAAGTCTATCCTTGACATATAATGCTACACCCCATTTCCTTTCTTTGGCTGCAGCCACAAATTCCATCCCCATTGTTTTATTCTTCAGCAGTTTGACATCATCAATTTTAATCTTTGTCTCCTGAATACAAACAAGGTCACATTTCAGTTTATTAATATAATGAAATATCTGTTTCCTTTTAATCGGGCCGTTCAGGCCTTTTACGTTCCATGACAGAAACTTACTTAACTTAGCCATCTTCGGTAAACAGTCCACCCTCCTCATTTACCTTTCCTCCCCCCACTTCTAGCTCTTCATCAGTATCGTTCCCCTCATCTATTACCAGGTCACAAACCTCCTGGAACGCCCCACCGTCATTTCCTTTTTCACAATTTGGATCTGACTCTCCCCTTCCTTGGTTGTCCTTACACTCCTTTATAGATCCTCCTTTGTCTGGTAAAAGTTTTTTACGTGAGGAAATAGCTTTTTTCTTAGTTAGAGCTGACTTCTCCACTTCAGGTTTCTCCTCAATTCGTCTTTCCTGTTTACCCTTACCCTTTGGATCTTTCTTAGGAGCCTCTCCTCTATTATCTTCTTTATGTTTCCTTCTACTCTGAAATCTTTCATCCACTTTGAACTCATCTTTATATTTTCTCTAAAATTCTTTAGCCTCGCCAATCGATCTCAACTCAATTCTAGTCATCTTGAACCAGAAGGTGAGCCCCTCTGGAATCAACCACCTATAAACAATTTGAAATCTTTGCAATTGATTAGTAAGGAAGGAATACTCCTTCCTTGTCCTCATAACAGTGGGCGCCACATCCTTAAATATTTTGAGTTCAAATCCATTCGCCACAAAGGGGACTGGGTTTGTAAACTTAGGAGTTGATCTCGAACCTGACGTCTAACAAAATTTACAACAATGTCCCTAGGGACATTTCTCTGTGCAGCTATTTTGGAGTTCAGTCGAAAGACCTTATCCACCTCAAGGTCACATAAATGCTCTGGTTTGCCTAGGTAGCTAGCTAATGGAGGTATCAAAATTTCCATCAAATTCTCACAGTCTCATTCTGGCAATCCTCTTAATTTTACAGATCTTTCTCTCTGTTTCACATCATTTTTGATCCTATCCTCATCTATACATCTTGGGAGCTCCTTAAGATTTTCTATCCTTTCCTCAAATTTCTCCTGTCTCTCTTTAATACCACCTATTCTCGATTTCATCTTACTAAATTCTACAGAGATCTTATCAATTGCCCGTCTCACATCCTTCATTTCAGTCCTTAATTCTTCCTTGATCTTGGTTTTAAAATCGTTCATATCTTGCTGGAGATCCTGGATTTCTCTACTTAGGTCTAATCTCATTGCCTTTAACTCCTCAAAAAGTTTCATATATGGATCTCCACTTCCAGCCTGCTCTAACGAAGGCCTTTTTTGTTGTGAGGTCTGTGATTTAAATGTCTGGCTTCTTAAATTCATAGACATTTTGGCAAGTGAGAGCACAGGATATTTTACACACTCCTAATCTTACTCTTCTCACCCAGACAATCAGGTGGGGTACTGTCCCAATAATTACGCAGAAAGGAATTAAAGCTTAACCATATAAAGCATAAGCAAAGGCAGGAGGTATGATAAACACAATCAATGAAATTGCAAATGGAGGGTCAGCACATTACAATCTATATGCCACTATGACTATACTTATATATACTTATATAAGTATATTATATACTTATCTAACATTTACAAGATCCAAAAAAGACAGATTGTCATTCATCTATCACTCACATCTGATTCCAGTTAAGCAAACCCAATCTATTTTTAGGAAGTCGTTAGTGTCTCTTTAAAGCCAAAGCTTAAACATTCAAAAACCAAACAGTTCAGCGGGTAAAATTTTATAAACGAACAATAATGTCCCAGGGTCCTTCAGTCTCTTTCACTGCATGGGAGATCTTCAAATATCAGAGAGAGTCAAAGCTTCTACTCCAACAGCTTTTTACATTAAAACTAAAAAAAAACACAGTCTGCAGGCAGATCTCAAACACCTTGAACACCATGGACCCAATTACTAGGTGGCAAATCCATCAATCCAGGACAGCTCAATGGATACTGTAAATAGTCGCGCTTGGACTTCAAATCCCAGAGTTCTCTGCTCTCTTGGCCGGAAGTCCGTTGGCTGTTGAGGAGGATGAATGATGTCTCCAGGGGAGATTCCATGTGTCCACTTCCTTGGCTGCCTCTCTTTTGAGGCTCTGACATGATCCCTGGGCCTGTGCCACAGGGCACACATCACCCTGGGCCATCCCGATCGGTGTCACAAGTGTGGCCAGCTATCCAGTCTGGGCCTCCAAGCAAGGCATTCCTGCTGTTTGAGGGCACACTTATCTATCTGTCGCCTACCTCCTTCTCCTTGAACTCCTGTTGGCAATCCACTTTCCACTATCTTTGCTCTGCCTCACTCTACTCATGGTCACACTTCCCTTCCCTGTCCAGACTTGCTAGCTAGTCCTTCATGTGCTGAGTTCTGTTACATGAGGCAATTGACCATATCCCACTGGCATTGCCAGCTGTCGCTCACTTCTCCACTGTATCTGACACACAGACAGGAGTACAGTACTGCAGGATCTGCAGAGCATACCACAGGGCATTGCTGAGCCACCAAATGCTTTCCCCAGGCACCGTGTGTGTGAGAGAAAAGGGGGAGCCAGTTCTGCTAGACATACGTGGAGCCCTACATATGCGGACACCCACAAGACTGTCATGCACCTCTCCATGAATACATGCCCTTGCAGCACATGTCCAGTAGGGATAGCAGGATGCAGTTAGTGGCATGATAGGCACACCAGCACAACCTGTGTCACGCCCTATAGTATACCTAGTGTTAGCATTGTATAGCAATTGCAGCCTCATAGCACACATCCGATGCAACACATTAATTGTCATTTGTGGAAGGAGGTCTACCATCTGAAGCTGCAACTGCATTCCTAGGCAACTCATAGCCAATGTCACCTGCCACTGCTCACCTTGGATATCCTCAATGGCTGCTGTGTCAGCCTCTGCTAGGGATGACCTGTCATGGGAGGCAACTGGCAATCTGATGGCGATCCTCTCTCCCCACTGGGAATATTGATCCAGAGGACTGCTGCACTGTCTCATCAGAGTCCTGGCAGTCCTCCTAGTCACCTGTGCAGAGGGGGAATGAGATCATGGGTGTGCTGTGCCCTCCCACTTGGGCACCATGATGGTTGCCTCCATGGGGGCTGAGGCATACCTGTGCACAGTCAGCCCCCATTCCCTCCCTCTCCTGGACCTTTCATTGCATGATACCTGGGGTGATGTTGAAGACACTGCAATCCCTGTGACACGTTGGTGTCACTCCCTCATGGAGCCTGCCCAACTGGAACCCAGTGACTGGTGGCACTCACTTGTAGTGTATGGTGGCATCTTCATGGAGGAAGTTGTAGAGCTCCTTGAAGCAGGGCATGGTGGCCACATCATGGCCGCTGCATACGTTGTGGTCATACACTTCTCAGTATTGCTTTAGGAAGGCCTTGCTTTTCAACCTGCATTCCTCATATGTGTATTCATGCCTCTTGGCCTTCATCTCCTCCGTGACCTCTTGAACAACTCAATGTTCCCTTGTGATTGCCAGAGTTCTGTCTGTTTGGTGTCCCCATATGGATATGAGGTTGGTTGTCTCATCACTTCTTCAGGAGACCCATTTCCCTCTTTTCCCAAAGCTTGTGGATGCCCTAGCCAGGATGTTGGGCATCAGTGCATTACACTGAGGATGCAACTGATCACTCATGCATTTGTGCAAATAACTTGCAAACAAGTGACAAAACCCCCACAAAACCCTCATGGCCAGCGATGGTGCCAGCAGTAGCATGGGAGCAGGAAAGTGAAAGTGCTGTGGCCATTGCAGGAATTTCTGGCCAACAAGGTGTCAGCAGCTCGACAGGCCCAGGTCACCTGCTCCTGCCTGCTTCTATCAGCTGCCTAGCTCTTCCATGTCACTGCACTGGCACGCAGTCCACACACCAGTACAATAGTTTGCATTTTCTGGTTTGATCCAGAGCAAAATGGGAGTTATTTTGCTCCATTGTTTAGCTGCAGAGTGTGGCTTCATTCTCATTTCATCCTGTTTTGGCCACATGAGTCATTTGAACTAGGGTTTGAACTAGGGCTTACTAAGGTTTACACAGCATGAAACTGCTTCTTATTGCTTGTGCAAAGCCCCAAAGATGAAGAAACAAGCCAATAAATCACATTTTTAATTGATAAAAGAGGCCTCAAGCAGACTGGCCAAAAACCCACTGCAGGACCACGCCTGTGCCATTTGTGCTGAGGCTGCGACGACCACACGTGTTCGGCCCTAATCTGGGCTGCTGCCATGGTTTTGAACCGGGCCAGCAAAAGGAGCATTTTTGTCTGCTCCTTTTTGGCCTGGTCCTTTTGCCTTGGAGAGGCATCACGGCGGCTTCCAGACATGTTGGGGGCATGCATCATCTAAACCACCATGCCCCCAACGTGGCCTGACACCAGCCCTTTTTGCCCATCTGCTTCAGGCCAGAGTCACATACTTAAGAATGAACATTACAAATAAGAACTCAAATCCTTTTAAGAATAATTACTTGAAAATACAGAGTGAAATTAGGCAAAATATGCAAAAATAGTCTAAACTGAAATTGTCATAGAATCATAGAATCATAGAGTTGGAAGAGACCACAAGGGCCATCCAGTCCAACACCCTGCCATGCAGGAACTCCCAATCAAAGCATCCTCGACAGATGGCCATCCAGTCTCTGCTTGAAGACCTCCAAGGAAGGAGACTCCACCACACTCCGAGGGAGTGTGTTCCACTGTCGAACAGCCCTTACTGTCAGGAGGTTCCTCCTAATGTTGAGGTGGAATCTCTTTTCCTGGAGCTTGCACCCATTGTTCCAGGTCCTAGTCTCTGGAGCTACAGAAAACAAGCTTGTTCCCTCCTCAATATGACATCCCTTTAAATACTTAAACAAGGCTATCATATCACCTCTTAACCTTCTCTTCTCCAGGCTAAACATCCCCAGCTCCCTAAGTCATTCCTCATAGGGCTTGGTTTCCAGACCCTTCACCATTTTAGTGGCCCTCCTTTGGACACACTCCAGTTTCTCCACATCCTTTTTGAATTGTGGTGCCCAGAACTGGACACAGTATTCCAGGTGAGGCCTGACCAAAGCAGAATAGAGTGGCATTATTACTTCTCTTGATCTAGACACTATACTTCTATTGATGCAGCCTAAAATTACTTTTTGGTAGAATTTTGGTGATATTGAATGTATTACCAAAGATGCTTTTTTTGTTTTGTTTTAAATTATTCCAATTTTGGTAAATGACATTCAATTAAAATAGAAGCAAAAAGATATATCAAATTTTGTCTGGCAGGGCAAGAAACAGAGAATAAGGTTTAAGTTATTACAACATAAAAGAGATTAAGAGTTGGATTGGACCTGCCAGATTTGAACATTTATTGTACTGCTTGATGTTTGGTATGGTTAAAACACTGGATTATATTGAGAATTTAAAAAAAAAAAGAGTTGCAACTTCAAGGTTTTGATCTTAGATTTGGCTGAGGAAGTAAAGACTGATAAGGACTGTAGTCATTATTAAGTTAGAAGTGCTGAGAATTTGTAACAAATAGAAAATGAAATTTTCTTCTAAACTGCCCCTATGAATTTCACCACATGAAATTTTTTTCAGAAGATCTATGCAAAGGACAAGTGGTTTTACCTTATAAACTTGACTATAAGTCGATCTCATGTATAAGTCTAGGATAGGTTTTGGAGCCAAAATTATGGATTTTGATATGACCCATGGATAAGTACAGGGTGAAACTTAGGGACATGTAATGATGGATGTAAAGGACAAACTAAAGGACTTACAACATTCCAGGAGACATATCTATGTGTGCTTATACTAAAAGCCAGATGGATGGCAGTAGAAGGGGGGGCAGTGCTTCCAGGGCAGATAAAACTCTTGCCTTACACCAGGGGATGGTTTTGTGTGTGTGTGTGGTTTAAAGTACAGCACTTATATTGACCCATGAATAAGTTGACTCAGGTTTTTGGGGTCAATTTTTAAACCTAAATTTCTAGACTTATACATGAGTATATACAGTACTTGAATAGGAAGAGGGCCAACACAGAATAAAAACAAATTAAGAATTAGAATCAGAAGGTGGCTCACTTTATTGGTGTTTTTTTTTTAAAAAATTAACCATTGACTAAAAGGCTTTAAGAAACAGAATCAGAATTTGAAACCTATTATTATTATTGTTGTTGCTGCTGCTGTTGCTGTTGCTGTTATTATTAGTATTATCCCACCTTTCTCCCAATGTAGATATTACTCTCAAGATATTACACTCAACATAGGGACTGTTCTAATGATATAAACTGATTGCTAAAAATGTACAAAATGTTACTTAAGTTTGTGATGGAAGAACAATTTAAAAACTTTATGATTAAATGGTCTCAAAATATTGGGGTTCACTTGCATTTTGATAAATGAGAAAAAGTTCAGTAAAAAAAGTTTAACATTTACTTTGAGTTATGATTTCAGAGAAAACTATTATATGATGTATATATGTTACTTAACTACAGAAAGATTGTCAAAGATATATAAAAACGCTTCAAATAAATGCTAGAAATGTAACAAAAATATGGGACCTTTCTATCATATGTAGTAGACTTGTGAAAAAAGCTCAGAGACAGAGCTTCATTTGATGATGGAAGATATATTGAAACTTCAGTACAACAGAGACCTGAATTATATCTGCTATGAATGCTGGAGGAACTACTGGAGAGAGGAAAAACATGGAAGAGTGATACAGTGAATTATTAAAGCTGCAAGAACTGTAAATGTTCGGGACTTCCAGCCTGCGAGCGGGTGCGTGAAGAGCGTTGCTGCAGGGCTCCATGGAAAACGCTCCCTGGACAAAGGTTTTGCCCTCCTGTAAGGATCAGAACGGTGGGCAATTTTGTTCCCCTTGATATAGGGGACACGGGGGAACCCCACAGAGGCTCGGGATTGACCCTTCAAATCCTCAGAAGTTGAGAGGAGTGAGGAGCGAGACGGAGGCTCAAGGCCAGTAAACGCAGCTTGCTGTTTTTTTGTTGTTGTTTTTTGCCTTTGGTTAATATAAAGCAAGAAAACAACAAGCTACAAACAAACTAACAATTTTCATAGCGGAGTGGAGGGAAGGAGAAGAGATATATGTGAAAGCGGAGGAGAAGAAGGAAAGAGAAAGAAAAGGAAGAGAGAGAGAAAGAGAAAAAGGTAAAAGCAAAGGGAAGAGCTTATGACACCCCCCTCGCTAGATTTTCCTTCAACAGAGCATATCTTTGTTTGTTCTTGAAAACCCCCATTGAATTTAACTAAAACTAAAACAAAGAGACTGGGTTTGAATGCTGATGTAGCAGGACGTAATTTGCTGATGTTCCTGTGAGATAGTTATCAGCAATTATCTCCCCTTTGTACGATTTGGAAAACACACATTAAGAATAAATCTCTTCATTAAAAGGGGAAAAAACACCATCTTTTCAGGAGAAGGAATTTCAACAGGAGAAGGAATTAAAGGAAAAGGCAAAAGAAGGTGATAAGGGAAATACAGGCTGGACTTGAGAAAAGAAAAGAAAGGATATAAAGAAAACTTTGGTAAATTTCATAGACTGTTATAATTGGTTAGAGTGGACTGTTTGAGAATACGAACATGGAAGTTTAGAGGGATCAAAGGAGGTTTCGAGAAAGTCCCAATACTTTAACAGTTACATTAACTGAATTGAAGAGAACCCTCAATTGTTTTGAGCTTCACCTGGAAAGGGAATAATAGTAGGGTGGTAACACATTAAAATCCTCTGAACTATCATCTCATGAAATAAGCATGACCTGGAGACAGTGAATTTTAATCTCATGAAATAAGCATTACCTTCAGATTTTGACTATTTCTCTCTCTTACGTCCTTTAATTTATATGAGCAAATTGAGGTTTAACTAATTTGAATTATAAAGTTAAAGAAAGTAATGGCTACTTCAGTAAAAAAAAAAAAACTGCTGCCTCACAAGTTGCTGGACCTTCGCAGAGAAGGCAGTCATCTGAGATGCCCTCTATTTTGGAGGAGATAAGGAAAATGAATGAAAAAATGAGATTAGAATTGGAAAATAATATGAACAAAGAAATAAAATCCTTGAGGGCGGACATAAAACAAGATATTAAGGCGGAACTGAGAGACATTAAACACTCCCTTGAGGAAGTAACAAGAGACCTGAGTAATGCCAATCAAAAAATAAAAAAATTGGAAGAAAGAACTAAGAACTTGGAAGAAAATTTTGAAAAGCTAAGAAAAGAGGAGGAACAGGAAAAGGAAAGAAATTTAGATGAAAAAGCTTTAGCAGATCTCAAGATGAGAGAGAACTGTTTAAAGATCCGTGGGATAAAAGAAATGAAGAGGAGAATTTATATGAATATTTAACTCCTAAACTAGCAGAATTTATGGAAACTACAACTCAAGAACTACATTGGGAAATAAGTAAAATGTTCCGCATAAATTCTAAGAGAAATGAAATATTTCATTCTATAAATCGGAAGAAATATGATGTTGTGATTCTTCAGGAAATACACACCCGCTACAAAGATAAAAGGCTATTGAGAAATCCTAAACTAGGTAAAGAATATATCTCCGCAGCAAAACAGCAAAGAAAGGGTGTTGTGGTCTATATAACTAAGAATATCCAATCAAAAGAATTGTTCAATGATAGCAAAGGCCAATACTTAGGAATTGAATTGACAATACAAGGTAAAAAAATAATATTGGTGGCAATATATGCACCCCAAGAAAATTAAAAAAAATGTTTTATAAGCAAATATATGAAGAGATAACTGAATATGAAGAGTATGATATCATTTTGGGAGGCGATTTTAATGCTGTCATAAATCCTATGGTAGATAGACTCTCTAGTAAAAAAATTAAAGAAAAGCAAGGAAAATTACCTGAGATATTCTTCGCAATGATAAAAAAATCAAAATTTAATAGAAACATGGAAGTATAAAAATGGTGACAGAAGAGAGTTTATCTTTTTACTCAAACAAATCAATGGCCAGGCTGGATATGTTCTTTGTATCAAAAACATTAGGTAATAAAATAAAGAAAATAGAAATTTTACCCAAAACATATTCAGATCACAAACCAGTTAAAATGACTCTTAAATTGATAGAAATAGAAATTCAGTGGCAGCTGCAAGATTACTTATTGAAAGATTAAAAAAAAACTGTATAGGAAGCTAAACAAACCCTTAAACATTACTTTAATGAAAATTTAAATAAAGGTACCAATATTAATATTGTATGGGACGCCACCAAATCGGTTATACATGGCTTCTTCATTAAAAAAGAGCGAAAACTACAAAAGGAGAGAAAAGAAAGACTGAAATCCATTTCGGAGGAAATAGCCAAGAAAGAAAAACTATTGATGGAAAGCAAGAATAAAGATAAAATAATTAAAGAAATAAAAGTTCTACAAAACAGTATTCAATGGAAAACATAGAGAGAATAGCAAGATTAATGAAGAGAGTTAGAGCTAAACATTTCCAAAATGCAAACAAAATTGGTAAATGGTTATCTTGGAAACTTATAAAAGTGAAAAGTAATAGACTAATTACAAAGATCAAAGAGGGAAATAAAACCTACACAGAACAAAAAGAGATTAAGGAAATTTTCCAAGATCATTTTAGGAAACTGTTTTAAAAGGACAATGTTAAAATAAGTAATATTGAGACTATTTTGAGGAAAACTTTGACTTGAAATTGAAAAAAGTCCATATAAAAGAATTAGATAAACCAATAGCTTTATCTGAGTTAGAAGAGGCAATAAAGAAAGCAAAAATTGATAAAACACCAGGCCCAGATGGCCTAAATGCAGATACTATAAAATATTCAAAGAGGAACTGAAAACACATCTTTTGGATACGATAAACAATATTGGTAAAGGAGAGATCCCTCCGACATGGAGAGAAGCTAACGTGAGTCTAATTCTTAAAGAGGGAAAGGACGATCAAAATCCCAACAGCTACAGGACAATTTCCTTGCTAAACTCCGATTATAAATTATATGCAACTATCTTAGCAGAAAGGCTCAAAAAGATACTGGTTAATTATAAATCAGAGGAACAATGTGGCTTCTTGCCGGGGAGACAGCTAAAAAATAACATAAGACACATAATTAATGTAATGGAACATTTTGACTTTCATATTGACAAGAAGTTAGCTGTTTTATTATTAGACATGGAGAAAGCCTTTGATAGCTTGCGATGGGATTTTATGATTGGAGTAATGAAATAGATGGGATTTGGCTCTAAATTTTTAAATTGGGTAGCTGCTATTTATAAGGATCAGTTAGCTAGAATTAAAGTCAATGGTGTAAGAACAAGCCCGATTAGTCTTAATAAGGGCACAAGACAAGGGTGTCCTCTATCACCTCTTCTCTTTATTTTGTCCTTAGAACCTTTCATGTGTAAAATCAGGAAAGATATTAAGATAAGAGGAGTAAAAAACAGAGGAGAAAACTATGTGGTTAGAGCGCATGCAGATGATATAGCGGTGACAACTGAGGACCCTTTGGAAAGCACAAACAAGTCTTGACTTTGCTAGAAGACCTAGAGAAAGTTTTGGGCTTAAAAATAAACAAAGGGAAAACAAATGTTATAACAAAAAACATGTCGGTCGCAGAAGGAAAAGAGTTGACTAGGCTCTCAGGTTTTAACATAAACAGGAAAGTCAAATATCTTGGGATAGTAATCTCCAATAAAAATTCAGATCTGTTTAAAAATAACTATAATAAAATATGGAATGATATTAAAAAAAGACTTGAATAATTGGAAAGATCTAAAATTGAACATGTTGTGAAGAATAGCTGCAGTTAAAATAAGTGTGCTGCCAAAGATGCTCTTCCTTTTTCAGACACTACCAATAGTTAAAAATCTCAAGGTAAAGACTGGCAAAAAAAATCTGTCAGAATTTATATGGGCTGGTAAAAGACCAAGAATCAAACAGATATATATGTATGACTCAATAGAAAGAGGTGGTTTTGCTGTTCCAAACCTAAGAATATACTTTGAAGCTAGTACATGTATCTGGATAAAAGAATGGCTGAAACTAGAAGATAGAATACTATTAAGATTAGAGAGCATTCAGTTAAAATTTGGATTCCATGCATTTTTATTTTATGATAAAATACAAGCAAATAAGAGCTTTGAAAATCATTTTATTAGAGCTGCTTTATTTTTGACTTGGAAAAAATATAAAAAAAGAATATATCCAAAAATTCCTTTATGGGCATCCCCCCAGGAAGCCCTATTTCAAATTGAACCTTGTGGAAAGCAAAAATGGTTAAAATATTATGATATTTTAGAGGATGATAATGGAGAGTTTAAAATAAAGTCGCTGGAACAATTAAAATTTGATGGGAAAGAATGTGGATGGTTTTTATACCATCAATTAAGAGCAAGATTCAACAGCGACGTAAAAACAATAGGAATAATGGGGGGGCGGATTTAGAAGATATTATCATGAGCGATAAACCAGCAATATTACCTAGAATTTATAAAAAGCTGCTGGAATTTCATACGGAGGAAGAGCTGATTAAAGATAATATGATAGCCTCGGCGAGGAATTGTGGACATGAAATAGAACTAAGTCAATGGGGAAAATGTTGGAACACCAGATTAAATTACTCTTTAAGTCAAGAAATTAGAGAAAACTATTATAAAATTATATATAGGTGGCATTTATCCCCAGATAGAATAGCAAAGATGTACAATATTGGAGATTTATGTTGGAAATGTGAAAAGGGAAAGGGAACAGGAACATACTTTCATCTTTGGTGGGAGTGTATATGTGCTAAAAAATTCTGGGAAACTATTCAAAAAAACATTACAGAAATATTGGAGATAGAACTAGAAAGACAGCCAGAAAGTATGCTGTTGTATATGATAGATAATAAACTGGAAAAGAAATATGGCAGAGTTATATTTTATATGCTCACAGCGGCTAGACAAATTTATGCGAAATATTGGAAAATTAATAAGGAATTTCAAATGGATGAATGGCGATTAAAGCTGATAGATCTAATGGAATTGGATATAATATCGAGTGAAATAGAGGAAAAAACTGAAGATAGAATAAAAGAGTGGAAGAAAGTATATGATTATTTGAAAAAAGATGGAGAGACATATTGTTTATAAAAAAGATGAAAGAATGAGTAGTAACAAAGAGGGCTTGTGTTTGTGTATGTAGTGAGAGCTAAAATAGGAGTTAAAGGGGAAGCAAGGTTAAAAGAGTGATTTTCTTTTAAAATTTGGTACTACAAGATATAATTATAACAAAAGATGAAGAAGAATTTGAAAAGTGAAAAATGAAATCAGTAAGAGGAAGTAACAACGTTTTGTTTTGTCTGTTTTATGTATTTATGTGAAGTATCTTGTTGTTAATTTTGTGTTTAAATTTTGTTATAAATAAATAATTTTTTAAAAAAAGAACTGTAAATGTTCAGAAATGGAAGGAGGCAATGAGACCTATTCAGGAAGGCTGGTTGTTAAAACTGAATTAATATGCAGAAATGAATAAACTGGCAATGTTAATTAAGGAGAGATTGTTAATTTTAAGAAGACTGACATCTGTTTATTACAATTTAAAAAAGAAAATGGGGTTATATAGATTTGATTAATAATTATAATGGATTAGCAGTAGAAGGATATTTATAGTATCCCTATAGGGAAGTTTAAGTATAGTTTCAAGTACAGCCAAATGTTTAGGGGAAGGAAACCATCATATTTTCATTTTTGATGTCTTTGTCTTTTCTTTCTCTTTACTCTCTTTTGTAGAGATTATTCTAGGTTTCTTTTCTTTTCTTTCTTTTATTTGGTCTTTTTGTTTGATTTGTATGTTTTTTATGGGACAAAATAGTTTGGCCAAAAATCTAGTTTGGGGCTGCTGCGGAGCTACGCACTACAGCAATTGCACACTGCAGCCCCAATCCGACTATTTGCTGGCACAAAAAAAAAGCAACAGAATGTTACTCCTTTTTGAGCTGGCAAAAAGCTGGCTTTTCCACCGCTGCAGCTTTGCAGCATGCTTGCAGTGTGCGGTGTCTAAACACCACATCGCCAGAGTGTTGCAAAGCTGCCACCATGTAAATGGCTGGGTGGCTTCATGGGAGCTTCTTGCCAGCTTGGGGGCATGTGTCGTCTAAACAACACCCCCACAAGCTGCCAGGAAGCCAGTTTTTTATGCCGGTCTGTTCTGGCTCTGTATGTAGAAATTTTGTGCAGGAGGTTTGCCATTGCCTTCCCTGAGGCTGAGAGCATGTGACTTGCCCAAGGTCACCCAGTGGGTTTCACAGCAGAGCTGGGAATCAAACTCTGATCTCCAGAGTCATAGTCTAGCACTCAAATCATTACGCCACGCTTATCTTAGAAAAATGCGGGGGGGGGGGGGAAGTAACTGTGATGAAGCACTCCTGCCACCTTGACTAATTCCCTCTTTTAGAATTTTATGTGACTTGCTTCATAGCCCTCATCAGATACCGGTCCCAGAACTACCAATAACACACTGGTAGCGTTGGTTCAAAATTCTCACACAGAGGCCAAAATAAGTTTTTATAAAATATAAGATGGTTTTATTGTGTTTCAAACATACAGGCAATGTGTCTTGGTTTTCAAACTTGGTAATAATATAACTTGGTTACCGTTTCAAGTGTAGTGTAGCTATTTCAAATACAATCCTTCAGCTGTTTCTATGATTACAACCTAACCACACAGACCCTCTCTACACTAGAGCTCTGTTGAACCACAAAGAGTTCTTTTCCTTTTTCTTTTTACTCTTATCTTTGTTCCACTTAGTTCCCTCAGGAACAATCCACAGCCTCTGGCTTAAGGTACTGCGTCACCATACCTCTGTCTAAGTCAAATCCAACTGACACTCTCGATGGTTCCGAGCCTTCTGTCCCACAGTTCCTAACTGCCTAACTCCCTAACTGACTATATCTCTCATCGCCTGAGCTATTTATCTCCTTCCAGCTGCTCTCTCATTGGCTGATTCCAGCTGTCTCAGGATTGGTCAGCTGTCTTCTGGTCTTCACAGCTCCCTGCTGCCTTTCTGTTCATCACAGTAACATTTTCTGGTAACATCTTCTGGCCTTGAGACAAACCAATTGTGGATTTAGAGTAAGGGTTCAGGTAGGATAGGTGCTCCAGTGTAAGAAAAAGCTAATCTTTTTTCTCTCACATAAAATACCATTTCCAGTTTTTTTCTTTCTGTACTGTACCAGATCCCATCTGATCTTTGAAGCTAAGCAGGGTCAGTACAAGTTAGTACTTTCATAGGAAACTGCTTACAAATACTTGGCAGTGTAGGCTATATTTCAGAAAATGGAACTACTAAAACCACTTCTAAGTATTCCTTGCCTAAGGAAACCACAATAAATTTATGGGGTCAGCATAAGTCAGTAGACAACTTGAAGGTACACATACATGCATGCACACACATATACATACAAAAGCATAAACACACTTGGCTGATTTGCAACCTTTATTGTTTGGTAGTGGTCTGTGAGTTTCTGAACTATGTTATAATACAATCCACCATGTTTTGGGGAAAAATTGCAAAGTTTGAGGTTATTTTCAGGTGAATTCTCTCTCTCTTTAAATTTGGAGCCAGTAGAAAAGGTTAGGGTAGTTCATGCACCCCATTATCTGCATCTTTTCCATCACTCTGCTATCTATTCAGTTTACAACAGAACTACAAAACAGGCACATAATACTCTAGTTATTATTACTTCACAACACTATGTGTGAAAGAGATCTAGGAGTCCTAGTAGACAACAAGTTGAACATGAGTCAACAGTGCGATGCAGTAGCTAAAAAGGCCAATGAAGTTTTAGGCTGCATCAATAGAAATATAGTGTCTAGTAGATCAAGGGAAGTAATAGTGCCACTGTATTCTGCTTTGGTCAGACCCCACTTGGAATACTGTATCCAATTCTGGTCACCAAATTCAAAAAAGATATTTTGAAATGTGTCCAAAGGAGGGTGACTAAAATAGTGAAGGGTCTGGAAACCACACCCTATAAGGAATGACTTAGGGAACTGGGTATGTTTAGCCTGGAGAAGAGATGGTTAAGAGGTGATATGATTGCCCTGCTTAAGTATTTGAAGGGATGTCATATTGTCAGGAATGCATTAGCTTAATGCTTTCTTGCCAGAATTTGTTTTGGTTGATTTTGATTAGAGATGAGATTGATTATAGTTGACTATAATGGTTAAAACTGTGAGGTTTTGGTAAGGGATAATGAGTCTTAAAAGAGCTAAATAAGGCTGGGAACTAAAGGCTCCTTTGATATGCATGTGGGATGTTTCCACCTTGGCTGAATCTAGAGACTTGAATTTAAAAATATGGTTAAAGAGATAATGAGAATGGTTTTGAAAGCACTATACGTATAAATAGATTGTTTGATGGTTTGAATAAGTGATGGTTTTAGATTTTTATATATTTGGTTGTTAATTATGTTAGACACATATATATGATGATATTGATAAACACGTGATCCCAGTCCCAGGTGATATATCACATAAACAGAGTGCAAATGTTACTTCAAGGTTGTTTTGACTATTGTCAATGGAAAGCTACAGATTCACACGCATCACGCCAATTGCCAGACTTTCCGGACAGCAAAGCATTACATCATATTAATGGCCGAAGAGCGGGAATTTATGACCAATCACTGAGTTACACCAGCCATTGGGGAGGGACATTGCTATGTTCTATAAAAATGTTTCAATATGCTTTAACTTCAGACTTCTCAAAGAAGTCACAGACCTGTCTGCTATCTTTTCTTTACTGCAAGAAAAGGTGTCCTTTTGACTTTAAGTCTTGAATCTGTTCTTATGATCTGAAAGAAGACCTGTGGGCATGCTGTACCTGACACATACTGAGGAGGGAGCAAGCTTGTTTTCTGCTGCTCTAGAAAACAGGACCCGGAATAATTTATGCAAGCTACAGGAAAAGAGATTCCATCTCAGTATTAGGAGGAACTTCCTGACAATAAGGACTGTTTGACAGTGGAACACACTCCCTTGGAGAGTGGTGGAGTCTCCTTCTTTGGAGGTGGAGGTGGAGAGTGGTGGAGTCCCTTCTTTGGATGGCCATGACATATAATGGTATGCTTTGATTGGGAGTTCCAGCATGGCAGGGGGTTGGACTAGATGGACCTTGTGGTCTTTTCCGTGATTCTGTGATTCTACGATTCAATTATCTACTAAAAAACACCGAAGACAACTCCAGTGATCATGTGGTCAGCATGACTGCACAAACGCTGTTACTTTCCAACCGAAGTGGTACCTATTTATCTACTTGCACTTTTACATGCTTTTGAACTGCTAGGCTGGCAGAAGCTGGGACTAGTGACAGGAGTTCATTCTGTCACGTGGCGCTTGGGTCTTGAACTGCCAACCTTTTGATCTTACGATTGTTAGAACTGGCATCATAACCACTAAGCCATCACTTCTATTAGCACTATTAATAATAACACTATTAGCAACAGCTAAAAAACCAATATGATGCTAAATTGCATAACAGGAGTATAGTAGCTAGATCAAGGAAAGTAATAGCCATTCTTTTCTGCCTTGGTCAGACCTCACCTGGAATAGTGTGGCCAGTTTTGGGCACCACAATTCAAGAGCAGTATTGACAAGCTGGAGTGTGTCTTGAGGAGGGTGACCAAAATGGTTAAAGATTGGGAAATTATGTCCTATAAGAAGCAGCTTAAGAATCTGGATATGTTTAGCATGGGGAAGAGAAGGTTAAGTGATGATATTATAACCAAGATCATTTTCTGCTACTCCAGAGATAGTCTTCATCTAACATGGCTCTAGATTAGAGGAATACTATTACAATAGAGCAATATACACTTATAAATGTTTGACTTACCTTGCACAGAAAACTAAGATTGAAGCCCAATGATTGGGCATTTCTTGAGCCAGAATTCATGTAGTTTCCAATCAACAACACAAGTTCTAACAGCTTACTGAAGTTTTCACTCTTTTTCAGCTCCTCACAGGCTATTGTTACTGCCATAATGCCTGGCTTTATATTATTTATGTGGTCTTCAAATGTTAGCTTGAAAAGGATGCCATTCAGACGAGGCTGTAACATTTTAACTGAGCTCATCTGAAAGAAAAGAAAAAGCTTGGGGACCATTTGTAAAAGCATTTTCCATGCAATAGAAAAGAACAATATATTTTGCTCTACTGTTGACAACACAAAATTGCATCCCCCCCCCCCAAAAAAAAGCCACTGTGGCATTCACCTTCTGAAAGGCCAAAAAACCCAAGTGATTGTTGTTGTTGCTGTTTCTGACATGGTGACCCCCAAGGCCACCATATCATAGGGTTTTCTTGGTGAAATTTATTCAGATGGGGCCTCTCTGCCTTACTCTGAAACTGATAGAGTGTAACTCACCCAAGGTCACCTAGTGGCTAAGCTGGGATCTGAACTCTGGTCTCCAGAGTCATAGTCCAATGCTCAAACACTATGCTGGCTCTCAAGGAATCATACAACCGATTATATGCACCCAATCTGGAGCCTGCGTTTCAATAGCAGTTCTTTCAATTACATTTGGAACTAAAAGGAATACCAATGGCAACCTTAAGCCATGGCAAGTGAAGAGAGAAAAGGAATGTAATCATCATCATCATCATCATCATCATCATCTCATTTTTAATGTAACATTACATTTTTACATTTTCCTTCTTAATTCTCCTTAACTGATGAAATAATTTCAGACACCTTGACAGCATTTTTATTTTGCAAAGCTGTCAACTGACCCACAGTACTCATACTTTTCAAAAGAATAGGGAAGAAAAGGCATATGCTACCCATTATGCATCACATGGGCTTTACACGCTATTTCAATAAACTAAATCCAACATTTCCACTTTTGTTCAACTTCTCACTCTTAGAGTGAGTGAGAAACAAAGACAGCCTGTGTTCACAGTGCCTAAAGTCAGGCTATAAACAACAGTGAGTGGCTGGGGTAAGCCATTATTTTTGCCAGTCAAAGTGAGAAATCCCAGTGGGGTGGGAAATATGGACATTACAGCAGTATCAGATGCTTCATGAGCCATAGCCACTAGATTGGGACTGCACCCTGACAGCTTGGACAGCCTCATAAACTTTGTCCAAATGGACAGAAAAAGCATGCAAGGAGGGCATTGGAAGGTAAACCTCAACAGTGTTTCTGGGGGTGGGTAAGCATTAGGAGGTCATTCAATTTTTGCTAGCTTCCACCCATTATTATCCAGTAGTACTGGAAAAGATTGGTTGGACTTCCATGATGCCTAAGTGCAATGGAGAAAAGGAAAGATTATTTTTCCTCAACCAGACTGTCACTCACACACCTCAGTGAACTACTGACTTTCCAAAAGACCTTATCCAGGGAAATGTGTTGTAAATGAAAAGAGATAAGAGATGCTGGAGGAGGGGTATGTGCAGGAAAAGGGGAACCCAGAAATCCCAACCAAATACCTGGATTTAAAGCAGGTATTTTCTGAAAAAGGGAGTGATCTCCTTCCCCCCTGCCCCCCCCCCCAGTCGCAAATCAGATTGTCCCTGTGAAATAGACCCAGAAGCCAAGCTCCCTAAATCCAAAGTGTATTTTATCACTCTCCTTGAGATGGTGGACTCAGGGAGGTGATTCGTAAAAACATGGCTTGGAGCTTCATCTGACCCACTATTTCCCCAATAGTGGCTCCTTTTCATTCCTTGAAAAGAGACAGAGATTTGAGAGTGCTTGCGAGCTTGAGGAATCTGAATGTCATATGCATCTCAAATACCTGATCTCTCTCATGAAAGACTTATTGGCTCAATTAGCTGTAGGTCATGTGTTTACTGAGTTGGATTTAAGGGACACTTACTTCCATATAAGGATTCAGGGGAAGATGATTATAAAACCACTTTTACCTGCCTTTTGGGAACATTTGAGCATTTAGTGATGCCTTTTGGATTAGTGGGAGCCCCAGCAGTTTTCACGCATTTGATAAATGTGATTCTTCATGATATTCTGTACAAGGGGTACTGCTGTACCCGGACAATGTGCTGATTTATTCACAAGATATGAACACACATGTAGCACTGGTAAGGAAAGTGCTCAATAAACTGCTACATCATCAATGGTATGAAAAACTTTCTAAATGTGAATTCATCAAGAAAGGCTAGATTAATTAGAATATAACATCTCCACAAATGGTATTGAAATTGATCTGGAGAAGATGTTAGCAGTACTGAACTGGGAATCTCTAAGGATGTGGTAGAAACTGCAGAGCTTCCTGGAGTTTTCCAATTTTTATAGAGAGTTCATTCCCAATTTTGCCCAGGTGGAACTACCATGATGGACTTGCTGAAAACCAGAAAAGGAGGGCAAAAAGAACAACAAAAAGACAAAACCGAGTGTAAAAATTAAGTGGAATAATGAATGTCAACAATTGAAGAACAGAAACAGCTATTCTGTTCAGAGCCAATTTTGAAGCACTTGGATACAATTCCACCATCTGCGGAACAGGTTGATTTCAGTGACACCACTTGGGGGGAGTTTTGTTACAGAAAGACATGCAGGGATTTTATAAATTTAATTTCATAATAAAATACCTGCCTGGGGGAGAAAACATTTTTCGTGGACACTTTTGTCTAGATTGCCTCGACACAAGAATAAAAGGGAAAAAAGAAAAAGAAAAAAAGAGAGGGATGATATATGTTCACTCCAGCCCAACTAGAGGACAGGCAGCAAAAAACAAGCGGACTGTCATTCTAGAGGAATCACTTCATATCATTTAAAAAATCTTTTTGGAATGGGTTAAGCATGATGCATAGGCAAACCAGCAGCCAGATGAAATACAGCTAAAGAATAGCATCTACTTGAAAGGGGACTGTACCTGAGAGACTGAGGCAAACTACTGCAGTTGTGTCATGGCATCAAAGCTTTTTGACATTTTGGTTTTGTAAAAATCTTGCAAGTGTTGGCGAAACAGTATTTGTGGCCAAACTTGAGACTGAATGTGGAAATGTATGTACAAGACTGCCCGATACATGCAATGACGAAAAGGATGGGTGGCAATCCTCATGCACTGTTACATTCACTGCCCACTCCAAATAAACCTTGGCACATATTAATATGCATTTTATTGTTGATTACCAGTCAGTAAAGGGGGGGGGGGGCTGTGAACTGGGTGGTGGCAGACATCTTTTCCAAACAAGCCCATTTTAAAACTCTGTAAAACTCTGCCACTACCCAGCAACTAGCCAAACTATTCATTTAATGTGTAAAGGTTGCAAGCCCCCCCCCCCCCCACATAAAGTTATCTCAAATCAGGGTACCCAATTCACCTCTCAGTTTTGGAGCCTTTAAAAAGCTTTGGGACCCAACAAGCCAAGAACACAGCCTGTCATCCCAATCAAATGGGCAGGTGGAATGAATAAACCAGTGCTTGGATAAATATGTAAGATGGAGGTTGCTTACCTGTAACAGTATTTCTTTGAGTGGTCATCTGCGAATTCACACAAATGGGTTTAATCTGCGCATGCGCAGCAAGCTCGGAATCTTCTAAAATCACTGGGCAGAAGTTGGATTGCAACTTTTTGGTGGTAGCCCTGCCCACCACTATATAGGCCCTAACATTCCTGCTCTTTCCTCAGTTCCGAGTATGCTGCTAATGTAGCAACAGCAAGAATTATCAAAGCAGAGCAGGACACGATGGAGGGGAGGCTGGGCAGGATTTGTGTGAATTCGCAGATGACCACTCGAAGAAATACTGTTACAGGTAAGCAACCTGTCCTCCTTCTTCATTGTCTCTGCGAATCACACAAATGGGTTACTCAGACTAGCAAGTTAAAGTCAGTGGAGGAGGGAGTGTCCTGACACCAAGCTTGTGAATTCAAACAAGAATGTTTATTGTAACAACACATGTAACTTCATAGAATCATAGAATCATAGAGTTGGAAGAGACCACAAGGGCCATCCAGTCCAATCCCCTGCCATGCAGGAACTCCCAATCAAAGCATCCCTGACAGATGGCCATCCAGCCTCTGCTTAAAGACCTCCAAGGAAGGAGACTCCACTACTCTCCGAGGGAGTGTGTTCCACTGTCGAACCGCCCTTACTGTCAGGAAGTTCCCCCTAATGTTGAGGTGGAATCTCTTTTCCTGGAGCTTATATCCATTGTTTCAGGTCCTAGTCTCTGGAGCAGGAGAAAACAAGCTTGTTCCCTCTTCATAGAATGCAAAAATAAAACATTCAATGCTCACTTAATTCAAGTGTCTCAAGAATTGAAATGTAACCCAACAGTCAATACATTCAAGTGTGTGAGTGAGATCAAAGCATTGTAAAGTCCACTTGTAATAAATTCAAGAATTAATAATAAAGCATTGTAATTCACTTGTGGTCAATTCAAGTAAATGTAAAATCATGTCGACACACTGTAAACTATACTTGCCATATTATTCAAATATTCAGTGCAACAGAGATTACATATTACACATTCAACTGTGTTAAGTTTAGATTCACCTATAGGCAGTGCAAAGTTAGTGCAGTCCTGACAACAACACTGCCCTCCCAAAGGAGGCATCCTGTCTGGCCCGTGCATCCAACTTGATAAAAGTCATTAGTTGGGACCAAACAGCTGCCTTACACACATCCTCCAGAGGTATACCATACAAAAAGGCAGAGGATGATGCTACTGCCTTGGTGGAATGCGCACGCACCCGGCTCGGTGGAGTCTTGCCTGCCAACTCGTAGCAGAGATGGATGGTAGTGGTCACCCACTTAAATAGTCTCTGGGGCCTTTCTTATGTTCAGAATAACACAGAGAGTCTCTCAGAGCTCCTCAAACCTGAGGTGCACTCCAGATAGAAAGCCAAGGCTCTACGAACATCCAGTATGTGCAGTCTCTGTTCGATGCTCATGGTCAGGTTAGGAGCCAGGTGGGCAATACGATGTCCTGGTTGATGTGGAAGGCAGACATCATCTTTGGTAGGAAAGTGATGTCGGTACGGAGAACCACCTTGTCTCTGTGGAACCGAAGATAAGGCTGATCCATCCGTAAGGTATACAGTTCACCAGCCCGACGAGCTGAAGTAATGGCCACAAGGAATGCCGTCTTCCACGTCAACAGTCTCAAATCAGTAGTAGCCATGGGTTCAAATGGCTTAGTAGACAAGTAAGATAAAACAAGGTCTAAGCTCCATGCCGACGTCGGTACCGAGGAAGGTGGATGCAGGTTATTAAGTCCCTTAAGGCATCTCTTAACTAGAGGGTCCGTGAAGAAAGAAGGTCTACCTTCCAGCTGGTAGTGCGAACAGATGGCTGAGAGATAGCACTTAATACAGTTGAGACACAGACCCGAGTTGGTTAGAGACAGAAGGAATTCAAGTACTGTCGGTACCATCACATGGGATGGAGAGAGTTCTTTGTCTGATAAGAAGTCTATGAATCTCTTCCACTTTAAGGCTTTTGAGCCGCTTCGATGATCCTCTGCAGAGGGATAGAAAGTGACATCAAGGTTGGATTCTCCACGCTACCATGGGTAGAGTGTCCACATCTGGGTGACATACTCTGCCCCTGTGGATGGTCAGGAGATCTGGGCGAGGCTCTAGACGGCGGTATGTCTCTCAAGACAACTGTAGCAGCGGAGCGAACCAAGGCTGTCTCGGCCACCACGGTGTAATTAGGATGGCGTCCGTCCCGTCCATTCTCATCTTGACAATTACTCTGGTTATGAGTGGAAACGGAGGGAAGGCGTAGAATCCCTTTCCGCACCACTCGAACTGGAAGGCATCGCCTCAAGAGGTCCTTGCTGGTAACTGGGAGCAGAACTCTGTAAAATGAGTGTTCTCCTCCGTATTGAACAGCTCATAGAATCATAGAATCATAGAGTTGGAAGAGACCACAAGGGCCATCCAGTCCAACCCCCCTGCCATGCAGGAACTCCCAATCAAAGCATCCCTGACAGATGGCCATCCAGCCTCTGCTTAAAGACCTCCAAGGAAGGAGACTCCACCACACTCTTGGAGGTCCTCTTTCCACCCCCGTCGGAGCGATCTTTGCTCTGGGCCATTCTCTCCTTTGTAGTTTTGTCACGAGCCCTTTCCTTGGATCTCCCTCTCTCACGGGAAGATTCTTTTGGAGGCACCACAGAGGGTGAGGTTGGAGTTTTACCTGAATCCTCAGGTTGGGCTCTCAGGGCCTGTTCCTACATGGCCGTCTTTAGTTTTACAATCCTATTCTTCAAGGCCTGTGGCGTCATCATCTTACACATTTTGCATGATTTGGAGTTGTGGGATTCCCCCAAACAGAAGACACATTCCAAATGATGGTCAGAGGTTGGAAATTTCACCTTGCAAGAAATGCACTGTTTGAACGAAGCCATGGCAAAATGTAACACATCGGTCTAAACACAATCTAAGTCCAAGTCACAATCCAGTAGAATAGTCAAGCCAAAATATAATCAAAACCGTTCAAAAAGACACAAGCCAAATCGTAATCCAAAAAAGTAGTCAAAAGCCAATAAATTTTTCCAAAACCGTAAGGGAAAACCGTTAAGAAGCGAGCTGCGAACAGCGAAGTCCTTTGCTAGCTGCACAAGCGGCGGACGAAAGGAACTGAGCAAAGAGCGGGAATGCTAGGGCCTATATAGAGGTAGGCGGAGCTACTGCCAAAAAGTTGCAATCCAACTTCCGCCCAGTGATTCCAGAAGATTCCGAGCTAGCTGTGCATGCACAGATTAAACCCATTTGTGTGATTTGCAGAGACCACGAAGAAGAAGTTCATTATCAGCAGAATAATTGGATTGACCTGTTCTGGTTCATAGAAATGGCTTTGAGGAAATAAATGCAAACTGAATATGTCCCACTGGCAAAGTTGGCAAACAAGGCTTGAAATGCTTGGCCCCCTATTAAATCTGCTTTGAATTATGCTAAAGAAATGTACAAGAAATATGCAAACAAAAAAGCCCCTAATTGAGAGTTTAAGGTGGATAGTCAATATACTTGTCAACCAAATTCTTGTGGAGTTTGTAGCCATCTAATAAAATGGGGAACGAATTTGTGGTGCTGTTTGTAATTAAAAGACATGTAAACGAACTAACAATGGAACTGAAATTACAAAAAAACAAACAACAAAAAAGTATAAGCATTTGCATCCTGTCTATCATTTCAGTTTGCTCAAACCAGCAGCTGAGAACACTGTGTGACACCCACCAGTGACTATTCTAGCCCATTCTGATTGATGGGGAGCAACATTTTGAAGTGTACAAGGTTTTGAACTCCAGAATTTACAACGGAAAACTAATATTTTATTCAATGGAAACATTTTTCAAATGGAGAAAATTAATGGGTTGATAGTAGAAATGTGCAGTCACAAAGTTTCATGGTTGTTATCCTAGAAAATGAGGTCCTGGGTGAAATAAGTGGTAAACTGATTGCAATACAGACATAGTAATATTGATTCCCATGCACAGTAAGGGAGGGTATGTTTTGAGGGGGCAGAATGTCAGGAACTGAATCATTCATCTTGCCTGCCATGGTTAGAAATGTTAACTTAGAAGGGGATTGTTTATTTGCTTGCTTTTTTATTTATTTAACTGATATTGTGACTGTTGTGAGAAGTCATGAGATATATTGGGGGGATTAACTACTAGAAACTTTTGCTAGATCCTATTTTGGTTAATGAGCAAATGAAAGGGAGTTGAGACTGCCTCAAGTAGATCTAAGGTCATTCTCTTGGGAATGCTGGCAGAGAGAGAGAGAGAGAGAGAGAGAGAGAGAAGGGCAGGTGGGGCTCCATGGGAAAGGAAGAAAGGAAAGAGTGTTTTGCTTTTGTAATGAATGAGAAAGTAATTCTCTAAATATTAGAAATTTTGTGTGCTGTAATAATGCTTTGCTAATGTTTGCTGGTTAGTTCTGACAACAACAGTCTCGAGTGTACATTTCTAGTGGCTGAATAAAGGTTTTTTGAGTTTTACTTCTGATGCCTGGATTTCTGAACTGAGGAGTAACCGAACTTGACAATATCTTTCAGTACTACTGATACACAAATACTTATGAGGTTTATTATTCAGGAAGAATTACAACCCATGAATGCCCAAGACTATGTACTGAGTTTATACATTTTATTTACCTAGAGAAAATAACCTTTGTTTATACATGAGCAGTTGTCTATGTAGAAGCTGCCAGCCAAGTGGATGCCAAAATATCTGAATGCTGACCAGAAACGAAATTTAGTGGAAACCTCTTAAGTTGATTTTGCAGTCTTTTAAGCTATCTAATATATTTTGGAAAGACTTTTCACTATTGATGAAACATGGTTACATCACTAGGATCCAGAGACACAACAACAGTTCTTGCAGTGGTGGCTTCTCCGTGGCCAAAGAAATTCAAGACTCAAAGATCAGCAGGACAGATCATGGCTGCAGTGGAGGGATTGTAAGGGAAGAATAAGAGATGTATTTTTATGACTGACTATCTTCAGAGGAGTTAGTCCTTGAAAAACCAGTGAAGGAATGTGAGTTAATGTGTCATTTCTTGCAGGACAATGCACCTGTTCACAGGCTTACAAGACAATGGATGTTCTGAAGAATTTGAGGTTTGAGTGCACAGATCATCCATCCTACTCACCAGATCTTGTGCCATCTTACTATTTCCTGTTTCCAGATCTTAAAAAGAGTTTGAAAGGAAGATAATTTTGGAATGATTCAGAGGTGATAGCAGCAGCAAACCTTCAGTGACAAGAGATCAGTTTTTTTGAAGGGTTAAAGAAACTTGAGAAACAATGTGCAAAGGCCACTGAAAGTATGATTAATCAGAAAAGACAATAACACTAGGACACATGGAGGGCAGTAGAAAGCAAGGAAGACCTTATGCTAGATGGATAGACTCAATTAGGAAAGTCATGGGTATGAATTTACAGGACCTGAGCAGTCGTGGAGAACTGGGGGGCTTGGAGAGTTCTCATCCACAGTGACACTGTGAATCAAGGATGACTTGAGGGCAGGTAACCAAACAAATAAATAAATAAATGATGCACATATGTTGGCCCAAGGAGATATGAATTTGGAGGTCACTAGTATCCATTTTCTTGTAATGATACCCCTCCAAAAAGCAAATTATCAGCAGGTGAGGATCAAGAAAGTATTTGATACTGGCAAGGAGGAAATTTATAAACGAAGAATGCATTATAGAAACTAAACTGGCCTAGCTCCAAAAACCTACCACAATTTTTGGGGGGAGTGAAGTTGCTACATAGTTATGAATGGTGACAAAAGTATATTTCCTACTTTCCTCTCTCCCTCCCTCCATTTTTCCTTCCTGGAAATATAGCAAATTTGTCCACATTATGTTCAATCTGGTGCTGTTTAATATTATGTAATACTTTCTCCCCCTACCACACATATAGCTTTTGCTTCCCCCCCAGCACTATAGTCTTTGTCCACAGTACCAGACTCTACCAATCAATATAAAAATATATCAAATGTATACTTATAGGACCGGGGGGGGGGGGGGGTTAACATGGCTTAACAGCAGTACATGTGAATGGACCTTCCGATTATTGTTAATCAGTGTGATTATTGTGTGATATTGCAGAAAAGGCAAAAAATAATTTTTCTGTCATTAATTACCATCAAGTGGACTTCAACATGGCAACCTTATGAATGAGACACTTCCAAGTGACCCTATCAACAGCCCTATGCAGGCCTTACATTTTCAGGTATGTGGCTTCCTTGGCTAATGAGATTATCGCACTACACTCTTAAAGTGTAAGGGGATGTGGTGGCTTAGTGGTTAATAATCAGAAGATTGGAAGGTTGGCAGTTCGAGGCTCGAGTGCCGCATAATAGGGTGAGCTCATCACTAGTCCCACTTCCTGCCAACCTAGCAGTTCGAAAGCACACAAATGCAAGTAGATAGATAGGTACCACTTCAGTGGGAACCTAACAGCCTTCAGTGCAGTCATGCTGGTCACCAGAGTCGTCTTCAGACAAGGCAGGCTCTTCAGCTTAGTAAAAGAGATGAGCACTGTCCCCTACAGTTGGTTACAACTAAACATTCATGTCAAGGGACTATCTTTACCTTTTTATTCCACTTTAAGTGCTCTGACTGTCTCCTGTTGCATTTTGGGGTTTGTAGTTCAGTGAGACCTAAAAGCTCTCTGGCTGAATATGTTAAATGCCCCTTCCTAAATTGCAAATCCCAGAATGCAACAGGAGTCAGCCAGAGCAGTTAAAGTGGAATAGCAATGTTTTAAGAGTGTAGTGTGATAATCTCCTGAGTCTATCCATCTGCAGTGCAGTCTTCCTCTTTTCCTACAGCCTTCTACCTTATCAAGCAATGTTGTCTTTCCTAGAGAGTCATGATATGGACAAAATACAACAGTCTAAGTTTAGTCATTTTGGCTTCTGGTGAGAATTCAGACTTGATTTGTTCTTGTTATTCTTGTTGTTGTGTGCCTTCAAATCATTTCTGACTTATGACCATCTTAATGCAAATGTAGCATAGGTTTTCTTGGCAAGATTTGTTCAGAGGAGGTTTGACATTGCCTTCCCCTGAGGCAGAGAGCATGTGACTTGCCCAAGGTGGGTTTCATTTCTGAACAGGGAATCAAATCCTGGTCTCCAAAGTCATACTCCAACATTCAAACTACTACAGCCCACTGGCTCTCTTGATTTACTCTAGGACCCAGATACTGGTCTATTTTGAAGTCTACAGTATCCATAGAGCTCTTCTCTAATGCCATATTTCAAATGAGTTGATTTTCTTCCCATCAGCTTTCTTCACTGTCCAGCTTTCACAACCATATAGAAATGGGAAATACAATGACATGCCAATCCTAACTTTAGTATTCAATTATAAATCTTGACACTTCAGGACTCTGTCTTCCCTCCTCTTCTACTAGAGTAGATTCTGTTATTGTAGCTGAAGCAGCTCTATTGGTATGCCATCTGTTCCTGGTGATTTATTCCTCCCATATGCCCTAAATGCAGTTTCTAAATCACTTTTCAAAATTGGATGTTCATCTTCATATGGTTCTTCCTTGAATGAATCTGTCATCCTTTCATCTCTTTTACATAGTTCTTCCACATATTGTTTCCATTGTCTTTTTATTTCTACTTATTCATGTAATGTGTTCCCCTGCTGGTCATACAGCATCCCCATGTTTGGTTTCAATTTCCTTTTGATTTCTTGGACTTGGAGAAGAGGGCTCTTGTTTTTCCCTTTAGTTTTCACATTCTACTTATCTGCATTGATTATTACTGTAGTTCTCCTTGCCCCTGAACCCAGTTGCATTCACGGTTCTGACTATGTGCTCCCTTTTACTTTTGCTTTTTGTCTGTCCTTAACTACTTGGAGGGTATCATTGTGGCTTCTCTTCTTTTTTGGCTACAGTGCCATTCTGCATTCCTCCTTCAAAATGTCCCTGGCTTCAGGCCAGAGTTCTTCTGGCTTCTGGCAGCAAAAGGGGAAATATAGCTGGGACCAAAGAGAAGAAGCAGAGGAAGAAGGAAAAACATATCATTGCCACAGGGAAAGATCATAATGAGGGCCAACCAAAGGCAAAATCATATTAATACCACAACAGGAACTGACAAGGAAAAGTCACCTACTACCATAACCAATTTAAATAAAGAGATAGGATCAGATATTAATTTGTATGCAGAAAAGAGAAATTACAAGCTATGAACTGAAGTAATGAACACCCATCTAAGTCATGGCATTTTATCCCTCTCTGTTTCCCACCCATGAACGGGCGAGGGATGAGGACTTGAAGTCAGTGAAAACGGAGGGGCAAATGTATTAAAAGACAACTGTAACAAAATAGGTACTATAAAGGCTAATATAGAAGTAATTTGCCTGCTGATAAGATCTTGAAGGTGGCTTCAACAAATAGGGTTAAAAAAGGGATAGGTAGAACTGCAGAAACAACCTGGTATTACAGCAAAACGTTAAAGCAAAAACAAGTCTAAAGCAAGGTCTAAGAAAAAAGAGATGGGTGTGGGAGAAAGAGCAAAAAATGGAAACGGGGTCCAAGCATTCAAAATCAGAAGAGAGTAAGGGGCAAAACTGATGGCCCCGATAGAGTGGCTTGCCGCCGCCCTTTTGCTTGCCGGATTTGGGGCTGCAGCAACCGCATGCTGCATCTGATCCGGCACTTTGCCAGCTCTAAAAAGAGGTGGCAAAATGCTGCTCCTTTTTAGAACAGCAAAAAGCCCCCCTTGCCACCACAGCGGCAGCTTTTTGGTATTTCTTTGGAACAGCCCATCTAAACACTGGACCAAAAAAAATATGACACTGCCCGCTGTCTGGTTGGGTGTGCATCATGATGCATTGGGGAAGAGTCGGCGCATGCGGCGTGCAGTCACCATGCCCCCATTCCAGCCCAATGCCTGTGCTTTTCGCTGGTCTGTAGAGGCCCTTAGTTAACAAGATCAGTAAAGAATGTTTAATCTTCTGGAATCCAAGACAAAACCCTGTAAAATCAGAGAAGTGAAAGGGACTGTAATAAGAACAAAAAGGAGAGATGATGAAATGAGTATAGCTGAACCTACACAAAAAATAAGTGAATTTTTTGTGTAGGTTTTATTTTTACTTACACAAAAGGCAGGAAGAAGAGGATATAGTAAATAAAGAGAATGGAGATACTAGTAAGAACAAATTAGATTTAACAGATAAAAGGAATCTGCACAACCTCATTCCCAATATATTAAAACCATTACCCCAGACAATAATGTTAGGAAAGGTGGAAAGAAGTATTAAGAGAGGAAGACCACATGCTAGATGGATGGATTTTATTAAAGAGACCATGAATATGAGTTTGCAGGAGCTGGGCAGAGCAGTAGAGGGGGGGGGGCTGGAGATATCTCATCCATATGGTCGCCATGGGTCAAGACTGACGCCAAGGCAGTTAACAACAACAACAATTGAAATAAACTCAATTGTCCTTTATAAACTACCCAAAGCCATACGGATTTGTAACATAGTCTCAACTGAAAGATCATTTTATTAAACAGATAAAAGCACTTAGGATAAACTTCCTAAAAGAAAATGATATTGAGAGCAGAGAATATCTTTTCTACAATTATCAGACTGCTAGAGCCCTAGTAAACTTTAGACATGATAATATAGTGACAAGGATCTATAAATTGAGAAACCTATTCTGGCATCAACAGATGGAAGTTATTGGCCACTTAACACCTTACCCTTTATTTGACATCCAACTAAACCAAATAAAATGAAATTCTGTTATGAAAACAAGTAAAATAGAACAGACAGTGGAAGGTGAGGACTTGATTTGTCTGGAAGACACCCATGACAGTAATGCAAATAACACAGGTTCTTCTGGCCTGTACTAATACTGAAACAATGGAAGAGGAAGGTTTAATATAATCATACAGGAGACTCCTCCCTGCTTGATATCATAGGCAGACCTAACTCACTCCAAGGCTGAATAAAGAAACTTTGTGAAACAAAATATATAAATATTGAGTCCATGAATGATTGTTTAGATAAAATTAAAACTGATATACAAAGGAGATATAGCTAGAAAATGATATTATCATTAATAATATTTGCTTATTTGCTTATTTATTTGCTTATTGGCAAATAAATCTAAATCTGGTAATATTCAGAATTACTTTTAAAAGAATAGTACTTCTGAGTTAACAATCAAAGATATTAATTCACCATTTGAAATTAATAGAAGCCAGGGAGGTAGACCCTGACAAGATGATATTCCAGTTAGACTCATTTCATGGAATGTTGCCGGATGGCAAAATAAGGCTCAAGATAGTAATTTTTTTAAGTTTACCTGCAGATGTATGAGTTGTTGGTTTGTTTGTTTTTGTTTTTGTGTTGTTGTTTTTTGCAAGAAACATCAGTTCAAGATGGATATGCAATTGAATTATTGGGGTTTACTTCATATTCTGTTCCAGCTTTAAAAACCACAAAGTTTGGGAGAGCAATTGGAGGTCTTGCAATATTAGTGTCAACATCACTTACTGGTGTAATGCATCAACACCCATCATTAAACTCTGCTAACTTTTTGGTGCTATCTATCTACAATATCTTTTCTGAAACTGTTTATCTCATTTGTACATATGGACCCCCCCTTAAAAATCTGGTGCAGATGAAAGATCTCTGTGGAAAACTGTCAGAATCTGCAACTTCAGCTCCCTTGCGCATCAAAAAAGGTCAGATGGTTGAAACAGAACAAAACTTTATTGAAGTCACAAAGACAGAAATCCACCATTCAGTGTTTAAGCTAGAACCGCCCCCTAAAATTTGAAATTAAAACCCCAAAGCCACAATTCCTCCCCCTACTTTCTGGCACGAAGTCCAGCTCTCTACTCTCTATTCCCACAAACTAAGCACTCTCATCATCTAACCCCCCTTTCCCTGTACTAAGCCAAGCACAGCCTCTATCTCCCATCTCCTCCCAGTTCCACATTCCAAGCTTCTTATACTATCTGCAGCCCAACACCTCAATCCAAGGCCAGACTAACAAAAGCAATCTACCATCCCCCACACTCCTCCCATCCCCCACACTAAGCAACTCAATGACTATCCAACTTAACAATTTCCCCAATAACTGAAATAAACTGACAGAACCACTGCAACATAGCAGAGCTCTGACAGAAACTCTTGACCAAGAAGAAATAGACTCTCTATCCCCTAACCCTTGGGTGATTATAGGAGGTGACTCTAATGCAGGGGTAGGCAACCTTTCCCCTTTAAGGGCCGAGGGACTTCAGCTCCTAGAAGCCTCAGCCATATTGGCCAATAGTACCATGTTGGCCAATAGCTCCATGTTGGCCAATAGCTCCTGGGATTCTGGGAGCTGAAGTCCTTCGGTCCTTAAAGGGGAAAGGTTGCCTACCCCTGCTCTAATGCCTGTATTGGCCCTGTTCCTCCAGGTAATACAGTGTTTGGGTCTAAGTCTGGAAGACGTACCTGAAATATGCCAGAGAATAGCAATGGATACAATTTTAATAAAATTTATGATGATGATGATGATGATGATGATGATGATGATGATGATGATGGAAAACACCTTTGTGAATTCATAATGAAACAGAGCTTATTGTTATATAATGGGCATGGAGCAGGGGATCAAGAGGGATATTTCACATATATTTCTCCCAGAGGATATTCCAACACCACTGATTATATATTGACTTCCACTAACATCCCAATTGACAGGGATACATTTAAAATAATTCCAAGGAACTGGAATTTCCTTTGGAACTGTCATTCCCACAAATGGTCCCTAATGCTGCATTAGGGGCAATAGATCAATCTCAATATCTGATACTTGGTAACAGGAGGGTAAAATGGAATGGACAGCTTCAGCAAAGGATTAGTAAAATCCTAGACTCCCTCAATTTTGGAAAACTAAGGGAAAATATCTTCCAGGAAACTAGCAATGCCACTGGTGCATATGAGACTTTAATGGCACAAATAAAACCTTTAATGAGTACATCTATTATGTCTCAAAATGGCAGAACCAAGCCTTGGACTTGGTTTGATGAGGAATGTCTGAAGAGTAAAAAAAAAAAGTAGTCAAGGAGCTTAGGAAATTGAAGACAAGGAAGGCCAAGGAAAACACGATGCCTCAGACATATAAAGCTCAATTACAGTATAACTACAAAATGTTACTTAAAGGAAAGAAACAAAAATATTATAAGTCACAATAGAAAGAATTAGGAGAAGCAGCAATCCAAAAGTACCCTCAGAAATTTTGGTATCTGATTGCATAAGGTACCAGAACAATAGGCTACGCATTAGAGCAAGCAGTGCAAGGAAATGAGTGGGAGAAATATTTCTGTAATATATACAAGTCTCAAACAGATCTGTCTCTCCAAATTCATCACACCCAATTACTAGATCTTTCTGAATGGCCTAATGTCACCTTGAACCAGATTAAAGGGATAATCGCTAGACAATCAGCCAATAAAGCCCCTGGAAAAGATATGATCCCAGTGGAACTATTTAAAGCAAAACTAGGATATTCTTGCAAAACTGTTTATTCATATAAATCTTACTGGCTATATATCAGGGGATGGAAGCTCAATATTATTGCCTCTATATATAAAAAAGCTGAAAAGAAGGACCCAGACAATATAGGCCCATTAGTCTTTTGGACATCTCTTCTAAATTATTTGCCAATTCCTCCTCGAAAAGATAGAAAAATGGGCAGATAGACAAAATTTATTATCAGAAGTACAAGGGAAGTGTTTTGTGCTGAATTTCTTGATGTGTACATATGTCCATAATATTGCCTTCATTGATCTGAAGTCAGTATTTGACTCAGTTTCCGGACATTTATTATGACAGAAACTGGAAATGACAAATATTGATCGCTGTTTGTTATTTCTTATTAAATCATTGTATACTGGATGTATGTATGGAAATTTTAATATTGTAAGCCACCCCGATTGCTCTGCAGAGGGGCGGAATATAAATAAATATTATTATTATTATTATTATTATTATTATTATTATTATTACTGATAGATCACTACAAGTTAAAGTTGATTTGGCAGGCCATCTTACTTCAAAGATTAGTGCTTTTTAAAGAATTAAGCAGGGTTGCATATTAGCACCTTTCCGGTTTAATTTCTACATTAATTATATGGTAAAGGAACTGGATGTTTTACAGCATGCTCCGATCACAATTCTTGATTTAAAACTTTCATTGTAAATTTTCAAAATTGGATTGAAGAAATTTATAAAAATTAAACAGCTAGAGTATTAATAAATGGATCCAAAACAAAACCTATTAAGATTAATAAAGGAACCAGACAGGGTTGTCCCCTATCACTGATATTATTCATTCTAACATTGGATATACTTTTAAGGAAAATAAAGGAAATTCCTGAGATTGAAGGAGTAAAAATCAAAGGAGATCAATATAAACTAAGAGCATTTGCAGATGACATTGCATTAACGCTTGCAAACCCAATTGACAGTGCACAACATCTGCTAGCACAATTAAAAGACTTTGAAAAAATCTCAGGATTAAAAATTAACAAAGATAAAACTAATGTAATTGTGAAAAATATGTCTTTTATTGAGGAAGAGAAATTAAAAGAAATAACAGGATTTAATATTACAAAAAAGGCAAAATATTTAGGAATAACACTAACAAAAAAGAATTCAGACATATATAAGAATAATTATCAGAAAAGAATGGAATGAAATAAAAAAAAAGATTTGTCAAATTGGAAAGATCTAAAATTATCTTTACTTGGAAAAATAGCCCTAATCAAAATGAATATACTTCCAAAATATTGTTTATGTTTTAAACCATCCCAATATTAAAAAATGATGATCCTTTAAAAGATTGGCAAAAACAACTCTCTGAATTTATATGGAAAGGGAAAAAACCCAGAATTAAACAAATATGTATGTTTAATGTAAAAGAAAAAGGAGGGTTGGCAGTCCCAAATTTAAAATTATACTTTGAGGCAAATGCCTTAATATGGTTAAAAGATTGGATGACATTGAAAAACCAAAAGCTGTTGAAATTAGAGGGCTCAGAGCTTAGATTTGGATATCACGCCTACCTATTCTATGACAAGGTACAGGTAAATCGAGAATTTAACCATCATTTTATCCGGGCATCTCTATATAGGATATGTAAAAAATATAAAAGAAGGATATGCCCCCAAATTCCACTATGGATGTCACTGCACGAGGCGTTGTTTAAGACAGACCCGCAAAGAAAAGAAAAATACTTAAAGTACGAAGAGATACTAAAGAAAAAAGGAAGAGAATTTGGACTAAAACCACTCAATCAAATTAGAGAGGAGGGATATAATTGTGGTTGGTTTCTATATCATCAAATTAATTCCAGATTCTTAATAGATAAAAAAACAATGGGAATAACAAGTGTGAAATCAGAAATAGAAAAATTTATATGGGATGAGAAATTTAGTAAAGTATCTGGAATATATAAGAAATTGTTAGAAATATATATGGAGGAAGATCTGATAAAAGAAAAGTGGGCCAAAAATTGTGGAAAGGCATTAGAACTTGAGCAGTGGGAAAAGTCGTGGAAAAAGAGATTAGGATATACAGCAAGTCAAGAAATAAAAGAACATTTCTACAAGATCATGTACAGATGGCATCTTTCACCAGATAAATTAAGTAAAGTATACAAACATACAAATAGTGAATGTTGGAAGTGTGAAAAGGAAAAGGGAACCTTCTTCCATTTATGGTGGGAGTGTATGGAGGCAAAAAAAATTTGGGGAAGCATTAATGATACTATGGAGGAGATACTCAGGGTGAAACTACAGTTTAGACCAGAAGTAATGTTACTAAATATGATAGATGACAAAATAGAAAAGAAATATGGTAAAATAATTTTTATATGTTAACAGCTGCAAAGGTTGTATATGCTAGATATTGGAAAGTTAAGAAAGATGTACATATAGATGAATGGACTATTAAATTGTTGGATATGATCAAAGCGGATATTCTGTCAAAAAGATTAAATGGAGAAATAAAGAACCAAGAAGAAGAAGAATGGAAAGAGGTGATAAGATACATAAAAAGGAAATGGCCGAATTTCCTGATTGAAGACTCCATAGCAAAAATTGAATGAAGACTGAAGAATGAAGAAGAAGGATTAGCATGTAAGATATATTATACACGATGTATAGCAAATATTTAATGTATAGTATATATAAAACAAATGATTTTATTTGTTAATCATACTATATAATGAAGCGAGAATACATATACAGAATATGTTAAAGAAATAAAATATGACATAGAAAGAGAAATATACGTTTAGAACTATAATATATCAAGACAAGCGTGTAGGAATATGTTGGGTAGACAGGGAAAAAATTGTGTTTGATATCAGATAAACAATAAGCTAAGAGGAAAATTGAAGGAATTGGTGAACGAGTGGTAAATTGGAAGTTTTTTTAATATAACTGTATGTGTTTATGTTGTGATATGTATAAGTAGATGTATTTGTCTTTTTTTTTGTGTGAAATGTTTTTGTCTTTTTTGTGTAAAATGTTTTATTAGCGTTGTAATGTTTGTGAATGTTTATATGTTTATATGTATATATATGTATATATATATATATATATATATATATATATGTATGAAATTTAATAAAAAAAAATAAAAAATAAAACTTTCATTATTAATGTATGCAAACAATTTAGTATTGGTATCCAGAACTGGGGTGGGATTAAGCTGACTTCTTGTGAAGCTTTCATCATATTGCAAGAGAAATGTGTTGACAATAAATTACAATAAGACATAGATTATAATGTTTGGGAAGTGCCCCAAAAAGCACATCTGGCATTTGGATGAACACATTATAAAACTAGTAAAAACATTTAAATATCTGGGATTGGTTTACTGAGATACAACCTCTTGAAAAGAACTGTTAAACATCAAAATCCAATCTTATAGATCAGCCAAAGCAATTCTATAGTTTGCGGCTACTAAATAATAATAATAATAATAATAATAATAATAATAATAATATCATCCTGCCCCTCTGCATGGCAAACAGGGAAGCTTACAGCATTAAAAAGGAGGCAATTTAGTAAACCCTGCTCTGACTGTATAAAAAACCCAAACAATGGCACAATCCCTCTATGCAGGGAGATCTGGAGCGCTTCAAGTACATCAAAAATATCAAGCTTAGAACTCACTCAGAATTATTTTTGAGGACATTGGGAGGATGCAGACGGGTGGCCCTGGACCTCCCTAGGAAGTGGAGGATTGGGGCCGAGGCTGCCCTATGCCTCGGCCCCAATTCACCCTTTTGCCAGCCCTGAAAGGAGCACTAAAATTCCGGTCCTTCCAGAGCCAGCAAAAGGGCACTCAAAGAGCACCATGCGGCTCTTCTACATCCCTTCTGGCACAGCGCATGAAGACGCTGCTCAGGGAGGACGTCTTGATGGCGTGTGCCATGCGTAACAGCGCACACCATGATGATGTCCTCAGGAAGGGGTTGGGGCGCCCGGCATGTGGCTGCCCCTCCCCTTCCCTGCCTCCTAGATGGCACAAAGCACTGTCTGTAGAGGCCCATTGTTAGGCCTATGTAAGATTTTAACTGCCATCATCAAGTTAGAAACTTGTTTGCTGAGCATGGAGAGCCAAGGAGACAAAAGAATAATATGTTATTGGCTTAAGGTATAGGGGATTGATAATACTAGGTGACCCAAAAAATGTTTGATAGAACTAATCAATGGCGTACCTATTAAAAACTAGGTACATCATGCTGCCCAACTGAACATCAAAAGTGGACATAGATGAGCTTAAAGGGCTTCAATCAGATGCACAGAAAAAGATCATTAAGAACACCATAAGGGTATTTAAAGGCTTACAGGAAACAATGGTCCAAATCACACGGCAGAAATAATCCAGTTTGGGACTGCTTTACCTGCTAGGGAATCCTGGGAATTGTAGTTTATTGTGGCTCCAGAGCTCTCTGACAAAGAAGTCTAAATGTTTCACAAAACTACAGTTCCCAGAATTCCCTAGCATTGAGCCAGGGCACTTAAAGTAGTCTCAAACTGGATTATTTCTGCAGTGTGTTTTGGACCAATGTCATCTGCAATATGGGATCATTCTCCTTAACTGTTGGGAAAAACAGGTTGCCACATTATGGATCATGACATCCTCTTGGATCGCCTGAGAAGGTTAGGAATTAGAGGCACTGCATTGCAATGATTCCATTCCTTCCTCTCGGGCAGATTCCAGAGGGTGACGCTCGGGGACAGTCGCTCGACAAGGAAAGAGCTTAATCCTGTCCCCAGTGCTATTCAATATATATATGAAGCCGCTGGGAGAGATCATCTAGAGACATGGGGTGGAGTGTTATCAGTACGCTGATGACACCCAGATATATTTCTCCATGTCTCGGTCCTCAGCTCTGACTTCAGCCGCCGTCTCCCCTCTCAATGATTATCTTAAAGCAGTAATGGACTGGATGAGGAAAAACAGATCGAGACTGAATCCAGATAAAATGGAGGTACTTACTGTAGCGGCCCCGAAACCAGGTATTGGGATGCAACCACCAGTCCTGGATAGGGTCACACTCTCCTCTAAGGACTGTGTTCACAGTCTGGGGGTGCTCCTGGATCCGTCGTCTCAGATGATAAATCAGGTAAATGCGACAGTTAGGAGTGCCTGTTATCAGCTTCAGCTGATACGACAGCTGTGCCCTTTCCTGGAAGCTGGGGACCTCGAAACTGTGGTGCACGCCCTGGTAACCTCTCGTCTTGATTTCTGTAATGCGCTCTACATGGGGCTACCTTCATACTTGGTCTGGAAACGCCAACTAGTACAGAATATGGCAGCCAGGTTGGTCTCAGGAACAATGAGAAGAGACCACATAATACTAGTCTTAAGATCACTTCACTGGCTGCCCATTAGTTTCCGGGCACAGTACAAGGTGTTGGTCATCACCTTTAAAGCCCTAAATGTCTTGGGTCCAACCTATCTTTGGGACCTCCTCCTCCCGTATAATCCACCCCGCACACTCAGGTCCTCTGGGAGGAATCTGCTGCAGCCTATAAAAACTAGGCTGTCTGCAACCGACTAGAGGGCCTTTTCGGCAACTGCTCCCAGATTATGGAATGGCCTGCCAGATGAGATCCGTCATATTACCACCTTGAACAACTTTAAAAAGGCTGTTAAGACGGATCTCTTCCGGCAGGCCTTTCCTGAATAGATATCCCGGCCATCAAGAGTCAGCCCAACCTGGTCCCCTAACTTTGCTGCAGTTATTGTTATTTGTTTATTTGTATTTTATTTTAAGGGTGTTTTAAATTGTTCATTGTTTAACGGTATTTTAAGGGGTGGGTGGGATTGTGGGATATGTTAGTGTATTTTTAATGTTGTAAGCCGCCCCGGTTGCGTTACGCAGAGGGGCGGGGTATAAATAAATAAATTATTATTATTATTATTATTAAAAACCACTGTTAGCAAGTAGAAATATTTTACTGGCTACTAAGCATGAACATGTGGCTCCTTGGTAAAGATGCAGTTAAATATATCATCTGAAGAATGGCATACATATTGTTTAAGCTGAAAATGGAAAGCCACCAATATCCTGCTTCAGGCATCCTTAGCAAACTTTCCAACATAAAATCCACAAACCCTGAGTTGGACAATAGACAGGAACTGCAAATTAAAACAGAACATACCACAACACCAAACTGTTCCGGCTCACAGAGATCATCATATTCATTCTTCAACTCGGCTAAGGCACTGAGTTCCTTCTGTTCAGGTAGGTTTTTAACTAAATTCTAGTACAAAGAATTGAAAATCAGCATTACTGTCATATTTTCATTTTTTAATTAGAACACAACAGGAAAAATAGATAATAAATATTTATAAGATTTAAACAGTTTCTTCAAAAGCATTACATAAATTTACAAAGATTGGAACAGTTATCTGAAAACAGAAAATGCATGGAAATTTCAAATAATATTTTATGGGAATTTAGTACTTCTCTCTCTCTTTCTAAAATCTAGAAGTTAGCAACATACAATCTATGGATTTTACCTAACATTTTAAAGTAAAGAATAGTTCATTGTGTCCATCAGCCTTTTTGTGACAAACCATGCTTCAGTGATGATCCTGACTCTGTTATTTCATGATATACTTTATACTCTTTATTTAATTCCTTCATGGCTGGCCTTCTAATTTCTATTCTTCTTCTGATTTCTTGATTACAGTCTCCATTTTGACTAATGACTGAACAAAGGTTCACATTATCCACATTAAACTGTGATAATTTTTTTAGTCAATGTTCAATTGTAATCCTGTTTTTTCACTTTCTTTCTGAACTTTCTTCCTTTGTTCCATGTGTTTACTATTTTCTGTTATTAGGATGGTGTCATCTGCATGTAGTTAATGTTCCTTCCTCAGATGTCCATGCCTCCTTTCTGTGTCTAACCTACCTTTTCCTATATGTTCAGCATAGAATTCAGACAGAGTAATTAAATGCACTCTTGTCAGACCAATCTCCTCTCACTATTAATGCCATCTTGTTTATTCTTAGATTTTCATTCCCTGAGTAAAACATTGTCCATTATCTTAATTTCCTTTCACATTAGAGAGTATCAACACCTAAATGTCCTTGTGGCTCAAATCCAGTATCGGCATTAGATATATTATATGGGATATTATTATTATTATTATTATTATTATTATTATTATTATTATTATTATTATCTGCAATATGAAAGTTGTCCCTAGGTCTAGCTTGAATACATTTCATACCTGCACCCATGAGCTCAACATATTCACAGCATAACAGTTCAGTTCAATATTTTGCAAGAAATCACATTTCAGTTGCACTTTATTGATTGTTTTATAAAGGAAACATATTTGGGGTAGCCATGTTGGCCGATCAAAATACGACAAGATCCACAATCCGGAAAGTGGTATTTTTACTTGGCCAACTCCAAAGCATAAATTACACTATGCAAGCTTTCAAAGCTTCACTGGCTTCTTCATCAAGCCAAGGTGTTAAAAATCATACAGGAGAAAAAAGGTGACTGATGTTAGAGTCACACCTCTACATTCTGTCACAGAGTTACTCTGTTGTCAGTTAAAATGTTATTGAAGGATTTCAGCACAAGTAGATTCTACTACCCTTCTTTGCCATGTAAGAAGTAGAGACAAAGGGTAACAAAAGACAGATAGTAAAATTTCAACTCCTATTATTAACAAAAAAGTAACTCCTTTATGATTTTTTAAAACATCTTTGCCTGATGAAGAAGCCAGTGAAGCTTGCATAATGTATTTTATGCTTTGGAGTTGGCTGAATTTATTGCTGCTTTGTGGATTTTGGATTTTGCTGTGTTCGACAAGAAGGTAAAAAAGAAGTGTTTGTGACAGAACTAAAGCACACTTTGTATTCAATTTTTCATGCCTCATAACTCTAATTTTATGGTATTTCACCATTCTGATGTCAAAAAACCACTGTTAAACAGAACAAAGACATTTAACTACTTTCACACATTTCTGCAATTATTCAACAGCTTTCCACAAACCTTATTTTCTTTAAATTTTAATTGCACACTTAAAGGTTAGTTAAGTGAAGATATTGACCCACAGTGCCATGTCCTGCATATGAAAACATTACCTTTCCCTTCTTTTGGCCTCAAAATATCTTATTACTGCATATACATCAGTATATACATCGCTATATGTCGAGGGCAGGTTTCGGAGCCAAAATTAGGGAATTTAATATGACCTATGGATAAGTCAAGAGTAAAATATGAGGTTTCAGCACCCTTCCTCTCCCTCCACAACCCGGGTGTCTCCCCTCAGAGTCCTCCAAGTCCTCCACCTGGCTGTCCCTGACATCTTCCCACCCTGGCTGTCTCCCAAAGAGTAGCCAAGAAGGAATGAAGCTTGCGGGATGAATGCTTTGTTAATGTGGTTATGCAGCGCATGAAGATCCACATAGACATGCAGCACCAGGATCACGATCTTCTCAGATGCAGCAGGTAGCTCGTCAGCTGGAGAAGGACCTCTCCCCTTCCAGACAGAGTAAAGGGACTTCACAGACAGACGTCTCTCAGATTAGGCTTTAATCTTAGTTCCTCTATGTACAAGGCTATTTACAGCAATCATCCAACGCAACTCACAGCAATCCACTACGACAACACCAACCAACTCCATATGTGTCCAGAGGCTTCTGCCTTATATAGCCATGCCTCCACATGGCCTTTTGGCCCTGCCTCTTCCTCCTGGACACCTTCACTCACCTGAGTGACTCTGCAGTTCTTCAGCAGTTTTGTGTGTTTTCCAGCACCAGGTGACCATCTCCATGATGTCACATCCTATGACACAGCATGAGTCAGCATGACTCAGCAGTGATCAAATGCTGTGTCATCATGGCTGCTGCTATTCCCCACATTGTACATGTTACCCCTGGGACTCCATCCTAACAATCCCCTCCAAAATGTACAATGTGTGCACATCTCTTAACTTGTTTCAATTGGAGTGTTTGTGTGTGAACCTTCCTGTTTCCTTTTGTGCCATATCTTACCAGCTTGACATCTGCCAATGTCCTCCCTCTGGTACCCTGTCTGTGCCACTGTCAACCTGACCTGTGTGCCCCAGACCCAGAACCTTGTTCTGCTATTCCCAGCAGCACCTTCCTTGATATGCACACACCTTCTAGAAACCTGTCCACCACTCCATACACATCACTTCTAGTGCTTCCGCACTATGGCACAGATGTTCTGCCACTGTGCACATGCCTTTGGGCTGAACCTACCATCCTCCTAGGACCTAGAGCCTTGAGCTTCCGCTGTCGCTCCTGGTGCCAAGCCCAACTCCAAAGACATTCGCTCATGCCTATCCACCTGCAGATCTTTCGTGAGGATGTCTGCCATGTTGTCTTCTAAACAGATGTAAGACAGACTCAGAACACCATTCTGAACCAACTCCCTCACATTCTGGTAATGAACTCCGATGTACTTAGTCCTGTTCCTAAGGTTGTCTGCCTCCGACATGTCAATGCAAGCCTGAGAATCTTCATGCACCATAGTTGGACCTGTGCACTCCTCACCAAGATTGGGATTGACTTGAAGGCACACAGTAACAATCATTTGATAGACCTATTCTTGGAAAGTATAAGATGCTACTGCCTTGTACAATTAATGAGCTGTAAGAGATGGCAGGATCATGTAGTCCTATGTATGTTCAACAGAGGATCTGCAATGTGGATATAGTTGCAGTATCCAAAACAGAAAGCTGGACAGCCTCTCTTTAAAAACCTTTAGTAAAGGTATGTGAAGTAATCACCCCTTAGAATACTCAGTATTCACTGTGACTTGCAATATTTTTTTTAAAAAAAATCTAAAGAATGTCATTTTAAATGAAAAGAACATTGTGTTAACTTACCTGAATCAATGCTTCACTCAGTTTCTCTTCATCTACTTCTACAATAATGTTTTTAATTTCTTCATAAGGCATGCGGAAAGATCCCAAGAAAATAGCTGAAACAAGACATCATAACAAATTGAGAGACTGTTGTAAAATGGATATTGCATGGATTTTCTATTATTTATTGCAAAATAACAATAATAATGACAACAATAATAGGGACAATAAAGATTACACCAAGAAAGAGTAATTTGAATTCACGGTATTTCACTAACATTGTTCACAGAACAAAATCACAGAACTAAATACAGCATAGACCATAATGTGTAATAATATGGGTGTAACTAAGCATCAGAAGCTTCATAATAAAAGCATGAAAGTGAACTGATTTCTTACAAAGTCCAATCAGCACAACACCAATGAAATACATATGGCATGCAAACAAACTGTGCTGCTAAACATTGCTTGATCACAACCAAGAGTTTTGTCCCATGGCAGGAGGAAGAAGAGGAGGAAGAGAAGGATTATCAGTCAGCACTCAAGTATACCTTCCAGCCAGATGTTTCCAAAAAATGCACAATATCTCCCTCTAGACCAGGGGTCGGCAACCTATGGCCCGTGGGCCAGGACCGCCCCCCCGAGGCCTTTGGACCGCCCCCCGCCGCCCCCCGCCACAGCTGCATGCATCATGGCCGGCATTTTGTTTTCCAAAATGGTGGCCGTGACTCGTTTGCGCATGCGCAGTACTCCTGCGCATGCACAAATGAGTCGCAGCTGCCATTTTGGAAAACAAAATGCTGGCTGCAACGCGCACAGCAGTGGCGTTGGCGGGGGCCACGCGCCATTTCCCCCACTACCACTCATGGCCCGCAGAAGACCTGGAGGCCTGCGGACTGGCCCCAGGTAAGAAAAACTTGCCAACCCCTGATCTAGACACTATACTTCTGTTCATGCACCCCAGAATCACATTGGCTTTTTTAGTTGCCGCATCACACTGCTGACTCATGTTTAACTTGTGGTCTACTAGAACTCCTACATACCTTTCACACGCAGTCTCGCTAAGCCAGGTGTCCCCCATCCTATATCTATGCATTTCATTTTTTTCTGCCTCAGTACAGAACCTTACATTCTCCCTGTTGAAATTCATTTTCTTAATTTTGGCCCAGCTTTCTAATCTATTAAGGTCATTTTGAATTTTGATCCTCTCCTCTGGGGTAATCCTACTAATTTGGTGTTATTTGCAAATTTCATAAGCATGCCCTCTATTCTTTCATCCACGTCATTAATAAAGATGTTGAATTTCACTAGGCCCAGTGGCACCCCACTGATCACTTCTCTCCAGGATGAAGAAGAGGAGCCATTGCTGAGCACCCTTTGGATTTGGCCGGTCAACCAATTACAAATCCACCTAGCAGTTGCATTATCTAGCCCACATTTTATTAGCTTGTTTGTCAGAATATTGTGGGGGACCTTGTCATAGGCCTTACTGAAATCAGGATATGCTACATCCACAGCATTCTCTACATTTACCAAAAAAAAAAAAACAACGTAAAGGTTAAGGTTAAGGTATTTATTTCCTGTTGACAAGGTTGTCAAGACATATCCGACCATAGGGGCGGTGCTCATCTCTGTTACTAAGCTGAAGAGCCGGCGTTGTCAGAGACCACTCTGTGACCATGTGGCCAGCATGATTGCACAAAATGCTGTTTACCTTCACACCTAAGTGGTACCTATTGATCTACTTGCATTTGCATGTTTCTCAACTGCTATGTTGGCAGAAGCTGGGACTATTGACGGGAGCTCACCCCATCATGTAGCACCCGGGCCTGAACTGCCAACCTGCCAATCTTGCAATCAACAGAGTCAACATCTTAACCACTTGAGCCACTGCATCCCTCAAACTTACCAAACTAAACCAAACCTGTAATTTTATCAAAAAGGAAAAATGATTAATCTGGCATAACTTGTTTTTGAGAAACCCATGTTGATTTTTTTTGCAATTATGGCATTTCTTTCTAAATGCTTAAAGACTCTCTGTTTAATGATCTGCTCCAGAATTTTTCCTGGTATTGATGTCAGGTTAACCGGGCAGTAATTATTTTGATCCTCTTTTTTTATCAAAAGAGAGAGAGAGAGAGAGAGATCAAATTAATCTGCCATGACTTGTTTCTCAGAAACTCATGTTGACTTTTTGTAATTATGGCATTCTGTCAGAACCTGGCCTCAGGTTCTGTCAGAATAGTGTTGGGGATGATGAATAATGAGAAGAGTTGATGGCATAGTGCTGGAAGGTCTGGGGGGATAGGATATGTGCAGCTGCTAGGTTGTTTTGATAACGGGCTCTTTGGAATGTTGAGAACTGGAAGGGAGGATGGTACTCCTTGCAGCCGTTGGTAAGGGATGAGCTAAGGTGGGGGTAAAGGAGCTGGGGAAACGAAACTGTGGGAATTATAGGTGGAGATGGGTTTGCGCGCCAAAAGGCTAGTGGGTGGAGTGAAGATTTTGGTGGGTTTAATTAGGTGCTGTAATGTTGGGGGGGGCAGTTCTGGCTTAAACGCAGTGCTGTGAAATACTGACTTTGTGTATTCAATAAACTCCTAATTGCTGCTATTGGCTGGTTTACTGATATCACAGAGTTCTGATTTTGCTGAACCCGACACATTCCCTTGTAAATGTTCACAGACTCTGCTTAATTATCTGTTCTAGGATCTTTTCTGGTACCGATGGTGACAGGGTGATAATGGCCGGGATCCTCTCCCCCCCCTTTTTTTTTTGAAGATGGGGACAACATTTGCCATCCTCCAGTCTGTTGGGTCTTCTCCTGTTCTCCTGGAGTTCTTGAAGATTATTGCCAGTGGCTCTGAGATTACTTCTACCAGTTCTTTTAATACCCTTGGATGTAGTTCATCTAGCCCCGGAGACTTGAATTCATTTAGGTTAACCAGGTATTCTTATATTACCTCTTTATTTATTCTGTGTTGCATTTCCCCTACTGCTCCACTGGTTCTATTTTCCTCAAATTGAGCACCCTTTTCCTTATGTGAGAAGAATGAGGCAAAGGTGTTGAGTAGTTCTGCCTTTTCTCTGTCCCCTGTTAGCATTTTGCTATGCAGTGGCCCTACCTTTTCCTTCTTCACCCTTTTGCTACAGACATAACTGAAAGAGCCCTTTTTTCAACCTCTCTAGCAAGCCTGAGCTCAATTCTGTGCATGAGCTTTTCTGACTTTACCCCTACATGTGCTAGACATTTGTTTGAATTCCTTTTTGGTGATTTCCCCCTTTTCCCATTTCTTATAAATTTCCTGTTTAAAATTTAGCTGAGTTGGAACAGTTTGAAATTGTGCCTTCCATATCTCCCTTTTGAGAAACTCTCATTTCTCCTGAGCTCCCTTTTCTTTTAGGATTCATGATCATGGAATCACACCTAGTATTTCCCTAAGTTTACTGAAATCAGCTTTTCTAAAGCCTAGAATGCATGTCTGACTATCCTTGGCTTTCTCCTTCCACTGTATAACAAACATCAAGTGATCACTTGCACCCCATTAACCAGGTCTTCCCTGTTGGTTAAAATCAGATTTAAAATAGTTGATCCCCTTGTTCCCTCTTTCACCTTTTGGACAAAGAAACTGTGTACCAGATGAGTGAGGAATTTGTTGGACCTTACATTTTTATCTGAGTATAGCTTTCAGCAAATAATAATAATAATAATAATAATAACAACAACAATAATATAATTTTCTTTTTATCCCACCCCTCTGTGTAAAGTAACATTGAAGTCATTCATCTACATCTTCCCTTTCTGAGAATGTGGTCCCCTTTTCTAGAAAGGCATCACCCAATTCCTGAGTCTGGGTGTCTGTAGTAGAGTTCCACAATATCATCCGTATCATTTCCTTCCCCTTTAATTTTTATCCAGATGCTCCCCACCTGGATTCCAGGATGCAAGCCACCTGGTTTTCAGGATCTCTTCACAGGTGTAAACATCTCTGGCATATAATGCTGCTACTTCTTTCCTATTTGGCCTATTTCTGTTTAAAAGATTATACCCCTCTATTACTCCATTCCAATCATGAATTCATCCCACCAGGTTTCAGTGATGCCTATTATATCGTATTTGCTTTGTTGTGCTAGGAGTTCAAGTTCATCTTGTTTATTTCCCATGCTCTGGGCATTAGTGTAGAGACATCTAAAGCCATGTGACCTCCCTGCTAGCTGCCTATGTAGTTTTTCCCTCCCCACTGTTGGGTCCTTGCACTATTTGTCTTGTTCTCTATAGAACTGTTTAGCTACTATCTCCAGCCCTTGATGCCCTCCAGAATATTGTCTTCCTCCCCCACATAACTCAGTTTAAAGCCCTCTTGATAGTTTTTTTTTCATACTGCTGGCAAAACAGTTTCTGCCAGTTGGAATGAGGTGCAAGCCTTCCTTTGCCAGAAATCCCCCCCTCCTGAAACTGCAGGCCATGGTCCAAGAATCCACATTGTTCTCAGTGACACCATCTGTGAGCCTATTGTTCATCTCCACTATTTTCCTCTCCCTTCTTGGGATAAGAAATGAGGTAACAATCTGTGCAGCTTCCTACCCAGAGTCTCATAATCCCTTATAATATTCTGAAGGCTGTGTCTTGCAGTATCACTGGTTTCCATGTGGACCAAAAGGAAGGGGAAATGATCAGTAGGCTTGACAAGTCTTGTCAGTCTCACTGCCACATCATGGAGACATCTTGTCAGGTCTACAAACCACTGTTTCTGAATCCCTCATTAAGGAACCCCCCATGACGACTACATGCTTCCTCTGAGGCTTAGCAGCAGCTCTTCCCTGTGCTGATTCTAACAAGGTGTCCAGCACTTTCCCTGAGGGCTGGCCTTGCTGCTCTCCCTTGTTATCCTTGGTACAGGACAGAACTTCACATTGGTTCTGTAGCTGCAAAGTCGCAGACCAATCCCTGGTTTTCCTACTTCTGTGTGTCATATTCCTCCAACTGTCTACCTCCTGTTTAAGAAAACTGACCTCCTCCCCCCAAACTTCCTCTATGTGTTCCGCATCCAGGACAGTCTATTCCATTCTGTCCAGGGAAACCTCTGGCTCCCTAATATGGTGATGTGTATATACGCAGGCCTCCAGCTAATGCATCTTATCTTCCAACAGGACTACCAACTTGCACTTGGTATAGTTGAAGTTACCCACATCCATTGACAAGAATACAGACATACCACATCTGTTGCAGGTGACTGCACCAGCTCCCTTACTGTCTATATTCAGTACTCTTAAGTACTCTTGTCCTCCTCCAGTCTGCTGGGACCTCCAGAAATTCTCAAAGGATTATGGTCAGTGGTTCTGAGATTATTTCTGAAAGTTCTTTCAATATCTTTGGATGAATTTCATCTGGCTCTAGAGACTTGAATTCATTTAGGGTAGCCAGGAATTCCTGCATTACCTCTTTACCTTTTCTGTGCTGCATTTCCCATACTGCATCGTCTGCACTTTTTTCCTTTTGGGAGAAGACTAAGGGCCTTTGCAGACTGCCAGAAATAGTGCACATTAAATTGAGGCACTGCCCTGGCTCAGTGCTAGGGAGTCATGGGAATTGTATTTTTTTTTTTTCTGGGACATTGAGCCTTCTCTGTCAGAGCTCTGGTGCCACAATAAATTACAGTTCCCATGATTCCCTAGCACTGAGCCAGGGCAGTGCCTCAATTTAATGTGCACTATTTCTGGCAGTCTGCAAAGGCCCTAAGGCAAAGGTAGTAGTTCTGCCTTCTCTACAGAGCAGCCCTACCATTTCTTTGTTCTTTCTTTTGCTATGGACAAAACAAAACAAGACATTTTTAAATTGCTTTCTCTAGCATCCCTGCATTCATTCTCCACTTTAGCTTTTCTGACTGTGTCCCTTCACATGCTGCTTATTTGTTTCAATTCATCTTTGGTGATTTCCCTCCATTTTCATTTCTTGTACATTTCCCCTTTTTAAAATTTTATTTTAGCTCAGTTGAAAATTCTTTAGACATCCATCCTGGTTTCACTATTTCACTGTTAAGAAACTCCCACCCATCATGAACTCCCTTCTCTTTCAGCATTCCTGACCATGGGATCATCCGCAATTTACTGAAACCAGCTTTCTTAAAGTCTGGAATGTTTCTCTGACTACACTTGGTTTCTCCTATCCACTGTATAACAAATTCCAGGAGAACATGGTCTCACCTAAGGAACTGCATGTTTAGAGAATGGTCAAAAATACAAGAATTTGCAATTGCTTTCTATATATAGAAGCATCATGTTGCTTGTGATTTAGTTCAGGTCAGTGGTATCCCTGTTGTTTTTTCCAGCATAGAGGGATGATGCTCATGCATAATATCAAAACACCTCTATGTTCGATTTATATCAGGCTTTGGCAAGTGTTTGCTAACACGTTTACAAAAAAATTCTCATTATGCATTTAAGTTTGACATAACTATGAATGAGGTCTCTCCCTCATTATAACATGGGATTAAGAGCATTTGAAGGCATAATTCCGTCTCAGTATCTGGAAATTAAATTTTCTTAAATTTTCACAAAATGCTGTTCCTGCCTCAAACTAAGTCCAAGCAGGTAAAATCAATGAAGACAATGCCAGGCAAGACACTTCCACATAAAGACAATTCATTATACATGTTTGTCACTAAATATCAAATAATTGATAAACAACAGACAGTGTAAAGTTAAAAAAAATTACATACACAAATTCTGTGCTGTCTTCCCATCTAAAAGCCTTAATTCTTTAGTTCTCTTCTTAGGGATAACTATCTTCTTTTCTTCTGTACTGTCAACTGTCTTTTTAACTGCAGAACAAAACAAGAAAGGCACTTTAAAAGTATACAGAGATTTAAGAGAACCATTTCTTGAATGTACAATCTGTGTTTAACCCAATTGTCAACTATCTTATATACTCAACTATCAGTCAAGAAATTTATACCCCAAAATTGACCCTAAAATCTTGGGTCCACTTATATACGGGTCAATACAGTAATACTGCTTAGAAAGGTCCTGAATCAAGCACCCCCATGATGCTTCACTCTTCCCCACGCCTCGTTCTTTGATTCATGAGGGGTTTTTGTATGTGTATGTGTGTGAAAGAGTTTCCCAATCCAGTTCAAAAGCCTTCTCTTCCCATCAATGAAACACCCTTTTCAGCTCCACTTCCTTCCCTTCCCAGCCTGATTTGAAAGCTTTCTCTCTCCAGCAAAGAAACACCCCTTTTAACTCCACTTCCTTCCCTTCCCAGTCTGATTTGAAAGCCGCTTCCTATAAAAAAAATCCCTTTTAGCTCCACTTCCTTCCCTTCTCAATCCGATTTGCAAGCCTTCTCTTCCCATCAAAGAAACACCCCATTTAACTCCTTCCTTTCCTCCCCAATGTTAAAACCTCTCCTCCAGCCCCAGGGAAGTTGTGCTTGGTAGTCCAGAGAAGGAGGGACAGAAGTTGTGTTTTCCACTTTCCATCCTGTTATAGCCCCATATGTTTTACCCTTAACTTATCCACAGGTCATATCAAAATCCATGATTTTTGCCCTGAAACCTTCCTTTAACTTATACATGAAGTAGACTTGTACATGGGTATATACAGTAATTTGTTTCTCAGTGCAAGCCCTATTCAATTCAGCAGAGATCTCTTAGTTGAATTGGACTGGGAAAGGAACTAAGGTACTTGATTGTTATATTTTCCTTCACAAAGTAGATAAAATGCATTTTTAAACATACCCCAGGAACACAATTACTATTTTCCAATGCAATTTGTAACAAAAGACTAGAATAAGCAAGTTTGAAACCACTATAATCTATATCCTATGGTGCACAATAAAAGACACTAAGGGCCTGAACAGATTGCCAGAAATAATCCAGCTTGAGACCACTTCAAATGTCCTGGCTCAATGCTAGGGAATTATAGGAACTGTAGTTCTTCTGAGATTAGCTCTATACAACTCCTCCCAGAGACTTCCAGGTCAGTTTCTGCTAGGAAGGGGAAGAAGGCATTCCAGGTCAGTTTCTGCCAGGAAGGGAGAAGGAGAAGGAGGTTTTCCAGGTGAGTTTCTGCCAGGAAGGGAGAAGGAAAGCAGTTTCTGAGCAGCCATATTGAGTGGGTGAGTGTTTAAATTCTTTTAAAAAACACTTGGAGAGAGGGTAACTGTTGCTGAGCAGGTGGGGCTTTGGTGAGTCGCATTTGTGAGTCAATAGGGGGTGGAGTTAGCTGATTAGCTCTATACAACTCCTCCCAGAGGCTTCCAGGTCAGTTTCTTCCAGGAAGGAGAAGGAGGCTTTCCAGGTGAGTTTCTGCCAGGAAAGGAGAAGGAAAACAGTTTCTGAGCAGCCATATTGAGTGGGTGAGTGTTTAAATTCTTTTAAAAAACACTTGGGGAGAATGTGACTGTTGCTGAGCAGGTGGGGCTTTGGTAAGTCGCATTTGTGAGTCAATAGGGGGTGGAGCTAGCTAATTAGCTCTATACAACTCCTCCCAGAGGCTTCCAGGTCAGTTTCTGCTAGGAAGAAGGAGAAGGAGAAGGAGAAGAAGAAGAAGAAGGCTTTCCAGGTGAGTTTCTGCCAGGAAGGGAGAAGGAAAGCAGTTTCTGAGCAGCCATATTGAGTGGGTGAGTGTTTAAATTCTTTTTAAAAACACTTGGGGAGAGTGGGACTGTGGCTGAGCAGGTGGGGCTTTGGTGAGTCGCATTTGTGAGTCAATAGCAGGTGGAGGTAGCCAATTAGCTCTATACAACTCCTCCCAGAGGCTTCCAGGTCAGTTTCTGTTAGGAAGAAGAAGGAGAAGGAGGCTTTGCATGTGAGTTTCTGCCAGGAAGGGAGAAGGAGAAGGAGGCTTTCCAGGTCAGTTTCTGCCAGGAAGGGAGAAGAAGAAGAAGGCTTTCCAGGTCAGTTTCTGCCAGGAAGGAAGAAGGAAAGCAGTTTCTGAGCAGCCATATTGAGTGGGTGAGTGCTTAAATTCTTTTTTAAAAACACTTGGGGAGAGTTGCTGAGCAGGGGGAGGGGCTTTGGTGAGTTGCCTTTGTGACTCAATAGGGGGTGGAGCTAGCCAATTAGCTCTATACAACTCCTCCCAGAGGCGCTCCTAATGGGGCATGAATTTCTTCATAGGACAAGGAAAAACAAAGTACAGCAACAAAGGGGGCTTTGACCTTTCTTTTTTAGAGGTTCTCCTAATAATAATAATAATAATAATAACTTAAAGGCCTTTGAGGTTGTTGTTTTTTGCTCAGAGGAAGAGAGACAGAGACTTCCTCCAGAATAAGGTAGCATCCAGGAGCTCTCTGTAGAGTTAGAAACCCAGTTGATTGAGCATGCTGACAGAGCTTGGTGAAAAGACCAAGAGAACAGGGGCCCTTTACGTGGGTTTTTACCAGGGGACTTTTTCGGGGAGAAGCCAACAGTCCTGTTTCAGTGCTTACTTAAGATTTCTCAGTATGGACACTGAGGGAGTTGCTGCAGTCACCTGCAACACTTGTGGGATGTTTGTCTTCTTGCCAAGAGATGTGGGGAACTTCACCTGCAACAAGTGCAAGTTCATAGCCCTCCTGGAAGAGAAAGTCAAGCAGCTGGAAAACCGGGTAGCTACACTTCAGCACATTAGGGAGCAAGACGTTTTCCTGGATATGGAGGAATGTCACACACAGAAGTAGGAAAATCAGGGATCGTTCCGGGAGCTTGCAGCTACAGAATCGATTTGAAGCTCTCTCCCTTATCAAGGATGAAGAGGAAGAGCAGCAGGGACAGTCCTCAGGGACAGTGCGGGGGACCCTAAGAGTACCACACCAGGGAACAACCACTGCTAACTCTCAGAGGACTCCTTGTTCAGGGGTACAGAATCAGTGGTTTGTGGCCATACAGGATGTCATGGGAAGTATGTTCTCTCCCTGGGGCAAAAATCCGTGATGTGACAGCGAGGTTGACAAGACTTGTCAAGCCTACTGACCATTACCCCTTCCTCTTGGTCCATGTGGGAACCAATGATACTGCAAGGCACAGTCTTCAGAATATCAGAAGGGATTAAGAGGCTTTGAGTAGTAAGCTGAAAGGGCTGGATGCACAAGTTCTTATCTCATCTCTTCTCCCAGTTGAAAGGCATGGTCCAAGAAGGGAGAGGAAGATAGCAGACATGAATAACTGGCTCCGTAGATGGTGCTGCTAAGAACGATTTGGATTCTTAGATCACGGGCTGCGGTTCCATGAGGGTGGACTTCTAGCAAGAGATGGGCTGCATCTCACACCAGTTGGAAGAAGCACTTTTGCCAATAGTCTCAAACATTTAATCAGGAGGGCTTTAAACTGAGTCATTTTGTGGAAGGAGACAGTATCTTGGAAGGTATCTTGGAAGGCAAGAGTACATCATGGGCTGGAAATAATAGTCAAAGTATTATAGAGGGAACAAGGTAAATGATGCAAGGGTCCGACAGTGGGAGGGAAAAAACCTCACACAGGCAGCAAGTGGGGAAGACATATGCTCTTAGATGTCTCTACACTAATGCACAGATCATGCGAAATAAACAAGATGAACTTGAACTCCTAGCACAACAAAGCAAATACGATATGATAGGCATCACTGAAACCTGGTGGGATGAGTCTCACGATTGGAATATAGGAATAGAGGGGTATAACCTTTTTAAGAAAAATAGGCCAAACAGGAAAGGAGGAGGAATAGCATTATATGTCAGGGATGTTTACACCTGTGAAGAGATCCAGGGCTTAAATCCTGGAAATCAGGTGGAGAGCATCTGGATAAAAATTAAAGGGGAAAGAAACAACAGAGATGTTATTGTGGGAATCTACTACAGACCACCAAGTCAGACTGAGGAATTGGATGAAGCCTTTCTAGAACAGATGACCACACACTCAGAAAGGATGTAGTAGTGATGGATGACTTCAACTATCTGGATATTTGCTGGAAGTCAAACTCAGCCAATACTTCAAGGTCTAGCAAATTCCTCACTTGCCTCAAAGACAATTTCTTTGTCCAAAAGGTGGAAGAGGCAACAAGGGGATCTGCTTTTTTAGATCTGATCCTAACTCCTAAACAGAGGTGTTTGCTTGGTATGATTCATGCATATTCTTCTGTATAGCTTGTTGTTGTTGTTGTTGTTAGCCCTCTTCAAGTCGATCATGAGTCATGGTAACCCTGTGGATGAGACATCTCCAAGACTCCTTATCCCCTACTATTCTTCCAAGTTCTTGCAGATTCATACCCATAACCTCCTTAATTGAGTCCATCTATCTAGCATGTGGTCTTCCTCTTTCTACTTTCCTCCACCTTTCCTGACAGTATTGTCTTTTCTAATGAGTCATGCCTTCTCATAATGTGGCCAAAGTACAACAGCCTCAGTTTAGTCATTTTTGCATCCAAGGAAATTTCAGGCTTGACCTTTCCTAGGAACATTTATTTGTTCTTTTTTTGCTGTCCATGGTATCCACAGCACTCTTCTTCAGCATCACATCCCAAGTGAATTTATTCTCTTTTTGTCCATTTTCTTAACTGTCCAGCTCTCACATTCATACATGACAATGGGGAATACAATTGCTTGGATTATTCTAACTTTCATACTTGGTTGTATATCTTTGCTCTTTAGAAGCTTTTCTAGTTCTTTCATAGCTGCCCTCCCTATAGTCTTCTTCTGATTTCTTAACTGCAGTCTCCAATCTGATCAAAACTTGATCCAAAGTATAACAAGTCTTTTACTATTTCTATGTCCTCATTGTCTAGGTTGGTCTTGTGAAGATCGTCCTTTGTCTATTTTTGTTTTCTTTATGTTCAACAGTAAGCCAGCCTTTGCACTTTCTTCTTTGACCTTCCTCAGTAGTTGCTCTAGGTCTTCAATGTTTTCTGCTAATATATGGTGTCGTCTGCATACCTTAGATTGTTGATGTTCCTTCCTCCTATTTTCACTCCTCTTGCTTCTGTGTCCAAGCCTGCTTTTCTTATATGTTCTGCATACAAGTTGAACAGATAGGGTGAAAGGATGCAGCCTTGTCTGACTCCTTTGCCAATTGGGAACCATTCAGTTTCTCCATGTTCTGTTCTGATAGTAGCCTCTTGTCCTACGTACAGATTCCTCATCAGGACTATCAGGTAAGCTGGCTATCCCATGTCTTTAAAAGCATTCCATAGCCTTTCATTATCTATGCATTCAAAGGCTTTGCTGTAGTGTATAAAGCACATGCTGTTTTTCTTTTGGAATTTCTTGGCGTGCTCCATTAGACATCATTTATTTGCAATGTAGTCCTGGTTCCTCTTCATCTCCTGAACCCCGCTTGGACCTCTGGGATTTCTCTCTACATGTATGTTGGAGTCTATGTTGCAGAATTTTAAGAATGGTTTTGCTAGCATGGTAGATTAGAGCTATGGTCCTATAGCTGCTGCAGTCTTTTGTGTCTCCCTTCTGGATGGGGATGTAAATTGATCATTTCCAATCTGCTGGCCACCATTTTGTTTTCCATATCTGTTGACATATGTTGATTAGGATTGGAGTTGATTATGTCATTGTAGATTGTAGTAGTTCAATTGGAATGTCATGAGTTTCTGGTAATTTGTTTTTCCCATTTCTCTTATTGAAGATTCTACTCAACTTTTTAGAATTTGGGGTTCATCTTCATATGGCTGAGTGTATAATAAATCACAAAGCTTTTGCAACCACAATGGGTGTTTGCCAATGGGGGGGGGACATTGTGTTTTGCCAATATTGCCATTGGCAAAACATCATTCCAGTGCAATCTTATAGAGCCGGTTAGCCTAAGTTGAACCCTTTGGTGGTACTCCTCCCACAAGCCTCCAGTGAAGTAACCACAAGGGTCTTATGGTTCCATTAACTTGAAGGAGGGCAGTCCTACTGATAAATAGCTGGAAAGAAAAATCCCACCCTCCACCAAGGACTCTTGGTGCAAGAGAATAAGTGATTGTGTGATAGCTCCCTACCAGCCACATTCTGTCAAGAAGATTCCCTGCATCCAATGCTCAAGTGAATAGAAACACCAGAACATCTGTCACGCATCCTGTTTCCATTGTCTCTATACCACTAGGGCTCAAATTTAAAGGGTATGCCCTGAATCTGTCATATGCTCTTCAAAGTGTTACACATAGTAATTACATAACAGTGAAAACAGTAAAGTACACATACACTACTAACACACTGGATAAATAAAAAAGAAATTATTACCTTTCATCTGTGTAGCAAAAGTGAGTGCCAGTTTTGCAAATAGATCTGGATTTTCAAATTTTTCTTCTTTAGCTTTTACCCAAAAACTATGTTCTGATATTTCTTGAGGTTCAATCTGAAATTAAAATGAAGCTATTTAGGTACTACCCATGCTGAGCCAAGAGACTGTTAATTTAAACAAAAAGGTAGATTTTTTAAAAAATAATCTTTATTAAAAATAAAATAGTTTCAAACACATAGAAAACACACATACACAAACATACATCAACAAAAAACATATCTATATCACCTAACATACCTATATCTCATAACACACTCATAATAAGCAAATAAACACAACAATAGTGTTGTCAATAATAGCATTACTAACATCTTAGAGACTATCTTGTAATATATTTTGCATACATATAAACATCTATCCACACAGTCATCTTCGACTAACCTCTCTCCAACATACCTGCACTCTTTCTCCTCTACTTTATATTTTATCTTCTACTCTCACATACTTAACCTTCCTGTCAGGTACAACATGCCCACAAGTCTTATTTCAGACCATAAAAACAGATCCAAGACTTAAAGTCAAAAGGACAGCTTTTATTGCAGCAAAGAAAACATAGCAGACAGGTCCGTGACTTCTTTGACAAGTCTAAAGTTAAAGCATATTGAAACATTTTTATGGAACATAGCAATGTCCCTCCCCATAGGCTGGTGTAACTCAGTGATTGGTCACAAATTCCAGCGCTTCGGCCATTACCATGATGTAATGCTCTACTGCCCAGAAAGTCTGGCAATTGGCAGGATGTGTGTGAGTCTGTAGCTTTCCACTGATAATAGACAAAACAACCTTGACATAACATCTGCACTCTGTTTATGTGATACAGCACCTGGGATTGGGATCACGTATTTATCAATATCATAATGTATATCTGTCTAACATAATTATCAGCCGAATATATAAAAATCTAAAACCATCACTTATTAAAACCATCAAACAATATATTTATACATAAAGCACTTTCTCATTCTCATTATCTTTTTAGCCATATTTTTAAACTCAAGCCTCTCTACTCAGCCAAGGTGGAAACATCCCACACACACCTCCCAAAGGAGCCTTTTAGTTCCTAGTCTTTTTTAATGAGTTTAAAAACTCATTAACCTTTGACTTCCAATTGGTATGGCGTCCCTTTGAGAAGCCTTTCAAGTTGCCTCTGTAAGGCTTCTTTGGCATTGTGGTCTTAGATCGACTAGAAGACGATAAAACCGATCTAAAAGTGCTCCCATGGTATTGGGACCCCGGACGATCCGATCAGTGACCCCAATTTGGGCTTGGAAGCTTCCATAACCTAGATGGACACAGATTCATTGTGGTGAGGAGGCAGAAAGTACCAGGGTCTCGGACCGTGGCCACATTGCAAAGATCTTCTATAAAGAAAACCGGGATGCCACCAATTCTTTTTTCTTTTTTCTCTCTATTGTGTTTTGTTCCCTTAATGGAGTAAGTGCGAGTAATTTAACAACTTAGTAATTGTTATGAAACTTGGAACTTGACTGACTTGGTCGAATAACTTCTCTAGAAACTGTCATGCATGGACTATTTGGACATAGATAAACATTTTGGGAAATTGAGGATTTTGAACAGTGCTTCGATCGCAAAATAGGAGACTTTTGAGTTGGAAAATCAGGCTTTACTTAAATACATATTTAACTAAAGCCACTAATTTAGACTGGAGAATTAGAAAAAGAGAAGTCATAACTTTTGTGTCGGAAGTTGTTTCGCTTTTGGATTGACTTTAATATTTAAGAACGTTTCCTTCCTCATCTTTTGAACAAAAAACAAACAAAACAAACAAACAATTAAACAAAAAGCGGCTGGAGATTTAATATTGGGGGCGAAACCTCGTAGGATCCCCCCTTGTTGAATAAAAAAGTGGCTGGAGATTCAATATTGGCGACGAAGCTACATAAGATTTGCTTGGGGCTATATATTTAACATCCCGGGGTAGGCATTAAGTAATTAATAAAGGGTTAACCTACCAAACAGAGGAGGAGGCGTGCGGAGAGCCGAGATGGGAGGCAACGCGGTCAACCTTGAAAGCCTTGGCGCAGCTGGAATATAAAGTAAGGAAGCCAGACAAGGCTTGAGGTGGGTCTCCTGGAATGATTGACTGTTGAAGAAGGAAGAAGGATAAACGGGGAAGTGACATTACAAGAAGGAGAGACAGAGACGGAGATAGAAGGGCCGAGATAGAGTGAAGATAGAACGACTGTCCTCCGGAATTGAGACTTTACTAGGAAATCCTCCGAGACTGAGATTAAGACTTATACGATAGAGACATTGACCTAAGTGAACAAAGAGGATAGCTGCGACGTTTGAAAGACTGTAATATTTTGGATGGGACGTGCCATAATTCCCGAAGAATTTATCTGATTAGAAACAAATATTTAGATAAAACTGGAGTCAGGTACAGTGATATAATGGTGACTGCATTATTGTGATTCTAATTAACTTGGATAATTAATTAAAAGAAATAATTTTGAAGAACTGTATAAGACCTGGAGTTAAGATCATATTATATCAAATTTTAAATATTAGTTAAAGAGTCCAATTAAGGACTTATTATAGACTTGAATAAATTATTATTCAACCAATAGGATTAAAAAGAATTAATTGGGTCAAAGTAAATAAATCGAATTACTTAATTGGATGAATTCAAAAAAATTTTTTACAATTAAAGTAATTTAACTTAAATTATTTTTTATTGGTTCATTTTCGGAAGTGATCTTAACTCAAAGATAAATAAAAAAGGATTTAAATTCTGAATTTTGAAATTTCATTTTTAGAATTTGGAGTTTGGAAACGTTAATTTGAGAATTGTGTATTAAAAGTCACTCACACTATTTTAGATCATGATGTCAAGGGCCCAGTTAGCTAAGACACCAAATCAGACCCAACTGCCTAAGCGACCCTCACTGGAAAAACCTAAAATTACTGATCCTAACCTTCACATTCTCGATGAAATTAGGAAATTATGTTTGGAAATTAAACAAGAAATTAAACAGGAAATGCAAGATTTTAAAATTGAAATTAGACACGAGATTCGAACTGAATTACAGGAAATAAACCTTTGAAAAAATAGCAGGAGAATTGTCGGTGGCAAATGAAAGAATTGAAAATTTAGAAATTAGGGGCGATAGATTTGCTGAGGAATTGGAAGATATAAGAAAAGCAAGGGAAAGTGACCTTGAAGAGAAAGCATTATGGGATCAAAAACTTTGAGAAATGTGTAAAGATTAGAGGAGTGCCCGAAGATAAAAAAGAAAATCTGTTAGAGTTTTTGATTATTAATTTGGCAAAATTTTTGAACAAAGATCAGCAACAGTTTCACTTTGAAATTGATCAGGCTTTTCGCCTTAACTCAAGTGTGGCCAAACAAAAGAATTTACCAAGGGATATCGTAATATATTTTGTACATAGGCAAATCAGGGATTTACTTTTAAAAATGCATAGTGAAACCCCACTTGAGATTGAAGGGAAGGTGGTTCAGATATTGAAGGATGTCCCAGCGAGACTTTTGAAAAGAAGAAAAGAATACGCTTTCCTTACTGTCTTCTTGAGACAGCAAGGAATCTCATATAGATGGGGTAAACCCGATGGTCTAATATTTTGGTGGAAAAAAAGGAGGGTGGTGTTGAGATCAGTGGAGGAAGCACAGCAATTCTGGGATAGAGAAGAGAAGAAGAGAGAAGAGAGGGGGGGATAAAGATGAAAGAAAAAAAGGGTCTGATAGTCCTAATAGAGAGACAGTGAAAAAAATAGTAATAAGAGAAGGGGGCCCCAGAGAAAGCAACAGCCAAGAAGAAGTCGGTGCTACTAACTGGAGGTACGGAAGGGGAGGACAATTATCAGACGAAGAACTAGAGGGAAATTTGGTGCTGGGAAGGTATCGTGGGGAAGAGGAACTCTTAGGAGAGTGAAATTTGAATAGTGTACAATAGCGAATCCGAATCTAGGTTGGAACTTTATTTATTTCACTTATTTCAATTTAATCATTAAGGCATTATAGTTTTTCATTGATTAAGTGATTAGCTGATGGAGCAATTAAAATTCATTACACGGAATGTGAAAGGGCTCAACACTCCACAAAAGAGAAAAAAGATTTTTCACTACCTCCAGAAATTGTGGGCTGATATTTTATGTCTTCAGGAAACCCATATTCGAGAAAAGGATGTATCTTATTTGAAAAATAGGAAATTAGGAAATGAATATGTGGCCGCCACTAAAAAGAAGAAAAAGGGAGTGGTATTATATATTACAGAGAGAATAGAATCTAAATTATTAATATCAGATCCAAATGGTCACTTTATTATAGTTGAAATTAATCATAGAGGGGAAAAAGTAATTGTTGTTGGGGTATATGCTCCTTTAACAAATAAAAGTGCATTTTATGATTTTCTGTTGAATAAAATTGAAAACTTTAATTGTGATTCGATAATTGCCCTGGGGGATTGGAATGGGGTTATTGACCCTCAACTGGATAGAAATTCGTATAAAAAAATTAAGTTGCGACAGGGAGAACTCCCTAAAAAATTCTTTGAATTTCAAGAAAGACTCACCTTAAATGATGTTTGGAGAACAATATTCGGTAATGCCAAAGACTATACTTTCTTCTCACATGTCCGTAATTCTTGGTGTAGGATCAACATGTTTTTTGTTTCAGCACAATTGTGTTATAGAATTTGTAAAATGGATATTCTACCAACGATTTGGTCAGATCATAACCCAGTAGCTATGACTATGAAAAATGGTTTGAGAGAATTTAAATGGAAGCTCGATTCTAATCTGTTGAAAAATGACCAGGTCGTTAAAGAGACCCAAAAGGCACTTCAATTCTTTTTTCAAAAGAATATGAATAAAGAAACTCCTATAAATATGGTTTGGGATGCAGCCAAGGCTTATATGAGGGGCCACTTTCTAAAAAAGAGTGTTGAATTAAGGAAAAGACGAGATAACCAGAGAAAAGATTTAGAAGAGGAAATAAAAAGAAAGGAGGAGCAATTAAAAATTAACCCCAATAAAAAACATATAAAGTTAGATTTACAGAAATTAAGGAAACAATTGTCAATAATACTAACTAAGGAATTACACAAGAAATTGAAATTTATCCATCAGAGTTCTCTGATAAACGAGGTAAAATGTTGGCTTATAAATTGAAAAAAGAACGGGGGAAAAGGACAATCATGGAATTGAAAGAAGGTCAAAACAGATTTACATCTCAGGATCAAATTAAAAGAATTTTAGTAGACTACTTCTCTAGATTATATAAAGAAGGACAGGATAAATCGGAAATAATCAATTTATATTTGCAACATTTAAATATAAATACAATAACAGAGGATTACAAAAAAGATCTCAATAAGAAGATAGAACTTCAAGAGCTTTATAATGCGACAGCCGGTTTAAAGTTAGGAAAATCACCTAGTCCCGATGGGTTTACTGCAGAATTCTATAAAAAATTTAAAGATCAATTAGGGAGTCCTTTACTAAAAACAATGAATGAAATTTTAACAGGAAACATCCCACCGACTTGGCTTCAGGCCAATATTAGGTTAATCCCTAAAGAAAATAAGGATAGATCTGAACCAAAAAATTATAGACCAATTTCGTTGCTTACTACGGATTATAAAACATTTACAAATATAATTGCAAATAGACTGAAGAAATGGTTGTCTGTTTGGATTGATGGTGATCAAGTGGGTTTTCTTCCTGGTAGGATGATAAAAAATAATACCAGGCATTTAATAAATGTGATAGAATATTATAATAAAAATATTGATAAAAAAGCGATATTATTTTTCGACATAGAGAAAGCATTCGATAATCTAAATTGGACTTTTATGTATCAATTGATAAATAAACTAGATTTGGGATCAAATTTTATAAAATGGATCGAAGCAATCTATTATAACCAGGAAGCAAAACTTTTGATTAATGGAGAGACATTCAAGGTGTTTAAAATTCAAAAGGGAGTCAGACAGGGATGTCCCTTGTCTCCTTTATTATTTATCATGAGTTTTGAAATATTTTTGCATAAAATAAGAAAGGAAAACATGATACAGGGAATTAAGGTAAAAGGATCAGAATTTAAAGTTAAAGCTTTTGCGGACAATTTAATGGTGACTCTTGCCAATCCCTGTGACGGCACTGAAGCCCTTTTAGATCTGATTAGTAAATTTAGTAGAGTTTCAGGTTTAAAAATAAACAAGGATAAAAACCGTAATGTTACCTTTAAATTTAACAAACGAGGAGAGAAGATCTTTGGTAGAGAAAACTAATTTTCAAGAAGTTAAGATGGCAAGATACCTGGGCATAAATTTTACTTCTAAAAATTCAGAATTATTTGAAAATAATTATGAGAAAGCTTGGGTGGAAATTAAAAGATTTGAATAGATGGCAGAAATTGAAAATATCTTGGAGGGGTAAGAGAGCTACAGTTAAAATGAGTGTTTTACCTAAAATGATATTCCTTTTTCAAAATATTCCCATTATGATAAGTGACTCTCCCTTTGCAAAATGGGATAGGGACATATCGAAATTTATCTGGGATGGCAGGAAACCAAGAGTAAGAATGAAATTCCTCTAAGACGCAGTTGAAAGAGGGGGTATGGGCTTACCTAACCTGAAAACTTATTATTATGCTTGCTCTCAGTTTTGATTGTTAGACTGGATAAATTTGTTGGATGAGAAGAATTTGAAATTAGAGGGTTTTGATAACGTGTACCGTTGGCACGGGTACTTGTTGTATGACAAAGTTAAATTACATAAAAACTTTAGTGATCATTATTTAAGGCGTGCCTTACTGAGAATTTGGTTTAAAGTTAAAAAAAATTGGCCTGAGAACATACCAAAATGGACAGCTATTGGGGAAGTAACCTCCAAAGACAATAAATTTGGCAAGGAAAAATGGTTAACATATGCTGATTTGATCAAGGATAAAAAGAAAGATGGACAATATAGTACTATAAAATCACAAGAGGATCTTAACCAGGAGGGTTATTCTTGTAATTGGTTTTCTTATAGGCAGATTAAGGAACGCTTCTTGTTAGATCAAAAAAGTAAAAGAATAGGTACTTTAAATAAAGAATTTGATGATATAATTGCCTCGGATTCTAGTCATAAAATATCTAAACTTTATAAATTGTTATTAGCTACTGAATTGGAGAAGGATATGATCAAACCGCAAATGATAAAATGGGCCCAGGATTTTGGTCATAATATTGAGCTGGAGCAATGGGAGAAGTGTTGGCAAAAACGGATAAAATATACCCTGAGTTGTAGTATTAGAGAAAAATTTTAAAAACTTCAGTATCAATGGTATTTGTCACCATATAAATTGGCTAAAATGGGGAAAACTCAGGACTATCATTGTTGAAAATGTGAGAAGAAAAGTGGATCTCTGTCATTTATGGTGGGGCTGTATAAAGGCAAGAGAGTTTTGGGACAAAATAATACAAAAGATGGGTGAAATATTGAAAATCAAGTTGAAAAGGGACCCTCAGATATTTTTACTGGGTATTGTCGAAGATCAGAAACTCGAAAGAAAGCATGGAAACCTCCATTTTTAATCTTATAACGGCAGCCAGAATAATATATGCCACGAGATGGAAGTCGAAGGAGATACCATCTACTCAAGATTGGATGTTGAAAATGTTAGCTATTATGGAGATGGATAAGTTAACTGGTTTAATTAAAGGTGATAATGAGGAGGCGTTCAAGAGAGATTGGAAGGAATTGGTTGAATACTGGAAACAAACTGGAGATTTAGTAAATACGATAGGTTTAGAGTAAAACATATGTAAAATAGCCTAATATAAAATATAAGGAGTGCTGCATTGATGTGCTAAAAATGGTAAGATAAGGATAAGTGAGATAATGATTGATATAGAGCAGGGGTAGGCAACTTTTTTGAGCCGGGGGCCGGGTTGCTGTCCCTCAGACAATTGGGGGGCCAAAGCATCAAAAATAAATAAATATTGGGAGGATGAGCAGCAACAGCGGCAGCGCAGCAGCAGGCAGCCAGGCCCGGGTGGGGCCCTCCAAGGAGGCGGCGCTACAGCGGAGCGGCATAAAACACCGCCAAGGAGTCCTCCGAGCAGAGGACGAGCAGCATTAGCAGCAGCAGCAGCAACAGCCAGCCAGGCCCGGGTGGGGCCCTCCAAGGAGGCAACGCTATAGCGGAGCAGCATAAAATGCCGCCGAGGAGTCCTCCGAGCGGAAGACGAGCAACAACAGCGGCAGCAGTAGCAACAGCCAGCCAGGCCCGGGTGGGGCCCTCCAAGGAGGCGGCGCTACAGCGGAGCGGCATAAAACGCTGCCAAGGAGTCCTCTGGGAAGCGGAGGACGAGCAACAACAGTGGCAGCGCAGCAGCAGGCAGCCAGGCCTGGGGGGGACCTTCAGGGGGGTAGTGTTACGAGCATAAAACGCCGCTGCAGACCTTCGGGGGGAGGTTGAATAGCGAAAACTGTACAATAGCTGTAGCATAACCAGGTTCTTTTTTTTTAGTAGATAAAGAGATAGTAAAAACACACGGAAGGAAATGGAGGAGCAAGCTGGACTTCAAGACTCTCAAGATAGGGTAAAACACAGTACAGTAATAGAAAGCCCATCTAAAGATAAAGATTTGATAAGGGAAATACAAAAATTAAGAGATGATATCAGAGCGGAAATAAGAATGGAAATTAGATCAGAAATTCAGGAATGGAAAGAAGAGATGAAAGCGGAATTTCAGAAGGAAATAGTAGAATTTAAAGAGTATTTTCAACAAATCACGTCAGAAATTAAAGGTTTACATGCTAAAGTATCAGAAATTGAAGGTAGGATAGAGAAGATAGAGAAGAAATCAAACTCATTAGAAAAAGTGCAAACCCAAGATAGAAAATATATAACATCAGTGGATTTAAGACTCAAAGATAAGGCGTTAAAAATCCGAGGCCTGAGAGAGCAGTTTAATGAAAACATAGTAGAAAGAGTTATTCCAGGCTTAGCACAACTTATTGAATGGTCTGTAGAGCAGCTTGACCTGGAGGTGGACAAGGTCTACAGAGTCAATTCCTGCGCGGCAACAAAGAAAAGACTTCCCAGAGATATAATAATAAGTTTTGTTAGAGGGAGAGTTAGAGATTTGATATTAGCAACAAATTTGGGGAAAAATGTTATATAGAAAATCAGGAGGTACAGATCTTTAAGGACATTCCTTCACACATTCTTCAAAAAAGGAAGGAATATCAAGAGATAGTAAAGTATTTAAAACAGGAAAACATAAATTACAGGTGGGGTAGGATAGAAGGGGTAATATTTTCATTAGGAAAAAGGAAATACGTGATAGACTCTTTAAAGAAAGCTGAAGAGTTTTTGGCAAAACAGGAAACAGAGACTAAATATCCCCAAAAGGGGGAAGAAGAGGTATTCATGAAACAGTTAGACCAAGAAAATAGACAAAATGATTTATTAAAAGAACAAAATAATATAAAGCAAAAAGAAGTAACAGAAACAAGAAGAAAGAGCTTTAAAAGTAAGTTGAAATTTGTTCATTCGGACACAGATAAAACAGGTACGGAGGATGAAGGTAATCCAATTGGGGATTCAGATAATTTAAAGACGGATATCGCAACAGCAGAATTAAAATTATTGGATGAGCCACGAGATAAAGAACAAGACAAAAAGGAGGATAATGAAAGTATGGATGAGGATATCCCCTCTAAAGGGAAAAAAAGAAAGGGAAGATAAAAGGGTATAATCAACAAGTCATTATTAACACCAGAGTAAGAAGAGGTAAAAGGCTCTCTCGTAGATAAACCCAAAACTAACTGACTAAAAGAAGGAGAAAAAAAGAAAAAAATGGCAGTTAAATTAATGACGTGAAATGTCAATGGGTTAAACTCTAAAGATAAAAGGGGAAAAATATTCCAATTTTTGCAAAAACAAAAAAATGATATCATATGCCTTCAAGAAACACATATAATAAATAGAGACTCGCATATATTAGCAAATAAAAAGTTAGGCAAATATTACGCAGCCTTAAATATGAATCATAAACAGAAAGGAGTGGTAATCTACATGAAGGAGGAGTTAAAAGCGAAAGAAATATTCAAAGATAAAAAAGGTTTGTATATAGCGTTAGAAATACAGTTAGGTATTGAAAAAATACTATTAATTAATCTGTATGCCCCGCAAGAAAACAAATCTCTTTTTTTAAAAGAATTGAAAAAGAAGATTAGAAATCAAAACTATGAAAAATTATTATTAGTTGGCGACTGGAATGGAGTGGTAAACCCATCAGAAGATAGATCGTAATATAAGGATAAACAGCAGGGGAAACTCCCAAACTCAGCATTTAAACTAATAAATGAATACGGTTTAATAGATGTATGGAGAACTTCACATAAAGGGACCAAAGACTATACATATTTTTCTGGAAAATATAAGACATGGTCTAGAATTGATTTAATATTTGCATCAAAAATAATAAACACCGAAATATTAAATACTAATATACTTCCAAGAATTTTCTCGGACCATTGCCCTCTAACAATCTCTTTTGCTTCAAAGAAAAAAGAATTTTCTTGGGGATTAAAAGATTCAATATTAGCGGACGAGGATATAGTTGCAAAGATTAAGAAAGAAATTGGATTCTTTTTCCAAGAAAATCATAATAAGGGAACACCTAATTTTATAGTATGGGACGCATTCAAGGCGGTAATAAGGGGGATACTTATACAACAAGAAAAAAAGGAAAACATATATGAAACAAAAAGAAGAAAAAGAAATGATATCACAATTAACTATACTAGAAAAACAACATAAATTAAGACCAAACAATAAAAAATTAAGTTCACAAATCAAATCAATCAATTAGCGATGACAGAAATTAAAAACAAAATAAAATTTGTAAAACATTATTATTTTGAGAACACCAACAAAGTAGGGAGATGGCTTTCTTATAAACTGAAAAAACAGAAAGGAATATAATTTTAAGTCTTAGAAAAGAAGATAAAGAATACTCGCAACAAGAAGAGATAAAAAGAATAGCACATAGATTTTACGAAAATTTATTCGTGCCATATAAAGCTCAGCCAGAAGAAAAAAAGAGAAAGATAGAGTATTTTTAAAAAGTGCAATTGTCACAAATAACAGATCAATGTTTACAGAATTTAAACAGAAATATAACAATGGCAGAGATAGATCAAGCTATATTAAACCTTAAAGAAAATAAGGCACCAGGGCCTGATGGACTAACGGCAAAATTCTACAAAGTATTCAGGGAAGAAATAACTGAGATGTTGTATATTGTGATGCAAGAGTTAGATAATGGGAAATATCCAGACTCGTGGAGACAATCAAACACAATACTTATTCACAAAGAGAATAGAGATCCTTCGGACATTGCTATTTATCGTCCAATTGCTTTACTTAATTTAGATTATAAACTATATGCCTCTATTCTAGCCAACAGATTGAAAAACTTTTTAGCGACTTGGATCCACGAAGATCAAGCAGGTTTTTTACCTAAAAGATATATTAAGGATAATGTAAGGGTAGTGATAAATTTGTTATAATACTATGATATTTACAAGTCAAAAAAATTGGGAATGCTTTTCCTGGACCTGGAAAAAGCATTCGATAATGTGGATTGGGAATTCTTGTTGGCTGTCCTACAAAAAATTGGAATAGTTGGGAAATTTTTGAACAGGATTTCACAAATCTACCAAAAACAGAGAACTCAATTAATTATCAATGGAGAAAAAACAGAAAATTGTTATATATGGAAAGGAACACGACAGGGATGTCCATTATCCCCTCTCCTGTTTATCATTATAATGGAAGTTCTAATCATAAAAATAAGAAGTGACAACAAAATAATCTGTCCTGAAATAAATAAATTTAAATTTAGCCTTCGTGCTTATGCAGATGATGTGGTGATTTTTTTGGAAAACCCATTAAGAAGTATAAAACACCTGGAAGAGGTCTTGGAAGACTTTGGTAAGACGGCAGGTCTTAAAATTAATAAAGATAAGAGTGGTTTATTATTAAAAAACTGTGCAAACAAAGAAGAGGAAAAGATCAAAAAAGAGACTAATTTTCACATAACACATAAATTGAAATATTTAGGAATTATATTAACAAGTAACACTGCAGATTTATATAAAAGCAATTATGAATCAACTTGGAATAGGATTTAAAAAGATCTTAAATCTTGGGATAAAACCCAACTGTCACTACTTGGCAGAATTTCAACAATAAAAATGTTAGTCTTTCCAAAAATGTTATATCTATTTCAAGCCTTACCTATCTTAAAAGACAAAAAACCTTTTAACAGATGGAAAAAAGACATCTCAGAGTTTATCTGGCAAGGAAGGAAAGCTAGAATAAAAATCTCTACCTTAGAAGAGAAGAAAGAAAGAGGAGGTGCCGGTCTCCCTAATTTGGAATTATATTATAATGCATGTGCATTAATATGGGTTATGGATTGGATTCTTCTTCAAAATCCCAAATTTTTAGCTTTAGAAGGAAGAAACATGAAAAAAGGGTGGCACTACTATCTTTGTTATGGAGGTGCCAGAATTGATAAAAATTTCAATTCTCATAAAACTAGGAAAATTTTACTGCGTATTTGGGAAAAATATAAAAAAATTGGTATCGCAAAATTCCAAGCTGGACATCTCCATAAAATGCATATCATGATAAGGAAGCGTCACTCTCAGAAAACAGATTGACATATGATAAATTATTATGCAAATCTAAAGGAAGGTATAGATTAAAATCAAGAGAGCAACTATTAGAAGAAGGTATTGAAATCAGGTGGCTAAAATATCTACAAATCAGACAAGATTATAGGAAAGACAAAGAAGCTTATGATTTTGATACAGGTAACCCAAGCTTTGAGAAAATTCTAAGGGAAAAAGATCAACATGGAATAAGAAAATTATATAATTTGTTATTAGAACTGGAATTGGAAAATGAGTTGGTTAAAAACAGCATGATCAAATGGATGCAGGATATAGGTAATCAAATCCCTCTGCATGTATGGGAAAAGTCATGGAAGGAGTCTAGTAAATTCTCAAAATGTAATACATTAAAGGAGAATTATTTCAAAATTTTACATATATGGTATTTCACGCCTGTAAGAATGGAAAAAATGAATATTATTAGGAATAATAAATGTTGGAAATGCAAAAAAGAAGTGGGGACACTATTCCACATGTGGTGAGCATGTGAAAAAGCAGCTGAGTTTTGGAAAATAATACAGAAGGAGATGGGGGAAATTATGCAGCTCAATATACCTTTGAAACCTGAATTATTTTTATTAAACATCTTAGATACAATTGATACTAAGTTAAGCCAGGATAGTAAAAGTATTATTCTATATATGACTACAGCTGCTAGGATGGTCTATGCTAAATTCTGGAAATCAGAAATTATACCAAAGTTAAATATATGGAAAATGAAAGTAAAAGAATTAGCCACAATGGATTGTTTATCAATGTATATATCAGAAAGATCAGATCAAGAGTACAAAAAGAAATGGGAAAGGATTTATAAAGGAGAGAAATAGTATTAAAGCACTGGAAACATTTCTATAATTTGAAATTGGAATCTTAAAAAACAGTACAGTAATATAAAAATCCGTCTCTTTAAGGAAAAAAAATCATATAATTATAATTAATTATTGTCTGGAATATAGATATAAAGACATTTTTTACATGAATATAATTTCACCTTTTTTTTTTCTTTGCTTCCCTGGTTGTGTATCAATTTTTAACTATGATATATCAATTTTTGATATAGAAATGTAAAATGAAAGGGATTTTATCTCTTACATGATTAAGATGTATACTAATGCTGCGAGAAATATTTGTGTGATGCAGTTTGCTGGTATAACTATAAATGTAGTAAATTCAATAAAAATAATAATTCAAAATAAATAAATAAATATAAAAATAAAAAAATTAATAAAAATTTTTAAAAAATGTGCATGCACACTTTCTCAGCCCCAGAAAAGCCATGGCAAAGCCCCTGTGGAGATTTTGCCAAGAAAATCCCAAGAACAAGTAATAGCAACAATAATCAATAATCAGCCTGGGGCCGTTTCAAAGGCCTCGGGGGGCCACATCCGGCCCCCGGGCCTTAGGTTGCCTACCCCTGATATAGAGGCTTAACAAATATATAAATCATGACTTAGGAAATTTAAAGTATGTTTATAAGTAGTAGTAGTAAATCGGGCTAAATTGCAAGGTATGTCAAGTTTAGGAGGTGTTTTTAATTGTTATATGTTGTATGTTATATGTTTGTAATGATTTAATGTAATTGTTTGTACGTCAGTTTTTGTTTTATTATTAGTATGATTTTTTTTCTTTTTGTCTAAGTTTGTATGCATGTTTATTTGTTTTTGCTTTGGTTTTGTCTTATTTTTCGCTTTTAACCAATAAAATTAATTTTAAAAAACCTCATTAACCTTTATACTTCCTAACATAGAACTTGTCACTGTCACCCATCACCTTCTTCACATTCAACATTTTCTTTTTTACTTAGAATCATAGGATCACAGGATCACAGAGTTGGAACAGACCACATCCAGTGCCATCCAGTCCAACCCCCTGTCATGGAGGCACTCACTATCAAAGCACCCACAAAAGATGGCCATCCAGCCTCTATTTAAAGACTTCCAAAGAAGGAGACTCCACCATTCTCCAAGGGAGTATGTTTCACTGTCGAATGCTGAGGTGGAATCTCTTTTCCTGTACCTAGCATCCATTATTCCAGGTCCTATTTTCTGGAGGAGCAGAATACAAGCTTACTTCATCTTCAATGAGATACCCCTTCAAATATTTAAACAGAGCTATCATATCACCTCTTAACCTTGTCTTCTCCAGGCTAAATATAACCAGCTCCCTAAGTCTTTCCTCATAGGGCATGGCTTCCAGACCCTTCACCATTTTATTCACCCTCCTCTGGACACGCTCCAGTTTTTCAACATCCTTTTTAAATTGTGGTGCCCAGAACCAGACACAGTATTCCAGGTGGGGCCTGACCAAAGCAGAATACAGTGGCACTATTACCTCCTTTGATCTAGACACTATACTTCTATGGATGCAGCCTAGAATCATATTGGCCTTTTTAGCTGCCACATCACATTGTTGACTCATGTTCAACTTGTGCTCCACTAGAACTCCTAGATTCCTTTCACACAGTCTCATTAAGCATGTGTCCCCCATCCTATATCTATACATTTCATTTTTTGCCCTAAGTACAGTACCTTACATTTCTCTGTATTGAAATTCATTTTGTTAGCTTTGGCCCAGCTTTCTAGTCTATTAAGGTCATTTTGAATTTTCATCCTGTCCTCTGGTGTATTAGCTATTCCTCCTAATTTGGTGTCATCTGAAAATTTGAGAAACGTGCCCTCTATTCTTTCATCCAAGTCTTTGATAAAGATGTAGAATAGCACTGGGCCCAGGCCAGAACCCTGTGGCACCCCACTGGTCACTTCTCTCCAAGATGAAGAAGAGCCACTGCTGAACACCCTTTGGATTCAGCTGGTCAACCAATTACAAATCCATTTAACAGTTATATTGTCTAACCCACATTTTACTAGCTTGTTTGCAGGAATGTCATGAGGGACGTTGTCAAAGGCCTTGCTGAAATCAAGATATGCTATGACTACAGCATTCCCTTCATCTACCAAGCTGGTAATTTTATTCCCCCTCCCCCCCCAAAAAAAGAGATCAGATTTGTCTGACAGGACTTCTCTGAAACCCATGTTAACTTTTCGTGACTATGGCATTCTCTTCTATGGAACTGACTCTCTGTTTAATGATCTACTCTAGAATCTTTCCTGGTATTGATGTCAGACTAACTGGCCGATAATTGTTGAGATCCTCTTTTTTTCCCTTTTTGAAGATGTGGACAATGTTTGCCCTCCTCCAATATGCTTGGACTTCTCCTGTTCTCCAGGAGTTATCAAATATTATTACTCTCTTATCTGATTTATTTTCCTTCACTCATCTTCACTCTCATCTTCTTCTTACCATATTCCCCTATTCTCTCATATCACATCTTTCTTCAACTATTCTACATTCTCTATACCCTCTACTACTTACTCAAAACTTCACTTTCTTTTCTAATCCTATCTTTCCATTCACCCCTCTTCCATTCCTCCCTTCGTATCTCACAGATAGCAACTTCCTCCCTTGTCTTTTTAAGCTTTTATTTACTTGTATTTTTTATACTTCTTAAACCATATTTAATGATGATATCCTGACCCTATCAACAATGTCTTCTTTTTTTTGCCAATTCTTTTTTTCCCCTGTTATAGTCTTTTATTTTAAATTATTAAAAAAAATACAAACAAACATAAAAACGTACAAACATAAACACATATATATGGGCATTCATTCCTATGAACATGCATTCCTAAAAACATATATCCTATTGACATACAAACTTTTATACACAAATACACAACTAACATAGTTCTAATTACTTCAATCAATTATGTTTTTCTCTTTCTTCCCAATCTGAGCAGTCTTCTGTATCTGAATTTTTCCTTATCCATCTATCTTATTCTATATTTTACATATTATCACATCAACAATCTTGTAGCTCTCTTAACAATGTCTTCAATCACTCTGGAATTCTTTTTGTTTTCCTAACAAATGGCCTTTACAGACTGCCAGAAATAATGCTGCTTGAGACCATTTTAACTGCCCTGGCTCAGTGCTAGGGAATCATGGGAATTGTATTTTTTTTTCTGGGGCATTGAGCCTTCTCTGTCAGAGAGCTCTGGTGCCACAATAAATTACAGTTCCCATGATTCCCTAGCACTGAGCCAGGGCAGTTAAAGTGGCCTCAAGCTGCACTATTTCTGTCAGTCTGTAATGGCCCAAAGATTATTGTTCTATTTTAAGAAAGATATTTATTAACACCAGTACCACTCCACTCCAAAGGTTTAAATAACCAAACCAGATTTAGCTACTCCAGCAAATTGATACAGCTAAGATGCTCCATTTTTTCAGATATTTTATTACATGTTTCCAATCCCTGTGAATCTTTGCATGTTTTTCATGTTTCAATTTCAAAGTAAGTTTTTCAATTTCTATTACAATCAGCACTCGGTATCTGCGGGGCATCTGTTCCAGACCCACCCACCCCCTGTGGATACCAAAATCTGTGGATGCTCATCCCACTGACCCCAATGGCAGTGCAGCCATGCAGCTATGCTGCCATTAGGGACAATGAGACAAGTTCTCCCTCCTTCTCTCCCTCCTTCCATCCTTCCATTCTTCTATCCTGCTTCCTCCCATGCTTCTTCCTGCCTTCCCTCCTTCTGTACTTCCTTCCCTCTCCCACTGACGCAAAAGTCTCCAGCTTTGGGAATGGGGAGCAAGAAGGAGCCTACTCCCTGCTTGCCTTTGCCATTCTTTGTCACTCCTCTCTCCTCCCATTTGCCTTTGGCACCTTTCTTCACCCTCCTACTTGTCTTTGGCACCTTACTCAAGCCGTGGAGGACTGTCTTGGGCGTCCTGCAACCCTCGGAGGACCACCTGAGCGGCTTGAGCTGCTGCACCTGTGGGCAGCAGGGGAGGAGCCCCGGTGGACATAAAGCCCTTGCCTGGTTCCATCTCCCGCCGGCATTCTCAAGCCGTGGAGGACTGTCTCGGGCGTCCTGCAGCCCTCGGAGGACCACCTGAGCGGCTTGAGCTACTGCACCTGCGGGCAGCAGGGGAGGAGCCCCGGTGGACATAAAGCCCTTGCCTGGTTCCATCTCCCGCCGGCATTCTCAAGTCGTGGAGGACTGTTTTGACTAGCCTGCAGCCCTCGGAAGATCATAATGGAACTGAAAAATTTATGTATTTTTAAACTGTATATTTTAATATTGTCATTCAACTTGCTTAGTTTATTGTTTTGGGGGATGGGAGGGTATGGGAAGGGGGGGATGAGATTTGAATTTGATTTATTTTTTATATTTGTTCTGATGTTTTGAAATTCTGTACGCTGCCCCGATTGCCTAGCAGAGGGGCGGGATATAAATAAAAATTATTATTATTATTATTATTATTATTACTCCCCAGCACCACCTGTCTTTGCCAACTTTCTCCCCTTCTCATGCTTGCCTTTTCCACCTCTTTCTCTCCCTCTTGCTTCCCTTTGGCACCTTCCTTTCCCCTCCCACTTGCCTTTCCCAAAACTTCCTGCCCCCTCCCACTTGCCTTTGCCGCCTTTATACCTCCTTCTTCTTACTTTCAGTATCTCCCTCTCTCCCGTTTCCCTTTGCCACCTCTTTCTGCTCTGTCCCACTTGACTTTACCATCTTTCTCTACTCCCACTCGCCTTTACCATCTTTTCTGCCCCTTCCCAGTTACCTTTGTCACCTTTATTGCCCATCCTGTTTGCCTTTGACACCTTTCTCTCCTACCTCCTACTTGCCTTCAACAGCTCTTTCTGCTCCTTCCTGCATGCTTTCACTACGTTTCTCCCACACCTGCTTGCCTTCAACTCTTCTTTCTACCCCTCTCGCTTGCCTTTGACACCTTTCTCCCCTACCTCCTACTTGCCTTCAACAGCTCTTTCTGCTCCTTCCTGCATGCTTTCACTACGTTTCTGCCACACCTGCTTGCCTTCAACTCTTCTTTCTACCCCTCTCGCTTGCCTTTGCCACCTTTCTCCCCCCTCCTTTACTTTTGCCAGCTTTTCCCCTCACTCCCTCTTCCTCCCAGTACCAAAACAAGTGCAGGCATGGACAAGTTGACACCAGAGAACTACCATCCTCTATCTCCCTTTTCACAGAATCACAGAATCAAGGGCCATCAAGTCCAATACCATGCCATTTAGGAATTAACAATGAAAGCACCCCCAAGAGATGGCCATCCAGCGTCTGTTTAAAAACCTCAGAAGGAGGAGACTTTACCGCACTAGTGTGTTCTACTGTCAAGTAGCTCTTACTGTAAGAAAGTTCTTTGTAATATTTAGGTGGAATCTCTTTTCCTGTAGTTCCTGTAGACGTGATATGATAGACCTGTTTAAGTATTTGAAGGGGTGTCATATTGAGGATGAAGCAGTTTTCTGCTGCTCCAAAGAATAGGACACAGAAAAATGGATGTAAGCTACAGGAAAAGAAATTCCACCTAAACATTAGGAGGAACATCCTGATAGTAAGAGCTGTTTGATAGTGGAACACACTCCCTCAGAATGTGGTGGAGTCTCCATCTTTGGAGGTTTCTAAACAGAGGATGGATGGCTTTCTGTCATGGGTGCTTGGATTGTGAGTCCCTGCATTGCAGGGGGTTGGACTGGATGGCCCTTGTGGTCTCTTCCAACTCTATGATTCTAAATATCCTGTATGCATCATATGTTTGATCCAGCTGTGATATATGATGTTACATATGTACGGTTTCTTTTTTTAAAACTTTATTCTTTATAAAATTTGATTCTACAATGTTAATCTCCAAATTATGATCAATTCACATTTTTGTAATTACATAAATTAATACCTCCTAAATATCTCCTGCATAATTCACTTTTGATCACTAATTTTTCCTCTCTCTTATTGTTACATACTATTTTTCACTTATCCACACTGTACTCACAAGATTGGTCATTCTTTTTCATAAATTTTATTTCCTAAATAAATATTCCTTATGATTCACAATTCTTTACTTTTTGATACTTGTATCCTAACTCCACCTGCTATTGCAAAATGCAGTTATAGGGAACCACTCTGTCTCCGTAATCTCTGCGTCTCTCTGATGCTGTTAAAATGTCCATTTCTTTTAATTTCTGCTAACTTCATTAACCATTCATCAATTGTCGGTAGCTCCTTTTGTTTCCATCTCTGAGCCACAAGAATTCTTGCCGCCGTTATCATGTAAAGTAGGACTCACCAATACTTTGTCTCTATTTCTGACAGAATTTTTTGAGCATATTTAAAAGATAGATCTCTAGAATCATAGAATCATAGAATCATAGAGTTGGAAGAGACCACAAGGACCATCCAGTCCAACCCCCTGCCATGCAGGAACTCCCAATCAAAGCATCCCTGACAGATGACCATCCAGCCGCTGCTTAAAGACCTCCAAGGAAGAAGACTCCACTACTCTCCGAGGGAGTGTGTTCCACTGTCGAACAGCCCTTACTGTCAGGAAGTTCCTCCTAATGTTGAGGTGGAATCTCTTTTCTTGCAGCTTGCATCCATTGTTTCGGGTCCTAGTCTCTGGAGCAGCAGAAAACAAGCTTGTTCCCTCCTCAATATGACATCCCTTCAAATATTTAAACACAGCTATCATATCACCTCTCAGTCTTCTCTTCTCCAGGCTAAACATCCCCAGCTCCCTAAGTCGTTCCTCGTAGGGCTTGGTTTCCAGACCTTTCACCATTTTAGTTGCCCTCCTTTGGACACGCTCCAGTTTCTCCACATCCTTTTTGAATTGTGGTGCCCAGAACTGGACACAGTATTCCAGGTGAGGCCTGACCAAAGCAGAATAGAGTGGCACTATTACTTCTCTTGATCTAGACACTATACTTCTACTGATGCAGCCTAAAATTGCATTGGCCTTTTTAGCTGCTGCATCGCACTGTTGACTCATGTTCAACTTGTGGTCTACCTGGACTCCTAGATCCCTTTCACACGTAGTCTCATTCAGCCAGGTGTTCCCCATCGTATATCTGTACTTTTCATTTTTCCGCCCTAAGTACAGTACCTTACATTTCTCCGCATTGAATTTCATTTTGTTAGCTTCGGCCCAGCTTTCTAGTCTGTTCAATTCATTTTGAATTTTGATCCTGTCCTCTGGAGTATTAGCTACTCCTGCTAATTTGGTGTCGTCTGCAAATTTGATAACTATGCCCCCAATACCGTCATCCAAGTCATTGATAAAGAGATTGAATAGCACTGGGCCCAGGACAGAGCCCTGTGGCACCCCACTGGTCACTTCTTTCCAAGTTGAAAAGGAGCCATTGTTGAGCACCCTTTGGGTTTGGCCAGTCAACCAATTACAAATCCATTGGTTGACTGGCCGAACCCAAAGGGTGCTCAACAATGGCTCCTTTTCAACTTGGAAAGAAGTGACCAGTGGGGTGCCATAGGGCTCTGTCCTGGGCCCAGTGTCTAGTCTTAGTTCATAATTAAATTTCAAGATCTTTGCAATTGTGATAATCTTTTTTTCCAATAAACCTTCAATTTTGGACATCTCCACCACATATAGAACCAGGATCCACCTTTCTCTTTACATTTCCAACACTTACTGGAGTTCGTTTTATACATCTTAGCAACTTTGCTAGGTATTAGATACCATCTATGCTCCATTTTAAAGTAGTTCTCTTTTAAGTCTTGAGATTTTGTGAATCTCTGTGTCTTGTTTCTAGCATAATTCCAGCTTTCTATACCAATCACTCTGTCACAATCAGTTGTCCACTTTATCATGATATCAGATGATAGATCCTCTTCCTGTTCTCTTACCCTAAATAAATTATATAATTTTGATGTTCTTTTCTTTGGTTCCATTAATATTTTATCCATTTCTAAGTAATCTTCCCCAAATTCTTCATTCTTTAAATTGGTTTTGAATTTCTTGTTAAGTTGTAAGTAAGTGAACCAATGCATTCCCGGGTTTATTTCTTTTCATTTCATTTCTTCATTTCATATTTATTCTGTGATGTTTTCTTTAACATCTTTGTATTTTAACCATTTTTTAATTTCTCTCCATTTCCAAAAAAAAAGACTTGAGGTGATATCCACATGGGTATTTTCCTGTAAACTTTCCTTTTAAATTTCTCCCATATTTTAAGTAGTGCTTTATTATATGGTGGCCAAATTCCTTATGAACCAATGCTTTTTCGTACCATTAATATGCATGCCACCCAAATCAATTACTGAACCCCTCTAGGTCCAGTAACTTGGGGTTACTTAATGTGATCCATTCAGCAATCCAGTTTAAAAAAATTTGCTTGGTAATATAGTTTTAAATCCAGTATAACCCCTCCTCCATCCTCCTCCTTTCTGACCATTGTTTTCCAATTAATCCTTGGTTTTTTATTGCTCCAAATGAATTTCCTCAAGTCCTTCTCCCATTCTGTTATAGTCTTTAAATCTGTCACAATGGGTATACTTTTGAAATAAAAAATTAATTTTGGGCAAAATGATCATTTTTATTGCTTCTATTTTCCCTAGTAACTACATTTTTTTCCCATTTTAATACATCCTTTTTGATTTCTTTCCATAAGGGTTTATCGTAGTTGTTAAAGAGATTGCTATTTTTCTTTGTTAACCATATTCCCAGATATTTCAAAAAAGCTGTCAAGTTGGATCTCTTCCAGCAGGCCTTCCCTGATTAGCTTTCCCGGCCCTAGGATTCAGCCCCCAGCCCCCAGAGCTGCCATTGAACCACTTAACCCGCTGTGTTATTCCTCTTTGTATGACTTGGTTTTTATTGTATCTTGTGTTTTAAAACTTGACTAGTTTAATACTTTTTAGGGGAGAGTGGGTTAGGGAATTGTTGTATTATGGATGTGTAAGCCGCCCTGATTGCGCTGCAGAGGGGCGGGATAAAAATTATTATTATTATTATTATTATTATTATTTAATTTTATTACTAATCTTACAATTTGTACAATATTCTATGTTCTTCTTCCCTCGTTAAGTTCTTAGTCATAGTCCTGTGTCTTAGTCCTGTTAATTTTAAATCCTGAAATTTGTCCAAAATTCTCTATCACTTCAAAAAGTTTCTCTGTTGCTTGATTTGGTTCTTCCACCATGATAACAAGATCGTCAGCAAACACCCTTAGCTTGTATTCTTGTCCTTTAATTCTTAGCCCTCTTATATCTTCCTCTTGTCTAATTTTATTCACTAGAATTTCTAGTATAGTTATAAAAAGAAGTGGGGATAGAGGACAATCTTGTCTCGTTCCTCTTTTTATATTAAAAGTCAAGGTTTTGTGGCCGTTTATAATCAATTGTGCCATTTGCTTTTGGTAAATACTCTTTATCCAAGAAACAAAATTTGTCCCATCCCCATCCTAACCAAGATCTCCATCATACAGTTCCAATTCACATTGTCGAAAGCTTTTTCTTCATCCAAAAATATTAATCCCAGTTTCTTCTTATGTCTTTCATAGAATTCTAAAACATTCAGTATCATTCTCATGTTCTCCTCTTTTATATATATATTTTTAATACACATTTTAACCTTTCCTCCAAAATGGAAGTTATAATTGTATAGTCTATGTTCAAAAGGGATACTGGTCTGTAATTTGTACCTTCTTGTTGTCTTTTCCTTCTTTAGGGATCAAAGTAATATTTGCATTCTTCTAGAATTCCGGGATACCATTCATCCTGACCTCATTTAATGTCTTTTGTAGTGGTAATTTGATTTCCTCTAGAACTTTTTTATAATACCAGGCTGTGAAGCCATCTGGCCCTGGAATTTTATTTGCTTTGATCTTCTTTACTGCTTCCACAATCTCATCCACAGAAAATGCTGCATTTAATAGTATCCAATGCTTCTCACCAATAGTAGGGATGTTTTGGTTATCCACATACTTCTTTATTGCTTCTGAGCAAGTACCTTGTTCTCCATATAGTTGCGTAAAGAATTCTAAGAAAGCCTTTTCTATCTCTTCTTGCTTGCTCCTTAACTTCCCTCCATCCTCAATAATTTTTATTAGTCTTGTTTCTTTTTCTCTTCTTAGTCTGCTAGCAAGCCATTTTCCTGATATGTTGGCATTTTCAAAGTGTCTTTGTCTTATATATTTCATTTTCCTTTCCACCTCTTTTGTAAGTACTTTAAGCCATGTTTTTAACCACTTTAAGTTCTTGTTCTTCCTGTCATTTGTGAGATCTGAATTGAGTTCAGCTTCAGCGTTTAAGATCTCTCTTTCTAATTTATTGAAATCTTTCTTGTGATTCTCGTTGTATCAAGACACCTCTCATGTATGCTTTACTTGTGTCCCACACTATTTTCATTGCTACATCTTCCATTACATTGTCCATAAACAAATTAAGTTTTGATTTCACCTGTTCTAAGAAAGCTCTATCATTTAATAATGTTTCATTTAGTCTCCAATTAAAGTACTTTTTTTTCCAATTTCCAGGGTAAGAAGGATGAGAATGTGATCCGAATCTCCTTTTGGTAAAATCTCCATCTGCTTAACTAGGGAATTCGAAACTACAAACATATCAATTCTAGAAGTAGATTTATGGGTTTCTGAAAAGAAAGTAAAACCATTTTCGTCTGGATAAAGTCTTTTCATGTTCAGTTCTTGTATTAGCTCAAAAAAGGATGAAGGTAATTTACCTTGATTCTTCTGAATGACTTTCTTAGAGGCTCTATCATTTTTTGGCTCCACAACCCCATTCCAATCTCCAAAAGCAATAATGTTTCTGTATTCAAATGCACTTATTACTTCATGAATTTTCTTGTAGAAAACTTGCCTATTCTCTGTTGGGCATATATGCCTAAGTAAAGGATATTTGGTCCCATTGTCTCAATTTCAACCAAAATATAATGTCTAGCTTCATCTTTACAGATTTCCTTTGCCACAAACTGGTTTTGAATATATAAAGCCACATGTCCTTTTCATCTGGAGCCTAAGGCTGCAAAAGATTAACCTAATTTCTGATGTAGGTATTTTACGTACTTATCTTTAAATTTGACTTGAAAGCATATTACATCTAATTTCTTCTTGGCCAAATAATGAAAAAAAATACTTCTTTTATGTTTGAATTTATTCCTTTGACATTCCACGGTCCTATTTTCTTTTTTTATTTTAGAACTATTAATTTTTTTATAAATTTATACATACAAATATTTTAACATATATACACACACAATATGTCTACAAACAAAAATAGAAAAAGTAGAAAAGGGAAGGAGAGAAAGACAAGAAAAAAAGAAGAAAGAAAAAAGAAATTTTTTAAAAAATTCCACATAACTCTCAATCAGATGCAACTTCTCTCCCTTTGTTCCTAAAAATGTATTTATCACATTGCAAATTTTTTCCAATTTTTTTTTAGCTTCTTTACATTTCCACCAAATATGGAAAAGGGTTCCCCTTTTATATATATATATATATATATATATATATATATATATATATATAACATTTCCAGCATTTATTACTAGTATTTCCATATATTTTACTGATCTTATCTGGAGTCAAATACCACCTGTAGCAGATTTTATAAAAGTTTTCTCTTATATCTTGGCACAGTGTATATTTTAATCTTTTTACCCAAGTTGTCTCCCATTGTTTCAGTTCTAGTGGTTTTCCTATATTTTGTGCCCAGATTACCATATTTTCTTTAACTATTTATTTAACAAATATTTATATATTTTAGATATTGTTGCTCCATTTCTTGAGATAAATATTTCTTCTAATTCTGGGTTTTTTTTCAAATTCTGTTCCCAGAATATTTATATCTTTTTTAAATCTTTCTTTTAATTGAAAGTAAATAAACCAACTGTTTACTTTACCTTCTTCTTTTAATTCTTCTAATGATTTCAGTTCTAGGGTGTTGTGACATCGTTTAGTTATGTCCTCATATTTCAACCAGTTTTCATTACCTTGTAAGCCATTTTTAAAAAAGGCCTCATGCGGAGATGCCCAAGATGGGATATTCAGGCTAATTAGACTTTTATATTTGCTCCAAACTTTAAATAGTGATTTTCTAATAAAATGGTTATTGAAATCTCTATTTGCTTTGATTTTATTGTAGAACAAATAGGCATGCCATCTGAACCCCAAGTTAGTACTTTCTAATTTCAGCAGATCTTTATTTTCTAGTTTAAACCATTCTATAAGCCAAATTAGACAACATGCTTCATAATATAATCTTAAATTCGGTAAAGCTAGTCCTCTTCTACTTTTTTCATCCTGCAAATATTTTAATCTAATCCTGGGTTTTTTACTTATATTTTTGAGTAAAAGCTCAAAAGTTAAAATAAATAACAGAGGGGACAGGGGACAATCTTGGCAAGTTCCCTTTTGTACCTCAAATGCTTCCATTTTTTCCCCATTTATTATAATTTTTGCTTTTTGTAAGTAATATATGGCTTTTATCCAAGTCAAAAATCTTTGTCCGACTTCCATTTTTTTCAATATCTCAAACATCAAGTCCCAGTGGACATTATCGAAAGCTTTCTCTATATCTACAAAGATTAAAGCTACTTTTTTATCATTATAGTAATAATAATAATAATAATAATAATAATAATAAATTTTATTTCTATCCCACCCCTCTGCATAGCAATCGGGGCGGCTCACAGCAATTAAGATACAATAGTTAAAATACATTCTAATATCCCAATCCCTCCCCCCATCCCTCCCACCCCTTAAGACAGAATTAAACTTAACAGATTTAAAACAAGAAATCAATAAAAAAAGAAAACAAAGTTATAAAATAATGGTGGCAGGACATCAGAGAGCATAGGGAGGAGATTTGGTGTTCATTCCGCTAAGGAGGATCAATCTGGGAAGGCCTGCCGGAAGAGATCCATCTTAACTGCTTTCTTAAAAGCAGTAAGTGTTGTGATGAGACGGATCTCGTCCGGCAGGCCATTCCATAGTTTAGGGGCGATGATGGAGAATGCCCTCTGCGAAGTCTGTTTAGATTTGGATTTCGGTTGTTGGAGTAGGTTTTTCCCAGCTGACCGAAGGGCACGGGGGGGCTCATATGGGGAGAGGCGGTCCCTAAGATAAGTTGGACCCAAGCCATGTAGGGCTTTAAAGGTCAAAACCAACACCTTGTACTGCGCTCGGAAACTAATTGGCAGCCAGTGGAGGGATTTGAGCACAGGTGTAATGTGCTCCCTCTTAGATGTGCCAGTAATTAATCTGGCTGCCATATTTTGTACCAACTGAAGTTTCCGAGTTAGGCACAAGGGTAGCCCCATGTAGAGTGCGTTGCAGTAATCCAGGCATGAGGTTACCAGTGCGTGCACAACGGTTTCCACTTCATGGTTATTCACTTCATGGTATTCAATCAAATCAATAACATGTCTTATGTTTTCCTTTAATTGTCTTTTAGGCAAGAAGACACATTGATCTTTATGGATCTATTTACTTAATATTTTCTTTAATCTTTCTGACAGTATTGAGGTAAACAGTTTGTAATCAATATTCAAAAGTGAAATAGGTCTGTAATTTTCTGGATATAATGGATCTCGATCCTCTTTTGGAATTAGAACTATATTGGCTTCTTCCCAAGTATGTGGTAGGTTACCTTCACATTTACTGTTCATTGTTTGCTGCAAGGGTTCTATAAGTATTTCTTCTTTGTAATATAACGGCGTAAAGCCATCCAGGCCAAGTGTTTTGTCTTTTTTTAGTTTTTTAATTGCCCCTTGAATTTCTGATTTCGAAATTAATTGACCTAGCATCTCTCTATTTTGATCATTAATTTGAAGTTATTTTTATTTTTTCTGGAAAGTATTATATCTTGATTTTTTATTTTATTATTTTTTTGAAACAGAGTCCTATAATAATTTTCAAAAGTTTTTTTTATATCTTTTTGGTTTGTCAATATATTTTTTTCCTGTTTAATCTGAGTTATCTTTTTTTTTCTCGTTTTCTTTTCTTAATCTATGGGCTAGCCATCTTCCCGTTTTATTGGCATATTGGAATTCTTTTTGTTTTAGATATTTTATTTTGTGTTCTATTTCTATATTCCAACTTTGATTTATTTGTTGTTTTAATATTTTTATTTCTATTTGTAATTTTTTACAAGAGGGTTTCTGTTGTACTAATTCTTTATTTCTAAGTTCATGATTTATTTCTTGTATTTTTTCCCTTTTTTCCCTTTCCATCCTACTTTTCATGTGAATAAAAAGCCTCTCATAATTGCTTTTGAGGCTGCCCAAATTGTAGTTTTATTAACATCTTGTGTCATATTTTCTTTAAAATACAATTTAAGCTTCTTTTTTAGCTTCTTCAAGAATTTTTTTTATCTAGAAGCAAGTGATCTTGTAGTTTCCAATTAAATTCTCTAGCCGAATTTTTTATGGTTAGAATAATAGGGTTGTGATCAGATAATGGTTTTGCTAAGATATCCATATTTATAATATCTTTAGACAGATTTTTAGTTGTGAGATACATATCTATTCTGGAGTGAGATTGGTGACGATTTGAAAAAAATGTGTAATCTTTTGCATCTCCATATTTATGTCTCCAAGCATCTATTAATACAATATTTTCTAACAATGAGAAAAAAGATTTGGGAAGTTTTCCTTGTGTATCTTTTATATATTTAGGTGATGCCTTGTTTAATTTTGGATTAATTACACCATTAAAGTCACCCATTAGAATTATATCCTTATAATCATAATTTTGCAATTCTTCAAAAAGCTTTTGGTAATAAATTCCTTTTTCAGTATGAGGAACATAAATTCCAACCACTAATATCCTTCTTTTTTCTTTATTTTGAATTTCTATTTCAATTTCAATATATTGTCTGTTTTTATCATTACAGATTTCTTTGCTTTTTATATTTTTGTTAATATACATAACTATACCTCTTTTTTCTTTTCTGCTGCCGAAATATATTCCATTCCTAGTTTCTTATTTTTCAAAAGATTAATATCTTTTTGTTTTATATGAGTTTCCTGAAGGCAAACAATATCTACTCTTAATTTGTTTACATAATGGGGAAAAATTCTTTTAATTGGACTATTCATGCCTTTAACATTCCAAGACAGAATGTTTAATTTAGAATTTAGTGACATTTTCTGATTTTTTTTCTATTTTTGTCTGTTACACTTTAATTTCCTTAATTTACTTAACCTATATTTCCTCTTCTTCTTCTTCTTCTGGAGATCTTTCTTCTTCTCTCTCACTTTCTTCTTTTTCTTCTTCTTCTCCTCTTTTTTCCTTTTTCCCTGATTCAACTTGAGTCCCTTCTTTATCAGATTGACTTCTTCTTTTCTATACCGTTCGTATTTTCTCTTTGCATTTCCTCTTTCTTTTTTTCTCTTCTCACAAATTGATTTTGAATTTCTCTACCATATTTCTCTACCATATTTTTTTCAAAAGTCTTTGGCTTTTTGTAGTGTATTTAATTTATAACACTTCTGTTTGTAGTTAACTGAAATGCCTTCTAGTTTTTCCAATTTATACATTTTTTTCTACTTAATTATATAGTTAAAAACTTGTAGTCTTCTTTTTTATATATTCTTTTCGGAATATCTTTATATATTTTTATTATATTTCCATCAATAATCAAATCTTTCTGATAACTTAAATGCAAAAATGTCATCTCTTGTTTTCTTCCTTAGAAAATATACCACTACATCCCGTGGCGTATTTCTTTCTCTTGCTATCAGAGAATTAATTCTGAATGATTTGTTGATTTCCCAAACAAATTTCACTTTTCTTATCTCTAGATATTCTGCAAAAAATTTCGCTGTATATTCATTTAAATCTTCATTTCATTGTTCTTTCAGACCTCGGATTTTTAGACAATTTTCTCTTTGTTTTAATTCAGCTAATGCCCTTATGTCTAATTCTTTATTCTGTGTCAGTTCAATTTTTGATAATGTATCTTTCAAATCAACTGTCTTAGTCTCAAGATTTTTTATTTTGTATTTGCTTGTTTAATGTCTTTTTTAACTTCATCCAGAGATTGTGATAATTTTAGTATCTGTCTTGAAATCTTTTTTTAAATCTGTCCTCAACTCTTTCATTTCCTGACAAAAGGTCATTTGCATTTTCTGCATCTCTGCATTCATTTTCCTTATTTCCTCTAACATGGACCCTTGTTCTATTGTTCTATTGAAGACCTTCTCTGTTGTTGAGTGTTGGTCCTATTTTCAATGCCATATTATTTAATTAGATATTTTTAAATTTCTTCTGTTAGATCCCTTTCATCTCCAGAGGCTTCCCGTATTTCTTTTCCACTTCCTGCAGTCTGACTTTCTTGATCTGAGTGCAGTCTCGTTCCATCATCTTCATCTTTGTCTGTTTCTTCTGTCTTCCTGGTTTCTGCTCTTGTTTTCATTCTACTGACCTCTTATCCTTCTTTTTCTCTTTGTCTGTTTTTAGTTTTCTCATGAAGTCTTTAGCTTTTTGAACTGAATTTATCCTAAAGCGCCTTTGTTTGTAGAAGAAAGAAACTCTATTCTTTCCCAGGAATAGCTTATTTTCCTTCTAATCAATTCTTAGGAACTTGTACACTTGGCATTTCTTTAACACTTCTATTGGTATATCTTTGTAGATTCTCACTATCAATCCTTCAATTACCAAATCTTCTTGATAACTTTTTTATAATATTTGTTCTCTTAATTTGGCCTTTGTAAATGCAATCACAACATCTGGTGGAAGTCTCTTTTCCCTTGCTATCACCGAATTCACCCTGAATATCATATTGATTTCTATCTCCGTCTCTTCCAACGTTTTTTCCAAGTATATTGCTAATGCAGAGATAATTTTATTAGGAAGTTCTTCTTTCAACTCTTCTGGCACACCTCTAACCTTAAGGCACCTTTCCCTATATCTGATTTCTTGTAATAATATTCTACTACTGTCTTTTTTCTGAGTATCTTGTAGTTCTTTGGTTGCTCCTTGTAGCTCTTCTATCGTCTCCTTTATTTCCTTATTCTCTGTTTGCAAGCCTTCAATATCTTTAGTAATTTTATCAAGCTTCTTCACAAAAGCTCCTAATTCTTTTTATAAGTCTTCTTTTGTTTCTTTCCTAAATACCTTCAATTCTTGCCTCATCTCCCTCCTCATCTCATCTGAATTTTTAAAATTCTTCTAAAAAGTTTATGGTAGGGTCCTTGAGTGCCTCCATTGATCCTCATCTCTGTGTGGTTGAAGCTGTTGGAGTAGTCTTCTTATACCCTGTTGCCATACTTCTCCCTTCTCTATTTCTGTTCAGACTAATTAATTCACGAATCAGCAGTTATCTAATTCAAAACGCATGTACTATGAAGATAAAATCTGTAATACAGATTCTATTTTTATACCTAAACGTTAAAACTTAGTTTAAATTAGATCAGATATTGACTTCCATTCATCTAAGTCCAAATTTGTTTCCTTCTTTCTCAAGCTTAATATATTAATTTCAAAATATTAATCGATTTTTTAAAACGAATATTTGTAATTAATCAATTACTAAATCACAGTCCCTCTTCTCTTGTTTGTCAAATTAATTTGAAAAAAATTCACCTCTCCAATAAATGTTTCAATACCTTCATTCATGACAGTACTACAACCTCTAATGCAATTCTTTTCCAATTTATTTTCCCTTTAAGTGTATTTATATATTTATAAATTCATATTAATATCTAAGTAAACAAGTAGTTAAAAAAGATATTTAATAATTAAAGTTATATTTCTGTATCTGATTTCAAAGTTGATTTGTCCAATTCTATATTCCCAAAACTTTATAAAAACAGTGAGAGAGGGAGGGTTCCAAATTATTCTTGTTTTAAACTGTTTAAGTTCTTCCCTTATCTTCTATTTGTGTTGCCTGTTTTCCTTATAATCACCATTTCTGCTTTAATTAGTCCGTGTTAGCCATCTCTGAGTTGATCTCTTTCCTCTGATGTCTTCTCCCCAGTCCTCCTTCTGTCATGGTCTTTCTCTTACCTAAAACCATTTTCAGCTTGTAGCCCCATCCCCCGTCCTCCTTCCAACGTGAACTTTATTCCTTTGTAACTTTTCTCTTTCCTTTTCTTTCCACCATCTCGTCCCCTGTCCTCATTCCATTGTATTCTTTCTTTTTATTCTGATGCCTCCTCCCCAGTCCTTCTGTTGTAGTCTTTCTCTTGTAAAAAAAAATCAATTCTCAAATCACAGCCCTTTCAGTCTTCTAACCAACTTAACCCTTCAATACCTTTATCTTCTCCTTGCCTATTAGTCTCAGGATATCCCAAGGGTGCACTTTCTTTCAAAACTGGTATTTTCTCCCGCTTCTTCTTCTAGGATCTCATCCACTCTTGCCTTTGCTGCTCAAACTTTCTTCAGTCCGCCATGTTTCCTTACCTTCTCTTTCTCCAGTTCTCTCTTGCTTTCTCTTTTAAAAATTTATTAGTTATTTTAATCCCCTCCTTCCTTTTCTTTCTAAATTAATTTGGACCCTTCTCAATTTAAATCTGTTATTTGTCTTCCTCTTTAATTCTAATCAACCTCTAGCTTCAGTTCTGGTTCCCCCCCTTCTCCTCCTCCTATGGGGGGGGCTCTTCTTTAACAAGAGAAAGTAAGTTGCTAATCAATATACAAGTAATCTTAATTGTTTTCTGTGACTCTCCAAGTGTCCAAAGTTACTCGTTAGTGATTACTACAGGAGCTCTTATTCTTTGAAGTTTTCTAACGTCTAACAAATTAAAAAGAATGGCTGGCTGGGCTCAGTGCCAAATTTGGCTGCCATTATAGGGTGAGCTGCCCTTTGGTGCTTCTCTCTTCACTCCCCCGATCTCTCCCTTAGTCCTTCCAAATCGCTTTTGCTTACAGAAGATCAGGACCCATTTGAGCCCTCTTTTTCCCTCTCTTCTCTGAGTAGGAATTAATAAGGACTTTAGTCCTAATTCCCCTATTTCTGGCGGTCCCAGGGATGAGCACCCATCTTTCATGACCGATTGCCTGCCGCTGCCACCAGAAGTTCCTACGTGTGTATGGTTTCAAATAGAAGATATGACTTGGAGGGTTTGCTTTATATAAATATACTGTGGGATGGCATGAATATAATGGAGGGTTTATGTCAGGTTTGCAACTAATATGTGTGCTAGCTGATATGTAATTGATCCAAACCTGATAGTCTGATGCTCTGTATAGGACTGTTAAATAAACAGCTTACTGATCATCCACAGAAGCCTTATTTACTCTATCTGCTGGGAGAGTTCAACTAGTTCTGACAGCTGGACACAAGGACACATACATCAAATAAAATTATCAGTAAGCTGTTTATTTCTGCAGTCATAGAGGAATAGAAATGGCTAGCATGGCATCTTTGGACAAAACTAAAGAATACATCAAATAAAAGCATTTGAAAGCAGTAGCTCCACCTCACAAATTTGGTGGACTTACATCCTGCAGTCATAGACCCAACAAAACTCATAAAACATATAAAAACAGTTTAAAATTTTAAAATTTACAAAATATACCTTAAAAACTAAATTAATTTTATGGAACAGGGGAAAGAATTGACTTGCACGTTCTTTGTACAGAAAAAAGAAACTTGGCCACTAACTCTGTGATGGACTTGTTTGTATCCTGTAGGAAATGTTTTAAGTGCCAATCTGAGGTCCTGACAAGCAAGTTACTCATTACAGGATCAAGGAGTTTGGTACACTCAGTGGATTCAATTTCTTCTTCATTAAAGGAACAGTCTGTTCTCATATGCCACACCATGATAGCGCCCATCTAAAACTGCAGATGGTGGGCAATTAAATCTGGCTCTCAAAAAAAACCTGCCTATATTTTGGAATAGTCCAATTTTTCAAATACCTAGCACTTTGGGGGAATTCAAAATTCAAGCTAAAATGCAGAGGTGTGCAGGTTTTACTGGCATTTGATAAAGAATATTGAAAATCTATGTCCTTAATCGGATTTTCTAAAATAAAATTAAATGCCTTGAGCTCATAGGCATAAAGAAGATCCATAGACAGACTTAATAAAAGCAGTTTAGTAGAAGAGGTTTTAAACCAAGAAATAGTATAAACTTGTTTCTGTAGAAGATGTACATAACATGAAGAAGTATTTGGTCCAATATCTAAAAACATATAGCCCCATCAGGCCTTCTAATGAGGGCTCAAGTCTTAAAGCTGCTGGAGAAGCACACCTTGGCATCCCAGGACAAAAAAGAAGCACAATATAAACACTGGTAGACTGGGCAAAACTCATCTGTGAACCCCACTTCTTGGAAGAGGAATTGAAGCACCTAGACCGGGCTCTACAGGCAAATGGTTACTCCAGCTCAGACATCAAAAGGGCTACCAGACCGAGAAAAACCCAGAGGAGTGAAGACGAGCAACCAAAGGGAAAGTATTTTTACCATACATCAAAGGAGTCACAGACAGAATAGGGAAAGTGGTGAGGAAACACAATCTCCAAATGGTTTACAAACCGACCAAGAAAATCCAACAAATGCTGTGCTCAGCAAAGGACAGGAGAGACCCTTTCACAACTGCAGGAATTTAATGCATACCATGCAGCTGTCGACAAGTCTACATAGGGACCACCAAACGCAGTGTCCAAACACAAATCAAGGAACATGAGAGACACTGCAGACTGGGCCAGCCAGAAAAATCAGCAGTAGCAGAACACATTCTAAACCATCCTGGGCATAAAATGCTGTTTGAAAACACTGAAATTCTCGACCATGCCAACAACTATCAGATCAGAATGCACAGGGAACCCATCAAAATCCACAAACACTTAGACAATTTCAACAGGAATGAAGAAACCTTTAAGGTAAACAAAGTTTGGCTACCAGTTCTGCAAAATAGGAAAATCAGCACTCAGCAAATGCAAATGGGAAACCACCCAGAGTCAGGGGCTTTCCCAGCAGACAATGATTACCAATTATCAGACAATAATCCTCATTTGCATATCCTCCCACCCTGAAGCCATGCCATCAACAACAGAACAATACACAATCAACAGCAGAACCATACACAGTTTACATGGGAATCACTCCTCCCTACCCAGGGTCTCACAGTATGTATATATATATACACACACCCACTCTCTTCCATTCCAGCATTCTCTGAAGATGCCAGCCACAGATGGGGGCAAAACGTCAGAAAGAAACTCTTCTAGAACATGGCCACACAGCCCAAAAAAAACACAAAAAACTATGGATGCCGGCCATAAAAGCCTACAACATTCAAATTAGCATACAGTTTGCCCACAAACGAGAGTAAAATAATGGGCCTTTGATGGCTCCTCTCTATCTCCTTTCTTAAAAATTGGTACAACAATGGCCTCCAGCCAGGCAAGAGGGAATTTACCCCAGTTGTTAATATGGCAAAATAGATTTGCTAGAATGAGGGCCCACCAATCTATGTTTGCCTTCAACATTTCCAGGAGGATGAAGTCTATTCCTAGCACCATACCTGATTTAAGACAGTTTAGCAGGGACTTTATTTCGGTCTGCGAAACTGGATCCCATAAAGGGATATCGTTTAAGTCTATGATAGAAGAATGATCCACACTCTGTGACATCTACAAATAGAGTGGAATAGAGTGGAAAGATGCTGTTCCCAAATGTCTGCTGGAATGCTGCAGCAGAGTGCATTCAAGTAAGAGACCAGAGCATTAGTAACTAATGCCCAAAAAAGTTTAGAATTTTTATTTAGTGAAGCTTCATTCACCACATTTCAACTCTTCTGGAGTGCTTGTCTCTTTCTAGAAGCTATCAAGGATTTATATTTCTTTTTACTTTTGTAATATTTCTGTGGTAAGGCATTTAGATTTTCCCTTCTGTAGCAATTATATATCTCTCTCAGTTGCTCCCTATCAAACCATTTAGGGTCACTTGTCTACAACAGGGTCTTGAAGGAGGCTGTTTTGGGATTAGAATGGCATTCAGGGCATTAATCAAAGATTAATAGTTGCTTAATTCAGGGATGGCTCCAGAAGCTCCCATTACAAATTTCCTAGGGTCTTCCTCACAGAAGAATTAAGGAAACCCGCAACCTCATTGTTGTTGTTTTCAGTCCAATATAGTTTCTTATGTTTAAAACTTACAGACTTGTTTTCAAACTGATGTTTAGCACCCAAGTGGATAACATTTGGTAAGGAGTGTCGCCTTGAGGGGAAAATGATCACTCTGAAGCCTATCTCCTGCCATAAAATCAGACACCCCATGCGAGATCAGCACATAATCCACCACACTACTTCTGTGTGCAGATACGTAGGTAAATTCAGCACATTTATCAAAAGGGGAGAAAACCATTTAAAATTGAAATGGCGAGGCAGCTCAACATTTGGGTCAAACAAATGCCATCATAATTCCTCAGTGGACTTAAAACATTTCACTATTCTCAAAACAGTTAGTTCTTCTTTGGTTGTTTTTCCTTCTTTTCCATGGAAGCTTTGCCTAGCTCTTCTGATTGCCACAGCAATTGATAATGGAGGCCTTTAGAATCATCAGAAAGCAAAAAGGAAAGAAAATACTCCCACACATTCCTTTAGCAAGCATTCAGCAAACCAAATTAATATGAGCCATCTCTCAGAAGCTGCCTTAAACTGTGTAGTTAACACATTTAAAATATATATGAGCATCACACATTTTGCTATCTATATAACTATTAATCTAACCAACAATCTATGTTACCTGTTTGTTAAACCCATATAACCATTTTATAATAATTCTTATTATGGCCATTTAGCCAGCACAAATTGCAATAAAATAGATAATTAAATAAGTTTTAAAAAAACACATCTTAAATGTATCCAAAGGTTCTTACAGGAACATACCGGTAGCACTAAACAGTATTACAGCTTAGTTACCACTCTATTCTCTATATTGTATACTGGAACATTATAAGATACTTTTATCTTACTATATTTTTTTAAAAAAAAATGTAAAATAGGAGGCCTATTTTCCAACAAAGTAGTATAACAACAAAGGGCGTTATAATTGCTGACTGTGAATACATATAATTAAATAGACTAACTAGATACTGGCCAGATCTATACTACGGTCGTACCCCCTAACACTTGATCCAACAGCATAGTACAGTAAAACAGTGCTATATATAAAATGTAAACTACTCTAAAAAGGTAGACACAGTTAAATAAACTAATAAGACACAAATCAGATCTATGCTACAGCCATATCCCCCAACACTCTTCATCTTTACTATTCTCCAAACTTAGAGTCTGTTTCAGAAAATTTTTCTGAGTAACAATTGCAGCAGCAAGGAATTTAGCAACATTCATGGTAACCAAACCCTTACAATCAGAAAGAAGGTAATTAACATAGATTTTTTCCTGTCTACCAGGCATACTTTGTAATAATGGGAAAATATATATGGTACAAATTTCTAAATAAAGAGAGCAACGAAATAGTACATGTGCAATTGACTCAACTTCCTCCGACCCACAAGGACAGAAACGACAATGATAGAGATTTTTATTAAATCTTCCCTCAAGAACGGCTGATGGAAGAATATTTAATCTAGTGAGCATAAACGCCCGCCTAAATTTAGGGATATTCAGATTGTCCAAGTATCTTGCATGAAGAAATATTCTATGTTTCCCGAATTATGGGGTACAAAACTGATTGGCTTTTGTGAGACTGTAAATCTATATCTTTATTACGTTGGGTGATGGCAGTTTTTGCTTTGTCATAACCTAACAAAAGCACTTATGATAGTGAAAGTCCAATGGTGGCAACTTTCACATTTAGAGATTTTTTCCAAATTGATATAAAAGAATCAGTTAGGATTTAGTGGTACCAAGCCCACTGGGTTGAACATCATTTTATGCCACATATTAAATTTATGAATTCAGATACGGGCCTCTACTCATAATAAACCAGTTTCCAGATGAAGAATAGCATTTGCAACACAACTGGGGACTCCTAGAACCGATCTCAGGAATTTAGTCTGTACAGCTTCAAACAACGCAAAATTACTATATAACCATTTTATAAACCATACAAGCTAGTAGGAACAAAGCATAAACATGTCAACCAACCTAGCAACAGTCCTATACATAGCATCAAATTATCAGGTTTAGATCAAATACATATCAAGTAGCACACGTATCAGTCACACACCTGAATTAAACCCTTCATTATATTCTTGCCAACTCACAACATATTTATATAAAACAAAACGTCCAAGTCATATCTTCCAGCTAAAACCATACATATATAGCATCACATATCACAGTTGGATCAAACACGATGCATACAGGATTACCCTCAATCCTGACATTCAGTTCCCCTAAAATACATTTCACTCTAATTAAGGCCCTGGTTTGTCAGGATATTTGATATGAAACTTATTCAACAAATCAGGAGCACTTACATGCTTAGCATATGTCCATAGCCACTCAGAATCAGAAAAATGTTTCCATTTGACAAAATATTGTAGTCTATTTTTATGCATTCTTGAATCTAAGATCATGGATATTCCAATGTGTTGTTCTCCCTCAACCACAACAGGAGGTGGAGGAGCAACCTCCTGTCTCCACTGGTCCACCTTTGCTGCAGGTTTCAACAAGCTAAAATGGAAAACTGAGTGCAAATGGCTGTATGTTTTAAGCAACTCCAATTCAGCTTTCTTTTAATCACAAATGGCCCCACATATTTGAGTGCAAGCTTCTTTGCCAGCTGCTGAGTATTGAGGTGTTTTGTGGACAAATATAACTTTTGTCCAGGTTTTAAGTCCCAACCTTCCCCCTATTTTTTTATCTGCACATTTTATGTTTTTTGCATCCTCCAGTACAGTCAGTATTTGAGGCTGTGCCCCCTTTTATATTTTTTATCCTTTCTGTCAATGGCACTGGGTCTGTTGAGTCAATGCCAATGGTAGGTATAGTTTTAGGCTCATGGAAATATATGAACTCAAATAGTAAGTGTCCAGTACTCTGGTGGATTGCACTGTTAAAAGCCTGTTCAGCATGGGGCAAAACATCAACCTAGTTATCTTGTTGATAATTGGTGTAGCATCTTAAGTATTGTTCTAGCACTGAATTCACCCTCTCTGTTTGTCCATCCATTTATGGATGAGAGGATGTACTCATGCCTATTCAATGTTTACCCTTTTTAGCAATGCCTTTCAGAACTGAGAGGTGAACTGGGTGCCTCTATCAGATGCAATATTTCTTAGCAGCCAGTGAAATCTGTACACAGTAGCTATGAATAGATCCACCAACTGCTGGGCAGTTGGCAGTGACTTACAGGCCACAAAATGCAGAACGCAAATAAGTCCATCACCAACCAGATGGTGTTTTTGCCCCAACTTTCAGGCAGGTTGGGGATAAAGTCCACAGCAATGTGTGACCATGGTGTGGCAGGCATCAGTAGGGGGTACTGCAACCTTATGATTTCCCGCCTGCCCGTTTGGGCATGGCACACATGGGGCAACCTTTTATGTAGGTTTTTACATCTTGTCTCACCCTCTTCCAACAATACTATTTTCTCAGTTGATCTTTACAAACCCAAAATGTCCAGAAGACTTGGCATTATGTCACAGCTGTAATATTTTGATGTGAAGTTCCTCAGGAATGTATATTTCCTTCTCCTTGCACCAAGCTCCATTTTTTTAATTCTAAGTCCTGTTGGTGTTCACATAGGCAAGGATACCTAATGGCTGCCTCTTGTAAACTCTTTTGTAGATCCAGCAAGATGGTTGACTGAGCACCACCTTCTGGTGGTGACAGTCAGACCTAACTGCTTAGGGGGAAACAAAATGTCTGCCATTTGCTTTCATGATGTGGGATTCTTGACAGAGCATCTTCAAGGACATTTTGTTTTCCAGGCTTCAATTTAAACTAAATTTAAACTTTAAATTAAACTTCAATTTAAACTAAAATTTGTAGAACTTTAGCCCAACTAACCTGTTTTGGGTTCAGCATTTGGGGGCTCAGAAAGCTTCCAATTTATAGTGATCAGTCCGAAGGGGTGTGGCTCTCCCTCCAGAAACTGTCACCAGCTTTGCAAAGCACACGAAACTGCAAAAGCTTCCCGCTCCTAAACCAGCCATGAAAGCTCTGCCAGTTCGAGTGGAGTTATTGAATATAATTTTGGCTTGAGCTTTAATTCTACTCCACAGTCAGTTTCCCAATGGGAGGACAACTGGTCACTCTCCTTCTCCATGAACACATTGCTTAGGCCTGTGTAGAACACTGGGAAGCCTGGTGCCTCCCCATCCATTGCTCCCCCCCACTCTTTCTGTCAGAGGGCTAATCTCTTTAATAATAATAATAAAAAATTATTTATATCCCACCCCTTTGAGAACGGGGCAGCTAAAAACAATAAAATATAACATACAAGAGTAAAATCTAATTCCCTCCCCCACTTAAAAAGTTATTAAATCCATTACAAAATTAAAACATACAATATAAAAATAACAATAATATATGAGAACAAATCACAATGTGGCTGCGATTTCTAATTAGATATTTAAGCTAAGAACCTAGAAGCCATCTTGTGGGAGGGATTCCTGAGGCCGGGATTATCTATCACTGAAAGGCCTGCCGGAAGAGATCCGTCTTGACAGCCTTTTTAAAGCTGTCTAAAGATGTCAATTGACGGATCTCATCCGGCAGGCCATTCCATAATCTGGGGGCGACAACTGAAAAAGCCCTCTGGGAGGTAGCCGCAAGCCTAGCTCTTTGTGGCTGCAGCAAATTCCTCCCAGAGGACCAGAGTGCATGGGGAGGATTATAAGGGAGAAGGCGGTCCCTGAGATAGTTTGGACCCAAGCCATTTAGGGCGTTAGATAACCAACACCTTGTACTGGGCCAGGAAACTTATTGGCAGCCAGTAGAGGGACCTTAAAAATGGAGTAATATGGTCCCTCCTAGATGTTCCAGACACTAACCTGGCTGCCATATTCTGTACCAGCTGTAGTTTCTGAACCAAGCACAAGTGTAGCCCCCTGTAGAGCGTATTACAGAAATCTAGATGTGAGGTTACCAGCGCGTGCACAACAGTCTCGAGATCCCTTACTTCCAGAAAACGGTGCAGCTGGCATATCAGCCAGAGCTGATAACATGTGCTCCTGACTGTCGCATTTACCTGATTTATCATCAGGACCGACGAGTCAAGGAGCACCCCCAGACTGCGAACACATTCACTGGAGGAGAGTGTGACCCCATCCAGGATTGGAGGTTGCAACCCAATTCTTGGTTTCGGGGCCGCTACCATGAGCACCTCTGTCTTGTCTGGATTCAGCTTCAATCTGTTTTTCCTCATCTAGCCCATTACTGCCCAAAGACATTCATTGAGAGAGGAGACGCCATTGGAATTCGAGGCCAACAAATGAGACACGGAGAAATAGATCTGGGTGTCATCAGCAGTCTTGGATGAAACCGATTATCTTGACCCATTTCAAACCGGCTTCAGGACGGGATATGGAGTGGAGACTGCCATGGTTGCTCTGACCGATGACCTCCGCTTGAGTATCGACAGGGGTAGTGTGACCTTGTTGGTGCTCTTGGATCTCTCAGCGGCCTTTGACACTATAGATCATGCCATCCTCTTAGATCGCCTGAGAGAGTTAGGAATTGGAGGCACTGCTTTGCAGTGGTTCCGTTCCTTCCTCTCGGGCAGATCCCAGAGGGTGAGGCTCGGGGACAGTTGCTCTTCCAAAATTGAGCTTAATTGTGGCGTCCCTCAGGGCGCCATCCTGTCCCCGATGTTATTTAACATTTACATGAAGCCGCTGGGTGAGATCATTCGGAGGCATGGAGCTCGGTGTCTTCAGTACGCTGATGACACCCAGATATATCTCTCCATGACCAGATCATCGTCTCAGACTTCAAATGGCGCCTCCCCTCTTAATGACTGTCTCAGAGCGGTAATGGGTTGGATGAGGAAAAACCGATTGAAGTTGAATCCAGACAAAACGGAGGTACTCACAGTTACAGGCCCGAAACCAGATTTGGGAATACAGTCTCCAGTCCTGGATGGAGTCACACTCTCCTCTAAGGACTGTGTTCGCAGTCTGGGGGTGCTCCTTGACTCATCGCTTCACATGACTAGTCAGGTGAATGCGGTGGTCAGGAGTGCTTGCTATCAGCTTCGGCTCATACGCCAGCTGCGCCCTTATCTGGATATGAGGGATCTGGAAGCTGTGGTACACGCCCTGGTAACCTCACGTCTGGATTTCTGCAATGCGCTCTACATGGGGCTACCCTTGTGCCTAACCCGGAAACTTCAATTGGTACAGAATATGGCAGCCAGATTGATTACAGGAACATCGAGGAGGGAGCACATAACACCAGTGCTCAAATCCCTCCATTGGCTGCCAATTAGTTTCCGGGCGCAGTACAAGGTGTTGGTTTTGACCTTTAAAGCCCTACATGGCTTGGGTCCATCTTATCTGCGGGACCGCCTCTCCCCATATGATCCCCCCCGCGCCCTCCGGTCCTCTGGGAGGAATCTGTTACAGCCAATAAAGACCAGGCTGTCACTGACCTCCCAGAGGACATTCTCTGCAACCGCTCCCAGGCTCTGGAATGGCCTGCCGGACGAGATCCGTCTTATTACTACCCTTGCTGCTTTTAAGAAAGCGGTAAAGACGGATCTCTTTCGGCAGGCCTTCCCGGAATAACTGTCGGCCCATAGTAAGGTTCCACTTGTCTGACTCCCCATGTTAAAATTTGTAATTTAAGTTATTAATTTGATTGATATTGTATTTTAATTAGTTCATGGTTTAATTTTATTTTAAGGGGATAGGGTGGGGGGTGGGAGGATGGGATTGTGGGGAGAGGGAATGTTTTTAACTCTGTTCTTTTTAAACACTGCTGTTCCCCGCCCCTATTGCTTTGCAGAGGGGCGGGCTACAAATAAAAATTTATTATTATTATTATTATTATTATTATTATTATTATTATTATTATTATTAATTTATATTATTATAAATAACATCAGGGACAGAATAGCACCCTGTGGAACCCCATAGGTGAGCTTCCTTTTACTGGAGCTACTGTCCCCGACCAGCACCCTCTGGGACCTGCCCGAGAGGAAGGACCAGAACCTCTGATGCCTAACCCCCTCAGGCGATCCAAGAGGATGCCGTGATCTATCGTATCAAAAGCCGCTGAGAGGTCTAGGAGCACCAACAGGGTCACACTACCCCTGTCGATGCTCAGACGCAGATCATTGGTCAAGGCAACCATGGCAGTCTCAACCACAAAGCCTGTCCTGAAGCCAGTTTGAAATGGGTCTAGATAATCGGTTTCATCCAAAACAGCTTGGAGTTGAAGAGCAACTGCCCTCTCAATCACCTTGCTCAAAAATGGTAGTAAAGAGACTGGCCTGTAGTTGTTCATATCCAGAGGATCCAGGGAGGGTTTTTTCAGAAGCGGCCTAACCGCCGCTTCCTTCAAGCAAGGTGGAATGTATCCCTCCCTGAAGGATGCATTGATGATCTCCATAAGGAGCCTCCTCAATGCATCCCCCCTGGACAGCCACCAAGTTGGGCAAGGGTTAAGAGGGCAAGTTGTTTTCCTCACCCTACCAAGGAGCTTGTCCACATCATCGGTACTCAAAGATTGCAGCTAATCCAGTATAATTACATTGGTGGAGTCGCTGGATGCCTCGTCCCTTGTTTCTATTACAATACTGGCGTCTAAGTCGGCTCTTATCTGAGAGATTTTATCTGCAAAGAAGTTGTTAAATGCATCACAGCAGGCCGTCGTCGGGTTAAGCAAGGGATTTGGCGCAGAGGGTACCTGCGTCAGCTCCCTCACCACCCTAAACAGCTCTGCTGAACGAGACTCTGCAGACGCAATACGTGCAGAGGAGAAGGATCTCTGTGCTACACGTATCGCCTCCCGATAGGACTAAAGAAAGTTCCTATGGCGAGTTCTGTCAGATAAGAGTTGAGTCTTCCACCACCTGTGCTCTAATCATTGTCCAACCTGCTTCATTTTCCTAAGCTCTGGTGTTCTTTGGACTTAGTCCCCCCCCCCCCCCCCCCAGTTTGGTTGCTTTTTGGTAAGCTGCTTGGTGTGACCAGCACATTTGGGGTTGTTGAACCTAATTTCTCTGGATTTCCACCCAGTGGTAGGATCATGAAAGTCCAGCCAGTCTATGTCCAAAATCAGGGGGTAGTCTGACATGAGTACTATCACAAACCTCAGGCGTTCCCAGTGGCCCTTTACCCCCATCAGGACAGTCCACATCTGCATTATCACTGGGGATTCCCCCTCTCCATTGTGGTGGAAATCTAGAGACATTAAGTTCAACAACCCCAAATATGTTGGTCACATCAAGCCAGCTTACCACAGGGTTGCCACAAAAAGGAAGGAGCAAGTTTGTTGCCTGCTGCCTCAGAGCGAAGGACCAGGGTTTAAAGTTATTGGAAGGTAGATTTTGATTGAATTTTAAAGGAACGTCTTGATGGTAAGGGATGTTTAATAATGGAACTAATTACCTACAGTTGTGGTAGGGTCTCTGTCTCTGTACATCTTCAGAAAGAGGCTACATGGAGTTGGTCTTAATGGTCCATCCAACTCTATGATTGGCCCATCCAACTCTAGCCATCAATACTTCTTCTCATTACTATTATTGGTACTATTTATTAGTATTTTCTTTCTTGCTTGCTCTTCATAATCTAACTGAATTGCACTGGATTTATGTTACTATACAGAACAGTAATTCCATGTGTAGGTGAAATGAAGAACTATATAAAGGTTTTTCTCTAATCATGTCCTATACATACTATTTATATACCGTATTTTCCGGCGTATAAGACAACTGGACATATAAGACAACCTCCAACTTTTCCAGTTAAAATATAGAGTTTGGGATATACTTGCCGCATAAGATGACCCCTCTTCCAACACACACCAAATAATTTTTTTAAAAAAAACACCAGATTTGATTTCAATATAGTAATTTTAATTCAAATGCTTATGACATGCAGGTTCTTAGCAGGAAAACTGTCACTTATAAACACAACAAACTATAGCTCCCAGATTTTCCTGGTTAAAAAGTTGCCTTATACACCAGAAAATACGGTATCTATATTGTAAGTGTGACAGAATATTACATCTACCATACTGCACTAGGAATTCATAATATACATGAAATATGCATGAATGTCAAAAAGTATTACATTCAGAAGTTAAATTAGTTGAAATTCCTGTCCCAAACTTAAACATATTAACTTCCTGCTACTCAGTTACTGCAAAACAATGAATTGCAATAAATCTTTTCATAAATTGAACCTAAATCAGTGAAGCTCAGAACAGTTAATATATGTATACTAAGAATGGAAGAATAGGTGCCTACCTTCCAAAGGAAGGAATATATATTAAATTTTCCCCACTGGGAATCCCAGTTGAAAAAAGCCTTTCAAGTATGCATTCCCTACTGTTACTCCCCAATAAAATATACATTATCAAAACAACAATATCCTTTCCTAAAGCCTGAAATCTTTCATTCATACATTTTAAATCATTTGAATTTTTAAAATAAAAATAAATATAAATCAATGAATAAATTTTAATACACATGTTGTAAAAACTGTTGTTTTGTGACCTTTTCATATTAGATCTGTATATATTTTTAATTCAAAATGAAATTAATCCCATCACATTTACAGAGGCATGCACATCACCATGGCTGTCGCAACTCCAAATAATGAATGCCCAACACTCCTTGAGATCATTCAAAGAGTTAACATACTGACAGGTTATTTTTACAAGGGTTAAGATGCTATAGGCAAATAATTAGCTCAGAAATCAGCAGACATATTCAAAACAAAATTATGCTGCACTTGCCTTTTAAGATCAGGACTTTTTTAAAAAAAATGAGATAACACAATTAAATACCTTTGTCCAATTTATCCTCTTCATAGACACTTCGGGGCTGTATTTTTTCTTAGGCTTCATTCCAAAAGGCAACACTGGTATAGTTCCTAGAGAAGGGTGACCACCAAAAGGAGGCGGTGGTGGTGGTGGAAAACCTCCAAAAGTAGTTTGTAGAGGAGGTGGTGGTATTGGCCCTCCAGGCAAAGGAGGAGGTGGTGGTGGTGGTGGTGGTGGCAGCGGCAAACCACTAGGTAATGGTGGTGGTGGAGGTGGTGGAGGAAGTGCTGTAGAGGTTACATGACCTGGAAGAGGGGGTGGAGGTGGAGGTATCCCTGCTGGAGATAAGCCACTTGAACACACAGGAGCCTGTAAAACAAACCTGTTTTAGATGGGAACACAACCCACACCACAAACAGAGGTACTTAGAAAATTTGTATTCAAATGGCAAAATGAAAAACATCTTATTCTAGATGTCCACCAGGCCATTCAAGTAAGAAAAGTGGTTCTATTCTGTATTACTGAAAGAGGATATGATTAGTTCAAATCATTTCCAACTCGGTATGAGCCATTTAACAGAAAATGATTATATTTTTGGCTCTCCATTGAGAAGCACCAAATTCTATATGTAACTTCTATAAGAGGTGTTAAAATAGCTCAAACAAATTAATAAAGTGACATCTGAAAACAAGAAATAGTGTCCATTAACAAAATACATTCCAGGGGCTTAAAATATTTTTATCTGTGTCATTTTCACAGAACTGCTAAAAAAAGAAGTTAGGTGGCTGAAGCAGAATTATTATCATAATTCCCATATTTAAATATTCACTGTCTCAGAAAATCCATCTTCTAAATCAGGAGTAGGCAACCTAAGGCCCGGGGGCCGGATGCGGCCCCCCCGAGGCCTTTGGACTGGCCCCAGGCCAGTCCTGCTGCCGCCCGCCATGATGATATTATTGTTGTTATTACTTGTTCTTGGGGTTTTCTTGGCAAAATCTCCACAGGGGTTTTGCCATGGCTTTTCTGGGGCTGAGAGAGTGTGCATGCATATTTTTTTATTTTTTAATGTTTTTTATTTTATTTTATTTTTATTTATTTATTTGTTTGTTTGTTTTTGGTGCTTCCCCCCCCCCATTGTCTGAGGGACAGCAACCCAGCCCCCGGCTCAAAAAGGTTGCCTACCCCTGTTCTAAATGTTGTTAACTGTACAGGCTGGAAAATTAGGATGAAGATCTCCTGCTGTTAACAACATGGAATCCTCCTGTAACTTCTTATTCACGAAGAAAACCCATGAATGGCTTGCCAATAGTGATTCATTCACACTACCATGAAGATGCAGAAGCCAATAACTTTTTATTCTTGCTATCACGGAGCAATCCCAGAGTGCATTTCAGTACTGGCAATTCATTCTTATTGCTAGCATTGTTTTTTGAGTGGATTTCTCTCTTATTTCAAGGTGTAGGCACAATCTTCTTTCAACTGGATAAAAATAATGTTGTTAACTATATAAATTTTATTTTCTTCTGTTTAGGACAGATTTATGATTTTCAAACATGTGCAGTAGTGCGAAAGCGGCACATGTGTGAAACATTCAATAACGACAAACCAACGATACACAATTGTGTATGCAGAAGCTTTGTCCCACTCTCGAATTAAAGGAACGAGGTAGTTTTCAAAGAACTTGAGATCTATGGGGATACTTGAAGTTCCATGTTTGTTTTAATTTATAATTTTCATTGTAGTACACTCATCCGTCCACATTTGCTGGGGTCAGTCCGGGGCACAGGATCCCTGTAATTCCACATTCCCATGAATGTGGAAAAACTGCAAATTAAAAAAAAATACTATGTTTTTACCTGAGAGAACATCCCTCTAGGAATCTCTAGGCCCTTTGACCATTGAATTGTGCTGGAGGAGCTACAAATGCCTATTAGAGTGTTCTCTCTAGGAATCTCTAGGTTCTTCAGTGAGACTTTTGGTTAAAGTTGACCATAGAGTTGCACTGGAGGACCTAGATATTCCTAGAGAGAACATATTAATAGAATCTGTGAATAATCAAAGCCGCAAAAGTCAAAGCCACAAATGTGGAGGGACAAATGTATTTACCTATCACATGAAATTACTTATATATCCTCTGAGCTGGTTTTAAAAACATGGGAAGTGAATAGCCCATAACATGCTGCCCATAACATGCTATGAGACTACAAATCAGTGAAGTTCCAAGTCATCATCGAATGAATACAAAGGACTCATCATCTGTCTCAGCTGAACTCAGCTTTCTTCTTAATGCTGTTTACCTAGCAACTTATCTAGCAACTTACCCCCATTAAAAGAAAAGCCCAAAACAAAAACATGTGTACATCTCCAAAGCAGAACTTTTTTTTAACCAGAGTGTAAAGCTGATCACCTTACATTACCTGGGAATGCAGTCGCTGGATTTCAGCTTCAAGTTCTTTGATCCTCTCTTCTCGTTTTTGAAGTTCACCTTGTGCCTCCTGCCGAGCTGTGAACTCTTCATCAAACTGTAATGATCACCAACACAGAAAAATTAATACATATTTTCTCAAATTCAATACTTTAAATTGAATATAATAATAAAAATATAAATCAGATATTAGGAATGGGAGTACACAAAAACTGGTGGTTGAACATTTCAATCTCCCTGGGCATTCCATCTCAGAACAGCAGTTCCTGAACAAAAGAGAAACAGCAAAATTGGAATTCATCCATAAACTGCAGTCCCTCAGCAATGGATTGAACAGGGACAATGCCTTCCTGCTCACTACAAACATTTCAACACTATTTGACCCCATCCTCATGGTGAAATCCTATACTCATCTATTCTCCCCACCCTACAGGCTTATTTCCAAGGCCAAAATGGTCTTGCCACCTCATTTCCATACCCAATGGCTATATCCTTGTCCACAAATGACCATAGTTAAAACTGGACTTGCTATTTCATTTGCATACACAAAGGATTTTAATTGACATTCATAGAATCATAGAATTGGAAGAGTTGGAAGAGACCACAAGGGCCATCCAGTCCAACCCCCTGCCATGCAGGAACTCCCAATCAAAGCATCCCCGACAGATGGCCATCCAGCCTCTGCTTAAAGACCTCCAAGGAAGGAGACTCCACTACTCTCCGAGGGAGTGTGTTCCACTGTCGAACTGCCCTTACTGTCAGGAAGTTCCCACTAATGTTGAGGTGGAATCTCTTTTCTTGCAGCTTGCATCCATTGTTTCGGGTCCTAGTCTCTGGAGCAGCAGAAAACAAGCTTGTTCCCTCCTCAATATGACATCCCTTCAAATATTTAAACACGGCTATCATATCACCTCTCAACCTTCTCTTCTCCAGGCTAAACATCCCCAGCTCCCTAAGTCGTTCCTCATAGGGCTTGGTTTCCAGACCCTTCACCATTTTAGTTGCCCCCTTTTGGACACGCTCTAGTTTCTCCACATCCTTATTGAATTGTGGTGCCCAGAACTGGACACAGTATTCCAGGTGAGGCCTGACCAAAGCAGAATAGTGGCACTATTACTTCTCTTGATCTAGACACTATACTTCTACTGATGCAGCCTAAAATTGCATTGGCCTTTTTTTTTTCTCATATACCAAGGGCATATGTATCTCTGTCCCTGGCTTCCACTCCACCAAAAGCATCTGAGGATGTAGACTGAAGTCTATGAAAGCTCATGCTGCCAACTTCTTTCTTTCAGTTAATCTCAAAGGTGCTACAAGATCTCTATATATAGTAACAAAAAGCTGTTTGGTTTCCTGGACTGGCTAATAATAATAACAATAACAACATATTTCTGAATTAAAAGTATTTACTGCAATAGCTATCTAGAGTCAACTGCCTCACATTCCTGTCAATTTAGTATTCAAGACTCAGCATCTTAAACTTTTTCACTGGAATGTATAACTCTTTTTCAGATATTATATCCTTATGGCCAAAAATCATAATATCAGAAAACATATTCAAAAGCATAGACATGTTAGTCTGCATCAGTATACAAACAGACCTTGTAGCAAATTTGAGGTTGAGAAAAAGAGGTTTGTAGCATAAGCTTACACAGACTCAGGGACTATGCAGACAGACAAAAAGAGGTGCTTTGAGGGTGACTTGTAGGCGTGGTGTTTAGATGACGCATGCCTAAAAGACTTAGGAAAGCGCCCTCTAGCCATCATATGCTGAGAAAAGCCGCTCCAAAAAGGAGCAGCTTTTTTACACTGCTTCAGTGAAAATGCCCACCTTCGCATGTCTGTATGTATACAGCGACACCGGTGCACCAGAAAACGGCTGTATAAATGCACCGCCACACGTACGGTGGAAATTGACTCGGCGATCCAGAGCATGTGCCCTACGATGCAGGCTTTAATTTAAAGCGCCCTATGCTTCCATGTGTGGATGCACTGGCGCAGGTGCGCTTGAATATTAGAACCCTAACCTTAACCCTAATTGTAACCCTACACATACAACCTAGCAACTGTCCTCTGTTATGACAATAAATGCATTCTGTTGAATGTACGCTTGCTGTCAGCATGCACAGCAGTTTGCATGAAAGAGGTTTCTGGCATGCTGGGGGGGGGGGGGGGACTCCTGGAGTAATGTTTGTCTGTGTGTCCTGTTGACCATGTCCCTTGCATGATCACCAGCTGCATGTATCAAGTCTGTCCACACAAACTTCCCTCTGATCTGTGTGGGACATGTTTTGTGGAGGACGATGGAGTAGGTGTCTTTTCAGTTGACAAACTCGTTCCTTCGCCTCAAGGGTGGCACAATCAGACAGTGGCACCTGTCTACTGCACCCACTCCTTGGGGGAAGCAGAGGTCAGTAAATCCTTGCATGATCTGTGGGTGTATGACAGGTCCTGCGTGGGTGTACAGGATGCCAAACTTCAGTTACCTTTGTACACAGAGAGTGACAGACTGTATACAAGCTTATGACAGGTCCTGCGCAGGTGCACAGGTGTGCAGGGATATGTTCCTGCACACGTGCACATGTGTTTGAGAGAACGAAAACAAAATTAAAGCAGCCACTGCTGGCCCATGCGGTTGCTCTGTCTCCCTTTGCGGCATCCTTGGGGCTGGCGGTGCAGTTGCTTGGGCTTCAATACAGCCTTGGAAAAGCTGCATTGACTCCCCCAAGTGCAGTTTAGGGCATCCTCGGGGCAGGTGGTGCGGTTGCTGCAGCTTAGGAAAAAGGCAGCATCAAATCACCTTTTCCTGACCATCTGCATAACCCCTCAGTTTATGCATCTGATGAAGTAGACTGGGGTCCAAAACACACTGCCAAAATAATCCAGTTTGAGACCACTTTAATGGCCCTGGCTCAATGCTAGGGAATTCTGGGAACTGTAGCTTTGTGAGACATTTAGCCTTCTCTGTCAGAGAGCTCTGATACCACAATAAATTAGAATTTCCAGGATTCCCTAGCACTGAGCCAAGGCAGTTAAAGTGGTCTCAAACTGGATTATTTCTGCAATATGTTTTGCATTGGAAACTATAACTTATGCTACAAATTTCTTTCTCCCAGTTAGTCTCAGAGGTGTTACAAGATCCTTTTTTTTTATTAGAATACACAATTAGAATTGTCTACTTTCCTCAGAAAAGTAGTTGAAGATTCAAAAAGACTGTGTCTTCAAGGGGTGTTCATGACATTCTTGCAAACAAGCTGGTAAAATGAGGGCTAAACAAAGTAACTGTTACATGGATTTGTAATTGGTTGACTGGCCAAACCCAAAGGGTGCTCAACAATGGCTCCTTTTCAACCTGGAAAGAAGTGACCAATGGGGTGCCACAGGGTTCTGTCCTGGGCCCAGTGCTATTCAACATCTTTATCGATGACTTGGATGACAGCATTGGGGGCATAGTTATCAAATTTGCAGACGATACCAAATTAGGAGGAGTAGCTAATACCCCAGAAGACAGGATCAAAATTCAAAATGACTTGAACAGACTAGAAAGCTGGGCCAAAGCTAACAAAATGAAATTCAACAAGGAGAAATGTAAGGTACTGCACTTAGGGCAGAAAAACAAAAAGCACAGATATACGATGGGGGACATCTAGCTGAATGAGACTACGTGTGATAGGGATCTAGGAGTCCAGGTAGACCACAAGTTGAACATGAGTCAACAGTGTGATGCAGCAGCTAAAAAAAGCCAATGCAATTTTAGGCTGCATCAATAGAAGTATAGTGTCTAGATCAGGGGCAGGCAACCTTTCCCCTTTAAGGGCCGAGGGACTTCAGCTCCCAGAAGCCTCAGCCATGTTGGCCAATAGTCCCATGTTGGCCAATAGCTCCTGGGATTCTGGGAGCTGAAGTCCCCCGGCCCTTAAAGGGGAAAGGTTGCCCACCCCTGGTCTAGATCAAGAGAAGTAATAGTGCCACTCTATTCTGCTTTGGTCAGGCCTCACCTGGAATACTGTGTCCAGTTCTGGGCACCACAATTCAAAAAAGATGTGGAGAAACTGGAGCGTGTCCAAAGGAGGGTCACTAAAATGGTGAAGGGTCTGGAAACCAAGCCCTATGAGGAACGACTTAGGGAGCTGGGGATGTTTAGCCTGGAGAAGAGAAGGTTAAGAGGTGATATGATAGCCTTGTTTAAGTATTTGAAGGGATGTCATATTGAGGAGGGAACAAGCTTGTTTTCTGCTGCTCCAGAGACTAGGACCCAGAACAATGGGTGCAAGCTCCAGGAAAAGAGATTCCACCTCAACATTAGGAGGAACTTCCTGACAGTAAGGACTGTTCGACAGTGGAACACACTCCCTCGGAGTGTGGTGGAGTCTCCTTCCTTGGAGGTCTTTAAGCAGAGGCTGGATGGCCATCTGTCAGAGATGCTTTAATTGGGAGTTCCTACATGGCAGGGGGTTGGACTGGATGGCCCTTGTGGTCTCTTCCAACTCTATGATTCTATGATTCTTTTTTTTTTTTCTTGCTTGCTTGCTTGCTACAGGACACTGTCTTTATCTGAGACTTGATCAGGATTTCAACACATTTCAACCAAGAAGTCCCTATTCATCAGAAGCTAGTTCTTCACCTTTTCCTTCTATGAATTCCAAGATGCTCACTGGCCATTGCAAAATTTCTCCCTTACTGCTTTTCACACCAAGGTCTATAAGGTGAGGGCATGTGGGCCCACTTCGTTCCCATAAGAAAGCTACATCACTTCTTATCTACTGGAATGTCACATTGAGGCAAATAGTTCAACATGTCCTAGCTCCAATATTATCTATTCTATGTCTAAAATAATTATTTCATGACAGTTTGGGGCTGGGCCACAGCATTCTGTGTACCACACAGATACCCAGTGCAAGTTCCCTAGATAACAAAAGTGATGACCACTAGAATTACAATAACCTTAAATCCATTGGCCTGCTAAATCAATGGAATCTAAAAGTATTGACTTTACACATTCCTGTTGATTAAATTTATTTTAGTGGGGACTAATAATCACATTCAGGTTTATGAAAATCTTAAAAAGAAAAATCCTGTGTATACATGCTCTATGGAGGGATTGCCATGTGTACATGTATGTGCATCACATACACAAACACTCACAAAATTTTCCAGCTTCCCCTTTGGATTTCCACTTTCAAATATTGCATCTATGAAGTGCAAATGTAAGTGATTTAGCAGATAATGATAAAATAGAGAAAATTAAAATATTAAGCGTGATGTAAATATATTTTGGCACTATACAGTAATGTTTACTGTATAGTGCCAAAATATATTTGCATCATGTTTAATATTTTAATTTTTATGGTTCACTCCAGAATATTTTCCCTTCCAAAAGAGCATTATATATCAATAGTCCATTTGCAAAAATCACTGTTTCTTCAAGCTCCTTCGTCTTCAGGGATTACAAACCCAACAGTCAATGTTACTAAATCTGATAAGCTATAAAAGTCACTGATCATGTAGAAATGTCCACAATGAAGGGAACATTTTCAGGATGATTCCACAAGATCTGTAAACTCAAATAATTTTTAAAAGATATCTGGAGCAATAAAAATTCATATTTCCAATAAAGCCCAATAATCAAATCTGGAAAAAAATTAGATTGGGTTCAATGAGCTTGATCCTGGTTGTAATGGATGGTTGTTAACTTGTACACTTTTACAGCAATTAAATAGGAAACATCCCAAGTGAGTTTCTCCCTTCCACATCACTCCAACAGACACAAATTGTTTTGTCAATCTCATTCCCTCCTAAAAGGTTGTGCTTTCCAATCTCCCACACCTTTACCTTTTTTTTTTTTGTCTTAAATAGCTTTATCCGCATAGTTGCTCCATCTCTATTTTCTCAGTGACAAGACTGTGCCAAGATTCGTTTGAGTAAGCCTGAGATAGATCTGTTCAGCACAGTTCCTGAGGCACCAGAAAAGCATGCCTCACCCATTCCATGCTAAGCTGGACAGACCCAGGAGATTCAGCAATGTATTCATCCCTTATTTCCCTCTGTGCTCTAGTGAAGCTGAGGCAAGACTGATTTTATTATTTTCAGTCCGAACATGCTATAGTTTTGGCACAGGGTCATGTGAATGAAAATATCTCCATCCTGCTTCATGTTGCTGCCTAGTCTGAACTGGATCTTAGATAAGCCTGCCAAAGAGACTGGTCTTCAGTGCTGTTTTAAATTTGGACAACGTATTCAGCTGTTGAATCTCTTCTGGCAAGTCATTCCACAGTCTAAGGGCAGCTGAAGAAAAATTCCTGTGGCTGATAGTTGTCAACATAGTCCTGGCTGACTGAATGAATGAATGAATGAATAACTTTCAAAAACATAGCATATCAAACAAATGTAATGAGGAAATAGGTTTTCTATTGTTATTTTTCTAACCTATATGGAATATAATTATTTTATTATCAACTACATAAATAACTATTTTTAAATTCTGATATACTAGTATCAAGATCATATGCATGTTGCTGTGGAGCTGAAGTCTCAGCAGCTCTAAACAGTATAGCCAATGATGAGGAATGCCGGAAGCAGCAACTCAACACACAATGGAGGGATGCGTGGTATCCAGCACTGTGGTGACAACTGTGTAATAAACTCATCTACCTCAGATTCATTCAGAATCTAACCATACATGGCAAAGAAAGGTTTTCTAGTTACAAAAATATCCCATCTACCCACCTTGGCATCATGGCTGAACAATAGCTTGGGATTGAGCAGGAATTTCTCCATTTTATCAATTATCATGGGAACAACTGTACAATGGGAATCCCAATGGAACGCTGTTTTGTTCAAAGAAATCCTACTGTGATGTAAGCTGACTGTCTGATGAGTTCCAGTTCCTTCAGTCATAGCCAACAGGCTAGTGCAGGCCAAAGGGGATGGGGGTGGGAAATGGAAGCAGTGGCAAGTACACTTAATTACTGCCTACACAGTAAATAATGTTTCTTCAGACCAGTTTCCTGGGGCCATTTTATATAGCAGATTTTGTTTCTGGAAAACTGGCTAAGAGTTTAGTTACCTTTCATCTGGCATACGCTTTTATAATATACAATTATATTTATATGCATTAGCTTCTTTCAAGGCCTAGATATAATAGTACCTAAGGCCTACATACTCTGATGGATCTTTGCTTACTCCTTATCAAGGTTCCAAGAGCCATTTGGTACAATGCAGAGTTGCTAGTATAACTGTAAACAAATGTGCAGCTGGGTCCAGGCCTTGCCAGCCTTGGGCCTGATAAGGTCATTTTGCCTTGAGAACACAAATCTTTTCCATCTCTCCTATCTAGGGGGAAAGGGAGGTGGATCAGACCCCCTCCCAAACTGTAAGCATCACAACAGCTTCCAGAAAGCTAGTTGTATTAGGGTATATAAACTTTTGAGGGAATTCCTTTGTCCCAGTTTCAAAAGGGAAACACAACAAACTGCCAAACAACTGTAGAGATGTTCTGTGCATTTCTGGGGACAACCTGGCCCCACCCCAACTCCACCCCCAGGCTGGCCCTGTAAAGGCCCTAAATCTTGAAACGCATACACAGATTTATTTATTTTTAGTACATAGATTTAAGATAGGAACAAATCGTCTCAGGTCAACAGGTTAAAAATATTTTCAGTTCTAGGAATAATCATTGGTCCTACCTTTTTGGAAAATTCTACAGCTTTTTGCTCACTTTCTTCTACCTTTGATTTGTCCACACAGCAATCTGAAATTATTGAGATTACAATGATAAACAAAAGCTTGATTTTAAAAAGGAAATATATATACAAAATTATATTTAGCTACACTCCCTCCCTGCTTTCTCCAGGTTGAGAGACAAGGTTCAGTAGAAAAAGTTAAATATTTCTAGGTGCAGCAAAATATCAAAAAATCTTAAATTAAATTCAATTATAGCAATTCAACATGTCTGGGAAAAAGTAGTGGGGTCTGTTGTTGTTTTTTTTGTTATCTCACACAAGAATTATTTCATAAGGGTGACCTAACATTCTGGTGAACCACTGAAACAAACATTTTTCAGCTACTGAAATCCTTTTATAGTTTCAGTGAAAATAGGATACAGAATTTATGTTTAAAACGTTTGATATGATTTAATCATGTTTAGATTTTTTGCCATTCAAGTTTAGTAAGATGTCAAATCAAACAAACAGAAACAGTAAATATATGGCTAGATGACACCTTTAATGAACAAACAACAATCTTAGGGGGAGGGGAATTTTCAAAACTAATTACCAAGATTCTGAAACATGCTGTTCAAAGATACACATACCTATAAGGTGAGTGAAATCTACATCCAATCGCCCTCTGCACTTGAAGTCAGGATCCATACCACTACAGTGCAATACTATTTGTGAAACGCATTCTTCTATTATCTTGTAATACTGAGGGCTGGAGCAAAAAGAGAATTACTTTTATAAATAAAATAAACCCTACGACCATCAAAAAGTGAAACATCTACAGATGAAAAAGAGGAGGAAGAGGAAGCTACTTCCACACATATGACAAATGAATTGTGCATTTTTTTAAAAATATGGACTTGGTCCATCTGTGTTAACAGGTTTCTGTAAACCAAATAGATTATTCATTTCTTTGCTTAGTGTTTATTTAGAGCATATCCACAGAAAACTGAAAATACTGGGAATAAAGTTCTGTGTGATATTCCACCCAACTTCTCCACTGTATTCCAGACTATATATTGGCTGCATCCTCACTGCAGAAATAATCCAGGTTGACATCACTTGAACTATCATGGCTCAGTGCTGTGGAATTATGCGGACTGTAGTTTTGTGAGACATTTAGCCTTCTCTGTCAGAGAGCTCTGGTGCCACAACAAGCTAGCATTCCATGACCCCACAGCACTGAGCCATGGCAGTTAAAGTGGTTTCAAACTGAATTGTTTCTGCAATGTGGATGCAGCCCTAAGATGGCAAAATGAAAGGCATGCACATCTGGCCTAATTCTCTAAAAGGAAAGAGAAATCAGAGTCCATTGAGCTTAGAAGAAGAACAAGTTGCAGTTCATCATGTAGTCATCTGTGCCCTCACATAAATTAGTCTTGCACCTGTGCAGACTTGACTCAAGCAATGTTCCAGAGTTCAATAACTTTTAGCGGTAACCCTGTGCCCTTTGGGTGGCTGCTTAAATAGTGTCAAGATCCCCTCAGTTGTGATATCTATCATAAGGTTAGGCACACCTGCAAGAAAAATGGGGAGAAGGGTGGGTTTGTGTGAGGGCACAGATGACCAGAGAACCAATTACAGGTAAACAACCTGTCCTTTTTCATAGTCTCTGTACCTCACACAAATGGGTAACGAGCTCTCTTACTGATAGAAGTGGGGCAGGTCATTGAAGGATCGAAGACAATACCACCTGGCCAACTCCGCACAGGCCTGTGACCTGCAATAAATCTGGTAGTGCCAAATGAAGATGGATAGTTAAGTCCATGTAGCCACTCTGCATATTTCAGGCAAGGAGATACACCACAGTCATGCATGAGAAGTAGAAATGGCTCAGGTCAAGTGGAATCAGAACCCTAATGATGTTGGCTGCTTAAAAAGCTAATAATGCCACCTCAACAGTCTCTGAGAAGAAATGGGGAGATCAGTTTTAGGTCCCCCATACCAGAAGCCCAGGGGACTTCCAGAAGAAAGCACTGTGATGAGTGTGATGAGCCAATGCTCGTCAGATATCTATGGAAGGCAGGTAACACCATGTCTTTATTAAGGTGGAACAGGAAGACTAGCTTTGGAGGAACACAGGGTCGAAGCAGAGTATCACTTTATCAATGTGGAAACAGAAGAAGGGCTGATCAGAATGCAGTGGACAAAGTTCTCTTGCATGTTTTGCCAATGTGACAGCGACCAAGAAGACTGTTTAGAGCATAAGGAGCCACAGGTCAATGTGGCCATGGGTAAGAATGATTTCCGCATGAATTGAGAATCACAGAGAGGGACCATGGTGGAATCAGGTGTTGAACAGATGAGTAGAAATGTGAGAGGCCACTCAGAAACTTCATAATCATGGGGCTCCTAAACAGGGCCACTGCTAAATAAGAAGCAGGTTGATGGCCCACTTGGGCAGCAAGGTAATTACACAATGAGGATAGGGAGAGGGTCATCTCAGGCCATTCATCCGCTGGCACCATAGAGAGATCTGAATAAAGGCACAAAAAAAGCACCATTAGAGTACATTTTTACAAACATTGAAGGATAGAGTGAATACAATACATTTCTTGTGGAAATGCCAGACCATCAGGTGGACAGTGGAAATGTCTGAGTATCTGACAAGGCCCTCTCCCTGGGTAAGTAGAGTTGGTCAGTAGGGGACCCAAAGATAGTTGGGTCAAGCCAAATTCAAGATGCTGTTTTTGACCTTTAAAGCTCTAAATGGCTTGGTTTCAGACCAGGGGTCGGCAAGTTCCCCTTACCTGGGGCCGGGCCGGGGATCCCCAGGTCTTCCCAACGGTGGTGGTGGTGGGGGGGAAATGGCAGCATGCGCGCGCGCAGCCACCGCCGCGCACGCCACAGCCGCCATTTTGTTTTCCAAAATGGCGGCCACAACTCGTTCACACATATGCAGAAGTGCTGCGCATGCACAAACGAGTCGCAGCTGCCATTTGGAAAACAAAATGGCAGCTGCGATGCACGTGCAGCAGCGGAGGCGGTCCAAAGGCCTATGGAGGCTGACCCGGCCAGTGGGCCGTAGGTTGCCGACCCCTGTTCCAGACTATCTGAAGGACCATATCTCCCTATACAAGCCAGCCCAGGCACTAAGATTGGCAGGAGAGGGCTTTCTCTCAATCCCACCACCTTCCCAAGTGTGGTTGGTGAGGACTTGGGAGAAAGCCTTCTCCATGGCTGCCCCCAAACTGTGGAACTCCCTGCTATAAGATGTCAGGTTGGCCCTCTCCCTGCTCTCTTTTCACTGGCAGCTGAAGACATTTTTATTTAGGCAGGCGTTTGGTGGTTGAATTGTTTTTGAATAATGTGGTTTTTTGTTTTACTGTTTTATTGGTTTTTACTATTAATTATGCTGTTTTTAACCTATGTTTTAAGGTTGGTAGTATTTAATTATTTTTTAACTTTGTAATCAATGTTTTAGTTTTGTTTTGGTGTTTTTTTAAATATTGTAACTCACCTTGAATCCCATTGTAGGATTCATTCAAGGTCGGGTTCATAGAAGGGCATATCTAGCTTACATCAATAAACCTGAAGAGCATAGCCAGGTGTGTCATCTGAGGGACACAGAACCAGGCAGGATCTTTACAGCACAGTCAGTTATGTGGCACGCAAGTTAATTTGCTGACCCGCCAAGGAATAAGTCTCACTTTGTAGAGTTTTGGCTAAATGTTTTTCTTCTTCAGGAAGCTTATCCAACACTAGTAGGAGCCTTCTCAAAAGTTCTGTTGGTAAGCTCTCATGCAGGCTGCTTAGTTGGCTATGCAGAGACTATGAATAGTAAAACTTTTTCACCATGAGATCTTCATCAGCAGCCACTGAGGACAACTGATGAGGAGGCTTTGTTTGAGACACCTCAAAGACAAATGAAAACGGCTTTGGATTCAGCCAGTTCAAATCTGAGTCAGTCACTCTATACAAATTGTCTATCTTCTTTGGAGTCAAAGAAATTGTCGAAGGAACAGTCCAGAAATGTCACAAAAACTTAAAAAGTTAGAACAAGAAAGAAACAGATGCATGAGTCAGAATGTTCGACTGGATGCACTTATAAACTGGATTCAGTGGTTCAACCTCATGTTGCTTCACCTGGATGTCAAGTATATTAGCCATCCATAGGAACTATTCAGAAAATGCTCGCACATCATCAATCAGTGAGGATGATTCATGTTCCATCAATCTACAGGATGGACATCTATCTGCTAACAATCTTGTTGCAGATTGTATAGAAACTGCATTTGAAGGGGGAGGAGACGAAGAGAAGTAGTTTGGGTCAGTGAGGATGATTCATGTTCCATCAGTCTACAGGATGGACATCTATCTGCTAACAAACTTGTTGCAGATTGTATAGAAACTGCATTTGAAGGGGGAGGAGACGAAGAGAAGGAGTTTGGGTAATGGTTTCTGCTGCAGAGATTGTTGATGAGGTGGAGCTGGAAGTGGTTGCTGGACTTGAGGATCCTGACTGAGTCTTCGGGGAGTCCTGAGTGACTTGCATCAATACAGATGGTGGTGGGGTTCGTGAAGCTGGCATGGATTGCACCACAATGAAATAAATTTTATTATTATTTATTATTATTATCTTACTGGTGATCAAGCCAAACAATGAGGTATGTCACACAGAAAGAGATGTTATGGAACCTCATAGCTGTGGCTTGTTGGTACAATGTAGTGCCCATTGTCCCTGTTGTAAAACAACTCCACAGATTCTCAATGAAAATGTGGAGAGTACCAAGTCAGGGTTTTTTTTATAATGAATTGTGATTATGCCAGTCAAAAGAATTGTCTCTGAACCTCCTATCCACCCTCAGACTACATCTCAAATGACATCTACCACGATACAGTGAGGAGGGAGTGTTAGTGTGGTTACGCAGCACATGAAGACCACGTAGACATGCAGCACCAGGATCCAGAATTTCTCTGATGAAGCAAGCAGCTTGTCAGCTGGAGAAGCACCTCTTCCCTTCTAGACAGAGCAGGGAGACTCTACAGATGTCTCTCAAAGGAGGCTTTAATCTTTGTTGCTCTATGTACAAGGCTATGTACAGTAATCTTCCAACGTGAACCACAGCAATACATACGACCACGATCAACACCCACAACTACACCACACCTGTGTCCAGAGGCTTGTGCCTTATATAGCCATGCCTCCACATGGCATTATGGCCCTGCCTCTTCCTGTTGGCCACCTGTCACTCACCTGAGTGACACTGCAGTTTTACAGCAGTTTGGTGTGCTTTCCAGCACCAGATGACTACCCTCATGTTGTCACATCCTGTGACTCAGCCTGAGTGCATGACTCAGCAGTGCCCAAATGTTGTGTCATCATGGCTGCTGCTTTCCACTACATTGGACATTTCCCCCAGAGACTCCATCCTAACAATCCCCTCCAAAATGTTCAATGTGTGCACATATCTTGACTGGTTTCACATGGAGTGTTTGTGTGTGAACTTTCTGGTTTCCCTTGTTTGCCTTATTCTGCCAGCCTAACATCGCTGATGTCCTCCCGCTGGCTCCTAGTGCTCTGGTCTCCTGTCTGTGCCACTGTCAACCTGACCTGTGCACCCCAGACCTCAGAATCCCATCTAGACCTCAGAACCCCCATTCTATTACCTCCAGCAGCACTTCTCCTGATATACCCACCTCCTGGAAACCTGCTCACCACTCCAGGCACATCTCTTCTAGTGCAACCACACTCTGGCCTAGATGTTCTTGCCACTTCCACTGTCACTCCTGGTACCCAAGCCTAGCTCTGAGGCCATCCGCTCATGCCTCTCTACCTGCAGAGCCTTCGTGAGGATGTCTGCCACATTGTCCTCAGTGCTAATGTACGATAGATTCAGAACACCATTCTGAACCAACTCCCTCACATTCTGGTAGCGGATATCGATGTACTTGGTTCTGTTCTTCAAGTTCTCAGCCTCACGTGTTCTCCTCACCAAGATCCAACAGCAATTGCCTCACCCACTGCACTTCCCCTGCCATCTCCGACAAAGCTGCAAATTCTGCCTCCGAAATGCTGAGGGCTACACAGCTCGGTTTCCTGCTCCTCCAGACCACTGGACTGTCAGCATACCTGATTAGCAGATCTGTAACTGACTTCCTGTCATGCATCTCCAATGTGAAGGAGCTATCTACAAAACAATCCAGCTGGGCTTCAGATCCCTGCAACACCAGCTTTCGCTCCTTACTGCCCTTCAGGTATCTCAAAAGCCTTTTAACCGCTGTCCAGTCCTCCACCTTAGGACTGCTCACCCTTTGGCTCAGCACACCCACTGCAAATGTTATATCTGGCCTTGTGTTGTTGACGATGAACATCAGACTGCCAATGACTGATTTGTACAAGTCTGGATGTTCGAATACTTTGTCAGACTCTGAACTGCTGGTGAACCCTGGAGTTATGGGGCTCCTAACCACTTTGGTGTTCTCTAAACCACACTTCTCCAGCAACCTCTCAATCTTCCTCGTCTGACTCAGTAACACCTTGTCACCTGCAGTCCTCTCCACCTCAATCCCAAGGTAGACCTTGAGGTTTCCTTTAACACAAATTTCTTGGCCAGCTCTGCCTGCACAGCCTTCACCTCCTGCTCAGTCTGAGCAGCCACACAGAGGTCATCTACGTAGATCACCAAAGTGACCCCTCCTCTCCTGTACACACAGGTGTCAGCAACACTGCGTGTGTATCCAAGCCGCACGAACTCCTCATGGATGCACAAATTCCAGCAGCGCACACTCTGCTTTAATCCATAAAGGGCTTTCTTAAGTCTGTATATTTTGCCCCCCTTAGCCTCATCAAACCCTGATGCCTGTTTCATGAAGACCTCCTCCTCTAGCTTGGCATTCAGGTAGGCCGTCTCAAAGTCAAAGTGCCTGACTATCTGACCCCTCCTGACAGCGAAAGCTAGGACCAACCTAAGGCTCTCAGGCTTTGCTTTGGGAGAAAAAGTTTTATCGAAGCTCTCGAACTGCTGTTGCGAGAAGCCTCTTGCCACCAGCCTTGCTTTGTATTTGTGGGTCTCATCAGGCATCTCCTTTCTCCTGAAGACCCACTTACATCCTACAACCTTCCAGTTACCTGGCCTGCTTACCACCTCAAAAACCTCTCTCTTCACCAGAGAAGAAAACTCACTTTCCATGGCCTGAAACCACTTTCCCTGGGAAAAGTGAGTTCTTGGTAGCTTTCCGGCTCCTCTGCTGTTATGCCACACACCCTAGTGTTCTGGGCTATAAAATGCTCAGGTGGCCTCCTGAATCTCTGAGTCCTCTGAGGTATGATTACCTTGGTCCTACCCCTCTCGTCCTCACTATCACTACTTGTTTGTACCCCTATCTCTGTAAATGAAGGGGTAACAAACTTTTGTGTGGTGACGGGTGAGGTCTGAGTACCAGTAGGCTCACTGGATGTGCTGGGCTGGCTTTCTGATTTGACCTCAGGTGTTTCCACCCCTCCAGTCCCAGTACTACCACCCTGTTGCCCCAACCTCATGAACACCTCATAGTTTGAGTGTATCTTCTCCCACCCAGGGTGTTTTTTGAAATTAGCACTCCTGGACAACAGGATGAGCCTATTGCCAAGGTAGAACCTTTAGCTGTTCCCCTCATACACCACAAACATCATCCTGCGCCACTTGGGGTCTCCTTTCCTCCTGAAATTTTGGGAAACAAACACATTGGCATGCTGCCCAAACACTCAGATAGCTTAGGTTGGGTGGTCTCCCATACAACATGTAATACGGGGTCTGCTTGACTGTTGAGTTCCACACCCTGTTGCTGATGTGGCATGCAGTCAGGATTGCCTCCCCCAAAGACCCTCTGGGGGCCCTGCATCCAGCATCAAGCAGTCGTTGATCTGTGTCAACACCCCAATCTTCCTACCCACCAGTCTTCCTGCAGGGTGGCTGGGTTGGTGGTCTTGTGGCAGATGTCCTTCTGCTTCAACCAGTTCCCCGGACTGGTAGACAAAAATTTGTCGCCACGGTGTGTCACCAAGGAGCCCACTTTATATTCAAACTTCCTCTCAACCATCTCCACCCAGGCTTTGAATATGGCAGCCACCTGATTTTTCTCATTCAGAGTGAAGGTATATGTGAACCTTGAGTGGCAGTCAACCACCACCATCAGATATCTGCTGCCCCCTACTAATTTACTGAAAGGGCCTGCAATATCTGCATGCACTGCTTGGAATGGCCTCTGGATGGCAGACTCACTTCTCTTCACAACAGGGTAAGCCCTCAGCTTGCGCCTGCTACACACACAGCATTGCAAGTAGTTGCTGCAGTCCTCCCACTTTAGCCCTGGAGACACACCCTTTAGCTTTTCCAAAGATGTGAACCCAGTGTGTCCCTGCACCCTGTGGAGGTAGTGTGCACAGTCTGAATGGAGCAGCACGTTGCCAACTGTGGCACACTCTGCCTGGGCATCCAGATAATAAGCCTATTGTGCTTATGGAACAAACCTGCCCCCTTCTGGTGATCAGACACTCATCCCCCTCAAAATGCAGGGCATACTCGTCTGTAGTCAGTGCTGATACACTGACCAGACAGTTCTGTAACTGGGGGGCACAAAGTACATTCTCAAAGTCCTTGTCAAACACTGGGAAATGCACAGTCCCCATGTCCTTTATTTGGCTGGAACCCCCATCAGCCAAACCCACTGAGTTAACACTGGAGGGCTTCCTGTCCTTTAGCAATGACCTCTGGTTGACAAGGTGGTGAGTTGCACCGCTGTCTATCATCCACTGATGTTTGGCAGCAACAGCAAGGTGGGCTTGGGAGTCACTGTCCTTCACTGCTGAAACAACTCCTTTCCTGTTCCCAGGAGACCAGTGTTGTTGTTTCCTTCTCGCAGCAGGTGACCTTGTTCAGTTCCTCTGAAAATGTCCCAGCTGCCCACAAGCAAAACAACTCTTCACCTTACAAGTTGACACCTTGCCCTCCGGCACATAGACAGTAAAAAGCCGCACTCTCAGTCCTTTGAACTGCCTCTGGTGGTTTGTTTGGTGTTGTCTAAGTCCTTTGCTGTCCCTGAATGCCAGTCTCAAAACGCCGTCTCTGGCATTCTTCCAGGACACGTGTTACCACCAAGTCCATAGTAAGCTGACTCTCTGGCACCCCTTGCAGACTGTACAATATATGGTCCAAGTCACTTAACTGACTGCCTAATAAGCCTTTTGTTCTCTTAGAAGGGCTATTCCTCTGGATTCCACCCCCAGGAACAAATGCTTCATTGTGGCCAGATGCTCCTCTGGGGGCTGTCCCTTCTGCATTTTGCAGGCATACAGCCTTTGACAGTGCAGAGTCAGACTAGTACACATTTTTCAAAGCAAACCAGACCTCCTGAGCAGACTTTTTATCTCTCACATGGTCCAGCTGACTGGTGTCCAAACTGAGACAGATGGTCACGCGTGCTTTTCTGGCAAGCCCAGCATTGCTGGCAGAGGGTCCTTGTTCAACCGGATCTCAAAGACCCTCCCTCACCAGAACTGCCTCAGCATACACTGCCCATTCTGGTCATTCAGCTTCAGAAACTGCAAATTCCATGCTGGCAAACAAACAAGACTAATGCTGGCAAACAAACAAGCTCAGCCTTCCCAGCTTTCACTATCAACTTGCAATAAGAAGTCCGGCTGAACAGATTGGCTTCTTAACTCTTTGCCCTCCAGCACACAGACAGTAAAAAGCAACTCTTCTAGATGATTGACTGAATCATGCTTGCATCTAGTCCAAACAGACTGGGCCCATAACCCTTGTTAATAATAATAATAATAATAATAATAATAATTTTTATTTCTAACCCACTCCTCTGCTCAGCAACCAGGGTGGCGTACAACAAAGTTAAAACAGATGACAGTATAAAACAATCCTGTCCCCAATCCTAACCCTCCCGCCCTTAAAACTGAATTAAACTAGAATAAGATTAAAATAGGTGTGCAGAATAAAATACAATCAAACCATAAAACAAACAAGAGCAGGCGGAGGCCATAAAGGATGGGTAGCAAATTGTCTAAGTTGAGCCGGGAGATTATTCCGGGAAGGCCTGCCGGAAGAGGTCCGTCTTTACTGCCTTTTTAAAGGCAGCAAGAGTGGTAATAAGACGGATCTCGTCCAACAGGCCATTCCATAGTCTGGAGGCGGTCGCAGAAAAGGCCCTCTGGGAGGTCTGCAAGAGCCTGGTCTTCATGGGCTGCAGCAGATTCTTCCCAGAGGACCGAAGTGCATGGGGGGGTCATACGGGGAGAGGCAGTCCCTAAGATAAGATGGACCCAAGTCATGTAGGGCTTTAAAGGTTAGCACCAACACCTTGTACTGTGCCCAGAAACTAATCAGCAGCCAGTGGAGGGATTTAAGCACAGGTGTTATATGCTCCCTCCTGGATGTTCTGGTAATTAACCTGGCTGCCATGTTCTGTACAAGTTGAAGTTTCCGAGTTAAGCAAAAGGGTAGCCCCATGTAGAGTGTGTTACAGTAATCCAGACATGAGGTTACCAGAGCATGTACCACAGTTTCCAGATCCCTCATGTCCAGATAAGGGCGCAGTTGGCATATCAGCCGAAGCTGATAACAGGCACTCCTAACCGCCGCATTCACCTGACTAGTCATGTAAAGCGATGAATCTAGGAGTACCCCCAAACTGTGAACACAGTCCTTAGAGGAGAGTGTGACTCCATCCAGGACTGGAGACTGTATTCCCAAATCTGGGTTTGGGCCTGTGACTGTCAGTACCTCCGTTTTGTCTGGATTAAGTTTCAATCTGTTTTTCCTCATCTAATCCATTACCGCTCTGAGACAGTCATTAAGAGGAGAGACGCCATCTGAAGTCTGAACCGATGATCTGGTCATGAAGAAGTATATCTGGGTGTCATCAGCGTACTGATGACACTGCGCTCCATGCCTCTGAATGATCTCTCCCAGCAGCTTCATATAGATATTAAATAGTATCGGGGACAGGATGGCGCCCTGAGGGACACCACAATTAAGTTCTAGTTTGGAAGAGCAACTCTCCCCGAACCTCACCCTCTGGGATCTGCCTGAGAGGAAGGAGCGGAACCACTGCAAAGCAGTGCCTCCAATTCCTAACTCTCTCAGGCGATCCAAGAGGATGGAATGGTCTATCGTATCAAAAGCCGCAGAGAGATCCAAGAGCATCAACAGGGTCACACTACCCCTGTCGATGCCCAGGCGGAGGTCATGGCAGTCTCCACTCCATATCCTGTCCTGAAGAAATTAATCAAGATAATCGGTATCATCCAAGACGGCTTGGAGTTGGGAAGCAACTGCCCTCTCGATCACCTTGCTTAAAAACAGTAGCAAGGAGACTGGTCTGTAATTGTTTCTATCCAGGGGGTCCAGAGAAGGTTTTTTTCAGGAGTGGCATAACCACCACCTCCTTCAGACAAGATGGTACAATTCCTTTCCTAAAGGACACATTGATTGTATCCTGTAGGAATATTCTCAACGCGCCCCCCCCCGGGCGACCAGCCAAGATGGACAAGGATCGAGAGGACAAGTCGTCTTCCTCACTCTTCCTAGGAGCTTGTCCACATCATCGATAATCACAGATTGAAACTGATCCAGTAAAATGCCATCAACGGAGTTGCTGGACACCTCGTCTATGGATTCTGTCAAAACCCTGGCGTCTAAGCTAGCTCTTATCCGAGAGATTTATCTGCAAAGTGGATGTTAAACGCATCAGAGCAGGCTTTCAGCACATTCAGCGCAGGAGGAACCATCGTCAACTCCCCCACCACCCCAAACAGCTCTGCCGGACGGGACTCTGCAGATGCAATATGTGCAGAGCAGAAGGATCTCTGGGCTGCACGTAGAGCCTCCTGATAGGAGTCAAGATGCATCCTATGGCGAGTTCTGTCAAATAAGAGTCGAGTCTTCCACGATTTGCACTCTAGTCATTGTCCAGCTCACTTCATCCTCCTAAGCTCCTCTGTATACCAGGGCTTATGATTCGAAGCGGGCTGGAAAGGACGCTTAGGAGCGATTGTGTCGATAGCCCTGGTAAGATCGGTGTTCCAAGTATTCACCAAGGCTTCGACAGAATCCCCAGCGTTACCAACCATTAAACCCTCTAAGGCCTTCTGGAGGCCAATGGGTTCCATTAGCCTTCGGTGGCGGACCATTCTAATGGGTCCGCCACCCCTGGGGGGACAAATAGATGGAACTAAAAGTTAGTTCCATCTTGATCAGGAAATGATCCATCCACGACAATGCGGAGGTTTTTATAACCTCCGCCCATGGATATTCCTGTTCCGTACTGAAGACTGCATCGAGGGTATGACCAGCACAATGTGTGGGCCTGACAACCAATTGGGGTAGGCCCATGTTTGTCATGGTCTCCATGAACTCCCAAGCCACATCGTTTAAGTTTAATAAACTGGTCTCGAGTGGAATGTTGAAGTTGCCCAAAACCAAAAGTCTGGGCGACTCCAGAAGCAACTCGGAGACCAGTTGGGTCAGTTCAGTCAGGGAGTCTGTTAATAATAATAATAATAATAATAATAATAATAAATTTTATTTTTACCCCGCCTTTCCATGGATATGATCAAAGCGGCTTACAAAGAGTTAAAACAATAAAAAAGTTAAAATTGCTACAATATAAAGGTTAAAAACATCGGTGCAGGGAAAAGGAACAGGAATCAGATAAATCACAAATATCAGGGGCAAGAAGGGGGGGAGTTACAAACAGTCCGGGGTCAACAAGAAAACACATGGGGCAGAGAAAGAAAAAAAAATATCATTACTTAAGGTGGAAATGCCAACTGAAATAGATACGTTTTTAGATTTTTCTTAAAAGAGATTAGTGATGCAGAGGAGCAAAGCTCTGCAGGAAGCTTATTCCAGAAGGAAGGGGCGACGATGGAAAAAGCCCTCTGAGAGGTCCCCACAAAGTGAGACTTGGGGACAGTCCCAGATGATCGGAGTGTGCGGGGCGGATCATGTGGGGAGAGGCAGTCCTCTAAGTACCCTGGGCCCAAGCCATTTAAGACTTTATAGGTCAAAACCACCTTGTATTGAGCTCGGAAGCAAATAGGCAGCCAGTGAAGGTCTTTTAGGATAGGTGTTATATGGTCCGACCTGGAACAACCAGCGACCAATCTAGCTGCCATATTCTGCACCAATTGCAGCTTCCGGGTTTGGTACAAGGGTTGCCCCATGTACAGCGCGTTGCAGAAATCCAAACGAGAGGTTACCAAAGCATGTACAACAGTTTCAAGGTCCTTACGGTTCAGGTAGGGACGCAACTGGCGTATCAGCCGAAGCTGATAACAAGCACTCCTGACCGTCGCATCCACCTGGGATGTCAGTTGGAGCGACGAATCAAGGAGTACTCCCAAGCTGCGCACCAAGTCCTTCAAGGGGAGCGTGACCCCATTCAGGACCGGACGACAAATCTCGCCACCCGGAACTGGGGAACCTATCACCAGTACTTCCGTTTTTCCTGGATTCACACTGAGTTTGTTCTCCCTCATCCAGCCCATTACCAACTCCAAGCAGGCAACAAGAGGAGAGATGCCATCCTTAGTTACTGCATCAGCGGAGACACAGAGAAGACTATTTGGGTGTCATCAGCGTACTGATAACACCGCGCCCCGTGTCTCCGGATGATCTCTCCCAGCGGTTTCATGTAAATGTTGAAAAGCATAGGGGACAAAATCGCTCCCTGAGGGACACCAGATGTAAGGGCCCTCTTATCGGAGCGACAGTCCCCCAGCTCCACCATCTGGAACCTGCCTGAGAGGTAGGACCGGAACCACTGCAGAGCAGTGCCCCCGATACCCAGCTCCCTCAGGCGGTCCAGAAGGATACCATGGTCGATGGTATCGAAAGCTGCTGAAATGTCCAAGGGCACTAACAGGGACATGCTTTCCCTGTCCATGCTCAGACGGAGGTCATCAACTAAGGTGACCATGGCAGTCTCAACTCCATAGCCCGCCCGGAAGCCGGTTTGAAATGGGTCCAGAAAATCGGTGTCATCCAAGATCGATTGAAGCTGGAAAGCGACTGCTCTCTCGATCACCTTCCCCAAAAAAGGTAGCAGCGATATGGGCTGATAATTATTGTGAGTCAGGGGGTCTAAGGAGGGCTTTTTAAGCAGGGGTTTAACCACTGCTAATTTTAATTTGGATGGAAACTGACCCTCTCTTAGAGATGTATTAACGATGCGGTGCAACAATGTTAACATCGCATTTCCCCCCTGAGCTGCCAACCATGAGGGATAGGGATCAAGGGAGCATGTCGTCCTCCTAACACTTCGAAGGATCTTGTCTACTTCCTTGGTACTGACAAACTCAAAATGATCCAGTATAACGGGGGCCACGGATGCTTCGGACACCTCTCTAGGACCTGCAGGAATACTGGCGTTGAGATCAGCCCTTATCCGAGAGATTTTATCCGCAAAGAAGTTGTTAAATTCGTCACAGCAGGCCTTAGATGGTTCCAAAATAGGGCTCGGGGGGGGGGAGCTGAGTTAGCTCCCTCACAACCCTGAACAGCTCTGCAGGATGTGACTCCGCGGACGCAATACGTGCAGCAAAGAATGAATTCTTTGCTGCATCTATTGCCACTCCATAGGCTCTTAAAAGAGAGTGAAGGAGTGTCCTGTCGGACAAGCGCTGATGTTTCCGCCAGTTACGCTCTAGTCGTTGCACAGCCCGCTTCTGTTCCCTGAGGTCTTCCGTATACCAGGGTTGTTTATTGAAAGCAGGCTGGAAAGGACGCTTGGGAGCGATGCTGTGTATAGCCCTGGAAAGGTTAGTATCCCAGATGTTTGTTAGTCAGGGCGTCAACAGAATCGCCGTCAGAGCCAGCCGTATACCCCTCTAGGGCTTCTTGGAATCTTTTGGGTTCCATCAGCCTTCGAGGGTGGACCATCCTGATAGGTCTGCCACCCCCGGGGGGGGGGGCATAAGGTAGAAGCCTTGATTCGAGCCTCAACCAGGAAGTGATCCGTCCATGACAAGGGAGAGATGTTAGAAATCTCTACCCACTGAGCTTCCATGTCCGTACAGAAGATCACATCGAGAGTATTACCAGCGCAATGCGTCGGCCCTGAGACTAATTGAGACAGGCCCATGGCTGTCATGGTAGTCATGAACTCCCGAGCTGCACCTGTTGGAGTATCACTGGCCTCGAAAGGGATGTTGAGGTCCCCCAGGACAAGGAGCCTAGGGGACTCCAACAGCAGTTCCGAGACCAGCTGCGTCAGCTCGACTAGGGAGTCTGTTAGCGCACGGGGTGGCTGGTAAACCAACAAAATCCCCAGACTGTCTCTGGCCTTCAGGGTCAGGTACATACACTCGATGTAGTCTGTTTTCTGGACTGGGTTCCTGGTTAAGGAAAGGGTGTTTTTATGGACCAAGGCAATACCGCCCCCCCGCCCACCTAACCTGATTTGGTCCTTAACTGAGTACCCGGCAGGGAGGGCCTGGGCCCACACTGCCTCACCCTCAGGCCCAAGCCAGGTCTCAGTAATGCACGCCAGGTCGCAGTTTTTATCCTGCATAAGATCACAAATGATGTGGGTCTTATTTTTTATGGACCTGGCGTTGCACAGGAGCAGAGACAGGGTTATTGGTATGACTTGGCTGACCCTCAGGCCTCTTTGGTTAGGAGAGTGGAAGGAAGGAGAGATAGATATTATGCATCGATCTCTCCTTCCGTTCTTACACAAATCCACTTTCTTACCGCCATACCTCCCCTTGCCCCACACAACCTCAATGGGAGCTCCCAGGGGAATGGAGGGAGGCTGCCTCATCAGCTGCTGGGACTAGGCAATGATGGCTCTTCTCTCCCCAGAATCCACAGTGGTGGCAGTTGGAATGGAGGGAGGCTGCTTCACCAGCTGCTGGGACTAGACAATGATGGCTCTTCTCTCCCCAGAATCCACAGTGGTGGCAATTGGAACAGAGGGAGGCTGCCTTATCAGCTGCTGGAACTAGGCAATGATGGCTCTTCTCTCCTCCAGAATCCACAGTGGTGGCAGTTGGAATGGAGGGAGGCTGCCTCACCAGCTGCTGGGACTAGGTAATGATGGCTCTTCTCTCCTCCAGAATCCACAGTGGTGGCAATTGGAATGGAGGGAGGCTGCCTCACCAGCTGCTGGGACTAGGCAATGATGGCTCTTCTCTCCCCAGAATCCACAGTGGTGGCAGTTCGAATGGAGGGAGGCTGCCTCATCAGCTGCTGGAACTAGGCAATGATGGCTCTTCTCTCCTCCAGAATCCACAGTGGTGGCAGTTGGAATGGAGGGAGGCTGCCTTATCAGCTGCTGGAACTAGGCAATGATGGCTCTTCTCTCCTCCAGAATCCACAGTGGTGGCAGTTGGAATGGAGGGAGGCTGCCTCACCAGCTGCTGGGACTAGGTAATGATGGCTCTTCTCTCCTCCAGAATCCACAGTGGTGGCAGTTGGAATGGAGGGAGGCTGCCTCACCAGCTGCTGGAACTAGGCAATGATGGCTCTTCTCTCCTCCAGAATCCACAGTGGTGGCAGTTGGAATGGAGGGAGGCTGCCTTATCAGCTGCTGGAACTAGGCAATGATAGCTCTTCTCTCCCCAGAATCCACAGTGGTGGCAGTTGGAATGGAGGGAGGCTGCTTTATCAGCTGCTGGAACTGATAAGCAACGGGGTGGCTGGTATACCAACAGAATCCCCAAACTATCCCTGGTTCTCAGGCTTAGGTACATACACTCGATATAGGCTGTTTTCCGGATAGGCTTCCTGGTCAAGGATAGGTTATTTCTATGAACCAAGGCCACATCGCCCCCCCCCCCGCCTACTTTCCCTTATCTGCTCACTGACCGAGTACCCAGCTGGGAGGGCCTGCACCCACGTTGCACCGCTGGCGTCTCCCAGCCAGGTCTCCGTAATGCATGCCAGGTCGGCTGCCTCATCCAATAAGAGATCATGGATGATATGGGTTTTTTTACCGACCTGGCATTGCAAAGGAGCAGAGTAAGGGTCTGTGGAATGGATGGTGCACTCTCCAAATTATTATGGGAAACAGAGTGAACTGAAGAAGGGATAGATATTAAACATCGATCCCTTCTTCTTTTGCAACATTTGTTAACTCTGTTACCGCCATACCTTCCCCTCCCCCACACCACCTCAATTTCCGCTCCCAGACTATACCCGGCTGCATTTTGTGGTGATAACGGCAGCTGGTCCAGATAATTCCCGTGCTGTGATGAATGGGCAGTGTTATATAAACAACAGAAACAATGGGGCTAGGTAATCTATCAAATGTTGGCTCCTTCCCAAACATAGCGAAGTTCACTATTACAACGAAATTGTACAGGGAAAGAGTACGTGTAGCCACTACTGACTCTGGGCAGTCCAGTCCTCATGTCAATCTGCATAGCTGGTAATCACAGACTGCCCTCAAATGGGAGCAGTTGGGCAAGAGAGTCCTTGGCGGCCCCTCAGTCAGTGCCACAGCCGCCACCGCTTGTCACGGGGAGAATTGGATTCGGGGAGGGCTTTTATTCCCCGCCAATGCTCCTCCCGGCTCCACCGCAGCTGTAGGCAATTCCTGGCCACCCATCAGGTGGAGATCGGGGCTGAAGAGCCTCTCAAGGCCAAAAGACCTCAGCAGCCCCTCAGTCAGTGCCACTGCCGCCGCTGCTTTAGCATGGTTACGCAGCCGCGTGAAGACCACGTAGACGTGCAGCACCAGGATCCAGACTTTCTCTGATGAAGCAAGCAGCTTGTCAGCTGGAGAAGCACCTCTCCCCTTCTAGACAGAGCAAGGAGACTCTACAGACAGACGTCTCTCAAAGGAGGCTTTAATCTTTGTTGCTCTATGTACAAGGCTATGTACGGTAATCTTCCAAAGTGAACCACAGCAATACATACGACCACGATCAAAACCCATGCCTCCACTACACCACACCTGTGTCCAGAGGCTTGTGCCTTATATAGCCATGCCTCCACATGGCATTCTGGCCCTGCCTCTTCCTGTTGGCCACCTGTCACTCACCTGAGTGACACAGCAGTTTTACAGCAGCTTGGTGTGCTTTCCAACACCAGATGACTATCCTCATGTTGTCACATCCTGTGACTCAGCCTGACTGCATGACTCAGCAGTGCCCAAATGCTATGTCATCATGGCTGCTGCTTTCCACCACACTGGACATTTTCCCCCAGGGACTCCATCCTAACAGGGAGACCTTGAAGAGGATGTGGAAAAGTTACAGTCCAGCACATGGCACAGAGGAGAGGGAACCCTCATCTGGGTGGAGCTGAAATAGTTTTGGAGGATTCAAAGCCTTTTTGTACAACAAAGCCGTACGTCGAAACTCACAATATTTACACGCTTGGGGTGTAAAGGCTTTACAATGGATGCAGGTACTAACACTGTGTCCCTCATCCAGGCAAAGAAGACAGCAGGAGTGGACATCACTGCCAAAGAGCTTCGTTCCACAATCACTACATGTCTTAAAAGAGGAAGAATCAATTATTGGCAAAGCCATAGCCCAAAAACTGTCCAAGGTCAAAGCCAAATGAAGGATTTACCAAACCACAGAGATATGCAGAAGAAGCCACAGAGCGAAGAAAAGCCAATAAATGTGCCAAGTGAAAACACTAAGGCTGAGGAGAAAATACACTGGCAAGGTTCCTTGATGCTTCTTGTGCGGCAGACAAAAAAGAACTGAGGTGAATAAGAGAGAGCAGTGACAGTATAGCTGAGTGGACAGAACTACTGCCAAACATTTGCCTATTCTAGAAGATTCCAAATATGCTCTGCACAGGCACAGATACATGGTTGTGTGAATTACAGAGACCCTGAAGAAGACCTCTGTGAAACTTTAAAGGCTAACATGATGTATTTTCTGCTTCTCGTTGGTCGAATAAAGGTACTACTATAGGCTATAAATTTATTTATTTATTTTTTATGGACAAGACTGTTGCCCCTGCAAAACAATTCTTTACCTTTGGTTCAAAGAGAACCTTTCTCTTGCTAATAGATCCCTATTAAAGTTCCATATTTCTTTTCCATTAAAGGAAAAGCATAAGCTTAGCATGCCTGAATAAAAAATTAATGTCTGACACAAAAGAAAAATGAATTATCCTTTAAATTTCCTTAAGGCACTTCCACTGGCTCAAGCAGATAATGAATATTGTTATCCATATATCAGTGTTAAACATTACAATTCAGGAATACTTTCATGTATCAGTTATCTTTATTTCCCTTCAAAAATATCATGAAAACTGTGACTTCAATATGTATTTATATCCATTCACCATGAATATCATTGTTGGCTTGGTTCATCTTCAAACATCAGTACTGTAGAAGAGTCTCCCATGTAATCATGAATGTAAGAAATTTGTTCTTGATGTAAATACTAAACTCACTTAAAGACTATAGCATGTACATCAGGGGTTAGAACTGTAGCATCCTCCAAATGTGGAACTGCAACTCTCATCCACCTTACCCAACAGAGCCAATGGTGAGTAATGCTTAGCGTTGCAATCCAATAAAATATAGAGAGTTGACACTCTTTATGTAAAGTTAATCATCAGTTTCTAATTCTTTGCTGTTTTAATGCAAATCCTTTAATGACCAACTTACATTACAAGCCGTGAATTGAATAATGAGCTTTCTTTTTAAAAATAGATGGGAAGTCAATTTCCAACATTCACCACACCAAAAGTATATCACAAGTCTGGATACCATATATCCATATTTAGAATAACGAAACACATAAAACACTTTAATACCAAAAAACAGAAAAAGTGAATTTTGTAAAGGAGATAGATATAATATATCACAAACAATATGTTTCAAACTAGTAATACAAATACTTGTAGTAAATTTACAGGATAATCAAGGAGAATTATCAAGGGACCCTTTCCAAAAGCTTTACTGAAATCAAGATATTCTACATCTACAGCACTTCCTGATATATCAAGGTTCTAACTCTATCAAGAGAGAGAGAGAAATTGGTTTGGCATGACTTGTTTTTGCGAAAGCCACGTGGGCACTTGATAGGCACAGCACCCCTTTCTAAGTGTGCATAGAAAGACTTTCAATTATCTGTTCTAGGACCTTTTTTAAGATGGCTGGTCAGTAATTGCTCAGGTCCTGTTTGTTTGTTTTTGTTTTTTGTTTGTTTTTTGCCCTTTCTAAAAATGAGGAAAACATTTGCACACCTCCAATTTGATGGACCTCTCCTCTCCTCCAAGAATTCTCAAAGATTTTTGACAGTGGCTCTGAAATTACATTTGCAACTTCCTCTAGTCCTCTTGCATGCAGGTGATCCAGCTCTATAGACATGAATTCACTGAATTCTTTCCTTATTCTAGGCCATAGTCTGCTTAGTGCATGATTTGTACTATTTTCACCAGTTAGAACACAGCTTTTCTTTTGGGAGAAGACTGAGGCAAAGAAGGTGTTTAGTAGCTCCCCTTTCTCTGTCACTGTTAACTTTCGCCATCTTCTCCACACAGTGACGCTAATGTTTCCTTGCTATTCCTATTTTTCCAAAGAAAACCAAAGCTGTTCATTACTTTTAACCTGGCTAGTAAGCCTAAGAACATTCTAAGCTTTAGCTTTTTTTTTCTCCTCACAACTACTGGCTATTGATTTGTATAGCTCTTTCATGATTTCCTTATTTTAAATTTCTTACAAGTTTTCCTTAAACTTCAGCACATCCAAAAATTCTTTGTACATCCACCCTGCCTTCTTTAGAAACTTTCTATTTGTCTTCCTCGCTAGAATTGTTTGCAACTGTGCCTTCAGTATTCCATTTTCAAAAAACTCTTGTGCATCATGAACACCTTTCCTTTTGAGCACTTCTGACCATGAGATCTTATTCAGAATTTCCCTAAGCTTATTAAAATAAGCTTTCTTGAAGTCCAGAGTGTGCATGTTACTATGTTTGACCTTCCCTTTCCTCTCTATAGGAAATTCCATTGACCAATTCATCTCTATTGGTTAAGATCAAATCTTCTACCTTTTGTAAAATAAGACTGTCTGAATGGCAAGTGATGAATTACATTCTCAGAAGAGTGTGACCTCTGTGATCTCCGCACAAATGTACACATTCACGACATATAATGCTGCTACTACTACTCCTTTCCTGTCTGGTCTACTTCTTTGGAATGGGTTATAACTTTCCATTACTATATCCTATTATGAGATTATCCCACCAGGTTTCAGTCAAAGATATAGCTGTGTTATTCTGTAGAATCAGTATGTAGAGAGATTTTGTAGCACCTTTAAGATTAACTGAAACAAAGAAGTTGGCAGCATGAGCTTTCATAGAATTTCCACCAGGTTTCAGTGAAGCTTCTTAAATCATATTGGCCTTGCTATGTGTGCTCTGTTCATCTTGTTTACTTTGTGTGCTCTGTGCAGTAGTGTAGAGATATCTAAAAGCAGGGGTCATTCTCTCCAGCAGGAACCTTGGTGGTTCCTTCTGTCAAATTGTGGGCTCTTGTACCATTGACCTAATTCTGCCTGTATCATTGACATTAGTGTCCCCAGTACCTGGTGTCCCCCTTCCCGCTGGACTACTATCTCCATCCTCAATGTAATTCAGTTTAAAGCACTCCTGATCAGATTTATGAGACTCCTAGCAGTACTACAGTAAGGTGGATGTGTAATTGATTGACAGACTGAACCCATAGTATGTTCACAAGTGGCTGCTCTTCATCCTGGAGAGGAATGCCTAATTGGGTGGCCTAGGATTCTCTCCTGGGCCCAGTATTGCTTAACATCTTTATAAGTAACTTTGATGATAGAAAATAAGACATGATTATCAAATGTGCACATGACACCAAATTATACACTTTCAAGAGTACATTTTTGCATGACAGCAGTCAGACTAGATAGCTCTTGTGGTCCTTTTCCAATAGGAATAGCAAGTACATTTCTATACCATTTATTAGTGCACTTAAGAACTCCCTAAGCAGTTTAGAATGTGTAAGCTAATCGTCCCCAACAAGCTGGGTACTCATTTTAGTGATGCCAGGCTGAGTCGACTTTGAGCCCCTGGTTGGTAATGAACTCACAACCTTGTGGTTTGTGAGTGAGTGGCTGCAGTACAGGCATTTAACCACTGTGCCACCAGGGCTCCTCATGCCACCAGGGCTCTTCCAACCCTAAGATTCTAAATGTAGGCATTGTGTTAATTCTCCACAATTCCTGGAGTTACAGAAATTCATACATCCAAAAGATGAAAGACATTTCAAACTGAAGCAACTTTGTAACTGTAATAGTTCCCATGTCATTTATGTGAATATTTGTACATGCAAATGTGTATATGTAAAAAAGGCATAGAGAACTGAAGATTTCAAAATACCATTGTAAAACTAGAAATGCAGTCATGGAAGCCCATTTGGTATGTCATGCCATTGATAAAATCATAAATGGAAGGATTCTTCTATCCTTGACATAGAACAACCTAAGATATATTGGTTTAATAAAGTAACTATAAAGTTCTATTACAGACAGGGTCATTAAGTTTCACTTTAAATCCATTAGCTCCAGCAAGACTGAAGGGTTTTTCAGTCATTTTCTAATATTGTGATACAGAAGACACTTTGGATCTGCAGGGGTTCTGTTCTAGGATCCTTCATGGAGAGAAAAAACATGGATGATTGTACCCCATATTATCAAATAGCAGCAACATGAACATAAATGCACTGAATCGCGTGTGTTCATGTCACCACCGTTTCATAATATGGGTCATAACTATCTGCAGTCACTCAGAATAGTGGATAAGGAGTCTTGCAGTTCTAGAGGGTCCACTTCGGGAGCTGTTCGGGATATTTATATTATAAATAGCATCTCCCTGCTCATGGCTTCCCTCTTCATGCATATCACGTCATTTGACGGTTGGGTTTCAGAGACATATTCTGTGGAACTAGTTATCATGTATTACTTTCCTTTGTTTTTCTAACTGATGCTTTTACATTGATTTCTTCATTATCCTTACTTTCCATTTTTGTGGGCAGCCTTCCTATATTTGTGTTGAACTGACTTGATTTTGATGACCCCATGTTAAGTTTCCCTTTCAGTGCTATCAAACTGTAACTACTCACCTTGGAATGTGTGTTTTATTGCCATAACTGATGTTTTGTAGGGTGTTTTCCACATCATGGAATGTAAGCTCATAGTATTTCCAATTTACTTCATGTATAAATCATGGTAATTTCTAAAGAAGACTATGGGGAGAAGCAGACGGCAGAAAAAGGTCCGCACCGGGACCACGCCACCACTGTCGTCCATCCCAGAACTGCAGCAGCTGCATGTGTCCGGCCCCAAAATGGGCCGCGAATGTCATGGTCCTGAACTGGGTGCTAAAAAGGACCAGAATTTTACCACTTCTTTTTGGACTGGTTCTTCCAGAATGAGGCACACCCAGGGCAGCTTCCAGCCACATTCAGGACATGCATCTCCTGGATGCCACACCCCCAACGCAGCCCGATGGTGGCCCTTTTGGGCCATCTGTTTGAGGCCTAGATGTTTGTCAAAATGGATGGTATCTGGAGCCCATACTTTGCACTGTATCTCTTCTACTAGTTTTATATATATTGTTTATAGCATATCGTATCTGTACCCCTTATGCAATACCTCTTATTTTGTTTGGTTTTGTGGGGGTCAATATGGTACTTTTGTGTGTTCAGTCATATTTTTCTAAAAACTTTTTCTGGCACCTTTATAATAAGGATTTCTATTATTAGAGAAGGGAACACTTTTCAATTTGTTCTCATTTGCCAAAAAGGTGGGACTTTGTTCAGAATCTTGTTGGGCCATAATGTTAGCATAAGTCTCTGTATAGCAGCTGTACTACCTCACAGGTCACATAAGTGTGGTCCCTAATGAAGCCTATCATTCTGCAAACATATTTTCAGCTTACTCATTCTCTCTTGATTTGGTAAGCAGGGAGACAAATTACTGTTGAAAAGTGAATGAATCCCAAGGGTGAGTAACTATCTGCAAAATCCTGGGATCCGGCATAAATAGACTGTCATGAATTTATACCACATGAAAACCAGAGGCTCTTGGCTTATGTGTTTCCTTTCATGTGCCTTCCATGTGCAATTAAGAATCAATGTGTAACCCTGATATATGAACATCATATTTAAAACAGAACAAATAAATATAACTTACGTACAAATAAATATAACTTACGTACCGAACATAATAATCATTTCTGATGAGTAGAAAATGTTGTAAAATTGATAGGAAGTAGTTTTCAGATGTTGTTTCTTTCAGCATGTTGTGTAACAGGTGGTAAACTTCATTTACATCAGTATAGGTATTGTCAAGGAAATTATAAAATAGTTCTACAGGAACATATAATTACAGTACCCAGGATTCAACCAGTCTTGAAATTTGTGCTACGTACTTCGGTCCTTCAGACTTAAATCACAGTTGATGCATAGAAGTCCACAGACATGTTTAATGCATCTTTTTTAGATATGAAGTTAACAATTCAAAAGAAAATACTTCAAAAACATTACTTTTACCATTCTACTACTCAAATACATCAAGAGTGGGTTTCTGAAATTCAGTACAGAAGAACAGCAAGGCTATTATTGTTAGTCTTATTATTACTGTCTTATTTAGTCCTGACTAAAGTAAATCCACTGGATTTATCTATGTGTTAACAATTCCTCAATTGATTGAATAGGTCTGCTCTAACTAGACAAACTAAAATTAGGAATGTCTCTGGCTTGAAAACTTCAATAGGCAACCAAAAACTCCTTTCAGATGATAGTCTGATGACTGTTCTTTCAAAGCCCATCCGCATTATCAGAATAGAATCAGATATTTTACTAGATTCCCCAGGAGCCAATATTTTGGTGTATGCCTGTTACATTTTAGATTAAAAATACAGTGTTAATGCAAAAACAAGCCATATGGGAAACCTAAAGTGGCCAAGGTTTATATCTATGGACAATAATTACTTTAACTGATGGATTATGAAAATATTCATTATTTCTTCATGTACAATACTGAGATGAATTAAAAGGTAATTTAAACAAAACCATTTCAAAATGAGTTACAGAATAAAACACACACAAGGACAGGTTGCTTACCTGTAACAGTATTTCTTCGAGTGGTCATCTGCAAATTCACACAAATGGGTTATTCTGCGCCTACGCAGCAAACTTCGGAACCTTCTTAGAGCTTTTAGAAGCGTTTTGGCGGTAGCCCCGCCCACTCTCCAACTGCCTTATTGGCCGGTTTCCCGCCTAAACCCTCAGTTCCATGGACGCCAAAGCAGCAGCCCAGTTCTGAAGAAGAGGCAGGGTACCACTTGAGGGGAGGATGGGCGGGATTTGTGTGAATTCGCAGATGACCACCCAAAGAAATACTGTTACAGGTAAGCAACCTGTCCTTCTTCTTTGTGGTCTCTGCGAATCACACAAATGGGTTAATCAGACTAGCAAGCTAAAGTCAATGGAGGAGGGAGTGCCATGCCACATAAAACGGCACATTGTTTCAAAACAAAATCACTATTTGTGAATCTGAGCCCTAGGCATGTAAATATAGGGACGAACAGTCCCACTAAAATCATGACCTTGTGAGACAAGTTGAAATTGCAATAATGAGACATAATGGAAGCAGCCACCAATGCAGGTAAGACATGCCCAGTGGCAGGGAAATTAGGCTTGCCAGCTAACCCATACATTGCACAGTCTGCTGATAGACCTAGATGGTCTGTAATAACAAGGCAGATGTATGGCTAAGGTCAAGGGAGAATCTCTGACCTAAACAGCACAGATTTGCTAACAATGGAAATAATGGCAAAGCTATCCAGTAGGTAGTGAAAGTAGTTCACTACTACAAGTGGACAAGTGCAACAAGAAGGAAGGTATACAGACTCTGTCTGATATAGGAGATGAATGGAAACCAATGCGAAGGCAAGAGACTTGCAACAATGCGAGGCTGCCCAGGACATGACATTGGTAAACAGGAAAAAGAGGATTTGGCAAACCCTCAAAATTAAAGATGTGTCAAAGAGAATCTTTCAAGATGAAAAAGGGCAGTGACCTGATAAGTCTCTAAGCTATCATTTGAAGATTATGGCATCGACAGATAACGCCTAGAACACTAAACAATCTAGGGCTAAACATTCACATAAATGTGAAATAGGCCATGTGTGCCCAGCAATGAGATGGTTGGGCAACACCAGCAAAAATGGCAGAAACAAGTGACTGCACTACAAAGTGGGCAGTAGGATATCTGGATATTGTCTTATACAGGGAAAGCCTGATAGTATTGAACTGGGCAAGCTTCAATAACAGCTTCTTGAATATTGGTGGACATCAAAGAGGAGGAATAGAACCTCATCTAGTCACAGCAAAGACACTAACAACATTGAGAGTGAAATACATGATATCCAATTGTTATGACCCACAAGACATGCTGTGTGTAAGTTAATGTTTCAGGCATGAAACATGTAGTTCTTGGTGAAAGTCCCAGAAAAAACAATAGTAGTTGGTGTAATGATTAGAAGATTAGTCATAGCATTATACATGTAAAGAGATTTTACACTGTACCTATAAAGAGATCCCTGTGGGAATGTTATTCCATCCAGTGGTGTCCTGGAGAAGTTGTACCAAGGATAACATGACTTGGCAGAAACGGTGAGAAGTGGTCAGCGACAATATATATAAGGATCAATATGGTGTTAACTTGTCATGAGTGGTTCATGAGAGAAGAATTTTAAGGCACCGGAGCTGGAATAGACGTTAAAGTCACAAGCCCAGCTCCTAGACATGTGTGAAACCCTTTATCGTATAGATCTGGGGTGCATGATGAAGCGTGAAGTGCACTGTGATAGAGCACTATAACAGGGGGAGCACAAGCTTCCCTGTAAAGAGAGAGAAGTCCCAGGACATCTGCAAAGTGCACAGTTAGCCTTGGCAGGATTGCAGATGGAGACCTGAATTATCACCACCTCACCAAAAGACGCCTTGAGACCAGAGGCTTGGAAGAACCAGACATTATGACATCAGTCAGCCTGGAGGGATAGGACAAGCATGCATGTCCTAAGATCATGAAGTGTCCACAGGGGTGGACAAATTTATGAAATGGAGGGTCGGAGTGCAGGGATGTCGCCAGAGGGCTTTCCTGGGAAAGAACTGACACAGTTTTTGACTGAAATGGGGCCCAAGGAGATTGTACTGTAATCGATGGTCAGTATAGGAGATGAGCTCATCCCAGCTAGAGACCCAACAGTAAATAGCCCGGCACATGTTTCATAGGTGTGACACCGATAAGAACCCCTTGGAAGGGGTGTGTGTATGGAGCGAAGGCTTGTAATGTTTGTCTTGTGTAGTGGCCTTTTGAAGAAGACACCAATTGCTTTCACTGACACTTGTACAAGGGAAGTGAAAATCCCCTTTTGAGACGGAGGGAACAAGTACATTCTGAAAGCCACCAATGGGGAGGAATGAAAGCATTAATTTCAGACTGGGAATAAAAGGGGATATGATCACCCCAGTATCATTTGTAGCCAGCCTGGAATGGTAATGGCCCTCAGGATGGAAGCGTAATCATGTCTTTGACTTGGTAGTCTAAAGGAAGCGATGGCATTGGTCCCAGTATGTGGAGACAAAGCACATCCCAGAATATATCTGTATCAGTGAGTGATACAAGAATATTGTTGGGTGTTAGAGGATGAGTGATGGTATCCAAGCCCCCCAAGGAGGGATACAAGACGATTCCAACCGTGGTGATAACAAGTGTATAATGGTAGTGTCCCTAGGTATAGAAAAGCAACCAATTGTTGAATCTGATCCTCCAGTCCTGTGGAGAGTGAAGGACCGTTGGTATCGAGGGTGCTCTGGTGAGCAGAGACAAAGCACATTATCACAAGAATGTAACATGGAAATGGTGGTGCCCACTTCAGTAAGGAGGGAGCACCACATTTTAGAAAACAGCTATATAAGATAGCCCTGATACCAGGTCTTGACATGGAAACAAAGTCGATTTTGAATATCCGGCTGACTCTGCCATCCCTCGGCATCGAGGGAACAACTCTAAACCTGGGTCGAATTCGAATGAAATGAGGCAGAGGCAGAATGAAGCAATTGTAGATTTCGGTACAGAGGCAGTAATCACAGCCTCGAAGCCCACCGAGTGCGTGCCAAGGTGACCAGAGCCCGAAGGCTGAATGAGTGATTAATAGCAGCCTCCTGAGGGATGAATTGTAGGAGCTGCAATGGGCCTTGTCAGAACGGCAATGGGCCTCCGAGGGAGGGACAAGCATGTCTCTGAATTGGACAGATTAGTGGTCCTTAGTACAGAGGGAAACGCTATGGTCCCAACTCAGGGGGAGCGCTAGCCAGTAGTGCACCTCCATACAGAAGGAACAATTATGGTCCCAACCGAAGGCTTGATGTAGCTGGCTTTCGTACGGAGAGGGCAACCACAGCCTTGAATCCAAACCAGATTGTGGCTACATCATGATGCCAACCTGGCCTTCACCCAATGGTAGGGGAAGACACCATGCAAACTGATTGTTGACCAGTCTGTTTGGTTTCAACTTTTGGTTTGATCTCAGAGAATCAGAGACCGATAAGGATTGCTGGAGGGCTGCGAGCCAATTGGTTTAATTCCACAGAGTCAGGGACCAATGCGCATCCATGTAGGGCTCAAATTGAATCGTTTGACTTCAGAGAGTCAGAGACCAATGACGATCGATGAAGGGACAAAAACCAATCGATCTGAACTCAGAGAATCAGGGACCGATAAGCACTGAAGTCGGGCTGCAAGGCAACCGGCCCGACCATGGAGTCAGGGACCGGCGAGGATGAAAGTCGGACTGGAAGCCAACCAGTTCAAGTCTGAAGAGTCAGGGACCGAGGAGCATCGAGGTCAGGCTGGAAGCTTATCGGATTGACCCTGGAGAGTCAGGGGCTGATGAAGACCGATGCAGGGGTGCAAGCCAATCGATTTGACCCCAGAGAGTCAGGGACCGAGGTGCATCAAAGTTGGGCTGCAAACCGACTGGTTTGACTCTGGAGAGTCAGGGACCAAGGAGTATCAAAGTCGGGCTGTAAGCCAATTGGTTCGACTCGGGAGAGTCAGGGACCGATGAGCATCGAAGTCATGGTGCAAGCCAACTGGTTTGACCCAGAAGAGTCAGGGACCGAGGAGCATCGAAGCCAGGCTGCAAGCCAACCGGTTTGACCCCGGAGAGTCAGGGACCAAGGAGCATCGAAATCGGGCTGCAAGCCAATTGGTTTAACCCGGAGAGTCAGGGACCAAAGAGCATCGAAGTCAAGCCGCAAGCCAACCAGTTTGACTCGAGAGAGTCAAGGACCAAGGAGTATCCAATTCGAGCTCCAAGCCGATCGGTTTGACCCTGGATAGTCAGGGACCGATGAGTATCCACGTCGGGCTAGAAGCCAATCGGTATAACCCCAGAGAGTCAGGGACCGAGGAGTATCCACGTTGAACTCCAAGCCAATCGATATGACCCCGGAGAGTCAGAAACCGAGGAGTATCCACGTCGGGCTCCAAGCCAATCGGTATGACCCCGGAGGATCAGGGACCAAGGAATATCAACGTCGGGCTCCAAGCCAATCGGTATGACCCCGGAGAGTCAGGGACCGAGGAGTATCCACGTCAGGCACCAAGCCAATCGGTGTGACCCCGGAAAGTCAGGGACCGAGGAGTATCCATGTAGGGCTGCAAGCCAATCAGTATGACCCTGGAGAGTCAGGGACCGAGGAGTATCCACATCGGGCTCCAAGCCAATCGGTATGACTCCGGAGAGTCAGGGACCGATGAGTAGCAGCATCGGGCTCCAAGCCAATCGGTATGACCCCAGAGAGTCAGGGACCAATGCGGGTCCACACAGGGCTCCAAGCTAGTCGGATTGACCCCCAGGGGTCTGGGGGACAGCGATCAGAGAAAAAACTCTCAGAAGTATGATGGACCTTATGGCGAGCAGCCATTTTAATAATTTTTTACCTCAGCAGTCGGTGAAAAAACTCTACCTCAGAAATTAAATTGGAATGTAAGACTGCAATTCTTACAGAAATTGCAGCGCTCCTCTTAAAATATGAAGGGAGGGATGGACCTTAGCCGAGCATGAATCAGGGCAAACGGCCAAAAAGATATATTCATATCTATCTATCTATATCTATCTATGTCTATCCATATTATATATATATATATATATATATATATATATATATATATCAGTAAAAATGGCCTTATAGTCTTTGTCAAACACGCCAAAGAGGCGGGTGATGTTAAAACGGCTTTCATCCAGGAGTATTTCCAAAAGAAATTTTATCTTCATTTTGGGAATAAATGAGGTTTGCCAACACACCAGAAGGGCGAGTGGCCATTTAGAAAAATTTTTACCTCAGAAATAGAATTAGAATAGGGGGGAAAAATTACCTCAGAAATAGAATTAGAATGTCAGACTGCGATTCTCACAGAAATTGCAGCTCTCATCTTAAAATATGAACGACAATGTTAAAACAAAAACACCACTAAAACGCAAAATGATCCTGTCAAGAGGCAATTTAAAGTGAGACAGGAAAAAAGAATCTCTGAAGAGTTTCTCTAGATGCTGCTGCTGTGGCGGATAAAAGGAACTGAGGGTTTAGGTGGGAAATTGGCCAATAAGGCAGTTGGAGAGTGGGCGGGGCTACCGCCAAAATGCTTCTAAAAGCTCTAAGAAGGTTCCAAAGTTTGCTGCGCAGGCACAAAATAACCCATTTGTGTGATTCGCAGACACCACGAAGAAGAAAAACCATTTTGCAAGTATTAACATCAGCAACCATAATAAAAACATGCATCCCAGAAAAACATTGACAATCTAAGTAACGAATATGCTTAAAACCATCAACAAAGCCAAACTTAACAAAAGTTACCAGGGGCAGGGACAGACAAATAATTTATCTTCTAAAAACATATACTGAAAGAACTTAACACACATTATTTCATGTACGAAACATGGAACCACTGCTGATAAGGACAGGTTGCACACCTGTAACAATATTTCTTCGAGTGGTCATCTGCGAATTCACACAAATGGGTTTTGTCTGCGCATGCGCAGCTAGCTCGGAGCCTTCTAGAATCACTAGGCAGAAGTTGGATTGCAACTTTCTGGTGGTAGCTCCGCCCACCTCTATATAGGCCCCGCGTTCCCACTCGCTCCTCAGTTCCAAGTACGCCGCTAATAAGCGACAGCAAGGTTATCAACTAGAGCAGGACACGACTGAGGGGACGTTGGGCGGGATTTGTGTGAATTCGCAGATGACCACTCGAAGAAATAGTGTTACAGGTGTGCAACCTGTCCTCCTTCTTCGTGGTCTCTGCGAATCACACAAATGGGTTATCCAGACTAGCAAGCTAATGGCCCTGGAGGAGGGAGTGTTCTGACACAATGTTTGAAGGTGCAAACAAGAAAGTTTATTGACATAGCATAGTCAAGGTAATAGGCACCTGAATCTTATAAGTATTGGATTGAAGTATGTCAGGAACTGATCATAACCCATCAATCAGTGGGTTGCAAGTGCAATAGAATAATAGTAAACAATTGCATAAACTTTAAGGTAAATTCAAGAAGAATCCGTATTGGTAATTCATGAACAACAACAAATTTGTAGTAGCATATCACAGTGTATACACCTGTAGAATAAGTTGCCGTATTTTTCGCCATATAAGACGCTCCGGCATATAAGACGCACCCAATTTTAAAGGAGGAAAATCTAGGAAAAAAAAGATTCTTAACCAAATACTGTAGTAAAATATTTTATATCAACTGTATAAAGTTAACAGCAGTTTAAGAACAATTTTAAGTTGTAAATGTAAGTTTAAGCCAGCAGCAGGGCCAGATATTGCACAAATTCCCTGCTCAACTTTCTTGCAAGTCTCCTGTCGCCTTATGGCGACTCCATTAATTTCTTAGGGCAGGGGTCGGCAACCTACGGCCTGCGGGCCGGATCCGGCCCAGGGAGGCCTTGTTACCGGCCCCGTTTTGGTCCTGCCGCCACAGCCGCCACCGCAGCGGCACTGCCGCCATGGCGGGTTTTTTTTGCCAGGCTTCTCCAGCCGCCCTTTTGTGTAGCAACACAAAATGGCTGCCGGGTTGCTCTCAACATGTTCCGCCCCCTGCCCCCTGTGCTGCGCGACCTCTTTTGGGGATGGGGAAAAACCGGCTTCAAACTGAAGCCAGGGCTCTCTCCTGGACTGCCCCATTGAAGTAGCAACCCAGAAGAGAGCTTTGACTTCGGTTTAAAGAGGATCAATCCTTGGCTTTCAATTCCCAAAGCAGAGGGTCCCTCCTTTGGGGATGGGAAAAACCGGGTTTAAACCGAAGCCAGGGCTTTTCCCCAGCCCCCCTTGCAGTGCGCGGGGCTGTTCTGGGCCTTCCTGAGGCCCCTTCACTGGGCTCTGCTCCAAGACATGGTGCCACCGCTGGCTCTGGGCACAGGTAAGCCTTAAAATTTAACGTGTTGTTGTTGTTGTTGTTGTTGTTGTATGCATCGACTTTCAGGCGAAGCTATCATGAGGTTTTCTTGGCAGATTTCTTCAGAGGAGGGGGTTTGCCATTTCCACCCTCTGAGGCTGAGAGAGTGTAACTTGGCCAGGGTAATCCAGTGCCTTGGAGTAATTTCTGGCTTAATTTGATCCTACCATGAGGGTTTTCTTGGCAGATTTCTTCAGAGGAGGGGGTTTGCCATTTCCACCCTCTGAGGCTGAGAGAGTGTAACTTGGCCAGGGTAATCCAGTGCCTTGGAGTAATTTCTGGCTCATTTTGACCCTACCATGAGGGTTTTCCTGGCAGATTTCTTCAGAGGAGGGGGTTTGCAATTTCCACCCTCTGAGGCTGAGAGAGTGTAACTTGGCCAGGGTAATCCAGTGCCTTGGAGTAATTTCTGGCTCATTTTGACCCTACCATGAGGGTTTTCTTGGCAGATTTCTTCAGAGGAGGGGGTCTGCCATTTCCATTCTCTGAGGCTGAGAGGTTCAACCACCCAGGACGGGGGTGGATGGGGGTGGAAAGAGGAAGAGCCCATTCAACTACCCAGGAAAAGGGGACTCTTTCCACCCCCGTCCTGGGTGCTTCAATGGGCTCTTCCTGGGATGGGAGGATGTCCTCTGACCCCAGGAAGAGTCCATTGAAGCACCCAGGATGGGGGTGGAAAGAGGAGGAGCCCATTCAACTACCCAGGAAAAGGGGACTCTTTCCACCCCTGTCCTGGGTACTCCAATGGGCTCTTCCTGGGATGGGAGGAGCCCATTGAAGCACCGAGGCTGAGGCTGAAATGAGGTCTACTTTTAGCTGTGGCCTCGGCAGTTACTTCTCTAGTTTGCCCTCAGCCTGTATATTCGCCTTATAATACGCACCAACTTCCCCAACCTCGTTTTGGGAAAGAAAAAATGAGTCTTATATGGCAAAAAATACAGTAGTATTGAATAGATACTCCATTAAATAAGAGCATAATGAAAGTAATGGAAACATGTACAAAGACATAATCTTGTTAATGATAACAACACTGCTTTCCCAAAAGCAGCCTCTTGCCTGGCCCGTGTGTCCAACCTATAGTGCTTAATAAAAGTCATTGGTTGGGACCAGACAGCTGCTTTGCACACATCCTCCAAAGGGATGCCAAACAGGAAGGCAGATGATGAAGCTACCGCCCTTGTGGAGTGTGCACACACCCAGCCCGGCGGGTTCTTGCCTGCTAGTTCGTAGCATAAATGGATAGTGAAAGTCACCCATTTGGACAGTCTTTGTGGAGTGACAGGGAGTCCTTTCTTGTGTTCAGAGTAGCACACAAAAAGTTTCTCCGAACGCCTCAAAACCGAGGTGCGGTCAAGGTAGAAACAAAGCCCTACGAACGTCTAGTGTATGTAGTCTTTGTTCAACCTCAGTGGTCGGGTTCAGGGCCAGGGTGGGTAGCACGATGTCCTGATTAACGTGGAAGGCAGACACCACTTTTGGTAGGAACGTGACGGAGGAGGAGGACCACCTTGTCTTTATGAAACCGAAGATATGGCTGGTCCATCCGCAGAGCGCATAGCTCACCAGCCTGACGAGCCGAAGTCAAGGCTACAAGGAATGCTGTTTTCCACGTTAAGAGCCTAATGTCAGTAGTAGCCATGGGCTCAAAGGGTTTCGTGGAGAGGTAAGACAGTAACACGTGCAGACTCCAAGCTGGCGTCGGTACCGAGGATGGTGGGTGTAGGTTGTTCAGTCCTTTAAGAAATCTCTTGACTAGGGGGTCAGAGAAAAAGGATGGCCTGCCCTCCAGCTGGTAGTGAGAGCAGATAGCAGAGAGGTAGCACTTAATCGAAGCAAGGCAAAGTCCCGACTCAGAGAGGGAGAGGAGAAACTACCGAGACACGGGATGGAGATAGCCCTTTGGATGAGAGGAAGTCTTTGAATTTGTTCCATTTGTAGGAATAGGACCTTCTGGTTGAAGGCTTTTGGGCTGCTTTAATCACCATCTGGAGACGAGGGGAGAGTGAGTCTACGGCCGGAGTCTCCATGCCACCAGCGGTAGAGTGTCCAAATCTAGATGGCGGACTCTTCCTCCGTACATCGTGAGGAGATCTGGACGGTAGTGTAGTCGGTGATAAGTGTGTCGGGACAGATGGAGAAGTGGAGCGAACCAAGGTTGTCTCGGCCACCACGGAGTGATCAAGATGGCATCTGACTTGTCGGTCCGCATCTTGGCGAGCACTCTGGTTATGAGTGGAAACGGAGGAAATGCATAGAATTTCCTTCCGTACCACATGAACTGGAAGGCGTCGCCTAGACAAGATCGGGTCATCGTCCTGGAGCAAAACTCTCTGCAGTGAGTGTTGTCCTCCATGGTGAACAAGTCGATGTCTCTGTTCCCCCAGAGAGAGAATAGATGAGAGACCGTCTCGGGGTGGAGACGCCACTCATGACACGGGTTGGATGATTGGCTGAGGCTGTCGGCAAGTTCGTTCTCCCATCCAGGGAGGTGAATGGACTGGAGGAGGATGTTGTGATCGATGCACCAGTCCCATATGCGAAGTGTGATGCTGAGCAAGGTCCTGGATTTGGTTCCACCTTGCTTGTTCAGGTAGTACATGACGGTGGTGTTGTCTGTCATGAGAATGACTTTGTTGGACAAGTGAAGTTGAAAAGCCTTGAGCGCCTTCTCCACAGCTAGCATCTCCAAGGCGTTGATGTGTAGATGTCATTCGAGAGTGGACCACAAGCCTTTTACTGTTAGTCCTCTGGAGTGTGCTCCCCAACCTTCCTCTGATGCGTCCGTGGTGAGGGTCACCTCTGACTGAGGCGGAAGGAACGGCATCCCGGAACAGACGTTGTCAGGATGGAGCCACCAGCGAAGAGATGTCAGCACTCGAGGTGGGATGATGAGCCACTCTGAGGGGGGGTCGGAGGTGGCATCGAACGAGGACAGGAACCAGGACTGAATGGGTCAAAGGCAAAGTCTTGCCCACGGCATCACAAAGGTCGTTGAATTTAAGTGGCCCATTAGCGTCTGGATAAGATGCGCTTGAACTCTGGTGAGGTTGAGGCAGGCTGTGATGGAGGCCATTAGGGCTGCGAACCTTCCTCTGGAAGGAAGTCCTTTTGTAGCTTCGAGTCCAGGATCGCTCCGATGAACCTCACCCTTTGTGTGGGGAGGAGAGAAGACTTCTCAAAATTGACGTTGAGTCCCAGCGAATCGAGTAGACCGAGGGTGAAGCGGATGTCGATGAGGAGCTTTTCTCGGGTCGGAGCTGTCAGGAGCCAGTTGTCGAGATAGGGGAAGACTGTTATCCCCTCGCAATGCAGGAAGGCGGTGACCAGGGCCATGCACTTGGTGAAGACTCTCGGCGCCGAAGACAGTCCGAACGGTAGGACCTTGTATTGATAGCAGTCGGTGCCTACTGTGAAGGCCAGGAATCTGCAATGTTCCTCTCGAATGCTTATGTGAAAATAAGCGTCCTTGAGATCGATGGTGGCGAACCAGTGGTCTTTGTGCAAGAGAGGCAAGATAGAAAAGAGTTGTCATGCGAAATCGTCTGTATTCAATGAACGCATTTAGTGCTTTCAAGTCTAGGATGGGCCTAAGGCCAGAGTCTTTCTTAGGCACGATAAAGTAATGGGAGAAGAAGCAGCGTCTAGCCCCAGAACTGGGGACGGGTTCGATCGGTCCCTTGTCCTTCAAGGCGCGCACTTCTTCGAGTAAGGTGTCAGAGGGGGGTGTGACAACAATAGCTCCAGTTGGAGGGAGCTCTTCGAATTCGAGGGCATAGCCCCTGCTGACGATGTCAAGCACCCACGAATCGGAAGTGATGGTGGCCCAGGTGTTAAGGAAGGGCCTCCATCTGTTGTCAGAGGTGTCGACGGAGTGCGCGGCAACACATCATAGCTTCTTTCTGGATTCGGAGGGCTTTCTCCGAAAGACCTGCCTGGGTGGTTGTTGGCGTCGGCCAGAAGAAGGAAGACGTGAAGTCTGCCTGCGTCATGACTGGTCTTGCCCCTGTGAAGCGTCTTATTGGAATTGGCATTGAGAGGCTGGGTAACACGGTCTTGGTTGGTAGTACCCAAACCTTTTGCGGAAGGGTTGTGATGGCTGGACAGCATGCTTGCATGCAGCAGTCTTCATTTTGTACTTTTTATTAAGTTTTTTGTCAGTGTCCTTGTGAAAGAGGCCGGATTGGTCAAATGGTAAATCTTCGATGGTGCATTTAGAATGTGTTGTTAGATCAGCTGTTCGCAACCATGCATGTCTGCGGAGTAAGATGGTGTTAAGGAGTGTTTTAGAGGAACACTCAGTGAGATTGTGGGCTGTAACAATTTGTTGGGTGCCCACTGCGTGTGTCTCCTGTTGTAGAGCCAGGGCGTAGGGCTTATGCTCATCGGGAAGGTACTCAAGGATTGGCGCGAGCTTCTCCATGAGGTGATGTGTATACGCGCCAAGACAGCCAACACAGTTTGCCACTTTGAGGGCCAGAACGGAGTGAGAGTAAGACTTTTTTGCTAAAAAGTCGATTTTCTTCCCCTCTTTATCGGCTGGAGAGGTGGATGACTTTGAGGTAGAGATATGTTGCGCTCCCTCAACTATATCAGAGTTCTGGGGAGGGTGATCTATCATCCAAGCCAGTTTTGGATCTGCAGTGCGATAGAAGTTGTCCATTCGCTTTGAGACATGGGAAGCAGAAGTTGGTAGTTCCCAAGACCTCTTGAGTATTTTGGCCAGGGAGGGCATGTTAAGGAATGGCTGGCCTCTCAATAAGTCTGCTCTGAGCTCTCTTTTCAAGCTGATCGGAGGGCTCATTGTCATCAGGTTGAGAAACTGGAAAATCAAAGGCACGGGCCATCTGGAGGATTTGGTCCGTGAAAGCTAGCACATCATCAGAGGGAGACAAAGATTGTATATTCAAAGGGGGCTTGGAGTGAGAAGAAGACCAGTCAAGGTCGCTGCCAGAATGAGAAGACGAACCCGGTGAGAGGGAACGGTATGACTGGGTGGAATCGGGAGATGAAGGGTGGCGTGGATTTTTAGGCTCACCACTTCGACGTTGGCTTCTAGCTGGACGTTGGCTTCTAGCTGGAGAAGAACTGGGCGAAGAAGAACGGCGTTTGGAGTAAGAAGGTGATGAGACGAGGACAGGCGACGGGAAACCAACGATCGGTGTCGAGGCAATGACTGATGATGGGAGTCACAGAAAAGATGGTGCCCGGATGGACCAGGAGAAGGAGACGGAGATGAACTATGCGGTGAAGAAGGAGGAAGCTGTTGCCCTGGTGGAAGGCGATGAGACGACGGTACTGGGGATGGAAGGGGCTGCTGTATAGCAGGACTGGAACAAGGTCTCTGGGACGGAATGGAGAGGGGCTGCTGAGTAGCAGGAAAGGGTTGAAACTGACGTCTCTGGTCTTCCAAGAGGAGCAACTGTTCAGGTTGAACCAGAAGCATATAACTGTTAGAGGCCCCGTTGTACACCAGTTGTGGGAATCTAGAGAGCCACGAATCCGAAGCCGAGTAGATGGGAGGTTGTTGTCGCATCTGGACCGGGGCCGGTAAAGATGCTGGGTCGGGTTCGAGCCTGATGCTGCGGGCCGAAGACGGAGAAACGGTAGGAACTACAGCTGCACGTGGAGTGGTAAATGGGGGCTGAGCTTCCGGCTCGGACTCGGTGTCGAGGCACACCATCGGAGAGGAGGGTTTCAAACCCGATGGGCCTGTCGGGGCCGGGACGGATAAGGCCAATGCCGGAGGCATAGAGCATGATAGCATCGGGGCCGTACGGGTTTCCCCGGACCGTGACTTGCTCCGAGAGGTCTCGCGTTGCTCCCCATCGGTAGAGTACCGGGGAGACAACGAACAGGCTTTCTTGGAGGACGAGGGGGCCTCAGCGATAGTCTCCAAGTGCTTGCGTTTGGAGGACCTTTTTCCACCCCTCTCCAAGCCCTTAGTACTCACGCTCTCCGAGGTTTTAGAGGACCTCTTAGATCTCTCCCTGGATCTGCCCCGCTGAGGGGGGTCCGAGGAAGGTTTCCTTATGGCCACAGAAGCCAAAGCAGAAGCTGGGGAGTCGGCTTGGAGGGCCTTTTCCCAGAGAGCCACCTTGAGTTTCACCATTCGGTTCTTCAAGGCTTGTGGCGTCATTTTCCTGCACATTTTGCAGGAGGTAGGATTACGGGATTCTCCCAGACAGAAAATGCACTCATCATGCTGGTTAGAAGTCGGCAACTTGGAGTTGCAAGACACACAATGCTTAAAGGAGGCCATGTCGTCGTAGTTTGGAGGATGAGGCAAACACGAGGTCTAGGAAGTCCGGTTCAGAAATTGGTCAAAGCGTCGAGTTTTCGTAGATAATCCAAAATCATAGTCGTTAAAACAGTCCAAGGTCAGAATTCAGTAGTCGCAATCCAGAAAATCGAGGAAATTTTTTGGTCAAAAGCCGTTAGCGAGTAACTGCACAAGTGACGAGGTTCCTTGCAAGCTGCAAAGGCGGCGGATGAAAGGAACTGAGGAGCGAGCGGGAATGCGGGGCCTATATAGAGGTGGGCAGAGCTACCGCCAAAAAGTTGCAATCCAACTTCTGCCTAGTGATTCCAGAAGGTTCCGAGCTAGCTGCGCATGCACAGACAAAACCCATTTGTGTGATTCGCAGAGACCACGAAGAAAGCCTTGTCCTTCATACCCACCAATGTACGTAACTGGCAGACACATGGGGAAGGCCTTAAATGATGATCTTACAGTGCAGTAAGGTTGGCACAATGAAGGTGGTCATTCAGATAACTTGGTATCCCCATAGCCCCTCACTAAAGAACATAAATCTATTTCAATAATCTATTCTTATTCAACATCGAAACCAAAAAATACTACAAAAACTGTTGTATGTATGAGTAGTCAATTTTAGAAATTGTCAACAAATGTTACTTGCTAATATTGATAACTTGATGTGTGACCCAATTTATGAGATTACAATGTTTAGCTTTTATGGCCAAAAGCTCATCTATTTTTCTTATCATTTACTAAAGCAAAACAGTGTCACCATTTAAAAGGATATTCCATTTCAACTTTGATGTCATTGAGGCGATGAGCCAATTCAATTAAATCTTCTTCTTTGTTTTCATCAAATACTTTCAGCTGAATATCAAGTTCTTCATTCTCCTTCTCTTTTAGATCCTAATATTTCATGAAATATATTGAACAGTTTATCTTAAAACCTGTCTTCAAATTATCTCTTCTATAGTTAAGAGTACAACTAATCATAAACAAACAACAGAAGATTGGATGTTGAATTTCAAACAGTAGATGTTGCAGACACCATATAGTCTTTCTATTCTCTGCATGCTTATGATAGGTAGAGCTTCATCAAGGATCTATTGCTATAAGAATTTATTGTATTTGTACAAGATAAGACAGAGAGTATGACAAAACTATCACATTATTCAACTCTTGTCCTATAGGTATATAAAACCAAAACTTTTCTAGACTTAATCTTTTAGGAGGCTGGATGGCCATCTGTCGGGGATGCTTTGATTGGGAGTTCCTGCATGGCAGGGGGGTTGGACTGGATGGCCCTTGTGATCTCTTCCAACCCTAGGATTCTAGGATTCTAGGATTTATATACAGTCAACTCTCCACATTCTCAGGGTTGAGATTTGCAGATTTGATTATTCGTGGGTTTGCATACCCCTTCTGAAACTTCTGCTCCCCCAAGCCCAAGACACGTGCATATTCAGGCAACAGCCTCAGGATTTGGGAAGGGGGAGCACTTTCACAAGGGCCCTGCACCCCTAACCACTACAAATGTGAAGAGCTGACTGTGGTTCTGACACAAACTCTTTGTAACATTGACTTAATAATTAATTGAATATATTCAAACACAACAGTCCAAGTATGGCGTATTGATAATTTTAACTGTTGCTACTTTGCTACCACAACTGGGATTACTCATACCAAGAAGTGTGCCCAATTAAGGTATTTGTTTTGTTTATGCATCTTGCAAGGAAAATGAAATCAAATACTATTAAAACTTATCTTTAATTATATAATTGTCACACATTCACCACATTCACCTCAACTTTAAATGTGAGCTCCTGCATGGTAGGGGGTTGGACCTTGTGGTCTATTCCAGTTGTATGATTCTATGATTAACCCTCCTTAACATTAAGCAATATTAGTGTGTTTCTGTCAAAAATACAGTGTTCTTTCCAGAAACTACTTATGCACTGGCAGAGCTTACACTGAATGATACTTAGAATGGTATTAAAAGAATTTAAAGAGAGACAGGTTAAATCAAATTCATTTCCAAATCTCTGCTGAAGGACAGCTAGACTCATGTGATACTCCTTGTAGGAAATGTCTTTCATCTACATTGATTGTCCTAAAATATTCTTTTATCTAACATATCCATGTAAAGGATTGTACCTTTTTGCATAAATTGAAAACCATACATTTGGCTTCACAGACACACTAATATAAATTAGACTCATAATCCTTGCATACTCGTAAGTCAACAAAATATATATGCCCTTCGATCATTCTTTAACACAACCGATAAATACAAAATCAGGCTCAAAAAGTATTTACAAAGATCAAAAAAAATTTATGCTATTTAACTGTACTCTTCCATAACATAAATAATTACTGGCTGGTCAAATTTCAAATTCCTTCAGTGGTTGATTTTAACCAGTTTTTTTTTTAACACTGGACAACACCTCCAATGTATGCATTATTAGATCATACACACTGGAGACTTCTAGATTTGAGTACTACATTTTTAAAAAAACATTTCCAACTCATGTTTTAATATTAAATGATATCTCTGCAAACATATTAAAAATCACATGCATCATTTTTTCTTTGTTTTTAAGAATAAATAAAAAACCAATTTTTTACAGCATGCCACACTAGAGATTGTTGGGATTAACATATCACCTTGATGTGTTCTTTTACTATGATCCCTTTTATCTCGTAGCTTATCAAAAGACATTTGATAATCACAAATGAGGACATTCAAAGATGAGAATAGAAGAAGTAGAGATGACCACGTGCCTACAACAAAAATGTCAGGAATGTGGAGCCCACAATTAGCCACATAGAACAGAAGCTGCTGTATTGAATCATGATTATCTGATTTGCATATCAAGAATTCAAACTTAATACTCATAAATTATTTAACCATGCAGGAATATAAAAAAAATCTTGTCTTCTTGACAAGTAATAATTGAAAAAAAGTTTAAGAATACTGACAACGACAATCTTTTTGCACACATTATGCAAAAACCACCAGACTTCTTACAGATAAAATGATTATCTTACAGATAAAAAAATTAAAATTTAATTTTTATATAAATAATAGCACAAATAAAAAAACAAGCATATAATGAGCATTTTGTAAGAGTACAGAGTTTGGATAGCAAAAAGAATTATCTCTCCATTCCAGTTTTTATGGATAATTACTTAGAGAAATATGCTATAATTCAAACCACCATTTTCAATTCAATTGTTTTATTGTGGTCGATGACAATATTAAATTACCATATTCCCAAAGCCACCATTTTCAGGGAAAGAGACACTACCTTGACAAATTCTACATTCTGAAATTACATTTAAAACATTAATGACTGGCTTATTTTTCAATGAAATTGTGTTGCTTTCACAAACAGCCAGTCATACTAATTTTCACCTCCAGTTGTGAAATGAAATATTTAACTATGGTTGAACATCTGTTATGATGATAGAAAGCTGTTCCCCAAAACAATTCTGTGATTCATCAGACTTATTCATCTCCTGTTTTATTAAATGATATTTATTAAAATGTGGATCCTTAAGTGAACATTCAAATTAAAATCTAAATTATGCCAAATGTCAAGAAAAAATCTAGACTATGATTTTGCTATGATGGAATTGATATAACCAAAGAATTTTTTATTACAAAAAACCTATTGGTTTTGGTTCTGTTTTTGTTTTTTTTAGTCTTATATCTACTATAAAATCCTTGAAAACAGAATTTTGATGTAGTCTAAAACATCTTCTCTTATGCTGTGAAAGACAACAGATGATTCCACCTTCATCTCACCTTACAACTTACAGTTACTTTATTGGCCATTTATTTATTACTATATACTCAACTGTAAGTTGATCTTGTGTATAAGTTGAGGGCAGGTTTTGGGGAAGAAATTATGGATTTTGATATGACCTGTAGATAAGTCAAGGGTAAAACTTAGGGGCATGTAACAAAGGATCTAAAGGATGAAGAAAAGGAAAACAATACCAAAGAAGTTATACAATTCCAGCAGGCATACTGTACATACAGTGGACCCTTTATATATGTGGGACCTCAAGTCCCATGTTTTTCTATGGGCGTGCTACCGCACCTGGTGCCACACACACACCTGCAGTGCACAAACCACTTTGGACCCCCAGGCTTGCCGTCCTTGTAAGCTCAAAGCCGTAGATGGCAAGCCCGTGTATGGTGGGGGCAAGCTGTACTCATGTATAAGTCTAGAAATTTAGGTTAAAAAATTAACCCAAAAACCCTGAGTCAACTTATTTACAGGTCAATGTAAGTACTGTAATTTTATATATATTCATTCATGGGTCAATGTAAGGACTGTGCATACACACTATCTCCTGGTGAAAGGCACCAACATTCTTTGGCAGAAAAGGCTAAAGACCTTGTAAAACTACAAATCTCAGGATTCCACAGGACAGAGCTACAGTACATAAAGTGGTGTCAAGCTGCATTATTTCCACAGTGTAGATGCACCCACAGATAAACCCTAAGATGTCAGAGAAAACCCATTAATATAACCATAATCCAAGTTATGCTCCAACCACAGAGGCAAAACGAGAAGAAATTGAGAGATCTTATGTGCGAGTCCAACAAGAAACTAATCACACACCAAAAAAGGACTTCTTCCTAATCATAGGCAACTGAAACATGAAAAGAGGAAATGGAACAAAATGAAAGATCATAGGAAAATTTGGTCAGGATAAAAGAAATGAAGGAGGAAACAGACTGACTGAATTCTGCAAGGCCAACGAACACCCTTTATTGCAAACACATTTTTCTAGCAACCCAAGAAGTAACTGTATCATCACTAGATGGCCTACATAAAAAAATCAAATTAAGACTATATAATTGGAAGCAGAAAATGAGGAAGCCCCATTCTCTCTACAAAAAAAAAAAAGCCAGGAGCAGATATGTGGCACAAACTATGAACTACTAATAGCAAAGTCAGAGTAAAGATAAAAAGAACACTAGCCCAAAATACAACCTGAACAATATCAATTAATAATTTAAAGACAAAGTGACAAACACATTCACACTATTAAGCCTCATTGACAAGGAGCCAGAAAACTTTGGACTGAAGCCAGGGATATTATCAGGGAGGAATGCAAAAAGACACTATTTGCATCCAATAAGAAAGATAAACCTCAATGGATGACAGATGAAACTCCACATGGAATCAAGGACAAAAAAGAAGCAAAAATGAAAAGTGAGAGAAATGGAACCAGAACCCTGAATACAAAGGTTTAATGACTTGAGCATAGAGATAAGGAGGACTTACCTGCAACTGTAGTTTTTCGTGTGGCCATTTATAAAATCACACAATTGGGTATTCTGTGCCTGCACAGTGCATCTTCAGAACCTTCTAGACTACTTATATAAACTTTTAGGCAGGAGCTCCACACAACCTCAACTCTATCCATTCCTGTCCCAGCTAAGTCACCTCAGCTCCCAAGGACACCACACAGCAGTATCCCAAGGACCAAAGATGCAGGATATGCAAAGAGAGAAAGATGCAAGAGTTTGTGTGATTTCACAGATGACCACTCAAAAAACTACAGTTACAGGTTTGCATCCTGTCCTTCTTCTTTGTGTTCTCTGTGAATCACACAATTGGTAGATTAGCAAGCTACTCACACAATGAGGCTGGAATGTCATGCCATAAACACAATATGGAACAATTCAACAACAAAAACTTTATTAATACAATGCAGTAAACTCTTACCAAAGAACATTAATAATTAGCTTCCTTTACTTCAAACTAGAAAATAATACTGCTCCCACAAAGACTACATCAGTCCTAGACTGAGCAACCAATCTGTAGTATGAAAGTAATGTTAAAGGATGAAATCACACAGCATGTCTAGACATGTCATGGAGTGGAATACTACTCAGGAAGGCAGAGGAAGCAGCTACTTCTCTGGTGGAATGAGTTCAATTGCATGTAGGTGTTTCTCTCTTACCCAATTCAAAGGTAAAATGGATCATTGATTTTGAAAAATGCTGCATCAATACCTGTTGGCCAAGAGACAGGTTCAATGGCCTGTCGCCACAGAAGGCAAGAGCTCAAAGTCAGAGGTAAAGTTTTGCATAAAAAATGGCAAAACAATGTCTTGGTCTAAGTTAAACACAAACACCAACTTTGCAAAAAAAAAAAAAAAAAAAAAAGGAGATGTCAGGCTGGAGGACAACCTTGCCTCGGTGAAAATGCAGGTAGGGTGGACCTATTTGTAATGCACATAGTTCACTAGCTCTCAGAGCAGATGTTATGGTAACTTCCAGGTGAGTAGTCTAGTATCGCACAATGCCATTGGCTCAAAGGACTTTCCAGAAAGCTGAACAACACCAATTGTTGGTGAGTCCTTGATATCCATTGGGGTTTAATTCCAGGACCCCCCTCGGATACCAAAATCCATGGATGCTCAAGTCCCACTATATATAGTGGGGCTAAAAACAGTCTCTAAGGGGTGGCGTCCTGCCATCCCTTTCATTCCGGGATTGGGGCCGCAGCAGCAACCGCACACCGCAGCCCTAATCCAGCACGTTGCCACTCAAAAATTGCTAGCAAATTATGCTCTTTTTTAGAGAGGCAAAAAGCTACCCTTGCTGCAGCAGTGGTAGATTTTCATCACTCCTTTGGTGCAGCGTGTATAAACGCTGCGCCAAGGAAGCACACTAACACCGCCCACCATCTGTTTGTGTGGGTGGCGTGAGGACAATGTGGGGGCAGAGTTGGGGCGGCCGGCATAAGGTTGCCACGCCCCCACTCCACTCCCAGGCCGGCCCTTGTGGCCAGTCTGTACAGGGCCAATGGCATAGTAAAATGATGTCCCTTATATTAAATGGCAAAATCAAGTTTGCTCTTTGAAATTTATATTATTTAAAAAATATTTTCAAGGCATGGATACTTGAATCTGTGGATAAAAAAAAAATCTGTGGATATGGAGGGTTGACTGTACTAGCAGAAAATATTAAAGATTTGGAAAAATTATTGAATGAAATCAAGGCAGAAAGTGAAAAGGCAGGCTTACAGCTGAACATTTAAAAAAAATAATGACCAAAGAAAATATACATCATTTTAAAGTACATGATGAAGACATTGAAATAATTCAAGATTCTCTATACTTGGGTTCAATCATCAATCAGAGTGGACTGCAATCAAGAAATCAAAAGAAGACTTGAACTTGGAAGAGCAGCTATGAAGGAACTAGGCAAGATCCAGAAGTATAAAAATAAATACGGTACTAAATTTAGAATGGCTCATATACCATAGTATTTCCTATCTCTATGTATGATTGTGAAAACCAGACAATGAAAAAAGCTGATAGGAAGAAAATCAACCCATTTGAGATATGGTGATGGAGAAGAATTCTGTAGATACTGTGGACTGATAAAAAAAAAAAAACCAAATGGATAGGTCCTCGAGCTAATGAAGCCTGAATTCTCCATAGAAGGAAAGATGACTAAACTGAGATGATAATGCTTGGTAAAGTGGAGGGCAACAGGAAAAGAGGAAGGCTGTATACCACATGGGTAAGATTCAATCAGGGAAGCCACAGCTGTGAGTCTGCAAGACCTCACCAAGGTGCTTGCGGATAGGGTAACTTGGAGGTCACTCATTCATAGGGTTGCCATAGGTCGATGTTGACTAGAAGGCAGTTAACAACAATAACAAAATATGAATCCTGTGAATATTTTACTAATAGATAAACCTAAAGCAGCAAGGTGGTCCCCATTTTACAGAAGAAAAAACATATTTCTCAGAGCTAAAAGAATTGGAGGGTTATCGTGTCATATGGCAGTATGATGCACTGTCAATTTCATCCACTTTCTTTATCTGAATAATTGGAACTAGAAGTGAACATGAAGACTTAACAAAATATATTAGTGCTCTCACTCGCTCTCTCACTCGCTCACTCTCTCTCTCTATATATATAGTCTTATTTGGAAAACAAGCAATGTTGAAAGAAGTTAATTTAAAGAAAGTAACTATACTCTCTTTACTGTCAGAGATAGTGTCAGTTCCTCACCAAACTACAAACTATATATATATAGAGAGAGAGAGACTCTATCTCTCATTCTCTCACGTGTGTGTGTGTGTGTTGTTGTGTGCCTTCATGTCATTTCTGAGCTATGGCAAATTGAACCTTAGTCTCCAGAGTCATATCCAACACTCAAACCTCTCTCTCATTCATATGTGTGCATGGATAATGCACTCCCCTCCACAGCAGGCTGTACCACTCCTCCAAAATCATTCACAAATTGTTTGAAAATGAAAATGAAATAACTTCAGCTTTCCATTTCTGTGTATTTCTGGATACATTTTTTTTGTTTGTTTGTTTTGGGGTAGGGGTGTATTTTACTTATCTGCACTTGCTAGAAGCGTAATTGACAACTTTGTACAATGTTTGTCTCCCAACATGTAGGGGTTTGAGGAGGGGTCTGGAGGGGGATTGGGGATAGCAGAGAACTGCCTAGGGGTACATGAAACCTACAGGTTTCAGATTCCCCACTCCTGACATATAATAGCATACAAAATACAAATACCAGTCATCATGTATCCAAAACAGAATCAATCATGCATGAGTGCGAGATACTAGTGGGCTTGCAGAAGAAGGACAAATAAATTTGATCAATGGGAGAGCAACCTTAAAGATGTCTTGACTGGCTGACTGGAGCACTAAATAAAAGTACTATACAATGTATTTTCTCCCAAGGCCGAAAGTTTAAAAGGCCTCAAAACCTGCTGTGAAACCTCTGCCTATGGAAACAATGGTCTAATCATCTCACAGAATCTCATTTGTTTATCTTGATCTGGTAGAAGTTCTTTATAAATAAGTTCCTATTGGAAATAATGAAATAAAGCACCCAGAGACTTGAGGTCATAATGATTTAGTAACCAAAGTTACTAAGAAAAATAGGTAATAAAGTTTCAGATCTCCCCACTGAATCATAGTACATTTACTGTGGGAGAATGTTGTGAAAAATTAGAGCTACAATTGAAAGGCAAAAAGCAAAAATCCTTTTATTGTCATAGCTTTTAAAAAAGGTAAAGGTGAAGGTTTTCCTTTTAGCAAGGTTATCAAGTCTTGTCTGTTACTAAGCTGAAGAGCCAGTGTTGTCCAAGCATCACTGCACAGAATGCTGTTACCTTCCCACTGAAGTGGTACCTATTTATCTACTTGCACTTTTACATGTGCTCGAACTACTAGGTTGGCAGAAGCTGGGACTAGTGACAGGAGCTCACTCTATCACACAGCACTTTGGCCTCGAACTGCTGATCTTGCAGTTGACAAGAGTCAGCATCTTAACCACTGAGCCACCACCACTATCTGAGAGAAAAACACAGATCCTTGGGATGAGAATATTTATTACAATTGTGTTATGCTCAGCCTGTCTGAGAACTCAGGAGAGGACTCTGATCCTGAGTTTGAGGCTGAGGCTGAGCCTGGCCCTACCTCTGCCCTGACAGCACCAGCAGTCTGCTGCCCCAGAAGATAACCAGGAGCCAAACCTCCTGGCAGCAAAGCCTTCTGGAACTGTGGACATTGAGGAGGAAGACAAGGAGACCAGCGTAGCTACCTACAGCCAGAGGAGATCTGAAAGGGCGTGCCTCTGGAGGTCTCAGATGCTTTGTATCAAACACCAGGCAATTAAGACACAGCTACACTCATGAGAGCTGATGATAAAAGCCTGAGAAGGATGCCAGAGCCTTTGTCAGAGGCTATCTGATTTCCTTGTTGCTCTGTTTGACTTCTCGGCTTGGACCTTTGAATTTTGGACTGACTATTCTGCTTTGCTGGAACCCTTGGCCTTCTTGGATTGCTCAACTACGCTCTTTGTTTGACCCATTGGCTTACACCTGGACTTACTAGGGACCTTGTTTTTGGACTCTGCCTTTTGCGTGTAAAGTCTGCCATTCAAGATTTGCCTTAACTCTACAAACTCTGTGTGGTGTTCTTTTGTTTATTTGGCAAATACTTTATTTGGATTTTGTTATGAGCTGCTGGTTCTTTTCCCAAACAAATTGCCTATGAAGTGTCTATAATGACTTTATTTAACAGTTAAGACCTTGCTTACATTCAAACAAAAGTTCTAACATGACTATCAAGACTGGAACATGAACAGCTGAACTTTGAACTGTGAAATTAACTAGCTATACTAAGAAATTGGCAACTTTATCAGAGCTTCTTTTGAACAGAGACTTGTAATCAAATGCAAGAGCAGCTACAATTTGCTCTTGGCAGCTATGATTACATGCTTCCAGCTTGTACAGTGTGTGTCAATTTTACAGTGTGTGCTTCACAGTGTGTGTCAGTGTGTGCTTTACAGTGTGTGTCAATTTTACAGTGTCTGCTCCCCAACATTGTAGGATGAATTAAAAATCATCCTACTAATTTTTTAAAGTTCCAATGATACACAACCTTCATTCCAAAAGCCACCTGCCACCCTAGATCCTTAATTCACCAGGCAGCACCACCTCTTGAAAGAATGTACAATTCAATGTGGAAATCACATTCATGTATATTCTTCTCATTCCTAGTAGATAATACCCACTTTATTTACCACATTCTTTTAGGTGACCCAATAGAAGTAGCTCTATTTTTTAAAAAAGGTAGGCACTCTGAATTAAACTTTGGTTTTAATATGTGTTTTAAGCTTTAAGAGCTCCAAATGACAAACTATGATATCACAATATATACATTAAGTGTGCAATATACCTTCTTTATCCACACTATTATTGCTTTATTTTCTGTTGTTTTTCCTTTAACCAGCAAAACAGAATACTCCACATCTAGCATAACTGAAACTTCCTGTAACAATCTTGTTTACCCTTTCTCGTAGGTTATTTTCAGATGAGAGTCAAACCTGAGAGATGGTCTCTCCATATAACCAAGACTGTGAAGAGGTTGGATTTATAACGTGAGTTCCTCATGTCACAAATTATTATTGTAATTTATCCAACATATATTAGAACCAGAGATGGGTTTAACTAACCATCAGTGAAGAAATAAACATTAATTTCTATTAGCAGATTTTTTAATGTTTTAGCATTTTGCCCCCATTTCAAAATGATTAAAGCCTATGTAAGATTTATAATAAGCCTCCCTCCATCCACCATCATCTGGAGGGAGAGAAGGCAGAACGTGTGCTGTCTTGCTCTTACGATGTTTATTTCAATACTGTATTTGTCTTATATTTGTAAGCCGCCTTGACTGCTTAGGCAAAAGGCGGGATATAAGAAATAAATTATTATGACTATGATTATGATTATGATTATTATCATCATTATCATGAGGCAAGAAATTACAAGGTTCAGTGCATTAGTAGTTCTCCTGCAAATAACTTACTGGCAATATGTTCTTTAACCCACAGCGCAGAAATTCATTTCTCAAGTGTATCCTAAAATCAAGATCTTCAGGAGAAGTGACAAGGGCATTTATGAGCTGCATGCAGGCTGCCTGCAAGTAAAAATTAGGGTAAAAGTAACTTATTAGACTCAGCTTTCCGATAAACATGAGCAATAAACACTGGAAAAACCAGCTTCCTAAACATAGAAAAGTACTAAAACCCACTTTACAAAACTCAGTAGTATATAAAGTTATATTACCAATAATGGACCCAACTTAAGTCTGACCTCTGCAAAGCATGAATCAAATGCAATACAGCCAGCCCTTCATTCTGTTCTGGACCACCACCCACAGATACCAAAGTCTGAAGATGCTGAAGCCCACTTTCTCCCCAATGGCATCACATGCACATGGCCACACCACCATTAGGAACAGCCCCCGTTGTCCCATGGAGGCATGTGCACACAGCCACACAGCCATTGGGAACAACAGAACTTAATGGCAGCGTGACCACATGCCCACACTACCACAGGACAGTGGGGATTGTCCCAAATGGCGGCATAGCCAAATGCACACACCACCATTCAGGACAATGCGGACTTGCCATCCACAGATGCTTGAATTTGCGGATGGCAAGTCCACGGATACCAAGGGCTGACCATATAACAAATGTTGCTGCTGGAACAACCAATATCATACTGCTGATGCCCATTAAGAGTATTAAGAAAAATAAAAACAGTAGAAAGAAAAAGGTTTAAACAAGAAGCCTAGCAGCAAATAATATTTGAAATAATTGTTCATGATACAACAATGATAGTTATAATGATTTTATATTCACTTTTTTAAAGTACTGCAAGTTGTACATTTAAAGCAATGCATAGTCTACATAAAATTTATGTTTGTACATCTCTGAAGAAGATATAGTTTTTCAATAGGGAATGTTACAAGCTGGTAAGGCTTCCAACACCATACATGATTGTGGCATTGTCACTATCTTTCCTAAATTATCCTTGTTACATTACAGCTATGGAATGATTGAACAAGCCAGTCTATGTCCAGCCAGAAATAAATGGGGGGGGGGGGAGCCATCTGTTCTGATTGCTTTTGGCAGAAAAATTAAAAATAATAACCTTTATTATTCACACAAAAGGCAGCACACTTCAGTAATATATATCAGTAGGCAATTTGCACTTAGAACAAGAAGAGGCAATGGTTATAAAGGACATAATATAACTGCAGAACCTCAACACAGAAATTTTGTGTTCAAAAAACCCTCTGGTACAAGAGGGACCAGCAGCATATTTACTACATGAAGATATTCTTCACAGAAGAAAAGAGTTTCTCCCATGTTCCTTGTTTGTGAAGAAAGAACAGGTTGCTTACCTGTAGCTGTGGTTCTTCAAGTGGTCCTCTGTGTTCTCACACATGGGTTTTCACGCCTGCACAGAGAACACCTCCAGAACATTCTATAGTTGAGCAGCTTGACAGGGATTCCCCACCCCCACCAGCTACTGTGCATGCTCCAGCCCACCAAGCTACTGTCTCCTCAGTTTCAAAGTCCACCATCCAAGAGGGACCTGAAAGAGGGGAGGTAGGGTGGGTTGTGTGAGGATACAGAGGTTCTGAATATGCTCTGTGGAGGCACAGTAAAACTCCTATGCGTGAATTCACAGATGATCGCTTGAAGAACCAGTTACAGGTAAGCACCCTGTTCTTCCTCTTCATGGTCTCTGTGCCTCACACATGAATGACTGTAAAGCTTACCCAAGGTAGGAGGGCCATGTCAATGAAGGACAACAGAAAGGACAGCACAACCAAAGTTGACATTTGCACTAGACCTGCAAGCTAGACGATATGTTGGATAATGTTGAGGGCTATGACCAAGTAGCAGCCTTACCTAAGTCAGGTAGTGAAATCCCTTGTAGAAGAGCTGTGAAAGAAGTGATTGCCCTGGTAGAATGAGTCCATAGGTTAACAGGGATCTGGCATTTTGCCATTTCATAGACTAAGCTAGTAACTTGAATGATCCACTTGGAAAACCTTTGAGAGGAAACCCCAAGGCCTTTATAAGCACCTCCATGGCAGACAGTCTATTAGAAAGAAAGTAGGCAGCTGAATGTTGAACACAGAAGGCTCGACACACACTGCAAAGACCTCTCTCCAGCGGAGTTTGCGGTCAAGGGTAGAATGTAGGAAGCACTATAACATGGAAGTGAGAGACAACTTTAGGAAAAAGGGAGATGTCTGGCTGTAAAACAATTTTGTCTTGGTGGAACACAAGAAAAGGCTCATCATGACAGATTGCAGTAAGTTCAGATGCTCTTCTCGTCACGGTTACAGCCACCAAAAAGGTCATTTTCAACGTAAGTAGACACACATCCAAAGAAGCCATTGATTCAAAGGGACACCACATCAGCTGAGATAGAACCAAGGATAACAAGCAAGGTGATGAAAGAGGAGCCAATGGTGGATACAGATGGGCCAGATCCTTAAGAAACTTCTTAACATGTGGATCAGTGAAAAGTGTCAGAGTAGAATGTAACACTGGTTGGTAATCAACAATTGTTGACAGGTAAATCTTCAGAGAAGAAAAGGGAAGTCCTTCTTTCCTGAGATGCAGTAAGAATTGTAGGACAGTGGATACTTGAGCAGGTGAGCTGGCTTCCAACACTAAACTAGAGACAGAACAGAACCTCTGCCACTTGTAACCATACAAACATTTAGTAGAGTCGTTCTTAGCTACAGATAGAACATGAAGAATCTCTGGGGCCATCACCGGGTGATCCTCCACGCAGACAGGTGAAGCATTCTGAGGTCCAGGTGCAGGACTCAACCATTGGAGTGAGTGTGGAGGTCCAGTCATATTGCAAGAACCAGGTACCAAGCTCAGGAGAGACACAGAAATAGTGCAAACCAAGGCTGCCTCGGCTAGAAGGGTGCTATCAGTATGGCATCAGCCTTTTGTCTGTCAGTAAGAGAGCCAGAGGGAATGCATATACTAGTATGTGAAACCTCTTTAGCAGAAAGGCATTCCCTAGTGACCCATGACTCCTTCCCACCCTTGAGTAGAAAAAAGGATACTTTGTGTTGATCATTGTGGCAAAGAGGTCCACCAGAGAAAGGCCTCAATCTGATCAGGCAAAAGGCATTTTCTCAGAGAGTCCATTCGTGGGGAAGCACTGGAGTCCAGCTGAGGGAATCTACCAAGGAATTGTCCTTGCCTGCAAGATGGTCTGCTATAAGATATATACAACACTGTATGCACCAATGCCAAAAGTGCAGAGTCAGATGGAGCAACATAGCAGGGTGCATTCCTCCTTGTCTGTTGAGGTGACAGACCACAGTTGTGTTGTCTGTAGTGACTTGGACCATTTTGCCCTGGAGAAGTGTGTCAAATGTTTCAAATATCTTGAGCACAGCTACAAATGGTGTTTATATGCAGGGAGGACTCACTCAGAGACCAACGACCCTGGACCAGTGGTCGACAACCCCTGGCCCACAGGCACCCTTTTGGAAGGCCTAATGGCGCCCCCCACGCGTGTGCATGTGCGCAACGCCATTTGGGAAGACCCAACAGCGCCTGCGCCGTGCGAATTCGCATGGCACAGGCACCGTTGGGTCTTCTAAAATGGCGCCCCGCATCGTGCGCACATGCGCATGCGTGGGGGTGCCATTTTGGAATGCCCAACAGTGCTGTGCGCATGCCCAGCCCCAGCGCCCCCCACGTGCGCACGCCCGGCCCCAGCACCATTCCCCCCCTCTATCGGCCCCTGGGGTAAAAAGGTTGCCGACCCCTGCCCTGGACCATCAGGTCATTGCAGTGGGCATCCCAACCTGTGGAAGATGCATCCGTGGTTACAATATACATTTGGTTTAGCATCTGGAGTGGCATGCCTGAAAGGAGACTGTTGGGACATCCACCACTGTAATGAGCGGAGGACATGGAGCAGGACAGTCAGGAATCTGGACTGGCTAGCGTAAAGGGGATTGAAATGTAGTAGGAACCATTGCTGGAGGATTCTGAAGTTCAGGTGGGCCAGACAGGTGACGGCGATAGTTGTGGCCATCAAGTCTAGTAGTTGCTGAATTGCACAGCTGGAGCATCAGGGCCAGTTTAGCATGGAGTGTATACGAGTCATCAGGGTGTCCATCTGGGTCTGTGGTAGGAAGGCCCGCCCCGTGTGGGAATCCAGAATGGTTCCAATACAGTTTATCATCTTTATTGGTTGCAAAGCCAATTTTGACATGTTTATGTTCAGGCATAGATCAAGGAGACAAAGGATGTTGTAAATATCTTGGGAAGGAGAACCAGTAGCCAATCACTGAGGTAAGGAAAGATTTGGATCCTTTGGGTTCTCAGCTAAGAAACAACCACCGCCATACACTTGGTGAACACTCATAGGGCAGTTGACAGTCCAAAGAGGAGCACCTTGTACTGAAAGAGGTCCTCTATTACAAAGCAGAGAAACATGAGATGTTGAAATATGAATTGCTGATGTGAAAATAAGCATCCTTGAAGTCTATGGATGCAAACCAGTCATACCTGCGAAGGAAGGATAGGATGTGGCATAATGTGACCATTTTGAATTTCTTGGTCTGATGTAAGTATTGACTCCACTGAGATCTAGTATTGGACAGAGACCCCGTCTTTCTTCAGAACCATAAAATACTTAGAGAAAAACATTCTTGCAGTGGACTGGTAGTTGTTCCACAGCACCTTTCCGAAACAGTGTTTTGATCTCTTCCAAAACCGGAGGCAGAGGGTTAAGTACACCAATGGGCAGAATACTTGAGAATTCTATGGCGTAGCCCATATGATGGTAAAAACTCAAGAGTGATGTTCCGCCAAGTAGAATAATAATGTTACAAACTGGGGGCCCAAGGCAGTAGATGGCCAGGGATGGGAAAGGATGGGGGCAGCTGAACTGATGTCCTGTCCGTAGAGTCAAAAATCTGATTTAGAGACAGCTTAAGACTTCTTGGAAGCAGATAGCAGGTACTTAGAAGACTTGAAGGAGCATCATTGGAATATTGAAGCCTGAGACTGGGGACGAGATAATCTCAAACGAGAAAAAATGGAGATTGATGACTAGCAATGCCAGTAAGGTTTAAAGGAGCATTGATTTTTTTTGTGAGAGGCCACTCTTTTTAGCAGTGGCCCATGCTTTGGTCAAGGGATTACTCAGTCATTGAGTTAAAGAAACCATCACCTTCTAATGGGAGGTCCTTAACCCTCCATTGCCTCTCCTCTGGGAGGTCAGTAGAGCAAAGCCAAGCATAGTGTCTCAAGGCAATAGCACCACACATTTAGAAGCACAGTCCATGGTGCATCTGGCAGGGGCCTGAGCTTCTTGGTAGAAAGACATGACAGCACTGCATTGGTCTTCATGGAGATTAAGAACAAAGGCCACAATCTTGTCCCAAAGGAACTTCTGATAGGCAGACAGGCAAACCTGTATGTTACCTAACTTAACCATCAATGAAGCTGAACAGTAGAATCTTCTTCCACAGGCATCAAGAAGCCTGCTCTCTTTATCCATCGGTGTGGAATAGGTTTTGCCTGATGGCTTGTACTGTGATGTCTCCACCACATTGGAATTGGTGACTGAGTGGTTAAACAAACAAGATGCTCCTTTGGGTTGCATTCTATACAAATTCTCCAGTCTCTAGGAGCAGGGAAGAAGGCTCCTGCCAGCAGTACTTCCTGCAAGGTTGGCAGTACGGGACTCAGAGCTGGGGTCACAGTGTAAGGGTTCACCATCTGAAACACTGGATCATTGACAGGAGGAGGTGATGCCTTAACATCAATACAACATCCAAGAAGAGCTTCCTAACTTCAGAGAGTGGCAATGGTCCCGAGTCCTCACCAGTGCCTGATGTGTCAGTGAAAATTGCCTCAGACTGTAAAATGTCTGAGATTCATGCAATGGGTTGAAGAGGAAATGCTAACTCAGATGAAGCTGATGCAACTTGAGCATGGAGATGAGTCACAGCAGGCCCAAACTGCACTGCCACTGTGGACACATGACAGGAAGCTGATGAAACACTAGCAGGGGGTTGGATCAGAAACCTAGCTGTGTTTGTGTATATAAGGATGAATGCTCCAGTACACAGTTGTGGTGGTGTGGATTCTGGTTGATGGCGGAGCATTATGCTGGTTTGTGTAAATATTGCTGTATCGTAATTGTAAATATTTGCTGCAACTAAGATTAAAAGCCTCTTCGGAAGAACCTCAGCAGTTGTGAACTACTTCCAGACTCAGCAGTGATGTTTGTCTTCCTGCCTGGCAGTCTTGCATGTGGACACAGTTGTACCCCAGTGCTACCATGATGGAGAAGAATGCAGTGAAGAGGGGGACTCGGGGGAAGAGGTCTCAGTGTCTTAGTTGTCAGAATCACATCTAGTCGCCTGGGCAATGCACACAGCAGATCAGGAAGAGGCTGTAGATATTGCTGGAGCTGTTGATACTGGAGGAGCTGCTGAGACTTGCAAGACCAACGGAATAGGTAAGATACTCAGTATCGGTGTTGACACAGCAAGTGTGACAACAGTAGGTACTGATGGAACTGATACCAGCATTGGTACCAAATCCAACGGTGCAGTCAGAACACAGTTCACTGGCACAGAAAGTGAAGGGTGAGACAATGTGGCAGTGGTACGAGGAGGTGGTGATGAAGGGAATCAGGAAGGTAGGGACTATCTTAGAAAGGGTAAGGATGGAGAATGTCCTTGATAGCAAGAAGATGTTGAAGAACAGTGTTGAGGGGAATTTCTTCTACTCTTGTCAGTTGGAGAACAGGATCAACTTCTATACTGCCGTGGAGGCAAGTGATCTCCCCTACAGATGGAGCAATGCACGACAATATGCCCTTCTCCCAAACAAAATAGACACTCAGAATGCGCGTCAGAAAGAGAAACTTTCTGAGTGCAAGAAGAAGTGTTTAAAAAGCAGAGACCATAAAAAGTAAGTTAGACCACAAACATGCTGGTGGGGGGGGGGGTGGAGATGACAACCAGAGAAAACTTTCTTAAAAGCTATTTTAGATGGTGGGTAGAAAGACAGAAGAAGCAGAAAGTCAAGAAAAGAAATGGAGCAAATGACGGAAAATTACTCAGCACCAGAACGCACAAAGGAGTCTAGCTCTATCAGAGGATAGAAAGAAACTGAGGAGAGGGCAGCTTGGTGTGCTTGAGCATGCACAGTAGCTGGTGGGGGCAGGGTATTCCCACCAAGCTACTCAGCTCCAGAATGTTCTGGAGGTGTTCTCTGTGCAGGTGAGAAAACTCTATGTGTGAGGCATAGAGACCAACAACAAAGAAAGACAAAATATGTCCTCATATGTATGAGTGTTACTTCAAAAGTACCTACACTAGACCAAAAAGGAGATATCAAACTCTATTAAACTGGGATCAATTGTTTATCTGGGAATCTAGCTTTCCAAGCCCTGATCATATTTAATCATATTTTTGGAGCCATCTGCTACACAGTGTTTTATTATTATTATTATTTTATTCAGTTATATCCCACCTTTCTCCCACTAAAGGGACACATTTAATGAAGTACACAACTGTTTATAATCTTACCTAATTAATGAAGTTATAAACTGAAGATTCCTACCTGTAATTGCAAAGCATCATGATTCTCAAGCCCCTCCACAATATTAGAGAACCGCTCTCCATTATTTCTCTCAGCTGCAATTGTTATGGCTGCTAAAATTTTGTCCAAGCTGCAACAGAAGTTGTTGTTGTTATTATTATTATTATTATTATTATTATTAAGTATTTATACCCCACTCTCCAGCCAAAAGGCTATCAGAGCGGCTTATAAATGGTTAATTAGACATTTCCCTGCCCTCAGGCTTACAATCTAAATTTAATTTTCTTCCTTATAATATACATGTATGCATCTCCTCTTTTAGAATTTAAGAGATTACTCAAAAATACTTGCCTTCTTCTTAATATAATTTTTATCTTTTTCATTGGACCTTTATTTTTAAAAATGCCCACAAAAAGCAGTTATCTGCTATCAAACAGAATTTAAAAGAACAGGGAATAAATCCTTGATTCTATTTCCTGAAGGGAACCCTGACTCATTGTCTATGAGCATCCTCCTCATGTATGCTGCCCAATTATTCCCACTGCTGTTCAGGACAGCTGAACAAACAGAACTTCCATATATGTCAGTACCAATCAGCTCTGTTCCAAAGATTCAGACAATAGTCTTGGTGAAAGAACAAAAGACTTTATTGCAGAAAGGAATAGTCACCAAGGAAAATAGTGATCAGACAGCATTTAGGTTGATGCTGCCCTTCTCTACCTTATTGTCCCTATATATAGACTGGAGTTACCTAGCCCCGCCTGTCTGCAATGTAATAATTTGATTTCTGCCTGGTAACAATTTTAGAAGGTAAACCAGTGAGGTGCATCTTCCAAAAACTGGCACCAAGTTTTATTGTCCCTATATATAGACTGGAATTACCTAGCCCCGCCTGTCTGCAATATAACAATTTGATTTCTGCCCTCTTTACAGCAAAAGCCTCCTGTTCCCATGTAGGCCAGGCCAGTTCCGTTCCTTTAAACTTTTTAGACAGATAGGCACAGGGCCGAAAGTTTCCTTCTGTGACTTTCTGCAGTAACACAGCTCCAAAAGCAAAATCACTGGCATCAACTTGCACAATGAAGTGCTAATTTGGATCTGGGTGTTTCAAAATTCTTCAGTGCTGAACAGGTGTTTCAGGTTTAGGAATGCCTCCTGACATCCAGGAGTCCATCGTATTTTAGCAGAGGGTTTGGGCTTGAAACCCTGCTCATGAGGTTTCTGTCTGGTGGCTTTTTGTTTTCAACAAGTCTGTTATGGGAAGGGTTATATTGGCGAAATCAGGGATGAATTGCCGGTAAAAATTTGCAAACCCTAAAAACCTTTGTACCTGTTTGCGAGTCTTAGGTGGGGCACGGTCTAACATTGTTTGGACTTTGGCAGGGCCCATTTCTATTCCCTTTGTGGAATAGTTTGTCTGCATTTAGACAATTTGACATATAACTGATTGTCCAGAAGAAGTTTCAACGCTTCCCATACCAACTGAACATGTGAATCTAGGTCTTGGGAGTGAATTAACATGTCATCTAAATATACCAACACCCCATCAAACAACAAATTGTGCATTATTTCGTTGACCAGTCTCATGAACACCCCTGGCAATCCAGCTAGTCCAAAAGGCATCACCAAATATTCAAATTCCCTAGGGGGCAGTTGAAAGCAGTCTTGTATTCGTCCCCCTCCTTAATTCTTGCCCAGAAGTAAGTGTCTCTCAAGTCCAGTTTGGTGAACACTTTCCCAGTACCTAAACACATCCTTCATAAGTGGAAGGGGGTATTTGTTTGTACTACAGAGTCCATTAAGAATACGATAATCCATGACTAGTCTCAATGAGCTGTCTTTCTTCTCCCTGAAGAACACTGGGGCCACAAACATGGTTGACGGGCAAATGGAACCCCAGCCAATTTTTTCTTTATAAATTCCTTAAGAGTCCTTAGCTCCAGCGGGATCATCAAATATTTGAAGGGATGTCATACTGAGGAGGGAACAAGCTTGTTTTCTGCTGCTCCAGAGACTAGGACCCGGAACAGTGGGTGCAAGCTCCAGGAAAAGAGATTCCACCTTAACATTAGGAAGAACTTCCTGACAGTAAGGGCTGTTCGACAGTGGAATACACTCCCTCAGAGGGTAGTGGAATCTCCTTCCTTGGAGGTCTTTAAGCAAAGGCTGGATGGCCATCTGTCGGGGATGCTTTGATTGGGAGTTCCTGCATGGCAGGGGGTTGGACTGGATGGCCCTTCCAACTCTATGATTCTATGATTTGGCACAGTCAGTCTCTCGGGGTATGGAGGGGGGGAAGCTGGTCGCTCTCCTTCTCAGCAAACACTTCAGCCAAGTCTCTATAAACAGAGGGGTAGCCCAAGTGATCCTCCTGAACAGTTTTCCCCACTCACTAATGCAAAAGAATTGACAAGATGGCAACTGCCACTACCTTGTCCCTAGGTGCAATCCAGGAGCTCTGATGTGTTCGCTACATCGCGGGTCATCAAAGATCAATTCTCCAGGCCTCCACCTGATTCTGGGTTGTGAAACTGCAGTCTATGCCCAGGGATCAGCTGTAAATTTTAAATGGGGCCCAGCACTAACTTGATTTTTTTCCCCAGTGGTCTGCCATCCCGTCTTTGTTTGCTCTGTAGTAGCAGCCCCTCCCATGGGTGAACCATCCATTTGATGGAAGGTAATGGGGGAGTCAAGTTTTCTAACCCCTAAATTAAGCTCCTGGACTATAGTTGGGTTTATAAAATACTGGGTACAGCCACAATCTATTGCTGCCACCAAGTCCACAATTCTTCCCCCTTTGGGTTTACTAGTTTGACTTGCAAGATGTATAGAGGAACTCCTCACTCACCATGTGATTGTTTAGCATGATATAGAAACCAGGTTTCTCACCTGAGAAGCCAGTCTTTAGGAATGAATTAACATGGTTTATAGGTCTAGACCAGTGGTCCCCAACCTTTTTATTGCCGTGGACCGGTCAACATTTGATAATTTTTCCGCGGCCCACTAAAGCCGCGCACAGAAGCCCCGGCCCCACCCGCCGCCGCCGCTGCACAGAAGACGCAGCAGCAGGGTGGCCCGGTACCATTTGTTCTGCGGACCAGTACCCGGCCGCGGACCGGGGGTTGGGGACCACTGGTCTAGACTGTCAAAGAGAGAAATCAAAGTTATATCCTTGAAAAAAAAAAAGCTCTATGGACCAAAATGATGCTGTGGGACAGAAAAAAATGGTGTCCATTTTGTTGTTAATTGCCATCACGTCAGCCTAAATATATGGCAAATATATGAATGAAAGCCTCCAAAATAGCCTGCTAGTAAAAGCCTTGTTAGGGTCTTGCAAACCTGGGGTCATGGCTTCCTTGACTGTATCAAACCACTTGTGTTGTGGTCTTCCTTTTTCATTAGTGCCTCCAACTTCAACAAGCATTGCTGTTCTTTCCACTGAGTCATGTTGTCTCATGGTAAGTTCAAAACATTCCTCAACTGAATCATTTTGGCTTCTACTGAAAATCAAGAGTTTGATTTGTTCTCAGACTCAATTTACTTGTATTTTGGCAGTCCATGGAGATTCCATAGAATTCTCCTCCAGGATAACATTTCAAATGAGTTGATTCAATATTATGGATGATCCCAGCTTTCATATATAACAATATAAGTTTACACTTGAAGATCTTACGTAGTTCCATCTAAGTCTTTTTTGTCTTTTTTTATTACTGTCTCCAGTTTGATTGATGACTGAGCCAAAGTACAGAAAACCTTTAACTATTTCAATGATGTCACTATCTACTATAAAATTCTTTAAATCTATTTCATGAACTTTGTTTTCTAAATGTTTAAATGTAACACTGCTTTTGCACTTTCTTCCTGAACTTTCTAAAGTAGTCGTTCAAATTCTACTATTTTCTGCTGGTAATACAAGGTCATCTGCACAACTTAAATTGCTGATGTTCCCTTCTCCAGTTTTCAATCCTCCTTTCTTCAAGTCTAATCCTACTTTCTATATACGTTATATAAATAAATTAAAGAGATAGGGCAATAAAATGCAGCCTTGTGAGCTCCCCTTGCCAATTGGAAACTAATCCACTCGTATATTGTGTCCTGGCTGTGGCCTCCTGTCCAGAGTACAGGTTACACAACAGGATAATCAGATGTTTTGGCACACATTTATTTTTAAAGTGAACCATAACTTCTCACAATCTCCATGATCAAAGGCTTTGCTATACTCTATAAAGCAAAAGCTGGTTGTTATTTTTTTTTTCATGAAGTTCTTTGGTGCAATTCTATGATCCAACATGTTTGAAATATGATCAATGGTGCTGAACCCATTCATTCTGCATATCTTGTACATATATCATAAAAGTCTTTCTTGTAAAACCTTGAACAACACTTTACTTGCACAGGAGATTAATGCAGTAGTATAATTATTAATACAACCCTCGGTGTCCCCCTTCTTGATTACTGAAATGCATATTTAGTGTTTCTAGTCTGCGGGCCATTGCTTTGTTTTCCAAATTTGCTGGGAATTTTTTATTAGAACTTGCATGGATTCCGACTGTGCTGCCCAGATGGTGGGATTAGTCATTATAGAATATGAGGAGACAAAATGTGTATGTATGTTAGAAGCTGCCCTCTGAGCTCCAGGAAAGCAAATGTTGCCCCAGACCTCTATGCAAAAAAAAAAAAATAAAAAAAAAATTTAAAAAATTAAAAAAAAACAGCTGTAAGGGGGAGGGAATCAGTGAATCACAGAGTTGTAAGAGACACCAACAGCCATCAAATCCAACCTCCTGCCATGCAGGAATACACCATCAAACCATCCCCTAAGACAGTGTTTCTCCATTATTTTCTGTCACGCCCCCCCAGGAAAGAAGAAAACATTTCGCGCCCCCCGCGCGATCACATGGGCGGGTTTGGCCAATCAGGATAGAGCTACTGGGGCTGTGCTGGGACAATCTCCCTCTCTCCAGCCGTAACGGGCGCCCCCCCTGGGGGGCCCGCCCCACTATTTGAGAACCGCTGCCCTAAGAGATGGCCATCCAGAGAGAGACAGAAAGAGAGAATGAGATGAGATGAGATGAGATTAATCTGGCGTGACATGGTTCTCAGAAAACCATGTTGACTTTTTGTGATTATGGCACTCCTCTCTAAATGCTTGCAGACACTCTGTTTAATGAGCTGCTCTAGAATCTTTCCTGGTATTGATGTCAGGTAGTAACTGTTTGGCCCTCCCTTTTTCCTTTTTTGAAAATGGGGACAATATTTGCCCTCCTCCAATATGCTGAGACATCTCCTCTAGAAATTCTCAAAGATTATTGACAGTGCCTCTGAGATTACTTCTGTCATTTCTTTTAATACCTTTTGATATAGTTCATCTAGCCCTGGAGATATGAATTCATTTAGATTAAACAGGTATTCCAGAACTACCTCTTTACTTATTCTGTGCTGTATTTCCTCTACTTCATCATCTGCTCCATTTTCCTCAGGTAAAGCAACCTTTTCCTTTTATGAGAAGACTGAAGCAAAGTAAGTGTTGAGCAGTACTGCCTTTTCTCTGTCCCCTGTTAGTATTATGCCTTCTCCTCCAACAATGGCCCTACCATTTCCTTCTTCTTCCTTTTGCTACGGGCATAACCAAAAAAAGCCCTTTTTATTGTCCTTAACCTCTCTAGCAAGACTGAGCTGATTCTGGCCTTTAGCTTTTCTGAGCTTCCCCCTACACGTGCTTGCTATTTGTCTGAATTCCTTTTGGTGATTTCCCCCTTTCTCCATTTCTTCTACATGTCCCTTTTAAAAGTTAGCTCAGTCAAAAGTTGTTCAGTCATCCATCCTGTTTTATAGAGACACTTCCAAACAGTTCCTCCTCATTGTAACTGTTAAAAATTGTGCCTTCAATATCTCCCTTTTGAGAAACTTCCATCCATCCTGAACTCCCTTCTCTTTTACCACTATTTCTGATCACAACCACATTTTCCTAAGTTGACAGAAATCAGTTTTCCTAAGTCTAGAATGTGTGTCTGACTATGCTTGGCTTCCCTTTCCTCTGTATAACAAACTCCAGGAGAATGTGATCACTCCCACCTAAGGATCCTGCTACTTCTACCCCATTAACCAGGTCATCCTGCTGTTAAAATCATATGTAAAACAGTTGAAGGGAAAGTGTGCTCCTCAACACTGCTTTTCAGGCTACTAAGAGTGTATATTTCTTTCACAGAGGTTTTAAATACTAAAAAATGCCCTCACTTCATGAGGGCTTATGAACCTCCTTCCCCCCACCCCCACCCCCCATATGTGTTTGCCACTCCATTATGCTATGAACCAGGTAAGGCCTTAAGCAAGAAGTTTTATTTTACTTTCTGGTTAAATAAAGGTCTCTGAAAGGGCCAACACTTTCAGGGGGACCTGGAAAAAAAACTCCACACATTTTTAGTTTTAAAAAATGAAAAGTAAAATAAATAAATAAATCCTAGGAGCATGATAAAGGGGTTGAGTCATGACTAAAGGTTCTTTGACTCCTGAACTAAGGGTTCTCCTCCTTGAAGCAGGGCACAAGTGAGAAGAATTAAGCAGCTGCATCTGGATGGTTACTTAGTCACAATAAAACAAGATTATAAATAATTTAGGCTTACTATGGGCCTTTACAGACTGCCAGAAATAATGCAACTTGAGTCCACTTTAACTGCCCTGGCTCAGTGCTAGGGAATCATGGGAATTGAAGTTTTTTCAGAGACATTGAGCCTTCTCTGTCAGAGAGCTCTGATGCCACAATAAACTACAGTTCCCATGATTCCCTAGCACCGAGCCAGGGCATTTAAAGTGGACTCAAGTTGCATTATTTCTGGCAGTCTGTAAAGGCCCTATGATGTCTAAATGTACTCAATAGCAAAATTAGAAAAGCTGAAATAGATCACATCAAATTTCTCAGTGTGGTTAATCGAATACCTCTGGGATGTTCATAAGGAGGTCATGAGTACAATAAATAGCTTTATTGAAATGAAGCTACTTTAGGTTTAGCATACAGAGGATCTGTTTAGAATTTAGATACTACATTTAAAACTGAAGACAATAAGAGTAAAATGAGAATAGTTGAATACAAACTGGATGTACCTGGGAAGTCAACTGTATATAATGTGTGTGTATGTATGTATGTATATATATATATATATATATATATATATATATATATAATGATGAGAAAAAGTATTTTAGTGTAATAAGTACTTAATAAAAAAATAAAATTTAAAAAAAAAGAAAGAAATGAAGCTGCTTTACCAACTTTTTCCTTCCCAGCAACTGCTATCAACATGCATACTGCCTGATAACAAATGTAAAAAACACTAATACCTTCCAGGAAATGTAGACTCCTGTCCTTCCAAAAAGACATATTTGGCAATACAATGCCAAATGAAAAGATATGGAAGAGAACAGATTAGACCAAATTTAAGTTGATCACAACAGTGTTCAAATAAGCAAACATTATGTTATTACGTACATGTTTCGAGTCCCTGGCCTTTATGGAAAAACGTTGACCACGTTTCAGCACAAGAAAAGTTAAGACCCACCACGAGAACTTATTCTATGTAATATGGGCCCCATTTATTAATTACTCTGATTATAACAGTGTAATGATTATAATAATGTTTTATTATAATAGTATAATAGTAATTTATGGAAGGATCTACTTATCACTGAATACCATGACTGGTCTGGGTTAGTGATGAAGGAGTTTGTCCCTTGTGTGGTTGTTTTAGTATCAGTGTTATTTATTTTGAGGTATATTTGCACATTTTATTAATAAAATATTTTTTAAAACTTACATATTTTCTTCTCCAACAATACAAATGGCAGAAAGTATTTTTACTGTTTCTGTCATCATATTTGGTTGTTTTGGATCAACCGCTCTGGCAAGTAAAAAAAGGCTTCTTTCATCTCCTAGAATTCTTTGCAGTCCATACTAAAAATAAAAATAAAAGTATGTTTTACACACATACACACTTCTCTCAAATGAGAATATCCACAAGTTGAAAGAAATTCATTTCAACATGTCTACAGTTTTAAAACATTACAGTCCCATTATGAATTATAACATTTTCAAACAAAAATCCGCCAAACAGTGATACCTTTATTGGACAACCAAAATGCACAATATATTTGTTGCAAGCTTTCAGAGCTCCACTGACTCTTCATCAGGCAAAATGTTACAAACCAAACAAGAGAAAAAAAATTAGAGATGTTAGTCATATGCCTGCATTTTGTTGTTTCTGTCCTTAGTTAAGATGGTATGGGGAGGGTATCTTTTGCAGGCTGGCCCCTCCTTCTCCTGGCCATGTGGCAATTGGGAGATTTTCAAAGTCCGGGAAATTTAAAGTCCATTTGCATCTCAACAAGGACTCCTCTCCTGCAATCCAGTATGTTTCCATTCCTGTGAAACCACAGGTCTCTTTGTAGACAGAGGCAATGGATTTCTCAAGAAGTAATGTTTTTGCACTGGACTTTGAAAATCTCCCAACTGCCACACGGCCCGGAGGAAGAGGGGCCTCAATCACCATGTGACAACATGCTAAAATACAAAACACAACTAAAAAAGAAAAAGAAAGAAAATACATAAAGCCAACAGTTAAAATACAATACTATAAAACCATTAAAATACATTCATATTGAGAGGGGATAAAATGGAGTAACCATTGCTTTCTGCTTTTGTATTCCTGCTTGCTCAGTTCAATTTGTCTAGACAAAGGGAGTTGGAACTGCTTTGAAAAGAGTCCTTTACCTTTCACCTACTTTTGTTTCTCAGTTAGGAAGCAACACTATATAAGGAGTTAGGAAGTTGGTGCATGATCTGTAGTATACGGCCAATCAGGGGTTACAGGAGTTTCATGATCACCTCGTGGACAGTGCATGCTACCAATTAGATGCTGACACAGTAGATGCTTGTAACCAATCAGTTTGAACCTGCGATAAGTAATTGTATAAAGGTTTTGGGGAACAATAGGTGGAGGCGGTGGCTCTTGGAGTGCTATTTGGCATGCTGCCGCCCTGGCCAGAAAATAAATAAATAAAAAGGTTTCTTGCTTTGGATCGATTTGGTCTCTCTTTGTCTTTGATCTGGGGATAAATTCCGCTACATATTTCTGGGGGCTCATCCGGGATCCCCATAATCGAAGACCAGAGAGATACCCCTGCGGGTATCGCAGAGCCAGAGACTCCTTCGGGTCAGGACGGATGGCGGTGCGCTGAGAGGGGCCCCAACTAAACAACCAGTGGCCGGCCTGCGCCCTGACTATGGAGGACTCAGATGGTCTGCGCTGAAGTTCATGGTCCTGAAAGCAACCACTTGAGGGGAGGAAATCCAGCACTGGATCAATTGAAATTTTAAAAAGGCAAGTGTTCTAGAACCAATAGGTATATTAGTAGCTACTGAATACGAAGCGTGAGGGTGCCCCAAGAATGCTATCAGCAATGGGAGGTTAAGTCTGGTGTATGAGGGGGGGTGTAAAAGGGTATCCCTCCAAGACTACATGAGCAATGGGAGAAACTGGAAGTTGGGGGTCTCTGTGTGACAGCCAAAGACCCAATTATAAGAGTGTTTGTGTAGCGGACAACACACTCAGATTAGGGTCACTGGGTGAGAGCCAGGACACTCAGTTAAGTGCTTCTGTGTGGCAGACAGAGCACTCTGGATTTCTTGCCCACCTTTGATATAAGTCCTAGGTGGCCACCTGAGAGGTCTTGTAATAAAAATGCTATCAGGCAAATTGTAAATTATACGGGAGAACATCACCCGGATCAATGGAAATATGCTAGAAGTGTTAGAAAAGAATCCACCCTAGCTAAGATTGTTGTTCAAAAAACCATGGTTGTAGCCACAGATGAAACAAAGAAGGATGGTGGGGTAAAACCAATTGTGCCACATCCAATTTACCCACTACACAGAGAATTTGTGTGTTTTTGATGCTATAAGACAGATTGTATTTAATATTTAAACTGTAAGACAGCTTGTAGCAAACTGAGCGTACAAGCCTGTTTTCAAATGTTAGAAACACAGAAGTGTGAAAGAGTAAAGCCTTTGTTTATTATTTTTTGTATAAAAATAGATGGTAGGACTTTTGTTCATATGGATCCTTGTGATAATGTATGGTTTGGCTTTTATTCCCTTTTTGTTTGATCCCTTGAGAGGAATTAATTTTACTATTGTCAATACCTTCATGCACCAGCACATTAGAAGGCTGTTTGAGTTATACATTCTGAAATATGTCCCTGTTGCCAGTTAAGAAAATTTGGTTAGATTATGATAAAACATGAGGTGCACCCCCAATGTACAGAAGACCTATATTTTATTGTTATTTGTGGATTTTAGAACAAAGGGAAAAGATAACCCTAAAAAAAAAAGGACAGCTCAAGGGTTATTTAGGAAATGAGATTGTCTATATATCAGCTTATAATGTTATTGTTGTTTCAGTGTCATTTTTGTGTTAAGACCTGTTAGATGCAAAGAGACCAAACGTTTGTGTCAATTTAAAACATTATTTGTAATTTCTGCCTTGAAGTGAGATCCTGTACTTTGGAACTAGAATGTACAATGTGCAAACATAGGTGGCAGGGAGTATATGCTTTTGGAGGATGGAATTAGGAATTGATGTCCCTGTTCAGTTTGCTTAAATGCACTAATGAAGGGTGGAGAAGGCCCCCATGGAAGAGTTGTTATTTCTGAAACTTGTTCAGTTCATGGAAAAAGGAGCACGTTGTTCCACAGGCCTGTTGTTCTGAGTTGGAGGGTATTGGAAAAACAAAGATTAAAAAAAAATAGAGGTATATGTTAGAAGAAATGTGGAGGAAGTGAAAAAGGGAGGATCAGGCAGCTGTGTTTCAAGAGGCAGAGGAAGAGGATTGAACAGTAATGTGCAAGGTGCCTTGACAATGGACATTGAAAAGAGTGAATATAGCAAATGTAAAATTCAGAAAGAAATAGAGAATGTGGTTAGGTTGGTCAGAGGAGGACAAAAAGAGAGGGGAGGGTTGGTGAATTCAGGGAGAAAAGATATAAAAGACGTAGCTGGATGCCTACAGCCTACAGCAGAGGTATTGAGAAAAGATGGAAAAGAAAAAGGCTGCACTTACCAAAATTTCACTATATTCCAGAAGAGTTTAACAAGTGCTGCAGTGTGTAAAAGAAAAATATATATATATTTCACTACCTCTGATAGAAATAGCCCTCCCTCATGAGGGGGAGATGAAGCAAGAAAAAATGGTGTGTTAAACAGAAAGGCAATTCGCTGTATGTTGCAATTGCTTATCTGACTGCATTCCCAGCTTCACAGAACCTCATTGTTTTAGAGAGTAACATAGAAACAAAGGAATATGGAGTCCAAGAGTTGGAGGAGAGCCCAGAACATCCAGTCTGACCCCCCCCCTTGTGCCATGCAGGAACTCTAAATCAATCCCTCAACTGCAGACCTATATTTTTATTGATCAAAACACTGTTTGTATCCATATACATTGTCAATCAGCTTAGTTTTGCTCATGCATGGCTGATTCCTATGAGTTCAAGACTGATCTGAAGTTATAAAACTTTTGTTGTGACCAATAAAGTTCAAGAGGTAGAAGGGAGACAGATTAACCATATATTAGCAAACCTTTTTGTAAGCAGTAAGAAAAAGGAGGCTTCACTGAAATGAGCATGATAGCAGAGAAAGCTTATGTATGTAAAGAGTGAAAAAAAATGAAATAAATAAAGCAGAGCTGGCTGCAACTGTTGTATCAGAAAAAAAAAGAATTTGCAAGCCAGGAGAAGGGGGGCAACAGTGCCCAGAGAAAAAGAAAAGGAAAAGAGACTGTATGTTCTATTCTCACACCAAATAATAAAAACCAAGTCAGAGAATTTTTAGGCACGGCTGGATTTGTCATATTTGGATTCCTAATTTTTTCATAATGGCCAAACCTCTACATGAGGCCACAAGGAGAGGGCCAAAAGATGCTTTTGTATGGGACCCTGCACAAGAAGAAGGCCTTGATTAGTAGTCCAGCATTGGGACTTCCAGATTTCACCCTCTATGTTAGTAAAAAGAATGGAACAGCAGTGGGGGTGCTCACGCAGCTAGTAGGCAGGTGGCCTCGACCTGTGGCCTACCTTTCCAAACAAAGGAATAGTGTAGTCAGGGGCTGGCTCCTGCCTGCGGGTGGTTGCGGCTGCAGCACTCCTAGTGGAAGAAGCTTCAAAGCTCACCCTAGGACAAGAGATTCTACTAAAATGCCCACATGCTGTAGTAACTTTGTTGGAACACAGAGGACACAGATGGATGTCAAATGAAAAGTTACTCAAGTATGAAAGCATGCTGATTGATAACCCTTTGATTAAATTGTCAATATGTACTACTCTGAACCCTGCTACGCTCTTACCAACTCCAGAGGGAACCTTGATGCAATATGACTGTCTACAAGTAATGGATGAAGTTTATTCCAACAGACCTGACTTAAAGGATGTGTCTTTGGAGAAGCCAGATGATGTTCTTTTCACTGATGGAAGCAGTTTTATTGAAGATGGCCAGAAGATAGCAGGATATGCCATTGTGGGTGGAAATAGAGAGGTCAAAGAAGCTTCAGCTATCCCTACTGAAACATCAGCACAAAAGGCAGATGATGCAGCCAAACAAGCTGCTCGGTCTTTTGTAATATATATATATATATATATATATATATATATATATATATATAAAAGAAGAACAGATACAACATTTGAGAATAACTACGCCAGTCAAACCAAACTATTCAAAGGAAGAAGAGAAATGGGCATGAAAACAAAATACCAGTCAGAAACAAGGCTTCTATGTACTCAAGAACAATAAGAACCTCATGAACATGCCTGGGACCTGATTCAACATATACATTCACAAACACATATGGGACAAACTTCACTAGCGGAGTTATTAAATAGACAGTGTTACATTCAGGGATTACATGGGTTAGTTTACAAGGTAGTATAGAGATGTGAGATATGTGCACGCACTAACCCCAGGACAGGCATCCTTCAAACCCCAGGTGTACAATATATAGGAAACACTTCATTTGAAGTTGTGCAAACTGCCTAGATTGGTTCGCCATAGGGCGGTATAAAAATAAAAATTATTATTATTATTATTATTATTATTATTATTATTATTATTTTACTGAAATGCTGAGGGTAAAAAAATGAAATATCTGTTGGTGGTGAGAGATACTTATACAGGGTGGCCTGAGGCTTGGCCCACCCCAAATGAAAAGGGACAATAACAAAAATGTGTTTAGAAACTGGATTAAACTGGGTACAGCTGTTGCTCTTGGCCTTGTTGAAGGTAAGGTGCACACCTACAAAATTGTTGGGTTTATCACCATATGAACTGTTGTTTGGAAGGCCCCCTTTGCCATATATTCAGGTGATCTTGCACCACTGGGAAAACCTGAATTGATAAAGACTGTTCAACAATTGGGAACTGTATAAATATATAGGAATATATAGAACCCCTACCCTTGTTACTGCTGTACATGATTTCTCCCCAGGTGATGCTGTGCGGCTGAAAGACTGGAGCCCTTATGAGATCTTGTTGACCAATCCGTCAAATTAACAGAAGTAAAACCTTGAATCCACTACACCAGAGTCAAGAGAGACTATACCAAGGAGAAACCTGAGTGGAAGGTAACCCATGATGACTCTGATCCTCTAAAGGTAAAGATTTCCAAGAAGCAAGCAGCAAGAGGAGGGGAGGTCAGCATCACAACGTGCGCCACCTCTCTGGGGTCAGGTGACCAAGCACCGCCCTGAAGAAATAGAGAGGAGTGGGGTCAGGTGACTGAGCACCGCCCTGAAGAGGATTTCAATAAAAATGGAGGAACAGTTAAAATCAAAACACAAAAGCACACAAGCTGAACTATTGAGAGAAATAGATTGTTATAGATATGAGATAGAGACTAGAACTTTTGCACCTCCTGTGCCTATTTACCCCCCCCCCCCCACAGACACTAATGCTTTTATTATATGGTTAATTAGTATCATTATTATGCTGATTTTGTTCCCTGTTAGGTATGGTGGTGGTTGGGAACATAACCAGTTTCACCAGTTAATAGAAAATTACAAGTACCATAAATGCCTTAAGGTAGCTTACTCGACGGATCTCGTTAGCAACAAGAAAAAGGGAGGAATGAGAGTGGATAAAATGGAGTAACCATTGCTTTCTGCTTTTGTATTCCTGCTTCCTCAGTTCAATTTGTCTAGACAAAGGGAGTTGGAACTGCTTTGAAAAGAGTCCCTACTTTTGTTTCTCAGTTAGGAAGCAACACCATATAAGGAGTTAGGAAGTTGGTGCATGATCTGTAGTATATGGCCAATCAGGGGTTACAGGAGTTTCATGATCACCTCGTGGACAAGTGCATGCTACCAATTAGATGCTGACACAGTAGATGCTTGTAACCAATCAGTTTGAACCTGCGATAAGTAATTGTATAAAGGTTTTGGGGAACAATAGGTGGAGGCGGTGGCTCTTGGAGTGCTATTTGGCATGCTGCTGCCCTGGCCAGAAAAAAAATAAATAAAAAGGTGTCTTGCTTTGGATCGATTTGGTCTCTCTTTGTCTTTGATCTGGGGATAAATTCTGCTACAATATAAGTAAATTTTTATATAAATTAAAAATCATGATTTAAAATTGACTGGGTATGTCTGCTGGAAGAGATTATCTTTAATTTTGTTTTAAATGCTGTCAGCATTTTCAGCTGTTATATCTCTACTGGCAGGTCATTCCACAGTCTGAGGGGCAGTAGATGAAAAGGTCCTTTGGGAAATAGTTGCCTGTCTAGTCCCAGCCGCATAGAGCAAACATTTCCCACACCTGAGTGTACAGGGTGGATTGTATGAGAGAAGGCGATTCTAACAAGATAAATTCAAGGTACCCAACTGAAAGTAAAAGCAGAAGGAACTGAAATTCTTACCTTATTATTCATAAATGCTTTGAGGCACTGTATTAGTTTATGCTGATTCTTCTTGTCAATATTTTCTTGCCTTTAATAAAAAGATATTATTTACAAAAGACATCACAGTAAGTGTCTTTTTGCTCCCATTACATCTCTTCTGAATTCTTATACTTACTGTTTCTTGTCTAGCAGTTTTTCAAGAACATCCAAAAGAAGCCCAAGCCCTTCATGTCCAAAATTGTTAACCCAACTGTAGAAAAATAAAATATGAGTTCACAATTGTTATTTTGCATAATCACAAACTTAATAATCTCAGTTTAGTAACTGTTGCTGAAAGTGAAGCTCCAAGAGTTTATGCATATACTAAACCTCTACATCAGGTCTGGGTAGTAGTGGTGATTTTGGAGTTGCTCCTTGTCCTAAGATATTTTTTTCTTAATGTTACTTCTACTTCTACTCCTGTAAAAACCTCTCACTCCTTTACTCCTTACTCCTACTCCCCAGCCCTGCTCTACATACACAAATAGTAATTCACAGGGAGGCCAGAATAAAGATTTCAAAAAATGCTACAGCCCATACAAAGTATTCTGAGTTGGAAAATGTTAGTACAGGACTAAATCCAACAGGTAATCCCAACTAGAATAGATGAAGGGGCAGAACAGATGGTCAGGAAGGAGCAGCTAGAAGCCGCTTTGAGCTCAATCACCACAGGAAAACACACATCGCAGCCCCAAGGACACCTCCTGCTGTGGCCCCAATAGGAGTGGAAAGGACACACTCCTTTGGGGGTTGGATTTGGGCCGCCTTAGGCAGCCCCAGCGCAGCCCAGGGGCAGCTTCTGGGCACTCCAGTGGTGTGCATCGTGTAAAGAACACCCCCCCCCTGAAGCAGCCAGAAGCCGCCCCCATCTGTCTGTCTGCTTCGGGCCTATCTAAATCAACATCTGACTACATTTACAGACTACCAGAAATAATGCAGATTGAGGTCACTTTAACTGTCCTGGCTCAGTGCTAGGGAATCATGGGAACTATTTTTTTTTTCTGGGACATTGAGCCTTCTCTGTCAGAGAGCGCTGGTGCCATAATAAACTACAATTCTCATGATTCCTTAGCACTGAGCCAGTGGCCTCAATCTGCATTATTTCTGGCAGTCTGTAAAGACCCTAGGTCACATTTATTCAATGGGTCTACTCCAGTTAGGATGAGAAAATGGATTTGCACCACTATTCTCAAGAACCATAAGAAAGTGGAGATTGGTAGTGAAGATTCCTATTCCCAAAAATGAAATACTAAGATATCACAAGCCAAGATCTCTCCACACGTCTCACATTTCTGGCTAACTAGTAATGAGTTGATATCCCCTCAGAACTCAGTTTTATTTATGAGCATCCAGCTGCTGATCTATATAATCTAGGTTGTCCACTAGAAGTCCTTTGCCTTCTGCCATTAAAGAGTTGTTTTTCTTCCAGCTACAATCTTTAAATGAGTAGCTTTCAGTAAATATTCAGGTAAGCTTTCAGGCTTCCCTGTATGACACCTGAACTATACTAGATATACCTAGGACCTATACCAATCCAATATTTAAGTCTTAGATCATCTTCTGGCACAACAATTTTATTTATGTTTCCACAATCTGCCAGCTTCTTTGGTGTTTTCAGACCATTCCTCAAACTTTATTGATAATACTACACAAATGGTACCTAGGAAATTACAACATTTATAAACCAACATTCAAAATGTTTTCAGATCTGCTGGTATAGCACAGTACAATACAAGTAGAAAAGATAAAGGACACAGGAAGTTACAAATTTCATCAGTTACTAATGTCATCAGCACAAATGTCTACTAGGGTTATGTTTTCTTTTTTTTAAACAAAAAATGACAAAGCTGTGCTTCCCACACAAATTGTGAGTTTCATGAAAAAAGAAAAAGAATTCTGTGCAGATTCTAAGCATGCCTGAGCCCACTGGTCTCAAGTGAACAAGTCCAAATTCTATTGTCTTATTGTTTATGTAATACCAGAAGCTAGTATGTGTGGTATTTCTTTCCATATTTGTTTCATAGTGTTCCGTTCCCAAATCTAATCTTGTAGTACAATTCATATGACTGAAGAGAAACTATAAGGAGTGATAATTAAAAACTACATAGAGAAATTCCAGTCACCTTTATTATTTATAACAGTTCCTGAAATCGTAAACAATAAAATTAGAGAATGCAAAGAAATAAATGGTCCTAAAAGGACAAAAAATACAAATTAAAAGCTTTTGTAGACAATCATGTAATCTTTTTAGAAGATCCTCTCAATGATGTAGAAAAGTTATTAGAAATTTTAAAAGAATTTGGGAAGTTCAAAGGCTTGAAAAAAGTGAAACCAGAATTTGGAATTTAGAAAAAAAATAATTATGTCGGGATTTGGTTAACAAAGAGGAATATTGATGTATTTGATAATAATTGTTAAGAAACATGGAGAAAACTTTTTAAAGATAAAGAAGAATGGTCCAAGATGCAACTGTCACTCTGGGGAAGAATATCAATAATAAAGGTGAACATTTATCCGAAATGACAAGCCATTTAAACAGTGGGAAAAAGATCTGTCTAAATATGTGTGGCTGGAAGGGGGGGCCAAGAGTAAACTGGAAATCACTATTACAATCAAAAGAAAAAGGAGAATGTAGTCTTCCAGATCTAAAATTATATTATTACGAGGGGGTAATGTAAAGTAATAATTATCACATGGAAGTTATTAAGGTATATTGATGAAATTTTGTCAGTGTCATCATCACCAAGTGACTTTTTCTCGTCCCAAAAATGAAAATTCATTGTAGGCTCGCCAATCTGACAACACAGATGACAACATTCATGAAGTGGAAGAGTGATTTAGGGTGCAATCTACAGACTTCTACTATAATGGTATTTGAAGGGTCAAGAAACACTGGGGAAATGTGTAAATCTGGATGGTGACTACGTAGAGATAAGTTAATAACTACTAATTAAAACAAACTTTCTGTCAATTTTTTTAAAGATGATAATTAAAACTTTACAATACCCCCTCACATGTAAGTGGTTTAACATGGATTACAGATTGGCTAACATTAGAAATTGAAAGAACATTAAAACGTGAAGGTTTCAACTTAAGATGTGGTTGGCATGCACGCATGTGGTATGGAAAAGAACAAAGTAAAACAGAGAATTTGAGAACTTTATGAGGAAAGCATTATTAAGAATGTGGATAAAGCAGAAACAAAAAAAGTACAGAAAAATACCACTTTGGATATCACCCCAAGAAGCTTTTTTGGGGGGGGGGGATGGGAAGATACTGGGGGAATGGCTGAAATATAAAGATTTACTAAATGGGAATAATATTGAAATAAAACCAAGAGAAGAGCTAGAAGCAACAAGTATAATATATAACTGGTTCACTTATAAACAACTGAAAGAGAGAGATATAATAACCAAAAACTAGAAGGATTTGAAAAGAAGAAAAAGACACAGAGAAAATAATGGAAAAAAGATGCAAACACAAGAGCTAAATTTTACAAATTCTCACTATGACAAGAACTAGAAGAGGAAGCGATTACGGAAGTAATGTTAAGATGGGCATGTTAGAATTTGATGGGATATATAGTCAATGTTAAAATGTTGAAATGTAAAGATGTGTGTCTGTATTTTTCCTTGCTGAGAAAAGTTGTTTTCTAAGGCCAGATTCATAATTATCAGCCCAGGTGTGCTTTAGCCCAAACAAGCTACAGTTCTGTGAGAAAGTGGTTTGTTTACAATAAGAGGTTTCATAAACATGGGAATGTTATGGGAACTACAGTCACATGATTTAATATGGTAATTAAAGGTTGGGCTAACACACGTCATATAACTTCAACCAATCAGTCTGAAAGGGCTACACCCAAAGGGGTGGAGAATTGGGGGCTGAGAGTTGTGATCCAGAAAAGTCTCACACTTGTCTTTTAACTTTAAGCTGTAATGGACTAATTAAGACATATTTTTGCTGATGCTGAAGCTTAACTAACTTTAACCATGTAGCAGATAAGTTTTGTTCCTGTTTAGCCATTCTGGCTAAAGTGAAGATGCTATTATTATTATTTGGTTTTGCTCATGCTGATTTTTGCAATAAAAGAAAGCTTGCTTGAAGATCTGGATGTCTTGGTGACTTGACTTCATGGACTGTAAGCTGTATATTCATTCATCAACACATTTTATCAACAGGGCAAGGAATGTAGGACACTCAATTGAATTAGAAAGATGGGGAAAATCATGGGGAAAATAAATTTACATATTGTCAAGACTTAAAAGAAAACTACTTCAAAATGCTGCACAGATGGTATATGACAGCAGCGAAATTGGGCAAAATCTACAAAACAAGCAAAAATAAATGTTGGAAGTGTGCTGAGAATGTGGGAACCTTCTACCATATGTGGTGGACATGCCCAGTAGTGAAGAAATATTGGAAAGTTCATAATCAAATCATGAAGATAATTGACAAGGAATTAACTCTACAGCCCGAGTTATATCTCTTAAATATGTCAGACAAAATTGAAAAAAGTCAGAAAAAGGAACATGGAGAATAATACTATATGTGATCACAGCCGCTAGAATTATATATGCTCAAAAATGGAAGCTACAGGAACCACAATTGATAGAGAGTTTGATTAAGTTAGCAAAGCAAAGCAGCTTCATTTATATACCGCTTCATACCACGCTATGGAGTGTCTAAGTGGTTTACAATTGTAAGCTCATTACCCCCCAACAGCTGGGTACTCATTTTAGCGACCTCGGAAGGATGCAGGCCTGAGTCTAACCTGAGCCCTGGCTAATATTGAACTCGCAACCTTGTGGTCTATGAGTGGGTGGCTGCAGTACAGGCATTTAAACACTGCACCACCAGGGCTCCTGGTGAGCAGACACAATGGAAATGGACAGCCCCATGCACCAGCTTAAAGAGAAGTCCTCTGAAAAAAAAATGACAAAGAATAGAATCCTGTACTAAAACTATGGAGAGAGAAATAGGAAATTATCGCATTGTATTTAAAGCAACTTATCCCGACAGGATACAGTTGTCTTTAATTTAAAACCAGGTGTTAGTGCATGCAGCCCGGATCCCAGTCACACTTATCCAGAGGCTTTCCAAAAATGGCAAGGTCCCATTTTTGAAAAGCCACTAGATAAACATGGCTGGGACCTAGCACGCATGAACTCAGGCTTGCTAGAGAGATTAAGAACAATAAAAGGGGCTTTTTTGGGTATGTCAGCAGCAAAAGGAAAAAGAAGGAAATGGTAGGGCCACTGTGTGGAGAAGATGGCAAAAAGTTAACAGGGGACAGAGAAAAGGCAGAATTACTCAACACCTTCTTTGCTTCAGTCTTCTCAGAAAAGGCAAAGGGTGCTCAACTTGAGGATAATGGAGCAGAGGACAGAATAGGAGAATTTCAGCACAGAATAAGTAAAGAGATAGTACAGAAATATCTGGTTAATCTAAATGAATATAAATCTCCAGGACCAGACGAATTACATCCAAGGGTATTAAAAGAACTGGCAAACGTAATATCGGAACCATTGGCAATAATCTTTGAGAACTCCTGGAAAACAGGAGAAGTCCCAGCGGACTGGAGGAGGGCAAATGTTGTCCCCATCTTCAAAAAGGGGAAAAAAGAGGATCCCAACAATTATCATCCAGTTAGTCTGACATCAATACCCAGAAAGATTCTGGAGCAGATCATTAAACAGAGAGTCTGTGAACATCTGGAAGGTAATTTCATAATCACAAAAAGTCAACATGGGTTTCAGAGAAACAGGTCATGCCAGACAAATCTGATCTCTTTTTTTGATAAAATTACCAGCTTGTTAGATGAAGGGAATGCTGTGGATATAGTATATCTTGATTTCAGTAAGGCCTTCGACAAGGTTCCCCATGACATTCTTCCAAACAAGCTGGTAAAATGTGGGCTAGACATAATAACTGTTACATGGATTTGTAATTGGTTGATTGGCCGAACCCAAAGGGTGCTCAACAATGGCTCCTTTTCAACCTGGAAAGAAGTGACCAGTGGGGTGCCACAGGGCTCTGTCCTGGGCCCAGTGCTATTCAATATCTTTATTAATGACTTGGATGACGGTATTGGGGGCATAGATATCAAATTTGCAGACGACACCAAATTAGGAGGAGTAGCTAATACCCCAGAGGACAGGATCAAAATTCAAAACAACTTGAACAGACTAGAAAGCTGGGCCAAAGCTAACAAACTGAAATTCAACACGGAGAAATGTAAGGTACTGCACTTAGGGCGGAAAAACGAAAATTACAGATATACGATGGGGGACACCTGGCTGAATGAGACTACGTGTGAAAGGGATCTAGGAGTCCAGGTGGACCATAAGTGTCAACAGTGCGATGCAGCAGTTAAAAAGGCCAATGCAATTTTAGGCTGCATCAGTAGAAGTATAGTGTCTAGATCAAGAGAAGTAATAGTGCCACTCTATTCTGCTTTGGTCAGGCCTCACCTGGAATACTGTGTCCAGTTCTGGGCACCACAATTCAAAAAGGATGTGGAGAAACTGGAGCGTGTCCAAAGGAGGGCAACTAAAATGGTGAAGGGACTGGAAACTAAGCCCTATGAGGAACGAGTTAGGGAGCTGGGAATGTTTAGTCTGGAGAAGAGAAGGTTAAGAGGTGATATGATAGCCGTGTTTAAATATTTGAAGGGATGTCATATTGAGGAGGGAAGAAACTTGTTTTCTGCTGCTCCAAAGACTAGGACCCGAAACAATGGATGTAAGCTGCAAGAAAAGAGATTCCACCTCAACATTAGGGGGAACTTCCTGACAGTAAGGGCAGTTCGACAGTGGAACACACTCCCTCGGAGAGTAGTGGAGTCTCCTTCCTTGGAGGTCTTTAAGCAGAGGCTGGATGGCCATCTGTCGGGGATGCTTTGATTGGGAGTTCCTGCATGGCAGGGGGTTGGACTGGATGGCCCTTGTGGCCTCTTCCAACTCTATGATTCTATGATTCTATGATTCTATGCACTTGCTTGAGAAAAGACAGTGGGAAAGAGCAAAAAATGTTGAGATAATTCCCGCATAGAGCATTCATGCACACTTTATTATAGCAAGGTAACTATGACTGAGATGTATATGTTCCTTATTTTACAACCTGAAAGCCTCTCTGATGTCTGGAAAACTCCCTAAAAGATTTAATCTCATAATCTATTTAATTTCAGCGATAGGTAGGTGAGCACTGTAGGTAAGCACTGTAACCTTGCAATATTGCACTCTAAAAAATTCTCAGTAATGCTAAATAACCCTGCAGGGGGGAAAACTGCCTCTTTTAAGGGAGGTAAGCTTGCAAAAGGACAGGTGGGGATTTAGCATAGTGCTACTTACAACACTATACAGCTAAAGTGCTGTTGACAGTTTTAGAATCAGTCATTCTACATCTGAAAACTACGTTCCCAAGCAGAAGAAAAATGAGCAGAGCACCAAGCGGTCAATAATATTTCATCAATGTTTCTAACATGCACAAATCTCATTCATTCTACAAACTTGCCATTTTTATAGCTACTATTCTCCTGCTCTGGTAAAAAGCCAATTACTTTGGACATTCATACAAGAAAAAAAAAAAAGCCATTATGGAAGAGTAACCAACCCGTAAAGAGTTATCAACATGTGTCAGTATTTGACAGTCCAAACTTTGTTCTTTATTTTGCTTTGGATGATGTGCATGCAACCCTTAGCCACTAGATGGCTCTGCAGAGCCATCTACTTTTAAACCTCCCAATTAAGAATCACTGGAGAAGATGTATCCTGAAGAGACACAAAAACTCATCAGAAACAAGAGGACTATAGACTAAGGGCCTTTGCAGATTGCAAGAAGTAGTGCAAGAGTCTACTTTAAGGGTTAGGGTTAGGGAATCATGGGAACTGTATTTTATTGTGGCACCAGAGCTCTCTGACAGAGAAGGCTCAATGTCTCAGGGGGGAAAAACAATTCCCATGATTCCCTAGCACTAACCCTATCCCTTAAAGTGGACTCAATTTGCACTATTTCATGGGAATTGTATTTTTTTTCTGAGACATTGAGTCTTCTCTGTCAGAGAGCTCTGGTGCCACAATAAACTACAGTTCCCATGATTCCCTAGCACTGAGTCAGGGCAGTTAAAGTGGACTCAATTTGCACTATTTCTGGCAGTCTGCAAAGGCCCTAACACAGAGACAGGTATTTGGAAAGAAACTCAAGGGGCTTCATAGCAGTAGCAATGAAAACCTACAAGAGGACTACAGACTAACACAGAGACAGGTATTTGGAAAGAAACTCAAGGGGCTTCATAGCAGTAGCAATGAAAACCTACACACATCTCCTGCATGTTTCAGAATCTTGGCTGGCTTTTGTATCTGGAAAATGAAATCTACCTGCCAGAAACAACAGGGACTTCTCTGCAGTAGGGTCGCAACTGGAAAGAAAGCATCAGATAGCCTGAGAATAAAAACCAATGAAGCATACACATCCTCTATTCTACTTCATTCTCACAAGCCAACATAGGAACACTTAAATATTAAAAATATATTGTTGAAACTGGAGGAAGGGGGGAACCTTCACACTCCAACATAAAAGAGTTTAGAGAAGTAAGGGAGAGTTGAATTGTTAATTTCAATAAATCCTGTACTACTTATAAAGCACTTATAACAGCTCTCAAGACACAAAAACACAGAGAGGAATAAACACCAATACTAAAGATACAAACATCAAACTATGAACCTTCAAATAATGTTTAAGAAGGAATTGTTAAACACATTCCCTTTATGTGTCACCTTCTGTTATACTCAGTGAGGAAAAAGAGAAAAGTAGTCTAAACTACAGCAGAATATACTTTTTGTATACATAAAGGGACATGTTGAAAGTATAAATGCATTTGCAGTCATACTTCCCTAACAGAACACAATACAAATTTCAACTGGATTTTAAAAGGAGATCTGAAAGTTATCTGAACAAAGACAACTATTGAAATTTTAGCATCAATAGACAGTACCAAGAAACAGATAAGCCCCAAGCATAATCATTTAACTAAAATGAAAATTAAGTCTCAAAAGCTGACAACACAAAGGAAAATGTAGGGAAAGTTTGATACAAAGCTGGGAAGAGGATAGATAATATTCATGATGTACATCCAAACAAAACTAACAGGCAGTGACAACAATAAGAATGGTGATGAGGTTACAGCTTTAGTTTCAACTAAGGAAGCCACAATCTCTCAAAGGACTCCACTCACCTTCTTCTCCCTTTACACTGGAACAGAAATACCAAGGCAATGTATATATATTAGGTTTCCTTTCTCACTTCAACTTGGCTAGCAGAAAAAGGATTACCAGAAGTGTACTGGACTTCATCACTTTGATCTAATTATTCCAAATGTTTTGCATGGTTTGAATAAGAACAGGCAAAGGATTTCTATAGTAGGGATCAATAGAAAGGACAGGTTACTGACCTATAACTCTAGTGCTCTGAACGGTCATCTGTGAACTTACAGAAATGGGTTAACTTCATCTGCCCAGCACATCATTTGAACATTCTAAAAATATTATGTTTTTTGTGGGTATTTCAGGCTATGAGGCCATGTGTTAAAAGAGTTTATTTCTGACATTTTGCTAGCAGTCGTGGCTGGCATGGAAGAGAGTGGGGTATATATACTGTTGGTTGAGAGGAAGCGATTTACCTGTTAATCTGTGTACTGTTCTGTTGATGAATGGCAAGGCCTCGGGGTCCACTGATTGTGATCGGCAGGCTAGTGTGATGATTGTTTGGCAAAGCTTTTTTATTCTTTCCAGAGGCAGCAAGACCCTGCCTTGTAGAGTGTCGATGACAACTCCAAGGTGGTGGATGTTCTGTGATGGATCCAGGTGGCTCTTCCCACGATTGACCTGAAAACCATGTTTTGCTAATGATATAAGGGCTAGCCGAACATCCCTGAGACCTTGTGCGTGTGAAGGGAAACAAATCAGCACATCGTCCAAGTAACAATAAATGTGTAGACCTAACAGTCTCCAATGTGCTACCAATGCTATCATTATCTTTGTGAACACTTGTGGAGCGGGTGACAGGCCAAATAGGAGAGCTCTGTATTGGAAGTGATTGTGGTTGTACATGAACCGAAGGAATCGACTGTGGAAAGGGTGAATCAGAATATGTAAATAAGCTTCCATCAGGTTGAGAGAGGCCAAAAGGTCGTTTGGCCTGATAGCTTCTAGTATAAATTTGAGTGTTTCCATGAGGAAGTGTCATTTTTTGACAAATTTGTTGACCCACTTCAGGTCCAACACAGCTCTCCATGAACCATCCTGTTTTGGAACAATGAAAAGAATGGAGTAACAGCCCTTGAATGTTTCTGAAGAAGGAACTGGTTCTATTGTTCCAATCTGTAGTAAGTAATCTATCACTTGAGGCATCAACAGGTGCTTTGATTGTCAATGGCATCTCGGTGACGGGACGAAGTGGTCATGTGGGAGATGTTAGAAATCTATCAAATAACCATAAGAAATCATGGATATGACCCATTTGTCTGAAGTGGTGGTTTTTCAAATGTGAGCAAATTGTTGTAGCCTGCCTCCCACCCTGGGGGCCAGACAGTCAGGATCTTGGGAAATTTCAGTTTTGTTTTCCAGTAGAAGCCTTTGGGCTCTGGTTGTTAGGATTGTTAGGTCTTCCATATCCTGGTGATTTAAATGGTTGTCTTGAGGATGGTTTTCAATCAGACCACTGTAATCAGGAGGATCTATTATCTCTTGAATGACAGGATCCTGAGCTGTTCCAGTAGAGTTGAAAGGAGCTCTGCCCCTGTCAAAAGGATCTTTTGTCATCCCTTTAATGATGGCGACTTTAAAGATGAGTTTCTTTTTTGCAAACCTCTTGAAACAACAACTGCACATGATGTTTTTGACGCAGTTGGTTCTTTTCTAAAAGCACATAACATCTCCTGGGAAAAGGTTTGCAGTGTTGGCACAGATGGTGCTCCTGGTATGCTAGGATGTCGCTCAGGATTTCAACGTTTAGTACAAAATGAATCGCCAAAAGCAATTGGAACACACTGTATGATACATCGCCAAATATTAGCGACTAAGACACTGCCGCAAGATTTACAAGAAGTAATGAAAAGCGTCATAACATGTGTCAATTTTGTTAAGTGGAGTGCCTTAAACAGTCGGCTGTTTTGGCAACTGTGCAACGAGCTAGATGCGCCAAACAATGCACTGTTATTTCACACTGAAGTCAGATGGTTGTCAAGAGGAAAAGTTTTAAAATGTGTCTTTGAGCTTCGTGATGAACTGAAAACATTTTATAATCAGAAAGCAAGACCGCAATTCGAAGCACTTTTTAGCGATAAAACTGAGCTGCAGAAAATAGCTTACTTGGTGGACATCTTTGTCATCTTGAATGACTTAAATTTATCACTGCAAGGACCAAATGCAACATGCCTCGATTTGTCCGAAAAAATTAGATCATTCCAAATGAAACTTCAGCTTTGGAAAAATAAATTGGATAAAAATAAAATTCACATGTTTTCTACATTATCTGCCTTCTTTGAGGAACATGACATTGAGCCAGACCAAAAAAATTATGATGATAACTTCTGTGAAAGAACATTTGCACATGCTTGCAGATGAAATTTCATCATACTTTCCTAATCTACCTGACACCCCATTTGCACTTGCCAGAAGTCCATTCACAGTGAAAGTTGAAGATGTTCCGGAGACAGCGCAAGAAGAGTTCATTGACCTTATTAATAATGATGCAGCGAGAACAGATTTTTCTACGATGCCACTGACAAAATTCTGGATTAAGTGTTTACAGTTATATCCTATTCTGTCTGAGACTGTGCTGCGCCTTCTTCTTCCTTTTCCAACAACATATCTTTGCGAAACAGGGTTTTCCAGCTTGCTGGTAATCAAGTCTAAATACCGAAGTAGACTTGTGGAAAATGATCTTCGCTGTGCCCTTGCAAAGACTGCCCCAAGAATTTCTGAATTGGTAAGCAAGAAGCAACCACAACCATCTCACTGAATTTGGCAGCATACTGTTGCAAAATATTGCACTGTTGTTTACTGTTATATTACTGTTATATTTAAACCCATGCCATACCATGGTGAAATGTTATTTATTTGGAATTGTTGTTATGTTTAAACCCATGCTATGCCATGGTGAAATGTTATTTATTGGAATTAGTAATAAATATTTCTCAACATATAATTAAATATTGTTTTTGTGATTAATCACTATGTTTAAATTATGTTTGATTTGTAGCAATGAGAATACATAATGCATATCAGGTTTTTACATTCCGAATCATTACTGTAGCAAAATTACAGTTTTGAAGTAGCCACCAAAAATTTTTTTTGGTTTGGGGTCACCACAACATGAGGAACTGTATTGCGGGGTCACGGCATTAGAAAGGTTGAGAACCACTGCTTTAAAGGATCTTTTTAGAGATGAATCAGCCCTCTTATCTTCAGGATTTTTCAGGGAGTCCTCGCCATCCTTGCCGAATGTCCAGAGCAGTGACCGGCGCATCCACTAGGGGAGTCTGGAGTTTGGACATCACAGGTTTGGGACAGTAAAATTTTCTGAAGATTTGTGGATTAGGCCTGTTGGTAGCAGGTTTGGGCCATTCTTCCCTGACCACTTTCATGAAGTCAACAGGGAATGGAACATTAATGGAGGAAGACCCAGGCTTGGGAAATGATTCCTCTTTTCCTTGAGGAAGATCGCAGTCCTCCACCTGTGGGAGGTTTGTGCCCCTGGTCATATCAAGGGCCTTGACTGCCTTCTTTAGTAGGATCTGAAAATCATTGGGGGAGAACAGCCTGATAGAGGAGGGAGCCGTTATTATTTCATCATCCTCTTCCCCAGAGTTTGCACTCTTCACACTCGCTGGCATGCTGGAATATGTCCTTCGACACCTCTTCCTCCTCCCAAGTAGTGGATTGACTGGGTACATCTAGCTCTCTTTGCCTAGGTAGCATGGCCAGCAGGGGTAGCAAGTCTCTTTCTCTTAGCCTTAAGGCTTTGCTTAATGGCACCAAGGTTCTGTTTCGTGCCTTTTTTGGTGTGGGGCCTGGTTTGGGGCTCCCTTGGAGTAAACTTTCTATGCTCCAAGGGAAGAATGGAGTCGCAGGAGGAGTGGGACAAGGGCAGAGATAACAAAGATTCTCAGGCCCTAGGTTTGATTACCCTCTTGGGCTGTGGAGCCTTGGTGGTCCCTGGTTGTCTGCTAGGGTTGGGCGTTTTGGCGGGATGTCTCCCTCTGGTCTCCTAAAATGGAGTCCGCCCTCCCAGAGTAGGGAAGGGGACTCGCTGGAGGCAATCGCTAGCCCAAAATGGCTGCTGCTTGAAGGGAGATGAGAGAGGAGATAAGAGGGTAGAGCTCATGGGGAGCATCTGGAAGAATGGAACTGGCAGGGTGGGGGCGTTACTTATGCCCAGATTGTCAATGCTGGTCTCTGCTGCCCGATCCCAGACCTGGGAAAGAAGGTTGCAGTGCTGTGTTGAACAGTGTGGAGATTAGGCTTCTCCCTCCTCTGACTGCACTCCCTTGTCCCTGATTCTGGTGGCCTCCGCTTCTTCCAGGGCCAGGGAATGGATGGTCTGTTCCTTCAAGAGCCCAAATGAATCCCTGGTCTTGCCAGGACTGTCCTCCAAGTCCCCCACCTCAAACACAGAGTTGGTCTTCCAGTGCCTCAAGGTTGATGGGGAGAGAAAGAGGAGGAGGAATGAGGAGAAGGTACCCAGGTAAAAGAGCAGTAAGAGGAAAAGGAATAAGTTTGTTTGTTTTTTAGTTTAAAGAAGAATGAAGCAAAAGGCAGAGCCAAGCAAGATAAGTCTGATTTGAGAAGAGGCAGGAACTAAACTGAAGCAACTGGAAGGGGGTTGGCTCCCTCTAGTGGTGGGTTCTATAAAGACTTTTAACCCCTGCCTGGTTCGAAGAGAGTGAACCAAAGCACTACAAGATGCCTCCACTCCATCACTGGAAAAAGAGAACCGCTTTCAGGCGCAAATCTGGAGGATATGGAAGCCAAACACCCCAGAACAAATGAGAAAGTGAAGCCAGCAGACTAGGGGGTCAACAAGAATTCCAAAATATGGCTTATAGAAACAGACCATTCCGGTAGGACCTGGACTTCCAGCAGCATGGTAGTAGAAGAATTGTCCCTTTGATATTGTCTCTGCAGGACGATCGCTTGTCATGGGAATCAGATTGGATGGTGACATTTACGGTCTGATAAGCAGTGACCACAAAGTAAAGGGGAAGCATAGGGGCTCTTAGAAGATTCCCCTAAAACTCTCAAGCATCCCAAGATGAGGTTGAAGGTGTGCAGGTTTAACACCAGTCAGTGGGCCATAGAAGAGAGTGAGGGGCTAGAGAAAGCCACATCTGCAACATAGCAATCGTACAAGCAGCACAAGTGCCACTACCATTTCTTAGCAGCACAAGTGCCACTACCATTTCTTTTAACTTGGAAATAATTAATAGCACCAATTCAAACTAATCCCATCAAAGAACCATTTGCTATATAACCCATCTTCAAACAAGAGTTTCGCAGCTAAGATTACTTGGTTAGATTGCATTGGTGTTTATCATAGCGAGCTTGGAGGAAGTAAAAGGAGAGACAAGGGAGATGGGAAAAGGTACATCAGGAAAGAAGATTAGAAGAGAAAAGGATTTACAAAGGATTTAAAAAAATTTAAAGACTTTAAAAGGACTGAAAAGACTAAAGACAAAGGGAAAGAATGGACTGATCGAATTCCAGCACACAAACAGTACCTATTTGTACAACAGGGCTTTGAGGCTCAGTTCCCAGTTCTTCCGAGCCTGAGCCTTACAGCAGGCACAAGTATGTATGTTGTGCCTTTCTCCAAGACATAACAGGCACCAGAAATGGCCATCATGGCCAGGTAGCTTCACTGCATTCCTCACACTGTTTAAATGAAGACGAAGAAGACATAACAGCTGCAGAAAATAACTGATGAAAAGCAGCTGTTGAAACAGAAAGCTAGCAAAGTTCTAGATGCTGCTCGTTCAGTAGATGAAAAGGAACTGAGACAAATGGGCAGAAATAGGGTATATATATATATATATATACCTTATTTCTGCCCATTTGTCTCAGTTCCTTTTCATCTACTGAACGAGCAGCATCTAGAACTTTGCTAGCATATATATATATATATATATATATATATATATATATATGGCGAGCCAGACTACCACCAAAAATTCAGGCCTAGCTATGCCAATAGGTTCTGAATATACTCTGCACAGGCACAGTAAAATCCATATGTGTGATTCACAGAACCCTTGAAGAAGAAGAAATGAAAAATATGCTTTTACTGTGCTGGAAGGTGGATTCCATCTTTGAGAGATGTTCTTTTGAATATAATCTGTTTTGTCATATACAGTAGTGGCGTATTTATATATTTTTAATTTTTATGTTTTGTGTTTACATCTAATCTGTATTCCAAGTAAACTAATCAAAAATTAATATTTAAAAATACAACAAACAGCTAGGAGAAGAGGAAGTAGTAGTTGTCACATGAGTACTCTTAATCTCATGCACCCTGAATAATGCAATGTCTGATAAAGGAGCATGCTAGATCCATAACATTGGCTCTGTCATCTGGGAGAAACCACTTGCTAACACAAGAGTCCACTATGGTTCAAATAAATATTATTCTTTGTGTAGGGATTAGATGTGATTTACAGAGGTTGATTTGTAGACCCAGGTGATCACAGAATCATAGAATCATAAGAGTTGGAAGAGACCACAAGGGCCATCCAGTCCAACCCCCTGTCATGCAGGAACTCAAAATCAAAGCATCCCGACAGATGGCCATCCAGCCTCTGTTTAAAAACCTCCAAACAAGGAGACTCCACCACACTCTGAGGGAGTGTGTTCCATTGTCGAACAGCTCTCAATGTCAGGAAGTTCCTCCTTATGTTCAGGTGGAATCTCTTTTCCTGTAGATTGCATACGTTGTTCCGAGTCCTATTCTCTGGACCTCCTCAATATGGCATCCCTACAAATATTTAAACAGGGCTATCATATCCCCTCTTAACTGTCTCTTCTCCAGGCTAAACATACCCAGTTCCCTAAGTCGTTCCTCATAGGGCATGGTTTCCAGACCCTCCACCATTTTAGTCACCCTCTTCTGGACACCCTCCAGTTTTTCAACATCTTTTTTGAATTGTAGTGCCCAGAACTGGACACAGTATTCCAGGTGGGGCCTGACCAAAGCAGAATACAGTGGCATTATTACTTCCCTTGATCAAGACACTATACTTCTATTAATGCAGCCTAAAATCACACTGCCCTTTTTCACTGCCGCATCACACTGTTGACGCATGTTCAACTTCTGCTCTACTAGAACTCTTAGATCCCTTTCACATGTAGTCTCATTAAGCCAGATGTCCCCCATCTTATATCTATGCATTTCATTTTTTTGCCCGAAGTGCAGTACCTTACATTTCTCTGTGTTGAAATTCATTTTGTTAGCTTTGGCCCAGCTTTCTAATCTATTAAAGTCATTTTGAATTTTCCTCCTGTCCTCTGGGGTATTAGCTATTCCTCCTAATTTGGTGTCATCTGCAAATTTGATAAGTATGCCCTATTCTTTCATCCAAGTCATTGATAAAGAGGTTGAATAGCACTGGGCCCAGGAAAGAACCCTGTGGCACCACACTTGTCACTTCTCTCTAGGATGAAGAGGAGCCATTCATGAGCACCCCTTGGGTTCAGTCAGTCAACCAATTATTAATCCACCTACCAGTTGTATTGTCTAGCTCACATTTTACTATCTTGTTTGCAAGAATATCATGGGGGACCTTGTCAAAAGCCTTACTGAAATCAAGATATGCTCGCTTGGAAGACCAGGAGGCGAGCTAGATGTGTGTCACCCAGCCTGGACGCTGTACTTCACTCCCTTCTCCCTAACATCTGGAGCTGAAGCACTAGCAGCAGACCGGCAGCCAGAGGGGTGTGGCCTGGAGCCTCAGCTTCAAGTGGGCTCTCCCTCACCCCTCCCTCTCGCTTGGAAGACCAGGAGGTGAGCTAGCTGCGGGTTAGCCAGCTGGGGGACTTGTAAATCCAACATCAGTGTTGTTTAGGCAATGTCATTGAGTACTATATGTTGTTATTTTTCTGTTTTCCTTATTGTCACCTTTTTGTCTGTTGATTAATTTGGGCACCGAATCCTTATTTTTCCATGGCTTCACTTATTTCTCCTAACCTAATCCCTACCTGACCCCTTCCCATCTCTCAGCTCCCATTCTTCTGCTCACTCTGAAACTGTCGCTCTGCTGCTTCAAAAGCGACTACAATTCATGATCTTTTTCTTTCCAGTTCATTTCATCTGCTTGCTCTTACTGAAACCTAGCTCCCAGCCCATGATACTGCTACCTCTGCTGCTCTCTCTTTTGGCGGTCTTTCTTTCACCCATACTAGCCGCCCTGAGGGTCGAGGAGGAAGCGTCGGTATCTTACTGTCCAACTCTTGCCAGTTTCAAGTTCTTTCCTTTCCTCCCAGCTATTATTTCTCTTCATTTGAATCTCATTCCATTAGACTCTTTTTTCCTTTACAACTTCGGGTTGCAGTCATTTATCGCCCTCCTGGTTCTGCAACTCAATTCCTGTCAGACTTTGAGTGTTGGCTGACAATTTTTCTAATGGATGCAGTACCCACTTTGATCTTAGGCGACTTTAACATCCACCTGGACGAACCCAATAATCCTCCAACGTCTCGCTTCAGCTCCTTCTAGCTTCTTTTGGCCTTCAACCTCATTCCAACTCTTCGACCCATTCTCTTGGTCACTGCCTTGACTTAGTTCTTGCTGCCAAGTGTGTGATTTCTGACTACTTGGCATCTGATTTTCCATTATCTGATCATCATTTAATTTCTTTTACTCTTACCTATATCCCACCTCCTCATCATACTGCTCAACGCTATTTTTGCGATCTTCAGTCTATTAACTGTGATATTCTCAGTCAGTCCTTGGATTCTTCTCTCTCTTCTTTATCTTTTGGGGACTCTGCTGACTCAGCGATGTCTTCATTTAACTCCACTCTTTCTTCAACTCTCAACAGCTTTGCCCCTGTATCTGTTCACGTGTCCTCCTCTACGAACAGGCCTCAGCCCTAGCTTACTCCCATAGTTAGGTTCCTCCAGTCCTGCTCTCGAGTGGCTGAACGTCTTTGGGAAATGTCCAGGGAGTGGACTGATTTTATTCATTATAAATTTGTTCTTTTATGCTTCACATGCGCCTTGTCCATGGCAAAACAGAACTACTTTAAATTATTGATCTGCACCAATGAGAGGCACCCACAACGTTTGTTTTCCTGCTTCAACACCTTGCTAAAACCTCCCTCTCCCCGTTTCTTCATTATTTTCTTCTACCAACTTTGCTAACTACTTTATCACTAAGATCACTACTATCAGATCTGAAATAGTTCCTCCTAATTTGTCTTCTCCCACTAATCTTCTGTAACTTTCAACTAATCAATTCCCTGTGTTTCCTCTTGTTTCTCTGGATGAACTCTCTACCCTGCTGTACTCTTTTAAACCTACAACTTGTTCTCTTGATCCAATTCTCCCTTGTCTCCTAATCTCTATAGCCCCTTCCTTCCTTCCTTCGCTTCTTCCTAACTTTAACCTCTCTCTTTCTACAGGTTCTTTTCCCTCGGACTTTAAACATGCTCTGGTTTCCCCTAAATTGAAAAAAATCTTCTCTTGTCCCCTCTTCTCTGTCCAGCTATCATCTCTCTTTCCTTTTCTTTCTAAGGATTTGGAACGGGTTGTTTATTCTTGCTGTCTTGAGTTTCCCGAAGTCAACACCATCCTCGATCCCTTTCAGTCTGGTTTCCACCCACGGCACTCTACTGAGAGGGCTCTCACAAAGATCTCCAATGATCTTTTACGGACCAAGGCGAATGGCTTTTATTCTGTACTCATTCTCCTCAATTTATCTGCAGCATTTGACACCATGGATCACTGTCTTTTAGTTGACATGCTTTCTGACATCGGATTCTCGAACTCCGTTCTCAACTGGTTTAAATCTTACCTGTCAGATCTTTTGCAGTGGTCACGGGTGGTCAGACTTCGTCCCCCATTCCCTTATCTGTTGGAGTTCCCCAGGGCTCTGTTTTGGGTCCCCTACTGTTTTCTCTTTACACATTGTCTCTAGGAAAACTTATCGGCTCTTTTGGTTTTTCCTATCATCTGTACGCCGATGACACTCAACTGAATCTTTCCACCCCGATCTCTCTCTCTCTAGGGCTTGAATAGCAAGTTTCTTTATGTCTTACAGCTGTCTCTCTGTGGATGCGTCATCGGCGTTTGAAGCTCAACATTGTTAGAATATGGATGGGTTATACAGTCAAAGGTGAAATGTAGAGATGTGTGTGTGTGGAATTTTCCTCATGAGAACAACATCTAGAGAAACAAAGTGAATCTAACACCAGAGGGCCAAGAAGTCATAAACATGAACTTTCCCAAAGGTACAACTCATTGTTATGAGAAAAGCCTTGATAACAATACATAAATATTGTTAGGTCTTGAGAAAATAGTCACGTGGTGGATGATGGACAGCAAGAGGCTGGGTTAATACACATCATACAGGCATTATCCAACCAACATAAGGTTAACACCCAGAAGGTGGAGTATGGGAAGGGCCTAGAAAAGCCTTTGTTTAAGAATGTTTATAATTCAAGATGTGAGTGTGTGCGTGCCTGGCAGTGGATTTTTAACCATGGAGTTAGGAGATGGCTTTTAGTATGTTTATACTGCTTTTACAATGTAACTCCTGGATCTGGAAACATGGATCTGTAACTTCTTCTTAACTTTCAACAACAAGAAGTTGGGATCCTATGCTTTTAGGATTGCTAAACATGCAATCTCTCATGGCTGAACTGGTTAAGTTCATCACAATGGATTTTACTTAGCTATCTTATTTTTCTTTTATATGTATTAATAAACTATGCTTTTGGACTTTACAATGTGTCTTCTTGACTGAGGAAGACAGGATCCTGAAGAAGGGAAGCTGAGCCAGTTGGTGGTAAGAGATACAAAGTGGCTGTGGATCACAGCAGCCAGCTTGTCCTGGAGATTCTGCTGGGTGTCAAAGAACATCACTGCAACGCCCATCATCCACACACTGACAAACATGTCCAAGACGGAGCTTCTTGTCTTTCCACCTAAGTCCTCCCTTCAATTCTCTTTCTCTGTTTCTGTCAACAACACCTCTATTCGTCCGGTCCAGGAAGCCTGCAGTCTCGGTTTCACTTTTGACTCCTCTCTGTCTTTTATCTCCCATATCAAGGCCACAGCAAAAGCCATATCAAGGCCACAGCAAAAGATTCTTCCTTTACAATACTGCCAAAATTCGTCCTCTTCTTTCGTCCTCCACTGCCAAGACTCTGGTCCATGCTTTGGTGGTCTCCCAATTAGATTACTGTAACCTCCTTCAAGTAGAACTTCCTCTCTCTCATCTTCGCCCTTTAATTTCTGTTCAACATTTAGTGGCATGCATCATTACTTCCGCTCGCCGCTTTCACCATGTTTTCCCTTTGCTATCTTCTCTTCACTGGCTCCCCTTTCCCTTCCGTATCCAATATAAGCTTCGGTTGCTAACTTTCAAAGCGCTGCATGGGCTAGCCCCCCTTTATCTATCTAAACTTCTCTCTCCTTCCATTCCCGCCCGTACCCTCCGTTCTAATACTCAAGGCCTGCTGTCCCAACCTAGGATCTCTACTGCTCCGTCCCGGATTCGTCCCTTCTTGCTTGCCGCCCCTCACTCCTGGAACTTTCTTCCCCCTCGAACACAGGTCATTACTTCTTTGTCAACTTTTAAATCTGAGTTAAAAACCACCTTGTTCAGGGAGGCATTCCCAGGCACTGTCTAATATACATATATTCCTTCTGTTATTTGGGCAGACAGTGGATCTTCTTGTTTAATTGTTTTTAACTGTTCCCTGCTTTTAATTAATTTTTATTTTACCTATTGTTTTTGTATTTTTGGATTGTACGCCTTTGGAAGGTGTTTTTTTATTTATTTATTTTAATGCTTTGATTATCTCTTTGTACAGCACTGTGTACATTGACAGCACTTTACAAATAAACAACAACAACAACAACAACAATAATAATATGCTATGTCTACCGAATTCCCTTCATATAGCAAGTTGGCCATTTTATCAAAAAAAGAGATCAGATTAGTCTGGCATGACTTCTTTTTGAAAAACCCATGTTGACTTTTAAAATCATAGCATCATAAGAGTTGGAAGAGACCATAAGGGCCATCCAGTCCAACCCCCTGCCATGCAGGAACTCAAAATCAAACATCCCTGACAGATTGCCATCCAGCCTCTGTTTAAAGACCTCCAAAGAAGGAGACTCCACCACACGCCGAGAGAGTGTGTTCCACTGTCGAACAGCTCTCACTATCAGGAAGTTCCTCCTAATATTGAGGTGGAATCTCTTTTCCTGCAGCTTGCATCCATTGTTCCGGGTCCTGTTCTCTGGGACAGCAGAAAACAAGCTAGCGCTCTCCTCAATATGACATCTTTTCAAATATTTAAATAGGGCTATCATATCCCCTCTTAACCGTCTCTTCTCCAGGCTAAACATACCCAGTTCCCTAAGTCGTTCCTCTCAGGGCATGACCCTTCACAATTTTAGCCACCCTCCTCTGGACATGCTTCAGTTATTCAACATCCCTTTTGAATTGTGGTGCCCAGAACTGGACACAGTATTCCAAGTGAGGCCTGACCAAAGCAGAATACAGTGGCACTATTACTTCCCTTGATCTAGATCAGGGGTAGGCAACCTTTCCCCTTTAAGGGCCGAGGGACTTCAGCTCACAGAAGCCTCAGCCATGTTGGCCAATAGTCCCATGTTGGCCAATAGCTCCTGGGATTCTGGGAGCTGAAATCCCTCGGCCCTTAAAGGGGAAAGGTTGCCTACCCCTGATCTAGATACTATACTTATACTAATGCAGCCTAAAATTACATTGGCCTTTTTAGCTGTGGCATCACACTGTTGACTTATATTCAACTTGTGGTCCATTAGGACTTCTAGATCCCTTTCACACGTAGTCTCATTAAGCCAGGTGTCCCCCATCTTATATCTATGCATTTCAATTTTTTTGCCCGAAGTGCAGTACCTTACATTTCTCTGTGTTGAAATCCATTTTGTTAGCTTTGGCCCAGCTTTCTGCTCTATTAAGTTCATTTTGAATTTTCATCCTATCCTCTGGGGTATTAGCTATTCCTCCTAATTTGGTGTCATCTGCAAATTTGAGAAGCATGCCCCCTATTCCTTCATCCAAATCGTTGATAAAGATGTTGAAGAGCACTGGGCCCAGGACAGAACCCTGTGGCACCCCACTGGTTACTTCTCTCCAGGATGAAGAGGAGCCATTGCTGAGCACCCTTTGGGTTCAGTCAGTCAACCAATTACTAATCCACCAAACAATTGTATTGTCTAGCCCACATTTTACTATCTTGTTTGCAAGAATATAGTGGGGGACCTTGTCAAAAGCCTTACTGAAATCAAGATATGCTATGTCTACCGCGTTCCCTTCATCTAGCAAGCTGGTAATTTCATCAAAAAAAGGAATCAGATTAGTCTGGCATGACTTGTTTTTGAGAAACCCATGTTGACTTTTAGTGATTATGGCATTCCCTTCTAAACGTTCACAGACTCTCTCTTTAATGAACTGTTCTAGAATCTTTCTCGATACTTATGTCAGACTAACTAGGCGATAGTTGTTGGGATCCTCTTTTTTCCCCTTTTTGAAGATGAGGACAACGTTTGCCCTCCTCCAGTCTGCTGGGACTTCTGTTCTCCAAGAGTTCTCAAAGATTATTGCCAGTGGCTCCAAGATTACATGTGCCAGTTCTTTTAATATCCTTGGATGTAGTTCATCTGGTCCTGGAGACTTACATTCATTTAGATTCACCAGACATTCCTGTACTACCCCTTTACTTAGTCATTGCTGCATTTTCCCTATTGTGTCCCCTGTTCCATTGTTCCTCAGGTTGAGCACCCTTATCCTTTTGTGAGAAGACTGAGGCACAGAGGGTGTTGAGTAGTTCTGCCTTTTCTCTGTTAGAATTTCTCCATCTTCTCTGCGCAGTGGCCCTACCATTTCCTTCTTCTTTCTTTTGCTATGGACATACCCAAAGAAGTCCTTTTTGTTGTTCTTAGTGATTTCGCCCCTTTTCCATTTCTTATACATCTTGCATTTAAAACTTAGTTCAGTTGAAAGTTCTTTTGTCATCCAACCCGCTTTCTTGAGATATCTCCCATTTTTCCTTCTCATTGGAACAGTTTGAGATTGTGCCTTCAGTATCTCCCTTTTAAGAAACTCCCATCCATCCTGAACTCCCTTCGCCTTTAGTATTCCTGACCATGGGATCACTCCCAGTGTTTCCCTAAGTTTGTTGAAATCAGCTCTCCTAAAGTCTAGAATGAGTGACTATGCCTAGCTTCTCCAGGAGAACATGATCACTCCCTCCTAAGGTTCCCACCACTTGCACCCCATTAACCAGGTCATCCCTGTTGGTTAGGATCAGATCTAAAATAGCTGATCCCCTTGTTGCCTCTTCCACCTTTTGGACAAAGAAACTGTCTTCGAGACAAGTGAGGAATTTGCTAGACCTTGGTGTATTGGCTGAGTTTGACTTCCAGCAAATATCAGGATAATTGAAGTCACCCATCACTACTACATCTCTCCTTTCTGAGTGTGTGGTCATCTGTTCTAGAAAGGCATCATCCGATTCCTCAGTCTGACTTGGGGGTCTGTAGTAGACTCCTACTATAACATCCCTGTTGTTTCCTTCCCCAGATGCCCTCCACTTGGTTTCCAGGATTTAAGCCCTGGATCTCTTCACAGGTGTAAACATACCTGACGTATAATGCTATTCCTCCTCCTTTCCTGTTTGACCTATTTCTCTTAAAAAGGTTATACCCCTCTATTCCTACATTCCAATCATAGGACTCATCCCACCAGGTTTCAGTGATGCCTATTATATCATATTTGCTTTGTTGTGCTAGAAGTTCAAATTCATCTTGTTTATTTCCCATGCTCTGTGATGGGGAAGGTTATTCCAGATCTTCTTGAATCTTCATTTTTGAGCGGGCTTCAAGAAGCCTATGTATGGGGTATGACTTGGATGCTCCATTTGTGAGGAAAGGCAACTACTGAAGCCATTGTAAAAACTCTAGGGCTGTACCAAAACCAAACGGGGAAATGTTGAACTAATAAACGTTGCTATCTATTGCAAACTGAAGAAAATGAAAATGCTTTGGTCTTTCTGTATCTCAAAAGTCCATTATGACAAAGCATTTACCTTGCATCAGAAGAGAGGGGATACTGACCAGTATGACCATATGAAATTTATTTGGTCAAATTAAATAATTCAAGTTAAATAGGCCAAAGTCCTCCATCTTGCTTTGTCATGGTAAAAGTGGTGTTGTTATTGTGTGCCTTCAAGTCATTTCTGACATATGGCAACCCTAAGGCGAACCTATGAGGGGACGTCTTGGCAGTTATGTTTCTTTCTCTGATCTTCAATCCTCCTGTCTCTGAGTCTAAGCCTGCTAGGCATATGTTATTTTCATATGAAATTAAATCCTAAATATGATACAGGTGGAAGTGCTGTACATAAAACTGTGCCACTAAATCAGCTGAACTTTGGGGCTAAGCAGACGGCTAATTGGGCCGTCTTGGGGGCAGGGAAGGGGAGGGGCAGCCGCACGATCGGCACCCCAACCCCTTCCCCAGGTCGTCCTCAGAGCAGCCGGCCCTCCGCACAGCCGGCGCTCCGAGGAGGACCTCCTGCCGCAGCATTTGCACGCGCTGCGGCAGAAGTCGCCGAAGGTGCGCCGCAGTCTTTTGTGGCGCACCTTCGGCAACTTGTGAAAGGAGCACCAATTTAGCGACTTGTGAAAGGAGCGCCAATCCCAGGAGCTATTGGCCAACATGGTACTATTAGCCAACATGGCTGAGGCTTCTGGGAGCTGAAGTCCCTCGGCCCTTAAAGGGGAAAGGTTGCCTACCCCTGGTATAACAGATAACTAGAAGGGTTAAAAGATACAAAGGCTAGATAAAGGTTCTGTGGGATCTAAGATTATAAGAGAATGTTTATAAAGTCAAGTGAAAAAAACTGTTAAACTTTGCAACTACTGAAGCAACTTACACACTGTATCAAGCTTGAATAACATCCTACAAGAAATTTACAACCTTGCTTGTAAATAAAACTTGTTCCTTTATTTCAACAAGCATGTCAGGAATAAATCTGTGGATGTTTTTGCCATGTTTTGAGATTCCAGAACCCTGGGTTACGTTTGGGTTTATTTGGTTAAAGCAGGGGTAGGCAACCTGTCCCCTTTAAGGGCCAAGGGACTTCAGCTCCAAGAAGCCTCAGCCGTGTTGGCCAATAGTCCCATGTTAGCCAATAGCTCTTGGGATTCTGGGAGCTGAAGTCCCTCGGCCCTTAAAGGGGAAAGGTTGCCTACCCCTGGGTTAAAGTTATGTTTTCCTGTGATGATACTGATGGGCCTTGTAGTCAAAGGCTAAATTGTAGTCAAAGGCTAACTTTTTAAGGGGGAGGAGGGATTCAGATTTTACTTTTGTATGTTATATTTTATTGTTGTTAGCCACCCCAATTGATCTCAAAGGGGCGGGATATAAATAAATTATTATTATTATTATTAAATTGAGGATTCAAGGTGAATGCTGGATATGGTTGGCTTTAGAACAGCCCTGGGACAACTGACCTGGTCAGGACTGGTTTGCCAATCCATGAGTGATGAGCTATGAAAAGGGCTTATTGATAGTTAAGATTTATAGGTAGAGTGCTATGATACAGTTGCAAGATATGATTAGTTTTATTTGAGGTTTATAGCAATGTGTTAAGGATGTTAATTGCTTTGGTTGATTGCCACAGAGCCTAGGGCAACCATGTATTAGAATCAACCTGAATTATTTATGCCTTTAAAAAGGATAGATGGAGTGTATAACGGAATGTACTGAGAGAATCCAAATGTGCCAATATATATTGGCACATTTGGCTTCTCTCAAAACCTTCAGTTATACACTCCATCTATACATTTTAGCCTTGAGACTCACAATTTTGATTATTCGCGAGGTCAACGCTGCTAGCCCAGGCACTCCTCCTTCCCCTCCCTCCCGGGCTTTTCCCCTCAAAAGCAAAAGCCCAGGAGCCAACTCTGTGTTTTTCCCCGCTGGCTAGGCAGCGACCTGGCTGGGAAATGGAGGAGGAGCCACCTTTTGCCTGCCCCATCACATCCTGGCAAGCCCAGGGAGCAGTGGGGCAGGCAAACGGAGGAGGATCCTCCAGCCCCCAAATCCCTTTGCCTGCCCTGTCACTCCCTGGTAAGCCCAGGGGGCAATGGGGCAGTCAAAGGTAGGAAGATCTTCCATCCCCCCAAGTCCCTTTGACTGCCCCATCACTCCCTGGGCAGTCCAGGGAACAGTGAGGAAGGCAAAGGGAGAAGGATCCCAAGTCCCTTTGCCTGCCCCATCACTCCCTGCCAAGCCCAGGGGGAGGTGAGAGGCAAACAGAGGAGGATCCTCCATCCCCCCCCCCCCAAAGTCCCTTTGCCTGCCCCATTGCTCCCTGGCAAGCCCATGGGGCAGTGGAAATGGCAAACGGAGGAGGATCCTCCATTCTCCCCAAGTTCCTTTGCCTGCCCCATCCCACCCTGGGCTTGTCCAAGGGGCGGTGGGGCAGGCAAATGGAGGAGCATCCTCCATTCCCTCCATTCCCTTTGCCTGCCACATCACTCCCTGGGCTGTCCAAGGGTCAATGGGGCTGGCAAACGGAGTACGATCCTCCATCCCCCACAGGACTTTTTCCCAGCCGGATCACTGCCTGGGTATCTGGCTAGGAAAGGTACTTGGAGGGATGGCGGCTCCTCCTCCTTTCCCTGCCCAATCACCCCCTGGGGAAGGAAGAGATGGGGCTGAGAAAGGGGCAGGGAGCGTTAGTTAAAGGGAATGCAGGTCCCTGCTCCTCTTCCCCTGCCAACTCTTCCCTTTAATTGGCTTCTGGGTGGGGGTGGAGTTATTCACAATTGTTCCATACTCGCAGGGGTCTCATTCCCCTAACCCCGTGAACATGGAGGGAAGACTGTATATACAAAGTTTAACAAGTGTGATTAAGATTAGTATGAGAACTAATGCTAGATTGTTATTTGTTATATAGATGAACACACAGGTTCAACCTAGTTAGTGATTTAAAATTATATATTTGAACCTTAGGTAGAATGGTAAAGTTAGTGAGTTTGTTATATTGTTTTATATTGCCAGAGTGTGGAAATGTACTTGTGTGTGAGGAGGGCCATGTTTATCTATTTCAAGGCTGTTTAGTCCCAGTGAGCAGGAGAACATTAGAGCAATGTAACACTCCCATGTGAAACATCTAGTGTTTTGAAAATGCTACCGTCACCAACTATGTTTTGGGAAAGTCTGAAGCGCAGGAACTTTTGGGTCAAAATGACGAATGAAGTTTGCCTTTTGGACTTTAGAGATGGGGATATGAATGTACAGTCATCCCTCCATATTCGCGGCGGTTAGGGGCAAAGGATCCAGGTGAATATGGAAAAACTGCGAATAACTCCTCCCCCCACAAGAGGGACCACTTGGGTTCCCTCCAGACCTCTACCATGCCCGGATCACCCGATCCAGGTGTCATAGTGATGGAGAAAGACCCCCAGAGGTCCCCTCCAGACCCTTGCCATGCCTGGATCACCCAATCCAAGCATTGGAGGTGTGGAGAAAGACCCCTGCAAGTCCCCTTCAGACCCCTGCCATGCCTGGATTGCCCGATCCAGGCATCAGAGGGGTGGAGAAAAACCTCCACAGGTCCCCTCTGGACCTCTGCCATGCCTGGATCGCCTGATACAGACATCGGAGGGGTGGGAAAAGACCCCTGCGGGTCCTTTCCAGACCCCTGCCATGCCTGGATCGCCTGATACAGGAATCAGAGGGGAGGTAGAAAGGCCACGTGAACTCTCTCCTGATCCCTCCAATCAACTGTTCTAGGCATGGGATGGATCAGGAGAAATGTCGCAAATAACCAAATTTGTGAATTCCAAGTTCACGAATTAGGAGGGATGACTGTACTCTATCACTGTTTGATTTTGAATTGCAAATTCATATCCGTCAAAGAGCCACAGGTTCTGTTTTCCTTTTCCTTCCAATAAACTATCCTGTTTGACAAAGTCCAGTTGTTTTACTGTCTAGAGGAGAGCAGACACACAGTATTCCTGCCAAAGTAATTGCCTGATGTGTGCTTAACACCATCCACACTACCAAACATAATTAAAACACTACCAAAAAGTAAAAGACCTTTTATTATTTAGAACACTTCAGACAGTGGGTGTGTCCCATCTTGCACTATTAACTGAAAACTGGTGTCAAGTTGTTAGGATTTTAAACCCCAGAGTGCTGGCAGTTGAAGAAAGTTCTAGTGTGGGAGTCATTTGTGAGAAATCCGAGTTTGAGGGTCTCCACACATACTTAGTGTCAGCTAGTGAGATAATGGTAGTGGTCACTACATACTTGGTGTCACAGTGTACATAGTTGGTGTCACAGTGGCACACAGTGTAAAGGGGTATAAGAGATTTGGCAGTGATATATTATCATCCCATCACAAAATAGGTGGTAGATGGTGAGGTAGTTGCCAAGACCTTCCCTTGAAAAACCATGGCAAATAATGCAAGACTGAACTTTCTTTCCCTCTCCTAGACAGTACACTGTCTGAAGGGGCAATCTTGAACCCACAAGTAGTACAAAGCTTAAACAAGAATTATGAAGCCATCCAAGAAGATATGAAAGGGACAAAAAATTCTAACAGCGATGGATATAAAACAATCCTTTTTTTTCCCTCTTCCTCTCTTTGGCTGCGAGAAAGAAAAAATTAAAACACAGACTAAAGGGGAAAATATGATGAAAGAAAACAATGTACAATAAATACTCAGCTAAGATAGAAAACATTCCCAGAGAAACTGCAAGATCAGCGGACAATAAAGGAGTGGAGGAGAGGATTTGAGCATACACAGTAAGAAAGTAAGTGCATGGTTCCCACCAAAGATCATTCAGTTCTGGAATGTTCCAGAGAGAGTTCTGTATAGGCACCAAGGCCCATTTGTGTGATTTCAGAGACCAGAAAGAAACACTTGTTTTTTAGCACAGGAAAATCATCCACCTTTTTTCCCAATGAAGTTCCAAAGCAGGAAGAATCTCACCACTTGTCTCCTTTTCCTTGGCATGGTGTCTCAAGTATTGAGGCATCCTTTTTTCATCAAGAATGCTAACATGAACAAATATCCTCCACTTCCCAACAACAAAATACATTAAAATATTCCATGAACATTCCTATGGACTAAAGAGATGACACAACTCCCTTATAAAACAGCTTTACTGGCTGCCGGTCTGTTTCCAGGCACAATTCAAACTACTGGTTATGACCCTTAAAGTCCTACATGGCTCAGGTCCAGGTTATTTGAAGGACCACAGTCTTCTTTACAAACCAGCCCAGGCTTTGAGATTAGCTGGGAAGACCCTTCTCTCTGTCCCACCACCCTCACAGGTGGGAACATGGCAGAAGGCCTTCTCAGTGGCTACCCCCAGGCTCTGGAGTTCCCTTCTCAGAAAAGTTAGACTGGCACCCTCCCTACTTTCTTTTTGCAAACAAGTACTTTTCTATTCCAACAGCTGCTCTGAGTCCCAGTTTTGGGAAATAAAGTGAGATACAAATAAATATAATAAAATTAACATAATTTGAGGAGTCACATCTTGTACTATTAAGTCCCATCTTACACTATCCACTGGATATTGCTAATTGTGTGGGGTGCTTAATGATACATGTTTTAATTAGGTTTTAATTGTTTAATCTCATATTATTTTTTGTATCTTGAGGATCTTTAACTACTGTATATACTCGATTATAAATAAAAAAATCTATGACAAAAATTTACCCCAAAATCCTGTATAAGTCGACCCTCCATTTTCACAGGGGATCCGTTCTGGATTCCGCCCCCCCCCCCAAGAAAACAGATTCACAAATATTCAAGCCCCATAGGCTTGAATGGGGAACACCCCACTGATTTAAACAAAAGTCGCCCCTCCGTCAATATGCAAAACCGCAGACTTCAAGTCCGCAAAAACAGAGGGGCAATTGTATATGGGTCAATACAGTAATACCGCTTAGAAAGGTCGAGAAAGAAGCACTGCCTCAATGCCTCACTATCCGTGACTCTGCAGCGACCTCTGAAAAAGCTGCCAAGGCAGGAAGTGTGTGTGAAAGAGGTGATTAAACCTTCTCAATTTGATGTTAAAATCCTCCTCCTCCTCCTCCTCCTCCAGATCTCTCCTGCCCACCAAACCCCATTTCCCTTCCCTTATTAATCTGATGTTAAAAACCTTCTGTCTCCATCCTCCTCCAAATCTCCCTGCCCACCAAACCCCATTTTTCTTCCCTTCTCAATCCGATGTTAAAACCTTCTCTCCCCGTCCTCCTCCACCTCTGGATATCTCTGACCATAACAGTGATACACCCACTGCCACCAATTTATATGTGACATTACTGGATCTTTGTGATGCCAACACAATGGGTCTTTTGGATCCCACCACTTAGCACCAATTAATATGTAGCGGCTATCTCACCAGCTGCCACTAATTAATATGTGGAGACCCAGTCCTCTGGGTTATACAGGATTCCCCACTTGTATTCCCTTCAGAAGTAGTTCAAGGCTTTTCTCCCCTCCTAAACTACGTATCTATCCCTGGGTCCTACCACACTTAATCTTACACTTTATACTTCTTTATTAATAAAAGTGTTCAGATATTTGGTAGCGTGTTTATATTGATGTTACTAAGTAATCACTTCAGCCACTAAGTTGTGAACAAGACGAAAAATAGGTTTTATTGACAACAAGAACTTATGATGTTACTTTTCTTAGTAGTTGGCTCTTAACGCTTATGATTATAAAATGGCTATTGCTTTATTGGTTACAAGATAACGTTGTTTCAGTTCCTTCAATAACTTCAGTTACACTTCATTGGTGTGGTATTTGTTTATACTCATGTTCCTTATAGTATGAGTCCTATGAATCCTACACTTTTTACACAAGTCACAATTCTTCAGAACTACTATGGATCTTCACTAGTCTCCACTACTCAAGGAAATTATCTCCTTTCCTTGGACTTCCTTTGTCCTTTTTAAATTTATTCTTCCCTATCTGAGAACCTAAACACCAACGGCTCTTACAGGAGGCCTTCTTGGCTGTTATTCCCTCAGGAACATAACATCTCTCTCCTGCCTCAGCAGGCTTAACACACACAACATTCTTAGCTGTTAACCTCACAGGTTACCTGACACACTCTCCTAATATCACTGGCTCCTCTTCCTTTTATAATCGCTCATGAGAGTAGCACCCACCTTTTTTATCTTAATTCCTACTGGCTGCCCAAACATTCTCTTCTGCCTGTGTTTCTCCACACTGACCAACAAAGCTCTGTAGACCAGTTCAGAAGGGCTACCAGACCCAGAAAAACCCATAGGAGTGAAGACAACCAACCATACATCAAAGGAGTCACACACAGAATAGGGAAATTGGTGAGGAAACACAACCTCCAAATGATCTACAAATCAACCAAAAAAATCCAGCAAATGCTGCGCTAAGCGAAGGACAGGAGAAACTCTCACAGTTGCAGCAGTTTGCCGCATACCGTGCAGTTGCGGACATGTCTACATAGGGACCACCAAATGCAGTGTTCAAACACGAATCAAGGAACACAAGAGACAGTGCAGATTGGTCAGTGAGAAAAATCAGCAGAAGCAGAGGGTGGCCATCGGAGACAGTTTCTCGTCTAAAACAGAGCAAAAATATGGCGTTTCTCAAGGCACCATACTGTCCCCAATGTTGTTTAATATTTATATGAAGCCACTGGGAGAGATCATCAGGAGACATGGAGCAGAATGTTATCAATATGGTGATGACACTCAAATATTCTGCTCCATGTCTTGGTCAGCTGCCATGATGGCAGATGGTGGTTCTCCCCTCAATCAATGCCTTGAAGCAGTAATGGTCTGGATGAGGAAAAACTGACACAAACTGAATCCAGACAAAATGGAGGTACTTACGGTAGGGGCCCCTAAACCAGGGACTGGGTTGCGACTATGAGTTCTTGACGAGGTCATGCTCTCTGTTAAGGACTGTGTCCGCAGTCTGGGGGTGCTCCTAGACTTGTCGCTTCACATGACAGATCAGGTGAATGCGACAGTCAGGAGTGCTTGTTATCAGCTTTGGCTGATACGCCAGCTGCGTCCATTCCTGGAAATAAGGGACCTAGAGACCGTAGTACATGCACTGGTAACCTCACGACTCAACTTCTGTAATGCACTCTACATGGGGCTACCCTTATAGCTAACTCGGAAACTGCAATTGGTACAAAACACGGCAGCCAGGCTGATCACCGGAAGATCTAGGAGTGATCATATTACTCTGATTTTAAAATCTCTTCACTGCCTGTCTATTGGTTTCCGAGCACAGTATAAGGTGTTGGTAATGACCAACTTACCTAAAGGATCGCCTTTTCCCATATAATCCGCCCTGTTCCCTCAGGTCCTCTGGGAGGAAGCTTCTTCAATCAGCAAGAACTAGATTGACGGCAACCTCCCAGAGGACATTTTCCACCACTGCTCCCAGACTCTGGAATGCCTTGACGGAAGAGATCTATCAGATATCCAGCTTAGATAGCTTTAAAAAAAGGCATCAAGACGGATCTCTTCCTGCAGGTTTATCTGGAAGAGAGTTAGTTTAGACCCGATCGTCCCCCATTGGAGCCCCTTTTCCTCCTAATATGAGGTTTTGAGGGGTTAATTTCCACCTGCTGCAAACTGGGGGTGCTTTAGTGCTTTATCGCCTTTTGCTTTATTATTTGATTGTGTCATTGTTTATCTGTTTTAAATATTAGATTTTAAGCTGTTCTGATTTAATTGTAATTTTAAGGGGGGTTATATGGTTGTTATAAATTGTGAGATTGTACTTTTAATGTAAGCCGCCTTGATAGCTTCGGCTAAAGGCGGGGTATAAATACATTATTATTATTATTATTATTATTATTATTATTAACCATTCTGGGCATAAAATGCTATTTGAAAACACTGATATTCTGGACCATGACAACAACTATCAGGTCAGAATGCACAAGGAAGCCATTGAAATCCACAAACACCTAAACAACTTCAACAGGAAAAAAGAAACCCTTAAAGTAAACAAAGTTTGGCTACCAGTCCTGGAAAACACCAAAATCAAGACCCAGCACGTGCAAATGAAAACCCACCCAGGGTCGGGGGGTTTCCCAGCAGACAATAGATCACTAATTGCTATCCTGCCTTTTTCAGGACTCAAAGTGGCTTACAATTAGACACCCTGAGGCCTTGCTATTCAACAACAGACCAACACAGAGATTAACATGTAAATCATTTCCTCTCAACCAAAGTCACACAGGATATATACCCCAGTCACTTCCATGCCAGCATTCTCTGAAGATGCCAGCCACAGATGGTGGCAAAACGTCAGGAATAAACTCTTCCAAAACACAGCCATTTAGCCCAAAACCCCCACAAAAAACCAATTTCCCTTCCCTTCTCAATTTAATGTTAAAACCTTCCCCCCACCATCTTCTTCCTCCTCCTTCGGATCTCTTCTGCCCACCAAACACCCAATTTTATTATTTATTTATTTATTTATTCCTGTCAGGGACAGCCAGGTGGAGGACTTGGAGGACTCTGAGGGGGAGGATGTGGGGCCTGATCCTAGCTTGGTGCTACCAGCTCCCATGGACCCAGCTGAACCTGGACCTAGCTGTGTGGAACCCAGTGAGCAACAGCCCCTGCCTCAGCAGCCTAGCCTCCCTCCTCAGCAGCCTAGCATTTCCCCAGCAGAAAGCCTTTCCCCAGCAGAGGTTTCATGCCAGGAAGAAGCAGAGGAGCAAGAGATTGAAATCCCTACCTTTGCTCAGAGGAGAACAGATAGGGAGGGGCTGCGGCGTTCTCGAAGGCTAGCTGAGAAACGCGCAGCCAAAGAGAAACACCTGGGGGAAAGGAACTGAGGCTAGATAGGCAGCTGGGGAATGCCAAGCTCTTTGTCAAGGCTTATCTTGGATTCCCCGGTGAAAGCTCTTGGCTCTCGGCTTGACTTTATACTGCTTAGACCCTGCGACCTTTGGAACGACTCTGGGCTTGCTATAACCCTGAACTTTGGAGTGCTCTCTGGACTGGACTTTCGGAACCCTTGGTGTATTGGTATGTCATTTACAACTGGCTTGCTGTCTGAGAAGAGACCTCTGTCTTTATCAGCCACGTGTTGGCAGCTTTCCCGGACAATTCCCTTCCCTTTTCAATCTTTTGTTAAAACCTTCTCCTCTAGCACCAGGGAAGTGGTGTTAGCTGGTTGGGAGAGGCTCAGAGAAGGAGAAGAGGGGGAGTGGTGTTTTCCCTTTTACATCCTTTGACATGTGCCCTTACGTTTGCCTCAACTTATCCATGGGTCATATCAGAATCTATGAATCTGGCTCCAAAACCTGCCCTTGACTTATGCACGACTGACTTGTACACAAGTATATACAGTATGTCTTTTTTAATTGTAAGCCACTTTGAGTCCTGAAAAAGGCACGATAACAATAAATATAATACTAGTAACAACAATAACAATAACAAAAAACAATGCAGTCATCATCACCCTGTACAAAAAAAAGGAGCCAAATCTGATTGCTCAAACTATCAAGGTATAACACTGCTCTCTATTGCTGGAAAAATCCTTGCAAGGATACTCCTGAACAGATTAGTTCCTGCTATTACAGAAGAACTGCTTCCTGAAAGCCAGTGTGGCTTCAGAGCCAATAGTACTACAGGTATGGTATTTGCCCTTAGACAACTACAAGAGAAATGTAGAGAGCAGAACAAGGGACTGTATGTAACATTTGTCGACTCACCAAAGCCTTCGACACTGTGAGTAGAAAAGGTCTATGTCAGATCCTGGAAAGACTAGGATGTCCCTCCAAATTCCTCAAAATGATTATCTTGAGGGCCAGCATGGTCAAGTCAAATACGGCAATACTCTTTCAGAGCCTTTTCTAATAACTAATGGAATGAAACAAGGTTGTGTTCTTGCTCCAACTTTATTTACAATATTCTTCAGCATGATGCTTCAAAGGGCTACAGCAGAGCTCGAAGAAGAAGACGGCATCTATATACGTTACCATGTTGATGGTAGCTTGTTTAACTTAAGCCGTCTGAAGGCTCACACTAAGACTCTAAACTATCTAGTCTGTGAGCTGCTCTTTGCTGACGATGCTGCCCTTGTTGCCCACACATAAGCAGCTCTGCAGCGCCTAACATCTTGCTTCGCAACAGCTGCAGAGCTGTTTGGGCTGGAAGTCAACCTGAAGAAAACGGAAGTTCTCTACCAGCCTGCACCACAGGACAAACACCACCATCCCCACATCGCTGTAGGCAAATCTGTGCTTAAGTCCGTTCAGCAGTTCACCTACTTTGGAAGCATCATCTCCTCAGATGCCAAGATTGACAAAGAGATCGATCACAGATTAGCAAAGGCATATAGCGCATTTGGAAGACTTTACAAAAGAGTCTGGAGTAACAAACACCCGAGGCGGAGCACAAAAATCAGTGTGTATAGAGCCATTGTACTGTCTGTTCTCCTTTACGGGTCTGAAACATGGGTCACCTAGCGCCAACACTTACGACTCCTTGAACGCTTTCATCAGTGCTGCATACGCACAATCCTAACTATACACTGGAATGACTATGTGACGAATGTTGCTGTCCTGGAACAAGCAGGGATCACCAGCATTGAGGCCATGCTATTGAAAACACAGCTGCGCTGGGCAGGGCACGTTTCTAAGATGGAGGACCATCGCCTCCCAAAAATAGTACTCTACGGTGAACTCGCCACGGGTCAGCGTAAGAGGGGTGCTCCAAAAAAGCAATACAAGGACTCCCTGAAACAACATCTCAGGCTCGACCAAATTGATCACCAAAAATGGTCCACCCCGGCCTCACATGGGGAGGCATGGAGACGCACTATCCACAATGCTGCAGCCTTATTTGAGAAGTCACGCCGAACAAGTCTCGAAGAGAAACGACAACGCAGAAAGAATCACAACCCAGAAACATCACCCAAGGAGACCTTCTGATGTGCTTTCTGCAACCGGACTTGTTTATCTCAGATTGGCCTTTTTAGTCATTAGCACGCTTGCAGAAAGCGTGGGATGAGTCCTTCCTGAATCTTCGTTTGCGAAGAAAAGCCAGAAACTAGTAACAACAACAACAACAACACTGTATGTTAGTCTGCAGAATCCCTTAAACACTTCTAGGGACACATGATATGACAGCAAAAAGACAACAGGAATACAGAAATACACTTCCAGGGACACATGGCACAACAGCAAAAAGACAACAGGAATACAGAAATACAGAGCACCGTAAGTTGTTCTTTGGAATCAAGCTCTGTATTATACATTTATTAGCTATTTACACAATTTTAAGCTAACCTCCACAGTTCTGAGTATTACACTCCAAATTATTGTTTTATATAAAAGGTTTTGCACAATGTCAATGTGCATCATATTTTCACAACATTTCTGAAGACATGCCAATTATGCACAGCTCACCAGTATTTATGTTAGATTTAATTAAAAAGGCATTCCTGTGCATTCCAGATAGGCACTGCTTTATTACTTCAGCAAAGATAACTGAAAATCTCTAACAGGCCATGTGAAAGTAAATGTTAAGTTTTATCGTTATAGTTTTAAAACACCTATAATGATCAAGGTAAAAGTGAGTCAGGTATCCTACTTCTGCCCTAAGGAGATGAGCCTTCTTTATTTTGTCTCTATTGCTGCTTATTTTTGCACTTTTTATTGTTTCTTGTTTTATTGTTTTCTTGCATTGTGGTATTTTAATCTTCTTAAGTTTAATCCTGTTTTAAGGGGATGGGAGGGTTGGATCAGGGGATGAGGGAATGTTTTTAACTTTGTTTGTTTAAATGCTGTAACCCACCCCAATTGCCATGCAGAGGGGCGGGCTATAAATAAAATTTATTATTATTATTATTATTATAAATCAAGTAAATAAATCAAGTTAATTATATATGATTGTCTGAGTTTTCACTTTCCATCTTTGTGCTTAATTATGTTGTAATCAATTCATTTTTCTCTATATATGCTAAATGCTAGGTATATTCACCACTTACAAAATTTGAGTCTGACCCTGATTCAGCAGTTCAAGAAACAAACTGATTTGGCTTTTACAAATTTGGAGGTCATCCTGTCTGAATAAATCTGAGTTTTGATTCAGAAACCCAAATTAACATGATCCAAATCATCACTATCACTGAAAATCAGTGAGTTGCTCACTGATTATTAATAATATTATTATTATTATTATTATTTATTTATTTATACCCCGCCTTTAGCCGAAGCTATCAAGGCGGCTTACATTAAAAGTACAATCTCACAATTTATAACAACCATATAACCCCCCTTAAAATTACAATTAAATCAGAACAGCTTAAAATCTAATATTTAAAACAGATAAACAATGACACAATTAAATAATAAAGCAAAAGGCGATAAAGCACTAAAGCACCCCCAGTTTGCAGCAGGGGCAAATTAACCCTTCAAAAACTCATATTAGGAGGAAAAGGGGCTCCAATGGGGGACGATCGGGTCTAAACTAACTCTCTTCTAGATAAACCTGCAGGAAGAGATCCGTCTTGATGCCTTTTTTAAAGCTATCTAAGCTGGATATCTGATAGATCTCTTCTGTCAAGGCATTCCAGAGTCTGGGAGCAGTGGTGGAAAATGTCCTCTGGGAGGTTGCCGTCAATCTAGTTCTTGCTGATTGAAGAAGCTTCCTCCCAGAGGACCTGAGGGAACAGGGCGGATTATATGGGAAAAGGCGATCCTTTAGGTAAGTTGGGCCCATGCCATGTAAGGCTTTAAAGGTCATTACCAACACCTTATACTGTGCTCGGAAACCAATAGGCAGCCAGTGAAGAGATTTTAAAATCAGAGTAATATGATCACTCCTAGATCTTCCGGTGATCAGCCTGGCTGCCATGTTTTGTACCAATTGCAGTTTCCGAGTTAGGTATAAGGGCAGCCCCATGTAGAGTGCATTACAGAAGTCGAGTCGTGAGGTTACCAGTGCATGTACTACGGTCTCTAGGTCCCTTATTTCCAGGAATGGACGCAGCTGGCGTATCAGCCAAAGCTGATAACAAGCACTCCTGACTGTCGCATTCACCTGATCTGTCATGTGAAGCGACAAGTCTAGGAGCACCCCCAGACTGCGGACACAGTCCTTAATAGAGAGCGTGACCTCGTCAAGAACTCGCAGTCACAACCCAGTCCCTGGTTTAGGGCCCCTACCGTAAGTACCTCCATTTTGTCTGGATTCAGTTTGTGTCAGTTTTTCCTCATCCAGACCATTACTGCTTCAAGGCATTGATTGAGGGGAGAACCACCATCTGCCATCATGGCAGCTGACCAAGACATGGAGCAGAATATTTGAGTGTCATCACCATATTGATAACATCCTGCTCCATGTCTCCTGATGATCTCTCCCAGTGGCTTCATATAAATATTAAACAACATTGGGGACAGTATGGCGCCTTGAGAAACGCCATATTTTTGCTCTGTTTTAGACGAGAAACTGTCTCCGAGCGCCACCCTCTGGAATCTGCCTGAGAGAAAAGAGTGGAACCACTGAAGAACAGTGCCTCCTATTCCCAATTCTCTCAGACGTTCCAAAAGGATCCCATGATCTATTGTATCAAAAGCCGCTGAGAGATCCAAAAGCACCAACTGGGTCACACTTCCCCTGTCGATGCTCAGGCGGAGGTCATCTACCAGAGCGACCATGGCCATCTCCACCCCATATCCAGACCTGAAGCCGGTTTGGAATGGATCTAGAAAATCGGTTTCATCCAAGATTGCTTGGAGTTGAAAGACGACGGCTCGCTCAATCACCTTGTTCAAAAATGGTAAATGTGAGCATGGTCTATAATTTTTTTAATCCAGGGGGTCCAGGGAAGGTTTCTTCAGGAGCGGTCTAACGACCGCTTCCTTTAAGCTAGATGGAGCAATTCCTTCCCTAAGGGATGCATTGATGACCCTCTTGAGGAAGGCCATCACGGCATCACCCCCCTGGACGACCAGCCAAGATGGGCAGGGATCGACAGGGCACGTCATCTTCCTTACTTTTCCAAGGATCTTGTCCTCGTCATTGGTACTCACCAACTCAAACTGATCCAGTTTAATCTCACAAACAGGTTCACTGGACACCTCATCAGTCACTTCTATCATAACTCCAGCGTCTAAGTTGGCTCTTATCTGAGAGATTTTATCTGCAAAAAAGCTGTTAAAAACATCACAGCAGGCTGTTGTCGGGTTCAGTAAAGGGTTCTGTACAGGTGGAGCCTGTGACAGTTCCCTCACCACCCTAAACAGTTCTGCTGGATGAGATTCCGCAGACACAATACGGGCAGAGGAGAAGGACTTCTTCGCTGCCTTTATTGCCTCTCAATAGGAACGAAGAAATTTCCTATGATGAGTCTTGTCAGATAAGAGTCGAGTTTTCCGCCAGATGCACTCTAGTCGTTGTCTAACCCGCTTCATTTTCCTAAGTTCTTCTGTGAACCAGGGATGACGATTTGGAGCGGGTTGGAAAGGACGCTTCGGAGTGATCGTGTTGATGGCTCTGGTGAGGTTGGTGTTCCAAGTATTCACCAGGGCTTCAACAGGGTCGTCGGCTTTGCCAACCAAGAAACCCTCTAAGGCTTTCTGGAATCCAACTGGCTTCATTAGCCTTCGAGGGCGGACCATTTTAATGGGTCCTCCACCCCCGGTGGGATGGGCAGTGGCTCTTAGTTCAACCTTGACAAGGAAATGATCCGTCCATGACAGTGCGGAGGTAGTTTTTACCTCCGCCCACGGATATGCCTGCTCCGTACTGAAGACCGCATTGAGAGTATGACCTGCTGAGTGTGTAGGCCCAAGAACCAATTGGGAAAGGCCCATATCCGTCATGGAATCCATGAACTGCCAAACCGCACCTGTTAAACTGGTCTCGAGAGGGATGTTGAAGTCGCCCAAGATTAAAAGTCTAGGCGACTCCAGCAACAACTCTGAGACCAGGTGTGTCAGCTTGGATAAGGAGTCTGTTAGGCAACGGGGTGGACAGTATACCAACAGAATCCCTATACTATCCCTGGTCTTCAGGCTCAGGTACATGCTCTTGAAATGATCTGCTTTCCAGATAGGTATCCTGGCCAAGGAAAGGTTATTTTTATGAACCAGAGCCATGCCCCCCCCCCCGCCCACTTTCCCTCACCTGTTCAAACACAGAGTACTCGGCTGGGAGAGCCTGGTTCCAAGTAATGGCACTGTGCTCCCCCAGCCAGGTTTCTGTAAAACATGCCAGGTCGGCATCTTCATCCATGAGGAGATCATGGATGATATGAGTTTTGTTCTTCACCAACTTGGCATTACAAAGGAGCAAAGTAAGGTTCTGTGGCAAGGTTGGTAAGCTCCCCAGCTTACTTTGGCCAAAAGAGTGGCCTGAAGGTGGAATCGCTTTCAAACATCGAACCTGCCTTCTTTTGTAACAAAGCTCCACTCTGTTTTCGCCATATCTTCCTCTGCCCCGTATCACCTCAGTTCCTGCTCCCAGAGAATCCTCTAACAACTCTCCCCCATTATACTGCATCTAATTAAGTATTTTTAAGCCCCTGAAATCCCAACACAGAATGCCCGTGAATACACAGGCCGGGCATCTATTCACTCTAATTCATAGACTTTATATGTTAGGTGGTAAAACAATTAGGGGAATTCTCCCAGAGTCCGCCGCTGCCGCCAGCCGCTGCCACAGCTTCTGCTGAGGATGGTGCTGGTGGTAAGAGCTGGGAGAGGCCATTTAACTGCATCTCCCCCAATTTGACAGAATTGTATGACATCTGCCAACATTGTGCTCTACAGGAGTGGGTTGTTTGCCAAATGTGAGATAACAGGAGTTTCATGTACCTACAAATTTGTGCAGGGATGGATTCCTTCATTTACATTTTGACTGAATAGCTATATATTAGCACAGCTGCACAAACAAAGCTTCTTCAAAGCTTCGAAGAAGCTATAATTGTTCAGTCTTATTTTTCATTCACCAAAGACATTTGGATTAACACCTGCAAATCAAAAGGTCTATCTTTCAAACATGTTGTAACAGAAAAAACAAACTCTCCTTGCCTGTGGTATTTTGATTTCAATACAGTAAACACTGCAAATATTCATTTTGTAACACATATTACTTTACAAATTGCTACTTCCAATTTTTTTTTGGGGGGGGGGGAATAATAATTTATAGCATGTACCTGACTGGATTGCTTGTTAGAGAGACTCTCAGGGACTCTAAGCAGTTGAGAAGTTTTTCCTCTGAAATACCTGATCGTAGTTCATGGACATACTCTTGGGAAGACAGAGTGCACTCATGCTTACTATTTTTCAGGCCTCCCTTAAAAGAAGATGAAAATAAAATGTTACAGTCTCAAAACAGGTAAAAATAACAGAGTTATTTATATGCATATTAGTTCAAAAGGCTGTTTTCTCATATTTTTGTGTTTCACTCTTTATCAGTAAGTTCCTGCATGGCATCACAGGTATTATGAAGACACAATACTTCCTAATCATGATTCAAGGACACAGAGTAGGATGATAAACAGCGTAGTTCATTCCCATGACCTTTGTTTCTCACATGTTAATTCCTCGCCAATGTTAACAATTTAAGTGGAGCATTAAAAACTAGTGTAAACTCCTTGTTTTAAATCTTTTTGAAAAGAAGTTTCTAGTTGAGATTAAAGTGGATACTAGTGTAATCCTTGAACAAAGCATGAAAGAAAGAAGATGATGAATGCACCATCTTGGAGGCTATTTATGATCTATTAAAGTATAAGGGTCAAATGGGTTGCAAATGCTATGTTGATAATTCTTTGTTAGACTTTTTCAGTCAAAAAAAAGCAAAACCTAAGGAACCTTAACAAAATGTGAGGAACCTTAAGATTAACAAACTTATTATGGCAGAAACCCTGAAAGTAAGTAAAGTGCAGCAAAACTTCCTCAACCTCTCTCTTTTTACAAAAAAAATTATATATGCATTTTATATACATTTACATTTTAAGCAATAGACAACTGGTATATGTGCACCTGAAACCTAATCCTTTCCAAACATTAAAAATAATGTTAAAACAAACCACAGCCAATGTACCAGATATCTAAGTGTGTGTCAGGATTAGGCAAATCCTGCCATGATTATTGTGCTGGAGAACCATGTAATCTGGGAAAGATCCATCTGTGATGTGTGGTAATATATCAGATGGATAGGCCCACCGGAAGAGCTCCGCCTTAAGTGCCTTCTTAAAGGCTTCTAGCGTGGTAATAACACGGATCTCTTCTGAGGCTGTTCCATAGCTTGTGGGCCACAGCCGTGAATGATCTTTGGGAAGTTGCTCTTAATCTGGTAGGGTAATGATGTAATAAATTCTTCCCAGATGTTCTGAGAGTGCGGGGCGGATTGTATGGGGGGAGGCGTTCCTTCAAGTAACTCGGGCCCAAGCCATGTAGGGCTTTAAAGGTAACAACCAACACTTTGTATTGTGCCCAGAAGCTAATCGGCAGCCAGTGAAGAGCTTTTAGTACAGGTGTAATATGGTCCACCCTAGATGTTTCGGTGACCAACCTGGCTGCTGCATTTTGAACCAGTTGAAGCTTCCGAACTTGGTACAGAGATAGCCCCATGTAGAGCTGTTACAGAAGTCCAAACAAGAAATTACCAGGGCAAGTACTACTGCTTCAAGGTCCCTTCGGTCCAGTTAGGGACACAGTTGGTGAATCAACCGGAGTTGATTCCAAGCACTTCTGGCCATCGCATCTACTTGATGACAACTGTAGAGATGAGTCCAGGAGTACTCCCAAGCTGCGTACTTTGTCCTTTAGGGGAAGTGTGACCCCATCAAGGTTAGGTTGACAAAACTCCCTCCCCGGGCTGGGGGTACCTATCGCAAGCACCTCCGTTTTCTCTGGATTCAGCTTTAGTTTGTTTTCCCTCATCCAGCCCATTACCGACCCAAGGCAGGCATCCAGAGAAGTGACGCCATCCTTAGTCACCGCAGTAGTCAGAGACATGGAGAAGTAGAGTTGGGTGTCATCAGCATATTGATAACCCCGTGCCCCATATCTCCGGATGATCTCTCCCAGTGGCTTCATGTAAATGTTAAACAGCATGGGGGACAGTATAGCACCCAACTCTACTTCTTAGAGGAGCAGCTGTCCCCACGCCTCACCAACTGGGATCTGCCCAAGAGGTAAGACCGGAGCCACTGGAGCGCATTGCCCCCAATGCCTAACTCCCTCAGGCGTTCCAGAAGGATACCATGGTCTATGGTATTGAATGCCGCTGAGATGTCCAAGAACACCAATAGGATTACACTTCTCCTGTCGATACCCAGACGGAGGTCATCGACTAAGGCGACCATGGCAGTCTCAACCCCGTATCCCGCCCTGAAGCCAGTTTGAAATGGATCCAGATAATCGGCTTCATCCAAGACTGCCTGGAGCTGGAAGGCAACTGCCCTCTCGATCACTTTGCCCAAGAATGGTACTAAGGAGACCAGTTTGTAGTTGTTTCTCACCAGGGGATTAAGGGAGGGCTTTTTCAATAGCATATTAGCTGGTATGATGAGTAGAAAGTGGTTTGTATTACTTTTGGAGGGGAAATCCAAGTTGGTTATATATGTTAAACAAACAGGTAAACATATGTTGTTAGTTATTGATGAGTGGTTATAAAGTTGGCTAAATGTGTGATGATTTTATATAATTTAATTATGTTAAATATACCAGCTAATGTGGCTTTAGAGAAAGGGCTTGAGAAATATTTGGCCTTCACTGAATGCTTGGTAAAATGAATACATGGGTGTGTGTTTTTTCCCTTGGTGGTTTGCTAGGCTGCTGTTATCAGCGTTCTGTGATGGTTAGAACAACTAAGCAAACATATCCTGAGAAAGAAGGAAAATAACTGAAGATGAACCAACTGTTGTGATAATGGGGAAATGTTCGAGCCCACCAATTTTGAAAGGTGGAGCTAATGACCTTAAAAGATTAGAAAGCTGGGCCAGAACTAACAAAATGAATTTCAGCACAAAGATATATAAAGTACTATACTTAGAAAAAATTAAATGCACCTATAAAGGATGGAGAACACCTAACTTGACAATACATGTGAAAGGGATCTAGTAGTCCTAGTAGACGACAAGTTGAACATGAGTCAACCGTGTGATGAGGCAGTTAAAAAAGGCAATGTGATTCTAGTCTGCATCAATAGAAATATAGTGTCTAGATCAAGGGAAGTTAATAGTACCACTCTGTTCAGCTTTAATTAGGCCTCATCTGGTATACTGTGTCCAGTTCTGGGCACCACAATTCATAAAGGACGTTGACACGATGGATGTGTCCAGAGGAGGGCAATCAAAATGGTGAAGCATCTGGAAACTATGCTCTATGAGAAGAGCCTTTGGTAGCTGGGTATGTTTACCCTGGAGAAGAGAAGGTTCAGAGGCGATATGGTAGCCCTGTTTAAGTATTTGAAGGGGTGTCATACTGAGGATGGAGCAAGCTTGTTTTCTGCTGTTCCAGAGAATAGGAGCCAGAGCAATGAATTCAAACTACAGGAAAAGAGATTCCACCTCAACATGAGGAAAAACCTTCTGACAGTAAGAGCTGCTCAACTCCCTCGGAGTTTGGTGGAGTCTACTTCTTTGGAGGTTTTTAAACAGAGGCTGGATGGTCATCTGTCAGGGGTGCTTTGATTGTGTGTTTCTGCATGGCAGGGGATTGGACTGGTCTTTTCCAACTCATCAAAAAGAAAACATAAAAAGCTACAGCCATTATAGGACCATAGCATTAATCTCCTATGCAAGCAAAGTAATGCTCAAAATTCTACAATACAAACTCCAACTATAAATGGAGAGAGAAATTCCAGAGGCCCAAGCGGGGTTTGAGAAATGAAGAAGCACTAGGGGCTACACAGCAAATATATGATGACTAATGGAGCACACAAAGGGATTCTGGGGGGGAGGGGGAATCAGCATGTGCTTTATAACTACAGCAAAGAATTTGACTGTATAGATCACAAAAAGCTATGGATGGCTCTAAAGGTTCTGGGAGTTCCACTGCATCAGATAGTCCTGATGAGAAATCTTTACACAGGACAAGAGGCTACCATTGGAACAGAATTTGGAGAACAGATTGATTCCCAATTGGCAAAGGGGTCAAGCAAGGATGCATTCTATCACCATACTAGTTCAAATTGTATGTGGAAAATGTTATACAAAGAGCAGGTTTAAACTGAGAAGAAGGAGTAAAGATAGGAGGAAGAAACATTTGCCGTCTTAGATATGTGGACGACAGCATATTACTAGTGGAAAACATCACAGATTTGGAACAATTACTAATGAAAGTCAAAGAAGAAAACACAAAAGCAGGCTTAATGCTGAACAAAAAAAGAACAAATAATGACCATGGAAGAAATACATAAATTCAACTTAGACAATGAAATTGAAATAGTTAGATTTCCCATACCTAGGATCAGAATTGATCAGAATGATGAGTGCAGAAATAAGAAATATTTCTGTGCAGGTAGTAATTTGGAATGTGAAGATATGTCTACACAAGATCAAGAAACACAAGAAAATACCAAAGACTCTAAGATTTGCATGATTCTCCATCTGGAACTTGGAACTTCTTCACAAACCAACTGACCCATTTTAGATCCAAGATAGTCCCCCAGGTTTTTTTTCTTTTTGGGAGCTAAAAAATATGAAATGACAGCATTTATTCTTTGAGAGGATGGAACAGGTGCAGTAGTCCCTATGTTGACAAGATGTTTACTATTTCCCTGTACCAGATAAATTTATATCCATTCTTTGACCTTGGGGAACAAATAAAGAAATTGAGAAAAAGATAGTAAAAACTGATTAGGTTACCCTCTTTCAAAAGTTTAAAAATCACTGGTCTAAGGTGGTATCTTCCCAGATGTGGACAATGAAATGAAGTCTTCATCCCATCAGTGAGGGCAGAGAGTCAGGCCTGAAGAGATTTGCATATGTTTGTTGCCTGAATTATTGACATTGTTGTTAAGTTACGTCTGTGTTGTCCCTGCTGTGGAGGACTGCCAAATTGATATCTATACTCAGATCACTGTGGTCTCCCAAATTTGTTGTCCCTGAGTTGAAAGGAGCTTTAACTCTGTAGGGTCAAAAGGTCTCAATTCCAATTATGTGGGAGGCAGGGGCTGATGGGAAAAGTGGGAATATATAACAGTGCCTTGAAATATCATTGTTTCTTGTTTATACAGACCCATTTACAAAAATCTGGATGGAGGGCCTGGCCAGTCACCACAGGAGAAGGGATTAGATTATCAATTACCCCACCAGCAGTTGGAGCCAATGTCCTGTCCCTAGGCCCACTTCAGTTATAGTGTTTGCAGTGTGAGACATCCTAGTTCAGATAAGGAGAGCCCCCACCCCAGCTGCACCATTTCCCTCCTCAGCTCCACCTGAATGAACTTGGTGGCAATGGAGTCAGCAGAGACAGAAATTGCAACTACAAGCAGTGCTGTGGCTAATGACACAACAGAAATCAAGCCAAAACTGATCAAGGTGTAGAACAAGATCCCACCTTATAGGATGGCAACGTGTCATGTTTAGGAGATGGAAGAACAGTCAGAGACCAAACAAATGGAGAGGTAATAGTTGATTGCCTGTGGTGTAAAAACCATTTAAATATTTGAAGGGATGTCATATTGAGGAGGGAACAAGCTTGTTTTCTGCTGCTCCAGATACTAGGACCCAAAACAATGGATGCAAGCTGCAAGAAAAGAGATTCCACCTCAACATTAGGAGGAACTTCCTGACAGTAAGGGCGGTTCGACAGTGGAACACACTCCCTCGGAGAGTGGTGGAGTCTCCTTCCTTGGAGGTCTTTAAGCAGAGGCTGGATGGCCATCTGTCGGGGATGCTTTGATTGGGAGTTCCTGCATGGCAGGGGGTTGGACTGGATGGCCCTTGTGGTCTCTTCCAACTCTATGATTCTATGATTCCATTCATTGATCAATCAATCTTTATTGCTTTTGGCCAATGGCCATTGCAAAGACCAAAACGATAAAACAATACACATAAAATTTCCATAAAACCAACATACAATAAATTTAAACAATTGCATATGAAATATGTAACATAAATACATTAAGATTACAGGCTAAACACTTTTAACTAAAGTCATCCCCATTACAAGGAATAGCTATCTCTGCTATATATTTCTTCCTGGTCTTTTTGGCAGCAAGGGCAAATAGGGCTACATGCCAGGTCACATATTTATCTATGTCCATTAGGAGATAAAGTACCTTTTCTTGGGAATTCAAAAAAACTCTATTTCCAATTAAAGGTAAAATAAAACGCTCCCTAGGATCTTTATGTAACGGACAATAGATTAAGTAATGTACCAGGTCCTCTGGGTGGGGACAACCAGCTATGCATTTCCGTTCATTTTTTGGGACTTTCTTAAGCCTCCCATCTCTTTCAGCTGAATCAAACATATTAAGTCTCAGTTCTGTGAAAGCTCGACGCAACTGAACAAAGGTTAGACTGTCAAAATAATCCAGGTGATCACAGGATTGCCTGAGGCTGTAATATAAGGGGGCACATGAAGAACCATAAGCAGTATGTAAGTCTGCAAGTGTAGTAACTTCTAATATTGAGTTATTTATTTTTTTCTTTCTTGCAGGATGGTCTAGCCCTTCTAGTTCATTCATTGAAAGCCCATACTTGGTAATTAATTGAGCTGCCCCATGAACCCAATTGTTGACAGGTAGTCCATTATTAAGTTCCAGGAGACATTTTTTTGGTAACCTAGAATGTGACATCTCCTGGATCTTAAACCAGTAACTCAGAATCCTTTTGTCTATTTGGCTTTCTAGTGTTGGAACAGAAGTTTCAAGGCGGATCATGGCAGTTGGGGTCCTAGGAAGTCCTAGCAATGCCCTTAGAAAATAGTTCTGAGATGTTTCTAAACCTGAGGCCTTAGGTGTGCCCCAGATTTCTGCACCATAAAGGATCTGTGCCAAAGTTTTAGCTTTAAAAACCATTAGAGCGGGATTTACTAAATTGCCTCCCCTCTTAACAGTAAAGCTCAATATTGCTTTAACTGATCTATGGGCTTGTATTTTAGTGTTTATCATATGTTGTTTCCATGAGGCTGATTCGGAAAAGAAAATTCCCAAATATTTAAAGGATTTTACTTGTTTTATTATATGTTCATCTAAGTGCCAGGAATGTATTTTAGGACGCCTACCAAACACCATGACCTGAGTTTTGTTATAATTTACTGTCAGGACATTTTCCTTGCAATATGATGAAAGTCTAGCAAGCAAACGTCTCAAGCCCACCTGAGTTCTTGTTAAGAGAATGATATCATCAGCATACATTAACAGAGAAAGCTTTTGGTCCAAAATAGTAACTGGGGCATACTGTAGGCCCTGTAGCTCTTTAACAATATCATTAATATAAAAATTAAATAAAAAGGGTGCCAAAACGCAGCCCTGTTTAACACCAGCATAAGTATTTATTTTTGAGGTGAGATGACCTACCAGGTCAACCTTGACCTGCATCGAGGTGTTAGTATGTAAAGCCCTGACTAAATATAATAAGCGGGGGTCAATATCAGCCTTTTCAAGTTTTTTCCATAACAGATCCCTAGGGACTGAATCAAAAGCTGACTTTAGGTCAATAAAGCAAGCATAAAGTTTTTGCTTCATGTTTTGAGTATATTTACGGACCAAAAAATTTAATACAAAACACAAGTCAATGGAAGATTTCCCCTTTTGAAAACCAGCTTGAGCTTCAGATATTAAATCATGTCTCTCAGACCAGTCCTCTAAACGTTCCAAAAGAGTACGTGCATACAGTTTGGAAGAGATATTCAAAAGACTAATCGGCCTGTAATTGGCAGGATTTTTCTTATCTCCCTTTTTGTGTATTGGGGCAATAATACTTAATCTCCATCCCTCAGGAATACACCCTGTTTTGTTTATGTATGTAAACAATTTGGCCAGAATAGGTGCCCAGTAGTCTGGTTTTACATTGAATAGTTCCATGGGAATCATATCCTCCCCAGGAGCTTTATTAATCGATTGTTTGGCCATAATTTTTTTAATCTGATCAGGAGTAACCTCTGACCATTCTGGAAGGGCAGTAAATTGGGGAAGATATGAATAAAAATGTGAGATTGGTTTACAGCTATATATATTTGCAAAATATTCCTCCCATACATTGCCTTGGATTACTGCGTCCAAGGAATGATCTATCATTCTGGTAGCTCGTGCAATAATGTACCAGAATTTTTGTGAATCTTTTTGCATAGCAGCATGACCTAGTTCTTTCCATTGATTTATATAATAATTATGTCTCTTTTCATTAAGTAATGTTTTATAATCGCTCCTCAGCTGAGCTATATATAACTGTGTTTCCATGTCTTCCTTAGTGGACTTTACTTTTAAGGCCCTCAGTGCTTTCGCCAATGCTTTCTTGGTCTTGCGACAATCCTCATCAAACCAAGTCTGAGGCTTAAACCTGATTTTTTTAGAATTAGAGGATGATGTAAGAATTGGTTTTAGATGGGACAGAAGAATTTCGTATGACCCAATAATATTATCAGGTTCATACAATACATTATCTCTCAATTTAACAAAGTCAGATGATTCCAAGGTGTTAATAATTCTATCTTGGAGCTGTTCATTCCACCTTAGTCGTTTACCACCAAGGATTAAATAGTTAGAACTATCAACACTACCAGGACTAGTCAGATTACTGGATATTAACAAGAGCAACTGTAAGGGATGATGATCGCTCTCGGCTCGAGGGATTATTTTAAATGAGTCACGAAGTATAGGAACAGGGCTAGTGGCCATAAAATAATCAACAGTGCTGACATGTCCTTTGGGAGAGATATACGTATAATATCCTTTTGGATCTCCAAGACCATGGCCATTACAGAGTTGAAGGTTGTATTTAATCACTAACTCACATAAATATTTCCCAGAGGCATTAACTGTCCTATCGAGAGCTGCTCTAAGGGAAAGTTCTGAAACATTTTCTATGCATAGTCCAAAGATTGTGTTGTCAGAGGAAGCTATGCCAATCCTGGCATTAAAATCTCCTCCTATGATCACCCATGGATTAGGAGACAAAATGTCTAATTCCTCCATAATATGGTTCAACCTATCCCAGGGCAGACATTCCTTAACACTAGGTCTTGTTGGAAGGATATACGTACAGATAATGTATAATGGTTCAGAGACAATATTATGAACTGCTAACACTAGGAAATTAGAGGTACTTAACGAATGAAGTTGAGAAATAACAACATTAAGTGTGGTTGAAATTAGGACAGCAAGTCCTCCAGAAGGCCTCCCATACTTACTAGTTTTTATATCTGGGACAGTATAAGGAGTATAACCTTGTAAATTTATAGTACATTCATCAGAAACCCACGTTTCTTGGAGAAGGATGACATCATATGTTTGTAAGAATTTTAAAAAATCCTCATCCTGTGTCTTATTAAACCATCCTGCTATATTCCAAGATATAACTTTAATTGAATTTGCAGTAGGTCAGAGTTTAACTATGGGAGGCAAAGTAGATTGAATATATCCATCAGCTGTTTTGATGGTATCTGTCCCTTTAGAATAGTTCCTAATATACTCCATATCATAGTTATTAGCGTCAATATTAATGTCAGAGGAATTAATATGTAAGTCAACTCCATTGCCGGACACAGGACTATCAGTAAAAGGCCCAGCTGGTTCCTTCACTTGCTTGACCCTATTATCAGCTGTATACTCTAGTTCACATAGTTTATTTAGTCTAACCTGAAGTGAATTCAATCTACCTATGACAAGTAACTTATCAAGAAGGGGGAGTCTACTGAATGAGTCTATAAAACCAGTCTCACCCATGTCATCCATTAATATATTGTTGGAAATGTCCTGTGTGACGTGGGAAGTTTTGAGATTGACACATGAATCATCAAAACAAATCAAGTCCACATCCTCATTTATCTGTCCAGCCTTATCAAGGCCCATTGTTGATGTATCATTTGTAGAAGATGATATATTGACAATTAATGGATATGGTGCTGAGTGGCAGAAGACTCTTGTCACTTCAATGTTTGACCAAGAAATCAATTGCTTCAATTTGTATAATCTTGCTGCTGTATCAACATCCCTAAATGTTATGAGGGCTCTGGCCATCAAGTAATTATAAAATAAGTATTGAATATTTACTATATCCCCTTTTCTCAGGAAGGTTATCCCGAGGGCTGCAAGCTGTTGTAGGAAATGAGTTTTCCTATAAGATTGGGAGGTGAAACCATATGGCTTGGGGTAATTAATGAATGCCAGTTGTGATCTTTTTAGAACTAAAGATGGTATATTAGAACTTTTTTGAGAGGCTGATAGATGCTGTTTATCCTCTTTTCCACTTAACATGACCATGCTATTATTGGTACTGCCCTCATCATTCCCCTCCAATATCTGTTCCTTCATCAGAGGTTCTGTTGAGTTACTGGAGTCCACCTGGGAAGAGCTTACCGATAAAATAGATTTGTTTGGTTTTGTGGCCAGCTTTCTTTTCTTTCCTTTAGTCTTAATACAGCTTGCTGCCTTTCCTTTTGAGCCTACATTTGCAAGAGGTTTTGGGGGGTTGTCCAAGAGGTTAAATAGTCTCTTGAAATTGAAATTTACAGCCTTTCTGGTTCTAACTAAGTGTTTCTCCAAATTTCGGCTAACAGCATTACTTTTAGTCCTCTCCCTTTTTTTGCTCTTCTTTTTATTGGACCGTTTATTAGATCTATTATCAGGCTCGAAAGTAGCTTGGCTCAAATTAATATCATTATGAGGTGAGGATTTGCCCAGGTGATCTGCATGTTTTACTGTATCTGAGAGCTCTACAGTTTTTGGGGGGGCAGCTTGTAAAATCCCTTCGCCAATAGTCCAACATATTATATCTATATTAATTTTAATAGTGTTTATTAAATCATGCTGTTTTTTTAGCATATCAAGTAATACTGAGAAGTCACTATTTTCATTCACTGTTGACTCATCTAGTTTCTCATCAGAGTCTGCTAAGGGATGCAAACTTTCTTCACAATTGGAGGATTTTGCTTCTAGGGCACGTAGCTGTTCATTAATTATCTCCCTACGCTTACTATTCCTCCAATGTTCTCTTTTCATTTTCCAATAAGATTTCCAAAGGAGGCATATCTTCAAAAAAACACAAAAGATCATCCTTATTATTCATAGGATCACTTGTCTGATGTAAGTTCATGTTGCTATCCCCAGAATTTATTTCTGGACACTCATGTTCAGGAGGCAGACTCCTGTTCAAGTTATGACCCATTCCCATGTCCTTAACTGGGCTATTTTCTGATAAAGATGGTTGGGGATCAAGATTAGATGTATTACCAGATATATCAGGGATAGAATCCTCAGTGAGGTCGATTTCAGGACCAGTATGTTTCCCTTTCAAATCCTGAGATTCTTCCCCTTGAGAGACATTTAAATACTGACCCACTTTACCCCTATTCCCTCTTATGATCTTAACAAAAGGTCGAATTGAGCTATGAGCAGTATTTTTGTTAGTTTTAGAGGATTTTCTGGGTCTCTTTGAGAGACCAGATTGACTCCTGGTCATTACCATGTTCAACCTAAGCCAGCAAGATAAAAACCAAAGCAAAATGAGACAAACCTGCTGATGAGTTTCTGGAATGGTTATATCAGTATTACCATTATGTCCAACCCCCCAATCAGATAACCCAAAAATATTTGTAACCACCCTCTCAGTATTTCCCTAGTTGGAAGGAAGATGGCTGAAGGAGTTTTGAGGGCTGCACTCCACACCCACTCCTTACTGTTCCAGGGGGAAAAGGTGGTAACTGTGAGTTTGTTTGTTTGGCTGCAAATGCCCACATCCACTCCTTGCTGCTCCAGGAGGAAAAGATGGCAGGGCTCCTCTCCACCCACAGGCAGAAATGCTGAAGTTTTTATGCTGCAGACAGAGTCTGGGTGTGGCAAGGCTCCTCTCCACCTACAGACAGAAATGCTGGAGTTTTTATACAGCAGGCAGAGTCTGGGTATGGCAGGGCTCCTCTCCACCCACAGGCAGAAATGCTGGAGTTTTTATACAGCAGGCAGAGTCTGGGTGTGGCAGGGCTCCTCTCCACCCACAGGCAGAAATGCTGGAGTTTTTATGCTGCAGACAGAGTCTGGGTGTGGCACGGCTCCTCTCCACCCACAGGCAGAAATGCTGGAGTTTTTATACAGCAGGCAGAGTCAGGGTGTGGCAGGGCTCCTCTCCACCCACAGGCAGAAATGCTGGAGTTTTTATACAGCAGGCAGAGTCTGGGTGTGGCAGGGCTCCTCTCCACTCACAGGCAGAAATGCTGTAGTTTTTATACAGCGGGCAGAGTCTGGGTGTGGCAGGGCTCCTCTCCACCCACAGGCAGAAATGCTGGAGTTTTTATGCTGCAGACAGTGTCTGGGTGTGGCAGGGCTCCTCTCCACCCACAGGCAGAAATGCTGGAGTTTTTATACAGCAGGCAGAGTCTGGGTGTGGCAGGGCTCCTCTCCACTCACAGCAGAAATGCTGGAGTTTTTATACAGCGGGCAGAGTCTGGGTGTGGCAGGGCTCCTCTCCACGCACAGGCATAAATGCTGGAGTTTTTATACAGCGGGCAGAGTCTGGGTGTGGCAGGGCTCCTCTCCACTCACAGGCAGAAATGCTGGAGTTTTTATACAGCGGGCAGAGTCTGGGTGTGGCAGGGCTCCTCTCCACGCACAGGCAGAAATGCTGAAGTTTTTATACAGCGGGCAGAGTCTGGGTGTGGCAGGGCTCCTCTCCACCCACAGGCAGAAATGCTGGAGTTTTTATACAGCAGGCAGAGTCTGGGTATGGCAGGGCTCCTCTCCACCCACAGGCAGAAATGCTGGAGTTTTTATACAGCAGGCAGAGTCTGGGTGTGGCAGGGCTCCTCTCCACTCACAGGCAGAAATGCTGGAGTTTTTATACAGCCGGCAGAGTCTGGGTGTGGCAGGGCTCCTCTCCACGCACAGGCAGAAATGCTGAAGTTTTTATACAGCGGGCAGAGTCTGGGTGTGGCAGGGCTCCTCTCCATGCACAGGCAGAAATGCTGGAGTTTTTATACAGCAGGCAGAGTCTGGGTATGGCAGGGCTCCTCTCCACCCACAGGCAGAAATGCTGGAGTTTTTATACAGCAGGCAGAGTCTGGGTGTGGCAGGGCTCCTCTCCACCCACAGGCAGAAATGCTGGAGTTTTTATACAGCAGGCAGAGTCTGGGTGTGGCAGGGCTCCTCTCCACCCACAGGCAGAAATGCTGGAGTTTTTATACAGCAGGCAGAGTCTGGGTATGGCAGGGCTCCTCTCCACCCACAGGCAGAAATGCTGGAGTTTTTATGCTGCAGACAGAGTCTGGGTGTGGCAGGGCTCCTCTCCCCATTCATTGATCTGAAATGGCAGATGGAACTGAGACTGGTTAAAATGAAATGGTATGCAAGATCACCAGGGGTGCAGGAATATTTGATTGTGTGGGACTGTACTTCAGCTGACACTGACTTGATAGGTTCCACTGTTGACATCATGAGAGACAACTCCAGGACTTCATAAATAGGCTTATCAGGCCACTTCACTATCTTTTTATTTTCTTTTTTCAGTTCCGAAACTGATCCCAGTTTCTCAAAGGCATGACGTTTCTTTTGACCAATCTTTTCCAAAGCAGTCTTTTTCAAAGCATGCTGCCTCCCATTTGGACTTCTTTTTCAGGTGATGAACAGTAATAGCAACAATACCCTTCAACTGATACTGCAGAGGACTGTGGGGTAGTAGCACGTGGAGTGTCTGTGTCAGACATTCCAGTCAATGATACCAAAGTTTCTATGATAGGTACTGAAACTGTCAGTCAAAAAAAAAGTTGTCAGTCCTGACATCTTCAGTGCAGAAAAAAGTTCTGGCTAGTCTTGTAATTTAGCAGCAGTTGATGAAGCAGTGTAGAATGAATTCTTAGCTGCCACTTGTTCCAAGAGTTGGAGAGACTTCTTCCAAAGATCAACATTCAGGCAAGAAGCTCAATTTTTAATAGTTTGGTTAGTAAAACCCCAGCAGATTCAGCAATGCTGGGTGATGCGTTCCTCTCTGAGGCAAAATAAACACTCCAAATGAACACCTGACCAATAAACTTTACATCCACGGGTGGAGCAGCATTTAAACAGAGACGGAGAGGGGAAGGTAAAGAAAAGGGAGGTGTCATGAAGTGTGTGTGTGTGTGGTAGTAGAAGAAAAAGCAAAACCTCAGAAAGGAAATAAACAATAGGTGAAATAAAAAGGAAAAACACTATTTAACATTAGAGCACACCAAGAGAGTGACTTATTTGTTGGACAAAAGAAAACAGAGAATGACAGTTTGGCGGGCTAGAACATGTGTGGTATGGAGGTGCCTGACAAGCTACTCAGCTCTAGAACATTCTATTCGGGTCTCTTCACAGGTGTGAAAGCCCCTTTGTGTGAGGCACAGAGACTACAAAGAAGAATAGGGAAAAACTGGACCCTCTGGAGCCACAGGGGAGAGCGGGGAAAAGGATGTACCAAGCACCTCAAACTCCAGAATGGCTACTGCTAAGGGGCTGGAGAACACACTGGCCAGACACAGAAATTGGGAAGCACCATCATCAGTTCCTGAGATCCCAGCAGGAAGGCAGCAAATATCCCAAAGTGGCAGGACACATTTATACATGTATGCCAACCAAATAGGTAGAACTAGTTGTTAATTATTTCAAATGACACCACTGCACAGGGCACACTGAGTCAAGCAATGAGGCACCTCAGGATCCTGCTACAACTGCTTTTCTCAATGCACCCCATGACATGGAGAGTGCTGTAGTTGTAATTTCCCAGTTCCCCAATCTGCAGCACCCCAGAAACTCTTTGACTGGGGTTGTACCTGGCTTAAGTAAGTTTTTAATGTCACGTTCAGTCATTAATAATAATATTTGTATCCTGCCCCTCTGCATAGCAATTGGGGCGGCTTCCAACATAAAAATACAATACAATAAGATCAAACCCCAGAACACAACCCTCCCACCCCTTAAAAAATTATTAAACAACATCAAATTTAAAACAGTTTTAAAATAAGGCAAATGCTAATAAATTACAAATTACAATAACTACGGCAGCAGCGGATACAATACCAGCTGAGATTGGAGAAAGAAAAGATACAAGGACATGTTCTATGACTGGGAAGGCTAATCAGGAAAGGCCTGCCGGAAGAGATCCGTCTTGACAGCTTTTTTAAAGCTGTCTAAAGTTGACAAATGATGGAGCTCGTATGGTAGGCCGTTCCATAGTCTGGGAGCGGTCATCAAGAAGGCCGTCTGGGAAATAGTCAATAGTCTAGATTTTACCACCTGTAACAGATTCTCCCCAGAGGACCGAAGAGCGCGGGGTAGATTGTACAGGAGGAGGCAGTCTCAAAGGTAGGTTGGGCCCAAGCCATTTAGGGCTTTATAGGTAATAACCAACACCCTGTACTGGGCCCAGAAACTAATAGGCAGCCCATGAAGAGACTTCAAAACAGGTGTTATGTGGTCTCTTTTAGATGTACCGGAGACCAACCTGGCTGCCATATTTTGCACTAATTGTAGTTTCCGAACCAAGCACGAGGATAGCCCCATGTAGAGCGCATTACAGAAATCCAGATGGGAGGTTACCAGCACATGCACCACAGTTTCGAGGTCCCTTACTTCCAGGAAAGGACGCAGCTGGCATATCAGCCGAAGCTGATAGCAGGCGCTGCTGGCCGTCGCATTCACCTGATTAATCATCTGAAGCGACGAGTCCAGGAGCACCCCCAGACTGTGAATATAGTCCTTTGCGGTAAGTGTGATCCCGTCCAGGACTGGAGGTTGTATCCCAATACCTGGTTTTGGGGCCGCTACTGTAAGTACCTCCGTTTTATCTGGATTCAGTTTCAATCTATTTTTCCTCATCCAGTCCATTACCACCTTAAGGCAGTCATTGACAGGAGAGACGCCATCTGAAGTCGAGGCTGATGACCGGGACATGGAGAAGTATATCTGGGTGTCATCAGCGTATTGATAACACCCAGCCCCATGTCTCCGAATGATCTCTCCCAGTGGTTCCATACAGATATTAAATAACATCGGGGACAGTATGGTGCCTTGAGGGATGCCGCACTTGAGCTCCTTCCCAGTGGAGCTACTGTCCCCAAGCAACACCTTCTGGGATCTGCCCGAGAGGAAGAAACGGAACCACTGCAAAGCAGTGCCTCCAATTCCCAGCCTTCTCAGGCGATCCAAGAGGTTGTTGTGATCAACTGTATCAAAGACCACTGAGAGGTCTAAGAGCACCAGCAGGGCCACACTACCCCTGTCGATGCTCAAGCACATGTCATCAGTCAAGGCAACCATGGCAGTCTCAACTCCAAATCATGTCCTAAAGCCGGTTTGAAATGGATCTAGATAATTGGTTTCATCCAAGACAGCTTGGAATTGAAGAGCCACCGCCCTCTCGATCACTTTGCTCAGAAATGGTAACAACAAGACTGGCCTATAGTTATTCATATCCAGGGGGTCTAGGGAAGGCTTTTTCAGAAGCAGCCTAATTGCCGCTTCCTTCAAACGAGATGGAACATGACCTTCCCTAAGGGACGCATTGATGATGCTCCTCAGGAACACCATCAAGGCATCTCTCCCCTGGATGGCCAGCCATGATGGGCAAGGATCAAGAAGGCAGGTTGTTTTCCTCACTCTACCAAGGAGCTTGTCCATGTCATCAGCACTCACAGATTCAAACTGATCCAGTATAATCTCATCAACGGAGTTACTGGACACCTCATCAGTAGATTCTGTCATAACACTGACATCTAAGTCGGCTCTTATCCAAGAGATTTGATCTGCAAAGAAGTTGTTAAATGCGTCACAGCAAGCTGTTGTCGGGTTAAGTAGAGGATTCTGTGTCAGCTCCCCCACCACCCTAAACAGCTCTGCTGGACGGGACTCTGCAGACACAATACGTGCAGAGGAGAAAGAGTTCCTATGACGAATCTTGTTGGATAAGAGTTGAGTCTTCCGCCAGATGCGCTCTAGTCGTTGTCCAGCCTGCTTCATCTTCCTAAGCTCTTCCATGTACCACGGCTTACGGTTAACATATTCATTAACAACTGTAAACAAAAATCTCAAAAGTTACAAGAGCTGAACACAATGCCACTACCCATGTTTTTAGATGCAGATCCTTGTCTATATTTCTACACTGTCAGCACACCACAGAAGAAAAATGGTATTGTAGAAACCACAAAAATCTGCAGGAGAGGAATTCCAAATTTTCCTTTATGAATGTATACCACACTAGCTCAAACACTGCAAGCTGATAGTCATTCTAGGAGTGACTAGAGTCCTACTTTAGGAGCACTTATTTTGGAGCACTTAGGCTAAGAAAATAAAACTGAATTCTGCATGAAGTCAAACAGAAATTGTACCACAACGCCCAGGCCAATATTTTGTCAGGTCAAAACTGAAACCTCTATTTATCTGTATTCCCTGCCTAATTAATGAGAAGAAGTGAAAGTAAAGAAACACATTTTATTCTTTTTGTAAGACAACTGATACGTCAGAATGAAAAAGAAAAATATTCAGAACACAATGTTTTGGACTTACTTGGATGCATATTGAGCCATCTTTATGCCCAAGAAACATATGTTCTGGATACACACTGTCAGCAAAAAAAAATTCACTATGATATGTCCTTGTTTTGCTCCAATATATATTCCCAACAAAAGTATCCAGTAAAACATCGGGGCGAGGAAGCCAGTCTGCTCCCAGTTAAAGTTTATAGTATTTGCACTAGCTGATAAGAGCTCTGGTTTTAAAATGTACACATGAGCCTGCTCCACTACCAAATATATTGAGTGAACACTCCAGCTGATGGGAGTGCCTCCATACTCATCTCTATTTATTTTAAAATTTTATTAAAATAGTCATATCCCCACCCTGTATCAAAAATCTCTTTTTATTAAAATAATCCTTAAACTAGTAAGTAATTCTCAGGAAAAAAATATGACTAGGTAACAAGATATGGAGTTAGCCAGCTCTATTACATGTTGCTCAGACTGAAACTTGTAAATCAATAAAGTGAACCATTTACTTCATAAACCTGTTAACCTGTTACAGGTATATAGAGAATTCGGTTCTACCGTATTATATCATAGTTTCTAGAATCTGCAAAAAGCAGTTTAGGGGAGACAGAAACTACTTCCTTTACCCCCAATTATGGCATTTAAAGCTCTCTTCAAATTTTCATATGAATTACAGCAAAAACATGTCTGTCACATAACATTAAAGAGACATGCAATAAGTCAATATAATGTGCAACAATTACCAATGACTTCAAAATTTTTCTTACTGTCAAATCATGCACTTGCAAATTATAGCAAACTATATTCATACTCACCGGAACTCTACTTCCAATAATCTGCATGCAGTGACCAACCAAGGGTAGTGATAGCAAAAAATAAAGAAAAAAAAATAAAATGAGTAGGCTGAAGCAGTCCACACAACTAATCAAGTGTTTAGTTGTTAGTAACTGTTAAAAAATACTTTTCCTGACATAGAAAATATTCATAAAGCCATCTCAGCAAGCTGTAAAAATAACTATTTCAAAGAGCATTTTAGTTTTATATATCATTAACATTTTAAGATAGAAAAATGATGACTTACTTAATTAGAGAAACACTGTATATTAGTGCATGCAAACACAAGGAGGACAGATTGCTTATCTGTAACTGTAGTTCTTCAGGTGGTCATCTGTGAATTCACACAAATGGGTTTTCCTACACCTGTGCAGAGACATTCAGAACCTTCTAGAAACGCTAGGGAAGCCTTTTTGGTGGTAGCTCCACCCATCTGATATATACCCCCAGCATTCCCAATCAGTTTCCTCAGTTCCAATGGATGCCGCATAGCAGCATACCAAGGAAACATGGGCAGGACACAACCTGAGGAGAGGATGGGTGGATTTGTGTGAATTCACAGTGACTACTCAAAGAACTACAATTACAGGTAAGTAACCTGTCCTTCTTCATCTTGGTCTCTGTGAATCACACAAATGGGTCAGACTAGCAAGCTGCAATTCCAAGAGGAGGAAGTGTCATGACACCAAGCACCATGTGTGGTAAACCAAACATGTTTTATTAAACAATTGGTATAAAACATGCAATAAACCAACCTTAGTGCAAACCAGACAGCAACACTGCTCTCCCAAAAGCTGCATCATTCTTTGATCTAGTGTCCAGCTGTAGTGCAGTAGGGACAAGACTGCAGCTTTGCAGACATCCTCTAGGGGCACTCCACTGAGAAAAGCAGAGGACATTGCTACCACCCTGGTTGAGTGTGCTCAAATTCAAGCGGGGGAAGTCTTCCCCAAGAGTTTGTAAGCCTAATGAATAGTACCAGTCACCCATTTTGAGAACCGCTGAGCAGTTACAGAGAATCCAAGCATCAAATCCAAGTAGCAAACAAACAGCCTCTCAGATCGTCTCGAAACCAAAGTTTGGTTGACACAGAATGTGAGCGCTCTATTGACATTGAGTGAATGTAAAACACATCTGGTACCGGTGGTCGGGTTCAGAGCCAAGATAGGTAAGACAATGTCCTGGTTCATATGAAACGATGATACCACCTTGGGCAAGAAAGTGATGTCCTGACACAGGACAACCTTGTCTTTGTGGAAACAAACATAAGGCCAATCCACATAGAGCGCACAAAGCTTGCTAGCATGCCTGGCAGAAGTGATGGTAACCAAGAAGACCGTTTTCCAAGTGATAAGTTTGAGGTCAGTAGTGGCAAGCGGTTCAAAAGTTGCATGAAGACCAGTTCGAGGCTCCATGCTGCGGCAGCACTGAAGCAGGGGGATGTAGGTTGATGAAGCCTTTGACAAAGCCTTTCAGGAATTTCTTGATCAAGGGTTTCTGGAAGAAGGATAGATGACCATCAAACTGGTAGTGGGAACAAATGGCTGATAAGTACATTTCAGAGAAGAAATGGAAAGCCCAGTTTCTGTGAGAATCCAAAAAATCCAACATGTGTGATACTTGGATGCAAGACAGGGACAAGTGTTTGTTGCCCAGAAAGGTCAGAAAATTATTCCATTTCAGATGGTACGACTTCTGGGTTGATGGCTTCTGAGCTGCACGAATTACAGTGTGTAATTCAGGAAGAGAAGTTAAGGTCAAATCTGCCAAGCGATTAAGTGAAGTGTCTCTAGCTCCTCCATGTAGACTAAGGAGGTCAGGGTGCAATGGAAGGTGAAGGTAGAATCTGTGAGCCAGATGAAGAAGCGGAGCAAACCATAGTTGTCTCGGCCACCACAGAGTGATGAGAATGGCATCTGACCTGTCTTGTCTCATGTTGCCATGACCCTGGTGATGAGTGGAAATGGAGGGAAGGTGTAGCTTTCCTGTCCATTTGAAAAGGAAGGCATCCCCTAGAGGGTCTCGAGTCCTGATCCTGGAGCAGGACTGTAGACATTACAATTCAGGTGGCTTGCAAAGAGATCAACAAGTGGCATGCCCCAACGCTGAAAAAGTGTGCATGTCACCTCAGGGTGAAGCATCCATTCATGGCATGAATCTGAGGGCCGACTGAGCTTGTCTGCCAGGTCGTTTTCTTTGCCCAGCAAGTGGGCTGCTTGGAGGGTGATGTGTCTTGCAATGCACTACTCCCAGATGTGAAGGGTGAGGTTGAGTAACGTCTGAAATCTTGTTCCACCCTGTTTATTTAGGTAACACATGACAATGTTGTTGTCTGTTAGTAGAAGCACTGTCTGGTTTCAAAGGAGGGATTCTTTTTTTAAAAAAATTTAAGTAAGTTTTATTGAACAAAATGACAATTACAACTATACATACAACAAACTACAAGCAAGAATCACGAAAACGAAAGAAAAACAGAAAAAAGAAAAGAAACGGTAAAAGAAACAAAACCAAAGGAGGGATTCAAAGGATCTGAGAGCTTTCTCCACCGCTAGCATTTCAAGTGTATTGATATGGAGGAGTTTGTCTTCCAGAGTTTCACTCTTTGACACTGAGTGCACCCCATCCTTCCATCAAGGCATCCGTTGTGAGGGTGAGAATCATAAGTCTTTTGAACAGAGAATCCTGTAGAGGGTTGAAGACTGACAGGAACCATGAGTAAAGCAGTTGGAACCAAAGTCAGAACCAGGGAGTAACCAACATGGTAGAGGCTATGTAGCCTAAAATGACTTGTATTGTACAGGCAAAATTTCTCCTGTGTCAGGTGCAGGCCTGCATCGCTCGAACTAAGTAGTTGAACCTGTCTTGAGGAATCAAAGAATCATAGAGTTGGAAGAGACCGCAAGGACCATCCAGTCCAACCCCCTGTCATGCAGGAACTCAAAATCAAAGCATCCCCAGCAGATGGCCATCCAACCCATTTAAAGACTTCAAAAGAAGGAGACTCCATCACACTCCAAGGAAGATATGCTAGTGCCCTGCCCGAATCCAGCATAGCTCCTGTGAGTCAGACCTCCTGGGACAATGACAGGTTGGATGTGTCCTCGTTGATTATGAGACCAAGAGAGCTGAGGAGCGACAGTGTGATGTCGATGTAACGAACTGGAGTCTGTCTGGAGGAAGCAGTGAGGAGCCAGTCATCCAGGTATGGGAATACGGATATACTGTCCTGACAAACAAAAGCAGCTACTGTAGCCATACATTTTGTGAAAACTCTGGGGGCTGTGGATAGTGCAAAGGGTAGGACACGAAACTGGTACAGATTTCGGCCCAATGCAGATGCCAGGAAACTTTGATGACAATGTCAGATCCCTACATGGAAGCAGGCATCCTTGAGGTCAAGGGTGGCAAACCAATCTCCTTTCTGCAAAAGGAGAAGGATCAAACAAAGCGTTATCATACGGAATCGACGGTAAGAAATGTAAGAGTTCCGATGGCATAGGTCTAATACGGGTCTGAGGTCCCCATCCTTCCTAGAAACAATAAAGTAATTAGAAAAAGAAACAATATCAAATCTGAGAGATTGGCATGGGTTTGATAGCACCTTTGGAGAGCAGAGTGTGCACTTTGTCGAGTAAGGTGTCTGAGGGGGGTGTAACATGCAAAGTCCTCATCAGGGGAGTTTTCTTGAATTCAAGGGCATAGCCCCTGCAATGTTAAGTACCCAAGAACTAGTTATAGAAGCCTACTCATTGATATAACATGCCAGTCAATTCCCGAAGAGTGCAAGGGGGTGAAGTGTGCACAAGGGGCACACTTGTGAAAAATGCATAGGCGCTTCTTCCCCTGGTCAAACTCCTTTCTTTTAAACTGCTGTTGGTATCATGACTGACCTGTGTTACGTCTTTCTGAAGAGGAAGATTGTGAGGGGAACCTTTGCTGACCTGCTACAGAAGAACTCGGAGCCCTAGGTTGACCATAGGGGGATCACTGCCATTCCATGTGGCAATGGAGAGTGAAGTAGTGGAGGAGGAGGACATACTGTACTTCCTTGTGGTGGTCTTCATCTTGTGTATGAAGTCCAACTTCTCATCTGTCTCTTTGTTGAAGAGGCCAGAATCACTGAAGGGCATGTCCTTGGGCTTGATGGGAGAGGTCAGAGGCATGCAACCAGGCACAGCATCGAAGGGTTATCAATCCCGATAACACCTCTGCCACAGTCAGCTGAATGGCACACAGAGTTGATCTGTTGGACTCCAAGAGTCGTCAGGAAGCTTATCAAACAAGGGATGGACTCTTTCCCAAAGATTATGTTGGTAAGCCCCCATACAGGCCAAGCAATTGGCTACTCGGTATCTGAGAGCTGCCACAGAGTAGTTTACGAACCATCCAGTCAACCTTCCAACCTTCCTTGTCCGCTAGCATCGAGGACATTCATGAAGTGGGTTTGAGCTGAGAAGCTTTGACGACAGCTGAAATCGGCTTTGGATGCTCAAATAACCACTTGGAGCTGGAAGGTGTGATGCGGTAGAAATTATCTGGAAGTTAAAAATCTGGAAGTCAGTGGCCTGGTAGCTGGGGTGGTCCAGCATCATAATATGTGACATGGATGGTAAGAATCCAGTTGATGTTGGAGTGGGAACCTTTGACTGGATCCTTTCGTAGATGGGATCCAACAGGTCAGACTCATGGTGGATAACATCAATTTTTAGTGCATCGGCCATATGGTTGGCTTGTTTGGAAAACAAACAGACATCATCTGTAGGTGATGCTGACTTATGAGTCAGCAGCACATAGGGTAGGGATCTATCTCAGAGTCGGTCCCTAAACAAGGCTGTAGAGCCCAAGGAAACAACGGATTGTACTGAAGGCGACTGAGGTACATGATAGAGGTCTGTCTACCAGAGACCCACAGTATGGTGGAAGTGGTGAATTGCTGTCCTGCTCAGTCTGTACAGAAGTGGCTCGTAACTGTGCAGTGGTCTTGATGATGGGGCTGACTTTAGGATCACAGACCTCGTTGGAAAACTTCTCAAGTCCCTTGGGAACTCATACAAATGGTGATGGGATGAAAGTCTGACTCCAAGGAGAAAAAATAGCGACCCATCTCCTTATCAAAAAAACAGGTTGGTAGTCTGGGAAACCCATACAGGGTTAAGTTGGTCCTGATAACAATCACAGTTAGGCTCCCATCAGTATTGATGGTCAGGTTCAGTCTGAGCATGGATGGATTCATAGTGAGGGTTGTGCTCGAATCCTTGGCCAAGTTCATACCAAAGCTCAACTTCGTATTCTGGTATCAATCGGTATGTTCTAGGAGATGCAGGAGAAGCCAACAGGCAATCACTCACCCATACATGAGGTGAGGATGGTCTAATAGAGGTTTGTGGGGAGGGGTCAGGCTCTCGACAAAGTCAGTGGACAGGGAGACCAATGGATAGGGTGTTTCTTCAGAGAGTCAACAATTTCACCTTCCAATATTGAGCCAACTTGAACCTCCACAACTTGAAGAGATGGAGAGGGGGAGACTGGCTTATCAGCTGGACAGTCCTGAGACCTTACAGTTTGCTTGGAAGGTAGCTCCGAACGGAAAGAAGAAGAAAGCTTGTGTTTCTTCTTCTCTGTTTTGTCAGAGGATTTTTTAGAATCCTTTGAATCTGATTGTGAAGAGGCCCATACACAGTCGGTGTCAGCTGTGGAGGGTTTCCTTTTCTTGGGAGGAGTATCGTCAGAACCACGGCCCCACTCAGATTCATGCCGGCAGTCGGATTCAAGTAAACGCTTGGAAGTCAACGAGGCCTACAGTGTCATTGAGATGACTCAATTGGTAGTGGAGGGTCTCTGGACAGATGGAGATGCCAAGGGTACATAAACCGTAGCTGTGGGAGGCAAGTGCAGCCCTTTCATAGACATCACCTGAAAGAGAGAAAGGCAATTTTTCCAGGCCTGAGGGGGGTAAAAGCCTACAATAGGTGCATGTCTGCATATTATGCCCCTCGGCAAGACACAAGAAGCAGTGAGGCTGCTTGTCTTGCCCTGGGATCTTGGCCCCATATTCCTCACACCTCTTGAGGGCCAAGTCCGATAAGAGTAAGAATAGCCAAAAACAAAATCTGAGTTTAAGAAAACCGTTGGGTAAAAGCGATTCTAAGGATCAGTTCCTTCAATGTTACTAGTGTGGCAGACAAAAAGAAACTGAGGAAAATGAGCAGGAATACTAGGGGTATATATCAAGTGGGCAGATCTACAGCCAAAAAGTCTTCCCTAGCAATTCTAGAAGGTTCCAAATGTCTCCGTGCAGGCACAGGAAAAGCCATTTATATGATTCACAGAGACCACAACAAAGAACCAAAAAGTTCATTAGGCAAAATTTTTAATGGCTGCAGTCAACATTGGGTATTTTGTTCTGGTAATGAATGGCTTGATAGAGATTTGCCTACTGTAATAAAAATTCAAATAGTGTTTGTACATTAAATAAAAATATTGGATAAGTCATCTGAGTCACTGCCAGGAGTTTGGAGGGAGCACACCAATGAGGAACATGAGCATGAAAGACTGTAAACCCCCTCCCCCCAAAAAAAAATCTGGAAGGGATTCAAATGAAATTAGTTTCCCCCAAAATGGCCAGCAATCTCTTCAAATCTCAGGTGATAGTGCTAATGGTCATGTTGCCCTTTATTCAGGAATGTTCAACTCTCTTCACATTTTTGAAACTCTACATGGGTCATTTTTCAAAGTAGGAAGGGGTCAAATTTCCTAATATAGCCACTTCCTTTTTAGAAAAAGCACTGTACAGGCTGAAGGACCAGAGAAGCAAAAAATGGCAATATGGTCCAAAGCACCAAACTCTATGGGAAAATCCTGATTTAAACACTCATTTTAAAAATTATGGAAGACATGGGGAGAAATGAAATTCTTATTCTAAACCAATACTTGATGTTCATGATGAGTTTCTATCCTTTCAACTTTGCAAGATCAATTTTAATTAACCCTCAGTAGCCAAATGGCAATATTTACAGTTACAACACTTGCTACAATCTAGATTTGGTCCTGCAGCTCTTAGTGGTTTTGAGGTTCCTTAAATATTAGAAACACTAATTGAGACTGACTGAGTACCTAAGCCAATAAGATATACATACACATATACATATATACATATACACACAAACATTTTTGTTATCTATGAAAAAAATATGATATGTAAGGTTTGCAGCAGGAACAGAATAGGGAATCAGAATGCCCAATCCTGACCTACAAATCCCTGATACAGATCTCCAACTATGTCTTATACAACAGAAGCTGTTGTTTTGAGTATACTGGCCACCACAACATGTTTTTTTTTAAAAAAAAAAAAAGCTTATTTAAATCAGCTAATTGTTGAATGTGTAATATTGCTAGTGCTTCTCTAACCCATATGTTTTGTAAATTGCATGTAGCTGCCTCATTTTGGGTGGAAATAACTACACAAAAATATTTGTTAGTAGAAAATTCCCTGGTACTTAGTGATGGGCATATTCTTCTAAACTACCTACTTGGGTAACTTCTGGCGGTGACAAGGCAACCGTTCCTGTATGAAGTGCTCTCTGCAGGACTGCCATTTCAGGCTAGAGGGATCAGAGAACCCCTTTTCATCCTCACCTCAGGAAAGGTGGAGAGTATAGGGGAGACCCAAAGGAGGCTCAAAGGAGACCCTCATCTGACTTCAACTGGTAACCTCAGAGAGGATTCCAATTCAGAGGAGGCAGGGTCGTAGAGCAGCCAACCTTAAAATGGCTGCCGTTTTGGCACAGAGCCCTGCCTGCCTTTTTAAAAAAAATTTCCAGTAACAGTACTTTGAAATAAAACAAGAGACAATAAATGCTGCAACTCTTTCTTCTATGGCAAGCTCTTGGAACAAATAATAAGGTTTGCTACATTTGTTGATTGAAATCGCAACAGATTAGCGCTGCCCAAGTCTGGAGGAGTATCAAAGACCGGGCATGAATTGACCTAATTGGAGTCATTTGGAGACAGAAATGGACTTAAAAGACCAGTAAGTAATTGATTGAGAGAGATAAGACTTGATACAATTTGATTTAATAAGAAAACACAAGGAAATATACTTAAAAATAATAGGGCAGACTGTGGGGGAAAAAAGGGTATAAGAAGTTACAAGAAAATGGCGATGGTTTAACTTAACTAAACAAGACAAAGTACAACGGAAGGGAGACGGAGAGAAGGGGCAACGGAGAATTAACTGGTGAATCCAAGAAGCAGCAGGATTAAAAGATAGAATTAACTAATTGATGAGGAAAAGGAACGGCGAGGTTTGACTTGAAAGATAGAAATAATTGGTGAAGGAAAGGAACAGTGGAAAGAAGTCAGGAGGATGGGGTAAAAGGCTTAGATTGAAAAGGTGGAATTAATCATAGAGAGAAAGGAGCGACGGATAGAGGACAGGGGACGGGGCAATGAGGCTTTGATTAAAATACAGAACTAGTTGATGAGAGAAAGAGAAAGGAGTGGCGGAAAGAGGACAGGAGGACAGGGCAACGAAGCGTGGACCAAAGAAAGGTGTGGTAGAAAGAGGACGGGAGGACGGGACATCGAGGTCTGTATTTAAAGGTAGAATTGAGTGGCTAGTGAGAGAAGTGGTGGATAGAGAGCAAAAGGACGGGAAAGAAGCCTAGATCAAAGAAAGGTGTGGCGGAAAGAGGACGGGAGGATGGGACAACGAGGCCTGGATTTAAGCTTGAATTGGGTGGCTAGAGAGAGAAGCGGCTGATAGAGGACAGAGATGGAAACATAGCCTGGATTAAAGAAAGGCACGGAAGAAAGAGGACAGGACGACGGGACAACAAGGCCTGGATTCAAAGCCAGAACTAACTGACTAGAGAAAGAAGCAGCAGATAGAGGACAGGAGGATGGGGCAACGAAGCTTGAAGCAAAGAAAGGCGTGGTAGAAAGAGGATGGGAGGACAGGGCCGAGAGATTTGGGATAGAGACTAGATTAACTGCGGAAAGAAGAGGAGTAAGAGTGAAAAAGGTGACAAGGACAGAGGCACTAAGAAACTAGAGAAGAGAGACCTGGGTATTAATAAATAAAAAGTGAGGGGGAAGAAGCTCTAAAAGACGGAAAAGGGGAGAAGGGGAAGGAGGGGAAAAGGGAAAGTGAAGACTTGGAGAGTGACTCAAGACTGAGTTAATACTGATTAATACTAATAGGATTGGAATCACTGGGAAAATAATTGGTTGAATTAATTTAAGAGGCTGAAAATTTAAACTTAAAATTGAATGAATTAGATAAGGGAAGATTTGAGTCGATTTGTATTTTGATTTATAATATACTAGCCATTGGTTGAATTCTTAATTGATTATTGATTAAATCTAATTATTGTAAAGCCAAAACTGGATCTTGATTGTTGACTGATAAATATCTTAAAACTTAATTTAAAAATGAATGAATTATATAAGAGTAGATTTGAATTGATTTACAATTTGATTTATAATATATTAATTATAGGAATTAATTGGTTGAATTTTTAAGCGACTCATTGATTGACTTATATTATTGTAAAGCCAAAACTGGACCTTGCTGGTCTACTAACAAATAATTTTTATTTCAAAGTAATTACAATATTGTAATACTGGTAACAAAAGATTCAAATTTAGGTGATTTAAAGATCTTGCCAGATAACAAATAATAAGAAGAAAATTAAGAACTTTGAGAAACGTAAGAACTTGTGAACCCCCCTGGGCTCAGAATTTGTTAAGATGGTGATTGGAATCAGGAAACCGACTTCTATCTGTGGATCATCTCAAAGGAGAGGATTAACTGATACAACAGCTAAAGCAACAGATCCTACGCAAACACTTTTGGAGGAATTTCAGAAACTTAGGTACAAAATGCATCTAGAAATGAAGAATGAATTAAAACAGTCTAGAAAGGAAGCAAGAGAGGACTCGCATCGGGAGCTTAGAGAATTTGGAAAGAAACTTGATAAAACATCAAATGAAGTGGAAGGATAAGAACGGATGTCGAAGATCTTAAAGGAGCAACTTGAGCACTAAAGATTACAACAACAGAATCAACAGAACAACAAAAACGTGAAAGCTACATAAATTTGACACAAGAGGTCTGTTACAGGGAGAAATGTTTGAAGATGAGAGGGGTACCCAAAGCTCCAAACCAAGATTTGAAAAAATAACAACATCAATAGCAGACTTTACAGGGATACCGAAAAAAGAAATTGTGAGAGATACGGACAAAATCTTCAGAATTAATTCAACAATTGCAAGGGAGAGGAATATACCAGGAGATGTTGTGATTTCCTTCATAAGATCTAGAACAAAAGAACTGGCCTTACAAAAAGGTTATCAGGAAGATCTTCTCATTGATGGAAAAGTAGTTAAAATATATAAGGATGTCCCAATGGAAGTTTTGAGGAAAAGACAAAACTACAAGTTTCTAACACAAGAATTAATTAAAAGACAATTAGACATGTCTGGGATAGGATTGAGGGTGTTTCTTTCATATATAAACAAAGGAAATATAGGATAAATTCAATAATAAAAGCAAAAGAATTTTTAAAGAAAATGCAATCAGAAAAATACGACAAAGAGGAGGAAAAGTAACCCTCTGAAGAGACACAGAGAACAAAGGAGAACACAGAAGAAGCTCTGCAAGGTGAAGATAGTCTTGATCCAAAAGAGGAGGATTCACAGGAAAATGTAACAGATGTAATTTTCTCTGAAAAAGACAGAAATATTCAAAAATACCGCGGAGAAGGGGAGGAAGATGAATAAATAAATAATTATTTGATTAACTTAAATTTAAATTATCAAAACTATGGCAGTCAAAATTATATTTTGGAATATAAAAGGTCTGAACTCAAAATTTAAGAGAAGTAAAACTTTCCATTACTTAACTAACAAAAGGCAGAAATAACTTGCTTACAAGAAATTAAGATTAAAAAATCTGAAATAAATTACTTGAATAATCCAAAATTGGGACAAATGTTCATTACAGCCAACAATAAAAAGAAAGGGGGAGTTGTAATGTATGTCCAAAACAAATATAAGACTAAAGAACTGATCAGGAGGGCCACTAGAAGCACAAATTGAAGATATAAGACGTGGTTATGTTGGGGGACTGGAACAGTGTGATCAATCCGAAAAAGATTACTAATTGGCGTGTATAGTCCTGTGCAAAGACAATTAGAGTTCTATAAAAAAAAACTGAACAAAGAGATATAAAAATTAGACTTGGACTATGGAAATGTGGTTATGTTGGGGGACTGGAACAATGTGATTGATCCGAAAAAAGATAGAGCCTCAACAAAAAGAATTAAAAAGAACCAAGGGAAACTCCCCACTTCATTTTTTGAAATACAGGATCAAATTAATTTAAAAGATGTTTGGAGAAAATTTTACCCAGAAAAGGATGGATATACCTTCTACTCAGAAAGCAACAAATCCTTATCTAGAATTGATATGTTTTTGGCCTCTGCTGAATTAGTACCTAAGATTAAAAATATGGAAATATTACCCAAAATTATGTCTGACCACAATCCAATCCTGTTACAAATAGAAATTACGAGAAAGAAGTTATTCTGGAAATTAAATGAGCACTTATTGAATACTGAACAACAATGACTCTAAAAACAAATTAAAAACAGCGTTGAAGCATTATTTTTCAGAAAACACTATGGATTTGGTTAAAGCAAAAACAGTATGGGATGCTAGTAAGGCCATGATGCGCAGTATACTGATACAAAGGGGAGCTGAGGTGAAAAGACAACATGCTATGACTATGAATAAATTTGAAACTGACATACAAAAAGCTGAACTAGAATTATCAAAGGATTCTACCAGTGATAAGAATAAACATCTGCAATTGTTAAGGAAACAAGCTAATAAAATTTTAGCCGATGCATTAGTGAGGAAAATGAAATTTATTAAACAAAGACATTTTGAATTTGCAAACAAATCTGGGAAATGGCTGGCATATAGATTAAGGAAGGAGAAAGAAAGAAAAGTGATTACAAAAATAAAAGGAGGAGAAAAAATGCTCCAAATACAAGAGGAAATTCAGGAAGCATTCAAAAGATACTATACTGATTTGTACAAGGCTGATACAGTTGATGCAAAAGAGATAACAAATTATTTGGGGAAACAAAAAATCAGGAAGATAACACAGGAACAACACGGTGACTTCACAGAAAGTGAAATAATGCAAGCAATTGGGGAAATGAAAAGGGAAAAAGCGCCTGGACCAGATGGATTCACTGTGTTATACTATAAAACATTTGTACATGAATTAAAAGTTCCCTTATTAAAAACTCTCAATAATATGACTAAAGACGGGATACCAGAATTATGGAAGAGGCAAATATTACACTGATAGCAAAGAAGGGAAAGATGGCAAGGAAGTTGGGAATTATAGAGCCAAATCTTGGCTTAACACAGATTATAAAATAAACACATTAATATTGGCTGACAGATTAAAACAAATTTTATCTACAATTCATGAAAAGCAGGCGGGATTTTTACCTGAAGAACAACTTAAAAATGATATCAGAATGATCACAGATACTATTGAATATTATGAGAAAAACAACAAAAGGAAATTGGCATTAATATTCGCAGATGCTGAAAAGGCCTTCAACAATGTAAATTGGAATTTCATGATGCAAGTACTTGAAAAAATGGGAATAGGCTCCAAATTTTGTGGATAAATTAAAGAGATTTATAAGGAACAGTCAGCAAAATTAATAATCAACAGGACTTGTTCAGAGGAATTTAAAATCTTTAAAGGAATGAGACAAGGCTGCCCTATATCTCCTTTGTTATTCATAATAGTTTTGGAAGTGCTCCTGAATAAAATAAGAGAAGATGACAGCGTAAAAGGAATGAAGATCAAAGGTTTGGAATATAAATTAAAAACTTTCGCGGACGATCTGGTTCTTATCTTAGAAGATCCTAAAGACCAAATCATCAACGGTTTCAAAATAACAGAAGAATACTGAAGGATGGTGGTCTTTAAAATATATCGAAAGAAAACAGTGATAATGACAAAAAATATGACTAGAAAAGAAGAAAATAATTTGGAAGAAAGTACTAAGTGTACAATTCAAAATAAAGTAAAATATTTAGGGATTTGGCTTACCAAAAGAAGTGTTAATTTATTTGATAATAATTATAAAACAAAATGGAAAGAAATTATGAACTACTAAAATGGAATAAATTTAACCTTACATCAATGGAAAGATTAGAAGCCATAAAAATGATAGTACTTCCAAAAATGAACTTTTTATTTATTTCAATGTATTCCAATCATTCATAATACAAAACCATTTTAAAAATGGCATAAAGATTTGAGAGAATTTATTTGGAAATCAGGAAGACCAAGAATTAACTGGACAATGATGACGAGACACAAGAATGATGGAGGAAGAGGAATATCAGATTTGGAACTATATCATGAAGCCAATGCACTCAATTGGTTGTTGGATTGGATACTACTTAAAAACATGAAGATATTAAATATCGAAAGATTCAACAATCATTTGGGGTGGCATGGCTATCTATGGTATGGAAAATTAACAGTACACAAAGAATTCAAACACCATGTTGTAAGATCACTTTTGAATGCTTAGAAGAGAATTAAAGAAAGAGTATACCGGAAAATCCCATTATGGGTATCACCCCATGAAGCCTTCTTTGGTAAATGGACAGCGTTAGAAACATGGTTGAAGTATAACAATATATTGAAAAAATCTGAAGAAATGGGAATTAAAAACAATGGAAGAAATAGAGCAACTAGACCCCAAGGTACATTGGTTGTTATACACTCAACTAAGAGAAAGATTTAAAATGGACTAGAAATTAGAAGAGTTTGAAGACGAATCTTGATAAGATTTTGATGAAACCAGAAAAAAGAGAACAAGTAGACTTTATAAGATGCTTATGGACAAAAAACAAGAAGGCAAGGTGATTTCAGATAACATGATCAAATGGGCAACAGATATAGGGGGAATAATTGATTTGGAGAGTTGGGAGTATGCTAGAAAAAAGACAAGGAAATTTACCAAGTCACAGGATCTGAAAGAAAACTTCTGGAAGATGGAACAAAGATAGCATTTGACCCCGACGAAGATTGCAAAAATTTATAATACGAAATCAAACAAATGCTGGAAATGTAAACAAAATATTGGGTCATTGTTTCACGTTTGGTGGAAATGTCAAAAAATTAAAAATTACTGGAAAAAAGAACATGACTCAATACAACACATTTTGAAGATATGAATTAAGATCAGAAATTTATTTATTGAACATGTTAAATAAATTAGATCCAGTTATAGAAAGGAAATGCTGGAGGATCCTTTTATATATGATTACATCACCAAGGTTGCTTATAGCTCAGAAATGGAAAAATCAAGATTTACCAACCATGGATGACTGGCTGATGAAATTAATAGAGATGAAAGATATGGACAAATTAACTGCCTTATTAAATCAAAAAGAAATAGAGAAAGTCGGCATGGATTGGTTCCAAATTGAAGATTATTTGAAATTAAGATGGTGTTGAGATAGCAAATTATACATGATATAAATGTACGGAATTATATTATAGAGATAATTGAATAATGACTTGACTTTAATTTTGAGAACATGAGAGACGATTACTTTTGTGATGACTTAGAATTACGAATACGAATAAGTATTTATTGTCAATGAACTTCTGGAAGTATAAATTTATAGGTTGTGAAATGAGATGACAACCAATAATTATCCTACTTTTTGTTTATTTTATATTTTATCGTAAGTTGTTTAATTGTAAATAAAATTATTTAAAAATAAATAAAAAATAAACTACCTACATGGAACCTAACACAGAAGAAATTGATCTTTTGTGTCCTCTTGACTGCTGAAAGATTGATATTTCTATACTGGAATAATAACTTTCCCCACCTAGATAGAGGATTTAACAACATTTGCAACATTTGAAAGCAATATTTCAACAGACACTACAAACAGACTTACATTCAAATATTTGGTCTGTTTTTATTGGGGTTTTTTAACTCTTTTTTTTTCCTTTTTACTACAGAGGTTGAATATCCCTTATCCGAAATGCTAGGGACCAGATAAATTTGGATTATTTTTTTCAATACCCCTATTTGCATATATGTATGTAATGAGAGGTCTTGAAGATGAGACCCAGGTTGAAATGCAATGTTCACTTATGTTTCATATACACCCCATACATGTGGCCTGATAATTTTATATAACTTTTTATATAATTTATATAATTTATATAATTTTATATTAGGGAGCAAGAGGATTTCCTGGACAGAATGGAATGAATGGTCTTGGATAGGGAACACACAAAAGAAATTGCTGGGGAGCAGTAGGGATCGTTCTGGGAGCTTGCAGCTACAGAATCCATTTGAAGTTCTCCCTTATCTGGGATGATGAGGAAGAGCAGCAGGGACAGTGCAGAAGACACTGGAAGTACCACCATAGGGAACAGCTGCTACCCAGGCTCAGAGAAGCCTGGTGGTGGTGGTGGTGGTGGTGGGGACTCCTTGCTGAGGGGTACAGAAACAGTGGTTTGTGGGCCTGAGAAGATGTCTCAGAAAGTGTGTTGTCTCACTGGGGCAAAAATCTGTGATGTGACAGTCAGGCTGACAAGACTTGCCAACCCTAATGACCATTACCTCTTCCTTTTGGTCCATGTGGAAACCAATGATACTGCAAGGCACAGCCTTCAGGATATCAGAAGGGATTGTGAGGCTTTGGGCAGGAAGCTGAAAGAACTCCCAGTTGAAGGGCATGGTCCAGGAAGGGAGAGGAAATTAGTGGAGGTAAACAACTGGCTCTGCAAATGGTTGCCAAAATGATTTGGATTCTTGAATCATGGGCTGTGGTTCCATGAGGGGGGACTTCTGGCAAGAGATGGGTTGCACCTCATGCCAGTTTGTATAAATGTTTTTGCCAATAGTCTCAAAATTTTCATCAGGAGGGCTTTAAACTGAGTTACGTGGGAGAGGGAGACAGTACTTTGGAAGGCAGGAACACATCAACGGCTGGAGATAATAGTCAAACTGATATAGAGGGGACAAGGCAAATAGTGCAAGGATTCAACAGTGGGAGAGGAAAAAACTTAACAATGGCAGCTGGGAGAAGGACCCATGGTCTTAGATGTCTCAATACTAATGCACAAAGCATGGGAAATAAACAAGATGAACTTGAACTCCTAGCACAACAAAGCAAATACTGTAACAGGTTCACTGAAATCTGGTGGGATAAGTCTCATAATTGGAATAGAGGGGTATAACCTTTTTAAGAGAAATAGGTCAAACAGGAAAGGAGGAGAAATAACATTATATGTCAGGGATATTTACACTAGGGAAGAGATCCAGGACATCAGTTCTGGAAGCCAGGTGGAGAGCATCTGGACAAAAATTAAAGGGGAAGGAAACATCAGGGATGTTATTATAGGAGTCTACTACAGACCCTCAAGTCAGACTGAGAGACTGGATGATGCCTTTCCAGAGGAGCTCTGGTGGCGCAGTGTTTAAATGCCTGTACTGTAGCCACTCACTCATAAACCACAAGGTTGCGAGTTCAGTACTAGCCAGGGCTCAGGCTAGACTCAGGCCTGCATCCTTCCGAGGTTGCTAAATGAGTTGGGGGGGGGGGCAATGAGCTTACAGTTGTAAACCGGTTAGACATCCCATAGCACGATATGAAGCAGTATATAAATGAAGCTGCTTTAGAACAGATGACCATACATTCAGAAAGGAGAGATAAGAAGAAGAAGAAGAAGAAGAAGAAGAAGAAGAAGAAGAAGAAGAAGAAGAAGAAGAAGAAAGTTTATTTCTATCCCGCTTATTGCCAGACAAACCAAGCGGCTTACAATACAACCCGTATAACATATCTCCAAAAAGAAAAACCAACCCACCCCCTAATCAACCTCTACTGCGTTCCTCATCCATCAACAACTAATGGGGCCACGATGTAGTAGCGATGGATGATTTCAACTATCCTGATATTTGTTGGAAATCAAACTCAGCCTAAACTTTAAGCTCTAGCAAATTCCTTACTTGCCTCAAAGACAATTTCATTGTCCAAAAGGTGGAAGAGGCAACAGGAGGATCAGCTATTTTAGATCTGATCCTAACCAACAGGGATGACCTGGTTAATGGGGTGCAAGTGGTGGGATTCTTAGGTGGGAGTGATCATGTACTCCTAGAGTTTGTTATACAGCGGAAAGGCAAAGATAACCATAGTCCAACACACATTCTAGACTTTAGGAGAGCTGATTTCAGTAAACTAAGGGGGGATGCAGATGGGCGGCCCTGGGCCGCCCCGGGAAGTAGAGGATCAAGGCCAAGGCTCCGGATGCCTCGGCCCCAATCCTCCCTTCTGCCAGCCCGGAAAAGAGAGGCAAAATGCCGCTCCTTTCAGGTCCGGCAAAAGGGCGCCCTAAGACCAGCTAATGGCTCTTTAGTGCCCCTTCTAGCACAGCGCGTCAAAATGCTGCACCGGAAGGACGTCCTGACACCGCACGCTGTGCGTAATGGCGTGCAGGATGCCACCCACGTGGGGTTGAGGCATGCAGCTGCCCCTCCCCATCCCTGCCTCCTGGCCAGCCCTTTGGGCCAGTCCATAGAGGCCCTTAGAGAAATACCAGCTGATCTTCTCTGCAATACTGTGTTAGTGTTCTTTTTAAGCCAATGGGTGTTCTTGAAAGTACTGATGCATCATCTGCATAAAGCAAAGCTGAGATATGCCTTCCCTCTAGTTTCGGAGAATAGAAATTGGTGTTGTTGAGATGAGCCACAATGTCATCACTATAAAAGTTGAACAAGAGTGGAGCTAGAATGCAACCTCACTTTACGCCCTTCTCAATGACAGTGGCACTAGTGAGATGACCCTGAGGGTTACATCTTGCTTTGAATCAGGTCTCTTCCTGCAGCATACAAATTAGATGTAGTAGACGCTGGTCAATCAACGAAGCCTCCAGTCTTAGATAATTAGATAAATTAGATCAATTAACTCAGCAATTAAAAAAATGAATCAACATACATTGATTGGATGCCAGTGATTAAAATTTTAAAAGAGATGGGGCTTACAAAATAATAAAACAATACAATTAAAAACACACAAAAGTGAGTATTAAAATAGAATTACAGTTGACCCTCCTCATTTGTGGCTTTGACGCTCATGGTTTTGATTATTCGTGAGGTTAAGGCTGCCATGTGCACGCACACTCCTCCTCCCCCCTCCCTCCCGCCCGCCCAGGCATTTCCCCTCTGGGGGAAGCCAAAGAAGAAGGGAGCAGCTCCACCTCTTTCCCAGCCAGATCACTTCCTGCCTTCCCCAGGCATCAATCGAGCCAGGAAAGAGGTATGGGATGGTTCCATCCCTTTCCCTTTCCCAGCTGTATCGGTGGAGAAGACATCTATCTATCCGGGAATGATGTTGGGAGCCAGTTAAAGGGACGGAAAGAAGAGGAGTGTGCATGCCTGTTCCTCTTCCCCCACCAACTCATCCCTTTAACTGGCTTTTGCATGGGGGAGGGGGAGTTATTCACAGTTTTTCCATATTTGTGGGGGTCTTGTTCTCCTAACCCCCATGAATGTGGAGAGCCAACTGTAAACTATTACAATAGTTAAACTGATCACTTGTTAAAAGAATAGAATAGTTTAAAAAGGTAAAAGAGTTTAAAAATAGTACTCTGGGCCCTTGGTATCCACTGGGTTTCAGTTCCAGAACCTCCATGGATACCAAAATCCATGGATGCTCTAGTCCCATTAAATGCAATGGCAGAGTAAAATGGTGTCTCATATAAAATGGCAAAATCAAGGTTTGCTTATTGGAATTTTTATTTTTTTAAAAATATTTTCAAGCCATGGATGGTTGAATCCATGGATAAAAAATCTGTGGATATAGAGGGCCAACTGTACACTTTAAAATAGTACAACACATTCCAGCCCATTTTTAAAAAGACATTCTATTTTAAAAGCCTGTCTGGAGCACTGTCGTATCTGTAGTAATGTTCTGCCAAGTGGGATAATGGTGCTGTATTTTTGGAGGATGAGAGCCAGTGTAGTGTAGTGGTTTGAGTGATGTAGTGGTTTGAATGCTGGAGTAGGACTTCTGGGGAACGGGGTTCAAATCCTCACTTGGCCACGAAAACTCACTGGGTGACTTTGGGCAAGTCACACACTCAGTCTCAAGAGACAGAAATGAATAAATCTTGCCCAAAAAAACACCAACATATGTTGAATCTAAGGCGAACATAAGTCGGAAATGACTTGAAGGCATACAACAACATGTTTTGGAAGCCAAAATGGTATAAGGCTTGGAGTTAAATGTCATATGTTTGGTTAAACGGTCATCCAAAGGGAAGGATTGAAATCGTTACTTCAAGAAAATGGAAAAATTTCTTTGAAGCCAGAAGTCTTGCAGATGTGGTCTAATGTCTCATCTGTCTTTGTGTTGGACAGACCCTCACCATCAAACTTCAACTCTATGACAAGTGTCATCAGACAAGTATTTGCAGCATAGCCAGGTGTAACAGCAGAGAACTACTGCACCAGCCATGACCTTAGATGCAGAAGCTATGGTGTGACATGTCAAATGAATCACTTCTGCACCTGAACCTTGCACCTCTTGGTAGTAAGACAGAGCTGCATTCCTTTGGTCCTCATAGAGACTTGGGATAAAGGCCATAATTTTATCCCATAAAAAAATTTGGTAAGCAAACATACAGGCCTACATGTTGCCTACTTTCAACGTCAGTCAAGCAGAAGAATAAAAGCAATAACCAAACATGTCTTCCTTTCTTATCAACCGGAACTGGGTGTATTTTGCCTGATGACCTCCACTGGGAGACTTCAACCACAACCAAATTTGGAATGGTAAATAAATAAGCACAATGCATTTTCTGTATAAACTCTCCAGGCATTTAAAAACAGGAGAAAGTGAAGCTGTTTTGAGCCAAGATTGCTTCATGAATTAGTTTAGTGCTGGAAGTAGTACCAGAGCTGGATGTGACATCTAAAACTGGAACACCAGGTCCACAACTGAGGCAGGAAGAGTTTTCACACTATGTTGAGTCCCTTACGTCATTCTGAGTACTGCATCTAAAAACAGTTTCACATTCCATTGCATCAGGTGAGTCTGGGGTGAAGGAGAGTCATAGTTGTCAGTGTCTTCCATGGTTGTCCCATGCTGGCATGAACCTGACGTAACAGTGGCTGAGATGGAAGGTGGAACAATGCTATCAGAGACAGGAACTGAGGTCTTCAGTACAGATGTAGTGGTGATCCCCTAGCACAGAAGTTCACTAGGTATCAGAGCCAAAAATGAGGAAATAATGATATTTTCCCTTGGAGGTTAAGCAACTGTGACTGGAGAATCAAGTGATTTAGACAAAGCAGTTGTCCTTGGTGGGGAAGATGATGGATTATGGGAAGGATGTGGCAAAATCTGATGATGATGGTAGACAGTGAGACAGTACTGAGGAGAATGAAGAGCAGGAGATCAGCTTTCATGTCGGCAAGGAGACTGGTGGCAGTGATATATATCCTGGTGATGATACTGATCACTGTAAGACAGAAAATAAGATCTATAGGATTCAGGGTATTCCCTTTAGCAATCTTCGTGAATGAACAAGGGAATAGAAGAAACTGATATAAAGGGGGAATCTCCTCGGTATTGATAGTCCTGGTGCAACAGGATCAAGAGTGTGTATGAACACTCTCACTCAAAGAGATCTCTCTCCTAGGCGAGGATAGCTGTCTTCAATCAAAATGGTGCCAATGTGTCATGTACTGAAGGGGGCCCATGGGGTTGAATGAGTAGATGGGGCTACTGTGGCAAATGTCAATGCCAATGGTATAGACGGGGTGACAACAGTTATCCAGCAGTGGGAGCTGTCTATACCAGGGGTCGGTAAGTTCCCCTTACCTGGGGCTGGGTTTTTTCCCAACAGTCTTTGAAGCAGAAAATAAAGTTTTGTTCTGAGCAGCCAAATCTCAAACTTGAAGGGATTGCTCCCAGCACTGAAGACCAAGTCTTCTAGCTTGGTTTTGGGGGGCTTGTGAAGTAGAACTTTGGTAAATGTGGCCATTCTCTATGATGTGTTCCTCCCACAAATAAAAAAGGCATAACGAGTGTGCGTCAGAAAGAGAAACTTCTCTGCCACAGCCAGCACAGAGCTTAAACAGGGCAGTAGAGGCCATAGAATAGTGAATAACTATCAAACAGAAAGGGGGGGAGAGGGGGAGAGGAGGAAAATCATGAAGGAAAGTGAACTTTTTTTTAATGTAGTAGACAAAACAATAGCGAACGACAAACTAGAAATAAAAGAAAATGGAAGATAAAATCTGAGAAAGGGACTTGTTCTAGTGATAGACGAAAGAAACTAAGAAGAAGGTAGCTTTGCAGGCTCTGTCATGCACAGTAGACAGGAGGGGGCAGGGTGTTTCTGCCAAACTACTCAGATCTAGACCTTTCTGCGCAGGCACAAACCCACTTATCTGAAGGCACGGATATAGTGAAGAAGAACTGAGCTTGAAAGACTCTAGTAGCAGTTACACTGGAACCTTGGTATGCACTGGGGTTCAGTTCAAAATCCATGGATGCTCAGATCCCATTATATACATACACCTCTGGAGACAAAAAGGTTCAGTTCCCTACTTGGCCATGCAAACTGAGTGGGTGACTGTTTTTTGTTTGTGTTAGTTTGTTTCTCGTCCCATGTTTCTCCCTATGTAGAGCTTACAATTTGTGTTAAAACAAAATACAGTTAAAACAACAGATAATAAAAAAATTAAAAAGGAATTAAGCAGGCTATATCTTAAAGGTCTCTTATTCATATGGTTGACATAATTTGAAGCCACTTGATGGCACATAACTAACAACAAGTCTTAAAATAAACATGACCAATCAATAAGTAGTTCATTATATACTTTTTTTTTTCCTTCCAGACAGTTTGGATGAAGTGGAAAGCATACCTCACTTTTTAAACATTTTGATGAGATTCTCTTCCCCACACACTCCAAAAATTATTTTAAATTAGCCTTACCAATAAATACTTCTAAAGGCAGATAAAGCATTAAAACACTGATTTAGCCTATAATCCTAGATTTTATTTTGATGACATTATGAATTATTATTATTATTATTAGCTTTATTTATTAAGCGCCGTAGATGTACACGGCGCTGTACAAAACGATGGCTACATTACACAATGAAGGAATTGGATGGCTACATTACACAATGAAGGATGTAATGTATCTAAATCTTTAAAACTCTAAATCTTTTAGAAGCATACATGACATCTGTGTGTCTGGTTTTAAAAAGTATCACTTGTGGCATTTAACAGAAAAAATAGTAAAGCATGCTATTACAAATAAATATTTCATTGTGTGTTTTAAGCTTTAAGCTTACACCATGTGCAGGTTTCCAGCTATGTGCATTTATGGTTCTTTCATGGGTTCTTTCCCTTCTGTTCCAAATTTATATACAAACTGGACAAACATAAATATAATTCTATTTTCTACTTCATTTTAAACACAATACATGATTATTAATGTACTATTATCTGCGTTTTGCACTCAGATTATATTTCTGCCTTTAGGTTGAAAACAGTACTGAATATACAAGCCTGTGTTTCCCAAAGCACTTTATTACAAACAATAACTTATGTACAAAACTGAGTGAAGATTCATCAGAATTTCAAAGTAAAAACCAGGCAGTATCTAATTATACTGGAATTAGCTTTGTGGCAAATTTAACTTATCACATAAAACATATTTATGCCCTTGAATACCAAAACAATTTTTAAATATGAAGTCGTAAGCTTTCATGGCCAGCAACCATATTTTTTGTGGGTTTTTCGGGCTGTGTGGCCATGTTCTAGAAGAGTTTCTTTCTGACATTTCACCAGCATCTGTGGCTGGCCAGCCACAGATGCTGGTGAAACGTCAGAAAGAAACTCTTCTAGAACATGGCCACACAGCCCGAAAAACCCACAAAAAATTAATTTTTAAATATGCAGCTAGCCTTTTTTTATAGTGTTACAATGAACAGTGTAAGAAGACATTCAGTACCAGATTGTAAAGGAGTGTCATAAGAGATGGGGGGGGGGTTCGTATTGTAATCTCATGAAGTAACGTCATTCACTTTTTGCCTATAGACACTAACGAGATTTTTTAAAACAGATGCTCTGCAACTGTTAGTGTATCAAGTTTGTTTCTTTTCCTGTTAATGTAATAGTATGTGTATTCCATATCCAATGAAAGGGGAAAAATACTTTCTCACTTTTCTATTGGAAAAGAATTTCAACATAGTAACATTATTTCACCTAAGAAAATGAAGTTCTTCCTGTGTTTTTTAAAAGCCAGTATGTTTTCAGTAAACAATGTTTGTACAAAACTAAAGAGGCTTAACATGCAACATTTTTAGTTTTATAACTTGATTTACTGTGGAATTCCAAAGTCTAAAATCTAGTCTGCTTATTGTACCAAGCCTGTGAAGTGCAACCAGTTATCTTCACAGAAAGAAAGTTTCAGATTAAAGTCATCACTTCCAATCTAGGGAACTACATCACTGAAGTGATACAACATTTTATGGAGTTTGTCATTTCTCATTAAATCTGTACACGAAAATAATTTATTGATCAGGACTCAAAGAATCAGGTAAACCATGAAAAAATTCTCATAGTTTGTGGTGGCATCAGGAGTAAAGTAGAAATAATGAAACTAATCTTGAAATGAATTGATCTTAAAAGTAAATGGCATGCACAGAAGTGACAATATGATCCCTGATCCCAGTACTACAATAGTACTGAACCTAGAACATCAACCAATATCAGATAATATGATCTAAGAGTTCATAACTTCATACTTTATTTTAAAACAGCTATAAATTATCTTCAAGTTAGTACTATCCATGGTGCAAGAGTATGTGAAAAACCTTGAGGATTATTCTGGCTCAATGGGCTTAGGGTATTTATTGGTTTAAGACAAAACCTATTTCGCATTATCAAGCAGTTGTGAGATATGTAATACATTCTAATTAAGGCTTAAACCCATCACTGAGGCATTTTAAATGATTTTATGAAAGAATCTTTGTAAGTACTCTAAGAAGAATAAAGTGAAGCAAAAAACTGACGATTTGAGATGAAAATTGCAGGTGATGTTCACAGTATTAGTCTCACCTATATTGAGATGAGTGGAGGGGGACTTCCTACTTACAGATTTGGCAGTTGCAGAAATGTATTGGACAACCATCTCACGTTTTGTGGTCAAGTCTTTATTCCGTAAAGGAGCTTTTCGCTCTTCATTCAGGTTCATGTCTTCCTGTAAAACAGAAAATGGTTATAATATTACTAAGACTGGACTATTATTTCACAGTTTTACTTAATCTTCATACCTACATATGCTAAGAATGGCTCTAGATTTAAGGTGAGAGCAACAATGACTGGCTCACCACAGACAGGCTATTTTACATCATTATCCCATACTATATAGTTTAAAAGAATTGCTTTAATGCACATCTCAAACTCTTTTCATTTACAGACAGGGGCAAGATTACAAAACACACCTCCTCAAAGTTGGTAAACAGAATTACACGTCTAAATGGGGAAAACATATTGCACAGTTCATAGCTCACTCACAATCTGTTTTCTTAGAACTCATCTGAGTGTGGAAAACATTTGACGACATCATAAAAAAGCAAAGGAATGTATATGTACATGTAGAATTATTGAAAAATATTATCAGGGTAAATATAACTCTAGACAAACTTTTTAAAATAGAACTTTAAAAATTAACTCTCATTTTATTCCACTTCCACATAAAGTTTACTTCTAATTTCCAGGGTTAGACACTGACAACTCTGAGATGACAATAGTGAGACCCAATACACTTAAGCATATCAATTTAGGAAGCAGCTGGGGAACATGTGTGAAAAGTACATATACATGATTTGCTTTTAGAACCTATATCTCAAGGGCCTGGTCTAGATCCACATCAGTCTGGTTTCAGGCCTGGCTATGGGACAGAAACACCTTGGTGGATGACCTATGCGGGAAACTGGACAGGGGAAGTGTGTCCCTGTTGGTGTGTCCCTCTCAGCAGCTTTCAATACCATCGATCATGGTATCCTTCTGGGCTTCCTCTCTGGGATGGGGCTTGGAGGTACCGTTCTACAGTGGCTCTGTTCTTTTCTGGAGGAGCAGTCTCAGAGAGTGGTGCAGGGGGCTTCTTGCTTGACTCCTTGGCCATTGACCTGTGGGGTCCTTCAGGATTCAGTAGTGTCTCCTATGCTATTTAACATCTACATGAAACCACTAGGAAGATATTGCCTGGAGTTCTGAAGTAAGGTGTCACCAGTATGCTGATGATAACCAGCTCTATCATTCCTTTCCAACTAATTCCAAGGAAGCTTTTCCTGTCCTAAACTGGTGTCTGGCAGGTGTGAAGGACTGGGAGAGGGCCACCAAAATGAAGCTTAACCTAGACAAGACAGAGGTGCTTCTGGTCAGTTGAAAGAGATTTAGAAATAGGGATTCAGCCTGTGTTAGATGGGGTTACACTGCCCCTAAAAACTCAGGTGTACAGTCTAGACAAGAAGGACATTGGAAGCAGGAATGCCCAAGTATAACTCAGTTAATGGAGAACCAAGAGAGATGGGGAGGCCAGACTGGACAGGGACAGGGACAACCAAACTGGCAGATGCAAGGCTCAGCAGAAGTATATGAACAAGATCTCTTTATTGGAATGGCTGAAGCAGAACTCACTGACTAGGACAGACCGGGCACCCTTAACCTCGGCCCCAGGGAGCCCATGGTCACTGCCACTGTGAGGGGCCAGGATATTGATTTTATGTTAGACACAGGAGCAGCAGCATCAGTAGTCACCTATCCAATTGCCCTCCTCATCCAGCAAAAGGTGCAGGTGATGGGAGTAACTGGGAAAGTTGAAGAAAGACCCTTGCTAAAACAAAGAACACACTAACTTGGGCACATCTGGTGGAACATCGTTTTCTATACCTACCTGACTGCCCAGTACCCTTGTTGGGGCGTGATTTACTATCTAAATTAAGAGCCTAGATATCATTTCAAGAAAATGGAACAGCTGCTGTAAATTTCTGGGAGCCTAGGGAGACATAAAGGTGTTGGCTCTTACCCTTGTTGGGGCGTGATTTACTAGAGGAGGAATGGAGGATGCACTGGACCATGCCGATGTTAGAAGAGGACCCCTGGCAAATGTTTAATGTACACAGAGTGTGGGCAGAGGACAACCCGCCAGGAATAGCAAAATATATACCACCTTTCATGGTAGAGTTAAAACCAGGGGCAGTGCCAGTGCACATACAGCAGTATCCATTGCCATGACAGGCCATCCAAAGAATCCAAAAGCATCTGGACAGTCTGCTGCAACAGGGGACTCTTTGGGAATATTCCCCTCCTACCAGTTCAAAAGCCAGGAACAGTCTGGTGTAAGATCAGTCAAGAGTAACCATCCACCCTATGGTCTTGAACCTTTATGTGCTCCTGTGGTGAACAGAATGTTCAGATGGCCAATCAAGAGGCAGCTGAGAGCCAGCCAATGGGATTCCAGCTGAGAGCATTTAAAAAGCCCAGGCTGACAGTTGGTGGACAGTTAGAGTTAGTGTTGAGGTGAGGAGAGAGTTGAGAAAGTTAAGCCAGAGAGAGGGCTGTGTTTAGGGTATTTTCCGGAAGTAGGGTCTAGAAAGGAGACTCTGAACACTCACAGAGCTCTAAAGAAGAGAGTTGCTGTGGTGTTCTCTCAAGATATATAGTGCTAGCCAATGTGGCTGAGGTACTGTGAGTGAATTAGAAACAAATGTTATAATTTTGTAACCAAGAAAGACTATAGTAGCAAGTTCTGAAGCAAGTTACATTTATTACATACTGATTTAAAATAAACTTTTCTTCTTGTTCCAACATCACTTGGCCTATGTTTTAGTCACAAAACATGCTACTAATATTTGGAGGATTTGAAAGGGGGACATCATACAAAAGACAGTGTGGGTCCCTTACACTTCATTAGGTGACAAGGGTGGGGATAAAAAGTTCCCACAGGACTGCCAGCTAGAATTAAAGTGTAAAAGGAGAAAGGTGGCAGTAGTGTGCACCCCATAAGTTTGGCGGCAGCTCTGGGATACAAAAAGATCCAGTGGCTAATAGTGTTTTAGCGTCAGGATTTGACAAATCCGATAGCCAAAAGTGTGTTTGAACTGAAAGGGTCTGAGTGCAAGATACCAGATACTCAATGGTTGGTCTAAAGCAGGGACCGGCAACCTACGGCCCGGGGGCCGGTTAAGGTCCCGGTCCCTGGACTTACCGGCCCAGGCCGAAGGTTGCCGCCGCAGCATGCCGCCGCCACACGCCTCCACTGCAGCACGTTTTTGCCGCTCTGCGGCCGCACTCGCCGCGCCCGCCATTTTGGAAATCGAAATGGCGGTCGTGACATGTTTGCGCATACGCAGTACTCTTGTGCATGTGCAAATGCGCCGCGGCCACGACATGCATTGTGGTGGCGGCTGTGTGCTGCAGTGGCGGCAGCATGCGCGGGGGGTCGCGCACGGCGGTGGAGGGGGCGCACGCGCGCACGCACCGCCATTCCCCCCCCTCGGCCCAGCTGAGACCTGGGCTACGGGAGACCGGCCCAGGTCTTAAAAAGGTTGCCTTCCCCTGGTCTAAAGTGAAAAGGTTTAAAAAAAACAACAGCCTTTTGAAATCTAGGCGTTGGTATCATTAAAGTGACCTCTGAGGTATTCACACAAACTGACCAGAAGGTAACTAGTCTCTGAGATAAATGTGCTGAGGTATTGGTAGGAGACTAGTGATAAGAGTAAAAACACACTTAGTGATTCCTGAGGTATAAGTTGTGGTAAAGTAAGGAATCACTACTCTGGCTTCAAGATACAGGTGTTGTCTTTAAGTTCAGTTGAGGCACTGATATTTTAGAAGTATTTCCTGAGGTAAAAGTTGTGGGTAATTGTAGGGAAATACTATTACCATGTCTCCTAAAAAAGTTAAAATCCCAGCAGTGGCTGAATTGGTGGAAGGAGAGGAGGTTAGAGAAGAAATTGTGGCTAGTCTTGACACTGCCATTTCTGAACCTCAAGAAAGTTTAGAGATTTGGAAAATAAAAGAAAGACTAGAAATGGCCAGAATAAAAGAAAAAGAAAATGATAGGCTTTTAAAGGAAAAAGAGAATGAGAGTCTTTTAAAAGAAAAAGAGATTGAAAAGGAACAAAAAATTGAAATAGAGAGGTTGAGGGTAAGACAAGCTGAAATGGATTTTCAAATTAGGATGAGGAGTCTAGATCAGGGAATTCCTCAAACCCAAATGGTGGCTGAGGTAAATAGGGCACCTCAGACTGACATGAAAAGATTTCCCAGATATTATAAAGGGGACAATATTGATTCCTTCTTCACCAATTTTGAGAGAACTTGTGAAGAATTAAAAATAAAAGAAGAAGAAAGGATGAGTTATATAAGATCCCAGATTTGTGGTGGTGTCACTGAAATTTATGCTGAGATGAGAGCAGAGGAAGCTCAAAACTATGAGTTATTTAAAAAGATGGTGAAGCAAAGATTTGGATTAACTCAAGAACACCACAGAATGGAGTTTCGAAAGATTTTATCCTAAGAATTCAAAGTCACCTATAAAGTCAGCATATTGTATAACATCAGTTAGTCATGCAGAGAAAGAGTGTTGCCAGAGAGGAAACGCAGAGGCTGTGGTTGCCATGGAAACAACAGTTGGTAAAACAACTGATATTACAAGAAAATCATGCCTACTGGTAACCACTTTGCCTGAGGAATTAAGTTTTGAGGAACACAGGGAAATAATACAAATAAATGAGACCTTGTTATGGGGTTTCAGTGACTCTGAGTCCAAAGTGTGTATAATTAAACCCCACTTAGTAAACCCTCAAAATTTATGCCCAAAGAAACGATGACTTTAAAGGGCTTTGGGGGCCCTGCGTTTGTAGGACCAATAGCCAAGCTGGAAATTTCTTTCAGAGGACACAAACTGCAGTGGAAATTTGACCTCTGGGATGACATTCCCATTCCATGTCTAATTGGAAATGATTTGGATAGATATCTTAGATTCGCTTTCGTGGTCATTAGACAAAAGGAAAAGGAAAAAATCTTCTAAACCGGTCAAACAAATACCTGGAGAAATGACAGAACAAGATGTGGTCCCTAACGATGAGATTAGTGTGACCAAGATAACAGAAGAGGAGAGTTGTGAAGAAATTAAAGTTGGGAACAAACCCAAATTTAGTCAAGAACAACAGAGAGATGAAAGTTTAAAACCTCTGTTCACTCTAGCTGAGAAAGAAGTTAATGTAGAGCTGAGTGAGAATCACCCTCACAGATTTAGAATCATTCAAGATCACTTGTATAGAGAGGTTCTCAAATGTAAATATAATACCCAGAAGGAAATTCAAAAACAGTTGGTAGTCTCTCAGAAATACAGAAGCAAGATACTGGAAATAGCCCATTCTATTCATTAGGAGGTCATTTGGGAATTAAGAAAACTGCCCAAAGAATCTCTTTAAATTTTTACTGGCCAAAGATGGGACAAAATATAAAAAAAAATTGTAAATCTCATGATACTTGTCAAAAAGTGGGCACAGGGAGTGATCAGACCAGAGCCAAGCTTTGTCCATTACCAGAAATGTCACAGCCACTCCAGAGAATAGGCATAGATATCGTAGGGCCACTACCACAGGCAACACAAAGAGGGAATAGATACATTCTTACTCTAATGGACTATGCCACAAGATATCCTGAAGCAGTAGCTTTGCGGAATATAGAGACGACTGTGGCTAATGCTCTGATAACATTTTCTGTAGACTAGGATTTCCTAGTGAGGTGATATCAGATTTGGGAAGTTCTTTTACTTCTAAAGTGATGCAAAAGTTATGGGAGGTCTGTGGAGTTAAACATTTAACCACGACCCCTGATCACCCACAAAGCAACGAGCTTATAGAAAATTTTAATGGAATATTCATTAACATGATAAAATCCTATGCTGCAGAAAACCAGAATGATTGGGACACCAAGCTGCAACACCTGATATTTGCCTATCGAGAGGTGTCTCAAGAAAGTTTGGGATTTAGTCCATTTGAGTTAATGTTTGGACACAAGGTAAAGGGTCCTTTAGATCTCAATCAACATGAGTGGGGGTCCCCAGAAGAAAGAGAGCCAGAAGATGTGATATCATATGTTCTAGAACCTGATGACATCCTTAAAGCAAGTCTTGAGAATTGCCGGAGAAAACTTAAAAACAGCTCAAGGTCAACAAAAGACTTGGTATGACCGAGTTTTCCTCCCAGGAGATGAGGTGCTAGTCCTTCAACTAACAAGAGGAAATAAACTTCAGTATGCATGGACAGGTCCAATTCAGGTCACAGAGAAGAGCAACGATAGTGGACTTGGGACATGATGGGGGGTGTAAATTGGTACATGTAAATATACTGAAGCCCTATGTTAGGCAGGAAAATTTGGTGTTATATGCTGTCACTTCTCTTACTCCCCAGCAACAGTGAGAGATACGGAATATGTTAACCAAGTTTGAGGATATTTTCTCAGATATACCCGGAAAAGTCCAGGGAATATATCATCATATCAATACTGGGGAGGCAAGCCCATAGCCACTTCTCCATATCGAGTAACCGGTTCATTAGCTGACAGTATTGGGGATGAAATTGATGTAATGCTAAGGATGGGGATTATCCAATAGTCCTTGGGTTTCACCAGTAATGCTGGTAGAAAAACCTGACCATACTATCTGGTTTTGTGTTGACTATAGGAAGTTAAATAAGATTACCCAAACTGGCGCCTATCCTATGGCTAGATCTGAGGATTTGAATGAAAGGATGGGAAGTGCTCAATACATCTCCACATTAGATCTGACCAAGGGATACTGGCAAGTACCCATGTGTCCCAAGGATCAGATGAAAACTGCCTTTGTCACACATAGAGGCTTACATGAATTTACAGTGTTGCCCTTTGGATTAAAGAATGCTCCATCGACTTTTCAGAGATTGGTGGACAACATTTTAGTTGGGCTGAAACACTGTGTTCTGGCATACATCAATGATATGGGTATCTTCAGTAACTCCTGGAGTGAACATATACACCATCTAACTGAAGTGTTTAAAAGGCTTAGAAAGAGTGGGATGACAGTCAAAAGTTCGAAGTGTCACCTAGGCAAAAGAGAAAGCCGATACTTGGGATACATTGTAGGCAGTGGGACCATCAAGGCAGAAACTTCTAAGGTGGAAGTTATAGCTAACTGGCCAAGGCCTACTTCCAAAAAAGGAGTGAGGTAATTCTTGGGATTAGCAGGGTATTATCGGAAATTTATTCCCAATTTTAGCAGCATTGCAAGTCCCTTGTCCAATGTAACAAAAAAGGACAAGCCTGCTAAAGTCACCTGGTCAGACAAATGTGACAATGCTTTCAGGGAGTTGAAACACCTAATGACCACAGCTCCTGTTCTAATGGCTCCAGATTATACCAAGACCTTCATAGTCACTCTGGATGCCTCTAATGTTGGACTCGGGGCAGTTTTGGGCCAAAAGGGTAAATATGGCCAAATACACCCAATTTTATATATGACTAAGAAGCTCCTTCCCAGGGAAAGACACTTAGCCACTGTAGAGAAGGAATGTATGGCCATAGTGTGGGCTTTAAACAAGCTCAAGCCCTATCTATGGGGAAAGAAGTTTATAATTAAGACAGATCACTCACCCTTGTATTGGTTAAATCACGCCAAGGGAAGTAACAGTAGGTTACTGTGATGGAGTCTATTATTACAAGGCTTTGATTACTCCATCCAGTACGTAAAAAGTAAGGAGAATATAGTAGCTGATAGTCTCTCCATATTGTCTGAAGAGGGATAAAATAAAAGACGATGATGTAGTATAGTTGAACAGGTGATAGGTCTTATGTACATATATGTATTGTATATAGATGTTGTTGTTTATTGGATGTTATACATATTATGGTTTGGTGGTAAGTATAATTTATTATAGGGATTTATGGGCCCACATAAACGATAGGTTTATATGTGCCCATAAACCTGGTAAAGGAGGGAGGTGTGTGGTGATTAGAATGTCCAGCTGGCCAATCAGGAGGCAGCTGAGGGCCAACCAATAGAATTCAAGCTGGGAGCACTTGGGAAAAAAAATTTCAAGCTGACAGTTGGAGAGAGCATTTGGGGTTTCAGGAGAGTTAAGCCAGAGAGAGAGAGAGAGAGAGCTGCATTTCTGGGAGTTGTGAGGGAACTGTAAATTTTGTTAGTTGGAGTTCAGACAGGAGGGACTTGGGACACATACAGAACTCTAAGGAAGGGAGTTGCTGTTGTATTATATCCTGAGGGATATTGCTAGCCTGAGTGGCTGAAATATTAAAAGGGAATTGGAAACAAACATTATTTATATGTAACCAAGAGAAACTATAGTGACAAGCTTTGATACATGTTTATTTATTCCATTCTGTTCTAGAATAAACATTCATTCTCATTTAAACATCACTTGGCCTATGTTTTCAAAGCAAGCCGCGCTACTAACCTTTTAAAGCTTTTAGTGTGGGTCCTTTACACATATTTGGGTGGCAGAGGTAGAATAACAAAAAACCCAGGACTGTCATCTTTAAAAAGTCAGCACTAAGGTGAAAGCTGGCAAGAGGTTTCGCCACAAACCCATCTTGCAAAATTGTGTCAAGAAACCAAGAAAAAGTGGACAGACATGAAAAACTAGATTGTGTCCAGAGAAGGGCGCCGAAAATAGTGAATGGTCTGGAGACCATGCCCTATGAGGAACGACTTAGGGAACTCGGTTTGTTCTGCCTGGAGAAGAGATGGTTAAGAAGGGATATGAAAGCCCTCTTTAAATATTTGAAGGGATGTCACATTGAGGAGGGTGCTAGTTTGTTTTCTGCTGCTCCAGAGAATAGGACCCAGAACAACAAATGCAAGCTTCAGGAAAAGAGATTCCACCTCAACATTAGGAGGCACTTCCTGACAGTGAGAGCTGTTCGACAATGGAACACACTTCCTCGGAGTGTGGTGGAGTCTCCTTCTTTGGAGGTCTTTAAACAGAGGCTGGATGGCCATCTGTCAGGGATGGTTTGATTTTGAGTTCCTGCATGGCAGGGGGCTGGACTGGATGGCCCTTGTGGTCTCTTCCAACTCTATGATTCTATGTTGCCCTTGACTCTGTTCAGAATCTGTTGCACCCCACACAAGACTACTTACTGGTTTGTCCCCTTTTGAATTAATGTATGGCAGAACCCCTCAGATTTTAGATGGGTTAAGGGGAGACATCCAAGAACTAGAAAATGTTAGTTTACAGCAAGAGATATAGCTTTGGGAAAGAGTTATATAGTGGAAAACAGGCCTCCCATCCCTATCACAGATGTCCACCCTTTCCAGCCAGGGGATAAGGTATGGGTTAAGGAGTGGAAAGATGACTCTTTAACACCCCGATAGAGGACCAAAAACTGTTAAACCTTCCATCCCAACATATGTAAAAGTTGCTGGCATTAAGCCCTGGATACACCGGACAAGAGTCAAAAGAACAAAAAGGGGGTGTACAGTGACACGGAACCTCAACAGTCCATTAAAAATAACCCTGAAAAGACAAGGAGTGACCTCTGGATCTGACCCTACTGGAAACGGTCAGATCCACAGGCAAAAAGACCAGCAATAGCCCTGTAACCACCCTACCAGGAACGGGTGTGTTAGCACATGGCTGAAGAATCCATCAAGGAGAAAAAAGATTCAGGCTAGACCCTACTGTGAGCACTCCAGCAGGATGCTCATACAATGTACGGTCAGACCTGCAACTGGGGAGGATGAGAAGAAGGGGACTAGACCTTACTGCAGCTGACCAGGAAATAGCTGCACAGCGTACGGTTGGTTCCTGAAAATAAGATCATACAGGGTGCTTACAAGGCGTATCAGAAAATATGTGGGTATATCTAGCAAATATTTCTGGGGTAGATCACTTCTCCTTGTCAGAAAAAAATAGCCAGTGGAGATCTCATGAGCTCTTGTATCATCCTGGACTGTAAACATCCTCAGACAGTTCAATATGATACTCAGTTTTATGATTTTAATATCACATTAGAGTACAGACACAATGCAAATTGGATAAAAGTTTTAACAACTCTTCAACCCATAGAATTTGCATTGCACACCCCTGTGGTATCTAGTGCAATAAATTCATCTTGTGCCGAGATGGTTAATTGCTCAGCCAAGGTTTAAAAGTGTAAGACCATCTCGGGACAACCATTTAATTGTACACACATCCAAAATATAAGTTTCAATTATGCCCATGTAGTTTTGCCCAACATGTGGGACCCGTGGGACCAGAACTTGGTCTTATATCCCCGCTAACTTATCTGATACTCATCTATGCTGTCTGAGCCACCTGGTGCCAGTGCTTCCCCCTGGCCAAATAGCATCCAGCGCAGTCCGCACCACCACTCATGTGCAGCTGCCCCTCTGACTAGCGATTGTGACTGCACCCCTGGTGGGAGTGCCAGCTTTGGCCACAAAAGACAGTGTTCAGATCAATAAGCTTGCTTGTGCTCTAGTTAAAAATATAAATGTCACTTCACGGGCACTATCTTTGCTTAATAAAGAGCAGCGAGAACTGAGAAATGCCATTTTAGAAAACCGTGCTGGTATAGATTATCTCTTCTTTTGTCACCATTTGGGTTGTGAAACACATAGAGACTCTGTTGTTTCAATTTGATGTGGAGGCCCAAATTGATGATTTACATGAGATAGTGGCAAGCATAAAACCAGGATCAGACGATTGGTTTGACTGGTTAACATCATAGCTTCCCAACTTTGGTTAGATAAAAGGGTTGTTTGTAATGGGTTTGCCTCTTCTAGTTATAGGGATTATGTTGCGCTTTTGCATACCATGCCTGTTGCGCTGTTTGTCAAGAATGTTTAATAAGTCAATCAGCAGAACTGCTGCTCTCTATGCACTCGTGACTCAAAATATTAACTAATGCTATTTCTTGCTATTGTGATACTGCTTTATAAGAAAGGCTATACTTGCTCAGAATTATGCCTTTAAGGAGGGAACGAAGTAGCCAAATGCTTGTGTGTGCATATTGAGCATTTATAATGAACGTTTATTATTGCTATTTGGAGTCAGACTAGATAACCACACGAGACCTTATAAGAATAATAAGATTTTTTTTTCTGCTTATCTCTCCTGAGACTCATGTGATGTTCCACACTAGGGACAATGTTCACTCTGATAATACTTCCTGTTCTATAAACATTTCCTCTGTACTATATACATTTCCTGTTCTGTAAACAATCTTTGCTCAAGTGAGAAGTGCTGAATATTGTGAAACTAGTTAGCCAAGGTGGGAGGGAGGAGAATTGCTCTTTGTATGTGTGTGATCCTATGAAAGATCCTCAGTTGCTCAGTTCAGGGCTCAGCACCTCTGAAAAGTTATTTCCTGCTGGGCCTGCTGGCGTTACTTCTTCAATAAAGAAACTCACCTGACTTTACGATCTCTGGTCCTATTTTTCTGCTACAGGGGTACTCCTGGATTCAGCTCTGAGTCTGGAGACCCAGGTGTCAGCAGTGACCAGGAGTGCTTTTGCACGGTTAAAACTAGTGCATCAACTGTGCCTGTTCCTGGAGAAGTCAGATTAGGCCATAGTGGTACATGCCTTGGCTACTTCGCATTTGGATTACTAATGTGCTCTACATGGGGCAACATTCGAAAAGTGCTCAGAAACTTCAGTTGGCCCCAAGAATTGCAACCAGATTGTTAACTGCAGCTTGTTATAGGAAGTACAAAACTCTCTTTTTACAACAGCTTCACTGGCTGCCAGTTCATTTCCAAACACATTTAAAAATGCTAATTTTGACCTATAAAGCCATATACAGTGTGGGAATTGAAGGACTGTATTTCCCTTTATGAGACCAACAGAGCACTGAGATCATCAAGGGAGGCCCTTCTCTCTGTCCCATCACCATCTCAGATGCGTTTGGTGGGGAAATTGGTGGGAAAAAGAGAGAGGGCCTTCTCAGTGCCTGCTTCCAGGCTCTGGAACTTCCTCCCTAGAGAGGCCAGATTGGGCTCACCCCTTCTCTCCTTTCAGTAGCAAATTAAAACATTCTTATGTCACCAGGCTTTTTCAAACTGACAAGGGTTGGACTTTAAATGCTGTGCAAAGCTTGTATAGAGTGTTTAATATATTTTACATTTTAATGTGTAATGTTTTTAACTTTTTAAAATTGTTTTATTTACATTTTAATGCTTTATATTATTTTTAACTTTGCTGTTTTAAATTTTGTTAGCAACCTTGAGTCCCTATACTGTGAGAAAAGTAGGATATGAATAAATTAAATAATAAAATAATTAAGATTCTCTGAAGAAAATTTCCTGCCAGACCCTCAAACTGTTTTCTGAGGGTACATCTACATCGTGGAAATAATGCAGTTTGACACAACTAAGTGCCCTAACTCTATCCCATAGAATCCCAGGATTTGTAGTTTTGTGAGGCACTAGCAGTATTTGACATAGAAGGGTATAGACCTTGTAAATCTACAAATCCCAGGATTCTGTGGGATGGAGTCAGGGCAGTTCGTTGTGTCAAACTGCATTTTTCTACAATGCAGATGCACCCTGGAACTGCAGGAAATTTTAAAAGTGGATTGGAAATCATAAAGTGTATTGCCCACACCCAACTGAGCTGTGCTTTTGAGAAGATTCAATACATGTGAAATTTTCAAAGAGACAACCTTGTTTGTTTCAGTATAACATAAAAGTTTTGTAACACCTTTGAGACTAAGCAATTTATTTATTTTATACTGATATTTCATAGATTAAAATTCTCTTTTGAAGATGTCCTGATGGAGTACAAAAAATAGGAAACACACACAGTTAATATTCGCATGTGATGGTTAATAGGCTTCACAATAGGCAATAATTTTTTTAAAAAGTACTGGATTTCTAAAATGTAAATGAAAGCAAAAGAGAAAGGAGAAAAGGAAAGGAATTGCTGGATTTTGCAAAGATTCATACACCAACGGCTACAAACATAAATCACAGAGTGGACACGTCTGTGTCATATACTTTCCAAAAATTAGAAAATAGCCCATTTGTATCATTCTTCACCTAGAATAAAGGTTAAAAAAATCCAAATCAATTTCAAAAATGTTGATGGGAATCCCAATTCCTTTAAAATCATAAAAATAAACTGTGAGTTAATTTTGCCATTTTTTTTTATCAAGTAAAATAATGACAAACCTTACCAACTCACTCTCTGATACATAAAGTCAACATGATTCCAATGAATTAACACATATATATTTGGTCTCTGATGAGGCAGAAGAAAATGAGCTGGCATTTGTTGGACAGGGTTTGTTCGGGGGGTTTTTGAAAAAAAATTATTAAACATTTAAAAACAAACACATTTAAAATATCTTATTCATACAATCGTCACCTACATAATCACACATACCGACAAACATATCTCTATATACATTGTTTTACAATCTTTGTTTATTCTTCCATGTATTTGGCAGTGATAACACTCGACTATTCCTCCCCTCCTTAAACCTTCCACTTGAACCATCCTTTCTCCCTCCTACATCCCTTATAAGATGAACTTCTTTAACTTGGCTTTCCTTAACTTTCTTATTCCTCTTCTCTTCCTTTCCTATCCTTTTGTTTCCTATTTTTCTAACTTTCTTATTATGTTCTTGTTTTCCTTACTTTCTTACTCTTTTCTAACATCAAATTCCCTTCATTCACCATCAGTTCACCTACTCTTATTTTCCATCACTTTCTTTCTTCCTCTTCAATCATTCCTTACTTCCTTTCCATCATCTGCCAATTTATCTTTGCCTCTATTATTGACTTTCTAATGTTGGTATGTTGCTGTACACATCTACTTAAGTTGTTATGATCTCAATTTCGATTCCTGTTTGGCTCGCTTATATAATTTATATAATTTATTATCTTACTTAGTTTAAATTGTTACAATCATGAGCACTTCCCTTTTTTTTGGTCTTATTCGTTATTTCTCCAAATCTACATTTTTTCTTCGAAGTTTATCACTTATGTATAATATCTATTCTCTTAATGTTGTTTCTTAAGATTTAAAACTCATTCTTTCTTTGCTTATGAGTTACTATACTACTTTTGAATACCTAGTCTTTTAAGTATAACTTACTAACTCATTGCTATGTAATAATTCTCACCTTTCACCTTTTATATTTCTATATAATCATGCTTCTAATTTGGTTGTTACTAACAATCTTCTATATATTTATCCTTTATTGCTTGAGTCTTCCAAAAATCAAAAGTCTTCTGGTATTATTATTATTATTATTATTTTATTGTCTCTATATTCGTATAACCTGATAATTTTTTTCTTTCCGCTTCCTTTATTTACTCACTTTTTCCATAATTTATTCATATAGTTATGCACTAATTGCCATTCAGCTTTTACATCATCTATTTGCTTGCCCTGTATTAATTGCGTTAGTTTATCCATTTCCATTGCATCATATAATTTTAACAACCATTCCTCTTTTTCTGGAATATATATATATTAGGTTTTCCATTTTTGTGCTAGAGTTAATCGGGCCATGGTGGTCATGTAGAAAAGTATTTTGCCAAATTTGATTTTCAATTCCTTATCTGTCATATTTAACAAATAAAATTCTGGTTTCATTTGTATATTGATTTTTAGTATATCACTTATTGTGTTGTTTATCATTATCCAATATTTCTTGACTTTTTTATGGGACCACCAGGAATGATAAAAGGTTCCTATTTCCTCCTTACATTTCCAGCACAAATTATTACTATTTTTGTATGTTTTGGAAATTTTTGCTGGCGTTAAGTACCACCGGAAGAACATTTTGTAATAATTTTCCCTTAGGTTATGTGATACAAAGTGTTTTAGTACTTTTTACCATACAATTTCCCAATTACTCATTTCCAGTGGATGTCCTATATTTTTTTGCCCATTGTATCATTCCTTCTTTTACTACTTCTTCATCCATTTCAATTTTTAGTCAGGCACTATATATATTTTCCCTATCAGTTTCTTTGGATCTCCCTTTAAGATTTTACTTATCTCAGATTCTCCAATTTAAAATCCCAATGTTTTACTATCCATTTTATATCTCCTTAAGTTGTCTATATGGGAACCAATTTATGCTATATCCTTCTTCTAATTCTTCTCGAGATTTTAGCTTGGTCTTATTTTAACCACTCTTATTTGAGTATTTGAAAGTTTTTTGTTTGGCTATTTTTAATTTCTTCCCTAATTCTATTGTCACCTCTGAGGATATTTGTTTTTGTATTACCTTAATTGCTTCTACTATTTCTTTACTATTTGGATTCTCTTTTAGTTCCTTCTCTTTTTTTGTAATAAATAGTTTAGATGTACACTTCTCTCTTTTCTTTTTCTTTGAGTTTCTATATTTTGTTTTATAAAAAATCCTCGAAGTACTACCTTACTCGCATCCCAAATTGTTGTCATCTTTAATTCATTGCTCATATTTTCCCTAAAGAAATTAACTATGTTTTCTTTTGCTTTCTCAATCGTAATCTTATCTGACAAAAATTCATCATTTAATCTCCATATATATTGTGCCTTATTCTCATTCAGAGTAAGGGTTACAGGATTGTGGTCCAATAGTACTTTAGGCATTATTTTGGCTTTTTGTACATCCTTCACTAATGTTTTTGCAATTAGAATTAAGACAATTCGTGATAGGGAATGATGTCTCTCCGAGTAAATTGTATATTCTTTATCTTGTTTGTTAAAATGTCTCCAGCTATCTATCATTCCCAGTTCTTCTATCATTTCAAAGAAGCTTTTTGGTAATTTCCTCTGATTGATTTTTCCCGTTTTTCTATCTAATTAGGGATCTATAATGTCGTTGTAATCTCCCATCATTATCACCTCACTATAATCAGATTCCATCATTTTTTTACACAGATTTTTATAAAATTTCCCTTTATTTTTCAGGGGGCTATAGATACCTACAATTAAGATCTTTTTCTTTTGTTTCATAATTTCTATCCCTATGTAGTGGCCTGCTTTATCATTAAAATTTTCTCTTGCTATAATTGGATCATTTACATAAATAGCCACTCCTTTTGTTTTATCTTTTGCAGATAAGATGAATTCTTTCCCTAATTTTACATTTCTGAAGAATTTCTTATGTTTTTCTCTAATACGTGTTTCCTGTATGCATATTAATTGATATTGGTATTTTTCTAAGTAGTGATGAACTTTCTTTCACTTAATCGGGGAATTAAGTCCTTTTACATTCCATGTAATAATTTTCATTTTTGATTCTTAGATGAATCAAGCAGCAAGGATTGTTATAATATTCTCACTAGTTTTCCTCTAGGTATTCCTCTTCTGTTAGTTTTTTTTTCCTCTTCCTATATCTGTTATGAGGTTTATATCTGTTATTTTAATATGGCATGAGTTTAATTTACTTTTAAGGGCGGGTTTGGGAATTGGAATTGGGTTGATTGTTTTATCTTGTACTGTTTTATCTTGCTGTACGCTGCCCCGGTTGCTCTGCAGAGGGGCGAGTTACAAATAAAACCTATTATTATTATTATTATTATTATTATTTTCTTGTTTCTCCCTCTTCCCTCAAGTCTCTCAAGCTTGGTCCTATTTCTACCTCTTCTTCTTCCATCTCTCTTTCCTCTTTCTCGTCCTCTACTTCATTATCAAGTTTCTTTCCTTTCTTTTTCACATCTCTTCCTTTCTCTCTTTGATCCAACTTTATTTGAAATTCTTCCCATTTTTTTTCTTGTTCTTCTCTATTTTCTGATTCTTGTTCCTCAGGTCCTGGGCCTCTCATTTTAGATTTTTCTATTTCTTTTCTATATTTTTTCCAAAATTCACTTGCTTTCTGTATCGAAATTAATTTGTGCCTTTTTTGTTTCCATGAAACTAATTCCTTCAATCTCTTCCCATCTATAAGGTACTCGATAATATTTTAGTTGATCCGTTAGAAACTTGTAGTCTCTTCTTCTTTTCAATATTTTTGTTAGGATATCCTTATAAATCTGAATTTCATTTCCTAATATTACCAATTTGGTTTTGAAGTTTTTTTGAAGTATTGTGTCTCGAGTCTGTTTTCATATCCAGTAGATAACACAATGTCTCTGGGGAGTTGTTTTGTCTTAGAATTTAACCTGTACATCCTGTCAAATTCCCAATTGAGATGTTGTAAGGGCATATCCAAATATTTTGCCAAAAAAAGTTGTTAGAAAATCATACAAGTTTTCGTTTTGCTGTTCAGCCACTCCTCGAAATTTTAAACATAACTCCCTTTGTTTAACTTCCAGTTTTAGTATCACTTCCTGGACTTCTTGTTGGGCATTTGTTGCCTCCTCTAACTTCTTTTCTAATTTCTGTGTGGTCTTTTTGAGTTTTTCCACTTTTCCAGTTATTTTTCCTAAATCTTTGTTAATTTGTCCAGATCCTGTCTTATCAGATTTGTCTCATGCTTCAAGCCTGCTTTCATCTCTTCTCTCACATTTCTTATCTCTTGCTTTACTTCCGCACGTAACAGTCTTATTTCTTCTATAATTTGTGAGAATTGGTCCTTTCTGTGTTGTCTAACAAAGGCCCTCTTTGGTTTGCAGCTTGTGGTGCTGCTCGTCTTCTTCCAGATGCCATTATCATGTTCTGTTATTTTTATTTACTTAATTATTTAATTAGTCTATATTTTTTCTTTAAGCCTTTTTAGCGTGGAATTTTGTTTTTGTTTACTGTATTTTTTTCTTTCCCTTTTCTTTTTGCCCTTCTTAATTTGTTTTAGTTTGTTTTAATTGTTGGAAACTTTGCCTAGTCAGAAATTGCCTTATATATTGTTATCTAAGACTTTTTTTGTTTTGTTTTCTTTCGTTATTTATCCTTTATTATTTTCAATAATCCACACTTGTGTGCAACAATGTTGGGGAAATTTCAGATTTGTGTGATCTACTTTATTTCTTATTTCTTTTATTATTTGTTATTTATTGTTGCTTCTGTTGCTACCATATTTTCTTCTACTAATTTTTATTTATTACTTATATGTTATATTTTCTTTTATTTTTTTCCTGTTAAATTTTTGTTATTGTTGTTAGGTTTTTTGTTTGTATTATTATTATTATTATTATTATTATTATTATTATTTAAAAATATTTATTTATTTATTTATTTTTATAAGTTTCTCCCTTGGGTTTGCAATTCACCGTTTGCCTAAGCTATTTCTATTGTTTACTGTCCTATTTCTTTTCTCCACTAGATGTCCTCTTTACATCATTATTCACCTATTTCCTTCAAAGTTTCATACTGTTGCTTAGTCTATCTTATGTTTATTTCTTAAGAATTCCCTCCCTTTTTCTTTCACTCGCTTCCCTCCTTATCACACTCAAGGTCAGTTTATCTGAGCCCAACTCTTATTTGCGGTTTCTTCTCCCTATAATACCTTCCCTATGGTTCCTTATATTGTAAGGAAAAAGAAAGGATTTTTAGCTGCTTAGTTTAGCAGTTAAGTATGGGGGGGGGGGATTCTCCCTGTCAGATTAAATATCTGTCTATAAGATGTAAACCAGCAACCACAAAAACAATACTATTAATATTAATAAAAGAGAGAAAGAAAAGGGAAGGAGAGAAAGTAGGGGAGGGAAGAAAGGTGTACATTTATAATCTAAATCCCCCCTCTGACTTTAAATGTTCCTAACCTGTACCACCAATCTGATTTAAATAAAGTCAAATTATCTCACCGATAAGTAACGAAGTAATGAAATATTAAGAATATTAAGAATAATAGCCTATTGTTAACCAAAAAAAAAAAAAAAGAAGGAAGGAAGAAAGAAAGAAGAGGAAAAATAGAGAGGATAAAGAGAAGATAAGTGATGTTTAAATATCAGTTCAATATATCAATATATCAGGACTATATACCAAAGCAGTTCAATACATCAGTATGTTAGTGTAACAATTTTAAATCTCTATAAAGTGTATATCCCTTTGTCTAATATCAGTCCATTGGGATCCCCCCTCTTTTTGTTGTTTTAAAGCTTCAGTGTCCTTATATAAACTTACAAATTCATGGGGGTTGCAGACTGCCAGAAATAGTGCAAATTGAGTCCACTTTTAGGGTTAGGGTTAGGGTCAGGGAATCATGGGAACTGTAGTTTATTGTGGCACCAGAGCTCTCTGACAGAGAAGGCTCAATGTCTCAGAAAAAAAACAATTCCTATGATTCCCTAGCACTAACCCTAACCCTAAAAGTGGACTCAATTTGCACTATTTCTGGCAGTCTGCAACCCCCCATAGTTACAGTTACTCTCACTTTCAATCTCTGCTGATTTCTACGATGTTTCTTCTCCACATCTTTGTCCCAAGAGATCAATTGCAGTTACTTGTCTTCCCGCTCTTCTGTATTCTATTCCAAATAATATTTCAAATTAGAGAAGGAAGGATGTTACAAGCTGGTGTTTGTCCAGAGGAGAGAGATCAAAATGGTGAAGGGTCTGGAAAAATGCCCTATGAGGAGAGATTTAAGGAGCTGGGTATGTTTAGCATGGAGAAGAGATGGTTAAGAGGTGATATGATAGCCCTGTTTAAGTATTTAAAGGGGTGTCATACTGAGGATGGAGCAAGCTACTTTTCTGCTGCTCTAGAAAATAGGACCTGAAAAAATGGATGCAAGACAGAGGAAAGGAGATTCCATTTAAACATTAGAAGGAACTTCCTAACAGTAAGAGCTGTTCAACAGTGGAACACACTCCCTCAGAGAGTGGTGGAGTCTCCTTCTTTGAAGGTCTTTAAACAGAGGCTGGATGGCCATCTGTCAGGGATGCTTTGATCATGAGTTCCTGCATGGTAGGGAGTTGGACTGGATGGCCTTTGTGGTCTCTTCCAACTCTATGATTCTACAAAAGTATATGCCATAACAAATTGTTAGTACTTAAGGTGCCATAGGATTCTTTGTGGTTTTAACCATGGAAACAATATACCGTATTTTCTGGCGTATAAGACGACTTTCTAACCAGGAAAACCTGGAGTTAAAGCTGGGGGGTCGTCTTATAAGCCGGGTATAAGGTTGAGGAGGTTGAGAAAGACTCCTCCCACAGAGGTGGGAGGAGGGAAGAAGCCCGGGAGAGAAGGAGGAGGAGCAGGAAGACTGCTCTGAGGCTGGGAAAAAAGCCTGGGAGAGAAGGAAGAGGAAGAGGAGGTACTTCTTCTTTCTCCTGCCTTTTCCCCCCCTCCTTCCCACCTTCCCTCTTCGTCCTACTGGTCCTCCATTTTCTCTCCCTGCCTTCCCCCCCCTCCTCCCACCTTCCCTCTTTGTCCTACTCGTCCTCCATTTTCTCTCCCTGCCTTTTCCCCCCTTTCCCCCCCTCCTCCCACCTTTCCTCTTTGTCCTACTGATCCTCCATTTTCTCTCCCTGCCTTTCCCCCCCTCCTCCCACCTTTCCTCTTTGTCCTACTGATCCTCCATTTTCTCTCCCTGCCTTTCCCCCCTCCTCCCACCTTTCGTCTTTGTCCTACTGGTCCTCCATTTTCTCTCCCTGCCTTTTCCCCCCTTTCCCCCCCTCCTCCCACCTTCTCTCTTCGTCCTACTAGCCCTCTATTTTCTCTCCCTGCCTTTTCCCCCCTTTCCCCCCTCCTCCCCCCTTTCCTCTTTGTCCTACTGATCCTCCATTTTCTCTCCCTGCCTTTCCCCCCTCCCCCCACCTTCCCTCTTCGTCCTACTGGTCCTCCATTTTCTCTCCCTCTTTCCCCCCTCCTCCCACCTTTCGTCCTGTCCTCCTGTTCAGAAAGGGTTTTCCACTGCTTTTCCCTGAAGCTGAGAGAGTGTGACTTTCAAGACTGTTGTTGTCTGCCTTCAAGTCGTTCCTGACTTTTGGCAACTCAAAGATGAACTTATCCTGGGGTTTCCTTCGCAAGATTTGTTCAGAAGGGGTTTGCCATTGCTTTTCCCTGAGGCTGAGAGAGTGTGACTTTCAAGATTGTTGTTGTATGCCTTTAAGTCCTTCCTGACTTTTGGCAACTCAAAGATGAAGTTATCCTGGGGCTTCCTTCACAAGGTTTGTTCAGAAAGGGTTTGCCATTGCTTTTCCCTGAGGCTGAGAGAGTGTGACTTTCAATACTGTTTTTGTTGTTGTGCATCTTCAAGTCATTTCCAACTGATGATGACACTAAGGCAAACCTATCATGAACCTATCATTTCTTTCCTATGTGTTTTTTCAGACAGGGTTTGCCTTTGCCACCCTCTGGGGCTGAGAGAGTGTGACATATAAGATTGTTGTTGTTGTTGTTGTTGTATGCCTTTGAGTCATTTCCAACTTACAGCAAACCTAAGGCTCATAGTGTTTGCTTGGCAAGGTTTCTTCAGAGGGGAGCTTGCCATTGCCATCTCCTGAGTCTGAGAGAGTGTGACTTGCCCGAGGTCACCCAGCGGGATTCCATGGCTGAGCCAGGATTCGAACCCTGGTTTCTAGAGTCATACTCTGATACTCAAGACAGGGTGATCAAATGTCTTCAATGCAAAGGAGGACAAGTCACTACAAAAAATGTAGAACATACAAGAATAAAAGGTAGAGAAAGCTAAAAACACTAATATAAATGTAAATCCATGCTTCTTAGCCGTGCTCAAAATGGAGGACGTTTTAATGGTCAAAATAGTGACTTTTAACCTTATCATGGGTTTTCTTGGCATGTTTCTTCAAATGGGGGTAGCCATTACCATCCTCTGAGGCTGAGAGTGTGTGACATGGCCAGGGTCACTTACTCGGCTGCAAATTGTACATACCCCAGAATGCATCACCTAGTATATTGGCAGTCCTTCCCGCCAACACTTTCTCATTTCCCCCCAACCATCTCATAACTGGGAAATGGAAATAATTTTTAAAGCAGCATTTATGGTAAATCAGGACTATTTTTGAAAAAGTAAGGTCCAAAATACATTGCAGAAATAAATGTTAGGGAACGTGGGAGCTGTAGTTTGTTGTGTTTATAAGTGACAGTTTTTCTGCTAAGTACCTGCATGTCATAAGCATTTGAATTAAATTTACCATATTGAAATCAAATCTGATGTTTTTAAAATTTTATTTGGTGTGTGTTGGAAGAGTGGGGTCGTCTTATACGGCGAGTATATCCCAAACTCTATATTTTGACTGGAAAAGTTGGGGGTCGTCTTATACGCCCAGTCGTCTTATACGCCAGAAAATACAGTAGACTGATAAAACGGATGAGGCAAGAAGCAGCATTTAGGCCTTCTACAGAGAAAAATATGTTTACCTGCATAAAGACCCTTGTTGTTGTTGTTAAGTCTTAAAGGGAGACAAAGAAATATAACTGTTAGTCCTTAAAATTGGAATACATTAGAGTTCCCACGGGGAACTGTCCATGTGCCAAGAAATTTTCTGAGGGACTGTTCACAGGGAGCTAAAGACCCATGTTCCCCGTTTGGACAACATATGCCAAGACCTCAGGGTGAGAATTGGGCCGGATCCTAGAGTCATAGAATGCTAGAGTTGGAAGAGTCCACAAGAGCCCTCGACATGCAAAAATACACAATCAAAGCACGCCTGACAGATGGTGAGCCTGTTTTTAAAAACCTCCAAAAAGGAAACTCTACCACTCTTCGAGGCTGTGTTCCAAGTTAAAAACTCTTACCATCAGGAAGTTCTTCCTAATATTGAGGGAGAATCTCTTTTCCTGTAGCTTGAGTCCATTGCTCCATCTCCTAGTCTCTGGAGAATCAGAAAACAAGCTTGCTCCATTCTCAATATGACATCCCTTCAAACATTTAAACACAGCTATCATGTCACCTCTTTACTTTCTCTTCTCCAGGCTAAATGTTTTAAGGGGGGGGAGGGAATATACTGTTTTATCTTTGTTGTTCTTTTAATTGTTGTAAACCGCCTAGATTGGTTCGCCATAGGGCGGTATAGAAATAAAAATTATTATTATTATTATTATTATTATTATTATTATTATTATACACAGCCAGCTCCCTAAAGCATTCCTCGTAAGGCACGGCATCCAGAACTTTCACCATTTTTGTCACTCTCCTCTGGACAAATTCCAGCTTGTAACATCCTTCTTGAATTGTGGTGCCCAAAATTGGACACAATATGAGATCTGTGAGGTCTGATCAAAGCAAAAAAGCAGATCTATGAGGTCTGATCAAAGCAGAAAAGAGTGGTACTATTACTTCCCTTGATCTAGACATACTAAGGTCAGTCTAAAACGCATTAGTTTTTTTAGCTGTCGATCAAACTACTGGCTCATGTTCAACTAGCAATACTAGATCTCTTCCACATGTACTGTTATCAAGCCATGTGTGTGTCCCCCGTCTATATCTGTGAACTTCATTTTTTTTCTCCCTAAGAGTAGTACCTTAAATTTCTCTGTTGAAATTCATTTTGTTTGTTTTGGCCCAGCATTCTAACCTATTAAGGTCATTTTGAATTTTTATCCTGACCTTTGGGATATTAGCCACACCTCCTAATTTGGTATTATCTGCAAATTTTATAAGCATGCTCTCTATTCCTTCATCCAAGTCATTGATAAAGACGTTGAATAGCACTGGGCCCTGGATAGAACCCTGTGGCACCTGCCGAAGCACTTTTCTCCACGATGAGGGAGAAAGTGAGATATTGGAGGAGTCACTGTTGAGTACCCTTTCAGTTTGGTCAGTCAGCCAATTACTAATCCACCTAATAGTTGCATTGTCTAGTCTACATTTTACTAGCTTTTTTTGCAAGGATATCATTGGGGGACCTTGTCAAAGGCCTTACTGAAATCAAGATATGCTACATCCACAGCATTCCCTTTATCCACCAAGTTTGTGACTATCAAAAAAAAAAAAAAAAGAAATAAGATTTGTCTGGCATGACATATTTTTGAGAAACCTATGCAGACTTAGGGCCTTTACAGACTGCAGAAATAGTGCAGCTTGAGGCCACTTTAACTGTCCTGCTAGGGAATCGTGGGAATTGTATTTTTTTTCTGGGACGCTGAGCCTTCTCTGTCAGAGAGCTCTGGTGCCACAATAAACTACAGTTCCCATGATTCCTTAGCCTTGAGCCAGGACAGTTAAAGTGGCTTCAAGTTGCACTATTTCTGGCAGTCTGTAAAGGCCCTTAGTGATCACAGCATTCCTTTCTAAGTGCTTACAGACTGTCTGTTACATGATCTGCTCTAGAATCTTTCCTGGTATTGATGTTAGATTGACTGGGAAGTAAATCTTTTTTTCCTTTTTTGAAGAAGGGAATATTTGCCCTCTTCCAGTCTGCTGGGACCACTCCTGTTATCTAGGAATTCTCAAAGATTGCCAGTGGCTCTGAGACTATTTCTGAAGAAGCCAATTGCCTGAAAATTTTATTGACTGATTGTAAATTGTAAATTGCCTATGATTCGGGGTCAGACTAGATAATCAACTGGAACTCTAGATGAGACTTTGGAAATTCTTCTGTCTGTCTATTTGTTTCTCTTAGTTCTGTGCTCTGTACTGCATCAAGGTTGCATTGATAAGCCCACAGACTCCCTTTAGTGTAAACATTTCCTATGTCCTATGTAAGATTCCTATGTTTTGAAAACAATGTCTGCTTAGCAAGAAATGCTGGATGTTGTGAAACTAGGGGACCAAGGAGGGAGGGAGAATTGCTCTCTACATTTGTGGGATCCTATTAAAGGTTGGTCAGTTGTTTACTCTGGGCTCAGCATTTTTGGAAAGCTATTTCCTGTTGAGCCCGCTAGCGTAATTTTTTTTTTTTCAGAATAGACTCTCTTTCCTTCAGTCCATGGTGTCTCTCTGTCCCATTTTTCTGCTACATTTCTTCCAGTTCTTTCAATACCATTGGATGTAGTTCATCTGGCCCTGGAGACCTGAATTCATTTAGAGTAACCTGGTATTCCTGTACTACCCTTTTTACCTGTTCTGCACTACATTTCTCCTACTGCTTCATCTGCTCCATATTCCTCAAGCTGAGCACTGTTCCCCTTTTCAGAGAAGACTGAGCCGAAGTGTTGAGTACCGTATATATTCGTGTACAAGGAGACCTCATATATAAATTGAGGAATGGTTTCAGGGTCAAAATCATGGATTCTGATATGACCTGTGGATAAGTCTAGGGGGCTATAATGAAGAATGGAAAAGAGGAAATACCACTTCCCTCCCTCCTGCTCCTCTCTGGACCTCTCCCGAGGCTTGCCAAATGGACTGTGAGAGAAGCAAGTGGTGTTTAATGTGGAGTTTCTTCCATGGGAAAAGAAGGGTTGCAAAATGGACTGGCAATGGAAGAAATTAGTGTTAAATGGAGAGTAGGGCATCAGGCTTCCTTGTTTTAAGCAGTATTAGTGTATTTTTTCTAAGCAGTATTAGTATATTGACCCATATATAAGTCGATCCAGGATTTTATAGTCGAGTATATACGGCAGTTCTAACTTTTCTTTGTTCCCCATCAGCATTTTGCCATCTTCTCCACACAATGGCCCTACCATTTCCTTCTTCTTCCTTTTACGGACATACACAAAAAGCCCTTTTAACTGTTCTTAAACATTCTAGCAAGCCTGAGCTAATGCTGTGCTTTAGCTTTCTGACTTTCTCCCTAGCTATTTGCTTTCATTCTTCTTTGGTGATTTCCCCCTTTTTTTCCATTTCTTGTATATGTCTCTTTTGAGTCTTAGCTCAGTTGAAAGTTCTTTAGACATCCATCCTGGTTTCTTTAGACACTTCCTATTTTTCCTCCTCATTGGAACTGTTTAAAATTGTGCCTTCAATATCTCACTTTTAAGAAGTAATTCTGGCTGTATAGCCCACCCAATCACAAGGAATCCGGGCGGGTTACAGCAATATAATACATAGAATACAATAAAATTCAAAATTAAGTGTTGCATGTTTCCAGATTTAGTCACCAATATACAATTTTAGCCACCAACATACAATACCACCTTACATATACTTTTCTTTTTTCGTTGCTTGTTTTAGGATGGGATGCCCATTTGGTTAGAATTCAAGTTGTGAAATTGGGAAATTTTAATAATTCATAGATATACAGTAGACTTCCACCATTCACCTACCCTCCACCCCTGGCCACTGAGAATGTAGAAACTTCACCGGGAGGCTATGTTGGCTCATTTCTATGGCATATTCTTTTCATGCTCTCTAAGACAAGTTAAATCTATGCAGGAGCGCTCACATGTTAATCTATATTATTCCCTTTCATTATGATTCCCTGCATTCAACCTGGAATGAGAATTAATAACTGATAGTTATGAAAGCACTGGGTAAACTCATAGAAGTATCACTTTTTACATTGTTCATAATACAAAAAGCAAATACATCATTCATAACACAAAAAGCTGTTGAGCAAAAACCTTACCATCATTTTTTCAAATAGATCCATAACTTCTTTTTCTGATAAATTCATTGAACGCTCATCAAACAGCGGCTGAGCCACTGGGAGTTCATTTATAGAAGTCTGTGAATCAATTGGGTGTTGAATCAGAAGCTTCTCCTTTTTGACACCTGATTTCCTAAAACTGGTTATTCTGTCACGCTGTGGAAGAAAAATATATTTTTGTCTAAATGCTGGTGTGGAAGAGACACATTCATTCATCACTTCACAGGCTAACATACTGATAATCATGCTAAAGATAATAATACATAATCAAACCTTAACTACAGTTCTGAGACTATACTACCAGTGCTTTGCTTCATCTAACAATGTGTCTGCTCCATTTGAAAATGCCATCTTTTGCCAATATACAACTTGTAATGTAAGTCATTAAATTCAGTACAATGTTAAGCCAAATAAGGCAGCCTAATATTTAGGCTCATAATGTGGTATGCATCACTTACCTAGAATCAGGACTAAGTGTAGTCATCTTAAATTCTGAATCTCCTAATTCTGCACTAAATTTAATTTTGAGCCAAGGAAAGAGTAACTGAAATTGTTATACAAACTAAATAAACTGTTTAGTTTGCTAAAGTTTTATTGCTACTAATCATGAGGCAAACCAGGACCTCATGAAAATATTTTACAGCCTGCAATTCATTTTTATATGAATTAAATAAAGTAAATGTAGACAATCCAATATTAGATTCTCCATCCAATATTAGATTTCATTATTCTGTAAAATATTAACAGAACACAATGTACATATAACTGTGATTTTATATGTGTGTGTGTGTGTGTGTGTGTGTGTATATATATGCATCAGAACTTAAAGGGAAAATCCAGTTCTCTAGAGATTGAGAAATGGAATCATGAGAGCCCTATTTTAAAGCATCTTTAGATCACTCTTTAAGTCTCTTTTTAGCACTCATCACACAAGTTAGCTGTTAAACTGCTTCAAAACAAGCCTTTTACATGCTTAGTAGGCATTAATCGCAGATAACATTAAGAAGCAGAATACTGGAGATATAATTGTTTAGTCAATCTCTTATCCCTCTTAACAACACATGCATGCATATTAGTAGAAGAGAATAATCTCTACTTCTGCTTCTCATGACTGCATCCTGCATAACAGGGGCTGGGGGCAAAGGGAAGGAAAACTGGATGATACTTTGGGAAGCATAGGGAAAGTGAATTCCCTGGATGCAGCTTAGTAAGGTAGTTTTGGTGATATATCCATATCTGAACACCTGTGACAGTGACAGCACTAAAAGTGTCCAAACACTTCAGGGACTGGGTAAGAAAGATATAATATGCAGGAGAATGGGGTATTAAACCAAAGGTTAGGGAACCTTTAAATCAATGGTTCTAATTTGGTGCTGGGTTACAACACCCATCATCCTTAACAAACTGCCATGCAGGCTAGGATGCTGAAAGTTGTAGGCACCAAAATCCAAGAATGAGAACCATTTCCTTATAGGAAGTTAGAGATTATTCAGTAGAGCACTTCATACTTTCACTGTTTCACTTTGCAAAGTTATTCTTATGCAGTACAAGCAGGCATGCATTACCAAAAAAAAATACAAACCCAGTGCATGAGACTCTTACCACATCATCTGCCAAAGTTTTAATCTGAAGGTTCTATTCAAAAATCAAGAAAATGAGAAAGAGTGGGTTACCCACTTTTTAAAAATTAACATTGCATTTCTCCTGTCAATGTTTCAAAATCATTCTGTCCTCTTTTCCCCCAACTAAAAGCAGAGTATTTTCACCCTCGCGTACCAAGCATTTACTATTGCCACTACAAATTTCTTCCTGGCTACATATCACCAATATACTTCATAAGTTCAGCTCAAATCTATTCCACCATTTAATGTTTCAGCTACTGTTCACAGCAAGCAAGAGATTTCTGTATAAATAAATGAAGTAATAGCATAGAGTTGGCAGAAATAAATAAAAAGCAAAATCTTTCACTACTACATCTCAAATAATTTCATTCTGCCAAGTACATTATTGCTAGATCCAACACAAAGCACAGTTTCTGTAGCAAATAAAACAACAGGCCCCAAAAAAAAAAAAACTGTCTTGATGGTATTATGGCTTGGACCGTAACTGCCAAGAAAATGTGTGCTCCGCAATTTTGAAGAAAGTTTTTAGAAACAAATCACATTTTAAGTATATTTTGGAATCTTTAAAGGATTGTTGTTGTTAGCCACCCTTGAGTCAATCTCTACCCATGGTGACCCTGTGGATGAGACATCTCCAAGACTTCCTGTCCTCCAAAGCTCTGCTTAGTTCCTGCAAACCCATACTTGTGACCTCCTTAATAAAGTCCATCCATCTACCATGTGGCCTTCTTTTCTTTCTATTTCCCTCCACCTTTCCTAGCACTACTGTTTTTTCCAACTAATCATGCCATCTCATGATGTGTCCAAAGTATGACAGCTTCACTTTTGTCATCTTGGCTTCCATGGAGATTCCTGACTTGATCTGCTCTACACCCATTTGTTTGTCTTCTTGGCTGTCCAGGGAATCGTCAGCACTCTTCTCCCTGACACAATATAGAATGAAATGATTTCCTTCCTATCTTCTTTCTTAACTGTCCAGCTCTAACATTCATCCATGGTAAAAGGGAACACAATGGCTTGTATCATTCTAACTTTTGTGCTTAGCTGTACCTGTTGGCATTTTAGGATCTTTTCTAGTTCTTTCATAGCTGCCCTCCCCATTCTTAATCTTCTTTTGATTTCCAGGCTATAGTCCCCGTTCCTATCAATGTTTGATAAAGGACATTTTGTTTGATGTTTGATAGGACATCTTTTACTATTTCTACTTCCTTATTGTTTAGGTTGAATTTATGTAAATTCTCCTCAATAATTATTTTTGTTTTCTTTATGTTCAACAGCCTTCTCTTCCTTAATCCTCCTTAGTATTTGTTCCAAGTCTGTGAGGTTTTCAGCTAATATAATGGTGTAATCTGCCCATCTTAAATTGTTGATATTCCTTCCTCCTATTTTCACTCCTCATTCTTCTGTGTCCAAGCCTGCTTTTCTTACAATATGTTCTGTGTATAAGTTGAACAGGTAGGGTGTGTGGGATGCAATTTTAGTTTCCCAGGGTGTTAACCCTTTTAAAGGTAAATTAAAATATGCAGGTATGTAAGTTAAACTTGTTAGAGTTCAGCTTTCATCAGCAGAGCAACGAAAGTGTGGGAGCAAACTAATTATTATTAATCTGTCTTCCTAAAGAATAAAGACTTACTTAAAAGAACGATAACAAACAATAATGGTTTTAATAAATATTTACATAAAAGAATGAAAACCTAATCTAACAGGAGATGATATAGCAGGAAGAGGCTGTTACTCCATCTTAGACTTAGGGCCATTGCAGACCCCACCCTGACGCTGTCTTGACTCTGCATGGCCATATGCACGGCTCGTAGCGTCAGGATGCCCTTCCGGCATAGTGTGCAGACACGCTGCGCCGAAAGGGTACGGAAGACCCACTCTTTTTGGGGCTGCAAAAGGAAGGATCGGGGCCACAGCGTGGGGTTGCTGCAGCCCCGATCCGCCGCTTCCCAGGGTGGCTCTCTGCCACCCCAAACAGGCCGTCTGCATCGGCCCTTAGAGGAGGCAATTGTTGATAGTTTAGAATATTCAGAGACAGCTGTTAAACAGACAGATAGAATAAGAGGGGGGATGGGAGGAAGTCCCTGCCTAACTAAGGAGGAAAGGAGAATGCAATGTATCACCAACAAGGTGATAAGATGCAGCCTTGTCTGGCCCCTTTGCTAACTGGGAACCATTCTGTTTCTGTGTGTTCTGTTCTGACAGTAGCCTCTTGTCCTGAGTACAGATTCCTCACTGGAACTATCAGATGTGCTGGCACTCCCATTTTTTATGGACATCCATAGCCTTTCATGATCTATGCAGACAAAGGCTTTGCTGTAGTCTATAAAGCACATGATTTTCTTTTGGAATTCCCTGCTACACTCTATTAGCCATTGTATGTTTGTAATGTGGCCCCGAGTGCCTCTTCTTTTCCTGAAACCCACTTGGACCTCTGAGATTTCTCCCTCCATGTATGGTCGGAGTCTGTGTTGCAAAATTTTGAGCATAATTTTGCCTGCATGGGAGATTAGTGCTATGGCCCTATATTTGCTGCAGTTTTTTGTGTTTCCTTTTGTTTGGATGGGGATGTATATTGATCGTTTCCAATCTGTTGGCCATTGTTTTGTTTTCTATATCTGTTAACATAAGTTAGTTAGCACTAGAGTTGACTCTGTCAACGTGGATTGCAGCAGTTTGATTGGAATATCATCTGTTCCTGGTGATTTGTTCTTTGCCATTTCTCTTATTGCAGCTTCCACCTCGCTTTTTAGAATTTGGGATTACTTTCATATGGCTCTTCATTCCACGTGTCCTTCATTTTGTCATCCCTTTTATACAACTCTTCTGAGTATTGCATCCAACATCATTTATTCCTACATGGTCTTGAATTGTGTTATTTTGATTGTCACAGAGCGTCCCAGTCTTTGATTTGAACTTTCCTTTGATTTCCCAGATTTTGTGGAACAGGTCTCTCATTCTTCTCCTTTTGCTGTTGTCTTCTATTTCTCTCCATTGGTTGTTGTGTAGTTTATTTTTTCACACTAGCTGATGTACTATTGCATTCATGGTTATTAGTTTGTTCCTATCTCCTTTTTCTTTTGCTTCTCCTTTCCTTTGTTGTTCATAGCATGGTTTCTTCTCTTTCTTTTTGTCTATTGAAAGTGTCTGTGTACTTTTAGTATGTTCCAGGGTTCAGATAATAGTTCTTCTGATTCTCAGTCTATTATGCTTAGTAGCACAAATCTCTTCCTTATACTGTCAATAAATTCTGTTGATATGTTGTTTAGATCATATTTTGGTATGATGACTGATTTTTTCTTCTTCTTGAGTTTTACTCTTAATATGAGTAATTTGTGATCTGTGCCACAGCTGGTGCCTGTTGTGTTGGCCACCAGTAAGGAATGTCACCATTTATTGCTTCTGATTATATTCAGTGGGGCTTCCTTATCCATAGACTTGGCACCCGCGATTTCCGCATTCAGCGGATGGCAAACCCCCGGTTGTCCCTAGTGGGCACACTGCCACACCGCCATCAGGGACAGCCCCCACAGCCAGCCCTCGTGTCTCCATCCGCGGGTTTGTGTGGTAGCACCACTTTCAAGAGAGAGAAAGAGAAAGAAAGAAGAGGGGGGCCAGATGGTGAGCTGAAATAGAGAGCAGAGGAAGAGTAAGCAATGGAGAAGAGAAAGGAGAGGAGGAGGGGGAGGAGGAGGAGGAGAGGGTCCCTCACCGTGGGTGCCATGTCACTGCCCCCATCACTTCCCCCCTGACTCCAGCCCAGGAAGCTGAAGCTCTCTCCATCTCTGTCAACTAGGGCTCCCCGAAAAGGGTCATCATAGGGGTTCCCTTTCTCACCAGCCCAGCCTCCCCAGAAGGGGTGCAGGGGTGCCCTCTGGACCACCTGGGCCCCTTCCCCAGTTCATGGCCCAATACTTCCCTCCCAAGGCCAAGTCTGCACAGCTGAGGCACTCAGGCAGCACTCATAGGGGTGGGTGGGTTTGGGGTTTCCAGGTTATTTGTGTACCTGTACTATATGATACAGTATTTTAATTGTAAGCCGCCCCGATTGCTTGTCAGAGGGGCGGAGTATAAATAAATTTTAATTATTATTATTATTATTATTCATAGGAGATCCCCGACAGCCCATGCAGCTGCTGCAGCAGCCCCAGCTCTTCAATGTTAGTGAGGCTGGGTGTTGAGGGCCCACTCTGGCAAGAGCCCAGGCTATCATGCTGCAGGGCAGCAGTGGCACTGTGCTTCTCACTCAGCCTCCCTCTAGAGGTGATCTGGGTGTTCCAGCAATGGAAACTGGAGGAGGAGGAGGAACACTAGCACCAATATCATCACTAGCTTCATCCTGGCTCCACTTCCTCTGATGCCAGAGGACAACGGGGACTTACCTGAAGTCCCATTGTCCCTAATGGCAGCACCGCAATTAGGGACAATGGGACTTGAGGTCCCGCAGTTTTTGGTATCCACCGGAGCATCTGGAACTGATCCCCTGTGGATACTAAGGTCCTACTACAATCTATTTGATTTTTGTGTTGGCCATCAAGACTCTCTTCTGGGCCCTCGTGTTCCAGCTCAGTTGCTCTTCCTCCACTGGGGCATATATACATGCAAAAGTTACTCTTATCTTCTTTATATTTCCTTTAACAAATATTTATCACCCTTCATTATCTTTTTTGATCTTATCCATTTAAAAATAAACTATATCTTTCTTTAATCTTGCCATGCCTCTCACTTTGATTGTTCCCCTTGATTCAAAGTACAAAGCCCATCCATCAAAACTGAAAGTTTAACCCTGTCTCTTTTCTTATGCATTTCCTGAAGTGCAGCTATATAGACTTGTTTCTCCTTTAACATCTTATTTAGTCTATAAACATTTTCATGGCATATATAATCTATTGGCATTTATTGGCATAATATTCATATCAATTATTTAATCTATTTCTTTTCCCCTCATTTTTCTTCCACTCTCCTTTCCTGCCCTCTTAACTTCTGTTTCTCACCTATCCCTCCCACTCCCCCTTCTGAACTCAGGTTCTTCCTCCCATCTAGAAGAGGCACAAGACCCTGCTCATTACCCATGTCAAATTTTTCTTCTCTTTCTGGTTGCATTCTTTACTTATTCTCCTCCCCATCTTATTTCCTTTTGATTTTAACCTCTGTAACTCTTTTTTATATAATGCATTTTGTGTTCCTAAATTAGCAGAAACTTTCACTCTTTAAGCGGTCCTAATATTGCATTTTTTAAAAATTGTCCAGACATTCCCATTATTTCTTAAATATTGAGAAGCTGCCCATGGCTTCAAAATTTCTGGAAATTTTACATCCCTAGCCAGGCATTCAGTTATTAAAAGCAAAGTGACCTACCAAGGAATAAAAGCAGGTATCAGCTCTCCACTGAAATTTGACCCAAATATGGTCCTTTTCTCCCCAAAACTACCAATGCTATGGTTCTCTCTACTTCTAAGGTTACTGACTTTTTTAATGAATTTATTTTTATATCTTTTACAGTGAGTAAAGGAAAAGGGTGCACAACCTAAGGGAAATTGAGCAGAGGACACAATAGGGAAAACAAAGCACAGAATAAGTTAATTGGTAATACAGGAATACCTGGTTAATATAAATGAATTTAAGTCTCAGGGACAAGATGAATTACATCCAAGTGTATTAAAAGAACTGGCGGAAGTACAGTCATCCCCCTGTTTTTGCAGACTTGACGTCCGCGGTTTTGAATATTCACTGAGGGGCGACCTCCATTAAAATCAATGGGGTACGGGGGAGGAGACACGAGCAATGGTATGAACAGCTAAGATCATTTTCTCCTGAAAGCTAAAGCAAAATTAGCCAAATAATCTCTTCTAAATGGAACAAAGACTGAGTAATTACAAATAAATAAATCAGAATGGGAGGAGAATAGAATGGAACTGTTTAACTAAAGTTTTAAAGAGCAGAAAGAAAAATAAACAGCATTTTCTTATTGGGCACTGCCAGCTGGATGGTTGTTACGCTACGTGGATGTTAAGATTTACAAAATAAAAGCAAATTAAAAGAGCCTAAATATATGGGACAATGATTTTGAAGAACTGAAATACAGAAATATTAATTAAAGTATAAATGAAGAGAGAAAATACAAAATTGTGTGTTGTAACGGAGACACAATACTGATTAGAAGTTGGCAGATGTCCGGGGACTTCCGGTTGGTATGGAGTCCCGCTGAGAAGCCTCCCTGATCGCCTCCGGTTGGCTTCTCTAAGAACGTAGCTATCGATTTGCTTCAAGAACTTAATTTTTGGATCAGAAGCATTCCCCTGGAATAGGGAATCCAGACAACTCTTAACGGGACAAGTATTTGAATGCTTGGAGGTCTCGCTGCCTGGATGGATTGCGATTTCACAGAGGTGGGGAGATCAGGAGCATTTCTAAGCCTGAGAGATAGCGGCCACGTTTCTGTAATCTTCCTGTTTGGGAAGACTAGGGACTCCTCCAACTTTTTTTAAAATGTGAAAGATCATTTTATTGTGAACGTTTGGAAAGTTTGGTATTGTCTTGGACACTTAACTTCTTGAAATATGGTCATTTAGAAACAGTAAAAGCATACAGGAATATAGTATGTGAATATTCTGAAAGACTCCATAGTGAAAACCTAGAAAAGCGATCCACAGAATTGTAAAAAAAAAAAAAAAAAGGAAGTGTTTAGTGTCATCTTAATTTTCTCCGATTATAAGTGTTTTGGAAGCAGAGAGAGCTGAAAAGATATAAAGTCGCTGTAATAGAAAGAGACTGCCTGCCAACACCTTCGAGACTTAAACATATTTGGGTAATACGCCTCATATAGTCGTCACTCAGAGAAAAGAATTTCGCTGGAATTTCTTGGAGGAGTTACTTAACTGTGAGTTAAAAGCTTAAAGAAATAATCTCCCTGGATTCGGAAGAGGATATTGAAGGGTTAATGATCTTACCAGACTCCTTGGGGGGAACGTGAGGACCCTGTTGAGAGAACGGGGGAGTTGTCACAGTAGTGATTTGGGCTTGATGTGCTGTTGATAAGAACGTCGCAACCCCCCTTCCTTCGGCTCGGCCTGACCTTGGAAGAAGACTCTCCAGGAAGTAAATTGGGAGGAAGGGAACCATAGAGGACAACAGAGCGTCATTCCGGAAGAACGATTGCCCTTAACAGAACTACAGAGTCATAGAGGATAGAGAAGACTTTCTTTTGACCATAGAGAAAAGACAGACTGGCTTCCTGGTTGGCTACACGCGGACGTGGTGTGCTAGAGAAGGAGGAGATCTTCAGTGTTTAGACTTTCAGCCTTTTCTCTTTTCGCTTTCACCTTTTCGTTTTTGAATCCCACAGTTTTGAAATTGTTATCTTCTTGTTTAGTTTATTAGCATTATTTTGATCAGTGTCCCTACCTGGTAAGCAAACCTGAGATAACCTATTAGTATTCATTAAGATTATCAATTATATAAGTAATTTGTTTAAAGTTGATTGGAGATAAGTATACTTGTGTTATATAGAGGGAACTACTGCCCTTATATTTAGAGGAGAAGAAAATTAGAATAGGGGCATCTATGAAAAATATAGATAGGATTATATAATCTTAACTAGGGCATAATTGTACTCAATTAATTAAATATTTCTAAGTAAGATATCAATCAAGGACAAATATCCCCTCTTAAGCTAATTGGGAAAGTGTTGTAATTTGATTAGTTTGCTTTAGAATTTATTTCTTGTACTGTGATTTGGTTTCTAATAGATTTTCTTTACTGTAAGTCGCAATCTTATTTTGTATCCCTTTTTTTTTTTCTTTAGTGCAACTGAGGTACTGATCATGATGTCAAGAAATCAGTTGGCCAAAACACAAAATCAAACCCAAATTCAGACTCTAAGATGTACCTCCATAGACCAATCAAAAAATTCTGATACGAATCTTTTGGATGAAATTAGAAAATGTATCAAACAAGAAATGCAGGATTTCAAAATTGAAATATGTCAAGAAATCAGGGCGGAAATCCAGGAGATTGGCCAAACAATTGATACAATTACAAACGAACTCTCAGCTGTTAATCATAGAGTTGGAAAGTGGAATATAAGGTAGAGAAACTGACTGAAGAGCTGGAGGAAGTCAGGAAGCAAAAAGAAAAAGACCTAGACGAAAAGGCAGTTTGGGATCAAAAACTACGTGAAAAATGTCTTAAAATCCGCGGTTTGCCAGAAAACATGAAAATCTTATAGAATATTTGGTCCCCAAACTGGCAACCTTTTTAAATAAAGATAAAGATTCCTTCCAGCTCGAAGTTGACAGAATTTTTCGGTTAACTCCCTAACAGCCAAAAAGAAGAGAGACGTAGTAATTTATTTGGTGAGGAGACAGATTAGGGATTTAATTTTAAAGGCACATAATGAATCCCCATTGACATTGGATGATCACCAAATTCAAATCCCGAAAGATATCCCCGCTAGAATTCTTAGGAGCAAGGAATATGCCTTTTTGACTGTATTCTTGAGGCAACACGGTGTCCCTTACAGGTGGGGCTCTCCAGATGGAATAATTTTCTGGTGGGGAAAAAGAACGGTAGTTCTGAGGAACTTAGAGGAGGCCCAGAGGTTTTGGGACCACGAAGAAAGGGGAAATTTAGAGATAGGTCGCCCGAAAACCCAAGGCAAGATGAACCTTTAAACAGTTCAGAAAAATGTATTAGTAGCCCGTCTGGAGAAGACAATTTTAGAAATGATAATGATATACAGCAGGGGTAGGCAACCTTTCCCCTTTAAGGGCCGAGGGACTTCAGCTCCCAGAAGCCTCAGCCATGTTGGCCAATAGTCCCATGTTGGCCAATAGCTCCTGGGATTCTGGGAGCTGAAGTCCCTCGGCCCTTAAAGGGGAAAGGTTGCCTACCCCTGATATACAGGAAGAAGTGGGAGCTGTAAACTGGAGACATAAAAATCAAAAAGGAGTGAGAGAGGAAGAAATTTCAACAGATTTAGAGGATAAAGACCTGAGCAAAGATGGAGATTTAACTGATGAAGGAGATATAGGAGAACTATAGTGAGTAAGTATTGCTCCCCCCATTCTCGATGGAGAATCTTAAAATTTTAAGTTGGAACGTATGGGGGCTAAACACTCTGCAAAAAAGGAAAAAATATAGCACCACATTGGTAAAATCAAGGCTGATATAGTTTGTTTGTAGGAAACCCATATCCGTTTTAAAGATGTAAAATATCTAGAAAATAAAAGATTAGGGAAAGAATATGCAACCACAACCCCAAATGAAAAAAAAAGGAGTGGTAATTTATGTAACAAACAAATATGATTCCAAACTCATAAAATCAGATCCGAATGGACAATTTATAATAATAGAAGTAAATGTGAAAGGAGAAAAAAATAACAGTATTGGGAGTATATGCCCCTTTCACCAACAAAGGGAACTATTTTGATCAGATTTTGGAAGAATTATTGATCACTGAAAATGACTTAATAAAAGCCTTAGGAGACTGGAATGGTGTAATTGATCCCCATATTGATAGACTCTCATCCAACACGATTTAAAAAAAACCAGGGGAAACTACCAAAGAATTTTTTCAATTTTCAAAAAACTTTGACTTTAAAAGATGCCTGGAGGACATTATATAAAAATGCTAAAAACTATATGTATTTTTCTCATGTACATTCCTCCTGGTCTCGAATTGATATATTTTTAGTCTCCCCTATATCATGTAACTGTGTTAACAAAATTGATATCTTGCCAACGGTATGGTCAGACCACAATCCTCTACTAATGAAAATGTGGATTGGTCCCAAAGAGTATAGATGGAAATTAAATGATAATTTGCTAAAAAATGAAAAAATACTCAAAGAAGCTCAAGAGCAATTGCAATTATACTTCCAGCAGAATTTGGATCAGGAGACTCATATAAAATTTGTATGGGAAGCTTCGAAGGCATTTATAAGAGGATTTTTTATGAAAAAAAAGTGTAGAGATAAAGAGAATAAGAGAGAAAAGGATGAATGAACTAGAACAGGAATTAAAACATAATGAAGACCAATTAAAATTTAAGACCAATCTAAAACAAAAAGTAATTAATAAAATAAAAAATGATATTCAAAGAATACGCAGTCAAATATCTTCTTTAACTATGGAAGAAATCTATACGAAGTTAAAATTTACTAAACAAAGGTATTTTGAATTTTCTAATAAACCTAGGAAAATATTGGCTACAATGTTAAAGAAAGAACGGGGAAAAAGAACCATCGTAGAATTAAAAGAGGGTGAATTTACTTTCATTTCCCAAACACATCTAAAAAGAATTTTATTAAATTTTTACACAAATTTATATATGGAAAAGGATGAAAATATCGGTGTTATTAAAACATTTAAGAGAACAACTCTTAATTAAAGTTCCGGAAGATTATAAAAAAGAATTAAACAAAAAAATAGAACTACAAGAACTTCTGGATGTGATTCAAAATATGAAATCAGGTAAATCTCTGGGGCCTGATGGCTTTACTGTGGATTATTATAAAAAATGCAGAGATCAAATAGCCGTTCCTTTGTTGCAAACGATGAATGATGTTCTTGAAGGTTCTTTCCCCGATTTCTGGAGGCAAGCAAGCATTGTGCTTATTCCCAAGGAGAATAAAGATAAATCTGACCCAAGAAATTATAGACCAATATCTTTGTTAAATAACGATTATAAAATGTTTGCTGCAATTTTGCTAACAGGATTAAGAAATAGTTATCATCATGGATACATAATGACCAAGCAGGATTTCTTCCAGGTCGGATGATAAAGGATTATACCAGACATTTAATTAATCTGATAGAATACCACAACAAGAAAATCAACCATAAATTGGCCTTAATTTTTTTTGATATTGAAAAAGCCTTCGATAACATTAGCTGGACTTTTATGCAAAATTTGTTAGACAAATTAGACATAGGATCAAACATGAGTAAATGGATTTATTCAATTTATCAAAGCCAAGAACCTAAATTAATAGTAAATGGAGAAACAACATCATCTTTTATGATCCATAGGGGTGTTAGACAAGGCTGCCCTTTATCTCTTTTATTATTTATCCTGAATTTTGAATTATTAATTATTAACAATATAACATTGAGCCAAAATATTCATGGTATTAAGATAAGAAAACAAGAACATAAAGTTAAAGCCTTTGCAGATGATTTGATGGTCTCACTCTCTAATCCAGGGGTAGGCAACCTTTCCCCTTTAAGGGCTGAGGGACTTCAGCTCCCAGAAGCCTCAGCAATGTTGGCCAATAGTCCCATGTTGGCCAATAGCTCCTGGGATTCTGGGAGCTGAAGTCCCTCGGCCCTTAAAGGGGAAAGGTTGCCTACCACTGCTCTAATCCATGTGTTGGTATAGATTCTCTCTTAAAAGTGTTAGCCAGATTCAGGAAAGCTACAGATCTAAAAATAAATAAGGAGAAAACAACAATGTTATTAATGAATTTGAATCCAGAGGAAAGGAAGGAATTAATACGAATCTCTAAATTTCAGGATACAAATATAGTAAAATATTTAGGAATAAATTTTACAATCAAAAATGGAGATTTATTTAAAAATAACTATGATAAAAAATGGGCAGAAATTAAAGAGGATTTGAAAAGATGGTCAAAAGTTAATATTTCTTGGTTAGGTAGAATTGCAACCTTTAAAATATCTGTACTACCCAAATTAATATATTTATTCCAAAATATACCAATAATGTTAAACAATAAACCCTTTAATAAGTGGAATCAAGATCTCTCCAGATTTATACGGGAAGGGGGAAAAACAAGGATAAAGTTCAAATTGCTACAGGACTCTAAAGAGAGAGGAGGACTAGGTCTACCAAATCTTAAAAATTATTACTATGCATGCTCTCTATTCTGGTTAATTGATTGGTTGAAGCTTGAAGAAGAAGAAAAAATTAACTTAGAAGGATACGACAATATTTATGGATGGCATGGTTATTTATTTTATAATAAAATTAAATGTCATAAAGATTTTAATGACCATTACCTACGTAGATCCTTGTTGAGAGTATGGTATAGAGTTAAACAAAAATGGCAGGACGTTCTCCCCACATGGACAGCAATTGGAGAAGTTGTCTCTAAAGACAATAAATTTGGAAAGGAAAAATGGCTTACATATAAGGATTTGATTATCAAGGAAGAAAGAAATATAGAAATAAAGTCTCAGAAGGAATTAAATGCTGAAGGTTACAACTGCAATTGGTTTTCATATAAGCAGATTAGAGAACGTTTCCTGATGGATAAAAAACAAGAAAAATTGGGGTGTTAGATGAACAATTTGAGGAAATAATATGGTCAACAGATAAGCATGAGATAGCTAAATTTTGCAGATTACTATAAACAATAGATTTTGAATCTGAATTAATAAAACCTACAATGTTAAATGGGCTCAAAATTTCCACCATAATGTAGATTTAGATCAATGGGAGAAGTGCTGGAAGAAAAGCATAAAGTATACACTTAATTATAATATAAGAGAAAAAAAATTTAAAATGTTTTATCGCTGGCACTTGACGCCTGTCCGACTGGCTAAGTTAAATGAATCTTATTCGAATCTTTGTTGGAAGTGTAATGAAAAGATTGATACATATTATCATCTTTGGTGGGAATGTAAAAAGGCCAAAGAATTTTGGTTATCAATTGGATCTTTCTTAGGTGAAATGTTAAATTATAAACTAAAACTTGACCCCCAATTGTTCCTGATAGGTATTTGTATTGAGGAAAATCTGGAAAAGAAATATGGGAAAATATTTTTTTATTCTCTTTCGGCGGCCAGGATTCTGTATGCTTCTAAACGGAAAATGGGATATCCCACTCCTCCAAGAATGGATAATAAAACTGATTGACTTCATGGACATGGACAGACTTATGAGGCTAATTAAAGGAAACAGTTATGAAAAACATAAAGATGACTGGGCAGTGGTGATAAATTTTCTCAAGCAGAAAGGGATCAAGATGTAAATAGCATCTTTGTGATTGGATGAATCATAATATTTTGTTTAATAGATTAGTATGTTTTATTTAATATGTTTTTCACTATGGAACTTTGATGAAGGATAACAGTAATAAAGGAGAAAAGGACTATAGTAGAATGTAAGTAAGCTTTGATGTTTATTATAGTGGTTAAATTGTATAAGACTACAATTGAACAAGTGTAAGTATTAAAATGAATGACAGGATGACCAATTTAATGACACATAAAGAAGTCAAGCTATCGGGCAACAGGGCAGGACTAACCAAATGAGAAAGTCGTTTTTAAATTTGTATAAAATATTTGTTATATTATCTGTCATAATTGTTTGATTATGTTTAAAGATTTATACGTCATGGAAAACAATGATAATATGACTGTTTATGTAAGACTATCGAAAAGTGATTGTATATTCTTTTTTTAATTTCAATTAATAAAATTTATTTAAAAAAAAGAAGTTGGCAGATGTCCAAGAGCCAAAACAAAGTACTCAAGCAAACAGTTTTAAATTGGAAAAGAGAATCTAAACAACATCCTTCAGATAAAGCTCATTTTCATTTACAAAAAGCAAACTCACAAGAGAATTTTGAAATTCATAATATAGAAATGAAAAAAAAACAAAATCTGTGGAGACAATGCAGAAAACCAGAATGGGAGCTAAACCCAAAGAACAACAGGCTTTAGCAGTTCCGGGAACAAAGCCAGATTCTGATGAAGGAATGAAAACATGGCTCGTCTAGCTGCTAGCTGAATATCAAAACTAAAGCAATTAAATTTTAAAAGACAACATCACAATAAATAATGCCACATTATCAGAAACTATATCTACCAAAACTATGGGTGAAATGAATAAATCTTTTCAGATTATCAAAAAAGAGATTGAGCAAGTGGATAAAAAAAAGTACAAGCAATACAAACTGAACAAAAAGCTCAGCAAAAGACAACCTTGGAGCATTCAACAAGATTGGGCCAACTTGAAAGAAAAAAATCACTGACTTGCAGGATTGTAATAGAAGGACTAACCTTCATATTCGGGGCTTTCCTGAGATGTCAAATGAAGCACCAAAAACCCTGAAGACAGACATTTTTAAATGGTTACAAATGATTGTTCCTCAAATTACCTGGAATGAGAAGGAAGTGGAACGTTTACATACAGGATCAATTTTTGAGAGGACTGCTTCCCATAGATGTAATCATGAGAGTAACAAGTTTCTACAAGAAAGATCTTTTAATGAAATAAATTAGAAAACCCTCAGGATCACTGAAATATGGAGACAATACAATCGAAATCTACAATGATTTTTGCCCAGATGCTATCAGGTGGAGGAGAAGAGAAATTAAGCCCTGCATTGCGGTTTTGCAAAAGGATGGAATAAGATATAGCTGGGATTACCCCATTTTTCTGAAATTTCAATGGAAAGGGAAGCAACACAAGATTTATTCCATGGAACAAAGACTGGATTTGTTGAAGCAACTGGATTTGAACCAGGAAGAAGAAGATAGCAACAAGGAAGAGCCAAAGAACCATAGAAAATAAAGACAAAGATGTTAAAAAAATTTAAAAGACATAACAGGAGAGACAATTAATAAATAATCAGGAGGAGAAGTTTGATCACACATCGGGAGGGATGGCTTCTTCTCCCCCCCCCCCCCCCGGGAGGGCCATTAAAAGCCACAGGCAAGGTGAAGGTAAAAATGCATATTTGGGTAGGGGGGATGGAAGGGAGGGGTGGGAGGAAAAGGGAGGGAGGGATGGTGAGGGAAGGTGAGTGTAGAGCCTAGTTAGAAGATTTAGAAAAGTAACATGGTTAATAAAATAAGGATAGCAACATTAAATGTGAAAGGATTGGGGTCTGTAATTAAAAGGAAAAGGATAGAATTATTGTTGAAGAAAAAGAAAGCAGATTTTTTTTTCTTCAGGAAACGCATCAAGCAAAACCAGGAACAAATGAAATTAAGATGAATTGGGTTGCCACTTATGAAAAAGCATATGGTACTTCAAAAGCAAGAGGGGTAGCAACCATAATATCTAAGGAAATGTGGTTTTGATGTGTTAAAAGTGAAGATACATGAAAAAGGAAGATTTGTTCTTATGCAAGGAATTATGGGGGAGAAAAGTATTCGTTGGTTAATGTGTATGCTCCAAATGAAAATCAAAAAGAATTTTAAGGAAAAAGTATTTAACGAAATGGAAGATATGCAGGGAGACTATATAATTACGGCAGGAGACTTCAATATTGTTATGGATAAATGCAAAAATAAATCAGATCCAACAATAAAAGATAGATTAAGTAATATTATACCCCTGAATAAGATGAGTGGAAAAGAATTAAAAGACGTATGGAGATTGATTAAAGGGGATGAAAAGAATTATAATTACTATTCAGCAGTTCATAAAAACTATTCTAGAATAGACTTTATTTTTATATCTAAAATATGGTTTCAAAGGTATTAAATACAGAAATAGAAAGGGACAAACCATCACTGACACAATCTATAGCAACCTTCTTGACAGGTTGCAAGATGCTCTTAAAAAGAAATGCCACAGTATGCTCTCCAGAGACATTTGTCTCCTAGCTGACAATGCACCAGCTCACTCATCTCAAGTTGCAGTTAACAAAGCAAGGACATGTGGCTTTGAGATTTTGCACCATCTGCCTTATTCTCCTGACCTCGTACCTTTTCTTATTTTTCTTTTTCTTTTCTTAATTCACAAAAATGAAAAATCAGTTGTGGAGTCGCCAATTTGACAACACAAATTATGTCATTCATGAAGTGGAAGAGTGGTTTAAGGCTCAGTCTGCAGACATCTACAATAACAGTATTCTGGATGGTGATTATATAGAGAAAAGTTAACAATTACAATTCAAAACAAACCTTCTATCAATTTTTTTAAAGGTGATAATTAAAACTTGATGATACCCCCTCGCAGCGTATCTTGATTTCACAGAATCATAAAATAGAGTTGGAATAGATCACAAGGGCCATCCAATCCAGTCCCCTGCCATGCAGGAAATCATAATGAAAGCATCCCAAGGGACTGTGTTCCACTGTCAAACAGCTCCTATTGTCAAGAATTTCCTCTAATGTTGAGGTGGAATCTCTTTTCCTGTAGCTTGCATCCATTGCTCCAGGTCCTATTCTCTGGAGCAGCAGAAAACAAGCTAGCTCCCTCCTCAATATGAAAACAAGCTAGCTCCCTCCTCCAAATATTTAAACAGGGCTATCATATCACCTCTAAACCATTGCTTGTCCAGGCTAAACATACCCAGCCCCTTAAGTCTTTCCTTGTATTGCATGATTTCCAGACCCTTCACCATTTTGTTTGCCCTCCTCTGGACAGACTCCAGCTTGTCAACATTCTTTTTGAATTAAGGTTCCCAGAAATAGAGACAGTATTCCAGGTGAACACCAAAGCAGAATAGAGTGGCACTATTACTTTCCTTGATCTAGGCACTATACTTCTATTGATTCAGCCTAAACACGCATTGGCCTTTTTAGCTGCTACATGACACTGCTGATTCATGTTCAACTTGTGGCCTACTAGGACTGCTAGATCCCTTTTACGTGTAGTCTCGTTAAGCCAAGTGTCCCCCATCTTATATCTGTGCATTTCATTTTTCCGCCCTAAGTGCAGTAGCTTACATTTCTCCGTGTTGAAATTCATTTTGTTAACTTTGGCCCAGCTTTCTAATCTATTAAGGTCTTCTTAAATTTTGATCCTATTCTCTGGCGTATTAGCTACTCCTCCTAATTTGGTGTCATCTGCAAATTTGATAAGCATGCTTTCTATCACTTCATCAAGGTCATTGATAAAGATGCTGAATACCACTGGGCCCAGAACAGAACCCTGTGGCACCCCACTGGTCACTTCTCTCCAGGTTGAAGAGGAGCCATTGCTGAGAACCCTTAGGGTTTGGCTGGTCAATCAATTACAAATCCACCTATTAATCACATTGTCTAGCCCAGGGGTCGGCAACCTACGGCCTGCGGGCTGCATCCAGCCCGCAGAACCCCGCTTACCAGCCCCCCACTGGCGCCGGTGCTCGCTACCGCCTCCGTGCGTTATGGCCGCCACGCGACCGTGACTCGTTTGCGCATGTGCAGGAGTACTACGCATGCGCAAACAAGTCGCGCGCCCCCCATTTTGGCAAACAAAATGGCGACCGCGACATGCACACAGCAGCGGCATGCCACCATTCCCCCCCCCTCGCCGGAAGGGACCGTAACCCAGGTAAGGGAAGGTTGCCGACCCCTGGTCTAGCTCACATTTTATCAGTTTGTCTGCAAGAATATCATGGGGAACATTGTCATAGGGCTTATTGAAATCAAGATACGCTATATCTACAGCATTCCCTTTGTCTTCCAAGCTGGCAATTTTATCAGAAAAGGAGATCAGATTAGTCTGGCATGACTTGTGTCTCAGAAACCCATGGTGACTTTTTGTGATTATGGCATTCCCTTCTAAATGCTCACAAATCCTGTTTAATGAGCTGCTCTAGAATCTTTGCTGGCATTGATGTCAGACTAACTGGACAATAATTGTTAGGATCCTCTTTTTTTCCCTTTTTGTAGATGGGGACAACATTTGACCTCCTCCATTCTGCTGGGACTACTCCTGTTATGCAAGAGTTCCCAAGAATTATTGCTAATGGCTCTGAGATTACATTAGCCAGTTCTTTTAATACCCTTGGATGTAGTTCTTCTGCTCCTGGAGACTTACATTCATTTAAATTAACAAGGTATTCCTATACTTTCCCCTTACATGTACGAGCTATGTGCTTGAATTCCTTCTTGATTATTTTCCCCCTTTTCCATTTCTTATACATGCTCTGTTTAAAACTTATCTCAGTCAAAAGTTCCTTAGTCATCCATTCCTTAGTCATCCATCCTGGTTTCTTGAAACACCTCCCATTTTTCCTCCTCGTTGAAATAGTATGAAATTGTGCCTTCAGTATCTCCATTTTGAGAAACTCCCATCCAGCCTGAACTTCCTTCTCTTTTACTATTCCTGACCACAGGATCACCCCCAGTATTCCCCTAAGTTTACTGAAATCAGCTCTCCTAAACTCTAGAATGTGTGTCTGACTATGCCTGGCTTCTCCTTTCCACTGTATAATAAACTCCAAAAGAACATGGTCACTCCCACCTAAGGATCCCACCATTTGCACCCATTAACCAGGTCATCCCTGTTGGTTAGGATCAGATCTAAAGTGGCTGATCCCCTTGTTGCCTCTTCCACCTTTTGGACAATGAAATTGTCTTTGAGGCAAGTAAGGAATTTGCTAGAGCTTAAAGTTTTGGCTGAGTTTGATTTCCAACAAATATCAGGATAGTTGAAATCACCCATCTCTACTACATCTCTTCTTTCTGAGTGTATGGTCATCTGTTCTAGAAAGGCATCATCCAATTTCTCAGTCTGACTTGGCAGTCTGTAGTAGACTCCCACAGTAATATCCCTGTTGTTTCCCTTCTCTTTAAATTTTACCCAGATGTTCTCCACCTGGCTTCCAGGATTTAACTCCCGGATCTCTTCACAGATTTAGACATCCCTAACAAATAATGCTACTACTACTCCTTTCCTATTTGGCCTATTTCTCTTTAAAAGGTTATACCCCTCTATTCCTACATTCCAATCATGAGACTCATTCCCCCTAGGTTTCAGCAATGCCTGTAATATCATATTTGCTTTGTTGTGCTAAGAGTTCAAGTTCATCTTGCTTATTTCCTATGCGCTTTGCATTAGTGTAAAGACATCTAAGAGCATGGGTTCTTCCTCCTAGCTGCCTGTGTAGTTTTCTCCCTCTCACTGTTGGGTCCCTGCACTATTTTGCCTTGTTCCCTCTATAACAGTTTGACTATTATCTTCAGCCCTTGATGAACTCCTGTCTTCCAAAGGACTGTTCCCCCTCCTCAACATAACACAGTTTAAAGCCCTCCTGATCAATTTTTTCAGACTATTGGCAAAAATGTTTCTGCCAATCGGCGTGAGATGCAACCTATCCCTTGCCAGAAAGGATCAGTAAGGCCTTTGACAAGGTCCCCCAAGTTATTTTTGCAAACAAGCTAGTATTATGTGGGTTAGACAATCCAACTGTTGTAATTGGATGACTGGCTGAACCCAAAGGGTGCTCAGCAATGGCTTCTCTTCATCTTGGAAAGAAGTGACCAGTTGGGTGCCACAGGATCTAGGAGTCCTAGCAGACCACAAGTTGAACATGAGTCAACAGTGTGATGTGGCAGCTAAAAAGGCCAATGTGATTCTAGGCTGCATCAATAGAAGTATACTGTCTACATCAAGGGAAGCAATAGTACCACTTTATTCTGCTTTGGTCAAGCCTCACCTGGAATACTGTGTCCAGTTCTGGGCACCACAATTCAAAATGGATGTTGAGAAGCTGGAGCATGTCCAGATGACCAAAATGGTGAAGATCTGGAAACCATGCTCTATGAGGAGAGACTTAGGGAGCTGGGTCTGTTTAGTCGGGAGAAGAGACGGTTAAGAGGTGATATGATAGCCCTGTTTAAGTACTTGAAGGGATGTCATATCAAGGATGGAGAAAGCTTGTTTTCTGCTGCTCCAGAGAATATGACCCAGAATAATACATTCAAACTATAGGAAAAGATTCCACCTCAACATTAGTAAGAATGTCCTGACTGTGAGAGCTATTCGACAGTGGAACACACTCCCTCAGAGAGTAGTGGAGTCTCCTTCTTTGGAGGTCTTCAAACAGAGGCTTGATGACCATCTGCCAGGGGTGCTTTGATTGTGAGTTCCTGCATTGTGGGGCACTGGACTAGATAGCTCTTGTTTTCTCTTCCAACTCTATAATTCTATACGGAAATGTACAAGTGGACCTCTCCTACCATGAAAATGGTAAGAATTTTAGCAGCTCAATTTCTAAGAAAGCCACATTAACAAGTCAAAAATAACAAGTTTATTTTGGGACTTTCAGAACAGCTTTATTTTTTGTGTTGTGTGTCATTTCAAACTTACACTGCCCCTAAGGTGAAACCTATCACAGAGTTTTCTGGGGATGAGAGTGTGAGGCTCGCTTTACTATAAATAAATCACTAAAAAATGATCTTGCCTATAAATATTTACATCACAATAAAATGTGTCTATTACCAAGGAGTACTGCAGCATAATTTCTTTTGCTTTCTGCCTAATTTCTGTGTATTATTGAACTGTGGTTCAAATCTTAAAAACAGGACAAGTGGAAGAATTACCAATACAAGGTATTGGTATATAAGTTACTCTTTTATTATGCCCTAAAATGGCTGCTGGTTTTTCATCTTATTGACAGCAATAAACAAATACAAATGCACATCAACATGCCATTAAAAGAAAAAAACTGCTTCTCAAACTTGTATGGAAATATTTACCATATATCCTGGAAGTCCTGTCAAATGACCAAGCAAAAAGATCAAAATAGGAAGAAACAGCAGGGATCATATTACAAGCATACATAGGCTCAGAGGAAGGAAATATGAAAACTGGAAAAAGGAACATCAACTATTTAAAATATGAAGATGATACCAAGCCATTAGCAGAAAATAGCAAACACCTGGAATAGCTACTGAAGAAAATCAAGGAATGAAGTGCAAAGATCAACAGCTGAACATTAAGTAAACGAAAATAATGACCAGATGATTACTTAACTTTAAGATAGATGATGGAGGCAGTGAAAGAGTTCAAGCTTTTCCATACTTTGGCTCAGTCAATAATTAGAATGGAGACTGTAGGCAAGAAATCAGAAGAAGGCTAGGACTTGGCAGGGCAGCTATGAAGGAACTAGACAAGATTCTGAATGTATATATCATTGAATATCAAATTAGGATTGTTCATGCCATTGTAATTTTAATTTCAATTCATGGGTGTAAAAGCCGGGCAGGAATAAAGCTGATAGAAAGATAATCAATTCATTTGAAATGTGGTGCTGGATAAGAGTCCTATGGATACCACAGACTACCAAAAGTACCTGAAACCACAATAATCATAGAACTATTGCACTAATTTAAATTCTACAACAAAGACTCTAGCCATATATAGAGTGAGAATTGCCAGATGTCCAAAGTTAGGCTTGTCCATGCCATCATATTTCCCATTTCTATGTATGGTTTTGAAAGCTGGACAGCGAAGAAAGCTAATAGGGAAAAAATCAATTCATTTGAGATGTGGTACCTTTTTTCTTTTCTTTTCTTTTCTTTTTCTTTTTTTTTTAGTGACTGCTAAAAAGGATGGGTCCTAGAGGAGATCAGGTCCAAGCTCTCCTGGGAAGCAAAGATGACTAAACTCAGATTGTTTCTATTTTGGCCATATCATGAGAAAAGACTCACTAGAAAAGAATGGTTGGTAAAACAAAGGGCAGTAGGAAAAGAGGAAGCCCACATTCCAGGTGGATAGATTCAATCAGAGAAGCCATGGCCATGAGTCTGCAGGAGCTGAGCAAGGCAGTTGAGAGAAGAGTGGTCTTTCATAGGGTCGCCATGGGTCAAAGGTGACTCAAAGGCAATTAACAACAACAAGCCAAAAATACAAATAAATGGGTCCTAGAGGAAATCACAATTGAACTCTCCCTAGAAGCCAGAAAGATTAAGCTGAGACAATCATTCCTAAATATATCATGGAAAATCATGATTCATTAAAAAAGACAATGATGCCTGGCAAAGTAGAAGGCAGCAAGAAAACAGGTAGAAGGCATCAAAAAAGAAAGACATGGCCTTGAGTTTACAAGACCTGAGTAGGGCTGTTGTTAAAAGGGTTTCTTGGGGTTCGTTCCCACTTGCATTTAAACCATTTTGCAAGTTGCATTGACACCAGGTTGCTGAATCGATTTGTACCGATGCATAGTTCCCACTATGGAAGCGAATTATTTCAATAATTCCATGCATTTGAGTCTTTTTTGACACGCTTGTCATTCCTACTAGCCACTTTTTTAAAAAAATATCAATCATTGGGTAGGGGTGACGATGCTCAACAGCTCCAGTGGAGAGAAAGCCGAACTAGGGACCCTTCCACCTTCCACCTCCCACTTTTCTCCCCCTCCTCAGACATCTTCCTTTTCCAAAGCAGGTTCTCCATCAGGGTGGGGGATCCTGGGAGGCACGGTGGGCAGCTGCAGCACCTTACTCCACCTCCTCAGGCGTCCTCCTTTCCCAGGACAGGAGAAGGCAGTGGCAAACCACCTCTGAACAAACCTTGCCAAGTGTGGTGCAATGGTTTTAGTGTTGGACTATGACTCTGGACATCAGGATTGGGATAACCGCTCAGCCATGTAAATCCACTGGGTGACCTTGGGCAAGTCACACAGCCTCAGAGGATGGCAATCATGGCAATTTCCCTCTGAAGAAACTTGACAAGAAAACCCCATGACAAGGTCACCATAAGTCAGAAATGACATGAAGGCACACAAGAAAAGAGCATGTGGTGTAATGGTCTGAATGTTGGACTATGACTGGAGAGCAGGGTTCAAATCCCACTGGATAACCTTGGGCAAGTCACACTCTCTCGGCCTCAGGGGAAAGTAATGGCAAACCTCTCAGGTACAAATCTTCCACATCCCGCCTTTCTCCTCTCTTCAAGTGTCCTCCTTTTCCAGGGCAGTTCCTCCATTAGGGGGGAGTCTAGGAGGTGCGATGGGCAGCTCTGCACCCAAATCAAGGGGGGACCTCCTCTACAGCCCCTGGGGGCTGGCCCTCCAAGGGTCCGATGGCGGAAGCAGCAGGAGAAGGAGGGGAGGCGGCGGCCCTGGAGCCCCTAAAGGTCCCATGGTGGCAAGAGCGGGGCTGCCCGGAGCATCCGCCGACCCTGCCTCCCACCAGCTGCGGCTTTGTTGTTCCTATGGGGCTGGAAAGGGAGGGCAGCACCACCAGGCAGGGGCTCTGGGAGGGACAGGCGGGTGGCAGAGCTTGGCACAGGTACTGGAAGATATCCTGCTGCTTAGAGGATCAAGGGTTGTCAACTCCAGGGGAAGCCAAGGGAGGATCCCACCAAGCCGCCGGGGGGGGGAGGAGGCAGCAACCAACCCTCTTCCATACAGTTCCTCCTTTCAAGTACGATGTAACTGATCTGAACATCGTTCACACTTGTTGGAACATGGTTGCAAATCGCTTATTTTTAAAAGAACCACTTTTTGATCACTCTTCAAATGGAGCATTTTTTTATTTATTTTTTTGCATTTGCATTTGCATTTGCCTCACTTTAATGTGCATTCAATCAAATACTGTCAGGTCTGAAACAGTTTCAAGTGTGAAATTGATCAGAGGTTCAGTTTATATCATAGTGGGAATGAGGCCTTGCAGGTTCTCAATCTTGGAGGTCACTTGGTGGCAGTTAACAACAACAAAGGAACGAGTGTGCTTCTATTGAAAAACACAGGTATAAGAGAAATCAGAATAATGTAGATCTTGTTTAGCGTTAGAGAATTAAACTTTTCTACTTAATCATGAAACTTGTTGGATAATACTGGACCAGTCAACACTATTACTCTGCCTAACCTACTTCACAGAGCTGTTGCAAGACTAAAATGGAGAGAAAGAGCTATGCATGGCATTGAGCCCCACTGAGAAAAGGCAGGACATAAATGTAAAAATAAGTTTAAGAAACAATGAGAAATTCAAGCCTCTGGGGGAAACACAAGAACAATCTACTAAAAGAAGCTAGCAACCTCCTTCTCTCACTTGTTCACTAATTCAGGCAGGCTTCGGAAATCTTGTGTAATTCACACTCTTCTCTCTGTCCCAAAGACTGCCAAATTTGGAATCTATTGCTACAGATTTGTTTTAAAGCAATTTGTTTGCAAAAGTAGATGAGGCTGTTCCGCCTTCATACAATGAAAAGCTACATCCCCACAAGGCAAGAGAGTTGTAAACAGAGGCCTCTGCCCAGCAGGGCTGATCTGAACAGCTGTCAAGTCCATAGCCTCTATAGACAGAGGACTGGGGCACTGAAACTAACTGACAAAACCCACACACACTCAGCAAACAGATTCAAGGCACTGTCTTTCTTCTGCTCCCTCTTAAAAGATGGTCAGTCTTTGAACGAATCCCAGCAATCCCCTTATATGAAGTGCTCCCAACTTGTTTGAATTTATTGACCTTTAATAATGCCTCACACTAGCTCATCACTTGGGTTTCTGGAAGGACGTTATAAAAGAAGCTTCATAAAGGAATCATACAATAATGGAAGACCTTTAATTGCACTTTCTAACTTTTATTTTAACATTGGAAACACAGCTTGTATACTTTGTTTTGTTGTATTGTTTGTTGGTGGAATTGCCAAGTTTGTTCTTATTTAATTCATGCATATTGTTTTGACTGATCTTCTACAATAAAATTACTTGATTTAATAATATAATTAAAATATAATAAAGGACAATCTTTCACCCCAATCTTTTCTTCCCTTAATGTCAGGTGTCTTTACTATTAAATGGCCATAAATTTTTATTTGTCATACTAAAAGCAACCACTACAGGCTTTGCGGGGGGGGGGCTCATTATCCCCACCCCACTCCGTTGGTCCTTATCCCCACCCCACACCGCTGGTCCTAAGGCACTTTGGCCCAAAATAATGGTCTGGAGCAGGGGTAGGCAACCTTTCCCCTTTAAGGGCCGAGGGACTTCAGCTCCCAGAAGCCTCAGCCATGTTGGCCAATAGCTCCTGGGATTCTGGGAGCTGAAGTCCCTTGGCCCTTAAAGGGGACAGGTTGCCTACCCCTGGTCTGGAGAGTGCAGGTGCTACAACGTCACATGCCCATCTGTCTGCCACCTTCAATCCTCCCCATCCCCTCAAGAGCAACTGGACAGGCCACACTGGTTTGGGTTTTCTCCCAGTGGCATCACTATGGGGGTTCAGATCGCATCAGGTGACACTCTATCTAAGGAGTGACACCATTGCTCTTCAAATATCAGTATTTTGGCAGAATAAGGCTGTGGCATTCATCTGCTTCCCTTTAAAATGCTTTAACAGATGGTGGGAGTGGGGTGAAGCCCAGTGGGAGGAGAAAGGAGAAGCCCCAGCATTTTTTAAAATTAAAATTGCAAATTGCAAAATTTCAAATTTTTAATTTAAAAAAAATCTTTTTTTGCAAAAAAAAATTCTTTTTTAAATTTTCTTTAAAAACATCACGTTTTAATCAAACCTTCACTACGTCTATGTAAACACATTTAGATTGTGTGCATGATGTTGTTATCTGAAGGTGTAATTTTAATTTTGCGAGTCATTTTATATGTCACAACTATTAGTTTTCCATTCAGTGCCCTATTGGAATTGCGGTTTACGAGGAACAAAAAAGAATTCCTAAGGATTCTGTATGGGAAGAGGAGGTCAAGGTGGGGAGTGTCGCCATGAGTCCCCACACCGGGTGACAGCAACCCTAAGGGCGCCACTGTTTTCCCCTCTCCCTCCGCCCGCCTTCACCCCGCCCTCACCACTCACCAGCTTCGGCTTATTCTTGCTCTCGTCCTCCGGGGCAGGGGAGCGGCCGCCGCCCGAGGCGCCACCCCGCTTAGGGTTCGCCTTGCCCAGCCCTTCCTCGCCGCCGCCAGCTCCCGGGTTCTCCATACCTCCCTTTTCCCTCGACTCCCTTCAGCCCCTCAGGGCCCCATAAATGCTCCAGAAGGGCCTGAGGAGGAGGAGGAGGCGGTGGAGCCCGTCGCGGCTCACGAATCCTCCCTTTTGGCGGCCGCCTCGATCCTTCCGCTCCGCTCCGCTCGCGACGCCTGTCAGATCGCTGAGGGAGCGCATGCGCCGTTCGGAGAAGCCGCAACGGGAGGCGGGACGCCGTAGAGATAGTCCTTCCTCTTTGGGGGGGCGTACAGGAAAGAAGGGGACGGGAGGGCGCCACGCATGCGCACGACGCTCGTCGCGGTGAAGCCACAAGGGAGGGCAACTGCCCTTACTCTAGATTCAGAATGAGGCCAATTGTGAACCCGGAAGCGGTTGACATTAAGAAGGGATGAGCTTTAAAAAGAAAAAAAAAGTACCCGGATGGATGGAAATTAACAAAACACATACATATTAAAACAAAATAATCTAGATGTTATTAAAGATTGAGGCCTAAATTCAGTTCAAATTTGCCATTCCAACAAGGGTAAAACTAATCAATGAAGCAGGATCAGGGCAAGTGTGAGGAATTTATTTTCAAGTAAATAACATCAACTGCATCCGCACTGGAGAAATAATCCAATTTGATACCACTTTAACTGCTATGGCACAATGCGATGGATTTCTGGGAATTGTAGTTTTGTGAGAAATTTAGCTTTCCCTATCAGAGAGCCCTGGCGCCACAACAAACTGCAGTTCCCAGAAACCGAGGTGCCAGGCAGCGGGGAGAAGCCAGGCCAGAGGATGGGGATGAGGAAGCGGAAGAGGACAGAGGTGCGAGGAGGTGAGAAGCCAGGCAAGAGGAGGGGGTGGAGGACAGAGGCACGAGGTGGGAGGAGGAGGAAGAGAGGAACCCTAAGGCGATCCTCTCCTCGCATTTTCTTGGCAAGACTAGTTCAGAGGAGGTTTGCCATTGCCTTCCCCTGAGGCTGAGAGTGTGTGACATGTCCAAGTTCATCCAGTGGGCTTCATGGCAGAGTGGGAAATCAAACCCAGCTCTCCAGAGTGGTAGTCCAACACTCAAACCACTACACCATGCTGGCTCCTATTCCCATGTACTATGAAACAATTGCAGACTTTTTTGTTGTTCTTGTGGGTCTCAGGAGGCTCAGCTGCCAAGTTTCTGGGTGGCAGAGTCTCTGGACATGGAGGAGGATCAAGGGACTGTGCCTACCTTAAGTCAACATCAAGCCAAAAGGGCTTGCCTCCAAAGGTTGCAGAGACTTTCAGAAACACACTGTAATCAGAAGCACCTGAGTGCTCCTAGATGTCTCTACACTAAAACATAAATCATGGGAAATAAAGATGAACCTGAACTCTTAATATAACAAAGCAAATATGATATACTGGGCATTACAGAAACCTGATGCAATGAGTATAATGACCAAGTTGTAGTAATGGATAGATATAACCTATTTCTAAGAAGAAATCCATGACTAGAAGCCAGGTTGGGACATTCTGGGTAAAAATTAGAGAGAGAAACAACAGAGATATCATCATGACTGTCTCCTAAAGATCTCCAGGCCAGATTGAGGATTTGGATGATGCCTTTCTGGAACAGATTACCACACACCCCAAAAGGAGAAATGTAATAGTAATGGGGGATTTCAACTATCCTGATATTTGTTGAAAGTCAAACTACTAAAAATTTAAGGCCCAACAAATTCCTCACAATTTATCCTGGAGTTTGTTATATATAGGAAGGGGAAAGCCAAAACTTAGCCAAACATACATTCTAGACTTTGAAATCTGATTTCAATAAACCTAGGGGAATAATGGGGATGTTCCATGGAAATACTAAAAGAGAAGGGAGTTCATGATGGATGAGAGTTTCTTAAAAGTGCAATACAGAAGACACAATTTGAAACAGTTCCAATGAGGATAGAAAATGGGAATTGTCTAAAGCAGGGCTAGGCAACCTTTTTGAGACCTGGGCCGGTCTCCCGTTGCCCAGGTCTCAGCTGGGCCAAGGGGGGGGGGAATGGCGGCGCGCGCGCTCACGTGCGCGCGCACTCTCGCCACCGCGCTTCCTCGCGCACGCGCGCACTCACGCCGCCGCGCTTGCCCTCCCCCTGCACGCGCGGCCGCCATTTTTGTAGTCCAAATCGCGGCCGTGACATCACGGCCGCGATTTGGACTACAAAAATGGAGGCCGCGCATGCGTCGTGGCCGCTGAGGCTGCAAGCGCCCCAGCGGCGGCGGCGGCGGCGTGTTCGGGGGGGTCGTGCGCGGAGGAGGAGGGTACCCTCTTCCTCCACGCATGACCCCCCCGAACATGCCGACGCCGCCGCCACCGCCGCCGCTGGGGCGCTTGCAGCCTCAGCGGCCACGACGCATGCGCGGCCTCCATTTTTGTAGTCCAAAATTGCGGCTGTGATGTCACAGCCGCGATTTTGGACTACAAAAATGGAGGCCGCGCATGCGTCGTGGCCGCTGAGGCCGCAACCGCCGCGGCGGCGGTGGCGGTGTGTTCGGGGGGGTCGTGCGCGGAGGAGGAGGGTACCCTCTTCCTCCACGCATGACCCCCCCGAACACGCCGCCGCCGCCGCCGCCGCCGCCGCCACCGCCGCCGCTGGGGCGCTTGCAGCCTCAGCGGCCACGACGCATGCGCGGCCTCCATTTTTGTAGTTCAAAATCGCGGCTGTGATGTCACAGCCGCGATTTTGGACTACAAAAATGGAGGCCGCGCATGCATCGTGGCCGCTGAGGCCGCAACCGCCGCGGCGGCGGCGGCGGTGTGTTCGGGGGAGTCGTGCGCGGAGGAGGAGGGTACCCTCTTCCTCCACGCATAACCCCCCCGAACACGCCACCGCCGCCGCCGCCGGGGCGCTTGCAGCCTCAGCGGCCACGACGCATGCACGGCCTCCATTTTTGTAGTCCAAATCGCGGCCGTGATGTCACGGCCGCGATTTGGACTACCAAAATGGCGGCCGCGTATGCGCCGTGGCCGCTGAGGCTGCAAGCGCCCCGGCGGCGGCGGCGGCGTGTTCGGGGGGGTCGTGCGCGGAGGAAGAGGGTACTCCCTTCTGCCGCGCACGACCCCCCCCGCATATGCCGCCGCCGCCGCCGCGGTTGCAGCCTCAGCATCCACGGCGCATGTGCGGCCGCCATTTTGGTAGTCCAAATCGCAGCCGTGACGTAACGGCCGCGATTTGGACTACCAAAATGGCGGCCGCACATTCGCCATGGACGCTGCGGCCTACGGCGACGGCTGCCGCGTGTGCGGGAGGGGTCGCACGTGGCGGAGGAGGGTAACCTCCTCCGCCGCGTGCGCCCCCCCTGCACACGCGGCGGCCGCCGACGTAGCGCTCATGACAGCAGCCGCCATTTTGGATGTCAAAATGGCGGCTGCGACGCGTTTGCGCATGCGCGAACGCATCGCGGCCGCCATTTTGACATCCAAAATGTCGACTGCAGCAAGCGCGCGGCCAAAAACGTGCGCGGGTGGCGGCGCGTGGCGGCGACAACGGCGGCAACCAACGGCCTGGGCCGGTAAGTCCGGCGAACGGGGCCGTTTCCGGCCCGCGGGCCGTAGGTTGCCGACCCCTGGTCTAAAGCAACCTGGATGAATGTCTAAAGAACTTTGAATCATTCTAACACTTAAAAGAGATACATGCCAGAAATGGAAAGGGGGGGAAATCACTAAAGAAAAATTCATATAAATAACTAGCATAACTAGAAAGAAAGTCAGAAAAACAATAGGCGAAATGCAGGATATAATAGGTAAAGAGATAGTACAGGAATACCTAGCCAGTATGAATGAATTCAAGTTTCCAAGCCCAGATGTGCTTCATGGAAAAATATTAAAAGAACAGGAAGGCATAATCTCAGAACCACTGGCAATAATAATTGCGAATTCCTGGAGAACAGGGGAATTCCCAATAGGCTAGAGCAGTGCAAATGTTGTTCCTGTCTTCAAAGAGGGTGGGAAAAGAGGACCTATATAATTACCAACCAGTCAGTTTGATATCAATGCGAGGAAAGATTGTAGAGCAGATCATGAAACAGAGAGTCTGTAAGCGCTTACATTATTAAATCTAATTATTAAATTAGTAATTTAGTACTAAATGAATAAATGTCAACATTCAAAGATATAGCTATGTTAGTGTTAAATGTCAACATGTTTACTAAATGTGATTACTAATAGTCAACAAGTTTTCCAAAAACAAGTCACGCCAGATTAATCTTATCTCTTTTTTTGATACAGTCACAAGCTTGGTAGATGAGGGGAAGGCTTTGGATGTAAGTTCTGAGCAGATTCAGCTCTCTGTGTAGCCAGTAAACTAGTCAATTGTTGCAATTAAGAGTTTATTGAAGAACACAAAGACAGAAATCCACCAGACTACGTTTAAGCCAGAACTAACCCCGCTTCCAGCAAGCACCTAATTAAACCCCACTAACTAATTGCTCCACCCCTCCTTTCATGGCGTGAAAACTAGCACCCACCCACAATTCCCACAGCTAGCCATTACACCATCCTACCAGCCCCCACCTTATCAGTAATACACCCCTCCTATCCCAGACCTAGCTGACTCCCAGTAGTACCAACCTCCTCCCACCAGTCATGCATTCCAGGAGGCCCATTTTCCCAAAACAACCTCAGCCTCATCATCTCCCATTCCCCCAAGCTACTCACAGCCCGTTATGCCTAAAGCCTATGCTATTAACTACCAGCCTAAACCCATCACTATCCCAACGATCATCCCCACCACGCTACCTAACCAACCATAACCTGGCAGAACATATGCACGCAGGCATAGTTCTGAAAATCCGCCCCCCCCAAACACATCCCAAAAAGAAAGAGGAAACAAAAACAGGAAAGGGGGAAAAAACCAAGTCAGACATTCCCATTCGCCCCAGGCTTGTCAGGATAGGCCAAATGAAAGTCAGCAACCAATTTAGCTGCTCTCACATGTTTGGCTTTAACCTATTCAGCATGATCTAGGGGGAAATACTTCCACTTAACCAAATAATATAAACCCCCTTTATGAATTTTTGAGTCCAAGATCTTAGAGATCTTGAAGTGTTGCTCTCCATCAATTAACAAGGGCAAAGGTGGGGTTTTCGCAGGTCTCCCAGGTCTATCAGCGAATGCAAGTTTCAGCAGGATTAAATGAAAAATGGGATGCAAATGTCTATATTCTTTGGGCAAACACAATTCAGCAGTGGCATAATTTACTAAAGCTTTGACCTCAAAAGGTCCTATATATTTGGGCCCCAACTTTTTTGAAGGGTGTCTAGACTTTAAATGTTTAGTGGAGAGATAGACTTTGTCTCCAGGTTTGATGTTCCAATTGCCCCTTCTGTGTCTGTCGGCATACTTTTTGTAATTAGACTTGGCCTCCTCTAAGGCCTTGATTATGTCTGGACAACACTTTTGGAGCTTGGCGATCCATTGGGTTACTGAACAAGGGTCAGATGGTGTGCTTTGGATCTCAGGAAGCAGTTTAGGCTCATAACCATACACAATCTCAAAGGGGGTGTGCCCCGTACTTTGATTTATAGTTCCATTGAATGCCACTTCAGCATGTGGCAACAATTCATACCAGTCATCCTGTAGATAATTGACATAACACCTTAAATATCGTTCCAGAGACGTGTTCATCCATTCCGTCTGTCCGTCCGTGGAGGGGTGATGAGCCGAGCTGAATGCTAATTCAACCCCTAATTTAGCTTGTAGGGCTTTCCAATAATGTGAGGTGAAATTAGTGCCTCTATCGGAGATGATCTTAAGAGGCAGTCCATGTAATTGGTATACATGCTGGATGAATAAATCTGCTAATTTGGGGGCTGCAGGAATACCCTTGTATCCTACATAGTGAGCCTGTTTAGAGAACAAATCAGTTACCACCCATATAGTGTGTCTGCCATGACTTTTGGGCAAATCAGTAATAAAGTCCATAGCAATATGCTTCCATGGGCCATTAGGGGTCTCCAGAGGGCGTAACAATCCACTTGGTTTGCCAGTCAAAGGCTTGGCTCTGGCACAAACAGAGCAAGTTCTGAGGTAGTTCTCAATGTCTGCTCTCATGCCCTCCCACCAAAACTGGTTGCAGATTAAGTGCAAGGTCTTCACAAAACCCGAATGCCCCACAGCCCAAGAGTCATGGTAGGTGTTTAACACTTTTAATCTCAATTCTTTGGGCACATATACCTTTTGTCCCTTATACCACAGTCCATTATCTCTCTCTCCAAATCTTGTTGGTGCATCTGCAACCAACTGTCCTTGTCAGCTTGCTGTTTTATTTCAACAAGAAGGGGATCTTTGTTCTTGGTGCCTCTTCCCTTCTCCCTTTGGTTTGACTGTGAGTGGTTACTGCCAACCCAACCTGTGTTGGCAATAACAACATTTGCAGGGGCTGTGTCTCTTTGCCCATGTGCTGTGGGAGTCTCAACAGGGCATCAGCTAACCCATTATCCTTGCCAGGGATGAACTTGATGGTGAATTTATATTTATAGAAATCTTTAGCCCATCTACGCTGTTGAGGTGTTAATTTGCATGGAGCTTGGAGTGCCTCCAAGTTCCAGTGATCCGTCCATACTTCAAAGGGGGGGGGGGGCTTCCAGGTATTGTCTCCAGTTCTGGAGGGCCCATTTTATAGCAAAAGCTTCTTTTTCCCAAATCGGCCAGATCACTTCCTCTTTCTGGAAACAGCGGGACAGGTAAGCACATGGTCTCAGGACTTCCCCTTCGTCCCTTTGCATGAGTACTGCACCCACTGTGAAGTCTGAAGCATCCACTTGAACTACAAAAGGAGCTTTGGGGTCTGGGTGTTTGAGGATGGGCTCAGAGTTAACAAGCTTTTCAATTTATCAAAGGCTTCCTGGCATTTTGGGGTCCAATTCACCTTGGCAGACGGGTTTTTCCTCTGCCGCCCCCCCCCCCCCTTGTCCTCTAGTGCTCCTCTTGGTCCGAACACTTTTGGTCTTGAGCAAGTCTGTGATAGTCAGGGCAATCTTGGCAAACTGCAGAATAAATTGTTTGTAAAAGTTTGCAAAGCCTAGAAACTGTTGGACCTCTTTTCTAGTTTTGGGTGGGGGCCAGTCTATCATGGTTTGCACTTTTGCTGGGTCGATTTCAATCCCCTTGGTGGAAAGCCTGTATCCCCAAAAAATCCAGGGAGTATGGAAGTGGCATTTGGACAATTTCACATACAGTTGGTTGGCCAATAGCCTTCTCAACACCTCCTTCACCAGTTTAACATGCAATTCCAAGTCCTCTGAGTAAATCAGCATGTCATCTAAGTAGACCAGCACCCCTTCATATAACAGGTCATGCAAGACCTCGTTGACCAGTCTCATGAAGCAACCGGGAGCCCCCGACAGCCCAAAAAGCAGTACCAAATATTCAAAAGCTCCCAAAGGACAATTGAAGGCAGTTTTGTACTCATCCCTTTCCCTAATGCGTACATGGAAATAGGCACCTCTCAAATCTAGCTTGGTGAAAATCTTGCCAGTGGCCAATCGGCCTAACATGTCTTTCATTAGAGGCAAGGGGTATTTATTAGTGATGCTGATGGCATTTAGATTCTTGTAGTCTGTCACCAAGTACAGTGAACCATCCTTTTTCTCCCTAAAGAACACTGGTGCCGCAAACATGGAGGTAGAAGGTCTGATGAAACCTCTAGCCAAGTTCTTTTCTATGAACTCCTTTAGAGTCCGTAACTCCAAGGGAGTCATGGAATATAGCTTGGGCTTTGGGAACACTGCCCCCGGTTCTATTTCAATAGCACAGTCAGTCTTTCTGTGTGGGGGGAGTTGGTCGCTTTCCTTCTCCTTGAAGACCTCTCTAAACTCCTCATAATCTTTTGGGTGGCCACCAGGGTCTTTGGTGGAAACTTGACCCACACTCTCCTTCCCTTCACCCGGATCCCTCAAAGTCACTGTGGCTGCCCCACTGCTCAAGTCACTTCCCTCTCTGACATGTCTCTTGCAGCCTGGGTCAGCAAATACCAGCTGCAGCCTCTTCCAGTCAATGGTGGGGTTATGAAATTGCAACCAGTCAACTCCCAGCACCATCTGGTAGCTATAAGTGGGTCCCACCACCCGTCTTATCCTTTCCCAATGTTCAGCCACCCCCCATCCAAAGTGTCATTGTTCCTTTGGAAGTGGCCTTCCCCCCCGCTTATGGTTCCATCCATTTGATGGAATGGAATGGGCTGACTCAGGGGTTTTGTTTCAATCCCCAAAGTCTCCACCACTTCACTACTGATTAGACACTGGGTGCACCCAGAGTCCAGCGCAGCCGTGAGCTCAGCACTGAGGCCCTTCTTGGGATGAAACAGTCTGACTTTTAAGATGCATGCGGGAACTCCCCCACTCACCATGCACTTGTGGCCATCCTGGAAGTCAGCCTGCCCCTTGCCACGAACTAGGGTAGGCTCAGATAGTTTCCCGCCTGCTCAGCACTGGGCTCCTCATCGCTGTCTGTCCACACTTCAGCTGGCTCTTCCGTCGGGCGACTTGCAGCTTGCCCAGCCTGCCCAGCCTTTCCTCCAGCACCCCCCTGGTTGCCCAACCGACTTTCTCTTTTTGTTGCTGGGCTTTGGTGGCCTCCCCCTTCCTGGGAGGCTCCTCCACTTTTAGCTCTGTCAGGGCAATTTGCAATCCGATGCCCCTTCTTCCCACACTCCAGGCAGAATCCTAGCCTCATCCGTCTCTGCTTCTCCATTTCCCTCCTGACTTGGCTGTGCCGGTGGGGGATTGCTTCTGGGTCTTAACTTCCCCCCTTCCTTGACTTAGGGCCATGCGCTGCCGGGATAACTTGATGGCCTCTTTGGCCATTTCAGCCTCTCCTGCCAATCTGATCCATCCACGTACCGTGGGGGTCGTCCCAATTCAAAGCGCACTCTAGCAATTCTGGGCGCAGACCGTCTTTGAATTATTGGACCCAAATTTCCTCTGGCCATTCGGGAACCTGTGCTGCCAAACTTCTGAACTCTAAGGCATATTCGGACACTGATTTCAGTCCCTGATGCAGGGTCATCAGGCGGGTTCGGGCCCGCTCCACCCTGAGGGGGTCCTCAAATCTCAAACGCAGGGTCACCATGAACGCCTGCATTCTGCAGCTCGGCTGCTCCACTATCATACAGCTACACCACCGAGTCTGTGGATGCCCCCTCCAGATGCGCTGTTACACATTGCACCTTAGCAGCCTCACTTGAGAAGGAGTGCCCCCACTCATACATGTGTCCAGCCACTTGGGACAAAAAATAGGGTGACATCTGGGGTCTCCCATCAAATTTCACCCCCAGTTTCCTGGTTGCTGGGTCCTGGAACCTCATCACTGGGGGGTTCCATTGAAGTGGCAGAACCCTCGCTGGCTCAGCCTGCACCTGCTGCTATCTTGGGGTGTCCCCTCTCGGTGCTGTCGCCGCAGCCTGGCCCCGGTCATCAAATCCTTAAAACTTTGGATTACCTTGTTGAGCAGTCCCCGCATTTCATGCACTTCTCCACGCACTTGAACCATCTCTGCTTCTAGGTTTTCTCTGGACTCCGCTGGCACTTCCACAGGGTCCACCACCCCTACATCCCAGGTGGACACTCGCCCCCCCCACCCCAATGCTGCTCTCGTTCTCTTCCTTTGGAGAGAGCCCTCTGCTGGAACCACACATCCTCGGCTTGGCGTGCTGGGGTGTCCTCCACAGCCGCCACTGGTACCCTAGGATGGGCTCCCAAGCCAGGTTGCTTGGCAGTCTCCTCGGGCCACTCTGCCTCTGCCTTTGGCCCTTCCTTCTCCTCGGGCAGGAGTGTAGGTTTGTCTGGACTCAAATGAAGTTCCATCACCCCCAGACACCAAAGGGAGTTCTGGCTTACTGTCAGTTCTGAGCAGATTCAGCTCTCTGTGTTGCCAGTAAACCAGTCAATTGTTGCAATTAAGAGTTTATTGAAGAACACAAAAACAGATATCCACCAGACTACATTTAAGCCAGAACTAACCCCCCTTCCAGCAAACATCTAACTAAACCTCACTAATTGCTCCACCCCTCCTTTCATGGCACAAAAACTAGCACCCACCTACAATTCTCACAGCTAGCCATTACACCATTTTACCAGCCTCCACCTTATGAGTAATACACCCCTTCTATCCCAGACCTAGCTGACTCCCAGCAGTAACAACCTCCTCCCACCAGCCATGCATTCCAGGAGGCCCATTTTCCCAAAACAACCTCAGCCTCATCACCTCCCATCCCCCCAAGCTGCTCACAGCCCGTTATGCCTAAAGCCTATATTATTAAATACCAGCCTAAACCCATCACTATCCCAATGATCATCCCCACCACACTACCTAACCAACCTGGCAGAACATATGCATGCAGAAATAGTTCAGACATAGTGTATCTTCAGTGAAGTCTTTGACAATATCTCCCATGATATCCTTGCCAAAATAAAACCTAGTAAAATGTGGGCTATACAATGCAACTGTTAGGTGGATTTGTAATTGGTTGGCTGGCCAAACCCATATGATGCTCAGCAATGGCTCCTTCTCATCCTGGAGAGAAGTGACTAGTGGGGTGCCACAGGGTTCTGTCCTGGGCCCAGTGCTATTCAACATCTTAATCAGACTTGGATGAGGGAATAGAGGGCATGCTACAAAATTTGCAGATGATACCAAATTAGGAGGATTAGCTAATAATAACAGATAACAGGATCAGAATTCAAGATGACTTTAGCAGATTAGAAGCCTGGGCCAGAACTAAGAAAATGAATTTCAGCAGGGAGAAATGCAAGGTTCTACACTTGGGCAGTAAAATGAAATGTACAAATACAAGATGGGGGACACCTGGCTTAACACAGGGAATGTGAAAGGGATCTGGTAGTCTTAGGGCCTCTACAGACCAGCCCAAAGGGCCAACCTGGAGGCAGAGATGGGGCAGGGCAGCCGCACGCCGGCCTCCCCAGCCCCATGCTGACAGCGTCCTGATGTTGCGTGCCGTTACACATGGTGCGCGGCATCAGGATGCCCTCCTGGCACAGTGTCCAAACGCACTGTGCCAGAAGGGGCAACAAAGAGCTACACGACGGTTCTTAGGGCGCCCTTTTGCCGCCCCTGAAAGGAGCAGCATTTTGCTGCCCTTTTCGGGCCAGCAAAAGGGAGGATCGGGGCCACAGTGTGGGGTAGCCATGGCCCTGATCCGCCACTTCCCGGAGCGGCTCTGTGCCACCCGTCTGTAGCCTCCCTTAGTGAACCACAATGGGCCTCTTGGAATGCATGGCTGGTGGGAGGAGGTTGTTACTGCTGGGAGTGTGATGAGGCAGCTTATAAAGCCAATGTGCTTCTAGGCTGCATCAAAAGAACTAGAGTGTCTAGACTGAAGCAAGTAATAGTGCAATTCTATTGTGCTTTAATAAGAGCTAACCTGGAATATTGTGTCAAGTTCTGGTTATCACAATTCAAGAGGGATATTGACAAACTCAAGAAATATCCCTCCAGAGGAGGACAATCAAAATGATGAAAGGTCTGGAATGCTCTATCACGAACGACTTGTCATGGTTATTATTTTGTTGTCTTTTTCAATAAATACAATATAAAAGGGGGCAGGGGTACTTTCTTCCACATCTCACCATAGTATTCTAGTGGTCTGGGCTTTACATGGCTGATGGCATCCATTACTCTGAGGCCAGTAACGTTGTTCCTGGGGAATTTGTAACAGGGAGTGAGTCCGCTATTTGCTTGTCGTTTGTGGGAAAGGGACTAAGCAGATGCTTGTCCGTTGTCTGTGGCATATACTGGAGGGAGATAAAGTAAGAGACATGGTAAACACCTTGACACCCTTTTGATGGTCAGGAGTCTGGAACTGCTTGCATAGGTCCTGTGACCAAATAGGAGACTACCCTTCAGGTAAGCCTGTGGTTTTTGCTTTCTCTCAAAAAGTCCTGTAATGGGGGGAGGAGTGTGTGCTTTGGGACTGCCTCCCAACAGATGGCTAGCTGGGGACCAAGCCAGATATTGGATTGTTCTGGAGGCTCAGGCATTTTCACCCAAGGAAAAGCTGAGGAGGAAGCCAAGGAACTGAAACCTGACCTCAGCTGATCCTGCATTAGGTTCAGCCCTTGTTCATTCAAATTATCTGGTCTTGTTATTCCACAGTAAGTCATCAAAATAGGATTAGACTAGGAGGAAGAAAGTGTGAAAACTGGGGTATGAAACATTAACAATTTAAGATATGCAGATGATACCATGTTGCTATCAAAAATAGTAAATATTTGGAATGACTGCTCATTAATATTACAGAAGAAAGTGCAAAATCATGGTTATAGTTGAACATTGAGAAAACAAAAATAATGACCACAGATGACTAACATAAATTATAAGACAATGATGAAGACATTGAGATTGTTAAAATTCTCTATACCTTGGCTCAGACATTAATAAAAATGGAGGGTGTAGTCAAAATACCAGAAGTCCAAGAATTAGACTCATAGAATCATAGAGATGGAGGAGACCACAAGACCCACCCACCCAGTCCAACCCCTGCCATGGAGGAACTCACAATCAAAGCATCCTCAACAGATGGCCATCCAGCCTCTGTTTCAAAATCTCCAAGAAGGAGACTCCACCACACTCTGAGGGCTATCATATAACTTCTTAACCATCTCTTCTCTGGGCTAAACATACCCAGCTCCTTATGTCTCTCCTCATAGGGCATAGTTCCAGACCTTTCACCATTCTGGTAGCCCTCCTCTAGACATGCTCCAGCTTGTCAATATCCTCTTTATATTGTGGTGCCCAGAACTGGACACAGTATTCCAGGTGAGGCCTGACCAAAGCAGAGTATAGTGATACTATTACTTCCCTTGTTCTAGACACTATACTTCTGTTGATGTAGCCTAAAATCGCATTGAGATTTTTAGCTGCCACATCACACTCATGTTCAATTTCTTTGCATTTCTCTGTGTTGAAATTCATTTTGTTAGCTTTGCCCCAGCTTTCTAATCTATTCAAGTCATTTTGAATTTTCATCCTGTTCTCTGGGGTATTAGCTACTCCTCCTAATTTGTGTCATCTGCAAATTTGATAAGAATGCTCTCAATTCTTTCATCCAAGTTGTTGATAAAGATGTTGAATAGCACTGGACCAAGGACAGAACCCTATGGCACCCAACTGGTCACTTGTCTCCAAGATGAAGAGAAGCCATTGCTGAGCACTCTTTGGGTTTCTGCCAGTCAACCAATTACGACAGTTGGATTGTCTAGCCCACATTTTACTAGCTTGCTTGCAAGAATATCATGGGGCACCTTGTCAATGGCCTTACTGAAATCAAGGTATGACAGCATTCCCTTCCTCTACCAAGCTGGTGATTTTATAAAAAAAAAAAAAAGAGAGAGAGATCAGATTAGTTTGGCATGACTTGTTTCTCTGAAACCCATGTTGACTTTTTGGGATTATGGCATTGCCTTCTAAATGTTCGTAGACTCTCTATTTAATGAGCTGCTCTAGAATCTTTCCTGGTATTGATGTCAGACTAAATGGTCAATAGTTGTTGGGATCCTCTTTTTTTTCCCTTTTTGAAGATGAGGACAATATTTGCACTCCTCCAGTCTGCTGGGACTTCTCCTGTTCTCCAGGAGTTCTCATAGATTATCGCCAATGGTTCTGAGATTCCATTTGCCAGTTCTTTGAATACCCTTGGATGTAATTCATCTGGTCCTGAAGATTTAAATTCATTTAGATTTATGAGATATCCCTGCATTACCTCTTTACTTATTCTGTACCTCATTTCTCCTATTGTGTCCTCTGTTCCATATCTTTCAGTCTGAGCACCCTTTTCCTTTTGTGAGAAGGCTGAGGCAAAGAAGATGTTGAGTAGTCATGCCTTTTCTTTATCCCCATTAACATTTTTTGTTTTATTAATTTTTATTAATTTTAAAATATAATGAAATAAAATAATATGCATGATTTGACACACGGTGATAATTTCATACATATTCAAACTCTTACAACATTATACTGGCTTTTCAAATTATAAAGACAATTAAATACCATTGAATCTTTGCAGAATGTAACAAAACATATAGAAGATTATGACTTGCCGTTGTTTCTCATTGACTGAGAAAAGAGAATTTTTTATACCCTTTAAGTACCTCTCTTAAACTAACATAAGTAGCTACTAAATCCTTATATTATTTATATTGCTACTGTCTTTATCGGTTAACTTTCCATAAAGTGAAACATAAAGTTAATACTCTAAATCAATTACTAATAATGTGTTCCCCTGTTTGTCAGTTAGTTATACTATATTGTATATACTTTATATCTTTTCATTACACAATTGAGTGTTTTAATAATATTCTCTTTAAACATAACATTTTGTGTCTTTTTTTGCTCTTCTGAGTTGGGTTGCTTCATTTCCATCTGTCTCTCCTTCTCTCTCCCTCTCTCTCCTTTTTCTTTTCTTCTTACGTTTTCCAATTTTTTTTCCAATGGAGTCCATTCCTTTTTTATTTTATTTATTTGTTTATTTTTAATTAGAGAAGTCATCATTTCAAGTTCTCTCATGTCTATGATTTTTAATTTCCATTCAAATAATGTTGGGATTTCTTCCTGTTTCCATTTTTTGGCTATCACTAATCTGGCAGCCGTGATTAGATATAATAAAATTCTCAAGAAGTCATTTTTATCTTTTTTTTATCTTTTTTTTTTCTTTTTTTTTTTTTTGTAATGCTAAGATTATATTGAGCAAGTATAGCTCTGGAACTAGTGGAAACTGAATATTTAATTTTTCTTGAATTGTCACATGTACTTTGGACCAGAACCTTTTAATGAGTGGACAGGACCACCACATATGAAATAGAGTGCCGACTTCCTTATTGCATTTTCAACACCTTACTTTACCAGATCTTTGGATTTTACTTATCTTAACTGGTGTTAGATACCACCTATTAAATATTTTTATAAAGTTCTCTTTAAGTGTTTGTGATGCAGTGAAGTGGTGTGTTTTTTTCCATGCTACCTCCCAACTCTCAAGAGGGATATTGTGTCCTATGTCTCGTGCCCATTTAACCATTGAGTTTTTTTACCAACTCTTGTTCTGTTTCCCTTTCTAACAGCATGGAATAAAACTTTGATATCTTCCCTTTCTCCTCGCTTCACAAAATTTTATCTATTCGAGTTGGAACCATTTCAATGCCTTCCTTTGATAAGTCTTCTTTAAATCTTTTCTCTATCTGGAGATAGTTGAACCAATCAAGTTTCCAAACTCCACTTGCATCCAAATCCTCTTGCCTTCGTAGTATCAGATTACCTTGTATGCCCTTTATTATGAGATCTTTATATTTTAACCACTGTTCTGTCCTGCATCTACTATAAAGGGCCTCTTGCATGGAGACCCATGAAGGAATTTTACAATAAAATTTTGTTTTAATGTCATTCCATACTTTAGGGGGGGTTGCTGACTGCCAGAAATAGTGGAAATTGATTCCACTTTTAGGGTTAGGGTTAGTGCTAGGGAATCATGGGAATTGGTTTTTTCTGAGACATTGAGCCTTCTCTGTCAGAGAGCTCTGGTGCCACAATAAAATACAGTTCCCATGATTCCCTAACCCTAACCTAACCCTAAAAGTGGACTCAATTTGCACTATTTCTGGCAGTCTGCAACCCCCCATAATTAGAGCATCTCTTACATAATGGTTATTGAAATCTTTATTACTGCGCATTTGTTGTACCATAAATAAGCATGCCAACCAAATCTTAATTGATCACCTTCTAAATCCAGAATTTTTTGATCTTCTGTCTTTACCCAGTCTTGTATCCATAGAAGGGATGCGGCTTGGTAATATAACTTTAGATTGGGGAGAGCGCAACCTTCTCTTCTCCTATCATCTTGTAAGATCTTCTACTTTATTCTTGGCCTACCCCTTTCCATATTAATTTTCTCAATTCTTTGTCCCAATTCATGAAAGTTTTGTTTTTTGTAATAATGGGCAAGTTCATGAACAAAAAAAGCAACTTAGGAAGGACCATCATTTTAATAACTGCGATTCTTCCTAGAAGAGTTTTTTTTTCTTCCAGTTTTGCAGATCATGTTGTATATCCTCCCATATTGATCTATAATTGTTGTTGTACAAGTCTGCATTTTATTTGCCAGTGTCACTCCAAGATATTTTACCTTTTTTGTGACATTGCATCCTGATATTTCTTTTAGCCTTTCTTCCTCTTCTTTTATTAATTTTTTTGTTAGAATTTCAGTTTTATCTTTATTTAGTTTGAAGCCTGAAAACTTGCCAAAAGTATTTATTTCTGCCAAAAGATCATTGATGTTGTTTAATGGTTCCTCTAGTATCATTACCAGGTCATCCGCGAAGGCCTTCACTTTAAATTCGTGTTTCTTAATCCTAGTTCCTTTGATCTTGCTATTTTCCTTTATCCTGTTAATTAAAATTTCTAATGAAATGATAGATAAAAGAGGCGAAATTGGGCAACCCTGTCTCGTTCATAGTTTTTGTGGGTTTTTTCGGGCTGTGTGGCCATGTTCTAGAAGAGTTTCTCGTTCCTGTCTCGTTCCTTTATTCTCTTAAAATTCTTGAGACAGTTCTCCATTAATTACCACTCGTGCCATTTGTTCCTTATATATCTGTTGTAAACTTTCAACAAAGTATCCCTTCATTCCTGTAGCTTTAATACATTCAAACAAAAAATCCCACCTCAAATTATCAAATATTTTCTCAGCATCAACAAAAACCATAGCCATTTGTTTTTCATTATGTGTATGATAGTACTCTATTAAATTAAATATGGTTCTTGTATTATTTCTGATATATCTACCTGGGAGGAATCCATTTTGATCTGGTTGTATTTTAGATTTTAAGATGTTCTTTAACCTTGTAGCTAAGATGCTTGTATAAATCTTGCAGTCTACACTGAGTAGAGCAATGGGTCTATAATTGATGACGTTTCCCAAGTCCTTCCCTTCCTTAGGTATCAAAGCTAAGGAAGGGAAGGACTTGGATTTTATCCATGAATCAGGTATTCCTTCAGCAGGTATCTGATTAAACATCATTTGGAGTGTTGGAACAAGTTCTTCTAGAAAAAGTTTATAGTATTTGGCTGTGAAGCCATCTGATCCTGGTGTCTTGTTTTCTTTTAGTTTTTTATAGGATCGACTATCTCTTGTACAGTAATTGAAGCATTCAAAACCTCATTCTGTTGCTGCGACACTTTAAATATGGTCTTATTTGCCAGGTAAACTTTTAGTTCAGTCAAGAAGTTTGTTGCTTTTTCTTGTTCTTGAAACAATTTAGCAAAGTATTATTTGAAAACTTTTTGGATCTCTTTTTGATTGGTTATTTCTTGAATCTTATAAGTAAGTTTTGATACTAGAAAAGATATTAATCTCTGAAAAGTAGTGGGGAGAGCAGACACCCTTGTTTCTTGTTGGATTAATAAACCTCTTATCAAGGCCTTACTGGCATCCTATACTACATGTATCGGTGTTCCTTTGTCCAAATTCTCCTGGAAATAAGATTTTAACTCATGTCTTATTTTATTGACTATTTCTTCATCTGCCAATATCGAGTCTTTTAAGTGCCAGAAGAACTCTCTTTTCCTAGGCCATAATGATATTTTTACTGGACAATGGTCTGAGAGTATTGTAGGTAGAATTTCTACCTTAGTGACCTCTTTCATCATTATTTTTGAAACAAAAATCATATCGATCCTCAACCAGGATTTATATTTGTCTGAATAATATGTATAATCTACTGATCCTGAGGATTGTATTTTCCATGCATCCTGCAAATTGAATTCTTCTAATAAATCAAAGGCCACCAATGGTAATTTACCTAGGTATTTTCTTTTTACCTGATGTGTAGATCTGTCCTTCTCCTGATCTATTACCCCATTCCAGTCTCCTACAATTATTATCTTTGTATAGTCCAAATCTCTTAATTTCATTCTTATATTCTCAAAAATTTTAACTTTGTTGTCTTGAGGCACATATATGTTTAATAACAAGACTTTCCCTCATTGTTGATCGATTTCTATGGCTATATATTGTCCTTCGTTATCCTTAAATAATTCTTTAGCTTTTATTGAGTTTTGCACATAAATTGCCACTCCTTTTTTCTTTGAGTTTTCCTTTGATGCCACAAACACTTTACCTAATTTTTTATTCTCTAGAAATTTCTTATCTTTTGCTCATAGATGCGTTTCTTGCAGACATGTTATTTCATTTCTTTGTTTTGTAAGAAAATGTATTATTTTCCTATGTTTATTTAGAATTTAAACCATTCACATTCCAGGTCAAAAGTTTAATAGACATCCTTTATTTAACTCTTTTATCCAAAGAAAGAAAAAAAATCGACAAATAAAATAAAAATTAGACTTGGTACTTTACTTCTTTCTATAAAAAGTTCCCCCTTTCTTTGTTCTCAGTCCTGTTTGAAAGTGTTTTTCCTTCTCTTTCCCTTTACTCTTTTTTTCTTTTTCCCGGTTTGTTGTATCCTTTCCTGTTTCTTCACTGATAGTCTCTTCTTCCTATTCATCCTCACTTGTATTTTTCCCCATCCGAATATCTTCCTCTTCTTTCTTTTCCTTATTACTTTCTGAGTCATCAGGGCCAGATGATTTTTGTGATGAATCATCAGAGCTTTCTCCTGCCTGTTCTTCTTCGCACAGCTTTTCCCTTCGCATTTTAGATTCTGCTCTTGTGCGCATTCTCTTTTTTTTCTTATAGAGTCCTTTTGCTTTACCTTTTTCTTCCAAAGGTGTATTTTCCATTGGCGAGTTTCCTTCTTGTTTAAGCTTATCGAGGAACTCTCTAACTTTTTGTTGGGAATCAATACGATATTTTTGCCTTCCTATGGAAAAGATAACTCCTTCCAATTTTGCCCATGTGTAACTGATATTGTCCTGTTTTAGCTATTGTATTAACTCTTGGTAGATTTTCCTTTTCTGCAAGATCTGTGCAGGGATGTCCCTAAATATTTGAATTTCCTGATCCTCAATATAACATTTCCTTTGATAACTAGTTTCTAAAATTACATCATGTACTCTTTCCCAGACAAAGTGAATCACTATGTCTCGTGGAAGTTTTCTGTTCGTAGCTACCCATGAGTTAACCCTGTATAATTTATCCATCTCAATATCCAGTTGTTCCAGTGGCCATCCTATATACTCGGCCAAGGCCGGCATAACACTAGAGTTTAAATCTTCCCTGTATTTTTCTTGAAGGCCTCGCAGCTTTATTGCTTTGCTTTTAAGTTTAAATTCCACTGTTGTTTTAAACAGATCTTGCTGATGTGTTTTTTCTATTTTTATGGATTTTTCTTTTAAACTTTGTGTTTTTCCTTCTATGTTTGTTATTTTTGTTTTTAGGTCATTTATTTCTATTGTCACATGTTGCAGACTACTTTTAAATTCCTGAATTTCTTTGTGGATTTCCAATTTTATCTCTTCTTTCCATTCTTTAATCTCCGCTCTTATCTCTGCCCTTATTTCTGCTCTGATATCCACTCTTAGTCATTGAACTTCTTCTAATAATGTTAGATTAATATCCATATCCTTAGCTTTCTTTGTTGGTGTCTCACTTTTGTTGCCTTTGTCTCTTGTGTGGTTAGTTGGGTTACCATTTCTTTTTCGGATGTCATCTTCAGATACAAAATCTTTTACTATAGCTATAGAAATTCTTTATGATTTTTTAAATTATTATTGTTATTATTATTTTTGGGGGGGTATAATTCTTACTTTACAGCTTGTGGCTATTACTTTACAATTTTGGCTGATTGCCTACTGCTGGAAGCTTGGCCCCTTATACCTTAACTGCCTTACTATTTTCATCTGTAGTCTATCGTCTGCAATCAATGAATTATATTTTTTCTGTTTATATACTCCTGGGAACAATATCAATCTATATCCACTAGATGGCCATCTTTAAATACCCAATTCCCGCTCTTAATCACAATCCTTTCCCCTCTTACTCATTCCCTTCACATAAACTTTTTACCATACATGCCAAATATATCACAATAACTCAATATTCAAAGGAAGTCCAATTAATTTTCTCCTTAGGTTCTCGACGTTTCAATCTTTCTTCTTCCCCACACCTCTCTTCGTACTATTCCTTACTTCACCATTTTTAGGATAGACCATTTATTAACACACTCAGTACCTTATTTTATATCACGTCTTTAGCTCTGTGGAGTCCATCGTTTTCCTTCCTTGACTTCTGGTCTGGTTCCTATTTCTTCTGCTATTGCATCTACTACCATGCACGGCCTTATGTTCGTCTCTTCATCTGGCTCTCCAACTTATCCACATTTGGGGCTGTTTATTCCTCCTCATCTACCATCCACTCTTCCCACCGGAAGGTCGCCATCCCAAAGATCACAGCTGGTGCTGCTCCCGCTGTCTCTTTCGCTTCCGCTGCTGCGTCTGGGGACACTCTAGCCACCTCACCTATCGCCTCGCTCAACACCACAGCGCAGACCACACACCTCCTTCACCTCGGGAATCATGGGACCGCCTCCACCACCTTGTCCGTCGCAGCCTTGCTGCCGTGGCTGAACTCATACAGTCTCATCCTTGCCACCCAGGGCCGCACCACTCACCTCTCCGCTCTCCTACGCACTTGCCTCCATGCTTGGAACTGTCTTCACCACCTCCTCCGCCACTCTGGACACACCCGGCAGCTCACTCTCCACCTCACTCTTCTCGCTCTTCTCACTGAGTCCACGGTGTGTACTCCCTAGTCTTTCGCTCATACATTCACCATTGCCTTTACATTTTTAACTGTTTGTCCTCTAGTCTTTCTTCCTTCTAGCTTTTTATTTTTTTTTTAAGTGTGGTGGGCGCTGCTCTTGCCTTTTGGCTTCAAGAAAAAAGGTTGGGGTTCCGACAGCCCTTCAGCTCTGTTTAATTCCTCCCATCCTCCTCTTCTGAGACAGAGCAGCTGAAATACTATGTGGCATATGTCAGTTTTCTCCTTCCCTTCGACTGGGGTATCTTCTCTTCCCCATCTTTTAAGCTTTCTTCTTTCTCTCTTTTTTTCCTATCCTTTATCTTTCTTTTCTGGGAAAAACCTTGTTTCAAATGCAGGATTCTGCAGAGCTCCACAGAACCCTGCTGCATGCAGCACCACTCACCACTGGAAGTTTGTGTGATGCAGAGTTGAAAAGTTGACCTAATTTGGGATTTCTTAAATAATAAATCTCTTTTTCTTTCATTCTTATTTCTTGTAATACCATGATATCATAGTTTAGTTTTTCAACAATGTGAAATATTTGCTTTCTCTTGTCTGCGGTGTTAATTCCTTTAATATTACAAGATCCTATCGAGATTGTCATTATTAATTTTTAGTTTCAATTTAGTAAGTCCAAAACTGTGATTTGTTCAGTTTATTTCTTCTTTCTCTTGATGTTCCTTTGAAATCTCTTCTTCCTCTTCGTCACTGCCGATATCCACTTCTTCTTCTAAGTTGTCCAATTCATCTGTATCGTCTTTTCCTTCTTCATCGTGTACAAAAACTTTGCCTGTTGGATTGTTATCTTTTCCATCTGCATCTCTTAACTTTATTAGTCTAACTGTTTCTTCATCTTTTCTTTGTTCTTTCTTTGAGTCTACTTTATTTGTTTCTTCTTTTTTCCTCACAGTAATCTTTTTATAAAAATCCTTAGCTTTCTCAATTGTATTAATTTTGTATCTCTTCTGTCTGTATGTTAACGATATTCCCTCTATTCTTTCACATCTATAATTTATGTTTATTTTTCTTAATGCCTGAGTAAGAAATTTACACTCTTGCCTTTGTCTTAGAATTTGTTGTGGTATATCTTTAAAGATTTCAATTTCATTCCCATCAACCACCAATCTCTCATTAAAGCTTTGCTGAATAATTTTTTCTCTAATTCTGACACTAGTTAAATTCATAATCATGTCTCTTGGGATTTTTCTTTCTTTAGCATAGGCAGAGTTTATTCTGAAGGCTTGTTCTATACAAGCATCCATTGAATCTTCAGTGAGTCTAATATATTTTGCAAAAATCATTGTTAACCTTTCCAAAAGATTTTCATTGGTTCGTTCCACCAAGCCTCTAATCTTAATACATTTCTGTCTATACTTAACTTCTTATACCAGAATTTGGTGCGTGTTTATTTTCTGATCTTTGGTCATCTCTTTAGTTCTTTCTTCTAGATCTTGTGTTTGTTTTTTAATCACATTGATTTATTTTCTCATGTCCTTCATTTTAGTTAAATCATCTATTTTTGAGGTCAGTTCTCCTAACTCTTTTTCGAAATCTTCTTTGATCTCTTTTCTAATTGCTTTCAATTCATCTCTTATCTCTTTTTTGAAATTTTTCTTGAACTCCCTAAGCTCTTGTAGAATAATAGAGCTCACATCTGTTTGGTTGGTTGTAAGTTCCATCAAGCCTCTTCTTTGTGTGGTTATAGTCTGAGTTTGTGACATTGCTCTTGATTTAATTCCTGAAGCCATGTTCTTGATTTTATGTTTTGCTTTGTTTTAGCTTTTATTAATTTCCAGTTATATATAAATCACTAATCTTCTCGATATATTGATCTTAATGTAGTTGTCTTCTTTAGAATTGAAAAAATTTAGTCACATACTTACAAAATAAGATCTATGCTTTTACAACAAGTTTAAAGATTATAATCTAAAACATACAGTATTTACTCAATACAACATATGTTTTCTATTTCTATTTCCAAATTAGATAGATCTTCTGAGCTCAGGAAATTATTCTTTTTACATAGAAATCCTCAAATTCAATAAATTTTGACTAATATCTCTTTTAGGCTCAATTATCTTCCAGTAAATATCCTACAATTGTTCCCAAATTCATAAAACTACCCTTTAGATGAGGTTTAGTTTCTTATTTTTCCCCTTCAATAAAGTTTTTTTTTCCTATACTTTTTAATAAACAAATTTCTAAAGCAAAATTTTGTTGTGGTCTTTAATTACTTTTCTTCAGTATATCTATCTTAAATATATAAATATATTTAATTAGACCTTTATTTTGCATTAGCAGATTTGCAAAATCTAATGTATGACATTTCCTAAAGGGTGCCTGTCCCTTAATACTATATATTAATATTATAAGAGGAGGGCAATTAAGGTTGCTTTAAAGGTTGCTTTAAAACTTAAATATATATATTAGCCTTAAAGTTTTAAAGCAAACTTAATTGCCCTCCTCTTGTAGAGTTTTCCAATGAGTAGACCGAAATAGATATTAGAACAAAGTTGAGTCTTGGCTTTAAGAATTGTTTCCTCACAGCCTTTGCCTAGTTCACATTCATAAGAAATCACTTGAAAGAGCAAATTTTATATATAGATAAGTCCAAAGAAGATCCAAGTCCAAAGAAAATAAAAATTCAAGTGAGGTCTGTATTCAGGGAAATATTTGAAGGAAAAAGTGACCTGGTCTGTTGTGTTCACAGCTGATTCTTGTTGTTGTTATTGTTATAGTAATTTGCTTCTTTTCGGTTTATAAATTGTTTTTCATATATTCCATCTGTCTTCAATTGCTTGATTCTTCCAGCAAATTATCTGTTTAGCCCAAGTAAATAGCCCTATAAAGTTTCATATAGGACAACTGTATTTTATATATATATATATATATATATATATATACACACACACACACACATATATATATACACACACACACACATTAGTTGCTTCCAAAGGTAGTATTAACAATAAGTTTAGGGCTTTCAAAGCAAGACAGCTGTTCCCTTTCAAGGCTTTAAATCCAGCTCTTTGTCCTCCTCTTTTTAATTATCCAGTAGTGTAAAAAAAAAAAAAGTTACAAGAGGCAGTAATGATGATAAGGACTGGGGGGAGGACGTCAACTGAGAGACTTAAAGACTGTTCTATTTCACAGTCTTTCTTTATCTCAGACTCACTGTCTCTCACTATCAAAAATGTAAACTAGTGATATTAAGAGAAAAAAGAGAGAGAAAGAGAAAAAAGGAAAAAAATCCAGCTCAGTAATCAATGTTCTCAGCCCTTTCACTTATAGCTCCTTTGCTAGTCCAAGCGAGCACATAAAGCTTCGCAGGTTCCTCTTCTACCCCCAGGATCAAAGGGAGAGGCCTCGTTTCTTTGTTTAGAGAATCTGAATACATAGAAATCTTCAAAATGATATAGTGTTGTTTTTTTAAAGTTATTACTTGTTGAGGTTATTAGTTTGCATCTCAACAGCCAATGAGTCCCAAACATATAGATCCAGGGGGAAAAAATCCCGATCTGCTTAACAAAAAACAAAAGATAAAAGGTTACAGGGGAGGCTAGACAAAAAAAAAAGGCTCTCAAAGGCAAAAAAAACACGATGGTGGCTGCTCCCATCCCGAATTCTCCCAGCACCTGATGCTAATGGCTCTCTCCCTCTCTCTTTCCTCTTCTTCCTTTCTTTTGAGAACTGGGTGCCTTCTGAGATTCGGACTGGACCCCCCAATGAGCCCCAATCTTTCCTAACCTCCCCAGTTAGGAGTCTCCAAGGCAAAAGCCCCAGAACGCTGCTTATTGAAGTCCTCTGCTCCATATTTCTGTCTGAGCACTGAGCACGCTTTTCCTTTTGTGAGAAGGCTGAGGCAAAGACGATGTTGAGTAGTCATACCTTTTCTTTGTCCCCATTAACATTTTGCCATCTTCTCCGTCCAGTGGCCCTACCATTTCCTCCTTCTTCCTTTTGCTATGGACATACCCCCCAAAAAACCTTTTTAGTTGTTCTTAATCTCTCTAGCACACTTGAGCTCATTCTGCACTTTCGCTTTTTTGACTTTACCCCTACATGTGCTCGCTATTTCTTTGAATTCCTTTTTGGTGATTTTTCCCTTTTTCCATTTCTTATACATGTCCCGTTTAAAACTTAGGGCCTTTGCAGACTGCCAGAAATAGTGCAAATTGAGTCCACTTTAACTGCCCTGACTCAGTGCTAGGGAATCATGGGAACTGTAGTTTATTGTGGCACTGGAGTTCTCTGACAAAGAAGGCTCAATGTCTCAGAAAAAATACAATTCCCATGATTCCCTAGCACTTAGCCAGGGTAGTTAAAGTGGACTCAATTTGCACTATTTCTAGCAGTCTGCAAAGGCCTTTAGTTCAATTGAAAGTTCTTTAGTCATTCATCCTGGTTTCTTGAGACACCTCCCAATTTTCCTCCTTGTTGGAACAATTTAAAATTATGCCTTCAGTATCTCCCTTTTGAGAAACTTCCATATGCCCTGAACTCCCTTCTCTTTTAGTATTCCTGACCATGGCATCCAGTATTTCCCTAAGTCTACTGAGATCAGCTTTCCTTAAGTCTAGAATGCATGTCTGACTATGGGGGGTTGCAGACTGCCAGAAATAGTGTGAATTCAGTCCACTTTTAGGGTTAGGGTTAGTGCTAGGGAATCATGGGAACTGTTATTTTTCTGAGACATTGAGCCTTCTCTGTCAGACAACTCTGATGCCACAATAAAATACAGTTCCCATGGTTCCCTAACTCTAACCCTAACCCTAAAAGTGGACTGAATTCACACTATTTCTGGCAGTCTGCAACCCCCCTATGTCTGGCTCCTCCTTTCCACTGTATAACAAGCTGCAGGGGAATATAATCACTCCCACCTAAGAATCCCACCATTTTCCAGGTCATCCTTGTTGGTGAGAATCAAATCTAAAATAGCTGATCCTCTTGTTGCCTCTTCCACCTTTTGGACAAAAAAATTGTGTTCAAGACAAGTGAGGAATTTGCTAGAACTTAAACTTTTGGCTGAGTTTGACTTAAATATCAGGATAGTTGAAGTCATCCATCACTACTACATCTCTCCTTCCTGAGTGTGTGGTCATCGGTTCTAGAAAGGCATTATCAGACTTGGGGATCTGTAGTAGACTCCCTCAATAACTTCCCTGTTGTTTCCCTCTCCTTTCATTTTTATCCAGATGCTCTCCACCTGACCTCCAGGATTGAAGTCCTGGATCTCCTCACAGGTGTAAACATCCCTCACATATAATGCTATTCCTCCTTTCATGTTTGGCCTCTTTCTCTTTAAAAGATTATGCCCCTTAATTACTACATTTCAATCATGAGACTCATTCAACCAGGTTTCAGCGATGCCTATTGTATTATATTTGCTTTGTTGTGCTAGGAGTTCAAGTTCATCTTGTTTATTTCCCATGCTCTGTGCATTAGTGTAGAGAAATTAAGACCATGGGTCCTCCTCCCAGCTGCCATTGTTAAGTTTTTCCCTCCCACTTTTTGGTCCTTGCACTATTTGCCTTGTTCCCTCTAAAACAGTTTGACCAGTATATCCAGCCCTTGATGTAGTCCTGCCTTCCAAAGTACTGTCTCCCTCCCCGACATAACTCAATTTAAAGCCCTCCTAATCAAATTTTTGAGACTCTTGGCAAAAACGTCTCTGTCAATTGGCATGAGGTGCAATCCATCCTTTGCCAGAAGTTCCCCCCCTCATGGAACCACAGCCCATGATCCAAGAACCCAAATTGTTCTTGACAGCTCCATCTGTGAAGCCAGTTGTTCACTCTGCTATTTTCCTCTCACTTCCTGGACTATGCACTTCAACTGGAAGAATAAATGAGATGACAACCTGTGCATCCAGGTCTTTCAGCTTCCTACTCAAAGCTTTATAATCCCTTCAGATATTCTGAAGGCTGTGCCTTGCAGTATCATGGATTTTTGCCCCAGGGAGACAACACACCTCTCAAGACATCTTGTCAGGCCCACAAACCACTGTTTCTGTCCCTCAGCAAGGAACCCCTCCCCATGACCACTACAGGCTTCCTGAGGCTTAACAGTGTCTGTTCCCTGCGCTGGTACTTCCATGGTCCCCTGCAACATCCCTGAGGACTGTCCCTGATGCTCTTCTTTGATAAGGGAGATAGTGTCAAATGAATTCTGTAGTTTCAAGGTCCCAGAATGATCCCTGGTTTTCCAACATCTGTGTGTGACATCCCCCAAGCTGTCTACCTCTTGTGTATGTGAACTGACCTCCTTCCCAGAAACTTTTTTGTGTGTTTCCCATCCAAGACCATCTGTTCCATTCTGTCTAGAAAAACCTCTTGCTCCCTATGCTGAAATGTAGCTACCTAGGCTTCCAGCTGCTGGACCTTCTCTTCCAAGAGGGCCACCAACTTGCACTTTATGCAGGTAAAAATCACCACATCCATAGGCAAGAATACAAATATGCCACAACTGTTGCAGGTGGCTGCAGATGCTACCTCAGTGCCCATATTGAAAAATATTAAGAGAGCACTGAAACAGGACTGTGGGCTTCCCCTTCAAAAAGTCTCCTGCTAAACACCCACATAAAGGACTCCTGTTGGCCTAGTCTTTTCACCAAGCTCTGTCACTAAGCCAAGTCAACTGGGGCTCTTGGCTGCTAGCTCATTCTGGAGGCAAGTCTCTAACTCACTTTCTCTGACCAACCCCCTCCCCACCAAGCACCTTAAAGAAAAAAATGGGGAAATTAAAGAACCTCTCAAACACAGTTCCCAGCTCACCAAAGAAACCAAATAGGAAAAGTTGATTCCCATTAATCCTCTCCACCACTGCCATCGCTTTTTCTTGTGTATCGTGTCTTTAGCTTTTAAGCCTAAGGGCAGAGAACTGTCTAATTACCAATTTCTAAGCCACTCTTATCACGAACTAAAACTCAAGAAAAGAACAAAATCAGTTATCATACCAAAATACAATTTAAACAACATTTCCACAGAATTCATTGACAATATAAGAAACAGATTTGCAGTACTAAGAATAATAGATCATGAACTGGAAGAGCTTTGGTCTGAAGCCAGGGACATAATAAAAGAAGAATTCATAAAGACACTACCAACAGAAGGAAAGTGAAGTAACCATGGATGACAGATAAAATGGTACAAGCAATAAGGAAAGAAGAGAAACAAAGCAAAAAAGAGTTAGGAATAAACTAAGAACCATGAATGCAAAAGTACAATGGCTAGTGCACAAAGATAAGGAAAATTACTACAATGATAAATGTAGAGAAATACAAAACAACAAAAAGGGAAGAATGAGAGACCTATTCCACAAGATTCAAGAAGTCAAGGGAAAGTTCAAACCAAGGACTGGGACTCTCTACGACAATAAAAATAACATAATTCAAGACAAGGAAGGAATAAAAAGACGATGGATGCAATCCACAGAAGAACTACACAAAAGAGATGACAAAATGAAGGACACATGGGCAAAGAGCCATATGAAGATGAACCCCAAATTTTAAAAACTGAGGTGGAAGCTGCAATAAAGGAGATGGCAAAAAAAAAAAAGACTCCAGGAACAGATGATATTCCAATACTGATCAATCTTTATTGCTTTTCGCCAATGATGATGGCAAAGACCAAGACGATAAAACAATACACGTAAAATTTCCATAAAACCAATATACAATAAATTTAAACAATTGCATATGAGATATATGACATGAATACATTAAAATTCACGGCTAAACCATTTTAACTAAAATTATCTAGCAAATTCCTCACTTACCTCAAAGACAATTTCATTGTCCAAGAGGTAAAAGAAGCAACAAGCTATTTTAGATCTGATCCTAACCAACAGGGATGACATGATAAATGGGGTGCAAGTGGTGGGATCCTTAGATGGAAGTGATCATGTTCTCCTGGAGTAGAAGAATATAAGAATACAGTGGAAAGGAGAAGCTAGACATAGACACTCATTCTAGACTTTAGGAGAGCTGATTTCAACAAACTTAGGGAAACACTGGGAGTGATCCTGTGGTCAGGAATACTAAAGGAGAAGGGAGATCAGGGTGGATGGGTGTTTCTCAAAAGGGATGTACGAAGGCAGAATCTTAAACTGTTCTAGTGAGAAGGAAGCATGGGAGGTGTCTCAAGAAATCGGGTTGGATGACAAAATAATTTTCAATTGAACTAAGTTTTAAACAGGAGATGTATAAGAAATGGAAAAGGGGCAAAAACACTAGAGAGGAATTCAAACAAATAGCTAGCACATGTAGAGGTAAAATCAGGAATGCCAAAGCACAGAATGAGCTCAGGCTTGCTAGAGGGGTTAAGAACAATAAATTTGAGAGACCATCAATATTGATACACAACATACATAGGTTATGCGAGTGGAATATAGGTATATGGTTTTTATATTGATATTATGTTTTTGTATGTATTTGTATGTATGTGTTAGTGTTTTATATGTGTTAAAATGTTTAATAAAACATATTTTAAAAAAAGAAAAGAAAGCTTGGTTAGGTTACTTGAAGCTGCTGTAACAGGACAGGTCTAAAATTGATACTGCCTAGCACTTCCATTGTCAGGTATATGTTCCATTGAAAAAAATTGAACCATCTAAAGGTTTTTGGAAGCAAAGCATTTACCTACATTCCCTGACCAAAAAGACACAAAATGGATTGCAGAAGTGAAGAGAGAATTTGTGTTGATTATGCTAGAAATGCTTACAGAATTCTAAATCCAGATGGACGCACAATAAAATTGACAAGTGCTGTCTAAAGACCACAGCACAAATCTAATCAAAAACAAGATGTCTATCAATATTTATTTTCAGTTGAAAAAGACTCCCACCAGCAACCAAAACAAGTGGAGTTCTTTCATCTTCCAGAGATCTTACATCCAGAAGGGGCTACAACTGCGGTGGACCAGCCAAAATATTGAGGAACTGGACAGTGTGCAAGAAGCAGAGCCAGATATCCAAGTCCAGGTGTGAAGGTCAGAACACTCCAATAGATCTATACCACCTCACAGATTTTCTTATCAAGTCTGAACCTTTGAGGAATGGAGACAAGTATAGAACTGCAGTTGAAAAACTCCTATACAAAGCCAATTTTGCCAGACCTGATACTGCAAATGCTGTTGGAATCTTATGCAGAATGGTCAACTCTCCTACTGAAAGAGATTTCATTGCAGGGAAGAGAGTAGCCAGACACTTGAATGGAACTGCAAATCACAAACTGATGCTGCCAGCCTGTGCCCAGCTACAACTGATCTCCTATGCAGATGCAGACTGGGCTGCAGACCTGGTAGACTGAAAATTAACCAGTGGACACCTGATCTTCTATGATGGAGGAGCTGTAAGTTGGCGAAGTAAGCAGCAATCCACAATTGCAGATTCTTCCACTGGTGCTGAGTGTGTTTCAGCAAAGGCAGTATGTGATGAAATAAAATGGCAACACAACTTCTAGATTTTGGGATAACAGAGTCCAAAACAGCCATTTTGATGCACAATAATCAATGCTGCTTCAAGATTTATGAAAGTGAGAAGCCACTTAAGAAGAATATTTACATTGCTTTCCATAAAGTGCAAGAGATGTGTCAAAATGGATTTATCCCGTTAGAATACTGCAACACTGAAGTGATGATTGCAGATGTCCTTACCAAGCCTCTGCCAAGAGATCATTTCCAGAGACTACACAAAGTGGAGAAAATCCTTGACGTTGGTCCAAGAGAATGAGAAGGGGACTGTTTGAAGGTTTTTGTTGTGGGGTTTTGTTTTGTTTTTGCATTCTCTTTCCCCCTCCTTAGATAGATAGATTTTTCTGCATACAAATCCTGCTTCTCCCCTCATTCAAACATCTCATTTGCTCCAACTGAATCACAGGACAATAACTTTGCAAATTGGTGAACAAACCATGTAATTTAGGTCACTCCACCTTCTGGGAAGTTTTGTCTCTCACACAAATAGTTTCTCTTGCCCTGCTGGGTTTCTCGTCATTCTCCTCTCTCAACTTTCTTTGGAAAGATGGTGAGATAAAAAATTCTTCTTTACTTGAACTATTGATTAGCTAGATTAGGATATGGCCTCTATGTATGGAGATTATCGCACAGAGAAAGAGTCCTGATATAGATTCAGGATTGTAAATTCAAAAATGGATGTTACCACTCATTCTGGCAGCCAGGGAACTGCAGCTGCACCTATTCAGTCAAATTTCAAAAACTGGAGCTTCCTGTTTTTGAAATTTGGCCAGATAAGTGTGACTGGGGTCTGGGCTGCATCCAGGTTGCAGTCGCCCGGCCAGTAGCTCATGCGATAGCATCCGCTTTTGAATGTACAATCCTGAATCTATATTGGGACTTTTTCATGCAATAATCTCCTATATGTAAATTAAAGTCATTAGTAATCTGTAAACTGCAAGCTACTTGTGTTGTTTTTGCGTCAGTCTCAGTTCTTAGAGAAGCATAGTTAGACAAGAACACGTTTCTGCTACTCTGCTGATTTAGAGCTAGACCCTAACAGGCTTGGCTTTGATATTTTTGTTTCCTTAACAAAAACTGAAGTCTTAGGAAATTTGGATTGCCCTACACAAAATACACTTCAGAAATAATCCAGTTTAAGACCACTTTAACAGCTCTGACTGTGTGCTAGAGAATCCTGGGAATTATAGTTTATTGTGGCGTCAGAGCTCTCTGACAGAGAAAGATAAATGTCTCACAAAACCAAAGTTCCCAGAATTCCCTAGCATTGAGCCAGGGTAGCTAAAGCAGTATCAAACTGGATGATTTCTGTGGTGTGTTTTGGATCATAGACTCACAATTGGAAGGGGTCTCATGAGCCACTGAGTCCAGCCCCCAGCTCAATGCAAGATCTGAAGCTAAATTTCCAGCAGGAACCTGTCCAGACTCTTTTTGAAGCTGTCCAGAAAAGGAGACCCCACCACCTCTCTAGACAATTGCCAAAATATTATCCAAAAATTCCTTCTATTGTTCAACTGAAATCTACTCTGCTGTAACTTAAAAGTACTAGAGCTATGACAGGAATACCCAGGCATTCCTGGGTGTTAACCTGACCCAGTTAACAGTCTGGCTGCAGGTTTCATTATAAGCAAAATGAAAACTGTATCTCAGTAGCATAGCAAATTTTCCTCTTCTTTTACCAGCATGGTCTGTGCAATTATCAGCTAGAAACAACATAGTTTAGAGGTTGCAAGGCAGCTTTATCTGCACTGGAGACTGACAGTCTACTTTTTGTCTTTTTCCAGCTTGTTTTACATCTTTCCTAACCTCCTATCAGCTGTTAGTAAATATGCTCCATTTTTCTTATACATTTTGGCCATGTGGAATTCCCTATGACCTCAGCCTGACCCTTGGGAGATGGCAGCCATAATCCCCTAGATGTAAGGTCAGGTAAGCAAGCTGGAATTGCTTAAGACCACTAGAAATTTCCTGGACAGGCAGGTTTTGGGAGTTGCCCTTGGGAATTTCCCAATATATTGGAAAAGATACCTGATGATGTTTATTTGTTTTGGTCTCACACCTTAATGAGGCAGTGATCAGATATGATTGCACCCCTTTTCTCTAGCTTCCTTTCCTTGATAGTTTTGAAACCAAATGCATTGTTTGAACCAGGGGTAGGCAACCTTTCCCTTTTAAGGGCCGAGGGACTTCAGCTCCCACAATCCCAGGAGCTATTGGCCAACATGGGACTATTGGCCAACATGACTGAGGCTTCTGGGAGCTGAAGTCCCTCGGCCCTTAAAGAGGAAAGGTTGCCTACCCCTGGTTTAGACTATGCCCAAGCTGAAGTAAACAATGGTAAATCCATCAAGCTTTTGTCCATCTATTGTTCGCCTCATGGCTAGAAGGCAGAAATCGCCCTTAAAAACCCCTGGATTTTAGCAGACCTCATGCTACCTTGGAAGTGCATGCTGAATCTCTGTCGGTCTGTGCTCTGAGATAGTTCCCATGACCCCCTCTCTTGCCGGCCGTGCCCCTTCCACGGAACCCATCCGCATTCATCAGAAGCCCAGAGGAGTCTCTTGGGTATGAGTATATCTCCCTCTATCCTGGTTTTCCTCTTTGCCTCCCTTGCTCTCGCTCTTCTCCTCTTATTCTTCTAGCGTGTGTGTGTGTCTCATTTGGATGTTTGCTTATTTTGTCAAATAAATATTTTAGACTTTAATTGGAGCTTGGTCCGTTTCAGTGTCTTTCCTAGCCAGAATCCTTATACCTCCCATAGACAATTGGATAAGATCTAAGAAGCAAAGTTGGGCACTTCCCTCTCATTTGAGCTAATTATAAATTCCCCAAAATTAGGTCTTGGTTTCCCAACACAGCTTACAAATCTTGTCCAATAAAATAAAAGCTGCTCACTATACTCTGCTAATATCATCATCATCATCATCATCGTCATCATCATCCTGCTTGTCTTCCAAAATTGGGACTCAAAGTAGCTTATAATCTTAAAAAAATACATTTTAAAACATACAAATTGTGAGCATTAAAACAGAATCAAACTGTTCACAGTATTTAAACAATTCAAACCTCCAGTTACAAGAATAAAATGTAATTAAAAAGATAAAAAGTTATTAAAGACAATTCAGCTTAAAACAATGCAATACATTCTAGCCCATTCTTTTTAAAACTTCATATTTTAAAAGCCTGTTAGAATAAAAAGAGTTTGTCTGTTGATGGAAAGACAGAAAGGAATAGCCTGGACCTGAGCCATATAGGGTTTACTTTGAATTGTGATCAGAAACAAACCAGCAGCCAGTGGAGCTGTTTTAACTGGAGGGTAGTATAGTCCCTGTGACTGGTCCCAGTTAACACTCTGGCTGCAAGTTTTTGAACCAGCTGAAGTTTCTGAACATTTTTGAAAGGCAGCCTCAAATAGAGTGCCTTACAGTAGTCCAAATGAGATGTAACTAACGCATATAGCACCATAGTGAAATCTGACATCTTAAGGAATGGGCACAGTTGGTGGACAAGCTTTAAAAAGCATTCCTGGCCACCACAGAAACCTAGGCTTCCAGGTTCAAAACCGAGTCTAGGAGTACACCCAAACTACAAACCTGCATCTTCAAGGGCCACATCTAAGGGGCTGTCCAGGCTGACTTGGAGTCATGGCATGCCTAAAAGCCAGCAAGAAAGTGCCCTCTAGCCTCCACATGCTGGGAAAAGCTGCTCCAACAAGGAGCAGCTTTTTTCTGCTTCTTCCGAAAAGATGTGTTCCTTTGCATGTGCGTATGTATGCAGGGACAGCGGTGCATCAGAAAAAGGGAGCTGGAGATTTAAAACGGCAGTGTAAATGCACCGCCACAGGTGTGGCAGAAATTGAGTCAGTAATCCAGAGCATGCACCCTATGATGCGGGTTTTAGTTTAAAGTGCCCTATGCTTCCAGTTGTGGATGCACTGCTGCAGATGTGCTTTAATATTAGAATCCTAATCCTAACTCTAATTGTTAGGGTTAAGCATGCTCCCTAGCAACTGTTCTCTATTATGACAATAAATGCATTCTGTCACATGTATGCTTGCTATCAGCATGCACAGTAGTTTGCATGAAAGAAGCTTTTGTGACCTCTTCTGTGCATGTGTGCAGGTGTGCATAAGACCTGCACAACACTTCCTAGCATGATGGGGGGGGGGCTCCTGAAGTAACATTTGTCTGTGTGTCCTGTTGACCTTGCATGACCACCAGTTGCATGCATTAAGTCTGTCCACACAAACCTCCCTTGTATGTATCTCTCCCCTCCCTGATCTGTGTGGGACATGTTTTGTGGAGGACAACGAAATAGGTGTCTTTTCAGTTAACAAACTCGTTCTTCCACCCCAAGGGTGGCACAATCAAACAGTGGCATCTGTCTATGGCACCCACTACTTGGGGGAAGCCAAGGTCAGCAAATCCTTGTATGATATGTGGGTGTATGATAGGCCCTGCACAGATACGCAGGGATGCTGAACATCTGTCACCTTTGCACAGACAAAATGACAAACTGTGGGATTTTGCAGACCGGCAGAACGGGTGGAGTTGGTGTGGGGCAGCACCTGGGGGGTGGAGTTGGTGTGGGGCAGCTCCACGCCGGCTGCCCCGACTCCACCCTGATGGTGTCCTGATACCATGTGCCCGTCCGCACTGCACATAGCATGAGGATGCCCTTTTGGTGCAGCGTGTGCACATGCTGCACCAAAAGGGCACAAAAAAGAGGCAGCAGCTGAAAGGGGTGGCAAAAAGGAGGATCGGGGCCACAGCATGTGGAGCCCACTCCTAGGGGTGACTCTGTGCTGCCCCTTTCAGGCTGTCTGTATTGGCCCTGTATGCCACCCTATGACATGTTCTGTGCAAGTGCAGTTGGATGCCGAACTTTCATCACCTTTGTACACAGACAGTGACAGACTGTATACCAGCCTATGACATGTTCTGTGCAGGTGTGCAGGGATGTGTTCCTGTACATGTGTGCGTGCGTCTGAGGGAACAGAGGAAAAACTTAAAGCAGCTGCTCCTGGCCCGTGCTGTTGCTTCGTCTCCCTTCGTGGCATCCTCGGTGCCAGTGGTACAGTTAGTGGGGTTTCAATATGGCCTCAGAAAAGCTGCATTGAATGCCTCCCAGTGCACTTGCTCCATCCCTATTTAGGGCATCCTCGGGGTAGGCAGTGTGGTTGCTGCAGCTTAGGGAAAAGGCAGCTTCATGTCACTTTTTCCTGCCTGTTTGTACAGCCAGTAACACAGACTGAATTTCTATTCCGTGATCTGTCTTTTGAGTGACCAGGAGCACCTCTATCTTGTCTGGATTAAGTTTGAATTTGTTTACTCTCATCCAGTCCATTGCTCATATAAACAATTAGCCTCCTCCCTAGACATGACTTAACACTAGGTACATTTGGCTCTTGGCTGCCTTTCATCAGATAACATTAGCCATTTGATTGCACCAACCTATACTCTATAATGAAGCACTTGCCTTGGTTTCATTATTGGTCAATTCACTGTTTATTCTAACATCTCATTACTTATAGTTATGTAAATATTATGCCCAAAACTGACATACATTCCACATTATACAGAGCTTTCAGTTTTATATTTTATGCTTTAAAATCACACAATGTACATTTTCTAAGTCTTAAATTTTACAAGATATAGCCCAAATCAGCAAGCACCCTGTATGTACTGGCCATAACGGTTGGAAATGACGAAGGTTGTAGTCCAAGAACAAGTCTGGAAAAGGCTGCTTGTCTATATGGCCCTTTTTGTCCATAGCAGAGATTTAGAAAATCAGGAACACAAAAATATGTATATGATAATCAAATTGTGTTATCATTGCCATGTTACTATGATTTCCAGAGGAATCTGACAACAAAGTGTGGGGCTGTAGAAGGGGGAATCAAAGGGAATCCTCCTAACTTGATGTCATCTGCAAATTTGATAGGGAGCATACTTATCAACTTTGCAATTTTGCAACTTTGTTAAGACCTCAGAGGACAGGATAAAAATTCAAAATGACCTTAATAGATTAGAAAGCTGGGCCAAAGCTAACACAATGAATTTCAACACAGAAAAATGTAAGGTACTGCACTTAGGGCGGAAAAATGAAATGCACAGATATAGAAAAAGAAAGAAATTGAACATGAGTGTGATGTGGTAGCTAAAAAATCCCAATGCAATTTTAGGTTGCATCAATAGAAGTATAGTATCTAGATCAAGGGAAATAATAGTGCCACTGTATTCTGCTCTGGTCAGGCCTCACCTGGAATACTGTGTTCAGTTCTGGACACCACAAAAAGGATGCTGAGAGACTGGAGCATGTCCAGAGGAGGGCAACTAAAATGGTGAAGGGTCTGCAAACCATGCACTATGAGGAACGACTTAGGGAACTGGGTATGTTTGGCCTGGAGAAGAGACAGTTAAGAGGGGATATGATAGCTCTCTTTAAATATTTGAAGGGATGTCATATTGAGGAGGGCACTAGCTTGTTTTCTGCTGCTCCAGAGAATAGGACCCAGAGCAATGGATTCAAACTACAGGAAAAGAGATTCCATCTTTACATTAGGAGGAACTTCCTGATAGTGAGAGCTGTTCGACATTGGAACACACTCCCTCAGAGTGTGGTGCAGTCTCCTTCTTTGGAGGTCTTTAAACAGAGTCTGGATGGCCATCTGTCAGGGGTGCTTTGATTGTGAGTTCCTGAATAGCAGGGAGTTGGAGTGGATGGCCCTTGTAGTCTCTTCCAACTCTATGATACTATGATTCCATGAATTGTAAATTGAGGGCATGTGACTTAAACTATTTACGATGGTTCCTTCCTCCCCAGAGCAATGGTGGGGAGATAGGAATTGAGGAGGACAAACGTCAAAGCGCATTTTGAAGTGGGGAAAATGGTACGAGCTACAGAGGGTGGTGGACAAGGGATTTTAAAGTATTGTTTAACCAGGGAAAATCAGAGTTGATTCTAACCATTCTGGAGAAGTTTGTATGTCTTAGAATACACAATAAACACAATAGTTAAATTTCACTACAATGCTATCCTGGTTCTTCATTCTTCACCTACTAGACATGGCACTGAATCGACTCTCTCTCCAATGTCATCTAGTCCACAGCGACAACCTTCAGCCTGAGGTAAAGCTGATCTGGGGGAGCCTTCGCAGGGAGAGCAAGGTGGCCGTGAGATGGTCACAGCGTGGGAAGGGTGAGCGGACTCCAGCAAGGGAGCTGGAGTAAGAGGATCCCAAGAAGCCAAGGGAGGTGCAGGGAGCAGCGGGCTACCTAGGGAAGAAGCCCCAATGGGAGTCTTAAGGAATGCAGGGGAATGGTCTCCAAAGGCCAAGGACTGGGGGGATTGGTCCACAGAGGATGAGTGGGCAGAAGTATCCTCAGCCGTATGGTGGGAGGACACCCCAGAGGACCCACTGGAGGAGGAGGAATGGGTCTGGACCCCAATGACTAGTGGGGCCCTGTCACAGTGACAAGGATGGTGGATGCAGTGGGATGTGGAGGCTGAAGAGGTGGCAGCGCAGCTGGCAGGCACCACGGCAGGACTGCTAGCATGCAGAGAGGGATAAACAAGAGTGAGCTGTGAGGCTACGTGGTGGGGCCCTGGCACAGAGACGTCTGCCACACCAACTGAGCACCGAGATCTTGGCTTGCGATGTTGGAGGAAGGATGTGGGGCAACCCCCCAGACGCCAGCCAGAACACCCATGAGTCATGTCTGGAACCCAGCGGCGAGGCAGTTGGGAGTGCACTTTGATAGAAGATCCAACATGCTGGCCTATTTCCTAGCCCAACACACATGCAGGAATGGGGACCCACTTTTCCCACGGAGGCACCAAGGTGAGGTGTGAGACTGCGCATCTGGAAGGGGACATGGCAGACTGGCTGGTACAGCTCTTTGATGTGGGAGCACTGGAATTGGAGAGCTTTCCTGCATTCATGACAGCCCTGTGGGCTTGCTTTGAGCACCCTTTCAGAATTGAGAAAGCCCAGGCCAAACTCATGGTGCTCACGCAAGGGACTTGTAATATGAAGTTGACTTTGGGGAATTTTAATTAGCTCAAATAGTTAGCAGAAAGCAACTCATTGTATACATAGGGGGTTGGAGATAGAGAACCCTCCCAGAGGTAGAATTCTTCCAATGAATTGTACTTTTATTAAGGGGGAAAATAAATCCATAATGCGCACACACACACACACAGAGGAATTCATGGAGTTCCTATAAAAGTCTTCCCAATCAGAATAATTACCCAAAACCTTGGTGCTCCTTTTCATGATATAGCATGGAGTGAAGTTGAGATGGAGGCAGCAGAGGGAGACCAGTTAGGAATTTCAGGGAGGTCATGAGGTTCCCCCTTCCCTTCCAAAACCAGCTCTCTGAACAAAGAGATTTGGGAGATCTTTTATAGGCTTCAAATAGCCCAGGACAATGGTTGATTGGTATATATCAAAGAGCCAAACAAACATCTGAGGATTTCTTGAAGGAGATAGTTTCCGGGGGGGGGGGGGGGTTAGTGAGGCTCATCTATCTTGCAGGCAGAACTCATCTGGGTTGTAAATTTCCTGGCTTCCCTGTCTCTCAAGGTGTGAATCTTTCTGTTTTGCAACTCCTAAAATTAAGTGTTTGATCTGTAAATTAAGGCTGAAGTGTATATGACCACCTGTTTTTAATGGTGTATGTGACTATCTTGCTCTTGGATTAATGGCGGACTAGAGGTTTCCGTTTCAGGGTCATGTCAGAACTATGCACACAGCAAATGGAATGGAAAATGCTTCATTTCTGGTAACATATCCCCCCACTGGAAATGACCTATGTTCAAGGAGTTCCTTGGACATTGGGAGTTTCCAATTATCTTCCCCAAAGAAAATTTAGGGATGTGAATTTGGGGATCTTAACTCATGGCTTTAGGAAATAATCTAATTTAGAAAAGCTTTTTGTCCAGGAAGGGGCTTCTTAAGGAACCCATTCTTACACTCTCACACCAAATTTTAAATGAACAATCAATGAATTTGAATAATCAAAGTAAAGGCAAACATTAAATATCCCATTGATATCAAAGCATGCAAAAACTATAAAACATGAGGTAGGCAAACATTAAATATCCCATTGATATCAAAGCATGCAAAAACTATAAAACATGAGGTAGGAATGCATTGCATCAGTTGAATCCAACCATTGAAAGTCCATGGAGTCCAAGAATATCTAAGAAATGTAAAGCAGTAAGTTTAAGTCTCTAAATCTGTGTGTATTCAAGTCTGTTTGGATTGTAAAGTATCATAGTATGAAAGCAGAGTGACATCAATAGCCATGAACCAATGTTCAGAAATCTTTGGCAGCATGTGTAGTGGTTGACAAAGTCATCAGTAAACTGTACACTAAGTTTGAGCCAGATTGGTGACATTTTTAGAAAAAATTCAGACTCCCTTCCAGAGTGGATAAACTGAAAGTTTATGAATGGCGACTTGTAATGCCAGTGGCTGATTAAAGGCATCACAGGAGGTCTCCTAAGCACTGTTGAGGCCACTCAGGCTTTGGAAGACCAATGAGGACTTGGCAATCTATGCTCATACATAACCCAGGATGCATGAGCAATGTCCATTGAACTGAAGCAGAAGATTGTAGTAGACTGGCACGTCTGTTACAGCGGGACAAGAGCGATGGTAGCAATCGTTCTTGTGTAGGAGAGAAGGTGCACAAAAACAGCAACTTTGACCTGCAATGTGACATCAGTGTGCAGGTGTAACAACAGGACAAAGTTGTTATAACAGAAACAGGGAACCAGAAACGGCAAATGGGAGGACATTGGAGGACATCTTGAACATTGGAGTACACAGAGGGAAGGACAACTGGGGGATTTGTAGGACATCAGGAGGACAGCTGGAACACTAGCACCAAATGCAAGATGGCTGGAACAGTGGAGGACCAGTATAGCTACATCATGGGATGTGCACTGAAGAATTGTCTGATGCTTCTGTGAAGTTGCATTCCTGTGCAGGCCTGGTGGTGGACTGCGTCTGGAGCCATGAACTAATTAAACTGGAACCTTTTGGAGGACTTCTCCTGGCATGGAGGACATCACTGGAGCAAAAATGGGAATGATATTCTGATTTCTGGAGGACATCAAGGTATGGTATAGTACTATACTATATAGTATAGCAAGGTATGGTGTGGAGGGTATCCAGGGGACATTGTTGGAGGCTTCTAGCTCACCCCCCCCCTTTGCAATTGCAATCACAATTAGTTAAAGGACAAACACACATGTAAATGTGAAGGAATAAGGATAGAAATTCTAATCCATATTTTCATGCATTGGGGAATCTCTTAGAAAGGAAAAGAAAGATATAAACTCCTCTCCTTGACTTCCCTGGAACCAAGTTGATGTTGGAAAAGATATGGCAAAGGCTAGAAAGCAATTCAGTAGCAGAGCAGGAAATGAGGCTACAAATTTGAATGCTCACCCTGCAGTAACTTTGTGATAGTAAAAGACACTAAGGGCCTCTGCATACCGGCCCAAAGGGCCAGCCTGGAGGCAGAGATGGGGTGGGGCAGCCACACGCCGGCTGCCCCAACCCCACACTGATGCCGTCTTGAGGCCATGTGCCGTTATGCACAGTGTGTGGCGTCAAGACGCCCTTCCGGCGCTGCATTTTGACATGCTGCACCAGAAAGAGTGCTGAAGAGCTGCGTGCCGGCTCTTAGGGCAGCCTTTTGCTGACCCTGAAAGGAGCGGCATTTTGCCACTCTTTCAGGGGCAGCAAAAGGGAGGATCGGGGCTGCGGCATGTGGTTGCCATGGCCCTGATCCATGGCTAGTAGGGGCAGCCCAGAGCCACCCATCTGCCTAGCCCCTAAGAGGCACATTAGGATAGGTGGTGAAGCATATGTAGAGATGTATTGGGACCTGTACATCTTGGGAACAAAATTAGAGTTTATAGAGGATAAAATATGGGCACTGTGCCTTTTTTTTTTAAATTAACCAAATACATACACACACACTTTATCTTAATAAAACCAAACATACAATACATACATAGACAACAATATACATACTAACAAACAAATACACAAATAACAATAATACCTGAAATTATCATGTAATATTCTTCTGCTTTCCAGATGAATGGGTATTTGCAAATTAATGTTGCTTTTCTGAACCCCTAATCAAATTTAGCTCCCTCTGAATCTTATTATTATGTGTCTTACAATTTAATTATCATTATTTAAACTATATACATATTCATAGCCTTTCTTACTCAACCTTTATTTCCTCTCTATTTTACTCTTTATCACAATATTCTTTAAACTTAACCCAATCTTTAATGACTTCCTCTTTTGATGTATCATTTAATAGACCTGTTAGTACATGGATTCGGATGCACTAATAGGCATTGTGCCTTTAAGAAACTCCACAGTGTCTATTTTTGGCTGCCAGATCTGGAGAAGGCATAGGCAAAATGTGGAGGAACCCCCCCCCCCCGATAAAAATAAAACTCCTTATTTTTTATTTTTATATAAATTTTATTAATTAAAAAATACACATAAAGTTACATGGATAAGTAAAAAAACTCATCTACTACAACCTTAACTCTCAATATATCATAATCCAAGAAACAGAAATAGGAGACAACTTAAAAAAAATAGCGAAGAGAAAGAGAAAGAAGAGGAAAAGAGAAAGATATATATATATATATATATATATATATATATATATATATATAATGATAATGGTAAAGAAAAAAAGAAGAAGAAAAAACAAGTCAGCAAAAACTTCCTGAGTCCTTTGCCGTGTTCTCAATCCACATATTTAAATTCGAACCTGCCTTATACGGTTATAGACTAAACGTAATCAGACATTATCATTCTCTCTACTTACATATCTATACATATCACAACTGAAACCAGATTATATACAACACCTTTATCTCCCGTTTGTCTCATCTCACTTTACTATAGCATCTTCACCTAGACTTGCCACTTATATAATTTAGCAGCGGCTGCCATATCTTTTCATTCTTCTCCCAGTCCTGATCCCTTAGCTTTATTGATAAATTATCCATTTGTATTAATTCCATAAGTTTACTTAACCATTTTTCTTTGCGTGGTACCAAAACACACTTCAAGTTTTTGGCATACACCATTCTCGCACTTATAATCATATAAAATAACAGCTTTCCATGTTGTTTTTCCAAGTTCTTGTCCATCACAATATTTAGTAAATACATTTCAGGCTCCATGTTCATCTTAAGGCCCAAAACCTTTTCCACTACCCTATGGATGCATTTCCAAAATTTCTGGGCTTTTTTGCAATGCCACCATAAGTGGTACAGGTCTCCTTTACCGGACTGGCATTTCCAACATTTTTCTGAGACGCCCTTATATATTTTGGCCAGTCTGGCAGGTGTCAAGTACCACCTATGGTGCATTTTGAAAACATTCTCCTTCATATCATAGCAAACAGTATATTTCTGGGTATTGGACCAGGATCTCTCCCAACACTCTAAATCTATAGCGTGATTTACATCTTGGGCCCATCTTACCATAGACGTCTTTACCACCTCTTCTTCTTGATCGATATTTAACAAACATCTATAGAACAGAGCTATTTTTTTCGGATTATCTGCTTTCATGAGGGTCTCAAATTCCATTTCTACAAGTCTTATATCAGATGATTTAGAGTCAGCTTTAAATCTTTCTCTTAGTTGATAATACAAATACCATCCAAGAGTAAACCCTTCACTTGTTAGTTGCTCTAGACCAGGGGTAGGCAACCTTTTTGAGTTGGGGGGCCGGGTTGCTGTCCCTCAGACAATTGGGGGGCCGAAGCACCCTAAATAAATAAATAAATAAATATATTTTTTTAAAAAATATTAAAAAATATGCATGCACACTCTCTCAGCCCCAGAAAAGCCATGGCAAACCCCCTGTGGAGATTTTGCCAAGAAAACCCCAAGAACAAGTAATAACAACAATAATCAATATCATCATGGTGGGTGGCGGCGGCAGCGGCGGCGGCAGGACCAGCCTGGGGCCGGTCCAAAGGCCTCAGGGGGGCCACATCCGGCCCCCGGGCCTTAGGTTGCCTACCCCTGCTCTAGACTTTTAAACTCAAACTTTGTTCCTTTGGAATCTATATTCAATAAATCCTGGTAAGTAAACCACTTGTCCTTACAAATTCTTTTTTTCCCGTAAAAGGCCTCATGAGCTGAAGCCCAAATAGGAATATTGGGGCAAATCCTGTCCTTATATTTATTCCAAACTCTTAAAATCGACTTTCTCACAAAATGGTTCGAAAAGTCTCTATGAACCTTCTGCTTCTGATAAAAGAGATAGGCATGTAGCCCAAATCTCTGCTCACATCCTTCTAGGGCTAAACATTTTTTTATCTCTAAGCTGGAGCCAATTAGTCAGCCAATATAAGCAGTTAGCCTCATAGTATAGTAGCAAATTAGGGAAAGCCAAGCCCCCTCTTTTCTATCCTATCTTGAAGGGTTTTTAACCTAACTCTTGGTTTCTATTCTGCCAAATAAATTCAGTCAGTATTCTGTTCCAGTTTTTAAATGGAGCATCATTCACTATAATGGGTAAATTCTGGAAATAGAACATAAATTTGGGCAAAACACCCATCTTAATGGCAGATATCTTCCCTAACCACGAAAGGTTTAGTTTGCTCCAGGTGTTTAAATCCTTTTTAATTTCTATAGTCAGCTTCTCATAATTATTTCTATACAGATCTACATTCTTCCCACTAATTGTAATGCCCAAATATTTTACTTTTTTAACTATTTTATAGCCTGAAATTTCTTGTTGTAAGTCTTTTTCTTTTTGATTTAAATTTTTTGGAAGAATTACGGTCTTATCCTTATTCACTCTTAATGTAAAAGGAATTAGATATAAGGGATTTGAATATAAACTTAAATCCTATGCAGACGATTTATTAGTAACAATCTCTGAAATGGAGAAGAACATGGAAAAACTGCTGCAACATCTGAGTAGGTTTGGGATGATATCTGGAAAATAAAACTCCTTTAAAACTTTTTAAACAGAATATCAAAAAGGCAGGACAGAAAATCTTTCTTTCCTTAACTCACTGTGGGCTGATGTAGACCTAAAGGGCCGGAATGGGGGTGGAGTTAGGGCAGGGTGCAAAAAAGCATTTGGCCACTCTTTTGGGGGCGGCAAAAGAGAGGATCAGCGTGTAGTTGCCGCGACCCCAATCCGTCTACAGCGGCTCTCAGAAGTGAGTCTACATTAGCTCCGTAAAACTATCTTGTCTAGAAAAATTTCCTTCAAACTTGAAAAGGAGAATGAAAATAGTAAACTGGATCAGCCCAAAAAGGGACAACAAGAACTTATATATGTTTTGGCAAAACTCATTATCAAAATGGCTTAATAATTTTTTTTAAAATACAATTAAAAGAAGATAACTAATGCACAAAAGGTGAAATGCAAAACAAAAGTTGAAATGTATGGGGGCAAAACACTAATAATAATGCTGTAGGATTCTTTTTAACAGCAAAAATAAAACAAAATACTCATAAAGAAACCCCCAAAATGAAAAAGGTTCAGAACAACAATAACACATGAATTCTAAAAGTTTTGTCCCTTGGACCAGGGAGGAAAAGCAAAACAAAAAACTTATTATCATTATGTTCAGATAGACTGTGCGTGATGAGGAGGCTCTTCCAAAAGTGGATCAACATGGAAAAATCAGGCCTAATCTAATTTACATGCGGTTATCAAAATGGGCTATATAGTATTTGAGCCAGGTGAACACAAAGCAACCCCAAAAAACAATATCAACAACAAAAAACCCTCCATTTAGTAGCACCTCTGACTGAAGGAGCTATGGGGCATTGCAGACTGGCCCAAAGGGCCAGCCTGGGAGTAGAGTTGGGGCGGAGCAGCCGCACACCGCCTGCCCCAACCCCACCCTAATGCCATCCTGACGCTATGTGCTTGGGGCAGCAAAAGGGAGGATTGGGCTGTGGCATGTGGTTGCTGTGGCCCCGATACGTCAATTCCCTGGGCACCTCTCTGCCACCCCAAATTGTCCATCTGCATCGGCCCTATGTTGGCAACAGGTGCCATTTGTCTCTGAAGAGAGAAGCCTTCTGTTTCTAAAGCAAGGACTATTAAGAAAGACAAAAAGCAAGGTCTAGTTGTTCCTTTTTCACAGAAGGAGAAAAGGCTTTAAACTGGGAAGATCTAGCAGAGGCTTTGAGGCTGCCTGGATGAGAGGGGTAATTAGCATTTGAAAAGGGAAGCTCTCTTTCTAAAGCACAGCTATTTGGAAAGAGAAGTTTATGGGCCAGAACGTGTGACTTGAGTCACATACTCACAGCCATGGAAGAACAAAAAACAAAGCAACCATATGACATGAAGGTAAAACTACTTTCCTCAAATTCCACATCTAGGAGGAGAAAGAAAGAGAACCCTTGAGCAACAAGGAACAAAGGGGTCACAAAAAACAGAAGCTGACCTACATAGATTATGAAGCACAAGAAATGTATATATGAGAGGAATAAGTGAATCTACTCAGAGAGACTGTGCGTAGGCAGTGAGGCTCATCTACAGGGAACCACATGTAAAAACAGCAACAACAGATCAAAAGTCCTTTAGTTTTCTAGAGAATATAGGATAGCAAGCCCCATATCTGCCTGATGGGCTATGCAGTATAGGAAACCAGAAAGTATGAAGCAAAGGTGTAGAATGAAATTTTAAGCATACATGCCTCCTGTACTCTGAAAAGGACAATGAGACTCTGGGGCTATGCGGACGGGCAGCTCTGGGCTGCCCCTGCTAGCCATGGATCAGGGCCACGGCAACTGTGCACTGCGGCCCCAATCCTCCCTTTTGCCACCTCTGAAAGAGCGGCAAAATGCTGCTCCTTTCAGGGGCAGCAAAAGGGTGCCCTAAAAGCTGGCACGTGCTGGCATGTCAGGACAGCTGGCATGTCAGGACACTGCACCGGGAGGATGTCCTGACGCCGTGCATAACAACACAGGGCATCAGGACGTTATCAGGCTGGGGTTGGGGTGGCCGGCATGCAGCTACCCCTCCCCATCTCTGCCTCCAGGCTGACCCTTTGGGCTGATCTGCAGAGGCCCTCTGTCCTCCATTTTAACAACTAAAGGCCGAGAAGCAAAGGAGAAGGATGGGGAGTTCTCCCCCTTAATCTGTAACACACTGTATCTCACCCAGAAACATTGTGTTATAAAGAGAAAGGGAAATTTTGTGGGGCTGCAGACAAGCAGCTCTAGGCTGTCCCAGGAAGCAGAGGATTGGAGCCGCTGCTGCCGCACGCTGCAGCCCCTATCCTCCCTTTTGCCACCCCAAAAAGAGCGGGAAAATGTTGCTGCTTTCAGGGGCAGCAAAAGGCTGCCCTAAGAGCCGGCGCATGGCTCTTTAGCACCCTTCCGGCACAGCTCATCAAAATGCTGTGCCAGAAGGATGTCCTGACGCCATGCACCATGCGTAATGGCACACAGCATCAGGGCGCTGCCAGCCTGGGGTTGGAACAGCCGGCATGCAGCTGCCCCTCCCCATCTCTACCTCCAGGCCGACCCTTTGGGCCGGTCTGTAGAGGCCCTTTGTTTTCAGAATAATGGGCTATACAATCTGTCTACAACAAAAGGCTCTACTTCCTGTAAGTCTATAGTCATAAGTTTTCATTTGTCTTATGGACACATAAACACACAAAGAGTGAGAAAGACAGAGAGAGAGACTGTGCTGATCAGGTGGGGCTTTATACAAAACTGCAAATGGTGAGGGAGTGGATCCAACTGGCCGGAGAAGTTGAAATGGCACAGCAGAAGATCCAACTGATGACCCATTGGAAACCGGGAGTGAACAAGGGAACTAACCAAAACCCAAGCCACTCTTGGGGCAAGGAGAAAGAGACTAAGCCCCAAGAGATGGAGCGTGAGTGACAGAGGCATCTGGGGCTTTGCCTGTGTGCAGGCAAAGGGGACACCTGATCGTGGCATGCCCCAAGCAGAAAGATGGACAGCAGAGCAACCTGGCAAAGGAGCTGCATCCTCCGCATCTGTTGAGAGACCAGCGGCGCCACAGGATGCTCGGGCCCTCAGAGCTGCAAGCCGACTCCAGACACAATGGATTCGGGAGCTCAGCCATAAGATTTCAACACCGTACTTCAATGGTGAGTGAAGGGGTCCCATTGTACACCTGGATGTAAAAGTGGAAGATCAGGGTGGGAAACAAAGTATGGACTTAGTGGCAGCTATAGACTCAGGGTGGTGCTTCATCAACCCAGAGATGGCAAGTAAAATGGGACTTGAGATCAGGAGGCTGAAGCACCCCATCAATTTTCACTGGATGGATGGCTCCTCCATGGGGGGAGCCCCCACCAGTGAGGAGATGAGGACAGTCTGGCTTGGAGTAGGGAATAACTGGGAGAAGATCTGGTTCATGCTGGGCCCTGGAGAATACCAAGTGATCCTAGGCATAGACTGGTTACATTTCCATAATCCCAGGATCAAGTGGGGCCCAGGAGAACTGGTTTTCGATTATTCGGGATGCTGAGCATACATCAGGGAAACTATTCTGAAAGAGAGTGAGAGTGCAGTGGTAGCCTTGAACCAGCCCAACTCACTGCAGGAGAGAGTTGGAAATGCAGTCTTGGAAGACCAGTTAGACTATCCTCTGGAATATAAAGACTTGGTGGAGGTGTTTGAAGAAAGAGAGTATGACCAACTGCCACCACACCGGTGGTAAAGAAAAACTATGTATTTTTAAATTGTATATTTTTAATTATTGTTATTCAATCTGTTTTGTTTGATTGTTTTTGGGGGATGGGTGGGTGTGGGAAGGAGGGCTGGGATTTGAACTGATTTTATTTGTTCTGATGTTTTGAAATATTGTACGCCGCCCTGATTGCCTGGCAGAGGGGCGGGATATAAATAAAAAATTATTATTATTATTATTATTATTATTATTATTATTGGGGTTTGCCAACTTTTACAGACAGTTCATTGCCAACTTTCCGAATTAGTGCTGCCTATTACAGACTTGCTCAAAAGCAAGGTTAACCCTGGGCCCCCAAAAGTGGAACCCAAGCCATCCACCAGGGTCAAGTGGACCCTAGAGTGCCAAGCAGCCTTCAAGCAAGTAAAAGGACTGTTTAGCTTACAGCCCATCCTAAAACATTCTGACCCTGAATGGCCATTGGTTGTTCAGACCAACCCCAGTGACATGGCACTGGGAGCCATATTAATGCAAAAAGACACAGAGGGGAGGTTAAGACCATGGGTTTATCTGAACAAGAAGTTTCAGGGACCAGAATTAAATTGGCCTACTTGGGGAAAAGAGGCGGTAGCCATCAACTGGGCACTGCAAATTTGGCACCAATTCTTGGAAGGGGCAGCCACCCCTTTGAGCTTTACACTGACTATCACAATTTAGAAGCTCTACAAGCCCTGAGAAAACTAAGCCCAAAGCAGAGTTGTTGGGCCATGGAATTCTACCCCTTCAGGTTCAAACTAAAAACCTTCTCTTGTAAAGAAACCGTTCTTGTGGATGCCTTGTCCAGATTGCCTCAGCATGAAAGCTAGAGAGAGGCCCTGGAGGAAACCATCTTCATTCTGGAACAATTGGGACTGGCAGTGACTACAAGGAGTCAAGCATGCAAAGAAAAGAAGGATCTAGCCCAAGCTGTCCCTCTGGACCCTTTGTTCCAAGACATCAGGGAGGCGAGAAAGAATGATCAGTGGCTGACCAATCATCCTGATGCCCTGGAACTCAAAGACGGACTGTGGCACAAAGGAAACCAAATCTATGTTCTGGAAGAACTGAAACCCAGAATTCTGCAGTTATGCCATGACACTAAGGCAGCAGCACACTGGGGGTCCCTGAGATCTTGGCACTGGGTAATAAAACAATACTAGTGGGAGGGAATCAGGAGTGATGTAGAAACCTATGTAAAGGGCTGCCCAGTGTGTGCCTGCTCCAAGCCCATGCCAGGCAAGCCTCAGGGACTACTTCAGTCACTGCTCATGCCAGGCACTCCCTGGAGGCATATCACTTTATTGAGGACTTACCCAATAGTAGAGGGAGAAACACTATATGGTGGTCATGGACCTATTTTTGAAACAGGTGCACTTCGTGGGGTGCAACGGCAGCTAAATTTGCAGACTTATTCCACAGAATTCCAGATAAAGATTGTTGTGGATAGAAATAGACAGTTAACCTCAAAATTCTGGAAAAACCTTCAAGAAAAATTGGGGGTTGAATAAGCTATGAGCACCTCATCACCCTCAATCAGATGGAAAATCGGAGAAAAATACAGTCCACCTCCATTTTCATGGGGGATCCATTCCGGAACACACACACCCCTGTGAAAATGGAGACTCACCAATATTCAAGCCCCATAGGCTTGAATGGGGCACATGCCCACCAGTGCACACCCCATTGAAGTTAAAGGAGTTCACCCTTCCGCGAATATTTAAGTCCATGGATCTCAAGTCCACAAGAACAGAGGGGTGACTATAATTGCTCTTTGGAGCAATACCTTCAATGCTTTGGCAACTTTTTGCAGGATGATTGGTTTGGCTTACTGCCCCATGCAAAAGTTGCTTTCAGTGGGACTGTCAACCAGACCACTGGACAGTCACCATTTGAAATCATTTATGGCTATGAACCGAAAACTCTGCCTGCCTTGACCCCAGAATCTACAGACCAGGTGCCGCTCTCCCAGTGAATTACAAAGATCAGAGACGCTTGGCCCCACATTTTGGCCACATTAGATGATGCCAAAGACTTACAAAAGGTTTGTCGATTGGAAGAGAGACAACGAGTGGGAGCTGAGACCTGGGAGCAAAGTCTACCTGTCCACCAAGCATCTGAAGACCCAACAGCCTTCCAAAAAACTGGAGCCAAAGTTTGTAGAATCCTTTGTAATAAAGCAGCTGATCAATGAAGTGACAGCTGAATTGGATTTGCCAAAGACATACAGACATTTGCACCCTGTGTTTCACTTTAGCATACTGAAGCCAGCACTAGAAGAGGATCCTTGGTGAGTGGAGCAAAAAACCCTGCCTCCACTGGTGGTGGAGGGGGAACAATACTTGATTTTAGATTTTAGATTTGAGGTGGCATCAGGGAAAACTACAATACCTTCCTCTCCGGAGCGATGGTGGGGAGATAGGAATTGAGGAGGACAAACTTCAAAGCACATTTTGAAGTGGGCAAATGGTACAGGCTACAAGGGGGGGCTGGACAAAGAATTTTAAAGTGTTGTTTAACTGGGGGAAACTCAGAGTTGATTCTAACCATTGTGGAGTAGTTTGTGTGTCTTAGTGGCTATGCAGATGGGCAAAAATGGGTACTTTGAGGATGACTTGTACACGTGGCCTTTAGACAACGCACCCCTAAAACTCACCAGGAAAGTGCCCTCTAGCCATCGTATGCCAAGAAAAGCCGCTCCAAAAAAGAGCTGCTTTTTTACTCTCCTTCAGTGAAGATGCTCACCTTCGCATGTATGTATATATGCAGCGACACTGATGCACCAGAAAATGGACATATAAATGTACTGTCGCACATGTGGCGGAAATTGACCTGGCGATCCAGAGCATGCGCCCTATGATGCAAGCTTTAATTTAAAGTGCCCTATGCATCCAGGTGTGGATGCACTGGTGCAGGTGCACTTGAATATTAGAACCCTAATTCTAACCCTAATTGTAACCCTACGCATGCGCCCCAGCAACTGTCCTCTGTTATGACAATAAATGCATTCTGTTGCATGTACACTTGCTGTCAGCATGCACAGCAGTTTGTATGAAAGAGGCTTTTGTGACCTCTTCTGTGAAGGTGTGCAGGTGTGCATAAGACCTGCACACCACTTCCTGGCATGATTGGGGGGGAGTTCCTGGAGGAACATTTGTCCATGTGTCCTGTTGACCATCTCCCTTGCATGAGCACCAGCTGCATGTATCAAGTCTGTCCACACAAACCTCCCTTGCATGTACCTCTCCCCTCCCCACTGATCTGTGTGGGACATGTTTTGTTAGTGGACGTCCTCCATTTTTCTTGTATATTTTAGCCATGTGGAGTTCCCTATGACCCCAGCCTGACCCTTGGGAGATGGCCGCCATAATCCCCTACACATGAGGTCAGGTAGTTAAATTTCACTACAATGCTATCCTGGTTCTTCAAGTCTTCAGCTACTAAACATGATGATCAGATCTTCTTTTGCTAAATTAACTTCCCTGTGTAATGAAAAATGCAGTTTCCTCTATCTTCAGTATGATGGGAATAATTAGGAGTTCAAAGGGTGGTTGTTTGTTTTTTTGAATTAAATATTCCACCCAGGGGTTAACTGAATTGCTGGATATTTAATCATATCAGAGGCAATCTCAGACAAAACAAAATAGAAAATGCCAGTCACTCTGTGAAATGGGGAATAATGTTGTCATGGGGCAATTAATTTCATATCCAAGAATGCTGCCAAAATGATATGTTAAAAGACTGAGTGGATAAATTGAAGAAAGACATTTGTCCAGTGAACAAAATGTCATTGCTATACAAAAGTAATTTAGATTCCACAGGCCCAAACTTTATTTCTTGACTTCACATCGTCTGATGCACAGCAAATATTAATAACTCTTATGCTTGAACAAATAAGGGAAACATGAAGCAGTTATTTGGTTCTTCCTGCACTCACCAAGGATGAAATTAGAAAGTTTGGCTCGCTTAGCAAAACTTTTAGCAAGGAATATAGGGCTAAATACATTAAAAGCACCAGATCCCATCTGATCTTGGATGCTAAGCAAGGTCAGCTCTGGTTAGTACTTTGATGGGAGACTTCCAACAAATATCAGATGTTGTAGGCTTTATTTTAGAGGAACTGACAAAACCACCTCTAAATATTCCTTGCCTAAGAAACCCCTGTGAAATTTTTGAGATCACCATGAGTTGACACGTGACTTGAATGCACATACATACACAGGGCTAACCTTATTTGTTAGTTCAAACTAAAGTAGATCCACTGAGGGGGGATGCAGACCAGGGCGTTTGGAGCGCCCTGGTCCGGAGCGCCGCGGGGCTATGGCAGCCTCACCGCGGCGCCTCCCCGGCGACCCTGAAAGGAGCGCCAAAAAGGCACTCCTTTCATAAGTCGCAAAAAGAGCGCCCTAAAAGCGGCGGGCGCCCTTTTTGCGACTTATCCTCCACAGCACGTCCGGACGCTGTGGAGGGAGGTCGCCCTGAACGCGTCCGGCGTGCGGTGGCCCGGAAGCGCTCAGGGCGACCTCAGGAAGAGGAAGGGCTGCCGCGCGTGCGGTGGCTCCTTCTCTTCCGGGCCTCCAAGACGACTGTTTTAGTCGTCTGCTTAGGCCCTGAATCAATGCAACTTATATAAAAGTTAACAAATCCCATTCATGTAATGAGTCTCTTCTAGCTGGTAGTAACAATTGGATTTATCTGGTAAAACTGTTTTGCTCTACTTCTAGAGTTCAGCACGTGGGGGAAATTTTTCAGGAGAAATTACATTTTACAATATTACTTTGCTATGCTATTTCCACTTAATTTGGCTGTCTAGGGGGGGATGCAGACCAGGGCGTTTGGAGCGCCCTGGTCCGGAGCGCCGCGGGGCTATGGCAGCCTCACCGCGGCGCCTCCCCGGCGACCCTGAAAGGAGCGCCAAAAAGGCACTCCTTTCATAAGTCGCAAAAAGAGCGCCCTAAAAGCGGCGGGCGCCCTTTTTGCGACTTATCCTCCACAGCACGTCCGGACGCTGTGGAGGGAGGTCGCCCTGAACGCGTCCGGCGTGCGGTGGCCCGGAAGCGCTCAGGGCGACCTCAGGAAGAGGAAGGGCCGCCGCGCGTGCGGTGGCTCCTCCTCTTCCGGGCCTCCAAGACGACTGTTTTAGTCGTCTGCTTAGGCCCTAGAATTCCCACAAGACTTTAAATTGTAAACTCTGAAATTTATTCTGTAATCTGAGCTGAGAGGAAAATAGCAGCTATGGAGTCAGGCATTTCATCCCTGTCCAGTGTGACCAGATGCCCTCGTTTTCCAGAACATGCCATTCCAACCTTCTATCCAGAAGGAATTCCAAAATGTCCTCCATTTGCTGATTCTTCTTCAAGAAATGTATATACTTGGCAGCCTGTCCTTGCTACAGATAGGGGGACAGGATGAATTTCTTGAATCTCCTACATCTTGCACTGCCTTGTCCTCCTTTGCAGTTATGACATCTGATCACCCTGCCCTCACCCCACCCCATCCCAAGCGCTTTAAGTAGAGCATTTCTGTCTTCACTTAGGGCCTCTGCAGACAGGCAGCTCTGGGCCGCCCTGGGAAGCGGCAGATTGGGGCTGCGGCAACCCCATGCCGCAGCCCCGATCCTCCCTTTTGCTGCCCCCAAAAGAGCATGTGGCTCTTCCTCGCCCTTTTCAGAGCAGCATGTCAGAATGCTGTGCCGGGAGGGCGTCCTAATGCTGCACGCTGTGCATAATGACACATGGCGTCAGGACATCGTTGGTGTGGGGTTGGGGCAGCCAGCATGTGGCTGCCCCACCCCAACTCTACCCCTACCCCAACTCTACCCTTTGGACCAGTCTGCAGAGGCCCTCAGATATGGATGAAGATCCTACTAACAAATCAGTCATGATGTCCTGTACCTTGATATTTTGCCTCTGCCAGGGAAAAAGGAAGAGAAGGCAGCTTTTCTTTTCCCTTCTCCCATTAACTGCAATGGAATTGAAAGTCCTTTGCCAGCCACTGGCATATCATTTCCCTGGCTCAGTGGGCATGATGGGGAATTGGCTTGGCTTTCCACCACACTACCAGCAAAACATGACCAGTGGGGAGATTTATTATGCTTAATCTTTCACCCTTGGGTATTAGAGAACTATAGTGGTACTGGTGTCATATTATTGGTGGATGTTTTCTTTTCAATAGTGCAGCAGTCACATTGTTTCCCTTTGCACATCATCTGGTCATCCAACAAAGATATGATTGTTCCCTAATTTTTGAATTTAGATTTAAATTTAAATTCTTATCTTTATAGCCACAAACATCCTGTAATATTGTTAACCTAGAGACTACCTGTTAATATATGTACCAGACATTGCTGAACTATAACTTCCACTCTTTTGAATCAGCATGGAAATGGTCATGGATAAAGGGAAATATATTGGGACCCATCTGAGTTTGGCTGGTAGGTATGAGAGCAATGCCCTCTTGTTTGTTGCACCACAGTTGCCAAACATACCCCATTCCCAACAAAGGTCCACCTGGCCACATCGTAGCCCACTTTCTTTAGCAGAATAGAAATATGGCCTTTCAGGAAAGTGATATTTCAGAATCTTTGTTGCTCTTGTTATTCTTGTGGATTCTGTTTTTTCCCCTTATCTTTTCTTTGTAAATTAGGTGGTGAAGGAGATGGACAGCCAGGAGTGCCCAAAAACTGCTCGGGCCACAATCAAGCCAGGACTGTGGCAACCACATGGCCCGCTTCCAAAGTGGGTCACTGTGGCAGTCCCAAGTTGGCTGCCACCAGAAGCTAGAGTATACCAGCTCCTTTCTGATTGGGTCCTAAGGTGCCAGAGTGGCTTCCAGCTGCTTTGGGGACATGCATCATCTGAATGCCATGCTCCCAAAGTGGCTGGAAGCCACTTCTTTTGACCCATGCGTTTGGGGCCTATGTATATTTTTAATGTTTAAATATCATTAAATATTGCTATTTTATCATTAATTAGAACTTATTATATAAATAAAATTATAAAATATGTTTTATTTCATAATATTTTAAAATAATATTTAGTATTATTTTAAAATATTGCTCACTGATGTTTTTGTAAAAGGATGGCAGGAGATATCTTACAGAAAGTATTATCTGTTTTGTGAACTTGTTAATTATTCTGTTGAGGAGCAGTTTTCAAGCTATTTTAGACTTCAACTCCTAGACCTCAATATGCTGGATATGGATTCTGGGAGCTGAAGTCTAAAACATCTGGAGAAGCAAATGTTGAGAATCACTGCTATGTAGGGGCTAAATGTGAAGAGTCATACACTGTGGTTCCACCAGTGGCATTACCTTCCTGAGGTGGTGGGATAGTGTGCTCCTGTGAGGCAAGAGGCTGGTAAAGTTGCCCATGTCAGACTTTTGCTAAAGAGCCAGACTTCAGTTCATCTTTATTATGGCCATAGACCAGCATAGATAAAAAGGGGATACAGAATAAAAGACGGTACAGTGGGACCTCGGTATCTATGGACTTGCCATCCGCAGAGTTGAGTGTCGGCTGATGGCAAGCCTTCATTGTCCCCAATGGTGGCATGGTCCCACAGCCACGCCACCATTGGGGAGCATCATACCAAAGTTCCTCTCTCCCTCCCTCCTCTGAGGCTTCTGCCCCAGCTTGGCTCCAGGGGTGAAGGCTGGAGCCCCATCAGCTGGATGGAGCTGGAGCTGGGGCTTGAGTCTTGAGCCCCTTGCCCCCCCCCAGCCCAGCATCAAGGACAGAGCCTCCAGTCTCTGAGACTCATAAGCTTATTGCACAGCACTTACAAGAACGAGAACGTAATGGAACGGGGCAAAAACGCATTTTACTGGACAGGTGAATGCCACTGATGCCGCCGGGAGTCCCCAAGATGTTCCCTGGCCGTTCCTGACAACCAATTTTTGAAGGATGATTTTGAACATATAATACTATTCATCCTCCTCTCTGGTTTAGCCTTTTTCTGTTAAAAAGTTTAAACCTCTCTATTCCTACATTCTAATAATAAGACTCCTCCCACCAGGTTTCAGTGATGCCTACTATATCATATTTACTTTGTCGTGCTAGGAGTTCAAGTTCATCTTCCCATGCTCTGTGCATTAGTATAGAGACATCTGAGACCATGGATTCTCCCCCCTTAGCTGCCTGTGTAAAGTTTTGTCCCTCCCACTGTTAGGTCCTTGCACTATTTACCTTGTTTCCTCTGTAACAGTTTGACTATTATCTACAGCCCATGATGTACTCCTGCCTTCCAAAATACTGTCTCCCTTTCCCTCATAACTCAGTTTAAAGCCCTCCTGATCAAATGTTTGAGACTATTGGCAAAAACATTTTCCTCAAGAGAGAACTGGGCTGTGGCAAGGAGGAGCAGGGTGTCCAGGAAAGCAGCCAACAGCTGATAACAAGACCAAACACTCAGAATTTTGTGGAGCAAGATAAGTCTTGAAAGGTGGGTTTACAGGCAAAAGGCAGAGTCCAGAGATGAAATCAGTAGTCAGTCCCAGTATAAGCCAAAGGTTCGATTCAAGAGCATAGTTCAAGGTCAAGGGTTCCAGAAAAGCAGGGTGGTCAAGTCAATCCATAATCCAAAGGTCCAAGCCCAGAAATTAAGGTGCTTTTTACAGGGAACTCAGATAGTGTCTGACAAAAGCACTGGTGTCCTTCTCAGCCTTTTATCATCAGCTCATTAGTACAGGTGGTTTTTAACAAGCTGGCATTTTTCATAAAGCCTCTTCGAACATTGGGGCACACCCTTTCTGATCTTCTCTGGCTGAAGATAGTATGTTCTCCTCCTCCTCAGGAAGAAGCCTCAGAGGGGGAAGGAGGAGGAAAACAGGAAGGAAGATTGGAAGGAAAGAAATGAGATAAGGGAGGGAGGGAGGGAGGGAGGGAGGGAGGGAGGGAGGGAGGGAGGAGTTTGGTGCCAATATCCCTAATGGTGCTGTGACCATGCTACCATTGGAAAAAATGAGATGAGCATTTGAAGATTTTGATATCTGCAGGGGGGATCTGGAATGGATCTCCCCATGGATACCAAGGGCCCACTGTAAAACCAAAGTAAAAATAAGATAAAAACACATTAAAAACAGTATTTAAAATATCCTTTTAGATTCTAGTATAGCAAGACAAGATTGGTATTAGTCTCCTGTGGAGGTCATTGACTGATGGATTTTAACTGCAGCTGCATAGAATCTTGCAACACTATGGGCCTCTACAGATGGGTGGCCATGGGCCGCCCCAAGAAGCCGCAGATTGGGACCGAGGCTGCCCCACGCCGCAGCCTCGATCCACCCTTATGGTGCCTCTGAAAAGGAGCACTAAAATAGGAGCACAAAAATTTCAGAGAAGCCAAAAGGAGCGCTCTGATGACATCCTTGAGAAGGGGTTGGGGCGCCCAGCGTCCAGCTGCCCCTCCCCTTCTCTAGCTTCAAGATGGCGCTTTTCCCCCTATATGTTATATCAGGGCTGGTATCCAAAAACAACAAAGAAGTGTAAAATTGACTGGTGTGTCCTTGATGTTTATTCAATAAAGGTGAAATAAGCCTGAGGCAGATGTCCCTGTAGTATGAGCACTTGAGTAATATGTGTTCTGTTGTCTCTATTTGGCCAGAGTCACATGGGCATAATCTGTCTGAGAAGGGAATCTTCTTGTATCGGCCTTCAAGGATGGCTGAGGGAAGGGCATGGCATCATGCCAAAGTAAAAGCTCTCTGGTGTTTCTGTACTTTGAGTTTTGCTAGGTATGCCATAGGTGATGCCAAGTATCTGTTGGGGTCATTAATAATAGAAGTTGAGGTGCTAGCTAAGTCTAGCTGTCACTCAATTTCTATCACCCATTGTTTGATGGTTGCTTTAGCCTTTTCATATCCCATGCTGAGCAAAAGATCTGGAAAGAAGCCCAGTGAACAAATTTTAGTCCTCACCATCTGTTTCCATGTAGAGTGGAATTCATCAGTCAAGGCAAGTGGGGCAAGGGCAGTGGGGAAAAAGGATAGTTTGAGCCAGTAGCAGAGTATGGTCACCCAAACTCTGGCCTCCATTTTTATAAAGCCTGACACCAGTCTCAATGTTGTATTAGAAACATATTTTGGAGCTTCGAATGCTGATCTTAGAAATTTGGATTGCACAAGTTCTAATGGTGCTGAGTTAGAGAGAGGTCCCAGTTGGGATCCATAAAGCAGTTGTACAACTTAGCTTTGAAATGTTTGAGTGCTGCCAATATATAATGGCCTCCTCTTGTCATAAGATATTTGAGGATGGCTGTTGAGCTCCTCTGTGCATTACCAGTGGCATAGTCCCCATATGCTTTCCTACTACCAGTAGCATGAAAGATTACCCCCAGATATTAGAAGCAGGAGACCTGTTCAGTCTTGTGGCCACCTATATTCCATGATTATATGCCATGATTTTAGTTTTGATAGTTGAGTTCTAGATGATCCTGCAGTATTGTGTCATTATTAGTATTGTTTTTAAAGCCAATTGATTTCTTGAAAGTACCACTGCATCATCTGCATAAAGGCAGAGTAGTATTATGCCTTCCCTCTAGCTTTGGAGGATAGAAATCTGTGTTGCCAAGATGTCCCACCATGTCATTGATGTAAAAGTTGAACAAGAGTGGAGCTAGAATGCAGCCTTGCTTAATGTCCTTCTCAGTGGCAATGACATTGATGAGAGGACACTGGGGGTTGCATCTTACAATGAGTGAGGTCCCTTCATGCCTCATACAAATTAGATATAGTAGATGCCAGTCAATCGAGGAAGCCTCCAGTTTTTCCCATAGTTTGGTTCAAGATACAGAGTCAAAAGCTGCTTTAAAGTCTACAAAGGCAACATAGAGAGAGACTGTGTTTCAGGTAGCATACTTTGTAATGAGGTGTTGGAGTACAAGACACTGGTCTATGGTGGATCAGCCTTCCCTAAAACCAGCTTGTTCATCTGCAAGTATGTTTTCTTGTTCCAGCCAGTCCTCAAGTTTCCACTATAAGTGTCTTGCTGATAGTATTGAGGAGACTAATTGGTGTATAGTTGCCACAAACATTCTTCTTTCCTTTTTTAAATATGGGGGTATTGATATAAAGCCCCCAGTCTTTAGATGCTCAACCATAGTTGTCAATGGAAGTGAAAAGAAATGCCAGAATAGGGGCCAGAATTCCAAATTATTTTTAATGGTTTTTGAGCATATTAAGTCTTCTCCTGGAGCCTTCCTCATTCTCAGCTGAGATACAAGGTTCTTGATTTTTGTCTTGGTCACCAGTGCCCACCTTAGGAGATTCTCTATATTTTCATTTGCAGATCCACTTTCAACATAAAAGTCCTTATAAAATGCTTAGAAGTGTTCCTCCTAGATCCCTGGCGAGATATGACAATCCACTGTAATTGGTGCATTGTTTTGGGAACTTGATGCAATATGCCAAAATAAAGCTGAGCTGTTGGTTTTGACTGCCTGAATAAGCTGTACCCAATTATTTTTCATGGTTTCTTTTTTCTTGTTCACCAGAGACAATGACAGTAGCATGCTTGTTCATACTGTGGAGAGGGAGGCATAGTAAACCTCCTTTTGAAGATCCTTTACCACAAAATCCTAGGATGAGACAATCCACAATGAAACAAGAGATAGTGCCAGAAGATGAGATCCCTAGGTTGGATGGTACTCAATGAGCTACTGGTGTAGAACAGAGGACAACTACGGGTAATGCTGTGGGCTAATGACACAACTGGCATCAAGCTGAAAGGACATTCAGAACTGTTGACATGCTTGGAGGTGAAAGGAAAGTCCAAAGTTACAGAACACATATTATAGTAACATGGAATGTGAGAAGCATCAATCAAAGGAAACTAGGCATTGTAAACAAGAAATTAGATTTATAAACATTGCCATACTTAGTATAAATGAGCTAAAGTGGAGAGGAGGGAACATTTTCAGTCAGATAATTCCACAGTGAATTACTCAGGAAATGAGAATCTAAGAAGAACTGGGGTGGCATTAATAATGAGGAAACATGTAGCAAAAGCAGTCAAAGGATACAGTGCAAAGTATGACTGAATCATGTCGATAAGACTTCAGTGAAAACTCACCAATATAATCATAATCCAAATTTAAGCTCCAACTACAGAGGCAGAACAAGAATAAAATGAAAGATTTTGTGCTGAAATCCAGAAGCAAATTGATCAGACACCAAAACAGAACTTGTTAAGCATACACGATTGGAATACAGCAACTGGAAACAGAGCAGAATTACAGGAAAATTTGACCTAGAATTACAGGAAATTGACTGCCTGAATTTTGCAAGGCCAACAGTTCATCTCAAATGCATTCTTAAAGCAACTCAAGAATAGCAATAGCAAATACATTGCTATAGCACTTATCAGTGCACTTAAACACTCTCGAATCAGTTTACAATGTGTAAACTAATTGCCCCCAACAAGCTGGATACTCATTTTAGCACCCTTGGAAGAATGCCAGGCTGAGTCAAGCCTGAGCCGCTGACTGGTGTTGAACTCACAACCTTGTGGTTTGTGAGTGAGTGGCTGCAGTACAGGCATTTAACCAGTGCACCACCAGGGCTCCAATATGATGTTAGGCTGCTTCAATAGAAGTATAGTGTCAGATTGAGTGAAGCAATAGTACCACTCTATTCTGCTTTGGTCAAGCCCCATCTGGAACAATGTGTCCAGTTCTGGGCACCACAATTCAAAAATGATATTGAGGAGCTGGAGCATGTCCAGAGGAGGGCAACCAAATGATGAAGGATTGGGAAACCATGCCCTGTAAGGAAAGACACAGGGAGCTGGGAGTAGTATGTAGTGGTAGCTCTTGTCAAAGAATGATTTATGACCTTTAATGCCTGTCAAAGAATGATTTATGACCTGTCAAAATGGATTGATTTATGACCTGTCAAATTGATGGGCGTGTCCCTCCCCCGGCAATGCTAAGGCAGGACATCCTGTCCACGTGACCCAGGGGTTCCAATTAGCGCCTCTTGAGTCCATGTGACTCCACTCCCCGACCAATGGCTGCTTATTGGGGCCTCTTCTGAACCACATGTCCCAAACTGGCCAATGGTACTAGATTTTCCCTGTTTTCTGATTGGTCCCTTGAGTTCACGTGTTCCTAACTGGCCAACCATGCTAGATTTCTCCATTTTAGGCATGCCCAGACACGTTCTGTGAGGCAACATGGAGACACCGATGCGTTTAGCTGCACCTTCTACCACCAGGAGAATAAAACCCACAAAGATAGCCTCCTGGCCAAATAATTATCATGGGCCTGTGGGCTTTAATAACCCTCCCATACCGTTGAATATTAAACCTAAAAAGGAAGCTAAAGAGCCTGAAAATACACCCAACATTATGGATTTCATTGATGATACCTCAGAACTCGAGTGTGATTGCCGTTGCTATTTAAAAGCCATTCTCCAGAAGAAGGAAGTGCCCGACACTCCACATAGCCCAGATGAGCTGGATGGCACAGACCTTTTGAATCCTGCCACTCAGCTGGAAGAGGCCATGGAAGAGGGAGATTGTGACCCACCATAGCCCTCACATGTGGGAGAACCACCTATGGATTAAAGCAGGGGTAGGCAACCTAAGGCCCGGGGGGCCGGATGCGGCCCCCCGGGGCCTTTGGACCGGCCCCAGGCTGGTCTTGCCACCGCCGCCCACCATGATGATATTGATTATTGTTGTTATTACTTGTTCTTGGGGTTTTCTTGGCAAAATCTCCACAGGGGTTTTGCCATGGCTTTTCTGGGGCTGAGAGAGAGTGTATGCATAATTTTTTAAATTTAAAAAAAATTAAAAATTTTATTTATTTATTTATTTATTTATTTATTTTTGGTGCTTTGGCCCCCCCCAATTGTCTGAGGGACAGCAACCCAGCCCCCGGCTCAAAAAGGTTGCCTACCCCTGGATTAAAGCATGGATCCTGATTCAGGCTACCATAGTGCAACGGTGAGTTTATGTAATCTAAAAAATATTAGGCAGTTGGTTATCATTTGAGAGATGAGTGTGTTGTTTTCCAAATGAAAAATAATAAAATGTTCCTTATTACTTTTTATTGAATTAGGATGAAGACCTACAGGCAGACAGTGCTGAGAACCAAGCTGGAAAGAATCTACACCAACCAGGAGAATCTCTTTTTGGGCCAACTACCCAAGCAAGTGATTATAGGCCTGGTGGATAATGACACCTTCAGTGGAGTTTACAACAAAAACCCCTTTAACTTTAAGCATTATGACATCAGTTTTGCAGCACTGTATCTGGATGGAGAGCAGAACCCTACAAAACCCTTTCAGCCCAATTTTGAAGATGGAAACTGTGTCAGGGAATACATGCGTTTGGCGCAGACAGCAGGCAAGCATATGAAAGACCGTTCTCTTTTAATCAACCTTGGGGAATATGCGCGAGGTTACACGCTTTTTGCCTTTGACCTTATCCCAGACCAAGAAGGCAGAGATCACTATTCATTGATCAAAACAGGGAACCTGAGGGCTGAATTCTGGTTTGCCAGACCTCTGCCTACTACTGTGAATATGATCATTTATGGCGTTTTTGACAATGTGATAGAGATAAATCACAGGAGAAACGTCCTGTATGATTATATGTAACATGGACAGCATGCAATTAACCTGCATTCTTTCTTCAAATCCTTATACCCGAAAGCTATTCTATGGAGTCTTCCCATGTGACATGCTCCCTAAAGAGAAGCTGATACAAAGACCTGTTTGTCTAGTCATCAACACTCACCCTCACAATCTCCCATCTAGTTAACAGAAGAAAAGACTGATGAATTTTTTTACTCCTATGGATGCCCTCCCGACCACCCTCTCTTTCCTAAAACCATCATTAAATTTTTAAGAAAAAATGCCAGCAAAACTATGTTTCAGCCCAGAGCAGTGCAAGACTCAGACTTTGTGGTTTGTGGTTATCACTGTGTGTTTTTTCTTCAGCATCGCTGTAAAGGCCTGACATTTAAAAATATTCAAAAATTATATTCTCACAATTTGCAAAGAAATGATGACATGGTGGTTGAATATGTAAAAACAAAGAGAAACATGCCAAGGCTTGCCTCATACATGCCCAGACTTGTCCCAAACATGTTTCAACCAGCCCAGGGATGTATAACCTGCAATGCTTTTCATAGACGTTCTTGTCAATAAACATATCCTCTAGGAAGGATTTTAAAGAATTTTTGTGTTTTTTTTTCTTTTATCCAAATCAAAACATACTTAAAAATAAGTGATATTTTTAATTTATTAAATTATCTTTTTGAAAAAACATCAGGAGAATCATAAGTGGAGCCAATTAGGAGTACTAGATTGTCGCTGTTTTCTCAAAGCCCTGAAGGAGGTTTTGGGTGTCTGAAACAGCACTGGTGCTGTATCATATGGATTCTTTAGCTTGTCCAAAACTTCTCTGTTGGCATGGTTCCCCACCACAGAGGTTGGGACATTTAGCTCGGCCATGGCCCTCATGAAAACATCCCAGCCTTTTGGAACATGTTTCACAGGTAAAGCACATTGGATCCAGCTATAGGTTCCCCTTTATAGACAAAGGGCCTAAGCAGACTGCCAGAAATAGTGCACATTAAATTGAGGCACTGCCCTGGCTCAGTGCTAGGGAATCATGGGAACTGTAATTTATTGTGGCACCAGAGCTCTCTGACAGAGAAAGCTCAATGTCCCAGAAAAAAATACAGTTCCCATGATTCCCTACCACTGAGCCAGGGCAGTGCCTCAATTTAATGTGCACTATTTCTGGCAGTCTGCTTAGGCCTAAAGTCTCCTTTGTCATCCCATGAAGAAATACTCTTGTTTTGCTTCATTTTGTTTACCAATACCCTTGTGGCATTCTTGTATCTAGCAGGCAAGCTTTCCAGGACTTCTTGAAACAGGGTCTCTGAGGAGTTTGCCACCCCCTTTTCAGGGGGCTGCTGCACTTCAAGTAGAATTAGATTTATGTTTTCTTTCTCTGCTTCCCTCTGTCTGACATGAGTTAAACACTTTTGAAGCAAAATGTCATATTATTTAGCTTTTTCATGCTCTGTTAAATCAGTCCTGTGAAGAATCTTCTGCATTTCAGCATCCAGGGTATATATGGCCTTAGTTCTGATATTTTCATCCTTAGGAAATGATCCCTTTAACTATTCTAACTGGTGGCTAGGGACCAGATACATCTTTTCTGTATATTCCATTACTGCTTAGTTAAAAGGCTCATTATCAGGGGAACAGCAAAGCTTAACAGGGGTCCAATAAAACCCCCAGACTGTTTCACCAATACTTTTTTTCTTCTCAGGGAGACACTCCTGTTATCCAGGGTTTTAATAAGATGGCATCTCTTTCTCAGTATGTGCACCTGATGAAGAGATAATGGAATGTTGCCTTTTAAAGTATTCAGGGCTATTTCTGAGATGGCTGCCACCAAGTCCTTTGAGGCTGTACATAAAAAAAGCTTTCCTCTGGGGTGGGGGCATCTTAATGAGAAGTTTTAAGAGTGCTAGATTTCTTTTCACACTCCCAGACATGTTGACCTGAAGGGGGTGGCCAAGGGACTTCAGCTCCCAGAAGCCTCAGCCATGTTGGCCAATAGTCCCATGTTGGCCAATAGCTCCTGGGATTCTGGGAGCTGAGGTCCCTTGGCCCTTAAAGGGGAAAGGTTGCCTACCCCTGGTGTAGGAATTAAAGCTGAAGCTTTTTGTAACCACTGGCACCCTTCTTCATGGTATATATTATAGGCCAGTCTGGAGGAAAAATTCCCATTTGTAACTTGTACGATTCTGGAGTGTTAGTCTGCAAATCAATAATGAGGTAACCAAAGGGTCTGCTTGTTGCATCAGCAAATGCTTCCATGAAGAATTTAGTGTTTCCTGGGTACATTTGATGAGCTAAAGTTGCAATTTGTAATTTATCCCTAGGGTTTTTAAACAGCACCATGTATTTTGCATTTAAGCTGATGGTCCGTAGGCTTTTTCCCTTGCAGAAAATATTTTGTGTAAGGAAAAAAACACTCAGATTCCTGTGATGAACATGGATTGTAAACAGTCTTTCAATATTTGAATTATCACAAGACTGCATAAGATCGTCTCTTACCAAGAACTTTATTTTATTCAGGTGTAACAAATCTTCATTATCAAAGTTATCAGGCAAGCCCTCTACAAATTGAATAAAAGGGTATTTATGTAGGAACTCTTGGTACAAAGGTTGCCAGCAGCTATAATACCACAAAATTTTCTCAGGTTGCACTGAAAACAGACTGTGAGCATTATCCAACGTATTTTTTACAAATACAGTTTTTCCACAGTTGCTTGGTCCTGCTAGAATAGCTAAGAAGGGGTGATGCCACCGTGTGGCCATATTCAATAACTGTAAGGGAGAGTCTTAAACTCTTCAGTAATGACTCTCTTGTCATAAACCACTCTTTGAGTTTTCTTGAGCTCTTCTGTATGGATAGACCACTGGTGTTTATTTCTAACAATGCCTTGTTGCTGCACAACTATTTCATGAGCACTTCCTTCCTCTCTGTCTGAGATGTAGTCCTTCAGACTATCAAAATTAATTTTTTCACAGTTAGAAACATTCAGTGTAATCCCTTTGACCTTCAAGCATGCTTTACCCCCAAAAGCTTGTACCCACAGGTTTTGGGCCCCGCTAATACATATTCTGTGATATGTTGATCTGGGGGGATTTCACTGGTGAGGTCGCCTAAATAATCCCCAAGAAGGGGCGACCACTCCCCCTCTCTACTCACAAAGATCATGCTATCTGTACAGAACTCTGTCTTCAAGCTTATCAAGCAAAGAATAAAGCTCCAATCTAGAATAACTCATCATAAAAGAAGCAATGAAGAAGCTTTCCACCAATTTTACTGGGAAAAACAGGAAAGAACAAACCACAAGGGGGCAGTATTTTAAGCTTGGCAAAGCCAAAATATTCTGAGAGGGGCCAAAAATCCTCATAAATGATTTGGGGGTATCCAAGAGGATATTTTTTTAGTTTTGTTGACATAGGGATACAGGCTGGTAAAATCATAATATTTAATCTCCTCACCCCCTTTAGGCTTGTAGTAGAGACAGACTGCATTTCTACGACCGCCAAACAGTGCATCCCTGGCCTCTAGGGCTGGTGGAAATTCAGCTTCAGCAAGAAACTGCTTGAGCTGATCATCTGTTTTTTGCTGGTTTGTCCATTCATGTTCCCAGATTGATCTGACCTCAAAGCCCCTGCTTTTCAGTTCAGCAGCCTTTTGCTGGGTGGAATTGTAAACAAACTCAAATGAATTCCCCATCAGAGAGTTCCAATCGTCTGGAGAATAGCATAAAGGGCAGCCATGCCAGTAACAGCCATTAAATTCAAAGGCTGTCTCTTTATTATCTATGACAGCATAACCATCAAGATAATAGTCGCCAACTTTTACTTCTCCACACTTTAGGGCATGCTGAATCTGAATGTTCTCTTTGTGTTCAATGTATGAAAGCCATTGGATTGCAGGAGTTGAGAAGCACTTGCAATAATTATGGTACCTATCAGGCTGTGGGTTTGCAATCTCATCCTCCTCTAGAAAATTAAACTTGTACATTGCAAAACAGACACTAGCCAATGTGGGGTACTGTAATGGGTCTATGGCTACCCAACCTTTCTCCCCTGTATCTGTCCTCTTGTATACTTTTGTCAGATTAATGATTTCATGTCTATATTTAGTACAAGCCTGTACCAGAATATTGACATCTTGCTGACAATAAAAGGCCAGCTCTTTCTGCATGTCAAGGTTTTTGTCTTGTTTTCTTCATACCATGCTAAAAAAGCTTCCTTTGCCCCAGCCATCATAGTTTCCACACCATAATCCTCGGGTTTAGGCATAGGGCCTACATAATCCCAATTTTCTGGTGTATTGAAAAAATGAGGAAAATATCCCTTACATTCATCAAAGGCCAGCACCTTTGGGAGTCGTGCTAGAGCCATGGGCAAGTGACTAAGGGGGGAAGCAGACCAGGGCGTCGGGGATGCCCTGGGATGGTGCGCCGCGGGACTGCGGCAGCCACACTGCGGCGCACCGTCGCCGCCTCCTTTCAGCGCTCCTTTCAGAAGACAGGGAAAGTGCGCCCTAAATGCGTCGGGTGCACTTTCCCTGGCTTTTCTGCCGCAGCGTGTGAGGACACTGTGGCGGGAGGTTGCCCTCGGCACGCCGGCCGTGCGGAGGGCCGGCAGCTCCAAGGGCAACCTCGGGAGGAGGAAGGGGCACCGCTCGTGCGGCTGCCCCTCCTCTTCCTTGTCTCGGAGACAACCCTATTGGTCGTCTGCCGAGGCCCTAAGTAAATCAATGAATTTCAGATCTACTCTTTTCACCTTTACACGTATCAGTTTACCTCCTTGAGCAATAATATCAACATCCACTTTTTCTTTGATCAGTTCTTGTATAACAAAATAAGAATCATAACCCTTAGAATTGTGAGCTATAAATGTAGTACCCACAAATTTGAAAGTCTTGATAAACTCAGACATGCAACCCTCACCCTTAAATTCCCAGGTCTGTCCTGCAGGGGCCCACTCAGGCTTTACCATTACATTTTCTTCCCTGACTATTGCATTGTTAGCTTTCCCTTTCTTACCACCCTTATTCTGCTTCTTTGTACTCACACCCCCATCATCCTTAAAACACTCCAGTTTCCCCATCAAAGGCTTTAACAAAACAGTAATTAGGAACATGGACACTTGTGCATTGGTGGGTTTCAATATCGAAAAAAATGTACTTGATTGAGGTTTTTGGATATTTAATGGGGCGCATGTAGCACAGGTGTATTTCACCCTTTCGGATAGGACCCCAACAAAGTGTGCACAGTATCCATCTACAGTCGCTCTCTCTATGGTCATATGTAACATAATGACCACACTTCTCACAAAACTTTTTAGGGTCACATTTGACTTTTTCCCCCAAGGCCAGTTTTTGGTACCTCCTTAAGCATGCCATGGATCTACAGTTCAACTTGCACCTAAAACATCTTTCCATTTTATCTACCGGAGAGGCACAGTTGCGTTCTTTACACATTCTACAGTAGTACATACAAGTATATGGATGTGAGTATATGCTGTTGCAGTATGTGCAGTGATTGCGAGCTCCAAAAAGACCTTTCACATTGAGCACCCCATAATAATGATCTTCGTGCAGTAAAACTGTGTATGTTTCTGGATATTGGATTTTCTGTGTCTTAAAAAGCCCCCAACCCTTATCAGAGTAAAGTGCGAAATTTATGTTACACTTCAAATGCTCTTCAGCACACGAAATATCACTAAGGGATACTTTTTTCTGGTCAGACAAACTGTTAGCGGACATCCTCCATTTTGATTATATATTTTAGCCATGTGGAGTTCCTGATGACCCGAGCCTGACCCTTGGGAGATGGCAGCCATAATCCCCTAGATGTAAGGTCAGGTAAGCAAGCTAAAATTACTTAAGACCACTAAAGACTTCCTGGACAGGCAGGTTTTGGGAGTTGTCCTTGGGAATATCCCATTATGTTGGAAAAGATACCTAATGGTGTTTGTTTGTTTGTTTTAGTCTCACACTTAATGAGACAGTGATCAGATTTGATTGCACCCCTTTCTCTAGCTTCCTTTCCTTGATAGTTTTGAAACCAAATGCATTGTTTAGACTATGCCCAGACTTAAGTAAACAATAGTAAACCCATCAAGCCTTTGTCCACCTATTGTTCAACTCATGGCCAGGAGGCAGAATTTCCCTATAAGAACCCCTGGATTTTAGCAGACCTCATGCTACCTTGGGAGTGCATGCTGAATCTCTGTCGGTCTGTGCTCTGAGATAGTTCCCACAACCCCCTCTCTTGCCGGTTGTGCCCCTTCCATGGAACCCATCTGTATTTGCCAGAAGCCCAGAGGAGTCTCTCGGGTGTGAGTATATCTCCCTGTATCCTGGTTTCCCTCTTTGCCTCCCCCGCTCTCGCTCTTTCCCGCTTATCTTCTAGTGTGTGTGTGTGTGTGTGTGTGTGCTGCATTTGGATGTTTGCTTATCTTTGTCAAATAAATATTTTAGACTTTAATTGGAGCTTGGTCCGTTTCAGTGTCGTTCCTTACCAGAATTCTTACATCTCTGGTAGACAATTGGATAAGATCTCAGAAGCGAAGTTGGGTGCTTCCCTCTCACGTTTGAGCTAATTATAAATTTCCCAACACACCCCAGGTCCTGGTGTAATTTAGCAGCTGCTCTCAGCATTTCTACATCTGTGGGAACCTGCTTAGCCATTACTGCCACAAGGCTTGCAGCAAAGCATAAATTAGTGCCTAAATTAGCTGGATCCACCAGATGCTGCTTCTTTTTAGCAATAATTGAGCTGTAAGGTATAGAATTTATAGATCTTGAGCAGCTCCCTCCTTGAGGAGCACGTACAATAGTGAGAACCAATCTCAGCATTCCATTTGCACAGATGTCCATATTACTCTGTAGGAGGTTACTTATGTGAGATAAAAAAAATCCTCAGCATTCATAAGATCCCTGACTCTTTGCACTGAAAACAGAGGGTTTGCTAAACCAGCATCTTGTAACCGTAATTGGACATAATCCCCAGGCCCAGCTCTCAAAAGTGCATGATCCAGAACTTCTTGAATAGCCTGATGCACTGCTGCTACAACCTCTGAATATGACCTTATATGTTCTAAATTGACAAATCGGAATTCTTCAGCAATATTTATAGCCTGATACCTCTGGTTAAACCATTCCCAGCTTCTAATCCTTTCTGCAAAGACATGATTATCTGGAGAAGGTGGGGATGGAGGAGGGGGAGAGGGAGAGGGAGAGGGAGGGAATGTGGTGGAGATGGAGGAGGGGTTGGAAGCAGAACTGGGTGTTCATCTTGGGGGTTGGGAGGCACAGCTGGAGGGCATGGCATTAGGTTAACTGGTGGAGGAGATGGAGGTGGAGTTGGTGGTAAGGAGAAGGGCACTGCTTGGAGGTTATTTGGAGACCTGGGAGGGGCTGGTGCTGGTGGTGTACCTTCAGAATGTTGTACAGCAGCCTGAGAAGCCCTATGTTTAAGTTTTTTCTTTGCTCCCTTCCTAGATGTAACGAGTATCTTTCTTGCTCTGTTTAATATTTTAATAGCAATTTTCCACCAATACTTCATTTCTTTGATAGACTTTTTTCTTTTCCTGCCTTTTTGAGGTTGACAATTAGAACTCCCCCCACCTACTTAAACATTTTCAAAGGCTGTGTCACCACAGACAACATAATTACACAGATTTTTAATTACCTTCTCCAATGCATCCAGGTCTGCAGTTGTACACTGTGAACTACTTGCAAGTCTATTCAATGTTTCCGGATGCATGACAGCTTTCTGTATTGTCCTTTGTAGATGTACAGAAAGCTCAGAAAGTCTTGTGTACTTCATAACAGAATCCTCAAATTTTTCAAGGAGAGGCTGATGTTTTTGTCTCTTGGGAGGTCTGCTCTCAGGACCTTCTCCCTTTTGAACTTTATTGTCTAAAGAAAGAAGAAGAAAGGTATCAGTAATTAGTACCCCTACTCAGTTTGTATAACACACGGTATTCAAACATTGAAAGGGAAAATATTTAAACTGTGTTTTCCCCTCATTAGATATCTTTTTTGCCTGTGGAAGAAAGTATCCGGCCTTTTAAATAAAATAATAATGATATTCTTAAAAACACTCACCAGAATTTTCATTTGCCCTCAAGAGTTTGTCCAAAACTTTTGAGGTACCTGCTAAAAGAGCAAGGATAATAAAAGTAAAGCAATTCATGGTAACTAAACTTTTAAATGGAATACATGTTATATTCTTAAAACCCACTTACCAGAAGCATCCCTTTTATTTTCAACAGTCTTCAGAGTTCCCTGTCCATTTGCCTTCAAGGGTTTGTCCAAAACTTTTGAGGCCTGCTGAAACAGCAAGAATAATAATGATGATGATGATGATGATGAAAGATGTTATCTAGAAATTTAAATTGCAATACATGTTATATTCTTAAAACCCACTTACCAGAAACATCCCTTTTATTTTCTACAGTCTTCAGAGTTCCCTGTCCATTTGCCTTCAAGGGTTTGTCCAAAACTTTACCCTAAAGTAAAAATTAAAACATCTTACCGGTATGTTTAGATGCCATGGTGAAATGAGGCTTGCCTTTTGTTTCCAAATGTTTAGATGCCTCATTTCACCATGGCATCTAAACATACCAGTAAGATGTTTTAATTTTTACTCAGAAGTATTGAGATAAATCCAAAAAGCATATGCGCCAATTTTTAGAAACAACAGCCTAAAGAAGACATAATGTACAGGATATGCTTGGGCTTGTCTTGAAAAATGACACACTCTTAGCTTGAATAAAAAAAGAGAAAAAACATGTTGAGACATGTTGATAAACATCCAACCACCACAAAGAGCATGTACAGTGTTATTTTGTAACAAAAATAATGTGTTTGATGTGCCTTTTGTACAATGAATGCTTGCAACAGTTTTATTTAAACAGTAGGGGGGATGTATAGAGCAAGCCAAACCAGGGTTACACTTTTAAACACATAGACACACCCTAGCTATGGTTTATTTAGAATTCTGGCTATTTAATATCCCTAGACCCCACCCCACCCCCACCCCAACCCCTTTTTAAAAAAATTTGATTTCAGAACATGTAGTGGCAGTGAATGCTTTCAACAGTAGAGGGCATGTGTGTCTCTAAAATAATGTTCCTTTGCAGACATACAGAAAAGTCTTTTAGTATGACTTAATTTTAAATTATTTCAATAAAACACATTACACTTTTAAAAGCAGCACTTAAAACAAAAGACAATTAAAACACAGAGAGGAAGCTAAATAGAATGAAGAGGAAATAAGTATTAAACTACAACACATTTAAGCAAGAAAATAATAATATGCCTTTTAAATCACAAACACACACACACACAAAGAAGCAACAAAGCAAGACAAAATATTTTTACACAGCATGAACACATGGAAAAATAATAATAATAATATACCTTTTAAATCATAGCATCACAAACACAGAAAGAGACAGACAGTGAACACGTTTAAACAAGAAATAATAATAATAATAATAATAATAATAATAATAATAGAAAGGCCTTTTTAAATCACAATCAGAGAGCAAAATGTTCTGACGCAGTTGAGAGAAACAAGAAAAAATTCATGTTAACTATGCCAAACACAGAGAAAACCAGGAACACATGCAATAATAATAATGATAATAATGCCAATCAGAAAGAGACAGAGGTCTTGCTTACACAAGACCTTTTAAAACACATTACAGTTTAAAAGCAGCATTTAAATAATTAGACAGTAAATGGAAAAAAATTACACAGAGAGAAACACATGGAAAATTATACTTTTTATTTTTTTATTAATTTTATTTCCATAAAAAATAACACAGATATATCACATACACTACAATATATTACAATAACATATACATATACAATCATACAAACACATACATTTAAGCTTCTTAATAAACTATTATAATCTTTTTATATTTATGTCACTTCCTTAACTTAACCCTTGCGTAGTGATAACTTATACTTTAACCCTTTTTTTTCCTTAATCAACCTTATATTCTTTATTGGGATGTTTTTCCATTTCTCATTTCATCTATCCCTAGTGTTTATTCACACCTTTTTCTATTTATGGAGATGTATATATATATATATATATTTTTCCTAATTTCAATTTATATCTTAATATCATTCATTTTCCAATAATTCAAAAACGGCATCCATTCCCTTTCTGTGTCTTCTTTAGTTTTATTTCTTAATAGAGATGTTAATATGTCTGCCTCCATCGCTTCTCTCATTTTTTGAATTGGAAAAAATTAAATTTTTTGTTCCCATTCCTGTTCTGTTGGTATTTTTGTTTGTTTCCAATACTTTGCATATATAATTCTTGCTGTAGTGATGGTATATAATAATATTCTATGATATTTTTTTTCTAAATCCGCTTTTACTGGCTTCATTATGTTTAGTAGAAAAACTGTAGGATCTAATGTTATTTGGATCTTTAGAATTTTTAAGATTTTGCTTTGTATCATTTCCCAAAATTTCCTAGCTTTACATTCCCACCGTTGATGGAAGAATGTTCTTACCGCTTTCTGGCACTTCCAGCATTTCTCCTTGCCTGTTTTGTATATTTTATTTAATGTTGTAGGTGTCAGGTGCCATCGATAGAGCATTTTTATATAATTTTCTTTGTAGTCTTGGCATAATGTGAATTTATTTGTGTCTCTCCAAGATTTTTCCCAAGTCTCTAGCTCTATTACATTACCCGTATCTTGAACCCATTTTATCATCACCTGCTTTACGCATTCTCTCTCTAGGTCCCTTTCTTTTAATATTTTATAATACTTTGATAGATGTTTTCCTTCTTTGTCAAAGACTACTTTATCTATATTCGTTTTTTCTTCTGTGAATCCATTATTTATTTTATCCTTTTTAAATCGCTCTCTTAACTGTCTATTTAGAAACCAATAATTTTCTGTTAGTTTTGTTAGGTTTTTTTCCCGGATTTTAATTCCTTTTCTTCTCCCTCCTTCCATTCAATTAAATCTTTGTTCGTTAGCCATGGTGTATTTTTTTTCCTGGAGCTTCCAAAAAAAGCCTCTTGACTTGAGACCCAACTTGGTATTTTATCATAAAATTGTTTTCTTATCTTTAACCAGATCTTATGTAAGGCATTTCTAATAATATGATGGGGAAAATACTTAATGTCTTTCAATTTTTCGTATCATAAAAACGCGTGGTAACCATATCTTAATTTAATTTTTTCCAATTCTAATAATCTATCATTTTTAAGTTTTATCCATTCTTCCATCTATTGTAAACATGATGCATAGAAATATAATTTCAAGTTTGGTAATCTGCATCCTCCTTTGTTTTTTCCTTCTTTTAACAATCTCCATTTAATTTTTGCTTTTTTGCCGATCCAAATAAATTTTGCTAAATCTTTTTGCCAGTCGTCCAGATATTTTTCCTTTGTAATAATAGGAAGATTTTGGAAGAGATATATGAGTCTTGGCAGCACATTCATTTTTAATACTGCTATTCTGCCCAAAAATGATGATTTTAATTTTCTCTATTTTTCAATATTTTTATATCCTCCCATGTTTTTTTTAATAATTATTCTTAAATAGATCAATATTCCTCTTTGTTAAATATATACCCAGATATTTCACTTTCTTTTCTATTTTGAATCCTGTCATTTTCTTTAATTCTTCTTCTTCTTTCAAATTTATATTCTTTGTCAGTATTGCCATTTTATCTTTGTTTAGTTGAAATCCAGCTAGATTTCCAAATTCTTGTATGACCATTAACAATCTTTCTATACTTTCCTTTGGATCCTCTAAAAAACAAATAATATCATCGGCGAAGGCTTGTAGTTTGAAAATATTATCTTTTACTTTTACACCTTTTATCCTAGAGTCTTCTCTGATTTGATTATTTAAAACTCCTAGAATTGTAATAAACAATAGAGGAGACAGGGGACATCCCTGTCTCGTTCCTCTTTGTATGGCCTTTTCCGCATCTAACATAATCATCTCCCTCATATAAGGCTAAATTCACAAAGCAAGTGTCTCACTGCAAATAGCCTTTATTTGCAGATTTGATAGACAAATAGGTATTATTCTTTACAACTCATGTAAAGATGGCTTTTTTAAAAATTAAAAGGCTAATGCAATGACCTTCTAGTGGCCCTCAGGAAAAAAGGAGTTCTTAAAACCAAATATAATTCTTATCTTAAAGATCAGACCTCACAAACATCCTTTCATCTCTCTTAAATCCAGATAGGAAGCTGAATTCTCTAGCATCTTATGCAGGCCTCGAAAACAGATCTGGTCTCTGGTTCCATCCAAACCCCTATTTAGTTTCATTTATTCATAGTCATAGGGGGGGTTGCAGACTGCCAGAAATAGTGCAAATTGAGTCCACTTTTAGGTTTAGGGTTAGGGAATCATGGGAACTGTAGTTTATTGTGGCACCAGAGCTCTCTGACAGAGAAGGCTCAATGTCTCAGAAAAAAAACAATTTCCATGATTCCCTAGCACTAACCCTAACCCTAAAAGTGGACTCAATTTGCACTATTTCTGGCAGTCTGCAACCCCCTATAGTCAGGGGAGGGGTAGAATATAGAATTTATTTGCAGCTTTGATAGAGTCTTATAAGACAATCAGAACATAGATTTGATTCTTTAGAGATGCCTCCTTTTAATTACACTGATGAGTTTAATTGATCACATAGCTGACCCTCTGCTGACCTTGCAAAATTCACAGAAAACCAGGAATTTAACCAGATCCTTTCATCTCTCTTAAACCCAGATAGGGACATAATTTCTGTAGTCTCTGATGCAGGTCTCCAAAATAAACAAACGTCCTTTGTCATGATTCTACAAAATAAACACACATACTTTTTTCAAAAGTTATCTGAAAGACCAGAAATTCATTTTGTCCAGAGTTCGTAGGGCAATAAATTCCTTAAATATCTGGCTACCCTGCAAAATTTAGAATAGGAGAATAAAGAGAATTTTTTTCCAGAAAAGCCTTTATTTGCAGATATCTTCATTTTTTACAGATCATAGAAATTTGACTTCTTTTAATTACAGTTTCTACATAGTGTAACGTTTGCTTCTCTGAAATCTTCAATAACGATTTTAAGCATTCTATAGCTTTTTCAGATTTTCTTAAATACATTACAGTGCTTAATATATCATCAAGAATTTTTTTCGTCAGAATAAGATTATTTAAACTATATGATACAAAAATGATCATATATATTAAGTTTTTAAAGCAAATTTTACTGGATATCTCACATATTTAGAAAGTATTTTTATCCTTTTTTATACACGTATGATTTTCTAATGATTGTTGTGCGTCAGATGCACAGGCATAACAATTTTTTCGTAATTCTGCATCGACGAGTATTCTTATAATCACAAAAATGACGATTCTCATGATAGATTTCATAGTACACCATCTTTTCAAAGGATCTGGCAATTCTTCAAGGCCTGAGATCCACTGCATTCTGACATGAGATTCCTAAATATTAAAAAAAAAAAAAACACTTTTAAGAAGATGTTCTATAGAACAACAGGATTTTACTATGATTATCCAGATAGGTTCACACACCTATGAGTTTAGGTTCTGAAAACCTAAATTGCAAGGACCACCTTTTGCAGCAGCTTGAGTACTGTTTGTTCCAGGTCTCTGTAATGTAAAAAACCACTGGTTATTGCTTTGGATCTCTATCATTGGGGTCTCAAATACAAAAACATGTTTTGGATTTGGATTTTTAACTGCCTTGAAGCATTCTCAGGGTAGCTTTCGGAGTCTTCCTCTGGTGCACAATTCTGTTTATTAGAATGTGAGTTCTCACCCATATTCAACGGTATGGGAGTAAAGCCCACAGGCCCGTGATAATTATTTGGCCAGGATGCTATCTTTGTGGGTTTTATTCTCCTGGTTGTAGAAGGGTTTTATTCTCCTGGTTGTAGAAGGTGCATCCAAATGCATCGGTGTCTCCATGTTGCCTCGCAGAACATGTCTGGGCATGCCTAAAATGGAGGCTCTGAGAAATCTAGCATGGTTGGCCAGTTAGGAACACATGAACTCAAGGGACCAATCAGAAAACAGGGAAAACCTAGTACCATTGGCCAGTTTGGGACACGTGGTTCAGAAGAGGCCCCAATAAGCAGCCATTGGTCGGGGAGTGGGGTCACATGGACTCAAGGGGTGCTAATCAGAACCCCGGAGGGCACGTGGACAGGATGCCCCGCCTTAGCATTTCCAGGGAAGGGACACGTCCATCAATTTGACAGGTCATAAATCAATCCATTTTGGCAGGTCAAATCATTTTGACAGGTAATTTATTATTATTATTATTATTATTATTATTATTATTATTTATTTATTTATACTTTCCCGCCCTTCTCACCAACTGCCCTTCTCAGCACCATCAGAGGAGGAGCCAGAGGCAGAGCTTCAGAGGGCAAGCCTAGCACCAACTGCCCTTCTCAGCACCATCAGAGGAGGAGTGCACTGCTCTATTTTATTTTGAAGAGGAAATTTAAAATGCACACTCTTACATAATTGTATGTTGGTGGCTAAAATTGTATATTGACACCCCCTTGGCGTGGGGGAGAGGCTTGCGTACCCTAATGTAGTTTTGAGCTATGCTGGTGGTGGCATAATAGCCACTGGTAGGGCTTCCCATGCCAGACAGGTAAAAACCGAAGGGTCTGACAAAGAGTGTCAAAGGGCAGGATGGGCTCCCTAGCCTTATGGCAACATCCTAGGAGAAGGAAAACTCTAATTCCAAACCCAGGTAGATGGTGCTTGTCCAACCCTGTAAGGTCAACCATCTAAGAGAAGGAAACTCTAAACAAACCTACGACCCAAGGACTTCGTTGCTACCGTCCATGCTTGCAAGGCCACAGCAGACGAACCTTTGGTTTAAAGGGTGAGGCCAGTTCTGTGCATGCTGCGCTGCACCAGAAAAATCCATTGCACAGGCTCGAAGGACAAATCCAATCTTTGAAAAAGCCCTGTAGCGATAGGTGAGGGATGAAATGGCAGGTGTAAAGATGCACTGGAAGCCGCAGACCCAACCCTGCATGCAGGTGGTTCAAGACTTTGGTCACTTGAGGCTGACCCGGGAGATGACAGTCTTGTTCGGCAGCATCCTGAATGACCAAGCAGCCTTTTTAAGGAGAGCACTGCTTGCTCCATAAGGAGAGGGGCCTAGAAAAGGTGGCCTAACGAAAGCTCATCCCCATCTACCCGGTTGGCTACCCGCGCCCAACGGGCATCTTCTGATGCGGTCAAACAAAGACAAAGAAACAAAGGCACACACTGGCCTCCAAAGGTGTAAATAAACTGACGCTTGCATGCTGGAACATCAGAACCATGCAAGACTCTGCAGATAGTGGACGTCTTGAGCGTCGCTCTGCTTTAATAGCCCATGAACTAACACAACTTAATATTGACATTGCTGCTCTTAGTGAAGTTCGTCTCTATGAGGAAGGCAGCCTTAAAGAACACGGCGCTGGCTACACACTTTACTGGTCTGGCAAATCCAAAACTGAAAAACATCTTTCAGGAGTAAGCTTTATGATTAAAAACTCCATTGCCTCCAAACTCGAAACCTTGCCAACAGGTCACTCTGATCGCATTATCTCCTTATGCCTCCCACATGTTGTTCTCTTCAGTATATATGCCCCAACTATGCAAGCCGACCCTGTAGAGAAAGACAAATTCTACACAGACCTACGCCACCTCATACAAAAAGTCCCTGTAGAAGATAAAATTATTATCCTTGGTGACTTCAATGCCAGAGTAGGAAAGAACTCCGAAGCCTGGAAAGGTGTTTTAGGCAAGCATGGTGTTGGAAATTACAATGATAACGGATGCCTCCTGCTAGAGTTCTGTGCAGAATAACAGCTGACTATTATAAACACTATCTTTCAGCAGAAAGATAGCTTGAAGACAACCTGGATGCATCCCCGATCCAAACACTGGCACCTCATTGACTATGTTCTAGTCTGCCAGAGAAACATTCACGATGTCCGTCATACTCGAGTAATGCCCAGTGCAGAATGCCAAAGAGATCATCGCCTTGTAAGATGTAAACTAAATCTTCATCTCAAGCTCAAACCTAATAGGGGTGGCATCTTAAAGAGGAGACTCCAAGGCAACAGTCTTCAACAAGCTACCATGAGAGACAACTTCCAGGCAAATCTGCAAACAAAACTTGAAGACCACCCTACAAATCCTTCTCCTACAGTGCTTTGGCAACATATCAAAAACAGTATCCTCCAGTCTGCGGAAGAATCCCTCGGGTTCTCCCACAAGAAAAATCAAGACTGGTTTCATGAAAACAACCAAGAGATCCAGGGGCTGTTGGCAAAGAAGAGAACTGCTCACCAGGCATACCTCGCCCAACCAACTTGCCATGTAAGAAAAGCAGCTTTCCGTCTCATGTGTAGTAAACTTCAACAAAAACTCTGAGACATTCAGAACAAGTGGTGGATAAATATAGCAGAAAAGACACAACACTGTGCAGATCTGGGTGATCTTAGAGGATTTTACGAAGCTCTTAAAACAGTGTTTGGACCTACTTATCAGGTCCAAAGCTCCTTATACAGTACAGATGGTCAAACACTAATTACTGATAAAGCTTCCATCCTGAATCGATGGGCTGAATATTTTCAAAGTCTCTTCAGTGCCAACTGAGTAGTCCAAGGCTCAGCTATCCAACATATGGTACAAAAACCAATGAAAAACGAACTGGACATAGCTCCCACTTTGGAAGAGACCCTTAAGGCCATACAGCAGATGAAAAACGGCAAGGCAGCTGGGATTGGTGGAATCCCACCTGAAGTTTGGAAACACGGAGGTCATGTACTCCATGCTAAATTCCACGAACTCCTTGTGAGTTGCTGGAAAAAAGGGGAACTGCCATCAGATCTCCGAGATGCAGTCATAATCACCCTGTACAAGAAAAAAGGAGCAAAATCTGATTGCTCAAACCAGGGGTAGGCAACCTTTCCCCTTTAAGGGCCGAGGGACTTCAACTCCCAGAATCTCAGGAGCTATTGGCCAACATGGGACTATTGGCTTCTGGGAGCTAAAGTCCCTCGGCCCTTAGAGGGGAAAGGTTGCCTACCCCGGCTCAAACTATCGAGGTATAACACTGCTCTCTATTGCTGGAAAAATCCTTGCAAGGATACTCCTGAACAGATTAGTTCCTGCTATTGCAGAAGAACTCCTTTCTGAAAGCCAGTGTGGCTTCAGAGCCAATAGGAGTACTACAGATATGGTATTTGCCCTTAGATAACTGCAAGAGAAATGTAGAGAGCAGAACAAGGGACACTGTGAGTAGAAAAGGTCTATGGCAGATCCTGGAAAGACTAGGATGTCCCCCCAAATTCCTCAAAATGATTATTTTGCTACATGAGGGCCAGCATGGTCAAGTCAGATACGGCCATGCTCTTTCAGAGCCCTTTCTAATAACTAATGGAGTGAAGCAAGGTTGTGTTCTTGCTCCAACTTTATTTACAATCTTCTTCAGCATGATGCTCCAAAGAGCTACAGCAGAGCTCGAAGAAGAAGACGGCATCTATATACGTTACCGTGTTGATGGTAGCTTGTTTAACTTAAGCCGTCTGAGGGCTCGCACTAAGACTCTAAACTATCTAGTCCGTGAGCTGCTCTTCGCTGACGATGCTGCCCTTGTTACCCATACAGAAGCAGCTCTGCAGCGCCTAACATCCTGCTTCGCAACAGCTTCGCCTAACATCCTGCTTCGCAACATCCTGCTTCACAACAGCTGCTGGGCTGGAAGTCAACCTGAAGAAAATGGAAGTTCTCTACCAGCCTGCACCACAGGACAAACACCGCCATCCCCACATCGCTGTAGGCTAATCTGTGATCGATCTCTTTGTCAGTCTCATGCAGCCTGCCGGTCGAGGAAGTTGTTTAGCCTTAAATTCAATTCAGGAGATCAGGTGAATCATTCTTTGACAGGCATCAAAAGGTCATAAATCTACTGCTGGGTATGTTTAGCTTGGAGAAGAGATAGTTAAGAAGTGATATGATAGCCCTATTTAAATATTTGAAGGGGTGTCATATTCAGGATGGAGAAAGCTTGTGTTCTCTTTCTCCAGAGACTAGGATATGGAACAATGGATTCAAGCTACAGGAAAAGAGATTCCAGCTAAGCATTAGGAGGAATTTCCTGACAGTAAGAGCTCTGATAGTGGAACACACTCCCTCAAAATGTGGTGGAGTCTCCTTCTTTGGAGGTCTTCAAACAGAAGATGGATATCCATCTGCCACATGTCCTTTGATTGTGTATTTCTGCATGGCATGGGATTGGACTTGATGGCCCTTGAGGTCTCTTCCAACTTTATGATTCTATTATTCTGTGATCATGACATGAATTCTACCTTTCTGATTATACCTGTACTGCAGATCCAAAGTCTTGAATATTTTCAAAGGTATTTTATATGTCACAGAGAAGCAGCAGAATCAGTAAAAATATTGCACTAAAAGGTAATGTACTTTGTAGGGATTTCCATGTACTCTACTAGTTTTGCATCTACCACATCTAGTGCTTGTTGCTCCAGTGTGAACAAATTATAACAAATTTTTAATGTTGGGCTGGAGCAGATGAGCAGGGAAAAAAAGGGCTTTATCCGGGGTTTTCTGAAAGTGGGTCAAAACCTCACTGTCTGCACAGCCCGCTGCCAAGGTGGGCCGAACACCCATAGGCTGTCTGCACCATGTGACATCAAACCGCACTGCATGCTTATTTTTCTTTATTATTGCCTCCCCACCATGCCCACCATTGCACAAACACATTGCCTGCAACCTTCAATTACCTACCTCTCAAATGCCATTCCATTGGATGCCTGCCTGTATGATCAGCCACACAGTTGCATGTGTGATGCACTCTTATGCATCAGTGTGCTGACTGATGCATTGTAAAAGCACAATCCCGAAGGCCCCCTAATATATATGCCCCCTTCACCCCATGCCCTCATGTTGGACTGTCTGGCATTTCCAGCATCTATCCTCTTTTAAGTTGTATATTTTTTTCAATTTTAACGATGTGTAATACTACCTATTAGAGATCTTTTTAAAAAACCCTTTAAGATCTTGTGAATTCATGTTTTCTTTCATGTCTTTTCCCAATTTTCCAAATCTATTGTATGGCCCACATCCTGAGCCCATGTAATCATATAACCCTTAATTGTTTCCTTCTCCATTTCTCTTTCCAGTCAGATTTTATATAGTTTTGATATCTTCTCTTTGTCTGACTTCCATAGTATTTCATCTAGCTCATTTTGTTGTTCTATTCCTTTTTTTCTTGTATTATCTAAGAATTTTCTTTGGATCTGCAAATAGTTGAACTAATGCAGATTTTTCTATCATTCATTAGTTCTTCTATTTGTTTTAATTTTAGATTTCCTTGTTCATCATTCTTTATTAGATCTTTGTATGTGAGCCACTCTTGCTTGTCGCTCCATCTTTCAAAAAAGATTTTCTGGGTTGATATCCACATCACTATTTTATTGTAATATTTGGTCTTTATTTGTAGCCATGTCTTCATTAGAGCTTTCCTAATCGGGTGATTATTGAAATCCTTACTGACTGAAATTTTCTGGTACCATAAGTAGGCATGCCAGCCATATCTTAAGTCTGCCCCTTCTAAATTCAAGATGTTTTTATTATCCAGTTTTATCCAGTCATGTACCAAATGAGATTGCATGCCCACATATACAGTTTCAGATCAGGTAATGTATACCCCCCTTTAGTATCTTTCAATGTTTCCCATTTAATTATTGGTCTGTTTCCTTTCCAGATAAATTTGTTTAGCTCTTTATTCCAGTTCACTATAATTTTTCTGTCACATATTATTGGTAAATTAATTAATAGAAACATGATTTTGGGAAATATTATTGTTTTAATTACAGAAAGTCTACCCTCTATTGAAAGTTCTAACTTATTCCATATCTAAAAATCCTTTTGTGTTTCTTTCCACACCTTTTTGTAATTGTTTTCATACAAATTATATTAATATTAAATTAGTGTTCAAAAGTGAAATTGGTCTATAATTTGAACCTTGTGATTTATCTTTACCTTCTTTTGGAATTAATGTGATGAATGTCTTTTCCCAGGTCTCCAATATGCCTTCTAGAACAATCAAGTTTAATGTTTTGCACAAAGGTTCTATCAATTCATTTTTAAAAGCTTTGTAATAAATGGCTGTGAATCCATCTGGACTAGGTGCTTTTCCTTCCTTCAAGTCTTAAACTGTTTGTAAAATTTCTTTTTGTTCTTCTGTAATCTTTATTATCTTCTTGTCTAGGAAATTCTTTATTTTTCCCTTCAAAGTTAAATGGTGATAACTTGTACATGTTTGTGTAGAACTCTTTAAATGGTTTTTTGATCTCCTCTTGATTACTTATGATTTTGTCTTTATTTTTAATTTCTTCAACTATTTTTCTTCTTGACCTTTTTTAATCTTTGCTAACCAGCAATCTGATTTATTTGCATTTTCAAAATAATTGTGTTTTACTTTTTTCAATTCCCTTGTTTTTTCTTCAGTTTGTCCCAAACTCAATTGTTGTTGCAGTAGTTTTATTTCATTCTGAAGTTTTTTGTTGTTTGGTCCTTTTCTCAATTTTTTTCATTATTTTTCAACTCCTGCGGAATTGCTTTTTGTTTAGCTAATTTGCATCTTTTCACTTCTCCTGCTCTTTGTATTAGGAAACCCCTCACAGCCGCCTTGCTAGTATCCCATACTGTCTTCATTACTGTTCCTTGAGCACAATTTACTTTGGGGGAAAATTAATTTATTTTCTTAATCTTCCTATGAATTCTTCATGCTTTAGCAAGTCATCCTTTAATCTCCATTCAATCCCTCTTTTTGTTGGAATTTTTAAGAACAATTCTATCATATTGTGATCAGAGTGTGTCCTTGGTACACTTTTTATTTTTGATATTTTATTGCTAAGTCTCTTGATATAAGAAACATATCTATTCTTGAGTAAGATTTATGACAATCTGAGAAAAAAGTAAAACTGTTTTTATTTCTATACAGTTGTGTCCATGCATCAATTAAGTCCTGTTCTTCTATCATGTCAAAACAATTAGGTGGTAGTTTACCCTTGTTTTGTGAATAGCTTTTTTAAAAATTTCTTTATGGTTTTAATACCTCATTGAAATCACCAGCCAAAATTATATTGTTTTTATTACATTCAATTAAGTTTTTATTTAACTGATTGAAAAAAGTACCTTTTTTCTCTAGTGGAGCGTATGCACTTACAATTGTTATTTTTGTATTCTGTATTGTAATTTCAACCATTACATAACATCCCTCTTTATCTTTATGTGTTTCTCCATCTGGGCACTTTTTATTAACAAAAATTGATACCCCCTTATTTCCAATAGAATAATAAAATAAGTTTCCTAATTTAGAGTTTCTCATATATTTAATTTCTTTGTCTCTTATTTTTGTTTCTTGTACACAGATCATAACATAATTATTTTTTTCTAGGAAGTGAAATATCTGCTTCCTCTTACATTCTGTGTTTAAGACTTTGATGTTCCAAGAGCTTATTTTAATTGACATCCTTTACTCTGATCTTCTATTGCTCTTCTGAGAGGTCTTATTCTTCTGAGTGTTCAGAGTCACCATCTCTTAATGATTCCAGAACATAATTTTCTTCTCCTCTTATTTATAATATTATTCTATGTTCCTCTAATGATCTTTCATGTTCTTCCCTTTCTCTTCTAACTTGTAAGTCTTCCAGTGGGTTTTGATCTTCTCTTGGCTTTTTTTTCCTGGTTAACTTTTTCTGTAGAATTCTTTGGCTTTTTCTATCACATCGAACCTGTATCTTCTCTGATTGTATGTTAATGAGACTCTTTCTAAATTCTCCCACCTGATGTTAATATTATTTCTTTGTAATTCATTTGTTAAAAATTTTTATTTTTTCTCTTCCTTAATATTTGTGTTGGTCTTTAAATATCTCTATTATAGTCTTATCTATAACTAGTTTTTCCTCATAGGTTTTTTTATTATTCTATCTCTTATCCTTGTTCCCTCAAAACATATAACAATGGGGGGATTCATCAGGTGCACTTTCCCTGGCTTTTCCGCCGCAGCGTGTGAGGACGCTGCGGCTGGAGGTTGCCCTCAGCGGGCCGGCCGTGTAGAGGGCCGGCAGCTCCGAGGGCAACCTCGGGAGGAGGAAGGGGTGCCGCTCGTGCGGCTGCCCCTCCTCTTCTTTGCCTCGGAGACGACCCTATTGGTCATCTGCCGAGGCCCAATGTCTCTAGTTATTTTATTTTCTCTTTCTATTTTTGAATTGATTCTGAACATTTTGTCTATCTGGGTTTCCACAGTATCTTCTGGGATATCCAAAAAGGATACTAATGATGGAATGATTCTTTCAAAGAGTTGTTCATTTGTGATTTCTGGTACTCTTCTTAATTTGATGCATCTATCCCTATATCTAATCTCCTGCCACAGTGTTGCCTGTTCCTCTTGCCTTTGTTTTGTCTTTATTGCTTCTGTTTTGCTTTCTAAATCCTTTGTTTTTGTTGTTACCTCATCTAGATCTGTTCTTACTTCTTTTATATTCTTATTTATTTTTCTATTTTCGCCACTATTGCACTTATTTCCTTATGTATGTCTTGTTTGATTTCATTTCTTGCATCTTTTAGTTCTTCCCTTATTTCTTTCTTAAAGTTCTTCTTAAATTATCTTAGCTCTTGTAGTATCATCTAACTGGGATCTAATTGTCTACTAGTTACTTCAATTGTGCTCCTTCTAGAGTTGGAAATTGTTTGTGTCTGACACATTGTTCTAAGCTTCATCCCCGTTGCAATTTTGAATCATTTTTAATTTCTTTACTATCTCAGTTAATAAATAATACAATAATTTCTCAAATACACTATCTCTAAGTCAATCAATTGAATTTCCTGTTTTTCACAATTATATCTTTCAGTTGTTACCAACAAAACTCTAAATGGTAATCTTTCCTTTTTACACAAACAAAGTTAATTTGCATATATCAAAACAATGATAATCTGTTTTTATAAATCCATAATAGATAATGCATTCACATGTAGATTCACATATAAATCATAAATTTATTGTATAATAATAAATTTTCTGGATGGTATAATTAAACCAGAGTTTTTGCACTTGTCTCTTTCCTATCTGGAAACTCCTTTCACTATTTATGAAACACAATGTATAAATCTGGACATTCTATCTAAATCAAATATATTTTCTTTCTATAAATTATCTATTTGATGAATTCAGTAGTTTAAACTCATTTCTATCTTGATCCCATCTAAACATTTTCCCTTCTATTTTCCCTTACAAAAATCATTCCCCAATATATCACAATAGATTACCTCCAGATCAACTACATGATTACTAAAAAAAAAAAACCAACAAAAATCATTCCCAAATATATCACAATAGATTACCTCCAGATCAACTACATGATTACTAAAAAAAAAACAGAAATAATTATTTCAGATCCACTCTTGGTCAATTTAGTTCATTCTCAGCAGTTATTTCTGGTTGCATCCATTATGGATTTGACTTTCTTGATTTTTAGCTCCTTTTATAAAATTCCTGTTTTGTTGTTGTTGTTCTTTGGAATTTCTATAGTCCAGTGTTCTTTTGTCTGTTTGTCTTATTTCAAATTTGTAGTCTGTCTTAAACAACTTTTTCTCATCACATGTTCATTTATCTTTATTTTTATTCTCTAAATATGTCAATTTATCTCTTGATATTTCCTCTTCTGTCCTCTTTATTTCATACAGTATTCATATAGTTTTATCTACTCTCAAATTTCTTCTAATTATCTTCTCCCTCATGTTTTTCATGTTTTTTCTGTTGTGTTTAAGGAGCCCTGGTGGCACAGTGGTTAAATGCCTGTACTGCAGCCACTCACTCATAAACCACAAGGTTGCAAGTTCAATACTAGCCAGGGCTCAGGCTTGACTCAGGCCTGCATCCTTCTGAGGTCACTAAAATGAGTACCCGGCTGTTGGGGGGCAATGAGCTTACAATTGTAAACCACTTAGACACTGCATAGTGTGGTATGAAGCGGTATATAAACGAAGCTGCTTTGCTTTATGTCCTCTTTCTCCACTAGTATTTTTAATATTCTTTACTTTTTTTACATGGCTACCAAAACCAAAGAGAAACAAAGAGAAAAAAAGGGTCTAGTGTTGATTTAATTCTATTATTAGAGAGTTCTTTATCTCCATTAGCATTATGCAGCAGCCAAGTTAGCAAAAACAATGAAAGCCACCAATAAAGCCACCCAAAAAAAAAGAGTTTCAAAAGCATAAGTCTTGTTAACTGTTTTTGGAAGTCGTCACCACCACCTGCTAATCAAGTTCTCACAGTTGTTTAGTCAGCTTCTCAAACAATAGAGTTTGCTAACTCTGTCTAACTTTGCCTATCAAAGTTTCAAAGTTTGTTACAAAGCTTGTTACAAGTCACTAAGAACAGTTTTACCAGTTCTCCATGGAGCAAACCTCAACAAGTTAACATAATCCTAACTCAAATTCTGTTGCATTGGTTACCTTTTACTGTCCTTTAATCTACTCACACAGCTTCCCCTACCTCTTTTTCTTCCAAGAGGTCTTTGCATTGGGGTTATTCTTGTCTTGGTGCACACGAAACCATCTTGTTCACTTTAATTCTTCATTCAAAATATGGTCTTTGGCAAGGCTAGTGCCTTAATCGGCTACCAAGCTGCTGCAATGGCTGCTCTTTGGCTTGCATGAACCCCAATTTCCCACTTCTCCCTTCAGTTGGGGGGATTAGAGGTTTGTGTTTCAAGCCCCCAGCAAGCCCTCACTTCCACATCTTCACCAATGTGGGTGCTAACCTCAAATTCCGAGGTTAGTTTGCAGTGACCGGCATTGTGGCAGAGCTTGTGTTCCCACCTCCAAATGCTTTGCCATTCTGACCAGAAGTCCACAGTTCAAAAAGTTTTGCTAAGATTTTGTTTCTGATTTTTTTTTTCAGAGGAATGATTATGACTTGAGAAGCGACCTGGTAGTGCAGTGGTTAAATGTCTATACTGCAGCCACTCACTCACAAACCACAAGGTTGTGAGTTCAATATCAGCCAATGGGTGAGAGTCAACTCAGCCTGGCATACTTCTGAGGTTACCAAAATGAGTAACCAGCTTGTTGGGGCAATTAGCTTACACATTGTAAACCGCTTAGGGAGTGCTTAAGTACACAGATAAGTGGTATAGAAATGTACTTGCTATTGCTATATTGAGCCCAGCACAGATTAAAGGAAGTTGATATTGAGCAGGGATGACTCCAAAGATATAAACAGCTCCTCATCAAAGATTTTATAAACTCTTTTGTTAAAACATCTACTAATGGAGCTGTCCAGGAAACATTTCTGTCAGAGGAACTATGGTCCCAACTAGAAAGGACAGGAGTCACTATTCACCACATGATTTGTTTAACTTGGGTAATGGAAGTCCAAGTGTGAATGTTAGAGTAGATTTATATAGTCCTCTAGACTAGATTAGGAAGTGGCAAAGAAAATGCCACCTCCTATTTCAGATTGTTTTCTTAGGGGCTATGCAGACAGGAAGGAAAGGGTGACCTGAATTTGCCTTTTCTCCAAACTGCAGCAACCATACTGCATGCCCTAAGGTTGCCCTAAATGGGGACGGAGCAACCGCACTGGGGACCAGTTAGTGCAGCTTTTCTGAGGCTGCAGTGAAATCTCATCAACCGCACTGCCAGCCCCGAGGTTTCCCCAAATAGGAATGCAGTAACCGCATGGGCTGGCAGCAGCGGCTTTTTGGTTTTCTGTGGCGCATGCACATGTGTGCAGATACAACACAGCCCCTTTAACAGAAATATTGGCATTGCTAAGGACCTGTGCACTATGTGCTGTAGAGAAATCATGGATGCCATGGCAATCGAGTGGTCCGCGCTGGTAGTCAGCCTGCAATGCACAGCCACAGGAGCCTCCGCCATGGTCCCTGCTGCAGATACATTCATGCAAGACAGCAGTGATGACTTGGAGGACCCAGAAGTGAGACCTGTTTGAGTGGGTGCCACAAGACGCATTGGTGGAGTTCACCCTCACCATGGAGAAGCTGCTCCTATCACAGACAGTGTACCTGGGGGACGCCGCTCAGGTAAGGACAGTCACACACACACGTCATTTTCCCTCCTGCGTAGCACGCTTCATGACCTGGCATACAGTGTGACTGTCACTGTACAGAGTCGGCCGCTTAGGCCGTTGAACCTGTGCAGGGATGCCTAAAACGTCATGACTCAACATACAGCTACTACTGTATACTCGGCAGCTAAGCCCAATGAACCTGCGCAGGGACACCTAGTAGGTCATGCCTTGGCATACAGTGTGGCTCCTACTGTATGGAATCTGCAGCTTTGGTCGTTGATCCTGCACAGGGTTAGGGTTAGAGTTTAGGGTTAGGGTTTAGGGCTAGGTGTAGGGTTTAGGGGTTAGGGTTTGGGTTAGGGTTACCTTATGACTTGACATACAGTGTGGCTCCTACTGTATACTCGGCAACTAAGCCTGATGAACCTGCACAGGGATGCCTAAAACGTCATGACTCGACATACAGTGTGGCTCCTCCTGTATGGATCCCCTTGCTGGGGCCGATGAACCTGCGCAGGTAAGCGAAAAACATCATCAGTTGGCAAATGCCATGACTGTTTATCATTCATCCTCCGCTTCTCCCCCTTCTTGTCACCCACAGATCATGCAAGGATTCGCTGACCTCGGCTTCCCTCAAGTAGTCGGTGCCGTGGATGGGTGCCACTGTCTGATCATGCCACCCTTAGGGAGAAGGAACAAGTTTATGAACTGAAAGGACAGCTACTCTGTCATCCTCCAGGTGACCTGGGATCATCGAGGACGCTTTGTGGATGTGTTATTGGGCTGGGCTGGATTGACTCATGATGCGAGGGTGGCACGGAACTCCATCATCTTTCAGGCCATGGAGGCCGGCATCTACGTGCCAGAGAACCCCACCGTCACCCTGAGGGGCCAGCAGATCGGCCCCCTCGTGCTCGCTGACAGCGCCTACCCCATTTGGAAGTGGCTCATGAAGCCTTACCAGAGCACCACTAATGCCAGGCAGAAAGGATTTAACAGGAGGCTGAATTGTGCCAGGAATGTGGTGGAAAGGGCCTTCGGGCGACTGAAGGCTCGGTGGAGGTGTCTCACTGCCCCACTCTTTGTGGCAGAGGAGAATGTCGTCCCCATCATCGCCTCCTGTGTCATCCTTTACAACATCTGTGAGACCAAGGGAAGGGTCCTGAATGAGGGAGGGTGCTACAGGCGGCGCTTTGTGCTGCCCACCCTGGGGCCACCCATGGAGGACAATGAGGCAGAGAGAAGGGGAGAATGTGAGGGAAGCCCTGGCAGAGTTCTTTGAGACCAAGAGGATCTGAACTATCCCCTCTTCTCCATCTGTAATCCTAGGTCACTACTGTACTATGCCATGAGCATAAGCACCTAAGCACAACATTTCCTATTATCCCCACTCTATGTATGGCTAGCATTTAGGTAGGACACTACTGCACTATGCTATGATGAGATCCTATCATCCCCACTCTGTGTATTGATACAGGTAGATATCCTGAACATGAGCCAAAGGGACACACAGAGACACACACACAAAAGGGTATGGAGGGGGTCACCTGGCACCAGATTTCCTGGCAATAGAAAGATACAGTGCAAAAACTACCAACTGTAACCTCTGACAATGTTGCAAAATTCCCAAGAGTCAGCTTTCCTAATGGCCCATTTGATTGTAACAATTGGTAGCCTAGAGGGCTACCATTGGAGTTCGCATACAAACTTCTCTCATGAGGGTCTCCATTGGCCAGCAGCCAGCTAAGGCCATCTGCCCCCGCAACAATTGCCCATAAATGCTCCTGTCGTAGATCCCCAGGACGATGATGGCTGCCAGGAGGAGAGTGCCCATCCACATCGCTTACTGGAGCAATGAGGAGGTGGGCATTCTCCTTCAGGCCCTCACCCCTGAGGCAGCCTCGAGAAGGGTCATGAGCAACATCAACAGGCCCAACCGGGAGGTACTTCGCCCAGGCCTCCCAGGCCCTCCACCAGCAGGGCCTCAGGAGGACTCCCCAACAGTGCCGGACTAAGTTCAAGGGACTGAAGGGGGTCTTCTTTGAAGCCCTGGAGGACTACTGGGAGTACCCCTCCATTGAGGAAGAGGCCACCCTTCTATGACCGGCTGCGGGACCTGTGGGTGAGGGCTGGCCTCCCTAGATGGCAGGATCGCTGTCCTCCTGGTAAGTGTCAGGCCCTTGCCATGGTCCCTCATGCCCATCCCTCCCTTCCCCTCACTCTTCCCTATCCCTCCCCTCCCTTTTGTCCTCATCCTATGGGTGCTAATGGTGTTTCCCTTCTCTCCAAATGCAGGCATGTGGCGGAGGGGGCAACAGGGATGGAGGAGGGACCCTGCCGGTTCCCCCTCCTCCTCCTCCTCTGACAGAGAAGCCAGGCCAGCCAGGGAGGCCCATGCAGAGGGAGGTCCCTGAGGGGAAGGGTAATGGCTGCATAATCGCGGCCTCAATGGCATTCCTGTTCCTCCCCTCCCCCACCTCTTTCCATGCTGCATTCCTAAACGGTGTCTTTTTTAAATTCACAGGCAGACCTGCTGAGGAGGTGGCGGCCAGGCTGAGTCGCCAGCCACCAGGCGGGTGTCCCCTTGGTGTTGCCCACTTGGCGGTCATCTAGACCACCCGGGACTGTGAGCAGGATAAGAATGGCAGGGACACAGAGGGACGGAGTTGGGGGGAGGGCAGGAACCCTGACTGTAGCATTGGGTAATGGGGTGAAGAGCAACCTCCTAACCACACTTTTCTCTTTTCTTTTCCCTTGCAAATTGACAGCTGGAACAAAGGATGGTTGCCATGGAGGAACAGATGCTACATCTCACCAACTCTGTGGCAGCCATCATGGACCACCTTGGTCTTCACCGATCCCCAACCCCACCCCACCCCACCCGTCCCCATCCCTGAAGTACCTTCCCCACCCCTTCCCCTTGTACATGCTTCCTATCTCCCCTTCTTCTCCCATTGTAACTTCCCCTCCCCTTTCTAAATACTCCCCTCCCCTTCCCCCATTTGTAAATTGTTGTACATCGTTGTTTGTTAGTTTTTATCAAAAGAAAAAATATTTTTAAAAAATTTATGACAGAATCTGTGTGCACGTATGCAGGTTCGGCAATAGCCGGTTTTTATGAATAAACTTTCCATTTTTAAACAGCGTGTGACATTTTATGTGAATGTGTGTCGGTTCGTCGAAGGATCCCTACAGGAAACCAATGAGCAGCATCAGTGAGGTGGACATGGTGTGTGGTGGCGGTGGCAATCAGTAAGGTGGACATGGTGTGCGGTGAGGTGGGCATAGGTTGGGAGCAGTTGGCAATGGCTGCCTCGGTACTTACTGGTGATCATCGCCACATCTCCATTCCCCTCTGCTTGATTTCTGCCTTTGTGGGTGGCAAGTGGGCGGTGGCATTGCCACATCACTACTGAAAGGCTGCTAGACTCTTCTATGGAGTGTTGCTCAATGATCTCCACCTCCACAGCAGCCTCCTCCTCCATGCGTGGACACTTCTCCCTCCTCCCTCTGCCCCCCCCACAGCTTCATCCTCCATGGGTGGACACCTCTCCCTCCTCCCTCTTCCCACAGCACCCTCGACTTCCAGGGGTGGATAGTGACCCCCTCCTTCCTCTGCTTACCACCATAGCCACCTCCTGCTGTCCCTGGGGGATACCCCTCCCTCTTCCACTCTCCTGCACACCTTCCCCACTGCCACCAATGGCCCTCTGGGGCCCCTCTATGACATCCACAATTCGAGCCAGCAGACTGGTCTGCAGTTGTAGGGAGTCAGCGACACACTGCTGCCCGTGGGCCATGCGTTGCTGATGCTCCCTCCAATCCTCTCTCTCGCTCTGCCTCAGCTGATAGCAAGCTGATAGGAATGTTCATCCTGATCTAGGGGGTTTGTCCATTTGTTCCATGCTGCATTCCATGAACTGCTGCTGGGCACTCGTATTTACTGCAGCTGCTGAGCGACGTGTCCTCTTCCCTCTGATGTCAGCCAGGCAAGTTGCCGTTGGCATTGCAGCTCTGGCATTAGCTGTTTCATCCTCATCCTCCTCTCTCTGTCATTCTACTTCTCATTCTGGGGACATATATGACAGAGGGCACCATTTGCACACACAACATCTCCCGCACATATCAGGGGGGAAGGGAGAGGTACATGCCAGGGAGGTTTGTATAGGCACACTGGATACATGTAGGTGGTGGTCATGAGAGGGACATGGTGAATGGGACACACAGACAAATGTTCCTCTAACACACACACCCCACATGCTAGGGTGCGAACATGGCATGCCGATGGGGGGGAAAATCTGCAAAGCATTTCTAATAATGTTTTGAGTAGAATGTAGGCCGGGCCTAGAAATTGATGTAGCTTTTATTTGCTCTTAACAGGAAGAATAGTTTAACCACATTGGGAGCCAAAAAGGATAATACATAGTGCATTGTAAACGGACCATAACTAGAATGAAAGCACCATCATTGAAAGTGGATAAACTGTGTAACGCAATGCGGATGTCACTGGATCCTTATTTCAGATCTACAAGTTAAGCAGTTACTCTCTTTTGGCATACCGAAGAGCAATCTGCAGAAGGTAGGGCAACAGCATTTACTTAGTACAACCAACTTCTTACGAATGGGCAGTGAACTTAAATCCAATTTCTAACCCAAAAAACATTCCATCTTGATTCCTGGGATTCGGTTAGTGTTAGGGTTAGTTTTCTAGATGGAATGGTCGATGTGAGCAAATTTGTCTTACCATTTGTAATAATGTTTTAAGTAGAAGTTAGGCCGGGCCTAGAATTGGATATACCTTTTCTTTGCTCTTACCAGGAAGAATAGTTTAACCACATTGGGAGCCAAAAAGGATAATGCATAGTGCATTGTAAACGGACCGTAAATAGAACGAAAGCACAATCATTTTAAGTGGATAAACTGTGTAACTCAATGCGGATGTCACTGGATCCTTATTTCAGATATACAAGTTAAGCAGTTACTCTCTCTTGGCATACCAAAGAGCAATCTGCAGAAGGTAGGGCAACAGCATTTACTTAGTACAACCAACTTCTTACGAATGGGCAGTGAACTTAAATCCAATTTCTCACCCAAACAAAATTCCATCTTGATTGCTGGCATAGGGTTAATGTTAGGGTTAGTTTTCTAGATGGAATGGTTGATTTGAGCAAATTTGTCTTACCATTTGTAATAATGTTTTGAGTAGAAGTTAGGCCGGGCCTAGAATTGGATGTAGCTTTTATTTGCTCTTACCAGGAAGAATAGTTTAACGATATTGGGAGCCAAAAAGCATAATACATAGTGCATTGTAAACGGACCATAACTAGAACGAAAGCACCATCATTGAAAGGGGACAAACTGTGTAACGCAATGCAGATGTCTCTGGATCCTTATTTCAGATATACAAGTTAACCAGTTATTCTCTTTTGGCATACCGAAGAGCAATCTGCAGAAGGTAGGGCAACAGCATTTACTTCTTACAACCAACTTCCTACGAATAGGCAGTGAACTTAAATCCAATTTCTAACCCAAAAAACATTGCATCTTGATTCCTGGGATAGGATTAGTGTTAGGGTTAGTTTTCTAGATGGAATGGTTGATGTGAGCAAATTTGTCTTACCATTTGTAATAATGTTTTGAGTAGAATATAGGCCGGGCCTAGAATTTGATGTAGCTTTTATTTGCTCTTACCAGGAAGAATAGTTTAACCACTTTGCTAACCAAAAAGCCTAATACGTAGTGCATTGTGAAAGCACCGTAACTAGAATGAAAGCTCCATCATTGAAAGTGGATAAACTGTGTAACATAATACGGATCTCACTGGATCCTTATTTCAGATATACAAGTTAAGCAGTTACTCTCTTTTGGCATACCGAAGAGCAATCTGCAGAAGGTAGGGCAACAGCATTTACTTAGTAGAACCAACTTCTTACGAATGGGCAGTGAACTTAAATCCAATTTCTCACCCAAACAACATTCCATCTTGATTCCTGGGGTAGGGTTAGTGTTAGGGTTAGTTTTCTAGATGGAATGGTTGATTTGTCTTACCATTTGTAATAATGTTTTGAGTAGAATGTAGCCCGGGCCTAGAATTTGATGTAGCTTTTATTTGCTCTTACCAGGAAGAATAGTTTAATGACATTGGGAGCCAAAAAGGATAATACATAGTGCATTGTAAACGGACCGTAACTAGAATGTAAGCACAATCATTGAAAGTGGATAAACTGTGTAACGCAATGCGGATGTCACTGGATCCTTATTTCATATCTACAAGTTAAGCAGTTACTCTCTTTTGGCATACCAACGAGCAATCTGCAGAAGGTAGGGCAACAGCATATACTTAGTACAACCAACTTCCTACGAATGGGCAGTGAACTTAAATCCAATTTCTAACCCAAACAACATTCCATCTTGATTCCTGGGATAGGGTTAATGTTAGGGTTAGTTTTCTAGATGGAATCGTTGATGTGAGCAAATTTTCTTACCATTTGTAATAATGTTTTGAGTAGAAGTTAGGCCGGGCCTAGAATTTCATGTACCTTTTATTTGCTCTTACCAGGAAGAATAGTTTAACCACATTGGGAGCCAAAAAGGATAATACATAGTGCATTGTAAACCGACCGTAACTAGAATGAAAGCACCAGCATTGAAATTGGATAAACTGTGTAACACAATACGGATGTCACTGGATCTTTATTTCAGATATACAAGTTTAGAAGTTATTCTCTTTTGGTATACCGAAGAGAAATCTTCAGAAGATAGGGCAACAGCATTTACTTAGTACAACCAACTTACTACGAATGGGCAGTGAACTTAAATCCAATTTCTAACCCAAAAAACATTCCATCTTGTTTACTAGGATATGGTTAGTGTTAGGGATAGTTTTCTAGATGGAATGCTTGATGTGAGCAAACTTGTCTTACCATTTGTAATAATGTTTTGAGTAGAATATAGGCAGGGCCTAGAATTTGATGTAGCTTTTATTTGCTCTTACCAGGAAGAATAGTTTAACCACATTGCTAACCAAAAAGGATAATACATAGTGCATTGTGAAAGGCCCGTAACTAGAATGAAAGCTCCATCATTGAAAGTGGATAAACTGTGTAACACAATACGGATGTCACTGGATCCTTATTTCAGACATACAAGTTGAGTAGTTATTCTCTTTTGGCATACCGAAGAGAAATCTTCAGAAAATAGGGCTACAGCCTTTACTTAGTACAACCAACTTCTTACGAATGGGCAGTGAACTGAAATCCAACTTCTCACGTAAAGAACATTCCATCTTGATTCGTGGGATACGGTTAGTGTTAGGGTTAGTTTTCTTGATGGAATGGTTGATTTGAGCAAATTTGTCTTACCATTTGTAATAATGTTTTGAGTAGAATGTAGGCCGGGCCTAGAATTTGATGTAGCTTTTATTTGCTCTTACAAGGAAGAATAGTTTAACCCCATTGGGAGCCAAAAAGGCTAACACATAGTGCACTGTGAACGGACCGTAACTAGAACGAAAGCACCATCATTGAAAGTGGATAAACTGTGTAACGCAATGCGGATGGAACTGGATCCTTATTTCAGATATACAAGTTACGCAGTTACTCTCTCTTGGCATACCGAACAACGATCTGCAGAACGTAGGGCAAGAGCATTTACTTAGTACAACCAACTTCCTACGAATGGGCAGTGAACTGAAATCCAATTTCTTATCCAAAGAACATTCCATCTTGATTCCTGGGATAAGGTTAGTGTTAGGGTTAGTTTTCTAGATGGAATGGTTAATGTGAGCAAATTTGTCTTACCATTTATAATAATGTATTGAGTAGAAGTTAGGCCGGGCCTAGAATTTCAAGTAGCTTTTATTTGCTCTTACCAGGAAGAATCGTTTAACCACATTGGTAGCCAAAAAGGATAATACATAGTGCATTGTAAACGGACCATAACTAGAACGAAAGCACAATCATTGAAAGTGGATAAACTGTGTAACTCAATGCGGTTGTCACTGGATCCTTATTTCAGATATACAATTTAAGCAGTTACTCTCTCTTGGCATACCGAAGAGCAATCTGCAGAAGGTAGGGCAACAGCATATTCTTAGTACAACCAACTTCCTACAAATGGGCAGTGAACTTAAATCCAATTTCTCACCGAAACAACATTCCATGTTGATTCCTGGTGTAGGGTTAGTGTTAGGGTTTGTTTTCTAGATGGAATGGTTGATGTGAGCAAATTTGTCTTACCATTTGTAATAATATTTTGAATAGAAGTTAGGCCCGAAATAGAATTTCATGTAGCTTTTATTTGCTCCTACCAGGAAGAATAGTTTGACCACATTGGGAGCCAAAAAGCATAATACATAGTGCATTGTAAACGGACAGTAACTAGAACGAGAGCACCGCCATTGAAAGTGGATAAACTGTGTAACGCAATGCAGATGTCACTGGATCCTTATTTCAGATATACAAGTAAAGCAGTTACTCTCTTTTGGCATACCGAAGAGCAATCTACAGAAGGTAGGGCAACAGCATTTACTTAGTACAACCAACTTCTTACGAATGGGCAGTGAACTTAAATCCAATTTCTCACCCTAACAACATTGCATATTGATTCCTGGGATAGGGTTAGTGTTAGGGTTAGTTTTCTAGATGGAATGGTTGATGTGAGCAAATTTGTCTTACCATTTGTAATAATATTTTGAGTAGAATGTAGGCTGGGCCTAGAATTTGATGTAGCTTTTATTTGCTCTTACCTGGAAGAATAGTTTAACCACATTGGGAGCAAAAAAGATAATACATAGTGCATTGTAAACGGATCGTAACCAGAACGAATGCACCATCATTGAAAGTGGATAAACTGTGTAACGCAATGCAGATGTCAATGGATCCTTATTTCAGATATACAAGTTTAGCCGTTACTCTCTTTTCGCATACCAACGAGCAATCTGCAGAAGGTAGGGCAACAGCATTTACTTAGTACAACCAACTTCCTACAAATGGGCAGTGAACTGATATCCAATTTCTTACCCAAACAACATTCCATCTTGATTCCTGGGATAGGGTTAGTGTTAGGGTTAGTTTTCTAGATGGAATGGTTAATGTGAGCAAATTTGTCTTACCATTTGTAATAATGTTTTGAGTAGAAGTTAGGCTGGGCCTAGAATTTGATGTAGCTTTTATTTGCTCTTACAAGGAAGAATAGTTTAACCCCATTGGGAGCCAAAAAGGCTAACACATAGTGCACTGTGAACGGACCGTAACTAGAACGAAAGCACCATCATTGAAAGTGGATAAACTGTGTAACGCAATGCAGATGTCTCTGGATCCTTATTTCAGATATACAAGTTAAGCAGTTACTCTCTTTTGGCATACCGAAGAGCAATCTGCAGAAGGTAGGGCAACAGCATTTACTTCTTACAACCAACTTCCTACGAATAGGCAGTGAACTTAAATCCAATTTCTAACCCAAAAAACATTGCATCTTGATTCCTGGGATAAGGTTAGTGTTAGGGTTAGTTTTCTAGATGGAATGGTTAATGTGAGCAAATTTGTCTTACCATTTATAATAATGTATTGAGTAGAAGTTAGGCCGGGCCTAGAATTTCAAGTAGCTTTTATTTGCTCTTACCAGGAAGAATAGTTTAACCACATTGGTAGCCAAAAAGGATAATACATAGTACATTGTAAACGGACCGTAACTAGAACGAAAGCACAATCATTGAAAGTGGATAAACTGTGTAACTCAATGCGGTTGTCACTGGATCCTTATTTCAGATATACAATTTAAATAGTTACTCTCTCTTGGCATACCGAAGAGCAATCTGCAGAAGGTAGGGCAACAGCATATTCTTAGTACAACCAACTTCCTACAAATGGGCAGTGAACTTAAATCCAATTTCTCACCGAAACAACATTCCATGTTGATTCCTGGTGTAGGGTTAGTGTTAGGGTTTGTTTTCTAGATGGAATGGTTGATGTGAGCAAATTTGTCTTACCATTTGTAATAATGTTTTGAATAGAAGTTAGGCCCGAAATAGAATTTCATGTAGCTTTTATTTGCTCCTACCAGGAAGAATAGTTTGACCACATTGGGAGCCAAAAAGCATAATACATAGTGCATTGTAAACGGACAGTAACTAGAACGAGAGCACCGCCATTGAAAGTGGATAAACTGTGTAACGCAATGCAGATGTCTATGGATCCTTATTTCAGATATACAAGTTAAGCAGTTACTCTCTTTTGGCATACCGAAGAGCAATCTACAGAAGATAGGGCAACAGCATTTACTTAGTACAACCAACTTCTTACGAATGGGCAGTGAACTTAAATCCAATTTCTCACCCTAACAACATTGCATATTGATTCCTGGGATAGGGTTAGTGTTAGGGTTAGTTTTCTAGATGGAATGGTTGATGTGAGCAAATTTGTCTTACCATTTCTAATAATGTTTTGAGTAGAATGTAGGCCCGGCCTAGAATTTGTTGTAGCTTTTATTTGCTCTTACCAGGAAGAATAGTTTAACCACATTGGGAGCCAAAAAGGATAATACATAGTGCATTGTAAACGGACCGTAACTAGAACGAATGCAACATCATTGAAAGTGGATAAACTGTGTAACGCAATGCGGATGTCACTGGATCCTTATTTCAGATATACAAGTTAAGCAGTTACTCTCTTTTGGCATACCGAAGAGCAATCTGCAGAAGGTAGGGCAACAGCATTTACTTAGTACAACCAACTTCTTACGAATGGGCAGTGAACTTAAATCCAATTTCTCACCCAAACAACATTCCATCTTGATTCCTGGGGTAGGGTTAGTGTTAGGGTTAGTTTTCTTGATGGAATGGTTGATTTGAGCAAATTTGTCTTACCATTTGTAATAATGTTTTGAGTAGAATGTAGGCGGGGCCTAGAATTTGATGTCGCATTTATTTGCTCCTATCAGGAAGAATAGTTTGACCACACGGGGAGCCAAAAAGCATAATACATAGTGCATTGTAAACAGACCGTAACTAGAACGAAAGCACCATCATTGAAAGTGGATAAAGTGTGTAACGCAATGCGGATGTCACTGGATCCTTATTTCAGATATACAAGTTAAGCACTTACTCTCTTTTGGCATACCGAAGAGCAATCTGCAGAACGGAGGGCAACAGCATTTACTTAGTACAACCAACTTCTTACGAATGGGCAGTGAACTGAAATCTAATTTCTCACGTAAAGAACATTCCATCTTGATTCGTGGGATACGGTTAGTGTTAGGGTTAGTTTTCTTGATGGAATGGTTGATTTGAGCAAATTTGTCTTACCATTTGTAATAATGTTTTGAGTAGAATGTAGGCCGGGCCTAGAATTTGATGTAGCTTTTATTTGCTCTTACAAGGAAGAATAGTTTAACCCCATTGGGAGCCAAAAAGGCTAACACATAGTGCACTGTGAACGGACCGTAACTAGAACGAAAGCACCATCATTGAAAGTGGATAAACTGTGTAACGCAATGCGGATGTCACTGGATCCTTATTTCAGATATACAAGTTAAGCAGTTACTCTCTCTTGGCATACCGAACAACAATCTGCAGAACGTAGGGCAAGAGCATTTACTTAGTACAACCAACTTCCTACGAATGGGCAGTGAACTGAAATCCAATTTCTTATCCAAAGAACATTCCATCTTGATTCCTGGGATAAGGTTAGTGTTAGGGTTAGTTTTCTAGATGGAATGGTTAATGTGAGCAAATTTGTCTTACCATTTATAATAATGTATTGAGTAGAAGTTAGGCCGGGCCTAGAATTTCAAGTAGCTTTTATTTGCTCTTACCAGGAAGAATCGTTTAACCACATTGGTAGCCAAAAAGGATAATACATAGTGCATTGTAAACGGACCGTAACTAGAACGAAAGCACAATCATTGAAAGTGGATAAACTGTGTAACTCAATGCGGTTGTCACTGGATCCTTATTTCAGATATACAATTTAAGCAGTTACTCTCTCTTGGCATACCGAAGAGCAATCTGCAGAAGGTAGGGCAACAGCATATTCTTAGTACAACCAACTTCCTACGAATGGGCAGTGAACTGATATCCAATTTCTCACCCAAACAACATTCCATCTTGATTCCTGGGATAGGGTTAGTGTTAGGGTTAGTTTTCTAGATGGAATGGTTAATGTGAGCAAATTTGTCTTACCATTTGTAATAATGTTTTGAGTAGAAGTTAGGCTGGGCCTAGAATTTGATGTAGCTTTTATTTGCTCTTACCAGGAAGAATAGTTTAACCACATTGGGAGCCAAAAAGATAATACATAGTGCATTGTAAACGGACCGTAACTAGAACGAAAGCACCATCATTGAAAGTGGATAAACTGTGTAACGCAATGCAGATGTCACTGGATCCTTATTTCAGATATACAAGTTAACCAGTTACTCTCTTTTGGCATACCGAAGAGCAATCTTCAGAAGATAGGGCAACAGCCTTTACTTAGTACAACCAACTTCTTACGAATGGGCAGTGAACTTAAATCCAATTTCTCACCCAAACAACATTCCATCTTGATTCCTGGGATAAGGTTAGTGTTAGGGTTAGTTTTTTAGATGGAATGGTTGATGTGAGCAAATTTGTCTTACGATTTGTAGTAATGTTTTGAGTAATAGTTAGGCTGGGACTAGAATTTCATGTAGCTTTTATTTGCTATTACCAGGAAGAATAGTTTAACCACATTGGGAGCCAAAAAGCATAATACATAGTGCATTGTAAACGGACCATAACTAGAATGAAAGCACCATCATTGAAAGTGGACAAACTGTGTAACGCAATGCAGATGTCTCTGGATCCTTATTTCAGATATACAAGTTAACCAGTTACTCTCTTTTGGCATACCGAAGAGCAATCTGCAGAAGGTAGGGCAACAGCATTTACTTCTTACAACCAACTTCCTACGAATGGGCAGTGAACTTAAATCCAATTTCTTACCCAAAAAACATTGCATCTTGATTCCTGGGATAGGATTAGTGTTAGGGTTAGTTTTCTAGATGGAATGGTTGATGTGAGCAAATTTGTCTTACCATTTGTAATAATGTTTTGAGTAGAAGTTAGGCCGGGCCTAGAATTTCATGTAGCTTTTATTTGCTCTTACCAGGAAGAATAGTTTAACGACATTGGGAGCCAAAAAGGATGATACATAGTGCATTGTAAACGGACCGTAACTAGAATGTAAGCACTATCATTGAAAGTGGATAAACTGTGTAACGCAATGCGGATGTCACTGGATCCTTATTTCAGATATACAAGTTTAGCCGTTACTCTCTTTTGGCATACCGAAGAGCAATCTGCAGAAGGTAGGGCAACAGCATTTACTTAGTACAACCAACTTCCTATGAATGGGCAGTGAACTGAAATCCAATTTCTTACCCAAAGAACATTCCATCTTGATTCCTGTGGTAGGGTTATTGTTAGGGTGAGTTTTCTAGATGGAATGGTTAATGTGCGCAAATTTGTCTTACCATTTATAATAATGTATTGAGTAGAAGTTAGGCCGGGCCTAGAATTTCATGTAGCTTTTATTTACTCTTACCAGGAAGAATAGTTTAACCACATTGGGAGCCAAAAAGGATAATACATAGTGCATTGTAAACGGACCGTAACTAAAACGAAAGCACCATCATTGAAAGTGGATAAACTGTGTAACGCAATGCAGATGTCACTGGATCCTGATTTCAGATATACAAGATAACCAGTTACTCTCTTTTGGCATACCGAAAAGCAATCTTCAGAAGATAGGGCAACAGCATATACTTAGTACAACCAACTTCTTACGAATGGGAAGTGAACTGAAATCCAATTTCTTACCTAATGAACATTCCATCTTGATTCGTGGGATAAGGTTAGTGTTAGGGTTAGTTTTTTAGATGGAATGGTTGATGTGAGCAAATTTGTCTTACGGTTTGTAATAATGTTTTGATTACAAGTTAGGCCCGGCCTAGAATTTCATGTAGCTTTTATTTGCTCCTACCAGGAAGAATAGTTTGACCACATTGGGAGCCAAAAGGCATAATACATAGTGCATTGTAAACGGACCGTAACTAGAATGAAAGCACCATCATTGAAAGTGGATAAACTGTGTAACGCAATGCGGATGTCACTCGATCCATATTTCAGGTATACAAGTTAAGCAGTTACTCTCTCTTGGCATACCGAAGAGCAATCTGCAGAACGTAGGGCAACAGCATTTACTTAGTACAACCAACTTCCTACGAATGGGCAGTGAACTTAAATCCAATTTTTAACCCAAACAACATTCCATCTTGATTCCTGGGATACGGTTAGTGTTAGGGTTAGTTTTCTAGATGGAATGGTTGATGTGAGCAAATTTGTCTTACCATTTGTAATAATGTTTTGAGTAGAAGTTGGGCCGGGCCTAGAATTGGATGTAGCTTTTATTTACTCTTACCAGGAAGAATAGTTTAACTACATTGGGAGCCAAAAAGCATAATACATAGTGCATTGTAAACGGACCGTAACTAGAACGAAAGCACCATCATTGAAAGTTGATAAACTGTGTAACGCAATGCAGATGTCACTGGATCCTTATTTCAGATATACAAGTTAACCAGTTACTCTCTTTTAGCATACCGAAGAGCAATCTGCAGAAGGTAGGGCAACAGCATTTACTTAGTACAACCAACTTCTTACGAATGGGCAGTGAACTTAAATCCTATTTCTCACCCAAACAACATTCCATCTTGATTCCTGGGATAGGGTTAATGTTAGGGTTAGTTTTCTAGATGGAATGGTTGATGTGAGCAAATTTTTCTTACCATTTCTAATAATGTTTTGAGTAGAATGTAGGCCGGGCCTAGAATTTGATGTCGCATTTATTTGCTCCTACCAGGAAGAATAGTTTGACCACACTGGGAGCCAAAAAGCATAATACATAGTGCATTGTAAACGGACCGTAACTAGAACGAAAGCACCATCATTGAAAGTGGATAAAGTGTGTAACGCAATGCGGATGTCACTGGATCCTTATTTCAGATATACAAGTTAAGCACTTACTCTCTTTTGGCATACCGAAGAGCAATCTGCAGAACGGAGGGCAACAGCATTTACTTAGTACAACCAACTTCTTATGAATGGGCAGTCAACATAAATCCAATTTCTCACCCAAACAATATTCCATCTTGATTGCTGGGATAGGGTTAATGTTAGGGTTAGTTTTCTAGATGGAATGGTTGATTTGAGCAAATTTGTCTTACCATTTGTAATAATGTTCTGAGTAGAAGTTAGGCCGGGCCTAGAATTGGATGTAGCTTTTATTTGCTCTTACCAGGAAGAATAGTTTAACCACATTGGGAGCCAAAAGGGATAATACATAGTGCATTGTAAACGGACCGTAACTAGAACGAAAGCACCATCATTGAAAGTGGATAAACTGTGTAACGCAATGCAGATGTCACTGGATCCTGATTTCAGATATACAAGTTAACCAGTTACTCTCTTTTGGCATACCGAAAAGCAATCTTCAGAAGATAGGGCAACAGCATATACTTAGTACAACCAACTTCTTACGAATGGGAAGTGAACTGAAATCCAATTTCTTACCTAATGAACATTCCATCTTGATTCGTGGGATAAGGTTAGTGTTAGGGTTAGTTTTCTAGATGGAATGGTTGATGTGAGCAAATTTGTCTTACGGTTTGTAATAATGTTTTGAGTAGAAGTTAGGCCCGGCCTAGAATTTCATGTAGCTTTTATTTGCTCCTACCAGGAAGAATAGTTTGACCACATTGGGAGCCAAAAGGCATAATACATAGTGCATTGTAAACGGACCGTAACTAGAATGAAAGCACCATCATTGAAAGTGGATAAACTGTGTAACGCAATGCGGATGTCACTCGATCCATATTTCAGGTATACAAGTTAAGCAGTTACTCTCTCTTGGCATACCGAAGAGCAATCTGCAGAACGTAGGGCAACAGCATTTACATAGTACAACCAAGTTCCTACGAATGGGCAGTGAACTTCAATCCAATTTTTAACCCAAACAACATTCCATCTTGATTCCTGGGATACGGTTAGTGTTAGGGTTAGTTTTCTAGATGGAATGGTTGATGTGAGCAAATTTGTCTAACCATTTGTAATAATGTTTTGAGTAGAAGTTAGGCCGGGCCTAGAATCGGATGTAGCTTTTATTTACTCTTACCAGGAAGAATAGTTTAACTACATTGGGAGCCAAGAAGCATAATACATAGTGCATTGTAAACGGACCGTAACTAGAACGAAAGCACCATCATTGAAAGTTGATAAACTGTGTAACGCAATGCAGATGTCACTGGATCCTTATTTCAGATATACAAGTTAACCAGTTACTCTCTTTTAGCATACCGAAGAGCAATCTGCAGAAGGTAGGGCAACAGCATTTACTTAGTACAACCAACTTCTTACGAATGGGCAGTGAACTTAAATCCTATTTGTCACCCAAACAACATTCCATCTTGATTCCTGGGATAGGGTTAATGTTAGGGTTAGTTTTCTAGATGGAATGGTTGATGTGAGCAAATTTTTCTTACCATTTCTAATAATGTTTTGAGTAGAATGTAGGCCGGGCCTAGAATTTGATGTCGCATTTTTTTGCTACTACCAGGAAGAATAGTTTGACCACACTGGGAGCCAAAAAGCATAATACATAGTGCATTGTAAACGGACCGTAACTAGAACGAAAGCACCATCATTGAAAGTGGATAAAGTGTGTAACGCAATGCGGATGTCACTGGATCCTTATTTCAGATATACAAGTTAAGCACTTACTCTATTTTGGCATACCGAAGAGCAATCTGCAGAACGGAGGGCAACAGCATTTACTTAGTACAACCAACTTCTTATGAATGGGCAGTCAACATAAATCCAATTTCAAACCCAAACAATATTCCATCTTGATTGCTGGGATAGGGTTAATGTTAGGGTTAGTTTTCTAGATGGAATGGTTGATTTGAGCAAATTTGTCTTACCATTTGTAATAATGTTCTGAGTAGAAGTTAGGCCGGGCCTAGAATTGGATGTAGCTTTTATTTGCTCTTACCAGGAAGAATAGTTTAACCACATTGGGAGCCAAAAGGGATAATACATAGTGCATTGTAAACGGACCGTAACTAGAACGAAAGCACCATCATTGAAAGTGGATAAACTGTGTAACGCAATGCAGATGTCACTGGATCCTGATTTCAGATATACAAGATAACCAGTTACTCTCTTTTGGCATACCGAAAAGCAATCTTCAGAAGATAGGGCAACAGCATATACGTAGTACAACCAACTTCTTACGAATGGGAAGTGAACTGAAATCCAATTTCTTACCTAATGAACATTCCATCTTGATTCGTGGGATAAGGTTAGTGTTAGGGTTAGTTTTCTAGATGGAATGGTTGATGTGAGCAAATTTGTCTTACGGTTTGTAATAATGTTTTGAGTAGAAGTTAGGCCCGGCCTAGAATTTCATGTAGCTTTTATTTGCTCCTACCAGGAAGAATAGTTTGACCACATTGGGAGCCAAAAGGCATAATACATAGTGCATTGTAAGCGGACCGTAACTAGAATGAAAGCACCATCATTGAAAGTGGATAAACTGTGTAACGCAATGCGGATGTCACTCGATCCATATTTCAGGTATACAAGTTAAGCAGTTACTCTCTCTTGGTATACCGAAGAGCAATCTGCAGAACGTAGGGCAACAGCATTTACTTAGTACAACCAACTTCCTATGAATGGGCAGTGAACTTAAATCCAATTTTTAACCCAAACAACATTCCATCTTGATTCCTGGGATACGGTTAGTGTTAGGGTTAGTTTTCTAGATGGAATGGTTGATGTGAGCAAATTTGTCTAACCATTTGTAATAATGTTTTGAGTAGAAGTTAGGCCGGGCCTAGAATTGGATGTAGCTTTTATTTACTCTTACCAGGAAGAATAGTTTAACTACATTGGGAGCCAAAAATCATAATACATAGTGCATTGTAAACGGACCGTAACTAGAACGAAAGCACCATCATTGAAAGTTGATAAAGTGTGTAACGCAATGCGGATGTCACTGGATCCTTATTTCAGATATACAAGTTAAGCACTTACTCTCTTTTGGCATACCGAAGAGCAATCTGCAGAACGGAGGGCAACAGCATTTACTTAGTACAACCAACTTCTTATGAATGGGCAGTCAACATAAATCCAATTTCTCACCCAAACAATATTCCATCTTGATTGCTGGGATAGGGTTAATGTTAGGGTTAGTTTTCTAGATGGAATGGTTGATTTGAGCAAATTTGTCTTATCATTTGTAATAATGTTCTGAGTAGAAGTTAGGCCGGGCCTAGAATTGGATGTAGCTTTTATTTGCTCTTACCAGGAAGAATAGTTTAACCACATTGGGAGCCAAAAGGGATAATACATAGTGCATTGTAAACGGACCGTAACTAGAACGAAAGCACCATCATTGAAAGTGGATAAACTGTGTAACGCAATGCAGATGTCACTGGATCCTGATTTCAGATATACAAGTTAACCAGTTACTCTCTTTTGGCATACCGAAAAGCAATCTTCAGAAGATAGGGCAACAGCATATACTTAGTACAACCAACTTCTTACGAATGGGAAGTGAACTGAAATCCAATTTCTTACCTAATGAACATTCCATCTTGATTCGTGGGATAAGGTTAGTGTTAGGGTTAGTTTTCTAGATGGAATGGTTGATGTGAGCAAATTTGTCTTACGGTTTGTAATAATGTTTTGAGTAGAAGTTAGGCCCGGCCTAGAATTTCATGTAGCTTTTATTTGCTCCTACCAGGAAGAATAGTTTGACCACATTGGGAGCCAAAAGGCATAATACATAGTGCATTGTAAACGGACCGTAACTAGAATGAAAGCACCATCATTGAAAGTGGATAAACTGTGTAACGCAATGCGGATGTCACTGGATCCTTATTTCAGATATACAAGTTAAGCAGTTACTCTCTCTTGGCATACCGAAGAGCAATCTGCAGAACGTAGGGCAACAGCATTTACTTAGTACAACCAACTTCCTACGAATGGGCAGTGAACTTAAATCCAATTTTTAACCCAAACAACATTCCATCTTGATTCCTGGGATACGGTTAGTGTTAGGGTTAGTTTTCTAGATGGAATGGTTGATGTGAGCAAATTTGTCTTACCATTTGTAATAATGTTTTGAGTAGAAGTTAGGCCGGGACTAGAATTTCATGTAGCTTTTATTTGCTATTACCAGGAAGAATAGTTTAACCACATTGGGAGCCAAAAAGCATAATACATAGTGCATTGTAAACGGACCGTAACTAGAACGAAAGCACCATCATTGAAAGTTGATAAACTGTGTAACGCAATGCAGATGTCACTGGATCCTTATTTCAGATATACCAGTTAACCAGTTACTCTCTTTTAGCATACCGAAGAGCAATCTGCAGAAGGTAGGGCAACAGCATGTACTTAGTACAACCAACTTCTTACGAATGGGCAGTGAACTTAAATCCTATTTCTCACCCAAACAACATTCCATCTTGATTCCTGGGATAGGGTTAATGTTAGGGTTAGTTTTCTAGATGGAATGGTTGATGTGAGCAAATTTGTCTTACCATTTGTAATAATGTTTTGAGTAGAATGTAGGCCGGGCCTAGAATTTGATGTCGCATTTATTTGCTCTTACCAGGAAGAATAGTTTGACCACACTGGGAGCCAAAAAGCATAATACATAGTGCATTGTAAACGGACCGTAACTAGAACGAAAGCACCATCATTGAAAGTGGATAAAGTGTGTAACGCAATGCGGATGTCACTGGATCCTTATTTCAGATATACAAGTTAAGCACTTACTCTCTTTTGGCATACCGAAGAGCAATCTGCAGAACGGAGGGCAACAGCATTTACTTAGTACAACCAACTTCTTATGAATGGGCAGTCAACATAAATCCAATTTCTCACCCAAACAATATTCCATCTTGATTGCTGGGATAGGGTTAATGTTAGGGTTAGTTTTCTAGATGGAATGGTTGATTTGAGCAAATTTGTCTTACCATTTGTAATAATGTTCTGAGTAGAAGTTAGGCCGGGCCTAGAATTGGATGTAGCTTTTATTTGCTCTTACCAGGAAGAATAGTTTAACCACATTGGGAGCCAAAAGGGATAATACATAGTGCATTGTAAACGGACCGTAACTAGAACGAAAGCACCATCATTGAAAGTGGATAAACTGTGTAACGCAATGCAGATGTCACTGGATCCTTATTTCAGATATACAAGTTAACCAGTTACTCTCTTTTGGCATACCGAAGAGCAATCTTCAGAAGATAGGGCAACAGCCTTTACTTAGTACAACCAACTTCTTACGAATGGGCAGTGAACTGAAATCCAATTTCTTACCTAAAGAACATTCCATCTTGATTCGTGGGATAAGGTTAGTGTTAGGGTTAGTTTTTTAGATGGAATGGTTGATGTGAGCAAATTTGTCTTACGATTTGTAATAATGTTTTGAGTAATAGTTAGGCTGGGACTAGAATTTCATGTAGCTTTTATTTGCTATTACCAGGAAGAATAGTTTAACCACATTGGGAGCCAAAAAGCATAATACATAGTGCATTGTAAACAGACCATAACTAGAACTAAAGCACCATCATTGAAAGTGGACAAACTGTGTAATGCAATGCAGATGTCTCTGGATCCTTATTTCAGATATACAAGTTAACCAGTTACTCTCTTTTGGCATACCGAAGAGCAATCTGCAGAAGGTAGGGCAACAGCATTTACTTAGTACAACCAACTTCTTACGAATGGGCAGTGAACTTAAATCCTATTTCTCACCCAAACAACATTCCATCTTGATTCCTGGGATAGGGTTAATGTTAGGGTTAGTTTTCTAGATGGAATGGTTGATGTGAGCAAATTTGTCTTACCATTTCTAATAATGTTTTGAGTAGAATGTAGGCCGGGCCTAGAATTTGATGTCGCATTTATTTGCTCCTACCAGGAAGAATAGTTTGACCACACTGGGAGCCAAAAAGCATAATACATAGTGCATTGTAAACGGACCGTAACTAGAACGAAAGCACCATCATTGAAAGTGGATAAACTGTGTAACTCAATGCGGATGTCAATGGATCCTTATTTCAGATATACAAGTTAAGCAGTTACTCTCTTTTGGCATACCGAAGAGCAATCTGCAGAAGGTAGGGCAACAGCATTTACTTAGTACAACCAACTTCCTACGAATGGGCAGTGAACTGATATCCAATTTCTTACCCAAACAACATTCCATCTTGATTCCTGGGATAGGGTTAGTGTTAGGGTTAGTTTTCTAGATGGAATGGTTAATGTGAGCAAATTTGTCTTACCATTTGTAATAATGTTTTGAGTAGAAGTTAGGCTGGGCCTAGAATTTGATGTAGCTTTTATTTGCTCTTACCAGGAAGAATAGTTTAACCACATTGGGAGCCAAAAAGATAATACATAGTGCATTGTAAACGGACCGTAACTAGAATGTAAGCACTATCATTGAAATTTGATAAACTGTGTAACGCAATGCGGATGTCACTGGATCTTTATTTCAGATATACAAGTTAAGCAGTTACTCTCTTTTGGCATACCGAAGAGCAATCTACAGAAGTTAGGGCAAAAGCATTTACTTAGTACAACCAACTTCTTACGAATGGGCAGTGAACTTAAATCCAATTTCTCACCCAAACAACATTCCATCTTGATTCCTGGGATAGGGTTAGTGTTAGGGTTAGTTTTCTAGATGGAATGGTTGATGTGAGCAAATTTGTCTTACCATTTCTAATAATGTTTTGAGTAGAAGTTAGGCTGGGCCTAGAATTTGATGTAGCTTTTATTTGCTCTTACCAGGAAGAATAGTTTAACCACATTGGGAGCCAAAAAGGATAATACATAGTGCATTGTAAACGGACCGTAACTAGAACGAATGCACCACCATTGAAAGTGGATAAACTGTGTAACGCAATGCGGATGTCACTGGATCCTTATTTCAGATATACAAGTTAAGCAGTTACTCTCTTTTGGCATACCGAAGAGCAATCTGCAGAAGGTAGGGCAACAGCATTTACTTAGTACAACCAACTTCTTACGAATGGGAAGTGAACTGAAATCCAATTTCTCACCCAAACAACATTCCATCCTGATTCCTGGGGTAGGGTTAGTGTTAGGGTTAGTTTTCTTGATGGAAAGGTTGATTTGAGCAAATTTGTCTTACCATTTGTAATAATGTTTTGAGTAGAAGTTAGGCCGGGCCTAGAATTGGATGTAGCTTTTATTTGCTCTTACCAGGAAGAATAGTTTAACCACATTGGGAGCCAAAAGGGATAATACATAGTGCATTGTAAACGGACCATAACTAGAACGAAAGCACCATCATTGAAAGTGGATAAACTGTGTAACGCAATGCGGATGTCACTGGATCATTATTTCAGATATACAAGTTAAGCAGTTACTCTCTCTTGGCATACCGAAGAGCAATCTGCAGAAGGTAGGGCAACAGCATATTCTTAGTACAACCAACTTCCTACGAATGGGCAGTGAACTTAAATCCAATTTCTCACCCTAACAACATTCCATCTTGATTCCTGGGGTAGGGTTAGTGTTAGGGTTAGTTTTCTAGATGGAATGGTTGATGTGAGCAAATTTGTCTTATCATTTGTAATAATGTTTTGAGTAGAATGTAGGCCGGGCCTAGAATTTGATGTACCTTTTATTTGCTCTTACCAGGAAGAATAGTTTAACGACATTGGGAGCCAAAAAGGATAATACATAGTGCATTGTAAACCGACCGTAACTAGAACGAATGCACCATCATTGAAAGTGGATAAACTGTGTAACGCAATGCAGAAGTCACTGGATCCTTATTTCAGATATACAAGTTAAGCAGTTACTCTCTTTTGGTATACCGAAGAGAAATCTTCAGAAGATAGGGCAACAGCATTTACTTAGTTCAACCAACTTCCTACGAATGGGCAGTGAACTTAAATCAAATTTCTAACCCAAAAAACATTCCATCTTGTTTACTGGGGTAGGGTTAGTGTTAGGGTTAGTTTTCTAGATGGAATGGTTGACGTGAGCAAATTTGTCTTACCATTTGTAATAATGTTTTGAGTAGAATGTAGGCCGGGCCTAGAATTTGATGTACCTTTTATTTGCTCTTACCAGGAAGAATAGTTTAACGACATTGGGAGCCAAAAAGGATAATACATAGTGCATTGTAAACCGACCGTAACTAGAACGAATGCAACATCATTGAAAGTGGATAAACTGTGTAACGCAATGCAGAAGTCACTGGATCCTTATTTCAGATATACAAGTTAACCAGTTACTCTCTTTTGGCATACCGAAGAGCAATCTGCAGAAGGTAGGGCAACAGCATATACTTAGTACAACCAACTTCCTACGAATGGGCAGTGAACTTAAATCCAATTTCTCACCCTAACAACATTCCATCTTGATTCCTGGGGTAGGGTTAGTGTTAGGGTTAGTTTTCTAGATGGAATGGTTAATGTGAGCAAATTTGTCTTACCATTTATAATAATGTATTGAGTAGAAGTTAGGCCCGGCCTAGAATTTCATGTAGCTTTTATTTGCTCTTACCAGGAAGAATAGTTTAACCACATTGGGAGCCAAAAAGGATAATACATAGTGCATTATAAACGGACCGTAACTAGAACGAAAGCACAATCATTGAAAGTGGATAAACTGTGTAACTCAATGCGGATGTCACTGGATCATTATTTCAGATATACAAGTTAAGCAGTTACTCTCTCTTGGCAAACCGAAGAGCAATCTGCAGAAGGTAGGGCAACAGCATATTCTTAGTACAACCAACTTCCTACGAATGGGCAGTGAACTTAAATCCAATTTCTCACCCTAACAACATTCCATCTTGATTCCTGGGGTAGGGTTAGTGTTAGGGTTAGTTTTCTAGATGGAATGGTTAATGTGAGCAAATTTGTCTTACCATTTATAATAATGTATTGAGTAGAAGTTAGGCCCGGCCTAGAATTTCATGTAGCTTTTATTTGCTCTTACCAGGAAGAATAGTTTAACCACATTGGGAGCCAAAAAGGATAATACATAGTGCATTATAAACGGACCGTAACTAGACCGAAAGCACAATCATTGAAAGTGGATAAACTGTGTAACTCAATGCGGATGTCACTGGATCCTTATTTCAGATATACAAGTTAAGAAGTTACTCTCTTTTGGCATACCGAAGAGCAATCTGCAGAACGTAGGGCAACAGCATTTACTTAGTACAACCAACTTCTTACGAATGGGCAGTGAACTTAGATCCAATTTTTAACCCAAGAAACATTCCATCTTGATTCCTGGGATACGGTTAGTGTTAGGGTTAGTTTTCTAGATGGAATGGTTGATGTGAGCAAATTTGTCTTACCATTTGTGGTAATGTTTTGAGTAGAAGTTAGGCCGGGCCTAGAATTGGATGTAGCTTTTATTTGCTCTTACCAGGAAGAATAGTTTAACGACATTGGGAGCCAAAAAGGATAATACATAGTGCATTGTAAACCGACCGTAACTAGAACGAATGCAACATCATTGAAAGTGGATAAACTGTGTAACGCAATGCAGAAGTCACTGGATCCTTATTTCAGATATACAAGTTAAGCAGTTACTCTCTTTTGGTATACCGAAGAGAAATCTTCAGAAGATAGGTCAACAGCATTTACTTAGTACAACCAACTTCCTACGAATGGGCAGTGAACTTAAATCAAATTTCTAACCCAAAAAACATTCCATCTTGTTTACTGGGATACGGTTAGTGTTAGGGCTAGTTTTCTAGATGGAATGCTTGATGTGAGTAAACTTGTCTTAGCATTTGTAATAATGTTTTGAGTAGAATATAGGCGGGGCCTAGAATTTGATGTAGCTTTTATTTGCTCTTACCAGGAAGAATAGTTTAACCACATTGCTAACCAAAAAGCATAATAAATAGTGCATTGTGAAAGCACCGTAACTAGAACGAATGCACCATCAGTGAAAGTGGATAAACTGTGTAACGCAATGCAGAAGTCACTGGATCCTTATTTCAGATATACAAGTTAAGCAGTTACTCTCTTTTGGCATACCGAAGAGCAATCTGCAGAAGGTAGGGCAACAGCATTTACTTAGTACAACCAACTTCCTACGAATGGGCAGTGAACTTAAATCCAATTTTTAACCCAAAAAACATTCCATCTTGATTCCTGGGATACGGTTAGTGTTAGGGTTAGTTTTCTAGATGGAATGGTTGATGTGAGCAAATTTGTCTTACCATTTGTAATAATGTTTTGAGTAGAAGTTAGGCCGGGCCTAGAATTGGATGTAGCTTTGATTTGCTCTTACCAGGAAGAATAGTTTAACGACATTGAGAGCCAAAAAGGATAATACATAGTGCATTATAAACGGACCGTAACTAGAACGAAAGCACAATCATTGAAAGTGGATAAACTGTGTAACTCAATGCGGATGTCACTGGATCATTATTTCAGATATACAAGTTAAGCAGTTACTCTCTCTTGGCATACCGAAGAGCAATCTGCAGAAGGTAGGGCAACAGCATATTCTTAGTACAACCAACTTCCTACGAATGGGCAGTGAACTTAAATCCAATTTCTCACCCTAACAACATTCCATCTTGATTCCTGGGGTAGGGTTAGTGTTAGGGTTAGTTTTCTAGATGGAATGGTTGACGTGAGCAAATTTGTCTTACCATTTGTAATAATGTTTTGAGTAGAATGTAGGCCGGGCCTAGAATTTGATGTACCTTTTATTTGCTCTTACCAGGAAGAATAGTTTAACGACATTGGGAGCCAAAAAGGATAATACATAGTGCATTGTAAACCGACCGTAACTAGAACGAATGCAACATCATTGAAAGTGGATAAACTGTGTAACGCAATGCAGAAGTCACTGGATCCTTATTTCAGATATACAAGTTAACCAGTTACTCTCTTTTGGCATACCGAAGAGCAATCTGCAGAAGGTAGGGCAACAGCATATACTTAGTACAACCAACTTCCTACGAATGGGCAGTGAACTTAAATCCAATTTTTAACACAAAAAACATTCCATCTTGATTGCTGGGATACGGTTAGTGTTAGGGTTAGTTTTCTAGATGGAATGGTTGATGTGAGCAAATTTGTCTTACCATTTGTAATAATGTTTTAAGTAGAAGTTAGGCCGGGCCTAGAATTGGATGTAGCTTTTATTTGCTCTTACCAGGAAGAATAGTTTAACGACATTGAGAGCCAAAAAGGATAATACATAGTGCATTGTAAACGGACCGTAAGTAGAATGTAAGCACAATCATTGAAAGTGGATAAACTGTGTAACGCAATGCGGATGTCACTGGATCCTTATTTCAGATATACAAGTTAAGAGGTTACTCTCTATTGGCATACCGAAGAGCAATCTCCAGAAGGTAGGGCAACAGCATTTACTTAGTACAACCAACTTCTTACGAATGGGCAGTGAACTTAAATCCAAATTCTCACCCAAACAACATTCCATCTACATTCCTGGGATAGGGTTAATGTTAGGGTTAGTTTTCTAGATGGAATGGTTGATGTGAGCAAATTTGTCTTACGATTTGTAATAATGTTTTGAGTAGAAGTTAGGCTGGGACTAGAATTTCATGTAGCTTTTATTTGCTCTTACCAGGAAGAATAGTTTAACCACATTGGGAGCCAAAAAGCATAATATATAGTGCATTGTAAACGGACCATAACTAGAACGAAAGCACCATCATTGAAAGAGGACAAACTGTGTAACGCAATGCCGATGTCTCTGGATCCTTATTTCAGATAACAAGTCAACCAGTTACTCTCTTTTGGCATACCGAAGAGCAATCTGCAGAAGGTAGGGCAACAGCATTGCTTCTTACAACGACCTTCCTACGAATGGGCAGTGAACTTAAATCTAATTTCTAACCCAAAAAACATTCCATCTTGATTCCTGGGATAGGATTAGTGTTACGGTTAGTTTTGTAGATGGAATGGTTGATGTGAGCAAATCTGTCTTACCATTTGTAGTAATGTTTTGAGTAGAATATAGGCCGTTCCTAGAATTTGATGTAGCTTTTATTTGCTCTTACCAGGAAGAATAGTTTAACCACATTGCTAACCAAAAAGGATAATACATAGTGAATTGTGAACGTACCGTAACTAGAATGAAAGCACCATCATTGAAATTGGATAAACTGTGTAACACAATACGGATGTCACTGGATCCTTATTTCAGATATACAAGTTGAGTAGTTATTCTCTTTTGGTATACCGAAGAGAAATCTTCAGAAGATAGGGCAACAGCATTTACTTAGTAAAACCAACTTCCTACGAATGGGCAGTGAACTTAAATCCAATTTCTAACCCAAAAAACATTCCATCTTGTTTACTGGGATACGGTTAGTGTTAGGGCTAGTTTTCTAGATGGAATGCTTGATGTGAGGAAACTTGTCTTACCATTTGTAATAATGTTTTGAGTAGAATGTAGGCCGGGCCTAGAATTTGATGGACCTTTTATTTGCTGTTACCAGGAAGAATAGTTTAACCACATTGGGAGCCAAAAAGGATAATACATAGTGTATTGTACAAGGACTGTAACTAGAATGTAAGCACCATCATTGAAAGTGGATAAACTGTGTAACGCAATGCGGATGTCACTGGATTCTTATTTCAGATAAACAAGTTAAGCAGTTACTCTCTCTTGGCATACCGAAGAGCAATCTTCAGAACGTAGGGCAACAGCATTTACTTAGTACAACCAACTTCCTACGAATGGGCAGTGAACTTAAATCCAATTTTTAACCCAAAAAACATTCCATCTTGATTCCTGGGATACGGTTAGTGTTAGGGTTAGTTTTCTAGATGGAATGGTTGATGTGAGCAAATTTGTCTTACCATTTGTAATAATGTTTTGAGTAGAAGTTAGGCTGGGCCTAGAATTAGATGTAGCTTTTATTTGCTCTTACCAGGAAGAATAGTTTAACGACATTGAGAGCCAAAAAGGATAATACATAGTGCATTGTAAACGGACCGTAAGTAGAATGTAAGCACAATCATTGAAAGTGGATAAACTGTGTAACGCAATGCGGATGTCACTGGATCCTCATATCAGATATACAAGTTAAGAGGTTACTCTCTTTTGGCATACCGAAGAGCAATCTGCAGAAGGTAGGGCAACAGCATTTACTTAGTACAACCAACTTCTTACGAATGGGCAGTGAACTTAAATCCAATTTCTCACCCAAACAACATTCCATCTTGATTCCTGGGATAGGGTTAGTGTTAGGGTTAGTTTTCTAGATGGAATGGTTGATGTGAGCAAATTTGTCTTACGATTTGTAATAATGTTTTGAGTAGAAGTTATGCTGGGACTAGAATTTCATGTAGCTTTTATTTGCTCTTACCAGGAAGAATAGTTTAACCACATTGGGAGCCAAAAAGCATAATACATAGTGCATTGTAAACGGACCATAACTAGAACGAAAGCACCATCATTGATAGTGGACAAACTGTGTAACGCAATGCAGATGTCTCTGGATCCTTATTTCAGATATACAAGTCAATCAGTTACTCTCTTTTGGCATACCGAAGAGCAATCTGCAGAACGGAGGGCAACAGCGTTTGCTTCTTACAACCACCTTCCTACGAATGGGCAGTGAACTTAAATCTAATTTCTAACCCAAAAAACATTCCATCTTGATTCCTGGGATAGGATTAGTGTTAGGGTTAGTTTTCTAGATGGAATGGTTGATTTGAGCAAATTTGTCTTACCATTTGTAATAATGTTTTGAGTAGAATGTAGGCCGGGCCTAGAATTTGATGTAGCTTTTATTTGCTCCTACCAGGAAGAATAGTTTAACGACATTGAGAGCCAAAAAGGATAATACATAGTGCATTGTGAACGGACCGTAACTAGAATCTAAGCACAATCATTGAAAGTGGATAAACTTTGTAACGCAGTGCGGATGTCACTGGATTCTTATTTCAGATATACAAGTTAAGCAGTTACTCTCTTTTGGCATACCGAAGAGCAATCTGCAGAAGGTAGGGCAACAGCATATTCTTAGTACAACCAACTTCCTACGAATGGGCAGTGAACTTAAATCCAATTTCTCACCCTAACAACATTCCATCTTGATTCCTGGGGTAGGGTGAGTGTTAGGGTTAGTTTTCTAGATGGAATGGTTGATGTGAGCAAATTTGTCATATGATTTGTAATAATGTTTTGAGTAGAAGTTAGGCTGGGACTAGAATTTCATGTAGCTTTTCTTTGCTCTTACCAGGAAGAATAGTTTAACCACATTGGGAGCCAAAAAGGATAATACATAGTGCATTGTAAACGGACCGTAACTAGAATGTAAGCGCAATCATTGAAAGTGGATAAACTGTGTAACTCAATGCGGATGTCACTGGATCCTTATTTCAGATATACAAATTAACCAGTTACTCTCTTTTGGCATACCGAAGAGCAATCTTCAGAAGATAGGGCAACAGCCTTTACTTAGTACAACCAACTTCTTACGAATGGGCAGTGAACTGAAATCCAATTTCCTACATAAAGAACATTCCATCTTGATTCCTGGGGTAGGGTTAGTGTTAGGGTTAGTCTTCTAGATGGAATGGTTGATGTGAGCAAATTTGTCTTACCATTTGTAATAATGTTTTGAGTAGAATGAAGGCCGGGCCTAGAATTTGATGTAGCTTTTATTTGCTCTTACCAGGAAGAATAGTTTAACCACATTGGGAGCCAAAAAGGATAATACATAGTGCATTGTAAACGGACCGTAACTAGAATGTAAGCACAATCATTGAAAGTGGATAAACTGTGTAACGCAATGCGGATGTCACTGGATCCTTATATCAGATATACAAGTTAAGCAGTTACTCTCTTTTGGCATACCGAAGAGCAATCTGCAGAAGGTAGGGCAACAGCATTTACTTAGTACAACCAACTTCTTACGAATGGGCAGTGAACTTAAATCCAATTTCTCACCCTAACAACATTCCATCTTGATGCCTGGGGTAGGGTTAGTGTTAGGGTAAGTTTTCTAGATGGAATGGTTGATTTTAACAAATTTGTCTTACCATTTGTAATAATGTTTTGAGTAGAATGTAGGCCGGGCCTAGAATTTGATGGACCTTTTATTTGCTGTTACGAGGAACAATAGTTTAACCATATTGGGAGCCAAAAAGGATAATACATAGTGCATTATAAACGGACCGTAACTAGACCAAAAGCACAATCATTGAAAGTGGATAAACTGTGTAACGCAATGCGGATGTCACTGGATTCTTATTTCAGATAAACAAGTTAAGCAGTTACTCTCTCTTGACATACCGAAGATCAATCTGCAGAAGGTAGGGCAACAGCATTTACTTAGTACAACCAACTTCTTACGAATGGGCAGTGAACTTAAATCCAATTTCTAACCCAAAAAACATTCCATCTTGATTCCTGGGATAGGATTAGTGTTAGGGTTAGTTTTCTAGATGGAATCGTTGATTTGAGCAAATTTGTCTTACCATTTGTAATAATGTTTTGAGTAGAATGTAGGCCGGGCCTAGAATTTGATGTAGCTTTTATTTCCTCCTACCAGGAAGAATAGTTTAACGACATTGAGAGCCAAAAAAGATAATACATAGTGCATTGTAAACGGACCGTAACTAGAATTTAAGCACAATAATTGAAAGTGGATAAACTGTGTAACGCAATGCGGATGTCACTGGATCCTTATATCAGATATACAAGTTAAGCAGTTACTCTCTTTTGGCATACCGAAGAACAATTTGCAGAAGGTAGGGCAACAGCATTTACTTAGTACAACCAACTTCTTACGAATGGGCAGTGAACTTAAATCCAATTTCTCACCCTAACAACATTCCATCTTGATGCCTGGGGTAGGGTTAGTGTTAGGGTAAGTTTTCTAGATGGAATGGTTGATTTTAACAAATTTGTCTTACCATTTGTAATAATGTTTTGAGTAGAATGTAGGCCAGGCCTAGAATTTGATGGACCTTTTATTTGCTGTTACGAGGAAGAATAGTTTAACCATATTGGGAGCCAAAAAGGATAATACATAGTGCATTATAAACGGACCGTAACTAGACCAAAAGCACAATCATTGAAAGTGGATAAACTGTGTAACGCAATGCGGATGTCACTGGATTCTTATTTCAGATATACAAGTTAAGCAGTTACTCTCTCTTGGCATACCGAAGAGCAATCTGCAGAACGTAGGGCAACAGCTTTTACTTAGTCCAACCAACTTCCTACGAATGGGCAGTGAACTTAAATCCAATTTTTAACGCAAAAAATATTCCATCTTGATTACTGGGATACGGTTTGTGTTAGGATTAGTTTTCTAGATGGAATGGTTGATGTGAGCAAATTTGTCTTACCATTTGTAATAATGTTTTGAGTAGAAGTTAGGCCGGGCCTAGAATTGGATGTAGCTTTTATTTGCTCTTACCAGGAAGAATAGTTTAATGACATTGAGAGTCAAAAAGGATAATACATAGTGCATTGTAAACGGACCGTAACTAGAATGTAAGCACAATCATTGAAAGAGGATAAACTGTGTAACGCAATGCGGATGTCACTGGATCCTTATATCAGATATACAAGTTAAGCAGTTACTCTCTTTTGGCATACCGAAGAGCAATCTGCAGAAGGTAGGGCAACAGCATTTACTTAGTACAACCAACTTCTTATGAATGGGCAGTGAATTTAAATCCAATTTTTAACCCAAAAAACATTCCATCTTGATTCCTGGGATCCGGTTAGTGTTAGGGTTAGTTTTCTAGATGGAATGGTTGATGTGAGCACATTTGTCTTACCATTTGTAATAATGTTTTGAGTAGAATGTAGGCCGGGCCTAGAATTTGATGTAGCTTTTATTTGCTCTTACCAGGAAGAATAGTTTAACCACATTGGGAGCCAAAAAGGATAATACAAAGGGCAATGTAAACGGACCGTAACTAGAACGAAAGCACCATCATTGAAAGTGGATAAACTGTGTAACGCAATGCGGATGTCACTGGATCCTTATTTCAGATATACACGTCAACCAGTTACTCTCTTTTGGCATACCGAAGAGCAATCTGCAGAAGGTAGGGCAACAGCATTTACTTCTTACAACCAACTTCCTACGAATAGGCAGTGAACTTAAATCTAATTTCTAACCCAAAAAACATTCCATCTTGATTCCTGGGATATGATTAGTGTTACTGTTAGTTTTCTAGATGGAATGGTTGATGTGACTAAATTTGTCTTACCATTTGTAATAATGTTTTGAGTAGAAGATAGGCCGGGCCTACAATTGGATGTAGCTTTTATTTGCTCCTACCAGGAAGAATAGTTTAACGACATTGAGAGCCAAAAAGGATAATACATAGTGCATTGTAAACGGACCGTAACTAGAATCTAAGCACAATCATTGAAAGTGGATAAACTTTGTAACGCAGTGCGGATGTCACTGGATTCTTATTTCAGATATACAAGTTAAGCAGTTACTCTCTTTTGGCATACCGAAGAGCAATCTGCAGAAGGTAGGGCAACAGCATATTCTTAGTACAACCAACTTCCTATGAATGGGCAGTGAACTTAAATCCAATTTCTCTCCCAAACAACATTCCATCTTGATTCCTGGTGTAGGGTTAGTGTTAGGGTTAGTTTTCTAGATGGAATGGTTGATTTGAGCAAATTTGTCTTACCATTTGTAATAATGTTTTGAATAGAAGTTAGGCCAGGCCAAGAATTTCATGTAGCTTTTATTTGCTCCTACCAGGAAGAATAGTTTGACGATATTGCTAACCAAAAAGGATAATATATAGTCCATTGCGAACGGACCGTAATTAGAATGAAAGCAACATCATTGAAAGTGGATAAACTGTGTAACGCAATGCAGATGTCACTGGATCCTTATTTCAGATATACAAGTTAAGCAGTTACTCTCTCTTGACATACCGAAGATCAATCTGCAGAAGGTAGGGCAACAGCATTTACTTAGTACAACCAACTTCTTACGAATGGGCAGTGAACTTAAATCCAATTTCTAACCCAAAAAACATTCCATCTTGATTCCTGGGATAGGATTAGTGTTAGGGTTAGTTTTCTAGATGGAATCGTTGATTTGAGCAAATTTGTCTTACCATTTGTAATAATGTTTTGAGTAGAATGTAGGCCGGGCCTAGAATTTGATGTAGCTTTTATTTCCTCCTACCAGGAAGAATAGTTTAACGACATTGGGAGCCAAAAAAGATAATACATAGTGCATTGTAAACGGACCGTAACTAGAATTTAAGCACAATAATTGAAAGTGGATAAACTGTGTAACGCAATGCGGATGTCACTGGATCCTTATATCAGATATACAAGTTAAGCAGTTACTCTCTTTTGGCATACCGAAGAGCAATTTGCAGAAGGTAGGGCAACAGCATTTACTTAGTACAACCAACTTCTTACGAATGGGCAGTGAACTTAAATCCAATTTCTCACCCTAACAACATTCCATCTTGATGCCTGGGGTAGGGTTAGTGTTAGGGTAAGTTTTCTAGATGGAATGGTTGATTTTAACAAATTTGTCTTACCATTTGTAATAATGTTTTGAGTAGAATGTAGGCCAGGCCTAGAATTTGATGGACCTTTTATTTGCTGTTACGAGGAAGAATAGTTTAACCATATTGGGAGCCAAAAAGGATAATACATAGTGCATTATAAACGGACCGTAACTAGACCAAAAGCACAATCATTGAAAGTGGATAAACTGTGTAACGCAATGCGGATGTCACTGGATTCTTATTTCAGATATACAAGTTAAGCAGTTACTCTCTCTTGGCATACCGAAGAGCAATCTGCAGAACGTAGGGCAACAGCTTTTACTTAGTCCAACCAACTTCCTACGAATGGGCAGTGAACTTAAATCCAATTTTTAACGCAAAAAATATTCCATCTTGATTACTGGGATACGGTTTGTGTTAGGATTAGTTTTCTAGATGGAATGGTTGATGTGAGCAAATTTGTCTTACCATTTGTAATAATGTTTTGAGTAGAAGTTAGGCCGGGCCTAGAATTGGATGTAGCTTTTATTTGCTCTTACCAGGAAGAATAGTTTAATGACATTGAGAGTCAAAAAGGATAATACATAGTGCATTGTAAACGGACCGTAACTAGAATGTAAGCACAATCATTGAAAGAGGATAAACTGTGTAACGCAATGCGGATGTCACTGGATCCTTATATCAGATATACAAGTTAAGCAGTTACTCTCTTTTGGCATACCGAAGAGCAATCTGCAGAAGGTAGGGCAACAGCATTTACTTAGTACAACCAACTTCTTATGAATGGGCAGTGAATTTAAATCCAATTTTTAACCCAAAAAACATTCCATCTTGATTCCTGGGATCCGGTTAGTGTTAGGGTTAGTTTTCTAGATGGAATGGTTGATGTGAGCAAATTTGTCTTACCATTTGTAATAATGTTTTGAGTAGAAGATAGGCCGGGCCTAGAATTGGATGTAGCTTTTATTTGCTCCTACCAGGAAGAATAGTTTAACGACATTGAGAGCCAAAAAGGATAATACATAGTGCATTGTAAACGGACCGTAACTAGAATCTAAGCACAATCATTGAAAGTGGATAAACTTTGTAACGCAGTGCGGATGTCACTGGATTCTTATTTCAGATATACAAGTTAAGCAGTTACTCTCTTTTGGCATACCGAAGAGCAATCTGCAGAAGGTAGGGCAACAGCATATTCTTAGTACAACCAACTTCCTATGAATGGGCAGTGAACTTAAATCCAATTTCTCTCCCAAACAACATTCCATCTTGATTCCTGGTGTAGGGTTAGTGTTAGGGTTAGTTTTCTAGATGGAATGGTTGATTTGAGCAAATTTGTCTTACCATTTGTAATAATGTTTTGAATAGAAGTTAGGCCAGGCCAAGAATTTCATGTAGCTTTTATTTGCTCCTACCAGGAAGAATAGTTTGACGATATTGCTAACCAAAAAGGATAATATATAGTCCATTGCGAACGGACCGTAATTAGAATGAAAGCAACATCATTGAAAGTGGATAAACTGTGTAACGCAATGCAGATGTCACTGGATCCTTATTTCAGATATACAAGTTAAGCAGTTACTCTCTCTTGACATACCGAAGATCAATCTGCAGAAGGTAGGGCAACAGCATTTACTTAGTACAACCAACTTCTTACGAATGGGCAGTGAACTTAAATCCAATTTCTAACCCAAAAAACATTCCATCTTGATTCCTGGGATAGGATTAGTGTTAGGGTTAGTTTTCTAGATGGAATCGTTGATTTGAGCAAATTTGTCTTACCATTTGTAATAATGTTTTGAGTAGAATGTAGGCCGGGCCTAGAATTTGATGTAGCTTTTATTTCCTCCTACCAGGAAGAATAGTTTAACGACATTGGGAGCCAAAAAAGATAATACATAGTGCATTGTAAACGGACCGTAACTAGAATTTAAGCACAATAATTGAAAGTGGATAAACTGTGTAACGCAATGCGGATGTCACTGGATCCTTATATCAGATATACAAGTTAAGCAGTTACTCTCTTTTGGCATACCGAAGAGCAATTTGCAGAAGGTAGGGCAACAGCATTTACTTAGTACAACCAACTTCTTACGAATGGGCAGTGAACTTAAATCCAATTTCTCACCCTAACAACATTCCATCTTGATGCCTGGGGTAGGGTTAGTGTTAGGGTAAGTTTTCTAGATGGAATGGTTGATTTTAACAAATTTGTCTTACCATTTGTAATAATGTTTTGAGTAGAATGTAGGCCAGGCCTAGAATTTGATGGACCTTTTATTTGCTGTTACGAGGAAGAATAGTTTAACCATATTGGGAGCCAAAAAGGATAATACATAGTGCATTATAAACGGACCGTAACTAGACCAAAAGCACAATCATTGAAAGTGGATAAACTGTGTAACGCAATGCGGATGTCACTGGATTCTTATTTCAGATATACAAGTTAAGCAGTTACTCTCCCTTGGCATACCGAAGAGCAATCTGCAGAACGTAGGGCAACAGCTTTTACTTAGTCCAACCAACTTCCTACGAATGGGCAGTGAACTTAAATCCAATTTTTAACGCAAAAAATATTCCATCTTGATTACTGGGATACGGTTTGTGTTAGGATTAGTTTTCTAGATGGAATGGTTGATGTGAGCAAATTTGTCTTACCATTTGTAATAATGTTTTGAGTAGAAGTTAGGCCGGGCCTAGAATTGGATGTAGCTTTTATTTGCTCTTACCAGGAAGAATAGTTTAATGACATTGAGAGTCAAAAAGGATAATACATAGTGCATTGTAAACGGACCGTAACTAGAATGTAAGCACAATCATTGAAAGAGGATAAACTGTGTAACGCAATGCGGATGTCACTGGATCCTTATATCAGATATACAAGTTAAGCAGTTACTCTCTTTTGGCATACCGAAGAGCAATCTGCAGAAGGTAGGGCAACAGCATTTACTTAGTACAACCAACTTCTTATGAATGGGCAGTGAATTTAAATCCAATTTTTAACCCAAAAAACATTCCATCTTGATTCCTGGGATCCGGTTAGTGTTAGGGTTAGTTTTCTAGATGGAATGGTTGATGTGAGCAAATTTGTCTTACCATTTGTAATAATGTTTTGAGTAGAATGTAGGCCGGGCCTAGAATTTGATGTAGCTTTTATTTGCTCTTACCAGGAAGAATAGTTTAACCACATTGGGAGCCAAAAAGGATAATACAAAGTGCAATGTAAACGGACCGTAACTAGAACGAAAGCACCATCATTGAAAGTGGATAAACTGTGTAACGCAATGCGGATGTCACTGGATCCTTATTTCAGATATACACGTCAACCAGTTACTCTCTTTTGGCATACCGAAGAGCAATCTGCAGAAGGTAGGGCAACAGCATTTACTTCTTACAACCAACTTCCTACGAATAGGCAGTGAACTTAAATCTAATTTCTAACCCAAAAAACATTCCATCTTGATTCCTGGGATATGATTAGTGTTACTGTTAGTTTTCTAGATGGAATGGTTGATGTGACTAAATTTGTCTTACCATTTGTAATAATGTTTTGAGTAGAAGATAGGCCGGGCCTAGAATTGGATGTAGCTTTTATTTGCTCCTACCAGGAAGAATAGTTTAACGACATTGAGAGCCAAAAAGGATAATACATAGTGCATTGTAAACGGACCGTAACTAGAATCTAAGCACAATCATTGAAAGTGGATAAACTTTGTAACGCAGTGCGGATGTCACTGGATTCTTATTTCAGATATACAAGTTAAGCAGTTACTCTCTTTTGGCATACCGAAGAGCAATCTGCAGAAGGTAGGGCAACAGCATATTCTTAGTACAACCAACTTCCTATGAATGGGCAGTGAACTTAAATCCAATTTCTCTCCCAAACAACATTCCATCTTGATTCCTGGTGTAGGGTTAGTGTTAGGGTTAGTTTTCTAGATGGAATGGTTGATTTGAGCAAATTTGTCTTACCATTTGTAATAATGTTTTGAATAGAAGTTAGGCCAGGCCAAGAATTTCATGTAGCTTTTATTTGCTCCTACCAGGAAGAATAGTTTGACGATATTGCTAACCAAAAAGGATAATATATAGTCCATTGCGAACGGACCGTAATTAGAATGAAAGCAACATCATTGAAAGTGGATAAACTGTGTAACGCAATGCAGATGTCACTGGATCCTTATTTCAGATATACAAGTTAAGCAGTTACTCTCTCTTGACATACCGAAGATCAATCTGCAGAAGGTAGGGCAACAGCATATTCTTAGTACAACCAACTTCTTACGAATGGGCAGTGAACTGAAATCCAATTTCCTACATAAAGAACATTCCATCTTGATTCCTGGGATACGGTTAGTGTTAGGGTTAGTTTTCTAGATGGAATGGTTAATGTGAGCAAATTTGTCTTACCATTTATAATAATGTATTGAGTAGAAGTTAGGCCCGGCCAAGAATTTCATTTTGCTTTTATTTGCTCTTACCAGGAAGAATAGTTTAACCACATTGGGAGCCAAAAAGGATAATACATAGTGCATTATAAACGGACCGTATCTAGAACGAAAGCACAATCATTGAAAGTGGATAAACTTTGTAACTCAATGCGGATGTCACTGGATCCTTATTTCAGATATACAAGTTAAGCAGTTACTCTCTCTTGGCATACCGAAGAGCAATCTGCAGAAGGTAGGGCAACAGCATATTCTTAGTACAACTAACTTCCTACGAATGGCCAGTGAACTTAAATCCAATTTCTCACCCAAACAACATTCCATCTTGATTCCTGGGGTAGGGTTAGTGTTAGGGTTAGTTTTCTAGATGGAATGGTTGATTTGAGCAAATTTGTCTTACCATTTGTAATAATGTTTTGAATAGAACTTAGGCCGGGCCAATAATTTCATGTAGCTTTTATTTGCTACTACCAGGAAGAATAGTTTGACCACATTGGGAGCCAAAAAGCATAATACATAGTGCGTTGTAATCGGACCGTAACTAGAATGAAAGCACCATCATTGAAAGTGGATAAACTGTGTAACGCAATGCAGATGTCACTGGATCCTTATTTCAGATATACAAGTTAAGCAGTTACTCTCTTTTGGCATACCGAAGAGCAATCTGCAGAAGGTAGGGCAACAGCATATACTTAGTACAACCAACTTCCTACGAATGGGCAGTGAACTGAAATCCAATTTCTTACCCAAAGAACATTCCATCTTGATTCCTGGGATAAGGTTAGGGTTAGGGTTAGTTTTCTAGATGGAATGGTTAATGTGAGCAAATTTGTCTTACCATTTATAATAATGTATTGAGTAGAAATTAGGCCGGGCCTAGAATTTCATGTAGCTTTTATTTGCTCTTACCAGGAAGAATAGTTTAATCACATTAGGAGCCAAAAAGGATAATACATAGTGCATTGTAAACGGACCGTAACTAGAATGTATGCACAATCATTGAAAGTGGATAAACTTTGTAACGCAGTGCGGATGTCACTGGATCCTTATTTCAGATATACAAGTTAAGCAGTTACTCTCTTTTGGCATACCGAAGAGCAATCTGCAGAACGTAGGGCAACAGCATTTACTTAGTACAACCAACTTCCTACGAATGGGCAGTGAACTTAAATCCAATTTCTCACCCAAACAACATTCCATCTTGATTCCTGGGATAGGGTTAATGTTAGGGTTAGTTTTCTAGATGGAATGGTTGATGTGAGCAAATTTGTCTTACGATTTGTAATAATGTTTTGAGTAGAAGTTAGGCTGGGACTAGAATTTGATGTACCTTTTATTAGCTCTTACCAGGAAGAATAGTTTAACCACATTGCTAACCAAAAAGGATAATACTTAGTGCATTGTTAACGTACCGTAACTAGAATGAAAGCACCATCATTGAAATTGGATAAACTGTGTAACACAATACGGATGCCACTGGATCCTTATTTCAGATATACAAGTTGAGTAGTTATTCTCTTTTGGTATACCGAAGAGAAATCTTCAGAAGATAGGGCAACAGCATTTACTTAGTACAACCAACTTCCTACGAATGGGCAGTGAACTTAAATCCAATTTCTAACCCAAAAAACATTCCATCTTGTTTACTGGGATACGGTTAGTGTTAGGGCTAGTTTTCTAGATGGAAGGCTTGATGTAAGCAAACTTGTCTTAACATTTGTAATAATGTTTTGAGTAGAATATAGGCGGGCCTAGAATTTGATGTAGCTTTTATTTGCTCTTACCAGGAAGGATAGTTTAACCACATTGCTAACCAAAAAGCATAATACATAGTGCATTGTGTAAGCACCGTAACTAGAATGAAAGCTCCATCATTGAAAGTGGATAAACTGTCTAACGCAATGCGGATGTCACTGGATCCTTATTTCAGATATACAAGTAAAGCAGTTACTCTCTTTTGGCATACCGAAGAGCAATCTGCAGAAGGTAGGGCAACAGCATTTACTTAGTACAACCAACTGCTTACGAATGGGCAGTGAACTTAAATCCAATTTCTCACCCTAACAACATTCCATCTTGATTCCTGGGGTAGGGTTAGTGTTAGGGTTAGTTTTCTAGATGGAATGGTTGATGTGAGCAAATTTGTCTTACCATTTGTTATAATGTTTTGAGTAGAATGTATGCCGGGCCTAGAATTTGATGGACCTTTTATTTGCTGTTACCAGGAAGAATAGTTTAACCACATTGGGAGCCAAAAAGGATAATACATAGTGTATTGTGCAAGGACTGTAACTAGAATGTAAGCACCATCATTGAACGTGGATAAACTGTGTAACGCAATGCGGATGTCACTGGATTCTTATTTCAGATAAACAAGTTAAGCAGTTACTCTCTCTTGGCATACCGAAGAGCAATCTTCAGAACGTAGGGCAACAGCATTTATTTAGTACAACCAACTTCCTACGAATGGGCAGTGAACTTAAATCCAATTTTTAACCCAAAAAACATTCCATCTTGATTCCTGGGATACGGTTAGTGTTAGGGTTAGTTTTCTAGATGGAATGGTTGATGTGAGCAAATTTGTCTTACCATTTGTAATAATGTTTTGAGTAGAAGTTAGGCCGGGCCTAGAATTGGATGTAGCTTTTATTTGCTCTTACCAGGAAGAATAGTTTAACGACATTGAGAGCCAAAAAGGATAATACATAGTGCATTGTAAACGGACCGTAAGTAGAATGTAAGCACAATCATTGAAAGTGGATAAACTGTGTAACGCAATGTGGATGTCACTGGATCCTCATATCAGATATACAAGTTAAGAGGTTACTCTCTTTTGGCATACCGAAGAGCAATCTGCAGATGGTAGGGCAACAGCATTTACTTAGTACAACCAACTTCTTACGAATGGGCAGTGGACTTAAATCCAAATTCTCACCCAAACAACATTCCATCTTGATTCCTGGGATAGGGTTAATGTTAGGGTTAGTTTTCTAGATGGAATGGTTGATTTGAGCAAATTTGTCTTACCATTTCTAATAATGTTTTGAGTAGAATGTAGGCCGGGCGTAGAATTTGATGTAGCTTTTATTTGCTCTTACCAGGAAGAATAGTTTAACCACATTGGGAGCCAAAAAGGATAATACAAAGTGCAATGTAAACGGACCGTAACTAGAACGAAAGCACCATCATTGAAAGTGGATAAACTGTGTAACGCAATGCAGATGTCACTGGATCCTTATTTCAGATATACAAGTTAGGCAGTTACTCTCTTTTCAACTGGATCCTTATTTCAGATATACAAGTTGAGTAGTTATTCTCTTTGGTATACCGAAGAGAAATCTTCAGAAGATAGGGCAACAGCATTTACTTAGTAAAACCAACTTCCTACGAATGGGCAGTGAACTTAAATCCAATTTCTAACCCAAAAAACATTCCATCTTGTTTACTGGGATACGGTTAGTGTTAGGGCTAGTTTTCTAGATGGAATGCTTGATGTGAGGAAACTTGTCTTACTACCAGGAAGAATAGTTTGACCACATTGGGAGCCAAAAAGCATAATACATAGTGCATTGTAAACGGACCGTAACTAGAATGAAAGCACCATCATTGAAAGTGGATAAACTGTGTAACGCAATGCAGATGTCACTGGATCCTTATTTCAGATATACAAGTTAGGCAGTTACTGTCTTTTGGCATACCGAAGAGCAATCTGCAGAAGGTAGGGCAACAGCATATACTTAGTACAACCAACTTCCTACGAATGGGCAGTGAACTGAAATCCAATTTCTTACCAAAAGAACATTCCATCTTGATTCCTGGGACAAGGTTAGGGTTAGGGTTAGTTTTCTAGATGGAATGGTTAATGTGAGCAAATTTGTCTTACCATTTATAATAATGTATTGAGTAGAAGTTAGGCCGGGCCTAGAATTTCATGTAGCTTTTATTTGCTCTTACCAGGAAGAATAGTTTAATCACATTAGGAGCCAAAAAGGATAATACATAGTGCATTGTAAACGGACCGTAACTAGAATGTAAGCACAATCATTGAAAGTGGATAAACTGTGTAACGCAATGCAGATGTCACTGGATCCTTATTTCAGATATACAAGTTAAGCAGTTACTCTCTTTTGGCATACCGAAGAGCAATCTGCAGAAGGTAGGGCAACAGCATTTACTTAGTACAACCAACTTCTTACGAATGGGCAATGAACTGAAATCCAATTTCTCACCCAAACAACATTCCATCTTGATGCCTGGGATAGGGTTAATGTTAGGGTTAGTTTTCTAGATGGAATGGTTGATGTGAGCAAATTTGTCTTACCATTTGTAGTAATGTTTTGAGTAGAATATAGGCCGGGCCTAGAATTTGATGTAGCTTTTATTAGCTCTTACCAGGAAGAATAGTTTAACCACATTGCTAACCAAAAAGGATAATACATAGTGCATTGTGAACGTACCGTAACTAGAATGAAAGCACCATCATTGAAATTGGATAAACTGTGTAACACAATACGGATGTCACTGGATCCTTATTTCAGATATACAAGTTGAGTAGTTATTCTCTTTGGTATACCGAAGAGAAATCTTCAGAAGATAGGGCAACAGCATTTACTTAGTAAAACCAACTTCCTACGAATGGGCAGTGAACTTAAATCCAATTTCTAACCCAAAAAACATTCCATCTTGTTTACTGGGATACGGTTAGTGTTAGGGCTAGTTTTCTAGATGGAATGCTTGATGTGAGGAAACTTGTCTTACCATTTGTAAAAATGTTTTGAGTAGAATAAGGCCGGGGCCTAGAATTTGATGTAGCTTTTATTTCCTCTTACCAGGAAGAATAGTTTAACCACATTGCTAACCAAAAAGGATTATACATAGTGCATTGTGAACTTACCGTAACTAGAATGAAAGCACCATCATTGAAATTGGATAAACTGTGTAACACAATACGGATGTCACTGGATCCTTATTTCAGATATACAAGTTAAGCAGTTACTCTCTTTTGGCATACGGAAGAGCAATCTGCAGAAGGTAGGGCAACAGCATATTCTTAGTACAACCAACTTCCTACAAATGGGCAGTGAACTTAAATCCAATTTCTCACCCAAAAAACATTCCATCTTGATTCCTGGGATAGGGTTAGTGTTAGGGTTAGTTTTCTAGATGGAATGGTTGATGTGAGCAAATTTGTCTTACCATTTGTAATAATGTTTTGAGTAGAAGTTAGGCCCGGCCTAGAATTGGATGTAGCTTTTATTTGCTCTTACCAGGAAGAATACTTTAACGACATTGAGAGCCAAAAAGGATAATACATAGTGCAGTGTAAACGGACCGTAACTAGAATGTAAGGACCATCATTGAAAGTGGATAAACTGTGTAACGCAATGCGGATTTCACTGGATCCTTATATCAGATATAAAAGTTAAGCAGTTACTCTCTTTTGGCATACCGAAGAGCAATCTTCAGAAGATAGGGCAACAGCCTTTACTTAGTACAACCAACTTCTTACGAATGGGCAGTGAACTGAAATCCAATTTCCTACCTAAGGAACATTCCATCTTCATTCGTGGGATAAGGTTAGTGTTAGGGTGAGTTTTCTAGATGGAATGGTTAATGTGAGCAAATTTGTCTTACCATTTATAATAATGTATTGAGTAGAATGTAGGCCGGGCCTAGAATTTCATATAGCTTTTATTTGCTCTTATCAGGAAGAATAGTTTAACCACATTGGGAGCCAAAAAGGATAATACATAGTGCATTGTAAACTGACCGTAACTAGAATGTAAGCACAATCATTGAAAGTGGATAAACTGTGTAACGCAATGCGGATGTCACTGGATTCTTATTTCAGATATACAAGTTAAGCAGTTACTCTCTCTTGGCACACCGAAGAGCAATCTTCAGAACGTAAGGCAACAGCATTTACTTAGTACAACCAACTTCCTACGAATGGGCAGTGAAGTTAAATCCAATTTTTAACCCAAAAAACATTCCATCTTGATTCCTGGGATAGGATTAGTGTTAGGGTTAGTTTTCTAGATGGAATGGTTGATGTGACTAAATTTTTCTTACCATTTGTAATAATGTTTTGAGTAGAAGTTAGGCCGGGCCTAGAATTGGATATAGCTTTTATTTGCTCTTACCAGGAAGAATAGTTGAACGACATTGAGAGCCAAAAAGGATAATACATAGTGCATTGTAAACGGACCGTAACTAGAATGTAAGCACAATCATTGAAAGTGGATAAACTTTGTAACGCAGTGCGGATGTCACTTGATTCTTATTTCAGATATACAAGTTAAGCAGTTACTCTCTTTTGGCATACCGAAGAGCAATCTGCAGAAGGTAGGGCAACAGCATATTCTTAGTACAACCAACTTCCTATGAATGGGCAGTGAACTTAAATCCAATTTCTCTCCCAAACAACATTCCATCTTGATTCCTGGCATAGGGTTAATGTTAGGGTTAGTTTTCTAGATGGAATGGTTGATTTGAGCAAGTTTGTCTTACCATTTCTAATAATGTTTTGAGTAGAATGTAGGCCGGGCCTAGAATTTGATGTAGCTTTTATTTGCTCTTACCAGGAAGAATAGTTTAACCACATTGGGAGCCAAAAAGGATAATACATAGTGCAATGTAAACGGACCGTAACTAGAACGAAAGCACCATCATTGAAAGTGGATAAACTGTGTAACGCAATGCAGATGTCACTGGATCCTTATTTCAGATATACACGTCAACCAGTTACTCTCTTTTGGCATACCGAAGAGCAATCTGCAGAAGGTAGGGCAACAGCATTTACTTCTTACAACCAACTTCCTACGAATGGGCAGTGAAGTTAAATCCAATTTTTAACCCAAAAAACATTCCATCTTGATTCCTGGGATAGGATTAGTGTTAGGGTTAGTTTTCTAGATGGAATGGTTGATGTGACTAAATTTTTCTTACCATTTCTAATAATGTTTTGAGTAGAATGTAGGCCGGGCCTAGAATTTGATGTAGCTTTTATTTGCTCTTACCAGGAAGAATAGTTTAACGACATTGGGAGCCAAAAAGGATAATACATAGTGCATTGTAAACCGACCGTAACTAGAATGAATGCACCATCATTGAAAGTGGATAAACTGTGTAACGCAATGCAGAAGTCACTGGATCCTTATTTCAGATATACAAGTTAAGCAGTTACTCTCTTTTGGCATACCGAAGGGCAATCTGCAGAAGGTAGGGCAATAGCATGTACTTAGTACAACCAACTTCCTACGAATGGGCAGTGAACTGAAATCCAATTTCTTACCCAAAGAACATTCCATCTTGATTCCTGGGATACGGTTAGTGTTAGGGTTAATTTTCTAGATGCAATGGTTAATGTGAGCAAATTTGTCTTACCATTTATAATAATGTATTGAGTAGAAGTTAGGCCCGGCCTAGAATTTCATGTAGCTTTTATTTGCTCTTACCAGGAAGAATAGTTTAACCACATTGGGAGCCAAAAAAGATAGTACATAGTGCATTGTAAACGGACCGTAACTAGAACGAAAGCACAATCATTGAAAGTGTATAAACTGTGTAACGCAGTGCGGATGTCACTGGATTCTTATTTCAGATATACAAGTTAAGCAGTTACTCTCTTTTGGCATACCGAAGAGCAATCTGCAGAAGGTAGGGCAACAGCATATTCTTAGTACAACCAACTTCCTACGAATGGGCAGTGAACTTAAATCCAATTTCTCTCCCAAACAACATTCCATCTTGATTCCTGGTGTAGGGTTAGTGTTAGGGTTAGTTTTCTAGATGGAATGGTTGATTTGAGCAAATTTGTCTTACCATTTGTAATAATGTTTTGAGTAGAAGTTAGGCCGGGCCTAGAATTGGATGTAGCTTTTATTTGCTCTTACCAGGAAGAATAGTTTAACGACATTGAGAGCCAAAAAGGATAATACATAGTGCATTGTAAACGGACCGTAACTAGAATGTAAGCACAATCATTGAAAGTGGATAAACTTTGTAACGCAGTGCGGATGTCACTGGATTCTTATTTCAGATATACAAGTTAAGCAGTTACTCTCTTTTGGCATACCGAAGAGCAATCTGCAGAAGGTAGGGCAACAGCATATTCTTAGTACAACCAACTTCCTACGAATGGGCAGTGAACTTAAATCCAATTTCTCTCCCAAACAACATTCCATCTTGATTCCTGGGGTAGGGTTAGTGTTAGGGTTAGTTTTCTAGATGGAATGGTTGATTTGAACAAATTTGTCTTACCATTTGTAATAATGTTTTGAATAGAATTTAGCCCGGTCCAAGAATTTCATGTAGCTTTTATTTGCTACTACCAGGAAGAATAGTTTGACCACATTGGGAGCCAAAAAGCATAATACATAGTGCATTGTAAACGGACCGTAACTAGAATGAAAGCACCATCATTGAAAGTGGATAAACTGTGTAACGCAATGCAGATGTCACTGGATCCTTATTTCAGATATACAAGTTAACCAGTTACTCTCTTTTGGCATACCGAAGAGCAATCTTCAGAAGATAGGGCAACAGCCTTTACTTAGTACAACCAACTTCTTACGAATGGGCAGTGAACTGAAATCCAATTTCCTACATAAAGAACATTCCATCTTGATTCCTGGGATACGGTAAGTGTTAGGGTTAGTTTTCTAGATGGAATGGTTAATGTGAGCAAATTTGTCTTACCATTTATAATAATGTATTGAGTAGAAGTTAGGCCCGGCCTAGAATTTCATTTTGCTTTTATTTGCTCTTACCAGGAAGAATAGTTTAACCACATTGGGAGCCAAAAAGGATAATACATAGTGCATTATAAACGGACCGTATCTAGAACGAAAGCACAATCATTGAAAGTGGATAAACTTTGTAACTCAATGCGGATGTCACTGGATCCTTATTTCAGATATACAAGTTAAGCAGTTACTCTCTCTTGGTATACCGAAGAGCAATCTGCAGAAGGTAGGGCAACAGCATATTCTTAGTACAACCAACTTCCTACGAATGGCCAGTGAACTTAAATCCAATTTCTCACCCAAACAACATTCCATCTTGATTCCTGGTGTAGGGTTAGTGTTAGGGTTAGTTTTCTAGATGGAATGGTTGATTTGAGCAAATTTGTCTTAACATTTGTAATAATGTTTTGAATAGAACTTAGGCCGGGCCAATAATTTCATGTAGCTTTTATTTGCTACTACCAGGAAGAATAGTTTGACCACATTGGGAGCCAAAAAGCATAATACATAGTGTGTTGTAAACGGACCGTAACTAGAATGAAAGCACCATCATTGAAAGTGGATAAACTGTGTAACGCAATGCAGATGTCACTGGATCCTTATTTCAGATATACAAGTTAAGCAGTTACTCTCTTTTGGCATACCGAAGAGCAATCTGCAGAAGGTAGGGCAACAGCATATACTTAGTACAACCAACTTCCTACGAATGGGCAGTGAACTGAAATCCAATTTCTTACCCAAAGAACATTCCATCTTGATTCCTGGGATAAGGTTAGGGTTAGGGTTAGTTTTCTAGATGGAATGGTTAATGTGAGCAAATTTGTCTTACCATTTATAATAATGTATTGAGTAGAAATTAGGCCGGGCCTAGAATTTCATGTAGCTTTTATTTGCTCTTACCAGGAAGAATAGTTTAATAACATTAGGAGCCAAAAAGGATAATACATAGTGCATTGTAAACGGACCGTAACTAGAATGTAAGCACAATCATTGAAAGTGGATAAACTTTGTAACGCAGTGCGGATGTCACTGGATCCTTATTTCAAATATACAATTAAGCAGTTACTCTCTTTTGGCATACCGAAGAGCAATCTGCAGAAGGTAGGGCAACAGCATTTACTTAGTACAACCAACTTCCTACGAATGGGCAGTGAACTTAAATCCAATTTCTCACCCAAACAACATTCCATCTTGATTCCTGGGATAGGGTTAATGTTAGGGTTAGTTTTCTAGATGGAATGGTTGATGTGAGCAAATTTGTCTTATGATTTGTAATAATGTTTTGAGTAGAAGTTAGGATGGGACTAGAATTTGATGTACCTTTTATTAGCTCTTACCAGGAAGAATAGTTTAACCACATTGCTAACCAAAAAGGATAATACTTAGTGCATTGTTAACGTACCGTAACTAGAATGAAAGCACCATCATTGAAATTGGATAAACTGTGTAACACAATACGGATGCCACTGGATCCTTATTTCAGATATACAAGTTGAGTAGTTATTCTCTTTTGGTATACCGAAGAGAAATCTTCAGAAGATAGGGCAACAGCATTTACTTAGTACAACCAACTTCCTACGAATGGGCAGTGAACTTAAATCCAATTTCTAACCCAAAAAACATTCCATCTTGTTTACTGGGATACGGTTAGTGTTAGGGCTAGTTTTCTAGATGGAAGGCTTGATGTAAGCAAACTTGTCTTAACATTTGTAATAATGTTTTGAGTAGAATATAGGCGGGCCTAGAATTTGATGTAGCTTTTATTTGCTCTTACCAGGAAGAATAGTTTAACCACATTGCTAACCAAAAAGCATAATACATAGTGCATTGTGTAAGCACCGTAACTAGAATGAAAGCTCCATCATTGAAAGTGGATAAACTGTGTAACGCAATGCGGATGTCACTCGATCCATATTTCAGATATACGTTAAGCAGTTACTCTCTTTTGGCATACCGAAGAGCAATCTGCAGAAGGTAGGGCAACAGCATTTACTTAGTACAACCAACTGCTTACGAATGGGCAGTGAAATTAAATCCAATTTCTCACCCTAACAACATTCCATCTTGATTCCTGGGGTAGGGTTAGTGTTAGGGTTAGTTTTCTAGATGGAATGGTTGATGTGAGCAAATTTGTCTTACCATTTGTTATAATGTTTTGAGTAGAATGTATGCCGGGCCTAGAATTTGATGGACCTTTTATTTGCTGTTACGAGGAAGAATAGTTTAACCACATTGGGAGCCAAAAAGGATAATACATAGTGTATTGTACAAGGACTGTAACTAGAATGTAAGCACCATCATTGAAAGTGGATAAACTGTGTAACGCAATGCGGATGTCACTTGATTCTTATTTCAGATAAACAAGTTAAGCAGTTACTCTCTCTTGGCATACCGAAGAGCAATCTTCAGAACGTAGGGCAACAGCATTTACTTAGTACAACCAACTTCCTACGAATGGGCAGTGAACTTAAATCCAATTTTTAACCCAAAAAACATTCCATCTTGATTCCTGGGATACGGTTAGTGTTAGGGTTAGTTTTCTAGATGGAATGGTTGATGTGAGCAAATTTGTCTTACCATTTGTAATAATGTTTTGAGTAGAAGTTAGGCCGGGCCTAGAATTGGATGTAGCTTTTATTTGCTCTTACCAGGAAGAATAGTTTAACGACATTGAGAGCCAAAAAGGATAATACATAGTGCATTGTAAACGGACCGTAAGTAGAATGTAAGCACAATCATTGAAAGTGGATAAACTGTGTAACGCAATGCGGATGTCACTGGATCCTCATATCAGATATACAAGTTAAGAGGTTACTCTCTTTTGGCATACCGAAGAGCAATCTGCAGAAGGTAGGGCAACAGCATTTACTTAGTACAACCAACTTCTTACGAATGGGCAGTGGACTTAAATCCAAATTCTCACCCAAACAACATTCCATCTTGATTCCTGGGATAGGGTTAATGTTAGGGTTAGTTTTCTAGATGGAATGGTTGATTTGAGCAAATTTGTCTTACCATTTCTAATAATGTTTTGAGTAGAATGTAGGGCGGGCCTAGAATTTGATGTAGCTTTTATTTGCTCTTACCAGGAAGAATAGTTTAACCACATTGGGAGCCAAAAAGGATAATACAAAGTGCAATGTAAACGGACCGTAACTAGAACGAAAGCACCATCATTGAAAGTGGATAAACTTTGTAACGCAATGCAGATGTCACTGGATCCTTATTTCAGATATACAAGTTAACCAGTTACTCTCTTTTTGCATACCGAAGAGCAATCTGCAGAAGGTAGGGCAACAGCATATACTTAGTACAACCAACTTCCTACGAATGGGCAGTGAACTGAAATCCAATTTCTTACCCAAAGAACATTCCATCTTGATTCCTGGGATAGGATTAGTGTTAGGGTTAGTTTTCTAGATGGAATGGTTGATGTGACTAAATTTGTCTTACCATTTGTAATAATGTTTTGAATAGAAGTTAGGCCGGGCCAAGAATTTCATGTAGCTTTTATTTGCTACTACCAGGAAGAATAGTTTGACCACATTGGGAGCCAAAAAGCATAATACATAGTGCATTGTAAACGGACCGTAACTAGAATGAAAGCACCATCATTGAAAGTGGATAAACTGTGTAACGCAATGCAGATGTCACTGGATCCTTATTTCAGATATACAAGTTAAGCAGTTACTCTCTTTTGGCATACCGAAGAGCAATCTGCAGAACGTAGGGCAACAGCATATACTTAGTACAACCAACTTCCTACGAATGGGCAGTGAACTGAAATCCAATTTCTTACCAAAAGAACATTCCATCTTGATTCCTGGGACAAGGTTAGGGTTAGGGTTAGTTTTCTAGATGGAATGGTTAATGTGAGCAAATTTGTCTTACCATTTATAATAATGTATTGAGTAGAAGTTAGGCCGGGCCTAGAATTTCATGTAGCTTTTATTTGCTCTTACCAGGAAGAATAGTTTAATCACATTAGGAGCCAAAAAGGATAATACATAGTGCATTGTAAACGGACCGTAACTAGAATGTAAGCACAATCATTGAAAGTGGATAAACTGTGTAACGCAATGCAGATGTCACTGGATCCTTATTTCAGATATACAAGTTAACCAGTTACTCTCTTTGGGCATACCGAAGAGCAATCTGCAGAAGGTAGGGCAACAGCATATACTTAGTACAACCAACTTCCTACGAATGGGCAGTGAACTGAAATCCAATTTCTCTCCCAAACAACATTCCATCTTGATTCCTGGTGTAGGGTTAGTGTTAGGGTTAGTTTTCTAGATGGAATGGTTGATTTGAGCAAATTTGTCTTACCATTTGTAATAATGTTTTGAATAGAAGTTAGGCCAGACCAAGAATTTCATGTAGCTTTTATTTGCTCCTACCAGGAAGAATAGTTTGACGATATTGCTAACCAAAAAGGATAATATATAGTCCATTGCGAACGGACCGTAATTAGAATGAAAGCACCATCATTGAAAGTGGATAAACTGTGTAACGCAATGCGGATGTCACTGGATCCTTATTTCAGATATACAAGTTAAGCAGTTACTCTCTGTTGGCATACCGAAGAGCAATCTGCAGAAGGTAGGGCAACAGCATTTACTTAGTACAACCAACTTCTTACGAATGGGCAGTGAAGTTAAATCCAATTTCTCACCCAAACAACATTCCATCTTGATTCCTGGGATAGGGTTAATGTTAGGGTTAGTTTTCTAGATGGAATGGTTGATGTGAGCAAATTTGTCTTACCATTTGTAATAATGTTTTGAGTAGAAGTTAGGCTGGGACTAGAATTTGATGTAGATTTTATTTGCTCTTACCAGGAAGAATAGTTTAACCACATTGGGAGCCAAAAAGTACATAGTGCATTGTAAATGGACCATAACTAGAACGAAAGCACCATCATTGAAAGTGGACAAACTGTGTAACGCAATGCAGATGTCTCTGGATCCTTATTTCAGATATACAAGTTAACCAGTTACTCTCTTTAGGCATACCGAAGAGCAATCTGTAGAGGGTAGGGCAACAGCATTTGCTTCTTACAACCAACTTCCTACGAATGGGCAGTGAACTTAAATCCAATTTCTAACCCAAAAAACATTCCATCTTGATTCCTTGGATAGGATTAGTGTTAGGGTTAGTTTTCTAGATGGAATGGTTAATGTGAGCAAATTTGTCTTACCATTTGTAATAATGTTTTGAGTAGAATATAGGTCGGGCCTAGAATTTGATGTAGCTTTTATTAGCTCTTACCAGGAAGAATAGTTTAACCACATTGCTAACCAAAAAGGATAATACATAGTGCATTGTGAACGTACCGTAACTAGAATAAAAGCACCATCATTGAAATTGGATAAACTGTGTAAAACAATACGGACGTCACTGGATCCTTATTTCAGATATACAAGTTGAGTAGTTATTCTCTTTTGGTATACTGAAGAGAAATCTTCAGAAGATAGGGCAACAGCATTTACTTAGTACAACCAACTTCCTACGAATGGGCAGTGAACTTAAATCCAATTTCTAACCCAAAAAACATTCCATCTTGTTTACTGGGATACGGTTAGTGTTAGGGCTAGTTTTCTAGATGGAATGCTTGATGTGAGCAAACTTGTCTTAACATTTGTAATAATGTTTTGAGTAGAATATAGGCGGGCCTAGAATTTGATGTAGCTTTTATTTGCTCTTACCAGGAAGAATAGTTTAACCACATTGCTAACCAAAAAGCATAATACATAGTGCATTGTGAAAGCACCGTAACTAGAATGAAAGCTCCATCATTGAAAGTGGATAAACTCTCTAACACAATACGGATGCCACTGGATCCTTATTTCAGATATACAAGTTGAGTAGTTATTCTCTTTTGGCATACCGAAGAGAAATCTTCAGAAGATAGGGCAACAGCATTTACTTAGTACAACCAACTTCCTACGAATGGGCAGTGTACTTCAATCCAATTTCTAACCCAAAAAACATTCCATCTTGATTCCTGGGATACGGTTAGTGTTAGGGCTAGTTTTCTAGATGGAATGGTTGATGTGAGCAAATTTGTCTTACGATTTGTAATAATGTTTTGAGTAGAAGTTAGGCTGGGACTAGAATTTGATGTACCTTTTATTAGCTCTTACCAGGAAGAATAGTTTAACCACATTGCTAACCAAAAAGGATAATACATAGTGCATTGTTAACGTACCGTAACTAGAATGAAAGCACCATCATTGAAATTGGATAAACTGTGTAACACAATACGGATGCCACTGGATCCTTATTTCAGATATACAAGTTGAGTAGTTATTCTCTTTTGGTATACCGAAGAGAAATCTTCAGAAGATAGGGCAACAGCATTTACTTAGTACAACCAACTTCCTACGAATGGGCAGTGAACTTAAATCCAATTTCTAACCCAAAAAACATTCCATCTTGTTTACTGGGATACGGTTAGTGTTAGGGCTAGTTTTCTAGATGGAATGCTTAATGTGAGCAAACTTGTCTTAACATTTGTAATAATGTTTTGAGTAGAATATAGGTGGGCCTAGAATTTGATGTAGCTTTTATTTGCTCTTACCAGGAAGAATAGTTTAACCACATTGCTAACCAAAAAGCATAATTCATAGTGCATTGTGAAAGCACCGTAACTAGAATGTAAGCACAATCATTGAAAGTGGATAAACTGTCTACCACAATACGGATGTCACTGGATCCTTATTTCAGATATACAAGTTAAGCAGTTACTCTCTTTTGGCATACGGAAGAGCAATCTGCAGAAGGTAGGGCAACAGCATTTACTTAGTACAACCAACTTCTTACGAATGGGCAGTCAAGTTAAATCCAATTTCTCACCCAAGCAACATTCCATCTTGATTCCTGGGATAGGGTTAATGTTAGGGTTAGTTTTCTAGATGGAATGGTTGATGTGAGCAAATTTGTCTTACGATTTGTAATAATGTTTGAGTAGAAGTCAGGCTGGGACTAGAATTTGATGTAGATTTTATTTGCTCTTACCAGGAAGAATAGTTTAACCACATTGGGAGCCAAAAAGCATAATACATAGTGCATTGTAAATGGACCATAACTAGAACGAAAGCACCATCATTGAAAGTGGACAAACTGTGTAACGCAATGCAGATGTCTCTGGATCCTTATTTCAGATATACAAGTTAACCAGTTACTCTCTTTAGGCATACCGAAGAGCAATCTGTAGAGGGTAGGGCAACAGCATTTGCTTCTTACAACCAACTTCCTACGAATGGGCAGTGAACTTAAATCCAATTTCTAACCCAAAAAACATTCCATCTTGATTCCTTGGATAGGATTAGTGTTAGGGTTAGTTTTCTAGATGGAATGGTTAATGTGAGCAAATTTGTCTTACCATTTGTAATAATGTTTTGAGTAGAATATAGGTCGGGCCTAGAATTTGATGTAGCTTTTATTAGCTCTTACCAGGAAGAATAGTTTAACCACATTGCTAACCAAAAAGGATAATACATAGTGCATTGTGAACGTACCGTAACTAGAATAAAAGCACCATCATTGAAATTGGATAAACTGTGTAAAACAATACGGACGTCACTGGATCCTTATTTCAGATATACAAGTTGAGTAGTTATTCTCTTTTGGTATACTGAAGAGAAATCTTCAGAAGATAGGGCAACAGCATTTACTTAGTACAACCAACTTCCTACGAATGGGCAGTGAACTTAAATCCAATTTCTAACCCAAAAAACATTCCATCTTGTTTACTGGGATACGGTTAGTGTTAGGGCTAGTTTTCTAGATGGAATGCTTGATGTGAGCAAACTTGTCTTAACATTTGTAATAATGTTTTGAGTAGAATATAGGCGGGCCTAGAATTTGATGTAGCTTTTATTTGCTCTTACCAGGAAGAATAGTTTAACCACATTGCTAACCAAAAAGCATAATACATAGTGCATTGTGAAAGCACCGTAACTAGAATGAAAGCTCCATCATTGAAAGTGGATAAACTCTCTAACACAATACGGATGCCACTGGATCCTTATTTCAGATATACAAGTTGAGTAGTTATTCTCTTTTGGCATACCGAAGAGAAATCTTCAGAAGATAGGGCAACAGCATTTACTTAGTACAACCAACTTCCTACGAATGGGCAGTGTACTTCAATCCAATTTCTAACCCAAAAAACATTCCATCTTGATTCCTGGGATACGGTTAGTGTTAGGGCTAGTTTTCTAGATGGAATGGTTGATGTGAGCAAATTTGTCTTACGATTTGTAATAATGTTTTGAGTAGAAGTTAGGCTGGGACTAGAATTTGATGTACCTTTTATTAGCTCTTACCAGGAAGAATAGTTTAACCACATTGCTAACCAAAAAGGATAATACATAGTGCATTGTTAACGTACCGTAACTAGAATGAAAGCACCATCATTGAAATTGGATAAACTGTGTAACACAATACGGATGCCACTGGATCCTTATTTTAGATATACAAGTTGAGTAGTTATTCTCTTTTGGTATACCGAAGAGAAATCTTCAGAAGATAGGGCAACAGCATTTACTTAGTACAACCAACTTCCTACGAATGGGCAGTGAACTTAAATCCAATTTCTAACCCAAAAAACATTCCATCTTGTTTACTGGGATACGGTTAGTGTTAGGGCTAGTTTTCTAGATGGAATGCTTAATGTGAGCAAACTTGTCTTAACATTTGTAATAATGTTTTGAGTAGAATATAGGTGGGCCTAGAATTTGATGTAGCTTTTATTTGCTCTTACCAGGAAGAATAGTTTAACCACATTGCTAACCAAAAAGCATAATACATAGTGCATTGTGAAAGCACCGTAACTAGAATGTAAGCACAATCATTGAAAGTGGATAAACTGTCTACCACAATACGGATGTCACTGGATCCTTATTTCAGATATACAAGTTAAGCAGTTACTCTCTTTTGGCATACGGAAGAGCAATCTGCAGAAGGTAGGGCAACAGCATTTACTTAGTACAACCAACTTCTTACGAATGGGCAGTCAAGTTAAATCCAATTTCTCACCCAAGCAACATTCCATCTTGATTCCTGGGATAGGGTTAATGTTAGGGTTAGTTTTCTAGATGGAATGGTTGATGTGAGCAAATTTGTCTTACGATTTGTAATAATGTTTGAGTAGAAGTCAGGCTGGGACTAGAATTTGATGTAGATTTTATTTGCTCTTACCAGGAAGAATAGTTTAACCACATTGGGAGCCAAAAAGCATAATACATAGTGCATTGTAAATGGACCATAACTAGAACGAAAGCACCATCATTGAAAGTGGACAAACTGTGTAACGCAATGCAGATGTCTCTGGATCCTTATTTCAGATATACAAGTTAACCAGTTACTCTCTTTAGGCATACCGAAGAGCAATCTGTAGAGGGTAGGGCAACAGCATTTGCTTCTTACAACCAACTTCCTACGAATGGGCAGTGAACTTAAATCCAATTTCTAACCCAAAAAACATTCCATCTTGATTCCTTGGATAGGATTAGTGTTAGGGTTAGTTTTCTAGATGGAATGGTTAATGTGAGCAAATTTGTCTTACCATTTGTAATAATGTTTTGAGTAGAATATAGGTCGGGCCTAGAATTTGATGTAGCTTTTATTAGCTCTTACCAGGAAGAATAGTTTAACCACATTGCTAACCAAAAAGGATAATACATAGTGCATTGTGAACGTACCGTAACTAGAATAAAAGCACCATCATTGAAATTGGATAAACTGTGTAAAACAATACGGACGTCACTGGATCCTTATTTCAGATATACAAGTTGAGTAGTTATTCTCTTTTGGTATACTGAAGAGAAATCTTCAGAAGATAGGGCAACAGCATTTACTTAGTACAACCAACTTCCTACGAATGGGCAGTGAACTTAAATCCAATTTCTAACCCAAAAAACATTCCATCTTGTTTACTGGGATACGGTTAGTGTTAGGGCTAGTTTTCTAGATGGAATGCTTGATGTGAGCAAACTTGTCTTAACATTTGTAATAATGTTTTGAGTAGAATATAGGCGGGCCTAGAATTTGATGTAGCTTTTATTTGCTCTTACCAGGAAGAATAGTTTAACCACATTGCTAACCAAAAAGCATAATACATAGTGCATTGTGAAAGCACCGTAACTAGAATGAAAGCTCCATCATTGAAAGTGGATAAACTCTCTAACACAATACGGATGCCACTGGATCCTTATTTCAGATATACAAGTTGAGTAGTTATTCTCTTTTGGCATACCGAAGAGAAATCTTCAGAAGATAGGGCAACAGCATTTACTTAGTACAACCAACTTCCTACGAATGGGCAGTGTACTTCAATCCAATTTCTAACCCAAAAAACATTCCATCTTGATTCCTGGGATACGGTTAGTGTTAGGGCTAGTTTTCTAGATGGAATGGTTGATGTGAGCAAATTTGTCTTACGATTTGTAATAATGTTTTGAGTAGAAGTTAGGCTGGGACTAGAATTTGATGTACCTTTTATTAGCTCTTACCAGGAAGAATAGTTTAACCACATTGCTAACCAAAAAGGATAATACATAGTGCATTGTTAACGTACCGTAACTAGAATGAAAGCACCATCATTGAAATTGGATAAACTGTGTAACACAATACGGATGCCACTGGATCCTTATTTTAGATATACAAGTTGAGTAGTTATTCTCTTTTGGTATACCGAAGAGAAATCTTCAGAAGATAGGGCAACAGCATTTACTTAGTACAACCAACTTCCTACGAATGGGCAGTGAACTTAAATCCAATTTCTAACCCAAAAAACATTCCATCTTGTTTACTGGGATACGGTTAGTGTTAGGGCTAGTTTTCTAGATGGAATGCTTAATGTGAGCAAACTTGTCTTAACATTTGTAATAATGTTTTGAGTAGAATATAGGTGGGCCTAGAATTTGATGTAGCTTTTATTTGCTCTTACCAGGAAGAATAGTTTAACCACATTGCTAACCAAAAAGCATAATACATAGTGCATTGTGAAAGCACCGTAACTAGAATGTAAGCACAATCATTGAAAGTGGATAAACTGTCTACCACAATACGGATGTCACTGGATCCTTATTTCAGATATACAAGTTAAGCAGTTACTCTCTTTTGGCATACGGAAGAGCAATCTGCAGAAGGTAGGGCAACAGCATTTACTTAGTACAACCAACTTCTTACGAATGGGCAGTCAAGTTAAATCCAATTTCTCACCCAAGCAACATTCCATCTTGATTCCTGGGATAGGGTTAATGTTAGGGTTAGTTTTCTAGATGGAATGGTTGATGTGAGCAAATTTGTCTTACGATTTGTAATAATGTTTGAGTAGAAGTCAGGCTGGGACTAGAATTTGATGTAGATTTTATTTGCTCTTACCAGGAAGAATAGTTTAACCACATTGGGAGCCAAAAAGCATAATACATAGTGCATTGTAAATGGACCATAACTAGAACGAAAGCACCATCATTGAAAGTGGACAAACTGTGTAACGCAATGCAGATGTCTCTGGATCCTTATTTCAGATATACAAGTTAACCAGTTACTCTCTTTTGGCATACCAAAGAGCAATCTGTAGGAGGTAGGGCAACAGCATTTGCTTCTTACAACCAACTTCCTATAAATGGGCAGTGAATTTAAATCCAATTTCTAACCCAAAAAACATTCCATCTTGATTCCTTGGATATGATTAGTGTTAGGGTTAGTTTTCTAGATGGAATGGTTGATTTGAGCAAATTTGTCTTACCATTTGTAATAATGTTTTGAGTAGAATATAGGTCGGGCCTCGAATTTGATGTAGCTTTTATTAGCTCTTACCAGGAAGAATAGTTTAACCACATTGCTAACCAAAAAGGATAATACATAGTGCATTGTGAACGTACCATAACTAGAATGAAAGCACCATCATTGAAATTGGATAAACTGTGTAAAACAATACGGATGTCACTGGATCCTTATTTCAGATATACAAGTTGAGTAGTTATTCTCTTTTGGTATACCGAAGAGAAATCTTCAGAAGATAGGGCAACAGCATTTACTTAGTACAACCAACTTCCTACGAATGGGCAGTGAACTTAAATCCAATTTCTAACCCAAAAAACATTCCATCTTGTTTACTGGGATACGGTTAGTGTTAGGGATAGTTTTCTAGATAGAATGCTTGATGTGAGCAAACTTGTCTTAACATTTGTAATAATGTTTTGAGTAGAATATAGGCGGGCCTAGAATTTGATGTAGCTTTTATTTGCTCTTACCAGGAAGAATAGTTTAACCACATTGCTAACCAAAAAGCATAATACATAGTGAATTGTGAAAGCACCGTAACTAGAATGAAAGCTCCATCATTGAAATTGGATAAACTGTGTAACACAATACGGATGCCACTGGATCCGTATTTCAGATATACAAGTTAAGCAGTTACTCTCTTTTGGCATACGGAAGAGCAATCTGGAGAAGGTAGGGCAACAGCATTTACTTAGTAAAACCAACTTCCTACGAATGGGCAGTGAACTTAAATCCAATTTCTCACCCAAACAACATTCCATCTTGATTCGTGGGGTAGGGTTAGTGTTAGGGTTAGTTTTCTAGATGGAATGGTTGATTTGAGCAAATTTGTCTTACCTTTTCTAATAATGTTTTGAGTAGAATGTAGGCCGGGCCTAGAATTGGATGTAGCTTTTATTTGCTCTTACCAGGAAGAATAGTTTAACCACATTGGGAGCCAAAAAGCATAATACATAGTGCATTTTAAACGGACCATAACTAGAACGAAAGCACCATCATTGAAAGTGGACAAACTGTGTAACGCAATGCCGATGTCTCTGGATCCTTATTTCAGATATACAAGTCAACCAGTTACTCTCTTTTGGCATACCGAAGAGCAATCTGCAGAAGGTAGGGCAACAGCATTTGCTTCTTACAACCACCTTACTACGAATGGGCAGTGAACTTAAATCTAATTTCTAACCCAAAAAACATTCCATCTTGATTCCTGGGATAGGATTAGTGTTACGGTTAGTTTTCTAGATGGAATGGTTGATGTGAGCAAATTTGTCTTACCATTTGTAGTAATGTTTTGAGTAGGATATAGGCCGGGCCTAGAATTTGATGTAGCTTTTATTAGCTCTTACCAGGAAGAATAGTTTAACCACATTGCTAACCAAAAAGGATAATACATAGTGCATTGTGAACGTACCGTAACTAGAATGAAAACACCATCATTGAAATTGGATAAACTGTGTAACACAATATGGATGTCACTGGATCCTTATTTCAGATATACAAGTTGAGTAGTTATTCTCTTTTGGTATACCGAAGAGAAATCTTCAGAAGATAGGGCAATAGCATTTACTTAGTAAAACCAACTTCCTACGAATGGGCAGTGAACTTAAATCCAATTTCTAACCCAAAAAACATTCCATCTTGTTTACTGGGATACGGTTAGTGTTAGGGCTAGTTTTCTAGATGGAATGCTTGATGTGAGGAACCTTGTCTTACCATTTGTAATAATGTTTTGAGTAGAATAAGGCTGGGGCCTAGAATTTGATGTAGCTTTTATTTCCTCTTACCAGGAAGAATAGTTTAACCACATTGCTAACCAAAAAGGATAATACATAGTGCATTGTGAACTTACCGTAACTAGAATGAAAGCACCATCATTGAAATTGGATAAACTGTGTAACACAATACGGATGTCACTGGATCCGTATTTCAGATATACAAGTTAAGCAGTTACTCTCTTTTGGCATACGGAAGAGCAATCTGCAGAAGTTAGGGCAACAGCATTTACTTAGTAAAACCAACTTCCTACGAATGGGCAGTGAACTTAAATCCAATTTTTCACCCAAACAACATTCCATCTTGATTCCTGGGGTAGGGTTAGTGTTAGGGTTAGTTTTCTAGATGGAATGGTTGATTTGAGCAAATTTGTCTTACCATTTATAATAATGTATTGAGTAGAATGTAGGCCGGGCCTAGAATTGGATGTAGCTTTTATTTGCTCTTACCAGGAAGAATACTTTAACGACATTGAGAGCCAAAAAGGATAATACATAGTGCATTGTAAACGGACCGTAACTAGAACGAAAGCACCATCATTGAAAGTGGATAAACTGTGTAACGCAATGTGGATTGCACTGGATCATTATTTCAGATATACAAGTTAAGCAGTTACTCTCTCTTGGCATACCGAAGAGCAATCTGCAGAAGGTAGGGCAACAGCATTTACTTAGTACAACCAACTTCTTACGAATGGGCAGTGAACTTAAATCCAATTTTTCACCCAAACAACATTCCATCTACATTCCTGGGATAGGGTTAATGTTAGGGTTAGTTTTCTAGATGGAATGGTTGATGTGAGCAAATTTGTCTTACGATTTGTAATAATGTTTTGAGTAGAATATAGGCCGGGCCTAGAATTTGATGTAGCTTTTATTAGCTCTTACCAGGAAGAATAGTTTAACCACATTGCTAACCAAAAAGGATAATACATAGTGCATTGTGAACGTACCGTAACTAGAATGAAAGCACCATCATTGAAATTGGATAAACTGTGTAACACAATATGGATGTCACTGGATCCTTATTTCAGATATACAAGTTGAGTAGTTATTCTATTTTGGTATACCGAAGAGAAATCTTCAGAAGATAGGGCAATAGCATTTACTTAGTAAAACCAACTTCCTACGAATGGGCAGTGAACTTAAATCCAATTTCTAACCCAAAAAACATTCCATCTTGTTTACTGGGATACGGTTAGTGTTAGGGCTAGTTTTCTAGATGGAATGCTTGATGTGAGGAAACTTGTCTTACCATTTGTAATAATGTTTTGAGTAGAATAAGGCCGGGGCCTAGAATTTGATGTAGCTTTTATTTCCTCTTACCAGGAAGAATAGTTTAACCACATTGCTAACCAAAAAGGATAATACATAGTGTATTGTGAACTTACCGTAACTAGAATGAAAGCACCATCATTGAAATTGGATAAACTGTGTAACACAATACGGATGTCACTGGATCCATATTTCAGATATACAAGTTAAGCAGTTACTCTCTTTTGGCATACGGAAGAGCAATCTGCAGAAGGTAGGGCAACAGCATTTACTTAGTAAAACCAACTTCCTACGAATGGGCAGTGAACTTAAATCCAATTTCTCACCCAAACAACATTCCATCTTTATTCCTGGGGTAGGGTTAGTGTTAGGGTTAGTTTTCTAGATGGAATGGTTGATTTGAGCAAATTTGTCTTACCATTTCTAATAATGTTTTGAGTAGAATGTAGGCCGGGACTAGAATTTGATATAGCTTTTATTAGCTCTTACCAGGAAGAATAGTTTAACCGCATTGCTAACCAAAAAGGATAATACATAGTGCATTGTAAACCGACCGTAACTAGAACGAAAGCACCATCATTGAAAGTGGATAAACTGTGTAACTCAATGCGGATGTCACTGGATCCCTATTTCAGTTATACAAGTTAAGCAGTTACTCTCTCTTGGCATTGAAAGTGGATAAACTGTGTAACGCAATGCGGATGTCAATGGATCCTTATTTCAGATATACAAGTTAAGCAGTTACTCTCTTTTGGCATACCGAAGAGCAATCTGCAGAAGGTAGGGCAACAGCATATTCTTAGTACAACCAACTTCTTACGAATGGGCAGTGAACTTAAATCCAATTTCTCACCCAAACAACATTCAATCTTGATTCCTGGGATAGGGTTAATGTTAGGGTTAGTTTTCTAGATGGAATGGTTGATTTGAGCAAGTTTGTCTTACCATTTGTAATAATGTTTTGAATAGAAGTTAGGCCAGGCCAAGAATTTCATGTAGCTTTTATTTGCTCTTACCAGGAAGAATAGTTTAATCACATTAGGAGCCAAAAAGGATAATACATAGTGCATTGTAAACGGACCGTAACTAGAATGTAAGCACAATCATTGAAAGTTGATAAACTGTGTAACGCAATGCGGATGTCACTGGACCCTTATTTCAGATATACAAGTTAAGCAGTTACTCTCTTTTGGCATACCGAAGAGCAATCTGCAGAAGGTAGGGCAACAGCATTTACTTAGTACAACCAACTTCTTACGAATGGGCAGTGAACTTAAATCCAATTTCTCACCCAAACAACATTCCATCTTGATTCCTGGGATAGGGTTAATGTTAAGGTTAGTTTTCTAGATGGAATGGTTGATTTGAGCAAATTTGTCTTACCATTTGTAATAATGTTTTGAATAGAAGTTAGGCCGGGCCTAGAATTTGATGTAGCTTTTATTTGCTCTTACCAGGAAGAATAGTTTAACCACATTGGGAGCCAAAAAGGATAATACATAGTGCATTGTAAACAGACCGTAAATAGAACGAAAGCACCATCATTGAAAGTGGATAAACTGTGTAACGCAATGCGGATGTCACTGGATCCTTATTTCAGATATACAAGTTAACCAGTTACTCTCTTTTGGCATACCGAAGAGCAATCTTCAGAAGGTAGGGCAACAGCCTTTTCTTAGTACAACCAACTTCTTACGAATGGGCAGTGAACTGAAATCCAATTTCCTACCTAAAGAACATTCCTTCTTGATTCGTGGGATACGGTTAGTGTTAGGGTGAGTTTTCTAGATGGAATGGTTAATGTGAGCAAATTTGTCTTATCATTTGTAATAATGTATTGAGTAGAAGTTAGGCCGGGCCTAGAATTTCATATAGCTTTTATTTGCTCTTACCAGGAAGAATAGTTTAACCACATTGGGAGCCAAAAAGGATAGTACATAGTGCATTGTAAACGGACCATTACAAGAAAGTAAGCACCATCACTGAAAGTGGATAAACTGTGTAACGCAATGCGGATGTCACTGGATCCTTATTTCAGATATACAAGTTAAGCAGTTACTCTCTTTTGGCATACCGAAGAGCAATCTGCAGAAGGTAGGGCAACAGCATTTACTTAGTAAAACCAACTTCCTACGAATGGGCAGTGAACTTAAATCCAATTTCTCACCCAAACAACATTCCATCTTGATTCCTGGGGTAGGGTTAGTGTTAGGGTTAGTTTTCTAGATGGAATGGTTGATTTGAGCAAATTTGTCTTACCATTTATAATAATGTATTGAGTAGAATGTAGGCCGGGCCTAGAATTGGATGTAGCTTTTATTTGCTCTTACCAGGAAGAATACTTTAACGACATTGAGAGCCAAAAAGGATAATACATAGTGCATTGTAAACGGACCGTAACTAGAACGAAAGCACCATCATTGAAAGTGGATAAACTGTGTAACGCAATGTGGATTGCACTGGATCATTATTTCAGATATACAAGTTAAGCAGTTACTCTCTCTTGGCATACCGAAGAGCAATCTGCAGAAGGTAGGGCAACAGCATTTACTTAGTACAACCAACTTCTTACGAATGGGCAGTGAACTTAAATCCAATTTTTCACCCAAACAACATTCCATCTACATTCCTGGGATAGGGTTAATGTTAGGGTTAGTTTTCTAGATGGAATGGTTGATGTGACTAAATTTGTCTTACCATTTGTAAAAATGTTTTGAGTAGAATGTAGGCCGGGCCTAGAATTTGATGTACCTTTTATTTGCTGTTACCAGGAAGAATAGTTTAACCACATTGGGAGCCAAAAAGGATAATACATAGTGTATTGTAAACGGACCGTAACTAGAATGTAAGCACCATCATTGAAAGTTGATAACCTGTATGACGCGATGCGGATGTCACTGGATCCTTATTTCAGGTATACAAGTTAAGCAGTTACTCTCTCTTGGCATACCGAAGAGCAATCTGCACAACGTAGGGCAACAGCATTTACTTAGTACAACCAACTTCCTACGAATGGGCAGTGAACTTAAATCCAATTTTTAACCCAAACAACATTCCATCTTGATTCCTGGTGTAGGGTTAGTGTTAGGGTTAGTTTTCTAGATGGAATGGTTGATGTGACTAAATTTGTCTTACCATTTGTAATAATGTTTTCAGTAGAAGTTAGGCCGGGCCTAGAATTGGATATAGCTTTTATTTGCTCTTACCAGGAAGAATAGTTTAACCACATTGGGAGCCAAAAAGGATAATACATAGTGCATTGTAAACGGACCGTAACTAGAACGAAAGCACCATCATTGAAAGTGGATAAACTGTGTAACGCAATGCAGAAGTCACTGGATCCTTATTTCAGATATACAAGTTAAGCAGTTACTCTCTTTTGGCATACCGAAGGGCAATCTGCAGAAGGTAGGGCAATAGCATATACTTAGTACAACCAACTTCCTACGAATGGGCAGTGAACTGAAATCCAATTTCTTACCCAAAGAACATTCCATCTTGATTCCTGGGATACGGTTAGTGTTAGGGTTAGTTTTCTAGATGCAATGGTTAATGTGAGCAAATTTGTCTTACCATTTATAATAATGTATTGAGTAGAAGTTAGGCCCGGCCTAGAATTTCATGTAGCTTTTATTGGCTCTTACCAGGAAGAATAGTTTAACCACATTGGGAGCCAAAAAGGATAGTACATAGTGCATTGTAAACGGACCGTAACTAGAAGGAAAGCACAATAATTGAAAGTGGATAAACTGTGTAACTCAATGCGGATGTCACTGGATCCTTATTTCAGATATACAAGTTAAGCAGTTACTCTCTCTTGGCATACCGAAGAGCAATCTGCAGAAGGTAGGGCAACAGCATATTCTTAGTACAACCAACTTCCTACGAATGGGCAGTGAACTTAAATCCAATTTCTCACCCAAACAACATTACATCTTGATTCCTGGTGTAGGGTTAGTGTTAGGGTTAGTTTTCTAGATGGAATGGTTGATTTGAGCAAATTTGTCTTTCCATTTGTAATAATGTTTTGAATAGAATTTAGCCAGGTCCAAGAATTTCATGTAGCTTTTATTTGCTACTACCAGGAAGAATAGTTTGACCACATTGGGACCCAAAAAGCATAATGCATAGTGCATTGTAAACAGACCGTAAATAGAACGAAAGCACCATCATTGAAAGTGGATAAACTGTGTAACTCAATGCGGATGTCACTGGATCCTTATTTCAGGTATACAAGTTAAGCAGTTACTCTCTCTTGGCATACCGAAGAGCAATCTGCAGAAGGTAGGGCAACAGCATATACTTAGCACAACCAACTTCCTACGAATGGGCAGTGAACTGAAATCCAATTTCTTACCCAAAGAACATTCCATCTTGATTCCTGGGATAAGGTTAGTGTTAGGGTTAGTTTTCTAGATGGAATGGTTGATGTGACTAAATTTGTCTTACCATTTGTAATAATGTTTTGAGTAGAAGTTAGGCCGGGCCTAGAATTGGATATAGCTTTTATTTGCTCTTACCAGGAAGAATAGTTTAACGACATTGAGAGCCAAAAAGGATAATACATAGTGCATTGTAAACGGACCGTAACTAGAATGTAAGCACAATCATTGAAAGTGGATAAACATAGTAACGCAGTGCGGATGTCACTGGATTCTTATTTCAGATATACAAGTTAAGCAGTTACTCTCTTTTGGCATACCGAAGAGCAATCTGCAGAAGGTAGGGCAACAGCATTTACTTAGTACAACCAACTGCTTACGAATGGGCAGTGAACTTAAATCCAATTTCTCAACTTAACAACATTCCATCTAGATTCCTGGGGTAGGGTTAGTGTTAGGGTTAGTTTTCTAGATGGAATGGTTGATGTGAGCAAATTTGTCTTACCATTTGTAATAATGTTTTGAGTAGAATGTAGGCCGGGCCTAGAATTTGATGGACCTTTTATTTGCTGTTACCAGGAAGAATAGTTTAACCACATTGGGAGCCAAAAAGGATAATACATAGTGCATTGTAAACAGACCGTAAATAGAACGAAAGCACCATCATTGAAAGTGGATAAACTGTGTAACGCAATGCGGATGTCACTGGATTCTTATTTCAGATATACAAGTTTAGCAGTTACTCTCTCTTGGCATACCGAAGAGCAATCTTCAGAACGTAGGGCAACAGCATTTACTTAGTACAACCAACTTCCTACGAATGGGCAGTGAACTTAAATCCAATTTTTAACCCAAAGAACATTCCTTCTTGATTCCTGGGATACGGTTAGTGTTAGGGTTAGTTTTCTAGATGGAATGGTTGATGTGAGCAAATTTGTCTTACCATTTGTAATAATGTTTTGAGTAGAAGTTAGGCTGGGCCTAGAATTGGATGTAGCTTTTATTTGCTCTTACCAGGAAGAATAGTTTAACGACATTGAGAGCCAAAAAGGATAATACATAGGGCATTGTAAACGGACTGTAAGTAGAATGTAAGCACAATTATTGAAAATGGATAAACTGTGTAACGCAATGCGGATGTCACTGGATCCTTATTTCAGATATACAAGTTAAGAGTTTACTCTCTTTTGGCATACCGAAGAGCAATCTGCAGAAGGTAGGGCAACAGCATTTACTTAGTACAACCAACTTCTTACGAATGGGCAGTGAACTTAAATCCAAATTCTCACCCAAACAACATTCCATCTTGATTCCTGGGATAGGGTTAATGTTAGGGTTAGTTTTCTAGATGGAATGGTTGATGTGAGCAAATTTGTCTTACGATTTGTAATAATGTTTTGAATAGAAGTTATGCTGGGACTAGAATTTCATGTAGCTTTTATTTGCTCTTACCAGGAAGAATAGTTTAACCACATTGGGAGCCAAAAAGCATAATACATAGTGCATTGTAAACGGACCATAACTAGAACGAAAGCACCATCATTGATAGTGGACAAAGTGTGTAACGCAATGCAGATGTCTCTGGATCCTTATTTCAGATATACAAGTCAATCAGTTACTCTCTTTTGGCATACCGAAGAGCAATCTGCAGAAGGTAGGGCAACAGCATTTGCTTCTTACAACCACCTTCCTACGAATGGGCAGTGAACTTAAATCTAATTTCTAACCCAAAAAACATTCCATCTTGATTCCTGGGATAGGATTAGTGTTAGGGTTAGTTTTCTAGATGGAATGGTTGATTTGAGCAAATGTGTCTTACCATTTGTAATAATGTTTTGAGTAGAATGTAGGCCGGGCCTAGAATTGGATGTAGCTTTTATTTGCTCCTACCAGGAAGAATAGTTTAACGACATTGAGAGCCAAAAAGGATAATACATAGTGCATTGTAAACGGACCGTAAGTAGAATGTAAGCACAATCATTGAAAGTGGATAAACTGTGTAACGCAATGCGGATGTCACTGGATCCTCATATCAGATATACAAGTTAAGAGGTTACTCTCTTTTGGCATACCGAAGAGCAATCTGCAGAAGGTAGGGCAACAGCATTTACTTAGTACAACCAACTTCTTACGAATGGGCAGTGAACTTAAATCCAAATTCTCACCCAAACAACATTCCATCTTGATTCCTGGGATAGGATTAGTGTTAGGGTTAGTTTTCTAGATGGAATGGTTGATTTGAGCAAATGTGTCTTACCATTTGTAATAATGTTTTGAGTAGAATGCAGGCCGGGCCTAGAATTTGATGGACCTTTTATTTGCTGTTACGAGGAAGAATAGTTTAACCATATTGGGAGCCAAAAAGGATAATACATAGTGCATTATAAACGGACCGTAACTAGAGCAAAAGCACAATCATTGAAAGTGGATAAACTCTGTAACGCAATGCGGATGTCACTGGATTCTTATTTCAGATATACAAGTTAAGCAGTTACTCTCTCTTGGCATACCGAAGAGCAATCTGCAGAACGTAGGGCAACAGCCTTTACTTAGTACAACCAACTTCCTATGAATGGGCAGTGAACTTAAATCCAATTTTTAACGCAAAAAATATTCCATCTTGATTACTGGGATACGGTTAGTGTTAGGATTAGTTTTCTAGATGGAATGCTTGATGTGAGCAAATTTGTCTTACCATTTGTAATAATGTTTTGAGTAGAAGTTAGGCCGGGCCTAGAATTGGATATAGCTTTTATTTGCTCTTGCCAGGAAGAATAGTTGAACGACATTGAGAGCCAAAAAGGATAATACATAGTGCATTGTAAACGGACCGTAACTAGAATGTAAGCACAATCATTGAAAGTGGATAAACTTTGTAACGCAGTGCGGATGTCACTGGATTCTTATTTCAGATATACAAGTTAAGCAGTTACTCTCTTTTGGCATACCGAAGAGCAATCTGCAGAAGGTAGGGCAAGAGCATTTACTTAGTACAACCAACTACTTACGAATGGGCAGTGAACCTAAAACCAATTTTTCACCCAAACAACATTCCATCTTGATTCCTGGGATAGGGTTAATGTTAGGGTTAGTTTTCTAGATGGAATGGTTGATTTGAGCAAGTTTGTCTTACCATTTCTAATAATGTTTTGAGTAGAATGTAGGCCGGGCCTAGAATTTGATGTAGCTTTTATTTGCTCTTACCAGGAAGAATAGTTTAACCACATTTGGAGCCAAAAAGGATAATACATAGTGCAATGTAAACGGACCGTAACTAGAACTAAAGCACCATTATTGAAAGTGGATAAACTGTGTAACGCAATGCAGATGTCACTGGATCCTTATTTCAGATATACACGTCAACCAGTTACTCTCTTTTGGCATACCGAAGAGCAATCTGCAGAAGGTAGGGCAACAGCATTTACTTCTTACAACCAACTTCCTACGAATAGGCATTGAACTTAAATCTAATTTCTAACCCAAAAAACATTCCATCTTGATTCCTGGGATAGGATTAGTGTTACTGTTAGTTTTCTAGATGGAATGGTTGAAGTGACTAAATTTGTCTTACCATTTGTAATAATGTTTTGAGTAGAAGTTAGGCCGGGCCTAGAATTGGATGTAGCTTTTATTTGCTCTTACCAGGAAGAATAGTTTAACGACATTGAGAGCCAAAAAGGATCATACATAGTGCATTGTAAACGGACCGTAACTAAAATGTAAGCAGAATCATTGAAAGTGGATAAACTTTGTAACGCAGTGCGGATGTCACTGGATTCTTATTTCAGATATACAAGTTAAGCAGTTACTCTCTTTTGGCATACCGAAGAGCAATCTGCAGAAGGTAGGGCAACAGCATATTCTTAGTACAACCAACTTCCTACGAATGGGCAGTGAACTTAAATCCAATTTCTCTCCCAAACAACATTCCATCTTGATTCCTGGTGTAGGGTTAGTGTTAGGGTTTGTTTTCTAGATGGAATGGTTGATTTGAGCAAATTTGTCTTACCATTTGTAATAATGTTTTGAATAGAAGTTAGGCCAGGCCAAGAATTTCATGTAGCTTTTATTTGCTCCTACCAGGAAGAATAGTTTGACGATATTGCTAACCAAAAAGGATAATATATAGTCAATTGCGAACGGACCGTAATTAGAACGAAAGCACAATCATTTTAAGTGGATAAACTGTGTAACGCAATGCGGATGTCAATGGATCCTTATTTCAGATATACAAGTTAACCAGTTACTCTCTTTTGGCATACCGAAGAGCAATCTGCAGAAGGTAGGGCAACAGCATATACTTAGTACAACCAACGTCCTACGAATGGGCAGTGAACTGAAATCCAATTTCTTACCCAAAGAACATTCCATCTTGATTCCTGGGATAAGGTTAGGGTTAGGGTTAGTTTTCTAGATGGAATGGTTAATGTGAGCAAATTTGTCTTACCATTTATAATAATGTATTGAGAACAAGTTAGGCCGGGCCTAGAATTTCATGTAGCTTTTATTTGCTCTTACCAGGAAGAATAGTTTAATCACATTAGGAGCCAAAAAGGATAATACATAGTGCATTGTAAACGGACCGTAACTAGAATGTAAGCACAATCATTGAAAGTGGATAAACTGTGTAACACAATGCGGATGTCAATGGATCCTTATTTCAGATATACAAGTTAAGCAGTTGCTCTCTATTGGCATACCGAAGAGCAATCTGCAGAAGGTAGGGCAACAGCATATACTTGGTATAACCAACTTCCTACGAATGGGCAGTGAACTGAAATCAAATTTCATACCCAAAGAACATTCCATCTTTATTCCTGGGATAAGGTGAGGGTTAGGGTTAGTTTTCTAGATGGAATGGTTAATGTGAGCAAATTTGTCTTACCATTTCTAATAATGTTTTGAGCAGAATGTAGGCCGGGCCTAGAATTGGATGTAGCTTTTATTTGCTCTTACCAGGAAGAATACTTTAACGACATTGAGAGCCAAAAAGGATAATACATAGTGCATTGTAAACGGACCGTAACTAGAACGAAAGCACCATCATTGAAAGTGGATAAACTGTGTAACGCAATGCGGATTGCACTGGATCCTTATTTCAGATATACAAGTTAAGCAGTTACTCTCTCTTGGCATACCGAAGAGCAATCTGCAGAAGGTAGGGCAACAGCCTTTTCTTAGTAAAACCAACTTCCTACGACTGGGCAGTGAACTTAAATCCAATTTCTCACCCAAACAACATTCCATCTTGATTCCTGGGATAGGGTTAATGTTAGGGTTAGTTTTCTAGATGGAATGGTTGATGTGAGCAAATTTGTCTTACCATTTGTAATAATGTTTTGAGTAGAAGTTAGGCTGGGACTAGAATTTGATGTAGATTTTATTTGCTCTTACCAGGAAGAATAGTTTAACCACATTGGGAGCCAAAAAGTACATAGTGCATTGTAAATGGACCATAACTAGAACGAAAGCACCATCATTGAAAGTGGACAAACTGTGTAACGCAATGCAGATGTCTCTGGATCCTTATTTCAGATATACAAGTTAACCAGTTACTCTCTTTTGGCATACCGAAGAGCAATCTGTAGAAGGTAGGGCAACAGCATTTGCTTCTTACAACCAACTTCCTACGAATGGGCAGTGAACTTAAATCCAATTTCTAACCCAAAAAACATTCCATCTTGATTCCTTGGATAGGATTAGTGTTAGGGTTAGTTTTCTAGATGGAATGGTTAATGTGAGCAAATTTGTCTTAACATTTGTAATAATGTTTTGAGTAGAATATAGGTCGGGCCTAGAATTTGATGTAGCTTTTATTTGCTCTTACCAGGAAGAATAGTTTAATCACATTAGGAGCCAAAAAGCATAATACATAGTGCATTGTAAACGGACCGTAACTAGAACGAAAGCACCATCATTGAAAGTGGATAAACTGTGTAACGCAATACAGATGTCACTGGATCCTTATTTCAGATATACAAGTTAACCAGTTACTCTCTTTTGGCATACCGAAGAGCAATCTTCAGAAGATAGGGCAACAGCCTTTACTTAGTACAACCAACTTCTTACGAATGGGCAGTGAACTGAAATCCAATTTCCTACATAAAGAACATTCCATCTTGATTCCTGGGATACGGTTAGTGTTAGGGTTAGTTTTCTAGATGGAATGGTTAATGTGAGCAAATTTGTCTTACCATTTATAAAAATGTATTGAGTAGAAGTTAGGCCCGGCCTAGAATTTCATTTTGCTTTTATTTGCTCTTACCAGGAAGAATAGTTTAATCACATTGGGAGCCAAAAAGGATAATACACAGTGCATTGTAAACGGACCGTAACTAGAATGTAAGCACAATCATTGAAAGTGGATAAACTGTGTAATGCAGTGCGGATTTCACTGGATCCTTATTTCAGATATACAAGTTAAGCAGTTACTCTCTTTTGGCATACCGAAGGGCAATCTGCAGAAGGTAGGGCAATAGCATATACTTAGTACAACCAACGTCCTACGAATGGGCAGTGAACTGAAATCCAATTTTTACCCAAAGAACATTCCATCTTGATTCATGGGATACGGTTAGTGTTAGGGTTAGTTTTCTAGATGCAATGGTTAATGTGAGCAAATTTGTCTTACCATGTATAATAATGTATTGAGTAGAAGTTAGGCCCGGCCTAGAATTTCATGTAGCTTTTATTTGCTCTTACCAGGAAGAATAGTTTAACCACATTGGGAGCCAAAAAGGATAATACATAGTGCATTGTAAACGGACCGTAACTGGAACGAAAGCACAATAATTGAAAGTGGATAAACTGTGTAACGCAATGCAGATGTCACTGGATCCTTATTTCAGATATACAAGTTAAGCAGTTGCTCTCTTTTGGCATACCGAAGAGCAATCTGCAGAAGGTAGGGCAACAGCATATACTTGGTACAGCCAACTTCCTACGAATTGGCAGTGAACTGAAATCAAATTTCATACCCAAAGAACATTCCATCTTTATTCCTGGGATAAGGTTAGGGTTAGGGTTAGTTTTCTAGATGGAATGGTTAATTTGAGCAAATTTGTCTTACCATTTATAATAATATATTGAGTAGAAGTTAGGCCGGGCCTAGATTTTCATGTAGCTTTTATTTGCTCTTACCAGGAAGAATAGTTTAATCACATTAGGAGCCAAAAAGGATAATACATAGTGCATTGTAAACGGACCGTAACTAGAATGTAAGCACCATCATTGAAAGTGGATAAACTGTGTAACTCAATGCGGATGTCACTGGATCCTTATTTCAGATATACAAGTTAAGCAGTTACTCTCTCTTGGCATACCGAAGAGCAATGTGCAGAAGGTAGGGCAACATTATATACTTAGCACAACCAACTTCCTACGAATGGGCAGTGAACTGAAATCCAATTTCGTACCCAAAGAACATTCCATCTTGATTCCTGGGATAAAGTTAGGGTTAGCGTTAGTTTTCTAGATGGAATGGTTAATGTGAGCAAATTTGTCTTACCATTTATAATAATGTGTTGAGTAGAAGTTAGGCTGGGCCTAGAATTTCATGTAGCTTTTATTTGCTCTTACCAGGAAGAATAGTTTAATCACATTAGGAGCCAAAAAGGATAATATATAGTGCATTGTAAACGGACCGTAACTAGAATGTAAGCACAATCATTGAAAGTGGATAAACTATGTAACGCAATGCGGATGTCACTGGATCCTTATTTCAGATATACAAGTTAAGCAGTTACTCTCTTTTGGCATACCGAAGAGCAATCTGCAGAAGGTAGGGCAACAGCATTTACTTAGTACAACCAACTTCCTACGAATGGGCAGTGAACTTAAATCCAATTTTTAACCCAAAAAACATTCCATCTTGATTCCTGGGATAGGATTAGTGTTACGGTTAGTTTTCTAGATGGAATGTTTGATGTGAGCAAATTTGTCTTACCATTTGTAATAATGTTTTGAGTAGAATAAGGCCGGGGCCTAGAATTTGATGTAGCTTTTATTTCCTCTTACCAGGAAGAATAGTTTAACCACATTGCTAACCAAAAAGGATAATACATAGTGCATTGTGAACTTACCGTAACTAGAATGAAAGCACCATCATTGAAATTGGATAAACTGTGTAACACAATACGGATGTCACTGGATCCTTATTTCAGATATACAAGTTAAGCAGTTACTCTCTTTTGGCATACGGAAGAGCAATCTGCAGAAGGTAGGGCAACAGCATTTACTTAGTAAAACCAACTTCCTACGAATGGGCAGTGAACTTAAATCCAATTTCTCACCCAAACAACATTCCATCTTGATTCCTGGGGTAGGGTTAGTGTTAGGGTTAGTTTTCTAGATGGAATGGTTGATTTGAGCAAATTTGTCTTACCATTTCTAATAATGTTTTGAGTAGAATGTAGGCCGGGCCTAGAATTTGATGTAGCTTTTATTAGCTCTTACCAGGAAGAATAGTTTAACCACATTGCTAACCAAAAAGGATAATACATAGTGCATTGTAAACCGACCGTAACTAGAACGAATGCACCATCATTGAAAGTGGATAAACTGTGTAACGCAATGCAGAAGTCACTGGATCCTTATATCAGATATACAAGTTAAGCAGTTACTCTCTTTTGGCATACCGAAGAGCAATCTGCAGAAGGTAGGGCAACAGCATTTACTTAGTACAACCAACTTCCTACGAATGGGCAGTGAACTGAAATCCAATTTCTTACCCAAAGAACATTCCATCTTGAATCCTGGGATACGGTTTGTGTTAGGGTTAGTTTTCTAGATGGAATGGTTGATGTGAGCAAATTTGTCGTACTATTTATAATAATGTATTGAGTGGAAGTTAGGCCGGGCCTAGAATTTCATGTAGCTTTTATTTGTCTTACCAGGAAGAATAGTTTAACCACATTGGGAGCCAAAAAGGATAATACATAGTGCATTATAAACGGACCGTAACTAGAACGAAAGCACCATCATTGAAAGTGGATAAACTGTGTAACTCAATGCGGATGTCACTGGATCCTTATTTCAGATATACAAGTCAAGCAGTTACTCTCTCTTGGCATACCGAAGAGCAATCTGCAGAAGGTAGGGCAACAGCATATACTTAGCACAACCAACTTCCTACGAATGGGCAGTGAACTGAAATCCAATTTCTTACCCAAAGAACATTCCATCTTGATTCCTGGGATAAGGTTAGGGTTAGCGTTAGTTTTCTAGATGGAATGGTTAATGTGAGCAAATTTGTCTTACCATTTATAATAATGTATTGAGTAGAAGTTAGGCCGGGCCTAGAATTTCATGTAGCTTTTATTTGCTCTTACCAGGAAGAATAGTTTAATCACATTAGGAGCCAAAAAGGATAATACATAGTGCATTGTAAACGGACCGTAACTAGAATGTAAGCACAATCATTGAAAGTGGATAAACTTTGTAAGGCAATGCGGATGTCACTGGATCCTCATTTCAGATATACAAGTTAAGCAGTTACTCTCTCTTGGCATACCGAAGAGCAATCTGCAGAAGGTAGGGCAACAGCATATTCTTAGTACAACCAACTTCCTACGAATGGGCAGTGAACTTAAATCCAATTTCTCACCCAAACAACATTACGTCTTGATTCCTGGTGTAGGGTTAGTGTTAGGGTTAGTTTTCTAGATGGAATGGTTGATTTGAGCAAATTTGTCTTACCATTTGTAATAATGTTTTGAATAGAAGTTAGGCCGGGCCAAGAATTTCATGTAGCTTTTATTTGCTCCTACCAGGAAGAATAGTTTGACCACATTGCTAACCAAAAAGGATAATATATAGTGCATTGCGAACGGACCGTAATTAGAATGAAAGCACCATCGTTGAAAGTGGATAAACTGTGTAACGCAATGCAGATGTCACTGGATCCTTATTTGAGATATACAAGTTAAGCAGTTGCTCTCTTTTGGCATACCGAAGAGCAATCTGCAGAAGGTATGGCAACAGCATATACTTGGTATAACCAACTTCCTACGAATGGGCAGTGAACTGAAATCAAATTTCATACCCAAAGAACATTCCATCTTTATTCCTGGGAAAGGGTTAGTGTTAGGGTTAGTTTTCTAGATGGAATGGTTGATGTGAGCAAATTTGTCTTACCATTTATAATAATGTATTGAGTGGAAGTTAGGCCGGGCCTAGAATTTCATGTAGCTTTCATTTGTCTTACCAGGAAGAATAGTTTAACCACATTAGGAGCCAAAAAGGATAATACATAGTGCATTATAAACGGACCGTAACTAGAACTAAAGCACCATCATTGAAAGTGGATAAACTGTGTAACTCAATGCGGATGTCACTGGATCCTTATTTCAGATATACAAGTTCAGCAGTTACTCTCTCTTGGCATACCGAATAGCAATCTGCAGAAGGTAGGGCAACAGCATATACTTAGCACAACCAACTTCCTACGAATGGGCAGTGATCTGAAATCGAATTTCTTACCCAAAGAACATTCCATCTTGATTCCTGGGATTAGGTTAGGGTTAGCGTTAGTTTTCTAGATGGAATGGTTAATGTGAGCAAATTTGTCTTATCATTTATAATAATGTGTTGAGTAGAAGTTAGGCCGGGCCTAGAATTTCATGTAGCTTTTATTTGCTCTTACCAGGAAGAATAGTTTAATCACATTAGGAGCCAAAAAGGATAATACATAGTGCATTGTAAACGGACCGTAACTAGAATGTAAGCACAATCATTGAAAGTGGATAAACTGTGTAACGCAATGCGGATGTCACTGGATCCTTATTTCAGATATACAAGTTAAGCAGTTACTCTCTTTTGGCATACCGAAGAGCAATCTGCAGAAGGTAGGGCAACAGCATTTACTTAGTACAACCAACTTCCTACGAATGGGCAGTGAACTTAAATCCAATTTTTAACCCAAAAAACATTCCATCTTGATTCCTGGGATAGGATTAGTGTTACGGTTAGTTTTCTAGATGGAATGTTTGATGTGAGCAAATTTGTCTTACCATTTGTAGTAATGTTTTGAGTAGAATATAGGCCGGGCCTAGAATTTGATGTAGCTTTTATTAGCTCTTACCAGGAAGAATAGTTTAACCACATTGCTAACCAAAAAGGATAATACATAGTGCATTGTGAACGTACCGTAACTAGAATGAAAGCACCATCATTGAAATTGGATAAACTGTGTAACACAATATGGATGTCACTGGATCCTTATTTCAGATATACAAGTTGAGTAGTTATTCTCTTTTGGTATACCGAAGAGAAATCTTCAGAAGATAGGGCAATAGCATTTACTTAGTAAAACCAACTTCCTACGAATGGGCAGTGAAGTTAAATCCAATTTCTAACCCAAAAAACATTCCGTCTTGTTTACTGGGATACGGTTAGTGTTAGGGCTAGTTTTCTAGATGGAATGCTTGATGTGAGGAAACTTGTCTTACCATTTGTAATAATGTTTTGAGTAGAATAAGGCCGGGGCCTAGAATTTGATGTAGCTTTTATTTCCTCTTACCAGGAAGAATAGTTTAACCACATTGCTAACCAAAAAGGATAATACATAGTGCATTGTGAACTTACCGTAACTAGAATGAAAGCACCATCATTGAAATTGGATAAACTGTGTAACACAATACGGATGTCACTGGGTCCTTATTTCAGATATACAAGTTAAGCAGTTACTCTCTTTTGGCATACGGAAGAGCAATCTGCAGAAGGTAGGGCAACAGCATTTACTTAGTAAAACCAAATTCCTACGAATGGGCAGTGAACTTAAATCCAATTTCTCACCCAAACAACATTCCATCTTGATTCCTGGGGTAGGGTTAGTGTTAGGGTTAGTTTTCTAGATGGAATGGTTGATTTGAGCAAATTTGTCTTACCATTTCTAATAATGTTTTGAGTAGAATGTAGGCCGGGCCTAGAATTTGATGTAGCTTTTATTAGCTCTTACCAGGAAGAATAGTTTAACCACATTGCTAACCAAAAAGGATAATACATAGTGCATTGTAAACCGACCGTAACTAGAACGAATGCACCATCATTGAAAGTGGATAAACTGTGTAACGCAATGCAGAAGTCACTGGATCCTTATATCAGATATACAAGTTAAGCAGCTACTCTCTTTTGGCATACCGAAGAGCAATCTGCAGAAGGTAGGGCAACAGCATTTACTTAGTACAACCAACTTCCTACGAATGGGCAGTGAACTGAAATCCAATTTCTTACCCAAAGAACATTCCATCTTGAATCCTGGGATACGGTTAGTGTTAGGGTTAGTTTTCTAGATGGAATGGTTGATGTGAACAAATTTGTCTTACCATTTATAATAATGTATTGAGTGGAAGTTAGGCCGGGCCTAGAATTTCATGTAGCTTTTATTTGTCTTACCAGGAAGAATAGTTTAACCACATTGGGAGCCAAAAAGGATAATACATAGTGCATTATAAACGGACCATAACTAGAACGAAGGCACCATCATTGAAAGTGGATAAACTGTGTAACTCAATGCGGATGTCACTAGATCCTTATTTCAGATATACAAGTTAAGCAGTTACTCTCTCTTGGCATACCGAAGAGCAATCTGCAGAAGGTAGGGCAACAGCATATACTTAGCACAACCAACTTCCTACGAATGGGCAGTGAACTGAAATCCAATTTCTTACCCAAAGAACATTCCATCTTGATTCCTGGGATAAGGTTAGGGTTAGCGTTAGTTTTCTAGATGGAATGGTTAATGTGAGCAAATTTGTCTTACCATTTATAATAATGTATTGAGTAGAAGGTAGGCCGGGCCTAGAATTTCATGTAGCTTATATTTGCTCTTACCAGGAAGAATAGTTTAATCACATTAGGAGCCAAAAAGGATAATACATAGTGCATTGTAAACGGACCGTAACTAGAACGAAAGCACCATCATTGAAAGTGGATAAACTGTGCAACGCAATGCGGATGTCACTGGATCCTTATTTCAGATATACAAGTTAACCAGTTACTCTCTTTTGGCATACCGAAGAGCAATCTTCAGAAGGTAGGGCAACAGCCTTTTCTTAGTAAAACCAACTTCCTACGAATGGGCAGTGAACTTAAATCCAATTTCTAACCCAAAAAACATTCCATCTTGTTTACTGGGATACGGTTAGTGTTAGGGCTAGTTTTCTAGATGGAATGCTTGATGTGAGGAAACTTGTCTTACCATTTGTAATAATGTTTTGAGTAGAATAAGGCCGGGGCCTAGAATTTGATGTAGCTTTTATTTCCTCTTACCAGGAAGAATAGTTTAACCACATTGCTAACCAAAAAGGATAATACATAGTGCATTGTAAACCGACCGTAACTAGAACGAATGCACCATCATTGAAAGTGGATAAACTGTGTAACGCAATGCAGAAGTCACTGTATCCTTATATCAGATATACAAGTTAAGCAGTTACTCTCTTTTGGCATACCGAAGAGCAATCTGCAGAAGGTAGGGCAACAGCATTTACTTAGTGCAACCAACTTCCTACGAATGGGCAGTGAACTGAAATCCAATTTCTTACCCAAAGAACATTCCATCTTGATTCCTGGGATAGGGTTAGTGTTAGGGTTAGTTTTCTAGATGGAATGGTTGATGTGAGCAAATTTGTCTTACCATTTATAATAATGTATTGAGTGGAAGTTAGGCCGGGCCTAGAATTTCATGTAGCTTTTATTTGTCTTACCAGGAAGAATAGTTGAACCACATTAGGAGCCAAAAAGGATAATACATAGTGCATTATAAACGGACCGTAACTAGAACTAAAGCACCATCATTGAAAGTGGATAAACTGTGTAACTCAATGCGGATGTCACTGGATCCTTATTTCAGATATACAAGTTAAGCAGTTACTCTCTCTTGGCATACCGAATAGCAATCTGCAGAAGGTAGGGCAACAGCATATACTTAGCACAACCAACTTCCTACGAATGGGCAGTGATCTGAAATCGAATTTCTTACCCAAAGAACATTCCATCTTGATTCCTGGGATTAGGTTAGGGTTAGCGTTAGTTTTCTAGATGGAATGGTTAATGTGAGCAAATTTGTCTTATCATTTATAATAATGTGTTGAGTAGAAGTTAGGCCGGGCCTAGAATTTCATGTAGCTTTTATTTGCTCTTACCAGGAAGAATAGTTTAATCACATTAGGAGCCAAAAAGGATAATACATAGTGCATTGTAAACGGACCGTAACTAGAATGTAAGCACAATCATTGAAAGTGGATAAACTGTGTAACGCAATGCGGATGTCACTGGATCCTTATTTCAGATATACAAGTTAAGCAGTTACTCTCTTTTGGCATACCGAAGAGCAATCTGCAGAAGGTAGGGCAACAGCATTTACTTAGTACAACCAACTTCCTACGAATGGGCAGTGAACTTAAATCCAATTTTTAACCCAAAAAACATTCCATCTTGATTCCTGGGATAGGATTAGTGTTACGGTTAGTTTTCTAGATGGAATGTTTGATGTGAGCAAATTTGTCTTACCATTTGTAGTAATGTTTTGAGTAGAATATAGGCCGGGCCTAGAATTTGATGTAGCTTTTATTTGCTCTTACCAGGAAGAATAGTTTAACCACATTGCTAACCAAAAAGGATAATACATAGTGCATTGTGAACGTACCGTAACTAGAATGAAAGCACCATCATTGAAATTGGATAAACTGTGTAACACAATATGGATGTCACTGGATCCTTATTTCAGATATACAAGTTGAGTAGTTATTCTCTTTTGGTATACCGAAGAGAAATCTTCAGAAGATAGGGCAATAGCATTTACTTAGTAAAACCAACTTCCTACGAATGGGCAGTGAACTTAAATCCAATTTCTAACCCAAAAAACATTCCGTCTTGTTTACTGGGATACGGTTAGTGTTAGGGCTAGTTTTCTAGATGGAATGCTTGATGTGAGGAAACTTGTCTTACCATTTGTAATAATGTTTTGAGTAGAATAAGGCCGGGGCCTAGAATTTGATGTAGCTTTTATTTCCTCTTACCAGGAAGAATAGTTTAACCACATTGCTAACCAAAAAGGATAATACATAGTGCATTGTGAACTTACCGTAACTAGAATGAAAGCACCATCATTGAAATTGGATAAACTGTGTAACACAATACGGATGTCACTGGGTCCTTATTTCAGATATACAAGTTAAGCAGTTACTCTCTTTTGGCATACGGAAGAGCAATCTGCAGAAGGTAGGGCAACAGCATTTACTTAGTAAAACCAAATTCCTACGAATGGGCAGTGAACTTAAATCCAATTTCTCACCCAAACAACATTCCATCTTGATTCCTGGGGTAGGGTTAGTGTTAGGGTTAGTTTTCTAGATGGAATGGTTGATTTGAGCAAATTTGTCTTACCATTTCTAATAATGTTTTGAGTAGAATGTAGGCCGGGCCTAGAATTTGATGTAGCTTTTATTAGCTCTTACCAGGAAGAATAGTTTAACCACATTGCTAACCAAAAAGGATAATACATAGTGCATTGTAAACCGACCGTAACTAGAACGAATGCACCATCATTGAAAGTGGATAAACTGTGTAACGCAATGCAGAAGTCACTGGATCCTTATATCAGATATACAAGTTAAGCAGTTACTCTCTTTTGGCATACCGAAGAGCAATCTGCAGAAGGTAGGGCAACAGCATTTACTTAGTACAACCAACTTCCTACGAATGGGCAGTGAACTGAAATCCAATTTCTTACCCAAAGAACATTCCATCTTGAATCCTGGGATACGGTTAGTGTTAGGGTTAGTTTTCTAGATGGAATGGTTGATGTGAACAAATTTGTCTTACCATTTATAATAATGTATTGAGTGGAAGTTAGGCCGGGCCTAGAATTTCATGTAGCTTTTATTTGTCTTACCAGGAAGAATAGTTTAACCACATTGGGAGCCAAAAAGGATAATACATAGTGCATTATAAACGGAGCATAACTAGAACGAAGGCACCATCATTGAAAGTGGATAAACTGTGTAACTCAATGCGGATGTCACTGGATCCTTATTTCAGATATACAAGTTAAGCAGTTACTCTCTCTTGGCATACCGAAGAGCAATCTGCAGAAGGTAGGGCAACAGCATATACTTAGCACAACCAACTTCCTACGAATGGGCAGTGAACTGAAATCCAATTTCTTACCCAAAGAACATTCCATCTTGATTCCTGGGATAAGGTTAGGGTTAGCGTTAGTTTTCTAGTTGGAATGGTTAATGTGAGCAAATTTGTCTTACCATTTATAATAATGTATTGAGTAGAAGTTAGGCCGGGCCTAGAATTTCATGTAGCTTTTATTTGCTCTTACCAGGAAGAATAGTTTAATCACATTAGGAGCCAAAAAGGATAATACATAGTGCATTGTAAACGGACCGTAACTAGAATGTAAGCACAATCATTGAAAGTGGATAAACTTTGTAACGCAATGCGGATGTCACTGGATCCTTATTTCAGATATACAAGTTAAGCAGTTACTCTCTCTTGGCATACCGAAGAGCAATCTGCAGAAGTTAGGGCAACAGCATATTCTTAGTACAACCAACTTCTTACGAATGGGCAGTGAACTTAAATCCAATTTCTCACCCAAACAACATTACATCTTGATTCCTGGGGTAGGGTTAGTGTTAGGGTTAGTTTTCTAGATGGAATGGTTGATTTGAGCAAATTTGTCTTACCATTTGTAATAATGTTTTGAATAGAAGTTAGGCCGGGCCAAGAATTTCATGTAGCTTTTATTTGCTCTTACCAGGAAGAATAGTTTAACCACATTGCTAACCAAAAAGGATAATACATAGTGTATTATAAACCGACCGTAACTAGAACGAATGCACCATCATTGAAAGTGGATAAACTGTGTAACGCAATGCAGAAGTCACTGGATCCTTATATCAGATATACAAGTTAAGCAGTAACTCTCTTTTGGCATACGGAAGAGCAATCTGCAGAAGGTAGGGCAACAGCATTTACTTAGTACAACCAACTTCCTACGAATGGGCAGTGAACTGAAATCCAATTTCTTACCCAAAGAACATTCCATCTTGATTCCTGGGATAGGGTTAGTGTTAGGGTTAGTTTTCTAGATGGAATGGTTGATGTGAGCAAATTTGTCTTACCATTTATAATAATGTATTGAGTGGAAGTTAGGCCGGGCCTAGAATTTCATGTAGCTTTTATTTGTCTTACCAGGAAGAATAGTTTAACCACATTAGGAGCCAAAAAGGATAATACATAGTGCATTATAAACGGACCGTAACTAGAACTAAAGCACCATCATTGAAAGTGGATAAACTGTGTAACTCGATGCGGATGTCACTGGATCCTTATTTCAGATATACAAGTTAAGCAGTTACTCTCTCTTGGCATACCGAATAGCAATCTGCAGAAGGTAGGGCAACAGCATATACTTAGCACAACCAACTTCCTACGAATGGGCAGTGATCTGAAATCCAATTTCTTACCCAAAGAACATTCCATCTTGATTCCTGGGATTAGGTTAGGGTTAGCGTTAGTTTTCTAGATGGAATGGTTAATGTGAGCAAATTTGTCTTATCATTTATAATAATGTGTTGAGTAGAAGTTAGGCCGGGCCTAGAATTTCATGTAGCTTTTATTTGCTCTTACCAGGAAGAATAGTTTAATCACATTAGGAGCCAAAAAGGATAATACATAGTGCATTGTAAACGGACCGTAACTAGAATGTAAGCACAATCATTGAAAGTGGATAAACTGTGTAACGCAATGCGGATGTCACTGGATCCTTATTTCAGATATACAAGTTAAGCAGTTACTCTCTTTTGGCATACCGAAGAGCAATCTGCAGAAGGTAGGGCAACAGCATTTACTTAGTACAACCAACTTCCTACGAATGGGCAGTGAACTTAAATCCAATTTTTAACCCAAAAAACATTCCATCTTGATTCCTGGGATAGGATTAGTGTTACAGTTAGTTTTCTAGATGGAATGTTTGATGTGAGCAAATTTGTCTTACCATTTGTAGTAATGTTTTGAGTAGAATATAGGCCGGGCCTAGAATTTGATGTAGCTTTTATTAGCTCTTACCAGGAAGAATAGTTTAACCACATTGCTAACCAAAAGGATAATACATAGTGCATTGTGAACGTACCGTAACTAGAATGAAAGCACCATCATTGAAATTGGATAAACTGTGTAACACAATATGGATGTCACTGGATCCTTATTTCAGATATACAAGTTGAGTAGTTATTCTCTTTTGGTATACCGAAGAGAAATCTTCAGAAGATAGGGCAATAGCATTTACTTAGTAAAACCAACTTCCTACGAATGGGAGTGAACTTAAATCCAATTTCTTACCCAAAGAACATTCCATCTTGATTCCTGGGATAGGGTTAGTGTTAGGGTTAGTTTTCTAGATGGAATGGTTGATGTGAGCAAATTTGTCTTACCATTTATAATAATGTATTGAGTGGAAGTTAGGCCGGGCCTAGAATTTCATGTAGCTTTTATTTGTCTTACCAGGAAGAATAGTTTAACCACATTAGGAGCCAAAAAGGATAATACATAGTGCATTATAAACGGACCGTAACTAGAACTAAAGCACCATCATTGAAAGTGGATAAACTGTGTAACTCAATGCGGATGTCACTGGATCCTTATTTCAGATATACAAGTTAAGCAGTTACTCTCTCTTGGCATACCGAAGAGCAATCTGCAGAAGGTAGGGCAACAGCATATACTTAGCACAACCAACTTCCTACGAATGGGCAGTGAACTGAAATCCAATTTCTTACCCAAAGAACATTCCATCTTGATTCCTGGGATTAGGTTAGGGTTAGCGTTAGTTTTCTAGATGGAATGGTTAATGTGAGCAAATTTGTCTTATCATTTATAATAATGTGTTGAGTAGAAGTTAGGCCGGGCCTAGAATTTCATGTAGCTTTTATTTGCTCTTACCAGGAAGAATAGTTTAATCACATTAGGAGCCAAAAAGGATAATACATAGTGCATTGTAAACGGACCGTAACTAGAATGTAAGCACAATCATTGAAAGTGGATAAACTGTGTAACGCAATGCGGATGTCACTGGATCCTTATTTCAGATATACAAGTTAAGCAGTTACTCTCTTTTGGCATACCGAAGAGCAATCTGCAGAAGGTAGGGCAACAGCATTTACTTAGTACAACCAACTTCCTACGAATGGGCAGTGAACTTAAATCCAATTTTTAACCCAAAAAACATTCCATCTTGATTCCTGGGATAGGATTAGTGTTACGGTTAGTTTTCTAGATGGAATGTTTGATGTGAGCAAATTTGTCTTACCATTTGTAGTAATGTTTTGAGTAGAATATAGGCCGGGCCTAGAATTTGATGTAGCTTTTATTAGCTCTTACCAGGAAGAATAGTTTAACCACATTGCTAACCAAAAGGATAATACATAGTGCATTGTGAACGTACCGTAACTAGAATGAAAGCACCATCATTGAAATTGGATAAACTGTGTAACACAATATGGATGTCACTGGATCCTTATTTCAGATATACAAGTTGAGTAGTTATTCTCTTTTGGTATACCGAAGAGAAATCTTCAGAAGATAGGGCAATAGCATTTACTTAGTAAAACCAACTTCCTACGAATGGGCAGTGAACTTAAATCCAATTTCTAACCCAAAAAAAATTCCGTCTTGTTTACTGGGATACGGTTAGTGTTAGGGCTAGTTTTCTAGATGGAATGCTTGATGTGAGGAAACTTGTCTTACCATTTGTAATAATGTTTTGAGTAGAATAAGGCCGGGGCCTAGAATTTGATGTAGCTTTTATTTCCTCTTACCAGGAAGAATAGTTTAACCACATTGCTAACCAAAAAGGATAATACATAGTGCATTGTGAACTTACCGTAACTAGAATGAAAGCACCATCATTGAAATTGGATAAACTGTGTAACACAATACGGATGTCACTGGGTCCTTATTTCAGATATACAAGTTAAGCAGTTACTCTCTTTTGGCATACGGAAGAGCAATCTGCAGAAGGTAGGGCAACAGCATTTACTTAGTAAAACCAAATTCCTACGAATGGGCAGTGAACTTAAATCCAATTTCTCACCCAAACAACATTCCATCTTGATTCCTGGGGTAGGGTTAGTGTTAGGGTTAGTTTTCTAGATGGAATGGTTGATTTGAGCAAATTTGTCTTACCATTTATGATAATGTATTGAGTGGAAGTTAGGCCGGGCCTAGAATTTCATGTAGCTTTTATTTGTCTTACCAGGAAGAATAGTTTAACCACATTGGGAGCCAAAAAGGATAATACATAGTGCATTATAAACGGAGCATAACTAGAACGAAGGCACCATCATTGAAAGTGGATAAACTGTGTAACTCAATGCGGATGTCACTGGATCCTTATTTCAGATATACAAGTTAAGCAGTTACTCTCTCTTGGCATACCGAAGAGCAATCTGCAGAAGGTAGGGCAACAGCATATACTTAGCACAACCAACTTCCTACGAATGGGCAGTGAACTGAAATCCAATTTCTTACCCAAAGAACATTCCATCTTGATTCCTGGGATAAGGTTAGGGTTAGCGTTAGTTTTCTAGATGGAATGGTTAATGTGAGCAAATTTGTCTTACCATTTATAATAATGTATTGAGTAGAAGTTAGGCCGGGCCTAGAATTTCATGTAGCTTTTATTTGCTCTTACCAGGAAGAATAGTTTAATCACATTAGGAGCCAAAAAGGATAATACATAGTGCATTGTAAACGGACCGTAACTAGAATGTAAGCAAAATCATTGAAAGTGGATAAACTTTGTAACGCAATGCGGATGTCACTGGATCCTTATTTCAGATATACAAGTTAAGCAGTTACTCTCTCTTGGCATACCGAAGAGCAATCTGCAGAAGTTAGGGCAACAGCATATTCTTAGTACAACCAACTTCTTACGAATGGGCAGTGAACTTAAATCCAATTTCTCACCCAAACAACATTACATCTTGATTCCTGGGGTAGGGTTAGTGTTAGGGTTAGTTTTCTAGATGGAATGGTTGATTTGAGCAAATTTGTCTTACCATTTGTAATAATGTTTTGAATAGAAGTTAGGCCGGGCCAAGAATTTCATGTAGCTTTTATTTGCTCCTACCAGGAAGAATAGTTTGACCACATTGCTAACCAAAAAGGATAATACATAGTGTATTGTGAACCGACCGTAACTAGAACGAATGCACCATCATTGAAAGTGGATAAACTTTGTAACGCAATGCAGAAGTCACTGGATCCTTATATCAGATATACAAGTTAAGCAGTTACTCTCTTTTGGCATACCGAAGAGCAATCTGCAGAAGGTAGGGCAACAGCATTTACTTAGTACAACCAACTTCCTACGAATGGGCAGTGAACTGAAATCCAATTTCTTACCCAAAGAACATTCCAACTTGATTCCTGGGATAAGGTTAGCGTTAGCGTTAGTTTTCTAGATGGAATGGTTAATGTGAGCAAATTTGTCTTACCATTTATAATATTGTATTGAGTAGAAGTTAGGCCGGGCCTAGAATTTCATGTAGCTTTTATTTGCTCTTACCAGGAAGAATAGTTTAATCACATTAGGAGCCAAAAAGGATAATACATAGTGCATTGTAAACGGACCGTAACTAGAATGTAAGCACAATCATTGAAAGTGGATAAACTTTGTAACGCAATGCGGATGTCACTGGATCCTTATTTCAGATATACAAGTTAAGCAGTTACTCTCTTTTGGCATACCGAAGAGCAATCTGCAGAAGGTAGGGCAACAGCATATTCTTAGTACAACCAACTTCCTACGAATGGGCAGTGAACTTAAATCCAATTTCTCACCCAAACAACATTCCATCTTGATTCCTGGGATAGGATTAGTGTTACGGTTAGTTTTCTAGATGGAATGTTTGATGTGAGCAAATTTGTCTTACCATTTGTAGTAATGTTTTGAGTAGAATATAGGCCGGGCCTAGAATTTGATGTAGCTTTTATTAGCTCTTACCAGGAAGAATAGTTTAACCACATTGCTAACCAAAAAGGATAATACATAGTGCATTGTGAACGTACCGTAACTAGAATGAAAGCACCATCATTGAAATTGGATAAACTGTGTAACACAATATGGATGTCACTGGATCCTTATTTCAGATATACAAGTTGAGTAGTTATTCTCTTTTGGTATACCAAAGAGAAATCTTCAGAAGATAGGGCAATAGCATTTACTTAGTAAAACCAACTTCCTACGAATGGGCAGTGAACTTAAATCCAATTTCTAACCCAAAAAACATTCCGTCTTGTTTACTGGGATACGGTTAGTGTTAGGGCTAGTTTTCTAGATGGAATGCTTGATGTGAGGAAACTTGTCTTACCATTTGTAATAATGTTTTGAGTAGAATAAGGCCGGGGCCTAGAATTTGATGTAGCTTTTATTTCCTCTTACCAGGAAGAATAGTTTAACCACATTGCTAACCAAAAAGGATAATACATAGTGCATTGTGAACTTACCGTAACTAGAATGAAAGCACCATCATTGAAATTGGATAAACTGTGTAACACAATACGGATGTCACTGGGTCCTTATTTCAGATATACAAGTTAAGCAGTTACTCTCTTTTGGCATACGGAAGAGCAATCTGCAGAAGGTAGGGCAACAGCATTTACTTAGTAAAACCAAATTCCTACGAATGGGCAGTGAACTTAAATCCAATTTCTCACCCAAACAACATTCCATCTTGATTCCTGGGGTAGGGTTAGTGTTAGGGTTAGTTTTCTAGATGGAATGGTTGATTTGAGCAAATTTGTCTTACCATTTCTAATAATGTTTTGAGTAGAATGTAGGCCGGGCCTAGAATTTGATGTAGCTTTTATTAGCTCTTACCAGGAAGAATAGTTTAACCACATTGGGAGCCAAAAAGGATAATACATAGTGCATTGTAAACCGACCGTAACTAGAACGAATGCACCATCATTGAAAGTGGATAAACTGTGTAACGCAATGCAGAAGTCACTGGATCCTTATATCAGATATACAAGTTAAGCAGTTACTCTCTTTTGGCATACCGAAGAGCAATCTGCAGAAGGTAGGGCAACAGCATTTACTTAGTACAACCAACTTCCTACGAATGGGCAGTGAACTGAAATCCAATTTCTTACCCAAAGAACATTCCATCTTGAATCCTGGGATACGGTTAGTGTTAGGGTTAGTTTTCTAGATGGAATGGTTAATGTGAGCAAATTTGTCTTACCATTTATAATATTGTATTGAGTAGAAGTTAGGCCGGGCCTAGAATTTCATGTAGCTTTTATTTGCTCTTACCAGGAAGAATAGTTTAATCACATTAGGAGCCAAAAAGGATAATACATAGTGCATTGTAAACGGACCGTAACTAGAATGTAAGCACAATCATTGAAAGTGGATAAACTTTGTAACGCAATGCGGATGTCACTGGATCCTTATTTCAGATATACAAGTTAAGCAGTTACTCTCTTTTGGCATACCGAAGAGCAATCTGCAGAAGGTAGGGCAACAGCATATTCTTAGTACAACCAACTTCCTACGAATGGGCAGTGAACTTAAATCCAATTTCTCACCCAAACAACATTCCATCTTGATTCCTGGGATAGGATTAGTGTTACGGTTAGTTTTCTAGATGGAATGTTTGATGTGAGCAAATTTGTCTTACCATTTGTAGTAATGTTTTGAGTAGAATATAGGCCGGGCCTAGAATTTGATGTAGCTTTTATTAGCTCTTACCAGGAAGAATAGTTTAACCACATTGCTAACCAAAAAGGATAATACATAGTGCATTGTGAACGTACCGTATCTAGAATGAAAGCACCATCATTGAAATTGGATAAACTGTGTAACACAATATGGATGTCACTGGATCCTTATTTCAGATATACAAGTTGAGTAGTTATTCTCTTTTGGTATACCGAAGAGAAATCTTCAGAAGATAGGGCAATAGCATTTATTTAGTAAAACCAACTTCCTACGAATGGGCAGTGAACTTAAATCCAATTTCTAACCCAAAAAACATTCCATCTTGTTTACTGGGATACGGTTAGTGTTAGGGCTAGTTTTCTAGCTGGAATGCTTGATGTGAGGAAACTTGTCTTACCATTTGTAATAATGTTTTGAGTAGAATAAGGCCGGGGCCTAGAATTTGATGTAGCTTTTATTTCCTCTTACCAGGAAGAATAGTTTAACCACATTGCTAACCAGAAAGGATAATACATAGTGCATTGTTAACTTACCGTAACTAGAATGAAAGCACCATCATTGAAATTGGATGAACTGTGTAACACAATACGGATGTCACTGGATCCTTATTTCAGATATACAAGTTAAGCAGTTACTCTCTTTTGGCATATGGAAGAGCAATCTGCAGAAGGTAGGGCAACAGCATTTACTTAGTAAAACCAACTTCCTACGAATGGGCAGTGAACTTAAATCCAATTTCTCACCCAAACAACATTCCATCTTGATTCCTGGGGTAGGGTTAGTGTTAGGGTTAGTTTTCTAGATGGAATGGTTGATTTGAGCAAATTTGTCTTAACATTTCAAATAATGTTTTGAGTAGAATGTAGGCCGGGCCTAGAATTTGATGTAGCTTTTATTTGCTCTTACCAGGAAGAATAGTTTAACCACATTGCTAACCAAAAAGGATAATACATAGTGTATTATAAACCGACCGTAACTAGAACGAATGCACCATCATTGAAAGTGGATAAACTGTGTAACGCAATGCAGAAGTCACTGGATCCTTATATCAGATATACAAGTTAAGCAGTTACTCTCTTTTGGCATACCGAAGAGCAATCTGCAGAAGGTAGGGCAACAGCATTTACTTAGTACAACCAACTTCCTACGAATGGGCAGTGAACTGAAATCCAATTTCTTACCCAAAGAACATTCCATCTTTATTCCTGGGATAAGGTTAGGGTTAGGGTTAGTTTTCTAGATGGAATGGTTAATGTGAGCAAATTTGTCTTACCATTTATAATAATGTATTGAGTAGAAGTTAGGCCGGGCCTAGAATTTCATGTAGCTTTTATTTGCTCTTACCAGGAAGAATAGTTTAATCACATTAGGAGCCAAAAAGGATAATACATAGTGCATTGTAAACGGACCGTAACTAGAATGTAAGCACAATCATTGAAAGTGGATAAACTTTGTAACGCAATGCGGATGTCACTTGATCCTTATTTCAGATATACAAGTTAAGCAGTTACTCTCTCTTGGCATACCGAAGAGCAATCTGCAGAAGGTAGGGCAACAGCATATTCTTAGTACAACCAACTTCCTACGAATGGGCAGTGAACTTAAATCCAATTTCTCACACAAACAACATTACATCTTGATTCCTGGTGTAGGGTTAGTGTTAGGGTTAGTTTTCTAGATGGAATGGTTGATTTGAGCAAATTTGTCTTACCATTTGTAATAATGTTTTGAATAGAAGTTAGGCCGGGCCAAGAATTTCATGTAGCTTTTATTTGCTCCTACCAGGAAGAATAGTTTGACCACATTGCTAACCAAAAAGGATAATATATAGTGCATTGCGAACGGACCGTAATTAGAATGAAAGCACCATCGTTGAAAGTGGATAAACTGTGTAACGCAATGCAGATGTCACTGGATCCTTATTTCAGATATACAAGTTAAGCAGTTGCTCTCTTTTGGCATACCGAAGAGCAATCTGCAGAAGGTAGGGCAACAGCATATACTTGGTATAACCAAATTCGTACGAATGGGCAGTGAACTGAAATCAAATTTCATACCCAAAGAACATTCCATCTTTATTCCTGGGATAAGGTTAGGGTTAGCGTTAGTTTTCTAGATGGAATGGTTAATGTGAGCAAATTTGTCTTACCATTTATAATATTGTATTGAGTAGAAGTTAGGCCGGGCCTAGAATTTCATGTAGCTTTTATTTGCTCTTACCAGGAAGAATAGTTTAATCACATTAGGAGCCAAAAAGGATAATACATAGTGCATTGTAAACGGACCGTAACTAGAATGTAAGCACAATCATTGAAAGTGGATAAACTTTGTAACGCAATGCGGATGTCACTGGATCCTTATTTCAGATATACAAGTTAAGCAGTTACTCTCTTTTGGCATACCGAAGAGCAATCTCCAGAAGGTAGGGCAACAGCATATTCTTAGTACAACCAACTTCCTACGAATGGGCAGTGAACTTAAATCCAATTTCTCACCCAAACAACATTCCATCTTGATTCCTGGGATAGGATTAGTGTTACGGTTAGTTTTCTAGATGGAATGTTTGATGTGAGCAAATTTGTCTTACCATTTGTAGTAATGTTTTGAGTAGAATATAGGCCGGGCCTAGAATTTGATGTAGCTTTTATTAGCTCTTACCAGGAAGAATAGTTTAACCACATTGCTAACCAAAAAGGATAATACATAGTGCATTGTGAACGTACCGTATCTAGAATGAAAGCACCATCATTGAAATTGGATAAACTGTGTAACACAATATGGATGTCACTGGATCCTTATTTCAGATATACAAGTTGAGTAGTTATTCTCTTTTGGTATACCGAAGAGAAATCTTCAGAAGATAGGGCAATAGCATTTATTTAGTAAAACCAACTTCCTACGAATGGGCAGTGAACTTAAATCCAATTTCTAACCCAAAAAACATTCCATCTTGTTTACTGGGATACGGTTAGTGTTAGGGCTAGTTTTCTAGCTGGAATGCTTGATGTGAGGAAACTTGTCTTACCATTTGTAATAATGTTTTGAGTAGAATAAGGCCGGGGCCTAGAATTTGATGTAGCTTTTATTTCCTCTTACCAGGAAGAATAGTTTAACCACATTGCTAACCAGAAAGGATAATACATAGTGCATTGTTAACTTACCGTAACTAGAATGAAAGCACCATCATTGAAATTGGATAAACTGTGTAACACAATACGGATGTCACTGGATCCTTATTTCAGATATACAAGTTAAGCAGTTACTCTCTTTTGGCATATGGAAGAGCAGTCTGCAGAAGGTAGGGCAACAGCATTTACTTAGTAAAACCAACTTCCTACGAATGGGCAGTGAACTTAAATCCAATTTCTCACCCAAACAACATTCCATCTTGATTCCTGGGGTAGGGTTAGTGTTAGGGTTAGTTTTCTAGATGGAATGGTTGATTTGAGCAAATTTGTCTTAACATTTCAAATAATGTTTTGAGTAGAATGTAGGCCGGGCCTAGAATTTGATGTAGCTTTTATTTGCTCTTACCAGGAAGAATAGTTTAACCACATTGCTAACCAAAAAGGATAATACATAGTGTATTATAAACCGACCGTAACTAGAACGAATGCACCATCATTGAAAGTGGATAAACTGTGTAACGCAATGCAGATGTCACTGGATCCTTATTTCAGATATACAAGTTAAGCAGTTGCTCTCTTTTGGCATACCGAAGAGCAATCTGCAGAAGGTAGGGCAACAGCATATACTTGGTATAACCAAATTCCTACGAATGGGCAGTGAACTGAAATCAAATTTCATACCCAAAGAACATTCCATCTTTATTCCTGGGATAAGGTTAGGGTTAGGGTTTGTTTTCTAGGTGGAATGGTAAATGTGAGCAAATTTGTCTTACCATTTATAATAATGTATTGAGTAGAAGTTAGGCCGGGCCTAGAATTTCATGTAGCTTTTATTTGCTCTTACCAGGAAGAATAGTTTAATCACATTAGGAGCCAAAAAGGATAATACATAGTGCATTGTAAACGGACCGTAACTAGAATGTAAGCACAATCATTGAAAGTTGATAAACTGTGTAACGCAATGCGGATGTCACTGGATCCTTATTTCAGATATACAAGTTAAGCAGTTACTCTCTTTTGGCATACCGAAGAGCAATCTGCAGAAGGTAGGGCAACAGCATTTACTTAGTACAACCAACTTCTTACGAATGGGCAGTGAACTTAAATCCAATTTCTCACCCAAACAACATTCCATCTTGATTCCTGGGATAGGGTTAATGTTAAGGTTAGTTTTCTAGATGGAATGGTTGATTTGAGCAAATTTGTCTTACCATTTGTAATAATGTTTTGAGTAGAATGTAGGCCGGGCCTAGAATTTGATGTAGCTTTTATTTGCTCTTACCAGGAAGAATAGTTTAACCACATTGGGAGCCAAAAAGGATAATACATAGTGCATTGTAAACAGACCGTAAATAGAACGAAAGCACCATCATTGAAAGTGGATAAACTGTGTAACGCAATGCGGATGTCACTGGATCCTTATTTCAGATATACAAGTTAACCAGTTACTCTCTTTTGGCATACCGAAGAGCAATCTTCAGAAGGTAGGGCAACAGCCTTTTCTTAGTAAAACCAACTTCCTACGAATGGGCAGTGAACTTAAATCCAATTTCTAACCCAAAAAACATTCCATCTTGTTTACTGGGATACGGTTAGTGTTAGGGCTAGTTTTCTAGATGGAATGCTTGATGTGAGGAAACTTGTCTTACCATTTGTAATAATGTTTTGAGTAGAATAAGGCCGGGGCCTAGAATTTGATGTAGCTTTTATTTCCTCTTACCAGGAAGAATAGTTTAACCACATTGCTAACCAAAAAGGATAATACATAGTGCATTGTAAACCGACCGTAACTAGAACGAATGCACCATCATTGAAAGTGGATAAACTGTGTAACGCAATGCAGAAGTCACTGTATCCTTATATCAGATATACAAGTTAAGCAGTTACTCTCTTTTGGCATACCGAAGAGCAATCTGCAGAAGGTAGGGCAACAGCATTTACTTAGTACAACCAACTTCCTACGAATGGGCAGTGAACTGAAATCCAATTTCTTACCCAAAGAACATTCCATCTTGAATCCTGGGATACGGTTAGTGTTAGGGTTAGTTTTCTAGATGGAATGGTTGATGTGAGCAAATTTGTCTTACCATTTACAATAATGTATTGAGTGGAAGTTAGGCCGGGCCTAGAATTTCATGTAGCTTTTATTTGTCTTACCAGGAAGAATAGTTTAACCACATTAGGAGCCAAAAAGGATAATACATAGTGCATTATAAACGGACCGTAACTAGAACTAAAGCACCATCATTGAAAGTGGATAAACTGTGTAACTCGATGCGGATGTCACTGGATCCTTATTTCAGATATACAAGTTAAGCAGTTACTCTCTCTTGGCATACCGAATAGCAATCTGCAGAAGGTAGGGCAACAGCATATACTTAGCACAACCAACTTCCTACGAATGGGCAGTGATCTGAAATCCAATTTCTTACCCAAAGAACATTCCATCTTGATTCCTGGGATTAGGTTAGGGTTAGCGTTAGTTTTCTAGATGGAATGGTTAATGTGAGCAAATTTGTCTTATCATTTATAATAATGTGTTGAGTAGAAGTTAGGCCGGGCCTAGAATTTCATGTAGCTTTTATTTGCTCTTACCAGGAAGAATAGTTTAATCACATTAGGAGCCAAAAAGGATAATACATAGTGCATTGTAAACGGACCGTAACTAGAATGTAAGCACAATCATTGAAAGTGGATAAACTGTGTAACGCAATGCGGATGTCACTGGATCCTTATTTCAGATATACAAGTTAAGCAGTTACTCTCTTTTGGCATACCGAAGAGCAATCTGCAGAAGGTAGGGCAACAGCATTTACTTAGTAAAACCAAATTCCTACGAATGGGCAGTGAACTTAAATCCAATTTCTCACCCAAACAACATTCCATCTTGATTCCTGGGGTAGGGTTAGTGTTAGGGTTAGTTTTCTAGATGGAATTGTTGATTTGAGCAAATTTGTCTTACCATTTCTAATAATGTTTTGAGTAGAATGTAGGCCGGGCCTAGAATTTGATGTAGCTTTTATTAGCTCTTACCAGGAAGAATAGTTTAACCACATTGCTAACCAAAAAGGATAATACATAGTGCATTGTAAACCGACCGTAACTAGAACGAATGCACCATCATTGAAAGTGGATAAACTGTGTAACGCAATGCAGAAGTCACTGGATCCTTATATCAGATATACAAGTTAAGCAGTTACTCTCTTTTGGCATACCGAAGAGCAATCTGCAGAAGGTAGGGCAACAGCATTTACTTAGTACAACCAACTTCCTACGAATGGGCAGTGAACTGAAATCCAAGTTCTTACCCAAAGAACATTCCATCTTGAATCCTGGGATACGGTTAGTGTTAGGGTTAGTTTTCTAGATGGAATGGTTGATGTGAACAAATTTGTCTTACCATTTATAATAATGTATTGAGTGGAAGTTAGGCCGGGCCTAGAATTTCATGTAGCTTTTATTTGCTCTTACCAGGAAGAATAGTTTAACCACATTGGGAGCCAAAAAGGATAATACATAGTGCATTATAAACGGACCATAACTAGAACGAAGGCACCATCATTGAAAGTGGATAAACTGTGTAACTCAATGCGGATGTCACTGGATCCTTATATCAGATATACAAGTTAAGCAGTTCCTCTCTTTTGGCATACCGAAGAGCAATCTTCAGAAGATAGGGCAACAGCATATTCTTAGTACAACCAACTTCTTACGAATGGGCAGTGAACTTAAATCCAATTTCTCACCCAAACAACATTCCATCTTGATTCCTGGGATAAGGTTAGGGTTAGCGTTAGTTTTCTAGATGGAATGGTTAATGTGAGCAAATTTGTCTTACCATTTATAATAATGTATTGAGTAGAAGTTAGGCCGGGCCAAGAATTTCATGTAGCTTTTATTTGCTCTTACCAGGAAGAATAGTTTAATCACATTAGGAGCCAAAAAGGATAATACATAGTGCATTGTAAACGGACCGTAACTAGAATGTAAGCACAATCATTGAAAGTGGATAAACTTTGTAACGCAATGCGGATGTCACTGGATCCTTATTTCAGATATACAAGTTAAGCAGTTACTCTCTCTTGGCATACCGAAGAGCAATCTGCAGAAGTTAGGGCAACAGCATATTCTTAGTACAACCAACTTCTTACGAATGGGCAGTGAACTTAAATCCAATTTCTCACCCAAACAACATTACATCTTGATTCCTGGGGTAGGGTTAGTGTTAGGGTTAGTTTTCTAGATGGAATGGTTGATTTGAGCAAATTTGTCTTACCATTTGTAATAATGTTTTGAATAGAAGTTAGGCCGGGCCAAGAATTTCATGTAGCTTTTATTTGCTCCTACCAGGAAGAATAGTTTGACCACATTGCTAACCAAAAAGGATAATACATAGTGTATTGTAAACCGACCGTAACTAGAACGAATGCACCATCATTGAAAGTGGATAAACTTTGTAATGCAATGCAGAAGTCACTGGATCCTTATATCAGATATACAAGTTAAGCAGTTACTCTCTTTTGGCATACCGAAGAGCAATCTGCAGAAGGTAGGGCAACAGCATTTACTTAGTACAACCAACTTCCTACGAATGGGCAGTGAACTGAAATCCAATTTCTTACCCAAAGAACATTCCAACTTGATTCCTGGGATATGGTTAGGGTTAGCGTTAGTTTTCTAGATGGAATGGTTAATGTGAGCAAATTTGTCTTACCATTTATAATATTGTATTGAGTAGAAGTTAGGCCGGGCCTAGAATTTCATGTAGCTTTTATTTGCTCTTACCAGGAAGAATAGTTTAATCACATTAGGAGCCAAAAAGGATAATACATAGTGCATTGTAAACGGACCGTAACTAGAATGTAAGCACAATCATTGAAAGTGGATAAACTTTGTAACGCAATGCGGATGTCACTGGATCCTTATTTCAGATATACAAGTTAAGCAGTTACTCTCTTTTGGCATACCGAAGAGCAATCTGCAGAAGGTAGGGCAACAGCATTTACTTAGTACAACCAACTTCCTACGAATGGGCAGTGAACTGAAATCCAATTTCTTACCCAAAGAACATTCCAACTTGATTCCTGGGATAAGGTTAGGGTTAGCGTTAGTTTTCTAGATGGAATGGTTAATGTGAGCAAATTTGTCTTACCATTTATAATATTGTATTGAGTAGAAGTTAGGCCGGGCCTAGAATTTCATGTAGCTTTTATTTGCTCTTACCAGGAAGAATAGTTTAATCACATTAGGAGCCAAAAAGGATAATACATAGTGCATTGTAAACGGACCGTAACTAGAATGTAAGCACAATCATTGAAAGTGGATAAACTTTGTAACGCAATGCGGATGTCACTGGATCCTTATTTCAGATATACAAGTTAAGCAGTTACTCTCTTTTGGCATACCAAAGAGCAATCTGCAGAAGGTAGGGCAACAGCATATTCTTAGTACAACCAACTTCCTACGAATGGGCAGTGAACTTAAATCCAATTTCTCACCCAAACAACATTCCATCTTGATTCCTGGGATAGGATTAGTGTTACGGTTAGTTTTCTAGATGGAATGTTTGATGTGAGCAAATTTGTCTTACCATTTGTAGTAATGTTTTGAGTAGAATATAGGCCGGGCCTAGAATTTGATGTAGCTTTTATTAGCTCTTACCAGGAAGAATAGTTTAACCACATTGCTAACCAAAAAGGATAATACATAGTGCATTGTGAACGTACCGTATCTAGAATGAAAGCACCATCATTGAAATTGGATAAACTGTGTAACACAATATGGATGTCACTGGATCCTTATTTCAGATATACAAGTTGAGTAGTTATTCTCTTTTGGTATACCGAAGAGAAATCTTCAGAAGATAGGGCAATAGCATTTATTTAGTAAAACCAACTTCCTACGAATGGGCAGTGAACTTAAATCCAATTTCTAACCCAAAAAACATTCCATCTTGTTTACTGGGATACGGTTAGTGTTAGGGCTAGTTTTCTAGCTGGAATGCTTGATGTGAGGAAACTTGTCTTACCATTTGTAATAATGTTTTGAGTAGAATAAGGCCGGGGCCTAGAATTTGATGTAGCTTTTATTTCCTCTTACCAGGAAGAATAGTTTAACCACATTGCTAACCAAAAAGGATAATACATAGTGTATTATAAACCGACCGTAACTAGAACGAATGCACCATCATTGAAAGTGGATAAACTGTGTAACGCAATGCAGATGTCACTGGATCCTTATTTCAGATATACAAGTTAAGCAGTTGCTCTCTTTTGGCATACCGAAGAGCAATCTGCAGAAGGTAGGGCAACAGCATATACTTGGTATAACCAAATTCCTACGAATGGGCAGTGAACTGAAATCAAATTTCATACCCAAAGAACATTCCATCTTTATTCCTGGGATAAGGTTAGGGTTAGGGTTTGTTTTCTAGGTGGAATGGTAAATGTGAGCAAATTTGTCTTACCATTTATAATAATGTATTGAGTAGAAGTTAGGCCGGGCCTAGAATTTCATGTAGCTTTTATTTGCTCTTACCAGGAAGAATAGTTTAATCACATTAGGAGCCAAAAAGGATAATACATAGTGCATTGTAAACGGACCGTAACTAGAATGTAAGCACAATCATTGAAAGTGGATAAACTGTGTAACGCAATGCGGATGTCACTGGATCCTTATTTCAGATATACAAGTTAAGCAGTTACTCTCTTTTGGCATACCGAAGAGCAATCTGCAGAAGGTAGGGCAACAGCATTTACTTAGTACAACCAACTTCTTACGAATGGGCAGTGAACTTAAATCCAATTTCTCACCCAAACAACATTCCATCTTGATTCCTGGGATAGGGTTAATGTTAAGGTTAGTTTTCTAGATGGAATGGTTGATTTGAGCAAATTTGTCTTACCATTTGTAATAATGTTTTGAGTAGAATGTAGGCCGGGCCTAGAATTTGATGTAGCTTTTATTTGCTCTTACCAGGAAGAATAGTTTAACCACATTGGGAGCCAAAAAGGATAATACATAGTGCATTGTAAACAGACCGTAAATAGAACGAAAGCACCATCATTGAAAGTGGATAAACTGTGTAACGCAATGCGGATGTCACTGGATCCTTATTTCAGATATACAAGTTAACCAGTTACTCTCTTTTGGCATACCGAAGAGCAATCTTCAGAAGGTAGGGCAACAGCCTTTTCTTAGTAAAACCAACTTCCTACGAATGGGCAGTGAACTTAAATCCAATTTCTAAGCCAAAAAACATTCCATCTTGTTTACTGGGATACGGTTAGTGTTAGGGCTAGTTTTCTAGATGGAATGCTTGATGTGAGGAAACTTGTCTTACCATTTGTAATAATGTTTTGAGTAGAATAAGGCCGGGGCCTAGAATTTGATGTAGCTTTTATTTCCTCTTACCAGGAAGAATAGTTTAACCACATTGCTAACCAAAAAGGATAATACATAGTGCATTGTAAACCGACCGTAACTAGAACGAATGCACCATCATTGAAAGTGGATAAACTGTGTAACGCAATGCAGAAGTCACTGTATCCTTATATCAGATATACAAGTTAAGCAGTTACTCTCTTTTGGCATACCGAAGAGCAATCTGCAGAAGGTAGGGCAACAGCATTTACTTAGTACAACCAACTTCCTACGAATGGGCAGTGAACTGAAATCCAATTTCTTACCCAAAGAACATTCCATCTTGAATCCTGGGATACGGTTAGTGTTAGGGTTAGTTTTCTAGATGGAATGGTTGATGTGAGCAAATTTGTCTTACCATTTATAATAATGTATTGAGTGGAAGTTAGGCCGGGCCTAGAATTTCATGTAGCTTTTATTTGTCTTACCAGGAAGAATAGTTTAACCACATTAGGAGCCAAAAAGGATAATACATAGTGCATTATAAACGGACCGTAACTAGAACTAAAGCACCATCATTGAAAGTGGATAAACTGTGTAACTCAATGCGGATGTCACTGGATCCTTATTTCAGATATACAAGTTAAGCAGTTACTCTCTCTTGGCATACCGAATAGCAATCTGCAGAAGGTAGGGCAACAGCATATACTTAGCACAACCAACTTCCTACGAATGGGCAGTGATCTGAAATCCAATTTCTTACCCAAAGAACATTCCATCTTGATTCCTGGGATTAGGTTAGGGTTAGCGTTAGTTTTCTAGATGGAATGGTTAATGTGAGCAAATTTGTCTTATCATTTATAATAATGTGTTGAGTAGAAGTTAGGCCGGGCCTAGAATTTCATGTAGCTTTTATTTGCTCTTACCAGGAAGAATAGTTTAATCACATTAGGAGCCAAAAAGGATAATACATAGTGCATTGTAAACGGACCGTAACTAGAATGTAAGCACAATCATTGAAAGTGGATAAACTGTGTAACGCAATGCGGATGTCACTGGATCCTTATTTCAGATATACAAGTTAAGCAGTTACTCTCTTTTGGCATACCGAAGAGCAATCTGCAGAAGGTAGGGCAACAGCATTTACTTAGTAAAACCAAATTCCTACGAATGGGCAGTGAACTTAAATCCAATTTCTCACCCAAACAACATTCCATCTTGATTCCTGGGGTAGGGTTAGTGTTAGGGTTAGTTTTCTAGATGGAATTGTTGATTTGAGCAAATTTGTCTTACCATTTCTAATAATGTTTTGAGTAGAATGTAGGCCGGGCCTAGAATTTGATGTAGCTTTTATTAGCTCTTACCAGGAAGAATAGTTTAACCACATTGCTAACCAAAAAGGATAATACATAGTGCATTGTAAACCGACCGTAACTAGAACGAATGCACCATCATTGAAAGTGGATAAACTGTGTAACGCAATGCAGAAGTCACTGGATCCTTATATCAGATATACAAGTTAAGCAGTTACTCTCTTTTGGCATACCGAAGAGCAATCTGCAGAAGGTAGGGCAACAGCATTTACTTAGTACAACCAACTTCCTACGAATGGGCAGTGAACTGAAATCCAAGTTCTTACCCAAAGAACATTCCATCTTGAATCCTGGGATACGGTTAGTGTTAGGGTTAGTTTTCTAGATGGAATGGTTGATGTGAACAAATTTGTCTTACCATTTATAATAATGTATTGAGTGGAAGTTAGGCCGGGCCTAGAATTTCATGTAGCTTTTATTTGCTCTTACCAGGAAGAATAGTTTAACCACATTGGGAGCCAAAAAGGATAATACATAGTGCATTATAAACGGACCATAACTAGAACGAAGGCACCATCATTGAAAGTGGATAAACTGTGTAACTCAATGCGGATGTCACTGGATCCTTATATCAGATATACAAGTTAAGCAGTTCCTCTCTTTTGGCATACCGAAGAGCAATCTTCAGAAGATAGGGCAACAGCATATTCTTAGTACAACCAACTTCTTACGAATGGGCAGTGAACTTAAATCCAATTTCTCACCCAAACAACATTCCATCTTGATTCCTGGGATAAGGTTAGGGTTAGCGTTAGTTTTCTAGATGGAATGGTTAATGTGAGCAAATTTGTCTTACCATTTATAATAATGTATTGAGTAGAAGTTAGGCCGGGCCAAGAATTTCATGTAGCTTTTATTTGCTCTTACCAGGAAGAATAGTTTAATCACATTAGGAGCCAAAAAGGATAATACATAGTGCATTGTAAACGGACCGTAACTAGAATGTAAGCACAATCATTGAAAGTGGATAAACTTTGTAACGCAATGCGGATGTCACTGGATCCTTATTTCAGATATACAAGTTAAGCAGTTACTCTCTCTTGGCATACCGAAGAGCAATCTGCAGAAGTTAGGGCAACAGCATATTCTTAGTACAACCAACTTCTTACGAATGGGCAGTGAACTTAAATCCAATTTCTCACCCAAACAACATTACATCTTGATTCCTGGGGTAGGGTTAGTGTTAGGGTTAGTTTTCTAGATGGAATGGTTGATTTGAGCAAATTTGTCTTACCATTTGTAATAATGTTTTGAATAGAAGTTAGGCCGGGCCAAGAATTTCATGTAGCTTTTATTTGCTCCTACCAGGAAGAATAGTTTGACCACATTGCTAACCAAAAAGGATAATACATAGTGTATTGTAAACCGACCGTAACTAGAACGAATGCACCATCATTGAAAGTGGATAAACTTTGTAATGCAATGCAGAAGTCACTGGATCCTTATATCAGATATACAAGTTAAGCAGTTACTCTCTTTTGGCATACCGAAGAGCAATCTGCAGAAGGTAGGGCAACAGCATTTACTTAGTACAACCAACTTCCTACGAATGGGCAGTGAACTGAAATCCAATTTCTTACCCAAAGAACATTCCAACTTGATTCCTGGGATATGGTTAGGGTTAGCGTTAGTTTTCTAGATGGAATGGTTAATGTGAGCAAATTTGTCTTACCATTTATAATATTGTATTGAGTAGAAGTTAGGCCGGGCCTAGAATTTCATGTAGCTTTTATTTGCTCTTACCAGGAAGAATAGTTTAATCACATTAGGAGCCAAAAAGGATAATACATAGTGCATTGTAAACGGACCGTAACTAGAATGTAAGCACAATCATTGAAAGTGGATAAACTTTGTAACGCAATGCGGATGTCACTGGATCCTTATTTCAGATATACAAGTTAAGCAGTTACTCTCTTTTGGCATACCGAAGAGCAATCTGCAGAAGGTAGGGCAACAGCATTTACTTAGTACAACCAACTTCCTACGAATGGGCAGTGAACTGAAATCCAATTTCTTACCCAAAGAACATTCCAACTTGATTCCTGGGATAAGGTTAGGGTTAGCGTTAGTTTTCTAGATGGAATGGTTAATGTGAGCAAATTTGTCTTACCATTTATAATATTGTATTGAGTAGAAGTTAGGCCGGGCCTAGAATTTCATGTAGCTTTTATTTGCTCTTACCAGGAAGAATAGTTTAATCACATTAGGAGCCAAAAAGGATAATACATAGTGCATTGTAAACGGACCGTAACTAGAATGTAAGCACAATCATTGAAAGTGGATAAACTTTGTAACGCAATGCGGATGTCACTGGATCCTTATTTCAGATATACAAGTTAAGCAGTTACTCTCTTTTGGCATACCAAAGAGCAATCTGCAGAAGGTAGGGCAACAGCATATTCTTAGTACAACCAACTTCCTACGAATGGGCAGTGAACTTAAATCCAATTTCTCACCCAAACAACATTCCATCTTGATTCCTGGGATAGGATTAGTGTTACGGTTAGTTTTCTAGATGGAATGTTTGATGTGAGCAAATTTGTCTTACCATTTGTAGTAATGTTTTGAGTAGAATATAGGCCGGGCCTAGAATTTGATGTAGCTTTTATTAGCTCTTACCAGGAAGAATAGTTTAACCACATTGCTAACCAAAAAGGATAATACATAGTGCATTGTGAACGTACCGTATCTAGAATGAAAGCACCATCATTGAAATTGGATAAACTGTGTAACACAATATGGATGTCACTGGATCCTTATTTCAGATATACAAGTTGAGTAGTTATTCTCTTTTGGTATACCGAAGAGAAATCTTCAGAAGATAGGGCAATAGCATTTATTTAGTAAAACCAACTTCCTACGAATGGGCAGTGAACTTAAATCCAATTTCTAACCCAAAAAACATTCCATCTTGTTTACTGGGATACGGTTAGTGTTAGGGCTAGTTTTCTAGCTGGAATGCTTGATGTGAGGAAACTTGTCTTACCATTTGTAATAATGTTTTGAGTAGAATAAGGCCGGGGCCTAGAATTTGATGTAGCTTTTATTTCCTCTTACCAGGAAGAATAGTTTAACCACATTGCTAACCAAAAAGGATAATACATAGTGTATTATAAACCGACCGTAACTAGAACGAATGCACCATCATTGAAAGTGGATAAACTGTGTAACGCAATGCAGATGTCACTGGATCCTTATTTCAGATATACAAGTTAAGCAGTTGCTCTCTTTTGGCATACCGAAGAGCAATCTGCAGAAGGTAGGGCAACAGCATATACTTGGTATAACCAAATTCCTACGAATGGGCAGTGAACTGAAATCAAATTTCATACCCAAAGAACATTCCATCTTTATTCCTGGGATAAGGTTAGGGTTAGGGTTTGTTTTCTAGGTGGAATGGTAAATGTGAGCAAATTTGTCTTACCATTTATAATAATGTATTGAGTAGAAGTTAGGCCGGGCCTAGAATTTCATGTAGCTTTTATTTGCTCTTACCAGGAAGAATAGTTTAATCACATTAGGAGCCAAAAAGGATAATACATAGTGCATTGTAAACGGACCGTAACTAGAATGTAAGCACAATCATTGAAAGTGGATAAACTGTGTAACGCAATGCGGATGTCACTGGATCCTTATTTCAGATATACAAGTTAAGCAGTTACTCTCTTTTGGCATACCGAAGAGCAATCTGCAGAAGGTAGGGCAACAGCATTTACTTAGTACAACCAACTTCTTACGAATGGGCAGTGAACTTAAATCCAATTTCTCACCCAAACAACATTCCATCTTGATTCCTGGGATAGGGTTAATGTTAAGGTTAGTTTTCTAGATGGAATGGTTGATTTGAGCAAATTTGTCTTACCATTTGTAATAATGTTTTGAGTAGAATGTAGGCCGGGCCTAGAATTTGATGTAGCTTTTATTTGCTCTTACCAGGAAGAATAGTTTAACCACATTGGGAGCCAAAAAGGATAATACATAGTGCATTGTAAACAGACCGTAAATAGAACGAAAGCACCATCATTGAAAGTGGATAAACTGTGTAACGCAATGCGGATGTCACTGGATCCTTATTTCAGATATACAAGTTAACCAGTTACTCTCTTTTGGCATACCGAAGAGCAATCTTCAGAAGGTAGGGCAACAGCCTTTTCTTAGTAAAACCAACTTCCTACGAATGGGCAGTGAACTTAAATCCAATTTCTAAGCCAAAAAACATTCCATCTTGTTTACTGGGATACGGTTAGTGTTAGGGCTAGTTTTCTAGATGGAATGCTTGATGTGAGGAAACTTGTCTTACCATTTGTAATAATGTTTTGAGTAGAATAAGGCCGGGGCCTAGAATTTGATGTAGCTTTTATTTCCTCTTACCAGGAAGAATAGTTTAACCACATTGCTAACCAAAAAGGATAATACATAGTGCATTGTAAACCGACCGTAACTAGAACGAATGCACCATCATTGAAAGTGGATAAACTGTGTAACGCAATGCAGAAGTCACTGTATCCTTATATCAGATATACAAGTTAAGCAGTTACTCTCTTTTGGCATACCGAAGAGCAATCTGCAGAAGGTAGGGCAACAGCATTTACTTAGTACAACCAACTTCCTACGAATGGGCAGTGAACTGAAATCCAATTTCTTACCCAAAGAACATTCCATCTTGAATCCTGGGATACGGTTAGTGTTAGGGTTAGTTTTCTAGATGGAATGGTTGATGTGAGCAAATTTGTCTTACCATTTATAATAATGTATTGAGTGGAAGTTAGGCCGGGCCTAGAATTTCATGTAGCTTTTATTTGTCTTACCAGGAAGAATAGTTTAACCACATTAGGAGCCAAAAAGGATAATACATAGTGCATTATAAACGGACCGTAACTAGAACTAAAGCACCATCATTGAAAGTGGATAAACTGTGTAACTCAATGCGGATGTCACTGGATCCTTATTTCAGATATACAAGTTAAGCAGTTACTCTCTCTTGGCATACCGAATAGCAATCTGCAGAAGGTAGGGCAACAGCATATACTTAGCACAACCAACTTCCTACGAATGGGCAGTGATCTGAAATCCAATTTCTTACCCAAAGAACATTCCATCTTGATTCCTGGGATTAGGTTAGGGTTAGCGTTAGTTTTCTAGATGGAATGGTTAATGTGAGCAAATTTGTCTTATCATTTATAATAATGTGTTGAGTAGAAGTTAGGCCGGGCCTAGAATTTCATGTAGCTTTTATTTGCTCTTACCAGGAAGAATAGTTTAATCACATTAGGAGCCAAAAAGGATAATACATAGTGCATTGTAAACGGACCGTAACTAGAATGGAAGCACAATCATTGAAAGTGGATAAACTGTGTAACGCAATGCGGATGTCACTGGATCCTTATTTCAGATATACAAGTTAAGCAGTTACTCTCTTTTGGCATACCGAAGAGCAATCTGCAGAAGGTAGGGCAACAGCATTTACTTAGTAAAACCAAATTCCTACGAATGGGCAGTGAACTTAAATCCAATTTCTCACCCAAACAACATTCCATCTTGATTCCTGGGGTAGGGTTAGTGTTAGGGTTAGTTTTCTAGATGGAATGGTTGATTTGAGCAAATTTGTCTTACCATTTCTAATAATGTTTTGAGTAGAATGTAGGCCGGGCCTAGAATTTGATGTAGCTTTTATTAGCTCTTACCAGGAAGAATAGTTTAACCACATTGCTAACCAAAAAGGATAATACATAGTGCATTGTAAACCGACCGTAACTAGAACGAATGCACCATCATTGAAAGTGGATAAACTGTGTAACGCAATGCAGAAGTCACTGGATCCTTATATCAGATATACAAGTTAAGCAGTTACTCTCTTTTGGCATACCGAAGAGCAATCTGCAGAAGGTAGGGCAACAGCATTTACTTAGTACAACCAACTTCCTACGAATGGGCAGTGAACTGAAATCCAAGTTCTTACCCAAAGAACATTCCATCTTGAATCCTGGGATACGGTTAGTGTTAGGGTTAGTTTTCTAGATGGAATGGTTGATGTGAACAAATTTGTCTTACCATTTATAATAATGTATTGAGTGGAAGTTAGGCCGGGCCTAGAATTTCATGTAGCTTTTATTTGCTCTTACCAGGAAGAATAGTTTAACCACATTGGGAGCCAAAAAGGATAATACATAGTGCATTATAAACGGACCATAACTAGAACGAAGGCACCATCATTGAAAGTGGATAAACTGTGTAACTCAATGCGGATGTCACTGGATCCTTATATCAGATATACAAGTTAAGCAGTTCCTCCCTTTTGGCATACCGAAGAGCAATCTTCAGAAGATAGGGCAACAGCATATTCTTAGTACAACCAACTTCTTACGAATGGGCAGTGAACTTAAATCCAATTTCTCACCCAAACAACATTCCATCTTGATTCCTGGGATAAGGTTAGGGTTAGCGTTAGTTTTCTAGATGGAATGGTTAATGTGAGCAAATTTGTCTTACCATTTATAATAATGTATTGAGTAGAAGTTAGGCCGGGCCAAGAATTTCATGTAGCTTTTATTTGCTCTTACCAGGAAGAATAGTTTAATCACATTAGGAGCCAAAAAGGATAATACATAGTGCATTGTAAACGGACCGTAACTAGAATGTAAGCACAATCATTGAAAGTGGATAAACTTTGTAACGCAATGCGGATGTCACTGGATCCTTATTTCAGATATACAAGTTAAGCAGTTACTCTCTCTTGGCATACCGAAGAGCAATCTGCAGAAGTTAGGGCAACAGCATATTCTTAGTACAACCAACTTCTTACGAATGGGCAGTGAACTTAAATCCAATTTCTCACCCAAACAACATTACATCTTGATTCCTGGGGTAGGGTTAGTGTTAGGGTTAGTTTTCTAGATGGAATGGTTGATTTGAGCAAATTTGTCTTACCATTTGTAATAATGTTTTGAATAGAAGTTAGGCCGGGCCAAGAATTTCATGTAGCTTTTATTTGCTCCTACCAGGAAGAATAGTTTGACCACATTGCTAACCAAAAAGTATAATACATAGTGTATTGTAAACCGACCGTAACTAGAACGAATGCACCATCATTGAAAGTGGATAAACTTTGTAACGCAATGCAGAAGTCACTGGATCCTTATATCAGATATACAAGTTAAGCAGTTACTCTCTTTTGGCATACCGAAGAGCAATCTGCAGAAGGTAGGGCAACAGCATTTACTTAGTACAACCAACTTCCTACGAATGGGCAGTGAACTGAAATCCAATTTCTTACCCAAAGAACATTCCAACTTGATTCCTGGGATAAGGTTAGGGTTAGCGTTAGTTTTCTAGATGGAATGGTTAATGTGAGCAAATTTGTCTTACCATTTATAATATTGTATTGAGTAGAAGTTAGGCCGGGCCTAGAATTTCATGTAGCTTTTATTTGCTCTTACCAGGAAGAATAGTTTAATCACATTAGGAGCCAAAAAGGATAATACATAGTGCATTGTAAACGGACCGTAACTAGAATGTAAGCACAATCATTGAAAGTGGATAAACTTTGTAACGCAATGCGGATGTCACTGGATCCTTATTTCAGATATACAAGTTAAGCAGTTACTCTCTTTTGGCATACCGAAGAGCAATCTGCAGAAGGTAGGGCAACAGCATATTCTTAGTACAACCAACTTCCTACGAATGGGCAGTGAACTTAAATCCAATTTCTCACCCAAACAACATTCCATCTTGATTCCTGGGATAGGATTAGTGTTACGGTTAGTTTTCTAGATGGAATGTTTGATGTGAGCAAATTTGTCTTACCATTTGTAGTAATGTTTTGAGTAGAATATAGGCCGGGCCTAGAATTTGATGTAGCTTTTATTAGCTCTTACCAGGAAGAATAGTTTAACCACATTGCTAACCAAAAAGGATAATACATAGTGCATTGTGAACGTACCGTATCTAGAATGAAAGCACCATCATTGAAATTGGATAAACTGTGTAACACAATATGGATGTCACTGGATCCTTATTTCAGATATACAAGTTGAGTAGTTATTCTCTTTTGGTATACCGAAGAGAAATCTTCAGAAGATAGGGCAATAGCATTTATTTAGTAAAACCAACTTCCTACGAATGGGCAGTGAACTTAAATCCAATTTCTAACCCAAAAAACATTCCATCTTGTTTACTGGGATACGGTTAGTGTTAGGGCTAGTTTTCTTGCTGGAATGCTTGATGTGAGGAAACTTGTCTTACCATTTGTAATAATGTTTTGAGTAGAATAAGGCCGGGGCCTAGAATTTGATGTAGCTTTTATTTCCTCTTACCAGGAAGAATAGTTTAACCACATTGCTAACCAGAAAGGATAATACATAGTGCATTGTGAACTTACCGTAACTAGAATGAAAGCACCATCATTGAAATTGGATAAACTGTGTAACACAATACGGATGTCACTGGATCCTTATTTCAGATATACAAGTTAAGCAGTTACTCTCTTTTGGCATATGGAAGAGCAATCTGCAGAAGGTAGGGCAACAGCATTTACTTAGTAAAACCAACTTCCTACGAATGGGCAGTGAACTTAAATCCAATTTCTCACCGAAACAACATTCCATCTTGATTCCTGGGGTAGGGTGAGTGTTAGGGTTAGTTTTCTAGATGGAATGGTTGATTTGAGCAAATTTGTCGTAACATTTCTAATAATGTTTTGAGTAGAATGTAGGCCGGGCCTAGAATTTGATGTAGCTTTTATAAGCTCTTACAAGGAAGAATAGTTTAACCACATTGCTAACCAAAAAGGATAATACATAGTGTATTATAAACCGACCGTAACTAGAACGAATGCACCATCATTGAAAGTGGATAAACTGTGTAACGCAATGCAGAAGTCACTGGATCCTTATATCAGATATACAAGTTAAGCAGTTACTCTCTTTTGGCATACCGAAGAGCAATCTGCAGAAGGTAGGGCAACAGCATTTACTTAGTACAACCAACTTCCTACGAATGGGCAGTGAACTGAAATCCAATTTCTTACCCAAAGAACATTCCATCTTTATTCCTGGGATAAGGTTAGGGTTAGGGTTAGTTTTCTAGATGGAATGGTTAATGTGAGCAAATTTGTCTTACCATTTATAATAATGTATTGAGTAGAAGTTAGGCCGGGCCTAGAATTTCATGTAGCTTTTATTTGCTCTTACCAGGAAGAATAGTTTAATCACATTAGGAGCCAAAAAGGATAATACATAGTGCATTGTAAACGGACCGTAACTAGAATGTAAGCACAATCATTGGAAGTTGATAAACTGTGTAACGCAATGCGGATGTCACTGGATCCTTATTTCAGATATACAAGTTAAGCAGTTACTCTCTTTTGGCATACCGAAGAGCAATCTGCAGAAGGTAGGGCAACAGCATTTACTTAGTACAACCAACTTCTTACGAATGGGCAGTGAACTTAAATCCAATTTCTCACCCAAACAACATTCCATCTTGATTCCTGGGATAGGGTTAATGTTAAGGTTAGTTTTCTAGATGGAATGGTTGATTTGAGCAAATTTGTCTTACCATTTGTAATAATGTTTTGAGTAGAATGTAGGCCGGGCCTAGAATTTGATGTAGCTTTTATTTGCTCTTACCAGGAAGAATAGTTTAACCACATTGGGAGCCAAAAAGGATAATACATAGTGCATTGTAAACAGACCGTAAATAGAACGAAAGCACCATCATTGAAAGTGGATAAACTGTGTAACGCAATGCGGATGTCACTGGATCCTTATTTCAGATATACAAGTTAACCAGTTACTCTCTTTTGGCATACCGAAGAGCAATCTTCAGAAGGTAGGGCAACAGCCTTTTCTTAGTACAACCAACTTCTTACGAATGGGCAGTCAACTGAAATCCAATTTCCTACCTAAAGAACATTCCTTCTTGATTCGTGGGATACGGTTAGTGTTAGGGTGAGTTTTCTAGATGGAATGGTTAATGTGAGCAAATTTGTCTTATCATTTGTAATAATGTATTGAGTAGAAGTTAGGCCGGGCCTAGAATTTCATATAGCTTTTATTTGCTCTTACCAGGAAGAATAGTTTAACCACATTGGGAGCCAAAAAGGATAATACATAGTGCATTGTAAACGGACCGTTACTAGAAAGTAAGCACCATCATTGAAAGTGGATAAACTGTGTAACGCAATGCGGATGTCACTGGATCCTTATTTCAGATATACAAGTTAAGCAGTTACTCTCTTTTGGCATACCGAAGAGCAATCTGCAGAAGGTAGGGCAACAGCATTTACTTAGTACAACCAACTTCTTACGAATGGGCAGTGAACTTAAATCCAATTTCTCACCCTAACAGCATTCCATTTTGATTCCTGGGGTAGGGTTAGTGTTAGGGTTAGTTTTCTAGATGGAATGGTTGATGTGACTAAATTTGTCTTACCATTTTTAATAATGTTTTGAGTAGAATGTAGGCCGGGCCTAGAATTTGATGTACCTTTTATTTGCTGTTACCAGGAAGAATAGTTTAACCACATTGGGAGCCAAAAAGGATAATACATAATGTATTGTAACCGAACCGTAACTAGAATGTAAGCACCATCTTTGAAAGTGGATAAACTGGATAACGCAATGCGGATGTCACTGGATTCATATTTCAGATATACAAGTTAAGCAGTTACTCTCTCTTGACATACCGAAGATCAATCTGCAGAAGGTAGGGCAACAGCATTTACTTAGTACAACCAACTTCTTACGAATGGGCAGTGAACTTAAATCCAATTTCTCACCCAAACAACATTCCATCTTGATTCCTGGGATAGGGTTAATGTTAGTGTAAGTTTTCTAGATGGAATGGTTGATGTGAGCAAATTTGTCTTACCATTTGTAATAATGTTTTGAGTAGAAGTTAGTCCGGGCCTAGAATTGGATGTAGCTTTTATTTGCTCTTACCAGGAAGAATAGTTTAACGACATTGAGAGCCAAAAAGGATAATACATAGTGCATTGTAAACGGACCGTAACTAGAACGAAAGCACTATCATTGAAAGTGGATAAACTGTGTAACGCAATGCGGATGTCACTGGATCCTTATTTCATTTATACAAGTTAAGCAGTTACTCTCTTTTGGCATATGGAAGAGCAATCTGCAGAAGGTAGGGCAACAGCATTTACTTAGTACAACCAACTTCTAACGAATGGACAGTGAACTTAAATCCAATTTTTCACCCAAACAACATTCCATCTACATTCCTGGGATAGGGTTAATGTTAGGGTTAGTTTTCTAGATGGAATGGTTGATGTGAGCAAATTTGTCTTACGATTTGTAATAATGTTTTGAGTAGAAGTTAGGCTGGGACTAGAATTTCATGTAGCTTTTATTTGCTCTTACCAGGAAGAATAGTTTAACCACATTGGGAGCCAAAAAGCATAATACATAGTGCATTGTAAACAGACCATAACTAGAACGAAAGCACCATCATTGAAAGTGGACAAACTTGTAACGCAATGCCGATGTCTCTGGATCCTTATTTCAGATATACAAGTCAACCAGTTACTCTCTTTTGGCATACCGAAGAGCAATCTGCAGAAGGTAGGGCAACAGCATTTGCTTCTTACAACCACCTTCCTACGAATGGGCAGTGAACTTAAATCTAATTTCTAACCCAAAAAACATTCCATCTTGATTCCTGGGATAGGATTAGTGTTACGGTTAGTTTCCTAGATGGAATGGTTGATGTGAGCAAATCTGTCTTACCATTTGTAGTAATGTTTTGAGTAGAATATAGGCCGGGCCTAGAATTTGATGTAGCTTTTATTTGCTCTTACCAGGAAGAATAGTTTAACCACATTGCTAACCAAAAAGGATAATACATAGTGCATTGTGAACGTACCGTAACTAGAATGACAGCACCATCATTGAAATTGGATAAACTGTGTAACACAATACGGGTGTCACTGGATCCTTATTTCAGATATACAAGTTGAGTAGTTATTCTCTTTTGGTATACCGAAGAGAAATCTTCAGAAGATAGGGCAACAGCATTTACTTAGTAAAACCAACTTCCTACGAATGGGCAGTGAACTTAAATCCAATTTCTAACCCAAAAAACATTCCATCTTGTTTACTGGGATACGGTTAGTGTTAGGGCTAGTTTTCTAGATGGAATGCTTGATGTGAGGAAACTTGTCTTACCATTTGTAATAATGTTTTGAGTAGAATAAGGCCGGGGCCTAGAATTTGATGTAGCTTTTATTTGCTCTTACCAGGAAGAATAGTTTAATCACATTGCTAACCAAAAAGGATAATACATAGTGCATTGTGAACTTACCGTAACTAGAATGAAAGCACCATCATTGAAATTGGATAAACTGTGTTACACAATACGGATGTCACTGGATCCGTATTTCAGATATACAAGTTAAGCAGTTACTCTCTTTTGCCATACGGAAGAGCAATCTGCAGAAGGTAGGGCAACAGCATTTACTTAGTAAAACCAACTTCCTACGCATGGGCAGTGAACTTAAATCCAATTTCTCACCCAAACAACATTCCATCTTGATTCCTGGGGTAGGGTTAGTGTTAGGGTTAGTTTTCTAGATGGAATGGCTGATTTGAGAAAATTTGTCTTACCATTTCTAATAATGTTTTAGTAGAATGTAGGCCGGGCCTAGAATTGGATGTAGCTTTTATTTGCTCTTACCAGGAAGAATACTTTAACGACATTGAGAGCCAAAAAGGATAATACATAGTGCATTGTAAACGGACCGTAACTAGAACGAAAGCACCATCATTGAAAGTGGATAAACTGTGTAACGCAATGCGGATGTCACTGGATCCTTATTTCAGATATACAAGTTAATTAGTTACTCTCTCTTGGCATACCGAAGAGCAATCTGCAGAAGGTAGGGCAACAGCATTTACTTAGTACAACCAACTTCTTACGAATGGGCAGTGAACTGAAATCCAATTTCTCACCCAAAGAACATTCCATCTTGATTCCTGGGATACGGTTAGTGTTAGGGTTAGTTTTCTAGATGGAATGGTTAATGTGAGCAAATTTGTCTTACCATTTATAATAATGTATAGAGTAGAAGTTAGGCCCGGCCTAGAATTTCATGTAGCTTTTATTTGCTCTTACCAGGAAGAATAGTTTAACCACATTGGGAGCCAAAAAGGATAGTACATAGTGCATTATAAACGGACCGTAACTAGAACGAAAGCACCATCATTGAAAGTGGATAAACTGTGTAACTCAATGCGGATGTCACTGGATCCTTATTTCAGATATACAAGTTAAGCAGTTACTCTCTCTTGGCATACCGAAGAGCAATCTGCAGAAGGTAGGGCAACAGCATATTCTTAGTACAACCAACTTCCTACGAATGGGCTGTGAACTTAAATCCAATTTCTCACCTAAACAACATTCCATCTTGATTCCTGGTGTAGGGTTAGTGTTAGGGAGAGTTTTCTAGATGGAATGGTTGATTTGAGCAAATTTGTCTTACCATTTGTAATAATGTTTTGAATAGAAGTTAGGCCAGGCCAAGAATTTCATGTAGCTTTTATTTGCTCCTACCAGGAAGAATAGTTTGACGATATTGCTAACCAAAAAGGATAATATATAGTCCATTGCGAACGGACCGTAATTAGAATGAAAGCACCATCATTGAAAGTGGATAAACTGTGTAACGCAATGCAGAAGTCACTGGATCCTTATTTCAGATATACAAGTTAAGCAGTTACTCTCTCTTGACATACCGAAGATCAATCTGCAGAAGGTAGGGCAACAGCATTTACTTAGTACAACCAACTTCTTACGAATGGGCAGTGAACTTAAATCCAATTTCTCACCCAAACAACATTCCATCTTGATTCCTGGGGTAGGGTTAGTGTTAGGGTTAGTTTTCTAGATGGAATGGTTGATTTGAGCAAATTTGTCTTACCATTTGTAATAATGTTTTGAGTAGAATGTAGGCCGGGCCTAGAATTTGATGTACCTTTTATTTGCTCTTACCAGGAAGAATAGTTTAACGACATTGGGAGCCAAAAAGGATAATACATAGTGCATTGTAAACGGACCGTAACTAGAACGAATGCACCATCATTGAAAGTGGATAAACTGTGTAACGCAATGCAGAAGTCACTGGATCCTTATTTCAGATATACAAGTTAAGCAGTTACTCTCTTTTGGCATACCGAAGAGCAATCTGCAGAAGGTAGGGCAATAGCATATACTTAGTACAACCAACTTCCTACGAATGGGCAGTGAACTGAAATCCAATTTCTTACCCAAAGAACATTCCATCTTGATTCCTGGGATACGGTTAGTGTTAGGGTTAGTTTTCTAGATGCAATGGTTAATGTGAGCAAATTTGTCTTACCATTTATAATAATGTATTGAGTAGAAGTTAGGCCCGGCCTAGAATTTCATGTAGCTTTTATTTGCTCTTACCAGGAAGAATAGTTTAACCACATTGGGAGCCAAAAAGGATAGTACATAGTGCATTGTAAACGGACCGTAACTAGAACGAAAGCACAATCATTGAAAGTGGATAAACTGTGTAACTCAATGCGGATGTCACTGGATCCTTATTTCAGATACACAAGTTAAGCAGTTACTCTCTCTTGGCATACCGAAGAGCAATCTGCAGAAGGTAGGGCAACAGCATATTCTTAGTACAACCAACTTCCTACGAATGGGCAGTGAACTTAAATCCAATTTCTCACCCAAACAACATTACATCTTGATTCCTGGTGTAGGGTTAGTGTTAGGGTTAGTTTTCTAGATGGAATGGTTGATTTGAGCAAATTTGTCTTACCATTTGTAATAATGTTTTGAATAGAAGTTAGGCCGGGCCAAGAATTTCATGTAGCTTTTATTTGCTCCTACCAGGAAGAATAGTTTGACCACATTGCTAACCAAAAAGGATAATATATAGTGCATTGCGAACGGACCGTAATTAGAATGTAAGCACAATCATTGAAAGTGGATAAACTGTGTAACGCAATGCGGATGTCACTGGATTCTTATTTCAGATATACAAGTTAAGCAGTTACTCTCTTTTGGCATACCGAAGAGCAATCTGCAGAAGGTAGGGCAACAGCATTTACTTAGTACAACCAACTTCTTACGAATGGGCAGTGAACTTAAATCCAATTTCTCACCCAAACAACATTCCATCTTGATTCCTGGGATAGGGTTAATGTTAAGGTTAGTTTTCTAGATGGAATGGTTGATTTGAGCAAATTTGTCTTACCATTTGTAATAATGTTTTGAGTAGAATGTAGGCCGGGCCTAGAATTTGATGTAGCTTTTATTTGCTCTTACCAGGAAGAATAGTTTAATCACATTGGGAGCCAAAAAGGATAATACATAGTGCATTGTAAACAGACCGTAAATAGAACGAAAGCACCATCATTGAAAGTGGATAAACTGTGTAACGCAATGCGGATGTCACTGGATCCTTATTTCAGATATACAAGTTAACCAGTTACTCTCTTTTGGCATACCGAAGAGCAATCTTCAGAAGGTAGGGCAACAGCCTTTTCTTAGTACAACCAACTTCTTACGAATGGGCAGTGAACTTAAATCCAATTTTTCACCCAAACAACATTCCATCTACATTCCTGGGATAGGGTTAATGTTAGGGTTAGTTTTCTAGATGGAATGGTTGATGTGAGCAAATTTGTCTTACGATTTGTAATAATGTTTTGAGTAGAAGTTAGGCTGGGACTAGAATTTCATGTAGCTTTTATTTGCTGTTACCAGGAAGAATAGTTTAACCACATTGGGAGCCAAAAAGCATAATACATAGTGCATTGTAAACGGACCATAACTAGAACGAAAGCACCATCATTGAAAGTGGACAAACTGTGTAACGCAATGCCGATGTCTCTGGATCCTTATTTCAGATATACAAGTCAACCAGTTACTCTCTTTTGGAATACCGAAGAGCAATCTGCAGAAGGTAGGGCAACAGCATATACTTAGCACAACCACCTTCCTACGAATGGGCAGTGAACTTAAATCTAATTTCTAATGCAAAAAACATTCCATCTTGATTCCTGGGATAGGATTATTGTTACGGTTAGTTTTCTAGATGGAATGGTTGATGTGAGCAAATTTGTCTTACCATTTGTAGTAATGTTTTGAGTGGAATATAGGCCGGGCCTAGAATTTGATGTAGCTTTTATTAGCTCTTACCAGGAAGAATAGTTTAACCACATTGCTAACCAAAAAGGATAATACATAGTGCATTGTAAACGGACTGTAACTAGAACGAAAGCACCATCATTGAAAGTGGATAAACTGTGTAACGCAATGCAGAAGTCACTGGATCCTTATTTCAGATATACAAGTTGAGTAGTTATTCTCTTTTGGTATACCGAAGAGAAATCTTCAGAAGATAGGGCAACAGCATTTACTTAGTAAAACCAACTTCCTACGAATGGGCAGTGAACTTAAATCCAATTTCTAACCCAAAAAACATTCCATCTTGTTTACTGGGATACGGTTAGTGTTAGGGCTAGTTTTCTAGATGGAATGCTTGATGTGAGGAAACTTGTCTTACCATTTGTAATAATGTTTTGAGTAGAATAAGGCCGGGGCCTAGAATTTGATGTAGCTTTTATTTCCTCTTACCAGGAAGAATAGTTTAACCACATTGCTAACCAAAAAGGATAATACATAGTGCATTGTAAACGGACCGTAACTAGAACGAAAGCACAATCATTGAAAGTGGATAAACTGTGTAACTCAATGCGGATGTCACTGGATCCTTATTTCAGATATACAAGTTAAGCAGTTACTCTCTTTTGGCATACGGAAGAGCAATCTGCAGAAGGTAGGGCAACAGCATTTACTTAGTAAAACCAACTTCCTACGAATGGGCAGTGAACTTAAATCCAATTTCTCACCCAAACAACATTACATCTTGATTCCTGGTGTAGGGTTAGTGTTAGGGTTAGTTTTCTAGATGGAATGGTTGATTTGAGCAAATTTGTCTTACCATTTGTAATAATGTTTTGAATAGAAGTTAGGCCGGGCCAAGAATTTCATGTAGCTTTTATTTGCTCCTACCAGGAAGAATAGTTTGACCACATTGCTAACCAAAAAGGATAATATATAGTGCATTGCGAACGGACCGTAATTAGAACGAAAGCACAATCATTGAAAGTGGATAAACTGTGTAACGCAATGCAGATGTCACTGGATCCTTATATCAGATATACAAGTTAAGCAGTTACTCTCTTTTGGCATACCGAAGAGCAATCTGAAGAAGGTAGGGCAACAGCATATACTTGGTATAACCAACTTCCTACGAATGGGCAGTGAACTGAAATCAAATTTCATACCCAAAGAACATTCCATCTTTATTCCTGGGATAAGGTTAGGGTTAGGGTTAGTTTTCTAGATGGAATGGTTAATGTGAGCAAATTTGTCTTACCATTTATAATAATGTATTGAGTAGAAGTTAGGCCGGGCCTAGAATTTCATGTAGCTTTTATTTGCTCTTACCAGGAAGAATAGTTTAATCACATTAGGAGCCAAAAAGGATAATACATAGTGCATTGTAAACGGACCGTAACTAGAATGTAAGCACAATCATTGAAAGTTGATAAACTGTGTAACGCAATGCGGATGTCACTGGACCCTTATTTCAGATATACAAGTTAAGCAGTTACTCTCTTTTGGCATACCGAAGAGCAATCTGCAGAAGGTAGGGCAACAGCATTTACTTAGTACAACCAACTTCTTACGAATGGGCAGTGAACTTAAATCCAATTTCTCACCCAAACAACATTCCATCTTGATTCCTGGGATAGGGTTAATGTTAAGGTTAGTTTTCTAGATGGAATGGTTGATTTGAGCAAATTTGTCTTACCATTTGTAATAATGTTTTGAGTAGAATGTAGGCCGGGCCTAGAATTTGATGTAGCTTTTATTTGCTCTTACCAGGAAGAATAGTTTAATCACATTGGGAGCCAAAAAGGATAATACATAGTGCATTGTAAACAGACCGTAAATAGAACGAAAGCACCATCATTGAAAGTGGATAAACTGTGTAACGCAATGCGGATGTCACTGGATCCTTATTTCAGATATACAAGTTAACCAGTTACTCTCTTTTGGCATACCGAAGAGCAATCTTCAGAAGGTAGGGCAACAGCCTTTTCTTAGTACAACCAACTTCTTACGAATGGGCAGTGAACTGAAATCCAATTTCCTACCTAAAGAACATTCCTTCTTGATTCGTGGGATACGGTTAGTGTTAGGGTGAGTTTTCTAGATGGAATGGTTAATGTGAGCAAATTTGTCTTATCATTTGTAATAATGTATTGAGTAGAAGTTAGGCCGGGCCTAGAATTTCATATAGCTTTTATTTGCTCTTACCAGGAAGAATAGTTTAACCACATTGGGAGCCAAAAAGGATAATACATAGTGCATTGTAAACGGACCGTAACTAGAACGAAAGCACCATCATTGAAAGTGGATAAACTGTGTAACGCAATGCGGATGTCACTGGATCCTTATTTCAGATATACAAGTTAAGCAGTTACTCTCTCTTGGCATACCGAAGAGCAATCTGCAGAAGGTAGGGCAACAGCATTTACTTAGTACAACCAACTTCTTACGAATGGGCAGTGAACTTAAATCCAATTTTTCACCCAAACAACATTCCATCTACATTCCTGGGATAGGGTTAATGTTAGGGTTAGTTTTCTAGATGGAATGGTTGATGTGAGCAAATTTGTCTTACGATTTGTAATAATGTTTTGAGTAGAAGTTAGGCTGGGACTAGAATTTCATGTAGCTTTTATTTGCTGTTACCAGGAAGAATAGTTTAACCACATTGGGAGCCAAAAAGCATAATACATAGTGCATTGTAAACGGACCATAACTAGAACGAAAGCACCATCATTGAAAGTGGACAAACTGTGTAACGCAATGCCGATGTCTCTGGATCCTTATTTCAGATATACAAGTCAACCAGTTACTCTCTTTTGGAATACCGAAGAGCAATCTGCAGAAGGTAGGGCAACAGCATATACTTAGCACAACCACCTTCCTACGAATGGGCAGTGAACTTAAATCTAATTTCTAATGCAAAAAACATTCCATCTTGATTCCTGGGATAGGATTAATGTTACGGTTAGTTTTCTAGATGGAATGGTTGATGTGAGCAAATTTGTCTTACCATTTGTAGTAATGTTTTGAGTAGAATATAGGCCGGGCGTAGAATTTGATGTAGCTTTTATTAGCTCTTACCAGGAAGAATAGTTTAACCACATTGCTAACCAAAAAGGATAATACATAGTGCATTGTGAACGTACCGTAACTAGAATGAAAGCACCATCATTGAAATTGGATAAACTGTGTAACACAATATGGATGTCACTGGATCCTTATTTCAGATAAACAAGTTGAGTAGTTATTCTCTTTTGGTATACCGAAGAGAAATCTTCAGAAGATAGGGCAACAGCATTTACTTAGTAAAACCAACTTCCTACGAATGGGCAGTGAACTTAAATCCAATTTCTAACCCAAAAAACATTCCATCTTGTTTACTGGGATACGGTTAGTGTTAGGGCTAGTTTTTTAGATGGAATGCTTGATGTGAGGAAACTTGTCTTACCATTTGTAATAATGTTTTGAGTAGAATAAGGCCGGGGCCTAGAATTTGATGTAGCTTTTATTTCCTCTTACCAGGAAGAATAGTTTAACCACATTGCTAACCAAAAAGGATAATACATAGTGCATTGTGAACTTACCGTAACTAGAATGAAAGCACCATCATTGAAATTGGATAAACTGTGTAACACAATACGGATGTCACTGGATCCTTATTTCAGATATACAAGTTAAGCAGTTACTCTCTTTTGGCATACGGAAGAGCAATCTGCAGAAGGTAGGGCAACAGCATTAACTTAGTAAAACCAACTTCCTACGAATGGGCAGTGAACTTAAATCCAATTTCTCACCCAAACAACATTCCATCTTGATTCCTGGGGTAGGGTTAGTGTTAGGGTTAATTTTCTGGATGGAATGGTTGATTTGAGCAAATTTGTCTTACCATTTCTAATAATGTTTTGAGTAGAATGTAGGCCGGGCCTAGAATTTGATGTAGCTTTTATTAGCTCTTACCAGGAAGAATAGTTTAACCACATTGCTAACCAAAAAGGATAATACATAGTGCATTGTAAACCGACCGTAACTAGAACGCAAGCACCATCATTGAAAGTGGACAAACTGTGTAACGCAATGCCGATGTCTCTGGATCCTTATTTCAGATATACAAGTCAACCAGTTACTCTCTTTTGGCATACCGAAGAGCAATCTGCAGAAGGTAGGGCAACAGCATATACTTAGCACAACCACCTTCCTACGAATGGGCAGTGAACTTAAATCTAATTTCCAATGCAAAAAACATTCCATCTTGATTCCTGGGATAGGATTATTGTTACGGTTAGTTTTCTAGATGGAATGGTTGATGTGAGCAAATTTGTCTTACCATTTGTAGTAATGTTTTGAGTGGAATATAGGCCGGGCCTAGAATTTGATGTAGCTTTTATTAGCTCTTACCAGGAAGAATAGTTTAACCACATTGCTAACCAAAAAGGATAATACATAGTGCATTGTAAACGGACTGTAACTAGAACGAAAGCACCATCATTGAAAGTGGATAAACTGTGTAACGCAATGCAGAAGTCACTGGATCCTTATTTCACATATACAAGTTAAGCAGTTACTCTCTTTTGGCATACCGAAGAGCAATCTGCAGAAGGTAGGGCAACAGCATTTACTTAGTACAACCAACTTCTTACGAATGGGCAGTGAACTTAAATCCAATTTCTCACCCAAACAACATTCCATCTTGATTCCTGGGATAGGGTTAATGTTAAGGTTAGTTTTCTAGATGGAATGGTTGATTTGAGCAAATTTGTCTTACCATTTGTAAGAATGTTTTGAGTAGAATGTAGGCCGGGCCTAGAATTTGATGTAGCTTTTATTTGCTCTTACCAGGAAGAATAGTTTAACCACATTGGGAGCCAAAAAGGATAATACATAGTGCATTGTAAACAGACCATAAATAGAACGAAAGCACCATCATTGAAAGTGGATAAACTGTGTAACGCAATGCGGATGTCACTGGATCCTTATTTCAGATATACAAGTTAACCAGTTACTCTCTTTTGGCATACCGAAGAGCAATCTTCAGAAGGTAGGGCAACAACAGCCTTTTCTTAGTACAACCAACTTCTTACGAATGGGCAGTGAACTGAAATCCAATTTCCTACCTAAAGAACATTCCTTCTTGATTCGTGGGATACGGTTAGTGTTAGGGTGAGTTTTCTAGATGGAATGGTTAATGTGAGCAAATTTGTCTTATCATTTGTAATAATGTATTGAGTAGAAGTTAGGCCGGGCCTAGAATTTCATAGAGCTTTTATTTGCTCTTACCAGGAAGAATAGTTTAACCACATTGGGAGCCAAAAAGGATAATACATAGTGCATTGTAAACGGACCGTTACTAGAAAGTAAGCACCGTCATTGAAAGTGGATAAACTGTGTAACGCAATGCGGATGTCACTGGATCCTTATTTCAGATATACAAGTTAAGCAGTTACTCTCTTTTGGCATACCGAAGAGCAATCTGCAGAAGGTAGGGCAACAGCATTTACTTAGTACAACCAACTTCCTACGAATGGGCAGTGAACTTAAATCCAATTTTTAACACAAAAAACATTCCATCTTGATTCCTGGGATACGGTTAGTGTTAGGGTGAGTTTTCTAGATGGAATGGTTGATGTGAGCATATAATGTCTTACCATTTGTAATAATGTTTTGAGTTGAAGTTAGGCCGGGCCTAGAATTGGATGGAGCTTTTATTTGCTCTTACCAGGAAGAATAGTTTAACGACATTGAGAGCCAAATAGGATAAAACATAGTGCATTGTAAACGGACCGTAAGTAGAATGTAAGCACAATCATTGAAAGTGGATAAACTGTGTAACGCAATGCGGATGTCACTGGATCCTTATTTCAGATATAGAAGTTAAGAGGTTACTCTCTATTGGCATACCGAAGAGCAATCTGCAGAAGGTAGGGCAACAGCATTTACTTAGTAAAACCAACTTCCTACGAATGGGCAGTGAACTTAAATCCAATTTCTCAACCAAACAACATTCCATCTTGATTCCTGGGGTAGGGTTAGTGTTAGGGTTAGTTTTCTAGATGGAATGGTTGATTTGAGCAAATTTGTCTTACCATTTCTAATAATGTTTTGAGTAGAATGTAGGCCGGGCCTAGAATTGGATGTAGCTTTTATTTGCTCTTACCAGGAAGAATACTTTAACGACATTGAGAGCCAAAAAGGATAATACATAGTGCATTGTAAACGGACCGTAACTAGAACGAAAGCACCATCATTGAAAGTGGATAAACTGTGTAACGCAATGCGGATGTCACTGGATCCTTATTTCAGATATACAAGTTAAGCAGTTACTCTCTCTTGGCATACCGAAGAGCAATCTGCAGAAGGTAGGGCAACAGCATTTACTTAGTACAACCAACTTCTTACGAATGGGCAGTGAACTTAAATCCAATTTTTCACCCAAACAACATTCCATCTACATTCCTGGGATAGGGTTAATGTTAGGGTTAGTTTTCTAGATGGAATGGTTGATGTGAGCAAATTTGTCTTACGATTTGTAATAATGTTTGGAGTAGAAGTTAGGCTGGGACTAGAATTTCATGTAGCTTTTATTTGCTGTTACCAGGAAGAATAGTTTAACCACATTGGGAGCCAAAAAGCATAATACATAGTGCATTGTAAACGGACCATAACTAGAACGAAAGCACCATCATTGAAAGTGGACAAACTGTGTAACGCAATGCCGATGTCTCTGGATCCTTATTTCAGATATACAAGTCAACCAGTTACTCTCTTTTGGAATACCGAAGAGCAATCTGCAGAAGGTAGGGCAACAGCATATACTTAGCACAACCACCTTCCTACGAATGGGCAGTGAACTTAAATCTAATTTCTAATGCAAAAAACATTCCATCTTGATTCCTGGGATAGGATTAATGTTACGGTTAGTTTTCTAGATGGAACGGTTGATGTGAGCAAATTTGTCTTACCATTTGTAGTAATGTTTTGAGTAGAATATAGGCCGGGCCTAGAATTTGATGTAGCTTTTATTAGCTCTTACCAGGAAGAATAGTTTAACCACATTGCTAACCAAAAAGGATAATACATAGTGCATTGTGAACGTACCGTAACTAGAATGAAAGCACCATCATTGAAATTGGATAAACTGTGTAACACAATATGGATGTCACTGGATCATTATTTCAGATATACAAGTTGAGTAGTTATTCTCTTTTGGTATACCGAAGAGAAATCTTCAGAAGATAGGGCAACAGCATTTACTTAGTAAAACCAACTTCCTACGAATGGGCAGTGAACTTAAATCCAATTTCTAACCCAAAAAACATTCCATCTTGTTTACTGGGATACGGTTAGTGTTAGGGCTAGTTTTCTAGATGGAATGCTTGATGTGAGGAAACTTGTCTTACCATTTGTAATAATGTTTTGAGTAGAATAAGGCCGGGGCCTAGAATTTGATGTAGCTTTTATTTCCTCTTACCAGGAAGAATAGTTTAACCACATTGCTAACCAAAAAGGATAATACATAGTGCATTGTGAACTTACCGTAACTAGAATGAAAGCACCATCATTGAAATTGGATAAACTGTGTAACACAATACGGATGTCACTGGATCCTTATTTCAGATATACAAGTTAAGCAGTTACTCTCTTTTGGCATACGGAAGAGCAATCTGCAGAAGGTAGGGCAACAGCATTAACTTAGTAAAACCAACTTCCTACGAATGGGCAGTGAACTTAAATCCAATTTCTCACCCAAACAACATTCCATCTTGATTCCTGGGGTAGGGTTAGTGTTAGGGTTAATTTTCTGGATGGAATGGTTGATTTGAGCAAATTTGTCTTACCATTTCTAATAATGTTTTGAGTAGAATGTAGGCCGGGCCTAGAATTTGATGTAGCTTTTATTAGCTCTTACCAGGAAGAATAGTTTAATCACATTAGGAGCCAAAAAGGATAATACATAGTGCATTGTAAACGGACCGTAACTAGAATGTAAGCACAATCATTGAAAGTTGATAAACTGTGTAACGCAATGCGGATGTCACTGGATCCTTATTTCAGATATACAAGTTAAGCAGTTACTCTCTTTTGGCATACCGAAGAGCAATCTGCAGAAGGTAGGGCAACAGCATTTACTTAGTACAACCAACTTCTTACGAATGGGCAGTAAACTTAAATCCAATTTCTCACCCAAACAACATTCCATCTAGAATCCTGGGATACGGTTAGTGTTAGGGTTAGTTTTCTAGATGGAATGGTTGATGTGAGCAAATTTGTCTTACCATTTATAATAATGTATTGAGTGGAAGTTAGGCCAGGCCTAGAATTTCATGTAGCTTTTATTTGTCTGACCAGGAAGAATAGTTTAACCACATTGGGAGCCAAAAAGGATAATACATAGTGCATTATAAACGGACCGTAACTAGAACGAAAGCACCATCATTGAAAGTGGATAAACTGTGTAACTCAATGCGGATGTCACTGGATCCTTATTTCAGATATACAAGTTAAGCAGTTACTCTCTCTTGGCATACCGAAGAGCAATCTGCAGAAGGTAGGGCAACAGCATATACTTAGCACAACCAACTTCCTACGAATGGGCAGTGAACTGAAATCCAATTTCTTACCCAAAGAACATTCCATCTTGATTCCTGGGATAAGGTTAGGGTTAGCGTTAGTTTTCTAGATGGAATGGTTAATGTGAGCAAATTTGTCTTACCATTTATAATAATGTATTGAGTAGAAGTTAGGCCGGGCCTAGAATTTCATGTAGCATTTATTTGCTCTTACCAGGAAGAATAGTTTAATCACATTAGGAGCCAAAAAGGATAATACATAGTGCATTGTAAACGGACCGTAACTAGAATGTAAGCACAATCATTGAAAGTGGATAAACTTTGTAACGAAATGCGGATGTCACTGGATCCTTATTTCAGATATACAAGTTAAGCAGTTACTCTCTCTTGGCATACCGAAGAGCAATCTGCAGAAGGTAGGGCAACAGCATATTCTTAGTACAACCAACTTCCTACGAATGGGCAGTGAACTTAAATCCAATTTCTCACCCAAACAACATTACATCTTGATTCCTGGTGTAGGGTTAGTGTTAGGGTTAGTTTTCTAGACGGAATGGTTGATTTGAGCAAATTTGTCTTACCATTTGTAATAATGTTTTGAATAGAAGTTAGGCCGGGCCAAGAATTTCATGTAGCTTTTATTTGCTCCTACCAGGAAGAATAGTTTGACCACATTGCTAACCAAAAAGGATAATATATAGTGCATTGCGAACGGACCGTAATTAGCATGAAAGCACCATCGTTGAAAGTGGATAAACTGTGTAACGCAATGCAGATGTCACTGGATCCTTATTTCAGATATACAAGTTAAGCAGTTGCTCTCTTTGGCATACCGAAGAGCAATCTGCAGAAGGTAGGGCAACAGCATATACTTGGTATAACCAACTTCCTACGAATGGGCAGTGAACTGAAATCAAATTTCATACCCAAAGAACATTCCATCTTTATTCCTGGGATAAGGTTAGGGTTAGGGTTAGTTTTCTAGATGGAATGGTTAATGTGAGCAAATTTGTCTTACCATTTATAATAATGTATTGAGTAGAAGTTAGGCCGGGCCTAGAATTTCATGTAGCTTTTATTTGCTCTTACCAGGAAGAATAGTTTAATCACATTAGGAGCCAAAAAGGATAATACATAGTGCATTGTAAACGGACCGTAACTAGAATGTAAGCACAATCATTGAAAGTTGATAAACTGTGTAACGCAATGCGGATGTCACTGGATCCTTATTTCAGATATACAAGTTAAGCAGTTACTCTCTTTTGGCATACCGAAGAGCAATCTGCAGAAGGTAGGGCAACAGCATTTACTTAGTACAACCAACTTCTTACGAATGGGCAGTGAACTTAAATCCAATTTCTCACCCAAACAACATTCCATCTTGATTCCTGGGATAGGGTTAATGTTAAGGTTAGTTTTCTAGATGGAATGGTTGATTTGAGCAAATTTGTCTTACCATTTGTAATAATGTTTTGAGTAGAATGTAGGCCGGGCCTAGAATTTGATGTAGCTTTTATTTGCTCTTACCAGGAAGAATAGTTTAACCACATTGGGAGCCAAAAAGGATAATACATAGTGCATTGTAAACAGACCGTAAATAGAACGAAAGCACCATCATTGAAAGTGGATAAACTGTGTAACGCAATGCGGATGTCACTGGATCCTTATTTCAGATATACAAGTTAACCAGTTACTCTCTTTTGGCATACCGAAGAGCAATCTTCAGAAGGTAGGGCAACAGCCTTTTCTTAGTAAAACCAACTTCCTACGAATGGGCAGTGAACTTAAATCCAATTTCTAACCCAAAAAACATTCCATCTTGTTTACTGGGATACGGTTAGTGTTAGGGCTAGTTTTCTAGATGGAATGCTTGATGTGAGGAAACTTGTCTTACCATTTGTAATAATGTTTTGAGTAGAATAAGGCCGGGGCCTAGAATTTGATGTAGCTTTTATTTCCTCTTACCAGGAAGAATAGTTTAACCACATTGCTAACCAAAAAGGATAATACATAGTGCATTGTAAACCGACCGTAACTAGAACGAATGCACCATCATTGAAAGTGGATAAACTGTGTAACGCAATGCAGAAGTCACTGTATCCTTATATCAGATATACAAGTTAAGCAGTTACTCTCTTTTGGCATACCGAAGAGCAATCTGCAGAAGGTAGGGCAACAGCATTTACTTAGTACAACCAACTTCCTACGAATGGGCAGTGAACTGAAATCCAATTTCTTACCCAAAGAACATTCCATCTTGAATCCTGGGATACGGTTAGTGTTAGTGTTAGTTTTCTAGATGGAATGGTTGATGTGAGCAAATTTGTCTTACCATTTATAGTAATGTATTGAGTGGAAGTTAGGCCGGGCCTAGAATTTCATGTAGCTTTTATTTGTCTTACCAGGAAGAATAGTTTAACCACATTAGGAGCCAAAAAGGATAATACATAGTGCATTATAAACGTACCGTAACTAGAACTAAAGAACCATCATTGAAAGTGGATAAACTGTGTAACTCAATGCGGATGTCACTGGATCCTTATTTCAGATATACAAGTTAAGCAGTTACTCTCTCTTGGCATACCGAAGAGCAATCTGCAGAAGGTAGGGCAACAGCATATACTTAGCACAACCAACTTCCTACGAATGGGCAGTGAACTGAAATCCAATTTCTTACCCAAAGAACATTCCATCTTGATTCCTGGGATAAGGTTAGGGTTAGCGTTAGTTTTCTAGATGGAATGGTTAATGTGAGCAAATTTGTCTTACCATTTATAATAATGTGTTGAGTAGAAGTTAGGCCGGGCCTAGAATTTCATGTAGCTTTTATTTTCTCTTACCAGGAAGAATAGTTTAATCACATTAGGAGCCAAAAAGGATAATACATAGTGCATTGTAAACGGACCGTAACTAGAATGTAAGCACAATCATTGAAAGTGGATAAACTGTGTAACTCAATGCGGATGTCACTGGATCCTTATTTCAGATATACAAGTTAAGCAGTTACTCTCTCTTGGCATACCGAAGAGCAATCTGCAGAAGGTAGGGCAACAGCATATACTTAGCACAACCAACTTCCTACGAATGGGCAGTGAACTGAAATCCAATTTCTTACCCAAAGAACATTCCATCTTGATTCCGGGGATAAGGTTAGGGTTAGCGTTAGTTTTCTAGATGGAATGGTTAATGTGAGCAAATTTGTCTTACCATTTATAATAATGTGTTGAGTAGAAGTTAGGCCGGGCCTAGAATTTCATGTAGGTTTTATTTGCTCTTACCAGGAAGAATAGTTTAATCACATTAGGAGCCAAAAAGGATAATACATAGTGCATTGTAAACGGACCGTAACTAGAATGTAAGCACAATCATTGAAAGTTGATAAACTGTGTAACGCAATGCGGATGTCACTGGATCCTTATTTCAGATATACAAGTTAAGCAGTTACTCTCTTTTGGCATACCGAAGACCAATCTGCAGAAGGTAGGGCAACAGCATTTACTTAGTACAACCAATTTCTTACGAATGGGCAGTGAACTTAAATCCAATTTCTCACCCAAGCAACATTCCATCTTGATTCCTGGGATAGGGTTAATGTTAAGGTTAGTTTTCTAGATGGAATGGTTGATTTGAGCAAATTTGTCTTACCATTTGTAATAATGTTTTGAGTACAATGTAGGCCGGGCCTAGAATTTGATGTAGCTTTTATTTGCTCTTACCAGGAAGAATAGTTTAACCACATTGGGAGCCAAAAAGGATAATACATAGTGCATTGTAAACAGACCGTAAATAGAACGAAAGCACCATCATTGAAAGTGGATAAACTGTGTAACGCAATGCGGATGTCACTGGATCCTTATTTCAGATATACATGTTAACAAGTTACTCTCTTTTGGCATACCGAAGAGCAATCTTCAGAAGGTAGGGCAACAGCCTTTTCTTAGTAAAAGCAACTTCCTACTAATGGGCAGTGAACTTAAATCCAATTTCTCACCCAAACAACATTCCATCTTGATTCCTGGGATAGGGTTAATGTTAGGGTTAGTTTTCTAGACGGAATGGTTGATTTGAGCAAATTTGTCTTACCATTTGTAATAATGTTTTGAATAGAAGTTAGGCCGGGCCAAGAATTTCATGTAGCTTTTATTTGCTCCTACCAGGAAGAATAGTTTGACCACATTGCTAACCAAAAAGGATAATATATAGTGCATTGCGAACGGACCGTAATTAGCATGAAAGCACGATCGTTGAAAGTGGATAAACTGTGTAACGCAATGCAGATGTCACTGGATCCTTATTTCAGATATACAAGTTAAGCAGTTGCTCTCTTTGGCATACTGAAGAGCAATCTGCAGAAGGTAGGGCAACAGCATATACTTGGTATAACCAACTTCCTACGAATGGGCAGTGAACTGAAATCGAATTTCATACCCAAAGAACATTCCATCTTTATTCCTGGGATAAGGTTAGGGTTAGGGTTAGTTTTCTAGATGGAATGGTTAATGTGAGCAAATTTGTCTTACCATTTATAATAATGTATTGAGTGGAAGTTAGGCCGGGCCTAGAATTTCATGTAGCTTTTATTTGCTCTTACCAGGAAGAATAGTTTAATCACATTAGGAGCCAAAAAGGATAATACATAGTGCATTGTAAACGGACCGTAACTAGAATGTAAGCACAATCATTGAAAGTGGATAAACTTTGTAACGCAATGCGGATGTCACTGGATCCTTATTTCAGATATACAAGTTAAGCAGTTACTCTCTCTTGGCATACCGAAGAGCAATCTGCAGAAGGTAGGGCAACAGCATATTCTTAGTACAACCAACTTCCTACGAATGGGCAGTGAACTTAAATCCAATTTCTCACACAAACAACATTACATCTTGATTCCTGGTGTAGGGTTCGTGTTAGGGTTAGTTTTCTAGATGGAATGGTTGATTTGAGCAAATTTGTCTTACCATTTGTAATAATGTTTTGTATAGAAGTTAGGCCGGGCCAAGAATTTCATGTAGCTTTTATTTGCTCCTACCAGGAAGAATAGTTTGACCACATTGCTAACCAAAAAGGATAATATATAGTGCATTGCGAACGGACCGTAATTAGAATGAAAGCACCATCGTTGAAAGTGGATAAACTGTGTAACGCAATGCAGATGTCACTGGATCCTTATTTCAGATATACAAGTTAAGCAGTTGCTCTCTTTTGGCATACCGAAGAGCAATCTGCAGAAGGTAGGGCAACAGCATATACTTGGTATAACCAAATTCCTACGAATGGGCAGTGAACTGAAATCAAATTTCATACCCAAAGAACATTCCATCTTTATTCCTGGGATAAGGTTAGGGTTAGGGTTTGTTTTCTAGGTGGAATGGTAAATGTGAGCAAATTTGTCTTACCATTTATAATAATGTATTGAGTAGAAGTTAGGCCGGGCCTAGAATTTCATGTAGCTTTTATTTGCTCTTACCAGGAAGAATAGTTTAATCACATTAGGAGCCAAAAAGGATAATACATAGTGCATTGTAAACGGACCGTAACTAGAATGTAAGCACAATCATTGAAAGTTGATAAACTGTGTAACGCAATGCGGATGTCACTGGATCCTTATTTCAGATATACAAGTTAAGCAGTTACTCTCTTTTGGCATACCGAAGAGCAATCTGCAGAAGGTAGGGCAACAGCATTTACTTAGTACAACCAACTTCTTACGAATGGGCAGTGAACTTAAATCCAATTTCTCACCCAAACAACATTCCATCTTGATTCCTGGGATAGGGTTAATGTTAAGGTTAGTTTTCTAGATGGAATGGTTGATTTGAGCAAATTTGTCTTACCATTTGTAATAATGTTTTGAGTAGAATGTAGGCCGGGCCTAGAATTTGATGTAGCTTTTATTTCCTCTTACCAGGAAGAATAGTTTAACCACATTGCTAACCAAAAAGGATAATACATAGTGCATTGTAAACCGACCGTAACTAGAACGAATGCACCATCATTGAAAGTGGATAAACTGTGTAACGCAATGCAGAAGTCACTGTATCCTTATATCAGATATACAAGTTAAGCAGTTACTCTCTTTTGGCATACCGAAGAGCAATCTGCAGAAGGTAGGGCAACAGCATTTACTTAGTACAACCAACTTCCTACGAATGGGCAGTGAACTGAAATCCAATTTCTTACCCAAAGAACATTCCATCTTGATTCCTGGGATAGGGTTAGTGTTAGGGTTAGTTTTCTAGATGGAATGGTTGATGTGAGCAAATTTGTCTTACCATTTATAATAATGTATTGAGTGGAAGTTAGGCCGGGCCTAGAATTTCATGTAGCTTTTATTTGTCTTACCAGGAAGAATAGTTTAACCACATTAGGAGCCAAAAAGGATAATACATAGTGCATTATAAACAGACCGTAACTAGAACTAAAGCACCATCATTGAAAGTGGATAAACTGTGTAACTCAATGCGGATGTCACTGGATCCTTATTTCAGATATACAAGTTAAGCAGTTACTCTCTCTTGGCATACCGAATAGCAATCTGCAGAAGGTAGGGCAACAGCATATACTTAGCACAACCAACTTCCTACGAATGGGCAGTGATCTGAAATCGAATTTCTTACCCAAAGAACATTCCATCTTGATTCCTGGGATTAGGTTAGGGTTAGCGTTAGTTTTCTAGATGGAATGGTTAATGTGAGCAAATTTGTCTTATCATTTATAATAATGTGTTGAGTAGAAGTTAGGCCGGGCCTAGAATTTCATGTAGCTTTTATTTGCTCTTACCAGGAAGAATAGTTTAATCACATTAGGAGCCAAAAAGGATAATACATAGTGCATTGTAAACGGACCGTAACTAGAATGTAAACACAATCATTGAAAGTGGATAAACTGTGTAACGCAATGCGGATGTCACTGGATCCTTATTTCAGATATACAAGTTAAGCAGTTACTCTCTTTTGGCATACCGAAGAGCAATCTGCAGAAGGTAGGGCAACAGCATTTACTTAGTACAACCAACTTCCTACGAATGGGCAGTGAACTTAAATCCAATTTTTAACCCAAAAAACATTCCATCTTGATTCCTGGGATAGGATTAGTGTTACGGTTAGTTTTCTAGATGGAATGTTTGATGTGAGCAAATTTGTCTTACCATTTGTAGTAATGTTTTGAGTAGAATATAGGCCGGGCCTAGAATTTGATGTAGCTTTTATTAGCTCTTACCAGGAAGAATAGTTTAACCACATTGCTAACCAAAAAGGATAATACATAGTGCATTGTGAACGTACCGTAACTAGAATGAAAGCACCATCATTGAAATTGGATAAACTGTGTAACACAATATGGATGTCACTGGATCCTTATTTCAGATATACAAGTTGAGTAGTTATTCTCTTTTGGTATACCGAAGAGAAATCTTCAGAAGATAGGGCAATAGCATTTACTTAGTAAAACCAACTTCCTACGAATGGGCAGTGAACTTAAATCCAATTTCTAACCCAAAAAACATTCCGTCTTGTTTACTGGGATACGGTTAGTGTTAGGGCTAGTTTTCTAGATGGAATGCTTGATGTGAGGAAACTTGTCTTACCATTTGTAATAATGTTTTGAGTAGAATAAGGCCGGGGCCTAGAATTTGATGTAGCTTTTATTTCCTCTTACCAGGAAGAATAGTTTAACCACATTGCTAACCAAAAAGGATAATACATAGTGCATTGTGAACTTACCGTAACTAGAATGAAAGCACCATCATTGAAATTGGATAAACTGTGTAACACAATACGGATGTCACTGGGTCCTTATTTCAGATATACAAGTTAAGCAGTTACTCTCTTTTGGCATACGGAAGAGCAATCTGCAGAAGGTAGGGCAACAGCATTTACTTAGTAAAACCAAATTCCTACGAATGGGCAGTGAACTTAAATCCAATTTCTCACCCAAACAACATTCCATCTTGATTCCTGGGGTAGGGTTAGTGTTAGGGTTAGTTTTCTAGATGGAATGGTTGATTTGAGCAAATTTGTCTTACCATTTCTAATAATGTTTTGAGTAGAATGTAGGCCGGGCCTAGAATTTGATGTAGCTTTTATTAGCTCTTACCAGGAAGAATAGTTTAACCACATTGCTAACCAAAAAGGATAATACATAGTGCATTGTAAACCGACCGTAACTAGAACGAATGCACCATCATTGAAAGTGGATAAACTGTGTAACGCAATGCAGAAGTCACTGGATCCTTATATCAGATATACAAGTTAAGCAGTTACTCTCTTTTGGCATACCGAAGAGCAATCTGCAGAAGGTAGGGCAACAGCATTTACTTAGTACAACCAACTTCCTACGAATGGGCAGTGAACTGAAATCCAATTTCTTACCCAAAGAACATTCCATCTTGAATCCTGGGATACGGTTAGTGTTAGGGTTAGTTTTCTAGATGGAATGGTTGATGTGAACAAATTTGTCTTACCATTTATAATAATGTATTGAGTGGAAGTTAGGCCGGGCCTAGAATTTCATGTAGCTTTTATTTGCTCTTACCAGGAAGAATAGTTTAACCACATTGGGAGCCAAAAAGGATAATACATAGTGCATTATAAACGGACAATAACTAGAACGAAGGCACCATCATTGAAAGTGGATAAACTGTGTAACTCAATGCGGATGTCACTGGATCCTTATATCAGATATACAAGTTAAGCAGTTCCTCTCTTTTGGCATACCGAAGAGCAATCTTCAGAAGATAGGGCAACAGCATATTCTTAGTACAACCAACTTCTTACGAATGGGCAGTGAACTTAAATCCAATTTCTCACCCAAACAACATTCCATCTTGATTCCTGGGATAAGGTTAGGGTTAGCGTTAGTTTTCTAGATGGAATGGTTAATGTGAGCAAATTTGTCTTACCATTTATAATAATGTATTGAGTAGAAGTTAGGCCGGGCCAAGAATTTCATGTAGCTTTTATTTGCTCTTACCAGGAAGAATAGTTTAATCACATTAGGAGCCAAAAAGGATAATACATAGTGCATTGTAAACGGACCGTAACTAGAATGTAAGCACAATCATTGAAAGTGGATAAACTTTGTAACGCAATGCGGATGTCACTGGATCCTTATTTCAGATATACAAGTTAAGCAGTTACTCTCTCTTGGCATACCGAAGAGCAATCTGCAGAAGTTAGGGCAACAGCATATTCTTAGTACAACCAACTTCTTACGAATGGGCAGTGAACTTAAATCCAATTTCTCACCCAAACAACATTACATCTTGATTCCTGGGGTAGGGTTAGTGTTAGGGTTAGTTTTCTAGATGGAATGGTTGATTTGAGCAAATTTGTCTTACCATTTGTAATAATGTTTTGAATAGAAGTTAGGCCGGGCCAAGAATTTCATGTAGCTTTTATTTGCTCCTACCAGGAAGAATAGTTTGACCACGTTGCTAACCAAAAAGGATAATACATAGTGTATTGTAAACCGACCGTAACTAGAACGAATGCACCATCATTGAAAGTGGATAAACTTTGTAACGCAATGCAGAAGTCACTGGATCCTTATATCAGATATACAAGTTAAGCAGTTACTCTCTTTTGGCATACCGAAGAGCAATCTGCAGAAGGTAGGGCAACAGCATTTACTTAGTACAACCAACTTCCTACGAATGGGCAGTGAACTGAAATCCAATTTCTTACCCAAAGAACATTCCAACTTGATTCCTGGGATAAGGTTAGGGTTAGCGTTAGTTTTCTAGATGGAATGGTTAATGTGAGCAAATTTGTCTTACCATTTATAATATTGTATTGAGTAGAAGTTAGGCCGGGCCTAGAATTTCATGTAGCTTTTATTTGCTCTTACCAGGAAGAATAGTTTAATCACATTAGGAGCCAAAAAGGATAATACATAGTGCATTGTAAACGGACCGTAACTAGAATGTAAGCACAATCATTGAAAGTGGATAAACTTTGTAACGCAATGCGGATGTCACTGGATCCTTATTTCAGATATACAAGTTAAGCAGTTACTCTCTTTTGGCATACCGAAGAGCAATCTGCAGAAGGTAGGGCAACAGCATATTCTTAGTACAACCAACTTCCTACGAATGGGCAGTGAACTTAAATCCAATTTCTCACCCAAACAACATTCCATCTTGATTCCTGGGATAGGATTAGTGTTACGGTTAGTTTTCTAGATGGAATGTTTGATGTGAGCAAATTTGTCTTACCATTTGTAGTAATGTTTTGAGTAGAATATAGGCCGGGCCTAGAATTTGATGTAGCTTTTATTAGCTCTTACCAGGAAGAATAGTTTAACCACATTGCTAACCAAAAAGGATAATACATAGTGCATTGTGAACGTACCGTAACTAGAATGAAAGCACCATCATTGAAATTGGATAAACTGTGTAACACAATATGGATGTCACTGGATCCTTATTTCAGATATACAAGTTAAGCAGTTACTCTCTTTTGGCATACCGAAGACCAATCTGCAGAAGGTAGGGCAACAGCATTTACTTAGTACAACCAATTTCTTACGAATGGGCAGTGAACTTAAATCCAATTTCTCACCCAAACAACATTCCATCTTGATTCCTGGGATAGGGTTAATGTTAAGGTTAGTTTTCTAGATGGAATGGTTGATTTGAGCAAATTTGTCTTACCATTTGTAATAATGTTTTGAGTACAATGTAGGCCGGGCCTAGAATTTGATGTAGCTTTTATTTGCTCTTACCAGGAAGAATAGTTTAACCACATTGGGAGCCAAAAAGGATAATACATAGTGCATTGTAAACAGACCGTAAATAGAACGAAAGCACCATCATTGAAAGTGGATAAACTGTGTAACGCAATGCGGATGTCACTGGATCCTTATTTCAGATATACATGTTAACAAGTTACTCTCTTTTGGCATACCGAAGAGCAATCTTCAGAAGGTAGGGCAACAGCCTTTTCTTAGTAAAACCAACTTCCTACTAATGGGCAGTGAACTTAAATCCAATTTCTCACCCAAACAACATTCCATCTTGATTCCTGGGATAGGGTTAATGTTAGCGTTAGTTTTCTAGACGGAATGGTTGATTTGAGCAAATTTGTCTTACCATTTGTAATAATGTTTTGAATAGAAGTTAGGCCGGGCCAAGAATTTCATGTAGCTTTTATTTGCTCCTACCAGGAAGAATAGTTTGACCACATTGCTAACCAAAAAGGATAATATATAGTGCATTGCGAACGGACCGTAATTAGCATGAAAGCACGATCGTTGAAAGTGGATAAACTGTGTAACGCAATGCAGATGTCACTGGATCCTTATTTCAGATATACAAGTTAAGCAGTTGCTCTCTTTGGCATACTGAAGAGCAATCTGCAGAAGGTAGGGCAACAGCATATACTTGGTATAACCAACTTCCTACGAATGGGCAGTGAACTGAAATCAAATTTCATACCCAAAGAACATTCCATCTTTATTCCTGGGATAAGGTTAGGGTTAGGGTTAGTTTTCTAGATGGAATGGTTAATGTGAGCAAATTTGTCTTACCATTTATAATAATGTATTGAGTGGAAGTTAGGCCGGGCCTAGAATTTCATGTAGCTTTTATTTGCTCTTACCAGGAAGAATAGTTTAATCACATTAGGAGCCAAAAAGGATAATACATAGTGCATTGTAAACGGACCGTAACTAGAATGTAAGCACAATCATTGAAAGTGGATAAACTTTGTAACGCAATGCGGATGTCACTGGATCCTTATTTCAGATATACAAGTTAAGCAGTTACTCTCTCTTGGCATACCGAAGAGCAATCTGCAGAAGGTAGGGCAACAGCATATTCTTAGTACAACCAACTTCCTACGAATGGGCAGTGAACTTAAATCCAATTTCTCACACAAACAACATTACATCTTGATTCCTGGTGTAGGGTTAGTGTTAGGGTTAGTTTTCTAGATGGAATGGTTGATTTGAGCAAATTTGTCTTACCATTTGTAATAATGTTTTGTATAGAAGTTAGGCCGGGCCAAGAATTTCATGTAGCTTTTATTTGCTCCTACCAGGAAGAATAGTTTGACCACATTGCTAACCAAAAAGGATAATATATAGTGCATTGCGAACGGACCGTAATTAGAATGAAAGCACCATCGTTGAAAGTGGATAAACTGTGTAACGCAATGCAGATGTCACTGGATCCTTATTTCAGATATACAAGTTAAGCAGTTGCTCTCTTTTGGCATACCGAAGAGCAATCTGCAGAAGGTAGGGCAACAGCATATACTTGGTATAACCAAATTCCTACGAATGGGCAGTGAACTGAAATCAAATTTCATACCCAAAGAACATTCCATCTTTATTCCTGGGATAAGGTTAGGGTTAGGGTTTGTTTTCTAGGTGGAATGGTAAATGTGAGCAAATTTGTCTTACCATTTATAATAATGTATTGAGTAGAAGTTAGGCCGGGCCTAGAATTTCATGTAGCTTTTATTTGCTCTTACCAGGAAGAATAGTTTAATCACATTAGGAGCCAAAAAGGATAATACATAGTGCATTGTAAACGGACCGTAACTAGAATGTAAGCACAATCATTGAAAGTTGATAAACTGTGTAACGCAATGCGGATGTCACTGGATCCTTATTTCAGATATACAAGTTAAGCAGTTACTCTCTTTTGGCATACCGAAGAGCAATCTGCAGAAGGTAGGGCAACAGCATTTAATTAGTACAACCAACTTCTTACGAATGGGCAGTGAACTTAAATCCAATTTCTCACCCAAACAACATTCCATCTTGATTCCTGGGATAGGGTTAATGTTAAGGTTAGTTTTCTAGATGGAATGGTTGATTTGAGCAAATTTGTCTTACCATTTGTAATAATGTTTTGAGTAGAATGTAGGCCGGGCCTAGAATTTGATGTAGCTTTTATTTCCTCTTACCAGGAAGAATAGTTTAACCACATTGCTAACCAAAAAGGATAATACATAGTGCATTGTAAACCGACCGTAACTAGAACGAATGCACCATCATTGAAAGTGGATAAACTGTGTAACGCAATGCAGAAGTCACTGTATCCTTATATCAGATATACAAGTTAAGCAGTTACTCTCTTTTGGCATACCGAAGAGCAATCTGCAGAAGGTAGGGCAACAGCATTTACTTAGTACAACCAACTTCCTACGAATGGGCAGTGAACTGAAATCCAATTTCTTACCCAAAGAACATTCCATCTTGATTCCTGGGATAGGGTTAGTGTTAGGGTTAGTTTTCTAGATGGAATGGTTGATGTGAGCAAATTTGTCTTACCATTTATAATAATGTATTGAGTGGAAGTTAGGCCGGGCCTAGAATTTCATGTAGCTTTTATTTGTCTTACCAGGAAGAATAGTTTAACCACATTAGGAGCCAAAAAGGATAATACATAGTGCATTATAAACAGACCGTAACTAGAACTAAAGCACCATCATTGAAAGTGGATAAACTGTGTAACTCAATGCGGATGTCACTGGATCCTTATTTCAGATATACAAGTTAAGCAGTTACTCTCTCTTGGCATACCGAATAGCAATCTGCAGAAGGTAGGGCAACAGCATATACTTAGCACAACCAACTTCCTACGAATGGGCAGTGATCTGAAATCGAATTTCTTACCCAAAGAACATTCCATCTTGATTCCTGGGATTAGGTTAGGGTTAGCGTTAGTTTTCTAGATGGAATGGTTAATGTGAGCAAATTTGTCTTATCATTTATAATAATGTGTTGAGTAGAAGTTAGGCCGGGCCTAGAATTTCATGTAGCTTTTATTTGCTCTTACCAGGAAGAATAGTTTAATCACATTAGGAGCCAAAAAGGATAATACATAGTGCATTGTAAACGGACCGTAACTAGAATGTAAGCACAATCATTGAAAGTGGATAAACTGTGTAACGCAATGCGGATGTCACTGGATCCTTATTTCAGATATACAAGTTAAGCAGTTACTCTCTTTTGGCATACCGAAGAGCAATCTGCAGAAGGTAGGGCAACAGCATTTACTTAGTACAACCAACTTCCTACGAATGGGCAGTGAACTTAAATCCAATTTTTAACCCAAAAAACATTCCATCTTGATTCCTGGGATAGGATTAGTGTTACGGTTAGTTTTCTAGATGGAATGTTTGATGTGAGCAAATTTGTCTTACCATTTGTAGTAATGTTTTGAGTAGAATATAGGCCGGGCCTAGAATTTGATGTAGCTTTTATTAGCTCTTACCAGGAAGAATAGTTTAACCACATTGCTAACCAAAAAGGATAATACATAGTGCATTGTGAACGTACCGTAACTAGAATGAAAGCACCATCATTGAAATTGGATAAACTGTGTAACACAATATGGATGTCACTGGATCCTTATTTCAGATATACAAGTTGAGTAGTTATTCTCTTTTGGTATACCGAAGAGAAATCTTCAGAAGATAGGGCAATAGCATTTACTTAGTAAAACCAACTTCCTACGAATGGGCAGTGAACTTAAATCCAATTTCTAACCCAAAAAACATTCCGTCTTGTTTACTGGGATACGGTTAGTGTTAGGGCTAGTTTTCTAGATGGAATGCTTGATGTGAGGAAACTTGTCTTACCATTTGTAATAATGTTTTGAGTAGAATAAGGCCGGGGCCTAGAATTTGATGTAGCTTTTATTTCCTCTTACCAGGAAGAATAGTTTAACCACATTGCTAACCAAAAAGGATAATACATAGTGCATTGTGAACTTACCGTAACTAGAATGAAAGCACCATCATTGAAATTGGATAAACTGTGTAACACAATACGGATGTCACTGGGTCCTTATTTCAGATATACAAGTTAAGCAGTTACTCTCTTTTGGCATACGGAAGAGCAATCTGCAGAAGGTAGGGCAACAGCATTTACTTAGTAAAACCAAATTCCTACGAATGGGCAGTGAACTTAAATCCAATTTCTCACCCAAACAACATTCCATCTTGATTCCTGGGGTAGGGTTAGTGTTAGGGTTAGTTTTCTAGATGGAATGGTTGATTTGAGCAAATTTGTCTTACCATTTCTAATAATGTTTTGAGTAGAATGTAGGCCGGGCCTAGAATTTGATGTAGCTTTTATTAGCTCTTACCAGGAAGAATAGTTTAACCACATTGCTAACCAAAAAGGATAATACATAGTGCATTGTAAACCGACCGTAACTAGAACGAATGCACCATCATTGAAAGTGGATAAACTGTGTAACGCAATGCAGAAGTCACTGGATCCTTATATCAGATATACAAGTTAAGCAGTTACTCTCTTTTGGCATACCGAAGAGCAATCTGCAGAAGGTAGGGCAACAGCATTTACTTAGTACAACCAACTTCCTACGAATGGGCAGTGAACTGAAATCCAATTTCTTACCCAAAGAACATTCCATCTTGAATCCTGGGATACGGTTAGTGTTAGGGTTAGTTTTCTAGATGGAATGGTTGATGTGAACAAATTTGTCTTACCATTTATAATAATGTATTGAGTGGAAGTTAGGCCGGGCCTAGAATTTCATGTAGCTTTTATTTGCTCTTACCAGGAAGAATAGTTTAACCACATTGGGAGCCAAAAAGGATAATACATAGTGCATTATAAACGGACAATAACTAGAACGAAGGCACCATCATTGAAAGTGGATAAACTGTGTAACTCAATGCGGATGTCACTGGATCCTTATATCAGATATACAAGTTAAGCAGTTCCTCTCTTTTGGCATACCGAAGAGCAATCTTCAGAAGATAGGGCAACAGCATATTCTTAGTACAACCAACTTCTTACGAATGGGCAGTGAACTTAAATCCAATTTCTCACCCAAACAACATTCCATCTTGATTCCTGGGATAAGGTTAGGGTTAGCGTTAGTTTTCTAGATGGAATGGTTAATGTGAGCAAATTTGTCTTACCATTTATAATAATGTATTGAGTAGAAGTTAGGCCGGGCCAAGAATTTCATGTAGCTTTTATTTGCTCTTACCAGGAAGAATAGTTTAATCACATTAGGAGCCAAAAAGGATAATACATAGTGCATTGTAAACGGACCGTAACTAGAATGTAAGCACAATCATTGAAAGTGGATAAACTTTGTAACGCAATGCGGATGTCACTGGATCCTTATTTCAGATATACAAGTTAAGCAGTTACTCTCTCTTGGCATACCGAAGAGCAATCTGCAGAAGTTAGGGCAACAGCATATTCTTAGTACAACCAACTTCTTACGAATGGGCAGTGAACTTAAATCCAATTTCTCACCCAAACAACATTACATTTTGATTCCTGGGGTAGGGTTAGTGTTAGGGTTAGTTTTCTAGATGGAATGGTTGATTTGAGCAAATTTGTCTTACCATTTGTAATAATGTTTTGAATAGAAGTTAGGCCGGGCCAAGAATTTCATGTAGCTTTTATTTGCTCCTACCAGGAAGAATAGTTTGACCACGTTGCTAACCAAAAAGGATAATACATAGTGTATTGTAAACCGACCGTAACTAGAACGAATGCACCATCATTGAAAGTGGATAAACTTTGTAACGCAATGCAGAAGTCACTGGATCCTTATATCAGATATACAAGTTAAGCAGTTACTCTCTTTTGGCATACCGAAGAGCAATCTGCAGAAGGTAGGGCAACAGCATTTACTTAGTACAACCAACTTCCTACGAATGGGCAGTGAACTGAAATCCAATTTCTTACCCAAAGAACATTCCAACTTGATTCCTGGGATAAGGTTAGGGTTAGCGTTAGTTTTCTAGATGGAATGGTTAATGTGAGCAAATTTGTCTTACCATTTATAATATTGTATTGAGTAGAAGTTAGGCCGGGCCTAGAATTTCATGTAGCTTTTATTTGCTCTTACCAGGAAGAATAGTTTAATCACATTAGGAGCCAAAAAGGATAATACATAGTGCATTGTAAACGGACCGTAACTAGAATGTAAGCACAATCATTGAAAGTGGATAAACTTTGTAACGCAATGCGGATGTCACTGGATCCTTATTTCAGATATACAAGTTAAGCAGTTACTCTCTTTTGGCATACCGAAGAGCAATCTGCAGAAGGTAGGGCAACAGCATATTCTTAGTACAACCAACTTCCTACGAATGGGCAGTGAACTTAAATCCAATTTCTCACCCAAACAACATTCCATCTTGATTCCTGGGATAGGATTAGTGTTACGGTTAGTTTTCTAGATGGAATGTTTGATGTGAGCAAATTTGTCTTACCATTTGTAGTAATGTTTTGAGTAGAATATAGGCCGGGCCTAGAATTTGATGTAGCTTTTATTAGCTCTTACCAGGAAGAATAGTTTAACCACATTGCTAACCAAAAAGGATAATACATAGTGCATTGTGAACGTACCGTATCTAGAATGAAAGCACCATCATTGAAATTGGATAAACTGTGTAACACAATATGGATGTCACTGGATCCTTATTTCAGATATACAAGTTGAGTAGTTATTCTCTTTTGGTATACCGAAGAGAAATCTTCAGAAGATAGGGCAATAGCATTTATTTAGTAAAACCAACTTCCTACGAATGGGCAGTGAACTTAAATCCAATTTCTAAGCCAAAAAACATTCCATCTTGTTTACTGGGATACGGTTAGTGTTAGGGCTAGTTTTCTAGCTGGAATGCTTGATGTGAGGAAACTTGTCTTACCATTTGTAATAATGTTTTGAGTAGAATAAGGCCGGGGCCTAGAATTTGATGTAGCTTTTATTTCCTCTTACCAGGAAGAATAGTTTAACCACATTGCTAACCAGAAAGGATAATACATAGTGCATTGTGAACTTACCGTAACTAGAATGAAAGCACCATCATTGAAATTGGATAAACTGTGTAACACAATACGGATGTCACTGGATCCTTATTTCAGATATACAAGTTAAGCAGTTACTCTCTTTTGGCATATGGAAGAGCAATCTGCAGAAGGTACGGCAACAGCATTTACTTAGTAAAACCAACTTCCTACGAATGGGCAGTGAACTTAAATCCAATTTCTCACCGAAACAACATTCCATCTTGATTCCTGGGGTAGGGTGAGTGTTAGGGTTAGTTTTCTAGATGGAATGGTTGATTTGAGCAAATTTGTCGTAACATTTCTAATAATGTTTTGAGTAGAATGTAGGCCGGGCCTAGAATTTGATGTAGCTTTTATTTGCTCTTACCAGGAAGAATAGTTTAACCACATTGCTAACCAAAAAGGATAATACATAGTGTATTATAAACCGACCGTAACTAGAACGAATGCACCATCATTGAAAGTGGATAAACTGTGTAACGCAATGCAGAAGTCACTGGATCCTTATATCAGATATACAAGTTAAGCAGTTACTCTCTTTTGGCATACCGAAGAGCAATCTGCAGAAGGTAGGGCAACAGCATTTACTTAGTACAACCAACTTCCTACGAATGGGCAGTGAACTGAAATCCAATTTCTTACCCAAAGAACATTCCATCTTTATTCCTGGGATAAGGTTAGGGTTAGGGTTAGTTTTCTAGATGGAATGGTTAATGTGAGCAAATTTGTCTTACCATTTATAATAATGTATTGAGTAGAAGTTAGTCCGGGCCTAGAATTTCATGTAGCTTTTATTTGCTCTTACCAGGAAGAATAGTTTAATCACATTAGGAGCCAAAAAGGATAATACATAGTGCATTGTAAACGGACCGTAACTAGAATGTAAGCACAATCATTGGAAGTTGATAAACTGTGTAACGCAATGCGGATGTCACTGGATCCTTATTTCAGATATACAAGTTAAGCAGTTACTCTCTTTTGGCATACCGAAGAGCAATCTGCAGAAGGTAGGGCAACAGCATTTACTTAGTACAACCAACTTCTTACGAATGGGCAGTGAACTTAAATCCAATTTCTCACCCAAACAACATTCCATCTTGATTCCTGGGATAGGGTTAATGTTAAGGTTAGTTTTCTAGATGGAATGGTTGATTTGAGCAAATTTGTCTTACCATTTGTAATAATGTTTTGAGTAGAATGTAGGCCGGGCCTAGAATTTGATGTAGCTTTTATTTGCTCTTACCAGGAAGAATAGTTTAACCACATTGGGAGCCAAAAAGGATAATACATAGTGCATTGTAAACAGACCGTAAATAGAACGAAAGCACCATCATTGAAAGTGGATAAACTGTGTAACGCAATGCGGATGTCACTGGATCCTTATTTCAGATATACAAGTTAACCAGTTACTCTCTTTTGGCATACCGAAGAGCAATCTTCAGAAGGTAGGGCAACAGCCTTTTCTTAGTACAACCAACTTCTTACGAATGGGCAGTCAACTGAAATCCAATTTCCTACCTAAAGAACATTCCTTCTTGATTCGTGGGATACGGTTAGTGTTAGGGTGAGTTTTCTAGATGGAATGGTTAATGTGAGCAAATTTGTCTTATCATTTGTAATAATGTATTGAGTAGAAGTTAGGCCGGGCCTAGAATTTCATATAGCTTTTATTTGCTCTTACCAGGAAGAATAGTTTAACCACATTGGGAGCCAAAAAGGATAATACATAGTGCATTGTAAACGGACCGTTACTAGAAAGTAAGCACCATCATTGAAAGTGGATAAACTGTGTAACGCAATGCGGATGTCACTGGATCCTTATTTCAGATATACAAGTTAAGCAGTTACTCTCTTTTGGCATACCGAAGAGCAATCTGCAGAAGGTAGGGCAACAGCATTTACTTAGTACAACCAACTTCTTACGAATGGGCAGTGAACTTAAATCCAATTTCTCACCCTAACAGCATTCCATTTTGATTCCTGGGGTAGGGTTAGTGTTAGGGTTAGTTTTCTAGATGGAATGGTTGATGTGACTAAATTTGTCTTACCATTTTTAATAATGTTTTGAGTAGAATGTAGGCCGGGCCTAGAATTTGATGTACCTTTTATTTGCTGTTACCAGGAAGAATAGTTTAACCACATTGGGAGCCAAAAAGGATAATACATAATGTATTGTAACCGAACCGTAACTAGAATGTAAGCACCATCTTTGAAAGTGGATAAACTGTATAACGCAATGCGGATGTCACTGGATTCATATTTCAGATATACAAGTTAAGCAGTTACTCTCTCTTGACATACCGAAGATCAATCTGCAGAAGGTAGGGCAACAGCATTTACTTAGTACAACCAACTTCTAATGAATGGACAGTGAACTTAAATCCAATTTTTCACCCAAACAACATTCCATCTACATTCCTGGGATAGGGTTAATGTTAGGGTTAGTTTTCTAGATGGAATGGTTGATGTGAGCAAATTTGTCTTACCATTTGTAATAATGTTTTGAGTAGAAGTTAGTCCGGGCCTAGAATTTCATGTAGCTTTTATTTGCTCTTACCAGGAAGAATAGTTTAACCACATTGGGAGCCAAAAAGCATAATACATAGTGCATTGTAAACAGACCATAACTAGAACGAAAGCACCATCATTGAAAGTGGACAAACTGTGTAACGCAATGCCGATGTCTCTGGATCCTTATTTCAGATATATAAGTCAACCAGTTACTCTCTTTTGGCATACCGAAGAGCAATCTGCAGAAGGTAGGGCAACAGCATTTGCTTCTTACAACCACCTTCCTACGAATGGGCAGTGAACTTAAATCTAATTTCTAACCCAAAAAACATTCCATCTTGATTCCTGGGATAGGATTAGTGTTACGGTTAGTTTCCTAGATGGAATGGTTGATGTGAGCAAATCTGTCTTACCATTTGTAGTAATGTTTTGAGTAGAATATAGGCCGGGCCTAGAATTTGATGTAGCTTTTATTTGCTCTTACCAGGAAGAATAGTTTAACCACATTGCTAACCAAAAAGGATAATACATAGTGCATTGTGAACGTACCGTAACTAGAATGACAGCACCATCATTGAAATTGGATAAACTGTGTAACACAATACGGATGGCACTGGATCCTTATTTCAGATATACAAGTTGAGTAGTTATTCTCTTTTGGTATACCGAAGAGAAATCTTCAGAAGATAGGGCAACAGCATTTACTTAGTAAAACCAACTTCCTACGAATGGGCAGTGAACTTAAATCCAATTTCTAACCCAAAAAACATTCCATCTTGTTTACTGGGATACGGTTAGTGTTAGGGCTAGTTTTCTAGATGGAATGCTTGATGTGAGGAAACTTGTCTTACCATTTGTAATAATGTTTTGAGTAGAATAAGGCCGGGGCCTAGAATTTGATGTAGCTTTTATTTGCTCTTACCAGGAAGAATAGTTTAATCACATTGCTAACCAAAAAGGATAATACATAGTGCATTGTGAACTTACCGTAACTAGAATGAAAGCACCATCATTGAAATTGGATAAACTGTGTTACACAATACGGATGTCACTGGATCCGTATTTCAGATATACAAGTTAAGCAGTTACTCTCTTTTGCCATACGGAAGAGCAATCTGCAGAAGGTAGGGCAACAGCATTTACTTAGTAAAACCAACTTCCTACGCATGGGCAGTGAACTTAAATCCAATTTCTCACCCAAACAACATTGAATCTTGATTCCTGGGGTAGGGTTAGTGTTAGGGTTAGTTTTCTAGATGGAATGGCTGATTTGAGAAAATTTGTCTTACCATTTCTAATAATGTTTTAGTAGAATGTAGGCCGGGCCTAGAATTGGATGTAGCTTTTATTTGCTCTTACCAGGAAGAATACTTTAACGACATTGAGAGCCAAAAATGATAATACATAGTGCATTGTAAACGGACCGTAACTAGAACGAAAGCACCATCATTGAAAGTGGATAAACTGTGTAACGCAATGCGGATGTCACTGGATCCTTATTTCAGATATACCAGTTAAGCAGTTACTCTCTCTTGGCATACCGAAGAGCAATCTGCAGAAGGTAGGGCAACAGCATTTACTTAGTACAACCAACTTCTTACGAATGGGCAGTGAACTGAAATCCAATTTCTCACCCAAAGAACATTCCATCTTGATTCCTGGGATACGGTTAGTGTTAGGGTTAGTTTTCTAGATGGAATGGTTAATGTGAGCAAATTTGTCTTACCATTTATAATAATGTATAGAGTAGAAGTTAGGCCCGGCCTAGAATTTCATGTAGCTTTTATTTGCTCTTACCAGGAAGAATAGTTTAACCACATTGGGAGCCAAAAAGGATAGTACATAGTGCATTATAAACGGACCGTAACTAGAACGAAAGCACCATCATTGAAAGTGGATAAACTGTGTAACTCAATGCGGATGTCACTGGATCCTTATTTCAGATATACAAGTTAAGCAGTTACTCTCTCTTGGCATACCGAAGAGCAATCTGCAGAAGGTAGGGCAACAGCATATTCTTAGTACAACCAACTTCCTACGAATGGGCTGTGAACTTAAATCCAATTTCTCACCTAAACAACATTCCATCTTGATTCCTGGTGTAGGGTTAGTGTTAGGGAGAGTTTTCTAGATGGAATGGTTGATTTGAGCAAATTTGTCTTACCATTTGTAATAATGTTTTGAATAGAAGTTAGGCCAGGCCAAGAATTTCATGTAGCTTTTATTTGCTCCTACCAGGAAGAATAGTTTGACGATATTGCTAACCAAAAAGGATAATATATAGTCCATTGCGAACGGACCGTAATTAGAATGAAAGCACCATCATTGAAAGTGGATAAACTGTGTAACGCAATGCAGAAGTCACTGGATCCTTATTTCAGATATACAAGTTAAGCAGTTACTCTCTCTTGACATACCGAAGATCAATCTGCAGAAGGTAGGGCAACAGCATTTACTTAGTACAACCAACTTCTTACGAATGGGCAGTGAACTTAAATCCAATTTCTCACCCAAACAACATTCCATCTTGATTCCTGGGGTAGGGTTAGTGTTAGGGTTAGTTTTCTAGATGGAATGGTTGATTTGAGCAAATTTGTCTTACCATTTGTAATAATGTTTTGAGTAGAATGTAGGCCGGGCCTAGAATTTGATGTACCTTTTATTTGCTCTTACCAGGAAGAATAGTTTAACGACATTGGGAGCCAAAAAGGATAATACATAGTGCATTGTAAACGGACCGTAACTAGAACGAATGCACCATCATTGAAAGTGGATAAACTGTGTAACGCAATGCAGAAGTCACTGGATCCTTATTTCAGATATACAAGTTAAGCAGTTACTCTCTTTTGGCATACCGAAGAGCAATCTGCAGAAGGTAGGGCAATAGCATATACTTAGTACAACCAACTTCCTACGAATGGGCAGTGAACTGAAATCCAATTTCTTACCCAAAGAACATTCCATCTTGATTCCTGGGATACGGTTAGTGTTAGGGTTAGTTTTCTAGATGCAATGGTTAATGTGAGCAAATTTGTCTTACCATTTATAATAATGTATTGAGTAGAAGTTAGGCCCGGCCTAGAATTTCATGTAGCTTTTATTTGCTCTTACCAGGAAGAATAGTTTAACCACATTGGGAGCCAAAAAGGATAGTACATAGTGCATTGTAAACGGACCGTAACTAGAACGAAAGCACAATCATTGAAAGTGGATAAACTGTGTAACTCAATGCGGATGTCACTGGATCCTTATTTCAGATACACAAGTTAAGCAGTTACTCTCTCTTGGCATACCGAAGAGCAATCTGCAGAAGGTAGGGCAACAGCATATTCTTAGTACAACCAACTTCCTACGAATGGGCAGTGAACTTAAATCCAATTTCTCACCCAAACAACATTACATCTTGATTCCTGGTGTAGGGTTAGTGTTAGGGTTAGTTTTCTAGATGGAATGGTTGATTTGAGCAAATTTGTCTTACCATTTGTAATAATGTTTTGAATAGAAGTTAGGCCGGGCCAAGAATTTCATGTAGCTTTTATTTGCTCCTACCAGGAAGAATAGTTTGACCACATTGCTAACCAAAAAGGTTAATATATAGTGCATTGCGAACGGACCGTAATTAGAATGTAAGCACAATCATTGAAAGTGGATAAACTGTGTAACGCAATGCGGATGTCACTGGATTCTTATTTCAGATATACAAGTTAAGCAGTTACTCTCTTTTGGCATACCGAAGAGCAATCTGCAGAAGGTAGGGCAACAGCATTTACTTAGTACAACCAACTTCTTACGAATGGGCAGTGAACTTAAATCCAATTTCTCACCCTAACAACATTCCATCTTGATTCCTGGGATAGGGTTAATGTTAAGGTTAGTTTTCTAGATGGAATGGTTGATTTGAGCAAATTTGTCTTACCATTTGTAATAATGTTTTGAGTAGAATGTAGGCCGGGCCTAGAATTTGATGTAGCTTTTATTTGCTCTTACCAGGAAGAATAGTTTAATCACATTGGGAGCCAAAAAGGATAATACATAGTGCATTGTAAACAGACCGTAAATAGAACGAAAGCACCATCATTGAAAGTGGATAAACTGTGTAACGCAATGCGGATGTCACTGGATCCTTATTTCAGATATACAAGTTAACCAGTTACTCTCTTTTGGCATACCGAAGAGCAATCTTCAGAAGGTAGGGCAACAGCCTTTTCTTAGTACAACCAACTTCTTACGAATGGGCAGTGAACTGAAATCCAATTTCCTACCTAAAGAACATTCCTTCTTGATTCGTTGGATACGGTTAGTGTTAGGGTGAATTTTCTAGATGGAATGGTTAATGTGAGCAAATTTGTCTTATCATTTGTAATAATGTATTGAGTAGAAGTTAGGCCGGGCCTAGAATTTCATATAGCTTTTATTTGCTCTTACCAGGAAGAATAGTTTAACCACATTGGGAGCCAAAAAGGATAATACATAGTGCATTGTAAACGGACCGTAACTAGAACGAAAGCACCATCATTGAAAGTGGATAAACTGTGTAACGCAATGCGGATGTCACTGGATCCTTATTTCAGATATACAAGTTAAGCAGTTACTCTCTCTTGGCATACCGAAGAGCAATCTGCAGAAGGTAGGGCAACAGCATTTACTTAGTACAACCAACTTCTTACGAATGGGCAGTGAACTTAAATCCAATTTTTCACCCAAACAACATTCCATCTACATTCCTGGGATAGGGTTAATGTTAGGGTTAGTTTTCTAGATGGAATGGTTGATGTGAGCAAATTTGTCTTACGATTTGTAATAATGTTTTGAGTAGAAGTTAGGCTGGGACTAGAATTTCATGTAGCTTTTATTTGCTGTTACCAGGAAGAATAGTTTAACCACATTGGGAGCCAAAAAGCATAATACATAGTGCATTGTAAACGGACCATAACTAGAACGAAAGCACCATCATTGAAAGTGGACAAACTGTGTAACGCAATGCCGATGTCTCTGGATCCTTATTTCAGATATACAAGTCAACCAGTTACTCTCTTTTGGAATACCGAAGAGCAATCTGCAGAAGGTAGGGCAACAGCATATACTTAGCACAACCACCTTCCTACGAATGGGCAGTGAACTTAAATCTAATTTCTAATGCAAAAAACATTCCATTTGATTCCTGGGATAGGATTAATGTTACGGTTAGTTTTCTAGATGGAATGGTTGATGTGAGCAAATTTGTCTTACCATTTGTAGTAATGTTTTGAGTAGAATATAGGCCGGGCCTAGAATTTGATGTAGCTTTTATTAGCTCTTACCAGGAAGAATAGTTTAACCACATTGCTAACCAAAAAGGATAATACATAGTGCATTGTAAACGGACTGTAACTAGAACGAAAGCACCATCATTGAAAGTGGATAAACTGTGTAACGCAATGCAGAAGTCACTGGATCCTTATTTCAGATATACAAGTTGAGTAGTTATTCTCTTTTGGTATACCGAAGAGAAATCTTCAGAAGATAGGGCAACAGCATTTACTTAGTAAAACCAACTTCCTACGAATGGGCAGTGAACTTAAATCCAATTTCTAACCCAAAAAACATTCCATCTTGTTTACTGGGATACGGTTAGTGTTAGGGCTAGTTTTCTAGATGGAATGCTTGATGTGAGGAAACTTGTCTTACCATTTGTAATAATGTTTTGAGTAGAATAAGGCCGGGGCCTAGAATTTGATGTAGCTTTTATTTCCTCTTACCAGGAAGAATAGTTTAACCACATTGCTAACCAAAAAGGATAATACATAGTGCATTGTAAACGGACCGTAACTAGAACGAAAGCACAATCATTGAAAGTGGATAAACTGTGTAACTCAATGCGGATGTCACTGGATCCTTATTTCAGATATACAAGTTAAGCAGTTACTCTCTTTTGGCATACGGAAGAGCAATCTGCAGAAGGTAGGGCAACAGCATTTACTTAGTAAAACCAACTTCCTACGAATGGGCAGTGAACTTAAATCCAATTTCTCACCCAAACAACATTACATCTTGATTCCTGGTGTAGGGTTAGTGTTAGGGTTAGTTTTCTAGATGGAATGGTTGATTTGAGCAAATTTGTCTTACCATTTGTAATAATGTTTTGAATAGAAGTTAGGCCGGGCCAAGAATTTCATGTAGCTTTTATTTGCTCCTACCAGGAAGAATAGTTTGACCACATTGCTAACCAAAAAGGATAATATATAGTGCATTGCGAACGGACCGTAATTAGAACGAAAGCACAATCATTGAAAGTGGATAAACTGTGTAACGCAATGCAGATGTCACTGGATCCTTATTTCAGATATACAAGTTAAGCAGTTACTCTCTTTTGGCATACCGAAGAGCAATCTGAAGAAGGTAGGGCAACAGCATATACTTGGTATAACCAACTTCCTACGAATGGGCAGTGAACTGAAATCAAATTTCATACCCAAAGAACATTCCATCTTTATTCCTGGGATAAGGTTAGGGTTAGGGTTAGTTTTCTAGATGGAATGGTTAATGTGAGCAAATTTGTCTTACCATTTATAATAATGTATTGAGTAGAAGTTAGGCCGGGCCTAGAATTTCATGTAGCTTTTATTTGCTCTTACCAGGAAGAATAGTTTAATCACATTAGGAGCCAAAAAGGATAATACATAGTGCATTGTAAACGGACCGTAACTAGAATGTAAGCACAATCATTGAAAGTTGATAAACTGTGTAACGCAATGCGGATGTCACTGGACCCTTATTTCAGATATACAAGTTAAGCAGTTACTCTCTTTTGGCATACCGAAGAGCAATCTGCAGAAGGTAGGGCAACAGCATTTACTTAGTACAACCAACTTCTTACGAATGGGCAGTGAACTTAAATCCAATTTCTCACCCAAATAACATTCCATCTTGATTCCTGGGATAGGGTTAATGTTAAGGTTAGTTTTCTAGATGGAATGGTTGATTTGAGCAAATTTGTCTTACCATTTGTAAGAATGTTTTGAGTAGAATGTAGGCCGGGCCTAGAATTTGATGTAGCTTTTATTTGCTCTTACCAGGAAGAATAGTTTAACCACATTGGGAGCCAAAAAGGATAATACATAGTGCATTGTAAACAGACCGTAAATAGAACGAAAGCACCATCATTGAAAGTGGATAAACTGTGTAACGCAATGCGGATGTCACTGGATCCTTATTTCAGATATACAAGTTAACCAGTTACTCTCTTTTGGCATACCGAAGAGCAATCTTCAGAAGGTAGGGCAACAGCCTTTTCTTAGTACAACCAACTTCTTACGAATGGGCAGTGAACTGAAATCCAATTTCCTACCTAAAGAACATTCCTTCTTGATTCGTGGGATACGGTTAGTGTTAGGGTGAGTTTTCTAGATGGAATGGTTAATGTGAGCAAATTTGTCTTATCATTTGTAATAATGTATTGAGTAGAAGTTAGGCCGGGCCTAGAATTTCATATAGCTTTTATTTGCTCTTACCAGGAAGAATAGTTTAACCACATTGGGAGCCAAAAAGGATAATACATAGTGCATTGTAAACGGACCGTTACTAGAAAGTAAGCACCGTCATTGAAAGTGGATAAACTGTGTAACGCAATGCGGATGTCACTGGATCCTTATTTCAGATATACAAGTTAAGCAGTTACTCTCTTTTGGCATACCGAAGAGCAATCTGCAGAAGGTAGGGCAACAGCATTTACTTAGTACAACCAACTTCCTACGAATGGGCAGTGAACTTAAATCCAATTTTTAACACAAAAAACATTCCATCTTGATTCCTGGGATACGGTTAGTGTTAGGGTGAGTTTTCTAGATGGAATGGTTGATGTGAGCATATAATGTCTTACCATTTGTAATAATGTTTTGAGTAGAATAAGGCCGGGGCCTAGAATTTGATGTAGCTTTTATTTCCTCTTACCAGGAAGAATAGTTTAACCACATTGCTAACCAAAAAGGATAATACATAGTGCATTGTAAACCGACCGTAACTAGAACGAATGCACCATCATTGAAAGTGGATAAACTGTGTAACGCAATGCAGAAGTCACTGTATCCTTATATCAGATATACAAGTTAAGCATTTACTCTCTTTTGGCATACCAAAGAGCAATCTGCAGAAGGTAGGGCAACAGCATATTCTTAGTACAACCAACTTCCTACGAATGGGCAGTGAACTTAAATCCAATTTCTCACCCAAACAACATTACATCTTGATTCCTGGTGTAGGGTTAGTGTTAGGGTTAGTTTTCTAGACGGAATGGTTGATTTGAGCAAATTTGTCTTACCATTTGTAATAATGTTTTGAATAGAAGTTAGGCCGGGCCAAGAATTTCATGTAGCTTTTATTTGCTCCTACCAGGAAGAATAGTTTGACCACATTGCTAACCAAAAAGGATAATATATAGTGCATTGCGAACGGACCGTAATTAGCATGAAAGCACCATCGTTGAAAGTGGATAAACTGTGTAACGCAATGCAGATGTCACTGGATCCTTATTTCAGATATACAAGTTAAGCAGTTGCTCTCTTTGGCATACCGAAGAGCAATCTGCAGAAGGTAGGGCAACAGCATATACTTGGCATAACCAACTTCCTACGAATGGGCAGTGAACTGAAATCAAATTTCATACCCAAAGAACATTCCATCTTTATTCCTGGGATAAGGTTAGGGTTAGGGTTAGTTTTCTAGATGGAATGGTTAATGTGAGCAAATTTGTCTTACCATTTATAATAATGTATTGAGTAGAAGTTAGGCCGGGCCTAGAATTTCATGTAGCTTTTATTTGCTCTTACCAGGAAGAATAGTTTAATCACATTAGGAGCCAAAAAGGATAATACATAGTGCATTGTAAACGGACCGTAACTAGAATGTAAGCACAATCATTGAAAGCTGATAAACTGTGTAACGCAATGCGGATGTCACTGGATCCTTATTTCAGATATACAAGTTAAGCAGTTACTCTCTTTTGGCATACCGAAGAGCAATCTGCAGAAGGTAGGGCAACAGCATTTACTTAGTACAACCAACTTCTTACGAATGGGCAGTAAACTTAAATCCAATTTCTCACCCAAACAACATTCCATCTAGAATCCTGGGATACGGTTAGTGTTAGGGTTAGTTTTCTAGATGGAATGGTTGATGTGAGCAAATTTGTCTTACCATTTATAATAATGTATTGAGTGGAAGTTAGGCCGGGCCTAGAATTTCATGTAGCTTTTATTTGTCTGACCAGGAAGAATAGTTTAACCACATTGGGAGCCAAAAAGGATAATACATAGTGCATTATAAACGGACCGTAACTAGAACGAAAGCACCATCATTGAAAGTGGATAAACTGTGTAACTCAATGCGGATGTCACTGGATCCTTATTTCAGATATACAAGTTAAGCAGTTACTCTCTCTTGGCATACCGAAGAGCAATCTGCAGAAGGTAGGGCAACAGCATATACTTAGCACAACCAACTTCCTACGAATGGGCAGTGAACTGAAATCCAATTTCTTACCCAAAGAACATTCCATCTTGATTCCTGGGATAAGGTTAGGGTTAGCGTTAGTTTTCTAGATGGAATGGTTAATGTGAGCAAATTTGTCTTACCATTTATAATAATGTATTGAGTAGAAGTTAGGCCGGGCCTAGAATTTCATGTAGCATTTATTTGCTCTTACCAGGAAGAATAGTTTAATCACATTAGGAGCCAAAAAGGATAATACATAGTACATTGTAAACGGACCGTAACTAGAATGTAAGCACAATCATTGAAAGTGGATAAACTTTGTAACGCAATGCGGATGTCACTGGATCCTTATTTCAGATATACAAGTTAAGCAGTTACTCTCTCTTGGCATACCGAAGAGCAATCTGCAGAAGGTAGGGCAACAGCATATTCTTAGTACAACCAACTTCCTACGAATGGGCAGTGAACTTAAATCCAATTTCTCACCCAAACAACATTACATCTTGATTCCTGGTGTAGGGTTAGTGTTAGGGTTAGTTTTCTAGACGGAATGGTTGATTTGAGCAAATTTGTCTTACCATTTGTAATAATGTTTTGAATAGAAGTTAGGCCGGGCCAAGAATTTCATGTAGCTTTTATTTGCTCCTACCAGGAAGAATAGTTTGACCACATTGCTAACCAAAAAGGATAATATATAGTGCATTGCGAACGGACCGTAATTAGCATGAAAGCACCATCGTTGAAAGTGGATAAACTGTGTAACGCAATGCAGATGTCACTGGATCCTTATTTCAGATATACAAGTTAAGCAGTTGCTCTCTTTGGCATACCGAAGAGCAATCTGCAGAAGGTAGGGCAACAGCATATACTTGGTATAACCAACTTCCTACGAATGGGCAGTGAACTGAAATCAAATTTCATACCCAAAGAACATTCCATCTTTATTCCTGGGATAAGGTTAGGGTTAGGGTTAGTTTTCTAGATGGAATGGTTAATGTGAGCAAATTTGTCTTACCATTTATAATAATGTATTGAGTAGAAGTTAGGCCGGGCCTAGAATTTCATGTAGCTTTTATTTGCTCTTACCAGGAAGAATAGTTTAATCACATTAGGAGCCAAAAAGGATAATACATAGTGCATTGTAAACGGACCGTAACTAGAATGTAAGCACAATCATTGAAAGTTGATAAACTGTGTAACGCAATGCGGATGTCACTGGATCCTTATTTCAGATATACAAGTTAAGCAGTTACTCTCTTTTGGCATACCGAAGAGCAATCTGCAGAAGGTAGGGCAACAGCATTTACTTAGTACAACCAACTTCTTACGAATGGGCAGTGAACTTAAATCCAATTTCTCACCCAAACAACATTCCATCTTGATTACTGGGATAGGGTTAATGTTAAGGTTAGTTTTCTAGATGGAATGGTTGATTTGAGCAAATTTGTCTTACCATTTGTAAGAATGTTTTGAGTAGAATGTAGGCCGGGCCTAGAATTTGATGTAGCTTTTATTTGCTCTTACCAGGAAGAATAGTTTAACCACATTGGGAGCCAAAAAGGATAATACATAGTGCATTGTAAACAGACCGTAAATAGAACGAAAGCACCATCATTGAAAGTGGATTAACTGTGTAACGCAATGCGGATGTCACTGGATCCTTATTTCAGATATACAAGTTAACCAGTTACTCTCTTTTGGCATACCGAAGAGCAATCTTCAGAAGGTAGGGCAACAGCCTTTTCTTAGTACAACCAACTTCTTACGAATGGGCAGTGAACTGAAATCCAATTTCCTACCTAAAGAACATTCCTTCTTGATTCGTGGGATACGGTTAGTGTTAGGGTGAGTTTTCTAGATGGAATGGTTAATGTGAGCAGATTTGTCTTATCATTTGTAATAATGTATTGAGTAGAAGTTAGGCCGGGCCTAGAATTTCATATAGCTTTTATTTGCTCTTACCAGGAAGAATAGTTTAACCACATTGGGAGCCAAAAAGGATAATACATAGTGCATTGTAAACGGACCGTTACTAGAAAGTAAGCACCGTCATTGAAAGTGGATAAACTGTGTAACGCAATGCGGATGTCACTGGATCCTTATTTCAGATATACAAGTTAAGCAGTTACTCTCTTTTGGCATACCGAAGAGCAATCTGCAGAAGGTAGGGCAACAGCATTTACTTAGTACAACCAACTTCCTACGAATGGGCAGTGAACTTAAATCCAATTTTTAACACAAAAAACATTCCATCTTGATTCCTGGGATACGGTTAGTGTTAGGGTGAGTTTTCTAGATGGAATGGTTGATGTGAGCATATAATGTCTTACCATTTGTAATAATGTTTTGAGTAGAATAAGGCCGGGGCCTAGAATTTGATGTAGCTTTTATTTCCTCTTACCAGGAAGAATAGTTTAACCACATTGCTAACCAAAAAGGATAATACATAGTGCATTGTAAACCGACCGTAACTAGAACGAATGCACCATCATTGAAAGTGGATAAACTGTGTAACGCAATGCAGAAGTCACTGTATCCTTATATCAGATATACAAGTTAAGCAGTTACTCTCTTTTGGCATACCAAAGAGCAATCTGCAGAAGGTAGGGCAACAGCATATTCTTAGTACAACCAACTTCCTACGAATGGGCAGTGAACTTAAATCCAATTTCTCACCCAAACAACATTACATCTTGATTCCTGGTGTAGGGTTAGTGTTAGGGTTACTTTTCTAGACGGAATGGTTGATTTGAGCAAATTTGTCTTACCATTTGTAATAATGTTTTGAATAGAAGTTAGGCCGGGCCAAGAATTTCATGTAGCTTTTATTTGCTCCTACCAGGAAGAATAGTTTGACCACATTGCTAACCAAAAAGGATAATATATAGTGCATTGCGAACGGACCGTAATTAGCATGAAAGCACCATCGTTGAAAGTGGATAAACTGTGTAACGCAATGCAGATGTCACTGGATCCTTATTTCAGATATACAAGTTAAGCAGTTGCTCTCTTTGGCATACCGAAGAGCAATCTGCAGAAGGTAGGGCAACAGCATATACTTGGTATAACCAACTTCCTACGAATGGGCAGTGAACTGAAATCAAATTTCATACCCAAAGAACATTCCATCTTTATTCCTGGGATAAGGTTAGGGTTAGGGTTAGTTTTCTAGATGGAATGGTTAATGTGAGCAAATTTGTCTTACCATTTATAATAATGTATTGAGTAGAAGTTAGGCCGGGCCTAGAATTTCATGTAGCTTTTATTTGCTCTTACCAGGAAGAATAGTTTAATCACATTAGGAGCCAAAAAGGATAATACATAGTGCATTGTAAACGGACCGTAACTAGAATGTAAGCACAATCATTGAAAGCTGATAAACTGTGTAACGCAATGCGGATGTCACTGGATCCTTATTTCAGATATACAAGTTAAGCAGTTACTCTCTTTTGGCATACCGAAGAGCAATCTGCAGAAGGTAGGGCAACAGCATTTACTTAGTACAACCAACTTCTTACGAATGGGCAGTAAACTTAAATCCAATTTCTCACCCAAACAACATTCCATCTAGAATCCTGGGATACGGTTAGTGTTAGGGTTAGTTTTCTAGATGGAATGGTTGATTTGAGCAAATTTGTCTTACCATTTGTAATAATGTTTTGAATAGAAGTTAGGCCGGGCCAAGAATTTCATGTAGCTTTTATTTGCTCCTACCAGGAAGAATAGTTTGACCACATTGCTAACCAAAAAGGATAATATATAGTGCATTGCGAACGGACCGTAATTAGCATGAAAGCACGATCGTTGAAAGTGGATAAACTGTGTAACGCAATGCAGATGTCACTGGATCCTTATTTCAGATATACAAGTTAAGCAGTTGCTCTCTTTGGCATACTGAAGAGCAATCTGCAGAAGGTAGGGCAACAGCATATACTTGGTATAACCAACTTCCTACGAATGGGCAGTGAACTGAAATCAAATTTCATACCCAAAGAACATTCCATCTTTATTCCTGGGATAAGGTTAGGGTTAGGGTTAGTTTTCTAGATGGAATGGTTAATGTGAGCAAATTTGTCTTACCATTTATAATAATGTATTGAGTGGAAGTTAGGCCGGGCCTAGAATTTCATGTAGCTTTTATTTGCTCTTACCAGGAAGAATAGTTTAATCACATTAGGAGCCAAAAAGGATAATACATAGTGCATTGTAAACGGACCGTAACTAGAATGTAAGCACAATCATTGAAAGTGGATAAACTTTGTAACGCAATGCGGATGTCACTGGATCCTTATTTCAGATATACAAGTTAAGCAGTTACTCTCTCTTGGCATACCGAAGAGCAATCTGCAGAAGGTAGGGCAACAGCATATTCTTAGTACAACCAACTTCCTACGAATGGGCAGTGAACTTAAATCCAATTTCTCACACAAACAACATTACATCTTGATTCCTGGTGTAGGGTTAGTGTTAGGGTTAGTTTTCTAGATGGAATGGTTGATTTGAGCAAATTTGTCTTACCATTTGTAATAATGTTTTGTATAGAAGTTAGGCCGGGCCAAGAATTTCATGTAGCTTTTATTTGCTCCTACCAGGAAGAATAGTTTGACCACATTGCTAACCAAAAAGGATAATATATAGTGCATTGCGAACGGACCGTAATTAGAATGAAAGCACCATCGTTGAAAGTGGATAAACTGTGTAACGCAATGCAGATGTCACTGGATCCTTATTTCAGATATACAAGTTAAGCAGTTGCTCTCTTTTGGCATACCGAAGAGCAATCTGCAGAAGGTAGGGCAACAGCATATACTTGGTATAACCAAATTCCTACGAATGGGCAGTGAACTGAAATCAAATTTCATACCCAAAGAACATTCCATCTTTATTCCTGGGATAAGGTTAGGGTTAGGGTTTGTTTTCTAGGTGGAATGGTAAATGTGAGCAAATTTGTCTTACCATTTATAATAATGTATTGAGTAGAAGTTAGGCCGGGCCTAGAATTTCATGTAGCTTTTATTTGCTCTTACCAGGAAGAATAGTTTAATCACATTAGGAGCCAAAAAGGATAATACATAGTGCATTGTAAACGGACCGTAACTAGAATGTAAGCACAATCATTGAAAGTTGATAAACTGTGTAACGCAATGCGGATGTCACTGGATCCTTATTTCAGATATACAAGTTAAGCAGTTACTCTCTTTTGGCATACCGAAGAGCAATCTGCAGAAGGTAGGGCAACAGCATTTACTTAGTACAACCAACTTCTTACGAATGGGCAGTGAACTTAAATCCAATTTCTCACCCAAACAACATTCCATCTTGATTCCTGGGATAGGGTTAATGTTAAGGTTAGTTTTCTAGATGGAATGGTTGATTTGAGCAAATTTGTCTTACCATTTGTAATAATGTTTTGAGTAGAATGTAGGCCGGGCCTAGAATTTGATGTAGCTTTTATTTCCTCTTACCAGGAAGAATAGTTTAACCACATTGCTAACCAAAAAGGATAATACATAGTGCATTGTAAACCGACCGTAACTAGAACGAATGCACCATCATTGAAAGTGGATAAACTGTGTAACGCAATGCAGAAGTCACTGTATCCTTATATCAGATATACAAGTTAAGCAGTTACTCTCTTTTGGCATACCGAAGAGCAATCTGCAGAAGGTAGGGCAACAGCATTTACTTAGTACAACCAACTTCCTACGAATGGGCAGTGAACTGAAATCCAATTTCTTACCCAAAGAACATTCCATCTTGATTCCTGGGATAGGGTTAGTGTTAGGGTTAGTTTTCTAGATGGAATGGTTGATGTGAGCAAATTTGTCTTACCATTTATAATAATGTATTGAGTGGAAGTTAGGCCGGGCCTAGAATTTCATGTAGCTTTTATTTGTCTTACCAGGAAGAATAGTTTAACCACATTAGGAGCCAAAAAGGATAATACATAGTGCATTATAAACAGACCGTAACTAGAACTAAAGCACCATCATTGAAAGTGGATAAACTGTGTAACTCAATGCGGATGTCACTGGATCCTTATTTCAGATATACAAGTTAAGCAGTTACTCTCTTGGCATACCGAATAGCAATCTGCAGAAGGTAGGGCAACAGCATATACTTAGCACAACCAACTTCCTACGAATGGGCAGTGATCTGAAATCGAATTTCTTACCCAAAGAACATTCCATCTTGAATCCTGGGATACGGTTAGTGTTAGTGTTAGTTTTCTAGATGGAATGGTTGATGTGAGCAAATTTGTCTTACCATTTATAGTAATGTATTGAGTGGAAGTTAGGCCGGGCCTAGAATTTCATGTAGCTTTTATTTGTCTTACCAGGAAGAATAGTTTAACCACATTAGGAGCCAAAAAGGATAATACATAGTGCATTGTAAACGGACCGTAACTAGAATGTAAGCACAATCATTGAAAGTGGATAAACTGTGTAACTCAATGCGGATGTCACTGGATCCTTATTTCAGATATACAAGTTAAGCAGTTACTCTCTCTTGGCATACCGAAGAGCAATCTGCAGAAGGTAGGGCAACAGCATATACTTAGCACAACCAACTTCCTACGAATGGGCAGTGAACTGAAATCCAATTTCTTACCCAAAGAACATTCCATCTTGATTCCGGGGATAAGGTTAGGGTTAGCGTTAGTTTTCTAGATGGAATGGTTAATGTGAGCAAATTTGTCTTACCATTTATAATAATGTGTTGAGTAGAAGTTAGGCCGGGCCTAGAATTTCATGTAGGTTTTATTTGCTCTTACCAGGAAGAATAGTTTAATCACATTAGGAGCCAAAAAGGATAATACATAGTGCATTGTAAACGGACCGTAACTAGAATGTAAGCACAATCATTGAAAGTTGATAAACTGTGTAACGCAATGCGGATGTCACTGGATCCTTATTTCAGATATACAAGTTAAGCAGTTACTCTCTTTTGGCATACCGAAGAGCAATCTGCAGAAGGTAGGGCAACAGCATTTACTTAGTACAACCTATTTCTTACGAATGGGCAGTGAACTTAAATCCAATTTCTCACCCAAACAACATTCCATCTTGATTCCTGGGATAGGGTTAATGTTAAGGTTAGTTTTCTAGATGGAATGGTTGATTTGAGCAAATTTGTCTTACCATTTGTAATAATGTTTTGAGTACAATGTAGGCCGGGCCTAGAATTTGATGTAGCTTTTATTTGCTCTTACCAGGAAGAATAGTTTAACCACATTGGGAGCCAAAAAGGATAATACATAGTGCATTGTAAACAGACCGTAAATAGAACGAAAGCACCATCATTGAAAGTGGATAAACTGTGTAACGCAATGCGGATGTCACTGGATCCTTATTTCAGATATACAAGTTAACAAGTTACTCTCTTTTGGCATACCGAAGAGCAATCTTCAGAAGGTAGGGCAACAGCCTTTTCTTAGTAAAACCAACTTCCTACTAATGGGCAGTGAACTTAAATCCAATTTCTCACCCAAACAACATTCCATCTTGATTCCTGGGATAGGGTTAATGTTAGGGTTAGTTTTCTAGACGGAATGGTTGATTTGAGCAAATTTGTCTTACCATTTGTAATAATGTTTTGAATAGAAGTTAGGCCGGGCCAAGAATTTCATGTAGCTTTTATTTGCTCCTACCAGGAAGAATAGTTTGACCACATTGCTAACCAAAAAGGATAATATATAGTGCATTGCGAACGGACCGTAATTAGCATGAAAGCACGATCGTTGAAAGTGGATAAACTGTGTAACGCAATGCAGATGTCACTGGATCCTTATTTCAGATATACAAGTTAAGCAGTTGCTCTCTTTGGCATACTGAAGAGCAATCTGCAGAAGGTAGGGCAACAGCATATACTTGGTATAACCAACTTCCTACGAATGGGCAGTGAACTGAAATCAAATTTCATACCCAAAGAACATTCCATCTTTATTCCTGGGATAAGGTTAGGGTTAGGGTTAGTTTTCTAGATGGAATGGTTAATGTGAGCAAATTTGTCTTACCATTTATAATAATGTATTGAGTGGAAGTTAGGCCGGGCCTAGAATTTCATGTAGCTTTTATTTGCTCTTACCAGGAAGAATAGTTTAATCACATTAGGAGCCAAAAAGGATAATACATAGTGCATTGTAAACGGACCGTAACTAGAATGTAAGCACAATCATTGAAAGTGGATAAACTTTGTAACGCAATGCGGATGTCACTGGATCCTTATTTCAGATATACAAGTTAAGCAGTTACTCTCTCTTGGCATACCGAAGAGCAATCTGCAGAAGGTAGGGCAACAGCATATTCTTAGTACAACCAACTTCCTACGAATGGGCAGTGAACTTAAATCCAATTTCTCACACAAACAACATTACATCTTGATTCCTGGTGTAGGGTTAGTGTTAGGGTTAGTTTTCTAGATGGAATGGTTGATTTGAGCAAATTTGTCTTACCATTTGTAATAATGTTTTGTATAGAAGTTAGGCCGGGCCAAGAATTTCATGTAGCTTTTATTTGCTCCTACCAGGAAGAATAGTTTGACCACATTGCTAACCAAAAAGGATAATATATAGTGCATTGCGAACGGACCGTAATTAGAATGAAAGCACCATCGTTGAAAGTGGATAAACTGTGTAACGCAATGCAGATGTCACTGGATCCTTATTTCAGATATACAAGTTAAGCAGTTGCTCTCTTTTGGCATACCGAAGAGCAATCTGCAGAAGGTAGGGCAACAGCATATACTTGGTATAACCAAATTCCTACGAATGGGCAGTGAACTGAAATCAAATTTCATACCCAAAGAACATTCCATCTTTATTCCTGGGATAAGGTTAGGGTTAGGGTTTGTTTTCTAGGTGGAATGGTAAATGTGAGCAAATTTGTCTTACCATTTATAATAATGTATTGAGTAGAAGTTAGGCCGGGCCTAGAATTTCATGTAGCTTTTATTTGCTCTTACCAGGAAGAATAGTTTAATCACATTAGGAGCCAAAAAGGATAATACATAGTGCATTGTAAACGGACCGTAACTAGAATGTAAGCACAATCATTGAAAGTTGATAAACTGTGTAACGCAATGCGGATGTCACTGGATCCTTATTTCAGATATACAAGTTAAGCAGTTACTCTCTTTTGGCATACCGAAGAGCAATCTGCAGAAGGTAGGGCAACAGCATTTACTTAGTACAACCAACTTCTTACGAATGGGCAGTGAACTTAAATCCAATTTCTCACCCAAACAACATTCCATCTTGATTCCTGGGATAGGGTTAATGTTAAGGTTAGTTTTCTAGATGGAATGGTTGATTTGAGCAAATTTGTCTTACCATTTGTAATAATGTTTTGAGTAGAATGTAGGCCGGGCCTAGAATTTGATGTAGCTTTTATTTCCTCTTACCAGGAAGAATAGTTTAACCACATTGCTAACCAAAAAGGATAATACATAGTGCATTGTAAACCGACCGTAACTAGAACGAATGCACCATCATTGAAAGTGGATAAACTGTGTAACGCAATGCAGAAGTCACTGTATCCTTATATCAGATATACAAGTTAAGCAGTTACTCTCTTTTGGCATACCGAAGAGCAATCTGCAGAAGGTAGGGCAACAGCATTTACTTAGTACAACCAACTTCCTACGAATGGGCAGTGAACTGAAATCCAATTTCTTACCCAAAGAACATTCCATCTTGATTCCTGGGATAGGGTTAGTGTTAGGGTTAGTTTTCTAGATGGAATGGTTGATGTGAGCAAATTTGTCTTACCATTTATAATAATGTATTGAGTGGAAGTTAGGCCGGGCCTAGAATTTCATGTAGCTTTTATTTGTCTTACCAGGAAGAATAGTTTAACCACATTAGGAGCCAAAAAGGATAATACATAGTGCATTATAAACAGACCGTAACTAGAACTAAAGCACCATCATTGAAAGTGGATAAACTGTGTAACTCAATGCGGATGTCACTGGATCCTTATTTCAGATATACAAGTTAAGCAGTTACTCTCTCTTGGCATACCGAATAGCAATCTGCAGAAGGTAGGGCAACAGCATATACTTAGCACAACCAACTTCCTACGAATGGGCAGTGATCTGAAATCGAATTTCTTACCCAAAGAACATTCCATCTTGAATCCTGGGATACGGTTAGTGTTAGTGTTAGTTTTCTAGATGGAATGGTTGATGTGAGCAAATTTGTCTTACCATTTATAGTAATGTATTGAGTGGAAGTTAGGCCGGGCCTAGAATTTCATGTAGCTTTTATTTGTCTTACCAGGAAGAATAGTTTAACCACATTAGGAGCCAAAAAGGATAATACGTAGTGCATTATAAACGTACCGTAACTAGAACTAAAGAACCATCATTGAAAGTGGATAAACTGTGTAACTCAATGCGGATGTCACTGGATCCTTATTTCAGATATACAAGTTAAGCAGTTACTCTCTCTTGGCATACCGAAGAGCAATCTGCAGAAGGTAGGGCAACAGCATATACTTAGCACAACCAACTTCCTACGAATGGGCAGTGAACTGAAATCCAATTTCTTACCCAAAGAACATTCCATCTTGATTCCTGGGATAAGGTTAGGGTTAGCGTTAGTTTTCTAGATGGAATGGTTAATGTGAGCAAATTTGTCTTACCATTTATAATAATGTGTTGAGTAGAAGTTAGGCCGGGCCTAGAATTTCATGTAGCTTTTATTTTCTCTTACCAGGAAGAATAGTTTAATCACATTAGGAGCCAAAAAGGATAATACATAGTGCATTGTAAACGGACCGTAACTAGAATGTAAGCACAATCATTGAAAGTGGATAAACTGTGTAACGCAATGCGGATGTCACTGGATCCTTATTTCAGATATACAAGTTAAGCAGTTACTCTCTTTTGGCATACCGAAGAGCAATCTGCAGAAGGTAGGGCAACAGCATTTACTTAGTACAACCTATTTCTTACGAATGGGCAGTGAACTTAAATCCAATTTCTCACCCAAACAACATTCCATCTTGATTCCTGGGATAGGGTTAATGTTAAGGTTAGTTTTCTAGATGGAATGGTTGATTTGAGCAAATTTGTCTTACCATTTGTAATAATGTTTTGAGTACAATGTAGGCCGGGCCTAGAATTTGATGTAGCTTTTATTTGCTCTTACCAGGAAGAATAGTTTAACCACATTGGGAGCCAAAAAGGATAATACATAGTGCATTGTAAACAGACCGTAAATAGAACGAAAGCACCATCATTGAAAGTGGATAAACTGTGTAACGCAATGCGGATGTCACTGGATCCTTATTTCAGATATACAAGTTAACAAGTTACTCTCTTTTGGCATACCGAAGAGCAATCTTCAGAAGGTAGGGCAACAGCCTTTTCTTAGTAAAACCAACTTCCTACTAATGGGCAGTGAACTTAAATCCAATTTCTCACCCAAACAACATTCCATCTTGATTCCTGGGATAGGGTTAATGTTAGGGTTAGTTTTCTAGACGGAATGGTTGATTTGAGCAAATTTGTCTTACCATTTGTAATAATGTTTTGAATAGAAGTTAGGCCGGGCCAAGAATTTCATATAGCTTTTATTTGCTCCTACCAGGAAGAATAGTTTGACCACATTGCTAACCAAAAAGGATAATATATAGTGCATTGCGAACGGACCGTAATTAGCATGAAAGCACGATCGTTGAAAGTGGATAAACTGTGTAACGCAATGCAGATGTCACTGGATCCTTATTTCAGATATACAAGTTAAGCAGTTGCTCTCTTTGGCATACTGAAGAGCAATCTGCAGAAGGTAGGGCAACAGCATATACTTGGTATAACCAACTTCCTACGAATGGGCAGTGAACTGAAATCAAATTTCATACCCAAAGAACATTCCATCTTTATTCCTGGGATAAGGTTAGGGTTAGGGTTAGTTTTCTAGATGGAATGGTTAATGTGAGCAAATTTGTCTTACCATTTATAATAATGTATTGAGTGGAAGTTAGGCCGGGCCTAGAATTTCATGTAGCTTTTATTTGCTCTTACCAGGAAGAATAGTTTAATCACATTAGGAGCCAAAAAGGATAATACATAGTGCATTGTAAACGGACCGTAACTAGAATGTAAGCACAATCATTGAAAGTGGATAAACTTTGTAACGCAATGCGGATGTCACTGGATCCTTATTTCAGATATACAAGTTAAGCAGTTACTCTCTCTTGGCATACCGAAGAGCAATCTGCAGAAGGTAGGGCAACAGCATATTCTTAGTACAACCAACTTCCTACGAATGGGCAGTGAACTTAAATCCAATTTCTCACACAAACAACATTACATCTTGATTCCTGGTGTAGGGTTAGTGTTAGGGTTAGTTTTCTAGATGGAATGGTTGATTTGAGCAAATTTGTCTTACCATTTGTAATAATGTTTTGTATAGAAGTTAGGCCGGGCCAAGAATTTCATGTAGCTTTTATTTGCTCCTACCAGGAAGAATAGTTTGACCACATTGCTAACCAAAAAGGATAATATATAGTGCATTGCGAACGGACCGTAATTAGAATGAAAGCACCATCGTTGAAAGTGGATAAACTGTGTAACGCAATGCAGATGTCACTGGATCCTTATTTCAGATATACAAGTTAAGCAGTTGCTCTCTTTTGGCATACCGAAGAGCAATCTGCAGAAGGTAGGGCAACAGCATATACTTGGTATAACCAAATTCCTACGAATGGGCAGTGAACTGAAATCAAATTTCATACCCAAAGAACATTCCATCTTTATTCCTGGGATAAGGTTAGGGTTAGGGTTTGTTTTCTAGGTGGAATGGTAAATGTGAGCAAATTTGTCTTACCATTTATAATAATGTATTGAGTAGAAGTTAGGCCGGGCCTAGAATTTCATGTAGCTTTTATTTGCTCTTACCAGGAAGAATAGTTTAATCACATTAGGAGCCAAAAAGGATAATACATAGTGCATTGTAAACGGACCGTAACTAGAATGTAAGCACAATCATTGAAAGTTGATAAACTGTGTAACGCAATGCGGATGTCACTGGATCCTTATTTCAGATATACAAGTTAAGCAGTTACTCTCTTTTGGCATACCGAAGAGCAATCTGCAGAAGGTAGGGCAACAGCATTTACTTAGTACAACCAACTTCTTACGAATGGGCAGTGAACTTAAATCCAATTTCTCACCCAAACAACATTCCATCTTGATTCCTGGGATAGGGTTAATGTTAAGGTTAGTTTTCTAGATGGAATGGTTGATTTGAGCAAATTTGTCTTACCATTTGTAATAATGTTTTGAGTAGAATGTAGGCCGGGCCTAGAATTTGATGTAGCTTTTATTTCCTCTTACCAGGAAGAATAGTTTAACCACATTGCTAACCAAAAAGGATAATACATAGTGCATTGTAAACCGACCGTAACTAGAACGAATGCACCATCATTGAAAGTGGATAAACTGTGTAACGCAATGCAGAAGTCACTGTATCCTTATATCAGATATACAAGTTAAGCAGTTACTCTCTTTTGGCATACCGAAGAGCAATCTGCAGAAGGTAGGGCAACAGCATTTACTTAGTACAACCAACTTCCTACGAATGGGCAGTGAACTGAAATCCAATTTCTTACCCAAAGAACATTCCATCTTGATTCCTGGGATAGGGTTAGTGTTAGGGTTAGTTTTCTAGATGGAATGGTTGATGTGAGCAAATTTGTCTTACCATTTATAATAATGTATTGAGTGGAAGTTAGGCCGGGCCTAGAATTTCATGTAGCTTTTATTTGTCTTACCAGGAAGAATAGTTTAACCACATTAGGAGCCAAAAAGGATAATACATAGTGCATTATAAACAGACCGTAACTAGAACTAAAGCACCATCATTGAAAGTGGATAAACTGTGTAACTCAATGCGGATGTCACTGGATCCTTATTTCAGATATACAAGTTAAGCAGTTACTCTCTCTTGGCATACCGAATAGCAATCTGCAGAAGGTAGGGCAACAGCATATACTTAGCACAACCAACTTCCTACGAATGGGCAGTGATCTGAAATCGAATTTCTTACCCAAAGAACATTCCATCTTGATTCCTGGAATTAGGTTAGGGTTAGCGTTAGTTTTCTAGATGGAATGGTTAATGTGAGCAAATTTGTCTTATCATTTATAATAATGTGTTGAGTAGAAGTTAGGCCGGGCCTAGAATTTCATGTAGCTTTTATTTGCTCTTACCAGGAAGAATAGTTTAATCACATTAGGAGCCAAAAAGGATAATACATAGTGCATTGTAAACGGACCGTAACTAGAATGTAAGCACAATCATTGAAAGTGGATAAACTGTGTAACGCAATGCGGATGTCACTGGATCCTTATTTCAGATATACAAGTTAAGCAGTTACTCTCTTTTGGCATACCGAAGAGCAATCTGCAGAAGGTAGGGCAACAGCATTTACTTAGTACAACCAACTTCCTACGAATGGGCAGTGAACTTAAATCCAATTTTTAACCCAAAAAACATTCCATCTTGATTCCTGGGATAGGATTAGTGTTACGGTTAGTTTTCTAGATGGAATGTTTGATGTGAGCAAATTTGTCTTACCATTTGTAGTAATGTTTTGAGTAGAATATAGGCCGGGCCTAGAATTTGATGTAGCTTTTATTAGCTCTTACCAGGAAGAATAGTTTAACCACATTGCTAACCAAAAAGGATAATACATAGTGCATTGTGAACGTACCGTAACTAGAATGAAAGCACCATCATTGAAATTGGATAAACTGTGTAACACAATATGGATGTCACTGGATCCTTATTTCAGATATACAAGTTGAGTAGTTATTCTCTTTTGGTATACCGAAGAGAAATCTTCAGAAGATAGGGCAATAGCATTTACTTAGTAAAACCAACTTCCTACGAATGGGCAGTGAACTTAAATCCAATTTCTAACCCAAAAAACATTCCGTCTTGTTTACTGGGATACGGTTAGTGTTAGGGCTAGTTTTCTAGATGGAATGCTTGATGTGAGGAAACTTGTCTTACCATTTGTAATAATGTTTTGAGTAGAATAAGGCCGGGGCCTAGAATTTGATGTAGCTTTTATTTCCTCTTACCAGGAAGAATAGTTTAACCACATTGCTAACCAAAAAGGATAATACATAGTGCATTGTGAACTTACCGTAACTAGAATGAAAGCACCATCATTGAAATTGGATAAACTGTGTAACACAATACGGATGTCACTGGGTCCTTATTTCAGATATACAAGTTAAGCAGTTACTCTCTTTTGGCATACGGAAGAGCAATCTGCAGAAGGTAGGGCAACAGCATTTACTTAGTAAAACCAAATTCCTACGAATGGGCAGTGAACTTAAATCCAATTTCTCACCCAAACAACATTCCATCTTGATTCCTGGGGTAGGGTTAGTGTTAGGGTTAGTTTTCTAGATGGAATGGTTGATTTGAGCAAATTTGTCTTACCATTTCTAATAATGTTTTGAGTAGAATGTAGGCCGGGCCTAGAATTTGATGTAGCTTTTATTAGCTCTTACCAGGAAGAATAGTTTAACCACATTGCTAACCAAAAAGGATAATACATAGTGCATTGTAAACCGACCGTAACTAGAACGAATGCACCATCATTGAAAGTGGATAAACTGTGTAACGCAATGCAGAAGTCACTGGATCCTTATATCAGATATACAAGTTAAGCAGTTACTCTCTTTTGGCATACCGAAGAGCAATCTGCAGAAGGTAGGGCAACAGCATTTACTTAGTACAACCAACTTCCTACGAATGGGCAGTGAACTGAAATCCAATTTCTTACCCAAAGAACATTCCATCTTGAATCCTGGGATACGGTTAGTGTTAGGGTTAGTTTTCTAGATGGAATGGTTGATGTGAGCAAATTTGTCTTACCATTTATAATAATGTATTGAGTGGAAGTTAGGCCGGGCCTAGAATTTCATGTAGCTTTTATTTGTCTGACCAGGAAGAATAGTTTAACCACATTGGGAGCCAAAAAGGATAATACATAGTGCATTGTAAACGGACCGTAACTAGAACGAAAGCACCATCATTGAAAGTGGATAAACTGTGTAACTCAATGCGGATGTCACTGGATCCTTATTTCAGATATACACGTTAAGCAGTTACTCTCTCTTGGCATACCGAAGAGCAATCTGCAGAAGGTAGGGCAACAGCATATACTTAGCACAACCAACTTCCTACGAATGGGCAGTGAACTGAAATCCAATTTCTTACCCAAAGAACATTCCATCTTGATTCCTGGGATAAGGTTAGGGTTAGCGTTAGTTTTCTAGATGGAATGGTTAATGTGAGCAAATTTGTCTTACCATTTATAATAATGTATTGAGTAGAAGTTAGGCCGGGCCTAGAATTTCATGTAGCATTTATTTGCTCTTACCAGGAAGAATAGTTTAATCACATTAGGAGCCAAAAAGGATAATACATAGTGCATTGTAAACGGACCGTAACTAGAATGTAAGCACAATCATTGAAAGTGGATAAACTTTGTAACGCAATGCGGATGTAACTGGATCCTTATTTCAGATATACAAGTTAAGCAGTTACTCTCTCTTGGCATACCGAAGAGCAATCTGCAGAAGGTAGGGCAACAGCATATTCTTAGTACAACCAACTTCCTACGAATGGGCAGTGAACTTAAATCCAATTTCTCACCCAAACAACATTACATCTTGATTCCTGGTGTAGGGTTAGTGTTAGGGTTAGTTTTCTAGACGGAATGGTTGATTTGAGCAAATTTGTCTTACCATTTGTAATAATGTTTTGAATAGAAGTTAGGCCGGGCCAAGAATTTCATGTAGCTTTTATTTGCTCCTACCAGGAAGAATAGTTTGACCACATTGCTAACCAAAAAGGATAATATATAGTGCATTGCGAACGGACCGTAATTAGCATGAAAGCACGATCGTTGAAAGTGGATAAACTGTGTAACGCAATGCAGATGTCACTGGATCCTTATTTCAGATATACAAGTTAAGCAGTTGCTCTCTTTGGCATACTGAAGAGCAATCTGCAGAAGGTAGGGCAACAGCATATACTTGGTATAACCAACTTCCTACGAATGGGCAGTGAACTGAAATCAAATTTCATACCCAAAGAACATTCCATCTTTATTCCTGGGATAAGGTTAGGGTTAGGGTTAGTTTTCTAGATGGAATGGTTAATGTGAGCAAATTTGTCTTACCATTTATAATAATGTATTGAGTAGAAGTTAGGCCGGGCCTAGAATTTCATGTAGCTTTTATTTGCTCTTACCAGGAAGAATAGTTTAATCACATTAGGAGCCAAAAAGGATAATACATAGTGCATTGTAAACGGACCGTAACTAGAATGTAAGCACAATCATTGAAAGTTGATAAACTGTGTAACGCAATGCGGATGTCACTGGATCCTTATTTCAGATATACAAGTTAAGCAGTTACTCTCTTTTGGCATACCGAAGAGCAATCTGCAGAAGGTAGGGCAACAGCATTTACTTAGTACAACCAACTTCTTACGAATGGGCAGTGAACTTAAATCCAATTTCTCACCCAAACAACATTCCATCTTGATTCCTGGGATAGGGTTAATGTTAAGGTTAGTTTTCTAGATGGAATGGTTGATTTGAGCAAATTTGTCTTACCATTTGTAATAATGTATTGAGTAGAAGTTAGGCCGGGCCTAGAATTTCATGTAGCTTTTATTTGCTCTTACCAGGAAGAATAGTTTAATCACATTAGGAGCCAAAAAGGATAATACATAGTGCATTGTAAACGGACCGTAACTAGAATGTAAGCACAATCATTGAAAGTTGATAAACTGTGTAACGCAATGCGGATGTCACTGGATCCTTATTTCAGATATACAAGTTAAGCAGTTACTCTCTTTTGGCATACCGAAGAGCAATCTGCAGAAGGTAGGGCAACAGCATTTACTTAGTACAACCAACTTCTTACGAATGGGCAGTGAACTTAAATCCAATTTCTCACCCAAACAACATTCCATCTTGATTCCTGGGATAGGGTTAATGTTAAGGTTAGTTTTCTAGATGGAATGGTTGATTTGAGCAAATTTGTCTTACCATTTGTAATAATGTTTTGAGTAGAATGTAGGCCGGGCCTAGAATTTGATGTAGCTTTTATTTGCTCTTACCAGGAAGAATAGTTTAACCACATTGGGAGCCAAAAAGGATAATACATAGTGCATTGTAAACAGACCGTAAATAGAACGAAAGCACCATCATTGAAAGTGGATAAACTGTGTAACGCAATGCGGATGTCACTGGATCCTTATTTCAGATATACAAGTTAACCAGTTACTCTCTTTTGGCATACCGAAGAGCAATCTTCAGAAGGTAGGGCAACAGCCTTTTCTTAGTACAACCAACTTCTTACGAATGGGCAGTCAACTGAAATCCAATTTCCTACCTAAAGAACATTCCTTCTTGATTCGTGGGATACGGTTAGTGTTAGGGTGAGTTTTCTAGATGGAATGGTTAATGTGAGCAAATTTGTCTTATCATTTGTAATAATGTATTGAGTAGAAGTTAGGCCGGGCCTAGAATTTCATATAGCTTTTATTTGCTCTTACCAGGAAGAATAGTTTAACCACATTGGGAGCCAAAAAGGATAATACATAGTGCATTGTAAACGGACCGTTACTAGAAAGTAAGCACCATCATTGAAAGTGGATAAACTGTGTAACGCAATGCGGATGTCACTGGATCCTTATTTCAGATATACAAGTTAAGCAGTTACTCTCTTTTGGCATACCGAAGAGCAATCTGCAGAAGGTAGGGCAACAGCATTTACTTAGTACAAACAACTTCTTACGAATGGGCAGTGAACTTAAATCCAATTTCTCACCCTAACAGCATTCCATTTTGATTCCTGGGGTAGGGTTAGTGTTAGGGTTAGTTTTCTAGATGGAATGGTTGATGTGACTAAATTTGTCTTACCATTTTTAATAATGTTTTGAGTAGAATGTAGGCCGGGCCTAGAATTTGATGTACCTTTTATTTGCTGTTACCAGGAAGAATAGTTTAACCACATTGGGAGCCAAAAAGGATAATACATAATGTATTGTAACCGAACCGTAACTAGAATGTAAGCACCATCTTTGAAAGTGGATAAACTGTATAACGCAATGCGGATGTCACTGGATTCATATTTCAGATATACAAGTTAAGCAGTTACTCTCTCTTGACATACCGAAGATCAATCTGCAGAAGGTAGGGCAACAGCATTTACTTAGTACAACCAACTTCTTACGAATGGGCAGTGAACTTAAATCCAATTTCTCACCCAAACAACATTCCATCTTGATTCCTGGGATAGGGTTAATGTTAGTGTAAGTTTTCTAGATGGAATGGTTGATGTGAGCAAATTTGTCTTACCATTTGTAATAATGTTTTGAGTAGAAGTTAGTCCGGGCCTAGAATTGGATGTAGCTTTTATTTGCTCTTACCAGGAAGAATAGTTTAACGACATTGAGAGCCAAAAAGGATAATACATAGTGCATTGTAAACGGACCGTAACTAGAACGAAAGCACTATCATTGAAAGTGGATAAACTGTGTAACGCAATGCGGATGTCACTGGATCCTTATTTCATTTATACAAGTTAAGCAGTTACTCTCTTTTGGCATACCGAAAAGCAATCTTCAGAAGGTAGGGCAACAGCCTTTTCTTAGTAAAACCAACTTCCTACGAATGGGCAGTGAACTTAAATCCAATTTCTAACCCAAAAAACATTCCATCTTGTTTACTGGGATACGGTTAGTGTTAGGGCTAGTTTTCTAGATGGAATGCTTGATGTGAGGAAACTTGTCTTACCATTTGTAATAATGTTTTGAGTAGAATAAGGCCGGGGCCTAGAATTTGATGTAGCTTTTATTTGCTCTTACCAGGAAGAATAGTTTAACCACATTGCTAACCAAAAAGGATAATACATAGTGCATTATAAACGGACCGTAACTAGAACTAAAGCACCATCATTGAAAGTGGATAAACTGTGTAACTCAATGCGGATGTCACTGGATCCTTATTTCAGATATACAAGTTAAGCAGTTACTCTCTCTTGGCATACCGAAGAGCAATCTGCAGAAGGTAGGGCAACAGCATATACTTAGCACAACCAACTTCCTACGAATGGGCAGTGAACTGAAATCCAATTTCTTACCCAAAGAACATTCCATCTTGATTCCTGGGATAAGGTTAGGGTTAGCGTTAGTTTTCTAGATGGAATGGTTAATGTGAGCAAATTTGTCTTACCATTTATAATAATGTGTTGAGTAGAAGTTAGGCCGGGCCTAGAATTTCATGTAGCTTTTATTTTCTCTTACCAGGAAGAATAGTTTAATCACATTAGGAGCCAAAAAGGATAATACATAGTGCATTGTAAACGGACCGTAACTAGAATGCAAGCACAATCATTGAAAGTGGATAAACTGTGTAACTCAATGCGGATGTCACTGGATCCTTATTTCAGATATACAAGTTAAGCAGTTACTCTCTCTTGGCATACCGAAGAGCAATCTGCAGAAGGTAGGGCAACAGCATATACTTAGCACAACCAACTTCCTACGAATGGGCAGTGAACTGAAATCCAATTTCTTACCCAAAGAACATTCCATCTTGATTCCTGGGATAAGGTTAGGGTTAGCGTTAGTTTTCTAGATGGAATGGTTAATGTGAGCAAATTTGTCTTACCATTTATAATAATGTGTTGAGTAGAAGTTAGGCCGGGCCTAGAATTTCATGTAGCTTTTATATGCTCTTACCAGGAAGAATAGTTTAATCACATTAGGAGCCAAAAAGGATAATACATAGTGCATTGTAAACGGACCGTAACTAGAATGTAAGCACAATCATTGAAAGTGGATAAACTTTGTAACGCAATGCGGATGTCACTGGATCCTTATTTCAGATATACAAGTTAAGCAGTTACTCTCTCTTGGCATACCGAAGAGCAATCTGCAGAAGGTAGGGCAACAGCATATACTTAGCACAACCAACTTCCTACGAATGGGCAGTGAACTGAAATCCAATTTCTTACCCAAAGAACATTCCATCTTGATTCCTGGGATAAGGTTAGGGTTAGCGTTAGTTTTCTAGATGGAATGGTTAATGTGAGCAAATTTGTCTTACCATTTATAATAATGTGTTGAGTAGAAGTTAGGCCGGGCCTAGAATTTCATGTAGCTTTTATTTGCTCTTACCAGGAAGAATAGTTTAATCACATTAGGAGCCAAAAAGGATAATACATAGTGCATTGTAAACGGACCGTAACTAGAATGTAAGCACAATCATTGAAAGTGGATAAACTGTGTAACGCAATGCGGATGTCACTGGATCCTTATTTCAGATATACAAGTTAAGCAGTTACTCTCTTTTGGCATACCGAAGAGCAATCTGCAGAAGGTAGGGCAACAGCATTTACTTAGTACAACCAACTTCCTACGAATGGGCAGTGAACTTAAATCCAATTTTTAACCCAAAAAACATTCCATCTTGATTCCTGGGATAGGATTAGTGTTACGGTTAGTTTTCTAGATGGAATGTTTGATGTGAGCAAATTTGTCTTACCATTTGTAGTAATGTTTTGAGTAGAATATAGGCCGGGCCTAGAATTTGATGTAGCTTTTATTAGCTCTTACCAAGAAGAATAGTTTAACCACATTGCTAACCAAAAAGGATAATACATAGTGCATTGTGAACGTACCGTAACTAGAATGAAAGCACCATCATTGAAATTGGATAAACTGTGTAACACAATATGGATGTCACTGGATCCTTATTTCAGATATACAAGTTGAGTAGTTATTCTCTTTTGGTATACCGAAGAGAAATCTTCAGAAGATAGGGCAATAGCATTTACTTAGTAAAACCAACTTCCTACGAATGGGCAGTGAACTTAAATCCAATTTCTAACCCAAAAAACATTCCGTCTTGTTTACTGGGATACGGTTAGTGTTAGGGCTAGTTTTCTAGATGGAATGCTTGATGTGAGGAAACTTGTCTTACCATTTGTAATAATGTTTTGAGTAGAATAAGGCCGGGGCCTAGAATTTGATGTAGCTTTTATTTCCTCTTACCAGGAAGAATAGTTTAACCACATTGCTAACCAGAAAGGATAATACATAGTGCATTGTGAACTTACCGTAACTAGAATGAAAGCACCATCATTGAAATTGGATAAACTGTGTAACACAATACGGATGTCACTGGATCCTTATTTCAGATATACAAGTTAAGCAGTTACTCTCTTTTGGCATATGGAAGAGCAATCTGGAGAAGGTAGGGCAACAGCATTTACTTAGTAAAACCAACTTCCTACGAATGGGCAGTGAACTTAAATCCAATTTCTCACCCAAACAACATTCCATCTTGATTCCTGGGGTAGGGTTAGTGTTAGGGTTAGTTTTCTAGATGGAATGGTTGATTTGAGCAAATTTGTCTTACCATTTCTAATAATGTTTTGAGTAGAATGTAGGCCGGGCCTAGAATTTGATGTAGCTTTTATTTGCTCTTACCAGGAAGAATAGTTTAACCACATTGCTAACCAAAAAGGATAATACATAGTGTATTGTAAACCGACCGTAACTAGAACGAATGCACCATCATTGAAAGTGGATAAACTGTGTAACGCAATGCAGAAGTCACTGGATCCTTATATCAGATATACAAGTTAAGCAGTTACTCTCTTTTGGCATACCGAAGAGCAATCTGCAGAAGGTAGGGCAACAGCATTTACTTAGTACAACCAACTTCCTACGAATGGGCAGTGAACAGAAATCCAATTTCTTACCCAAAGAACATTCCATCTTTATTCCTGGGATAAGGTTAGGGTTAGGGTTAGTTTTCTAGATGGAATGGTTAATGTGAGCAAATTTTCTTACCATTTATAATAATGTATTGAGTAGAAGTTAGGCCGGGCCTAGAATTTCATGTAGCTTTTATTTGCTCTTACCAGGAAGAATAGTTTAATCACATTAGGAGCCAAAAAGGATAATACATAGTGCATTGTAAACGGACCGTAACTAGAATGTAAGCACAATCATTGGAAGTTGATAAACTGTGTAACGCAATGCGGATGTCACTGGATCCTTATTTCAGATATACAAGTTAAGCAGTTACTCTCTTTTGGCATACCGAAGAGCAATCTGCAGAAGGTAGGGCAACAGCATTTACTTAGTACAACCAACTTCTTACGAATGGGCAGTGAACTTAAATCCAATTTCTCACCCAAACAACATTCCATCTTGATTCCTGGGATAGGGTTAGTGTTAAGGTTAGTTTTCTAGATGGAATGGTTGATTTGAGCAAATTTGTCTTACCATTTGTAATAATGTTTTGAGTAGAATGTAGGCCGGGCCTAGAATTTGATGTAGCTTTTATTTGCTCTTACCAGGAAGAATAGTTTAACCACATTGGGAGCCAAAAAGGATAATACATAGTGCATTGTAAACAGACCGTAAATAGAACGAAAGCACCATCATTGAAAGTGGATAAACTGTGTAACGCAATGCGGATGTCACTGGATCCTTATTTCAGATATACAAGTTAACCAGTTACTCTCTTTTGGCATACCGAAGAGCAATCTTCAGAAGGTAGGGCAACAGCCTTTTCTTAGTACAACCAACTTCTTACGAATGGGCAGTCAACTGAAATCCAATTTCCTACCTAAAGAACATTCCTTCTTGATTCGTGGGATACGGTTAGTGTTAGGGTGAGTTTTCTAGATGGAATGGTTAATGTGAGCAAATTTGTCTTATCATTTGTAATAATGTATTGAGTAGAAGTTAGGCCGGGCCTAGAATTTCATATAGCTTTTATTTGCTCTTACCAGGAAGAATAGTTTAACCACATTGGGAGCCAAAAAGGATAATACATAGTGCATTGTAAACGGACCGTTACTAGAAAGTAAGCACCATCATTGAAAGTGGATAAACTGTGTAACGCAATGCGGATGTCACTGGATCCTTATTTCAGATATACAAGTTAAGCAGTTACTCTCTTTTGGCATACCGAAGAGCAATCTGCAGAAGGTAGGGCAACAGCATTTACTTAGTACAACCAACTTCTTACGAATGGGCAGTGAACTTAAATCCAATTTCTCACCCTAACAACATTCCATTTTGATTCCTGGGGTAGGGTTAGTGTTAGGGTTAGTTTTCTCGATGGAATGGTTGATGTGACTAAATTTGTCTTACCATTTTTAATAATGTTTTGAGTAGAATGTAGGCTGGGCCTAGAATTTGATGTACCTTTTATTTGCTGTTACCAGGAAGAATAGTTTAACCACATTGGGAGCCAAAAAGGATAATACATAGTGTATTGTAACCGAACCGTAACTAGAATGTAAGCACCATCTTTGAAAGTGGATAAACTGTATAACGCAATGCGGATGTCACTGGATTCTTATTTCAGATATACAAGTTAAGCAGTTACTCTCTCTTGACATACCGAAGATCAATCTGCAGAAGGTAGGGCAACAGCATTTACTTAGTACAACCAACTTCTTACGAATGGGCAGTGAACTTAAATCCAATTTCTCACCCAAACAACATTCCATCTTGATTCCTGGGATAGGGTTCATGTTAGTGTAAGTTTTCTAGATGGAATGGTTGATGTGAGCAAATTTGTCTTACCATTTGTAATAATGTTTTGAGTAGAAGTTAGTCCGGGCCTAGAATTGGATGTAGCTTTTATTTGCTCTTACCAGGAAGAATAGTTTAACGACATTGAGAGCCAAAAAGGATAATACATAGTGCATTGTAAACGGACCGTAACTAGAACGAAAGCACTATCATTGAAAGTGGATAAACTGTGTAACGCAATGCGGATGTCACTGGATCCTTATTTCAGATATACAAGTTAAGCAGTTACTCTCTCTTGGAATACCGAAGAGCAATCTGCAGAAGGTAGGGCAACAGCATTTACTTAGTACAACCAACTTCTAACGAATGGGCAGTGAACTTAAATCCAATTTTTCACCCAAACAACATTCCATCTACATTCCTGGGATAGGGTTAATGTTAGGGTTAGTTTTCTAGGTGGAATGGTTGATGTGAGCAAATTTGTCTTACGATTTGTAATAATGTTTTGAGTAGAAGTTAGGCTGGGACTAGAATTTGATGTAGCTTTTATTTGCTCTTACCAGGAAGAATAGTTTAACCACATTGGGAGCCAAAAAGCATAATACATAGTGCATTGTAAACGGACCATAACTAGAACGAAAGCACCATCATTGAAAGTGGACAAACTGTGTAACGCAATGCCGATGTCTCTGGATCCTTATTTCAGATATACAAGTCAACCAGTTACTCTCTTTTGGCATACCGAAGAGCAATCTGCAGAAGGTAGGGCAACAGCATTTGCTTCTTACAACCACCTTCCTACGAATGGGCAGTGAACTTAAATCTAATTTCTAACCCAAAAAACATTCCATCTTGATTCCTGGGATAGGATTAGTGTTACGGTTAGTTTCCTAGATGGAATGGTTGATGTGAGCAAATCTGTCTTACCATTTGTATTAATGTTTTGAGTAGAATATAGGCCGGGCCTAGAATTTGATGTAGCTTTTATTTGCTCTTACCAGGAAGAATAGTTTAACCACATTGCTAACCAAAAAGGATAATACATAGTGCATTTTGAACGTACCGTAACTAGAATGACAGCACCATCATTGAAATTGGATAAACTGTGTAACACAATACGGATGTCACTGGATCCTTATTTCAGATATACAAGTTGAGTAGTTATTCTCTTTTGGTATACCGAAGAGAAATCTTCAGATGATAGGGCAACAGCATTTACTTAGTAAAACCAACTTCCTACGAATGGGCAGTGAACTTAAATCCAATTTCTAACCCTAAAAACATTCCATCTTGTTTACTGGGATACGGTTAGTGTTAGGGCTAGTTTTCTAGATGGAATGCTTGATGTGAGGAAACTTGTCTTACCATTTGTAATAATGTTTTGAGTAGAATAAGGCCGGGGCCTAGAATTTGATGTAGCTTTTATTTGCTCTTACCAGGAAGAATAGTTTAATCACATTGCTAACCAAAAAGGATAATACATAGTGCATTGTGAACTTACCGTAACTAGAATGAAAGCACCATCATTGAAATTGGATAAACTGTGTTACACAATACGGATGTCACTGGATCCGTATTTCAGATATACAAGTTAAGCAGTTACTCTCTTTTGCCATACGGAAGAGCAATCTGCAGAAGGTAGGGCAACAGCATTTACTTAGTAAAACCAACTTCCTACGAATGGGCAGTGAACTTAAATCCAATTTCTCACCCAAACAACATTCCATCTTGATTCCTGGGGTAGGGTTAGTGTTAGGGTTAGTTTTCTAGATGGAATGGCTGATTTGAGCAAATTTGTCTTACCATTTCTAATAATGTTTTGAGTAGAATGTAGGCCGGGCCTAGAATTGGATGTAGCTTTTATTTGCTCTTACCAGGAAGAATACTTTAACGACATTGAGAGCCAAAAAGGATAATACATAGTGCATTGTAAACGGACCGTAACTAGAACGAAAGCACAATCATTGAAAGTTGATAAACTGTGTAACGCAATGCGGATGTCACTGGATCCTTATTTCAGATATACAAGTTAAGCAGTTACTCTCTTTTGGCATACCGAAGAGCAATCTGCAGAAGGTAGGGCAACAGCATTTACTTAGTACAACCAACTTCTTACGAATGGGCAGTGAACTTAAATCCAATTTCTCACCCAAACAACATTCCATCTTGATTCCTGGGATAGGGTTAATGTTAAGGTTAGTTTTCTAGATGGAATGGTTGATTTGAGCAAATTTGTCTTACCATTTGTAATAATGTATTGAGTAGAAGTTAGGCCGGGCCTAGAATTTCATGTAGCTTTTATTTGCTCTTACCAGGAAGAATAGTTTAATCACATTAGGAGCCAAAAAGGATAATACATAGTGCATTGTAAACGGACCGTAACTAGAATGTAAGCACAATCATTGAAAGTTGATAAACTGTGTAACGCAATGCGGATGTCACTGGATCCTTATTTCAGATATACAAGTTAAGCAGTTACTCTCTTTTGGCATACCGAAGAGCAATCTGCAGAAGGTAGGGCAACAGCATTTACTTAGCACAACCAACTTCTTACGAATGGGCAGTGAACTTAAATCCAATTTCTCACCCAAACAACATTCCATCTTGATTCCTGGGATAGGGTTAATGTTAAGGTTAGTTTTCTAGATGGAATGGTTGATTTGAGCAAATTTGTCTTACCATTTGTAATAAAGTTTTGAGTAGAATGTAGGCCGGGCCTAGAATTTGATGTAGCTTTTATTTGCTCTTACCAGGAAGAATAGTTTAACCACATTGGGAGCCAAAAAGGATAATACATAGTGCATTGTAAACAGACCGTAAATAGAACGAAAGCACCATCATTGAAAGTGGATAAACTGTGTAACGCAATGCGGATGTCACTGGATCCTTATTTCAGATATACAAGTTAACCAGTTACTCTCTTTTGGCATACCGAAGAGCAATCTTCAGAAGGTAGGGCAACAGCCTTTTCTTAGTAAAACCAACTTCCTATGAATGGGCAGTGAACTTAAATCCAATTTCTAACCCAAAAAACATTCCATCTTGTTTACTGGGATACGGTTAGTGTTAGGGCTAGTTTTCTAGATGGAATGCTTGATGTGAGGAAACTTGTCTTACCATTTGTAATAATGTTTTGAGTAGAATAAGGCCGGGGCCTAGAATTTGATGTAGCTTTTATTTGCTCTTACCAGGAAGAATAGTTTAACCACATTGCTAACCAAAAAGGATAATACATAGTGCATTGTAAACCGACCGTAACTAGAACGAATGCACCATCATTGAAAGTGGATAAACTGTGTAACGCAATGCAGAAGTCACTGTATCCTTATATCAGATATACAAGTTAAGCAGTTACTCTCTTTTGGCATACCAAAGAGCAACCTGCAGAAGGTAGGGCAACAGCATTTACTTAGTACAACCAACTTCCTACGAATGGGCAGTGAACTGAAATCCAATTTCTTACCCAAAGAACATTCCATCTTGAATCCTGGGATTCGGTTAGTGTTAGGGTTAGTTTTCTAGATGGAATGGTTGATGTGAGCAAATTTGTCTTACCATTTATAGTAATGTATTGAGTGGAAGTTAGGCCGGGCCTAGAATTTCATGTAGCTTTTATTTGTCTTACCAGGAAGAATAGTTTAACCACATTAGGAGCCAAAAAGGATAATACATAGTGCATTATAAACGGACCGTAACTAGAACTAAAGCACCATCATTGAAAGTGGATAAACTGTGTAACTCAATGCGGATGTCACTGGATCCTTATTTCAGATATACAAGTTAAGCAGTTACTCTCTCTTGGCATACCGAAGAGCAATCTGCAGAAGGTAGGGCAACAGCATATACTTAGCACAACCAACTTCCTACGAATGGGCAGTGAACTGAAATACAATTTCTTACCCAAAGAACATTCCATCTTGATTCCTGGGATAAGGTTAGGGTTAGCGTTAGTTTTCTAGATGGAATGGTTAATGTGAGCAAATTTGTCTTACCATTTATAATAATGTGTTGAGTAGAAGTTAGGCCGGGCCTAGAATTTCATGTAGCTTTTATTTTCTCTTACCAGGAAGAATAGTTTAATCACATTAGGAGCCAAAAAGGATAATACATAGTGCATTGTAAACGGACCGTAACTAGAATGCAAGCACAATCATTGAAAGTGGATAAACTGTGTAACTCAATGCGGATGTCACTGGATCCTTATTTCAGATATACAAGTTAAGCAGTTACTCTCTCTTGGCATACCGAAGAGCAATCTGCAGAAGGTAGGGCAACAGCATATACTTAGCACAACCAACTTCCTACGAATGGGCAGTGAACTGAAATCCAATTTCTTACCCAAAGAACATTCCATCTTGATTCCTGGGCTAAGGTTAGGGTTAGCGTTAGTTTTCTAGATGGAATGGTTAATGTGAGCAAATTTGTCTTACCATTTATAATAATGTGTTGAGTAGAAGTTAGGCCGGGCCTAGAATTTCATGTAGCTTTTATTTGCTCTTACCAGGAAGAATAGTTTAATCACATTAGGAGCCAAAAAGGATAATACATAGTGCATTGTAAACGGACCGTAACTAGAATGTAAGCACAATCATTGAAAGTGGATAAACTGTGTAACGCAATGCGGATGTCACTGGATCCTTATTTCAGATATACAAGTTAAGCAGTTACTCTCTTTTGGCATACGGAAGAGCAATCTGCAGAAGGTAGGGCAACAGCATTTACTTAGTACAACCAACTTCCTACGAATGGGCAGTGAACTTAAATCCAATTTTTAACCCAAAAAACATTCCATCTTGATTCCTGGGATAGGATTAGTGTTACGGTTAGTTTTCTAGATGGAATGTTTGATGTGAGCAAATTTGTCTTACCATTTGTAATAATGTTTTGAGTAGAAGTTAGTCCGGGCCTAGAATTGGATGTAGCTTTTATTTGCTCTTACCAGGAAGAATAGTTTAACGACATTGAGAGCCAAAAAGGATAATACATAGTGCATTGTAAACGGACCGTAACTAGAACGAAAGCACTATCATTGAAAGTGGATAAACTGTGTAACGCAATGCGGATGTCACTGGATCCTTATTTCAGATATACAAGTTAAGCAGTTACTCTCTCTTGGAATACCGAAGAGCAATCTGCAGAAGGTAGGGCAACAGCATTTACTTAGTACAACCAACTTCTAACGAATGGGCAGTGAACTTAAATCCAATTTTTCACCCAAACAACATTCCATCTACATTCCTGGGATAGCGTTAATGTTAGGGTTAGTTTTCTAGGTGGAATGGTTGATGTGAGCAAATTTGTCTTACGATTTGTAATAATGTTTTGAGTAGAAGTTAGGCTGGGACTAGAATTTGATGTAGCTTTTATTTGCTCTTACCAGGAAGAATAGTTTAACCACATTGGGAGCCAAAAAGCATAATACATAGTGCATTGTAAACGGACCATAACTAGAACGAAAGCACCATCATTGAAAGTGGACAAACTGTGTAACGCAATGCCGATGTCTCTGGATCCTTATTTCAGATATACAAGTCAACCAGTTACTCTCTTTTGGCATACCGAAGAGCAATCTGCAGAAGGTAGGGCAACAGCATTTGCTTCTTACAACCACCTTCCTACGAATGGGCAGTGAACTTAAATCTAATTTCTAACCCAAAAAACATTCCATCTTGATTCCTGGGATAGGATTAGTGTTACGGTTAGTTTCCTAGATGGAATGGTTGATGTGAGCAAATCTGTCTTACCATTTGTAGTAATGTTTTGAGTAGAATATAGGCCGGGCCTAGAATTTGATGTAGCTTTTATTTGCTCTTACCAGGAAGAATAGTTTAACCACATTGCTAACCAAAAAGGATAATACATAGTGCATTTTGAACGTACCGTAACTAGAATGACAGCACCATCATTGAAATTGGATAAACTGTGTAACACAATACGGATGTCACTGGATCCTTATTTCAGATATACAAGTTGAGTAGTTATTCTCTTTTGGTATACCGAAGAGAAATCTTCAGACGATAGGGCAACAGCATTTACTTAGTAAAACCAACTTCCTACGAATGGGCAGTGAACTTAAATCCAATTTCTAACCCAAAAAACATTCCATCTTGTTTACTGGGATACGGTTAGTGTTAGGGCTAGTTTTCTAGATGGAATGCTTGATGTGAGGAAACTTGTCTTACCATTTGTAATAATGTTTTGAGTAGAATAAGGCCGGGGCCTAGAATTTGATGTAGCTTTTATTTGCTCTTACCAGGAAGAATAGTTTAATCACATTGCTAACCAAAAAGGATAATACATAGTGCATTGTGAACTTACCGTAACTAGAATGAAAGCACCATCATTGAAATTGGATAAACTGTGTTACACAATACGGATGTCACTGGATCCGTATTTCAGATATACAAGTTAAGCAGTTACTCTCTTTTGCCATACGGAAGAGCAATCTGCAGAAGGTAGGGCAACAGCATTTACTTAGTAAAACCAACTTCCTACGAATGGGCAGTGAACTTAAATCCAATTTCTCACCCAAACAACATTCCATCTTGATTCCTGGGGTAGGGTTAGTGTTAGGGTTAGTTTTCTAGATGGAATGGCTGATTTGAGCAAATTTGTCTTACCATTTCTAATAATGTTTTGAGTAGAATGTAGGCCGGGCCTAGAATTGGATGTAGCTTTTATTTGCTCTTACCAGGAAGAATACTTTAACGACATTGAGAGCCAAAAAGGATAATACATAGTGCATTGTAAACGGACCGTAACTAGAACGAAAGCACAATCATTGAAAGTTGATAAACTGTGTAACGCAATGCGGATGTCACTGGATCCTTATTTCAGATATACAAGTTAAGCAGTTACTCTCTTTTGGCATACCGAAGAGCAATCTGCAGAAGGTAGGGCAACAGCATTTACTTAGCACAACCAACTTCTTACGAATGGGCAGTGAACTTAAATCCAATTTCTCACCCAAACAACATTCCATCTTGATTCCTGGGATAGGGTTAATGTTAAGGTTAGTTTTCTAGATGGAATGGTTGATTTGAGCAAATTTGTCTTACCATTTGTAATAATGTTTTGAGTAGAATGTAGGCCGGGCCTAGAATTTGATGTAGCTTTTATTTGCTCTTACCAGGAAGAATAGTTTAACCACATTGGGAGCCAAAAAGGATAATACATAGTGCATTGTAAACAGACCGTAAATAGAACGAAAGCACCATCATTGAAAGTGGATAAACTGTGTAACGCAATGCGGATGTCACTGGATCCTTATTTCAGATATACAAGTTAACCAGTTACTCTCTTTTGGCATACCGAAGAGCAATCTTCAGAAGGTAGGGCAACAGCCTTTTCTTAGTAAAACCAACTTCCTATGAATGGGCAGTGAACTTAAATCCAATTTCTAACCCAAAAAACATTCCATCTTGTTTACTGGGATACGGTTAGTGTTAGGGCTAGTTTTCTAGATGGAATGCTTGATGTGAGGAAACTTGTCTTACCATTTGTAATAATGTTTTGAGTAGAATAAGGCCGGGGCCTAGAATTTGATGTAGCTTTTATTTGCTCTTACCAGGAAGAATAGTTTAACCACATTGCTAACCAAAAAGGATAATACATAGTGCATTGTAAACCGACCGTAACTAGAATGAATGCACCATCATTGAAAGTGGATAAACTGTGTAACGCAATGCAGAAGTCACTGTATCCTTATATCAGATATACAAGTTAAGCAGTTACTCTCTTTTGGCATACCAAAGAGCAACCTGCAGAAGGTAGGGCAACAGCATTTACTTAGTACAACCAACTTCCTACGAATGGGCAGTGAACTGAAATCCAATTTCTTACCCAAAGAACATTCCATCTTGAATCCTGGGATTCGGTTAGTGTTAGGGTTAGTTTTCTAGATGGAATGGTTGATGTGAGCAAATTTGTCTTACCATTTATAATAATGTGTTGAGTAGAAGTTAGGCCGGGCCTAGAATTTCATGTAGCTTTTATTTTCTCTTACCAGGAAGAATAGTTTAATCACATTAGGAGCCAAAAAGGATAATACATAGTGCATTGTAAACGGACCGTAACTAGAATGCAAGCACAATCATTGAAAGTGGATAAACTGTGTAACTCAATGCGGATGTCACTGGATCCTTATTTCAGATATACAAGTTAAGCAGTTACTCTCTCTTGGCATACCGAAGAGCAATCTGCAGAAGGTAGGGCAACAGCATATACTTAGCACAACCAACTTCCTACGAATGGGCAGTGAACTGAAATCCAATTTCTTACCCAAAGAACATTCCATCTTGATTCCTGGGCTAAGGTTAGGGTTAGCGTTAGTTTTCTAGATGGAATGGTTAATGTGAGCAAATTTGTCTTACCATTTATAATAATGTGTTGAGTAGAAGTTAGGCCGGGCCTAGAATTTGATGTAGCTTTTATTTGCTCTTACCAGGAAGAATAGTTTAATCACATTAGGAGCCAAAAAGGATAATACATAGTGCATTGTAAACGGACCGTAACTAGAATGTAAGCACAATCATTGAAAGTGGATAAACTGTGTAACGCAATGCGGATGTCACTGGATCCTTATTTCAGATATACAAGTTAAGCAGTTACTCTCTTTTGGCATACGGAAGAGCAATCTGCAGAAGGTAGGGCAACAGCATTTACTTAGTACAACCAACTTCCTACGAATGGGCAGTGAACTTAAATCCAATTTTTAACCCAAAAAACATTCCATCTTGATTCCTGGGATAGGATTAGTGTTACGGTTAGTTTTCTAGATGGAATGTTTGATGTGAGCAAATTTGTCTTACCATTTGTAGTAATGTTTTGAGTAGAATATAGGCCGGGCCTAGAATTTGATGTAGCTTTTATTAGCTCTTACCAAGAAGAATAGTTTAACCACATTGCTAACCAAAAAGGATAATACATAGTGCATTGTGAACGTACCGTAACTAGAATGAAAGCACCATCATTGAAATTGGATAAACTGTGTAACACAATATGGATGTCACTGGATCCTTATTTCAGATATACAAGTTGAGTAGTTATTCTCTTTTGGTATACCGAAGAGAAATCTTCAGAAGATAGGGCAATAGCATTTACTTAGTAAAACCAACTTCCTACGAATGGGCAGTGAACTTAAATCCAATTTCTAACCCAAAAAACATTCCGTCTTGTTTACTGGGATACGGTTAGTGTTAGGGCTAGTTTTCTAGATGGAATGCTTGATGTGAGGAAACTTGTCTTACCATTTGTAATAATGTTTTGAGTAGAATAAGGCCGGGGCCTAGAATTTGATGTAGCTTTTATTTCCTCTTACCAGGAAGAATAGTTTAACCACATTGCTAACCAGAAAGGATAATACATAGTGCATTGTGAACTTACCGTAACTAGAATGAAAGCACCATCATTGAAATTGGATAAACTGTGTAACACAATACGGATGTCACTGGATCCTTATTTCAGATATACAAGTTAAGCAGTTACTCTCTTTTGGCATATGGAAGAGCAATCTGGAGAAGGTAGGGCAACAGCATTTACTTAGTAAAACCAACTTCCTACGAATGGGCAGTGAACTTAAATCCAATTTCTCACCCAAACAACATTCCATCTTGATTCCTGGGGTAGGGTTAGTGTTAGGGTTAGTTTTCTAGATGGAATGGTTGATTTGAGCAAATTTGTCTTACCATTTCTAATAATGTTTTGAGTAGAATGTAGGCCGGGCCTAGAATTTGATGTAGCTTTTATTTGCTCTTACCAGGAAGAATAGTTTAACCACATTGCTAACCAAAAAGGATAATACATAGTGTATTGTAAACCGACCGTAACTAGAACGAATGCACCATCATTGAAAGTGGATAAACTGTGTAACGCAATGCAGAAGTCACTGGATCCTTATATCAGATATACAAGTTAAGCAGTTACTCTCTTTTGGCATACCGAAGAGCAATCTGCAGAAGGTAGGGCAACAGCATTTACTTAGTACAACCAACTTCCTACGAATGGGCAGTGAACTGAAATCCAATTTCTTACCCAAAGAATATTCCATCTTTATTCCTGGGATAAGGTTAGGGTTAGGGTTAGTTTTCTAGATGGAATGGTTAATGTGAGCAAATTTTCTTACCATTTATAATAATGTATTGAGTAGAAGTTAGGCCGGGCCTAGAATTTCATGTAGCTTTTATTTGCTCTTACCAGGAAGAATAGTTTAATCACATTAGGAGCCAAAAAGGATAATACATAGTGCATTGTAAACGGACCGTAACTAGAATGTAAGCACAATCATTGGAAGTTGATAAACTGTGTAACGCAATGCGGATGTCACTGGATCCTTATTTCAGATATACAAGTTAAGCAGTTACTCTCTTTTGGCATACCGAAGAGCAATCTGCAGAAGGTAGGGCAACAGCATTTACTTAGTACAACCAACTTCTTACGAATGGGCAGTGAACTTAAATCCAATTTCTCACCCAAACAACATTCCATCTTGATTCCTGGGATAGGGTTAGTGTTAAGGTTAGTTTTCTAGATGGAATGGTTGATTTGAGCAAATTTGTCTTACCATTTGTAATAATGTTTTGAGTAGAATGTAGGCCGGGCCTAGAATTTGATGTAGCTTTTATTTGCTCTTACCAGGAAGAATAGTTTAACCACATTGGGAGCCAAAAAGGATAATACATAGTGCATTGTAAACAGACCGTAAATAGAACGAAAGCACCATCATTGAAAGTGGATAAACTGTGTAACGCAATGCGGATGTCACTGGATCCTTATTTCAGATATACAAGTTAACCAGTTACTCTCTTTTGGCATACCGAAGAGCAATCTTCAGAAGGTAGGGCAACAGCCTTTTCTTAGTACAACCAACTTCTTACGAATGGGCAGTCAACTGAAATCCAATTTCCTACCTAAAGAACATTCCTTCTTGATTCGTGGGATACGGTTAGTGTTAGGGTGAGTTTTCTAGATGGAATCTTAATGTGAGCAAATTTGTCTTATCATTTGTAATAATGTATTGAGTAGAAGTTAGGCCGGGCCTAGAATTTCATATAGCTTTTATTTGCTCTTACCAGGAAGAATAGTTTAACCACATTGGGAGCCAAAAAGGATAATACATAGTGCATTGTAAACGGACCGTTACTATAAAGTAAGCACCATCATTGAAAGTGGATAAACTGTGTAACGCAATGCGGATGTCACTGGATCCTTATTTCAGATATACAAGTTAAGCAGTTACTCTCTTTTGGCATACCGAAGAGCAATCTGCAGAAGGTAGGGCAACAGCATTTACTTAGTACAACCAACTTCTTACGAATGGGCAGTGAACTTAAATCCAATTTCTCACCCTAACAACATTCCATTTTGATTGCTGGGGTAGGGTTAGTGTAAGGGTTAGTTTTCTAGATGGAATGGTTGATGTGACTAAATTTGTCTTACCATTTTTAATAATGTTTTGAGTAGAATGTAGGCCGGGCCTAGAATTTGATGTACCTTTTATTTGCTGTTACCAGGAAGAATAGTTTAACCACATTGGGAGCCAAAAAGGATAATACATAGTGTATTGTAACCGAACCGTAACTAGAATGTAAGCACCATCTTTGAAAGTGGATAAACTGTATAACGCAATGCGGATGTCACTGGATTCTTATTTCAGATATACAAGTTAAGCAGTTACTCTCTCTTGACATACCGAAGATCAATCTGCAGAAGGTAGGGGAACAGCATTTACTTAGTACAACCAACTTCTTACGAATGGGCAGTGAACTTAAATCCAATTTCTCACCCAAACAACATTCCATCTTGATTCCTGGGATAGGGTTCATGTTAGTGTAAGTTTTCTAGATGGAATGGTTGATGTGAGCAAATTTGTCTTACCATTTGTAATAATGTTTTGAGTAGAAGTTAGTCCGGGCCTAGAATTGGATGTAGCTTTTATTTGCTCTTACCAGGAAGAATAGTTTAACGACATTGAGAGCCAAAAAGGATAATACATAGTGCATTGTAAACGGACCGTAACTAGAACGAAAGCACTATCATTGAAAGTGGATAAACTGTGTAACGCAATGCGGATGTCACTGGATCCTTATTTCAGATATACAAGTTAAGCAGTTACTCTCTCTTGGAATACCGAAGAGCAATCTGCAGAAGGTAGGGCAACAGCATTTACTTAGTACAACCAACTTCTAACGAATGGGCAGTGAACTTAAATCCAATTTTTCACCCAAACAACATTCCATCTACATTCCTGGGATAGGGTTAATGTTAGGGTTAGTTTTCTAGGTGGAATGGTTGATGTGAGCAAATTTGTCTTACGATTTGTAATAATGTTTTGAGTAGAAGTTAGGCTGGGACTAGAATTTGATGTAGCTTTTATTTGCTCTTACCAGGAAGAATAGTTTAACCACATTGGGAGCCAAAAAGCATAATACATAGTGCATTGTAAACGGACCATAACTAGAACGAAAGCACCATCATTGAAAGTGGACAAACTGTGTAACGCAATGCCGATGTCTCTGGATCCTTATTTCAGATATACAAGTCAACCAGTTACTCTCTTTTGGCATACCGAAGAGCAATCTGCAGAAGGTAGGGCAACAGCATTTGCTTCTTACAACCACCTTCCTACGAATGGGCAGTGAACTTAAATCTAATTTCTAACCCAAAAAACATTCCATCTTGATTCCTGGGATAGGATTAGTGTTACGGTTAGTTTCCTAGATGGAATGGTTGATGTGAGCAAATCTGTCTTACCATTTGTAGTAATGTTTTGAGTAGAATATAGGCCGGGCCTAGAATTTGATGTAGCTTTTATTTGCTCTTACCAGGAAGAATAGTTTAACCACATTGCTAACCAAAAAGGATAATACATAGTGCATTTTGAACGTACCGTAACTAGAATGACAGCACCATCATTGAAATTGGATAAACTGTGTAACACAATACGGATGTCACTGGATCCTTATTTCAGATATACAAGTTGAGTAGTTATTCTCTTTTGGTATACCGAAGAGAAATCTTCAGATGATAGGGCAACAGCATTTACTTAGTAAAACCAACTTCCTACGAATGGGCAGTGAACTTAAATCCAATTTCTAACCCAAAAAACATTCCATCTTGTTTACTGGGATACGGTTAGTGTTAGGGCTAGTTTTCTAGATGGAATGCTTGATGTGAGGAAACTTGTCTTACCATTTGTAATAATGTTTTGAGTAGAATAAGGCCGGGGCCTAGAATTTGATGTAGCTTTTATTTGCTCTTACCAGGAAGAATAGTTTAATCACATTGCTAACCAAAAAGGATAATACATAGTGCATTGTGAACTTACCGTAACTAGAATGAAAGCACCATCATTGAAATCGGATAAACTGTGTTACACAATACGGATGTCACTGGATCCGTATTTCAGATATACAAGTTAAGCAGTTACTCTCTTTTGCCATACGGAAGAGCAATCTGCAGAAGGTAGGGCAACAGCATTTACTTAGTAAAACCAACTTCCTACGAATGGGCAGTGAACTTAAATCCAATTTCTCACCCAAACAACATTCCATCTTGATTCCTGGGGTAGGGTTAGTGTTAGGGTTAGTTTTCTAGATGGAATGGCTGATTTGAGCAAATTTGTCTTACCATTTCTAATAATGTTTTGAGTAGAATGTAGGCCGGGCCTAGAATTGGATGTAGCTTTTATTTGCTCTTACTAGGAAGAATACTTTAACGACATTGAGAGCCAAAAAGGATAATACATAGTGCATTGTAAACGGACCGTAACTAGAACGAAAGCACAATCATTGAAAGTTGATAAACTGTGTAACGCAATGCGGATGTCACTGGATCCTTATTTCAGATATACAAGTTAAGCAGTTACTCTCTTTTGGCATACCGAAGAGCAATCTGCAGAAGGTAGGGCAACAGCATTTACTTAGTACAACCAACTTCTTACGAATGGGCAGTGAACTTAAATCCAATTTCTCACCCAAACAACATTCCATCTTGATTCCTGGGATAGGGTTAATGTTAAGGTTAGTTTTCTAGATGGAATGGTTGATTTGAGCAAATTTGTCTTACCATTTGTAATAATGTATTGAGTAGAAGTTAGGCCGGGCCTAGAATTTCATGTAGCTTTTATTTGCTCTTACCAGGAAGAATAGTTTAATCACATTAGGAGCCAAAAAGGATAATACATAGTGCATTGTAAACGGACCGTAACTAGAATGTAAGCACAATCATTGAAAGTTGATAAACTGTGTAACGCAATGCGGATGTCACTGGATCCTTATTTCAGATATACAAGTTAAGCAGTTACTCTCTTTTGGCATACCGAAGAGCAATCTGCAGAAGGTAGGGCAACAGCATTTACTTAGCACAACCAACTTCTTACGAATGGGCAGTGAACTTAAATCCAATTTCTCACCCAAACAACATTCCATCTTGATTCCTGGGATAGGGTTAATGTTAAGGTTAGTTTTCTAGATGGAATGGTTGATTTGAGCAAATTTGTCTTACCATTTGTAATAATGTTTTGAGTAGAATGTAGGCCGGGCCTAGAATTTGATGTAGCTTTTATTTGCTCTTACCAGGAAGAATAGTTTAACCACATTGGGAGCCAAAAAGGATAATACATAGTGCATTGTAAACAGACCGTAAATAGAACGAAAGCACCATCATTGAAAGTGGATAAACTGTGTAACGCAATGCGGATGTCACTGGATCCTTATTTCAGATATACAAGTTAACCAGTTACTCTCTTTTGGCATACCGAAGAGCAATCTTCAGAAGGTAGGGCAACAGCCTTTTCTTAGTAAAACCAACTTCCTATGAATGGGCAGTGAACTTAAATCCAATTTCTAACCCAAAAAACATTCCATCTTGTTTACTGGGATACGGTTAGTGTTAGGGCTAGTTTTCTAGATGGAATGCTTGATGTGAGGAAACTTGTCTTACCATTTGTAATAATGTTTTGAGTAGAATAAGGCCGGGGCCTAGAATTTGATGTAGCTTTTATTTGCTCTTACCAGGAAGAATAGTTTAACCACATTGCTAACCAAAAAGGATAATACATAGTGCATTGTAAACCGACCGTAACTAGAACGAATGCACCATCATTGAAAGTGGATAAACTGTGTAACGCAATGCAGAAGTCACTGTATCCTTATATCAGATATACAAGTTAAGCAGTTACTCTCTTTTGGCATACCGAAGAGCAATCTGCAGAAGGTAGGGCAACAGCATTTACTTAGTACAACCAACTTCCTACGAATGGGCAGTGAACTGAAATCCAATTTCTTACCCAAAGAACATTCCATCTTGAATCCTGGGATTCGGTTAGTGTTAGGGTTAGTTTTCTAGATGGAATGGTTGATGTGAGCAAATTTGTCTTACCATTTATAGTAATGTATTGAGTGGAAGTTAGGCCGGGCCTAGAATTTCATGTAGCTTTTATTTGTCTTACCAGGAAGAATAGTTTAACCACATTAGGAGCCAAAAAGGATAATACATAGTGCATTATAAACGGACCGTAACTAGAACTAAAGCACCATCATTGAAAGTGGATAAACTGTGTAACTCAATGCGGATGTCACTGGATCCTTATTTCAGATATACAAGTTAAGCAGTTACTCTCTCTTGGCATACCGAAGAGCAATCTGCAGAAGGTAGGGCAACAGCATATACTTAGCACAACCAACTTCCTACGAATGGGCAGTGAACTGAAATCCAATTTCTTACCCAAAGAACATTCCATCTTGATTCCTGGGATAAGGTTAGGGTTAGCGTTAGTTTTCTAGATGGAATGGTTAATGTGAGCAAATTTGTCTTACCATTTATAATAATGTGTTGAGTAGAAGTTAGGCCGGGCCTAGAATTTCATGTAGCTTTTATTTTCTCTTACCAGGAAGAATAGTTTAATCACATTAGGAGCCAAAAAGGATAATACATAGTGCATTGTAAACGGACCGTAACTAGAATGCAAGCACAATCATTGAAAGTGGATAAACTGTGTAACTCAATGCGGATGTCACTGGATCCTTATTTCAGATATACAAGTTAAGCAGTTACTCTCTCTTGGCATACCGAAGAGCAATCTGCAGAAGGTAGGGCAACAGCATATACTTAGCACAACCAACTTCCTACGAATGGGCAGTGAACTGAAATCCAATTTCTTACCCAAAGAACATTCCATCTTGATTCCTGGGCTAAGGTTAGGGTTAGCGTTAGTTTTCTAGATGGAATGGTTAATGTGAGCAAATTTGTCTTACCATTTATAATAATGTGTTGAGTAGAAGTTAGGCCGGGCCTAGAATTTCATGTAGCTTTTATTTGCTCTTACCAGGAAGAATAGTTTAATCACATTAGGAGCCAAAAAGGATAATACATAGTGCATTGTAAACGGACCGTAACTAGAATGTAAGCACAATCATTGAAAGTGGATAAACTGTGTAACGCAATGCGGATGTCACTGGATCCTTATTTCAGATATACAAGTTAAGCAGTTACTCTCTTTTGGCATACGGAAGAGCAATCTGCAGAAGGTAGGGCAACAGCATTTACTTAGTACAACCAACTTCCTACGAATGGGCAGTGAACTTAAATCCAATTTTTAACCCAAAAAACATTCCATCTTGATTCCTGGGATAGGATTAGTGTTACGGTTAGTTTTCTAGATGGAATGTTTGATGTGAGCAAATTTGTCTTACCATTTGTAGTAATGTTTTGAGTAGAATATAGGCCGGGCCTAGAATTTGATGTAGCTTTTATTAGCTCTTACCAAGAAGAATAGTTTAACCACATTGCTAACCAAAAAGGATAATACATAGTGCATTGTGAACGTACCGTAACTAGAATGAAAGCACCATCATTGAAATTGGATAAACTGTGTAACACAATATGGATGTCACTGGATCCTTATTTCAGATATACAAGTTGAGTAGTTATTCTCTTTTGGTATACCGAAGAGAAATCTTCAGAAGATAGGGCAATAGCATTTACTTAGTAAAACCAACTTCCTACGAATGGGCAGTGAACTTAAATCCAATTTCTAACCCAAAAAACATTCCGTCTTGTTTACTGGGATACGGTTAGTGTTAGGGCTAGTTTTCTAGATGGAATGCTTGATGTGAGGAAACTTGTCTTACCATTTGTAATAATGTTTTGAGTAGAATAAGGCCGGGGCCTAGAATTTGATGTAGCTTTTATTTCCTCTTACCAGGAAGAATAGTTTAACCACATTGCTAACCAGAAAGGATAATACATAGTGCATTGTGAACTTACCGTAACTAGAATGAAAGCACCATCATTGAAATTGGATAAACTGTGTAACACAATACGGATGTCACTGGATCCTTATTTCAGATATACAAGTTAAGCAGTTACTCTCTTTTGGCATATGGAAGAGCAATCTGGAGAAGGTAGGGCAACAGCATTTACTTAGTAAAACCAACTTCCTACGAATGGGCAGTGAACTTAAATCCAATTTCTCACCCAAACAACATTCCATCTTGATTCCTGGGGTAGGGTTAGTGTTAGGGTTAGTTTTCTAGATGGAATGGTTGATTTGAGCAAATTTGTCTTACCATTTCTAATAATGTTTTGAGTAGAATGTAGGCCGGGCCTAGAATTTGATGTAGCTTTTATTTGCTCTTACCAGGAAGAATAGTTTAACCACATTGCTAACCAAAAAGGATAATACATAGTGTATTGTAAACCGACCGTAACTAGAACGAATGCACCATCATTGAAAGTGGATAAACTGTGTAACGCAATGCAGAAGTCACTGGATCCTTATATCAGATATACAAGTTAAGCAGTTACTCTCTTTTGGCATACCGAAGAGCAATCTGCAGAAGGTAGGGCAACAGCATTTACTTAGTACAACCAACTTCCTACGAATGGGCAGTGAACTGAAATCCAATTTCTTACCCAAAGAATATTCCATCTTTATTCCTGGGATAAGGTTAGGGTTAGGGTTAGTTTTCTAGATGGAATGGTTAATGTGAGCAAATTTCCTTACCATTTATAATAATGTATTGAGTAGAAGTTAGGCCGGGCCTAGAATTTCATGTAGCTTTTATTTGCTCTTACCAGGAAGAATAGTTTAATCACATTAGGAGCCAAAAAGGATAATACATAGTACATTGTAAACGGACCGTAACTAGAATGTAAGCACAATCATTGGAAGTTGATAAACTGTGTAACGCAATGCGGATGTTACTGGATCCTTATTTCAGATATACAAGTTAAGCAGTTACTCTCTTTTGGCATACCGAAGAGCAATCTGCAGAAGGTAGGGCAACAGCATTTACTTAGTACAACCAACTTCTTACGAATGGGCAGTGAACTTAAATCCAATTTCTCACCCAAACAACATTCCATCTTGATTCCTGGGATAGGGTTAGTGTTAAGGTTAGTTTTCTAGATGGAATGGTTGATTTGAGCAAATTTGTCTTACCATTTGTAATAATGTTTTGAGTAGAATGTAGGCCGGGCCTAGAATTTGATGTAGCTTTTATTTGCTCTTACCAGGAAGAATAGTTTAACCACATTGGGAGCCAAAAAGGATAATACATAGTGCATTGTAAACAGACCGTAAATAGAACGAAAGCACCATCATTGAAAGTGGATAAACTGTGTAACGCAATGCGGATGTCACTGGATCCTTATTTCAGATATACAAGTTAACCAGTTACTCTCTTTTGGCATACCGAAGAGCAATCTTCAGAAGGTAGGGCAACAGCCTTTTCTTAGTACAACCAACTTCTTACGAATGGGCAGTCAACTGAAATCCAATTTCCTACCTAAAGAACATTCCTTCTTGATTCGTGGGATACGGTTAGTGTTAGGGTGAGTTTTCTAGATGGAATGGTTAATGTGAGCAAAATTGTCTTATCATTTGTAATAATGTATTGAGTAGAAGTTAGGCCGGGCCTAGAATTTCATATAGCTTTTATTTGCTCTTACCAGGAAGAATAGTTTAACCACATTGGGAGCCAAAAAGGATAATACATAGTGCATTGTAAACGGACCGTTACTAGAAAGTAAGCACCATCATTGAAAGTGGATAAACTGTTTAACGCAATGCGGATGTCACTGGATCCTTATTTCAGATATACAAGTTAAGCAGTTACTCTCTTTTGGCATACCGAAGAGCAATCTGCAGAAGGTAGGGCAACAGCATTTACTTAGTACAACCAACTTCTTACGAATGGGCAGTGAACTTAAATCCAATTTCTCACCCTAACAACATTCCATTTTGATTCCTGGGGTAGGGTTAGTGTTAGGGTTAGTTTTCTAGATGGAATGGTTGATGTGACTAAATTTGTCTTACCATTTTTAATAATGTTTTGAGTAGAATGTAGGCCGGGCCTAGAATTTGATGTACCTTTTATTTGCTGTTACCAGGAAGAATAGTTTAACCACATTGGGAGCCAAAAAGGATAATACATAGTGTATTGTAACCGAACCGTAACTAGAATGTAAGCACCATCTTTGAAAGTGGATAAACTGTATAACGCAATGCGGATGTCACTGGATTCTTATTTCAGATATACAAGTTAAGCAGTTACTCTCTCTTGACATACCGAAGATCAATCTGCAGAAGGTAGGGCAACAGCATTTACTTAGTACAACCAACTTCTTACGAATGGGCAGTGAACTTAAATCCAATTTCTCACCCAAACAACATTCCATCTTGATTCCTGGGATAGGGTTCATGTTAGTGTAAGTTTTCTAGATGGAATGGTTGATGTGAGCAAATTTGTCTTACCATTTGTAATAATGTTTTGAGTAGAATGTAGGCCGGGCCTAGAATTGGATGTAGCTTTTATTTGCTCTTACCAGGAAGAATACTTTAACGACATTGAGAGCCAAAAAGGATAATACATAGTGCATTGTAAACGGACCGTAACTAGAACGAAAGCAGCATCATTGAAAGTGGATAAACTGTGTAACGCAATGCGGATGTCACTGGATCCTTATTTCAGATATACAAGTTAAGCAGTTACTCTCTCTTGGCATACCGAAGAGCAATCTGCAGAAGGTAGGGCAACAGCATTTACTTAGTACAACCAACTTCTTACGAATGGGCAGTGAACTGAAATCCAATTTCTCACCCAAAGAACATTCCATCTTGATTCCTGGGATACGGTTAGTGTTAGGGTTAGTTTTCTAGATGGAATGGTTAATGTGAGCAAATTTGTCTTACCATTTATAATAATGTATAGAGTAGAAGTTAGGCCCGGCCTAGAATTTCATGTAGCTTTTATTTGCTCTTACCAGGAAGAATAGTTTAATCACATTAGGAGCCAAAAAGGATAATACATAGTGCATTGTAAACGGACCGTAACTAGAATGTAAGCACAATCATTGAAAGCGGATAAACTTTGTAACGCAATGCGGATGTCACTGGATCCTTATTTCAGATATACAAGTTAAGCAGTTACTCTCTCTTGGCATACCGAAGAGCAATCTGCAGAAGGTAGGGCAACAGCATATTCTTAGTACAACCAACTTCCTACGAATGGGCAGTGAACTTAAATCCAATTTCTCATCCAAACAACATTACATCTTGATTCCTGGTGTAGGGTTAGTGTTAGGGTTAGTTTTCTAGATGGAATGGTTGATTTGAGCAAATTTGTCTTACCATTTGTAATAATGTTTTGAATAGAAGTTAGGCCGGGCCAAGAATTTCATGTAGCTTTTATTTGCTCCTACCAGGAAGAATAGTTTGACCACATTGCTAACCAAAAAGGATAATATATAGTGCATTGCGAACGGACCGTAATTAGAATGAAAGCACCATCATTGAAAGTGGATAAACTGTGTAACACAATATGGATGTCACTGGATCCTTATTTCAGATATACAAGTTGAGTAGTTATTCTCTTTTGGTATACCGAAGAGAAATCTTCAGAAGATAGGGCAATAGCATTTACTTAGTAAAACCAACTTCCTACGAATGGGCAGTGAACTTAAATCCAATTTCTAACCCAAAAAACATTCGATCTTGTTTACTGGGATACGGTTAGTGTTAGGGCTAGTTTTCTAGATGGAATGCTTGATGTGAGGAAACTTGTCTTAACATTTGTAATAATGTTTTGAGTAGAATAAGGCCGGGGCCTAGAATTTGATGTAGCTTTTATTTCCTCTTACCAGGAAGAATAGTTTAACCACATTGCTAACCAAAAAGGATAATACATAGTGCATTGTAAACGGACCGTAACTAGAATGTAAGCACAATCATTGAAAGTTGATAAACTGTGTAACACAATGCGGATGTCACTGGATCCTTATTTCAGATATACAAGTTAAGCAGTTACTCTCTCTTGGCATACCGAAGAGCAATCTGCAGAAGGTAGGGCAACAGCATTTACTTAGTACAACCAACTTCCTACGAATGGGCAGTGAACTTAAATCCAATTTCTCACCCAAACAACATTCCATCTTGAATCCTGGGATACGGTTAGTGTTAGGGTTAGTTTTCTAGATGGAATGGTTGATGTGAGCAAATTTGTCTTACCATTTATAATAATGTGTTGAGTAGAAGTTAGGCCGGGCCTAGAATTTCATGTAGCTTTTATTTGCTCTTACCAGGAAGAATAGTTTAACCACATTGCTAACCAAAAAGGATAATACATAGTGCATTGTAAACGGACCGTAACTAGAATGTAAGCACAATCATTGAAAGTTGATAAACTGTGTAACGCAATGCGGATGTCACTGGATCCTTATTTCAGATATACAAGTTAAGCAGTTACTCTCTTTTGGCATACCGAAGAGCAATCTGCAGAAGGTAGGGCAACAGCATTTACTTAGTACAACCAACTTCTTACGAATGGGCAGTGAACTTAAATCCAATTTCTCACCCAAACAACATTCCATCTTGATTCCTGGGATAGGGTTAATGTTAAGGTTAGTTTTCTAGATGGAATGGTTGATTTGAGCAAATTTGTCTTACCATTTGTAATAATGTTTTGAGTAGAATGTAGGCCGGGCCTAGAATTTGATGTAGCTTTTATTTGCTCTTACCAGGAAGAATAGTTTAACCACATTGGGAGCCAAAAAGGATAATACATAGTGCATTGTAAACAGACCGTCAATAGAACGAAAGCACCATCATTGAAAGTGGATAAACTGTGTAACGCAATGCGGATGTCACTGGATCCTTATTTCAGATATACAAGTTAACCAGTTACTCTCTTTTGGCATACCGAAGATCAATCTTCAGAAGGTAGGGCAACAGCCTTTTCTTAGTAAAACCAACTTCCTACGAATGGGCAGTGAACTTAAATCCAATTTCTAACCCAAAAAACATTCCATCTTGTTTACTGGGATACGGTTAGTGTTAGGGCTAGTTTTCTAGATGGAATGCTTGATGTGAGGAAACTTGTCTTACCATTTGTAATAATGTTTTGAGTAGAATAAGGCCGGGGCCGAGAATTTGATGTAGCTTTTATTTCCTCTTACCAGGAAGAATAGTTTAACCACATTGCTAACCAAAAAGGATAATACATAGTGCATTGTAAACCGACCGTAACTAGAACGAATGCACCATCATTGAAAGTGGATAAACTGTGTAACGCAATGCAGAAGTCACTGGATCCTTATATCAGATATACAAGTTAAGCAGTTACTCTCTTTTGGCATACCGAAGAGCAATCTGCAGAAGGTAGGGCAACAGCATTTACTTAGTACAACCAACTTCCTACGAATGGGCAGTGAACTGAAATCCAATTTCTTACCCAAAGAACATTCCATCTTGAATCCTGGGATACGGTTAGTGTTAGGGTTAGTTTTCTAGATGGAATGGTTGATGTTTGCAAATTTGTCGTACCATTTATAATAATGTGTTGAGTAGAAGTTAGGCCGGGCCTAGAATTTCATGTAGCTTTTATTTGCTCTTACCAGGAAGAATAGTTTAATCACATTAGGAGCCAAAAAGGATAATACATAGTGCATTGTAAACGGACCGTAACTAGAATGTAAGCACAATCATTGAAAGTGGATAAACTGTGTAACGCAATGCGGATGTCACTGGATCCTTATTTCAGATATACAAGTTAAGCAGTTACTCTCTTTTGGCATACCGAAGAGCAATCTGCAGAAGGTAGGGCAACAGCATTTACTTAGTACAACCAACTTCCTACGAATGGGCAGTGAACTTAAATCCAATTTTTAACCCAAAAAACATTCCATCTTGATTCCTGGGATAGGATTAGTGTTACGGTTAGTTTTCTAGATGGAATGTTTGATGTGAGCAAATTTGTCTTACCATTTGTAGTAATATTTTGAGTAGAATAAGGCCGGGGCCTAGAATTTGATGTAGCTTTTATTTCCTCTTACCAGGAAGAATAGTTTAACCACATTGCTAACCAAAAAGGATAATACATAGGGCATTGTGAACTTACCGTAACTAGAATGAAAGCACCATCATTGAAATTGGATAAACTGTGTAACACAATACGGATGTCACTGGATCCTTAGTTCAGATATACAAGTTAAGCAGTTACTCTCTTTTGGCATACGGAAGAGCAATCTGCAGAAGGTAGGGCAACAGCATTTACTTAGTAAAACCAACTTCCTACGAATGGGCAGTGAACTTAAATCCAATTTCTCACCCAAACAACATTCCATCTTGATTCCTGGGGTAGGGTTAGTGTTAGGGTTAGTTTTCTAGATGGAATGGTTGATTTGAGCAAATTTGTCTTACCATTTCTAATAATGTTTTGAGTAGAATGTAGGCCGGGCCTAGAATTTGATGTAGCTTTTATTTGCTCTTACCAGGAAGAATAGTTTAACCACATTGCTAACCAAAAAGGATAATACATAGTGCATTGTAAACCGACCGTAACTAGAACGAATGCACCATCATTGAAAGTGGATAAACTGTGTAACGCAATGCAGAAGTCACTGGATCCTTATATCAGATATACAAGTTAAGCAGTTACTCTCTTTTGGCATACCGAAGAGCAATCTGCAGAAGGTAGGGCAACAGCATTTACTTAGTACAACCAACTTCCTACGAATGGGCAGTGAACTGAAATCCAATTTCTTACCCAAAGAACATTCCATCTTGAATCCTGGGATACGGTTAGTGTTAGGGTTAGTTTTCTAGATGGAATGGTTGATGTGAGCAAATTTGTCTTACCATTTATAATAATGTATTGAGTGGAAGTTAGGCCGGGCCTAGAATTTCATGTAGCTTTTATTTGTCTTACCAGGAAGAATAGTTTAACCACATTGGGAGCCAAAAAGGATAATACATAGTGCATTATAAACGGACCGTAACTAGAACGAAAGCACCATCATTGAAAGTGGATAAACTGTGTAACTCAATGCGGATGTCACTGGATCCTTATTTCAGATATACAAGTTAAGCAGTTACTCTCTCTTGGCATACCGAAGAGCAATCTGCAGAAGGTAGGGCAACAGCATATACTTAGCACAACCAACTTCCTACGAATGGGCAGTGAACTGAAATCCAATTTCTTACCCAAAGAACATTCCATCTTGATTCCTGGGATAAGGTTAGGGTTAGCGTTAGTTTTCTAGATGGAATGGTTAATGTGAGCCAATTTGTCTTACCATTTATAATAATGTATTGAGTGGAAGTTAGGCCGGGCCTAGAATTTCATGTAGCTTTTATTTGTCTTACCAGGAAGAATAGTTTAACCACATTGGGAGCCAAAAAGGATAATACATAGTGCATTATAAACGGACCGTAACTAGAACGAAAGCACCATCATTGAAAGTGGATAAACTGTGTAACTCAATGCGGATGTCACTGGATCCTTATTTCAGATATACAAGTTAAGCAGTTACTCTCTCTTGGCATACCGAAGAGCAATCTGCAGAAGGTAGGGCAACAGCATATACTTAGCACAACCAACTTCCTACGAATGGGCAGTGAACTGAAATCCAATTTCTTACCCAAAGAACATTACATCTTGATTCCTGGGATAAGGTTAGGGTTAGCGTTAGTTTTCTAGATGGAATGGTTAATGTGAGCAAATTTGTCTTACCATTTATAATAATGTATTGAGTAGAAGTTAGGCCGGGCCTAGAATTTCATGTAGCTTTTATTTGCTCTTACCAGGAAGAATAGTTTAATCACATTAGGAGCCAAAAAGGATAATACATAGTGCATTGTAAACGGACCGTAACTAGAATGTAAGCACAATCATTGAAAGTGGATAAACTTTGTAACGCAATGCGGATGTCACTGGATCCTTATTTCAGATATACAAGTTAAGCAGTTACTCTCTCTTGGCATACCGAAGAGCAATCTGCAGAAGGTAGGGCAACAGCATTTACTTAGTACAACCAACTTCCTACGAATGGGCAGTGAACTTAAATCCAATTTCTCACCCAAACAACATTACATCTTGATTCCTGGTGTAGGGTTAGTGTTAGGGTTAGTTTTCTAGATGGAATGGTTGATTTGAGCAAATTTGTCTTACCATTTGTAATAATGTTTTGAATAGAAGTTAGGCCGGGCCAAGAATTTCATGTAGCTTTTATTTGCTCCTACCATGAAGAATAGTTTGACCACATTGCTAACCAAAAAGGATAATATATAGTGCATTGCGAACGGACCGTAATTAGAATGAAAGCACCATCGTTGAAAGTGGATAAACTGTGTAACGCAATGCAGATGTCACTGGATCCTTATTTCAGATATACAAGTTAAGCAGTTGCTCTCTCTTGGCATACCAAAGAGCAATCTGCAGAAGGTAGGGCAACAGCATATACTTGGTATAACCAACTTCCTACGAATGGGCAGTGAACTGAAATCAAATTTCATACCCAAAGAACATTCCATCTTTATTCCTGGGATAAGGTTAGGGTTAGGGTTAGTTTTCTAGATGGAATGGTTAATGTGAGCAAATTTGTCTTACCATTTATAATAATGTATTGAGTAGAAGTTAGGCCGGGCCTAGAATTTCATGTAGCTTTTATTTGCTCTTACCAGGAAGAATAGTTTAATCACATTAGGAGCCAAAAAGGATAATACATAGTGCATTGTAAACGGACCGTAACTAGAATGTAAGCACAATCATTGGAAGTTGATAAACTGTGTAACGCAATGCGGATGTCACTGGATCCTTATTTCAGATATACAAGTTAAGCAGTTACTCTCTTTTGGCATACCGAAGAGCAATCTGCAGAAGGTAGGGCAACAGCATTTACTTAGTACAACCAACTTCTTACGAATGGGCAGTGAACTTAAATCCAATTTCTCACCCAAACAACATTCCATCTTGATTCCTGGGATAGGGTTAATGTTAAGGTTAGTTTTCTAGATGGAATGGTTGATTTGAGCAAATTTGTCTTACCATTTGTAATAATGTTTTGAGTAGAATGTAGGCCGGGCCTAGAATTTGATGTAGCTTTTATTTGCTCTTACCAGGAAGAATAGTTTAACCACATTGGGAGCCAAAAAGGATAATACATAGTGCATTGTAAACAGACCGTAAATAGAACGAAAGCACCATCATTGAAAGTGGATAAACTGTGTAACGCAATGCGGATGTCACTGGATCCTTATTTCAGATATACAAGTTAACCAGTTACTCTCTTTTGGCATACCGAAGAGCAATCTTCAGAAGGTAGGGCAACAGCCTTTTCTTAGTACAACCAACTTCTTACGAATGGGCAGTGAACTTAAATCCAATTTCCTACCTAAAGAACATTCCTTCTTGATTCGTGGGATACGGTTCGTGTCAGGGTGAGTTTTCTAGATGGAATGGTTAATGTGAGCAAATTTGTCTTATCATTTGTAATAATGTATTGAGTAGAAGTTAGGCCGGGCCTAGAATTTCATATAGCTTTTATTTGCTCTTACCAGGAAGAATAGTTTAACCACATTGGGAGCCAAAAAGGATAATACATAGTGCATTGTAAACGGACCGTTACTAGAAAGTAAGCACCATCATTGAAAGTGGATAAACTGTGTAACGCAATGCGGATGTCACTGGATCCTTATTTCAGATATACAAGTTAAGCAGTTACTCTCTTTTGGCATACCGAAGAGCAATCTGCAGAAGGTAGGGCAACAGCATTTACTTAGTACAACCAACTTCTTACGAATGGGCAGTGAACTTAAATCCAATTTCTCACCCAAACAACATTCCATCTTGATTCCTGGGATAGGGTTAATGTTAGTGTAAGTTTTCTAGATGGAATGGTTGATGTGAGCAAATTTGTCTTACCATTTGTAATAATGTTTTGAGTAGAAGTTAGTCCGGGCCTAGAATTGGATGTAGCTTTTATTTGCTCTTACCAGGAAGAATAGTTTAACGACATTGAGAGCTAAAAAGGATAATACATAGTGCATTGTAAACGGACCGTAACTAGAACGAAAGCACTATTATTGAAAGTGGATAAACTGTGTAACGCAATGCGGATGTCACTGGATCCTTATTTCAGATATACAAGTTAAGCAGTTACTCTCTCTTGGAATACCGAAGAGCAATCTGCAGAAGGTAGGGCAACAGCATTTACTTAGTAAAACCAACTTCTAACGAATGGGCAGTGAACTTAAATCCAATTTTTCACCCAAACAACATTCCATCTACATTCCTGGGATAGGGTTAATGTTAGGGTTAGTTTTCTAGATGGAATGGTTGATGTGAGCAAATTTGTCTAACGATTTGTAATAATGTTTTGAGTAGAAGTTAGGCTGGGACTAGAATTTCATGTAACTTTTATTTGCTCTTACCAGGAAGAATAGTTTAACCACATTGGGAGCCAAAAAGCATAATACATAGTGCATTGTAAACGGACCATAACTAGAACGAAAGCACCATCATTGAAAATGGACAAACTGTGTAACGCAATGCCGATGTCTCTGGATCCTTATTTCAGATATACAAGTCAACCAGTTACTCTCTTTTGGCATACCGAAGAGCAATCTGCAGAAGGTAGGGCAACAGCATTTGCTTCTTACAACCACCTTCCTACGAATGGGCAGTGAACTTAAATCTAATTTCTAACCCAAAAAACATTCCATCTTGATTCCTGGGATAGGATTAGTGTTACGGTTAGTTTCCTAGATGGAATGGTTGATGTGAGCAAATCTGTCTTACCATTTGTAGTAATGTTTTGAGTAGAATATAGGCCGGGCCTAGAATTTGATGTAGCTTTTATTTGCTCTTACTAGGAAGAATAGTTTAACCACATTGCTAACCAAAAAGGATAATACATAGTGCATTGTGAACGTACCGTAACTAGAATGAGAGCACCATCATTGAAATTGGATAAACTGTGTAACACAATACGGATGTCACTGGATCCTTATTTCAGATATACAAGTTGAGTAGTTATTCTCTTTTGGTATACCGAAGAGAAATCTTCAGAAGATAGGGCAACAGCATTTACTTAGTAAAACCAACTTCCTACAAATGGGCAGTGAACTTAAATCCAATTTCTAACCCAAAAAACATTCCATCTTGTTTACTGGGATACGGTTAGTGTTAGGGCTAGTTTTCTAGATGGAATGCTTGATGTGAGGAAACTTGTCTTACCATTTGTAATAATGTTTTGAGTAGAATAAGGCCGGGGCCTAGAATTTGATGTAGCTTTTATTTGCTCTTACCAGGAAGAATAGTTTAATCACATTGCTAACCAAAAAGGATAATACATAGTGCATTGTAAACGGACCGTAACTAGAACGAAAGCAGCATCATTGAAAGTGGATAAACTGTGTAACGCAATGCGGATGTCACTGGATCCTTATTTCAGATATACAAGTTAAGCAGTTACTCTCTCTTGGCATACCGAAGAGCAATCTGCAGAAGGTAGGGCAACAGCATTTACTTAGTACAACCAACTTCTTACGAATGGGCAGTGAACTGAAATCCAATTTCTCACCCAAAGAACATTCCATCTTGATTCCTGGGATACGGTTAGTGTTAGGGTTAGTTTTCTAGATGGAATGGTTAATGTGAGCAAATTTGTCTTACCATTTATAATAATGTATAGAGTAGAAGTTAGGCCCGGCCTAGAATTTCATGTAGCTTTTATTTGCTCTTACCAGGAAGAATAGTTTAACCACATTGGGAGCCAAAAAGGATAGTACATAGTGCATTATAAACGGACCGTAACTAGAACGAAAGCACCATCATTGAAAGTGGATAAACTGTGTAACTCAATGCGGATGTCACTGGATCCTTATTTCAGATATACAAGTTAAGCAGTTACTCTCTCTTGGCATACCGAAGAGCAATCTGCAGAAGGTAGGGCAACAGCATATTCTTAGTACAACCAACTTCCTACGAATGGGCTGTGAACTTAAATCCAATTTCTCACCTAAACAACATTCCATCTTGATTCCTGGTGTAGGGTTAGTGTTAGGGAGAGTTTTCTAGATGGAATGGTTGATTTGAGCAAATTTGTCTTACCATTTGTAATAATGTTTTGAATAGAAGTTAGGCCGGGCCAAGAATTTCATGTAGCTTTTATTTGCTCCTACCAGGAAGAATAGTTTGACCACATTGGGAGCCAAAAAGCATAATACATAGTGCATTGTAAACGGACCGTAACTAGAAGGAAAGCACCATCATTGAAAGTGGATAAACTGTGTAACGCAATGCGGATGTCACTGGATCCTTATTTCAGATATACAAGTTAACCAGTTACTCTCTTTTGGCATACCGAAGAGCAATCTGCAGAAGGTAGGGCAACAGCATTTACTTAGTACAACCAACTTCTTACGAATGGGCAATGAACTGAAATCCAATTTCTCACCCAAACAACATTCCATCTTGATTCCTGGTGTAGGGTTAGTGTTAGGGAGAGTTTTCTAGATGGAATGGTTGATTTGAGCAAATTTGTCTTACCATTTGTAATAATGTTTTGAATAGAAGTTAGGCCGGGCCAAGAATTTCATGTAGCTTTTATTTGCTCCTACCAGGAAGAATAGTTTGACGATATTGCTAACCAAAAAGGATAATATATAGTCCATTGCGAACGGACCGTAATTAGAATGAAAGCACCATCATTGAAAGTGGATAAACTGTGTAACGCAATGCAGATGTCACTGGATCCTTATTTCAGATATACAAGTTAAGCAGTTACTCTCTTTTGGCATACCGAAGAGCAATCTGCAGAAGGTAGGGCAACAGCATTTACTTAGTACAACCAACTTCTTACGAATGGGCAGTGAACTTAAATCCAATTTCTCACCCAAACAACATTCCATCTTGATTCCTGGGATAGGGTTAATGTTAGTGTAAGTTTTCTAGATGGAATGGTTGATGTGAGCAAATTTGTCTTACCATTTGTAATAATGTTTTGAGTAGAAGTTAGTCCGGGCCTAGAATTGGATGTAGCTTTTATTTGCTCTTACCAGGAAGAATAGTTTAACGACATTGAGAGCTAAAAAGGATAATTCATAGTGCATTGTAAACGGACCGTAACTAGAACGAAAGCACTATTATTGAAACTGGATAAACTGTGTAACGCAATGCGGATGTCACTGGATCCTTATTTCAGATATACAAGTTAAGCAGTTACTCTCTCTTGGAATACCGAAGAGCAATCTGCAGAAGGTAGGGCAACAGCATTTACTTAGTAAAACCAACTTCTAACGAATGGGCAGTGAACTTAAATCCAATTTTTCACCCAAACAACATTCCATCTACATTCCTGGGATAGGGTTAATGTTAGGGTTAGTTTTCTAGATGGAATGGTTGATGTGAGCAAATTTGTCTAACGATTTGTAATAATGTTTTGAGTAGAAGTTAGGCTGGGACTAGAATTTCATGTAGCTTTTATTTGCTCTTACCAGGAAGAATAGTTTAACCACATTGGGAGCCAAAAAGCATAATACATAGTGCATTGTAAACGGACCATAACTAGAACGAAAGCACCATCATTGAAAATGGACAAACTGTGTAACGCAATGCCGATGTCTCTGGATCCTTATTTCAGATATACAAGTCAACCAGTTACTCTCTTTTGGCATACCGAAGAGCAATCTGCAGAAGGTAGGGCAACAGCATTTGCTTCTTACAACCACCTTCCTACGAATGGGCAGTGAACTTAAATCTAATTTCTAACCCAAAAAACATTCCATCTTGATTCCTGGGATAGGATTAGTGTTACGGTTAGTTTCCTAGATGGAATGGTTGATGTGAGCAAATCTGTCTTACCATTTGTAGTAATGTTTTGAGTAGAATATAGGCCGGGCCTAGAATTTGATGTAGCTTTTATTTGCTCTTACTAGGAAGAATAGTTTAACCACATTGCTAACCAAAAAGGATAATACATAGTGCATTGTGAACGTACCGTAACTAGAATGACAGCACCATCATTGAAATTGGATAAACTGTGTAACACAATACGGATGTCACTGGATCCTTATTTCAGATATACAAGTTGAGTAGTTATTCTCTTTTGGTATACCGAAGAGAAATCTTCAGAAGATAGGGCAACAGCATTTACTTAGTAAAACCAACTTCCTACAAATGGGCAGTGAACTTAAATCCAATTTCTAACCCAAAAAACATTCCATCTTGTTTACTGGGATACGGTTAGTGTTAGGGCTAGTTTTCTAGATGGAATGCTTGATGTGAGGAAACTTGTCTTACCATTTGTAATAATGTTTTGAGTAGAATAAGGCCGGGGCCTAGAATTTGATGTAGCTTTTATTTGCTCTTACCAGGAAGAATAGTTTAATCACATTGCTAACCAAAAAGGATAATACATAGTGCATTGTAAACGGACCGTAACTAGAACGAAAGCAGCATCATTGAAAGTGGATAAACTGTGTAACGCAATGCGGATGTCACTGGATCCTTATTTCAGATATACAAGTTAAGCAGTTACTCTCTCTTGGCATACCGAAGAGCAATCTGCAGAAGGTAGGGCAACAGCATTTACTTAGTACAACCAACTTCTTACGAATGGGCAGTGAACTGAAATCCAATTTCTCACCCAAAGAACATTCCATCTTGATTCCTGGGATACGGTTAGTGTTAGGGTTAGTTTTCTAGATGGAATGGTTAATGTGAGCAAATTTGTCTTACCATTTATAATAATGTATAGAGTAGAAGTTAGGCCCGGCCTAGAATTTCATGTAGCTTTTATTTGCTCTTACCAGGAAGAATAGTTTAACCACATTGGGAGCCAAAAAGGATAGTACATAGTGCATTATAAACGGACCGTAACTAGAACGAAAGCACCATCATTGAAAGTGGATAAACTGTGTAACTCAATGCGGATGTCACTGGATCCTTATTTCAGATATACAAGTTAAGCAGTTACTCTCTCTTGGCATACCGAAGAGCAATCTGCAGAAGGTAGGGCAACAGCATATTCTTAGTACAACCAACTTCCTACGAATGGGCTGTGAACTTAAATCCAATTTCTCACCTAAACAACATTCCATCTTGATTCCTGGTGTAGGGTTAGTGTTAGGGAGAGTTTTCTAGATGGAATGGTTGATTTGAGCAAATTTGTCTTACCATTTGTAATAATGTTTTGAATAGAAGTTAGGCCGGGCCAAGAATTTCATGTAGCTTTTATTTGCTCCTACCAGGAAGAATAGTTTGACCACATTGGGAGCCAAAAAGCATAATACATAGTGCATTGTAAACGGACCGTAACTAGAAGGAAAGCACCATCATTGAAAGTGGATAAACTGTGTAACGCAATGCGGATGTCACTGGATCCTTATTTCAGATATACAAGTTAACCAGTTACTCTCTTTTGGCATACCGAAGAGCAATCTGCAGAAGGTAGGGCAACAGCATTTACTTAGTACAACCAACTTCTTACGAATGGGCAATGAACTGAAATCCAATTTCTCACCCAAACAACATTCCATCTTGATTCCTGGTGTAGGGTTAGTGTTAGGGAGAGTTTTCTAGATGGAATGGTTGATTTGAGCAAATTTGTCTTACCATTTGTAATAATGTTTTGAATAGAAGTTAGGCTGGGCCAAGAATTTCATGTAGCTTTTATTTGCTCCTACCAGGAAGAATAGTTTGACGATATTGCTAACCAAAAAGGATAATATATAGTCCATTGCGAACGGACCGTAATTAGAATGAAAGCACCATCATTGAAAGTGGATAAACTGTGTAACGCAATGCAGATGTCACTGGATCCTTATTTCAGATATACAAGTTAAGCAGTTACTCTCTTTTGGCATACCGAAGAGCAATCTGCAGAAGGTAGGGCAACAGCATTTACTTAGTACAACCAACTTCTTACGAATGGGCAGTGAACTTAAATCCAATTTCTCACCCAAACAACATTCCATCTTGATTCCTGGGATAGGGTTAATGTTAGTGTAAGTTTTCTAGATGGAATGGTTGATGTGAGCAAATTTGTCTTACCATTTGTAATAATGTTTTGAGTAGAAGTTAGTCCGGGCCTAGAATTGGATGTAGCTTTTATTTGCTCTTACCAGGAAGAATAGTTTAACGACATTGAGAGCTAAAAAGGATAATTCATAGTGCATTGTAAACGGACCGTAACTAGAACGAAAGCACTATTATTGAAACTGGATAAACTGTGTAACGCAATGCGGATGTCACTGGATCCTTATTTCAGATATACAAGTTAAGCAGTTACTCTCTCTTGGAATACCGAAGAGCAATCTGCAGAAGGTAGGGCAACAGCATTTACTTAGTAAAACCAACTTCTAACGAATGGGCAGTGAACTTAAATCCAATTTTTCACCCAAACAACATTCCATCTACATTCCTGGGATAGGGTTAATGTTAGGGTTAGTTTTCTAGATGGAATGGTTGATGTGAGCAAATTTGTCTAACGATTTGTAATAATGTTTTGAGTAGAAGTTAGGCTGGGACTAGAATTTCATGTAGCTTTTATTTGCTCTTACCAGGAAGAATAGTTTAACCACATTGGGAGCCAAAAAGCATAATACATAGTGCATTGTAAACGGACCATAACTAGAACGAAAGCACCATCATTGAAAATGGACAAACTGTGTAACGCAATGCCGATGTCTCTGGATCCTTATTTCAGATATACAAGTCAACCAGTTACTCTCTTTTGGCATACCGAAGAGCAATCTGCAGAAGGTAGGGCAACAGCATTTGCTTCTTACAACCACCTTCCTACGAATGGGCAGTGAACTTAAATCTAATTTCTAACCCAAAAAACATTCCATCTTGATTCCTGGGATAGGATTAGTGTTACGGTTAGTTTCCTAGATGGAATGGTTGATGTGAGCAAATCTGTCTTACCATTTGTAGTAATGTTTTGAGTAGAATATAGGCCGGGCCTAGAATTTGATGTAGCTTTTATTTGCTCTTACTAGGAAGAATAGTTTAACCACATTGCTAACCAAAAAGGATAATACATAGTGCATTGTGAACGTACCGTAACTAGAATGACAGCACCATCATTGAAATTGGATAAACTGTGTAACACAATACGGATGTCACTGGATCCTTATTTCAGATATACAAGTTGAGTAGTTATTCTCTTTTGGTATACCGAAGAGAAATCTTCAGAAGATAGGGCAACAGCATTTACTTAGTAAAACCAACTTCCTACAAATGGGCAGTGAACTTAAATCCAATTTCTAACCCAAAAAACATTCCATCTTGTTTACTGGGATACGGTTAGTGTTAGGGCTAGTTTTCTAGATGGAATGCTTGATGTGAGGAAACTTGTCTTACCATTTGTAATAATGTTTTGAGTAGAATAAGGCCGGGGCCTAGAATTTGATGTAGCCTTTATTTGCTCTTACCAGGAAGAATAGTTTAATCACATTGCTAACCAAAAAGGATAATACATAGTGCATTGTGAACTTACCGTAACTAGAATGAAAGCACCATCATTGAAATTGGATAAACTGTGTTACACAATACGGATGTCACTGGATCCTTATTTCAGATATACAAGTTGAGTAGTTATTCTCTTTTGGTATACCGAAGAGCAATCTGCAGAAGGTAGGGCAACAGCATTTACTTAGTAAAACCAACTTCCTACGAATGGGCAGTGAACTTAAATCCAATTTCACACCCAAACAACATTCCATCTTGATTCCTGGGGTAGGGTTAGTGTTAGGGTTAGTTTTCTAGATGGAATGGCTGATTTGAGCAAATTTGTCTTACCATTTCTAATAATGTTTTGAGTAGAATGTAGGCCGGGCCTAGAATTGGATGTAGCTTTTATTTGCTCTTACCAGGAAGAATACTTTAACGACATTGAGAGCCAAAAAGGATAATACATAGTGCATTGTAAACGGACCGTAACTAGAACGAAAGCAGCATCATTGAAAGTGGATAAACTGTGTAACGCAATGCGGATGTCACTGGATCCTTATTTCAGATATACAAGTTAAGCAGTTACTCTCTCTTGGCATACCGAAGAGCAATCTGCAGAAGGTAGGGCAACAGCATTTACTTAGTACAACCAACTTCTTACGAATGGGCAGTGAACTGAAATCCAATTTCTCACCCAAAGAACATTCCATCTTGATTCCTGGGATACGGTTAGTGTTAGGGTTAGTTTTCTAGATGGAATGGTTAATGTGAGCAAATTTGTCTTACCATTTATAATAATGTATAGAGTAGAAGTTAGGCCCGGCCTAGAATTTCATGTAGCTTTTATTTGCTCTTACCAGGAAGAATAGTTTAACCACATTGGGAGCCAAAAAGGATAGTACATAGTGCATTATAAACGGACCGTAACTAGAACGAAAGCACCATCATTGAAAGTGGATAAACTGTGTAACTCAATGCGGATGTCACTGGATCCTTATTTCAGATATACAAGTTAAGCAGTTACTCTCTCTTGGCATACCGAAGAGCAATCTGCAGAAGGTAGGGCAACAGCATATTCTTAGTACAACCAACTTCCTTCGAATGGGCTGTGAACTTAAATCCAATTTCTCACCTAAACAACATTCCATCTTGATTCCTGGTGTAGGGTTAGTGTTAGGGAGAGTTTTCTAGATGGAATGGTTGATTTGAGCAAATTTGTCTTACCATTTGTAATAATGTTTTGAATAGAAGTTAGGCCGGGCCAAGAATTTCATGTAGCTTTTATTTGCTCCTACCAGGAAGAATAGTTTGACCACATTGGGAGCCAAAAAGCATAATACATAGTGCATTGTAAACGGACCGTAACTAGAAGGAAAGCACCATCATTGAAAGTGGATAAACTGTGTAACGCAATGCGGATGTCACTGGATCCTCATTTCAGATATACAAGTTAACCAGTTACTCTCTTTTGGCATACCGAAGAGCAATCTGCAGAAGGTAGGGCAACAGCATTTACTTAGTACAACCAACTTCTTACGAATGGGCAATGAACTGAAATCCAATTTCTCACCCAAACAACATTCCATCTTGATTCCTGGTGTAGGGTTAGTGTTAGGGAGAGTTTTCTAGATGGAATGGTTGATTTGAGCAAATTTGTCTTACCATTTGTAATAATGTTTTGAATAGAAGTTAGGCCGGGCCAAGAATTTCATGTAGCTTTTATTTGCTCCTACCAGGAAGAATAGTTTGACGATATTGCTAACCAAAAAGGATAATATATAGTCCATTGCGAACGGACCGTAATTAGAATGAAAGCACCATCATTGAAAGTGGATAAACTGTGTAACGCAATGCAGATGTCACTGGATCCTTATTTCAGATATACAAGTTAAGCAGTTACTCTCTCTTGACATACCGAAGATCAATCTGCAGAAGGTAGGGCAACAGCATTTACTTAGTACAACCAACTTCTTACGAATGGGCAGTGAACTTAAATCCAGTTTCTCACCCAAACAACATTCCATCTTGATTCCTGGGGTAGGGTTAGTGTTAGGGTTAGTTTTCTAGATGGAATGGTTGATTTGAGCAAATTTGTCTTACCATTTGTAATAATGTTTTGAGTAGAATGTAGGCCGGGCCTAGAATTTGATGTACCTTTTATTTGCTCTTACCAGGAAGAATAGTTTAACGACATTGGGAGCCAAAAAGGATAATACATAGTGCATTGTAAACCGACCGTAACTAGAACGAATGCACCATCATTGAAAGTGGATAAACTGTGTAACGCAATGCAGAAGTCACTGGATCCTTATTTCAGATATACAAGTTAAGCAGTTACTCTCTTTTGGCATACCGAAGAGCAATCTGCAGAAGGTAGGGCAATAGCATATACTTAGTACAACCAACTTCCTACGAATGGGCAGTGAACTGAAATCCAATTTCTTACCCAAAGAACATTCCATCTTGATTCCTGGGATACGGTTAGTGTTAGGGTTAGTTTTCTAGATGCAATGGTTAATGTGAGCAAATTTGTCTTACCATTTATAATAATGTATTGAGTAGAAGTTAGGCCCGGCCTAGAATTTCATGTAGCTTTTATTTGCTCTTACCAGGAAGAATAGTTTAACCACATTGGGAGCCAAAAAGGATAGTACATAGTGCATTGTAAACGGACCGTAACTAGAACGAAAGCACAATCATTGAAAGTGGATAAACTGTGTAACTCAATGCGGATGTCACTGGATCCTTATTTCAGATATACAAGTTAAGCAGTTACTCTCTCTTGGCATACCGAAGAGCAATCTGCAGAAGGTAGGGCAACAGCATATTCTTAGTACAACCAACTTCCTACGAATGGGCAGTGAACTTAAATCCAATTTCTCACCCAAACAACATTACATCTTGATTCCTGGTGTAGGGTTAGTGTTAGGGTTAGTTTTCTAGATGGAATGGTTGATTTGAGCAAATTTGTCTTACCATTTGTAATAATGTTTTGAATAGAAGTTAGGCCGGGCAAAGAATTTCATGTAGCTTTTATTTGCTCCTACCAGGAAGAATAGTTTGACCACATTGCTAACCAAAAAGGATAATATACAGTGCATTGCGAACGGACCGTAATTAGAATGAAAGCACCATCATTGAAAGTGGATAAACTGTGTAACGCAATGCGGATGTCACTGGATCCTTATTTCAGATATACAAGTTAACCAGTTACTCTCTTTTGGCATACCGAAGAGCAATCTGCAGAAGGTAGGGCAACAGCATATACTTGGTATAAGCAACTTCCTACGAATGGGCAGTGAACTGAAATCAAATTTCATACCCAAAGAACATTCCATCTTTATTCCTGGGATAAGGTTAGGGTTAGGGTTAGTTTTCTAGATGGAATGGTTAATGTGAGCAAATTTGTCTTACCATTTATAATAATGTATTGAGTAGAAGTTAGGCCGGGCCTAGAATTTCATGTAGCTTTTATTTGCTCTTACCAGGAAGAATAGTTTAATCACATTAGGAGCCAAAAAGGATAATACATAGTGCATTGTAAACGGACCGTAACTAGAATGTAAGCACAATCATTGAAAGTTGATAAACTGTGTAACGCAATGCGGATGTCACTGGATCCTTATTTCAGATATACAAGTTAAGCAGTTACTCTCTTTTGGCATACCGAAGAGCAATCTGCAGAAGGTAGGGCAACAGCATTTACTTAGTACAACCAACTTCTTACGAATGGGCAGTGAACTGAAATCCAATTTCCTACATAAAGAACATTCCATCTTGATTCGTGGGATACGGTTAGTGTTAGGGTGAGTTTTCTAGATGGAATGGTTAATGTGAGCAAATTTGTCTTATCATTTGTAATAATGTATTGAGTAGAAGTTAGGCCGGGCCTAGAATTTCATATAGCTTTTATTTGCTCTTACCTGGAAGAATAGTTTAACCACATTGGGAGCCAAAAAGGATAATACATAGTGCATTGTAAACGGACCGTTACTAGAAAGTAAGCACCATCATTGAAAGTGGATAAACTGTGTAACGCAATGCGGATGTCACTGGATCCTTATTTCAGATATACAAGTTAAGCAGTTACTCTCTTTTGGCATACCGAAGAGCAATCTGCAGAAGGTAGGGCAACAGCATTTACTTAGTACAACCAACTTCTTATGAATGGGCAGTGAACTTAAATCCAATTTCTCACCCTAACAACATTCCATTTTGATTCCTGGGGTAGGGTTAGTGTTAGGGTTAGTTTTCTAGATGGAATGGTTGATGTGACTAAATTTGTCTTACCATTTTTAATAATGTTTTGAGTAGAATGTAGGCCGGGCCTAGAATTTGATGTACCTTTTATTTGCTGTTACCAGGAAGAATAGTTTAACCACATTGGGAGCCAAAAAGGATAATACATAGTGTATTGTAACCGGACCGTAACTAGAATGTAAGCACCATCATTGAAAGTGGATAAACTGTATAACGCAATGCGGATGTCACTGGATTCTTATTTCAGATATACAAGTTAAGCAGTTACTCTCTCTTGACATACCGAAGATCAATCTGCAGAAGGTAGGGCAACAGCATTTACTTAGTACAACCAACTTCTTACGAATGGGCAGTGAACTGAAATCCAATTTCTCACCCAAACAACATTCCATCTTGATGCCTGGGATAGGGTTACTGTTAGGGTTAGTTTTCTAGATGGAATGGTTGATTTGAGCAAATTTGTCTTACCATTTCTCATAATGTTTTGAGTAGAATGTAGGCCGGGACTAGAATTTGATGTAGCTTTTATTTGCTCTTACCAGGAAGAATAGTTTAACGACATTGGGAGCCAAAAAGCATAATACATAGTGCATTGTAAACGGACCATAACTAGAACGAAAGCACCATCATTGAAAGTGGACAAACTGTGTAACGCAATGCCGATGTCTCTGGATCCTTATTTCAGATATACAAGTCAACCAGTTACTCTCTTTTGGCATACCGAAGAGCAATCTGCAGAAGGTAGGGCAACAGCATTTGCTTCTTACAACCACCTTCCTACGAATGGGCAGTGAACTTAAATCTAATTTCTAACCCAAAAAACATTCCATCTTGATTCCTGGGATAGGATTAGTGTTACGGTTAGTTTTCTAGATGGAATGGTTGATGTGAGCAAATTTGTCTTACCATTTGTAGTAATGTTTTGAGTAGAATACAGGCCGGGCCTAGAATTTGATGTAGCTTTTATTTGCTCTTACCAGGAAGAATAGTTTAACGACATTGGGAGCCAAAAAGGATAATACATAGTGCATTGTAAACGGACCGTAACTAGAACGAAAGCACTATCATTGAAAGTGGATAAACTGTGTAACGCATTGCGGATGTCACTGGATCCTTATTTCAGATATACAAGTTAAGCAGTTACTCTCTTTTGGCATACCGAAGAGCAATCTGCAGAAGGTAGGGCAACAGCATTTACTTAGTACAACCAACTTCTTACGAATGGGCAATGAACTGAAATCCAATTTCTCACCCAAACAACATTCCATCTTGATGCCTGGGATAGGGTTAATGTTAGGGTTAGTTTTCTAGATGGAATGGTTCATTTGAGCAAATTTGTCTTACCATTTCTAATAATGTTTTGAGTAGAATGTAGGCCGGGACTAGAAGTTGATGTAGCTTTTATTTGCTCTTACCAGAAGAATAGTTTAACGACATTGGGAGCCAAAAAGGATAATACATAGTGCATTGTAAACGGACCGTAACTAGAACGAAAGCACTATCATTGAAAGTGGATAAACTGTGTAACGCAATGCGGATGTCACTGGATCCTTATTTCAGATATACAAGTTAAGCAGTTACTCTCTTTTGGCATACCGAAGAGCAATCTGCAGAAGGTAGGGCAACAGCATTTACTTAGTACAACCAACTTCTTACGAATGGGCAATGAACTGAAATCCAATTTCTCACCCAAACAACATTCCATCTTGATGCCTGGGATAGGGTTAATGTTAGGGTTAGTTTTCTAGATGGAATGGTTGATTTGAGCAAATTTGTCTTACCATTTCTAATAATGTTTTGAGTAGAATGTAGGCCGGGACTAGAATTTGATGTAGCTTTTATTTGCTCTTACCAGGAAGAATAGTTTAACGACATTGGGAGCCAAAAAGGATAATACATAGTGCATTGTAAACGGACCGTAACTAGAACGAAAGCACTATCATTGAAAGTGGATAAACTGTGTAACGCAATGCGGATGTCACTGGATCCTTATTTCAGATATACAAGTTAAGCAGTTACTCTCTTTTGGCATACCGAAGAGCAATCTGCAGAAAGTAGGGCAACAGCATTTACTTAGTACAACCAACTTCTTACGAATGGGCAGTGAACTTAAATCCAATTTCTCACCCAAACAACATTCCATCTTGATTCCTGGGGTAGGGTTAGTGTTAGGGTTAGTTTTCTAGATGGAATGGTTGATTTGAGCAAATTTGTCTTACCATTTGTAATAATGTTTTGAATAGAAGTTAGGCCGGGCCAAGAATTTCATGTAGCTTTTATTTGCTCCTACCAGGAAGAATAGTTTGACCACATTGGGAGCCAAAAAGCATAATACATAGTGCATTGTAAACGGACCGTAACTAGAAGGAAAGCACCATCATTGAAAGTGGATAAACTGTGTAACGCAATGCGGATGTCACTGGATCCTTATTTCAGATATACAAGTTAACCAGTTACTCTCTTTTGGCATACCGAAGAGCAATCTGCAGAAGGTAGGGCAACAGCATTTACTTAGTACAACCAACTTCTTACGAATGGGCAATGAACTGAAATCCAATTTCTCACCCAAACAACATTCCATCTTGATGCCTGGGATAGGGTTACTGTTAGGGTTAGTTTTCTAGATGGAATGGTTGATTTGAGCAAATTTGTCTTACCATTTCTCATAATGTTTTGAGTAGAATGTAGGCCGGGACTAGAATTTGATGTAGCTTTTATTTGCTCTTACCAGGAAGAATAGTTTAACGACATTGGGAGCCAAAAAGGATAATACATAGTGCATTGTAAACGGACCGTAACTAGAACGAAAGCACTATCATTGAAAGTGGATAAACTGTGTAACGCAATGCGGATGTCACTGGATCCTTATTTCAGATATACAAGTTAAGCAGTTACTCTCTTTTGGCATACCGAAGAGCAATCTGCAGAAAGTAGGGCAACAGCATTTACTTAGTACAACCAACTTCTTACGAATGGGCAGTGAACTTAAATCCAATTTCTCACCCAAACAACATTCCATCTTGATTCCTGGGGTAGGGTTAGTGTTAGGGTTAGTTTTCTAGATGGAATGGTTGATTTGAGCAAATTTGTCTTACCATTTCTAATAATGTTTTGAGTAGAATGTAGGCCGGGACTAGAATTTGATGTAGCTTTTATTTGCTCTTACCAGGAAGAATAGTTTAACGACATTGGGAGCCAAAAAGGATAATACATAGTGCATTGTAAACGGACCGTAACTAGAACGAAAGCACTATCATTGAAAGTGGATAAACTGTGTAACGCAATGCGGATGTCACTGGATCCTTATTTCAGATATACAAGTTAAGCAGTTACTCTCTTTTGGCATACCGAAGAGCAATCTGCAGAAGGTAGGGCAACAGCATTTACTTAGTACAACCAACTTCTTACGAATGGGCAATGAACTGAAATCCAATTTCTCACCCAAACAACATTCCATCTTGATGCCTGGGATAGGGTTAATGTTAGGGTTAGTTTTCTAGATGGAATGGTTGATTTGAGCAAATTTGTCTTACCATTTCTAATAATGTTTTGAGTAGAATGTAGGCCGGGACTAGAATTTGATGTAGCTTTTATTTGCTCTTACCAGGAAGAATAGTTTAACGACATTGGGAGCCAAAAAGGATAATACATAGTGCATTGTAAACGGACCGTAACTAGAACGAAAGCACTATCATTGAAAGTGGATAAACTGTGTAACGCAATGCGGATGTCACTGGATCCTTATTTCAGATATACAAGTTAAGCAGTTACTCTCTTTTGGCATACCGAAGAGCAATCTGCAGAAAGTAGGGCAACAGCATTTACTTAGTACAACCAACTTCTTACGAATGGGCAGTGAACTTAAATCCAATTTCTCACCCAAACAACATTCCATCTTGATTCCTGGGGTAGGGTTAGTGTTAGGGTTAGTTTTCTAGATGGAATGGTTGATTTGAGCAAATTTGTCTTACCATTTGTAATAATGTTTTGAATAGAAGTTAGGCCGGGCCAAGAATTTCATGTAGCTTTTATTTGCTCCTACCAGGAAGAATAGTTTGACCACATTGGGAGCCAAAAAGCATAATACATAGTGCATTGTAAACGGACCGTAACTAGAACGAAAGCACCATCATTGAAAGTGGATAAACTGTGTAACGCAATGCGGATGTCACTGGATCCTTATTTCAGATATACAAGTTAAGCAGTTACTCTCTTTTGGCATACCGAAGAGCAATCTGCAGAAGGTAGGGCAACAGCCTTTACTTAGTACAACCAACTTCTTACGAATGGGCAGTGAACTTAAATTCAATTTCTCACTCAAACCACATTCCATCTTGATTCCTGGGATAGGGTTAGTGTTAGGGTTAGTTTTCTTGATGGAATGGTTGATGTGAGCAAATTTGTCTTACCATTTGTAGTAATGTTTTGAGTAGAATATAGGCCGGGCCTAGAATTTTATGTACCTTTTATTTGCTCTTACCAGGAAGAATAGTTTAACCACATTGGGAGCCAAAAAGGATAATACATAGTGTATTGTAAACACACTGCAACTAGAATGTAAGCACCATCATTGAAAGTGGATAAATTGTGTAACGCAATGCGGATGTCACTGGATCCTTATTTCAGATATACAAGTTAAGCAGTTACTCTCTCTTGGCATACCGGAGAGTAATCTGCAGAACTTAGGGCAACAGCATTTACTTAGTACAACCAACTTCTTACGAATGGGCAGTGAACTTAAATCCAATTTCTTACCCAAAGAACATTCCATATTGATTCCTGGGATAAGGTTAGTGTTAGGGTTAGTTTTCTAGATGGAATGGTTAATGTGATCAAATTTGTCTTACCATTTGTTATAATGTTTTGAGTAGAAGTTAGGCCGGGCCTAGAATTTGATGTAGCTTTTATTTGCTCTTACCAGGAAGAATAGTTTAACCACATTGGGAGCCAAAAAGGATAATACATAGTGCATTGTAAACGGACCATAACTAGAATGTAAGCACAATCATTGAAAGTGGATAAACTGTGTAACGAAATGCGGATGTCACTGGATCCTTATTTCAGATATACAAGTTGAGTAGTTATTCTCTTTTGGTATACCGAAAAGAAATTTTCAGAAGATAGGGCAACAGCATTTACTTAGTACAACCAACTTCCTACGAATGGGCAGTAAACTTAAATCCAATTTCTAACCCAAAAAACATTCCATCTTGTTTACTGGTATATGGTTAGTGTTAGGGTTAGTTTTCTAGATGGAATGGTAAATTTGAGCAAATTTGTCTTACCATTTGTAATAATATTTTGAATAGAAGTTAGGCCGGGCCTAGAATTTAATGTACCTTTTATTTGCTCTTACCAGGAAGAATAGTTTAACCACATTGGGAGCCAAAAAGCATAATACATAGTGCATTGTAAACGGACCGTAACTAGAACGAAAGCACCATCATTGAAAGTGGATAAACTGTGTAACACAATACGTATGTCACTGGATCCTTATTTAAGATATACAAGTTAAGTAGTTATTCTCTTTTGGCATACCAAAGAGAAATCTTCAGAAGATAGGGCAACAGCATTTACTTACTATAACGAACTTCTTACGAATGGGAAGTGAACTGAAATCCAATTTCTTACCCAAACAACATTCCATCTTGATTCCTGGGATACGGTTAGTGTTAGGGTTAGTTTTCTAGATGGAATTGTTAATGTGAGCAAATTTGTCTTACCATTTGTAATAATGTTTTGAGTAGAAGTTAGGCCGGGCCTAGAATTTCATGTAGCTTTTATTTGCTCTTACCAGGAAGAATAGTTTAACCACATTGGGAGCCAAAAAGGCTAAGATCATAACCCTCCAGATCTAAAAGTCTTCTGTTCTTTTACTTTACCCAGTCTTGAATCCAAGTTAGAGCACATGTTTGAAAATATAATTCTAAGTCGGGTAGATCACAACCACCATTTCCTTTTCTGTCAATCAGAATTTTCTATCTGGTATGAGGTTTTTCCCCCTCCCATATAGATCTTTTTAGTTCTTTGTTCCATGTTGAGAAGGGTTTGCTGTTGTAAATGACTGGTAAAATTGAAAATAGAAAGATTAGTTTAGCACTCTTTAAATATTTGAAGGGATGTCATATTCGTTTTAAGTGGTGGGAGGGGGAGAGAGTGGGTTGATGGTTTATTTTAACTTGTTTGTTTTAATTATGCTGTACCCCGCCCCGGTTGCTGAGCAGAGGGGCGGGTTAAAAATAAAACAACTTCTTCTTCTTCTTCTTCTTGCTGCTCCAGGGAATAGGAATAATGGATGAAAGCTACAGGAAAAGAGATCCCACCTAAACATTAGGAGGAATGTCATGACAGTAAGAACTATTAAATATAGGTTATGTTAATCATAGAATCATAGAATCATATTGAGGTGCTTATGATGGCAAAGTACAGTAGTGCCCAAAGATCACATATGAAGGAGAGGGGATACTTCCGATCCTCCTGGTTTCAAAGAACTCTGCTAGGGCCTCCCTCACAGCCTCCCCTTCTCCCTGCTTCACAAGGTTATTGTACTCCATGGGTGCCCCCAGGGTGGGCAGCACAAAGTGGCAACTGTAGTGAGCCCCCTTATCCAGCACCCTTCCCTTCATCTTGCAGACGTTGTGGAGGATGACATAGGAGGTGATGATGGGGACGACATTCTCCTCTGCCACAAGGAGTGTGCCAGCGAAGCACCTCCACCGAGCCTTCAGCTGCCCAAATGCCCTTTCCACCACATTCAGCTTCTTGTTGAATCCTTTCTGCCTGGCATTGGTGATGGCCTGGTAAGGCTTCATGAGCCACTTCCGAATGGGGTAGGTGCTGTCAGTGAGCAGGAGGGGGCCAATCTGCTGGTCCCTCAGGGTGACGGTGGGATTCCCTGGCATATAGATGCCAGCCTCCATGGCCTGGAAGATGATGGAGTTCCTTGCCATCCTTGCGTCATGAGTCGCAGCAGCCCAGCCCAATTCCATGTCCACAAACCGTCCTCTATGATCCATTGTCCCCTGGAGGACAACAGAGTAGATATCTTTTTGGTTGACGAATTTGTTCCTTCACCCCAAGGGTGGCATGATCAGACAATGGCACCTGTTTACGGCACCCACTACGTGGAGGAAGCCGAGGTCAGCGAATCCTTGCATGATCTGTGGGTGACAAGAAGGGGGAGAAGCAGTGGAGGATTAATGAAAAAAGTCACGGCACTTACCAACTCATGACTTTTTTGTGTATGTGCACAGGTTCAACGACCCTAGCAGCCTAATCTATACACTAAAGCCTATACTGTATGCAAGGTCATGAGGTTTTGGCATTCGTGCTCAGGTTCAATGACCCTATCAGCCTAATCTATACAGTGAAACCCATACTGTGTGTCAGGTCATGAGATTTTTTGAGCAGGAGGGGAAAGGGACAAGTGTGTGCGATTGTCCTTACCTGAGTGGCGTCCCCCAGGTACACTGTCTGTGTCAGCAGCAGCTTCTCCATGCTGAGGATAAACTCCACTAACATTTCCCCTACAGTGGTAAGGCTGACCCCAAACTGCTCTGATGCCTGCTTGTAGCTGGCTTTTTGGGTGAGGACCCAGATGGCCATGGCGACCCTCTTCTCCACCGGGATGGCTTTCTTCATCATGGTGTCAGACCACTCCATTTCCAGACACAGTATTTCTACTATCTTGTGGAAGAGGGCACGGGGCATTCGGAAGAACATCCTCCATTGCTCATTGGACCAGATGTATGTGACAAACCCATCCCACCAGTTGGTGCCTCTGGGGAACATCCACCAGCAGCGCGGGGCTCTCTCGGGTGGCATCAGAGCGGCAGCGGTGGCAGTACATCATGCAATGCTTGTTGCGGCACCCATTCTACCAGTTGTCACTTCTGTGTCCTCCAAGTCATCACTGGACTCTTGTATGCATGCAGCTGCTGCAGGGGCCATGGCGGAGGCTCTTGTGGCTGTGCATTGCAGGCTGACTACCAGTGTGGACCACTTGATTGCCATGGCATCCATGATATCTCTGCTTTGCACAGTGTGCAAGTGCATAGCAATGCCACCATTTCTGGTAAAGGGGCCATGTTGTCCTGGCACACGTACGCATGTGCCTGAGAAACCGCGAAAAAAAATTAAAGCTGCCGCTGTCAGCTCATATGGTTACTCCATCCCCATTTAGGGAAACCTCGGGGCCGGCTGTGTGGGTGATGAGGCTTCGCTGCAGCCTCGGAAAAGCTGCATTAATTGCCCCCAGTGCAGTTGCTCCATCTCCACTAAGGTCATCCTCAGGGCAGGTGATGTGGTTGCTGCAGTTAAGGGAAAAGGCAACTTCAGGTCACCTTTTCCTGCCCATCTGCGTAGCCCCTATATATGTGAAAGAAGTTGTAGAATGAATTTCATTGACTTGTTCTGATGCATCTGAGGAAGTAGTCTATGAAAGCTCGTGCTTTAACTTCTTTCACACAGTTATTTTAAAGGTACAGAAAGATCTCTTTGAAATATTGTTTTTTGTCATCAGCATTTCCAAGAATAAGGCTTTAAAGCCCAGACTAATGCTTTAAAACACATGGACTCTTGGAACAGACAGAGAAATTGCACTAGTAACTTCAAAGGCCTTGCCACTTTTAAAGCTTTCTCTGTTAATGGGGGAGGGAGAAGAAAATGAAAGATTTTCATTTTGTTTGTATGAGCTTATCAAATAAAATTATCAGCACTTTAAGCAATTTCAAAATGACATGAAAATCTAGCAGAGGTGAAGAAAATCACTTAATTTTGTTGTAAGTTCTATTTAAAGCTAAAGAAATCATAGAAGAACCAAGCAGTGGTATTATTAAACACTTAAATGCCATCCCTGGTTAGCACTTTCTAAAAACATCTTAATTACAGTATGTTTTAATTACTGAAGACCACTACTGAAATTGTCAATTAGCCATATATAAATCCAGCAGTTTTCAGATATCGATAACACTAATGAAAGAGAACCACAACATAGATAAACAAGCCATAAAACAGCTAGTTAAACAAGATCTACTTAGCAAATGTGGAAAATCCATCATTGGTACTAAACTGCAACATCGTTTTAAGATAAAACAAAGCTCAATTTGGAATCAAATAAAATCGAGAGCATTGAAAATAGCACGGTTAGTAAATTACAGTGCTGGTTATCGGTGTGCTGGTCATTTAACAAAATAAATATACTGCCCAATTCCAAGATCTCAAGGCAAGTTGCAATAACAAAATTCCAGTTTGTATTGATTTAAAGAATCTTTTTGGTGACAGCGAAGAAAGTCAAATAAAGAAAGTCAATGCGACAAAGAGGAAAACTGGCATACGTCTTAAACAGACAAAAATGATAGTACAGATTAATCATTGTGTCTGTAAATCTGGTCATATTTCTTCTTCTTCCCATCTGTCACAGCTCTCCATGGCACTAAAAAATCAGTCCAGTCATCTGGAGCAAAGTTTTGGATTGCATGGAAGTAGCTACAGGAAGGAGCTACCAAGGAAGTAATGGTACATTAAAGTCTGGTCAGTGCCTACTATAACACATCACTTCTAAATGGAATGGCAAGAGCTTTCCCTCAACTTTTTTTTTTAACTTTTACATCATCTCCCAAAATATCACAAACAGATGGGAGAGAGCAATTTGTTGTTACTTCAAAAATAATAATAATTGCAAAACATGTCTAAGGAGCTTACCTTTTCTGGCTTCAATTCTCTTCTGGGATGTAGCCAGGTATATAAATCGCCACTGAGTACGCCGGCTGAATACAGTCCGGTAAACTGTTGTTCTAAGCCACACTCAGCCAGCCAATTTTCAAAGTTGGAAGCTTCCATTTTTGAAAATTAGCAGGCTGGGCATGTATTGGAGCCGCGGTTTACCCAGGCTGTATTCAGCTGGTGGATTTGGCAGAGATTTACATATGATAGTACCCGGCTGCATCACGGAAGAGAATTGAAGCTGGAAAAGATAAGCTGGCTTTTTGACCCCATGTGATAAGCTCCTTTTCTTTGCTTCTTAGCCATTTCAAGAACTGACTATGGACTTTATCACATGGGGGAAATCCCGTGCAGAAACGGGATTTAAAAACTGGGGAAAAGCTGCAAAAGCAGGTTGATTTTCACACACATCATTGTTAAAATGTTAACCAGAACGGAAAGTAGACAAAAGCCACTCCTTTTTACTTTTTACTGTTTCTGCATGAGATTTCCCCTGTGTGATAAAGTCCTATGTTGATTTACACCTCTAATTTTAATCCACAGATTTGAAGAACACTTGCAGTCAATTTTGTGATGTAGAAATCCTTTGGAACTACATTGTACAGCAACAAATCAATATGTTTTGACAGGTATTCCCTCAGTTGAATGAGACCTATTGGCTTTTTTCAAACTTGCTTTAAAACAGATATATTTGAACTTAACATATTAGGGTTTTTTTGAATCCTCTTTTCCATTGTGTCAAGAAGCAAAGTATTGATTCTGAATGAGTTATTTCAACATTTTCTTTATGCAAATAAACTGCTTCAACTCTCTTAGAATCTTTGCTTTAGCTTAGAAAATATTTCTAGCTTATGGAAGACATGGAACTTTGATTTAGTAAAGAAAAGAAACAACATAACTCCCCCTGCCTTTTTGTTTATATTCAAATTGTATCTATCAGCACAAAGCCAAAATGAATGCATCAACATTTGTAGCTCTGATTTCTTAAGAAGGAGGGAAAGACAATCATAAAAATCAATGCAAAATTAAGTTGAAGTCTTAGCCTAATTTGAATTAGAAGTGGATAACACTCCTTGTGCTAAGGAAGTCAGGCTCAAGAGCTATTACTACACCAGCTTGATCAGCTTGAACATCTTTTAAAGAAAACTTCCATAAAATCATAAAGGTGTCATTATGACATGCACAGCAACTAGCTTATATTGCTGTAGCTGATTTCCTTTAGATCAGCTGTGGTGCTGTAGCTGATCATCTTCTTTTTTTCATTTTTATAACTATTCATAAGTTAAATTCAGAAGCAGGAAGGGGTTTCTGTCATGCTGGTCATAGGAGTGAGAGAGAAGCCAAGCATTCTTCAAAATGGATTTATAAATTTACATCTGCCAGAACCAAGGATGGAACTGAACATGATTTGCACTAAGAAACTATTATATTTCCAAGTGGTTGCTGCCTTCTACAAAAGCAAAAAAAGTGCAGATGGTGGCATGTAAATTTTAAAAAGTAAACTTAACTGTACAAACTAATTTTACAAACAATATGCACAAATATATTTTAAGCAATAGGTGCATCTGTACAGAGATGTATACATATGAAAAATGAACACAAAGTGCTACAACTGCAAAGCATACAAAAACATATAAATGTCTATGGTGTGGAGAAGGCAGCTCATATGGAACTTGAATAAAACAAACTTAGTATGGGAAAATCAACTATTCAGCTATTGATTTGCCCTCAGAAAAGATGACAAAAAGAGGACATGGCAGCTATACTTTTCATAAATTTGGAGAAGGGGGAGGTTGTTTTGCTGTTGCTATTGTTCTTGACACAGCTGAACTTTCAGGGATGACAAAAATGTTTTTTAAAAAACCACCATTGTTTTTAATATCTGAATTATAGTATTCTGGCTTATATTGTGTTTGATCTAACAACAAGGTTCTCAGTTTTTTATGACAAGATTTCTGCTAAAGGTATATGCCTATTTGCTCCAACATCATTTCCAAATTATGGTAACCCTATGGTGAGGTTATCATGGGGGTTTATTGGCAAGATTTGTTCAAGGAACAATCTTTGCCTTCCTTTGAGGTTGAGAGAGTGTGACTTACCCAAGGCCACATTGAGTTTCCATGGCTGACTGTGCATTTGAACCCTGATCTCCAGAGTCATAGCCCAATGCTCAAACTACTACACCATGCTGGCTTTCAAAGGTATCTATGCCCATCCTTAATTAACATTGATTTTGAATATCAAGCCCAAACTGTATATAGGGTTTTAAAAAGTTTTTTTCTTTACTCTTATTGCTTTCCAACTTATCCCTAGCCAGCCTCTCATAATCATAGGCTATGAATGGTTGTTTCAAATATAACAAGTCTGTAAGATTTCATTGACCTCAAAGAGTTCCTCATTTTCTTGCATCCCTTCTTCCAATTTGGAAAAACTGTTTTGTAAGGGAATTGCAGGCATGCTTAGCACAAGAGGAGGGCACTGTGGAATTCAGGTGAAGTTACAGTAGCATTTCAAATGGGGTGTTCTAGTTCCAGATCTGGGCCGGGCATAATTGTGTGAAAATACACAACATCTGCAAACTTCTTCTTCTTCTTCTTCTTCTTCTTCTTCTTCTTCTTCTTCTTCTTCTTCTTCTTCTTCTATAAAAAAAGAACCCACATCTGAAGAGTGAAACTGCATGGAATGGAATGAAGATGTATGTGTGCCTGTGTATGTGTGTATAGTTTAAAAAATGACAGTTCATTTTGAAACTGGTATAGCTGAAGCTGGTTTGATATTTATGAAGTTATCCTGGATCATGAAGTATCTCATTATTTGCAACCTGTCAGTGAGTTAGTTTTATTGGACATTACTGTGTATTAAGCTGGGAATCTTTATGACTTTAAACACCTTGGCCTGAGAGGAGCCTTTATCATATTTTATCTGAGCCAGTATCTGGAAACCAGCTGTGTGATTAACACAGCATGGGGGATGCACACAAAGGAGAGAGAGAAAGAAGCTCTAGAATGGCAAAGCAGGACAGCCTTGGATGTAAAATCCAATAAATGAGCAGAGCTCCTGCTGTGACTAGTGCACAGAGGTGAAAGAACCCTTGGCAGAAGAGAAGCTGAACAGAAACCAGAAAGAAAAAATATAATATGCTGGAAAACTGTTGGGAGAAAAAAAGCATAACTTCAGGTTTGAATGACTAATGGGGGGATGCAGACGGGCCGCCATTGACTGCCCTGGGAAGTAGAGGATTGGGGCTGAGGCTACCCCACTCCTTGGCCCCAATCCTCCCTTTTGCTGGCCCAGAAAAGAGTGGCAAAATGCCGCTCCTTTCAGAGCCAGCAAAAAAGGATGCCCCAAGAGCTGCCGCATGGCTCTTCTGACACTGCAAGACACTGCACCGGGAGGAAGTTCTGACGCCACACACGTAGCATCAGGACGTCCTCAGGGAGGGGTCGTGGCGGCCGGTGTGCAACTGCCTCTCCCCATCCCTGCCTTGAGGATGCCACAAAGGGCCCGTCGGCAGAGGCCCAAATGATGACTTATTCTTTGAAACATTCTCCACTTTCATCATGAATTCCTAATCAAGTTGGTACAATGGATGTTTGATAACAAAAAAGTGTCTTGTATTATATGTTTTATTATGGACTGTATGTTTTAAAATCTGTAAGCCGCCCTGATTGGAGTACCACTGGGCGGGATATAAATAAATTTTATTATTATTATTATTATTATTATTAATTACCTTGATCCTGAAAAGGATCCCCAGTTAAGCCTAAATATTCTAAAGGGACTGTATTCCATCTGATTTTGGGAGGTATGCAGGGCCAGCCCTGGTTAGTACTTGGATGGGAGACTATCAATGAATACCAGCTGCTGTAAGGAGGCAGGAGGGAACTTGCAAAACCACCTTTGAGTATTCCTTCCCTAAGTAAACCTTGGAAATTCATGTGGTCATCATAAGTTGACAGATGACTTGAAGGTATATGGATGGGATTTCCTGTTAAGCCAAAATATATAAATCAAGGCATATCCAATTCAGTTTTTGGCAGAAGTAGAATCCTACACAAGTAGATCTTTTCATTCTGCATCCATATAAATTCATTCTTAATTTTGCTTTTAAAAATAATTTTTCTAACCTGGCAGGAATTAGGAATACTTTCTTCTACAAAGGTCTATTGATGCACAGAAAAGAAAAGTACTATTGTGAAGCACATAGTAATTAATTACACCAATTAATCAATTACATTGTTTATTCTAAATTGTAATGCTTTTGGAAATTTGGATTATTCGATCATGGCCTGCAGTTTCAGGAGAGGGGATTTTTGGAAGGGGATGGATTGCACCTTAAACCAGTTGGCAGAAACGTTTTTGCCAAAAGTTTCAAAAATTTGAAAAGGAGGGCTTTAAACTGTATTATGTGGGGGATGAAGACAGTGTTCTGTGTCAGGATAAATGTATCCAGAGGAAAATGTCTTAGATGAAGCAATATGGGACAAAAAGGTTACTATAGGTCATGTGACAACCCTGATGAGCAAGCAGTTGGAAGGGTGCTGTGTCACAGGAATATGATGACAGACAGACAGGACATGGCATCACCAGGCTTCAATACTACAAAGTCATGCCACATGGGGAACAGGAAATTGTGTTGCACACCAGTAAGGGGTTGGACTAGAAGCTCCAGCAATGAATGTGGGAGGAGCTCCAATACCCTGTGTGATGGTGATGATGTATATAGTGAGCGGAGCATTTTGTCAGTTGGTGTGAGATATTGTAAATATTGGAATGAAGATTAAAAGCCTCCTTGAGAGTACTCAGCGTGTTGTTGTGTCTGTAGCTTCTTTGTGTGGGAGAAGGAGTTCTCCAACCTGCACCAAACTGTACAGCAGAGCTTTCTATGGGGGGTTGCAGACTGCCAGAAATAGTGCAAATTGAGTCCACTTTAGGGTTAGGGTTAGTGCTAGGAAATCATGGGAATTGTTTTTTTCTGAGACATTGAGCCTTCTCTGTCAGAGAGCTCTGGTGCCACAATGAAATACAGTCCCCATGATTCCTAACCCTAACCCTAACCCTAATCCTAAAAGTGGACTCAATTTGCACTATTTCTGGCAGTCTGCAACCCCCCTGAGGCATGTGTTCTTGGTGCACAAGCCTCAGCATCTAGATTTCGGGTCAAAAAGGCACCAATATTCTAGAGGGCAGTAGTTCATCAAGGTCTGGAAATAATAGCCAAACTGTTTTAGAGAGAACAATGGAAATAGTGCAAGGATCCAACAGCGAGAGGGAAGAAATTTAAGCAGGGGTGAAACAGACCGAAAGCTTCAGCTGGCTTTGGGGTGGTGTGGGGGTGTGGCATTTGGATTCTGAACACTGGAGTTGGCAAAGCAGAGTTGGGGCCAGGCTGGGGCTCCACAGCTTCAGGTTCAGGTCCCAGAGGAGGTTCTGGCTCATCCTCTGAGTCCTCTTCCAAGTAGGGTATGACATTATCCTCTTTCAAATTCAGATAGGTTTCCCAACTCTGGGGGTTGTACCAGTTTGAGCCAGTTTGGTAGGTCCCCATTCAGTGGATGTAGACAAGATATTGAAGTACCAATTGCTCTCATTCATAGAACCATCTCCTTGTCAGCGAAAGTGGGTAAATGAGGGAATTTCCAGTTTGTGGTTTAGTATAAGGCTTTATTTTTCTCCCCAGGATGGACAAGGATTCAGGCTACCAATAGTCCTGCCTGTCTAGTATGCTTTCTTAAGAATTCATGCATAATCTGCAAACAGGCAACTTTCCTGTGTTATGCATCAAAGTCTAATATTCATATTTATTGATCATAACTGGTAAGAAATGAGAAGTGTTAGCGTATGTCCTCCATTTTTCTTGACATTTTAGAAGATGTGGAGTTCCCTATGACCCCAGCCTGACCCTTGGGAGATGGCAGCCATAATCCCTTAAATGTAAGGTTAGGTAGGCACTAAAGATACACAATGGTGTTTGTTTCTCTTAGTCTCACACTTAATAGGACAGTGATCAGATTTGATTGCATCCCTTTCTCTAGCTTCCCTTCCTTGATAGTTTTGAAACCAAATGCATTGTTTAGACTATGCCCATACTTAGGTAAACAAAGATAAACCCACCAAGCCTTTGTCCTCCTATTGTTAGGCTCATAGCTAGGAGGCAGAAATCACCCTTAAAACCCCCTGGGTTTTGGCAGACCGTGTGCTACCTTGGAAGTGTATGCTGAATCTCTGTCGGTCTGTGCTCTGAGATAGTTCCTGCAACCCCCCTCTTGCTGGTCATGCCTTTCCACTGAATCCATCTGCATTTACTGCCAGAAGTCCGGAGGAGTCTGGAGTCTCTCGGGTGTAAGTATATCCCTCTTGCCCTGGTCTCCCTCTCTGCTTTTCCCCGCTCTTTCCTGCTTATCCTTCTAGTGTGTCTGTGTGTGTGTGTGTGTGCACCTTATTTGGATGTTTGCTTATTGTGTTAATAAATATTTTAGACTTTAATTGGAGTTTGGTCCGTCTTAGCGTCATTCCCTGCCAGAATCCTTAAGTCTCTGGTATACATCTGGATAGATCTCGTGAAGCGAAGTTGGGCGTTTCACTCTTGCACATTTGAGCTAATTATAAATTCCCCAAAATTAGACTTGTTTCCCAACAGAAGAAAAGACAATAATGTTTGGTAAGGTGGAAGGCCATAGGAAAAGAAGAAAACCACATTCTAGATTATAGAATCATAGAATCATAGAGTTGGAAGAGACCACAAGGGCCATCCAGTCCAACCCCCTGTCATGCAGGAACTCAAAATCAAACTATCCCCAACAGATGGCCATCCAGCCTCTGTCTAAAGACCTCCAAAGAAGGAGGCTCTACCACACTCCAAGGGAGTTTGTTCCATTGTCGAACAGCTCTCACTGTCAGGAAGTGCCTCCTAATGTTGAGGTGGAATCTGTTTTCCTGTAGCTTGCATCTGTTGTTCCGAGTCCTATTCTCTGGAGCAGCAGAAAACGAGCTAGCACCCTCCTCAATATGACATCTCTTCAAATATTTAAACAGGGCTATCATATCCCCTCTTAACCGTCTCTTCTCCAGGCTAAACCTACCCAGTTCCCTAAGTTGTTCCTCATAGGGCATGGATTCCAGACCCTTCACCATTTTAGTCACCCCCCTCTGGACACTCTCCAATTTTTCAACATCCTTTTTGAATTGTGGTGCCCAAAACAGTATTCCAGGTGGGGCCTGACCAACACAGAATACAGTGGCACTATTACTTTCCTTGATCTAGATGGATGGACTTAATCCATCTGGCCCTGAGTCTGCAAGACCTGATGATGACAAGGTGACTTGGATTCATAGGATCGGCATAAGCCAAAGTCAACTTGACATCTCTTAACAATTAGAAATGTAAAAGAGTATGTACAGAGGGCATTTAACTCCAAATAAGCTGTTGAAATTTTTATAGAATGCTTCAAATCAAAGTTGAGGCTGTCTAGATAAGGGAAGCACTTTTTTTTTCTTCTGTAGCAGACATGTAAGGAAGCAAAAGGTTATTGGTCTAATATTTACATGCTAATTCAAAAAAGATTTAAAGTTGGGAGGACAGCAACAGCAGCAGCAACAGCCAAGGCCCGGCAAGGGCCCTCTGAGAGAGGTGGTGCCGGCAGTGGAGGCGGAAGCATAAAAGTGCTGGCTGAGAATCCTCAAGGGCAGAGGACAGCAACAGTAGCTGCATCAGCCAAGGCCCGGCAAGGGCCCTCTGAGAGAGGCCGTGCTGGCAGCAGAGGTGGAGGCATAAAAACACCAGCCAAGAGTCCTCCAGGGCGGAGGACAACAACAGCAGCAGCAGCAGCCAAGGCCCAGCAAGGGCCCTCTGAGAGAGGCGGTGCCAGCAGTGGAGGTGGAAGCATAACAGCACCAGCTGAGAGTCCTTCATGGCGGAGGACAGCAACAGCAGCCAAGGCCCGGCAACCCTTTGAGGGCAAAAAAACCCTGCTTCCTGCCAGCTCCCAAATCCTCCTGGTGAAAATGGAGAGTAGAGTAGACAGGTGAGAAGCAGCAGTGACAGCAGCAATTATAGTTTCAACCGCGGGAGGACGAAGAAGAGAGGAAACAACCTATATTCTCCTAGCTATATCCTCCAGAAAATAAATAGCTCTAGAAATTAAAAGAGAAAAGGGGATAGATAAATAAATAAATAAATAAATAAATATATAAATAAATAATAATTGGATTGGAAAAAAGAAGAAGAAAGACACTTCCAAAGGGTGGCAATAGGCACAAGGATCTAGCTGTCGAATTGTTGACAGCTAGTTCTCCTTGGGGGGCTGATATTAGGAGTGAAAAAGAACTGAGAGGGAAACAGTCCACGAAACACTCCAAGACTAATAATGTACGTCTTCCCTGGTAGGGAAGTAGCCAGGGTCCTCACAAAGGCTAAAAACAATCCAGGGTGGCCAACGCTGAAATCTTTGCCAGAGTTTAGGAGGGGGAGAAAGATATATTGAAGAAGAACTTCTCTGTGACAAGACAAGAAAGATTGTATTTTAGCCGAGAGTGCCAAGCCTGCCAAGAACGCAGAAGCAGAAAAGTGCCTGCCACCTTAAATAAAAAGCTTATCAGTCGGAGAAGGAAGGGGGAAGAGGGGAAACCACCTGGATTAGATAGAGAGCTACTCTAACATTTCAGCAAATATCAATCAGCACAGACAAGTTTCACAAACTATAAGATATTGGTAAACTTAAACAGTATTACCAATCACCCACATTGAATAGTTAACTCAAAGGAAGAGACTAAAGACAACAAATTACTCAGAATGACAACTACACAAAAGAAAATGCTAACACAAGCCGTTACCAATACACAACAACAAAGAAGGGCCTCAGTAGAACAAGGGTCCATTCTAGAAGAAATAAGGAAAATAAATATAGAGATTCAAAGAATGCAAAATACCTTTTGTCAGGAAATGAAAGTGTTGAGGATAGATCTAAAAAGAGCCTTTAAATCAGAGATTAAAGTATTATCTCAATCTCTAGAAGAAGTAAAAAAAGACATTAACCAAGCGAATGTAAGAATTAAGAAATTAGAGACAAAAACAACCGAAATGGAAGACGTGATATTTAAAGTAGAAGCAACACAAGACAAAGAATTAGACTTAAGAGCATTAGATGAACTTAAACAGAGAGAAAATTGTCTGAAGATTCGAGATCTGAAAGACTCCTAGGGCCAGGAATCTAGTCAGGAAAGGTCTGCTGGAAGAGATCCGTCTTCATAGCTTTTTAAAAGCTGCTTAAGCTGGAAATATGATGGATTTTGTCTGGCAGGCCATTCCAAAATTTGGGGCGATTACCGAGAATGTCCTCTGGGAGGTTGCGGACAGCCTAGATTTTGTTGGCTGGAGCAAATTCCTCTCAGAGGACCAGAGTGCATGGGGGATTGTATGGGAGGAGGCAGTCCTGAAGATAGCTTGGACCCAAGCCATTGAGGGCTTTAAAGGTAATAACCAACACCTTATACTGGGCCCAGAAACTAATAGGCAGCCAGTGGAGAGATTTTAATACCGGAGTTATGTGGTCTCTACATGTAAGATCTTTTTTTTGCTGAACAACTGTCCCTGAGCAGCATCCTCTGGGACCTGCCCGAGAGGAAGGAGCGGAACCATAACAATGCAGTGCCTCCAATTCCTAAACCACTCAGGCGATCGAAGAGGATGCTATGATCTATTGTATCAAAAGCCACTGAGAGGTCTAAAAGCACCAATAGGGTCTCACTACCCCTGTTGATACTCAGATGGCAACCATGGCAATCTCAACTCCAAATCCTGTCCTAAAGCCAGTTTGAAATGGGTCTAGATATCCAGGAAAGGGCGCAGCTGGGCCTGAACTCCCAAACCTCACCTGTCAGATTTGTCAAACTGGTCTCAAGTGGAATGTTGAAGTCGCCCAAAACTAAAAGCCTGGGCAACTCCAACAGCAACTCTGAGACCAGCTGTGTCAGCTCGGTTAGGAGTTTGCTAGACAATGGGGTGGCTGGTATACTAGCAGAATCCCCAAACTATCTTTGGTCCTCAGGCTCAGGTACATACACTCGAAGTGGACTGTGTTCCGGACAGGTATCCTGGTCAAGGTCAGATTATTCTTATAAACAAGAGCCACTCTGCCCCCCTGTCCACTTCCTCTTACCTGCTCACTAACAGAGTACCCAGCTGGGAGGGCCTGCACCCATGTAATGGCGCTATCAACTCCCAGCCACATCTCTGTGAAGCAAGCTAGGTCGGCATCCTCATCTAAAAGAAAATCGTGAACAATATGAGACTTATTTTTCACTGACCTGGCATTGCAAAGGAGCAAGGTAAGCTTCAGTGGAATGGCTGGTACGCTCTCCAATCCATTCCAGGAAACAGGGTAAAATGAAGGTGGGATAGCATTCAAACAGTGATCCCGCCTTCTTTTGGAACATCTATTTACTCTGTTTCCACCATACCTCCCATTACCCCACACATCTCCAATTTTCACCCCCAGACCATTCCCGGCCTCTATTAACGAAGGAGCAAATAAACCCTCATACCTCTCCCGACCATGCTGCTGCTGAGGCTGCCATTGCTGGTAAGTGGCAGGGCAGGCTAGATGTAAAGCCTGCCTGGTTCTGCTCTCCACCTTAGCGCCGCTGTTGCTGCAGCTGGGGGAAGGAGAGGGTCCCAGGTGGCAATGAGGGAGGATAGGGCTGGCTAAATGTAAAGTCCTGTCCAGCCTGGCTCTCCGCTGTCATTGCTATTGCTATCACACTGCCAAAGCCCAAAAAAGAAAATGGTGGTGGGGGCAGGCAAAGCAGCCTCTGCCTGAGTCCTTCTGCTGGTGTGGAGCTGGTAGAGGAAGATGGTGGTGGGGGTGGGGAAAGCAGCCTCTGCCTGAGTCCTTCTGCTGACGTGGAACTGGTAGAGGAAGATGGTAATGGATAGGGAAAGCAGCCTCTGCCTGAGTCCTTCTGCTGGCGTGGAGCCGGTAGAGGAAGATGGTGGTGGGGGCAGAGAAAGCAGCCTCTGCCTGATTCCTTCTCCTGGCGTGGAGCCAGTAGTGGAAGATGGTAATGGGCAGGGAAAGCAGCCTCTGCCTGAATCCTTCTGCTGGCGTGGAGCTGGTAGAGGAAGATAGTGATGGAGGCAGGGAAAGCAGCCTCTGCCTGATTCCTTCTGCTGGTGTGGAGCCAGTAGAGGAAGATGGTAATGGGCAGGGAAAGCAGCCTCTGCCTATAAGTCTCCACTCCCAGATGAATTGCATCCTAGGGTATTAAAAGAATTGGCAAATGTAATATCAGAGCCATTGGCAATAATTTTTGAGAACTCCTGGAGAATAGAAATCCCAGCAGGCTGGACGAAGGCAAATGTTGTCCCCATCTTCAAAAAAGAAAAAAAAAGAGGATCTCAAGAATTATCATCCAGTTAGTCTGACATCAATACTAGAAAAGATTCTAGACAAGATCATTAAACAGAGAGTCTGTGAACATTTAGAAGGGAATGCCATAATCACAAAAAGCCAACATGGGTTCCAGAGAAACAAGTCATGCCAGACAAATCTAATCTCTTTTTTTGATAGAATTACCAACTTGGTCGATGAAGGGAATATTGTGGATATAACATAGTTTGATTTCAGTAAGGCCTTTGACAAAGTTCCCCATGAAACTCTGACAAACAAGCTAGTAAAATGTGGGTTAGACAAGGTAACTGTTACATGGATTTGTAATTGGTTGACTGGTCAAGCCGAAAGGGTGCTCAACAATGACTCTTTTTCATCCTGGAGAGAAGTGACCAGTGGGGTGCCACAGGATTCTGTCCTGGGCCCAGTGTTATTCAACATCTATATTAATGAGTTGGATGAAAGAATAAGGGACATACTTATCAAATTTGCAGATGACACCAAATCAGGATTAGCTAATACCCCAGAGGACAGGATGAAAATTCAAACTGATCTTAATAGATTAGAAAGCTGTGCCAAAGCTAACAAAATGAATTTCAACATGGAGAAATGTAAGGTACTGCACTTAGGGTGGAACAATGAAATGCATAGATATAGGATGGGGGACACCTGGCTTAATGTGACTAGGTGTGAAAGGGATCTAGGAGTTCTAACAGAGCACAAGTTGAACATGAGTCAACAGTGTGATGCGGCAGCTAAAAAGGCCAATGAGAATTTAGGCTGCATTAATGGAAGTATAGAGTCTAGATCAAGGTAAGTAATAGTACCACTGTATTCTGCTCTGGTCAGACCCCTCCTAGAATATTGTGTCCAGTTCTGGGCACCACAATTCAAAAAGGATGTTGAGAAACTGGAGCATGTCCAAAAGAGGGTGACTAAAATGGTGAAGGGTCTGGAAACCATGTCCAATGAGGAATGACTTAGGGAACTGGGTATGTTTAGCCTGGGGAAGAGGCGGTTAAAAGGTGATATGATAGCCCTGTTAAAGTATTTGAAAGGGTGTCACATTGAGGAGGGAACAAGCTTGTTTTCTGCTGCTCCAGAGAACAGGATCCAGAGCAATGGATGGAAGCTATAGGAAAAGAGATTCCACCTCAACATTAGGAGGCCCTTTCTGACAGTAAGGGCTATTTGAGAGCAGAACACTCTCCCTCAGAGAGTGGTGGAGTCTCCTTCTTTGGAGGTTTTTAAACAGAGGCTGGATGGCCATCTATCAGGTATGCTTTGATTTTGAGTTCCTGCATGGCAAGGGATTGGACTGGATGGCCCTTGTGGTCTCTTCCAACTCTATGATTCTTTGGTTCTAAAAGAGATGTGAGGTCAGGATGGATGGGAGTTTCTCAAAAGGGAGATACTGAAGACACAACTATTCCATTAAGGAGAAAAAATGGGAGGTGTCCCAAGAAATCAGAATGTCTGACTACATAATTTTAAACTGAGAAAAGACTGAAAAGGGATATGGAAGAAATGGAAAAAGAGAGAAATCACCTAAGAGGAATTCAAAAGGTAATACATGTAGGGGGAAAGTCAGCTAAAGCTAAAGCTCAGAATGAGCTCAGGCTTAGTAGAGAGGTTAAGAATAATAAAAAGGGCTTTTTTGGTTACGTCTGTAGTGAACCTTCAACACCTTCTTTGCCTCAGTCATCTTACAAAAGGAAAAGCGTACTCAACCTGAGGAAAATGGAGCAGAGGATGCAGTAGGGGGAATTCAGCACAGCATAAATAAAGAGGTAATTTGGAAATACCTGGTTAATCCAAATGAATTCAAGTCTCCAGGACCACATGAACCACATGCAATAGTATTAAAAGAACTGGCAGAAGTAATCTTAGAGCTACTGGCAATAATCTCTGAGGATTTCTGGAGAACAGGAGAAGTCCCAACAGACTAGAGGAGGGCAAATGTCTTCAAAAAAGGGAAATAAGAGGCCCCCCAACAATTACCGCTCGGTTTGCCTGACATCAGTCAGAGCAAATCATTAAACAGACAATCTGTAAACATATAGAAATTAATGCCATAATCACAAAAAGTCAGCATGGGTGTTACAAGGCTCATCCCATCAATGCTTTAAGGCCAGCTTTTACCTCACAAAACATCTGAAGACTCCTCGTGAATGATATTGGCCCAATATCCATGCTTAATAAACCTTCCCTAAACATTTAAGGGTTAGGGTCCTCTTCATCCTGGAGAGAATTGATGAGTGGTGCGCCACAAAGTTCTGTTATGAGCCCAGTATTATTTCACATCTTTATCAATGACTTGGATGATGGAATAGAGGGCCTACATATTAGATTTATAGGTGACATCAAATTAGAAGGGGTAGAAGGGCTTTCCTGCAATGTCTTTCAAAGGTGAATTGCTATTTACGTAGGGTTCCATGAGAAACAATTCATCCTTTGGGGGAGTCAGAAAAAGGGTGGCCTAAAGTCTATTGGGAGGTGGAAGGTCATAAAGCAAGCCCCAAGGCCACACTTTGTCTACTCTCATTTTGAAGGTAGATTGGGGAGGTTATATATTGTTTGTTTATTCTGGAACAGAGATAGAATGTTCAGCATGAGATTCCTGAAACAATTGAGACTCACAACTGGCCACAATTCTCAGTGTTAGAGTAAAACTTTTAGTATATCTGTAGTGAAAACTCTGTACAATTTGCATTGACTATAAGAACGGAGAAAGAAAGGCACCCAGAGATCAAAGGAGTTGGTAGTAGGAAAGATCATTTTCTATTGTGGGTGATCCAATTACAACATATCTTCCTTAGTCATTTAAACCCAGCAAGCATGTCTTAATTTTCTTTAGCCCTCAGATGACCTCGAAGGCAATCCAATTAGCTGGGTTGCTTCCCAGCCAGTCATCTACTGGAAGGCAAACTCAGGAGGCTCCTACCCAAGGCTCAGGATTTTACAAGTGAGACCAAACCCCCAGAAACACCTCAAGGGCAGAGTCCTTCCCCACTCCCTGCTCCCAGGCAGTTCCTGAGCCCTAGCCTATGCCAAAAGGGTGTTAAGGTTTACACTGAACTCCTTTAATCTCCCCACAACATGCCATGGACAAGGGACAAGTGCCTGCTTAGTTCCTTTCCCCCACCAGGCCTGTCAGAGTATAGATGGGCTATGCAGTCAAAGATGAAATGTAAAGATGTGTGTGTCTGTAGTTTTCCACATGCTTCTAGGCCGAACACAAACAACTCAGTCCAGATGGCTAGAAAGACAAAACAATAGAAGAACCACTAGATGGGAAAGTGTCCTTGTTTACATAAGGAAACAATAATAAAAAGTTGTTATGGGAAAGTAGATCACATGATGGAAGATGAACAACAAGAGGTTGGGTTAGCATACGTCACATACAGATCATCCAATCAACCTGAAGGTTAACACCCAAAAGGTGGAGATGGGCTGGGCTGAGAAACTTTGTGTTAGGCATTGATATTATTATTATTTGCTTGCATTGGATTGCACTTTTTCTTCTCTTTACTTCGCAATGGATCTATAGTATGTTTATACTGCTTCACAATGTAGCCTTAAGATCTGCAAACATGGATCTGTAGTTTTGTTCCTGTTTAGCCACATCTGCAAGATGTGATACTTTAGTGGACTGTGTTTTTACTCTGCATGTTGTTATTATTCTTTCAACAATAAAGCTCAACTTTTAGAAGCTTGGATTTTTGCTTCCTGATTCTGCTGAATTTACAAATACCCTACTCCACCAAAACCGAACAAGGCCAGCCAAAATGGTGTGCACCCCACATTGCAAGTCCTCCAGAAATAGAGTAATTTCTTCTTCTGAAAAAGGACACCATCTGCTCTGTAAGGTGTTGAAAAACTATGGTAGGATGAGAAAGAAAGTATCCCAATTCCTTGACAAAGGTATTTTCTACTTCCCTGTTCATCCTTCTCCAAGCTAGATCCAGGCATTGGGGATCCCCTTCACCATGGCAAGTATGACACGGCAAAATAGCAGATTGGACCAGCTTGCTGTTTGGCCACCTGCTTCATATGTCCTAAAAGTCATAAGGGCTTTGCCCTTCAGCAACACCAGGTCGTTCATACCAAGGTGAATGACTAGCACATAACGTAGAGGCCCAGTGCACTTCTCAAACAAGAAAGACAATAAACTGTTTCAGTGCAGGCCTCTCTTCCTTTCCACTGTGGCCAACTCACACAATCCCAGGTGAACTCCATGGTGGGAGGTTTGAGCCCAGCATTCCATTGAGTAGACCATGCTATAGCTGCAGATCAGGATCCTTTGCCTCTCTGAAACAGGCCTAGAGTCCAATGGAAAACAACAACATTAACAGTGTGATTACACTCAAAATTTCAGAAGGCACACATATCTCTTGAACATCAAAGATTTCCAGCACCCAGTCTGTTGGATCATCTGAGGGTCCAAGCCCATGGCAAAGACCCTGGAAGTGGCACCAATTCAAAATGAATGAGAGCTGAACTTAACCCCTTCCAAGTCCAATCTCTGCAAAGCCCCGGAAGTCCAAAGTTGGTACCTGGTGAGGGGTGTAAATTCAGCATGGCAAAACAGCAATCATGGTCTAGCTCCTCTGACCTGTGCATAGGCCTGCAAAGCACTAACAGGGCATAAAGTCTGGTTGGGGCAATACCCCAATGTTATTGTGGTCCCCACACCCTTTTGATCAGTCTTTGAACTCCTGATCTTCAATATCACTCTGTGATCTGACAAAGTTAAGTCTCTATCTTCCAGAGTCCTGCCAAAGCATCTGCTTTGGAGGATGCTTCGAGTTCACTAATGCTCAGGGCCTCAAAGAATGCTGTCAAAACTGCAGTATGAAACAGTAAAGCCTCATAGTTCAAAGCATAAATTGCTGGCCCAGCATCCCTCAAGCCCTCAGGACATCAAAGGATAATGGTTCCTGCCACTTTGGCCTGCAACCCCTTTCCTGCTTCCAACCCTCTAAGGCCTTGGAAACCCTAAAGTCACATGTGCTTGTCCTCATATCCCTGAGTCTTAGATATTCTGTCTTTCCCCCAATGGGATACATGTGTCTTTAAGTATCAAGGAGGGGTCTTACTGCATTCATCCGTGGCCACCCCTCTACAGCCCATCTGCAACCTGGGCTTATCCTGTGGCTTTTCAAAGAAGGGAAAATCCTCCAAAGAAGTCCAGGTTGCATATGGGCTGCATATGGGCAGCCACGGGTGAGTGGGGTAAGAGCCATCTTTGACACTTAAATGCACATGTATCCCATTGGGAGAAAGACGGGATACAGCATGTGCAATAATTTCCTTAGGGACAAACACCATTGCTAATAGCCTGATGGACTGCAGAGTCAATCCCCTGTTCCTTAGGGAGACCCAATATTGTAAAATGTGGTCGAGCTTCCGGTTGGGATGGTGGACTGGTGAGACGTGTTCCACATCGTCTCCTGTGAGAACCGTCTAGCTTTTGGTGGAAATAGGCTGTCTGTTATTAATATAGACAACCTGAATTGTCCTGGTAAGGGGGACTCGGAGGGCTTAAGTTTGAGGCTGCAGAAACCTTAAGCAAGTAAGAAAAAAACAAGAAGAAAAAAAGGCAAGGAAGAACCAAGAAGACGCATAGGACTGCAGTGAGTTATGAGGCCACATCCACCTCTAGGCTATCCCCCGAAGAAGGGGTTGAGGAACGCCACCAACTTTTAATTCTAATTGAACGTTTTTTTTTAGTTTAAGTGGAACTGAGGGCTTAAGATTGGATTAGCACCATTCCTGGAAAGCTGCGATCCATAGAAGAAGTTGATATCCCCCTCTGAGCAATAAGTTTTTGCTTACCTTGAAACGTTGCTTTATACTGGTGGTTTATAGAACTTAAGGCTATTAAGCTTCCTTTATTGACTGCAGAGTGAACCTAATTTGCTACTTAAGTGTCGAGATGAAGACTTTTATTCTTATTTTTGACACTGAATCCTGGCTAAACTTATAATTTATGGTGGCTGGTTCCGTTTGAATGTGCTGTACTCCTCGGGAGCAAGTAAGAGAAGGCTGGAACCGGAAGGAAGCTCTGTTTTTCATCATCGCTTTGGCTGCTGGGAAATGGAGTTCTCTGGTCTCCCCAGGAGATCCCAATGATCCCTGGGAAGTGAAGTCCGAGGTTTCTCCACCTCCAATGATCCCTGGGAAGTGAAGTCCGAGGTTTCTCCACTTCCAATAAGCGTAGTCAGTAGCCTTGCAGGACAAGAGAAAAATAAAATAGTGAAGGAAAATAGTGAAGCCTCTCTCTTTTTTTATTCTGGGCTCCAGGACTTGGGAGTCGACAGTGATGTGTGAGCGACAGAAAGGCTTGTAACGGATGACTGTGGAGGTGGTGTTTTCTTTTCTTTTTTCCTTTTTTTGGGCTTGACTCTCAGCTAAAGCTTCTTTCCTGTATTAACTACATCGAAGGGCAGTGGATCCGGGGATCACAAAGAACTCTGAGGACGCTGCTTCAAGTTGTTTGTTTATAATTATTGCCAATACTGGAGTGATATTGTTTATCTGAAGCTAAGATTGGAGCTGTTTTCATGGAAACAAATCGCCAGACGACCTTACCTCTTGCTGGCTGAATTACCGTGATTTATCATTGCTGCAATCTGAGGAGATTCCACTGTTGATTGGTATCCTAGATATAATTAGAGTTAATAGGTGTGCCTGAAGTTGAAAAATTCCTTAATTGACTGAGAAGGGTATTTATGATTGGACTGTCATTATAGCCTGAAGAGGGTTGATATGTGGCGTAATATGTTATATTTCCTGTTTGTGTAATGGGTATGTGAAATTATACGTGTGTATATGTGTATGTGTATATGTATGGGTGTGTATATGTATGTATGTACATGTATATATGTACATGTATATGTGTATATATATATATATATATATATATATGGATTGCTGCCATATATTAAGATGCAAAAGATCTGTATAGACTGATCGAGAGTCTGGACACTAAGTACTAGTAGATAGGAAATACTAAGTATTAATTGGAAGGATAAGAGTTATAACTATCTACAGAGGATATAAGCAAGAAGTGGGCTTTACTCTCTCTTCTCTCACCTTTAATTGTCTTTAATTTGTTGGATAAGGGCTCTTGATTTTTTTTTTTTTGAAGCATACTGACATTAACCTAAACATTTTGAAGGAAATAAATGGCGTCTGGGAAAACAAGGTCCCAGGCTCAAACACAATTACAAGCCCAACAAATCCGTAGACTGTCCTTAGACCAAATAAAAACAATGGACTCTAATTCACATCTTTTGGAGGAAATTAGGAAAATTAGACTGGATTTAGGGAAAGAAATTCAGGATTTAAGACAAGAAATGGTCTCTTTTAAGACGGAAATTAAAAATGAATTAAGGGAGGACTTAAAGGCTGTTAGCGGCTCTCTAGATAAGATCTCTACGGAGATAAATAGAATTCAAAATAAAATAGAAAAGATCGAGGCTAAGCATGCAAATTTAGAAGATAACCTTAAAGACATTAAAGGGAAACAGAAAGAGTTAGAGGATGATATTGTGGTTAAAGATTTAAAGGCCAGGGAAAGATCTTTAAAAATAAGAGGGATTCCAGAACAAGAGAAGGAGAATTTACTAGGAAAAGTGACTCAGATTTTGTGTGAATATTTAAAAAAATCCTACCAATTATGTGAAATTGAAATCGACAATCTGTATAGATTGAACTCTCAGGTGGCAAAACAAAGACAGGTCCCAAGGGATATTATGGTGGTATTTGTGAGGAAACAACTGAGGGACTTCTTATTACAAAAACATAGGGATGAACCTATCCAGTGGGAAGGTAAAGATCTACTCCTATATAAAGATATACCTCCTGTGATTTTGCGGAAAAGACGGGAATATACTTTTATAACTTCCATTCTTAGGGAACAACAAATTGTCTATAGATGGTTGATTCCCGAAGGACTGAGTTTTTGGTTTCAAAAGAAAAAGGTAGAAATTAGATCAGTGTATGAAGCTAAAGATTTCCTTAAATACTTTAAAAGAGGGGAGAAAAGAGAGGAAGGTAGAGGAAAGAAGAGCTATAAAGAGACTGATATTAAAGGAAATCACGATAGAGGGAAAAAGGATATTAAAAGAGACAAGAGTGAAAAGAAAAAAGAAAATGGAAACTTAAACTATCAACAAGAGGAAGAACTATTAATACAGAAAGAGGATAAAGCGAGAGGAAATTTATTTAGCCGAGGTAAAATTGTAGAAGCTAAAGAACTGGAATTATCTCAGGTAACGCAGGGAGAAAAGTCTGAAGAAGATCTAGACTCAGAAGGAGAAATAGATAGTGACCCAGAAATAGATGAAGAAAAGAACCAATTTGTCAATATTAAAGAAACCCAATAGGAAATCTGTTAGAGAAATTGTAATCATGAGTAAAACGAATAAACAGCCATTTACCCCTTTGAATATACAAAAAATAGCATCATTGAATGTGAAGGGCATGAACGGCAGTGCTAAAAGAGGGAGAGTTTTTCAATACTTAAAGAAATTTAATTTTGAGATGTTATGTTTATTAGAGACACGCATTAAGAAAGCAAATGTTAAACTTCTCCATAACCGAAAATTGGGCAAAGTATTTGTTTCTGCCGAAAACAAAAAGAAAAAAGGTGTGGCTCTCTATGTAAAAGAGATATATGACCCTGTGGAAGTTCTAAACGATAGTCGGGGACACTATGTGGGTGTTCAAATTATGTTTGAGGGGGAAAAAGTTCTTGTATTAGGCGTTTATGGCCCGCTTGAGAGGAAAGGGAGATTTTATGAGACTTTACTAAATAAATTAGATACTTTATCCTTTGACTCTTGTATATTAATGGGCGATTGGAACGGGGTAGTTAACCCGCAGTTAGATAGGCATTCTGGGAAAAAGGTAAAACCTAATCAAGGTAAGCTCCCTCAAAATTTTTTTGATATTGTAGAAAGACTGGAATTAATTGATGTGTGGAGAGGATTAAACCCAGATAAAAGGGAATTTACATTCTTCTCTGAGAGGCATAGGTCTTGGGCTCGAATAGATATGATTTTTATCTCTAAAAATATTCTCCCCAGGATTCTGAATGCTGAATTATGCCCAAGAGTAATTTCAGATCATGGATTAGTATCGTTTGCTATAAAATCAAGACCCAGAGAAATATCATGGAGGTTAAATGAGATTTTGTTAAATGATAAGAAGATTTTCCAAGAGGCAATTGTCTGCCTACAAAATTATTTTAAAGAAAATATGGATAAGGACAACGATATATGTGTTGTATGGGAAGCTGCAAAGGCGGTACTGCGTGCTTTTTTCTTACAAAAAAATTCTTATCTCAAAAAACTGAAAAGACAGAAATTAAACGAATTACAAGAGAAATTAAAACTAAAGGAGAAATGTCTTAAATACTATCCTAATAAATGACTTCTTAACATTGAAATTAAAGAGCTACAACACCAGATTTCCTTATTGTTGGTAGAGGAAAGACAGAAAGAACTAAAATTCATTAAACAAAAATACTTTGAAGGAAGCAATAAGCCGTGTAAATGGCTAGCTTTTCAACTGAGAAAAGAAAGAGCCAGAAGGCAAATAACATGTTTACAAGATCAAGGGGATAAATATATGGAGCAAGACCAGTTAAAAAGAATTTTACATGATTTTTATGAAAATCTCTATAATAAAAGAAATGAGAGGCAAGATGAAATAATTACAGAATATTTAAATAGCTGTCATCTCTCAACATTTAGCGCAACTCATAGGGAACATCTTAATAGGGAGGTTACCACACAGGAAGTCTTGGAAGCAATAAAAAGAATTAAATCTGGAAAAGCCACAGGTCCTGACGGTTTCCCTGCAGAATTTTATAAGAGATTTGCTCCACTCTCTAGCTAAAATTAGAATGTTTAATTACTGGTGCAAAATTAATGAAATGGAGCTAAACAGATTACCTAGATTATGCTTATTAGAACAGTTGCACTCTCAACTGCAGACTTCATGGGCTATGCAATTGTTAAATTTTGTTAAGAGCTGTGGCCTACCTGTAGATTGTTTTAGGTCCGATCAAGCAAGAAAGGGGGCTAGACAGAGAATTTTGGACATTGCGGCCCAAGAAGACATAGCCACACTCAGTAGGGTAGGCAATTTAAAATGGTTGAGCCAATACAAACGGTCCTTTCAAATGCCATCTTATCTAAAAATACAGATCCCTAGACACCTCAGAGTGGCATTTACTCGAGCCAGATTTGAGCAATTAGATACCATGGTAAGATATGGAAGATTCCACGGTATCCCTTATAATGAACGATTTTGTATTTGTGGGGATTATGAAATTGAAGATCTATCACACATTTTGTTTAAATGTAATCTGTACCAAGCGGAAAGGGATCAATACTTACATCCCTATATTAAACGAACAATATTCTGGGATACTTGTATTAGAATGTCATACTTTATGAGTGGACAAAACACAAAAATTTCTATTGATACAGCTCGGTTCCTTCATAAAGCGTCATTGTTGAGATCAAAATATGTGGGGATGATTGGTGTCAACTGCAAGGGCGATGAACTGATATGAAATTGTTGATGGATCTATCTTGTTATTTCTACCTCCCATTTTAATTTTAACCTCAATTTTAATCTTAATTTAAACTTTAATCTTAAATTGAATTTGAATTTAAATTTGAACCTGAATTCTAATTTTAAATTTAATTTTAATTTTACATTAATTTTATTCCCAATTTATAATTTTAATTTTAATTCTAATCTTATTTTATTATATTTTCATCCAATTGCGTATCCATCTTATTTCTTCATTGTCTATTAGTATATTTTTTAATATATTCTTAGTATATTCTGTATATTTCTTAGATACGTATAAGTTGTACATAAATGGTACATGTTCTGGTGCACGCTTAGCTTACCCATACGTACCTTGTTGATTGTAGTTATTGTGGTATATTTATATTTTATATATTGTCATGATATTGCTTTTATTATTATGTACTCACTACTTTGAAACGGCCTTTGGGCTATTCAATAAACTAAACTATATATATATAAGAGATTTGCATTATTATTGGCCGGACCTCTTGCTAAAGTTATGAACGAGATCTTAATAGGTAGATATCCACTGACTTGGGCTCAAGCTAATATTACCATAATTCCCAAAGAAAATAAAGATCCTCAAGATATAAAAAATTATAGGCCCATTTCACTTTTGAATGTGGACTATAAAATCTTTGCCTCCATCCTTGCTGAAAGAGTAAAAAAAATATTGACTGAATGGATTGATAAGGATCAGTGTGGGTTTCTACCAAATAGACGTATAAAGGAAAATTTGAGAGCTGTTCTTAACTTGATAGAAATACATGAGAAAAACATAGATAAGAAATTAGTTATGACCTTTATTGACTTTGAGAAGGCTTTTGACCAGGTTAGCTGGTCGTTCCTTTTGTCACTTCTGAAAAAAGTTGATGTCAGTGATAAATTTATCAAATGGGTCAAAGCAATTTATGATAAACAAGAAGCACGGGTCCTCGTAAATGGAGAAAGAACAAAAAAATAGGGATAGAAAAAGGCACGAGACAAGGCTGCCCGTTATCCCTTTTGCTCTTTTTGATGGTAATTGAAGTACTTAATAATAAAATAAGAGAAGAGAAGAGAAGAGAAGAGAAGGGTTTAAATGTAAAGGTCATGAATTTAAATTACGAGCCTATGCTGACGATCTGTTAATTACCACAATAGATTCAGATGAAAGTATTAAACAATTATTGAATGTACTAGATGACTTTGCTGTAGTCTCAGGACTTAAAATCAATAAAAATAAGACATCTATATTAACTTTGAATCTTCAGAAGGATGAGGAAAAGAAATTGCAAGAATTTACAGGATTTGAAATTTGCAAGAAAGTTAAATATTTAGGGATAACTTTGACTAATAAAAATGTTGATCTCTTTAAAAATAATTATGAGCAGATCACAAAAGAAATAATAAGAGATCTGAAGATCTGGAATCAATTGCGGCTCTCTTGGATGGGAAGAATTTCTGTTATTAAAATGAAGATTCTACCCAATTTTATGTTTCTGTTCCAAAACCTTCCTATCATTACAAATCTCAAACCCTTCAAAATTTGGCATAAGGAGATATCTAAATTTATTTGGGGTGGGAAAAAGCCTAGGGTAAGGCTAAAATTATTGCAAAACAAGATAGCCAATGGAGGATTAGCCTTACCAAATTTATCAGTATACTACTCAGCTTGTTGCCTCGAATGGATGATGGATTGGTTTTTGCTCTCCAAGGATAAGGTGTTGGCTCTTGAAGGGACTGGGCTAAGATTTGGATGGCATGGTTACTTATTTTATGAGAAATACAAAGTACATAGGGAGTTTAGTAACCATTTTGTGCGTAAATCATTGATGAATATTTGGCTAAAATATAAAGCCAGGATTTGCCCTGATTTACCTAAATGGGCATCCATACATGAGGCCTTCCATCAACGGGAAGTGATTAAAAGTGGAAAATGGGTAACATATGAGGATCTATTAGAAAGGAATTTTGGAGACCAAAGCTTTATTTTGAAGAAACATGAATATCTAATCGAAGAAGGATACTATCTCGGTTGGCTACTCTATAGGCAACTCAGGGAAAGATATATCTGTGATCAAAAATTGCTGGGCATTAGGAAAGAAAATAATAAATTTGATGAAATTATATTCTCAAGAAACCACCAAAAAATTGCTAAGTTATATGAATATTTGATGGGTTTTGAGTTAGAAGAGGAACTAATAACAGATTCCATGATTAAATGGGCACAGGACTTAAAACAGAATATGAGTCTTGAGCAGTGGGAAAAAACTTGGATTGATAGAATAAAACACACGGCCTGCTATGACTTAAGGGAAAACCATATTAAAATGCAATTCCGATGGCACCTTACGCCAGCAAAGATAGGGAAAATTTATAAAGGTATTTCGGATAAATGTTGGCGATGCAAAAAAGAAACCAGCACATACATTCATATTTGATGGTACTGCAAAGAGGTAAAAAAATATTGAAAAAAAATACATAATACAGTTGAGAATATTTTGCAATATTGACTATGGACCCGAAGCTATACTTATTAAGTATGTGTGATAACCAGGTATTGGATCGCAAATATGGTAAACTTATTTTTTATATGACAACTAGTGCCAGAATAGTGCTATCCAGGAAGTGGAAAATGAAAGAAATTCCACAGAAAGAGGAATGGATATGTAAACTAAGAGAATTAGAACAGATGGATGCACTGACTAGTCTTCTGAGAGGATATAGTCGAGAGGAAAGCCAAAAGATTTGGATACCATTATACGAATATTTGAACAGACAAAACACAAAAGAGGAGGATTAAATTAAGTTACTGATTTATTATAAGAAGCTATGTTTAAGTTTTAATTCTAAATAGTTGAGATAAGCAATTACTTTATTCATATGAATATATTTTTTTGAGATTCGATCTATCCCGCAAATTCTGTTTGTATTTGTCTTTTTATTTTTTTATAATAGGGAGAAATGGCCCATAGCTTAATGGCATAAAACAGGAGGGTGAGACATAATTTTGGTTAAGATCTTAGTCCTGGTTCAGGAAGTAGATTTTTAATTTGTAAGGGATTTAGTTTTTGACTAGGCGGTATGTGTTATATGTATATGTTGGGTGTTGTTTTTTTTTTTCTGTAGTGTGTTAATTAATGTTTGCATGTATGTTTGTATACATGTATGTATGTATATGTATACTTCTATGTGTTTTTAAACTAATAAACTTAATAAAAAAAGTAAAATGTGGTCAACTGGAATGGGACAAGTGACCTGAAGCCCACTCACTGGCCTGAAGTACTCCAATTCCCTCCCCACACTCTTATAACTGTTCCTAGTACTATGGGCTAATGAGAGGCTGATGGCTCTGCCAACCTCACCCCTCCAAGACCCCATAGATCTACAGTCATCAGAATCAGGCAGAGCTCTGCTTCCTGAGCTAGTTGTCTGATATGCTCCATCTGTTGGTGGGAAACAATAAGGTATCCCACTGTCTATACCAGCCATGAACAGAATGTTACAACAAAGGCTCTGCAAGACAAAGGCCCTGACCAAGTGCATCACCCTTAGAAATTATGGCAGTGATGATGTACACTGTAGCCATATTATCACACCAGAAATGGATAGAGGAGTTGGCTAACTCCTTTGCCCAGATTTAGACAGCAATGACAATGGGGAACAATTCCAGAAATGGCCTGCTTGAGCCCACTCCTCTGGCCATCTCTGGCCACACCAAGTAGACCCCAAACCCTGTGTATTCCACTGGATTTTGGACATGTAGTTCATCCTTTCAAAAAGAAATCCCACTAAATGATGCAAGCCAATTTTGCTAGATCTCCAAATCTTCCTTAATCTCTTGAGTAAGCCTGATTTGGTGGCGGAGCTAATGCATACCTGCAATAGTGTTGCATAACCACTTCAAAAAGACCCTTCCAGGTGCCACTACCTGACAAGCAAAATTTAGATGGCCAATGAGTTCCTGAAATTCCTTAAGAGTGATCTTCCCACATCCTAAAATTTCTGATACTGAGTTTCTCAACAAAGAACCTATAATGCTGTGTCATGGTACCAATCCAGGTACCTAAGAAAACTAAGGGCCTCTACATACCTCTGGAGACAGAGATGGGGAGGGGCAGCCGCATGTCTTTTCAGGGCGGCAAAAGGGAGGATTGAGGCCACGGCGTGTGGCAGCAGCGGCCCTGATCCTCTGCTTACCAGGGCCGACTAGAGCCGCCTGTCTGCAGCCCCCCTAAACCAGTGATAGCCCCTTCTGTTTTCTCATGCACTATGGGGACATGTAACTCCTCAGATAAGGAATATATTTTCTTCATTATTGTCATGTGATTTCCTTCCCCCTGTGCACCACAATTTAAGAAGGATGTGGACAAACTGGAATGTGTCCCGAGGAGGATGACCAAAATAGTGAAAGGTCTGGAAACCATATCCTATGAGGAGCAGCTTAGGTAGCTGGGTATGTTTAGCCTGGTGAAGATAAGGATAAAGGATGATGATAGCCCTGTTTAAATGTTTGAAGAGATTTCGTATTGAAGATGGAGCAAGCTTGTTTCCTGCTGCTCTGGAGACTAGGACTCAGAGGAGTAGATTCAAGCTACACGTAAAGGGATTCTACATAAACATTAGGAAGAACTTCCCGATGGTAAGAGCTGTTTGACCATGGAACACACTCCCTCAGAGTGTAGTGGAGTCTTCTTCTTTGGAGTTTTTAAAACAGAGGCTGGATGGCCATCTATTGGGGATGCTTTGATTATGTGTTCCTGCATGGCAGGAGGTTGGACTGGATGGCCTGTGAGGTCTCTTCCAACTCTTTTTTAAAGTTTAATTTTATTATAAACATTACATAACAAAAATTAAATATCACATCACATCACATTTTTAATTTTTAAAATTACATTCCACATTAAATTTAACATGCACATTACAAAGTCCTTGCAACTTTTAATACTAAATATTTAGTAGTTGGTGTATATGCACCTCAAGAAAATTTTAAAAATTACCAAAAACTTCTGGATAAAATACTATAATTAAATTATGATAACTATATGCTGGTAGGATAAGGGTCATAGATCCAACATTAATTGCACTTCTGGAAATTAAAAAAAAAATCAGGGAAACTTCCTAAATCCTTTAACATGCTGATGGAAAACCTATCATTAAATGAAGTTTGGAGGTATAAATATGGTAAGGCCAAGGCATTTATGTATTATTCGAACAGACATAACTCTTTCTCTAGAATTGATATGTTTTTCGTTGAATAAATTCAATAAATAAATACATTCCAAAAATGGACATATCAAAAGCCATATCGGATCATAATTCCATAACAATGTTCCTAAGATTTGGAAGCAGACAATTCAGCTGGAAACTAAATGAAGTCTTTCTACAGAATGTAAAGATTATATAAGAGGTGAAAAAGTGTAAAAGATTTTTCTTTGAGGAAGATTTAGAGAAAGGTACACCATTACTTACAGTTTGGGTGACAAGTAAGGCCATAACAAGGGGGGGGGGGTTATACGAAAAGAGGCAGAATATCAAAAGAGAAAAAAATAAAAACAAGAAAAAAATTAAAAGCAATTAAAGCTAAAGAAGAATTAAAATCAATAATAAATTAATGATTTAAAAGGCTTACAAAAACATCTATGGAATGAGTGGAAGAGATAGAATATAATATAAGAGCAGGACAACTAAGGAACTTCAAACAGAGTGATAAGCCAGGAAAATGTCTGGCATTAAAATTAAGGAAACTATGAGATAGAAAACTTGTTATTAAGTTAAGAGAGGGAAAAGAAATGGTTACAGAACAGACAAAAATAAAGTGAACCTTTCATAATTACTACTCCAAGCGATTCACTGCACAAAAAATCTCACAAGAAATAATTAAAAATATACACAAGCAAAACGATCCCAAAGATGAATGAAATACAAAATACATAAATAAAATATTCTTATCAAAACCAGATCCAGATAATTGCAGAAGTAATAGAATCCATCAAAAATGTAAACTTGATAAAGCACCAGGTCCCGAAGGCAAACCATTATAAAAAATTTGTAGCTCAATTGTTAATCCCACTACAAAGGACTATAAATGCAATAATAACTGAACATAAACCACCTTCTTGGGGATTTGTAACAATTACATTAATTCCAAAGGCTGTTAGAGACCATATTGATCCGAGGAACTATAGCCTGATTTCATTGTTAAATTTAGACTACAAAATCTTCATGTCAATTTTAACAGGAAGATTAAAGAAAATACTGCAACTCTGGGTAAATGAAGACCAAAGCAGATTCTTACCAAAGAGGCAGATGCGACATAATATTCATTGTGTTTTAGATATAGTAGAGTACTTTGAGAAACACATTTAGAAAAAAATGGCTTTAATAACGGTAGACACTGAAAAGGCATTTGATAATATTCAATGGTTCTTTATTTTTCAAATGTTGGAAGCTACAAATATAGGGGAAAATTTAACAGATGGATAAAATTAATATATAATAAGCAGTCAGTGCAGATCTTGATTAATGATGAACTCATTAGTTCACACCTTGGCTATCAAAGCCCAGGCAATCAGCACCTTCGTCCAGGCTTCAGCCAAGCCGTCAAGTCTATAGCCAGAAGCTAGATATTGCCTATATAAACCCCAAGATTTTTAGACTCCACATGCTATCCTTATCGTGCATCTTGACTCCACATCAGTCTGTGCTCTGATCACAGCTCCCTCAGCCATCCCCCCCCCATTTCAGCAGCTATGCATCATTATCATCATCATTCACATCCACAGCAAATCCCAGAGAAGCCTTCGGAAGTGAGTATCTCCCATAGTTTGGCCCATCTCAATCTATTCCCACTTTCACTCCTTTGCTTCTAAGTGTACAGTGTGTGTGTGTGTGTGTGTGTCATATTTGTATGTGTGCAGTTTTCCTCTGTTAATAAATATTTAGACCTTAATTGAAGGAGCTCGTATCAGCATCATCCATTATGGACTCTCCCCTACCTAACATCATTGCTAAATATGCCCTTATCGATCCCTGGAGAGCCATACACCCACAATATAGGCAATATACTTTCTTCTCTAATACCCATAAATCATACTTCAGGATTGATTTTTCTTTTGTTCCCAAAAATGCTCCTTCCTGAAGTCACTGATGTTGAAATCAACCCTATCTTGCATTCTGACCATGCGTTGGTAACCATGAACTGGAGACTTGGTCCTGGCATCCTGAAAATACAGATTTGGAGATTCAATCCCTCCCTCCTATCCAATGCAGACTTTCAAAAGTGAATGAGAGAGGCCATTAAGAATTTTTATAAAGAAAATAAAAAGATAGACACATCAGAGGCCCTATTGTGGGACACTCTAAAAGCAGTACTCAGGGGTACTCATCCAAGAGGGAGCTAGGAAAAAGAAACTTAGAGATTTGGATAGCCAAACCCTTATGTCTGAGATTCAACAGTTACAACAGACACACGTAAACACCAAAATCCCAACCATATATGCCACACTTCTAAATACAACCCCCCCCCCAAAAAAATGCCAGAACTAGCAGACTTAGGGGGGAAGCAGACAGTGCAAAGCGCCATCTTCAGGGCAAGGAAGGGGAGGGGCAGCTGCACGCTGGACGCCCCCCCTTCCCAAAAACGTCATTGGAGCATTCGGCCCTTCACACAGCCAGTGCTCCGAGGATGCCTTTCCGCTGCAGCATCTGCACACGCTGCGGCAGAAGAGGCGCCGACAGCCTTTTGTGGTGCACCTTTGGCGATTTGTGAAAGAAGCGCTATTTTAGCGCTCCTTCCTGGGGTGGCGAAGCTGCGCCACGGGGCCGAGGAATGCGTATGCCTCGGCCCTGATCTGCAGCTTCCCGGGGCAGCCCCGTGCCGCCCGTCTGTTTAGCCCCTTAGACAATAGGAAAATCCAAGTTTCACTGCAATATACCAAAGCATATTACTATGAATTTAACAACAAAAACTCATGCCTATTAGCCAGAGCAGTTAAAAAGAAAGTGAATAAAAGATTATCACAGTATCCTCTAGCATAGAAAAGAATAAAAGAATAAAAGTGAATAAAAGGATCATCACAGTATCCTCCAGCAAAGGTGACTTAGGGCCGATGCAGACCAGCAGTTTAGGCCAGCCTGGGAGTGGAGATGGGGCGGGGCAACCACACACTGGCCGCCTTGATGCCGCACACCTGTCCACACAGCGCGTGGCATCAGGGTGCCCTCTTGGCATAGCGTGCGCACACACTGCACCAAAGGGGTGTAAAAGAGCCACAGCGGCAGCTCTAAGGGCGGCATTTTGCCACCTCAAAAGGAGCGGCATTTTGCTGCTCTTTTTGGGGTGACAAAAAGGAGGATCAGGTTAGGTTATATTATATTTTGAGGTCAGCTGTTTGGTATGGCTAAAAGAATGGTTGATGTTGAGAAACCCAAAGTTAGTAAAATTGGAAGGATCAGAGCTTCGGTTTGGCTACCATGCATACCTTTTTTTATAACAAAGTACAAGCAAATCAAGAATTTAATAACCATTTTATCAGAGTATCTCTATTCAGAGTATGGAAAAGATACAAGAAAAGGATATGCACGCAGATACCATTATGGATGCCCCCCCACGAGGCACTTTATAGAGTAGACCCACAAAGAAAAGAAAAATGTTTAAAATATGAAGAAATATTAAAAAAGAAGGGAATAGAATGAAACCACTTAATCAAATTAGAGAGGAAGGATTTGAATGTGGTTGGTTTCTATACCACCAAATTAACTCAAGATTCCAGATAGACAAAAAAAGAAATGGGAATAACTAGTGAGAAATCAGTAGAAAGAATTATATGGGATGAGAAATCTAGTAAGATCTCAGGATTATATAAAAAACTATTAGAAATATATATGGAACAAGACTTGATTAAAGAAAATATGATTAAGTAGGCAAAAAACTGTGGGAAATCATTAGAATTAGCCCAATGGAAGAAATCTTGGAAGACAAGAGCGAGATATACAGCCTGTCAAGAGATCAAAGAAAATTTCTATAAGATTATGTACAGGTGGCATCTCTCACCAGATAAACTAAGTAAAATATATAGACATACAAATAACATTTGTTGGAAGTGTGAGCAGGAGAAGGGAACTTACTTTCATATGTGGTGGGAGTGCCAAGAGGCAAAAAAAAAAATTGGAAAAAAATAAATGATATTATAAGAGAGATACTGGGTGTGTATATACAGAATAGACCTGAAACAATGTTATTAAATATGATAGAGGACAAAATAGAAAAATCACATGGCAAGACTATTTTTTATATGTTAATAGCGGATAGGATTATATACGCCAGGTATTGGAAAGTGAAAAAAGGTGCAGATGGATGATTGGATAATACAACTGTTTGATATGATTGAAATGGATATACTGTCTAAAAAATTAAATGAAGAAATGAAGAGACAAGAGAAGGAAGAATGGAGGGAGGTGATAAGATATGTGAAACAGAAATGGCTGAATCTCCTAATAGAAGAGCCTATATTAAAGGAATGAAAATTGAAAAAAGAAGATCCAAATATATGGGATATATAGTATATTATATACGACACATAGTTAAATATATAAGTTAGAAATAAGGATATGTATATAACATTGTAATAAAATCAGTAAGATGAAAACAGTAAGATGATCGTATGGAATATGTTTAGGTAATATAAGAAAGGGAAAAGGAATATATAACATGATGTATATAATATATAAAAAGATGAGCTTATAATAATAAGCTAGGCAATTTCATAAAAAATTTTTGAGTTTTTTTTAATCAGATAAGCAATAAGATATACGAAAGGAAAGAATATGGTTGATAAGTGGTTAAATGGAAGTCTTTTATTTTTGTTTTATGTTAGCCTTTTTAACATAAGGCACTGTGTCTCATTTAGTGTAATGTTCAGTGTTTTATTCAGTGTAATGTGTTGTCGTTGTTTTGTCATTATTTTGTTTGTATATTTTTACTATATGTGTACCTATTTGTATAAAGTTAATTAAAAAAAATTAAATAAAAAAGGAGAATCAGGACCGTGGCATGTGGTTGCTGCAGCCCCAATCCACCGCTCCCAGGGGCTGTCCGAAGCTGCCCCTTCTTGGCCATCTGCATTGGTCCTTAATCACCCTTCTCAAGGATATTGTTAATGAATTCCACAGATTTGTATACATCAGAAAGATTTGTATACATCAGAAAACACATGTGATTCATCTCCTAATGATTTCATAGGACGTTATCACACGGGGGCAAATCTGCTGGTTAATCCACACAAAACCCAAACAGAAACTGGATTAGTGCCCCGTGTTTTCACACAACGTTGCACAGAAACTGGACAGAAACTGGTGTTAACGGAGATCTTTTGAAATTTGGTTGTTTGGAGGAAATGCAAATGCACAATTAAGGTAATTTCACATTTACCGTAATGTGATAGCCAAATGCGCATTTGGAAGCATTTCCCCTTAATTTCCCATGGTTCACCTCGCTTCGTCCTCTGTTTCCAGGATCGGCCTAAAAAAAACTGTCAGCCTCTGCCTTTCCTTGGGCCAATCCTGGAAGCAGAGGACGAAGCAGGGACATCCTCCGCTTCCAGGATCGGCCCAAGGAAAGCTGTCAGCCTCTGCCTTTCCTTGGGCCGATCCTGGAAGCGGAGGACGAAGCGGGGTCATCCTCCACTTCCAGGATCGGCCCAAGGAAAGGCAGAGGCTGACAGCTTTCCTTGGGCCGATCCTGGAAGTGGAGGACGAAGTGGGGCCATCCTCCGTTTCCAGGATCGGCCCAAGGAAAGCTGTCAGCCTCTGCCTTTCCTTGGGCCGATCCTGGAAGCGGAGGAAGGCCACGCTTCGTCCTCCGTTTCCAGGATTGGCCCAAGGAAAGCTGTCAGCCTCTGCCTTTCCATGGGCCGATACTGGCATTCCACTATCTGCACATGTGCTAGAAGCTCATTTCTAGTTCATTTACGGGATTTTCTCACTTGTGTGTGAACGTTAAATGCGGTTTCAGCGGGACCTTACTTTAATTGCACAATTAAGGTAATTACGTGTGAAAGCCATTTGCGGAATCAAGGTTTATTTTCGGTTTATTTTCGGGATTTGTCATTTCCAATTTATTATCACTTTGTGGTCCATGTGTGATAACATCCATAAAATCATTAAAAATAAAGAAACTCTCTGAATCACATCATTCTTTTCTGAACAAACCAATAGTATTGGAGGAAAAAAAAAAGACTGTAGGCAAACTGAAATCATTCAAATTCCCAGGACCAGATGGATTCTCTGGTAATTCTATAAAGTCCTTACAGATGAATTAACCCCTTCACTATTTAAGTTGTTAAATGAAGTCATGGGTGGTGGTCTCCCTCCAAGCAGTTAGCCCAGGTCAAGAATCATTCCCATACCAAAGACACAAGATGAGAAACCTCCAGTCAAAGCATTCAGGCCAATAGCTTTATTAACCCAAGATGCGAAATTATTCAGATCTATCATGGCAAACAGACTAAATATCTTGGATTATATCGACCCAGATCAAGTAGGTTTTATGCCAGGTAAGAGAATTTCAGATTCGATCCATAGAGTTCTTTACCTGATTCACCACTCATCCCAGACAAAAGCTCCTTTGGCACTTTTCTCACTAGATGCGTTAAAGGCATTCAACAGGGTTGAATGGCATTTCCTATCCAGCATACTAAAGGAAATGAATTTTGGCAATAGATTTATATCTATCCTAGAACATCTATACAAACATGCAGAAGCAACGGTGTTGGTTAATGGGGTAGACGCAGATCACTTCAACTTACACAGAGGTACTAAGCAGGGATGTCCCCTCTCACCAATACTATTCACACTTTTTATTGAACCCCTAGCTGAACTAGTTATGTCAAACCCAAATGTTATGGGGCCCGTATCAATGGCCACCATCACAAAATAATGCTGCATGTGGGTGACATTGTGCTTGCAGTGCAAAAACCTGAAACATCATTTCCTGAAATAAGAAAGATATTGGACACCTTTGGGAAGCACTCAAGGCTTAAGATCAATTATAAAAAATCTAAACTGATGTATCTGAATGTTCCACCTTCAGACCAGGATAAGCTGACAAATGTCTCTGGATTACGACCATGTTCCTCTGGATTCACATATCTAGGCATTCTTATCACAAAAGATTTATCTCAATTGGTGCCCAGGAACTACAACTCTGTCACTAAATGGATGCAAGTAAAAATAAGAGAGTGGAAACACTTGAACCTCTCCATTCTTGGGAAGATTGTCATTGTAAAGATGTTCTTGTCCCACGCTTATTTTTTCTGTTCCAATCTATACCTATTTGTCCAACTCCCATCAATTTCAAATTCTGGCAAAAGATGATTAATGACTACATATTCAACAGAAAAAGACCCAGCTTCCTTAAATCTGTTAGATATACTAAAATTGGGGAAGGAGGGTTGGCAATCCCAGATATCAAATTCTATTATCATGATTTCCAACTAAATCAACTCTCCCAACTTGTCACAGAGCAATATTCCACCAAGTGAGTATCCATGGAAGTAGATAGTTATAGTTTGGCTGACTTCTCCATAAGGACATGGAGGGTGTTGAAGGAGCTTCAAAACCCATTTCTTTACAACTCCCTCCTTATTTGGAAGCAATGGGTTCACATATTAGCTTCTGATCTTTCCCCTATTTGCCCATTCCTATTACACCCCAATTTTTCTGAAGTGGATAAATTAGCTGAATTCAAATGTTGGAAAGTGTGTGGCCTATACAGAATTATGGATTTATTTGAATATAGAAAGCTCAAAATGACAGATAATTTGGTCAATATCTTGGGACACACCAAATCCTCCTGGTTCCAAGTACTGCAAGTGCCCTCTTTTGCATAAAGCAAATTGATAAAGCATGGTTGCCCCCATCCCTTGTCCTTTTACGAACACATTTGTATAGCAAAAGGACAAAGATCTAAAGATGGGGCAGCCATAATATATAAAAAACTAATACAATCCACCTAGGGCAAGAGATGGTATTTAACATCCATAGGTTTATCAAAAATAGAAAAAGTCACCTCCGCAAAATGCTGGAGAGGTTCATAGAATCATAGAGTTGGAAGAGACCACAAGGGCCAACCAGTCCAACCCCCTGCCATGTAGGAACTCCCAATCAAAGCATCCCTGACAGATGGCCATCCAGCCTCTGCTTGAAGACCTCCAAGGAAGGAGACTCCACTACTCTCCGAGGGAGTGTGTTCCACTGTTGAATTGCCCTTACTGTCAGGAAGTTCCCCCTAATGTTGAAGTGGAATCTCTTTTCCTGGAGCTTACATCCATTGTTTCGGGTCCTAGTCTCTGCAGCAGCAGAAAACAAGCTTGTTCCCTCTTCACTATGATATACCTTCAAATATTTAAACATGGCTATCATATCACCTCTCAACCTTCTCTTCACCAGGCTAAGCATCCCCAGCTCCCTCAGTCGTTCCTCATAGGGCTTGGTTTCCAGACCCTTCACCATTTTAGTGGCCCTCCTTTGGACACGCTCCAGTTTCTCCACATCCTTTTTGAATTGTGGTGCCCAGAACTGGACACAGTATTCCAGGTGAGGCCTGACCAAAGCAGAATAGAATGGCACTATTACTTCTCTTGATCTAGACGCTATACTTCTATTGATGCAGCCTAAAATTGCATTGGAATTTTTAGCTGCTGCATTGCACTGTTGATTCATGTTCAACTTGTGGTCCACCTGGATTCCTAGATCCCTTTCACACGTAGTCTCATTCAGCCAGGTGTCCCCCATCGTATATCTGTGCTTTTCGTTTTTCCACCCTAAGTGCAGTACCTTACATTTCTCTGTGTTGAATTTCATTTTGTTAGCTTTGGCCCAGCTTTCTAGTCTGTTCAAGTCATTTTGAATTTTGATCCTGTCCTCTGAGGTATTAGCTACTCCTCCTAATTTGGTGTCATCTGAAAATTTGATAACTATGCCCCCAATACTGTCATCCAAGTCATTAATAAAGATATTGAATAGCACTGGGCCCAGGACAGAGCCCTGTGGCACCCTTTGGGTTCGGCCAGTCAACCAATTACAAATCCATGTAACGGTTACTTTGTCTAGCTCACATTTTACCAGCTTGTTTGCAAGAATATCATGGGGAACCTTGTCAAAGGCCTTACTGAAATCAAGATATATTATATCCACAGCATTCCCTTCATCTACCAAGCTGGTAATTTTATCAAAAAAAGAGATCAGATTTGTCTGGCATGACCTGTTTTTCTGAAACCCATGTTGACTTTTTGTGATTATGGAATTACCTTCCAGATGTTCACAGACTCTATGTTTAATGATCTGCTCCAGAATCTTTCCTGGTATTGATGTCAGACTAACTGGACAACAATTGTTGGGATCTTCTTTTTTCCCTTTTTTATAGATGGGGGTCAACATTTGCCCTCCTCCAGTCCATTGGGACTTCTTCTGTTCTCCAGGAGTTCTCAAAGATTATTGCCAATGGTTCCGATATTACATATGCCAATTCTTTTAGTACCCTTGGATGTAATTCATCTGGTCCTGGAGACTTATATGCATTTAGATTAACCAGGTATTCCTGCACTATCTCTTTACTTATTCTGTGCTGAAATTCTCCTATTCTGTCCTTTGCTCCATTATCCTCAGGTTGAGCACCCTTTGCCTTTTCTGAGAAGACTGAAGCAAAGAAGGTGCTGAGTAATTCTGCCTTTTCTCTGTCCCCTGTTAACTTTTTGCCATCTTCTCCACACAGTGGACCTACCATTTCCTTCTTCTTCCTTTTGCTGCTGACATACCCCCAAAAGCCCTTTTTATTGTTCTTAACCTCTCTAGCGAGCCTGAGTTCATTCTGCGCTTTAGCTTTTCTGATTTCCCCATTTTTCCATTTCTTATACATGTTACGTTTAAAATTTAGTTCAGTTGAAAGTTCCTTAGTCATACATCCAGGTTTCTTGTGACACCTCCTATTTTTCCTCCTCGTTGGAATGGTTTATAATTGTGCCTTCAGTATCTCCTTTTTGAGAAACTCCCATCCATCTTGAACTCCCTTCTCTTTTAGTATTCCTGTCCATGGGATCACCCCCAGTATTTCTCTAAGTTTAGTAAAATCAGCTTTCCTAAAGTCTAGAATGCATGTCTGACTATGCCTGGCTTCTTTTTTCCACTGTATGATAAACTCCAGGAGGACATGATCACTCCCGCTTATGGATCCAACCACTTGCACCCCATTAACTAAGTCTTCCCTGTTAGTTAGGATCAGATCCAAAATAGCGGACTCCCTTGTTGCCTCTTCCACCTTTTGGACAATGAAATTGTCTTCGAGGCAAGTGAGGAATTTGCTAGACCTTGAGGATTTTGCTGAGTTTGACTTCCAGCAAATATCAGGATAGTTGAAGTCACCCATCACTACTATATTTCTCCTTTCTGAGTGTGTGGTCATCTGTTCTAGAAAGGCATCATCCAATTCTTCTGCCTGAGTCAGGGTTCTGTAGTAGACTCCCATACTAACATCACTGTTGTTTCCCTCGCCTTTAATTTTGTTGTAATGCTGTTTTAAATTTAGACAGTATATTCAGCTGTAAAATCCCTTCTGGCAGTTTGTTCCAACAGTTTAGGGGTGGGTGAAGAATGAGTCCTCTGGCAGACAATTGCCAACCTAGTCTTGGGTGACTGGAGTAAATATCTGCCAGAGGAGCTGTGTATACAGGGAGGATTATCTGGGAGGAAGCAATCCTGTAGATAACCTGGACCCAAACCATGTATGGCTTTAAAGATAATAATCAACACTTTGTATCTTCTGTGCTAGGAAACTAACTGGCAGACAGTGGAGTGATTTTAAGATTGATGTAGTATGTTCACTCCTGGATGTCCCAGTAATCAATCTAGCTGCTGTTTTGAACTAACTGAAGTTTCCAAACTTGGTATAAAGAGAGCCCAATGTACAGGGCATTGTGAAAGTCTAGATTTGAGGTTACCAGCATATGCCCTATCATCTTCAGGTCCTCCAGCTCTAGGTAGGGGCACAGCTGGCATATCAGCTGAAGCTGATAGTAAGCACTCCTGGCTGTAACATCTATCTGAGCTGTCATTTGGATCAATGGACCCAGAAGCACTTTCAAGTTGTGAACACAGACTTTCAGAGGGAGTATAACACACCTCCATACCCAGGTTAGGATCCTTGACAGCAATCACCTCTGTCTTATCTGGATTCAGCTTCAATTTGTTTTTTCTCATCCAGCTCATTACTTCCTCCAGGCATTCATTCAGAGGAGGCACACTATCCTTAGCTGAGGCTATATCTGAAGGCATGGAAAAATACATTTGGGTGTCATCAGCATACTGATAGAACCCTGCCCCATGCCTGCAGATGATCTCTCCCAGCCACTTCATTTAGATGTTTAATAGCATTGGGGATAGGATGGCATCTTGTGGTATGCCATATAACAGATCCTTTTTTTGAGGAGCAGCTATCTCCAAGCACCACCATCTGGGACCTGTCCAAGAGATAGGACTGGGACAACTGAAGCACAGTGCCTCTGATGCCCAAATCCCCTAGGCGTACCATGGTTGATGGTATCAAACACTGCTGAGACATCTAAAAGAGCCAGCAGGGACACACTCCTCCTGTCAATGCTTAAGTGAAGATCATCCACTATGATGATCATAGCAGTCTCAACTTTGTATCCAGTTCTGAAGCCAGTTTGAAATGGGACTAGATAATTTGCATCATCCAAGAGTGCCTGGAGTTGGAAGGCAACTACCCTCTCAATCACCATGCCCAGAAAAGGGAGATTTGATACTGATCTATAGCTGATTAGATTCGGGGAGGGGGAGGGGGAGGGAGAGATTTTAAAGAAGTGGTCATACCACAGCAAGATGGAAAAGTTCCCTCCCAGAAAAATGCATTGATAATATATTGCAATTGAAATATAATTGCATCTCCTCCCTGGATGACCAGCCAAGAAGGACAAGTTGCATTCCTTATTTGACCCAGCAGCTTGTCCACATTAGCAGTACTCAGCAATTGATCCAGCATAATCCTATTCACAGAGTCACTGGACACCCCATTGTCAACTTCTGCTACAATTACAGGATCTACATTGGCTCTTAATCTGAGAGACTTTATCTGTGAACTGGTTGTTAAAAGTGTCACAGTGAACTGATGAAGGTTCTAGAATTGGATTCAGGGGAGAGGGTCCCTGATTTAAAACTCTCACCACCCTGAACAGTTCAGCTGGACAAAAATTCTCAGAGGCAATCCCTGCAGAGTAGAAAGCTATCTTTGCTGTAAATATTGCCACCTTATAGGAACAAAGATGTTCTCTATAGCACGTCTTGTCAGATTTATGTTCAGTTTTCCATCATCTGTGCTCCAGTTGTCATTCTTTTCATTTCAGCTCCCTGAGGTTACCTGTATACCATGGTGCCCAATTAGTAATGGGTTGGAGAGGACATTTGGGAATGATTGTGTCAATAGCCCTAGTGAGGTTTTGATTTCATCTATTGAGCAATACTTCAACAGGATCATCAGTGGTACCAGCCATATTGTAGGATAATTTAAGTTTCCCAAGGCTTCAGCCTTTGTCAAGGAAACAAAATATATTTAAATGTCAAAAATATCAAAGCCAAGCCTGTGAAGGTCTAGCTTTGAATCAGCAGAGTAGCAGAAATATGTCTTTGTCTAACTATGCTTCCCTATGAACTGAGACTGACTCAAAAAACAACAAGCATGTAGCTTATAGTTTAAAACAAATGCTTACTAATGGCTTTAATCTATATATACATAAAGGCTATATTCTAATCTAGCTAGTGAATCGTTCAAGTAAAAAGAAATCTTTTATCTCACCATCTTTCCAAAGAAAATTGAGAGAGGAGGAAGATGTAAAAGCAATAGTTCAGTTGAAAATATTGAAAGAGAATGTCTGTTAGTCCCAAATGGGGACTGACCAAAATCACATGGTTAGTTTGAATAAGAGAGGGGGAGGGGAGAAGAGTTTGCATGAAGAAAATCTTTATCTATCCAAGGAGGGGGAAGAGAATGCAAGAATCTTACAACAAACAACAACAACAACAACAATTCATTTATAGAGCACTGTAAAATTTGCACAGCACTTTACATAGTAGGAATCAAAATACAATAAAAATAACAACAATCGATAATGAAAAACTTGCCACATGACATACAATCATAAGCATCAACATACAAAATTAAAACATCTCTAAAATAACACAGCAAGCATACAATGAACACATAAACATTGTGGCAGATTAACAACTAGTACTATGGAATGTCTCCCTAAACAAAGTCGTCTTCAACTCATCCTTAAAATTGACTACGGAAATTATAGTTGTTAATTGAGTGAGGAGGAGATTCCAGGCATGGAGAGCAGAATGGGAGAAGGGGCGAATCACCTTCTCAGTCTCTTGGACTGATGTTAAGGATCTTCATCCCATTGCGTAGTCTCTGGATGTGATCCATTGGTAGAGGCTTGGTAAGGATATCTGCAATCATCACTTCAGTGTTGCAGTATTCTAAATGGACAAGTCCATATTGACACATCTCTTGCACCTTGTGGAAGGCAATGTCCATATTCTCCTTGAGTGACTTCTCACTTTCAGAAATCTTGATGCAGCTTTGATTATCTTGCATCAAAATACTTGGTTTGGGGTCTGTTATCCCAAAGTCCAGAAGTAAGTTGTGTGGCCATTTTATTTAATCACATGCTGCCTTTGCTGAAACACAATCAGCATAAGTGGAAGATTATGCAGTTATGGATTGCTTGTTATTTGTCCAACTTACAGCACCTCCACCATAGAAGATCAGGTTTCCACTGGTTGATTTTCTGTCTGCCAGGTCTGCATCCCAGTCTTCATCCATGTAGGCGATCAGTTGTGGTTGGTCACAGGCTGGCAGCATCAGTTTGTAATTTGCAGTTCCTTTCAAATATCTGGCAACTCTCTTCACTGCAATGAAATCTCTTTCAGAGGTGACCATTCTGCATAAAATTTCAGCAGCATTTGCAATATCAGGTCTGGTGAAATTGGCTCTGTATAGGAATTTTCCAACTGCAGTCCTATACTTGTCTCCATTTTTCAAAGGTTCAGATTTCTTAGTGTTCTTTAAGAATCTTCCATTGGAGTTGGCATAACATTTCCATCTTTCAGACCAAGACAGTCCAGACGATCCATTATCTTCAGCTTCTGATTAAGAAAGAAACTTCCATCACTGCTTCTATGTATTTGCAGTCGAAGATAGTGTGAGATGTCTCCCAAATTCTCGATACCAATCTCTTTCTTGAGATTCTGGATTATTTCTTCACCATCTGCTTTGTCCTCACTGCATAGGATCAGATCATCAACATAACTTGTGATGTAAGTCCATTTATTATTTCTGAATATCTTGTACACACATTTGTCAACAGTGCCTGGAGTGAACCTCTCTTTGAAAAGAAGCTGGTTCAGGTTTTTCTTTTTAGCGGTATAAGAATTTAAACGGAAGATTCTATCAATCTCAAATTGAAAGGAACTAATATCTTTATTAAGAAAGAGCGCTAACTTGGGGGTTAAGTATTCATGGAGGTTTTCATCTTTTTTTCAGGTAGCCCCCTGATCTTAATGCATTTCCCCCTTAATTTCTGTTCCCAAACCACTCTTTCATCTAAATCAGCTTCTCTAGTTTTTTCTCACTTCTTCCAATTCTTCAGCTAATTGCTCTTCTTTATACTCTAAATTTCCAATTCTATGATTTATGTTTGTAAGCTCTCCAGAAATTTTCTCTACAGTATGGTTTATTTCCTGGAGTTCTGTCCTTATCTCTTGGCAAATTTCGGATTTAAAATCCTGCATCTCATGGTGTATACATTTTCAAATTTCATCCAGCAAGCTAGCATTAACATCCGGGTTTTTAGGTTGATCAAGGGAGGAACGTCTAGGCAATTGAGTTTGACTATACAATTTAGCGGATTGATTTCTGGACATCATAATTTACTTCTCAGGCTGTAAAAAAAGAAAAAACAACCAATTTTCCTAAATTTCCAATTTACACTTAGATTAAAAGATATATAAATTCCCTCAAATGCTATGAGTAATTCCTATCAGTCAGAGTTCCTTCCAATTTGATTAATAACAAACAGATCACAAGTTTGAAATTTTTAAAGAATCTTCAAAACTTCATATTGAGTTTCTAAATAATTCCCTTTAGAATTGAGAAAAAGAAAAAAAAGGAGGGGGGAGGAAAGGACAGGGAGAAGAAATGAAAAAAAAAGGGGGGGAGGAAGGACTGGGAGGGAAGAGAAAGAGAAAAGAAAAAAGAAAGAAAGAAAAAGAGGGGGGAGGGAAGGATGAGGAGGGAAAAGAAAGAGAAAAGAAAAAAAAGAAAAAAAAGAGGGGGAAGGGAAGGATGGGGAGGGAAGAGAAAGAGAAAAGAAAGAAAAAAAGGAAAGAAAAAAGAGGGGGGAGGGAAGGATGGGGAGAGGAAAAAAAGAAGGGGGGAGGAAGGACGAGGAGGGAAGAGAAAGAGAAAAGAAAAAAAAAAGAGGAGGGAGGAAAGGATGGGGAGGGGGAAAAACCAAAAAAAAACCCAACAAAACCCAGCAGTTCAGTAAATTATCACACTCAAATAATCACAATCAAATCAGGTAAAGTCACTGTCACTCAACAAAATAAATATACTATTTTTCTATTATAAGTCTAAAGTCGCTTCCTTAAAAGTAAGGCTCTTTTCTTGTTAATAGTTGCCAAAGCCAGCTATTAATTGTCAAGCCAGAAATCTATAGTTCCACTCTGTTCCTTGCAATTTCACCACTCTATGATAGCCAAGGGATTGTCTCTCTTAATAACTCTATGGTTTGGAGGTCTCTGAAGTCACTGGGGTCAGCAAGGTTTCTCTTCCGGGTGCCTTTGTTGTTTAGTCCCTCCTCTAAAGTGGGAGAATGCTGACTCAGCCAAGGAAGGGAGGGGTTAACTCAGTCTCCTCCGCAGAAGCCTCCAAAACCTCAAGGCTCAAGGACACGAATGGCGACTCCCCCATCACAATTCAACCAAACAGTCACAGAAAAAAAGTAGGTGTTTTAACTCTTTCAGCAAATTTAAAAGTTCGTTGTTGAAGACAGTGATATCAATTAGTGAAACAGCAATCTTATTTGCCTTGTGTACCCAAGGTGGGTCTTATATAAATTTAAATTCCCATACAGTCTTTCCCAAAGGAGTGGTTAATTTTTAACTTTTAAAATATAGGCTCTTTAAATAGTGTTTGCCGCTGTGTCCGGGATAATTCCAAAGTGGTGACTCAATCAAATCCAAATTCGAATAAAAGGGACCAATTATTGGGAATCAATGAAGGAAAAAGGAAGAAGGGGAGATCGATTTTAAAGTTCACCGCTTGTTTCCTATAGAAGCTATCTCACCAGCCGCTGTTCAAATACTATAGAGTCTATAAAAAAATAAATAACTTAGTCTTTAATCTTACTCAAATTACTTTTGGGTGGCTCTTCAGAACGAAGTTATGCGATCAGGTCTTACCAAGCTCCTTTTCATTTAATATATATTGTACTCACTTTTTCTCCCAGATAAGATTAGAAAAAAAGTGGTGGCGTCCCAGGTCTTGCTGATTCGGGAAGCCTGGTTGCAGTTTCTCAGGGCAATTGCTCTAAGCCTTTAAATCACCTCCTGGATCGATGTCCATCCAGTGTTTGGTGGCTTCCGAGCAAGATTTAAATTCCCCCAATAGATCCGTCCGGGTCCCCTATACCAAGGGGAAACTTTAAAACCCTTTGTTGGTGCTTTCTAAGGGTCTATCACCACGATTCCAGAGATACCTTCCAGGAGGCAATGTGGAAGGCTTCTCCTATGGACGCCGTCTCCACCAGCTGTTCTGGAAGCCTGTTGTAAACCATAAATGCTCTTTTGCAATTTGCATATGAGATGTTCTTTCTCAGGAACTTGGAATCCTGGAGGCTGTTCCATAAATAGTTGTTCAGAGATATCACCATAAAGAAAAACTGTTCAGACATCCAGACATTGAACATTCATTTTCTTGTAGGATGCGACTGCTAGTAGAGTTCTGATGGTTGTATGTGTGACTACTCCAGCAAAGGCTTTGTTGTAGTCCTCACCATATTTTTGGCTGTAGCCTTTAGCCACAAGTCTTGCTTTGTAGCTTTGAATTGCCCCTTCTGCATCTAGCTTTGTCGTAAAGACCCATCTCTAACCAATTGCCTTTTTTCCTTCTGGCAATTCTGACAAAGTCCATGTCTTCTTTTTATACAAAGATTGCATCTCCTTACTAGTGGCTTGCATCCACTTTTCAGAATCTGTCTGGCAGTCCCTTGATCTTTTTTCAATCAGAGGGTTTTGGAATTCTTTCCTTTATGGCTTGATAAGAGAATCTGTCATGTGGGATACTTCTGTTGGAGCGTTCTGAACTTATCAACTGTACTTGGATACCTGGCTCTGCTTCTTGCATGCCATCTGGTTACTTATTGTTAGGCTGGTCCACTGCAGGTGTAGCCCCTCCAAGACCAATGGAGGATGAATGAACTCCACATGTTCTGGTTGCTTGTTGGAGTCTTCTTCCACTGCAAATAAATCTGGATAGATATCTTTGGGGGGGAACAGATGGGGTACCAGTCATATTGTAGGGTAATTTAATTTTCCAAGGCTTCAGCCTTTGTCAAGGAAACAACAACAACAACAACAACAAAACCATTTAAATGTCAAAAATATCAAAGCCAAGCCTTAAACAAGCTTTAAATCAGCAGAGTAGCAGAAATGCGCCTTTGTCTAACTATGCTTCCTTAAGAACTGAATTAACTCAAAAAACAACAAACACGTAGCTTATAGTTTAAAACAAAAGTTTACTAATACCTTTAATCTATATATACATAAAGACTATATCCTAATTTAGCTAGTGAATAGTTCAGGTAAAAAGAAATCTTTTTAAAATAATAATTGTAACTTTATTATTTACACACTACATAGTACAAATTATATTGTCCATAATTCATAAAATGCTTTCCTCTCTCCCACAGACTCAGAGGAAATACATTTCATTAAAATTAACAATCATTTTCTTCTTCATCTTGCAAATAGAAGATAAAGAAGAAGAAGAAAGAGAAGAAGAAATTACAGACAAAGAGGAAGACTTCATAGAGATTACAAAATTACATAAAAGAAAAAAATAAATCTAATAAAAAAAAACTTCCATTAAACTTTTGATTGGAAGATAAGATTGGAATTAGATAAGCTATGAATGAAAGGATGCTTATGTGACGAACAGAGAGACAGCAGGGAGCTGTGAAGACCAGAAGACAGCTGACCAATTCTGAGACAGCTGGAATCAGCCAATGAGAGAGCAGCTGGAAGGAGATAAATAGCTCAGGTGGTGAGGGATATAGTCAGTTTGGGAGTTAGGCAGTTAGGAATTGTGGAACAGAAGGCTCAGACCCTTCGAGAGTGTCAGTTGGATCTGACTTAGATAGGGGTACAGTGAGGCAGTACCTTAAGCCAGAGGTTGTGGATTGTTCCTGAGGGAACTAAATGGAACAAAGATAAGAGTCAAAAGAAGAAAAAATAACTCTTTGTGGTTCAACAGAGCTCTAGTGCAGAGAGGCTCTGTCTGGTTAGGTTGTAATAATAGAAACAGCTGAAGGATTGTATTTGAAATAGCTACACTACATGTGAAACTGTAATATTATTACCAAGTTTGAAAACCAAGAAACATTGCCTGTATGTTTGAAACACAATAAAACCATCTTATATTTTATAAAAACTTATTTTGGCCTCTGTGTGAGAATTTTGAACAAATGCTACCAGTATGTTATTAATAGTTCTGAAGTTGGTATCTGATGAGGGCTATGAAGCCAGTCACATAAAATTGTAAGAGAGAATTAGTCAAGGTGGCAGGAATGGTTCGTCACATAATTATTTTGGTGGCAGAGTTAGCGGGATCCAAAGAGATCCAGTGTCTACAGGTAGTTTGGCCTTGAAAGTTGAAAGTCCAAGAAGCCAAAGGGTGTATGTAAGGGGTCTGAGTTCAAGGAACAAGAAGCCCAGATATATTCTGAACAGGATAGGAAAAGTTCAGAGAATTATTTTAAAATAAAATATTCAAGTGTCAGGGGAGAAGTCTCTGAGGTAATGGTGAAAAGGTAAATGGTAAGAGACTACTTGGAAACTGACCACATTAGAGGGATATTTTGGCCAGTCCCTGAGGTAATTTAATGAGGTACTGGTAGGGGACTGTGTGTGTGTGTGCATGTGTGTGGAAACCCAAATAAAGCAGCAGTGAATAAAGCCACTCCAGGTTGGAGAAAATACCTAAAGTCGAAACATATTAGAAAAGCCAAAGTCAGTAAAGTATTCTCCGAGGTATTTTTCCAGGGTTAATTGTAGGAGACTACTTGGGCACTGACCATTTGGAGAGTTACCTAGTCTCTGAGGTAAATGCATTAAGGTATCAGTAAGAGATTAGGGGTAAAAACCATTGAAAACTCTTGGTGATTCCTGAGGTACAAGCTAGGGTAATGTAAGGAATCACTTTAAGAACCAAATATTGGCTTTAAAATTTGGTCGAGGCAGTGACCGTTAAAGAGTATTTCCTGAGGTAAAAGTTGTGGGTGATAGTAGGGAAATACTATAGAGATGTCTCCCAAGAAAGTAAAAGTACCAGTTGTGGCTGAAATGGTGGAAGAACATGAAGTTGGTGAAGAAATGGTGGCTAGTCTGGACACTACCCTTTCTGAACCTCAAGTCTAGAGATTTGGAAAATTAAAGAAAGAATGGAACTAGCCAGACTTGATAATGAGAGGCTTTTATAAGAGAAGGAAAATGAAAGGGTTTTGAGGGAGAAAGAAATTGAAAAGGAACAACAACTTGAACTTGAAAGGCTGAGGGTAAGACAAGCTGAAATGGATTTTCAACTTCAAATGAGAAGTTTAGATCAGGGATTACCTCAAACTCTGATGGGGGCTGAGGTAAACAGACTACCTCACATTGATATGAAGAGGTTTCCCAGATATTACAAAGGAGATAATATTGATTCTTTCTTTACTAATTTTGAAAGGACTTGTGAAGAGTTAAGAATGAAAGAAGAAGACTGAATGAGTTATATAAGATCCCAAATTTGTGGGGGACTGACAGAAATTTATGCAGAAATGAGGGCTGAGGAAGCTCACAACTATGAGTTATTCAAAGAAATGGTAAAACAAAGATTTGGCTTGACTCTGGAACATCACAGGAGATAATTTAGAAAGATAAAGAAATGGCCTGAGGAGACTTTTTCTCAACTAGCGTGTAGGCTAGATTACTATTTAAAAAGCTGGATAGAGGGTTATCAGGTAGCATCCAAGGAAGAGTTACAAAGTTTAATTGGCTTGGAACAATTCTATAATATAATACCCCAAGAATATAAATGGCTGGTTCAGGATAAGAAAGCCAAAACAGTAGCAGAAGCTGCTAAAATGGTTGTTGAGTTGGTGTTGATTAGAGGAGATGATAGGGGAATGTCAAAATCCAAAGTGGAGAGACAAAAAGGACTCTAAAAACTGGCAAGCCCAAAAAGACAAATATTGTGAGGAAAAAACCTCATAAACCTTGGCAACAAAGAAAAACGCCAGAACTTGAAAGAAAAATGTTTGGGTTGAGAGAATGAGGAAAAAAAGAAAGAGAGAGGGTTGACAGAAAGTCAGTCCAAACCAAGACAACCATATTGTTATCAATACGGGGAGATAGGACATTTGAGATTTAATTATCCAAACATGTACCAGAAGAATTTTAAACCATCTCTAAAGCCAGCATATTGTGTAACCGGAGCTAACCAGTCAGTTAAACAATATAGCAATGGAGCTAGCAGCGAAGCTGCAGTTGCTATTGAAACAGAAGCCAGGAAGGCAACTGACACTGCCAAACTGTGCTTGTTCATAAAGCCTGTTCCTGGGGAGTTTGGTGATAAAGAACATTCAGAACTAATTCAGATATATGATACTTAGTTTTGGGGTTTCCGTGACTCTGGATCAGAAGTGTGCATAATCAAACCACACCTAGTAAATAAACAAGACATAAACCCAGGAGAAACCCTAACTCTAAAAGGTTTAGGAGGTCCTCCATTTATAACCCCAGTAGCAAAAATAAACATTTCTTTTAGAGGACACCAATTACAGTGGAAGTTTGCCCTCTGAGATGACATCCCTGTCTCATGTCTAATTGGGAATGATTTAGACCGACACCTTCAATTTGCCTTAGTGGTAACACTAAGACAGCAGCACCAGAAATACATTGGGAAACAAGATCACCTCATCCATGAAAACCAAAACAGATCTGATGTCACTTGTGAGGAAATTGGTCATTCTGAGGTGAAAGATAGAGAGGGTTGTGAGGAGATTCAAGTTGAAAACCAAGTAGATTTTGGTCAAGAGCAACAGAGGGATGAAAGTTTGAAGCCCTTGTTTGCCTTAGCTGAGGAAGATGGAGATGTGGAGCTGAGTGCGAATCACCCACACAGATTTAAAGTCCTTCAAGACTTTAGAGAGGTTCTCAAATCTAAATATAACATGAAAAAGGAAATTCAAAAGCAATTGGTAGTCCCTCAGAGATATAAAAGCTGAATACTAGACATAGCCCATTTTAGTCCATTCGGAGGACACCTGGGAATTAAGAAGACTAACCAGTGAGTCTCTTTGAATTTTTACAGGCCAAAAATGGGATAAGATATAAAAGCTTTCTGAAAATCCTGTGATATTTGTCAGAAAGTAGTTACAAGGAGAGATAAGACCAGAGCTAAGTTTTGTCCCTTGCCAATTATGTCCCAGCCATTCCAACATATAGGGATGGACTTAATAGGGCCATTAACTCGAGCCACTCAGAGAGGAAATAGGAATATCCTTACTATCATGGATTATGAAACAAGATATCCAGAAGCTATAGCCTTATGAAATATAGAAGCAACAACTGTGGCTAACGTCCTGATAAATACTTTTGCCAGATTAGGGTTTCCCAGTGAAATAATTTCAGATTTAGGGGGAACATTCACCTACAAAGTAATGCAGAGGTTATGGGAAATTTGTGGAATAAAACATTTAACCACAAGTCCATATCGCCCTCAAAATAATGGACTTATAGAGAATTTTAATGGGACTTTAATTAATATTATAAAGTCCTACACAGCCAAAAATCAAAATGATTGGGACACCAAATTACAACACTTATTGTTTGCATATTGAGAGATGCCACAGGAAAGTCTAGGATTCAGTCCCTTCAAACTATTGTTTGTACGCCGTGTAAAAGGACCATTAGACATAGTTCACCAGGAGTGGGAATCTCCGGAAGAAAGAGAGCCAGAAGATGTGGGTCTCCTATGTCCAAAACTTGATGAACTTGCTAAAACAAGCTTTGAGAGTTGCTGGGGAAAACCTGAAGGTGGCTCAAACCCATCAAAAGACTTGGTACGACAAAAGAGCCCGATCTCGAGAGTTTATGCCTGGAGACAAAGTGCTGATCCTGAGACCAATACGAGGAAATAAACTACAATATGCGTGGACAGGTCCACTCCAAGTTACTGAGAAGATCAATGATATAAATTATGTAGTGGACTTGGGAGAAGATGTGGGGTGTAAATTGGTCCATGTAAACATGTTAAAGTCCTATATTAAGAGACAACATATGGTATTATATGCAGTTAAGGAGAGGAATTATGAAGACATTATTATTTCTCAGTGTCCTGGACTACAGCCAGCACCAGTCCAAACAAACGCTGATAAGGATGGTTTAACAAGGAAGGAGCTAAAAGGCAGGCTACAGACCTTTCTGTTAGTTCCCAAGAAGCACACCAGTACCAAAGCCAGGGTCAGGATTCCAGAGTTCACAGTAGCCAGTTCAGTCCAAGGTCGGGGCAGCCAGAAGGTAACAAGCATCCAGTCCATTCCGAATTCAAAGGTTCACGGCACACAAGGGTTCCAAAGAGCAAGGAGCCAGTGCTGACAGTATCCCCCAAGGGAACTGCAATAAGCTCTGGCACTTAGTGGTCCTCTCCCAGGTGATTAAGTAGGAGATTCCCTCCTCCGTGCCAGCTGAGGCTTGTTAGTCAATGGCCTCTCTGCAAGCCTCCTTGACCGATGCACACAAGCACTCTCTGCCCTGCGTTGTCTGAAGGAAGGCACTTCCTGTTGGTGTGTGGATGATGAGTGTTGTAGTGATGCCCTTTGGCACCCAGCAGAGTCTGCAGGACAAGCTGGCTGCTGTGATCCACAGCCACTGTGTAGATTTGCCATCAACTGGCTCAGCTTCCCTTCTCCAGCATCCTGTCTTCCTCAGTCAAGAAGACACATTGTAAAGTCCAAAAGCATAGCTTTATTAATGCATATAAAAAGTAAAAATAAGATAACTAAGTAAAATCCATTGTGATGAACTTGTCCAGTTCAGCCATACAAGATTACATCTTTAACAATCCCAAAAGCATTAGGATCCAACTTGTTGCAGTTAAAACCACTGCAACCAACCACACACGCTCACATCTTGAACAATAAAACAATTCTTAGACAAAGGATTTTCTAAGCCCATCCCATACTCCACCTTCTAGGTGTTAACTTTATGTTAATTGGATAATGACAGTATGATGTATGTTAACCCAGCCTCTTGTTGTCCATCATCCACCACGTGAGTAACTTTCCCAAGCCTAACGATGTTTACGTATTTGATATCTCTTTGTTATCCATAACAAAGTCTGGTTCCATTAGTTCTATCACTGGGAAAGTACATTGTTGATGTCTCTGTTACCACCTGGCGTTGATTCACCCTGTTTCTCTAAATATTGTTTGTGCCTTGTCCAGAAACTGTTCTCAAGTGGAAAATTACAGACACACACACATCTTTACATTTCACCTTTGACTATATATCCCATTCATATCCTAACAATCCCCTCCTGAAATGTATAGATGTGTGAGATCACTATTATTGTTGTTGTTGTTATTGAAACTGTCTTAACACAATGTTTGATTTTATATATTCAAAGTGACATCTCAATCTGTTATAACAATTGTTAATGTTGTTCTATCTCTAGAACCTTTGTTAATATATCTATATAGTTGTGGTTTTTGGTTTTTAAACTCTAGGCACACAATTCTATTTTAAACCAGCTCTCTCTAGCATTTTATCATAAAACTTTAATCCATTTTGATCTATACCTTAACATTTTTGTTATTGTCATGAAAAAAAATGTATGTCTGTAAATCTCTATATGTCACAACTGACAGTTTACAATTTAAGTCTTATAACAACTGTTTAATCTATTCTATCTCATTTAATGTTATATATTTTGTCTTATCAGCACTTAAAACTCTATCAACACTTATAACTATATATCTTTATTTTTAATCTATCAAAGTATTAAGCTTGTCTATATTTAAACAACAATCTTTAAACTGACTATCATATAACTTTAAAGCAAATAAACTATCTATAGAACACTCTTACTTTAATGTGGCTATTTTAAATCACAAGCCTCTATCTCTTAAAAAAAACTTATCAAATGTTCTATTGTTGTCTAATCTATTACCTTAAAACAATTGTTTTCTTAAACACCTATAACAACACAATTATAATCTATTATTGTTAATTATAAACATCAAACCTTTATAAAACTTTTTATGTATTTGGATATTTAAAACCCCTTATAACTTTATTCTAAACAAAACCTTTTGACTTTAAACCTGTCACTATCTCTTGTACTCTATAAACCATACTTTTTAAACCCTTTTATGTTGACTCACTAAACCATATGCAGTCTAGCAACTTTAAAAAATAAAATCTCAAAAATCAAAACCTTTAATAACAAATCTCTCTGGACAACCCTTTTGATTTTTTTTTAAATCTCCTGAATCTAAACAACCAAAGCTATCATCTCTTTGTGTTAACACACATATCAGCATTTAAACAAGCAATCTCAAAACCAAAATGTTGAACTTACTAGCCCCTCCATGTTGTTAAAAGCTTATTTTAGTCACAAGCTCTCAGCCTTAAACTAAATGTTTTTTATCAATGTTTTAAAACCTTTGTTGAACAAATCCTTTTGTTATTAACCTAGCTTTGTATTTTCATTTGTCATCAGGCATCTTTTATTTTGTATATCTATTCACCTTGTGATTTTTGTTTTTTAGGTCTATCAACCACATTTTAAACACCTCTTTGTCAATTTTAAACACTTAAACTTTTTGCTGCACTGCAGTGTATCATTTTCCTTCTCTCAACAGGAAAAAACCTTTTACAACTTTTAAAACCTCTGAAACTCCCTGAAACTCCTTAACACTGTCTGAAACTCCTTAAAACTGTCCTTGAAACTATCCGGCTCACCAGCCACTTATGTATAAACTCTTGTCCTTTGTATAATAAACTTGTGCGTTGTTTTCACTCTCTATTAATTTTCCTTGACATAACATGTATCATTTCTGGACTTGTGTGTCTTTTGATTTTTTGTCATTCTACCTTTTAATGATCTTGTCTGTATTGTCTGATCTAAAGTGTTTCTCTCACTTTTTTAAAAAAAAAATGTCTGTCTTTTGTGTGTTTGTGTGTTTTGTGCCCCTCCATTTCCTGGCACTTGGATCTTTAACTGTCTTATTTTCAGTAAAATCTCTTTGTTTGAATGTATCTTTTTTTTTTAAACTTAAAAACATTAAGTTGGAAGAAACCATAAGGGCATCCAGCCCAACCCCCTGCCATGCAGGAACTCTCAGTCAAAACTTGAATGTTTTTTTTTTTCACAATTGTTATTTTTTAAAACATTAAAACTTTTCCCACCATCAAGGTGAAATCTCTAACTGTTATTTTTGAATATTTTATAACACCATCTTAACACTTTGGTTTAATTTTTCTTTTAAAACATGTTGGCACATATATCTTTGAATATTATCTAAAACCTGTCAGATACTTTAAATTTAGTGGATCCCCACATAACATGTGTAATGATGTTGGATTTTTTCTCTCTCAGCCAGTTTTTCAAACTGTGAGCCAAGAATTTTCTTTTTTTTCCTCCGGTCTATGAGCAAAGACCCTTGTAATCAATTTTTTTTACATTTATCTATTGTTAAAAACTTTCAATTGTATCACATCTCTGTCTTAAAACTCTGACATATAAAAACTCTGGAAAATCTATCTATAATCACTAAGAAAATAATTGTTGTCACTCAGTAACACACATTTGTCTCTTTTGTTTAACAGTAACCTCAACAGGTCATTTTTGCAATTCACTTGTTCTGGTTTTGTCACAGGAAAAACCTTGACTTTTTCTCTGTGCCAAACCAAACATCTCTCAAATCATTTGTACAATAAAACATTTTTAAAATCAGGATCTATATCCCATAGCTTAAACAAGCTCTCAAATCCTATGTTCCCTAGGATTCTATATTGATGTGCATAACCAGAATGCAATGATTCATTTCCCACACCTGCACATTTAGCATTTGTCTCACTTTGTATAAAACACATATTTTCCCTCTTATAGCTTTTGTACACACCTCCCCATCCGGGGTGATTTTATATTTTTTTCCCACAAAACTCAGTGTATATCTCCTGACACACCAACTGAACAGTATACATAAAACATTTTCAAAGTTTTCTCACTAAAACTTGGCATGTAGACATTTCTCAATTTCTTTTATCATCTCTTACCCCTTCATCAGCTAGATAAACATCTTTAAGATTGGAGGATTTCTTTATTTTTCAGCAAAACTGTAACATATGTCCCAGAATATATAGACTCTTGTCCTCAGGTTTCACCTGTTTGAGTCACAGTCACAGCTCTGTAAAACAGCTTGTAGCTTCTCTGTTTCTCCCAATGTCACTGGGTTGTAGATAAATTGTTGATTGTAGCAAACATCCTTGCATTGTCATTTTTTAAAACTCTTGTTCTGCTGTAGTAAAAGCATCGATTCGCACTCCGTGCATCAGCTGCCTTTTTTTCAGGACGCATATCTTGACCTCAAGATGCTGTCCCAGGCTTTCTCCCAAGCCTACATTTTGGCCTTTCTTCAAGCAAACCGCTTGGCTTATCAGATTCCCCATCCTTTTGGAACTTCAGGCCTCTAGCAACACTGTTGCAGCCCCACACAGCATTGACCACTGTGTAAAACTTCACCCCCACCAGGGATTTTTGTATTTTCCTCCAAGAACTGTAAAGTCCTTTTACCACAGCATTTTTGACAAAGCTGTACAGAAAACATTCATTCTTTTCTTCAGTTCCCAAAACCTTTGGCTGAAGAAACATCCTCTCCCAAAACTTTAACTGTAACTCAGAGAGGGTTAACAGAATGAGTTCTTTGGCATAGGCACCGCCTGTTTTCAGCATCCTGCTGTTTTAGAACTCCATACATTTTAACATATACTTGTGACTCAAGTCCCAGAGCCTTGTTTTTCTCTGCATCTTACTGTTTAAAGAGTGGAGTCCTCAGACAACCTGTCTTTAAAGAGTTCTGCACTCTGCCACCGGCAAAACAGCTTAGCAGTAACTTTAACTGTTTACTTACATCTGGAGAAGATTTGTAGCCACCACTGCTTTTCCCAGCAACCGCTGAAGCATGGTTTCACTTGTCCTGGACACAACTGAAGTCGTGGATAGGCAATACTTGCCTCATGGCCACATTGCAAACATGTAATCTGGACTCTTGGGCTTTTGTCCTCCTGGACATTTGGCCTCTTTGTCCTCTGGTTGATCAGCCACATCTGGCAGACAAGCCACTCTTCTGGCAAAAACAGGCTTAACTGGCAGACTAGCCATTTCTTGCAAAAACAAGCCTCTGCAGCCAGACTAGCCACAACTGGCAAAAACAGTCTTAAATTGGCAGACACAGCCATAACTGGCAGAACAGCCATAACTGGGCAAAAACAAGCCATAAACTAGGCCCGTAACCCTTGTTGGTGTGTGGATGATGAGTGTTGTAGTGATGCCCTTTGGCACCCAGCAGAGTCTGCAGGACAAGCTGGCTGCTGTGATCCACAGCCACTGTGTAGATTTGCCATCAACTGGCTCAGCTTCCCTTCTCCAGCATCCTGTCTTCCTCAGTCAAGAAGACACATTGTAAAGTCCAAAAGCATAGCTTTATTAATGCATATAAAAAGTAAAAATAAGATAACTAAGTAAAATCCATTGTGATGAACTTGTCCAGTTCAGCCATACAAGATTACATCTTTAACAATCCCAAAAGCATTAGGATCCAACTTGTTGCAGTTAAAACCACTGCATCCAACCACACACGCTCACATCTTGAACAATAAAACAATTCTTAGACAAAGGATTTTCTAAGCCCATCCCATACTCCACCTACTAGGTGTTAACTTTATGTTAATTGGATAATATCTGTATGATGCAAGGGGTAGTGGATCTGGACAGTGACCTTATTCAGGGCCCAATAGTCATTGCAGAGGCGCAACTCCCCAGATTTCTTGCGGACGAAGAGAACCAGTGCTCCTGCAGGGGACTTGGAGGGACAGATGAAGCCCCACTGCAGATTCTTCTCCAAAAAATCCCTCAGAGCCGCCAGCTCAGGCTCTGAGAGAGAATAGAGAGCCCTGCCAGGATAGGGCCCCCCGGCACCAGATCAATGGCACAGTCATAGGGCCAGTGTGGGGGAAGCCGGTCCACCTCCTTCTTGTCGAAGACATCCGTGAAGTCCCAGTACTTCTCTGGCAGCAACACCTTGCCCTCCTGGGCCTCCACCACCACCGCTGCTGGAATCTGCTCTAGCTAACAGTGCTCCTGGCAGTATTCCGACCCAAAGAGCACCTTCCTCTGGGACCAGGAGATATGCGGGTCATGCTGCGAGAGTCACAACATGCCCAACACCAGCGGAAAACGAGAGAACGGTGCCAACAAAACCCGGAGCTCCTCAACATGGCCCTGGATTTCCAGGTGGAGCACTGGAGTCTGGTGCGTCATGGGGCCCAACCGGAGAAGCTGTCCATTGATAGTCACCACAGGCCGGGGCTCGAGAAGCGCCTCCATCGGGATCCCATGGCGTTGAGCAAAAGCCAAGTCCATAAAGCAACTGGAGGCCCCCGAATCCAGCATGGCCCCGACCGGCAAAAGTTCCATGGATGGAAGCCACAGGTTGGCAGGTTCCAGCAAGGGGTCCCTCCGGGAGACTGATGTAGCAGGGGCAGGTGTCCAAGAGGTCCCCAGGTGACCAACCCGCTCTACACCTGGGGTGCACCTTTTCCCGACGGCTGAGCTCAACGCCCCTTGGCTGGGCAGACCCTGGCAAAATGTCCAGAGAGGCCACAGTACAGGCACAGGCCCTCCCGTCTCCTCTGCTCCTTCTCTGTCCCCGACAGCCGTGGCTGAGCTCCTCCCAGCTGCATCGGCTCTTCTGTGGTCCCAGGAGCAGCGGCCTCAAGAGCAACTGCAGGAGGAGATGGCACCGATGTCGAAGGAGGCGGAAGGCCAACTTGTCGAGCCTCCCTTTGAGCCGTAAGACAGCAGTCCAGGTGTAATCAAGGCCAAGTCTGTGGCGGTTCAGAGCGGGCCAGTTCATCCAAGATCCCTGCAGATAGACCGTGCCGAAACACAGCCTGTAAGGCACTGTCACCCCAAGCGACATCCTGGGTGAGGAGGCAAAATGCCACAGAATAATCTGCCACCAACCCCTGGCCTTGTTGCAAGGTCAAAAGCCTCTGCTCAGCAGTCTCTGCCTTAACTGGATCCCCCACAAGTCTCTTTAAACTCCTTTTCAAAAGATTGCCAGTCAGCAAGTACTGGGTGATTGGCATTCAGATCACAATCTGGTAACATTACAGTTTACTAGTAATAAATTTGAATACAAATGGAGATTGAAAGAAAAATTATTACTAGAAGACAATATAGTTTCAGAAGCTAAAAAGGCTTTGAAAAATTTCTTTTGTGAGAATCTAGACAAAGATACAAAAGTGAAAATAGTCTGGGAGACATCCAAGTCTTTCACGAGAGGTTTTTGCATTCAAAAGGAAATAGAGAAAAGGAAGAGAAAGAGGGGAAAAGAAAGGCAACTTTTAGATAAAATAAGTAATAAGGAAAAAGAATTAAAAACTTATCAAAAGATAAAACAAGAACTGAAATTGCTACAAAAACAATTAGATGTTGAATTATCATTAGAAATTGAAGAAAAATTAAAATTTGCTAGACAAAGATTTTTTGAACATGCAAATAAGCCTGGAAAATGGCTAGCCTATAAATTATGGAAAGAACAGGAAAAATTGATTTTAAATATAAAAGGAAAAGAAGAGACCAAAAAAAGAAGTAAACATATGTTTTATAATTTCTACTCAGAATTGTTTAGATGAGAAAAAATAAAAAAGTGAAAAATTATTTAGAGAAAGAAGAAATACCCCAGATTACAGATAAAAAAAAAAGTTAGATGCCCCAATCTCAATTAAGGAATTAACCGAAGCCATCAAGAAAGCCAAATTAGGAAAAGCACCAAGACCCGATGGGCTTTCAGCTTGTTACTATAAAGCATTAGAAGACGAGTTATTATTACCCTTGCATAAAATTATTTCAAATGTAGAAATAAATATGAAACCCAAATCATGGGGGGAAGCATTAATAACATTAATCCCAAAATAAGATAAAGATAATTTAGAAATTAAGAATTATAGGCCAATCTCCCTCCTAAATTTAGATTACAAAATATTTATATCAATTTTAGCAGAAAGATTTGAAAAAATCTTGAAGGAGTGGATTCAAGAAGATCAGGCAGGATTTTTACCAGGTCATCAAACAAAGGACAATTTAAGAACAGTCATAAATTTATTAGAATTTTATGAAAAACACAATGAGTAAAACTAACCATAATGTTTTTGGATGCCAAGAAGGCATTTGACAATGTTAATTGGGAATTCTTGTTTGCAATATTGGAAAAAATGGGGATAGGACCAAAATTTATGAATTGGATTAAAACAATCTATAACGAACAGTCAGCTAGAATTATAATAAATGGTGAAAAGACCGAGGAATTTAAAATAACTAAAGGGACAAGGCAAGGACACCCTTTATCACCCCTCCTCTTTCTAGTAGTGAGAAATTCTTTTAAGGAAAATTAAAAATTATACACAAATAAAAGGACTATGAATAAAAGGTAGAACACATAAAATCCAAGCCTTTGCCGATGACATAGTGATATTCCTAGATGACCCGATCCAAAATCTAGAAAGAATGAATCAGACTCTAACAGAATTTGGTAAATGGTCAGGATTCAGAATAAATAAAGAAAAGACAGTGATAATAACCAAAAATATAGTAATAAAAGAAGAAGAACTAATAGAAAATATTTCAAATTATAAAATTAAAATAATGGTAAAATATCTGGGAATGAATTTGATTAAAAAGAATTTGGACTTATTGAACAATAATTATCAGAGAATTTGTACCAAAATAAAAAAAAATGATTTAAAAAAGTGGAATAACTTAAATCTCTTACTTTTGGGCAAAATAGCAGCAATAAAAATGACAATATTACCCAAAGTGTTGTACTATTTCCAAAATATTCCAATAATATCTACTGAAATACTTTATTCATTGGAATAAAGAATTATCAAAATTAATTTGGAATTGAAGAAGACCTAGAATAAAGTGGAAAATCATGCATGACATCAAGGAAAGAAGAGGATTAGGACTTCCTAACTTCAAACTATATTTTCAAGCTATATAAATTGGATACTAGACTGGATCAAATTTCAGAACACAAGTTTATTAGATCTGGAAGGATTTAATGCAAGATTTGGCCTCCATGAATACCTTTAGTATGGAAAAGATAAGATACATTAGGAGTTTAAGGACGATTTTATAAGGAAACCTCTCTTTCAAAGCTGGCTATAATATAGAGACAAATTATATCCTAAAATGCCTTTGTGGGTATCCCCACACAAAGCATTTATGAAAAGAGAGACAATATGTGACATAGGATGGATATGTTATGAAGATTTAATAACAAATAAGGATGATAAGTGGAAACTAAAATCTAGGGAAGAACTTTTACAAGAAGGAATAACTTGTAATTGGTTCCCATATAGACAACTAAGTGAAAAATTTAAAAAAGATCAAAGAACAATAGGATTTGAAAGAATGAAAAATGAATTTGATAAGATACTACAACCCGATAATAGGAAATCACTAGCTAAAATTTATCAAATTTTATTAAAATTAGATATGGAGCAGGAGACAATGAAGCCACAGATGATTACATGGGCACAAAACATAGGCAACAACATTCAATTAGAGGACTGGGAGAAAGCTTGGATAAAATATTCAAAATTTTTGAACAGCAACATACTAAAAGAAAACAACTATAAAATTTATCTAAGGTGGTACTTAACCCCCTCCCCCAAAATGCAAAAATTTCTAAAAAATCATCAGGAATATGTTGGAAATGCAATTTAAGCAAAGGGACGCTATACCACATGTAGTGGGAATGCAAAGAAGTCCAAAAATTTTGGAAAAAATACACCAAACAATAATACAGACACTTAAAATTAACTTCCCCATGAAATGAGAGATATATCTGTTAAATATTCTTAATAGCTTAGATAAACCAACAGAATCAAAAAATTGGAAAATCTTACTTAACATGATTACTGCTGCAAGACTTATCATAGTGAAGCAGTGGAAATCACCTATGGAATTAGATGTAGAAGATTGGATATTAAAACTATATGAATTGTATGAAATGGATATCCTTGCACACATTGTTAATGGAAAGTCAATAACAGAAAGAAAGAAGGATTGGAACAGAATTAATTTTCTTTGGGTAAGTGGAAGAGGAAATTAACCACCACAAACTAGAACATAAAAGAGTTGTGGGAGAGGGGGGAAAAGGAGAGAAAAAAAGGGGGGATTGTTATTTTACATAGATATTTGCTTAGAGAATATATAGGGAATAAAGGGGAACAAGAAGCAAAGAATGGAGGAATACACACACACACACACACACACACACACACAATAATAGTTATAGGATAGTTGGAGAAAGGATGGTTAAGTTAAGTTAAGTGGAAATAAAGAGAAGAAGACAAGATAGAGCCAATAAAAGTGAATACATCCAGCGGGGAAGTAAAATTGTTATCTGTAAGATATATGTATGTTGTATGATAAAAATACATTGTAAAATAGAAGACTCTCAACATAGAAAGAAATGAAGAAAAGAAAAGAAAGGAAAAGAAAAGAAAAGAAGAAAGAAAAAATAGAAAAGGAAGAGAAATGTTACATCTACAAATTTCTTTTTCTTTGTAATACATAGGAAGATATTGATAGGTGTATAAGATGTGTTGTTTGATTTTGGGCATTTTGTTTGTCTCAATAAAGTGTGGAAAAATAAATAAATTAACAATCATTTTTGGAGATATGGAAAATATCATTAATTATATTTTTTACTTCTTCATACCCCATTTTACCTTCCATTTTCTTAATCACAATTTCCCATTTATCTCGCCATGATTCTTTATTGCTTTCTCCAGTATGTTTAAGTCTTCTTTCCCTAAGGAAATTGAATAAGATATATTCTATTATATATTTAATCAAATAAGATTTATTCCAAATAGATTTATTTTTCCACCCCAAAGCAATCCCTATATGGGCGGCTTTTAAAATTTGTTTTGTTACATATCTTTGATTATTATCCAATCCTAATTCCCTAAATCAAGTGTTAAACAATATTCTTTGCTTACTTGAATCCCTATTATTATATTAATCTGTTCCTTAACTTCTGTCCAAAATTCTTGAACAAATGGGTATTCCCACCACATATGTATATAAATCCCCTTAGCTCCACATCCATGCTGACATTTTGATTGGAATTTATCATTTATAAATGTTAATTGATGCTGAGTCCTGTACTATTTTCCAGTCATTTTAATTTGTTCTTTTATATTTGTATTTTTAATTTTAATAATTTATTGTAGCCAAATTTTAATTTTGTCTGTATCAACCAATAAGTCTTCTCGCCCAGTTCATTGTCAATCTCATTACCAAATCTTATAAATTTCCCTATTAATCCTTTTCCATCTTTTATTTTTTTAAATTATTTGTTTTAGCAATTCTTTCTGATCTAAATTATTAAACTTTATTTCATCTAATAATTTAATTATCTCTTTTATTTGAATCCCATACTGATTTCCAATTAATATACAATACAGTCTATCAGCAATGAGCTGAACAAAGATTATGGCTTCCTGATTCACTACACACAGTTCAACACTATCTGACCCCATCCTCATGGAGGCATCCTACACATCTATTCTCTTCACCACGGGCTACTTCCCATGCCAAACTGGATTAGCCACATCATTTCCACACACAAAGACTAGCTTTCAATGCCTTTTCCCCACAAATGACCATAGTTATAACTGGGTTTGCTACTTCATTTGCAAACACAAAGGATTTTGAATTTGAATTGACATTCTCATGTACCAATGGCATATATATATATCTGTTTCTGACTTCTACTCGACCCAATGCATCTGAGAAAGTAGACTGAAGTCTACAAAAGCTCATGCTGCCAATTTTTTTCTTTTAGTTAGTCTCAAAGGTGCTACAAGATCTCTCTACATACTGATTCTACAGGCTAAGGGGGGTTGCAGACTGCCAGAAATAGTGCAAATTGAGTCCACTTTTAGGGTTAGGGTTAGGGTTAGGGAATCATGGGAACTGTATTTTATTGTGGCATCAGAGCTCTCTGACAGAGAAGGCTCAATGTCTCAGAAAAAAAAACAACTCCCATGATTCCCTAGCACTAACCCTAACCCTTAAAGTGGACTCAATGTGCACTATTTCTGGCAGTCTGCAACCCCCCTAACATGGCTATATCTTTAAATTCTACCAAGGGTCCTGAGTTACAGCTACAACCTCAGTAATAGCTTGATGACATGAAGTATTACACTTTCTTATTAACTATACTCAAATTTCTTCTTGGAGACAGTTTTAATGCTGGATTTGGTTTTTATATCTTTTGCTTTAGTATGAGTTAGGGCCTTATTTTTTTTTATGGGGTGGGAAGGCACCTACTGGCTTGTCCCACATTAGTGTCAAGGGGTGCTCCATGAGGTGGTCGGTCCCTGTCCTTCACTCCCTCCTCCTTTGGATCTGGGCCAAGCAACAGATTGGAGGAAGCATGGCTGAATAACTCTATGTTTGTAAATGAATAACTCTATGTTTGTAAATGACTTGGAAAGCCACCTCCTGCATATGTTGAGCAACTCTACCATTCCCCTCTCTCGCTATTTCCCTCCCCAGTCTTTGGGACACCCACTGCATGAACATGCATCCCACATCGAACACCTCTGCAGACCCCAGCATGCACCTAATTTGAATAACAGTGTGATGTTAGTGGCAACATCAGTGCATTTTCTGTCACATTCTATAGCATGCCTGTCAGAAACCATCAGTAAAATATACTGAATATCCAATGCTATGCCTTTGTTGTCAAATGTAAGATTTGCTTTTTGACTATGGAGGAAATGGCTAATCCTGTCATATTTTTGTCTTTACTTCATCTGCATGAGGGTTTGTGATCTTCACTAATGAACTTTGCAATAAACAGATTTCAATCAGATTCAAAATCAATGAGGAGAAAACTATTATATTAACTAAGAACATGGGAATAAAGGAAGAGGAAGAACTGAGTACAATATCGAGATTTAATATCCAGAATAAAGCAAAATATCTTGGGATTACCCTAACAAAGAGGAACATAGATTTATACCAGAATAATTATGGAAAGGTATGGAAGGAAATTAAAATGGATTTGGAAAAATGGACAAAAAAAAATGGACAAAATTAAATTTATCATTCTCTGGTAAAGTGTCAGAATATTTTACCGAGATTTATGTTTTTATTTCAAAACTTACCTGTTATTGCGAAAGAAAACAGTTTTTCCACCTGGCAGAAAGAACTATCGAAATTCCTTTGGGGAGGGAAAAAGCCCAGACGGAAAATATTGATGGAGGAAAAAAATAAAGGTGGTATGGCACTACCGAATTTAAAATTATATTATTATGCATGCTGCATGACCTGGATCGAAGAATGGATCACATTAGAGAATGACAATTTGTTAAAACTGGAAAGCAGCAATATTAGATATGGCTTTCATGCATACCTATGGTACGACAAGAAAAAGGTCAACAAAGATTTTGATTACCACATTTTTAGAAAAGCGTTACTGCAAATTTGGTATAAAATCAAAAAACAATTTTATAACAACAAGATCCCTAAGTGGGTATCTGTTCAAGAGGCGCTCTTTAACAGAACAAGAAAAGAAAATGAAACTTGGATAAAATATCAGGATGTACTGGAAGTGGACACATTAAAACAATATAAATTCAAGACAATCAAAGAAATACAATCAAAAGACATAAAAATCGATTGGTTTTTGTATTATCAACTTAAATCTAAATTTAGAGAAGATCAGAATAAAGCTGGATTTGAAACCTGTATGAATGAAATAGACAAAATTATATATACAAAGAAGGATAAGCATATTACTAGATATTATAAATTAATGAAAGAAAGAGATTTGGAAAATGAAACCATAAAAAAAGTTATGATTAAATGGGCGCAAGACATTGGTGAACAGATAGATTTAGAAAGTTGGGAAACATCTTGGGTGAACACCAATAAATATACACTATGCCAAAATTTAAAGGAAAATTACTTAAAAATGTTTCACCAGTGGTACTTGACTCCAGCTAAATTACATAAAATCTATAAAACGCAAAATGCTGGAAATGTCAATGCCCTGAAGCAGATTTTATACATATGTGGTGGAAATGCCCAAAAGCTAAAAAATACTGGGAGACAGTGGTAGAATGACTAAGTGAAATGTTCAAAATAACAATTAATCCAGATCCCAAACTTCTACTATTGAATATGACAAATAATATCACCACTATGAAGAAGAAGAATCAAGTTAAAAAAACTTTTATATATGATCACTATGGCTAGAGTTACATATGCGCAATATTGGAAATTAAATTATATACCTAAGGAGGAAGACTGGTTTATTAAATTACTTGAAGCAGTCACACTAGATAAACTGACAACAACTTTAAAAAATAAAGAAATAAAGGACGACTGGATAGAACTTGAAATATGGAAAGAAAAAAGAGGTTGGAGAATAAATTAACTCTTGGAAATAGCTGAAATAATGTATATAGAAAAAGAAATTAAATGCAGTAAGTGAGTGTAGATATATACAAGGAAGCCAGGATGACAGAATATTTATGATACAGAACGATTAGAAATGGTTATGGAAAGTTGTACAATGACAGAACGATGGTATAAAAATTATGTGTAAGATAGAGTGAATGAAATGGATGTTTTTGATCATAACTTTATTTGTAACAGACAACAACAATTGTAGTATGAATGAATTTGAAATATGAAAGTATTTGTTATATATGTTATTTTAAATATGTTATTTGTTTGTTCTCTTTGTAGTTGTGTTTTTGTTTTTTTGATTAATAAAATTTATAAAAAAATGTTAAAATATGTTAAAATACATATTAAATGATAACATGTTAAATGTTTAAAAGTGTTAATGTTAAAATACAAGAATGTGTGATTGAAAATACACTAACTAACTAAACAAAATATTTTTATTCATATACTACATTGAGTGTGGGGGGCAATGTCTGAATGTAGATGTAAAGAGGGTCACAATGTACTCTTTCATTGTATTCTTTCACTTTGAAATTTTCAAAACAAAAACAAACTTACACTATAATAAAAATGGTTTTGAAGTTATGGGAGGTAGAGGAAGCAAGAACTTGGATATAACTCACTTGCCTTTCCTGGAGAAATGTAGCTAGCTGCCAGACATATTTTTATGGTTATCTATGCATCTAGGGTTCTTCAGATGAGTTATTGAAAACTAGCTGTGGAAATAACTGCAGTGGACAAATGATGGATTGGGTTGTGACTTCTTCAGCTGTTGCTGCAAACATTCAAATATCTGCTATATAAATTGGTCATGACAAGATGAAATCAAAATTCTGGCCTCACCAACCCATATTATATTAGTATTTTTTACAAAGGGTAAGTGCCTTCCATAAAATAAATAAATAAATAAATAAATACACAGTGAAAGAAAAAAACACAATGTGTCACTGGTGCATCAACATATTGTACCAGAAGTCGGTCAATTGTGTGATCAACCATGTGATCAAGTGGTCAGTTGTTTGGCATTTAATGGGCTGCTGACTAGCTGAGATGGGGGAGGCAATTGGCAGCTGTTGGCAGAGCATTTGTGTGCTTGTACACATGCATTTCAGGAGGAATGGGGAAAAATCATGGTGCAGCATGGCTTGAAGCCATGATTGCTGTTTTGGTAAGTCCCTCCTTACAGCAGGAATGGATGGTGCAGACTATGCATCAGTTATCAGGCCATTGTGGGACTGGGCAGTACGGTCAGTGGGTTCTTCCAATGAATCAGGAAATCCCAGGGGCAAGCCAGTTTTGCCCCTCCATCTGCCCCTGGCCCAAGTCTTTTTTGTATTTCTTTAAAAAACTTTAGCCTTTTGCACTGTGTTTATGGTAAATGTCCTCTGCTTGAAGTGAAAGGCGACTCCTTCAAGTTTTCCCAATCTAAATGGGAACTCATAATGTTTCAATTTATCATTCAGAGAGGCATAATCTTTCCTCATTTTTGGAATTCTCATTGGAATGTCCTTAAAGATCTGGCTGTCTCTCATTCATCTTTAATTTACAGTCAACCCTCTGTATGCATGGATTCTCATCATCCATAGCTTGAAAATATTCCAAAAGAAATTTCCAAAAAGCAAACCTTGATCTTGTCATTTTTTTAAAAAAATAAGGAACAGCATTTTACTATGACATTATGTATAATTGGATTTGAGCTAACATGAATTTTGGCATCCAAAGGAGGTCCTAGAGTCAAACCCCAGAAGATATTAAGGCCCCACTATATTCAGATAGTGTTGTTGTAGGACTTGGTCCCTTATTTATCATCTCAAAAAATAAATGATGACATTTCTGGGTAAATTTCTTTTTCTTGGCATCCACAAATCTAATATGTAAGCTTTGTCTAATTCTCATATGAGAGATTCTTTCCATCTTCCCAAAAAATCAATCAGAGCATCTCCAATTCTTTCATGTATATCTTAATTTTGTCTTTCTGCTGTATTTCAAAGACTTTTCTCATTCTTTAACTTCCAGAAGAGCCACAGCTTCCATATCACATTCTCAACCCATAGTTTTCCAGTAGCTTCTTCCAGTTTCTATGTTTTATTTTACAAAGTTGTTAATTTCCCCTCCATCTGTTGCATTTCTGTAATCATCTGGGCCGGGAATTTCTGTATATCTTTCAATTTTGTCTTTCTTAAATTTACTTATCAAGTCAGAGCCCATCTAGTTTATTTTTACTCCCCTGTTTCTAACCACCCATCTTCATTTAGTGATCCACTGAGATCCATCTTGCTCTCTGGGCAAATGATCCCTGTCCAGTTGTTTTAGATCTAACCCCTGAAGCCATTTCTGAAACAAAAATGGAGTAATACTTTTCTGTTGTAATCAGTCTTCTTCACCATTAGATGTATTAATTTCCCTCAGCCTTCCTCAGTCTACATTCAATACTCCAGAAGGGATTCTCCTCTATTCACTCCCTCCTCTTGCTTTTATCTTTAGAAGAAATAAATAATATATTATTTCTCATGCTTCAAACACTGTTAACCCCTTCAATTCTTAAGTCTCTTAATTCTTTATAATTTTTTTAATTAACCTAGGGCTTTAAAATTTTTCTAGATTCTCCAGTGTGTTAGTAAGGCTCTTAACCATCCATCCAGAGTTTAAAGTGGAAGAACAATGCAAGAACTAATGTGTCCCCAAGAACTGAATTAAGAAAGTTGAATGCATGTTGTTAATTGTCTTCTTCAGTGGCTGGAATGCAGCAGGGCAAAATGGTCCATTCTAGTTGCATCCTAGCAACAACCATACATGTCACCTAATGCTAGGAATGGGAGTCAGGCACTTGGGTATGATCTTCTGACTTCCCAGATCAGGGAGGCAATTTAAGCTGGTTTGTGTTACTCCTAAATGCCAATTACCACAGCAAGTGTAGGTCCCTCAGCAGAGCTGCCATTTCAACGAGGAAAATCAGAAGCATAGCAGAGACTAGAGTAGGTAAATAAATTACCTATAAATTATTTTCATTTGCATCCATTTGCAGAGTGTTTTCTAAAGCTGTGTTGAGGAAAGAGAAACAAATTTATGGACTATTTGAAGGGACCACAGTCTTGAAGGAGGAAAAAAACAATAGGGATTGGAAGATTCATCTCAAACTGTAGATAAAATAGTGTTCTAAAAATATCTTCAAGATTTATGTTATGCATGTGTTAAATGCCATCATTTACAATTATTAATGCATGTTCCAGACAGAAACATTGTTGCTTTCTTGTTAAGATGTTGTACACAATAAATGGATTTCCAAAGACTGCTTGGGAAGAATGGGGTTGGAGATAGTTAAGGATGAGTTGGGAAACAAAATTTGCTGCAAAAGAGAATATCATCAATTTTTTTTCCCCCAGCTTGGAGGGATGCCAGGAACAGAACAGCAGGAATTGTCCTTCAGTGAGGAAACTGCTGACAAGCTGAGCAGGGAAAGCAATGCAAAAATCACAGCTAATTACAGTTCCTGTAGGCTTTAGCAACGGGTTTGCAAAATACAGTAATTAAGCTGTGATTGTAGAAACATGTCACTTTGATGTTTTTTTGAGAAGAGTGAAGCAAGCTTAAAATTACCCAGTTTGAAAATTATCACTTCAAATCTTCTATAATGTATAATGTATTTCCTGCTGCAGTGATTTTTGCAATTACTGCAATCAAAGCTAAGATTAATTTAATTCCTCTATAAACCATACAATACATTAATTTCCCTACTTCCATCCCTGTAGACTTTTTAGGCTACACTGGAAAGAGATATCTGGAATGAAAATTTGTTTCTTTCCTGAAATAGAATTATTTATTTTGTGAGAAAGCATGTGAAATATATGTGGGAAAAATCAGAATATGGCTTTATATCAATCTATTTGATTTTATTGCCAGGATCATAAAATGTGCCATATTTCTGTGTGGAAAAAGAAAATAAATCCTCTGGAAAGATTTAATAATTAGCCTTCTTGAGACAGCAATCATAAAGTGAAACTGAGGGGACAGAACACTAGATTCTGTTGACAATATACTTAAATTCATTTCAACAGGTAGAAATGTAAGGTGCTGAACAGCAGTACATGTGAAAGATATCAATGAGTCCTAGTAGACCACACGTTGAACATGAGTCAACAGTGTGAGGTGTCAGCAAAAAAACCCAATGCAATTCTAGGCTGCATCAACAGAAGAATATTATCTACCTTGAAGGAACTAATAGTACTACTTTGTTCTGCTTTTGTCAAGCCTCACCTGGAATACTGTGTCCATTTCAGGACACCACAATTCGAAAAGGATGTTGAGAAGCTGGAGCATGTTCAGAGGAGGGTGATCAAAATGATGAAAGATCTGGAAACCACGCTCTATGAAGAGAGGCTTAGGGGACTGGATATGTTTAGCTTGGAGAGAAGAAGGTTAAGAGGATATGATAGCTCTGTTTAAATACTGAGGATGGAGCAAGTTTGTTTTCTTTTTTTAAAATCTTATTTATCTTATGATAAATTTAAAACAGAATGAACAACTATACTAGAAAAGATATATAAGAAGATATAAAATTTGATAAAAATAGAATAAAATACGTTGGTATCGTATTTTATTTTATTACATTTTATTTTACCTCACTTTCCTAAAGGAAGGGGAAAAAAATGAACACAGAAAACTAACAGCGAATACTAATACATATTATTTCTTATCTGCACATTCATATATAAGATATTAGACAGATATTCTCATTATATGATATTGTGTGTATATAAATATTTATAACAAAGGGTCAAAAACTCAATTTATTTCTATCATGGAAACAGAAAGGTAAATAAGCACGACAAATATCTTGGATATAGGCAAGAAGAAGTTATTTTATGTATTTTTTTGGTATTTTTAATTTTGTTATCTCTTTACTTAAATTAATAAAGAATAAAAAAAAGTTTGTTTTCTGAAGGTCCAGGACCTGGAGCAATGAATACAAACTACAGGAAAAGAGATTTTGTTGCCTCAGCATTAAGAACTTCCTGACAGTAAGAGCTGTTCAACAATACAATGCCTCAAAAGGAAGGCCCTTAGTCTCCTTCTTTGGAGGTTTTTAAACAGAGTCTGGATCGTCATCTGTTGGGGGTGCTTTGATCACATATTCCTGCCTGGGAGGGGGTTTGCTGGGACTTCTCCTGTTCTCCAAGAATTCTCAAAGATTTTTGAAGATGGAGACAACATTTGCCCTCCTCTAGTCTGCTGGGACTTCTCCTGTTCCCCAGGAGTTCTCAAAGATTATTTGCAGTGGCTCTGAAATTACTTCTGCCAATTCTTTTCATGTAGTTTATCTGGTCCTAGAGACTTAAATTCATTTAGATTGGCCAGGTGTTTCTGTACTACTTTACTTATTCTGTGCTGCATTCTTCATCTGCCCCATTTTCCCCAGATGACATCAAATGCATCTGAGGAAGTAGACTTTTTGAGACACTTTCCTTTTTTCTTCCTCATTGGAACTGTTTGAAATTGTTCCTTCAGTATCTTCCTTTTGAGACACTCCCATATGTCCTGAACTCCCTTCGCTTTTAGTATTCCTGACCACAGAGCCACTCCCAGTATTTCCCTAAATTTACTGAAATCAGCTTTCCTAAAGTCTAGAGTGCATGTCTGACTATGCTTGGCTTCTCTTTCCATTGTATAACAAGCTCCAGGAGAACATAATCACTCCCACCTAAGGACCCTGCCATTTCTATCTCCTTTATCAGATCATCACTGTTAGTTAGGATCATATCTAAAATAATTGAACCCCTTGTTCCCTCTTCCACATTCTGGACAATGAAATTGTCTGCCAAGCAAGTGAGGAATTTGCTGGCAAGTGAGGAATGGAACAGAAAAACTATAATAGCGTCTGCATTCTTAGGTAAATTTAAAACAATATCTAATAAATAGCCTTTTTCTCTCTGGTTGTTAGGATCTGCAGAAGAAATCCATTTGATGAGAAGTTGACAAGCTTTGAGCAACAAAAGGTTGTTGGTTTTTTTTGCAAGAGGGGTACCCCCCCCGGAATACTAGAAAGCCCTTGGATGGACAGAAAATTGGGTTGCAGATTAATTTGAAGGTGAATTGTTTCTGGAGGCTTCCAGGAGTGATAGGTTCTGGAATTTCTCCCATGCTCCTCCTCCAAAGTTGTGCTGGGTCAGGGTGACCAGATGTCATAACTGCAAAGGAGGATAAGACACCACAAGTATAGGACATTGAAGAAAAATGTAAGACTTTACCAAATAAAAGCTACAAACACTAATATAAATATGCATTTTTCATATGGTTTATTTACAGTTATGTTACAACCACTGTATTTTATTATGTACTCAACCATATTTTTCGGATGAACTTATCTTTGTTAAAGTGCCTTGTTGGCCTGCAATATACTTATAGATCTCTGAGCAAAACAAATGCTTAAACCTGTACTTTACTAGCAACAAACGCTTGGCTGAATCTACATTTAAATTATTATAGCTGGCCTGTCCCAACCACAGGCTTGTCATCCACAGATCTGAGAATCCACTGATTGCCCTGCCCCATTCACCCGAATGGGAAAGAAAGGTACATTATTGTTATTGCTACTGTTGTTATTGCTATTACCATTACTATTTTAAAAGGTCTTGTAGTATTTACCTACTTGCAATATCCAGCTTACATTTCTAATAAACTAAACTGAAAATGAGATGTCAGACAGTCCTGCTAAAGCTATATGGACTATACATGTGCAGGTTAGAAATTTGTATGCTGTTTTACATGAACAAAACAACAAAGCTGCAAGTAGAAATATAGGACAGCAGGGGCTGGCCTAAACTAAAATATTTATGTTGGACATGTAGATATGGTAGGAACATGATTTCTTGGACATAATTTTATTTGATATGATATGGGAGTGCATTCGAAACTGAACTGCAGTGCTGCCAAGCTGTTGACAGAAGTAGCATCCCTTTAAATCTCATACGAATAAAGCCATCAATATATTCCTAGGCTCTTACATCAGGAATATATGTCTCATTGCAATCCAGGTGCTGTTGAATCTCAACTCCCATTACACTTGATTGCACTATTAGAGAAAGCCATTCATGTCTAGTGATTAGAGCAAGAGTGGGCAAAGTGAATTTTTAGGGCTGCATGTAGTCCCAAAGCTCGGGAGACGAGATCTGACCCAAGTAGAGAATTAAGGGCCAATGCAGACATCCCCTAAGGGGTGTCTCTGTGCCGCCCCTGGGAGCGCCATATTGGGGCCACAGCAACCATGCACTGTGGTCCTGATCCGGCTTTTTGCCACTCCAAAAAGAGCTGGCAAATGACGCTCCTTTTGGGGGCCGCAAAAAGCCACCCTTAGCCTCGCCCCACCCCAACTCTACCCCCAGGCTGGCCCTTTTGGTTGGTCTGCATCAGCCCTAAGTAACCTGATTTGTTCTATTTACATAAATGTTACACATACACACAAAAATACAAAATCTACAAAAGATCAATACCTTTATTGGCCAACCAAAATCCACAAATACATCATGCAAGCTTTTGAAGCTCCACTGACATCATCGGGCAGAAGTTATTAAAATCATACAGGAAAAGGAAAATGACAAGGGCAGAGTCATAGGTCTACATTTTGTATCAGATGTTGGTTCTGTTGTAGTACAGTTGTTCTGGAGGGATCTCAATACAAGCAAGGCTACTCCCCTTCTTGGCCATTTGGGGACCAGGGACTAAGGGCACTAAAAGACAGGTAATAAAATTTCAACTATTATTAGCAACAGAAAACAAATTTCCCTTGAGATCAGCACACACACACACACATTGTATACAGGGGGGAGGGGGAGGAAAGAGAGAGAGTAATAGCATTACAACTCTTTATGGCTGTTATTTAATCTCATAACACCTTCCCTAACAAAAGAAAGCACCAGATAGCAATCTTGTTTGTAATATATTTCTTCCAACGACTGTACCAAATGAACAGAGGAAATTTGCAGTGTCACATGTGTGTGTATGCCCATCTGAATGCATGCACACACAGACACACACACTTGGAACAAATTCCAAAGACACTGTTAGCAATTTAATAGGTTTTCATTTGGCATCTGTATAAGTTCACTAACTCTCCCCATTACATGTAGTATTTGTTATCATACTTCAAATATAGAGCTAATTAGAGAGGATATTAAGAAAAGCTGCCTCTCAGAATACTTGGCTCATAGCTATTATAGCCACCTATCAGGAGGCATTATTACACTATCAACCAAATAACTAATGTATCATAAAGTAACTATCAGCTTTGAAGATAGATTGAAAGTATAAAGGAATTCTTAAGCTGCATTGCCATCTGTTGGCAAAGGGATAGCAGTGCAACATTCTGTGATTTACATACACATGGTATTTAGGCAATTTGATGCTTTGATGGCTGATTTGTTAACTGGTGTGCTTGTCAGTGGGGTCTTTACTTATATAATGAACAGGTGTAGAAAATTCAAGTTTAAAATAGCAAAGTGTATGTTTCCCAAATAATATATAATTAAATATTTTAATATTTCATGAAGATTGAATATTTCATAGTAAACTTCTTTCTGAGTTTTGAAATTGGGCTATGGAGCCTTGGATTCAAATCTTTACTTAGGCTATGGATATTCAGTTGAGAACATTTACAAGATCAGTATTACTGCATGGCCTGGCATGGGCTACGTGCAGGAAAACCTGAATGGAAAAGACCTTCAATGGCCTTGGGAAAAAGGCTTTGTGTTAGCAACACTCCCATTTTTGTTTGTGCCTTGGAGGTAAGTCAGATGCTGGATGATTTCTATGCCTCTCATAGGCCAGATAGCAAAACCATTGATAATACCAATTATTATCAGATACTGTTTGGCATTATAGAAGGAGACTCCACCACATAACAAAAGGTGTTCCACTGTCAAACGGTTCTTACTGTCAGGAAATTCTTCCAAATGTTTAGGTGGAATCTCTTTTCCAATTTTTCCTCCTCACTGGAACTGTTTGAAATTGTACCTTGAATATCTTCCTTTTAAGAAACTCTCATCAGTTCTGAACTCTGTTCTCTTTTATTATTTCTCACCACAGGAACACACCCAGAATTTCCCTAGGTTTACTGAAATCAGCTTTCCTAAACTCTAGAATGCATGTCTGACTATGCTTAAGTTGCTTCCCCCACCTAAGGATCCTGCTACCTTCACACCACTAACCAGCTTATTTCTGTTGATTAGGATCAGATCTCAAACAGCTGATCATCTTGTTGCCTCTTCCACTTTTTGGACAATAAAATTATCTTTGAAGCAAGTGAGGAATTTTCTGGACCTTAAATTTTTGGCTGAGTTTGACTTTCAGCAAATATCCGGATAGTTGAAGTCACCCATCACTACTGCATCTCTCCTTTCTAAGTTTGTGGTCATCTGTTCTAGAAAGGCATCATCCAATTCCTCAGTCTGACTTGGGGATCTGTAGTAGACTCTCACAATAACATCTATATTGTTTCTTTCACCTTTAATTTTTATCCAGATGCTCTTCACCTGCTTTACAGGATTTAAGTCCTGGATCTCATCACAGGTGTAAACATCCCTGACATATAATGTTGTGCCACCTCCTTTCCTGTTTGGCCTATTTCTCTTTAAAAGTTTATACCCCTCTATTACTACATTCCAATAATGAGATTCATACCACTAGGTTTCAGTGATGCCTATTATATAATTTTTCTTTGATGTGCTAGGACAGTGGTCTCCAAACTTTTTTGGGCTACCACCTCCTTTCCTTTTGGGCAGTACCCCTAGCACCATCACCAGATGTTCAACACAAAAATCAAATAGACTATATGATTGGAAGCAAAAGATAGCAAAATTCTATATTGGTGGCCAAGACTAGACTAGGTGCTGACTGGCACAAATCATGAATTACTCATATCAAAAATAAGAGTAAGACTCAAAAAGAAAACAAAACCAGTGATTATACCAAAATATGATCCAAATAATATCTCAAAATAATTTACTGACAACATAGGAAACAGATTTGCATTACTAAGCATAATAGACAGAGAACCAGAGGAACTATGGTCTGGAGCCAAGGACATAATAAAAGAAGAATGGAGACAGACTTTCAATAAACAAAAAGAAAGAGAAAAAACCATGGATGACAGAAAAAACTACAAGCAATAAAGAAAAGTAGAGAAGAAAAAGAAAAAGGGAGATAGGAACAAACCAAGAATTATAATGCAACAGCACAACAGCTTGTGCAGAAAGATAAAGAAAATTGCTACAATGACCAATACAGAGAAATAGAAGACAACAACAATGCGAGATCTATTGTACAAGATCTGGGAAATCAAAGGAAAATTCAAACCAAGGACTGGGATGATATATGACAATAAAAATAACATAATTCAAGACCAGGAAGGAATAAAGAGATGTTGGATGCAATATACAGAAAAATTATACAAAAGAAATGACAAAATGAAGGACACATGGAATGAAGAGCCATATGAAGATGAATCCCAAATTCTAAAAAGTGAGGTGGAAACTGCAATAAGAGAAATAGCAAAAAACAAATCACCAGGAACAGATGATATTCCAATTAAATTGCTGCAATCCATATTGACAGAGTCAACTCTAATGCTAACCATCATATGTCAACAGATATGGAAAACAATGATGATGAAATGAAATGATGATGAAAAAAATATGGAAAATGATGGCCAACAGACTGGAAGTGATCAATATATAACCCAATCCACAAAAAGGGAGACACAAGAGACTGCAGCAACTAAAGAACCATAGTACTGATCTCCCATGCCAGCAAAATCATACTCAAAATTCTGCAACATAGACTCCAACCATACAAGGAGAGAGAAATCCCAGTGGTCCAATCAGGGTTCAGGAAAGGAAGAGGCATGAGGGACCAAATTGCAAATATACAATGGCTAATGGAATGCACTAGGGAATTCCAAAAGAAAATCAGCATGTGCTTTATAGAAAAGCCTTTGACTGCATAGATCATGAAAAGCTATAGAATGCCCTTAAAGACATGGGAGTACTAACACATCTGATAGTTCTGATGAGGAATCTGTACTCAGGACAGGAGGCTACTGTCAGGACAGACCACAGAGAAACAGAATGGTTCCCAACTGGCAAAGGGTGCATCCTTTCATTCTGTCTGTTCAACTTGTATGCAGAACATATTATAAGAAAAGCAGGCTTGGACACAGAAGAAGGAGGAGTGAAAATAGGAGGAAGGAATATCAACAATCTAAGATATACAGATGACATCATAGTTCTAGCAGAAAACCTTACAGACCTGGAACACCTACTAAGGAAGATCAAAGAAGAAAGTGCTAAGGCAGGCTTAATGTTGAACATAAAGAAGTAAAAAATAATGGCCACCAAGGACCTTCACAAGTTCAACCTAGAAAATGAAGAAATAGAAATAGCAAAAGAATTGCCATACCTGGGTTCAAACATTGGTAGAAATGGGGACTGCAGTCAGGAAATCAGAAGACTAAGAATGGGGAGGGTGGCTGTGAAAGAAGTAGAAAAGATTCTAAAATGCAAAGATATACAACTCAGAATAAAAGTTAGAATCATACGAGTGATTGTATTCCCTATTACCATATATGGATGTGAGAGCTGGACAGTTAAGAAAGATAATAGGAAAAAAAATCAATTCATTTGAGATGTGGTGCTGGAGAAGAGTGCTGAGAATCCCATGGACAGCCAAAAAGACAAACAAATGGGCCCTAGAGTGTAGCACAGAGTCCTTAGGGGAATTTTATTATTATTATTAGCTCAAATATTGCAAGAGGGGGCTGGCTACAAGAGCCCAAGAGATCGCCCTCCCGATGTTTATACCAAGAGACCAGGGGTTTCCAAGGAATGAAGCTGAGACGGATGTCGGTTAACCACTAGATGTCTAATTTATTAAAATAGGGGAAACACACTCACAGACCATACACTCACACACACACACTCAAGGCTCAGGAAAATCAGGGTTGGAGTTTGGAACAGAATGCAGGCGTTACTAAGGGTGATGCTTACCGAGATGTAGTCTTTCTCCGGGAAGCGAATGGGATGCGGGATGGTGGGAGACAAGTCTAGCTCCGCAGCCTGGGTTTGAGCTGACTTGCCGGTAACTAGCTTCAAAGGTCAGAGTGACGTGGAGTCGTTTAGACCAAGAAGATAGCACACTGACTGGCCAAAACCTAGGGCTTATATAGGGCCAAACGGGCCCTGGGGCGAAAGGTGATAATTGCGATGATGGCACCCTGCTGTATAGGGTTACATTGTGTTTGGTGGTCTTAATCCGAGGGGCCCATTTCCTGGGGGAATGTGTGACTAGGTGGCACAATGTACCTTCCGATGGGTGGGGGCGTGTGAGACTGGGTGGCACAATACAAACATTACACCTTTGATGGCTGAGGGTGCTTGTGGCTGGGTGACACAATACACCTCTTGATGGTTTGGATGATCTCATCAGGGGAAATCCCATCTGCAACTCTCCTGGACTATCTGGGGGTTATGTGTGCATCTAAGGATTAAGGGTGGTCTGCCCAGGCCATGGGCGCAGAGGACCTTTTGCCTCCAATTCCACTGCCAGAGTTCATCTGGAGGTCATCAGGGAATTCCTCATTTTTGATAGCAGAGGAACTATAGGTAGCATGTGGGGTTTTTCATATTTTGGAAATTAAGGGCACTATGGGTAACAAGAGCAGATCAGGCTGGAAACCTCCCTGGAAGCCAAGATGACCAAAAGTGAGGCTGTTGTACTTTGGACACATCATGAGAAGGGAGGACTCATTGGAAAAAACCAATAATACTGGGAAAGGTGGAGGGAAGTACAAAGAGAGGAAGGCCACATGCTAGATAATAATAATAATAATAATAATAATAATAATAATAATAATAATAATAATAATATCCTGCCTTTAGCCGAGGCCATCAAGGCGGCTTTATAATTTAGATGGATGGACTCTATTAAGGAGGTCATGGGTATTGGGGTTGCAGGAATTAAGCAGAGCAGTGAGGACAGAGAGTCTTGGAGATGTCTCATCCATAGGGTCACCATGAGTCAAGATCAACTCTAGGGCAGTTAACAACAATTAGTTGTGATGGGTTATACAGAAGTAATGGTATTATTAAATCTTGGTGAACTCAGACATAGGTGCTGAGATAAGGCTGGTAGGGAGGCAAGCATGAGCCAACCCTGTTCAATGTCATTTCAGAGAAAAGATCTGGTTGAAACAACAAAGAATGGGGTGGTATGAAAAAAAACAGTAGAAGTATATATGTTAATTATAAAGAATTAAGCCTGCCTGAACTTTGAAATTGTGTATAGTTTAATTAGCCAATTTTAACGTTTGCTGGTTAGTGCTAACAATCAATGTCACTTAAATGTATCAAAACTTACCAAATAAAGATTTTCTGAGAGACCGAGCAGACTGGATCAATACTAGTTTTTATGAAAGTGTGTGGAAGCACTGCTGTCTGCACAGCCTGCTTTGAAGGTGGCCTGAATACACACAAGCAATCTGCACCAGCCCAAAGCAATTGTGGTGTTGAGCTGTGACACTTTGTTATTTTTTTTGTTTACCTCCTGTATGCATGCACACAATCACATGGATGCAGGAACCAGAACAATGTATCCCCCTGGATGCTCTGCCACCTACAGATTGCACACTGAATGACTAGATGGCCATCCGTATTATTGCACCAGCCCACCTCCAACCTTCAGTTGGTATAAGAGCTTGCTGCACTCATGGCAAGCTAAAACCTGAAACAACATTGCTGGTGAGGCCTGAGGTTCACTGAGCATACAATGATGCCCATGACATGCACCACAATGGCCCCCACCAGCAACACCATCAGCTGCAAACACTGAGATGGGAGATCCCATGCAACATTAAAACACAGCCATCATAGCAGCCGTTGCAGCCATCCTAGGTAGCAGTTCCACAGCCACCAACATGCTGGCACCAGCTACATACCTGTGCCACTGATGGGTGTATCCAACCAGCAGAGACTGGTGGGAAAAAATTGTCACAACCATCTGGGCTGATGAGCGATGGAGCAATTTTCCCCCCTGAATGTCCCATGCCCTAGAGCTACATTTGGAGGTGACAAATGCTGACACCATTATGAGAACAGCCATCCTAGTGGATAAGAGGGTTTCAATTACCATCTGGGCACTCTTCCACTGAAGCAGCTATCCCTAAACTGCCCAGCAGTTTGGGGTTGACAATACCATTGTGGAAGCCATCCTGGCCATGGAGAAACTACTGCTTTCATGTACCTGGGGAACATCCATCCATAGACAGAGAGGTGCACCTCCATCCTTTGTGGCCTGCCCACCTCACCACCACATGTGCTCATTTTCTGTCACTGTCCTCTTTGCCCTTTGGCATCTGCAGATCATGGATGGTTTCACTCAGGTGGGCTTTGGTGGGCACTCTGAATGGGTGCCTTATCATGCCCCCAATGCAGCAGAGAGGACAGTTTATCAACCAGAAGGATAGCTAATTCATCCTATTACAAGGGACCTGTGACCACATGGGATGCTTCATGGATGTGGAGATTGGCTGCAGCAGGAAGGATCATGATGCATATGTCATACACAACTCTGCCATTTTTCAGACCATTAAGGCTGGCATCTTCATGCCAGGAATCCAACCAATACCCTGAGGGGCCAGCAGATCAGCCCCCTCCTGCTCTCTGACAGTGCCTACCCCATACAAAAGTGGCACATGAAGTCATACCAGGGGGCCACCAATGCAAAGGACAGAATGTTCAACAAGTGACACCAGGAATGTTGTAGAAAGGGCATTCAGCCACCTGAAGGCATGGTGGAGGTGCCTCACTGCCATGCTGGAGGTGACCAAAGAGAATGTTCGTCATCTCGTTTATTTGTATAGGGCCATTTCATGAATGATCCTGCACAGCCTGTGTGAGACAAAGTGTAGGGTGCTGGATGGGGTCTACTACCACAAGCACTGCTATGTTCTGGACACCCTAGGGGTACCCATGGTGGAGCAGGGGGTTTATAAGAAGGAAGAGGCAATGTGTGAGGCCCTGGCACAGTTCTTCTACCTCATGAGGATACAAGGTCCCCCTTGGACGATTGACCAGGAGATCATATGGGCATGATACCGTTGCATGCCAATGGTAAGCTGTCATACACATCACTCCAATATCTGTCCCAACAACATTCACCCTCTTTGAATTGTGTATGTAGGAACACAGTCCGTCCCATCCATCTACACAAGGGGCGCACACACACATACACACACACACTGCAAGGGTACAAAAGGTCATGGAAGGGATCTGGCACCAGTGATCTTGGCTGGTAACATGAACATCACATCAATGAGTAACAATTTCTCCAAAAAGCCTCAATTTCCTCCTGCCCAGGGCACCTCAATGGCCCAGGCTGTTGTCAGTCCTGGGGACAGTCATTGGGGTCCTGATTCAAACCTGGCCAGTTAGGGTCTGGATTGGACAGGGTCAAAGTGAGTGGAGCCCCTTGAAGTGCATAAGCCAGGGGTAGGCAACCTTTCCCCTTTAAGGGCCGAGGGACTTCAGCTCCCAGAATCCTAGGAACTATTGGCCAATATGGGACTATTGGCTAACATGGCTGAGGCTTCTGGGAGCTGAAGTCCCTCGGCCCTTAAAGGGGAAAGGTTGCCTACCCCTGGCATAAGCCATGCAGTTGTACAGGGGTCCCAGGACCATATGATAACTGCCAGGAGGGTGCTGTTCTGGATCATCTACTGGCATGAACAGGAGGTTAGCATACCCCTACATACCCCTATCCGCACCTATCCCTCCCCCCCATGGTCCCATTTCATTCACCATGGTTGTACATAGCTTTACTAAATGTATTTTATTGTTCATATGATGATCCAGCCTCATGGGTGTGTGTGGCAGGCCAGAGTGTCACATCAGGGGCAGGAAGGGATGACAGGGGCCCTGGGGATGATAGTGTCAAGGGGAGTCAGGGATGGCCTGGTCTGTGCTGGGGGAGGGGCTGATGGGGGCATAGGTGGTGGCATTGCCTGATGAAGGCACATGTCACTGGGGATGGGTGCTGAGATTCTTGCTTCCCTTGGATGGTCTTCTCCATTGGGTACCTAGCCCTTGCACTGCTGGGGGGGTACTGTTACCAGACTGCTCAGGAGGCTGACAAATTTCTTCAGGAGGGGTTCCTTGCTGTCCACCTTCATGGTCACCCCCTCCTCCTGGAGCACCATTGCTCATGCAAGGGATGCCCACAACACTGCCATGCACCCCTCCAAACACTATCCCTTATCATTTTTAGCATGGGTCATTGGGATGGTGCACACCACAGCATTCTACATCATGCCCTCCTGCATGCCTACTGAGTTCTAGCATCCCTGCACACAATACTAGTTGTCATTTTATGGGTGAGGGTGTACACTGTGGCTGCTGCTGCATTCCACAGCAACTGGTAGGTGACATCACCTGCTGCCTCTTCACCCTTGCTGTCATCACTGGCTGTCATGACAGCCCATCCCAGAGGCAAGTGGTTATGGTGGCCACTGGCTGTGGAGAAAGTGGAGATCCCCTCCCCACATTGGGATGTCATTGCAGAGGATGGATAATGGGTGTTTTTGGCTGATGCATGTCTCATCAGAGTCCTACAGGTCTCCTGGTCATGGCCGCCCTCTGTCCACCCTGGCCTCCATGTCGGCAGCTATACCTGGGGAGGCAGCATGTTGTTATGTGGCTGCCCCCATCCCTGGGACCTGGTGCATGTTACCTGGGGTGGTGCATGTTACCTGGGGTGGTTTTGAAAAGCTCATGGGGGGGGGGGGGAGGCCTCCGATCCTTCACCTCTGGCTGGCTGACTGCAACCCATGCAGGTTAATCTTTATTACAGACACAGGTATAAAAAGGATACAGAATAAAAGAAGGTAGTGGTAAAAACAAGGTATAAACAGGGCAAAAACAAGGCAAAAATACAGGCTAAAACAGTATTTAAAATATTCTTTTAAAATCCAATGAGGTGGGGCAACATTAATACTAGCCAGCTGCAGAGGTCATTGCCTGACAGATTTTAACCGCAGCTGCATAGAATCTGGCAACATTATATGTTGGTGTCTGAAAGCAGCAAAGAGGTGTAAAATTGACTGGTGTGTCCTTAATGTTTATACAATAAAGGTGAGATAAAGCTGAGGCAGATGAACCTATAGTATGAGTATTGGAGTAGTACATGCTTTGTTGTCGCTATTTGTCCAGAGTCACACGGACGTAGGGCCTTTGCAGACTGCCAGAAATAGTGCATATTAAATTGAGGCACTGCCCTGGCTCAGTGCTAGGGAATCATGGGAACTGTAATTTATTGTTGCACCAGAGCTCTCTGACAGAGAAGGCTCAATGTCCCAGAAAAAAATACAATTCCCATGACTCCCTAGCACTAAGCCAGGGCAGTGCCTCAATTTAATGTGCACTATTTCTGGCAGTCTGCAAAGGCCCATAGTCTGTTTGCGAAAGGCCAAAGTAAAGTAAAGTAAAAGCTCTCTAAAGATTTGCTAAATATGCCATAGGTGATGCCAAATATCTGTTGAAGTCACTAACAATGAAAATTGGGGTACTAGCTAGGTCTAGCTGGTACTCTATATCTATCACCCATTGTTTGGTGGTTGCTTTGGCCTTTTCATATTCCATGCTGAGCAGAAGACCTGGAGAAAAACCCAGTGAAGAAATTTTAGTCATCACCATCTGTTTCCACATAGAAAGGAATTAATCAATCAGAATAAGTGGAGCAAGCCCTGTGGGAAAGAAGGATAGTCTAAGACAGTAGCTGAGTATAGTCACCCACATTCTGGCCTCCATTTTCATAAAACCTAACTCCAGTGTCAGAATTGCATTAGAGACACAGGGCCTAAGCAGACTGGCGGCACGGGGCCACCCTGGGAAGGTGCGCCGCGGGACCGAGGCATCCCCACACCTCGATCCTGCGTCGCACCTTCTCCACCCCTGAAAGGAGTGCTAAAATAGCGCTCCTTTCACAAGTCAGCGAAAGTGCGCGGCAAAACCTTGCAGCTCACTTTCACTGACTTTTCTGCCGCAGCGTGTCCGGACTCTGCGGCGGGAGGCTGTCCTCGGAGTGCCGGCCGTGCGGAGGGCCGGCGGCTCCGAGGACAACCTCGGGAGGAGGAAGGGGCGCTGAGCGTGCGGCTGCCCCTCCCCTTCCTTGCCCCGAGGATGGCTTTTTAAGCCGTCTGCCGAGGCCCACATTTTTATTCTTGGAATGCTGACCTTAGAAATTTGGATTGTACAAGTCCTAATGGTGCAGAATTGGGGTGGGGTCCCAGCTGGGATCCACAGAGCAGTTGTACAACCAATTTGGCTTTGAAGAGTTTGAGTGCCACCAGAATATAATGGCCCTCCCTTGTCATAAAAAATCTGATGATGGCAATCAATGGAAAATGGAACAAAGATGGTACCTCACCCCTGCTAGAATGGCAAAAATTTATAAACTGCAAACGAACGAATGTTGGAAATGTAAACGCAATGTTGGATCTTGGTATCATGTCTGGTGGAGATGTCCCAAAATGAAAATGTATTGGAAAAAAATACATATGGTGACGGAAGATATACTCAAAAACAGATTTGAACTATATCCAGAATTATATCTATTAAATATGACATACAAATTAAAACCGGATATAACTAGAAAATATTGGAGAGTAATACTTTATATGGTCTCGGCAGCAAGAATACTAATAGCCTCCAAATGGAAACAGGAGACAACTCCAACGATAGATGAATGGTTATTGAAACTGTCAGAGATGAAGGAAATGGATAAATTGACAAGGTTATTGAATAATGAGAATGTGGAATTGGTTGAGGAAGAGTGGGCTCCAGTGGAAGAATATGTAAATAGAAAATGGGAATAAAGCAGCTAAGTAGTTATTAAGATTGTGTAAATGAACTGGATTTGCGATGGTGACAGAAGTAAGAGATACAGAAATGATGTATGCAAAATGGGAAAAAATGTACTTACTTTCAAAGAACTATTGAGAAGTTTGAATTATGGGTAAACGTACTGTAAAAATGACTAAGAAAATATTTTAAATTGATTTTTTATGTTTTTTTAATAAATAAAAAAAGGAAAAAAATAAATTATATTATTACATTAAAACAGATTGCATGTTAAAAGAATAAAATGCAGCTAAAAAATCTGATGATGGCTGTTGAGCCCCTCTGTGTGTTAACTGGCAACATGTGCTTTCATACTACCAGTAGTGTGAAAGATTACTCCCAGATATTTGAAGTAGGAGACCTGCTCAATCTTGTGACATCTATAATCCAGTTTTGGTTCTTAGGCCTTTTAACAAATACCATCATTTTTGTTTTTTGGTAGTTAAATTCGCTGATCCTCTCTGCGATACTGTTAGTGTTCTTAGTGCTCTTTTTAAACCAATTGAAATTACTACTGCATCATCTGCATAAAGCAGAGCAGAGATATGCCTTTCCTCTTGTTTTGGAGGATGGAAATTTGTGTTGTCGAGATGACCCACCATATCATTTATGTAAAAGGTAAACAACAGTTGAGCTAGAATTCAACCTTGTTTGATGCCCTTCTTGGTCATAATGGTGCTGGTGAGATGACCCTGTGGATCGCATCTTACTTTGAGTGAGGTCCCTTCATGCGGTATGCGAATTAGGTATAGTAGATGCCAGTCAATCAAGAAAGCCTCCAGTTTTTCCCACAGTTTGGTTAGAGATACAGAGTCAAAAGCTGCTTAAAGTCTAAAAAGGCAACATAGGGAGAGACTGTGTTGCAAGTGGCACACTTTTCAATGAGGTGTTGAAGTACAAGGCACTAGTCTTATTAGGATATGGATGGGATATACAGTCAAAGGTGAAATGTAAAGATGTGTGTGTGTCTGTAATTTTCCACTTGAGAACAGTTTTTGGACAAGGCACAAACAATATTTAGAGAAACAGGGTGAATCAATGCCAGGTGGTAACAGAGACATCAACAATGTATTTTCCCAAAGATAGAACTTTGGACACAGACTTTATTATGAGAAAGGCTTGATAACAATACGTAAACATCGTTAGCTTGAGAAAGTTACTCACGTGGTGGATGATGGACAGCAAGAGGCTGGGTTAGCATGCATCATACAGATATTATCCAATTAACATAAAGTTAACACCTAGTAGGTGGAGTATGGGAAGGGCCTAGAAAATCCTTTGTCTAAGAATTGTTTATTGTTCAAGATGTGAGTGTGTGTGGCTGACAGCAGTGGTTTTAACTGCAACAAGTTGGATCCTAATGCTTTTGAGATTGTTAAAGATGTAATCTTATATGGCTGAACTGGACAAGTTCATCACAATGGATTTTACTTAGTTATCTTATTTTTACTTTTTATATGCATTAATAAAGCTATGCTTTTGGACTTTACAATGTGTCTTCTTGACTGAGGAAGACAGGATTGCCTGGAGAAGAGAAGCTGAGCCAGTTGATGGCAAGTCTACACAGTGGCTGTGGATCACAGCAGCCAGCTTGTCCTGCAGACTCTGCTGGGTGCCAAAGGACATCACTACAACACTCATCATCCACACACCAACAAGGGTTACGGGCCCAGTCTGTGGCTTGTTTTGCCCAGTTTATGGCTAGTTTTCCAGTTATGGCTGTGTCTGCCAGTTAAGCCTGTTTTTGCCAGAAGAGTGGCTTGTCTGCCAGATGTGGCTGGTCTGCCAGAGGACAAAGAGGCCAAATGTCCAGGAGGACAAAAGCCCAAGAGTCCAGATGACATGTTTGCAATGTGGCCAAGAGGCAAGTATTGCCTATCCACGACTTCAGCTGTGCCGGGTCAAGGAAACCATGCTTCAGCAGTTGCTGGGAAAAGCAGAGGTGGCTTCAAATATTCTTCAGATGTAAGTAAACAGTTAAAATTTACTGCTAAGCTGTTTTGCCGGATGGCAGAGTGCAGACCTCTTTAAAGATGGGTGTCTGAGGAATCTCGACTCTTTAAACAGTAAGATGCAGAGAAAAACAAAGCCTGAGAATGCTGAGAATACTGCGGGTTCAATGCAGTGAAATTTTTGTTTTTGTTCAAGCTGCAAACGATTCTGTTAAAGGCCATTTTGTTTAATATGGAAACAGGTGGGGCTTGAGTCACAGAATACATGTTGCAATGTATGCAGTTTTAAAATGCAGCATGATTGCTGGACACAGGCGGTTGCCTAAGCCAAGAGAACTCATTCTGTTACCCCTCTCTGAGTTACAGTTAAAAGTTTTGAGAGAGGATGTTTCTTCAGCCAAAGGTTTTGGGAACTGAAGAAAAGAATGAATGTTTTCTGCACAGCTTTATCAGAAATGCTGTGGTCAAAGGACTTTACAGTTCTTGGAGAAAAATACAAAAATCCCTGGTGGGGGTGAAGTTTTACACAGTGGTCAATACTGTGGGGCTGCAACAGTGTTGCTAGAGGCCTGAAGTTCCAAAAGGATGGAACTGTTAAGCCAAGCGGTTTGCTTGAAGAAGGGCCAGAAAAGTTGCTTAGCTCGGGGATACCTAAGCAAGCAGCTGAGATTTCTGAAAAAAATGCCTGAGACAGCACCTGAAGTCAGGAAATGCGTCTTGAAAAGGTAGCTGATGCACGGGAGAGAAACCGATGTTTTAACTGCAACAGAACAGGAGTTTTGAAAATGGCAATGCAAGGATGTTTGCTACAATCAACAATCTATCTACAACCCAGAGACATTGGGACATTGGGAGAAACAGAGAAGCTACAAGCTGTTTTACAGAGCTGTGACTGTGACTCAAACAGGTGAAACCTGAGGACAAGAGTCTATATATTCTGAGACATATGTTGCAGTTTTGCTGAAAAATAAAGAAATCCTCCAATCTTAAAGGTGGTTGATCAGCATTCCCTGAAGCCAGCTTGTTCCTCTGCAAGTATGTTTCCTTGTTCCATCTAGTCCAGTCCATCCAGTCCTCGAGTTTCCACTGTAAGTATCTTGTGTGGAGCTTGCTGATTGTATTGAGGAGATTGGTCTGTAGTTACCAGCATTGTTCTTCTTTCCTTTTTAAAATATGAGGATGATGATAGCAAGCCCCCAGTCCTTAGGTGCTCACCCATAGTTATCGATACAGATGAAAAGAGATGCCAGAATAGGGGCACAGAATTCCAAATTATTTTTAATGGCTTCAAAAGGTATTAAGTCTTCCCCTGGAGCCTTCCCTATTCATAACTGGTCTACAAGTTTCGTGATCTCTGACTGTGACCCAGATTATTTTGGTGCTGAAGGCCACTCGCTTAGAATGCATGCTAGCATCCCCATGAAGGAAGACATGGAATTCCTTGTAAAAGGGCATGGTGCCATGCCCCAGCCATTGTGCATTGTGGTCATTCACCTTTTGGTACTGACCTCTGAGGGCTTTGCTTTTCATCCTGCATTGATGGTCCTTTTCCTTCATCACTTCTTTCACCTTCTCAAATGTCTCCATATTCTGGTAAGATTTCTGAAGTTCCTGTTGCAGAGTGACCTCTCCCCATATGGTTATGAGGCCAGCTGTCTTCACAGTGGATCAAGAGACTCCCTCCCTCTTTTCTCCTGACTCATGGATGCCACTGCCATTCTGCTGTGCATGGGTGATGGGCACAGATGGTACTGTAAGACAACAGTGTACTCGTGTGCTTGTTCTCTGGAGAGCAATGGTGCCAGCAGCTGTGTGTGGAGCAGAAAATGAAAGTTGAAAGCAAAAGTTCTATATAAGTGTTTGGGCACTGGAACATACAAAAGGAAAGTGTTGGCATTCTGCAAGATGCAGGTGCATACTCCAGACAGCTTCCATATGTTGCCTTCGTTTTTCACACTTGTGCCATGCTGTTTATACGCAGGTGCAATGATGCACATTTTATATCAATATCAATATCAATATCAATAGCAATAGCAATAGCAAGTACATTTTTAGTGTATCAGTGAACTAGCAATCCCTAAGCGGTTTACAATGTGTAAGCTAATTGCTTACACAATTAGCTGGGTACTCATTTTACTGAACTATGAAAGTATGGAAGGATGAGTGGATTTTGGAGCCCTGCTTGGAATCAAACTTACAACCTTGTGGCTGCAGTACCAGCATTTTAAAGTGGAGCATCAGAGCTTCTTTTTGCTCCAGTTTTTAGCCCTGGAGTGCAGCTACATGTCAGTTTCCACCTGGTTTTACATTGTACATCATCTGGACAGGTAGGCTTCAAGTTGGTTTGAAGCTGCTTTATTTTACCAGTGCGGACAACCCCTGAATTTAACTACTGAAGCTTGAGTTTCTGAACTAGGAGTCCTGCTGGACATGAAGCAAACATTTGAATTAATTCCTGTTTTAATTATGGAATTGTGGGTCATATACAGTTCAAATGTCTATTCACAAATAAAAGTCATTGAGCTATGGAAAGATAACAGGGAGAAGAAGCTCTTGCACTATCTTGATCCACATTTCAGTTGCTTTCATAGCTACTTTGTATTTTTGAATCACTGTTTAAAGTGTACTCAGGACACTGGCTCAAAGACATCCCAACCATGTAGGTTTGGTTGAGTTCCAGAATGAACCAATTAGGAGGCTTTCCTGAAAACACAGCCAGTAAGAATTTACAGCATTTTAATGACCTGAATGTGGACTACAAATGTAGGGGGGACTATTTGACATATTGATTTCCTTGATTTCTTTTTTCTCACTATCTCATGCTGACCAAGAAGGAGTAAGCAATTGCAAGGGTAAGCAGTTTCTGGAGACGTTAGCAAGAATCTAGAGAATATCATTTTAACATCTTTCAAAATTGTCCTGTTAAGAGTTCTTATCTTAGGGCTAACTCAAAGAGAAAAAAATTAAGCATGTGCTTAAATTCATCACTGTTCATTAAACTTATAGGAATTTGGTTTCGCAATGCTTGAATCATGGCTTTTATGAGCTGTGAGATTTGGCACCTGTTCAACCAAGGTGTGAGAATTTTCATTTTGCATCATTTGCAAATTAAGTGACAAGGTGTCAGAATCATGTCTGTGTGCATGAGTTCTGTCAGGTGTTTGGTTTGGGGTGTAATAGTTGTAGTTAATAGGTGGGTTAGTATATGGGAAATGTAGGGGGGAAGCAGACAGGCGGCACGGGGCCGCCCCAGGAAGCTGCGCTGTGGGGCCGAAGTATCCGCACACCTCGGCCCTGAGGCGCAGCTTCGCCACTCCTGGAAGGAGCGCTAAAATAGCGCTCCTTCAACAAGTCACCGAAGGTGCACCGCAAAAGGCTGCCAGCGCACCTTCGGCGACTCTTCCGCCACAGCGTGTGTGGACGCTGCGGCGGTAAGGCATCCTCGGAGCGCCGGACGTGCGGAGGGTCCGGCGATCCGACGATGTCTTTGGGAAGGGGTTGGGGCACCCAGCGTGTGGCTGCCCCTCCCCTTCCTTGCCCCGAAAACGGCGTTTTGCACCGTCTGCTTCCCTTTGTAGTTAGTTTTCAGTGAAAGGTAGGATGCTTGGGGTGGGGTTTGGGAGTAGTGCTGGGTATAAGATAGTTTTGAGAAAGTCAGGCCTTTGGAATGCATGAATTGTGGAGGAAGTTGATTGGTGTTGGGAGGAATCTGGCAGGAGGGGGGAATGGGTGGAGTGTTTTGGCAGGAGAAGGATATCTCTGATGAGAACATTGGGAAAGGGGGGCTGATTTGGTGGGGGAAGAAGAGCTGTGGGAATTGGAGGTGGGTGCTAGTTTTGGCACCAAGAGGTGTGGGGTGGTGTCCAGTAATTTTGGGGGTTTTAATATGGCATTTTACTGGGGGGGCAGTTCTGGCTTAAATGCTGACTGGTGAATTACTGGCTGTGTGTTTTCAATAAATGTCTATTTGATTCAACTGGCTGGATGTATTGCTACACAGAGTTACTGATTTTAGCCAGGTCTGACACAGGATGAGAACATCAAAGGAAAGTTTGCTTTGCAGGTTTGCATACCTTATGTAAGCAAGCATTCAGACAGGATGTTGCTATTAATTCTGCTTCTATAAAAACAACAAGATCTATTCAGTTTATTGCTTATCACTGATCACAATTTTATCCTATTCCTTTGAGTCTCTGAAGTGTCCTGTCTGTGAGTAGTATGTAGTGGTAGCTCCTGTCAAAAAATGATTTATGACCTGTCAAAATGGATTGATTTATGACCTGTCAAATTGATGGGTGCGTCCCTCCCCTGGAAATGCTAAGGAGGAACATCCTGTCCACGTGACTGGGGTGTGTTTTGATCCCTCCCCTTGACCCCAGGGGTTCCCATTAGTGCCCCTTGAGTCCATGTGACCCCACTCCCCGACCAATGGCTGCTTATTGGGGCCTCTTCTGAACCATGTGTCCCAAAATGGCCAATGGTACTAGATTTTCCATGTTTTCTGATTGGTCCCTTTAGTTCACATGCACCCCCTGATGGTTTGGTTTTGGTCCCCATGAGAATCATGTGTGCCTAACTGGCCACTGTGCTAGATTTCCCAGAGCCTCCATTTTAGGCATGCCCAGACATGTTCTGCAAGGCAACATGGAGACACCAATGCGTTTGGCTGCACTTTCTACAACCAGGAGAATAAAACTCACAAAGGGTCTCGGCAGACAACTAATTAAGTCGTCTCCGAGGCAAGGAAGAGGAGGGGCAGCCGCACGAGCGGCGCCCCTTCCTCCTCCAAGGTTGCCCTCTGAGCTGCCAGCCCTCTGCACGGCTGGCGCTCCGGGGGCAGCATCCCGCCACAGCGTCCTCACACGCTGCGGCGGAAAAGTCAGGGAAAGTGCGCCCAACGTGTTTAGGGCGCACTTTCCCTGACTTCTGAAAGGAGCGCCAATTTAGCGCTCCTTTCAGGGACGCCTCCGGTGCGCCGCGGTGCGGCTGCCGTGGTCTCGCGGCGCACCATCCCAGGGCGTCCCGGACTGCTTCCCCCCAAAGATAGCATCCTGGCCAAATAATTATCATGGGCCTGTGGGCTTTACTAACCCTCCCATACCATTGAATATGGGTGAGAACTCACATTCTAACAAAGAGAATTGCACACCAGAGGAAGACTCCAAAAGCTGCCCTGAGAATGCTTCAAGGCAGGTAAAAATCCAAATCCAAAACATGTTTTTGTATTTGAGACCCCAATGATAGAGATCCAAAGCAATAACCAGTGTTTTTTACATTACAGAGACCTGGAACAAACAGTACTCAACACGCTGCAAAAGATGGTCCTTGCAATTTAAATTTGCAGAAGCTAACCTCACAGGTGTGTGACCCTGTCTGGATAATCATAGTAAAAGCCTGTTCTATAGAACATCTTCTTAAAAGTGTTTTTTTTTTTTAATATTTAGGAATCTCATGTCAGAATGCAGTGGATCTCAGGCCTTGAAGAAGTGCCAGTCCCTCCTTCCAAAAGATGGTCTACTATGAAATCTATCACGAGAATCGTCATTTTTGTGATTATAAGAAATCTCGTCGATGCAGAATTACAAAAAAATTGCTATGCCTGTGCATCTGAAGCACAATTATTAGAAAGTCATACGTGTATAAAAAAGGATAAAAAATACTTTCTAAATATGTGAGAGAGGTATCCAGTAAAATTTGCTTTAAAAACTTAATACATATGATCATTTTTGTATCATATAGTTTAAATAATCTGATTCTGACAAAAAAATCTTGATGATATATTAAACACTGTAATGTATTTAAGAAAATCTGAAAAAGGTATAGAAGCCTTAAAATTGTTATTGAAGATTTCAAACAAGCAAATGTTACATTATGTAGAAACTGTAATTAAAAGAAGGCAAATTTCTATGATCTGTAAAAAGTGAAGATATGTACTTTATAAAATCTGGAAATAAAGGCTTTTCTGAAAAAATATAGCTCTTTATTCCCCTATCCAAAATTTTGCAGGGGTAGCCAAATGCTTAATTAATTTTATTGTCCTAGCAACTCACGACCACATGAATTTCTTGTCTTTGAGATAACTTTTACAAAAAGGATGTACCTGCATTTTTAAAGAATTTTATTGCCCTAGGAACTCATGGCAAAATGGAAGCCTGTTTGTGAGGTCTGTTCTTTGAGATAACTTTTGCAAAAAAGGCTATTCTGTGAAGTTATGGTTCTTGTATCTGATTTTAGAACTCCTTTTTTCCTGAAGGTCACCAGAAGTTCAGCACAAGCCTTTTAATTATAATTTTAAAAGGTATCTTTGTATGGTTTGTAAAGAATAATACCTACTGTATTTGTCTATCAAATCTGCAATGGGTCAGAGATGCAATGCCATCAGTGTAATTTAATGCTGTATATTATTAATATGACCTCTAAGGAATTAAAATAAGTGCTGTGTCTCATAAGACTATTTCAAAGTTACAAATAAAGAGTATCTGTCTATATTCTCCTTGAAGCTGCCACAGGTTGAAGGAAAATTATCTGGGATTTATATGGACATCTAGGAATGTTTTTGAATGCAGGGTTAATTTTTATTCTGTATTGTAGAAATCCCAAGCTTGCAGGTGGCCAAGGGATGAAATGCCATCAGTATAATTAAATGCTGTACATTATTAATATGAATTCTAAAGAATTAAAAATAAGTACTTTGTGTCTTATAATATCAAAGCCACAAATAAAAAGAATATTTATTTAATTGTCTATATGCTGCATACTTGAAACTAAATAACTTTAGAAAACCCCCTCAGTTAAGGAATTTATTTTATTGCCCTAGGACCTCACGACATAATGAAAGTTTGGTCTTTGAGATACGAATTACCTGGTTATTACCTTTAAAGCCCTAAATGGCTTAGGTCCAAGCTATCTCAGGGACCGCCTCTTCCCATATAATCCTCTAATAATTTTGTGCTTTCTTCAGAACCGCTGTGGATAAAAGCCATGGTATTAGTTTAAATTATATCTCTCTTAGACCATGTCCAAGACAGCCTCCTCCTCTTCCTTACAGCTCTCTGCTTCTGTGTTTTCTTTCCTCTCACACGTTTTCTTTTAAGGGTTAGAGGAGGGCCTATTAACCTCGCCCGTGATGCTTTTTTTTTTTGACGATGCCTCCTTTGAATATACATCAGGCTTGAGCCTTCTTGTGGAGTTGTGGGGTTCATTTTATTTATAGCCGCCTGAGTAACTTCACCAGCCACATCTGTGAACATCTGGAAGGTAATTTCATAATCACAAAAAGTCAACATGGGTTTCAGAGAAACAGGTCATGCCAGACAAATCTGATCTCTTTTTTTGATAAAATTACCAGCTTGGTAGATGAAGGGAATGCTGTGGATATAATATATCTTGATTTCAGTAAGGCCTTTGACAAGGTTCCCCATGACATTTTTGCAAACATTCTTGCAAACAAGCTGATAAAATGTAGGCTAGACAAAGTAACCGTTACATGGGTTTGTAATTGGTTGACCCAAAGAGTGCTCAACAATGGCTCCTTTTCAACCTGGAAAGAAGTGACCAGTGGGGTGCCACAGGGCTGTGTCCTGGGCCCAGTGCTATTCAATATCTTTATTAATGACTTGGATGACAGTATTGGGGGCATAGTTATCAAATTTGCAGACAACACCAAATTAGGAGGAGTAGCTAATAACTCAGAGGACAGGATCAAAATTCAAAATGGCTTGAAGAGACTAGAAAGCTGGGCCAAAGCTAACAAAATGAAATTCAACATAGAGAAATGTAAGGTACTGCACTTAGGGCGGAAAAATGAAAAGCACAGTGTCGCGGGGCCGCAAGGAACTCCTCCCACTCCATGCTTCTTGGAGGTATCCATTTCGACGAAAGAAAGGGCAGACCACTTAAGTTGTATGCTCGGTACCTTTTAATCAACTCAGAAGCTCATTCACCAGACAGTGGCTCCCCTTCTGCCAGCGTTCCTCTCTCCCCTCGAGCTCCCGTACTTCTCGCTTCTCTTTCTCTTTCCCTTCCACCGTCCGCCTCACCGAGCCTTCTTCCGCATTATTCCCTCTCCCCGAACGCCTCCTCCTTTTCCCTTTTATCCCTGGGCCCCTCCCTCCTGGGCCTTGCTTCCCTTTCTTCTTTTCCAGGTGCCGTTAGACCTTGTAATTCCCTTCTCTGGCTCCCCGCTCTTTCCCTCATTAACCCTTGCTTTCCCGAACAACCCTCTTCCATGGGCCAGCCTTCCTTCACTTTATCACATAACCCCCCCGACAAGAGGGTTGTTCCGTCTCCGCAAGCCCACGGGCCCTGTCGAGAAAAAAAATCAGCATTAGTATGATGTCTCCCCGCTCGATGTTGGACCGTAAAGGCATAGGGCTGCAGAGCTAAATACCACCGCGTTAGCCGAGGATTAGCATCCTTCATGGTATGCAGCCACTGTAAAGGGGCATGGTCCGTGACCAAAGTAAACTGAGCTCCCCACAAATAATAACGTAGAGCCAAAACAGCCCATTTCACTGCCAGAGCCTCCCGCTCAATGGCTGCATACTTTCTTTCTCCCGGCTTCAGCTTCCGACTCAAATAAAGAACAGGGTGCTCTCCATCTTCCCACTGTTGAGCCAGAACAGCCCCAATCCCTCTCTCGGACGCATCCGTTTGGAGGATGAACGGTTTATCAAAATCCGGAGCTCGTAAGACCGGCTGACTACATAACAGCCGTTTCAGGGTGTTAAAGGCCTCCTCCTCCCGGACCCCCCACCATTGTCTCTTATTCCGTGATTTTCGTGTTAAATCTGTCAAGGGTCCTGCTATGCTGGCAAAATGAGGGATAAACTTTCTATAATATCCGGCCAACCCCAAAAATTGCCTCACCTGTTTCTTATTCATAGGCCGAGGCCACTTACTAACCCGGTTGACCTTATCTTCCATGGGCCTTAACTGCCCCCTTCCTACCCAGTATCCCAAATACTTCACTTCTTGCCGTGCCACCGCGCACTTTGCGGGGTTAGCCGTCAAGCCTGCCTCCCTTAATCTCTGCAGCACTTGTCGGAGGTGTTGAACGTGTTCTGACCATGAGTTGCTAAAGATAATTATATCGTCAATGTACGATGCCGCGCAATGTTCTAGAGGGGTCAGGACCCGATCCATTAGCCTTTGGAAAGTTGCTGCTGCTCCATGAAGGCCAAAGGGCATTCGTACAAAATGAAATAGACCCTTAGGCATCGCAAAGGCCGTCTTTTCCCTGTCCCCTTCCGGTAATGGAATCTGCCAGTAACCTTTTGTTAAGTCTAAAGAGGACAAGAACTTAGCCTTTCCCAACTTCTCTAGCAATTGTGTAGTCCCTGGCATGGGATAAGCATCAAACCGAGACACCTCATTGAGCCTCCGAAAGTCTATACAAAACCTAATCGACCCATCAGGCTTCGGAACCAGTACCGGTTGACTTCGCCAGGGACTGTTAGAGGGTTCTATGACCCCTAGAGCTAACATCTTATCCACTTCCTCATTAATCCCTTTCTGCAATCTCCACGGCCAAGGTCTCGCTGGAACCCTCACCACCACCCCGGGCTTTGTAACTATTCTATGGCAAGTCATGGACGTGAAGCCCAGGTCCCTAGAGAAGACATCTGCAAAGTCCCGTCTCACCTGATGGATATGTCTAAGCTGTTCCTCCGAGAGATTAGAGCAGATAGGTAGATCATCAGGACCCTCTTCGTGCCCAGCCTGTGGGCCTAACTCTTCTTCTCCCTCATCCCCCGTTCCTACTTGGGCCAAAAAGGCTTCTCGCTCTTTCCATTCCTTAAGGAGATTAACATGAAAAACCTGTAACCGAGGACGGGCCCCCAGCACCTCCACCTCATAGTCCACAGGGCCCACCTGCCTTTTGACCTCCCAGGGGCCTTGCCACTGAGCAAACAACTTCGCTCTCTCCGAGGGCAATAACACTAACACTTTTTGTCCCACCTGCAAGGACCTAGGCCTGACATGCCGGTCATATGCATCCTTCTGCCTTCTTTGGGCCTCCTCCAGATTCTGTCTCGCTATCTGCCCAATCTTTTCCAACTGCTCCCTCATCCGTAGCACTCTTCCTAACGCCGTAGGCCCTTCACTAACCTCCTCTTCCCACCCTTCTCTAACCAAGTCCAGCACTCCTCGAGGACGCCTTCCGTACAACAGCTCAAAAGGTGAGAACCCCAAGGACGTTTGTGGGACCTCACGATACGCAAACAAGAGAGGTCCTATCAACAAATGCCATTGGGATCCCTGTTCCACTACAAACTTTCTAAGCATGGCCTTTAGGGTCCCATTGAATCGTTCCACCAACCCATTGGCCTGTGGGTGATAAACGGAGGTCTTTAGGGGTTTGACTTTGACAATAGACCACATCTTTTGCAAGACTCTACTCATGAAAGAGGTGCCCTGATCTGTGATAATCTCTCGTGGAAACCCCACCCTCGCGAAAATTGCCAACAACTCCTGAGCCACCCTACCTGCTTGCATGGATCGTAAAGGGACTGCCTCTGGGTACCGGGTGACGTAATCCACCATCACCAAAATAAACCGATGGCCTGCTGCAGACTTCCCCAGAGGCCCTACAAAATCAATGCCCACCCTTGTAAAGGGTTCATCTATGATGGGCATAGGAATCAAAGGCCCGGCGGGAGCTCCCCTTCTTTGGGTCATCTGACAGCGGGGACAAGAGGCACACCAGTCTTTCACCTCTTTCCACACCCCCGGCCAATAAAACCTCTGCAAAATGCGACTTGTAGTTTTATCCACACCCAGGTGTCCCGCCAGAGGAATGTCATGAGCTAAGGAAAACACCGCAGGACGTAGTGGTCGGGGCACCAATATTTGCCAGTGTGCCGCCTCTCCTTCCTTCATCTGTTGAACCCTATACAGTAAATTATTTTTAAAAACAAAGTAAGGTCCCTTCTTTCCCCTTTCCTCCTCTGGAACCGCTTGCTTAAGCGCTTCCTGTAGGGTCGCATCATTTTGCTGCCAAAAGGTCACTTGTTCTCTATTAACCCTGGCGATATCTACCCCTTCCGCCCTGACCTCTGCCGCGGCGTAACCCTCCTCCTCCTGGAGTAATTCCCGCCATTCGGGCCAATCCCGCCCTAGGAGCATATCTCTTCCCATTGAGGGTACCACCCCCACCCTCATCTTTCGCTCCATCTTTCCAACTCTCACCCTCACCCTGGTGGTAAAATAGGTTTTCACCTCCCCATGGATACATTTCACCGCCACCTGGGGACCATCCGCCTTTCCTGGTACTCTCCTCACCAAGGTGTGGCTACAGCCCGAGTCAACTAGGGCTTGAACTCTCTGTCCATTGACCCAGGCCGTGACCACCCGAGCATCCCTACCTAACCCGTCCCTACTTACCTGGGCCGCCTCCCAGGCGTCTCCCCATGCACACTCCATGAGAGGACAGTCCTTCTTAATGTGGCCCTCCATCCCACAGGTGAAGCAGTTGATTGGACGCTGGGGACCTTCCTGGGCACCCAACAGCAGCGGTCTTCGGGCAGGGTTAGTTGGTTTGCCTCCCTCTACTCCTCCTGTCAAACCTTTGCTCGCGGTCCCCTCGGCTCCAAATCCGTCTCCCGTCGACAGTCCCCACCGTTCTGGTGGTCTTCCCCCGGCAACTCTAGTTCCCTGCGGTACCTTCGGTTCCACCGGTCCCCGGGGGTTCCCTAATTCGGCCTCCTCAGCCCCTGCAAAGGCCTCCATCAAAGCCACAGCCTCTTCCAACTTGGAGGGCTTGTGGCACCTCACCCAACTGCGGGCTGTCATTGGTAAGGCATTGATAAATTGCTCAATCATCACCATTTCAGCCACCTCTGGCGCCGATCGCACCGCTGGCTTCAGCCATCTCAAACCGCTGGCTCTAACCTTTTGCCCCAGGGCACACGGATGCATGCCCAGAGTCCACTTTAACTCGCGTAGTCGGCGTCTATAAGTCTCCTCCGAGATGTTGAGAGTAGTCAAAATGGCCTCTTTAACTTTCTCATAAGAAGAGGCTTCCTCGGGGGCTAAGGTATCCACTATCTCCTGGGCAGGCCCCGTAAGACATGGGGTTACTATCAGAGCCCATTGTTCCTTAGGCCACTTGGCGGCTATGGCCACCCTCTCGAAAGCATGTAAAAATGCCTCCGGATCATCATTAGGGCCCATCTTGACCAATCTTATTGGGGCTGGGGCCCCTACCAGCGACTCCAAGGTAGGCTTTCCCCCCCCCCTTGGGAGCTTCATCGCCTCAGCCATCTGCGTTACCAACTGCTGTTGTGTCACCTGTTGTGCTGCAAACATTTGCTCCATCAACTGCACCTGGTGAGCGTTCACACTCCGCAACAACTTTTCCTGTTGGTCAGCCAACCATGCAAACCAAGACTCTCTGGGTCCTGTAGCCCCGCCTTGTACCTGAGATCCCACTTCTGACACCAATGTCGCGGGGCCGCAAGGAACTCCTCCCACTCCATGCTTCTTGGAGGTATCCATTTCGACGAAAGAAAGGGCAGACCACTTAAGTTGTATGCTCGGTACCTTTTAATCAACTCAGAAGCTCATTCACCAGACAGTGGCTCCCCTTCTGCCAGCGTTCCTCTCTCCCCTCGAGCTCCCGTACTTCTCGCTTCTCTTTCTCTTTCCCTTCCACCGTCCGCCTCACCGAGCCTTCTTCCGCATTATTCCCTCTCCCCGAACGCCTCCTCCTTTTCCCTTTTATCCCTGGGCCCCTCCCTCCTGGGCCTTGCTTCCCTTTCTTCTTTTCCAGGTGCCGTTAGACCTTGTAATTCCCTTCTCTGGCTCCCCGCTCTTTCCCTCATTAACCCTTGCTTTCCCGAACAACCCTCTTCCATGGGCCAGCCTTCCTTCACTTTATCACACACAGATATACGACGGGGGACACCTGGCTGAATGAGACTACATGTGAAAGGGATGTAGGAATCCAGGTGGACCATAAGTTGAACATGAGTCAACAGTGTGATGCAGCAGCTAAAAAGGCCAATGCAATTTTAGGCTGCATCAATAGAAGTGTAGTGTCTAGATCAAGAGAAGTAATAGTGCCACTCTATTCTGCTTTGGTCTGGCCTCACCTGGAATATTGTGTCCAGTTCTGGGCACCACAATTCAAAAAGGATGTTGGAAAATTGGAGCGTGTCCAGAGGAGGGCAACTAAAATGGTGAAGGATCTGGAAACCAGGAAGCCCTATGAGGAACGACTTAGGGAGCTGGGAATGTTTAGTCTGGAGAAGAGAAGGTTAAGAGGTGATATGATAGCCGTGTTTAAATATTTGAAGGGATGTCATATTGAGGAGGGAACAAGCTTGTTTTCTGCTGCTCCAGAGACTAGGACCCGAAACAATGGATGTAAGCTCCAGGAAAAGAGATTCCACCTCAACATTAGGGGGAACTTCCTGACAGTAAGGGCGGTTCGACAGTGGAACACACTCCCTCGGAGAGTAGTGGAGTCTCCTTCCTTGGAGGTCTTTAAGCAGAGGCCGGATGGCCATCTGTCGGGATGCCTTTATTGGGAGTTCCTGCATGGCAGGGGGGTTGGACTGGATCACCCTTGTGGTTTCCTCCAACTCTATGATTCTATGATTCTATGATCCTTATACGTAACCCATCTACCATCTCTATCCATTTCCTTCCTATAAAACGCCTCCTGTGGGGATAACCACATGGGCATTTTATCCATTATCCTATTTTTATATTTTTTCCATATTTTCAAGAGAGTTTTTTTTATGATATGATTATTAAAAGCCTGATTCGTCCTTTCTTTATCATATACTAGGTAAGCATGTAGACCAAATTTTATCCCTTCTCCTTCTAGTTCAAGAAGTCTTTTATCCTCCAATTTTAACCAATCTTTAACCCATTCCAAACCACAAATATATCCTCATATCTGGCAGTACCAATCCACCCCTTTCTTGAGAATCCTGAAGTACCTTAAATCTGACCCTTGTTTTTTTTGCCTTGCCATATAAATTTTGAAATGTCTCTATGCCAATTCACAAAGGGTTCTTTACTATTTATAATAGGTTACATTTGAAACAAAAATAACATTTTGGGTAGAATTTTAATTTTAATTACTGATATTCTTCCTAATAATGAGAGCTTTAATCTATTCCAGTTCATCATATCCCTTCTGATCTCTTTCCATAGCCTAACATAATTATTTTCAAATAGCTCATTTGACTTTTTTGTGATTTGGGTTCCTAGATATCTCACCTTTTTCTTTATTTCCATTCCTGTTTTCTCCTGTAATATTTCATCTTCCTTTGAATCAATATTTTTTGTAACCATCGCTGATTTTGATTTATTTATCCTACATCCTGTCATATCTCCATATTTTTTCATAATTTCTATTAATCCCTCTATGTTTTCAGATGGATTATCCAGATTAACCACCAGGTCATCCGCATAAGCTCTTATTTTATATGTGTACTTCTTAATTTTTGTCCCTTGTAATTTAGCCTCTTTATTAATTTTCCTAATCAATAATTCCATTATTACCAAAAAATAAATTTGAATAGCTTTAGTTTTATTTCTGTTAATGATTATATGAGCTCTTTGATTTTTTATATATTTCTTTAATCCAAATTTGAAAATTATCTCCTAGATTCATTTTCTTTAAAATTTCAAATAATGTCATCCAGTTAACCAAATCAAATGCTTTTTCAAAGTCAAAAAATATTAATCACAATTTTGTATCACAATGTTTATCATAATATTCAATTACATTCAAAATGTATCTTATGTTATCCTTCATATGTGTCCCAGGTAAAACCCTCTTTGATCTTCACTTATTAGCTCCTTCAAACAGTTTTTTAATCTTTTTGCTAAAACTGCCACAAAAATTTTATAATCTACATTGAGTAGTGAGATTGGTTGATAATTTGCCGGGTCCTCTAGGTTCTTATCCTCTTTGGGGATTAATGTTATATTTGCTTCCCTCCATGAATCTAGAATCCTTTCTTGTCTAATTTTACCAAATAATAATTGTAAATATGTACTTATCTCATTTTTGAATGTTTTATAAAAAATTGCTGGCAGTCCATCTGGACCGGAAGTCTTACTTTCCTTACTCTGTAGGATAGCTTCTATTATTGGACTTCTGGTGGCATGGAATTGGACTTCTGGTGGCATGGTGGGTGCAAAGATCATCACCTGAGATCACTCTGGGTGACGATCACTTGCTGCGGGGACAAGCTTCACTCTAAAGATACAGGAGTGAAGGAATTTGTTCCCCCTGATAAAGGGGAAAACAGAGGGGCCCACTTTCGAGACTGAGCTGATCCCACACTTCTGAACTGAGAACTGAGGAGACCAGGAGAAGTGTGGAGGGAGTCCAAGCCTTGGAGGGCAAGCCATGTCCACAGCAGGTAGCCTGTTTTAGGCACAAGCACCGCCGGCGCTTTAATTGATCAGGGAGAAAGTAAGTAGAGTGGGGAAGCTGCAAACACAGTTGAAGAAGATACCTTCTACAAAAAATCCTTTGCTGCACAAAGATCATAAGCCACAATTTAATTTAACTTAAGGCTTGAATCCTGGGACTAATCCATTGAAAGTGTCTATTATAAGAAAAGGGAGATTTGGAGGAGATGGGAAGATACTAAATAGACACTTTGTTTAGTGACTGAAACTGTAACCTTGTAGAACTGATGAATTTAGACTGAAGTGAAGTTTTGATTTTGAACCAATTTGGATGTATAAAGACCCCTAAATTAGAGCATCCAATGTCATCTGGAGGAGAGACACTAGGCCCAGCACCATCGGGCCTAGAATAAGAAGAAGAGCCCTCCCTCCATTCCATCTGATGTCATCTGGGGGAGAGACACTAGGCCCAGCACCATCTGGCCTAGAATAATAAGAAGAGCCCTCCCTCCATTCCATCCGATGTCATCTGGGGGAGAGACACTAGGCCCAGCACCATTGGGCCTGGAATAAAAAGAAGAGCCCTCCCTCCATTCCATCCGATGTCATCTGGGGGAGAGACACTAGGCCCAGCACCATCGGGCCTGGAATAATAATAAGAGCCCTCCCTCCATTCCATCCGATGTCATCTGGGGGAGAGACACCAGGCCCAGCACCATCGGGCCTGGAATAAGAAGAACCCTTCTTAAAGGATGGGTGGGATTTGGGATTTTTATGTTCAGTTTAATTGTATTAATATATTTGTATGGAAATTTTAATGTTGTAAGCCACCCTGATTGCTCTGCAGAGGGGCAGGATATAAATTATTATTATTATTATTATTATTATTATTATTATTATTAATGGTGCTCAATTTACATGATGCAAGGGCAAAATCCCAAATTAGAGCATTGAGGAGGGGTGAAGAAAAACAAAAAAGGGGAGTATTAAAAGAATCAGATTTTAATGTGGAAGACACCCAGACGAGGATAACATGTCATATGGTGGTTTCTGAAGTTGGATTATTGATAAGGAAAATAGAGAGAGAGAGAACCTGAAAGACTGAAGAAGCTGACTTAATTGGATTAATGAACAAATTGGGTTAAATGGACTAAGGGACTTGTAATATTAAGAAACGGAAGCATTCTGAAAAGAAACTGGATTATAAATAGTTGATGTAAATGTTTGGTGAACATTGGTAAACCCATTAAAGGGATACAGATCAAATCTGGGTTATTGAATTAACAACTTTGAGATTGACTGATTTATCAAAGAAACTGAACCATCACCTGGCTTATCACATAGATTGGAGTTATTAAAATTGGACTAAAAATGGAAGAAAGAAACAGAAAAGAAATAACAGCAACTAACAGAAGAAAGAAGAAAGGGTTAATTATAATTGTATGATATTTATATTTGACTGTATTTGATTGTATCATTATTGGTTTAGTTTTGAAGGGGAAAGGACTAACTGTTAAGAGTGAGTACTGAGAATAAATATCAGTAGTTAGCCAGGTTGAGATAACAAATAATAAGTTTAACCAGAGAACCAGACATCTAGTGGGGGAGAGAATTATCATAAGAAATTAGTTTTGATTTTCTTACCATACTGGTGGCTCTTACTATCATATAGTGCAGGGGTAGGCAATCTAAGGCCCGGGGGCCAGATGTACCCCCCTGAGGCCTTTGGACCAGCTCCAGACTGGTCCTGCCGCCATCGCCGCCCACCATGATGATATTGATTATTGTTATTATTACTTGTTCTTGGGGTTTTCTTGGCAAAATCTCCACAGGGGGTTTGCCATGGCTTCTTTTCTGGGGCTGAGAATTTTTAATTTTTTTGAAAAAAATTATTTATTTATTTATTTATTTATTTATGGTGCTTTGCCCCCCCCCCCCCATTGTCTGAGGGACAGCAACCCGGCCCCCAGCTCAAAAACATTGCCTACCCCTGATATAGTGCTATTGAATGCTTGACCAAGTATCAAAGGAGGGAGTAAAATAATTGATTGGAGGAGTTTAAAAAAGTGTGTGATATAGATATACAGACACAAAGCAAAGGCTTTTGTTAAATTGGGATAATTTGTGATAAAATTGATATTGGATATTTGGACATAGCATTCATATAGCATATATATAATACATATATAGTATATCCGATATTCTAGAAAATAAAATAAAATTAGTGTAAATTTGATACTTGAAATTTGATATTTGAAATTTGATATTTGAAATTTGAAAGCTGATATTTGATATTGGAAATTGAATATTTGATATTGATGTTTGATATTTGATTTTGATATATTTGAAAACTATTGAGATAATTGCAAATAGACAGAATAAGCAAAATGGCAGCAGGAAGAAAAGGAAGTGCACAAGTAATGACAATAAATCAAAGAAGACCTTAAATGGAACCCATAAAACTATCAGATCAGAATGAGATGATGCTAGAAGAAATGAGACAGATACGGGATGAGATAGGAGAAGATAATCTGAAATTAAAAGTGGAAATGAAACAGGAAGTGAAACATGAGATCAAATCTGAGATTCTGGACATGAAACAGACTCTAGAAAAGATAACAGCTGTTATGGGAAAGATTACAAATAAAATAGGCAAATGGGAAAGCAATGCAGAACAGATGGAAAGTAAAATAGAAGGAATCTCACAACAACAAAGAGAAAATCAAGAAGTTAGGACCAAGATGGAGATGAAACATAAAGAAAACTGTCTTAAACTTAGAGGGATACTGGAACAGAGTAATGAAAATCTATACAAATCGCTAACTTCAATTTTAGCTGATTATATTGAAGAACCTGGAGAACAGTTCCTGTGGGAACTAGATAGGATATACTGGATTAATTCAAAAGCAGCAAGGACAAGGAACTTGCCACGAGATGCATACTTCATGAGAAAGAAAACAAGAGACCTCATATTGCAGCAGAGCTACAAAAAAGATCCGATGATAGATGGCAGGATGATTTGTATTTTTAAGGATGTCCCAGGGAGGGTTCTGAAATTGAGGCATGACTATGCTTTTTTGACAGACCATTTGAAAGTTTATGGAGTACCTTTCTGGTGGGAAGATGTTGAGGGGTTGTCTCTTACCTAGAAATGAAAAAGATACAGACTAAATACAATAGAAAAAGCAAATGACTTTTGGAAAAAAACATAGAAAGGAGATTGAAGGGGAAAAAGAGAGCAGCCCAAAGGAGGAAAGATATGGAAAGAGACCACTGGGAAGGACAAGACTGCAGGAAGCCTACAGGAAGGAAAAAGAGAAAGAAGTGGAAAGTCAGGATACAGAAGAAGAAGAGGAGAAAGAGGAGAAAGAAGAAGAGGGGAAGGAAGATGAAGGAAGAACAAAAGATAGGTTGAATAGATAAAAAGATAGATTGAAGGATCTTCTCCCCACTGTTCTCTCAATATAAACTAAGTCCCTTATAAAGAAAGGAAAGGGAAAAGAAAAAGAAAGTGAGAAAAGAAAGTCAGCATAATGAAAATATTATCACTGAACATTAAAAGAATGAATTCACCACAAAAACAAAAGAGAGTTTTTTTATTTTTAGAAAAGCAAAAATGCAACCTAATTTGCATACAAGAATCACATATAAGAACAAAAGATAGATTAATTAAGAACAAAAAACTAGGCAAAGAATATGTAGCATCAATAGATAAAAAGAAAAAGGGAGTTATTATGTATATGGAATATAATGGAATTCCAAGGAAATTTTTAAGGATAAAAAAGGTCAATGTTAGGAGTAGAAACTATATGAAAAGGGAAAAAAAATCTTAATGGTGGGAGTATATTGCCCACAGGAAAATAAGGGGAAGTTCTATGATGATCTAAATAAGAAAATAAGGGAGTATGATAATATTGTGATATTAGGAGACTTTAATGGAGTAATTAAGGTAGGAGAAAAACAAGGAAAACTACCAAAGATGTTATTTAAAATGATGGAAGATTTGGTATTAGTTGACATTTGGAAACATCTGTATAATCAAACAGAAGGATATACATTCTATTCGGATAGACATAAATCCTTAGCAAGAATAGATTTGATTCTAATTAATAAAGCCATGTTGGATGAAATAACAGAAATGGAAATTTTACCAAGAATGATCTCAGAACCTAACGCTCTAATTTTGGAATTTAAAGAGCTAAAGAAAGAAAGAAATTGGAGATTAAATGAGGAATTATTTAAAAACCAAGATATAGTAGAGAAGGCAAAGAGAACAATCATAATTTTTTTTGAAGAAAATATGAACAAAGGTATGAGAGATATAGTAGTTTGGGACACCTTCAAAGCAGTATTAAGAGGGTTTTTTATACAGCAAAATGCGATATTACAAAAGAAAAAGAAAATGCAGATGTTAAATGATTTGATAAAAGTCAAAGAAGAGAAGCTAAAAGAAAACCCAGAGGATAGGATAGCACTGAAAGATATAAAGATGCTACGAAAGCAAGTCTCGTTGGAAATGGTTAAGAAAATTGAAGGTAAATTTTAAAAAACTAAAGCAAAACTATTTTGAACATGCAAATAAAGTGGGTAGATAGTTATCACAAAAATTAAGGAAAGACACAGAGAAAAAACAAATAATTAAAATTAAAGAAGAGGGCAATACATATACACAACATGAAAAAATCAAAGAGGTATTTTACAATTATTATAGTAGGCTGTACAAGGAGTATGTAATAGATAAAGCAAAATTAGAGGAGTATGTGAATCAGGAGGAGATTCCAATTATTATTGTAATACTAAAAGAACAATTGAATAAGGAACTTACTAAGATATGAAGTAGTCTTAAATGAAACAGAATGAACTATGAACTGCCATAATGACCGGCACATATGTGTTACTCAAATACAAGAAGGTTTTAATATTTAATCTGGTTTTAAAGTTATAGCTGATGATATTTTAATGTGTGTTCTATTTATTAGTTTTATACCATACCTATGCTTTTTTGTGGTGACCTATGGTTGTGTACAATAGCTCCTTTTAGCTGCTGCTTCTCCACCCCACCACATGCACTAATTCCTCACTCCAGTCTGCTCCAAAATGGTGCTGCTTTGAGCCACAGAAGTTGTGTCCTGGGCTTAAGCCTCACAAGAGTTTCCCAAATGCTTTTGCCACTACTGGCAAAAGATGTGGCTAAAAGAGTGAGCTTATGTGGGCAGGTGAAGAGTGGGAGACACCACCACACAAAGTGACCAGTAAGGCTTCATGGTGGTTTTAAAGGACCCCGAAAAGAGACGTTTCATACAACTTGCATCTCTACCATGGTCCTAAGGACTCCTGGTTCCATTTGTCTTTCTTGTGTGCCTATACTTTGACTGAAGCCTGCCCCCCAGCTCTCTCCTTTTCCCACCCCACCCCCCAGATCCACTGCCTCTGGGGGGGGGGTGCACTGGTTTGGAGAATAAAACAGGAAAAACAAAATTGTCCCTGGTTTGAAGCCTTATGATGTAAAGTGAGAAAGAGAGAGAAGAAAGTAACAAGATGTATGCCAGAACTTTAGAAAAGTTACTTTTTTCACTACTAGTCTCAATATCTATGGCTACCATGGCCACTAGCCATGCTCTAGTTCTAGCTCAAGGGTGGGAGATGTGTGTTCTTTCTAAAATGGTTGGATTGCAGCTTCTCTTGTCCCTAGTCAGCACAGTCAATGGTGAGTGGAGCTGCAGGTCAAAAACAACTACAGAACCAAAGATTGCATATTTCCACTGTTGGTGTTTTGGTCTGATTTATATATCAGTGAATGCATTGTAAACCAGACTCATTTAAGAATTCTAATCAAATATATGAAAGGGTGTAATTTCTCTGCCTTGTGTCTTATTTCTAAGGGGAAAATACATGTTTAAAATGATGGGGATAGTAAAGTCAAACTCCAACACTTACTATGTCGAATATTTAATTATGGAAACAATGGAGTAGTAAAGTCAAACACTTACTATGTCAAAAAATTAATTCTGAGTCGAGACATAATACGAAAATGTGAAATTTCCCTCCATTATTTTAAAAAAAAAACCAAAGAAATTTACACAATATAATTTTAAGATACAAAGACATATTCAGACAGGTATATCGATTCCAAGCTCTTCCCACCTACCCTCCTGATTCACAAGGCAAGCCTTTACTATGTAGAAACAGAATCAATACGGGCACCAGTATGCCTTAGCCTTACTCTTCATTTTAAGCAAGAGAGTTCCCATTTGTGGCTGTCCTTGCTACAAATGCATGCTCCTCTACCCAGACTAGCAGAATGTTCACTTGCATGTGGCATTCCTAAGGAGAGATTATGCCTTCCTCTGAGTTATGTCATCACTACTGCTAGAAAAGAAGCAGCGTACACATGAGGGGAAAGAGTGAGACACTTTGATTATCATAAGGGAGGGACAGAGCTGGGCAACTACTAGATTACTTCTAGATAACTTCTTGAGATGGCCTAGATTTGTTTTACTTAAATTATGCTAATTCAGTATAGCCTATTGGTATAGCATGAGCCCAGTTTACTTGAAGCCAATTTTATGCAAAGTTGGGATAGTCTGGTCATTAAATTAACAGAGGGAATTTAACACAGTCATACTTGATATACTGCAGTCATGAAATGTACAGTGTGATCTGCCTAAATGTGTATATCTCAAAGTAGCAGACCTTCTGTCTATAATGTATTCAGTATGCACATTTGTCTTTCTGTTATGATGAAGCCATAAATAAATCTACAGAAATATATCAAATCAAGGATATTTGCATCATTTTGAATTGGCCTCACTGGCCTTGGCTACACTTATGTTTCAAATAGGTGTGTAAATATAAAACATTTATTGTAATGGAAACAGCTGTACAAACAGAACCCTGGATAAAGAAGCAGCCACTTGCTCTATCTGAATGATTTGTGTCCTTATAAAATTGTCTGTTTATTTTTGCCACCTTTTCTTGCTGCTTTATCTCAGTTCAAACATGAATCTATATTGGTTTAAGATGTCCTTTATAGCTTATTGTCTACTGCGTAATGATGCCTGCTTTTTAGATGCATCAGGAATGTCACGATAGATGAGACTGAAGACTCATCTACTTCCAACAACAACCAGATAAGTAATATTGGAAGACTGTAAGCACAAAGCATGTGAAGGTCCTGCCCACCCCCTAGTTAGTGTTGAACAAGTGGTGGAGATATACTGTCTTCAGACTTGGTGTGCTACAAATAACTAATATTCTGTAAGGGATGTGGATATATCCAGGTTATTTTGTAGGAAGGGATGGTTGGGGTAGAACATCTTTATTCAAATACAAAAAAAATATAAAGTGCATGTATAAAAAGAACTTTTAAAAATACTTCCAAAATCAGGGATGGGAAAATTGTAGCCATTGAAATATTGCTAAACTACAAGTCCCAGTCTGATGAGCACTGATAGGAACTGCAGTACAGTAACATGTGGATGGCCACATTTTGTGCATACCTGTACTATACCATTATTAGTTTGGTGGGAGTGAAGAGAAAAAATTAGGGAGTTTTGGTGGTGAGGTGATGAGAATTGTTGGACAGTGTGATATGAATGTGATGATTAATGAAAAGAAGTCATCACAAGGATGGATGAGCATTACACTACCTGGTGTCTATAAGAATAAAGAGACTAAGGGGCTTTGCAGACCAGCCTAAAGGGCCAGCCTGGGGGTGGAGTTGGGGGGGGCAGCTACATGCTGGCCGCCCGAACTCCACCCTAACCCCGTCCTGATGCCATGCGCCCGTTTGCACAGCGCGTGGCATCAGGACACCCTCTTGGCACAGTGTGCTCACACGCTGCGCCAAAAGGGCATGAAAAAGTCGCCATCACAGCTGAAAGGGTAGCCTTTTGCAACCCCTAAAAGGAGTGGCCTTTTGCCACTCTTTTGGGGATGGCAAAAGGGAGAATCGGGGCCATGGTTTGCAGTTGCTGCAGCCGTGATCGCTGCTCCCAGGGTGGATCTGTGCCACTCCTTTAGGTGGGTCTGCAAAGCCCCTGAGTGAGCATATGCAATAGATTAATAGTTAAATGAATAACATGAAGCACAATGTGGATGAATTAGGAGGGAGATGGAATATTGGAAAAAATAAGGATTATTAATTATTTTTTAAAATTATGAATTCATTTTGTAAACTTAGGAGAGAAGAGAGAAGGTTGGAGACTGCATCTCTATTATGGATTTGAATTTTTGTTGTTGAAGAAAGGTTTGTAACTGTTTGTGTGAAAACAATATATGCACTTGTGATAAATGGGAGTCCTTCCATTTATTGGGGCATTCTCTCCTGTGGGAGGGGGTAATGCAATATAAGGTATGATGACATCACTGGTGGTGTGAGGGCAACCATCCAATCAATGGTTGTGATAAAAGAACCTTCTGGATGGTTGTTGGAGAGAGACTGTTGAGGGAGTTGAGAGTAAGAGCTGAGAAAAAGCAAGGTCTTGGCTTTTAACCCTTTTGATTAGGCAAGGATTCAGGTTTAGCTGAAATGATTATTATCTTGTAACTTATCTTTTAAGTTTGTGCCTAGAGGACCAGTTGTCCTCCACATCTTCCTCTTTAATGGTCTTTATTTTCTAACAAACCTTTTCTTTAGTACTCTGCCTCTTTCTTTATTCCTTTTAACAGCCTTAGCTCAACTAGTGTTTGTTCTGATTTTTTAGTTATCAGTAGAAGGCCCCAGCAATGTCCCAACTTAATCATTGGGTGGTAGCAGCAAGTTAATTATTGGGTGGTGGCAGCAAGTTGTTTTTAATTAAGGTGTTCTCAAGGAGTCCCATCCAGCTTAGCAGAGTGGAGTGGGACTATAGAGAACCTTCACATAGTGGCAGTGGTTTTTGGACATGGGAGATATATGAGGCTTGAGTAAAGACAAGGAGGAGTGTGTGGTATGTATTCTTTCCCTCTCAGTTTGCCTGCTCAGGCAAGATAGGGGAGAGTGTGTGTGCTTGCAGTGTGTGCTTTTTGTGTCCCTTCACTGTCAGTGGCTCAGAAGGGAAACTTTCTCTGAGCTGGCAAGATAAAGGGAGTGGGGTCTGCCCACTTGGAGTCTCTTTTAAGCTAGCAGTAGCTTTTCTTGTTCTCTTTCTGTCTCTTTCTCCTTGGTGGAGGGGGCAGTAGGTGGTGAAGAGAAAAGGTTTTTTTCTTTTTTTTCTTCTTCTCAAGGCAAGCTAAGGGGCTAGCTGGCTGGACTGCCTGCTTTGCTACCTGGTGGTTTGTGAGGAGACGAGGTGGGGGGAGGTAATTCAGGATTTATCTTAGTTGTGTTCTGCCAATCTACTTTTCACAGCAAAGCAAAAGCATCCTGTCCTGTTTCTAATCTCCGCCAAACTGTTTTTTGTTTATTTTTATAGATCACGGGTAGTTAGTTAGGCTGTTTCAGTATATGCACCTCAGGAGTGGCAAGGTACTGTCTGTCTTGTCTACAGAAGTTGACACTGCTCAGTCTCCATCAGATATCAGTGGTGGCCTGGGACAGCAGGTGCCACCTCAAGACCTATGGGTCCAGGTGCTAGTTACACTCAACACCCTTCAGCTACAACTGAATGAGAAGGACAGAGAAATACAACAGCCCCAGTCTCAAACTGCATATAGGTGGGATAGAAGACAACTCTGCATCCATCAGCCTTGCCAGTACCCACCTATAAGATGGCAATGATTTTGAAGATTTCACTGAAAGCTTTCAAAGAGCGTGTATGCATTATGGAGTCTCTAGAGACCAGTACATGTATGAACTTCACCCACAACTCCCAGTTCTTTTAGCAGTGGAGTCCAGCATGATATGAGATGAGATGCTGGATTTTCAGCTCTTCTTGGAGAGAGCTCAACAATGACTTGGCCTTACCCCAGATGCAGCAAGAAAATGCTTCAGGGCAACAGCCAAGAAGCATGGCACCTCTTATAGAGAAATAGCTTATGCTGTTTGACATGGGAGGAAGATTTGGTTTCAAGGGGCTAGGGTAACTTCACTGGAGGATGCCTACTTCCACATTGACTTGGAACAGCTTTTGTCACATGCCCCATCAGATCTTGTCTGTTATGTGCTACATAAGGAGCCAAAAACACTGGATGAGGCTGCTGCAACTGCAGACTGTTACCTGGAGACCTATAGAGAGCAGCTGGCACAGCCAAATGCAGGAAGTTCCCACAAGTCATGGCCAGAACAGTACTTTACACACAAAGCCAACTTTCATCACTAGGTGTCAGAACTATGCCTGCATGCATGAGTTCTGTCAGATGTCTGTTGGGAAGGTTATGTGTTTAGTTGCTTTAAGGGGATGATAGGTGGGTTAGTAGTTAAGGTAGACAGTAGCTGGCACAGTAGGCTTTTGTGAGTTGTAGGCTGTTAGAGATGGGGGTATGGGAGTAGATAGTGCAGTGGATAGTTTTGAGAAAATAAGTTCTCTGGGATGCAATTCCAAGGGAGAAGGATGGTACTGTTGGGGAGTGAGTTTTTGGGGTTTTGTATGTATTTTGCTGCTGTAAGGTGCCACGATTGCATCGTAGAGGGACAGGATATAAATAAATAAATGTTGTTGTTGTTGTTGTTGTTGTTATTTTGCTTGAGGAAGGGGAGCTGCTGGGTGAGAGTTTTGGCTGGGGAAATGATATCTGGTGTGAGAACGTGTAGGAAGGGGGGGTTGATTGGATAGGTGGAAAAGAGCTGCGGGAATAGTAGGTGGGCGCTAGGTTTTGCACCGGATGAGGTGGGGTGGAGCCCATCAGTTTCGAAGGGTTTAACTTGGCATTTGATGGTGAGGGGGCAGTTCTGGCTTAAACACTGACTGGTAAATTACTGACTATGTGTTCTTCAATAAACTCTTAATTGCTTCAATTGGCTGGTTTAATGCCTACACAGAGTTACTGAATTCAGCCAGGTCTGACAGAAGGCCAGAACTCCCTTAGTGTCTGGAGTGATGGAACTCCATTCGAGCCTGGATGATATGACACTTTCAGCGGAGCAGGAGGAAGATGCAAATGTGGAGGCAGCAAGGCTAGAGGAGCCCACAAAGCAAACTGGCTTGGGAGCCCATCCTAAGGTCTTGAGGGCTGCAAGGGAGGACACCCCTGCATGCCTGGCAGAGGATGTGTGGTTCCAGCCAATGGCCTTTACCAAGGGGAAAGAACAAGAGAGGCATCGAGTGGGTAGAGCAGGGGTCGGCAACCTATGGCCCGTGGGCTGGGTCCGGCCCGCTGAGGCCTTGGGACTGGCCCGTGGGCTGGGTCCGGCCTGCTGAGGCCTTGGGACTGGCCCATGGCCAGTCCTGCTGGTGCTGCCGCTGCCACCGCACAGCACCACACGTGAGCGAGTGTGGGTGCCATTTTGGCATCCTCACAGAGTGCCATTTCGGAAGGCCCAACGGCGCCAGCGCCGTGTGAAGTCGCACAGCACCGATGCTGTTGGGCCTTCCAAAATGGCCCCTCGCATCGTGCACATGCGTGCGCAATGCAGAGCACCATTTCGGAAGGCCCAATGGTGCTGGTGCCATTGGGTGTTCCAAAATGGTGCCCCGTATCGTGCGCATGCACGCACGATGCAGAGCGCCATTTTGGAAGGCCCAACAGCGCTGGCGGTGTGTGCATGTGCATGGCGCAGTGCCATTGGGCGTTCCAAAATGGTGCCCCTCATGCGCGCACACATGCACACAACAGTGGCCATTGTGCACATGCGCGCATGTGCGGAAGCGCCCCAGTGCCATTTCCTCCCTCCTGGCCCATGGCCAAAAAACGTTGCTGACCCCTAGGGTAGAGTGTCCACCTGGGATGTGGGGGTGGCTGGCCCTGTGGACAAGCCGTCGGATCCAACAAAGGAACTTGAGGAGGATGGGGCCCAGGTCTGTGGAGAAGTGCAGGAAATGCGAAGAATGCTGGCAGAGGTAATGCACAACCTCAGAAGCTTAGTGATTAATCCACTGGGAGGTTAGGCAGCAGTAGCAGCACCTATAGGGGCAGTCACTTGACCTCAGGCAGCGCTGGTGGAACAGGCTGGAATGTCTCCTCCCTGGCTGAACCCCCCACCAGTAAGATTTCAGGACCCTGCAGCTAGAAGAATGGCCGTGAAGTTTGATGGCAGACCACAACTATTGCCCTATTTCCTGTCCCAAGTAGCTGGGCACATGTATAAGTGGGGTGTGTGTGTGTGTCATCATTTTCTGATGAGGTAGCAAAAGTGAAGTGCATGATTACTCATCTAGAGGGGGAAGCAGCAAACTGGGTGGTGCAACTATATGACAGTGGAGCAGAGGAGCTGCAGAATCTGCAGGCATTCATGGTCACTCTGTGAGTGAGTTTTGAAGACCCTCTCAGGGCAGAGTGTGCTTGAAGCCAGTTGCTGGCCCTGCATCAGGGGATGCACTCAGTGACTAAGTATGCTTATAAATTTAGAAATTTGGCAGCGATGGTTCCTGAGTGGCCAGAGAGTATCCAGGTTCAGTATTTTAAAGATGGGCTGCACCCTGAACTGTTAGAATGGGCGCTAAACAGAGATAACCCACTCACAGTGAGGGGATGGATTAAGCTAGCAGGCGAAGCTGAAATGGCAAAGGAAGAGATTAAGCTTTCACGCCAGCACATGGCCTTAACCCAAAAAAGAAGTGAAAACAAGAGTCCCCTGGTCAGCTGGCAAGACTAAATCAGGAGGGAAGTCCGAGAAGCAGTGTCGGATGAGTCTAGGTTTCTGCTTGAAGAAGGGGCACAGGATTGGAAATTGCCCAGATTGAACAAAAAGTGGAGGTGACGCCAATGTGGGAGAGGTGCAGCAAAGCCCAGCAACCAAAAAGGAAAGCCATCGAGGAGGCAATGTTGGTGCTGGGGGAAGGGCTGGCCAAGCCACTAGCCATCCTGCAGAGGAGAAAGCTGAAGTGTGGATCGACAGCGATGAGGAGGCCAGCCCTGAGCCATTGGGAAACTACTAAAGCCTGCCTTAGATAGCAGCGAAAGGCAGTATGAGCAGCTGGACAGCCACAAGCACATGGTGAGTGGGGAAGTCGCCCTGTGTATTTTAAAAGACTGTTTCACCCTCATAAGTGCACCAGTGTGGAACTAATGGCTGCGTTAGACTCTGGATGCACTAGATGCCTGATGAGCCATGAGGTGGTAAAGTCTTTGGAGATTGAGACCAGACCCCTCCATCAGCCCATTCCATTCCATCAAATGAATGGGACGATAATGGGAGGGCAAGCCACCACTGAGTGAACAGTGACTGTGTGGATGGGGGTGGCAGAGCATTGGGAAAGAATACAGCTGGTGGTGGGGCCAACATACTCCTACCAGATGGTGTTGGGAATTGACTGGTTTCATTTTCATAACCCCCATTGATTGGAAACAGCTGCAGCTAGTGTTTACTGACCCAGTCTGCAAAGAGCATGTTAGAGCGGGCAGTGACACGAGGGCTGGAGCAGCAACAGTAACCTTAATGGAGCCCTGTGCAGGGGGGAGAGTGTGAGGCAGGTATCTTCTGGGGCCCCCTCTCCCTACCCTGTGGAATATCAGGATCTCAGTGAGGACTTTGAATAAAAGGAAAGTGACCAACTCCCTCCACACAGAGAAACTGATTGTGTTATTGAGATAGAGCCAGGGGCTGTATTTCCGAAGCCCAAATTATACTCCATGACCCCTTTGGAATTAAAAACTTTGAAGGAATTCATAGAGAAAAACCTAGCTAGGGGTTTCATAAGGCCCTCCATGTCTACCTTTGCTGCAGTGGTGTTTTTCAGAGAAAAAAAGGATGGGTCCCTTCACCTGGTGACTGATTACAAAAATTTGAATGCCATCAGCACTACCAATAAATACCCTTTGCCTCTAATGAAACACATGTTGGGTCATCTGGCCACAGGCAAGATTTTTACTAAGTTGGACTTAAGGCATGCCTACTTCCGTGTTCGAATCTGAGAAGGAAGTGAATACAAAACAGCTTTCAACTTCCCTTTGGGGGCTTATGAATATTTGGTCCTCCTTTTAGGGCTGTTGGGGCCCCCAGGATGCTTTATGAGGCTGGTGAATGAAGTACTGCATGATTTATTGCAGGGATAGGCAACCTTTCCCCTTTAAGGGCTGAGGGACTTCAGCTCGCAGAAGCCTCAGCCATGTTGGCCAATAGCTCCTGGGATTCTGGGAGCTGAAGTCCCTCAGCCCTTAAAGGGGAAAGGTTGCCTACCCATGATTTATTGTATGAAGAGGTGCTGGTTTATTTGGATGATGTATTAATCTACTTTGAAGATTTAGCGTCACACATTAAATTGGTGAGAAAGGTGCTGAAAAGGCTATTGGACAATCAGCTGTATGTAAAACTGTCCAAGTGCCACTTCCACACTAACTGTTTGGACTTTTGAGGATATAGAGCAGGGGTAGGCAACCTTTCCCCTTTAAGGGCCGAGGGACTTCAGCTCCCAGAAGCCTCAGCCATGTTGGCCAATAGTCCCATGTTGGCCAATAGCTCCTGGGATTCTGGGAGCTGAAGTCCCTCGGCCCTTAAAGGGGAAAGGTTGCCTACCCCTGATATAGAGTGTTGATGAAGGGAATTGAAATGGACCCCACCAAGGTGCAAACTGTGATGGACTGGCCCCCACCTAAGACTAGGAAACAAGTACAATTTTTTTTGGGCTTTGTCAACTTCTATAGGCAATTCATTCCTCACTTTGCACAAATCGCTTTGCCCATTACTGACTTGCTTAAGACCAAAGGTGGGGGAGGGGGCAAAAGTGGTACTAAAATCAATGAGGGTGAGGCGATGGAGAAACCTATGCCCTCAGAAAAGGTAGATTTGACTCTTAGGTGTCAGGAAGCTTTGGAACAGTTAAAAAGTTTATTTAGCTCTAAGCCCATCCTCAAGCATCCAGTCCCAGAAGCGCCTTTTGTAGTCCAAGTAGATACCTCTGATTTTGCTGTGGGGGCGATTTTTTTTGCAAAAGGACGAGGGAGGAGCACTTAGACTGTGTGCTTATTTGTCTAGAAAGTTCCAAAAAACTAGATTTTATGGCCCGTTTGGGAAAAGGAAGCTTTTGCCATAAAATGAGCCCTTCAGAACTGGAGACAATTCCTAGAAGGGGCCCCTTACCCATTTGACGTTTGGATTGACCACCGGAATTTGGAAGCACTCCAAGCTCCCCGCAAATTGACACCCAAACAGTGTAGATGGGCCAAGGACTTTTATAAGTACAAATTCAAGCTTAAATTAATCCCTAGACGAGACAATGGCTTAGCTGATTCCCTATTGAGGCTCCCCCAATACATGGGCAAAGAGGCACAGCCATTCCAAACCTTATTCATGCCAGTGCAACTGGGGTTAGCAGTTACTACTCACAGCCAAGCTAAGCTGGAGGAGGAAGCAGCACAAGAACAGTTGGATCCGCTTCATGCAGAGATAAAACAACAGGCCAAAAATGACAGCTGGCTGCAATCCCACCAACAGCAAATAGAAAAAAAAATATAATGGTCTTTGGTATAAAGGACAGAAGGTATATTTACCCAAGGAGTTGAGGCTGAAGGTGCTACAGATGTGTCACGACCCCTGAGCTGCAGGACATTGGTGTTTTGTAAAAACCTTACATCTGCTCTGTAAACAATTTGGGTGGGAGAGCATGAGATTTGACATTGAAAATTATATCAAGAGTTGTTCAGTCTGTGCTCGAGCCAAACCTTTGGTTGGTAAACCAAGTGGACTTTTATAATCACTGGAAACCTCTAGTGCAGGGGTAGGCAACCTTTCCCCTTTAAGGGCCGAGGGACTTCAGCTCCCAGAATCCCAGGAGCTATTGGCCAACATGGGACTATTGGCCAACATGGCTGAGGCTTCTGGGAGCTGAAGTCCCTTGGCCCTTAAAGGGGAAAGGTTGCCTACCCCTGCTCTAGTGGGACATGAAGACATATTGCCATGGACTTTATTACTGACTTGCCTGAAAGCCATGGCAGAAATGCAATCTGGGTAGTGACAGACTTGTTCTCAAAACAGGCACACTACATGGGGTGCAAAGGTGGTCCTACGGCTTCCAAATTAGCTGATTTGTTCATTCAACATGCATACCGTCTGCATGGATTGCCTTTTAAGATTATCTCGGATAGAGGCACTAACTTTATTTCACAATTCTGGAAAATTTTACAGTCCAGACTGGGGATTGAATTAGCCTTTAGCATATCCCATCATCCCCAGATGGATGGACAATGTAAACGTACAAATGCATCACTGGAAAGATACTTAAGGTGTTATGTCAATCACCTACAAGATGACAGGTATGATCTGTTGCCTCATGCTGAGGTAGCTTTCAATGGGGCAATTAATCAAAGTACTGGACACACACCATTTGAAATTGTGTATGGCTATGAGCCAAAGTTACTGCCCACCATATAGAGTGAACTATCAGATCCCCTCATGTTCACTCAATGGATTACAAAGCTAAAAAAAGGTTGGCCATTCATTGTAAATACTGTAGAAGAATCCAAGGCCAATTATAAAAACTATGCTGATAGACATAGAAAAGAGGGTTGGAACCTAAAACCTGGAGATAAAGGGCCTTTACAGACTGCCAGAAATAATACAACTTGAGTCCACTTTAACTGCCCTGACTCAGTGCTAGGGAATCATGGGAATTGTAGTTTTTTTTCTGAGACATTGAGCCTTCTCTATCAGAGAGCTTTGGTGCCATGATTCCCTAGCACTGAGCCAAGGCAGTTAAAATGGACTCAAGTTGCATTATTTATGGCAGTCTGTAAAGGCCCAAAGTCTACCTTTCTACTAAATACTTAAGGTCAAGGCATCCCTCTAAAAAACTGGGTCCCAAATATGTTGGACCTTTTGAAATAAAAACACTTGTACATAATGTGACTGCAGAATTGGACTTGCCTAAGGAATACAGGCATTTGCATCCTGTTTTTCATTTCAGCCTGCTGAAACCTGCTTTCATCAGCAGATGCTGAAAAACTGAGAAGACCCCACCTTTGCCTCTATTGGTGGAAGGAGAGCATCTGTTTCTGCATCTCAGTACTGTTTCTGCATCTGAGCATGTATTACCTTCTTCCAGAATGTAAAGAATCTCCAGTAAGCCCTTCATGTCAGGGGAAGGAGCTTGTCCCAGTGGAACAACAGTAGTTACAGAGAGAGTTGAGAGGAGACCACAGTCTTCTAGATGTCATCTGGGAGAGAGACACTAGGCCCAGCACCATCCGGCCTGGAATAATAATAAGAGCCCTCCCTCCATTACCATCCGATGTCATATGGGAGAGAGACACCAGGCCCAGCACCATCGGGCCTAGACTAAGAAGAAGAGCCCTCCCTCCATTCCATTCAATGTCATCTGGGAGAGAGACACCAGGCCCAGCACCATCGGGCCTAGACTAAGAAGAAGAGCTCTCCCTCCATTACATCCGATGTCATCTGGGAGAGAGACACCAGGCCCAGCACCATCGGGCCTAGACTAAGAAGAAGAGCCCTCCCTCCATTCCATCCAATGTCATCTGGGAGAGAGACACTAGGCCCAGCACCATCGGGCCTAGACTAAGAAGAAGAGCCCTTACCTTTTAAGGGGCGGGTGGGTTTTGGGATTTTTAGGTTCTGTTTATATTGTATTAACATATCTTTATGTAAATTTTAATGTTGTAAGCTGCCCCGATTGCTCTGCAGAGGGGCGGGATAATAATAATAATAATAATAATAATAATAATAATAATAATAATGGCAGATGGGGAAGGTTGTTCAGTTTATTTGCATGTCAAAATCACAGTGGACAGTAGGGAGGAGACTTCAATCTTTAAGCTTCATGGACAGAGTCAACAAGATAGAGGCCCAGTCTCCTGAACTATGCAAGTGATTTTGTGATAGACAGAGGTCGCTTGGACCACAGGGACTGATTGAAATCATTCTTGACTCTGATGGACCAATCCAGTGAGCTTTGCTGGACATCCTGGGGTTTTCCCCTGAAAGACCACTGAGAAAGGTCACTCAGGGGGGTTGCAGACTGCCAGAAATAGTGCAAATTGAGTCCACTTTTAGGGTTAGGGTTAGTGCTAGGGAATCTTGGGAATTGTATTTTATTGTGGCACCAGAGCTCTCAGACAGAGAAGGCTCAATGTCTCAGGGAAAAAAAAACAATTCCCATGATTCCCTAGCACTAGCCCTAACCATAAAAGTGGACTCAATTTGCACTATTTCTGGCAGTCTGCAACCCCCCTCAGTCAATTTGAGATTGCCTTCCAGTACTTCAGCAGTACTGGCTTGATGATATAAGATGGAATGGCTGATCTGGTTGGCATACATGTCTAGTTAACCAATGTTATTGTGTGTTTCATGTTTAACCTGTTCTTTCATAGCTCACCGGATAATATCACAGCCATTGTGGTTTCAACTAGATAATGTTTTATGACAATGGAGTTTGGTGTGTGTGTGATAAATGCATGCCAGTTTATGTTTTTCTCTTTTCAGGGCTACAGGATGAAATCCCAGACAGTTTGGGCCAACTTACGCGATATGAGGCAGTATATAAATGATCTGCTTTTGACAAAATCCCAGCTGGGCTGAGTCTAGCTTGTAGTTGTTCCCAAACCGACTGAGATTTATCTCCTCCATTTATCAGAACTTCTCCCCTGTGGGAGGGGGTAATGTAATATGAGGAGTGATTACATCACTGGTGGTGTCAGGGCAACCACCCAATCTGATGGCTGTGATAAAAGAACCTTCTGGATGTTATTGGAGAGAGACCATTGAGGGAGTTTAGAGTGACCGCTGAGAAAAACCAAGATTTTGGCTGCTTTCAAACCCTTTTATTACTGCGCCTTTCTGGGCACAGTACAAGGTGTTGGTTTTGACCTTTAAAGCCCTACATGGCTTTGGTCCAACTTATCTCAGGGACTTCCTCTTCCCGTACGATCCCCCCGCGCACTCCAGTCCTCTGGGAGGAATCTGCTGCAGCCTATGAAAACTAGGCTGTCACAGACCTCCCAGAGGGCCTTCTCTGTCACCACTCCAAGATTATGGAATGGCCTGCCAGAGGAGATCCGTCTCATTAGCACTCTTGACTGCTTTAAAAAAGTAGTAAAGACGGATCTCTTCCAGCAGGCCTTCCCAGAATAATTCTGCCGCCCTAATAGAGTTGAGTAGCTGCTGCTCCCAGCCACCACTGTTCGTTTTAAGGTTTAAGTTATTGTGTTGATTTAGTTTGATATTTTAATTATTCTACTAGTTTAATTCGATTTTTATGTGGGGGTGGGCTAGGGATTGGGGGGGGGACAGAATTGTTTTAACTGTTGTCTTGTTTTAACCTGTACGCCGCCTCAATTGCTTTGCAGAGGGGTGGGTTAAAAATAACATTTATTATTATTATTTATTATTATTAGTCAGGGAACAGGTTTGGCTAAAATGATTATTATCTTGTAACTTATCTTTTAAGTTTGTGCCTGGAGGACCAGTTGTCCTCCACGTCTTCCTCTTTAATGGTCATTATTTTCTAATAAACCTTTTTCTTTAGTATTCTGCCTCTTTCTTTATTCCTTTTAACAGCCTTAGCTCAGCTAGTGTTTGTTCTAATTTTTTGGTTACCAGTAGAAGGCCCCAGCAATGTCCCAATGCATTGTTGGAGTGTGACAAGTTAATCATTGGGTGGTGGCAGCAAGTTTTTTTTTTAATTGAGGTGTTCTCAAGGAGTCTCATCTAGCTCAGTAGAGTGGAGTGGGACTATAGGGCTGTTGCTGTCGTGACACAGCGCAGCCATCCGCATGGCGCACAGTGTCAGGATGCCCTTTTGGTGCAGCATTTAAACACGCTGTGCCAAAAGGGCACTGAAGAGCCGCAGTGCCGGCTCTTAGGGTGGCCTTTTACCACTCCTAAAAGGAGAGGCATTTTGCTGCTTTATTAGGGGTGGCAAAAAGGAGGATCTGCCACTCCCTTTGGCAGCTCTCTGCCACCCCAAACGGGCTGTGTGCATCGGCCCTATAGAGAACCTTAACAAAACTGGGTTATTGGGGATGGGGCAAAGAAAGAGAACAAAGTGAGGGATTGTAGCTGAATCAATCCTTTTTGCATCTCCATGAGATACCCTGAAAAGAGACTGAGAAAAACTGTATATGACAATAATATATCATAACAACATTTAAATATCTTAATGTGTGTATGTGTGAGTATGAAATGCATTTTTAAATTTATTTTATACTGATATCCTGGATAATGAGCAGGAGATTGAACTAGATGGCATGTGGGATTCCTTCCAATTCTGGGAATCTATTACACCCCAAATATTGAGTGTGGAGTTTGGTTTGTGCATGTGTGTGTGCACGCACACGTGCATATTTGTATGTGTGAAATAGATGCCGAGATGTTCTTTGTTGCTGTAGCCTTTCCCATCTAATTGGATTGCAAATCCCATCACACTCTGTACTCAGTAAGTGTGTCTAGACTTGTATTCTCTAGGAGCATACATCTGAACTCTATCCTGAGTTCCCATCCAATATCCCTACACTCTCTTCTATACAGTTAGCTAGGTTTTATGTCTTAGTTCAAAACTATGTATATAGGTGTGTTTGACTGAGAAAATTTGGGCAACTGAGGTTGTTGTATAAGTCTAAATAAGAAAATTAGGGCCCAGCCCCATGACATCAAAAAAGGCAGTCCATAGGTCTAAAAGTTTGGCTTGAGATAACCCTGCACTGGCAACCTCATGTGATATGCTATCTCCCCAGCTGGGCAAGTATGACCAAAGGTTACATTCTTAATTACACTCAATTTAAAATAAGTCAATAAGGGGTGAAGCAGACCACCTCTTCAGGGAGATGTAATGCCACCCTGAAAAAGCTGGGTGGGCACCATGGCAGCTGCATGCCATGGCCCCACTCCAGCTTTTTTCTTGTGCAAAAAGAAGCAGCAAATACTGCTCTTTATATGCTGGAAAAAAAGCTGGGTTTCTACAGCTGACACAGCTTTTCAGTACTCTGGCATGCAGTGTCTAAACTCCGCGCTGCTGGAGCACCAAAAAGCTGCCTACTGTGTGGGCAGGCAGGTAGCATGACACCAGCTTGTGGATGGTGGCAGATCATGTGGCATCTAAATGCTGTGCTAAGACGCCACACCCAAGCCAGCGCAAATAGTCAGTCTGCTTCACTACTAAGTGAAAAGACAGCATATCTTTACTGGAATAGGAATGCTCATGCTCCCAAAAGCTAAAATCACATTGACTTTGGAACAAGGCAAACTATTTTTCCCGTTTCAAATTGGAAAATACTGTGGCTTGTTCAAACCCAATCCAAAGTGAGGGACAGTGGTTGGAAAGGACACAAGGGGATTGACTCCTTGCCAGTGCAGAAATTCACATATAAAGAATCCCCTAAAGGTGGACCACAACTTCTGTTTAAAAACCTCAATTACTCCTTTTAGAATATTCCATTCCACTGTCAAACATCCATACTGTCAGTTTTTCTGATGTTTTGCCAGTATGTCCTTTTTTAATCTGAATTCACTGTTTCTTGTAATAGTTTTGGAGCAGCACAAAACAATACTGCAGGTGATATGAAAGATGACTATCATATCACCTCTCAGTCTTTTGTTCTCCAGTAAACATTCTATTTTCATTCTCACCCAAAGATGGCAGCAGAAGATTATAGTCTGAAGATGGTACAGTAGAAAATATTTGAACAAGTAATTATGCACCAAACAATTAGCTATTTTGAAAAGTATGAAACAAATCTTTTTGAAGTTAAAACGTATGCTTAATGTGCAAGGCTGATTGTTAAGGCATGTTTCTGTTTGGGAATTAAACCTCAGTCCTTTTTCTCTTTTTATGTGATAACAGGGAAACTCTTCATATTCTGGGAGTGGTAATGGGCCTGATGATAGCCAATAAATTGCTTAATAAGAGAGAGGCAATTCCAATCAGAAAATAGACAGAAAGTGAGACTACTTGAATGAACTAATACACCCATAGAGCAATCAGGCTTGTTCTAGGGGTCCTCTTGGATTGGAAATTGCAATGTGCAATGTCTCTATCTGCAGATATGGACTTGTCTCTCTGAAGACTCTTCCAGGCTAATACAAAAAGTGGAGGCAAAAATGATAAAAGAAGCTATTGCACTGTATATTTTGCCCATGGAATCATGTTACTTGAATTGGCTGTCATATTTTTTGTTTCTGGACTTGCAAAGCTTAGTAATTTGGCTACCTTCAATACTAGTTTGGTCATTGCAAATGAATTGGCCACTACTCTTTTATGGGTTGGCTGTTATCACTGAGAAGGGCTTCTCTGTCAGCACCCAAGCAGTGGCCTTGCCTCCAAGTATTTGGTAATTGTTTATGAGATTCCATCCACAACATCTTAGCTACAGTTTAGCTACAGTTTTTGCCACATGTATACATGTGTCTTCAAGCTGCTTAGGTTACTTTTCTCCAAATGTTCATTGTTATCTGCTGATCTATTGACTTCTGGTTAGTGAACGGGAGCGTTTGCATGGAGCTCCACGTAAAACTTTGATGCACAAGGCTTATCGTAGAGTAAAGGCAGTATAACTTGTCTAAGCTGGTAACAGAAGAACAGAATAGGGGCTACGAGGGTCATCACAGTGGCTCTTGGTAACCTCAGTACAACCCTCAAGATTTCAGCTTGTTGAGTGGGAGAATGGTTGGAGAGAAGCAAAGGGAGCCAGAATAGAGCCAAGCAAAGGAGCAAAAAGTACCTTTGCCTATCTTTTAAAGTAAGACTTTGGTGGTAAATATTTTGGTTTACATTTGAGTTTGGAGTTTGTTCTCAACCCCCTTGGGACGGCGTAACCTGGAAGAAGCAAAGAAGAACAGAGACAAAGAGGAGCTAAAGTAAGTCTGAATCTATTAAGAAATATAGAAAACAAAAGAATTATAAGAATTACAAGAATAACTATAAACCATAATAAAGAATATAAGAAAGTGTCATGAACAGACAGCAGCACCTCTGGACAATCAACCAGTCAGTTTGATTGAACAATCAACAGAAATTTATTGAAAGATCCAAAAGTCAGACATGTCTCCCAAGTGTCTTAGCTGAGACTGAAAATCTCCCCCCCTACAACCAGAGGAAAAAAAAATGCCCAAAAGCCCGCGGATGCAACCCCTCCCTTCTTTCTCAAAACATGCCTACATTCCCAGCTCTCAGAGCCAGGCATCCAAGGTCAACTGATAAGGCACCTGGGCTATACTAAATCTTCTAAGCTAACAAACCATCTCCCATTATCCCCATACTAAACACTATATCTGGTAGAATACTAACAGAATTCTAACAGAAAGAGAAATTAAGGAATAGAAAGAGAAGGAGAGGACAAGAGAGCACAGCTGAGGAAAATAACACCAAGAAGAGGGGGAGAGTGGCTGCAGAGAATAACAGAGGAGTGGAAGAGAAAATAAACAGAAAGAGTGTGAAAGAGAAAGTGAAAGAAGGGCAAAGGATACAGAAGGAAACATTTAAATAAACTTGTATTATCTTGAAGTAAGGAACATTTGACAGCTTTTCCCTTTACACTTTTGGCAATCTTTGACAGTATTAGAGACTAGGTGAGGAGCATTGTAAATAAATAAGATATAAGATATCATAATACAAATTGGGTTATTTCATAAAATAAAATAAACTAAATAAACAAAACAAAATAAACATAGACAAAAATAATAAAAATAAATCAAAATTAAAAATAAATACATAAATAAAATAAATAACAACAAGAAGAAATATAGTTTGCATAATAAAAATAACAAAATAATAACTACCAAATAATAACAAAAACAACTAAAAACATACCAATTATGAATTATGAATTCAAAATAAAAAAACCAGAGTAAACAAAAGAGAAAAATATAAAACAAATAAAAAACAAAATAAATTAAAAAACAACAATAGACAATAATAACTAAGAACAAAAGCAATATAACATAAAACAGAGTTTTGATAGGAGTGCTGAGAAAAAGAGAGAAGAAAGAAGTTGAGTGTAACAGAACCCGAATGATAATAATAATAATAATAACTGAATGAGGAGAAAGAAACAAAGATGTCAACCATGTCAAGTTAAACAGCAGCAGCACAAGCAAGTGCTCAGACTCAAAGAGCTTCAATAGAACAGATTTTAATTTTAGAGGGGATTAAAAAAATCAGAGATGAAATGCAACAAATGCAGAAAAACCTAAATCAGGATATTAAACATTTGAGGTCAGATGTCAAACATGACATAAAGACAGAATTAAAGAACATAAAACAAATACTAGAGGAGGTTAAAACAGACATAACTCAATCAAATGAAAGGATAGCCGTGTTTAAATATTTGAAGGGATGTCATATTGAGGAGGGAACAAGCTTGTTTTCTGCTGCTCCAGAGACTAGGACCCGAAACAATGGATGCAAGCTGCAAGAAAAGAGATTCCACCTCAACATCAGGAAGAACTTCCTGACAGTAAGGGCGGTTCAACAGTGGAACACACTCCCTCGGAGAGTAGTGGAGTCTCCTTCCTTGGAGGTCTTTAAGCAGAGGCTGGATGGCCATCTGTTGGGGATGCTTTGATTGGGAGTTCCTGCATGGCAGGGGGTTGGACTGAATGGCCCTTGTGGTCTCTTCGAACTCTATGATTCTATGATTCTATGATTCTATGAAACCAAACAACCAGAAGAAACTACTATAGCTATAGTACAAGACAGAAAGAGGGAGTTAGATGTAAAAGCTTTGGAGGAATTAAGGATAGAGAGAACTGTGTTAAAATAAGAGGTCTCCTGGAGAAAAGGAAAGAAGATTTGCAATCCTATCTAATACAAAACTTGCAGAATACATGAACTATTCAGAACAGGAATTCACAAGAGAAATCAACAAGATGTGTCAATAAACTCCATGATAGCACAAGAGAGAAATCTTCCAAGATACATTATTATTTTGTAAGGAAAAAAAAAATCAGAGATGAACTATTGAATCAAAGTTACTATAAAGATCTTGTGACAAAGGGAAAGGAAATTAGGACTTACAATGAAATATTCAAAAGAATCGACTTCCGGCGGTGAATGGCATGGCGGCAAGTCCAGTCTGATTAACATTCCGCTAGATTACCAGGAGGGGAAGAGGGGATCGGAGGATCCCTTTCCATCTGCACCCCGGGAGTGGAGCAGAGGATTTAGGGGCTCGTAGAGATCTTGTCCAGACCCCTTTTAATACCCAGGCTTGGGGATAAAAGGGGAAGAGGGACGAGATTGCAGAGCAGCCAGCCCTGAACTGGTCGCTTAAGGGCATTTAGCCCTGCCACCCACTCTTTAAAGGACTGAATGTGAAGGAAAAAACAACAACAATTAGTCATCAGAAATAGTGAGTACTGGAAAACATCTATATAAAGAACTCTTACTAAAAAATAATTCAATCTTAGCATATGGAAATTGTTTAAAAGAGAAAAGAAAGGAAACCCGGATCGACTGTAACATCAAGACCGGGTTGAAAGTTTAAACCTTGGAGCCAAAATTAAATTAAAAAACCTGATATTGGATATAAATCAAAGAAAGGAAAAAAAAAGTTTGGTAACATAAACTGCTAATGAAGAAACAAGGAAGGGAGGATAAAGGTGGTGGTAAATAAGAATCTAGAGGGAGAAAGAAAATGGCGATCGGGAAGCTATAAAGGAGCAGGAGAAAGTGAAAGGAGTAAAGTGAAAGCTCTGGGCGAGGAGAAGAAAGAAACAATTGCAAAGAACTACACGAAATACTTAATATAAAATCCAGAATAATAATAACAAAACAAGTAAATTAATAGACTATCAGGATTGAGAGTTAAAAATAACAACTAAGAGAAAGAATTGCCAGAAGGAGGACAGGAGGAGGGGACATCGTGAAAAGAGAAGGGAAGCCAGAGAAATACAAAGCTGTCCGGAGGGGGGAAGAAGGGGAAGAAATAAATAACTAAAGTTTTAAAATAGAGAAAGACTGAGACGGAAGGAGAACGGGTGGAGGAGACGGCTAGATTTGAAATTACAGAACAATTATAGAGCAAAAATAACAGTATTTGATAAAGAGAAAGAAATTGACGGAAGGAGGACAGGAGGAGGAGACAAGAAATATTAACTACAAAAAATAAGCAACAAAAAATATATATATAAGAAGAGTTGACTATAAGTTTAAAGGTAAAAGAAAAACCAGAGAAAGGAACGGCGGAAAGAGGACAGGAGGAGGAGATGACAGAGAGAAGAAAAAAGAAAAAGGGGTGATAGCACACAAGACAAAGGTTTCAAAAGTGCTCATTTTTATTTAAAAATACTTTTGCCTTACCTCCACCTAATTTTCTGGGATTTGAAAAGAAGTAAAAGATAGTTGCTCTTCATCTTATATAAAGTAACAAGTTATAAAGTAACATGTTATAAATTGATAGATTTTTAGGAAGAAGACTGTTATAATACTGTTGTACAATTGTTATAATAATTAGTAGAAAATAGTTGTTATAATTGTTACAATTAGAAAGGAAACTGCTTATTTTTAAATTTAGCATTTATTTCATTTTAAAAATACATACCTATAGCCCTGCCTTATTATTTTATGTGCTACATTTCATAACTCTATATTTTACAACTTTATTTAGAACATAACTATAAAATAGAACTGATAGATGTAATAGAATCTTGTTGTTTAAGGTTTAGATAAATTGTTATTGGTATGTAAATTGAAAAAACAAACAAAACAAATAATCAAACAAAAAACTTTTTTTGTGATTATCCAAAGAATAGATTTATAGAATTGTTAATATTAGAATAATTAGAATTATTAATATTTTGTTGTTTAAGGATCAGACAAATAATTATTGGTTGGCATAAATTGGAAATTAAATATTATAAATTTAAAAATTATTAAGTAGTAGAAAGGGGGAAAAATGGCAAGTGGAGCAAGGAAGCAGACTAATTTACCAATTCCACCTCAAAGGAGAGGCTCTACAGATGCTAGTACAAAAACAACAGACCCCATACAAACCCTTTTGGAGGACTTTCAGAAATTAAGACATGAAATGAGATCTCAAATGAAAGCAGAGCTGAGACAATCAAGGAAGGAGATGAAAGAAGAATTACAGAAAGAATTGGGAATATTTGGGACAAAATTAGAAAAAATAACTGGAGAAATTGAAATTCTTCGAAGTGAGGTCGAAAATGTGAAAGAAACAACGAAAGAATTAAAAGTAATTACATCAGAATTAGCAGAACAACAGAGAAAGGAAAGCAATATTAATTTAATTCAAGAGGTCCGTAACAGGGAAAAGAGCCTGAAATTGAGAGGGGTACCTGAGGCCCCAAATCAGAACTTATTTGAGAAAATAACAAATTCTTTAGCAGAATATGTAGGAGTGCCAAAGGAGGAAATAATCAGAGATACAGACAAGACTTTTAGAATTAATTCAAAAATTGCGAGAGAAAAAAACTTACTTAGGGATGTTATAATTGTTTTTACAAGAACTGCAACAAAAGAGCTAATACATAATAAAAATTATCAAGAAGATTTTATAGTAGAAGGAAAAAGCGTGAAGATTTTTAAAGACATCCCAATGGAAATATTACGGAGGAGACAAGAATACACATTTTTTACAAGCGAGCTTATTAGAAGAGGAATGAGATTCTCATGGGAGAGAATTGAAGGAGTCTCCTTTATATATAAACAAAAAAGAATTAGAATAAATTCAGTCGCCAAAGCAAACAGTGCCTTAGAAGCTGTGTTTCGGCGCGGTCTGTCTGCAGGGATCCTGGATGAACTGGCCCACTCTGAACCGCCACAGACTTTGTCAGCCTTGATTACACAGGCCATACATCTGGACTGCTGCCTTATGGCTCGAAGGGAGGCTCGACAAGTTGGCCTTCCACCTCCTTCAACATCGGTGCCATCTCCTCCTGCAGTTGCTCTTGAGGCTGCTGCTTCTGGGACCACAGAAGAGCCGATGAAGCTGGGAGGAGCTTGGCTACAGCTGTCGGGAACAGAGAAGGAGTGGAGGAGATGGGAGCGCCTGTGGCTGTACTGTGGCCTCTCTGGACATTTTGCCAGGGTCTGCCCAGCCAAGGGGCATCGAGTTCAGCTGTCGGGAAAAGGCGCACCCCAGGTGTAGAGTGGGTTGGTCACCTGGGGACCTCTTGGACATCAGCCCCTGCTACGTCGGTCTCCCGGAGGGACCCCTTGCTGGTAGATGCCAACCTGCGGCTTCCATCCATGGAACTTTTGCCGGTCGGGGCCATGTTGGATTCGGGGGCCTCCAGTTGCTTTATGGACTTGGCTTTTGCTCAACGCCACGGGATCCTGATGGAGGCGCTTCTCGAGCCCCGGCCTGTGGAGACTATCGACGGACGGCTTCTCCTGTCGGGCCCCGTGACGCACCAGACTCCCGTGCTCCACCTGGAAATCCAGGGCCATGTTGAAGAGCTCTGGTTTTTGTTGGCAGTGGTCCCTCATTTTCCGCTGGTGTTGGGCATGTCATGGCTCTCGCAGCATGACCCGCATATCTCCTGGTCCCAGAGGGAGGTGCTCTTTGGGTTGGAATACTGCCAGGAGCACTGTTGGCCAGAGCAGATTCCAGCAGCGGTGGTGGCGGAGGCCCAGGAGGGCAAGGTGTTGCTGCCAGAGAAGTACCGGGACTTCGCGGACATCTTCGACAAGAAGGAGGTGGACCAGCTTCCCCCACACCAGCCCTATGACTGTGCCATCGATCTGGTGCCAGGGGCCCCTATCCCAGCAGGGCGTCTCTATTCTCTCTCAGAGCCTGAGCTGGCGGCTCTGAGGGATTTTTTGGAGAAGAATCTGCAGTGGGGCTTCATCTGTCCCTCCAAGTCCCCTGCAGGAGCACCGGTTCTCTTTGTCCGCAAGAAGTCTGGGAAGTTGCGCCTCTGCAATGACTATTGGGCCCTGAATAAGATCACCGTCTGTAACCGCTACCCCTTGTCACTGATTCCGGAATTGTTGGAGCAGTTCCGCCACGCCAGGGTCTTCAACAAGCTGGATCTTCGTGGGGCCTACAACTTGGTGAGGATTCGGGCAGGGGACGAGTGGAAGATGGCTTTTCAGACTCGGTATGGGCATTACAAGTATACCGTCGTGCCCTTTGGACTCTGTAATGCCCCCGCTGTCTTCCAGCACTTTGTAAATGATGTGTTCCGGGATTATTTGGATCAGTTTGTCATCATTTACTTAGACGATTTTTTGATTTATTCCCCGAGCCAGGCGGCTCATGACTCCCATGTATGGGCCATTCTCCAGTGCCTGAGGGAACACCGGCTGTATGGCAAGTTGGAGAAGTGCGCCTTTGACCTTCAAGAGGTGGACTTTTTGGGATACCAGGTCTTGGCACAGGGCGTGGCCATGGACCAATCCAAGGTTGAGGCGGTGATGTCCTGGCAGCCCCCTCACAACAGGAAGGATGTCCAGCGGTTCCTGGGGTTCGCAAACTTCTACCAGAAGTTTATTGACAATGACGCGGCCCTCACAAGCCCCATCTCACAACTGTTGCAGGGGAAGGGCCAGTTCCTGTGGTCCACGGTGGCGCAGACTTCTTTTGAGGCCCTGAAGGCATGCTTCACGTTGGCCCCGATCCTGCAGTACCCGGATCCTCGCATGCCCTTTGTCGTGGAGGCGGACGCCTTGGATACAGCTATTGGGGCGGTGCTGCCCCAGCCCACGGGCCCTCAGGGTCATTTGCTGCCTTGCACCTTCTACTCCCGGCAGCTCTCTTCTCCAGAGTTGAACTACACCATCTGGGAGAAGGAGCTGTTGGCAATCAAGGTGGCCTTCGAGACCTGGCGGCATCTGCTGGAGGGGGTGGTGCACCCAGTGGTGGTCCACACCAACCACAGGGAACCTGGAGCACCTGCAGACGGCCAGGAAGCTGTCTCAGCGGCAATAGCGCTGGTCTTTTTTTGCCCGTTTCCGCTTCTGGCTCCAGTATGTTCCTCAGTCCCGGAACCGGCAGGCGGACGCACTCTCTCAGAAGCCAGAGTACACCACGAACCCAGAGAGGGAGTTACAGTCTACCATCCTACGCCCAGAGAATTTCGCTGCTGCTCCGAGGGAGGCCGCACTGGTGGACCAGATCTGAGAACTTCAGGGCCAGGATCTGTTTGTGGCGCAGCATTCAGAGGATGGGGATGCCTTGCCTTTCACCTTGCGCGATGGTCTGCTGTTCCATCGGGGCCTCCTGTACATGCCAGCTGGTCTGTGTTGGGAGGCGGTCTTGCGCCTGTGCCATGACTCCAAGCCGGCGGGGCACTTTGGCTTCTGCAAGACTTTGCAACTCCTCACCTGGGAGTTCTGGTGGCCTCGAGTTCAGGCAGAGGTGGCCAAGTATGTGGACACGTGCCTGGTGTGCCATCGGGTGAAGGACCACCCGGGTCAGCCTGCAGAGTTGCTGATGCCACTGCCAAAGCTGTCAGGGTCTTGGAAGGTGGTGTCCATGGATTTCATCATGGACCTGCCCCTCTCTGCTGGCTGCACCACCATTTGGGTGGTCGTGGACCTCTTTTCAAAGATGGTGCACTTCGTGCCATGCACGGGTCTTCCCACGGCAAAGGAGACAGCTCGGATGTTCATCCAGCATGTCTTCTGGCTCCATGGCCTGCCCAAGGGTGTAATTTTAGATCACGGCAGCCAATTCACTGCCCGGTTCTGGACCAGCTTGCTCCGGCTCTTCGACGTCACACCTCACCTGTCCTCGGTGCACCACCCGGAGTCTGACATGCAGACAGAGAGGACCAACGGCACCCTGGAGCAGTACCTCCACTGCTATGTCATTTATCACCAGGACAACTGGGTCGATTTGCTCCCGCTGGCCGAGTTTGCATACAACAATGCGGTTCACACCTCGACGCAGCAGATGCCTTTCTTTGCCAAGGGAGGCTTCCATCCATGAGGGTTTCCAGCAGTGGTGCCAGGCTCGGACGTCCCTGCGGTGGATCAGTGGCTGCAGGAGCTCCAGGCTGCGCAGGCTCTGATGCAGGAGCAGCTCGAGGTGGCCAAGGAGGCTTATAAGAAGGGAGCAGATCGCCGCCGTCAGGAGGGTACTCCGTTGCAGGTGGGAGACTCGGTCTGGCCTTCCACGTTTCACCTGCCTCTGCAGCGGCCCTGTTAGAAGCTGGATGCGAGGTTTGTGTGGCCCTACAAGATCATGGCTGAGGTGAATCTGGTGGCATTCTGGCTCCAGCTGCCCCAGCCCTGGTGGATCCATTACATCTTTCACCGCTCCTTGTTGCTTCTGGCCTCCAATGTTCAGCCGGATGTTGGCTTGACGCCTCCGCCCGATCCGGTGTTAGTGGATGGAGAACAGGAGTATGAGGTGGCCCAGATCTTGGACTCTCGTCGCCATCGGGGCGTCTCCAGTACCTCATCGACTGGGTCGGCTATGGGCCGGAGGAGCGCTCCTGAGTGGACGCTTCTGACGTCCATGCACCGCGATTGGTCCGGGCTTTCCATCGCCACTGCTCAGACAGGCCACATCCCTGCAGTCCGAGGGAGAGCATTATGGGAGGGGGAATGATGTCATGGTCAGTCAGGAGCTGGACTCAGAGGATGAGGAGGAGGATGAGCCTACTCCAGTGCAGGAGGAAAGGGAGGCTCTACCAGGTCCTAATCCTGCCCTGCTAGATCCCAGCGCTGTTCTCCCAGCCCCAGAGGATGAAGAGCAGCCAGGTCCTAGCACTAGTAGGATCCCTAGGGAGGCACAGCAGCCTAGTGGTAAGGATCAGGAAGAAACAAGCATGGAAGTGCCTTCCTTCAGACAACTCAGGGCAGAGAGTGCTTGTGTGCATCGGTCAAGGAGGCTTGCAGAGAGGCCATTGACTAACAAGCCTCAGCTGGCATGGAGGAGGGAATCTCCTACTTAATCACCTGGGAGAGGACCACTCAGTGCCAGAGCTTATTGCAGTTCCCTTGGGGGATACTGTCAGCACTGGCTCCTTGCTCTTTGGAACCCTTGTGTGCCATGAACCTTTGAATTTGGACTGGACTGGATGCTTGTTACCTTCTGGCTGCCCTGACTTTGGACTGAACTGGCTACTGTGAACTCTGGAATCCTGACCCTGGCTTTGGTACTGGTGTGCTTCTTAGGAACTAACAGAAAGGTCTGTAGCCTGCCTTTTAGCTCCTTCCTTGTTATACCATCCTTATCAGCATTTCTTTGGAATGGTGCTGGCCGTAGTCCAGGACAGACGGCGATATAAGCACTGGCCAAGAGCCCTCCAGGGTGGAGGATAACAGCAGCAGCAGCAGCAGCAGCAGCCAAGGTCACGTAAGGGCCCTTTGAGAACAGCAGCGCCGGCTGCGGAGGCAGCGATATAAGTGCCAGCTAAGAGCCCTCCAGGGCTGAGGAGAAGAGCAGCAGCAGCGGCAGCAGCCAAGGCCCAGTAAGGGCCCTTCGAGAACAGCAGCAGCGGCAGCGGAGGTGGCGATATAAGTGCCGGCCAAGAGCCCTCCAGGGCGGAGGTTAACAGCAGCAGCAGCAGCAGCCAAGGCCTGGTAGGGGCCTTTTGAGAATGGCAGCGCCGGCTGCGGAGGTGGTGATATAAGTGCCGGTTAAGAGCTCTTTAAGAGTCAACTGCAGAAGTTAAAAGAGAAAAGGAGGAAAAAATAAAATAAAATAAAATAAATATAAAGTAATCAGAATGGAAAAAGAAGAAGAAAGACACTTCCAAAAGGTGACAACAGGCACAACGTTCTAGCTGTCAAATTGAGGACAGTTAGGTCTTCTTGGGGGGCTGATATTAGGAGTGAACAAGAATTAGAGGGAAACAGTCTATGAAGCACTCCAAGATTAACAATTTACATTTTTCCCGGTAGGAAAGAAGCCAGGGTCCTTACAAAGGCTAAAAACAATCCAGGGTGATCAACGTGGAAATCTTGCCAGAGTTTAGGAGGGGGGGAAGATACACTGAAGAACTACTCTGTGACAGGACAAGAAAGATTGTAGTGTCGCCGAGAGTGCCAAGCCCTTCAAGTACGTGGAAGCATAAAAGTGCCTTCTGCCTTAAATAAAAATCTTATTAGTTGGAGAAGGTTTCCAAAGAAGGAAGAAGAGGGGAAACCATTTGGACTAGATAGAGAGTTACTCTAACATTTCTGCAAATATCAATCAGCACAGACAAGTTTCACAACCTATAAGACATTAGTAAATTTAAACAGTATCACCAATTACCCACATTGAATAATTAACTTAAAGGAAGAGACTAAGGACAACAAAATAATCAGAATGACAACTACACAAAAGAAAATGCCATCACAAGCTATGACTAATACACAACAACAAAGATGGACCTCAATAGAACAAGGGTCCATTCTAGAAGAAATAAGGAAAATAAATATAGGGATGCAAAGAATGCAAACTACTTTTTGTCAGGAAATGAAAGAGATGAGGATAGATCTAAAAAAAGACTTTAAATCAGAGATCAAAGTATTATCTCAGTCTTTAGAAGAAGTCAAAAAAGATATTAACCAAGCGAATGTAAGGATTAAGAGATTAGAGACTAAAACAACTGAATTGGAAGATGTAATATTTAACGTAGAAGCAACACAAGACAAAGAATTAGACTTAAAAGCATTAGACGAACTCAAACAGAGAGGAAATTGTCTGAAGATTCGAGGTCTGAAAGAACAAAGAAACGAAGATTTAAATGACTACTTAACAACAGTTTTAGCAGAATTTCTTGATATATCAAGACCTGAATTCACGTGGGAAATCAATAAAGCATTCCGAATTAATTCTCTGATAGCAAGAGAAAGAAATACCCCAAGGGATATAGTGGTTTATTTTGTGAGGAATTAAACAAGGGATGATATTCTGCATTTAAGTTATCAAAAGGATTTGGTGATAGAAGGAAATATAATTAAAATTTATAAGGACATTCCAAAGATAATTTTTTTTAAAAAAGAGAAGATTATAAATTTTTGACTACACAACTCAGTAAGAAAAAAATTATATATAAATGGGGAAAACTGGAAGGCATTTCAGTGAACTATAAGCAGAAATGGTATAAATTAAATACGGTACAGAAAATGAAATTTTTTTGGAAAAAGCATATCTACAAAATTCAAAACACTTTTGTGAGAAGAGAGAAACAACAAGAGGAATCACAAAGAAAAAAATACAAATCACACCGGCATGAAAACAAGAAGCCAAGCAGACAAGGGTGCGGCTAAAATTGAAACAGAAAAAATTAAAAAAAGGGAAGAAGAGGAGACACAGGGAACAGAAGAAGATATCGAAGAAGAAGAAGAAAGTGAAAAGTAAGAACAAAGAACAGAGGAAGAAGAAATCGAGCAGGATATATAGGTGAAGTATATAGTGCAAATAGAAGAAAGTTAAGAGATATAGAAAACATAAAGAATGTTATCGAATAAGAAATTAAACATTTTGTCATGGAATATCAAGGGTATGAATAATCTGATCAAAAGGAAAAATCTTTCATTTTTTTAACAAATTAAAATTAGATTTAATTTGTTTACAAGAAACACACATAAAACAAAAAGATATTAGACTTCTTAAAAATAAGAAATTGGGAGGGGATTATGTATCGGCAGTAGAAAAGAAGAAGAAAAGAGGTATAGTCATATATGTTAACAATAATTTAAAAAGTAAGGAAATTTTCGGTGATAGAAATGGACAATATATTGGGGTTGAAATAGAAAATCAGAATAAAAAAATGTTAGTGGTGGGAGTATATGCGCCCCAATCAAAAAAAGGGAAGTATTACCAGAAATTATTTAAAGTGTTAATAGAATATGATTATGAAGATATGATAATAATGGGTGACTTCAACGGTGTCATTAACCCTAATTTAGATAAAGCTTCAACTAAACATATTAAAGATACTCAAGGAAAACTTCCTAAAACCTTTTTCTCTATGTTAGATAACATGGATTTAGTAGATGTGTGGAGATTTAAATATGGAGAGGTGAGAGATTATATACCTTCTTCTCAAATCGACATCAGTCACACTCAAGAATAGACATGTGCCTTATAACAAAAACCTATGCAAAGACATCACTAAAATGCAAATCTTGACAAAACCAATCTCGGATCACAATCCTATTATTTTGAAGTAAAGATATAAAAAAGATCTTTGAAAATTATTATAAAAACCTCTTTCAAAAAAAAAAATAACAAGATTCAAAATCAGGATATAATAGAGTATTTAGAAAAAATTAAGATCACCCCAATTAATGATCAAAATAGGGAGATATTGAGTCAATCAATCTTGAAAGTAGAAATTCAAGAGGCAATTAAAAAGTTAAAAAAAGGGAAAACACCAGGGCTGGATGGTTTAACTTCCTCATATTATAAGGAGTTTGAAGAAATATTAATTGAGCCCTTGCAACAAACAATGAACAATATTCAAGTAGGAAATCTGCCACATTCATGGGAAGAAGCCAATATAGTTCTGATTCCTAAAGAAGATCGAGATCCCTTATATCCAGAAAATTACAGACCTATCTCACTCTTGAACATCGATTACAAATTATTTACTATGATATTAGCGGAGAGATTGAAAAAAAAAATTAACTGAATGGATCCATAATGATCAATGTGGCTTCTTACCCAAAAGACAATTAAAAGATAATATAAGACATGTTATTAACTTGATTGAACATCATGAGGTAAACAATGATAAGAAATTAGCTTTATAGATATTGAAAAAGCCTTTGATAACGTCCATTGGGAATTAATGTTTGAAATTCTGAAAAAAACGGAGGTGGGACAAAAATTCTTAGACTGGATAAAAGCGATATATTCAAGACAAAAGGCAAAAATTATAATCAACGGGGAAAGAACTGAAGCAATAGAAGTGCAAAAGGGAAGCCGGTAAGGATGCCCTTTGTCTCTGTTGTTGTTTATTCTAGCTTTTGAGTTCTTACTTGAAAACATACAAGAAAATAAAAATATAAAGGAGATTAAAGTGAAAGGTGTGGAATATAAAATCCGTGCCTTTGCAGATGATCTCTTGATATTTCTAAGTGACCCATGCAAAGATATTACAAATTTGACAAGAGAACTAGAAAAATTTGAAGAAATTTCAGATTTAAAAATTAATAATTCTAAAACTACTATCATGACTAAAAATATAAATAGACAACAAGAAGAATTATTAAAAGAATTAACAGGTTTTCAGATTAGCAAAAAAATCAAATACCTGGGCATAACATTGACTCCCAAAAACATAGAGCTATTTAATAATAATAATTATAAAAAAAGCTGGGAAAAAATAAAAATGAATTTAAAAGATGGAAAGATATCAAACTCTCCCTGTTAGGGAAAATTGCTGCAGTAAAAATGTCAATCTTACAAAGAATACTTTTTTTGTTTCAAACTATCCCTATAATTTATAGGGTATCGGTATTCAATGACTGGCAAAAGGATATAAATAGGTTTATATGGGAAGGCAAGAAACCTAGAATTAGACTAAAATATTTACTAGATGCAAAAGAGAGAGGAGGATTTGCCCTTCCGAATCTCAGGCTATATTATCAAGCATGCTGTTTAATTTGGTTAAAAGATTGGTTGGATTAGAAAATAAAGATTTGTTGAAATTAGAAAGTACAAATTTGAGATTTGGATGGCATGCGTATCTGTTCTATGACAAAATTAGAGTAAATAGAGATTTCAATAATCATATAATAAGAAAATTGTTGTTTAAGGTCTGGATCAGATACAAGAAATTATTTAGTCTAAATATTCCTGCATGGGCTTCCCCACAAGAACCTTTTTTTAAAAGCAGAATACACGATAAAGAGAAATGGTTAAAGTATGAAGACATAACAAAATACCAACAAGAAACTCTAGATTTAAAATCTTTAGAAGAATTAAAAAGCGAAGGTAAACTGAACAATTTGTTTGCATATTTTCAATTGAAGGAACGATTTAAAAGAGATACAAAAGATTCAAGAATAGAATTTGAAAAAACGGAATTAAAAGAAATATTCGATTCAAAAAAAGGAGTAACAATCTCTAAACTATATAAATACTTATTAAAAATATATACCAAAGACGAAACTGTAAAAGAAAATATGGTGCTCTGGGCACAAAATATAGGCAAACATTTAGAGTTGGAGCAATCGTAAATAACATGGTCAAAAAGATTAAACTATACATTATGTCAAGATATAAAGGAAAACTTCTATAAAATTAGTTACAGATGGTATTTGACCCCAGATAAGATTAGTAAAATATACGGAAATACAAGTAACAAATGCTGGAAGTGTTATAAAAAAAAAAGGGTACCCTTTTTCATATTTGTTGGGGATGTAAAAAGGCTAAAAAATTCTGGAAGAACATTTGTTGTATAATTAACAATATACTAGAAATTTAAATGCAGCCCGAACCGGAAGTTTTCCTATTAAATATGTTAGATAAACAATTAGAAAAGAATTATGGTTGTGTGTTATTTTATATGATTTCATCGGCAAGAAAGGTGTTTGCCAAAAGTTGGAAAAATAAGAAAGCACCTACTACGGAGGAATGGCTATTTAAACTCTACGAGGTTCTGGAATTAGACAAAATTACAAGAAATTTAAGAGACGAAAAATCCAATGTATTTGTCAATGTCTGGGGAAAAGTCTTTACCTTTTTAGAACATAATTGGGGAATTTGGGCCATAAATCTAAAAACCAATATTAATAGCAATATTAAAAGAAGTTATTAATTATGTAAAGAATTAAGAAAAAATAATTTGATTTTTTCCCCTTTTCAGATTGATTTCATGGAAGAGTGAAACTAGTAAATTTAAGAAACAATCAAGCCACATATTTAGAAATGATCTCATAGTATCACAATCTCGCCAGCACTTGGGGGAGACATTTCTCACCATTTTGGCTAGCTTTACAGGAGTCATGTACCATTTATGAATAATTTTATATTAGTTTCCCTGGTTAACATTGAGCGAAATTTAAAGGGAGGTGAGGACCATATTTTGGTCCAATTGTGATCAGGGATCACAATGTTTAAATCTGTTTCCAAAGCTGCATTAAGGTTTTGTTTTTTGTCATAAGAGTGCTCATTTAAAGGTATGGACCAAGGATGTTAGTCCTTTATTGTTTTGAGAAGCAGAATCACATCTCTTTTCAAATACTGTTAGGGATCTTGGGGATTTTCCCAGTGACACTAATTGATGGGAAAAGGCTGTTACATGTCAGAGCTGGAACCAGTTTATTTTTAATTGCGCTAATTCTGCAGCCAGTTCTGTTGTCTTCGGTTTGCTTCTTTGGAAGTGTTCATGGATAAGGTAAATGCCCTGTTCTTTCCAACTGCTAAATTGGCCTAGTTTTTCTGGTGAACAGAAAAGCCTATTAGCTAGGAATGGATGTAGGATCTGGCATTAGTATATGCTTCCATTTTTACCAAATTAGAACAGAAGCTTGCAACCATGGGCCATTGCAGACCAGCCCAAAGGGCCGGCCTGGGGCAGAATTGGAGTGGGGCGGCCACATTCCGGCTGCACCACCCCCACCCCAACACCATCCTGATGCTTCACGGCCATATGCACACCGTGCGGCATTAGAACACCCTTCTGGTGCAGCATTTAAACATGATGCACCGAAAGGGCACTGAAGAGCCACAGTGCTAGCTCTTAGGGCGGCCTTTTGTTGCCCCTAAAAGGACCAACATTTTGCTGCTCTTTTGGGGGTGGCAAAAGGGAGGATTGGGGCCATGGTGTGGGGTTGCTGTGGCCCCAATCCGCTGCTTCCTGGAACGGCTCTGTGCTACCCCAAATGGCTGGTCTGCATCGGCCCTTAGTTTCTTTATGGTTCTTGATAAAATACACTTCTGGAGGGCACATTTCCTGCCAAACCAACCGTGAATAACTTTACTAAGAGGGCCTGTGTGATTTGTACTGACCAGAAGTGGTTGAATTTCTTCTCTTCTTCTGGCTATTGCACCTTATCTATCTGTCTGTCCACTTCATCATCCTCCCATTCCAAACTTGTCACTAATTCTTTAATTATGTTTATTCTAATATTCCCCTTACACCTTCTTGGAGCAGAAATTAAGAAGGGAGAAAATATCCTTCTACTGAGATAAATTAGAAGGTGTAATCTTTACATTTAAAGAGCAAAGATACAGAATTAACTCAATCAAAAAAGCAAGAGACTTTTTGTTAAAGAATAAAAAAGTCTTCAGAGACCACTCAAACTGCCAGGAGAATGATTATTTGGATGATGAATAAGAAGGTCAAGCTCAGCGAGAAGAGAAAAGTCAGGAAAAGGTGGAAATAACAGAAGAAGTAAGGATAAGCAAGAGATGGATGAAAATCCAGAGGAGGGCGGTAAGTTTGCTGGACTTACTCCTTTCTGACAGAGATTGAAGAAGAATCTAATTAAAAGGATAGGCTGTTAACTAAACTAGATGAAATGTAAACTGGTATCATGGAATGGGAAGGGTATTAATTCAAAGAAAAAAGAAATTTAGTATTTAAATATGTGAAAAAAAAATGAATGCTGATGTTCTGTATTTTCAGGAAATATGAATTAGAAAGAAACATGGAAATGTATTGGTGCCAAAAAATTAGGAGAAGAATTTACATCTTTGGCTCAAAAAAAGAGAGAAAAAAATGGTGTGGTCCTATACATTAAAGCAGGTCTTTCCCGAAGGGAAATCTTTTTTGATGATAAGGGAAGATTTATAGGAGTAGAAGTAGAAGTAAATGAGAAAAATATGTTGATTGTGGGTATTTATGCTCCAGTAAGCGAAAAACAGTCATTTTTCGAAGAAGTAAGAGAAAAAATAGTTAAGTTGGAATATGATAATTGGTGTATAATGGGGGATTTCAATAGGGTGGTGGATCCATTAATTGATAGGAAGGCTTAGAAAATAATTAAAAAGAAAATTAACTAAGGGATTTTTTGATATAATAGATGTATTGCAATTGGTGAACACCTGGAGATTAAAGAAGGGTAAATGCAAAGGGTACACTTTTTATTCAGATGTTCACAAATCATGGTCTAGAATTGACATGATTTGAGTATCAAAGAATCTAAGGAAAACACTTGGGGAGGCTGAGATATTACCAAATACATTATCAGATCATGGTCCAGTAATGATGACATTTAAAAGGCAGGGTAGATGTTATAGATGGAGATTAAATGAATCATTATTACAAAGTGAAGAAATGATTACTGAATTTAAGGGACAATTGAAGGAATATATTGAATTAAATACAAGTAAAGATATCAAAAGTAGAATCATGTGGGATGCAAATAAGGCAGTGATTAGGGGTAGCTTTATACAAAAAATTAAATGAAAAAAACAGAGACAAGATAAATTAGAAAAGGTGTTAGATCAGATTAAAAGAAGAGGAGCTAGAAAAAGTAAAAGATAAGAAAAAACATTAAGTAAAATTAAGGTATTAGAAATTCAAGTATCAATGTTGTTAACTGATGAAATGGGGAAAATTTTTTTTGTAAAGCAAATTTTTTTAAATTTGCTAATAAACCTGGGAGATTTTTAACTTATAAACTAAGAAAAAGAGCAAAAAGAATGATATTAGAAGTGAAGGATGGGGAGAAAACAATAACAAATGAAAAAGAAATGCAAAAGGTTTTTCATAATTATTTTCAGCTACTTTATAAGGAAAAAAGAATAGAAAAATGACAATTCAAAGAATATATCTCTAAAAGGGGTGTCCCACAAGTATCAGATTAACATAAAGAAAGCTTGAATAAAGAAATAGCTATTGAGGAAATTAAGGAAGCAATTCAAATATGAAATTAGGAAAGGCCCCAGGACCAGATAGACTAACAGGTATATAAGTGTTTCCAGGAGGAATTGGTAAAACCACTGCAAATGGTGATGAATGATATTTTAATTTGTCAAGATCATGTTGCACCCTGGTCTGGAAAATGTCATGGATGTGGCCACTGAAAGGAACTGGAGCAATGTTAACAGGGTTACTACAGTTCAAGTGGCAGGTGCATGAGTCAGCATTTGGTTAGCTGTACATCATGGGAGGTCTGATGCAGCATGCACAGTGGATGAAAACAGCCAGGTATGCATCATGGGACATCTGATGCAACAGGTACTGAGGATGAAACCAGTCAGGTTTCATTAGTGCATGGCTGTCACATGTTCCAGGAAGACCACCTATATAAGGGAGAGGGTCAGAATCTTCGTTGTTAGTTAGTTGTGTTTGGTGGTTGTAGAAACAGCAGCCTGCATGTGGGAGTATTTTTCCTGTGCCATCTGGAGCAAGACTCTTCGCAGAGACCATATTCTCGGCATTCCTGCCTACCTGCATCAACTCTGTGTGTGTGTATGCTAGATCCCACTTGTCTGCATACCCCAACATAATTAATGCACAGACCCTGAAAGCTGGAAAGAGGCTAACAGAACATTGATTTCCAAAGATGATAAGGACTGTAGGATAATTAAAAACATTAGACCAATATCATTATTAAATGTGGATTACAAAAAATTTGCAAGGATTTTAGTGAACAGATTGAAAAGGTACTTACAAGAATTTATCCATGAAGATCAAAATGGTTTTCTCCTTAAGAGAAAGATTAGAAACAATGTAAAAATACTAATGGATGTTTTGGAGTATTTGAATTTTCATAATGAGATCAAAGGTGCTTTAATTTTTGTAGATGTAGAGAAAGCATTTGATCATTTGAATTGGAACTTTGTAATGAAAATATTGGAGAAAATGGGGGTTGGGAATAATATTATAAAATGGATCCAAGGAATTTATTGCGATCAAAGAGCAAAAATAATAGTGAATGATATGATGACTGATAATATACAGATTGAAAAGGGCACCAGACAAGGGTGCTCACTCTCACCATTTTTGTTCATATTGGCTTTAGAAATTTTGTGTAAAGATATAAGAGATGAAAATAAGGTAAGATGAATAAAAGTAAGAAAAGGAGAGATAAAAACAAAAACATTTGCAGCCACTGGCAAGTACAGATATTTTGATGGAAAAGATGAAGGAATATGGGAATTTGCAGGGTTTAAAGTAAATGTACATAGAAATAAAATTCTAACAAAAAATATGATAACAGAAGAGAAAAAAAGAATTGAAAAAGAGAACTGGATTTGAAATTATGAAAAAAGTAAAATATTTATGAATAAATTTGACTTCAAATAATCAACAATTATTTGAGAATAACTATGTTAGAACTTGGGAAGGGATTAAAAGAGATTTAAAGAGATGGCAAATTTTTGATTTATCATGGATGGGAAGAATATCCACAATCAAATAAGCATGCTGCCAAAATTAATGTATTTATTTCAAACAATACCAATTATAAGGCCAAAGCTTGGAAAAGTGACTTGTCTAGATTTATTTGGCAGGGTAAATAAACCAAGGATAAAATGGGAGTTATTGATAGGTGATAAAAGTAGAGGAGGTATAGGGATGCCTGATTTGAAGACATACTTTGAAGCTTCATGCTTACTATGGATAAAAGAATGGATTAAATTAGATAATACAAAATTGCTAGAATTAGAAGGACACGAATTAAAATTTGGATGGTACTCATACTTTTGGTATGGGAAAATTAAGGCAAATTTAGGTTTTAAAAACCATGTAATAAGAAAATCTTTATTGAGAGTATGGGATAAGTATAAAAAGAGATTAAATTCTAAAATCATAAATTGGTTGTCACTCCGAGATGCTTTTTGTAAGTGGGAAATAGGAAGGAAGGGAAATTGGATAGCATATGGAGATGTTAGAAAAAGATCAGAATGGATGGGGTATTAAAAATTAGGTGAATTAGAGGGGAAAGGGTTTAAAATACAGTGGCTAAATTACTATCAATTAAAGGAGAAATTTAAGGATGATATGGTAGAGTTTGGTTTTGAACAAGAAATTATAGAATTAGAGAAAATATTTAAATCAGGAGAAGACCACACCATATCTAGGCTATATAAAATGTTATTAAGAATTAACACAGAAAAGAACAAGTAAAGGAATGTATGGTGCGATGGGCAAAGAATATAGGAAATAATATTCATATGAATCAATGGGAAATGATAGGGACAAGAGAATTAAAATTCACTTGTAGCTATGATCTTATAGAAAATTACCATAAAATGTTTTTCATGTGGTATTTAATGCCTGATAAACTTGCAAAAATGTATAAAGGGTGGAATAATAAATGTTGGAGGTGCCACCAGGAGGTGGGAACATTTTGCACCTTTGGTGGACCTGTAGTAAAGCAGGGAAATACAAGATAAAAATTTACTCTACTATACAAAAGATCTTGGGTGAGGACATAGGCAATAGACCTGAATTATATTTATTGAATATGATTGACTATGAGAATAAAGTGGAAAGAAGACATAAAACATTAGTATATTATATGGTTACAGCTACAAGATTGGTATATGCTAAAATTGGAAAAAATAAGAAAACCTGAATATCTGTCAGAACCATGCCTGCCTGCAAGGATTCTGTCAGATTTTTATTGTTGTTGGGTTAAATGTTTTAATATTTTAATAGTTGTAGTTGATAGGAGATTGTGGGTATGTTAGTAGTCATAGCAAATATGTTAATTCGGATGGCGGGTTGGGACTAAGGCTACTAGGCTAGAATGGTTTTGAGAAAGTTAGGCCTTTGGAATGTGGAAGCTGTGGGAGGCAGAGAGTTGGTGTCTGGATGTAACTGGAAGGAAGAGTGTTGGTTGGAATGTCTGGGCTGAAGAGAGATAGCACTGTGAGAAGGTTTGGAAAGGGGGGCTGGCTTGATGGGGGAAAGCTATGGGAATTGGAGGTGGGTGCTGGTTTTGGCACCAAGGTAGATGAGTGGAGTTTAATGGTTTGGGGGTTTTAAGATATCGTTTGGCTTGGAGGGGGCAGTTCTGGCTTAAACGCTGACTGGTGAATTTCTCACTATGTGTTCTCAATAAACTTCTTGTTGGTTCAACTTGCTGGACTTATTGATACACAGAGTTCCTGAATTTATTCAAATCTGACAGTAAGCCAGAACTCCTCAGTTTCTGGAGCAATGGAAAACCATTTGAGTCCAGACAATCCATTAATTTTAATGGAGCAGGAAGAAGTCATGAGTGGTTTGGTAGGAACGCCTGGGGAAAATGCAAAGCTGGATGGCCTGGGAGCCCATCCTAAAGGGATGGCCATGGCTGTAGAAGACACCCCTGCAAGGTTGGTGGTGGATGTGTGGCTCCAGCCACTGCCTCCTACAAAGGGGAAGAAGGAACGCGAGAAGCACAGAGCACGTAGAGTGTTGGGGTGTTGGGGTGGCTGACTGGACTTCTGGTGAGAAGAAGGACCAGGAAGATGAGATCTCCCAAATCCATGGGGAGATGTAGGAGATCCATAGTCTGCTGGCAGAGGTAATGTAGATGCTGAAAGACCCAGTTGTCGGGGCCTCATCTTGAGTGGGGTTGGACCTGCAGCATTGACGGTGGTGGCTGCAATGGCTCCGGTAGTCACAGCCGCATCGGTGGGGTAGCCAGGAGTACTGAGAGGACCTTCCCCCCAACAGAACCCCCCCCACCAGTGAGGCTGCAGGACCCTTTGGCCAGGAAGCTGGGAGTAAAGTTTGATGGCCATCCCCATCAACTGCCTTATTTTTTGTCTCAAGTGGTGGGACATATGCATGAGTGGGGCGCATCTTTCCTGGATGAGGCAGCCAAAGTGCAATGTGTGACTAATCATCTAAAGGGGGAAGTGGCAGACTGGTTGGTCCATCTTTATGATATTGGGGCAATGGAGCTGCAGAATTTGCAGGCCTTCATGCTGGCACTGAGCCAGATTTGAGGACCCCTTTCGGGTTGAGCGTTCCCACACCAACAGCCTTTGCAGACTGCTAGAAATAGTGCAAATTGAGTCCACTTTAACTGCCCTGGCTCAGTGCTAGAGACTCATGGGAATTGTATTTTTTTCTGAGACATTGAGCCTTCTCTGTCAGAGAGCTCTGGTGCCACAATAAACTACAGTTCCCATGATTCCCTAACACTGAGCCAGGGCAGTTAAAATGGACTCAATTTGCATTATTTCTGGCAGTCTGCAAAGGCCCCAAGTTAATCTCACTGCATCAAGGGGTGTGCTTGCTATCAGAGTATGCCATGGAGTTCCAAAGCTTGGCAACACAGGTTCTGGAGTAGCCAGAACCCATCAAAGTGCAGTACTTTAAAGATAGCTCTGTCCAGAATTGCTGGAGTGGTTTCTGATCAGATAAAATCCAACCACTGTGCGTGGACTGGCTGGAGATGCAGGGATGGTGGAGATCAAGCTCTCCAGAAGAAGAGTGAGTTCAAGGGCTCTACTGCTTTGGCCAGAAAAAATAAACTGGCAGCTGAAACTGAGAGACAGCACTGGATGAGATTGAGGCTGTGCTTGGAGTGTGGAAGAAAGGGTCACATGATTGCCAATTGCCCAGATTGAGCAAGAGGCAGGAGAACCATCAACACTATGCAGGGGCAACTGAGTTCAGCAACTAAGGGTGAGAATTGCCATAGCGGCAGCAGAGGAGCCGGGGTGTGGACAGACAGTGGCGATGACTAAGCGCTGAGCAGTTGGGAAACTACCAGAGCCTGCCTTAGTTCACGGTGAGAGGCAGACTGAGCATCCGGACAGCTGCAAATGCATGGTGAGTGGGGGAGTCCCTCTGGGCATCCTGAACGTAAGACTGTTCCATCTTGATAAAGGAACTAGCACAGAGTTAATGGCTGCTTTAGACTTGGGCTGCACTAGGTGCCTGATCAGCCATGAGATGGTCAAGTCTCTAGAGCTTGGGACAAGACCATTACATCAGCCCATTCCATTTCATTAGATGAACGGAGCAATCATGAGGGGGCAAGACACCACTAAACAAACTGTGACTGTGTGGATGGGGTGGCAGAACATTGGGAAAGAATCTGTTTAGTGGTTAGGCCAACCTATAGCTACCAGATGGTGTTGGGAATTGACTGGTTACATTTCCACAATCCCACCATTGACTGGAGATAATTGAAACTGCTGTTCATGCAGGGAGCATGTTCGAAAATCTAATCCATGAGAGAGTGGCAAGGTAGCAGTGATCTTGTTAAAACCCAGTGCCATGGGGGAGAAAACTTATCTTCAGGACCACTTCCTCCCATACAATCCTCCACGTGCACTCCAGTCCTCTGGGAGGAACTTGCTCCAGCCATTAAAATCTAGGCTGTCTGCAACCTCCCAAAAGGCATTCTCAGTAATCGCCCCCAGATTATGGAATGGCCTGCTGGATGAGATCCATCAAATTACAATGCTAAACAGCTTCAAAAAGGCTGTTAAGATGTATCTCTTCCAGCAGGCCTTTCCAGAATAGACTCCCGGCCTCAGGAATCCCTTATTCTGCCCTCTGTTAATTTGAATGCTGCCGCTACTCTGCTTGTCCTATTATTTTTGCTGTTGATGGTTTATTTTATTGTATGTTATTTTAATCTAAGATGTTTTAATTGTGTTTGGTTTAATACTTTTTTTAAGGTGGTGGGTATTGGGTCTTTTGGATTTATATTGTATGTATTTTTAATTGTTGCTAGCCGCCCTGATTGTGCACAGAGGGACGGGGTACAAATAAATTTTATTATTATTATTATTAAAAGGACTCCGAATGTGTGCTCAGGCCATGCACTTATTTGTGAACAAAGTTTTATTCTACTGAAGTATCATGGCCCATCTGGGAAAAAGAGGCATTTCCTATAAAGTGGGCTCTCCAGACCTGGAGACAATTCTTGGAAGGGGTGCCTCGCCCATTTGAGATGTAGACAGACCATCACAACCTGGAAGTGGTTCAAGTCCCTCGCATATTGAGGCCTAAAAAGCATAGATGGGCTGAGGACTTTTACAAATATAGGTTCAAACTCAATTTTATTCTTGGTTGGGAGAACTGTTTGGCTGATACGTTATCTAGACTCCCTCAACATGTGGGCAAAGAAACCCAGCTGCTACAAATTCTGTTTACTCCAATGCAAATGGGACTAGCTGTCATGATATGTAGTCAGGCTAAGACAAAAGGGGAGGGAGATCATAGAGAGCTAAATCCATTACATTTAGAGATCCAGAAAGTGACACTTCAGAGAGTGACAACTTGCTGCAAACACACCAGCAACAGTTAGAGAAGAAAGACAATGGTCTTTGGCACAAAGGACTGAGAGTATATGTGCCTAAAAATGTAAGACTTAAAGTGTTACAAGTATGTCATGATTCCAAAGCTTCAGGATATCAAGGTTTTGTGAAAACTTGTCACACCCTCTGTAGGCAATATTGATGAGAAGAGGTGTGGCTGGATGTGGAAGAATATGTAAAAAGTTGCCCAGTGTGTGCCAGGGCTAAGCCATTGGTGGGAAAACCTAGTGGACTTTTGCAGCTGCCAGAGACCCCTAGTGGCCCATGGGAGCATATTGTCATGGATTTCATTACTGACTTGCCTGAGAGTCAAGGTCAAAACACCATTTGGGTTGTGACAGACTTGTGGAGTGAAAGGGACTCCTCACAGCTCATAAGCTGGCTGATGTATTCATATAATTTGTGTATAAATATCACTGATTACCAGATAAGATAGTGATGGATCAAGGGTCACAGTTCATCTCACAATTTTGGAAGGTGTTGCAGTCCAAGTTGTTGGTTGAACTAGCATTGAGTTCTGTTCATCACCCTCAAATGGATGGGGAATTCAAATGAACAAACGCTTCACTGGAAAGGTACCTTAGATGTTATACCAATCACCTGCAGGACAATTGGTATGAACTCCTGCCACATGCTGAAGTGGCTTTCAATGGAGCTATCAATCAGAGTACAGGACATTCACCATTTGAAATCATTGATGGTTATGAACCTAAGTTGTTCCCAACTTTAACAGCTGAGTCATCTGATCCTGTGACGGTGACTCAGTGGATCGCTAAGTTAAAAGCGGCTTGGCCACACATTGTAAATGCTCTAGAAGGAGCAAAAAAGGATTATAAAAAAATTTGTGGACTGGCACAAGAAGGTGGAGTGGGACTTAAAACCAGGAGACAAGGTTTATTTATCCACAAAACATTTGAAAATGAGACACCCCATCAAAAAACTGGGTCCTAAATATCTGGGACCTTTTGAGGTCAAGAGATTAATCCATGAGTTGAAAGCAGAGTTGGACTTTTCAAAAAAACTACAGACATTTACAACCTCTTTTTCACTTCAGCCTACTGAAACCTGCCCAGACCAGTGAACATTGGACAACTGAGGAAACGTCACCTTTCTCTATGTTAGTGGATGGGGAACATCATTTTGAAATTTCCAAAATATTGGACTCTAGAATGCATAAAGGGGAATTACAATATTTGGTTCAATTGAAGCATTTTCCTTATGATCATGATCAGTGGGTGAAGGCTAAACATGTCAAATTGGTTGGAGAATTTCATTTGCGTTATCCTGACAAACCTGGGCTGTGTGTGTGTGTGAGGTAGGTTGAGATGATTGACAATGATGTGTTTTGGGAGGGCAGACTGTCAGAATCATGCCTGCCTGCATGGATTCTGTTAGGTTTTTATTGTTGTTGGATTAAATGTTTTAATATTTTAATAGGTGTAGTTGATAGGGGATTGTGGGTATGTTAGTAGTCATAGCAAATATGTTAGTTGGTATGAGGGGCTGGGACTATTCGTACTGGGTTAGAATAGTTTTGAGAAAATTAGACCTTTGGAATGTGGAAGCTGTGGGAGGTGGAGAGTTGATGTCTGAATGTTACTGGAAGGAGGCGTGTTGGGTAGAATGCCTGGGCTGAAGAGAAATAGCACTGTGAGAAGGCTTGGAAAAGGGGGGCTGGCTTGATGGGGGAAAAGCTATGGGAATTGGAGGTGGGTGCTGGTATTGGCACCAAGGGTGTTGGGTGGAATTTAATGGTTTGGGGCTTTTAAGATATCATTTGGCTTGGAGGTGGCAGTTCTGGTGACTTTCTCACTATGTGTTCTCAATAAACTTCTTGCTGGTTCAACTTGCTGGACTTATTGATACACAGAGTTCCTGAATTTGCTCAAGTCTGACAATATCTCAGAATGGCTGGGTAAGACTTGGCAGAACTTGCAAAACTCAATTTTGTTAAAGGCAATGATATAAATTAATTCTTGAGTGTCTGGAAACCTTTTATGGATTATATGAAAAATTTGAGAGGGGATATTGTGATATTAGGAATCATTTTGTAAGCATTATTAACTTATCTTTTGGATGTTTTTTTATTGTTTCCATTGTAGAATGGATAGGATGTGATATTTAGAGGAGTGATAAGATGATAGATATAATTCAACTGCAATTTATATAATTTGAAAGCTCAATAATTTCATGTTTATATAAACTATATGTTTAGTATAGGTGGTGAGTGAGATTGTAGTATTGTAGGGTTTTTGAAGTTTTGTTTTTATTTGTGTTTGTGTTTGTTTTCTTTTCTTTTTCTTTTTCATTTCTTTGTTTCTTTTTTATATGTTCACTAACATTGTAATTGTCAAATAAGTGTTTTGTTAATGTACTAATAATATTATATTAAGAATAAAAAAAATAGTAGAAATGGAACACATTTTTTGTTCATCCCTGTTGTTAACACAATAGAAAATCATCAGATTTTTTGTTTATCTCTTACTAGGGTGTGTGACATTAGGGTCTAACCCTTTCCACAGCAATTTTCACAAACTCTTCTTTGGTTTCTCCCCCAGCATGACTTGATGGTAAATAACAGTGTATTAATGGAGGAAACAATTATTCCCAGATTCCTCAAACACTATGACCTTAAGATGAACTGCCCTGCGCAATGTGTCTGCTATATCTAGTTGGGCAAATAATAATAATAATAATAATAATATTGCAGAACATCATTTCAATACATTTGGCACCTTGTGTGATTTGGTCCTCAGAAAATTACCTTGTGATTAAGTTTCCAAATGAAAAAAATAAAACAACTAAATGCACAGATCATGAAGAGGCATGAATTTTTTTATTGCCCTAAAGCTACCAACTTAATGCTTTTTTTTATTTATAGAATAATATATAATGGTATACAACAATTATGAACAAAGGTAGCAGGAACTACTGCTGCTGTAATAACTAGCATGAAGAGAACATAATTGTACAAAATATTTTCAAAATACTAGTTATAGTTTACAAACTAGTTGTTCTGTACTTCCATTAAACATTTGTACAAACATTAAATATTTGTTCAACAAGGTAATCCCAAAGTATATAATTTTCAGGTTTCAGAAAAAAAAAGTCTACATAAAGCTTGCAACAAAAAGCCTTCCCAATAATGAAACTGTTAATAAACATACACATCATGTATAAGGTGTATAAGAGAAGTTGTGTAGCTGTGTATAAAAGAATTAATAAGGAATCTCTGTAAAATTCCTTATTTTTAGTAAAGTAAAATCTATTATACTGGGAAAAGAACTTGGATGAGCATTTAACTAATCAAGTATTGATAGGTTTTTGAGGGTTTTTCGGGCTGTAAGGCCATGTTCTAGAAGAATGTATTCCTGATGTTTCGCTTGTATCAGAGATGAAGATGTCAGCCACAGATGCAGGCGAAACATCCAGACTACATTCTTGTAGAACATGGTCCCACAGCCCGAAAACCGTATAAAACCTATGGATGCCAGCCTTGAAAGCCTTCAACTTCACATTAATCAAGTATTATTTTTTATAGTAAATACTTCTTTTACAATGGGGCAAAGCAGATGGCCCCAGTAGAGCAGCTCCATGCTGCCCCTTTGCTTGCCAGTTTCGGGATGCGGCAACCACACACCAAGTTTCCAAACTGCCATTTCCCCAGTGCAAAAAGGACCGGTAGAAAGCCTCTCCTTTTGGTGCTGGGGAAAAGGTACCTTTGTCACTGCAGCAGTAATTTTTCTGGTTTTTTGCAGCGCAGCATGTCTAAACACTGTACCACAGAAATGCCATAGGATCACCTGCTGTCTGGGTGGGTGGTATGATGGCACCTTGGGGGTGGAGTCAGGGTGTGCAGCATGCAGCTGCCATGCCCCTTCTCCACCCCAGTGCCAGCACTTTATGCCAGTCTATATAGACCCTTTGTTAGGTTTTTTGTTGTTGCTTCCCACATATAAGTTATTCTAAAATAGAACTAAGACCCAAGGGATAAGCTGTCTGCACTAACAAAATTAAACCTATGTTTCCCAAGGTTTTTGGTGCTCAATATGTGGCTGTAACTATGCAGGACAGGGAAGATATTAGAACAGTTATCATCAGTAAAAAGTGGGAAGGTTACAAGATTGGATTATTTCTGACTTGCATGTTGTTACAGTTCTAGGAGATGTAACCTGTCTTTTGCTTGTTCTGTATCCCTGGATACATTCCAGCTTTTGCAGCCTGAGAATGTGCACAGGATCATGAAGAAGTGAGAGCCACATCTTGCTTCCTGACTCTTAAAAGTAGCCAAATGGGAACCAAGTAGGTAACATGAGTAGCTAATACCACAGTGCAGGCAGCTTTCCCTCCTGTGGTAAAAGTGTTACTGGGAAAAAAACAACACCTTTCTGATCCCCACCATACTAGAAAATAATAGTCCAATCTGATCATCCTGTTCTTGAACAAGGGTTATGGAGACCTATCAGCTCCAGGGATTCTTATATATAAAGAAATGTCTAGATTGATTTCCATCTGGAGACAGCTGTGGTCAGTACACAATGATAGGATGAATTTTGTTGGTTCTGCTGGACCTTTAAGTGGTTTTTGATATCATCAATAATTATCCTTCTTGCACCCTTCTAAGATGGAACCTGAGAGGTCATCCTTCTTGGAGGGACAAAATTAAAAGGGGGATTTTTTTGTTGCCATGGCCATTTTGGGGTTCTTCAGGGCTTGATTTTATCCCCTGTGATGCTTCATATACAAATGAAAATGCTAGGATAGGTTATCCAAAGTTTTGTGGGTTGATGTCACCATATTCTGTTGACATCCATCTGCCACTCTTTTCCATATAATTCCAAAAAAGCCACTTCCAAGGAAGCTGTCAGAAGCCCATGGCTGCTGTCAGTAGACAACAGAGGGTCACTGCCATGAGGGTGAACAAATTAAAGCTTAATCCAGAGAAGACAGAGGTGCTTCTGTTTCGTGAAAAGGCAGATCATTGAATAGGTATACAGACTGTGCTGGGTGAAATTGTACATTCCATGAAATCTCAGTCCTCTACTCCTGGACTCAGACCTGAGTCCTCATGTTGAATGGTAGCCAGGAGTGTATTTGTACAGTTACAATTAGTGCACCAGCTGATCCCATAGCTTCACTGGCTACTAATTTCCAGTCACAGTGCAAAGTCACTTGTCTCTCCACATTCGCTGGGGTTAGGGACACAGGATCCCTGTGAATGTAGAAAAACCACAAATAACAAAAACACTATGTTTTTACCTGAGAGAACACCTCTCTAGGAATCTCTAGGTCCTCCAGTGCAACTCTGTGGTCAACATCTGCTAGACATTGACCATTGCACTGAAGGAGCTACAAATGTCTGATGGAGTGTTCTCTCTATGAATCTCTAGGTCCTTCAGTGCAACTTTTGGTTAAAGTTGACCATAGAGTTGCTTTGGATAAAAGGAGTCAAATAGCATCACCTTTTCCTTTAAAGAAAATCCATCCACTCATAATGAGTTTGTGTGTGTGCTTGCATTCAAACATGTTTACTTCTGTATTGCCCTTGTGTTCCAGTATCATCATGGATCCCATGGTCAGGAATACTAAAGGAGAAGGGAGTTCAGGATGGATGGGAGTTTCTCAAAAGGGAGATACTGAAGGCACAATCTCAAACTGTTCCAATGAGAAGGAAAAATGGGAGATGTCTCAAGAAACCAGGTTGGGTGACAAAAGAACTTTCAATTGAACTCAGTTTTAAATGGGAAATGTATAAGAAATGGAAAAGGGGCGAAATCACTAAAGAGGAACAAATAGCTAACACATGTAGGGGTAAAGTCAGGAAAGCCAAAGCACAGAATGAGCTCAGGCTTGCTAGAGCACTTAAGCAAAATAAAAAGGGCTTTTTGGGGGGTATGTTTGTAGCAAAAGAAAGAAGAAGGAAGTGGTAGGGCCACTGCTCAGAGAAGATGGAGAAATTCATACAGGGGACAGAGAAAAGGCAGAACTACTCAACACCTTCTTTGCTTCAGTCTTCTCACAAAAGGAAAAGGGTATTCAACCTGAAGAAAATGGAGCACAGGACTCAATAGGGGAAATGCAGCACAGAATAAGTAAAGAGGTAGTACAGGAATACCTGGTTAACCTAAATGAATTTAAGTCTCCAGGACCAGATGAACTACATGCAAGGATACTAAAAGAACTGGAAAATGTAATCTCAGAGCCACTGGCAATAATCTTTGAGAACTCCTGGAGAACAGGAGAAGTCCCAGCAGACTGGAGGAGGACAAACATTGTCCCCATCTTCAAAAAGGGGAAAAAAGAGGATCCCAACAACTATCGCCCAGTTAGTCTGACATCAATATTGGGAAAGATGCTAGAAGAGTTCATTAAAAAGAGAGTCTGTGAACATTTAGAAAGGAATGCCATAATCACAAAAAGTCAACATGGGTTTCTAAAAAACAAGTCATGCCAGACTAATCTGATCTCTCTCTCTCTCTCTTTCTTTCTTTTTTTTTTTGATAAAATTGCCAGCTTGCTAGATGAAGGGAATGTGGTAGACATAGCATATCTTTAGTTTTTGTGTGAGTTTTTTGGGCTGTGTGGCCATGTTCTAGAAGAGTTTCTTTCTGACATTTCACTAGCATCTGTGGCTGGTATCTTCAGAGAATACTGGAATGGAAAACAGTGGGGACATATATATATATATATATATATATATATATATATACTGTGAGAACCTGGGTAGAGAGGAGTGGTTCCCATATAAACTGTGTATTGTTCTGTTGTTGATAGCAGGGCCTCAGGGTGGGAGGATATGCAAACAAGGATTAGTGTTTGCTAATTGGTGATCATTGTCTGCTGGGAAAGCCCCTGACCCTCGGTGGTTTCTCATTTGCATTTGCTGAGTGCTGATTTTTCTATTTTGCAGGACTAGTAGCCAAACTTTTTTTACTTTAAGGGTTTCTTCTTTCCCGTTGAAGTTATCCAAGTGTTTGTGGATTTTGATGGCTTCCCTGTGCATTCTGACCTGGTAGTTGTTGGCATGGTCCAGAATGTCAGTGTTTTCAAACAGCATTTTATGCCCAGGATGGTTTATAATGTGTTCTGCTACTGCTGATTTTTTTGGCTGACCCAGTCTGCAGTATATCTCATGTTCTTTGATTCATGTTTGGACATTGTGTTTGGTGGTCCCTATGTAGACTTGTCCACAGCTGCATGGTATGTGGTAAACTCCTGCAGCTGTGAGAGGGTCTCTCCTGTCCTTCACTGGGCACAGCATTTGTTGGATTTTCTTGGCTGGTTTGTAAACCATTTGGAGGTTATGTTTCCTCACCACTTTCCCTATTTTGTCTGTGACTCCTTTGATGTATGGTAAAAATACCTTTCTTTTGGGTGATTGCTTGTCTTCACTCCTCTGGGTTTTCTGGGTCTGGCAGCCCTTCTGATGTCTGAGCTGAAGTAACAATTCACCTGTAGAGCCTGTCTAGGTGCTTCAATTCCTCTTCTAAGAAGTGGGGTTCACAGATGATTTTGCCTGGTCTACCAGTGTTTTTATTGTGCTTCTTTTTTTTGTCCTGGGTGATGGTTTTAGTTCTTGTGCAGGTATCTGTTTGTATGTGTAGATTTTCTGTATACTATGTGACCCAGACGTTGGTTTGGTTCGCAGATGACTAGAACATCTAGGAATGACAGTGTTCCTTCCTTTTCTTTTTCCATAGTGAATTGGATGTTAGGGTGGATGTTGTTCAGGTGGTTAGGCATATCTTGATTTCAGTAATGCTTTTGACAAGGTCCCCCATGATATTTTTGCAAACAAGACAGTAAAATGTGAGCTAGATAATACAACTGTTAAGTGGATTAGTAAATAGTTGACTGACTGAACCCAAAGGGTGCTCAGCAATGGCTCCTCTTCATCTTGGAGAGAAGTGACCAGTGGGGTGCCACAGGGTTCTGTCCTGGGCCCAGTGCTTTTCAACATCTTTATCAATCATTTGGATGAAGGAATAGGGGGCATGCTTACCAAATTTGTAGATGACACCAAATTAGGAGGAATACCCAGAAGACAGGATGAAAATTCAAAATGACCTTAATAGATTAGAAAGCTGGACCAAAGCTAACAAAATGAATTTCAACACAGAGAAATATAAGGTACTGTACTTAGGGGAAAAAATTGAAATGCATAGATATAAGATGGGGGACACCTGGCTTAACGAGACTACATGTGAAAGGGATCTAGGAGTCCTAGTACACTACAAGTTGAACATGAGTCAACAGTGTGATGCTGCAGCTAAAAAGGTCAATGCAATTTTAGGCTGCATTAACAGAAGTATAGTATCTAGATGAAGGGAAGTAATAGTGCCACTGTATTCTACTTTGATCAGGCCCCACCTGGAATATTGTGTCCAGTTCTTGGCACCACAATTCAAAAAGGATGTTGAAAAACTGGAGCGTGTCTAGAGGAGGGTGACTAAAATGGTGAAGGGTCTGGAAACCATGCCCTATGAGGAATGACTTAGGGAACTGGGTATGCTTAGCCTGGAAAAGATATGGCTAAGAGGGGATATGATAGCCCTGTTTAAATATTTTAAGGGATGTCATATTGAGGAGGGTGGTAGCTTTTTTCTGCTGCTCCAGAGACTAGGACTTGGCACAATGAATGCAAGCTACAGGAAAAGGGATTCCACCTCAACATTAGGAGGAACTTCGTGAGAGTTAGAGCTGTTTGACAGTGGAACACACTCCCTCAGAGTGTGATGGAGTCTCCTTCTTTGGAGGTCTTTAAACAGAGGCTGGATGGCCATCTGGACTGATTTTAACTTACTGTGATGTTTTAATTTGTTGTACACTGCCTTGATTGCGTTGCAGAGAGGTGCGATAATAATAATAATAATAATAATAATAATAATAATAATAATCTGTTGGGGATGCTTTGAGTTTCTGCATGGCAGGGGGGTTGGACTGGATGGCCCTTGTGGTCTCTTCCAACTCTATGATTCTATGGGCCTTTGCAGACTGCTAGAAATTGAGTCCACTTTAACTGCCCTGACTCAGTGCTAGAAAATCATGGGAACTGTAGTTTATTGTGGCACCAGAGCTCTCTGACAGAGAAGGCTCAATGCCTCAGAAAAAAACACAGTTCCCATGATTCCCTAGCACTGAGCCAGTACAGTTAAAGTGGACTCACTTTGCACTATTTCTAGCAGTCTGCAAAGGCCCTATGATCTATTCTATTCTATGATTCTATTCTATGGAGAGGAAGGGATGCTTCAGGAAAGCTGAGTTGAATTAGATGAGTTCAATTTTGAACTACTTTTCACCCTGACTAAAGAGCTTTTTGTTTATGAGTGTGAGTCTCTAAATCTTGAGGGCATTCTAGATTTTTTTTTTAAAAAAAAGTATTGAAACAAATATGCTACTTTCAGAGAGTGTGGCTTTGTGCTCAAGCACCAGTCTAGCCTTGCCCCATTCACTTAAAGTAACTACTGCACAAGCATTAATATAATTATAGTATAGATATTCCATGTGAGCTATATCTACTAAAGTGAGTAGACCTGGGAAAGCCAGTTCCAGAATGTTCAGAAGATGTAATTTATGTGCATATTGCATTAAAAACCCTTTTAGTTTTGCATAATTAGAAAGGACTAACTTTCTGCAATTTAATGATAGATTCCAACTTTTGCTATTTGCAGACTTTTCCTGGGATAATTTTGCCTTGGAATGAATTTGAGAGTAAGGATCTTGCATGCTTGGTTCAGAGCTCTAAGTTGGTACTAGTTGGCAAAGAAACAGATATCTTATTATGTGATGTGGCACTATCACGGTAACTTGTTTTAAATACAGGGGGGATGCAGACGGGCTAAAAGGGTTGTTTTGAGGTTGACCGGAAGGCATGTTCTTTAGATGACACACACCAAAAAAGCGCCCCCTACCTGGTTCTTCCTGTGAAAGTGCACTTCAAAAAGGAGCCCCATTTTTTCTGCTCCTTCCGAAGACATGCGCACCTCCAACGGTACGTCAGGATGCAGCGATGGAGATACGGTGGAAATAAGGGTACCTGAGAGCAAAAGACGCCCGTGTAAATGCACGTGTACAGGTGCGCCGCATTTAGAGCTGGCCCTGGGGAGCATGCGCCCATTGAAAAAAAGCTTCAAATTAAAGCATTTTTAGGGTTCAGGTGTGGGTGAACCGCTGCAGGTGTGTCTGCTTCAGAACCCTAGATATAACCCTAATTTTACAGTGCACATGCGCCAGAGCGGGAAGGTGAAACTGTTGCTACCGGATGTTACATTGTGTTAAAGAGATAAAGGGAAAGTTTCACTTTTAAGCTGGACCCCATACACATTCCAACGCCATTTTCCCAGTGCAACTTTGCCAGTTGCAGACCTCTGCAGCTGTCCACTTCGGGGACAATGGCAGAGCCATCCACAAGCGGAGAGCCAAAAAGAGGGAGAGGGATGTCTTGGTCCCATGTGGAGACGGCCAACCTCATAGCTCTGTGGTCGCAGCCACACATTTTGGTCGGAAGACCAAAAACCTCAGATCTGATTACAAGAAGTATAGGGATCAAAAGGCTTCTACAAGGAACTCCATTCCTTCCTCGCCAGGGACGGCAGCGTACGGCCCAGCAGAATATGCACCCGCAGTGAAGTCCTGAGGGTCTCAGTGGGCCAGCCAACCATAGCGGAAACCATGGAGGACATCTACGAGGGAGAATGCTCCCATGAACTTTTGCCCCCTCAAGATAAAATGCGCCAAGGCCCTTGGGAAGGGGTGCAGGGGACAGCACTAGGGGGGGCAGAGGGCAGAGATGACCCCATCCCTTTTCATTTTTATATGATGAGGAGGAACACCCCAACTCAAATGAGATATTCTGCAGTCAGAGGGCTATGGACATCTCTGCCATGAGACCACCGTCCTGCACTTCTACTGCTTCCACCAGCAGGCAACCATCTCGTACTTCAGAGTGGAGCACTGTATCTTCCAGGATCAGTAGCCACCATGACTGCTCCCCTGTCCCATGGACAAGTACAGCAGTCAGCGATGATGAGAGCGAGGGCGAGGAGAAGGCAGGTCCTGGACAATTCACCCAGCTGATAAATCAGATCCAGGCTGCACATGATAAATTCCCTGTTATGACAAAAAAATGCATTCCGTCGCATGTACGCTTGCACCCCAAAAAACCAAAGCAATTTGTATGGCTTTCATTATGTTTTTTGTGGAGGTTTGCAGGTTTGCAGATTTCCCCTCCCGGCACGCTGCTTTTGCACCCTAGCATGTTTGGGGTGTGTGTGTGGAGGAACGTTCGTCTGTGTGTCCCATTCACCATGTCCCTCCCATGACCACCACCTGCATGTATCCAGTGTGCCTACACAAACCTCCCTGGCATGTACCTCTCCCCTCCCCCCTTATATGTGTGGGAGATGTTGTGTGTGCAAATGGTGCCCTCTGCCATATATGTCCCTAGAACGAGCAGTAGCATGAGAGAGAGGAGGAGGAGGATGAAACAGCTAATGCCAGAGCTACAATGCCACCAGCAGCCCGCCTGGATGACATCAGAGGGAAGAGGACACATCGCTCAGCAGCCGCAGCAAATATGAGTGCTCAACAGCAATTCATGGAATGCAGCATAGAACAAATGGACAAATCTCTAGAACAGGATGAACTTTCCTATCAGCTTGCTGAATGTTCCTATCAGCTTGCTGAACATTGCTATCAGCTGAGGCAGAGCTAGAGAAAGGACTGGAAGGAGTTCCAGCAGGAATCCATCCACCATCAGCAATGCATGGCCCATGAGCAGTGGCGTGTCGCTGATTCCCTACAAGTGCAGAGCACTCTGCTGGCCCGAATTGTGGATGTCACAGAGGGGCCCCAGAGGACCATTGGTGGCAGTGAGGAGGGTGTGCAGGAGGGTGGAAGAGGGAGGGGTATCCCCCAGGGCCAGCAGGAGGTGGCTGTGGTGGTAGGCAGAGGAAGGAGGGGTCACTCTCCACCTGTGAATGTTGAGGTTGCTGTGGGCAGAGGGAGGAGGGACAGGCAGCCTCAAGAAGCATGATAGCCAGCCAAACCAGGAGTACTTTGCCCAGGTCTCCCAGGCCCTACACCAGCAGGGCTTCAGGAGGGCCCCTCAACAGTGCCGAATAAGTTTAAGGCACTGTAGGGGGTCTTCTTCGAAGCCCTGGAGGATTTGGGGGAGTACCCTCCAGTGCGGAAAAGGCCACCCTTTTATGACCGGCTGAGGGATCTGTGGGTGAGGGCTGGCTGCCCGAGATGGAAAGATAGTCATCCTCCAGTAAGTGTTGGGCTCCTGCCATGGTCCCTCATGGTCATCCCTACCTTCCCCTCACCCTTCCCTATTCTTCCCCTCCCTTCTTTCCCTGTCCCATGGGTGTTAATGTTGTCCCTCTTGTCCCCAAATGTAGGTGTGCAGTGGAGGCTATGACAGGAACGGAGGAGGGACCTTGCTGGTTCCCCCCGCTCCTCCTCAGATGGGGAAGCTGGGCCAGGCAGAGAGGCCCAGGCAGAGGGAGCCTGGGCCGTCCCTCTGCAGCCACACCAGCCTCCCATGGCACAAGGTAGATCCCTGAGGGGAGGAGAAATGGCTGCATGGCTGCAGCCTCCATGACATTCCTGTCCCTTCCCTCCCCAACCACTCTCCATGCTGGCTTCCTAAATAGTGTCTTTTTTCCTTTCACAGGCAGACCAGCTAAGGAGGAGCAGCCTGGGTTGAGCCGCTGCCTGCCAGGTGAGGAGGGCAGGAGGCCCTTGGTGTTGCCCACCTGGTGGTCTTCCAAGAGAGCCGGGACCAGGACCATCAGTGAGGTAAGAGTGGCAGGAGAACAGAGGGAGGGAGTGAACCCATGGCTGTGGTATTGGGTGATGGGGTGCAGAGCAACCTCCTAATCAAACTTTTCTCTTTTCTTTTCCCTTGAAGATCGACAGATGGAGGACAGGATGGATGCCATGGAGGACCAACTGAAAGAACTGATGGATTCCGTGGCAGCCATCATAGACCTTCTAGGTTTACCCGAACCCGCACCCCCACCCCACCCTTCCCATCCCTGAAGCATCTTTCCCTCCCCTTTACATTGTACATACCTCCCTCCTCCCCCTCCCCTTCTTCCCCATTGTACCTACCCCCAAAATTGTAAATACTCCCCCCTTTCCCCTGTTTGTAAATAATTGTACATAGTTGTTTTATTGTTGATTTTATGGAAAACAAATATTTTTAAAAAGTTTATGCCACAATCTGCGAATGTACGCAGGTTCAGCAAAACATGTATTTTATGAATAAACTTTTTATTTCTAAAGCTTGTGACATTTTGTTTGCAGGTGTGTACATTCAACACAGGATCTCCGCAGGAAACCAGTGAGGAGCATCAGTGAGGTGGGCATAGTGTGGTGGGCAGTGAGGTGGGCATACAGTGAGGTGGGCATAGTGAGGTGGGCAGTGAGGTGGGCATACAGTGGGGTGGTTGGTGGTATCTGCCTTGGTACTTAGTAGTGATCATCGCAACATCTCCTCCCCCCTCTACCTGATCTCTGCCTTTGGGGATGGCGAGAGGGCTGTGGCACTGCCACATCACTGCTGAAAAGGCTGGCAGATCATCTACGGGGCATTGCTCAATGATGTCCACCTCCATAGCAGCCTCCACCTACATGGGTGGAAAACTGTCCCTCTTCCCTCTGCCCACCAGCACAGCCTCCACCTCCATGGCCACAGGAGCCTCCACCTGCATGGGTGGAGAGTGACCCCTCCTGCCTCTGGCCACAGGAGCCTCTACCTGCATGGGCGGAGAGTGACCCCTTCTCCCTCTACCCAGGTCAACAGTTCCCTCCTGCATGACCTGGGGGATGGCCCTCCCTCTTCCTTCTTCCTCCACACCATCCTCACTGCCACCAATGGCCCTCTGGGGCTCCATGGTGGCATCCAAAAGCCAGCTCAGCAGAGCATTCTGCACTTGCATGGAGTCAGCGACACAGCGGGGCTCGTGGGTGACGCACTCCAGTTGCTGGAGGGATCTCTGTTGGAACTCCCTCCAGTGCTCTGTCTCACTCTGCCTCAGCTGATAGGAACATTAAGCGAGATGATGGGCACGATCCGTGAGCCATTCCTCCCGTTCCAGGAGTTTGTCCATTTGATCTGTGCTCTGTTCTATGAACTGATGCAGTAGTAGATGCTGCAGCTGCTGAGCGACGGGCCCTCTTCCCTCTGATCTCAGCCAGACGGGCTGCTGGTGGTATCACAGCTCTGGGATTAGCTGTTTCATCCTCCTCTCTCTCTCATGCTACTTCTAGTTCTCTGGGACATATATGGCACAGGGCATAGTTTACACACAAAACACATCCCACACAGATCAGGGGTGGACGGTAGGTACATGCTAGGGAGTTTTCTGTGGACACACTGTGTACATGCAGCTGGTAGTCATGTGAGGGACAGGGTCAACAAGATACACAGACAAATGTTCCTTCACGATTCCCCTCCCCCTCAAGCATGCCAGGGTGCAAAAACAGCATGCAGGGGTTCTGAAAACTGGCACACCTATGCATAAAACACCACAACAGCTATACTTTGCTTTTTGGAGTGCAGGCATACATGTGACAGAATGCATTTATTGTCATAACAGGGAATTTACTGCGTGCAGCGTGGACCTGCTGGATCAGCTGGGTGAATTGTCCAGAACCTGCCTTCTCCTTGCCCTCACTGTCATCGTCTCTGACTGCTGTACTTGTCTGTGGGAAAGGTGAGTGGTCACTGTGGCTACTGATCCTGGAAGCTACAGTGGTCCACTCTGAAGTATGAGATGGTGGCCTGCTGGTGGAAGATGTAGAGGCACGGGACGGTGGTCTCATGGCAGAGATGTCTATAGCCCTCTGACTGCAGGATGTCTCATCTGAGTCAGGGTGTTCCTCCTGATCATCTAAATTACAAGGGACGACGGGGTCATCTCTGCCCTCTGGCCACCCTAGTGCTGTCCCCTGCCCCCCTCCTCAGTGCCCCTGGTGCATCTTACCTTGAGAGGGCATCAAAAGTTCCTGGGCTCATTCTCCCTCAGAGATGTCCTCCACAGGTTCCTCTCTGGGTGGCTTGCCAAGTGGGACCCTCACAACTTCACTGCTGGTGCATATTCTTCTGGCTCATATGCTACAGTCTTTGGAGAGGGAGGCATGGAGTTTCCTGTAGAAGGGCATGGTGGAAGGGCCCCGTCCGCTTTTGGTCTTGTGATCCCTAAACTTCTTATAATCTGCCCTCAGGTTTTTGATCTTCCGATTACACTCCTCCCAAGTGCGTTGGTGGCCCTTAGCCCTCATGCCTTCTGCCAGCTCCTTAAATGTATCAGTATTCAAGAATGAATTCCTCAATTTCTCCAGAATGTGTGGCTATGACTACACAGCTATGAGCTCAGCGGTCTCCGCATGGGACCACGATGTCCCTCTCCCTCTTTTTGGCTCGCTGCTTGTTGATGGCTGTGCCATTCTGCCAACTAAACAAGACGAGTGCAGAAGGTGCACAGCTATGGAGGTCTGCAGCTACAAAAGTCCGCTGTGAAAATGGCTTTGGAATGTGTGGGGGTCCAGTTTAAAAGTGAAACTTTCCCTTTAATCACATTCACACTGATATATCCATTGCAACAGTTTCACCTTCCCACTCTGATGAACGCGCACTGCAAAAATTAGTGTTAGGGCTAGGATTCTCATGCAGACGAACCTGTGGTGGTTCACCCACACCTGAGCTCTTAAAATGCTTCTAATTAAAGCTTTTTTTTACAGGGCACATGCTCCCCAGGGGCAGCTGAAAATACGACGCACCTGTGCAGGTACTTTTACACTGGCATTTTAACTCTCGGGTGCCCTTTTTTCTGCTGACCCTCCATCACTGCATACCGACGTATCTATATAGGTGCGCATGTTTTAGGAAGAAGTGGAAAAATGCAGCTCATTTTTGAAGCGCACTTTCACAAGAAGAGGCAGGTAGGGGTGCTTTTTCGGCGTGCATCATCTAAAGACCATGCCTTCAGGTCACCCTCAAAACGCCCCTTTAAGCCCATTTGCATAGCCCCTAAAATGGTGAAAGGTCTGGAAACCATCTTGAAGGGATATCATATTGCAGGAGGACCAAGCATGTTTTCTGATGCTCCAGAGACTGGGACACAGAGTAGTGCATTCAAACTACAGGAAAAGAGATTCCACTTAAACTTTAGATGGTGAGAGCTGCTTGATAGTTGAACACGCTGCCTTGGAGAGTTGTGGATACTCCTTCTTTGGAGGTTTTTAAGCAGGAGCTAAATGGCCATTTGTCTGGAGTGCTTTGATGGTTATGTAGCTGCCTGGCAGGGGATTGGACTGGATGGCCCCTGTAGTCTCTTCCAAATCTGTGATTCTATTATTCATTTCTTTTTTTATAAACTTTATTGATACAATATTAAAAACAATATTTCACAAATAACATCATATACTTATTATACATAGAGTGATATTCTGACCTTTTAAATTAAATGTCAATTAATAAATACCACTACGGAAAGAAAAAACAACGGCTTCCTGAGCTTCGACTCAGTTAGTCTATTTATGCTTTCGACTCTCATCTCAAACTATTTAGAAATTATTTTGAAGAATCTTCGTCAATTTCTTATCCCTTTGTAGCTTAACAGAAGAGAAGGGTGACATATTTTTTACAGGATATCTACATTCCAGTTATCTGTTATTCTGAACAAATACACACAATAATAAAAAAAATGATTGTTACTAAATCTCTACCTGTATCTCAGTATATTCACTGTTCTCTAAATAAATTTTTAATGGGTCCCATGTTTTTTTTGTTTTTCCCATGATTGCCCTCTCAATTTCATTGTTAATTTATCCATGGACACACTTTCAGTTAATTTGTATAACCAATCCTTTGTCATCGGTATATCACTGCTTCTCCATTTTCCCACACATGTTATCCTGGCTGTTGTTGTTATATAAAAGGCCAACTTACCATATTCAGATTCAACCTTTTTCTCCTCTATCATGCTCAACAAATAAAATTTGGGGTCTAATCCACAATGAATTGGTAGAATCTGCCTAACTATCTTATCTATCTTCTTCCAATATTTCCTCGCTATCTTACAGTTCCACCATATATATATGAAAGTGCCCTCCTCTTTGTGGCACTTCCAACATTTTCTGCTAGAACCTTTATACATTCTCGCCAGTTTAATGGGAGTTAAGTACCACCTGTGCTGCATCTTATGAAGATTCTCCCTTAAATTATAACACAGGGAGCACTTAATGCCGAGAGTCCAGGATTTCTCCCATTGTTCTAATGGTATAATTTTTTTTAAGTGTGTCGCCCACTTAACCATATAATTTTTCAAATTTAAGTAATAAATTGTAAAATTCTGAGATTCTAACCCTTTTTTCATTTTGTAAAATATTCTCGAAGTCATTATTGCCTTTCCCAACACCTTTCGTGTTTCAACCTTTTATAAACCTATCTCACAATTGCATATACAAAAACCAACTGCAACTGTAGCCTTTATTTAGTATTTCTTCCCTTGACATAAGTTCTATCATTTCTGCTCTGTTTGGATTCTTTACTAGCTCCTTGTAAGTCACCCACTGGTTTTCGCTTAATCTTTCTCTCCTAAAGAGCGCTTCATTTGTTGACACCCAAAGGGGTATTTTCTCACATAATATATCTTTATACCTATTCCAGACCTTAATCAGAGCTCTACGGATAAACTCCTTATGTACCCTAAATTTGTCATAAAAAAGATATGCATGCAGTCCATATCTCAAGTCTACACTCTCTAATAAAACTACTTCCTTGTTCTTTAGTCTAAACCAGTCTACCAACCATAACATACAGCATGCATGATAGTAAATTCTCAAATTTGGTACAGCCAAGCCTCCACTTTCAATCTTGTCTTGTAGGATCTTCATTCTGACTCTAGGTCTTTTCCCACTCCATAGAAACTTAGACAAATCACGATGCCATTCCTTGAATGGAGTTTCATTATGAAATTTCATTATGAGATTTTGAAATAAAAAGAGTATCTTAGGGAGGATACTCATCTTAACAACTGAGATCCTGCCTAACCAAGACAATCTTAAGAGGGACCATTTTTTAAAATCTTTTTAAATCTCCGACCATGTCTTTTGGTAGTTGTTCCTAAATAAATCAACATTTTTGGGGGTGATGATAATGCCCAGGTATTTAACCTCTTTCTTAATTTGGTAGCCAGTTTTTTCTCTTAACTTCTTTTTCTCAGTCTCTGATAGATTCATAGGTAAGATTCCTGTTTTATTTTTGTTAATCTTTAAGCCTGATACCTTTGCAAATAATTCCAATTCATCCATTACTGCCTCTATTTTAATTGGATTGGTGATAGTCAAAAGCAAGTCGTCTGTGTATGCCTTCAATTTTATCTGCTTCCCTTTTATTTTTACCCCTTCTATTTCCTTATTCTCCTTGATATTATGATTAAGAATTTCTAATACTATTAGGAATAGAAGGGGGGATAAAGGGCATCCTTGCCTCATCCCTCTTTGTACCGAGAAAGGTCTAGTCTTATCTGTATTTACTATGACTCTGGCAGTTTGTGTACTGTAAATCGCCTCAATCCATTTTAAAAACTTATGGCCAACATTTATTTTCTTAAGACAATCCATCATAAATTCCCATCTCACACTGTCAAAGGCCTTATGGAAATCTACAAAAATCATCGCCAATTTCCTATTTATGTCCTTTTCTTGATATTCAATAATGTCTAGTAAGTATCTGACATTATCCTTAATGCTACAGCCAGTTAAAAAACTGTTTTGGTCGCCTATAATCCAATCACTCAAAATTGTTTTTAAACGTTCTGCTAGGATTATGGCAAAGATTTTGTAGTCGACATTTAAGAGGGAAATAGGGTGATAATTTTGCACATCTGATCTTTCTACGCCCTATTTTGGGAGTAAACTAATGTTGGCCTCTGCCCAAGTGTCTGGTTCCCCCGCTAAGTCAACATTTTGAAACACTTCCAACATAGGAAGCATTAATTCCTCCTGGAATGCTTTATAATATTCCACGGGGAACCCATCTGGGCCCGTGGCTTTCCCTGTTTTAGACTTCTTAATAGCTTCTTGGACTTCTTGCAGTGTAATGTTTTTATTTAAACAATCTCTTTGTTGATCACTAAATCCTTTTATTGTACATTTTTCGAGATATCTCTCTACTTCTTCCTTATGCACCTTCTTTTTTTATATATAGATTATTATAGAATTTCCATACAATTTATTTTAATTCTTTTTGATCCATAAATACTTTCTCATTATCTTTTAATTTATGTATTGTCCTTTTCGCCTTATCCTATCTTAGTAAATGTGCCAATAACTTCCCAGGTTTATTTGCACCTTCGAACAACTTTTGTTTAGTGTATTTCATTTTTCTTATCAAATCCTCAGATATCCATGATGCCATTTTCTGTTCAAGACCTTTTATCTCCTCCTTTATTTTAATATTCTTAGGTGTTTTCCTCAATTGCATTTCCTTATTTTTTAATTGATTTTGAATTTCATTAATTTCTTTCTCTTTTTCTTTTTATACTCGAAGCCTTTTTTTTAATAACTCCCCCCACCCCCATAGTACAGCTTCCGAGACATTCCATACTGTATTTATCAACAGATTTGGATCTTTATTCTCTGAGAAATAATTTTTTAACTGAGCTTTATCTGCGTTAACTACCGCTTTTTTCTGCAAAAGAATGTCATTGAGGCGCCAATGAGATTCCTGAAGCATTGTTTTACATGTCAGAAGTACTCTTTGATGGTCTGATTTAAATTTGGGGAGTATCTCCATACTGCTAATCTTGGGGCTTATATTTTTGGAGATCAAGAAAAGGTCAATTCGTGACTAAGACTTATGTCTTTCAGAGTAATATGTAAAACAATTAATGTGTTTGTTTCTATTTCTCCAGGCATCAATCAAGTCAAATTGTTCTACCATATCAAAAAATTCCTTAGGAAGTTTGCCTTGATATGATTTTATAGGTCATGTAGATAATCTATCTAACAATGGGTTAATAACCCCATTAAAGTCACCCATCATAATCAATGTGTTTATATTCAATTCGGTTAATTTTAACAGTAGATTTTTTATAAAAATTACCTTTATTTATGTTGGGTGCATAAATTCCAACAATGATCAAACTCAAATTTTGCCATAGAAGTTTGACGCCAATGTATCAGCCTTTCAGATCATTTAAGATCTCTTTTGGTTCAAACTTATCTTTAACGTAAAGAGCTACACCTTTTCTTCTTTTGTTAGCCACTGAGACAAACTCTTTACCTAATTTATTATTCTTTAAAAGTCTTATATCTTCCTTTTTAATTTTCGTCTCCTGGAGACATACCACATCACAATTCAGCTTATTTAAGTAATGGAATATCTAATTTCTTTAATTTTTAAATTTTTAAAATTTTTTTATTATTAATTATAACATATATCACAAAAACATAAAAAAACAAAGACAAAAGTCAAAAACAGAAACAACTACATATCTTACATTCCACAAATACAAATACAAATACATAGTACTACATTCTTTCATACACATACCTCCTTCTACACATATTACTAACTAATCACACATTTGTATCCTATATAACTCCTAGTATTATAAAGTATTCTTATTCTCTTCCAAATAAATGCATAATTGCCTAATATCATAACAATTTTCCTTTACCCCTCTACTAAACAAAACTCTTTTCTTTCAATATTTATAAATTAAACATTCCTGATATCTTTATCACATTATCATCAAATTATTATCAGTCATAATGATGTTTCCCTTATCAATCCTTATACAGTAATTTGTTTTCATTCATATCCTTCTTTATCACAATATTCCTTAAAAGTTGACCAGCCTCTAACTACTTCCTCTTCCTCCTTATCATTTAATAAACCCGTTAATATATCTGATTCCATCGCTTCCCAAGTCTTCCTTTTCTATTCACTTATAGTAGGGGTATTTGTTTGTTTCCATTTTCTAGCAAACAGTATTCTAGCAATCGTAATCATATAGAGTCCAGCTTTTATCTTTTCCTAAAACTTTCTCTAATGTATCTAGCATATTTAACAAAAAGAGAGTTGGCTCTAATGGTATCTCCACCTTGAAAATATTTGATATCACATCCCTCATCTTTTTCCAGTATTTTTGCGCTTCAGTACAAGTCCACCACATGTGAAAAAAGTTTGCTCTTGATTTGTTGCATTTCTAGCATTGATCTTTACCAGACTTATATAATTTATTTAGTTTTTCCGGCAACAGGTACCACCTAAAAGACATCTTAATATGATTCTCTTTGTAATCCTGGCATCTCGTAAATTTATTGTATCAAACCAAGCCTTTTACCATTTATTTAGTTCTATAAAACTAAATTTCCTGAGCCCATCTTATAGAGTGTTTTATTTTCTCATTTTCCAAATTCGTTTTGTAATACCCTATAGTATTTTCCAATATGACCTTTATTTTTATCAAAGAATATTTTATCCAAATCATTTTGTCTATTCGATATACCTAAGATGTTTTTGTCAATTTTAAATCTTTCATTTATCTGCATGTATAGAAACCAATTATCTTGGAGTTCTTTACTTAATTTTTCTCTATCCCTTAAAGAATCTCCCATTTCTCCTTTCCAATTAATCAACTCCTTGTACGTTAGCCAAGGTATTTTTTTCATTTTGGATCTATTAAAGAAGGCTTCCTGTGGAGATGTCCAACTAGGGATGTGTGTATAGAACTGTTCCTTTATCTTCAACCAAATTTTTAATAAAGCATTTCTTATAAAGTGATGTGAAAAATCCTTGTTACTTTTAAGTTTGTTGTATATCATGTAAGCATGAAAACCAAATCTCATTTGAAAATTCTCTAATTCAAGTAATCTTTCATTTTTTAAACTAACCCATTCCTCTATCCAATTAAGGCAAGATGCCCTATAATATAATTTAAGGTTTGGGAGACCGCATCCACCTTTTATTTTCTCTTTGGTCAACAATTTCCAACCTATCCTGGCTTTCTTTCCTTCCCACACAAATTTTAATATCTCTCTTTGCCAGATGTCTAAATATTTTTCATCACTTATTATAGGTATGTTTTGAAATAAGAACATTAATTTTGGTAACAATACCATTTTGATTGCTTCAATTCTACCTAAGAAAGATAATTTTTTCCTGACCATCTCTTTCTTGATTTCTTCCCAATACTTCAAATAATTATTTATGAATAGATCTATATTTCTTTTAGTCAATATTATCCCCAAATATTTTACTTTTTTCTCAATCTTAAATTTTGAAATCTTTTCCAACTCTAGTTCTTCTCTCATATTCATATTCTTAGTTAGGATTACCGTTTTATTTTTATTAATATTGAATACTGCAACCTCCCCAAATTCTTCTATAACTCTAGTTAGTTTTTTAATATTTTCTTTTGGATTTTCTAGAAAGAAAATTACATCATCCGCAAATGCTTGTAGTTAGTATAATTGATGTTTTACTTTCACTCCCTCAATGTCAGAGTCACTCCTTATTTTATTATTTAGTACCTCAAGTACTAATATGAATAATAAAGGTGAAAGAGGGCATCCTTGCCTGGTCCCTCTTTCAATATTATTTTTTTCTGTTTTTTCATGGTTTATTATTATCCGAGCTCTCTGTTCCTTGTATATTTCCTGAATCCATTTATTAAATGTATCTCCCATTCCCACATAAAACACCAGTTAACCCTGTCGAATGCTTTTTCAGCATCCAACAGTACTAGTGCCAATTTTTTATCATTGTTAGTCTCAAAATGTTCTATTATGTTCAGCACTATTCTCATATTATTCTTGATCTGTCGATTTGGTATAAATCCATTCTGGTCTTCATGGATTATCGAAACCAATAATCCTTTCAACCTATTGGCTATAACAGATGTGAAAATTTTATAATCAGTATTGGTCAGGGATATTGGCCTAAAGTTCTTCATTTCTAAGCATACTTTTTCTACTTTAGGAATTAGAGATATCCAGGCCTCCTTCCAGGACTCTGGTATACCATCTTCTTTTATCTTATTCATCATTTCTTTTAATGGGTCGACCAAGATGTTAACAAATTTTTGATAATAGGTCGCCGTTAATCCATCCGGGCCAGGAGCCTTTCTCTTTTTCATTTTCTCAATCACCTCTGTAATTTCTTTAGTTGTTATTGCTTGATTTAACCTTTTTACCTGTTCTTCATTTATCTTGTTTATCTTCTGATCTTTCAAATATTTTTTCACTTTCTCTTTTTCATCTTCTCTTGTTTCTAATTTCCTATACATTTTGTCATAATACTCTTTAAATAGTTTTTTTATCCTTTCTTGATCTGTAACTATTTCTCCATTATTACTTATCTCTGATATAATTTTCTTTTCTTTTTCTCTCCTAAGTCTATGTGCTAATAATCTACCTGCTTTATTTCCCAATTCAAAATTTTTCTGTTTTACATATCTCATTTTATTCTCTATTTCTTTAATCGTTAACTCTTTTAATTGTTGTCTTAAACTTTCAATTTTACACTTCAGTTGCTTATCTCCTGTCATTTTCCATTCATTCTCCTTTAATCTTAGTTCTTCGTTTAGTTTTCGTTCTCTTTCTATTTCCTTTTTTCTTACTTCAGTTTGTAATTTAATAAATTCTCCTCTTATAACCGCCTTACTGGCTTCCCATATAATTTTACTCGACATTTCCTCTGTCTTGTTTTCTTTGAAATAATATTCTATTGTCTCTTTTATCTTTTTTACATTATCTTTGCTTTTAAGTAGGTTCTCATCTAATCTCCAAGTAAACTCTTTCTTACTTACTTTCATATTCATTTCTATAGGGTTATGGTCTGAAATATATCTATTTAGTATCTCCATTGTTGTTATTTTAGGTACTAAATTTTTTGAGACAAGAAATAAGTCAATTCTCGATAATGATTTGTGAACCTCTGAAAAAAAAGTATACCCTTCAGATTTTTTAAATTTATGTCTCCATACATCAGTCAAACCAAATTCCTCTATTAATTCAAAACATGATAATGGTAACTTCCCTTGATTTAATCAAAATTTCCTCCCTTCTAATGATTTCTTATCTACTTTGGGATCACATACTGCATTAAAATCCCCGAACAAGATTAGATCACTACAGTTTACTTTCTTAATCTCATCTGATATTTAAAAAAAATATTGATCTTTCTTTTCTAGTGGAGCATAGATCCCCACCACCAATATCTTCCAATTTTCGATTTTAACTTCAACTCCTAAATAGTTTCCATCATTATCACTAAAGAGTTGTTTGGATTGATATTTCTTATTTACAAAAATTACTATTCCCTTCTTCTTCTTCTTTGCAACTGTTATATATGACAGTCCTAATTTGGGATTTCTGATATATTTGGCATCTTTTTCTCTTATTTTTGTTTCTTGAATACAAATAATATCACCCTTTAGCTTTTCTAATTGATGAAATACCATATTTCTCTTGTATTTTGAATTAATACCTTTTACATTCCACGATATTAATTTCACCATGTCTTTTATCTTTTGAATCTTGTTTTCTATATATCTTCCACTTTATCTCCTTCTCTCCTTTCTTTTCTTTCTTCTTTTTGATGTTGATGTTGTGCTACCCCTTCCACCCCTTTACTGTATTTTATTTTGTTTTGTTTTTTATTTTTTGTCTTTTTTTAAAAAAAGAGAGAAAGATCTTGTTCCTTTGAATTCTTTTTTCTTTCTCCTTTCTTTTCCCTCCTTTCCTTCTTTCTTCACAGTTCTTTCTTTTTCCCCCTCTCTTTCTTTCCTTTCTTTTTTTCACAGCTCTTCTCCTTCCTCTTCACTATCCTCTTCCCCCTCCGATTTTGAGCTGTCCTTTTTGTCTTTAGTCAAGTCTTCTTCTTCAATATTTTTCGTTCTTTTCAAATTTTCCTTTCCTTTTGTTCCTTCTTCCTTTTTTCCTTTATATCTTTTAGATCTCCACTCTCTCACTACATTTCTTTCTCCATTCCCTTCATCTTTTGTATTATAATCTTCTCTAAGTTTCTGTTCCATTTCTTTTGCTTTAATTTCATTATCGATCTTGTATCTTTAATGTTTATATGTGAAGGACAGTCCTTCCATCCTGTCCCATTTAAAAAATATTCCCATATTCTTCAGTAACTGCATCAAACTTCGGTACTTTTGTCGCTCCAACATAACATGCGGTGGCACATCCTTACAATTTTTTATTTCAACCTCTTCTATTATTATTTTAGATTCGTAGCTTTTCTGTATTAACATTTCCTTTACTCTGGTTCTCGTCCAACAAATAACAACATCTCGTGGGATTTTTCTCTCTTTAGCTTGTATGGAATTAACTCAAAATATTTTGTCCACGTTCTTTTCTAGCTATTCTTCAGACATATCAATTAGTCTTGCTAATCCTGGTATTAGTCTAAGAATAAGGTTTTCATTACTTTTCTCTGGTAGGCTTCTTACTTTAATACATCGTTCCCTATAACAAAGTTCATTAGCCCATATCAATTGATCATGTCCTTCTATTTTCTTCTTGTTTTCTTTCAGATTGTTTTCCAATGCCTCTGTTCTTTCTTTAACTTTGTCCACTTCTTTTTGGTTCTTATTAATATCTGTTGACATTTTCTCGATTTTCTTACTAATATTATCCAGTTCTTTTTATATCTTTCCTTATCTCTGATCTAGTTTCCTTAATCTCTCCTCTAATCTCTTGAATAGACTCTCTTAAATCATCTTTCATTTCTTGTCTATTTTCCTTAATTTCTTGTCTCATCCAACGCATTTCCTCCACTAGTTGCAATACTAGATCTATTATTTTAATTGATTCATCAGTAGATCCCCTTCTTTGGGTAGATAACTGAGTTTGAATCAAGCTTTTCTTTGACGTAGCCATATTCCCAACTTTTTCACTCTAGCCAGATAAAATAATAATATTCACTATATAACTATATAACTATATAATTGAAATATCAATTACAGCTACAAAATCACATTTATATTCACATAACCCCCCTAAGTCTTTCCAGTATAACTCTTATTCTATGTTCTATATGTCCTATATAGGTATATATCTGTAAACCTTTATATCCCCCTATTATTTTTTCTTATCTTTAAACAAATAGTACAATTAATATGAATCTATGTATATATATATTTATCAATATATTTACCGTATTTTCCATAAGACGACCCGCGTATAAGATGACCCCCCCATTTTTCCAGTCAAAATATAGAGTTTTAGCACCTCTATCCTCATTATCCTTATATCTGGCGTATAAGACGACCCCCCACTTTAGCCACAGATTTTGCAGGTAAAAAAGTAGTCTTATACGCAGGAAAATAAGGCATATACTTATATATCTAAATTCTATATAGGGTACGACACATAGCTTTTATGGACATTCATATATCTTTCATCAATATTCTATCTATTGACCTTTTATTTTAATTAACGTTTTATCCAAAAATACTTTATCCTTACTTTTTCTCTAGCTTTCCGTGCTTCTCTTGTTTCCATTTAAAGTTAAACCTTCTTTGACCTTCTTGTTTTCTATTTCTTCCTCTTTTAATTTCACTTTCTTCTTCTTTAAATGGTACTTTAGTTTTTTCTCTTTTCTATTGAACAATATAAATCCAATTTTCCCCCCCAAACTATAAATTTTCTGCAATCACATGTCCCATATCCAATTTACTCTATCCATTACAACACCTGAACCTATACCTTCCTTTTACAAATATCTACTTATCAAACACTAGCCTTTAACAATTATTAGTTTTAAAAAAAACTACTTATATCTATTCACTCACTCCCTCACTTGCATACCATACAATAGTAAGCTTTGTCTTCACTATTTGTCACACGTCTTGGGTGTCTCCAAGTTTAGGTGTCTCCAAGCTTAACGCTCCAGCTGCCCATCACTCGGTGATGTCAGCAGCTACACACATTCACCTCTCCCTGCTGTTATTACCAGGCTCCTCAGATCGTCCCTTATTCACTGCCACACGCTGCCTTCCGTTTTCTTCCACAGCCGCCTCCTCCCGTCACCTACCACCAAGCGTCTCTCGTCTAAACCAATTGCCTCTCACCGTTACTCGTCCCGTCCAGGTTTCTGAGCCACTCGCCGTTTGTCTCTCACCAATCGCTGTCCCACCTCTCCCAAGTCGCTTATCCCTCGTGGCTCCCTATGAATCACTCGCCTTTCATCACTTTAGTCCACTCACCTCTTGCCTTTCTCTCTCTCCCCTCAATACTCGTTGCTCTTTACTCTTTGCGGCTCAGTTCTTATCTTTAACTGTTTCCAGTCCCGTTCTCAAGCTAACCAGTTCTATCCTCCGCCTTCTTTATCTTCTTCACTTTAGCCTTTAGCTTTTTCACTTCCTTGTTACTCGCTTTACACCTTTTACAGCTTTTCTCTTCACTTCCTATTACCATATATGGGAAATGCTGCTTCTCTATTATCCAGCGCTTTGCAATCCACTGTTCTTTCTTTTCTTTTCTTTTCTTTTTAAGACACAATCCAGGGGTAAGTCATACGTTGGCAATTATTATTCTTTATCTTCTCTCTTCTCACAAATCCATTCTATTCAAGATTTATTTAAAAGTCTGTGCGACAAGACCTCATTTATATAAATAAATGAGTGCTACAATGGGAGGGCTGGAATCTTCGGAGTCCTACAGCACCCTGGCTCCAAGACGGGGAAACAGTTTCCGAGTTTCCCTGTCTCGGAATATCTGATTTCTTTTAATCTGCCCATTTAAGCCTTTTATATTCCATGTTATAAATCTATCTTTCTTGGTCATTACTGATATTCTGTTCTTCTTCCTCATCCAAGCTCTTATTTAAATTGTCAATGTCGTTACTGTCTATTACCTCCTGACCATATAAAATAGATGTTGATTGGCTAATTTCTTCTTTTTCACAAATTGCCTGCACACCCTCCATGACTGTATTATCCGATTCCTTGCCCAGCACCTAATCAGTACTTGGGTTTTCTTGAACCACTCTTTTACCTTTTCTATTGATTTTCCTTTTTACCATCTCACCCCTACCGCTTCTTGGTTATCCCCATTTTGAGTCTCTGCCTTCTCCTGATTACTAGTACCTTCCCTTTTTTTATCTGTCTTATTCTCATCCTTCTGCTTCCTTTTACTTTCAAATCTTTCATCTATTTTAAAGTCTCCTCTATATCTTTTCCAAAACTCTTTTGCTTCTGTCAATGTTCTTAGCTCCACCTTTGTCCTTTTAAACCAGAACGTAAGGCCTTCGGGGATCAGCCACCTATAGTTGATCTGAAATCTCTGTAGTTGATTAGTCAGGAAAGTATATTCTCTCCTTCTTTTCATAACATTTGGTGCTATGTCTTTAAATATTTTAAGTTCAATGCCACCTATAGTTAAGGAAGTCTCATTTTGTATATTCAATAAATGATCTCTAACCTGTTGCCTGACAAAACTTATTACTACATCCCATGGAAGGTTTCTCTGCATTGCCACTTTAGAGTTTAAATGAAAGATCTTATCTAATTCTAACTCAAAAAGGTGTTCGGGTCTACCTAAATAACTTGCCAGGTGAGGTATCAACAGTTCTGCTAAGTTTTCTCCTTCTTGTTCTGGGAGACCCCTTAGCTTCACAGACCTTTCTCTTTGTTTGGTGTCATTCTTAATTTTTTTATCCTCCAGACTTCCATTTTCTCTTGTCTGTCTTCAATGTTTCCTACCCAAGTTTTCACCTTATTAAACTCTACAGAGATTTTATCAATGGCTCTCCTCACATCCTTCATTTCTGATTTTAATTCCAGATTAATTTCTGTATTATAATCTGTTAAATCCTGGCGTAAGTCCTGGATTTCCCTACCCAAGTCACTCCTCATTGACTTGAATTCTTCAAGTAACAACATGTATGGATCCCCTCCTCTAGCCTGATCTATTGAAGCTCTCCTTTGTTGTAATGGGGCTTGGGCTCTAACTGTTTAACTCCTCAAACTCATGTTCATGTTCGCTTCAATAATGTTATGGAATTCTGATCTCTATTTATCTATATTCTTAACTATATTTGTCTTTCCAAGTTTACTAATGTACCTTCGTTTGTCCCCCCTACCACTAAATTATTCTGCAATGATCTATCTACTCCTACTAACATAAGGAAAACAAAGACTGAAAATTATCAAATGTAATTTTCAGTCTTTGTTTTCCTTATGTTAGTTCACCGGGGGGTGGTGGTAAACGAGTAATACAATAACCTTTTTCTAAGTTCGAAATAACACCCAAAATTCAACTTTCCAGATTCAATATTTCCTTCTGGAGGCAAGTCCAGCCACATTAGACTTTCAATAGTACAGAGAAGGCTAGATATCTCATAGAACAACAATTCACAATAGTACAGTGTTAATCTCAAGTAGCAACAACCACCACCACACAGTAATTCGGTGTACGGAGAATTTGCATTCAATCAGTCTCAAATATCGATTATCAAATATCAATAATATATTACCTCTGAATCTCAGTGTTCTATCCCAGTCCAATAAACTCCAATAGAGTCAATAACAACATTGCATTATTACTTTACATTCAATTATTCGGGTCGTCAATCAGCTCAGAGGTTTCTTTAAGTCTAAAGAATTAATATTCAAATTCCAGCTCCTGACCCTCCCTACCCTCAATGTTGCTTTTACGGTTAGAGATAACACAGCTGATAATGGTGCGGGCTTTGGTCCGTTTGGGTCTTACAATTCAAGAATCAGTGGATATTAATCCTATTATTCATTTCTTAGTATTCCTTCTCTGCATTTTATCATCTGAGAAAGATCAGGCTGAAAATCAGTGATCAGCTCAACCTGGAGTTTTCAAATCTCAATCAAGCACTGTACACACTACACAAAGAGGGGAGCAATTTGGGCAGTCTAAGGGAGCCCATCAACCCATGAGGGGAATCTGAGGCATCCACACATCTCCACACCACAAAATCTACATTTTCCCCAATGCCCTCTAGGGGTGGTGGACCCCATTTTTGCCATGTTTTAAGTCACCATTTTAGATCCAGGAGGGCCTTTTTTCAAAACAGGTGTACTTTAGGTTTTAAAAAGCCTTTCCTAGGCTTAAAATGTCCCAAGCCACCATCCCCTCCAAGGCCCAAAGCAGACAGGCCAAAAGTGCTGGCTTCAGGCTGTGCTGGGGGGTATGGCATTTAGATGCTGAATACCCCAAACATGGCTGGAAGCCACGCTGGTGCTGTCATTTGGAAAGAACCAGGCCAAGAAGGAGTGGATAGAATCTCCTCCTTCCAATGACCTGGTTCTGCACTGCAGTGGTGGCCCAGATCAGGACTGGACACATGCAGTCTCTGTGGTCCTGGTGCAAACAGTGCAGGTCCAGTCCCAGCACAGTCCTTTTGGCCCATCTGCTTTGGGCCCAAATGTGGTGAAAATGCTCCGATGTATTTTGCGGCATTTTGGGACAGAATACAAAAAGTTTTTTTTACAAAGAATATTTTGACCCCCAGATGTTTCCGAGCATCACAGAGCCAGTAATGGGGGCCACATGCAGACCATGGGCTATACTCTGCTCACCCCTGCACTATACCATACCAGCTGCAGGGAAGATGCCTCAAATCAAGCATTCTGCCTGGAGCTAAAAAGGCCCTGAGGAAATTTCATCCCAGTTCTTGCTTCCTAATATTGCCAGGGGGATAGCAATTCCCTAAGCAGAAGGACAAAGAGGAAAACAGAGAGGCAAGGGGATTGGAAAAGGTACCATCTGAACCCAGACTCCACCCCCTCAGTTAAGCAGAAGGACAAAGAGGAAAGCAGAGAGGTAAGGGGTTTGGGAAAGGTATCATCTGAACCCAGACTCCACCCACTCAACTAAGCAGAAGGACAAAGAGGAAACCAGAGAGACAAGGGGATTGGGGAAGGTACCATCTGAACCCAGACTCCACCCCTTCAGCTGAGCCGGATAACAACGGAGGACCAGGCAGGCAAGTGGAGGAAGGAAGAAGATGACCATCCATCTCTGCCCTCCCCTAACCATGGAAAAAGAAATGAAGGAACTAAAGGAGGGAGGGGTGGGGATGGACTAAATGAGGGATGACATGAGAGATAGGAAGGAGGGAAACCCAGGGACGTATAAGGGGATGGGTAGGAAAGCAAACAAACAATGACAGGAGGAATAATATAGGGACACAAAGAGCTACCAGGCAACAGCAGTAGTGGTGGGTGTCACTGACAGGAGTGAATTGTGACACCATAGCTAACATTGGTTAGCACTATGGACAGGGAGGAGTGGGTAACCCTCCTTGTGGAGCCCCACCACGTAGTAAACCCTACGATGAGACACCTGAAGTGAGACACAAGCAGGATCAAAACATTAACAGAAAGGGAAGGAGGGAGAGATAAAGGTTGTATTTAATTACTAACTTATAAATATTTTCTGGAGGCATTAACTGTCTTATCCAGAGCTGTCCTAAGAGAAAGTTCTGGAACATTTTCTATACATAATCCAAAGATTGTGAAGTTGTAGGCTTTCATGGCTGGCATCCATAGTTTTTTGTGGGTTTTTTGGGCTGTGTGGCCATGTTCTAGAAGAGTTTCTTTCTGACGTTTCGCCAGCATCTGTGGCTAGCATCTTCAGAGAGATGAAGAATGATAAAGGTGTACACTGGACTATCTTTTGCAACTGATACATAAGTTTATTCTTACAATTATAATTGGCAACAATATATAGCATATAATAAGGAGAAGTCTAGTTTAAAAATAAATCTTTTTTTTCAACGCAAGGATATTATATAAGACTGAAGGAAAATTTAAGGTTTAACTGTGAAATTTGGAACAGTGTGGTCCTAATTGATAAATTCTTCCTTGGTATACTCCTGATCAATACAGTACTAACGCTTCTTTGGTATAAGGATTTGTTGTAAATATTGGTCTGAGAAATAAACCATGATGTCGAGAAATCAATTGGCCAAAACTCAGAATCAGTCGCAGTTGCCTAGGAGGCCATCATTAGAGCAACCAAAAATTATAGATCCCAATGTTAACATTTTGGATCAGATAAGGAAACTTTGATCGGAAATCAGACAAGAAATGAAAGATTTCAAAATCGAAATTCATCAGTAGATCAGAACAGAGTTGCAGGAAATAAATCAAACATTTGAAAAGATAACAGAAGAATTAACCATTGCTAACCGTAGAATCAAAAATTTAGAAAATAGAAGTAATATATTGGGAGAAGAATTAGATGAAATTAGGAAAGTAGAGAACAGGATCTTGATGAGAAAGCAGTATGGGACCAGAAATTAAGGGGAAAATGTATTAAGATTAGAGGTCTCCCAGAGAATAAAAATGCAAATTTAATAGATCTTTTGACTTCCAAACTGGCTGAATTTTTGAATAAAGACAAGCAACAGTTTCAATTTCAAACTGATATTGCCTTCCCTCTTAATTCGATGGTAGCTAAACAAAAACATCTTCCCAGGGACATGGTGATGTATTTCATTCTAAGGCAGATACGTGATTTGTTCTTGAAAACTCATAACGATACGCCCCTGGAAATTCAGGTCCAGATTTTGAAGGACATCCCTGTGAGGATGTTTTTTTTTTTAAAAAAGAAAGGAATACACATTTCTTACAGTATATTTGAGACAACAAGGAATATCCTATAGATGGGGAATTCCTGAAGGATTGATTTTTTTGGTGGAGGAAGAGAAGGGTGGTGTTGAGGTCTTTAGAAGAAGCAAGGAGATTCTGGGGTCAGGAAGAAAAAAGAAAGAAAACCAGGGGTAAGAAAAAAGAAGAGAAGGGAGAAAGACCAAATCAAATTATTACAGAAGCAGTGAATAGACCAGTGAATAAAGAAGGGAACTCAGACAACAGCGATAGACAAGAAGAATTAGGAGCAGTGAACTGGAAATACAGAAAGGATTTAGTAGCATTAGACGATGACTTACTAGGTGACCCCGAGCATACCCAACATAGTAGAGAAGGTGAGTATTTACAAGACAGAGATGCAGACTAATTATAGGGTTCTTTCTGTTTTAATTAAAAGGGGACAAATAATTGTCCTCTAGAACCTGATGGATAAACTAAAATTACTATCGTGGAATGTGAAAGGATTAAACACTCCACAGAAAAGAAAAAAGATTTATCATTACCTCTAAAAACTAAAGGCGGATGTTTTGTGTTTGCAGGAGACACATATAAGGTCAAAAGATGTGAAATACCTGATAAATAAGAGATTGGGGAAAAATATGTTGCGGCAGCTAAAAATTAGAAAAAAGGAGTATATATAGTACTAACAGAATTGACTCAAAGGCACTATTTGTTGATCCTAATGGACACTTTGTGGTGGTGGAAATAAATCTGAAGGGGGAGAAAATGTTAATTGTTGGGTTGTATGCACCCTTGTCAAATAAAAGGATCTTCTACGAAAAATTGTTGAGAATTAGAGAATTACAATAATTATTTGATAATTACTATGAGGGACTGGAATGGTGTCATCGACCCTGAAATTGATAAATCTTCAACAAAAAACATTAAACAGGATCAAGGTAAACCCCCAAAAAGTTTCCTTGAATTTCAAGATAGATTAGCTTTAAAAGATGTTTGGAGGGAGTAATATAATAATGCAAAGGATTATAGTTTTTTCTCTCACACACATAATTCCTGGTCAAGAATTGATTTGTTTTTAGTTTCTACACTGCTCTGTAATAAAATACTTAAAATCGACATTTTACCAGCTGTCTGGCCAGATCACAACCCTATCGTGATGACCATGAAAAATGGTCATAAAAGAATTCAGGTGGAGACTTAACGTCAATCAATTGAAAAATGAAAAAAAAAATCATGAAGGATGCTCAAGATCAACTTCAATTATTTCTTCAACATTTAAATAATAAAACCCGAATAAATGTGGTGTGGGATGCTGCTAAGGCATTTATGAGAGGATATTTTTTGAAGAAAGGTGCTGAGTTAAAAAGAACAAGAGAGAATCAGATAAAAAATTTAGAATATGAAATAAAATTAAAAGAAGACCAATTGAAACTTAACCCTAAACAAAAGAAGTTAAGGGAGGATTTACAAAAATTACAAAAACAGATATAAATATTATCAATGGAAGAAATTCAAAAGAAATTCAAATATGTTTGACAGAAAAATTTTGAGTTTTCAAATAAACCAGGAAAAATGTTGGCTTTTAAGTTAAGAAAGGAGCAAGAGAAAAGGATTATTGTTGAACTAAGAGAAGGAAATAATATATTTTCAACCCAGGATCAAATTAAGAGAATCTTATTAGATTACTTTTCAAATTTATATAAAGAAAATCAAGACAAAGCGGATATAATAAAGGCATATTTAGATGAACAAAAAGTAAACAAAATAAGAGAATACTATAAAGAGTAGTCAAATAAAAAAATTGAACTTCAAGAACTTCTAGACACAATAAGTACATAGAAATCAGGCAAATCTCCAGGACCTGACGCATTCACCTCTGAATATTATAAAAAATTTAAAGATCAGTTGGCAGGCCCATTATTAAAAACAATGAATGGAATCTTGGAAGGTTCCAGTCCCAAAACTTGGCTTCAGGCCAATATAACTTTAATTCCCAAAGAAAACCGAGACAAATTGGATCCAAAGAATTATAGACCAATCTCGTTGCTCAATAGTGATTACAAAATATTTGTGAATATAATTGCCAACAGATTAAAGAATTGGTTATCCTCTTGGATTCATGAAGACCAGGAGGGTTTTCCCCCCGGTAGAATGATAAAAGATAATATCAGACATTTAATAAATTTAATAGAGTACTATAATAAAAACATAGACAAAAAATTGGCCTTATTGTTTTTGATATTGAAAAAGCTTTTGACAATTTTAATTGGACATTTATTCGGCACATTATAGAGAAATTAGATTTAGGACTAAATTTTCGAAAATGGATTGACTCAATATATCAGAATCAGGAAGCAAAATTATTCGTAAATGGGGACTCAACAAAGACTTTTAATATACAGAAAGGAGTAAGACAGGGGTTCCCATTATCCCCTTTATTTTTTATACTGAATTTTGAAATTTTAATGAATAGAATTCATGTGGAAAAGAATATCCAAGGAACCAAAATAAAAGAAGTATTTAAAGTAAAAGCATTTGCTGTTGACTTGATGGTATTGCTCTCAAGTCCTTGTGAAGGTATAGATTCTCTACTAGACATAATAGGTAAGTTTGGAAAAGCAACGGGCTCAAAAATTAATAAAGACAAGACTTCTATGTTATTAATGAACTTAACAAAGGAGGAAAGAAAGATATTAAAAGACAAAACTAATTTTCATGAAGCCAAGACTATAAAATATTTGGGCATAAACTTCTCTACAAAGAATTCCAATTTATTCAAAAATAATTATGAGAAAAAATGGATGGAAATTAAAAATGATCTGAACAGATGGAAAAATTTGAACTTATCTTGGATTGGTAGAATTGCCACCATCAAAATGAATATCCTACCTAAAATGTTATTATTTCAAAACATTCCTATTATGATAAACGACACTCCATTCGAAAGGTGGCAGATTTGTTGAAATTTATTTGGGGTGGCAAGAAACCTTGAGTAAAGATGAAATATATACAGGACGCAGTTGAAAGAGGAGATTTAGGATTACCCAACTTGAAAATGTATTATTATGCCTGCAGTCTCTTTTGGCTATTAGAATGGATAAATTTGGATAAAGAAAGGAATTTGAAATTGGAAGAATTCAACAATGTCTAGGGGTGGCATGGGTATTTACTCTATGACAAAGTAAAATGCCATAAAAAATTTAATGATCACTACTTAAGATGAGCCCTGCTTAGAATTTGGCAAAGAGTAAAAAAAATAAAAATTGGCAGGATGTTATACCAAATTGGACGGCGATTGGCGAAGTGGTATTAAAGGATAACAAATTAGGCAAAGATAAGTGGTTAACATATAAGGATGTAATTTTAAAAAATGGATCAAATATGGGCATTAAATCATGGGAACAATTAAACTTAGAAGGCTACTGTTGCAATTGGTTCTCCTATAGACAGATAAGAGAACGTTTTTTATTGGAGAAAAAGACTAAATCTATTGGAGTTCCAAATAAAGAATTTGATGATATAGTGGCATCTGAGGATAAACATAAAATTTCAAAGCTTTATAAAATGCTATTAAAAATTGAAATGGAGAAAGACCTAATTACACCTCAGATGATAAAATGGGCTCAGGACGTGGGCCACAACATTGAGCTAGACCAGTGGGAAAGATGTTGGGGAAAAAGATTGAAATATACATTAAATTATGATATTAAGGAAAATTTTTATAAAATGCAATACCACTGGTATTTAACACTGGTCAAACTAGCAAAAATGAAAAGCACCCAGGCACATATTTGTTGGAAATGTGAGAAAAAAGTAGGATCCCTATGTCACTTATGGTGGGACTGTAAGAAGGCAAGGAAGTTCTGGGAAGCCATAAGAGATACTTTGAGTAGAATTTTAGAAACTAAATTGAAACAAGACCCCCAGTTGTTTCTTCTGGGAATAATTGTGGAAAAAGATCTGGAAAAAAATATGGAAAATTAATTTTTTATCTAATAACAGCCACAAGAATAATCTATGCTTCAAAGTGGAAGGCTAAAGATATTCCTACTATGCAAGATTGGTATAAGAAAGTGTTTGATATAATGGAAATGGATAGATTAACAGGTCTAATTAAAGGTTTAAGTTATGATACTTTCAAAAAGGATTGGAAATCATTGATTGATTGTTGGAAACTAGAAGGGGGTTTGGATTGCTTTATTGGATTAGATTACAATTGTAATGATGTTTTGATGAGAGAACTGTGTAAGTTTGTTTATTACAGATAGGTTTGGTATTATGGTGCTAGTTATTAGATTCATGATAAAAAGAGTAGTGATAGACTGTATGACGTGAGAGAAAAATTGTTATGAAAATAGAAGTACATGGAACATGGGCTGAATAGCAAGATATGTCAAGCAAGGAAGGTTTTTTTATTCTAATGTCTGTTTATATGTGGTTTTTTTCTGTCTCTTTTGTTTTTGTATTGTTTTTCTTTTCATATTGTTTTTTTTCTTTTTGTTTGTTTGTTTTATCTCATATCTATGTAACGTATATGTGTTGTTGATGGTTTTTGTAAATTTGTTAGTATTCGTTTTTAATCAATAAACATTTAAAAATGCAAAAAAAAAAAAAAGAAAAAAAAGAAATTGTGTATTGTTTTATTGTCTTGGTCTTTGCAATGGCCATTGGCCAAAAATTGACTCATGAGGGAAAGCAATCATAACATTAATCCTGAAAGAAGGGAAGGATAAATTACAGATGAGTAACTATAGACCAATATCACTACTTAACAATGATTATAAAATCCATGCTTCCATCATTGCTAATAGACTGAAAAAAAATGTTAGAAATTATTAAACAAGATCAAAATGGGTTTCTCCCAGGAAGACACTTAAGAAACAATATAAGAACATTAGTGAATACAATCAAATACAATAATATCTACAACAAAAAGAAATTAGCATTCATATTTATTGATGCCAAAAAGGCATTTGATATCATAAGATGGAAATATATTTTAGAGAATTAGAAAGAATGGACATGGGAGAAATCTTTATAGAAAACATGAAACAAATATATAAACACCTATCAGCATCTTTAAATATAAATGGAGAAAAAACCAAAATAATTTAAAATCTATAAAGAAATGAGGTAAGGATGTCCGCTCTTACCCCTCTTACACATAATTGTATTAGAATCTTTGTTAAATACAATCAGAGCAAACAACAAAATAAAAGGATTAAGAATAAAAGGACATCAAATAAAAGTAAGAGCATATGTGGATGATATGGTCGTTATATGAGAGGACATGAATTAAAAATTTATGGAAAATTCTCAGGATTCATACTGAACAAAGAGAAAACTTGGATACTAACTAAAAATTGACAAAGATGGAAAAAGAACAATTAACTCAAAATCAGGATGTAAAATTGGAAGGAAAATAAAATATCTGGAAATTTGGCTTACTAAAAACAATTTAAACTTATTTGATAACAATTATAAATTAATGTGGAGAGAGCTAAAAGAAGAGCTACAAAGGTGGAATAGACTGAACCTATCCATATTAGGAAGAATATCAACTATTAAAATGGTAGTCCTTCCTAAAATATTATTTTTAATACATAATATTCCAATTATCACAAATGAAAAAAATATAAAGGGATGGAATAAGGAAATAAACAAATTTATATGGAAGGAGAATAAACTGAGAATAAAGTGGGCAAATTTAAAGAAAAGCAAAGAAAGAGGTGGTTGCACATTACTTGACTTCAAATTATATGCATGGGCAGGGGCATGTAGCCTGATGTGGATTCAGGACTGGATCAAATTAGAAAACACATAAACCCTGAATCTAGAGGGTGCCAATCTGTGATTTGGTAGGCACACATATATATGGTACAACAAGGCCTCAATTAACAAAAACTTCAACAACCACCCAATTAGAAAGTCATTATTAAGAATACGGGCACTAATAAAAAAGAATATTTTCAACAAAATCCCACTTTGGATTTCAGTTCAGGAGGCCTTTTTTTTTGGTAGGTTGGAACAAGAACCAAAATAGCTAAATTATAAAGACTCAAAAAAGATAAACCAGCTTGGAAATATAGAATTTAAAACCAGAGAAGAACTACTGAAAGAAAATAAGAATATACACTGGTTTAATTATTTAAAATTAAAAGAGAAATACATAGAAGAAAGGAAAAAAAGAGGGTATATAGACAATAAGCACAATGAACTAGAAGAAATATTATGGAAACCAGATACAAAAAATTATCAAAACTTTACAAGTTACTTATTAATAGAGAAATGGAAGAAGAAACAATAAAAGACTATATGTTAAGATGGGCAAGAGACTTAGGACACTCAATTCCCTTAGAATCATGGAGAAAGGCATGGGCCCAAACAAATAAATTTACTAGATCACAGTACCTAAAAGGGAATTTTCTAAAAATAACCAACATTTGTATTACACCCCCCACAAGAATAAAAAAAGATATATACAGTGGAAAAAGATGAGTGTTGGAGGTGTCACAAGGAGGGTGAGCAGCCCAGAGCAGCGTGGCAGCAACACCGGCTACAGCTAGGACCAAGCAGTGGAGCAGGCGGCGGACGGCGTCAAAAACTGCCCGCTTAGCCACCCTCCCTCAGAGCAGCCCAGAGCAGCCCAGAGCAGCACGGCAGCAACACCGGCTACAGCTAAGACCTAGGAGTCCTCCAAGCAGCGGAGGAGGTGGCGGACGGCGTCAAAAACCGCCCGTTTAGCCACCCTCCCTCAGAGCAGCCCAGAGGAGCCCAGAGCAGCGTGGCAGCAACACCGGCTAAAGCTAGGACCTAGGAGTCCTCCAAGCAGCAGAGGAGGCGGCAGACGGCATCAAAAACCTCCCGTTTAGCCACCCTCCCTCAGAGCAGCCCAGAGCAGCACGGCAGCAACACCAGCTACAGCTAGGACCTAGGAATCCTCCAAGCAGCGGAGGAGGTGGCGGACGGTGTCAAAAACCGTCCGTTTAGCCACCCTCCCTCAGAGCAGCCCAGAGCAGCCCAGAGCAGCGCGGCAGCAACACCAGCTACAACTAGGACCTAGGAGTCCTCCAAGCAGCGGAGGAGGTGGCAGATGGTGTCAAAAACTGCCCGTTAAGCCACCTTCCCTCAGAGCAGCCCAGAGCAGCCCAGAGCATCGCAGCAGCAACACGGGCTACTGCTAGGACCTAGGAGTCCTCCAAGCAGCGGATTAGGCAGCGGACAGCATCAAAAACCACCCATTTAGCCACCCTCCCTCAGAGCAGCCCAGAGCAGTGCGGCAGCAACACCGGCTACAGCTAGGACCAGGAGTCCTCCAAGCAGCGGAGGAGGCGGAGGAGGGCGTCAAAAACCACCTGTTTTGTGGGTTTTTTTCGGGCTGTGTGGCCATGTTCTAGAAGAGTTTCTCTTCAAGAACATGGCCACACAGCTCGAAAAAACCCACAAAAACTATGGATGCCGGCCATGAAAGCCTACGACTTCACAAAAACCGCCTGCTTAGCCACCCTCCATGAGAGCAGCCTAGAGCAGCGTGGCAGCAACACCGGCTATAGCTGGGGCTCAGGAGTCCTCTAAGCAGTTGAGGAGGTGGCGGATGGGTTCAAAAGTGGCAATACATCAGAAGTTGCAGTACTAGAGAGTGGAGGTTTGCCCTTATAAGTTTCCTCCGGTAATGGAGGTACTTTGGACAGCAGATTAGCAACAGAATTGGCTATTGAGACTGGTGCTTCCTCTAACATTGGAGGTACTCAGTGTGGTAGTAGTGTCCAGGGAGGCTCAATACTGCTGCCTTATTAGCATTTGTTTGGATTATTAATTGTTCTTTTTTCTATAATTAAGATTTCTGTAAATATTGTTTATGACATATTTAAACTTCCTTCCACAAGGTGAGGCAGAGGATTGGGACTAACACTCATAATCCAATCCTGCAGAGAACCGGAGCCAGGGGTTCCTGGATCTGAGCTCTGGGAAGAGGTTAAGTGTGTGGGGCTTAGAGGAGGAAGCAGACGTGGTACCCCCATGCTTGCTTCGTGAAAGCAGCCAACTGCTTCTCTGTGAGATCTTGAGCATTCAAGGAAGCTCACGGTGGAAACAATACAAGAAAAGTAAGAGAAATGTTACTTGACAAAAGGGAATAAAATCAATAGCCCACTTAAGACTTTAATCCATTTAGAGTCAAATAAATCTGTCTGACTTAAAGACGAAATAAACTACTGGACAGGCCTGGGAAGAAAGTTTCAAATAAAAGGACATTTTAACACGACAATTGATTCAAAACAGGACTACGAAACCAAGGAATAAGTGGAGATATTAAAAGGAAGAGGCAAAAGTAATTCAATAAATATAAAAACAGATTTTCAAGAATCTACCTTAAATAAGCTTAAATAACCTTTTAAATGGCCACAGGATTAAGATCTCTAGCTACAAGAGCGCAAAACAGTACAATAACACATAGAAGAGGCTGAATTGAAATGCCGGTCAATCAAATGGACGCCATACAACAATTAATAGAAGAAATGAGGAACTTTAAACAAGAAGTAAGACAAGAGTTAAAAGACAACAGGTTAGAGATGAATGAAAATTTAAAGAAAGGTTTTGAAAAAATTGAAAAGACTATAGAAACTATCGTAAAAGAAAGTCAACAAATGAAAAAAGATTTGGCAACATTAAAAGCAAAGACTTCAAAACTCGAAGAAAAAACTAAAAGTTTAGCTGAAGACCAAAGAAAAGAACAAAACTATATGCTAATTTAGGAATTACGTTATATAGAGAGATGCCTAAAGCTTAGAGGCCTCTCAGAGAAACACAACGAAAATCTCTACTCTCGAGTAATTCCAGATTTGGCAGATTTCTTAGGAATACCAGAAATGGAATTAGATATAGAAACTGACCAGATATTCAGAATTAATTCATGTGTGGCCAGGGAAAAAAACCTGCCAAGGGATATTGTTATATGCTTGACAAGATCAAGGATTAGGGAATTGATTCTTAATAAAAGCTACACAGACAAATGCAACATCGAGGGAGAAGACATAAAAATATTTAAGGATATACCAACAGTTATATTAAAGAGAAGACAGATATACAAATCGCTAACTCAAACGCTAACAAGATTTGGATTTAAATATATTTGGGACAGGATTGAAGGTATTACATTTACCCACAGGCAAAGAAGATACAAGATAAATTCAAAAGAAAAAGTGGAAGAGACAGACAAACGGATAACAGAAGAAATGCAAGAAGAAAGATCTAACACAAAAAGAGACCCAAGAAAAAGGTACGAAAAACAAACACAGTAACAGGCCACAAAAAAATAAATTAGAACAACTAAAGAAAAAGGAGAATGAAACAAGTAAGCAGAGAATCCCAGCAGAACAGTTAAAAGATAACACACAAAAAACAAACTTGACAATAGAACAAGAAAATCCCAGAAAGATTCTAATCTTAGAAGAAGAAGAAGAAGAAGAAGAAGGAAAAGAAGAAGAAGAAGAAGAAGAAGAAGAAGAAGAAATCTTATTGGAATTATCCTAGAAAGAAAGACAAGGGAAGTTTACTTTTTCTATTATTATTTTTTCTTTTTTAGAAATATTTTAGAAATATATTAAAATTCAAACAAATAAAAATGACAATAAAAATTGTTCTTGGAATGTCAAAGGAATAAATTCAATCTTAAAAAGAAAAAGAATATTTCATTATTTAGAAAAAAAAGAAGCTGGACATCATTTGCTTGCAAGAAATTAAAATCAAAAAAGGTGACCAAAAATATTTAAAAAACCCAAAATTGGGTCAAATGTTCGTATCAAATAATGAAAAGAAAAAAGGGGGGTTGTGATATATGTTCAAAATAAATATGAGGCAAACCAATGCTTTCAGGATAATTTAGGCCATTATATTGTTATAATAGTTAAATTACAGGATAAAAAAACATTAATTATAGGAATCTACACTCCCATGGAAAATAAAGCAGCCTTTTTTAAAGATCTCCAACAAGAAATAAAAGAACAGTAAATAGGTGATATACTTATAATGGGAGGTTGGAATGCAGTTATAAACCCGAAGGAAGACAGAACATCAAAAAGGAAAATAATAAGGAAAAATCAAGGTAAGTTACCATCAACCTTTTTCTCTTTAAAAGAACAACTCAAACTTAGAGATGTCTGGACTGAATTATACGGGAAAACACCTGGATATACATTCTTTTCAACACAGAATGATTCAGCTTCTAGAATTGACATGTTTATGGCCACAAGCAGAACAATGACAAAAATAAAGTCAATGGAAATCATCCCCAGAATAGAATCGGATCATAATCCAATTCTCCTTGAATTAGAACTCTGTAAAAAACAATATCTTTGGAAGTTAAATGATACACTACTATTAGATGATAAATATCTCCAAAAATTAAAAAAGCAAATGATGCACTTCTTTGAAGAGAATAAAGCAACTGTTAGTAAAATCAAGATAATTTGGGAGGGTGGAATCATGTATTATGTGTGGTGTAGCTGCAACAAAATAAAAGAATTTGCAGAGAAATCCATGAAATAATTCAAAAAATTCTCAGAATACAATTTCCAAAACACACACACACACACACACACACACAACCCAGAGCTTTATTTACTGATATTAAATATTATCAATATTAAAAAGGAATATCAATATTAAAAAAAGGAAGATGAGAAAAAATGGCAAATTATTTTATATATGACAACAACGACAAGGTTAATAATTGCCAAGAATTGGAAGTCAGATAAACACTAAACATAGATGGCTGGCTACAAACATTAAATGAAAGAAGAGAAATAGAAAGATTTAACAGCTATAATTAATTTGGAAGCATTAAACAAAGTTGGAGAACAATGGTTACCTATAGTCCAATATTGGGGAAAGATATGGAAAGTGGACATAAATTTAATTCAATGAACAGAACTAAGCAACAGTAAAAGAAAAAAAAATATTGAGAAAAGAGGAGAAAAGAGGAGAAAATTAAAGTTATTCAATAAGATGGAAAACATCAATATAACTAATGTGAAATCAAACTTAGTAAGAATCATAGAATCATAGAATCATAGAATTGGAAGAGACCACAAGGGCCATCCAGTCCAACCCCCTGCCATGCAGGAACTCCCAATCAAAGCATCCCCGACAGATGGCCATCCAGCCTCTGCTTAAAGACCTCCAAGGAAGGAGACTCCACTACTCTCCGAGGGAGTGTGTTCCACTGTCGAATCGCCCTTACTGTCAGGAAGTTCCTCCTAATGTTGAGGTGGAATCTCTTTTCTTGCAGCTTGCATCCATTGTTTCGGGTCCTAGTCTCTGGAGCAGCAGAAAACAAGCTTGTTCCCTCCTCGATATGACATCCCTTTAAATATTTAAACACGGCTATCATATCACCTCTCAGCCTTCTCTTCTTCAGGCTAAACATCCCCAGCTCCCTAAGTCGTTCCTCATAGGGCTTGGTTTCCAGACCCTTCACCATTTTAGTTGCCCTCCTTTGGACACACTCCAGTTTCTCCACATCCTTTTTGAATTGTGGTGCCCAGAACTGGACACAGTATTCCAGGTGAGGCCTGACCAAAGCAGAATAGAGTGGCACTATTACTTCTCTTGATCTAGACACTATACTTCTACTGATGCAGCCTAAAATTGCATTGGCCTTTTTAGCTGCTGCATCGCACTGTTGACTCATGTTCAACTTATGGTCCACCTGGATTCCTAGATCCCTTTCACATGTAGTCTCATTCAGCCAGGTGTCCCCCATCTTATATTTGTACTTTTCGTTTTTCTGCCCTAAGTGCAGTACCTTACATTTCTCCGTGTTGAATTTCATTTTGTTAGCTTTGGCCCAGCTTTCTAGTCTGTTCAAGCCATTTTGAATTTTGATCCTGTCCTCTGGGGTATTAGCTACTCCTCCTAATTTGGTGTCATCTGCAAATTTGATAACTATGCCCCCAATACCATCATCCAAGTCATTAATAAAGATATTGAATAGCACTGGGCCCAGGACAGAGCCCTGTGGCACCCCACTGGTCACTTCTTTCCAGGTTGAAAAGGAGCCATTGTTGAGCACCCTTTGGGTTCGGCCAGTCAACCAATTACAAATCCATGTAACAGTTACTTTGTCTAGCCCACATCTTACCAACTTGCTTGCAAGAATGTCATGGGGAACCTTGTCAAAGGCCTTACTGAAATCAAGATATACTATATCCACAGCATTCCCTTCATCTACCAAGCTGGTAATTTTATCAAAAAAAGAGATCAGATTAGTCTGACATGACCTGTTTCTCTGAAACCCATGTTGACTTTTTGTGATTATGAAATTACCTTCCAGATGTTCACAGACTCTCTGTTTAATGATCTGCTCCAGAATCTTTCCTGGTATTGATGTCAGACTAACTGGACGATAATTGTTGGGATCCTCTTTTTTCCCCTTTTTGAAGATGGGGACAACATTTGCACTCCTCCAGTCCGCTGGGACCTCTCCTGTTTTCCAGGAATTCTCAAAGATTATTGCCAATGGTTCCGATATTACATTTGCCAGTTCTTTTAATACCCTTGGATGTAATTCATCTGGTCCTGGAGACTTATATTCATTTAGCTTAACCAGGTATTCCTGTACTATCTCTTTACTTATTCTATGCTGAAATTCTCCTATTCTGTCCTCTGCTCCATTATACTTAGGTTGAGCACCCTTTGCTTTTTTTGAGAAGACTGAAGCAAAGAAGGTGTTGAGTAATTCTGCCTTTTCTCTGTCCCCTGTTAACTTTTTGCCATCTTCTCCACACAGTGGCCCTACCATTTCCTTCTTTTTCCTTTTACTGCTGACATACCCCAAAAAGCCCTTTTTATGGTTCTTAACCTCTCTAGCAAGCCTTAGTTCATTCTGCGCTTTAGCTTTTCTGACTTTAACCCTACACGTGCTAGCTATTTGCTTGAATTCCTCTTTGGTGATTTCCCCATTTTTCCATTTCTTATACATGTTCCGTTTAAAACATAGTTCAGTTGCAAGTTCCTTAGTCATCCATCCTCGTTTCTTGAGACACCTCTCATTTTTCCTCCTCGTTGGCACGGTTTGAAATTGTGCCTTCAGTATCTCCCTTTTGAGAAACTCCCATCCGTCTTGAACTCCCTTCTCTTTTAGTATTCCTGTCCATGGGATCACCCCCAGTATTTCTCTAAGTTTAGTAAAATCAGCTTTCCTAAAGTCTAGAATGCGTGTGTGACTATGCCTGGCTTCTCCTTTCCACTGTATAATAAACTCCAGGAGGACATGATCACTCCTGCCTAAGGATCCAACCACTTGCACCCCATTAACTAGGTCTTCCCTGTTAGTTAGGATCAGATCCAAAATAGCTGACTCCCTTGTTGCCTCTTCCACCTTTTGAACAATGAAATTGTCTTTGAGGCAAGTGAGGAATTTGCTAGACCTTGAGGATTTTGCCGAGTTTGACTTCCAGCAAATATCCGGATAGTTGAAGTCACCCATCACTACTATATTTCTCCTTTCTGAGTGTGTGGTCATCTGTTCTAGAAAGGCATCATCCAATTCTTCTGCTTAAGAAAAGTAGTGTAAATAGAGTCATACTAAATTGAAAAGGAAAAATTATATATATGGAGAATATATGGAAATAACAGAAGACAAGTATCTAGCATAAGATATAAAGTAGTATGAAGTCAATAACATGGGAATCAAGAAGAAGAAGGAAGAAACATATAGATGACAGAAAAGTGTGGAAGGACAATAAGTAAGAAGAACTCATATGTGGACAATGTAAGAATTTCTTTGCATTTCTAATGTAATTTATAATATAAAATTGTTTAATAAATATATGTAAAAACAAGTTTAACACTAAAGTTAAAAAAACTTTAGTAAATTATGTCAGAATTCATCTAACAATTGTTAGGATGGATTAGGAGTGTAATTAATCACTGGTTTTAATAATAATAATAATAATAATAATAATAATAATAATGTTTATTTATACCCCACCCCTCTGTCAAACAATCGGGGTGGCTTACAGCAGTTAAAAATTACACAAAAAATACAGATTAAGAAACAGCCCAGTTCCCATGATTCCTTAGCACTGAGCCAGGACAGTTAAAGTGACCTCAATCTGTATTATTTTGGGCAGTCTGCAAAGGCCCAATATCGTCAGGAGTTGCAGTTTAGAACAAAAGACTGGGCCCTTAACCCAAAAATGTGGGGTAATTTAAGTTTCCCATGGGTTCAGCCCTTTTTAAAGGAAACAAAAATATACAAATATGAAAGCTAAACCTGTTAGAGTCTGGCTTTCATTAGCAGAATAACAGAAAAGTGTCTTTGCCTAACCCAAATGGATGGCCTGGAGGCAGAAATGAGGTGGGCAGCTGCACGCCGGCCACCCCAACCCCATGCTGATGCCATCCTGACACCATGCCCTGTGGTGCGCGATGTCAGGATGCCCTTCTGGCATAGCGTTTTGATGCACTGCATCAGAAAAGGCCCTAAAGGGCCATGGCCTTTTGACCCCCCTTAAAGGAGCGGCATTTTGCTGCTCTTTCAGGGGTAACAAAGGGGAAGATTTGGCATGCGGTTGCTGTGGCCCTGATCCGCAACTAGCAGGGGCGGCCCAGAGACGCCCGTCTGCATAGCCCCTATGCTTTCCTAAAGAACTAAGAGTGACTGAAAAACAATAAACACATAGCTTGTAGTTTAACAAACAATGATGGCTTTAATCTATACTTACATAAAAAACTAAATCCTAATCTAACTAGTGATGGTTGAGGTAAAAAGAGAAAATCTCACCACCTTTAAGAAAGAAGGAAGATGGGAACAGTTCAGCTGAGAATCTTGAGAGAAAAAGACCTTTTACTCTCAAAGAGGAGTGAGCTAAATCACAAGGTTAATTTGAATAAGGCAGAGAGAAAGGAAGAGTTTCCAAGCAGAATCCCTATCTGTCTAGGGAGGGGAAAAGAGAATGCAAAGATTTTCCAACAGTCCCAACCAATATCTGCTATAGTTATTTCATTACTAACTAAAAACCCAGCAAACTGCAAACTGACTCCAAACCAAATGTTGGCAGAAAAGAGTTCCTCAAGTTAATTGGATTTACTTGGGTAACATTGTGTTTTGATTGTTTTTCTCTCCATCTTTAGCATTTTAAAATCTCATTTGCTTGTTATGTTAGGAAAATAGCATTCTGTGCATCTTGAAATTTATCTCTTTCATCTTCAAGTAATCAGGAATCATGGTAATGGAATGTGCATTTTTTACTTGTTATTGATTCTACCATATCTTTCACTTTAAAGTAAAGTTATTGTTGGAATAAAGGATGGATTTCCTTTACCTCTTTGTACTATCTTTCAATGACAAATGAAATTCCTGTGTGTCAGGAACTACTCACTGCTGTCCCATGTGGAAAACCTGTGCCATTTCAGTTTCTCAGTGAAGAATGGTCTGATTTCATCCAAGCTGTCCATTTAATCCAATCTAGGCAGGAAGGGCGATAAAAGGACTTCCTGTCTCAGTGGAATTGTGCTTAAACAAAATGGCCTGCCTGAAATTTTATATATCTTGTATGTAGCCTTGCTGACTAATTCTGACTTGCTAGCTGCCATCTCATTTTGATTGCTTTCAAGCTTGTGTCCAAAGTCCTATCTTATGGCAGATTGCTGTCTATACCCTAGTCCTGGTGATATGAGAAGTTATTTGAAGACTCTTTGAATGCTGAGAGAATGTTCTTCAATGTCAAATATTCATACATTATTCAAACATTTGAACTGCTGAAATGTTTCCTGAAATGCCACTGGCAAGTTTTTGCATGTTTCATTTGCACAAATATGTTCTATACAGATCCTTTGTAAAAATAGGCCTAGACAGTAAAAGAAGGTGGAAAACCACACCACAATTAAGCTGAATTGTATGGCAACTCAATCATTTATAACTCACTTTTGCTGCTTTGATTTGTATGTTCTGAGATTTGGAAGAAACAATTAAAAAGTTTGCATTTCTGTTTTTTCTTGTATCACAGTTGGGATCTTCAGCCATGTACAGTGCAAACCACATGAGGAGGGAGAGTTTGACCTCAGTGATTGGGCCTCCCTTCACATTGAATTATAATTGCTGCTTCCATATGTTGCTGGGGGTGGAGACTTCTACAGTGGGAATAGATTACCCTATATGCGTAAGTGGGCCTAATCAAAGACATTATATTGCAAAGGAAAAGATCACACCTCCCCCAATTCCATATACAAAAGTAAGCTAGAATGACAATAGAATAATTGGTAATGATACAGCATGCTATTTTGCCTTGGGATATAATGTGGGATACACAATCTACAAGCAGGTCCAGCCCTAACAGATCATATGGGACACACAGTTCTACCTGCTCTTGCACTCTCAGCTTGCCCCATTTTGCATAATGATTAGACCAACCTTTTTCTAGAATTGACATGTGGTTTAGAATCCTGAGATTGCCTGTACTACCATGGAAGGTCTCTTCCAATATATGGAACAGCTGATAAGGATGCAACAGAGGGAACAGGGACAGCAAGCATCTTCACAGTCTGCTTCCACATGCAATTTTCTGAGCATGTGGTTGAACAACTAGAGAAGACTACTGATTAATACACTTCAGGCTTGTCCCTACTATGATTTAAAGCAAATTGTTGATCGGATTATATGTCTGTTGTTCCCACTTGAAGCTGGTTCTGATCCAATTGTGATCAGTTTCAGTCGCAATGAAGCGAGGCAAACACAAAAAAGCTTTGTCTTTCCTGATGCTATTTTTTTGGCAGTTCTTTTGAAAAGAATAGATTCTGAAGCATGTTCAGCAAGTGGGAATGACGTTCAGATATGAATTGCATCTTACTGGAGGAGAGGAACAATGGCAGGGGAGGGTGGCTGAGGAGTGTCACCCATCCAGCCTCCAGTTGCTTGAAATCCACCATTTTTGTTTGAGGGCTGCGTTTTGTCTACCCACGTGTGTGTGGTGGCTTTAATTTTCGTTTTTTCACTGATCAATTCCTGTGAATCTGGTCATGATCATTTCTCCAATGATGTGTGTAAAGAGGTAAGAGGATGTGTTTTTCTTTAGGAGTGGGATCTATGTTTTTTTTAAAAATATATATATATAAGATTGAATATGTGATTTCTTGTTGTTCTGTAGAACATCTACAGCGAACAAGGGCTATCCTAATGGGAATTTCTCACTCCTCTGGCATGCATTAACTGTGTGTGTCTCCAGATGATGTTGGGAGGGCAGAAGGGAGTGACCTTTGGGCTCTTGATATGGTCCTTTGTAAAAAAACAAAACAAAAACCTGTGATGGTATATCTGATTCATTGTATTTGCATGGATTTTCTTTTGCTCGCCATTGCTTCCATGGCAAGAGGTTTCCTGGCACAGATGCCCCGTTCACTGTTGAGGGAAGATGCCCATAAATTTTGGGGGACATGATGGGGGATGGGTGGTTCCATAGGTCAGCCATTTGGTCATCTCTGGCATGAGTCCTACAGGAAGAGAGGGCATACCCAGCTGGGCAAGGGTTGCTGATGACCACATACCTGTGCCCTCCCACCTTTGTGATCTTTGTATCCACTTCTAAACCCCTGGCACAGCACTATTTTTGAAAGCCTTTTAAAATCCCATTTGCATCGCGGACCAGACCCCATTTAAATCTGCTGTTGTTTTCCCCCCCCTTAGCCATGGCAGATAGCTCAAAAAAAGGTGGGAGGGGAATATTTTGGAAGATGGATGAGATGAAAGATTTGATAACAATTTGGGGTGAGGAGGTGGTGCAGATGCAACTCAAACATAGCTACTACAATATGGATATTTATGAAAAAATCACAGCCAAGTTGAGGGGGAAAGGGCATAATAGGACAGGACTGGAGTGTAGAACAAAAGCCAAGGCAATGAAGCAGAAATTTAAGAAGGCTAACCAGCAAGCAAACAGGAATGGGAGTGGACCAATAACCATGCCCTTTTTTCATGTGCTGAAGGATATCTTTGCTGGTGATGCCAGTGTAGAGATGAAACGGGTAACTTCTGCAATGGAAATTGTGATACTGTCAGGAGGGGCTGCTCATCAGGAACCCAGTATGGCACCACATCTGCATCTGCAGCCCATGAAGGGCTCAGGGGAGCTATTCTCATAAGGTACATTTTACAAATATTACAATGTTCAATGTTAAATTAGTCACATAGATGCATGACTAGTTGTGGGGGGGTTATGTTCTTAATGAAGAGGAATAATAAGAACGAGATCACCATTGTAATTCTTGAATAATTGGGTGACCATATGTTTGTGATAGCGCTTTCTCTGCATGCTCCTGTTAAATAACCACATCCCATTGATAATTTATCATCTATTCACAATATGTTTTCTTTAACCTACATCACAGTACCACAGCAGGGTATCTTTACTATGCAGTGGTTAATGGTTTCCCCCACTCTTTCATCTCTTCTCCTCTCTGCAGATCTCCAAGTAGAGGAGGAAGAATCATATGTGCTCACAATGTCCCCTGTGGAACAAGATGACGACAATACACAGGCAGAATTACAACAGAAGGAAGCACCATAGCACGAGGAAACCACTGCTGGCCCAGTGAAGGGGATCCTCCTGAATGCAACATCTGTGTCCACAAGACCAATTGGTTGGTGAATACCCCTTGAATTTATTCTAAAGGGCTTCTGGAATGGGTAGTGGGTGGTGGGGCACGTGTTGGACATGTAACTTGAATTTCTTGGGTTGGAAATTTAGCAATTCCACGTGTAGACCTACTCTAATCCTTTTTGTCTTATTATCTTCTGTCTTCTTCAGAAACCATCACTTCCAGACAAAGGTCTACACTATCCCCTGCTGAACAGCTTGCCATGATAAGAAAGCAGGATCACAGCACAGCAGAAAAAATGACAGAGAGACTGATGCTGCATTCCTCAAGTCAGTTGAACCTTCTCCTTGACCATATGAAGGCAAGGGATGAGAGGGACCTGCAATTTAGAGAAAAAGAAAAGGAAATGAGAGAGAGAGTAGAGAAAGAGTGCGTGAATATATATATATATATATATATATATATAGAGAGAGAGAGAGAGAGAGAGAGAGAGAGAGAGAGATGTATAGATGTATAGATGTATAGATATATAGATAGACATATGCTTACATAGGTGTGTGTGTGGCATGTATAGATCTCTCTCTCTCTCTCTCTCTCTCCCTCTAGACAAATATATACACATATATATGTACACACACACACACACATACACACACACACACATCAGAAATCCATATCAGTAACAGGGGGAGGAAATGCAACAGACCTGCTGGGGAGGCACTTGGGGAGGCATTTGGGAAGCCACCAGAGAAGGAGGAAGAATTCTCCTCCACCCCTCCTCTGCCTATCACCTACAAATGAGAGAAGGGAGAAATTAGTATAGGACATGATCACCTATAGTATTTTTACCCTCCCCCCCTTTCACCTCAACCAAAAAATGGTGAAAATGTTTCACTTGCCTGCAGGTCGCCTCTACCTCCAGTTGTGCTTCCAGCTGCCTCCCACAGTTGCTTCAACCTCTCAAAATGGGATGGTTTCTTGGTGGGTGGAGGGTTCCCATTGAATGCCCCCATGGCTTTATAAACTGTTCCCTTAAGGGTCTTGAATAATAATAATAATAATAATAATAATAATAATAATAATAATTTATTTCTATCCCACCCCTCTACCAAAGCAATCAGGGCGGCTTACATCGATAACTTGGTATAGCACTGCTCAGCTGTTTGAGCGTAACCCTTAAGGTGAAGTTTTTGGGAGACTGCCCAATAAAAATTAATGTTCCTCCTATTAGAGGATCGCATCAGCCTTCTCACAGTTTCAGACTGCTAGGCCATGCTCTCCAAAAGGAGGATGGTCTCTCTGGACACCAATATTCAATTCTGATGGGAACTCCCACACCTGCCATGATTCCCAACTGACAACTTGTTCATTGGGTCGCTCTTATTTATTACTGATTCATATTTTAAGTTGCAAAGAGACCTCATTTTGGCCAATACACAGCCAAGAGCCTCCTTGACAGGCAGGTATCTTGATACAAAGTTAAACTTTTCTAGGCTTGGCACCATGAAGTGACAGGGACTTTTTAGGAATATTTTCATTGGCCAGAAAGCAGCAGTATGGTGGCCAGGGAGAACCTATAGAGCGAATATTCACTTTGTATGCTCAAAGGAGGCTATAAAAGTTTGGCCGGCTAATTTGACAAAGGGTTATACACTGCAAAAGGGTTGCATATCATTCTGTCTTAATGATTCTTTGTGTGACTTTTCAAGGCTTGGCACCACTGAATGATGGAGTAATTATACAACTTTATGAATGGTCAGGAAACAGGAGTATGCTGACTGCAGTGAATCAATAGATCACATAAGCAAGCTCCAAAGAGGGCACAGAAATAGAGCCTGAATCATTTCCATGGCTGCCTGGCATGCAGATCTGTAATACCCTTGCAAAACTTTTGCAGTCTTGGCACCACAGAATTAGCTAGGGAATTTTAGATATATTTTCTTTGGCCAGGGTGTATGGGCTTCTGCACAGGACAACAGCATACATTATTTTTACAGAGGGAGGTGGATAATTAGTGGCCTACCTGAAGCAGAAACACAAACATCCACATGTTGAAAAATTCACAGTAAAAATCTTCCTCTATCTGTATGTGAAAATTTATTATGTATGTGAAAAAGTGAGTGTGTGCTGTTGCAAGGTCCGCCACCTTTTGTGAGTGCTAGGATGTGATACTTAGAAAGAAAAATTGTGAGGGAAGTCCTAGGATGGGCCTATTGCAAGATGGATCACTACACACCTCAATTGCTCTGCATGTGCATCTATCCTGCTCCTGCTGTCTCCTGCTGCTCAATCCAACATCACAATTGTAAAAATACATGGACCCTATGCTAGAGTGTTGTCACCAATTACAACCATAGCAGCCAGTTGTACTACACCAACCTATTGTTATAGGCCAAAGTAAGCACAGTGAAACAATTGAACAGTACATAAGATATCATGATTAATCTGTTTAATATGACTCTTAGCTACGGTTATAGGTCAAAGCCCAGCAGAACTGTTCAAGGTGGTTAAAGAATTAACTCAATTACCTCCCACCCTGAACCCATTATTGGAACCAACTAAAGCCTGTTGTGACACTTTTAATTGCTTTTTTGTAGATAAAATCTCTCAGATAAGGGCTGATCTGGATGTGGGCATTATAACAAAACCAATAAGAGAGATGTCCAGAGACTCTGTGGACTGTGTTACACTGGATCATTTCAAGTTTGTTAATACCGATGAAGTGGACAAGTTTCTTGGAAGTGTAAGGAAGACAACATGCCCTCTTGATCCTTGCCCATCATGGCTGACAGTCCAGGGAGGAGATGCAGTAAAAACATTATTACTACTAATCGTTACTGCATCCCTCAGGGAAGGGAAATTTCCATCTAATTTGAAACTAGTGGTGGTTAAACCACTCTTGAAAAAACCCTGCCTTGATCCCCTGGTGAAAAATAATTATAGGCCAGTCTCCCTTCTACCATTCTTGGGTAAAGTGATTGAGAGGGCAGTTGCCCTCCGACTCCAAGTTGTCTTGGAAGAAGCTGATTATCTGGACCCATTTCAAACTGGCTTCAGGGCGGGATATGGAATTGAGACTGCCATGGTTGCCTTAGTCGATGATCTCCATCTGGGTATAGACAGGGGAAATGTGGCCCTGTTGGTGCTCTTGGACATCTCAGAGGCATTCGATACCATAGACCATGGTATCCTTCTGAAACGCCTGAGGGAGTTAGGAATTGAGGGCACTGCTCTTCAATGGTTCCAGTCCTACCTCTTGGGCAGATTCCAGATGGTGATGTTGTGGAATAGTGGCTCTTTGAAAAGAGAGCTGACATCTGGCATCCCTCAGGGCACCATTTTACCCCCCATGCTGTTTAACATTTACATGAAGCCACTGGGAGAGATCATTCGGAGACATGGGGCGCGATGTTAGTACGTTGATGACACCCAACTTTACTTCTCTATGTCTCCATCTGCTGCATTGACTAAGGATGGTATTACTCCTCTTGATGCCTGCCTTGAATTGATAATGGGCTGGATGAGGGGAAATAAACTCAAGCTGAATCCAGAGAAAACAGAGGTACTCGCGATAGGTACCCCAAGTCCGGGAAAGGAGCTTTGCCATCCAGTCCTGGATGGAGTCACACTGCCCCTAAAGGACAAAGTACGCAGTTTGGGAGTACTCTTGGATTCATCTTTACAGTTGTCATCTCAAGTGGATGTGATCCTCCAACTGCTTCCCTACCTGGACCTATCTGGACCTTATGACCACAGGTTGGTATCATAACAAACATATTGTTCATGACATTTTTTTGTACTATTCGTTTGCTTCACTGGCCAACTATAATAATAATAATAATAATAATAATAATAATAATAATAAGTTTTATTTATATTTCATGCCTCTCCCTACGGATCGAGGTGGGATTACACAATAAAATGAATACAATGTACAAAATATAAACAATAAAGTAATAAAAATCAGAACAATAATAATAGATTAAGAGAATATATAATAAAATAAATGAAAATAAAATAAAATAGGATAAAATAAAATAAAATAGCTGATCATTGTCAGAGTCTAAAAATCTGGAAGATCAGATGGATACGCCCACCAGAAGAGCTCCATCTTAAGTGCCTTCTTGAAGGCTTCTAGAGTAGTAATAAGATGGATCTCCTCCAGCATGCTGTTCCACAGCTTGGGAGCTGCGACCGTAAATGATTTTTGGGAAGTCGTGGTAAGTCTAGTTTTATGGTGTTGTAATAACTTCTTCCCAGATGTTCTGAGAGTGCGGGGCGGATTATGTGGGGAGAGGCGCTCCTTCAAGTAACTCGGGCCCAAGCCATGTAGGGCTTTAAAGGTAATAACCAACACTTTGTACTGCACCTGGAAGCTAATCGGCAGCCAGTGAAGAGATTTTAATACAGGTGTTATATGGTCCGACCTAGATGTTCCAGTGACCAATCTGTCTGCTGCATTTTGAACCGACTGGAGCTTCTGAACGTGGTACAGAGGTAGCCCCATGTAGAGCTCATTACAGAAATCCAAATGAGAGATTACCAGGGCAAGTACTACTGCTTCAAGGTCCTTTCAGTCCAGGTAGGGAGGCAGTTGGCGGATCAACCAAGCACTCCTGGCCATTGCATCCACTTGAAATGATAACTGTAGAGATGAGTCCAGGAGTACTCCCAAACTGCTAACTTTGTCCTTTAGGGGAAGTGTGATCCCATCCAGGACTGGTTGACAAAGCTCCCTCCCTGGACTAGGGGTACCTATCATGAGCACTTCCATTTTCTCTGGATTCAGCTTGAGTTTGTTTTCCCTCATCCTGCCCATTACCGACCCAAGGCAGGCATCCAGAGGAGTGATGCCATCCTTAGTCACCTCAGTAGTCAGAGACATAGAGAAATAGAGTTGGGTGTCATCAGCATATTGATAACACCACACCCCATATCTCCGGATGATCTCTCCCAGCGGCTTCATGTAAATGATGTACAGCCCGCTATGCGCCATAAATGCGGGAAACTCGACTGCATAATTTGTGGGAGGTCCACAGAACAAAACGATTTGACTCAGCCCACCCCATGACAAGATCAATAAATCTTCAAGCATGGTCACATGCCCCCTGCATAAGCATGGAATATCTTTGCTTCCTGTTGATGAACTGTCCACCCTGACAAACCAGAGAAATGATGTTGCAGTGGCAGCTGTTCACTGCTCCTATCACCTGTGGAAATCCCATTGCTTCAAAGCCAGCCATCACCTGTAGTGGAAGTGGAAAAGTGCAAGTAGCAATAACTAGTGTGCAAAGATAAGACAACTATTACAAAGTAAAAGAAAAAAATCAAGTTAAAGTAACAAATGAAGTTAAAGCTGAAAACCAAGCAGCAATCAGGCAATGCTATAGTTAGTGTTAATAGCAGTTACAAAGTAACTATACAATTACAAAGTAGCACAAAATAAATTTAAAGCAAGGCAACAAACACTGTTACTACATAAAACCCTATGGCATTAATTGGCATATATTTTCATAGTCTCCAAGATACACAGTCTTCTTCAGCAGCATCAATTCCATGGCAATAACCACTTTGATTATAGCTTTGCAGGCTGTAGACTTCCCAACACCAAGTATTCTGGCATAGGATCTTTTTTGCACCAGAAAATACACAGCAATAGCAACCTGTTTCTCCACTGGTGTGCCCCTGTGGAGACGGGTGCCCTGTCTTATTAGATGTGGCCACAGTTCTTCCACAATCATGTTGAAGGCTCCTTGCCTCATGCAGAACTGCTTCTTCCACATCTCGTCAGACCAAACAGTAGTGACAAAAATGTTCCACAATTACCTTGCTTTGGGGTACACCCACCACTTCCTGGGCATACATTCATAAAAGCACTGCATGGCACTCCTAAACCGAGTGACCTCACCCACATAGGAAAATGAATTCAGGTCATCATCATTATTTCGCCTTGTCTGTTAGTCAACGGTCCCATCATCCACAGCCACATCTTCATCTTCATCCTTATCCACATACACTTCCAAGGTGGATTTCAAAAAAATAAGTCTGTGCTGCCAGGTTTTCCTCATCCAGAGACAGATGAGCAAAGTGGATTGCAAGTATGTAAACATTGCCCGCAAAACGGCTATGGAGACAGGATCCATGACACTTGCTGGCAGACCACGAAGCTGTGACCAAAAAAAAGTGACACAGTGATGCGGGGCATACCTAAAAGGTTCCCCACATCACTGGAATGATGGATGAGATGCTCAAGAATAGGAAAAAGATGTCAGGAAGAACCACAAAAGTAAAGGTACAATGATATGTCAGGAGAACAAAGTGTTCCTCTCATTGGTCTTCCTTTATTACACAGCTTCCTAACTGCAGAATGTGCAAACGTTTCTGCTGTTTAATGTAACCATCTTGAAATTTAGCTAAAAACAACAACCCCAAGTTGCCAATAGAGCTGTAGTGAGCCACCTGAAGCTTAGAGAAACTGCTTATTTTACTAGTCAGGCATGTAACTGGCAGGAAAATGTTCTTTTCTGTATATTTATGTACTGCATCCAGATGCCAGTTTGCTAAATCACAGTCATATATTCTCTTGAGAGATTTTAAAGCTTGTTCCCACCTAATTGTAAAATGGGTGGTAATCAGAATTCAGACATAGTGTATTGATTTCTCAGAAGTTTGCTGTACATTTTTCTGTGCTTCTATACTACTGTGTTTTGTCAAGTGACTACCCTAAATTTGCTGATAAATATCAAACCTACTCAACAGTTTAATTATGCTTATTTCCAGATAATACAGTAATTCTGTGCATGTCAACTCAGACGTAAGCCCCACCAAATTCAATGGCCCTGTATCCTAGGAAATATGTGAAGGATTCCTGCTCATCAGCATGTTCTTGCATGTATCTGTACAGAAATAAACACTACTGTGTCCAGAGATGCTTTGTTGTTGTTAGGTGCTTTCAAGTTCAGTGCAGCTTATGGTAATGTTATATTTTTCCTTGGTAAATAGAGGTTTGGCATTGACTTCTTCTCAGGCTGAAAGAGTGTGATTCGTCTAAGGTCACCCAGTGAACTTCTATGGCTAAGCAGATATTCAAAGCTTGGTCTCTCAGATTCCTAGTGTAACATTCAAGCCACTACATCTCACTGGCTTTCACCAGTGCTTACTCTCATATAAATGGGTACAGGAGTGTGGCTTGCTCATTTAACCTGGGATATTTTAGCGTTCTCTGAATTACTTATATGGGGACTAGAGTCTGAGTTTCACAGAATCATAGAGTTGGAAGAGACCACAAGGGCCATCCAGTCCAACCCCCTGCCATGAAGGAACTCAAAATCAAAGCATCCCCAGCCTCTGTTTAAAGACCTCCAAGGGAGTGTGTTCCACTGCCGAACAGCTCTCACTGTCAAGAAGTTCCTCCTAATGTTGAAGTGGAATCTCTTTTCCTGTAGCTTACAGCCATTGTTCTGGGTCCTGTTCTCTGGTGCAGCAGAAAACAAGCTAGCTCCTCCTCAATATGGCATCCCTTCAAATATTTAAACAGGGCTATCATGTCACTTCTTAACCATCTCTTCTCTAGGCTAAACACACCCAGTTCCCTTAGTTGTTCCTCATAGGGCATAGTTTACAGACCCTTCACCATTTTAGTCGCCCTCCTTTGGATACGCTCCAATTTCTCAACATTCTTTTTCAATTATGGTGCCCAGAGCTGTATTGCAGGTGGAGCCTGAAATCTTGATAAAGATGCTGAATAGCACTGGAGCCAGGACAGAAGCCCGTGGCACCCCACTGATCACTTCTGTCCAGGATGAAGAGGAGCCACTACTGAGCACCCTTTGGGTTCAGTCAGTCAACCAGTTACAAATCCACCTAACAGTTGCATTGTCTAGCCCACATTTTACTATCTTGTTTGCAAGAATATCATGGGGGACCTTGTCCAAATGTAGCCAAAAGTCTATGAAAGGGAATTTTATTTAGCTTAAATCCAGAGGGGGTTGGCTACAAGGACCCTGTGAGACCGTCTCCCATGTGTATACCAAGAGTTGAGGGATCTAAGAATTGATGCAGAGACAGAATTCTCCAATTAAAGTATTATTTATTAAAGGGGGAAATCACACAGCAATTCACATACACACACACACACTCATGCAAGGCTCAGGAAATCAGAGGTTAGCTTGGAAAAGATGTTTAGGTAGAACTAACAGGCTATAATTACTACAGATGAGGCTTTCTCCAGGATCCAATTGGATGATGGAAGTTGAGACACATTCACAGAGAGGATGACTGAGCCAGGGCCAGACCACAGATCAGAGTGACATGGAGTCCCCCTGTATCCAGTCTGACACAATGGGGACAGAAATCTGAGGGGTTTTATAGGTTAAATCTATCCCCTGGCAAGGTGCTTAATTGCTTGACTGAAGCCTGGACAAAGGTGTTTGATTGCTTGGGTGATGTCCAAACAAAGGTGTTGCATTGCACTATTAATGCAATCAGGGAACCACGGAACCAGGAATAGAGATATAACCGCCAGTCCTGAACGTGGTCACACTCTCCATGAAGGACTGTGTTGGCAGCCTGGGGGTGCTCCTTGATCTGTTGCTCCAGATGACCAATCAGGTGAATGCGACAGTCAGGAGCACCTGTTATCAGCTTCAGCTGATACTTCAGCTGTGCCCTTTCCTGGAAGTAAAGGATCTTGAGACTGTTGTGTACACGTTGGTAACCTCCAGTCTTGATTTCTGCAATGCACTCTACATGGGGCTACCCTCTTGCTTGGCCCAGAAACTTCAATTAGTACAGAATATGGCAGCCAGATTGGTTTCTGGAACATCTAGAAGAGACCATATAACACTGGTATTAAAGTCTCTCCACTGGCTGCCTATTAGTTTCCGAGCCCAGTATAGGTGTTGGTTATTACCTTTAAAGCCCTAAATGGCTTGGGCCCAACCTATCTTTGGGACCGCCTCCTCCTATACAATCCACCCCATGCACTCTGGTCCTCTGGGAGGAATTTGCTGCAGCCAATACAAACTAAGCTGTCTGCAACCTCCCAGAGGGCCTTTTCGGCGACCGGTCCCAGACTATGGAATGGCCTACCAGACAAGATCTGTCAGATTATAAACTTAAGCAGCTTTAAAAAGGCTATTAAGATGGATCTCTTCTGGCAGACCTTCCCTGATTAGATTTCCCAGCCTCAGGAGTCTCTTTATAGTTCCCCCTCCCACCTTGGCTGCAATTGCTGCTTGGTTTGTTATTGTTTGTTTGTTTCAAGGAGTGGTGTTTTGATGTTTAATTAGCATGTTTTAATACTAATATTGGTTTAAAACTTTTTAAGGGGTGGGAGGGTTCTGGGATTTTTGGAATTGTATTTTATTATATTGTATGGAATTTTAACGGCTGTAAGCCAGTTTGTTTGACAGAGGGGTGGGATACAAATAAAATTTATTATTATTTATTATAATGTAATTGAGTCTGACAACAATTGCGGAGAACAGGCAAGGGAATGGGTGAGTCATTAAGCTGATCACCGGCCCATCAAGTGTGACTTCTAGGCCATTATCTCCCATCCTTCTGATTATGGAGGTGATGGTGGTCCATTTGCAACTCCAATACTATCTGGCTGGCTCTGGGGATTGGGGATTTTCCAGTCTTCCAAGTGACCTGGGCATGACCTATTTGCCTTGCCATGGTGACACTTGAGGTTCACTGCAGAGTGCATCTGGGGCCATGTGGAATTAATACACACACCAAAATTCAGAAAAATGCACTGTTGCTAACACAAGTTCTTACTGAAATCAAGACATGCTATGTCTACTGTATTCCCTTCATTTACCAAACTGGTAGTTTTATCAAATAAAGAGATCAGATTAGTCTGGCATGACTTGTTTTTGAGAAACTCATGGTGACTTTTTGTGATTATGGCATTCCCTTCTAAATGTTCACAGATTCTCTGTTTAATGAGTTTTTATAGAATCTTCCCCAGTATTGATGTTGGACTAACTGGATGAGTCAAGTCAAGTTTATTGCTTTAGACCAAAGGTCTTTGCATAGACTAACTGGATGATAGTTGTTGGGATCCTCGTTTTTCGCCTTTCTGAAGATGGGGACAATGTTTGCCCTCCTCTGGTCTGTTGTGACTTGTCCTGTTCTCGAGGAGTTCTCAAAGATTATTGTCAGTGGCTCTGAGATTACATTTGCCAGTTCTTTTAAGATACTTAGATGCAGCTCATCTGGTCCTGGAGACTTAGATTAATCAGGTATTGCTGTACTTCCTCTTCCTACCAGACAGTTTTGAAAGTTGCCAAAGGGAAAAAACATTATACTGGAAAAGAGCTTATTTCTCTTGAGTCTTACACTTAATGGGGCAATGATCAGATTTGATTGCACCCTTTTCTCTAGCCTCCTTTCCTTAAAAGTCTTGAAACCAAATGCATTGTCTAGACTGTCCTCACACCTAGGTTTAACAAAGCTAACATTATTAACGCCTTTATCCAGGTTTCAGCCAAGCCGTTTAGTCAATAGCCAGAAGGTAGAAATTTTCTATTTAAACCCTGAGATTTTCAGGCTCCACATAGAGTGCATGCTGACTCTACATTGGTCTGTACCCTGATCATAGCTCCCTCAGCCATCCTCTCCCAATTTCAGCGACCGTGAATCATCATCATCAATATCCACAGCGGATCCTGGAGAAGCCTTCAGAAGTGAATAACTCCCTCAGTCTGGCCCATCTCAAGCTATTCCCGCTTCCATTCCTTTATTCTAAGAGTGCAGTGTGTTTGTACACTATATTTGTGTGTGTGCAGTTTTCTCCTTTAATAAATATTTAGACTTTAATTGGAGAAACCTGTCTCAGCATCATTCATTCTGGGATTCCATAGTCCTCTGGTATACATATGGTACCCAGTCCTGTGGGGCTTTGCTAGGACCCCACTCTTGCATATTTGAGCTAATTATAAATTCCCCTAATTAGATCCTTCCTAATAAAAGGCATCATCCAATTCCTCAGTCTGACTTGGGGGTCTGTAGTAGACTCCCACAATAACATCCCTGTTGTTTCCTTCCCCTTTAATTTTTATCCAGATGCTCTCCACCTGATTTCCAGGATTTAAGTCCTGGATCTCTTCACAGATTTAAACATATAATGCCATTCCTCCTCCTTTTCTGTTTGGCCTATTTCTCTTAAAAAGATTATTCCCCTCTATTCCTACATTCTAATCATGAGACTCATCCCACCAGGTTTCAGTGATGCCTATTATGTCATATTTGCTTTCCTGTGCTAGGAGTTCAAGTTCATCTTGTTTATTTCCCATGCTCTGTGCATTAGTGTAGAGACATCTAAGACCATGGTTCCTCCCCACTTTCTGCTTGTGTGAGGTTTTTTGCCTCCCACTGTTGGGCCCTTGCATCATTTTCCTTGTCCCCTCTACACCACTTTGACTATTATCTCCAGCCCATGATGTACTCTTGCCTTCCAAGATACTGTCTCCCTCCCCCAGATGACTCAGTTTAAAGCACTCTTGATCAAATGTTTGAGACTATTGGCAAAATTGTTTCTACCAACTGGTGTGAGATGCATCTCTTGCCAGAAGACCATGCTCATGGAACTGCAGCCCATGATCCAAGAATCCAAATCATTATTGGTGGTACCATCTATGGCAGGGGTAGGCAACCTTTCCCCTTTAAGGGCCGAGGGACTTCAGCTCCCAGAATCCCAGGAGCTATTGGCCAACATGGGACTATTGGCCAACATGGCTGAGGCTTCTGGGAGCTGAAGTCCCTCGGCCCTTAAAGGGGAAAGGTTGCCTACCCCTGATCTATGGAGCCAGTTATTCACATCTGCTATCTTCCTCTGCCTTCCTGAACCATGGCCTTCAACTGGGAGAAGATATGAGCTAACAACCTGTGCATCCAGCTCTTTCAGCTTCCTACCCAAAGCCTCATAATCCCATCTGTTATTCTGAAGGCTATGCCTTGCAATATCATTTGATCTCACATTGACCAAGAGAAAGGGGTAATGGTCAGTAGGCTTTACAAGTCTTGTCAGCCTCACTGTCACATCATGGATTTTTGCCCCAGGGAGACAACATACTTCCTGGGACATTTAGTCAGGCCCACAACCACTGCTTCTGTACCCCTCAATAAGGAGTCCCCCCCCCACCACATGCCTCCTCTGAGGTTTAACAGTGGCTGTTCCCTGCGGTGGTACTCTCGGGGTCCCCTCCACTGTCCCTGAGGACTGTCCCTGCTGCTCTTCTTCCTTGATAAGAGAGAGCTTCAAAACGATTCTGTAGCTGTAAGCTTCCAGAACGATCCCTGGATTCCTTATTTCTGTGTTAGATGTTCCTCCAGCTGTCTACCTCCTGTGTGTGTGAAGTGACCTCCTCCCCAACAACTTCCTCTGTATGGTCCCCATCCAAGACCATTTGTTCCATTCTGTCCAGAAACACCTCTTGCTCCCTACTATGCTGAAGTGTAGCTACCCGGGCCTCCAGCTGCTGGACTTTTTCTTCCAGGAGGGATACCAACTTGCACTTGGTGCAGGTGAAGTTCTCCACATCTCTAAGCAAGAAGACAAACAACCCGTAAGTGTTACAAGTGACTGCAGCAGCTCCCTCAGTATCCATACTGAGAAATCTTATATAAGCAGTGAAACAGGACTGTGGGCTTCTTCCTCAAAAATTTGCCTGGTAAACACCCATGTAAAGGCCCCTGTTGGCTTGGCCTTCTCATCAGGCTCTGTCAGCGAGCTCAATGAACTGGGTTTATAACTCTAGAGAGAGCTCCTGGATGCTACCTTATTCTGGAGGGAAATTTCTGACTCTCTTCTTCTGAGCAACCCTCCCCCCAAAGCCCATTAAATTTTTTTCATTTTTTTAAGGAGAACCTCTAAAACAATTCCCAGGCTCCCTTCTACCTGTGCTGTGCTTTCTCTTGTCTTGTGAAAAATTCGTGCGCCGTTAGTTTCTGGTTCTACAGATAAGAAATAATGAATAGTTCTCAGTAAAATTGTAATGACAGAGTTTTTCAGAGTTTACATGAATGAATAAAAAGCACAGTCAAAACTAAACTTTAACTTTAGAGCAATTAAATTTGATACTGGTAAATATTTAATACTGTTTGAGAAGTCCTGAGGCACATCACCCACTGAGCTGTAGAACTGGCCCTAATTTTTAAGCTGTGAGATCAAACAAAAATTCAACAAACAGTATGTCATACCCATTCTGCCTGAAGACTCTGAGGCTGAGGAGGCTGAGCTAGAGCCTCAACTTGGACTCGAGCCTGAAGATAAGGGCCTTTGCAGACTGCCAGAAATAGTGCAAATTGAGGGGGGTTGCAGACTGTCAAAAATAGTGTGAATTCAGTCCACTTTTAGGGTTAGGGTTAAGGTTAGGGAATCATGGGAACTGAATTTTATTGTGGCACTAGAGTTCTCTGATAAAGAAGGTTCAATGTCTCAGAAAAATAACAATTCCTATGATTCCCTAGCACTAACCCTAACCCTAAAAGTGGACTGAATTCACACTATTTTTGACAGTCTGCAACCCCCCTGAGTCCACTTTAAGGGTTAGGGTTAGTGCTAGGGAATCATGGGAATTGTTTTTTTTTCTTCCTGAGACATTGAGCCTTCTCTATCAGAGAACTCTGGTGCCACAATAAAATGCAGTTTTCATGATTCCCTAACCCTAACCCTTAAAGTGGACTCAATTTGCACTAGTTATTCCTTGCACTAGAAAACTCTGTGGTCCCCAAGGAGGCTCAGCAGCCAAACCTTTCAGCAGTAGAGCCTTCAGGCATGGAGGAGGGAGAAGAGACTTCAACTAATGAAGAGCAGAAAGGGAGGGCCTCTGGCACTTGAGGAGGCTTTATGAAAAACACAGAGCAATCAACAGCAGCTGAGCACCTGAGGTCTGATAATTTAAACAGGTGCCGGATGCCAGTATAGTTTTTAGAGATTATCTGAGCTTCCTAGTGAAAGCACACTTGATCCTGACTCTCCTTATCTTCTCGGCTGGAAACTTTGATACTTGGATTGCTGGTTTGCCTTGTATCTCTGGAGTCCTTGACCATGGATTGCTGTCAGATCTTTGCAAAATTAGAACTTTGTGTAGTCAGTAAACCAGCCAATTGTTGCAATTAGGAGTTTATTGAAGCACACAAAGTCAGCATTCTACAAGACTATGTTTAAGCCAGAACTAACCCCCCTCACTAGGCAACACCTAATTAAACCCACCAAATCATTTGCTCCACCCCAACCATCCTGGCGCAAAAACCATGCCCTCACCTACTTTTCCCACAGCTTCCAGTCTTCTTGCTCCTGGGCCCCCACCTATTTTCAACCCCCTCTTCTGCCTCCTGGTAGAGCCATCCTCCCTTTTGCCTCCCCACATTCCAAGCAGTCCAGTTCTCAAAACAATCCACAGTTCCACACCTCCCTTCCCCAGCACTCAACCTTTAAGCTAACACCCATTCAACTATCCTACCCATCCTCCCCAGCTAACCCCACAATCTTTTTAAACCCTGACAGAACCTGATACAGAAGCACAGTTCTGACAATTGCCTACACAACTCGTCTCTCTCAGGACCCTGGACTTTGCTAGATATACCATTGGTTTGTTGCTACAAGACTTTTCCTTTATGACTGTTTGTGTGCACAGAACTCTTAGAATCATAGAATCATAGAGTTGGAAGAGACCACCAGGGCCATCCAGTCCAACCCCCTGCCATGCAGGAACTCAAAATCAAACCATCCCTGACAGATAGCCATCCAGCCTGTGTTTAAAGACCTCCAAAAAAGGAGACTCCATCACATTCCGAGGGAGTGTGTTCCACTGTTGAAAAGCTCTCACTGGGCCTTTGCAGACTGCTAGAAATAGTGCAAATTGAGTCCACTTTAAGAGTTAGGGTTAGGGTTAGGGAATCATGGAAACTGTATTTTATTGTGGCACCAGAGCTCTCTGACAGAGAAGGCTCAATGTCTCAGAAAAAAACACACAATTCCCATGATTCCCTAGCACTAACCCTAACCCTTAAAGTGGACTCAATTTGCACTATTTCTGGCAGTCTGCAAAGGCCCACTGTCATGAAGTTCCTCCCAATGTTGAGGTGGAATCTCTTTTCCTGTAGCTTGCATCCGTTGTTTGGAGTCATATTCTCTGGAGCAGCAGAAAACAAGCTAGCACCCTCCTCAATATGACATCCCTCCAAATATTTAAAGAGGGCTATCATATCACCTCTTAAACGTCTCTTCTCCAGGCTAAACATACCCAGTTCCTGACAGCCTTAGATCTACACACTGTTTTGTTTTGTGACTATGGCTATCAGCATACTTGGCCGCTTTCCTAGACACAGTGATACTTTTATTGACCAACCGAAGTGCACAATATATTTGTTGCAAGCTTTTGAAACTCCACTGGCTTCTTCATCAGGGAAGATGTTAGAAACCAAACAGGAGAAAAAAAATTGAATATGTTAGTCACAGGACATTTTCACACAGGGATTTTTGCGGAGGCAATCCTACCTCCGTCCGGCGTCACTCCGGATCTTTTTTCCATGTGTTCACACAACATCGTCCCTAGCCACGCCCTATCCTGCGCCATCCCTGCCGCTACCCGGCGTCCGCCCGGCTCTTTTAAATTCCAGAATTCCTGAGGAATTACACTCTTGCTGCCGGAGTCATGCCGCAATGGTGCCGGTTGCGCTGTGTGTGTGAACACGACAGACGTATCGTGGCGTATTTCCAAGTTATGGCCCATGGTTCCTCGCGCCATTTCCCATGGAGGAAGCATCTTATGACGTGTATCTTACTTCCTGCTTGGATCAGGCAACAGTGCGTGTATTAAGGCAATTTATTTTTCTTTTGGTGGATATGTGGCGCCGCACGACCAGGGGTTTGGGGGGGGAGATCAGGGATGGTTTTGTTGACCAGAATTCGGGGGGGGGGGGGGAAGACCTTTTTTCTTTTCTGATGTTTCTCTTTTCTCAGGTGTGGATACCTGGCTGCAAGCAACATGCCAGAGGCCATGGAACCTGGTCGCCTATTCATCCTGCCGGCGCTATGGATGTGTGAGTGTTACCTTGATTTAATGTATTGCATGTATTCTTGGCTCATGGTACTATTACTAGGGGCAGGACTAGTTGAAGACATTTTTTTGTTGCCTGAGGAAAGGGACTAACCTCATGTGGTATGCTTTTATTGAGAGCATGGTGTGGTGGTTGTTTGAACATTTTTGTACTACAACCCTGGCCTGGAGATCAATCTTGAATTCCCCACTTGAGCATGAAAGACAACATGGTGACCTTGGGCAGGTCACACTATCTCAGCCCCGGAGGCTGGCCACAGCACAGCATACCCCCTCTGTAGCTTGGCAGAGGCGTGGGGTTGAAATAATAATTATCATTATTATTGTTATTGTTGCTATTATTATTACTGTTGTTGTTGTTGTTATTATTATTATTATCATCATTATTATTGTTTTCATCATGAGCCTGACATGAATCTCTCTGGCAATAACCACAAAACGACAACAAAAATGCCACTTCGGCTTTCAGAGCTGCACCCTCTGGGATCATGGGATTTGTAGTTTGCTGAGGCCCTCATGCTCTTTATCTGACAGTTCTGAATGACCCTACCTATACTGAAAATCCTAGGAATGTTTACGATGGTTACCAAGTAAAAAAAGGTACCGGTTAAAAAATGTACATGGGCTTGCGATGGCCCTAAAAGCTGGGTCTTGTTGATTTGCACTTTATTTCTGTAAGGTGATTATACCTTGCCTTTTCTGTCTAGCTAACAAAGTGGCTTGTAAGTTGTGGTTTTTGGCAGTTTTCGGCCCCCAAGGTTGCATTTGCATATATATACTAATATGGACAGGCAGGCAGATAGATATAGATAAATATATATATAGAGAATATATATATATATATATGTGTGTGTGTGTGTGTGTGTGTGTATAAATATGTGTCTATCTATCTATATAGATCTACCTATATAAAGACAGAAAGAAAGGGAGGTCAAGAGAGAGGGAGAGAGGAATGGAGGGATAGACAAGTGTACGGATTACTGTGGTCAGTGTGTTACCTACAGAGATGGGGACACAGTACACTATAACTCCCTACACATGCAATTTTGTTTTTTTCTGGATGTCTCCAACATATTTCGGTTCATCTATATTTACAGCTTCATGTATATATATATATATATATATATATATATATATATACACACCTTATCTACATTCCTGTTCTTTGGCAAGGTGGGGAAAATCCTTACCAACCTAACTCGAACACCAGCCATGCAGGAATGTCCTTTCTATGCACCTCCAGGGAGGCCCTTCTTGTTGGTACGGTGCGGGAGAACCTGTACTTTGATCTACCTCTACCTCCTGCTATGCAGGAATGCCATTTCTATGCCCCCCCCCAGGTCCTTCCTGGCTGTGCTTTGATTGATGTACAGTAAAATCAAGTTGGCTCCACAAAAGTCCAAGCACATGTCTCCATGCTTGGGTGCCCTGTTCTGAGAGGGAGGAGTTTTTCTAGTCCATCATGGAGTTGGAAGAGACCGCAAGGGCCATCAAGTTCGACCCCCTGCCATGCAGGAACTCCCAATCAAAGCATCCCCGGCAGATGGCCATCCAGACTCTGGTTAATGTTTTTTGTGATGTTTCCCTCTTTGCTTGCGTTGCACTTCTCTAGGGCCAGAGCTAAGAAGCAAGCCATATCAAGACAGTTCCCAGCACTGATTTGATAACTGCAACTCTTTTCACATTTTCACATTTTCTCTTGTCAAGAGAAACAAAACGAATCTCCCTTGCTTTTTGGCCCTCCATGGTATGCTGCTGCTTGCTAATATCCTGCACTGCTCTGATTGTGATATGAATGCATAATACTGTAACAATAGATGCTTTTGCTTTTAATCTATTCCTGTGGTCCTTTCAAATTAGGTTCTAGTGATCTTCTTCTTTTCTCTTTCAGATACACCTTCTGCCGTCCTACCTATCTAAATACTGCTGGAAAGGAGTGGAAAAGGTGCTTCTGGTGTGTCAGTTTTCAATCCCCCCCCCCCCAAGACCAGTAAAGTAAATGCCATACAACGTTTTTTAACACAAAATAAATTATTTATTTAAATAAAATTATTATTTGGCTTTTTGTAAACATTCATTTATTTGATAACAAAAAAAAGGGGGGCGGGAGGGACAAATTAATGAAAAAAACAAAGTAGATCAATAAATTAATATTAAGAAAATAAAAAAACCTCTGGCTGTTGTCACACACATGGCAGAGGGGGGTGGGTTGGGTAACAAAAAAAAAACATTTATTCATGAGGCGGGGAACGATGCACTTGAAAATGCTGCACCCATAGTCTCAGCTGGTCCACCTGCCGTTCAAGGACACCTAGCCTCTCCAGGATCTGCTCCTGGGAGCGTGTGAGAGCCGAAATCAGTTCCCTCACTGTAGGGCCAGAAAATAAAAAGAAATACATCGTTATTGCTTGCTGGCTTACATGTGTGCCGGTATTGCATTATTTGCTTTTTTCAACATTTACAAAACACTTACATGGTCGTTCTTTGGCCACGTCCTCCGGCTCGGGGGGGGGGCGGAATGGCTCATCATCCCCAGGCTGCTCCCCAGCCTGTCCCTCGCCAGAAGGGTGTTCTTCTTCCTCCTGGGGGGGGGGGGGAGATTGGCTCTCCCTTCTTCCTCCTGGGCCTGCTGTGGTGGCGGGCTTCCCTCCGGCCTGGCTGGCGCTTGCTCCTCTTCTGGTTCCTCTCCTGGAAGTAAAGATATATACAAAACAGAGGGTAAATTATCTGCTGCAGACATTCTTCTTGCCATTAATATTACATAGGCGATATTTTAGGCAGAAAAACACTTTAAGGACAGGTAGACATGCAAATGTACATATACACCCCTACATGTGTTACAATAATATGGCAGGGACTTACCTAGTGGTCTTCGGGCATGCCTGCCATTGCGGCAGCCTGCCTGCTCCCACAACTGCCTCAACTGCCTGTAGAATGGTGGGCGGCTTCCCACAGGAGGGTCCCCGTGGAACAAGGCTCTCGCCCTGTAGAAGGTGTTCCTGAGGACTTTCACCTTGGACCTCACCTGGGGAACAGTCCTCTGGAACCCTCTACGGGCCAGTCTCCTTGTGAGGTGGCTATATATATGATGGTTGGGGTGCGAGCTGGACCCCATGAGCAGGGGGAGGTTGCGGCTGGCACCCATAATTTCCAGCAAGGCCTCCACTTCGGCTGGAAGCCACATTTGCCACCTGTTGGCCATGGCTGTGGCTTTCCCTATGGGCAATGTACATCCACCTCCAATAGATGTCGCTAGACCGGAAGTATGATCATTGCGCATGCGCGCGAACACCGCCGCCTGCTTTTTCTCCATTGCCCGCTGCACGTGGAACTCATTTCGGAGATCGCCTGCAAACATCGCCTTGGCGCTAATATCAGCAGTGCGCAATGGTCAGGACTTTGGAGAACTGATTGCAGCTATTGGCAATTGGCATCTATCAGCGAAATGGCTTCCTCTTCCGCAGCTCCTTCCGAACCCCAGAAAAAGGGAAGGGGGATCGCCTGGGGCCACAGGGAACTGGTGGAACTCATATCTCTGTGGGGTGACGAGAGAGTGCAGAGAGAATTGGTTTCAAACCATAGGAACCATTTGATTTATACAGATATTTCTAACAAGCTTAAAGAGAAGGGGATCAACAGGTCTCTGGACGAAGTTAGGAATAAATGTAAAGGTCTGAGGGCGGAGGATAGGCGTGTGACAACACACAACCGCATTAGTGGAAATACTCCAGTTTCTTGCCCTTATTTTGCGGAGCTAGATGTATTTTTAAGAAAAGACAGGGCGATTTTCCCCAAAAGAGTAGCGAAAAGCCTCAAGGTTGTGAGGGAAGCAGCCGAGGAAAGAGGACAGGAGGGGACCTCATCACAGGCAGCTCCGTTATCACCAGGGGAAGGACCTTCAACCTCAGCCATACATGTGCAAGGTGGGTATTTTTAGAACCATGTGCTTCTAATAGCCCTTTGCTTTTCAGGGTGTGTGTGTTGGTATTTAGGGTTCTTCCAGGGTTGCTTTGTTGATATATACTAAATACAATACATTAACCTTATATATAGCATGCATTTAATCTGTGTTTGCAAAGATAAGAGCGACTATTTCTCCTTTCCATGGAATGATGGGTAATTTTTTGGGGTGTTTTTGGTGGGGGGGTTGGGTAGTAGGGTGGAGGGGGTCCCCCATTGAAGGCCTCTGGAATGCCCCCTTGGTTTTTGGCTGCCCTGGCCACGGGGAAGGTTCCAGAAAGCCCTGCTATTGCATTATGGGTAATTTTTTTGAGGCCTTTGGGGTTGGGGGGGGTGGGTAGTAGGGTGGAGGGGGTCCCCCATTGAAGGCCTCTGGAATGACCCCTTGGTTTTTGGCTGCCCCGGCCACGGGGAAGGTTCCAGAAAGCCCTGCTATTGCATTATGGGTAATTTTTTTGAGGCCTTTGGGGTCAGGGTGGTGTGGGTAGTAGGGTGGAGGGGGTCCCCCATTGAAGGCCTCTGGAATGCCCCCTTGGTTTTTGGCTGCCCGGCCATGGGGAAGGTTCCAGAAAGCCCTGCTATTGCATTATGGGTAATTTTTTTTAGGCCTTTGGGGTCGGGGGGTGGGTAGTAGGGTGGAGGGGGTCCCCCATTGAAGGCCTGTGGAATGCCCCCTTGGTTTTTGGCTGCCCCGGCCACAGGGAAGGTTCCAGAAAGCCCTGCTATTGCATTATGGGTAATTTTTTTTGAGGCCCTTGGGGTCGGGGGGGTGGGTAGTAGGGTGGAGGGGGTCCCCCATTGAAGGCCTCTGGAATGCCCCCTTGGTTTTTGGCTGCCGGCTTCCAGAAAGCCCTGCTATTGCATTATATATATATATATGTGTGTGTGTGTGTGTGTGTGTGTGTGTGTATATATATATATATATACATACATACATATATATATATGTGTGTGTGTGTGTGTATATATGTATGTATATATATATATATATATATATATATACATATATATCCGTATGTGTGTGTGTATCTATCTCTCTCTCTCTATATATATGTATGTGTGCATATATATATATATATATATATATACACATATACACACACACACACACACACACACATATATATATATATACAATTAAATATAGGTATACAAACAAAGTGGTTGATTTGGAGAATGCAATGGTTTCTAATTATTTTGCTGATGCATGCTATTCCTTTCTCCCCTTTTACCTCTTATAGTTCCGCTGGCAGAGTTGGAGGAGGGAAATGTGACCCTACACTTGGTTGCTGTCGACCCGCAATTGGACCAGCCAGCGGATGTTCCAGAAAACATGCAACCACAGGATTTTCCGGCATCCCCTGCGGGCAGTGATGGTAGGTTTTCATCAGATGCCGGTGGGAAGCAATGTTAGGGAAATGCTGCGCCGTGACAGCTCTGAAAGTATTCCAAACAATAATGCTAACCCAGTGGCTTTGCTATTTGTTTTTTTGTTTTGGTCCAGAGACCAGAATTAGTAGAGAAGGGCCCGTCATGGAGTCCACACATCTGCCAGCCGAAGAGACTCAGGCCACGGTTGCTACGGAATCGCCACAAGAAGCAGCTGTGAGGAGGGGTAAGTTTAGTTTAAATGCAACCTGTGATAACCCAGAAAAAAAAGGAAAAAAATTCTAGCTGTGTATGTGTATATATATATATATATATATATATATATGTATATATATATATGTTTAAGCGTGTGTGTGTGTGTGTGTGCATGTGTGTGTGTGTGTGCATGTGTATGTAGACATCTCTAAAACGCTTATTTGAAATGCATGTGTAGTTATGTGTGTGTGTGGATGCCCGAGCACATTTACATACATACATGCATACCAAAGTGCATATCAATGTGCATGCTTCTATAGGCACAAATACCCCAACACACACACAGGTAGATGTTCCCAGGTAGTGAATCAGTGGTTGTAGTGCAAACAATCTCTAAAGTTTAAGATAAGAAATCTAGATGTATTTGATTGCCAGAAATTGCTTGCAGGTGAACTGAACGTTGGCTATATATTTTGGATGGTTACTAATGGCATTTGTTTTGTTTTCTTGCAGCACCTGCACGTATGGCTGCGCGCCGCAGGACAAGCACCCTGGACATACCAGACAGGAGAGCCACGAGGGGTGAACTTATAGCGAGGGACATGATACAGGACTCAAGGAGGGAGGGTCGCCTCAACTGCACGCTGCAAAGGCGTCAGCACGGGTCTCTCATCAGGTCCCTCGGGAGAGATGCTGGTGCAATGGATAGCCTTGCGCGATCATACCGTAGGGACATCTTGGCTACTGCACGGCACCGGCAACGCTTGTACCGTTATATGGACGAGCTTGTAAATGTGTGCTGGGATAGCGTGCAGGTGCAAAGAAATGAGGTGCAGGAGCAAAGGAATGCGGTGCTGGAGCAACGGAATAGGACCGCGGTCCTGGAAGGGCTGAGAACTGAAGTCCATTCTGTTGCCGGGGCCCTCCAGCAGCTTGCTAGCAACAGGCCATTACCTGATACTGCTGAACAGTTCTCTGCAGTACCAGAGACGCAACAGGTAACTGGAACACAAGTGCTATTTGGGGAAGATGACGACAAGGGGCCAGCTCCATCTTGCCTTGTGCCTTCCTCGGAGCCAGCACAACCACCTCAGGATGCCAGCCAAAGGGTTGCTGGCAAAAGGGTGGTAAAGAAAAAATTTTTTTACTCCCCTTCCTGAGGAGAGGGTTAACCTCATTTCAACAATATCTCTAGGTTTACATGTTGGATTTCTATTTCTAATGTTGTGTAGTTTTGTCTAAAATTTGTTTAGGCTCAACTTATTTGGGGTGTATATATGGGCGTGCGCGTATGTAGTTATGTGAAAGCACATGTGTCTTGAACATACAATCATACAAAAGTACATACACACACACACACACACTTAAGTGGTTTGTAAATATATGTGTAAAGATAAATAAATGTATTTATCCAGAGATATGTTGCTTCGCATCTATAAAAATTCATCATTTGGCCACCATATATATATCTGTATATCTGTATCTATATACAGATATTCCAATACAGTATATCTGTATCTATCTATCTATCACTGTATATGTATGTATGTATGTATATATATATATATATATGTATATATATATACACACACAAACACATATGCACATCTATATAAATGTATACACACACACACACATATATATATATGTGTGTGTGTGTGTGTGTATGTAATATATACGCACACACATACACATATATGTGCTTGCAGCTGTAGAACCACTAACCCAACCAAACAAGTATCTGAAAACTGTGGCAGTGGACGTAAAGGAAACCACTCATATTAACAGTTAACTAATGGTTTATTTTTTTACAAAACATAATTTGAAAACATATAAGCATAAATATATATGTGCATGCAGCTGTACAACAACAAACCTAAGCCAGCAAGTGTCACAAAGTGGTGGCAGTGGATTTTAAGGAAACCACTCCCGTTCGGCTATCATGGCCGCGATAGCTCCACGAACCATTTCCCCCTCGATCTGCCTTCTGCGGTCTCTCGGCGCCTGTGACTCTTGCACCATAGGTGGGAGATGCAGTTCACCGGAGGGCTGCCTCGCGTGCAATGCATGGCCCCTTGTCTCACAAATGTTGTGAAGGACAACGCATGCCGACACCACTGTGGCAAAGTGCTCCTCCCCAACAGTCAGCCTAGCTCCAAGGCAGCCCCATCTTCCTTTTAAACGTCCGAAGGCTCTTTCGACCACACACCGAGCCCTGCTAAGTGCCATGTTGAAAGCCAATTGATTTGGCCCCAGAGCTCCTGTGTACGGCTTCATGAGCCATCGCCGCAAGGGGTATGCCCCGTCCGCTATTATCAATGGCGGTACCTGCACTCCCCTGATTGTGATGGTCGGGTTGCCTGGAACAAATTCTCCCTTATCCATGGCCTGGGACAACGACGAATGGCTGAAGATGAAGGCATCGTGGTTGTGCCCTGAGAAGCCTGCCTCGATATCAAGGAAGAGACTGGTGGCTGACATTAGTCCCTGAAGTACAATCGAGTATCCATACTTGCGATTGTAATAGTCCTCCGCATTCGCCCTGGGAGGGTGAATCGGAATATGGGAGCCATCCAGGGCGCCGACACAGTGGGGGAAGCTCAGTTGCTCGAAACCTTCCATCACCTGCAAGGTAAAAAGAAGGAAAATAGAGGAAAAGCCATTAGAAGCAGGGTAAGATCCACATGTTCATGCTCCCCATCTATGAATGTCTCACAGGAAACAGCCTCGCCAATTGCCCAGCCGTGATTTAGTACCCATAATTCTTTTGTTAGCATGCACCCAACTGCTTTGCTGTCCGCCCAGTTATCACCGTAGATGCTTGTGGCTATCCATACCTACATACATCTACACCACAGAAAAAGCCTCCCTTTCAGCTATCCTTAAAGCTCCCTTTGCAAAGAAATGCACCCCCGACACCAGCCCTTGGTAACCAGCTTATATATATATATATATATATATATATATATATATATATAGACATGCACACCCACACCCTGCACACACAAGAGGCAATACCACAGAGGCAAGGGAGAAATTAGCAAATTACTAAATTGTTCCAAAGGAAGCACAATACCATGCCTCCCATTTTTATGTGGCACTCTCAGCTTATTGTACAGCAGTATTATTATTGCAAAGTATTTAGTTTAAGTTAAAGAAAGTTGAGGCCAGGAACACAAAGGAAGGAGATGAACCTACCCGGCGATAGTCCCCAAGGCACACTGTTCTTGGAAGAAGCACGCTATCTATTGCAGTGATGACCTCAATGCATATGATGTAGGCTGTAGAGACCCCAATCTGGAAGTGCCTTGCCACTCTCCTGTAGTTGAGGGGGGCAGAAAACCACCAGATGGTGATCGCCACCCTCTCTTCCACTGAGATGGCCCTCCTCATGCTGGTGTCCTCGGCCTGGAGGTGAGGGTGCAGAGCCTCTGCTATTTCGAACAAGGTGGATCTGGACATCCGGAAGTTTCTTATCCACATGTCCTCATCCCAGAGTTGAAGCACCTCATCTGCCCACCAGTTCCGGATGACTTGTGGCTTGACCCACCACCGGCGTGGACGGGGGACAGTGCTGGCATGGAAACCCTGGCCCAAGCGGCTTGGTCGTCCTGAAATCCTCCATAACAGCTGATGGGCTGTGCAGCCTGTGATGCCACGCTGCCTCATGAAGTGAGGGACCCCAGCCAGCACAGTCCTGTGCCTTGCCCTCTGATCCTGCTCCTCCTTCTCCAGCTCTACCTGCAACTCACGGATTAGCAGAAGAGCAGACTCCATTCTCTTCAGAAGCGGCAGCTCTCTCACACAGCAAAGGAATGGCGACCGGACGGCAATGGCGATTGAAAAGCAATAGCGCTGTAGCAACAGAAGTGACGAAAATCACATGCGGCGGTTGCGGCGAGCATTACTTTTACTGCGCATGTGCAAGAACTTCTTTTGCCGGATCGAGGCAGGGATCCTCGGACTTGTGTATGAACAGGAGTTCCAGCTCCCAGGAGCGGAGTGTCGCTAATTCCACAAGGATGATAGTTGCGTCTGAATGGTAATTCCTTCAGGCGGGGTCTATACTGGAATGGCTCTGGCTAGATTCCAGCATGCTCTAATGCCGCTTGTCTGCCGGTTTCAGACCCTAGTGTGAAAACGTCCATAGGCCTACATTTTCCTGTTTCTCTTCTTGGTTGAGATGGTATGGGGAGGCTGCAGGCTGGCTCCTCCTCTTTCTGGCCATGTGGAAATTGGGAGATTCTCAAAGTCCAGGAAATTTAAAATCCATTTGCATCTCAACAAGGACTCCTCTCTTACAATCCATTCCTGTGAGGCAACAGGCCTCTTTGCAGGTAGGGAACAATGGCTCTCTCAAGAAGCCTCATTGTTTTGTATCAGGAGTAATTTCATAGGTGTAAAGGTAAACATGCTAAACCAGTCCAAATTTCAGAAGAAAAAAATGTTTTACCTTGGTTGCAAGTCCCAGTCCACTGGTTCATTCATTGCAGCTACAATGTGGATCTCACAATCCAAAAAACATGCAGGGGTAGCTGTGTTGGCCATTTAGCAAATTCAAACAAAAATCCACTAAACAGTGATACTTTTATTGGCCAATTGAAATCCACAATATATTTGTTGTAAGTGCAAGTGGCAATCACATTATAATGAGTAAATACTATTAAGATGAAAGCATATAGCAGCTCAGTGATAAAGCCTATGATTTGTCTTGATAAAATTTCATGTTTGGTCTTAGGTATCTTGGGCAGGAAGAAAGTTGGTTAAAGTTAACCATAGTCTAGATCAGGGGTCCCCGAACTTTTTGACTAGTGGAGCCCTTACGGCTCCATGGAGCACAAGTTGGGAACCACTGGTCTAGACTATGTACCCTCCAGGGGAACCTGCACCTCCTGATGATATGGTCTCCAATTTTCCTCAGCCGTAGCCAGCCTTGCTAAAAGATGGTTTCAACAATTCATTAATATTAGAAGGGTTGAAATTACTCAATCTCTTATCTAAGTTCTATTGGCCAATAATGCCACTACCTTCTTAAATCTCAACAGATTTTGGGATTGAGTAGTTTTAAGATAAGAGATCGTCTGCCTTGATTTATATGATAGACAGAATATAAATACATTATTTATTTAAATAAACTATGTTTACATGTTTCAATAAATGATGTTTAAATAATATTTAAAGGTACCAGAACATGGGGTGGGATGAAGTAGACAATGTCTATCCTTCTATTAATGTTTTAACAATAATTAAACAAGGGGTATTAATATCCTAGCACCATTCTTTTACCAGTGGAGAGCAGTGACTTCTAGATTGTGTGTGCAATACGATGAGCTGGTGAAATCTTGTTCCTCTTTCATATGCTTCCATATGTAAAGATCCCCTGCAAGAAAAAATATTCAATATTAAGGACAAATGTTCAAGCTATATTTGTCCCTGGAATGATTTCTGCAAATAGGGAATAATCTATGAAAAAAGCATTCCACAATAGCCCCCCCCCCCCCGAGCTCTAAAGTGGCAGTTAATATTACCACCTCATTCCTCCAGCTTGAGAATTTATTTTTCTACAGATTTTGTGTAAGGTGACACAAGCCTTTTTAGATCTGTGGGCCAATAATGCTGTTATTGTGAATCATAGAATCAGTGAATCATAGAATCATAGAGTTGGAAAAGACCACAAGAGCCAACCAGTCCAACCCTCTGCCATGCAGAAACTGAAAATCAAACCATCCCTAACTGATGGCCATCCAGCCTCTGTTTAAAGACCTGCAAAGAAGAGGTCTTTAAACTGTTGAAGCTACATTTGGAGTAGGATCAGGAGCAGAGAAACCATTGAATGTGTGTTGGTTAAGTAAGGAGGATAGCAAGCAGGACAATTGCCCTGTAGGAATGTAAACTAAATAAAGCACTCTTTGTATGTTAAGCTCAGAATTGTTATTTAATTATATAACAATGTCATGTAAAACATCTTGTATTAAAATTCTACTAACTATTATGTGGTTATCAGTTGACAAAATCACACTACACGCTAAGGAGGATCAAGAAGGCAAATTTTAAATGTTTATCCCAAACATCCTTCATGTTTATTTAAATGACTCAAGAAGAGACCCCTTTCACAATGTCCATTAATGGTTCTTAATCTGTGTTAACTAGCCATTTCCATCAGATTTATCATTAAGCTCCTGACAAGTTCAGAGGATTTCTTTGTTCTCAGGAGATATGACAATGGCTGTTCTTGCTAATTGAGACTCTACGGGGGGATGCAGACGAGGGCATCCAAGATGCCCTGGTCCGCAGCGCCGCGGGGCCAAGGCAGCCTCACAGCGGCACTCCCCGCCAAATCTAAAAGGAGCGCCAAATTGGCGCTCCTTTTAGATTTAAGGGAAAGTGCGCCCTAAAAGCGGCGGGTGCACTTTCCCTGCCTCAAACGCCGCGGCGGATGGCCGGCGCTTCCGGGGGCGACCTCAGGAAGAGGAAGGGGCGCCGAACGTGCGGTTGCCCCTCCTCTTCCGGGCCCGGAAGACGACTCTATTAGTCGTCTGCCGAGGCCCTACCTCAACATTAGGAGGCATTTCCTGACAGTGAGAGTGGAACACACTCCCTCAGAGTGTGATGGAGTCTCCTTCTTTGGAGGTCTTTAAACAGAGGCTGCATGGCCATCTGTTGGGGATACTTTGATTTTGAGTTCCTTCATGGCAGGGGGTTGGACTTGATGGCCCTTGTGGTCTCTTCCAACTCTATGATTCTGTGATAATTAGTAAAGCCTAAGCATCTGCTGTTTTTGACCAAACAATTTTGAAATGCCCCAAATACTCACCACAAACTAGTGAGATAATTCAGATTGTGTTAGGCACAACATGGACATATTTACAAAGACAAGGGAGCAAAGTATTTTACAAAGACTGTGAATTTTGAATAAATTGTTCCCTGAACTGTTCAGCAAAGGTGCTGCAAGGGAAGGGGTTTCTTTGTTCACCTCCATGAATATAGGCTAGTTGGGAGTGATAGCCTGGCCTGATTGGCCAAGCTGTGCCACATGGTGAGAGAAACTGTGAAGACCTGTTGCTCCCTAGAACGGCTCTTCTTCTCTTTTTGTGACCAACCCGCCAGCCCTCAGTGCAGTGTGAGCTTTGCTGATTGTCTAGGGCAGGGGTAGGCAACCTTTCCCCTTTAAAGGCCGAGGGACTTCAGCTCCCAGAAGCCTCAGCCATGGGATTCTGGGAGCTGAAGTACTTCGGCCCTTAAAGGGGAAAGGTTGCCTACCCCTGGTCTAGGGACTAGGTAGGATTTTTTTCCATATTACTTTTCACCTACCCCATACTGTATCTGTTGGGACTGTCAGGTCCAGCATGCCCACAGATCTTCTTTCAGACCATAAAAACAGATCCAAGTCAAAAGGGCAGCTTTTATTGCAGTAAAGAAAACATAACAGACTGGTGGGTGACTTCTTTGACAAATCTGAAGTTAAAGCATATTGTAACACTTTTATAGAACATAGCAATGTCCCTCCCCATAGGCTGGTGTAACTCAGTGATTGGTCACAAATTCCCACGCTTTGGTCATTAACATGATGTAATGCTCTACTGTCCAGAAAGTCTGGCAATTGGCAATTGGCAGGATGTGTGTGAATCTGTAGCTTCCCACTGACAATAGACAATAGACAAAACACCCTTGAAGTAACATCTGCACTCTGTTTATTTGATATATCACCTGAGATTGGGTTCACGTATTAATCAATATAATTATGTATATGTGTCTAACATAATTAACAACCAAATATATAAAACCACAAAAATATATTTATACATAAAGTGCTTTCAAAACCATTCTCATTATCTCCTTAGCCATATTTTTAAACTCATTTCTCTCTATTCAGTCAAGGTGGGAACATCCCACATACACATACCAAAGGAGTCCCCAGTCTTTTTTAGCTCTTTTAAAACTTATTAACCCTTACAGTACAACCTCACAGTTTTAGCCATTATAGTCAACTATATATTATCAATCTCATCTCTAATTGAAACTAATCAAAACAAATTCTGGCAAGAAAGCATTAAACTAATGCGTTCCCAACAGGGATTTGGATATTTGGCTTGAGACAGTGTGTTTAAATAGATTTCCCTTGGCAAATAGTGAGGGGAGAAGATACTTAGATTGGTGTATACCTTGACACCTCCTTGTGGTGGAGGGTTGGTCTCGTTGGTCTCTGGAACTCCCTCAATGGGGTAAGCAACTGGGGGTGTAGGAAGGAGACTGCCCTTGGGGCTGATTTGGGGTTTACTCCTTCTTAGAAAGCAACTATAGAACCATAGCACTAATCTCCCATGCAAGCAAAATTATGCTCAAAATTCTGCAACATTGACTCTGTCAATGTGGATTGCAGCAGTTCAATTGGAATATCATCTGTTCCTGGTAATTTGTTTTTTGCTGTTTTTCTTATTGCAGTTTCCACCTCACTTTTTAGAATGTGGGGTTCATCTTCATAGGGCACTTCATTCCATGTTTCCTTCATTTTGTCATCTCTTTTGTATAATTCTTCTGTGTATTGCATCAAACATCTTTTTATTCCTTCCTGGTCTTGAATTATGTTATTTTTATTGTCATAGAGTGTCCTGGTCCTTGGTTTGAATTTTCCTTTGATTTCCCTGATCTTGTGAAATCTTGTTCTTCTCTTTTTGTTGTTTTCTTCTATTTCTTTTCATTGGTCATTGCAGTAATTTTCTTTATCTTTCTGCACAAGCCGTTGTACTGTTGCATTCATGATTCTTAGGGCCTCGGCAGACGGCTTAAAAGGCCATCCTGGAGGCAGGGAAGAGGAGGGGCAGCCACGCACTCGGCGCCCCTTCCTCCTCCCGAGGTTGCCCTCGGAGCCGCTGGCCCTCCGCACGGCCAGCACTCCGAGGGCAACCTCCCGCCACAGCATCCGGACACTCTGCGGCAGAAAAGTCAGTGAAAGGAGCGCTATTTTAGCGCTCCTTTCAGGGATGGGGAAGGTGCGCCACTGGATCGAGGCGTGGAGATGCCTCGGTCCCACGGCGCACCTTCCCAGGGCGGCCCCATGCCACCAGTCTGCTTCCCCCCTTAGTTTGTTCCTATCTCCCTTTTGTTTTTCTTCTCTTCTTTTCTTTATTGCTTGTAGGGTTTTTTCTATCATCCATGGTTTTTTCTCTTTCTTTTTGTTTATTGAAAGTGTCTGACTGCATTCTTCTTTCATTATGTCCCTGGCTTCAGATCATAATTCCTCTGGTTCTCGGTCTATTATGTTTAGTAGTGCAAATCTGTTTCTTATGTTGTCAATAAATTCTGTTGAGATATTATTTAGATCATATTTTGGTACAATCACTTGTTTGTTTTCTTCTTGAGACTTAGGGGGGTTGCAGACTGCCAGAAATAGTGCAAATTGAGTCCACTTTTAGGGTTAGGGTTAGTGCTAGGGAATCATGGGAATTGTTTTTTTTCTGAGACATTGAGCCTTCTCTGTCAGAGAGCTCTGGTGCCACAATAAACTACAGTTCCCATGATTCCCTAACCCTAATCCTAAAAGTGGACTCAATTTGCACTATTTCAGGCAGTCTGCAACCCCCCTTACTCTTATTTTGATATGATTATTTCATGATCAGTGCCACAATCGATACCTGGTCTAGTCTTGGCCACCAGTATAGAGTTCCACCATCTTTTGCTTCCAGTTATATAGTCTATTGATTTTTGTGTTGACCATCTGGTGATGTCCATGTATATAGCCTTCTTTCTGTTTGTATGAAAAATGTGTTGGCAATGAATAGGTTGTTGGCCTCACAAAAATCTATCAGACACTCACCTGCTTCTTATCTTTTGCCTAATCCAAATCTGCTACTGTTTTTGATTCAACTTAGTACTGAGCACTCAACTTAGTACTGAGGCAATAAAGCCATCCAAAACATTGAATTTCAAATGAAGATTTCCATCTCCCTATATAAGAGACAAAGCATTTTAATTTTGTCATACTTCACCTGTAAATATATTTCCCACCCTACTCAGGGGATGAGAAAAATTTGACAACTATTTCCATCACTAGTTCTAGTTCAAAAACCAAACCAAACCAAACCCAGACATTTCTGTTGTCCTGGAACATTTACTAGCAGCAATATTTTAATCCCACCCAGAAGGTTTTTTAAAAATCCATAGAATCATAGAGTTGGAAGGGGCCCCATAGGCAATTGTGTCAACTCCCAAATGCAGGAAATCTAGCTGGAGTATCACCAGCATCTAGCAGTCTAGCTCCTTTTTGAAAATGTCCAGTGAAAGAGACTACATGTGCACACTAAATAATTGGCTCCATTGTCAAATAGTGCTTAGTGTCAAGAGGCTCCTAACATTCAATCATAATCTAATTTCCTGTAACTTAAAACCATTAGAGCTGATCCTTTCTTCTGGGATGCAGAGAATAAACCTGCACCCTCCTCTCTGTGACACCCCTTCAGATATTTAAAGAATACAATCATTTCAGCCCTAAGTTTTCTCTTCACTAGGCTGAACATGCCCAGCTTCCTCATTCTTTTCACATGTGTTTTGTTCTCCATACCTCTTCCCCTCCTTTTTGCCATTCTCTGGACCTGTTTCTACTTGTCTATGTTCTTCCTAAAATGAGGGGCCCAGAACTGAACACAGTACCCCAGATATGGCCTGTCCAGCATAAAATATAGTAGGACTATTACTTCCCTTGTCTTGGAAACTATGGTTCTATTAATGCTGCCTAAAATATAATTTCCATATTTATTTATTTATTTATTTATTTTTTGTTGCGCCATCACACTGCTGAGTCATGTCCAACTCATGATCAACAAGCTACAGGTCATGAGATTCCACCTAAACACTAAGAAGAACTTCCTGACAGTAAGAGTTATTTCAATCTGAAATATGTTGCCTTGGAGTGTGGAAGTCTTCTTCTTTGGAGTTATTAAACAGAGGCTGGATGGCCATCTTTCAGGAGTGCCTTGATTATGTATTCCTGCATGGCAAAGAGTTATACGGGATGGTCCTTGTGGTCTCATCATACTCTATGGTTCTATGATTCTATAACAATCCCAAGGTTTTCACATTTACTGCAGCTAAGCCAATTATTATCCATCCTATAGGTTGCATTTGGTATTTATGGCCTAAATTTATGCTGTTGCATTTGTCTCAGGTGAATTTCATTCTATTAGTTTCAGCCCAATATTTTAGTTTATCAATGTCCCTTTGAATTCTGTTCCTATCTTTCAATGTATTAGGGCAGGGGTAGGCAACCTGTCCCCTTTAAGGGCCGAGGGACTTCAGCTCCCAGAATCCCAGGAGCTATTGGCCAACATGGGACTATTGGCCAACATGGCTGAGGCTTCTGGGAGCTGAAGTCCCTCGGCCCTTAAAGGGGACAGGTTGCCTACCCCTGTATTAGGGCAACTAAAGAAAAAGAGATTTCACCTAAACATTAGGAAGAACTTCTTACTGATAAGAGCTTTTCAAGAGAGGAATATGCTGCCTCAGAGTGCAATGGAGGATGCATCTGCACTGCAAAAATAATACAGTTTGACACCACTTTAACAGCAATGGGTCAATGTTGTGGAATTTTGGGAAATGTAGTTTTGTGAGACATTTAGAGTGCTCTGATGCCACAAATTACACTTCCCAGAATTCCATAACATTGAGCCATGGACGGAGTCTCCTTATTTGAAGGTTTTTAAACAGAGTCTGGATGGCCATCTGTTGGGAGTGCTTTGATTGTGTATTTCTGCATGGCAGGGGGTTGGACTTGATAGTCCTTGTGGTTTCTTCCAACTCGATGATTCTATGAATAGCTATCAGTGAAAAATAATGGTTATTTATTTATGTGTTGAATTTACATCCTGCCTTTTTCCCAAAATGAGATTCAAGGAGGTTTTAAATACTTGTAATAACAAGAACTTTAATAGCACCATTGTAAAATTACTGTCTGTCTGGAAATGCAATAGTGAAATTTGGTTTATAGTGTCTATTAATGGGAAAGAATAAAATGTTCTGATGGGAAAAATGTATGCATTGATTATTTTGGGGAGAAGTATGCTCTTTAAAATATTATTTAATTAGCATTTGTTTTGTTTGACCTTTTTTGTACTGTATTTGTAATGTATACATTGATAAAGTTGTACTAGAATGATAGGTCACATTGAATTAATAAAAATCAATCACAAAAAGGTATGAGAGACATCTTTCCAACTTCATTGTCTGGATCAATTAGGCTTGAAAAGTAAGCTGAATTTGCCAGATGGTTTACAGATAAATTGTGGTTGCCTTTGTTCCATATCTTAATCCATAAAAGTAGATTCTAGTCCTATCTTCTTTCCACTCACTTCCAATAATAGCTGTAATAGAGCATTTTTTTGGAATTTTCATGATTTGAGTCCATACCTTTATAATACATTCTGTTCACTTGTTCACATGCTTTAACTTCCACTGCCCAGCAAAGTTTCCCATAGTGGAATTCCCTCCTAACAACTGCATACACTATCATCCTCTCTTTTTGGGTTTGAACTGTCACTGCTTCCCAGAGGGAAATGGTAAATGAGTGAGACGGCAAATATAGTTGCTGTTTGATCTTTTTTTTCAGATTTATGACAGACCCAAGGAACAGATCTGGTGGAATTTGAGAAATCCTGATGAATAGTTTAGGGAAATTGTTAGCCGACGTCCTCCATTTTTCTTGTATATTTTAGCCATGTGGAGTTCCCTATGATCCCAGCCTGACCCTTGGGAGATGGCAGCCATAATCCCCTAAATGTAAGGTCAGGTAAGCAAGCTGAAGTTGCTCAAGACCACTAAAGATTTCCTGGACAGGCAGGTTTTGGGAGTTGCCCTTCCCATTATATTGGAAAAGATACACAATGGTGTTTGTTTGTCTCAGTCTCACAGTTAATGGGACAGTGATCAGATTTGATTGCACCCCTTTCTCTAGCTTCCTTTCCTTGATAGCTTTGAAACAAAATGCATTGTTTAGACCAGGGGCAGGCAACCTAAGGCCCGGGGACTGGATGCGGCCCCCTGAGGCCTTTGGATCAGCCCCAGGCCGGTCCTGCCACCGCCGCCGCCGCCCACCGTGATGATAATGATTATTTTTGTTATTACTTGTTCTTGGGGTTTTCTTGGCAAAATCTCCACAGGGGTTTTGCCATGGCTTTTCTGGGGCTGAGAGAGTGTGCATGCATATATTTTTTATTTTTTTAATTTTTTTAAAAAAATATTTATTTATTTATTTATTTATTTATTTTTGGTGCTTCGGCCCCCCAGTTGTCTGAGGGACAGCAACCCGGCCCCCGGCTCAAAAAGGTTGCCTACCCCTGGTTTAGACTATGCCCAGACTTAGGTAAACAATGATAAACCCATCAAGCCTTTGTCCACCTATTGTTTGACTCATGGCCAGGAGGGAGAAATTCCCTATAAGAACCCCTGGATTTTAGCAGACCTCGTGCTACCTTGGAAGTGCATGCTGAATCTCTGTGGGTCTGTGCTCTGAGATAGTACCTGCAACTCCCTCTCTTGCTGGTCATGCCCCTTCCACGGAACCCATCTGCATTCGCCAGAAGTCCGGAGGAGTCTCTCAGGTGTGAGTATATCCCCCTCTATCCTGGTTTTCCTCTCTGCCTCCCCCACTCTCACTTTTCCCCACTTATTCTACTAGTGTGTGTGTGTGTGTGTGTGCTGCATTTTAATGTTTGCTGATTTTGTTAATAAAGATTTTCAGACTTTAATTGGAGTTTGGTCCATTTCAGTTTCATTCCTTGCCAGAACTCTTACATCTCTGGTATACAATTGGATAAGATCTCCGAAGCGAAGTTGGGCGCTTCACTCTCACATTTGAGCTAATTATAAATTCCCCAAAATTAGGTCTTTGTTTCCCAACAAAATATAGAGTTGGAGTGCTTTAGGTGTACAGTTTTAATAAAGCAAGAAGAACTAGATAGTCTACTGTTCTGTCATCTAAGGGAAATTTATATTCTAATGCACTCTAGCAAAAAAGGTGTTATCATGTGAAAAATGTTCATTACACCATGCTGTCCTAATCCCCTTTGCTGCTGACACCATTTGCTGCTGCAAGTGAATGTCAAAGTGTTTTAGTCCATTCTTGCTCAATTATATTATTCCAAGTGTAATCAGCAACGTGGAGCAATCAAACATGCACAGCCAACCCCCCTCAAAAGTCAGTATGGAATTGTTGTACCGTCATAGGTTTTCAAGGTAAAAGGCATTCAGGAGTGGTTTAACATTGCTGTCTTTTGTGTAGTTAGCTAAAGTGACACTACCATTGTCCCTGAGAGATCCTCTACCAGTGTCAACTAATATTACTATTGCTGTCCAGTAGCTGTTTGCTTCATTTAGTCTAGCTCCTGAGCAAAAACATGTCTGACTTGGGAGAACAAACTACTAGCAGTGCTATTGTCAGCATAGCTTCTTACATCACTGGATCATGCAGCCCCACAACCAAAGAAAGGTTTATACCAAGGTAGACAAGAAATCAGAAGAGTAAGATTTGAAAGGACAGCTTTGAAGGAACTAGGTAAGATCCTCAAGTGTACAGTAATATCATTAAAATACCAAAGTCAGAATCATCCATATCATGCGTGCATGGATTCTGTCGGGTTTTTATTGCTGTTGGTTTAAATGTTTTTGTTATTATATAGGTTGTAGTTGGTAGGGGATTGTGGGTATTTTAGTAGTCATAGCAAATAGTTAAGCTGGTATGGGAGGGTTGGGAATAATTGTAGCAGGCTAGGATAGTTTTGAGAAAGTTGGGCCATTGGAATGTGTAAGCTGTAGGATAAGGAGAGTTGGTGTTTGGATGTACCTGAAAGGTGGGAAGTTGGGTGGAATGCCTGTGCTGAAGAGAGATAGCTCTGGTGAGAAGGTCTGGAAAAGGGGGGCTGGTGTGATGGGGGAAATGGACATGGGAATTGGAGGTGGGTGCTAGTTTTGGCACCAAGGGTGTTGGGAGAAGTTTACAGGTTTGGGGGTTTTAAGATAACATTTAGCTTGGAAGGGACAGTGCTGGCTTAAACGCTGACTGGTGAATTTCTGACTATGTGTTCTCAATGTGACTATGGGCCTTTGCAGACTGCTAGAAACAGTGCAAATTGAGTCCACCTTAACTGCCCTGGCTCAGTGCTAGGGAATCATGGGAATTGTATTTATTTTCTGAGACATTGAGCCTTCTCTGTCAGAGAGCTCTGGTGCCACAATAAACTACAGTTCCCATTATTCCATAGCACTGAGTCGGGGCAGTTAAAGTGGACTCAATTTGCACTATTTCTGGCAGTCTGCAAAGGCCCTAAGTGTTCTTTTGTTGGTTCAACTCACTGGACTTATTAATACACAAAGTTCCTGAATTTGCTCAAGTCTGACACTACCTCTGAAACAGTGAGGGGTGGCTTTTTATCATCCCCGGACCCATCCAACAAATAGTCTCCTGCATGCCAGCATGGCATAGGACGTTATCACATGGGGAGTCATGGAGAGAAAGTGGAAATAAACGGGCACGAGCGGAAGTCTTTAATTTACGGGATTTGTCCCGTTCCGCCTCGTCTGATAACTAAATTCGAATTTAAAAGGGGGTTAATTCGAACAAAAATCTGATCTTTTCATTTTCGGGATTTTTTAGGATTTTAAAAGATCAGGTTTTTGTTCGAATTAACCCCCTTTTAAATTCGAATTTAGTTATCAAATGAGGCGGAACGGAACAAATCCCGTAAATTAAAGTCTTCCGCTCGTCCCGTTTATTTCCACTTTCACCCCACAACTCCCTGTGTGATAACGTCCATAGTGGTTTGGGTGTTGGACTACAACTCTGGAGACTAGGGTTTGATTCTCAGCTGAGCCATGAAAGACAATGGGTAACCATGGACAAGTCACATGCTCTCAGCCTTAAGAGAAGGCAATGACAAACCACCTCTGGATAAATCTTGAAAACCCCATGGGTTTCACGATAGGGTTACCAGAAGTTGGAAGCTACATCAAGGCACACAATACACATAGAGATTTTTAACATTCAAGGTGGGCAAGGGTCAAGCTTACATGTGGTGAGATGGATTAATTGAAGCATCTTGTGCATATCATCAGGCTGAAACAATCAAAATTGATTCCAGATTCTAGATGGACCACTGGACATTTCTTCAGTCTCTCAACTAACTGTGGCATCATGTTCTGAGCAAATATGAGTTAGTTTCCCTCTACGTGCCGGCAAACTTGTTACATCATGGAATAAAGGGCTCCACTGGTGGTCTTCCTGAGCCTGATCCCAACAGGCTAATCACCACTCAGAATAAGTCTGCTGAATAGCATACTAAGGATGTAATAGTGCAAGGATAGTGTGACTTCTTTGCCAGTCCCACTGCCACATAATATGCATGTCAAAGAGTGTTTACTTACTCGGCAAATTTGTAACCGGTTGACAGACCGAACAGAAAAAGTGCTCAACAATGGATTCTCTTCATCCTGGAAAGCAGTGACTAATGGGGTGCTTTAAGGTTCTGTCCTGATTCTGGTGACATTCATAGAATCATAGAATCATAGAGTTGGAAGAGACCACAAGGGCCATCCAGTTCAACCCCCTGCCATGCAGGAACTCAAAATCAAAGCACCCCCAACAGATGGCCATCCAGCCTCTGTTTAAAGACTTCCAAAAAAGGAGATTCCACCACACTCTGAGGGAGTGTGTTCCACTGTTGAACAGCTCTCACTGTCAGGAAGTGCCTCCTAATGTTGAGGTGGAATCGCTTTTCGTGTAGCTTGAATCTACTGCTCTGAGTCCTATTCTCTGGAGCAGCAGAAAACAAGCTAGCTCTCTTCTCAATATGACATCTATTCAAATATTTAAACAGGGCTTTCATATCACCTCTTAACCATCTCTTCTCCAGGCTAAACATACCCAGTTCCTTAAGTCGTTCCTTATAGGGCAAGGTTTCCAGACCCTTCACCATTTTAGTCACCCTCCTCTGGACACGCTCCAGTTTTTCAACATCCTTTTTGAATTGTGGTGCCCAGAACTTGACACAGTATTTCAGGTGGGGCCTGACCAAGGCAGAATACAGTGGCACTATTACTTCCCTTGAGCTAGATACTATATTTCTGTTAATGCAGCCTAAAATTGCATTGGCCTTTTTAGCTGCAGCATCACATTGTTGATGCATGTTCAACTTGTGGTCTACTAGGACTCCTAGATCCCTTTCACACATAGGGCTCTGCAGATGGTGCAAAGCACTGTCTTGGAGCCAGGGAAGGGGAGGAGCAGCTGGACGCCCCAAACCCTTCCCAAAAACGTCATCAGAGCGTGTGCTGTTGCACATGGTGAGCACTCTGATGACATCCTCCCAGTGCAGCATTTTTACACACTGTACCAGAAGAGGTGCAAAAGAGCCGCGTGGCAGCTCTTCTGGCACCCTTTCCACAGCTTGGGAAAGGAGTGCTATTTTAGTGCTCCTTTCCCAGTCGCCAAAAGGGTGGATTGGGGCCGAGGCATGGGACAGCCTCGGCCCCAATCCTCTGCTTCTCAGGGTAGCCCATGGCCACCTGTCTGCATGCCCCCTTAGTCTCGTTAAGCCAGGTGTCCCCCATTTTATATCTATGCATTTCATTTTTTTGCCCTAAGTGCAGTACAACATCTTTATCAGTGTCTTGGTTTATGTAAGATAGGGTATGTTTATCAGATTTGCAGATTTGCAGGAACAAGATTCAAAATGACCTTAAGATAGGATTGCATGGGCCAAAAATAACAAAATGAATTTCAGCAGAGATAAACATAAGATGCTACATTTTGGCAGGAAATATGAAACACATAAATACAGGATGGTTGACATCTGACTTGTCTACAGTACATGTGAAAGGGATTGTAGGGTCTTAGTAAACTATAAGCTAAACATAAGTGAATTGTGTGCTGTGATGGCCACAAAAGCCAATGTATAAGTACACAGGTTGGGTTCACACAGGGACTGTGGGTGTTCACATACTATCCCATGGGAGAGGAGAGACGCCATCAGGAGCTGAGGCTGATGATACATGGAGAAGTATATCTGGGTGTCATCAGCATACTGATAACACCCAGCCCCATGTCTCCGAATGATCTCTCCCAGCGGCTTCATATAGATGTTGAATAACATCGGGGACAGTATGGCACCTTGCAGGATGCCAAACTTGAGCTCCTTGCTAGCGGAGCTACTGTCCACGAGCAACACCCTCTGGGATCCAATCAGACGAACCAAGAGGATGTTGTGATCAATTGTATCAAAAGCCGCTGAGAAGTCTAAGAACACCAGCAGGGCCACACTACCCCTGTCGATGCTCAAACACATATCATCAGTCAAGGCAACCATAGCAGTCTCAACTCCAAATGTCGTCCTAAAGCCAGTTTGAAATGGATCTAGATAATCGGTTTCATCCAAGACAGCTTGGAGTTGAAGAGCCAACGCCCTCTCAATCACTTTGCTCAAGAATGGTAACAATGAGACCGGCCTATAACTTTTCATGTCCAGGGGATCCATGAAGGGCTTTTTCAGAAGTGGCCTAACTGCCGCTTCATTCAAACAGGATGGAACTAAGCCTTCTCTGAGGGATGCATTAATGATGTCCTTAAGGAACACCCTCAACACATTGCCTCCCTGGCCAGCCAGCCATGGTTGGCATGGATCGAGGGGGCATGTAGTTTTCCTCACTCTACCAAGGAGCTTGTCCACATCATCAGTACTCACAGATTGAAATTGATCCAGTAATATTTCAGTAACGGTGAGTAATCTGTGTCAATACTGGCATCTAAGTCAGCTCTTATCTGAGAGATTTTATCTTTAAAGAAGTTGTTAAACGTGTCACAGCAGGCTGTTGTTGGGTTAAGCAGAGGATTCTGCACAGGAGAAACCCACATCAGTTCTCCTACCGCCCTAAACAGCTCTGCTGGATGGGACTCTGCAGACGCAATACGTGCAGAGCAGAAAGATCTCTGCACTGCACATATTGCCTCTCGATAGGAATCAAGGAAATTCCTATGACGAGTCTTTTCAGATAAGAGTCCAGTTTTCCACCACGAGTGCTCTAGTCAACTTGTTTCATAATAATAATAATAATAATAATAATAATAATAATAATAATTTTATTTATATCCCGCCCCTCTGCCAGGCAATCGGGGAGGTGTACAGAATTCAAAACATCAAAACAAATCACATCAAATCAAATCCCATCCCTCAATCCCACCCCCACTCACCCCACCAAAAACAACTCAAACAAAACAAATTAAAAAACAATTATTAGAAATATACAAGAGTAATCCCAAAAGTTGCCCTTCTTTATGTAAGGCTGCGACTGCATATTAAAATCAGGACTAAGATAGAGCCCTCCAGAGACCAGGGTCCTTCCTACGGCCTGTGCCGGGCCGGGAGTGTTGCCGCCGCCACGTGTGCCGGTGGAGGGTGTTCCTGGGCGGGGTTTTAAGCCCACTGGCATTCTCCCTGGTCCTGCGGTGCACAGCTGCTCCAGGCCACCCAGGTGGTAAGAGTCAGGGCTAAAGGCAGAGCCCTCCATAGACCAAGGTCCTTCCAGGTGGTAAATGAGAGCTAAGGCAGAGCCCTCCAAAGACCAAGGTCCTTCCAGGTGGTAAATGAGGGCTAAGGCAGAGCCCTCCAAAGACCAAGGTCCTTCCAGGTGGTAAATGAGGGCTAAGACAGAGCCCTCCAAAGACCAAGGTCCTTCCAGGTGGTAAATGAGGGCTAAGGCAGAGTCCTCCAAAGACCAAGGTCCTTCCAGGTGGTAAATGAGGGCTAAGGTAGAGTCCTCCAAAGACCAAGGTCCTTCCAGGTGGTAAATGAGGGCTAAGGCAGAGCCCTCCAAAGACCAAGGTCCTTCCAGGTGGTAAATGAGGGCTAAGGCAGAGTCCTCCAAAGATCAAGGTCCTTCCAGGTGGTAAATGAGGGCTAAGGCAGAGCCCTCCAAAGACCAAGGTCTTTCCAGGTGGTAAATAAGGGCAAAGGCAGAGCCCTCCAGAGACCAGGGTCCTTCCTACGGCCATTGCCGGGCCGGGAGAGTCGCCGCCGCCACGTGTGCCTCCTAAGCTCATCCTCCTAAGCTCTTCTGTATACCAGGACTTATGATTTGAAGCAGGTTGGAAAGGACGAGTGATTGTGTCGATAACCTTGATGAGATCAGTATGCCATGTATTAACCAAAGCTTCGATAAAATCACTGGCGTTACTAATCATTAAACCCTCTAAGGCTCTCTGGAATCCAATTGGATCCATTAGCCTTCAAGGGTGGACCATTCTAATAGGTCCACCACCCCCGGAGGGGTGAGTTGTGGTTCTTAGTTCAGTCTTGACCAGGAAATGATCCATACATGACAAAGCAGAGGTTTTTATAACCTCTGCCCACGAATATTCCTGTTCTGTACTAAAGAACGCATCAAGGGTATGACCGGCACAATGAGTGGGCCTGGCGACCAATTGGGATAGGCCCATATTTGTCATGGATTCCATGAACTCCTGAGCTGCACCTGTTAGACTTGATAAACTGGTCTCTAGTGGAATGTTGAAGTTGCCCAGAACTAAAAGTCTGGGCGACTCCAACAGAACTCTGAGACCAGCTGTGTAAGCTCGGTCAGGGAGTCTGCTAGACAACGGGGTGGTCAGTAAACTAGCAGAATCCCCAAACTAGCCTTGGTCCACAGGCTTAGGTACATACACTTGAAGTGGACTGTGTTCTGGAAAGGTATCCTGATCAAGCTCAAGTTGTTTTTGTGAACCAGATCCACTCCACCCGCCCCCCGCCCACTTCTCCTTACCTGCTCACTAACTGAGTACCCGGCCGGGAGGGCCTGCATCCACGTTATGGTGCTATCCTCTCCCAGCCAGATCTCCGTAAAGCAAACCAGGTCGGCATCCTCATCTAAGAGGAGATCGTAAATAATATAAGTCTTATTCTTGACTGACTTGGCATTGCACAGGAGCAAGGTAAGGTTCCATAGAACGGCTGGTAGGCTCCCCACACCAGTTCAAGAAACAGAGTGAGCTATATTAGAAAAACAACATCATTTCGACTTCCAGTGGTATGGCGGTGTGGTAGTCTCTCCGATCCGTGCGAGAGAGGAGGGACTGCTGATTACGAATTCAAGACCCCTAGGCGTGAATGCCAGGGTGAAATTATCTCCCCAGAAACGGGAGACTTAGAGGGGCTCATCGACCCTGTTAGAAGGCTCCAAGAAGTGAGATCATCTCGAAGGAGCTTAGAGCCGAAAATGGGAGAAGAACCATGGAGGTCTGAGCGGACCACGACCGTAATCAGAAGCCGCGAGTTGGCAGAAGTGCCGCCGCCACTTAAAGCTTACAAGTAAGCGACAATTAAAAAACTTTCTATCACAGCAAGAGGGCTGTCTCCTACAGTATTCTAGTCCTAAGTGGCAAATTCGATCTTGTGCCAAACTTAGCACGAAGCCAATTTGGTGATTTTAAAAGACAATCCTCCATTTTGATATCCCTTTCACTTTGGAAATAAGGGGTGAAACGGACTAAGCATACTTTTTGGCGAACTCATTGGATGACTGAACCATCGATCTAATTGGGACTAATTGGACTATCTTATTACATTTGATAAAGATTTTCCCTAAAGCTTGCAAGAGAGACTGTGCTATATAGAGTTAGAGATTCATAGCAAAGTGAAAGTGGTGAGAGAAACGGCAAGAGAAAGCGGAAAGGGAAGGTGGGGGGACCGCCTGAAAGAATCGGATCTCTATATGTTGGAAAATCAGCAACATTGTCTCAAGGGACTAAATAAACTTTAAAATCTACCCGGATCCAGCAGGCATCTTTTGGGTACACTGTTCCCCTACTAAACTTGGTGGATTAAACTGGATTCATAACAATTTGTCATTCAGACAATATGGAGGACCGCGTGGACCTGTGATTTTCTCCGTTGGGCGTTCCTTCCTCTGGAACATTTTATTATCCTAGTCGTCTTTTGGGATCCTGGTCATCTTCTTTAGATTTCTGTCAACGTTGGAGGAACTTAAAACTCAAAAGTTCTCCTTTTCTCTGCGAAGTAATCTTTATAGTAACCTTTAACAGCAACTAATAACTTTAACTATAAGAGATTCCCAGTTGGGTTTGTTAAACACTGTCAAAGCGACTGATATAGATCGTGCTGGGAGAAGAAGGGGGGAAAGTGAAAGTGAGTGTTGAGGAAAGAGGAGCAGGAGACTATACTTGTGCTGAATCTTGAAAACTAAATTATTACTAGTGCATTAAGCTTTCTAAAGTGCTACATTATTTCATTGATTTATTTATCTCTCATCTGTATTTGTATTCCCTAAGATTGTGGTGAATTTCATAGTGGGTTATTTTGTGTAATGGGGGAAGTATTGGGAAGGAAAGGGAATATATATACATAGCAGTGTGTGATATATTTTATTATATTGCATTACTGAGTTGATTCTATCTAAAAGGAAATATATCTTAATTAAGGGGGATCTTATTTTCAGGATTTGATAAACTTGGATTAACACTATTTGTCTATATAACTTGGTTTGCAATAAGTATATTTAAAACATTTAAAACTATACAGCATTGTTAAAGTTTTATATAGACTTTTGTGAATACTTAACTTTAGATCTCCTTTCTAGTTAATCTAAGAATTGAGTGCTTCTCACTTATTTTGGATTTAAAATTGAAATATTGAAATATTTATATATAGAAGTGGTTTAGGTAGTAATATATCTGAAGTCTATAACTTTGTTTAAAATCTATATTGATAACTGTGTTTATTAATCTTTGGGTTTATTTCTTTTTTATTTTTAAAGCTTGTGAGTTCAATCGGTATCAAGATTTGTGATACAGTGGGGGATTTAATTAGTTTAAGGATTTCTGTTAGTGGAATTAGAGGGATTTAGTTGTAATAAGATCAGATACATAGTGAGACTAGAGCTTAAATAAATTTATTTTTATTGTTAACGCATACTAACCACTATTGCTTGCTCACTCAGGATATATAGTAAACAAAGATAGGGTAAACTCTGAGATAATTACTAGCCCCCAAATTGATTTTGTTCTTCTGCTATATAGAGAGGTACCACTTTATCTTCTTTTTACTGCTATATTTTTCTTCTCTTCCAAGCCTTATTTAAAATAACTTCAAAGCTCTATAGAATTTGATATTTTTTTTTAACACCCTAGAGACATTTGTTCATTTATAAAATTGGTTGGGAAAAACTTAAACTAAATAAGTAAACCAATTAAAGGCTAAACTGAACGCATAAATTGTGTTAAAGGATTTTAGGTAGCTAAATTAATATAAAATTAGGGATTGCCTCAAACTAAAACCTAAAGAACAAATAAAGGGAAAGAGAAGGTAAAGGAGGAAAAAAAGGGAAAAAAAGAAAGAGAAGGGGAAGAGGAAGAAAGGAAGGGAAGGAAGGAAGAAGGAAAGAAAGAAAAGGGGGGGGGGGAAATGAAAAAAATTTTTGTGAAGCTATTATTTGTAATTGACTGTAATCCGGAAGCAATATAAAGAAGGAAAGAAAAAGGGGGAAAAAAGACAAAAATAAAAGAAAATTAAAAGGATAATATAAAGAGGGAAAGCAAAGGGAAGAACAAAGGAGAAAGGATAGGAAGGAGAGATTAATAAGCAAGGAAAGAATACAAAGACTAACATAACATTGAACAGATAACACTAAGGAAATATCATTTGAAAATAAGATAGTGAGGGTATATTCAACTACACTAAAGAAGAGAATGCAATCAAGAAGAGAAAAAGAAAACCTCAGAAGGGCTTCGGTGGAAATACCAACCTCAGAAGGGCTTCGGTGGAAATGGCAGCAAAAGGGAACGAGCAGAACTATCTGTTGGATGAAATTAAGAGACTACATGTGGAACTGAGAAATGAAATTAGGGAATCAAAAGAAGAAACTAGAAAAGAAATCAGAGAATCGAGAGAAGAGACGAAGCGAGAAGTGAAATATGAAGCGAAATTAATAAGACAAGATTTGGATAGAATCAATAAGGATATTGAAAAAATCTCAAAGAAAACAGAGGAGTTAGAAAATAAGACAAAGGGAATAGAGATGAGATTGGAAGAATCTTGCAAACAACAAGAGGAAGACCATGAATGGCTATTACGACTTGAACTCAAACAAAGAGAGAAATGTATTAAATTGAGAGGCCTCCCAGAGCAACCTAAAGAGGATCTTTACGATTTCCTCATACCTTACTTAGCAAAATATTTGGACCGCTCCATTCAAGAAATCTTACCAGAAATAAATAGAATGTACCGAATTAACTCTAAAGTGTCCAGAAATAAAAAATTGCCAAGAGACATCATAATTTATTGGACTAGGAAACAATTAAGAGATGAATTTATACAAAAGAACTTCAGAACTAGATTTGTGATTAAAGGAAAGGAAATTCAGATTTTCAAAGCCATTCTGGTACAAATATTGAAAAAATGCAAGGAATACCAATTTCTGTCTGAGCAGCTGAAGACCTACAAGATCCCATTTAGATGGGAAGAGATAGAAGGTATTTCCTTGACATGGAACCAGCAAAGGTACAAGTTGAACTCAATCGAAAAAGCCTGTGCATTCTGGAAAGAGCATAGAAAAGAGATTGAAAAATTTGCTAAGGGTAAGTATAGAAGTCCATCTAAGGAAAATGGGAAGGAATCGCCAACACATAAAAATAAAACTTTTAAAGCTGCAAATGGGAACGATGGCAGAAAAGACAGAAGCAAAGATGAGAAAGAGAGTGAGGAAAGTGTATCCGATGAGGAGGAAGATGAATTGGAGAATAGAGATGAAGGAAGTAAAGATGATTTAGCTAGGGGAGGTAGATCAGACGATTCAGATACAGCAGGCGGTGCTAGTATGGGATAAAGACAAAATATGAAAATAAAATAAGAGAGGGAAAATGGGTTTTATATAAGTAAGGAAATTTAAATTTGGAATAGTTGAAATTATTTACCACATGAAAATTCTGTCTCTAAATGTTAAAGGTCTTAACTCAAAAATAAAGAGAAAAAGATTGTTTCACTACCTAGGAAAACAAAAATGCCAAATTGTGTGCCTTCAAGAAACTCATATAAAAAAATGGAAATTAGATTATTGAGTAACAGGAAATTAGGAAATGTCTTTGTATCAGCTAACAAAAATAAAAAAAATGGTGTAGCGATTTATACTCCTAGTCAATTTCAATCTGTTGAAGTGTTAAATGACCCCAAAGGACATTATTTAGGAATATCTATAATATGGGAAGATGAGAAAATAGTACTATTAGGAATTTATGGACCCCAAATAAATAAAGGATTATTCTTTCAAAAAATTTATTCGGAACGTAAAGAGATTGATTGTGACCAATTAATTTTGATGGGAGACTTTAATGGTGTTATTAATCCAGAATTGGATAGAAAATCTAAAAATTTAAAAGCAAAATTATTAGGTAAACTTCCCAAAACTTTTTTTGAGTTATCAGAGGATTTTGGCCTACAAGATGTGTGGAGATTCTTATATAAAAATAAAGAAGGATTTACCTTTTATTCAAACAGACATGATTCCGTATCTAGGATAGATATGTTTTTATTATCTAAATCAATGTTAAATCGTGTGACTATGATTCATGTTCTCCTGAGAGATGTTTCTGATCACAATGGCCTAATACTATTACTACAAGAGAGAACCAAACAATTTAATTGGAAACTAAAGGATAGCTTAATCAGAAATAAAACAATAATAGAGAAAGCAAAAGAAGTAATTAAAATGTATTTTCAAGAAAATGAAACAAACAATATGAAAATAACTACAATTTGGGATGCAGGAAAAGTGGTATTTAAGGTATTCTTTATCAACCAAGAGGCTCATATCTTGAAAATGAAAAGGGAAAAAGATAACATAATAAGGAACAAAATAATTCAAAAAGAAAAAGAATTAATTCGTAATTTAGGCGACACTGTATTATTACAAGATTTAAAGATTCTAAAAATACAAGAAGCTAGGAAAAATACTTTAGAATTAGGAAAAAAAGATAAAAATAACTAAACAAAAATATTTTGAGCACGCAGATAAAACGGGGAAATGGCTAGCTGAAAGATTAAGGAAAAGCAGAGAAGATAAAATAACAGAAATAAAACATGAAGGACGAATTATAACTCAACAGGATAAAATAAAAGATTTATTCTTAAGCTTTTTTCGCTAAATTATATAAGGATGAACCGATTGAGCAAGAGTATTTAAGGAATTTTCTTGAAAAACAAGATTTTGCCACCCCGAACTTAGATCAAATTAAAGAATTAAACAGAGACATCTCACTTACAGAAATAAAAGACGCAATTAATCGGTCCAAAGATGCAAAAGCTCCTGGACCGGATGGCTTTACAAATAAATTCTATAAGGTGTTCATTGAAGAAGTAAGTGGTCCCCTTCAAAAAGTGATGAATTCTATGTTATTAGAAGGCCTTCCTGAAACATGGAAACAGGCAGATATAATACTTATTCCGAAGGAAGGTAAATCCAAGTTAGAAATTGGCAACTATAGACCTATTTCTCTCCTCAATTCAGACTATAAGTTATTTGCAAGTATACTATCTAACAGATTGAAAAATTATTTAAAAGAATGGATTAGCATGAATCAAAGAGGTTTTTTGCCGGGATGCCAAATTAAAGACAACACGAGAATGGTTTTAAATATACTTGAATACTATGAGAAACATAGTGATAAAAAATTGGCCATGTTATTTGTAGATTTAGAAAAGGCTTTTGATTCCGTTAATTGGCAAACACTTATAGAAATTGTTGTGAAAATGGAATTGGGCACTAAATTTACTATAAAGATCAAAAAGCACAAATTATAATTAATGGAGCCAAATCAGATCACGTAAAAATTGCAAGAGGTACCAGACAGGGGTGCCCCCTCTCTCCATTATTGTTTCTATTAGTGATTGAGAGGTTAATTGTGGGAATTCAAAAACATGATTCAATCCAAGGAACCAAGATTAAGAATTTCAATTGTAAAATAAGAGCTTTTGCCAACGACTTGGTCTTATTTTTGGAGGATCCGGACAAAAGTATAGGGGAAGTTTTGGAAATATTTAGAGAATTTGGTAATGCGACAGGTTGCAAATGGAATATGGATAAATCATTTATTATGACTAAAAATATGTCCTTATTTGAAGAAAAAGAATTGGAGTTTAAAGCGGGGATGAAAATACAAAACAAAATAAAATATTTAGGGATTATGATAACAAAAAAAAAAAACACCCCAATAAATCTTTTCGAAAACAATTATACTAAAGTATGGGCAATAATAAAAAAAGAGTTGAAACAATGGAGAAAGAAATGATTATCTTTTATGGGCAGAATAGCTACAGTTAAGATGATGATACTCCCGAAAATGTTGTACTTATTCCAAACAATCCCAATCATAACAGACAAAAAGTGGATAAAACTGTGGCATAAGGATATTAGTGAATTTATTTGGCAAAATCAAAGACCTAGAATACGACTAAAATATTTACAAGAGGCAAAAGAGAGAGGCGGACTTGGATTACATAATTTGGAAATTTATTATGAGGCTTGTTCTTTGGCTTGGATACGGGATTGGATCTTACTAGAATCAGAAGAGCTTTTGGAATTGGAGGGAGAGGGGTTGTGTTATGGATGGCATGCCTATCTAGGTTATGAAAAAACCAAAGTGAACAAAGAATTTAATAATCACTGTATCAGGGGACCCTTGCACAAGATCTGGAATAAGTATAAAGATAGATTTATGCCACAATTTCCTTCCTGGTTCTCACCACATGAGGCAATCCATAGAAGAGAAATGAGACGCACATCTTCATGGATAACATATAGAACTTTAATAGATAAAGAAAGGGAAGGTGATTATAAAATGAAATCACGTGCGGAATTAACTGAAAAAGGCTTTAACTTAGGGCCTCGGCAGATGACTAAAAGAGTCGTCTGCGAGACCCGGAAGAGGAGGAGCCACCGCACGAGCGGTGCTCCTTCCTTTTCCTGAGGTCGCCCTGGGAGCTGCCAGCTCTCCGCACGGCTGGTGCTTCCGGGGCAACTTCCCGCCACAGCGACCGCATGCGCTGCGGCTGAAAAGACAGGGAAAGTGCGCCCTACGCGTTTAGGGTGCACTTTCCCTGTCTTCTAAAAGGAGGGCCAATTTGGAGCTCCTTTTAGGGTCGCCGCAGGAGCACAGCGGTGCGGAGGCTGCGGTCCCACAGCGTTCCAGACCAGGGCGTCCCCGATGCCCTAGTTTGCATCCCCCCTTAGATTGGTTTAAATATAGTCAATTAACTGCACGGTTCAAATTGGATTTAAAAATAAAAGGGATAAACCTAAACTATAACGAAACAGATAAAATTTGGTTGGATAATAAAAAATGGATTGGTAAATTTTACAAACTCTTACTTAAATGGGATATGGAGGATGAAACGGTAAAAGAAAATATGATACAATGGGCCAAAAATTTTGGGTACCCAATTAAATTTGAACAGTGGGAATTTGCGTGGACCAAGGCTTTGAAACATACTGCTTCTCAAAATTTAAGAGAAAACTTTTATAAGGTTTTCTTTAGATGGTATTTGTCACCTGATAGAATCGCAAAAATGTACAATTGTACTAACCTTTGTTGGAAATGTGGTAGAGAACCAGGAACAATCTATCACTGTATGTGGTCTTGTAAAATAGTTAAAAGCTATTGGCTACATGTAAATGGAATAGTTAATATGATCCTTGGGAAAGATATTCAATGTCGCCCTGAAACCTATTTGCTAAACATTTGGGATAAAGAATTAGATAAAGAAATGGGTAGAATTTTATTTTATTTAATAACGACTGCAAGAATAGTTTTGTTCCAACATTGGGAAAAAAATACGGTTCCCAGTATGAACGAATGGGTTATTAAATTTTATGAGGCCATTGAAATGGATATTTTGACAGAATATCTTAGAGGTAAAAATATAGAAAATGATTTATGTCAATGGATCCCAGTCTTAAATTACTTAGAGAGAAAATGGGGAAAATCAGCGATACTCTCTTATTGAACCAAGAGGAAAGATGGATATGGAAAACTTTGTGAAACATATTGGGTAATAGTAAATAAATCTCTAAAATTAATCTCCTATAATTGGAAAATAAGTTATATTTACTTTGTTTTTGATGGGAGATCAAGTAAAGCTAACAGATTCGAGGCACAAGAGTCGCAAAACTTCATGTTTGTATGTATTAAAATTCAAGAGACTAAAATAAAAGTAAAGCTATATAAAATAAATTTAAAGGAAAAATGTGACAATATATTTAAAAAGGGTAAAATTGAAACTATAACAGCCAATTATGTGTTCACGTAGGACGCATCACTCACTAGCAGCAAACATTAAGGGGATTCTTCTATAACTAATATTTTCTGTTTCTTTCTTATTCCTTTCTTTTTCTATTTAAAAAATGAAAAGGAATATAAATAAAATTTAAAATGACGGGGTTTTTTTTTGGAGATAAGGTGACCTATTTACACCCAATGACTTTGCTGTGGTAGAAAGGTAGGAAGTTCTATTTTGAGTGGGGAATGAGAGAAAAGTGTGAATAAAACAGAATGGTGGAAGGGGGAATGTAAGTATGAGGGAGAAAATGGAAGTGTTGAAGGTTTGAGAAAGTGATTGGAAGTGGTAGGTAGAGTTTTAGGATGAAGTGAATAGAAGGTAACCTAGTTAGAGAAGGTTAGTGATCAAGATTGCGAAGGAGAGAAGTAAGGAGAGAAGTAAGAGAAAGTTTAGGAGGGAAGAGGTGAGGAGTGGACTGATTGAAGGTATAGAGGTTTAGATGGGATTATAGGTAAGAAGAAATTCCCCCTTAAATTGTATTTGTAGCAACAAGATAAGGAAAATAAAGCTTAGGAAGTGTTAAGTAACATTTAAGTTTTGCTATATGTAGCATATGTATACTGTTTAATGAATTTATTTTTCTTTTCTTTTGAGTTTTTAGGTTATCTTTGTTATTTTTTCTTTTCTAACTTTTGTATAAGTGATGTAGAGTATTTGTAATGTGTATTATGTATTTTCTTTGTTTGTTTGTTTTTGATTGCTATGTCTGTTGTTTTGTGTGATTTGTTTCTTCTATTGCAATTTAATAAAAAAATTTATAAAAAAAGAAAAGAAAAACAACATAAATTAAAACCAAATAATACAAAATTAAACTTACAAGCTAGTAATGTGTGGAGACTTCAATGCTAGAATTGGAAATGATCTAAGGCAAGTGGAGAGCACTAATCATGGTCCAGTAACCTGTGATATATCCATTCCTAGAGTATCTCAAGATACGAATACCAACAAATCAGGTTTAAAGCTGATAGAAGTACTGTCTTTACATGGTCTACAATGCCTTAATGGAACGCATTGCGACCTAACATCGGGCCCTTTCACTCACGTGACCACTAGGGGAGCAAGCACGATAGACTATATAATAGTTTCTGCAAATTTAATATCTAATGTTTGCAAATTAGAAGTTACTAATCGAGTTGAAAGTGACCACTTTCCTTTGTCATTGCTGTTCAGTTTTGGGCCGCCCTACTCTCCAATTACCCATCAAAATTCAAATGGAATCCATTTAGGAGAACGAAGAATACGATGGACAACCCACCTAGGCACTTCAATCTCCCAGGTATTGGAGAGTTCCAACTTTAAGGCTTTACAAAAGACTATTCTAAATACTAATGTGGATATTCTACATGTTTTCCAAATTATAATTCAAAATCTTAGACCCAAGTTGATAAGTAACAAGCAATTTAATTTCAACAAAGTAGTAACTAATAGGTGGTTTGATTTAGAATGTCGTAAATCTCGGAAAGCATTAATGCATTGTTCTCGACAGGTACTTAGAAAAAAGGATAATACCTCTCCTGATCTCCTAGCCTCTATGAGACAGTCCTATAAGGCACTTATAAAACAAAAGAAGGATGCATATGTTAAATCACAATGGAAACAACTTGCACAGGCTGTTTCTGGGAAAAATGAAAAGCAGTTTTGGGATATTATTGCCTTAGATATGAACAGGATTAGACCGGTTATTGTCGGACAGATTACATCACAACAATGGTATAGTCATTTTAGCAAACTCTATGGAGATATAAATGTTGAACATCATTCTCCTATTGCTATAAAAGTCACCAATTTGCCCGATTGGTTCCCTGTATCAGAATCTGAGATAAAAAAACTGATAGCATCTCTGGCATTGAATAAAGCTCCAGGCGAAAATATGATGCCCCCTGAAATATTTAAAAAATTCTCTGACTGGTGGGCCCCAATTCTGGCCAAGGTTTTCACCCAAATTAACAACACAGGGGTGATCCCATCAGGCTGGAAACAGAGTGTAGTTGTCCCAATATATAAGAAGGGCGATAAGCAAGATCCAAATAATTATCGGCCTATAAGTCTGTTAGATGTTGATTCTAAGCTATATAGTAAACATCTGCTAAATAAACTAGAGGACTGGGAAGCAAATAACCAGGTTATTCATCCAGAGCAAGCTGGATTTAGGGAGGGCCAGAGCACTATTGATCACTGCCTAACTCTCTACTCCTTAGCTCAACAAGGAATCAAAGGTCCAACAAAACATCTATTTGCCGCTTTCATTGATTTAGCTGCAGCATTCGACTCAATAAATAGAAATCTGTTATGGCTTAAATTGGCCAATACTAATATGGATAAGCGTTTACAATTTCTAATTAGGGAACTCTATTCCAATACAACAGCAAGGATAAGAGTGGGTGTTTCAGGTTCATTAACTGATCCAATTTCTATAAATAAAGGAGTTAAACAAGGGTGTCTTCTGGCACCATCACTTTTCAATCTATATATAAACGACATTATTCCCGCACTTTCAGGCCCAGAATTTTTTCCACCCACTCTTGGGGGGAAAAAGATATCTATCTTGTTATACGCTGATGATATGGTGTTGATTTCTTTGACGCGTATTGGCTTGAGAAGATTAACTTCCAAACTTGTTAATTTTTGTGATAAAGAAAAACTTGTCATTAATTACAACAAATCAAAAGTGATGGTGTTCGGGAATAGACACTCTGACTTTCATTGCTCTGTTAATGGCCATCAGATTGAACAATGTAGAGAGTTTAAATATCTTGGTATCCATTTTACAGAAAATCTTTCTTGGAAATACCACATTGAGAATATTAGAATAATGGCAATGAAATCTATTGGAGCAATTCTCAAATTCTACAACCAGGCTGGGGGTAAATTGGTCGCACCCGCTCTCAAAATATTTCGGAGCAAAGTAATATCCCAAATTCTATATGGTGCCGCAGTGTGGGGATGGGATGATTCTCAATTAGATAAGTTGGAGACTCTCCAAAATACATTCCTTAAGAAACTATTGATTCTCCCTCCCGGTACACCGGCAGCTTTAGTGAGGGCAGAGGTTGGTCTACCTTCTATTAAAGTTTGTATTCATTTTGCTTTATTTAATTACTGGAGATCTGTAAAAGATTCTACGATTAAGGTTTTTCCAAAATTATGTTTTCAATATTTGCCGCACTGTAAAATCTGGAGTTTAAGATATCACAAATTGTTGGAATTATACCCCGCTTTAATTGAAGATTCTCCAATTTGGTGCTCAAAAGAAAAATTACGTGATTACATTTACAATCGTGGTATACACTTGGACAGACTGGCCATTAATAACTCTAAGTTCTCTGAATGGTTCAGATTATACAAACTGGACCACCAAATGTCCATCTATCTAGAGAAGCTTACATTTCCGAAGCTCAGACAGGCCTTTACAGCGCTTCGCTTTCAAACAATGCCTTCCGCTGTGATTGATGGTAGATATGCACGTATAGCCAAAGACTCTCGCTTATGTATTTGTGGAGCATCAGAAATTGAGGATCTACCCCATTATTTGTTTTCCTGTTCGCTCTATACAAAACCAAGGACTAAATTTTTGGGACAAATATTGTCTAACTTACAGTGCAATAGTATCTCTGAAAAGATATTTTACCTCTTATCTGATACTAACTCCAAGGTAACACACAAAGTCTCAATGTTTGCCGCAGCAGCAATTAAAATTCGGGCTAGTGTTTTAGACGACATTGCAGTGGATTGCCGTGGAGATGATAACATCTAATATTTAATTTACTAATTAATTTATAAAGTCTTTTTTTTTTCAATTGTTTAATTGTGGATTGATTAATTATTTATTTAATCGACGTATTTTATAATTGTATAAGTTTTAAGACTGGCTTTCTTTTATATTTTTTATATTGTCATAATTGCGAATGGCCTTTGGCTCAAGCATTAATAAAGTTACTTACAAATTCATAGAATCATAGAATCATAGAATCATAGAATCATAGAGTTGGAAGAGACCACAAGGGCCATCCAGTCCAACCCCCTGCCATGCAGGAACTCCCAATCAAAGCATCCCTGACAGATGGCCATCCAGCCTCTGTTTAAAGACCTCCAAGTAAGGAGACTCCACTACTCTCTGAGGGAGTGTGTTCCACTCTCGAATCGCCCTTACTGTCAGGAAGTTCCTCCTAATGTTGAGGTGGAATCTCTTTTCTTGCAGCTTGCATCCATTGTTTCGGGTCCTAGTCTCTGGAGCAGCAGAAAACAAGCTTATTCCCTCCTCGATATGACATCCCTTCAAATATTTAAACATGGCTATCATATCACCTCTCAGCCTTCTCTTCTCCAGGCTAAACATCCACAGCTCCCTAAGTCGTTCCTCATAGGGCTTGGTTTCCAGACCCTTCACCATTTTAGTTGCCCTCCTTTGGACACGCTCCAGTTTCTCCACATCCTTTTTGAATTGTGGTGCCCAGAACTGGACACAGTATTATAGGTGAGGCCGGACCAAAGCAGAATAGAGTGGCACTATTACTTCTCTTGATCTAAACACTATACTTCTGATGCAGCCTAAAATTGCATTGGCCTTTTTAGCTGCTGCATCGCACTGTTGATTCATGTTCAACTTGTGGTCCACCTGGATTCCTAGATCCCTTTCACACATAGTCTCATTCAGCCAGGTGTCCCCCATCGTATATCTGTACTTTTCGTTTTCCCCCCCTAAGTGCAGTACCTTACATTTCTCCGTGTTGAATTTCATTTTGTTAGCTTTGGCCCAACTTTCTAGTCTGTTCAAGTCATTTTGAATTTTGATCCTGTCTTCTGGGGTATTAGCTACTCCTCCTAATTTGGTGTCGTCTGCAAATTTGATAACTATGCCCCCAATACCGTCATCCAAGTCATTAATAAAGATATTGAATAGCACTGGGCCCAAGACAGAGCCCTGTGGCACCCCACTGGTCACTTCTTTCCAAGTTGAAAAGGAGCCATTGTTGAGCACCCTTTGCGTTTGACCAGTCAACCAATTACAAATCCATGTAACAGTTACTGGGATATTAAGAATCAAATTAATCTACTTGCTATGACAGAAATCAAAAATAAAATAAAATTTGTGAAACATTATCATTTTGAGAACGCCAATAAAGTAGGGAGATGGCTTTCCTATAAATTGAAAAAATAAAAGGAAAAAATATAATTTTAAGTCTCAGAAAGGAGGCAGCGAATATACACTACAAGAAGATATAAAAAAAGTTGCTCATGAATTCTATGAAAACCTATTCATGACAAATAAAGTTCTGTCAGAAGAAAAAAAAGGAAAGATAGATTACTTAAAAATGTGCAAATACCACAATTAACAGACCAAGATATAAAGAATCTAAATAGAAATATAACTATGGCAGAGATTGACCAAGCAATACTTAATCTTAAAGAAAATAAGGCGCCGGGTCCTGATGGACTAACAGCAAAATTTTATAAAACATTTAGAGAAGAAATAACAGGGATGTTATATACTGTGATGCAGGAGATAGATAAAGGGAACTATCCAGATTCATGGAGACAATCAAACACAATACTAATTCACAAAGAAGATAGAGATCCTTCTGACATTACTAATTACCGGCCAATTGCATTATTAAACATAGATTATAAAATATATGCTTCTATCCTAGCTAACAGATTGAAAAATGTTTTAGCGTCTAACATACATGAAGACCAAGCTGGTTTCTTACCAAAAAGATACATTAAGGATAATGTCAGGATTGTAATAAACATTTTGCAATACTATGATATCTATAAATAAAAAAAAACTAGGAATGCTTTTTCTAGATTTGGAAAAAGCATTCGATAATGTGGATTGGGATTTTATGTTGGATGTGTTACGAAAAATTGGTATCTCCGGGAATTTTCTGGATAGGATTTCTCAAATTTATAAAATGCAGAGAACGCAATTAATTATCAATGGGGAAAAAACAGAAAACTGCCAAATTAGAAAAGGAACCAGACAGGGATGCCTTTATCTTCTTTACTTTTTATTATTATAATGGAAGTTTTGAATATTAAAATAAGGAAAGATAGCAAAATTATATCCCCTGAAATTAAAAAATTCAAATACAGCCTACAAGCGTACGTAGATGATGTAGTGATATTTTTAGAAAATCCATCAAAAAGTATAAAATATTTGGAAGGAGTTTTGGAAGATTTCGGGGGGATGGAAGGTCTGAAAATTAATAAAAATAAAAGCAGATTATTATTAATAAACTGTGATAGTAAAGAAGAGGAAAAGATTAAAAGAGAAACCAATTTCCAAATAACAAATAAAATGAAATATTTAGGAATTACAATAACAAAAAACATTGCAGATTTATACAAAAACAACTATGAATTAACATGGAATAAGATAAAAGAAGATCTTAAAAACCATGGGATAAATCTCAGCTCTCACTGCTTGGCAGAATACCAACAATAAAAATGATAGTTCTCCCTAAAATGATATATTTATTTCAAGCTTTACCTATCTTAAAAGATAAGAAACCCTTTTATAGATGGAAAAAAGACATCTCTGAGTTCATTTGGCATGGAAGAAAGGCTAGAATTAAACTTTCCACCTTAGAAGATAAGAAAGAGAGAGGGGGAGCTGCTCTTCCTAATTTAGAACTATATTACAATGCATGTGTACTTTTATGGACTATGGATTGGATTCTTCTTCAAAATTCCAAATTATTAGCTCTAGAAGGAATAAATATGCAGAAGGGTTGGCATTACTATCTCTGTTATGGAGATGCTAAAACTGATAAAAACTTTGACTCCCATAGAATAAGGAAAACTATATTGAAAATTTGGGGAAAGTATAAAAAAATCTGGGGTACCAAATTACCAAGTTGGACATCCCCCCAAAATGCCTATCACAATAAGGAAGCTTCGATCATAGAAAACAGATTGTTGTATGAAAAACTCTTAGTTAATGACAAAGAACGGTATAGATTAAAATCAAGAGAACAGCTATTGCAGGAGGGTATAGAGGTTAATTGGTTAAAATATATAAAAATTAAACAAATTATAAGAAAGATAAAGAAACTTATGGTATTGATATGGGAATTTCAGGATTTGGGAAAATTGCGAGAGAAAGATCAACATGGGATAAAAAACTATACAATCTGTTATTAGATTTGGAATTGGAAAAAGATCTGGTTAAAAATAGTATGATTAAGTGGATGCAAGACACTGGTACTCAAATTCCACTACAAGCATGGGAAAAGGCCTGGAAGGATTCTAGTAAATTTTCAAGATGTAATACATTGAAGGAGAATTTCTTTAAAATTCTACATAGATGGTATTTTACCCCCTCAAGATTAGCAAAAATGAATATCATTAGAAATAATAAATGTTGGAAATGCAAAAAAGAAGTGGGGACTTTATACCACATGTGGTGGTCATGTGAAAAAGCATCTGGTTTTTGGGAAATAATTCAAAAGGAGATGGGAAAGATACTGCAGATAAATATACCTTTAAAACCTGAACTATTTTTGTTAAATATTCTGGATATGATTGATATCAATTTAAGTCAGGATTGTAAAAGCGTTATTCTATACATGATTACAGCTGCTAGGCTGATTTATGCAAAGCACTGGAAATTAGAAACTACACCGACTTTAAATATGTGGAAAAGGAAAATGAAAGAATTAGCTATAATGGATTGTTTATCGATGTACATATCAGGAAAATTGGATCAAGATTATAAAAAGAAATGGGAAGGGATATTAAAATTAAAAAAAGGGAGACGAGAATTGTTCTAAGGTAAAGAAATACTATTATAATTGTAGCTGATATACATACTAAGATTTCTCTTTCTGAAACTAAGTATATAAATAATTATAATTTGGGATACCTATACATATATAAAAATATATCTTTACAACCTTTCTTTATCTTGGTTATATTAGGAAAATGGGATTCTGAACTTAGTAATATTTGGCATAAAAGGTGGAGTGAATAATAGGATATGTAATGAATTTTGCTCTCTTCATGAATAATATGTATATTATGATTGAATATGCTGGGGATGCTAAGAATGATAATATCAATTTTTATTTAAGCATGTATGAAAAATATTAAACTCAATAAAAATAATTTAAAAAAAAAGAAACAGAGTGAGCTGAAGGCAGGATAGTTATTAAACAACGATCCCGCCTTCTTTTGTAACATTGTCTCACTCTGTTCCCGCCATACCTCCCTTTCCCCCGCACAACTTCAATTCAAACTCCCAGATCATTCCCAGTCAGAGTTGGAGCCTGAGGTGTTGTACAGCCTTATTGCCACTTTCTCTTTATATTAGAGCAGGCTAGATATTTCAGTCCAATCTCTGCCCTCTTTATCCAGCACTGGTAGCATGTATCATAAAAATCAGCGGGTTGAAACCCCATCTAGACACAACTGCCTCACTGCCGGGTGGCGGTAAGAGTCTGACAGGCCCTAACGCCTCTGCCTCAGTCTCCCCACCTGCGTCGCCCCGCAGCTGCTCTGCTGCTGGGGGATGGTTCAACCGGTAGGCTTTTAAAAGACTGCCTGGGTCTCCCCAGCCCCGTTGCCACCACAGCTGCCTCGCTGCCGGGTGGAGCTGGTAAAAATCTGGCAAGCCCTAGCACCTCCTCCTCAGTCTCCCCACCCGTGTTGCCGCCACAGCCTCTCCGCTGCCCCCCCGAGTCCTCCTTGCTCTCGCTGCCATCGCTAGCTGCTTCAGCAGTTTCTCCAGGGGTGGTGGTGGTGGTAAGTTGGGCGGGCCTTTTATGCCCCCCTGAAGCATCCTGGGGCTCGCCACCACCTCTAGCTGCTTCCGTGGTTCCTCCAGGGGTGGTGGTAGTGGTAAGTTGGGCAGGCCTTTTATGCCCCCCTGAAGCCTCCTGGGTCTCACCGCCTCCACTAGCTGCTTCCGTGGTTCCTCCGGGTGGTGGTAGTGGTAAGTTGGGTGGGTCTTTTATTCCCCCCTGGAGCCTCCTGGGTCTCGCTGCTGCCGCTAGCTGCTTCCGCGATTCCTCCAGGGGTGGTGGTATACCAAAGGAAAATTAGTTCAAATTGTAAAATACAAGACAAAGTTAAATACCTTGGAATTTGGATAACTAAGGGGCTATGGAGACGGGCAAAAAGGGGTGCTTTGAGGGTGACTGAAAGGCATGGTCTTTAGACGATGCATGCCTAAAGTTTGCCAGGAAAGCTCTCTCTACCTGCCCCTTCCCGAAAAAGGCCGCTCCAAATAGGAGCTGCTTTTTTCCCCGTTTCTACGTAAAAAGTGTGCTCCTTCAGAGGTGCACCTGTATACAGTGACAGAGGGGCGGTGGAAAAAGGGCACTCGAGAGTTAAAATGCCCTTGAAATGCACCAGCACACGTGCACCACATTCTGAGTCAACTATTGAGAGCGTGCATCCTGTGAAAAAAAGGTTCAATTTAAAGCATCCTAATGGCCCAGGTGTGGGTTCACTGCCACAACTGCACCTGCATGAGAATCCTAGGCCTAACCCTAATTTTTACAGTGTGATGCGCCTGAGCAGGATGATGAGACTGTTGCTGCTGGATGTATCACTGTGAAAGTGATAAAGGAAAAGTTTCACTTTTAAGCTGGACCCCCAATGCACATTCCAGAGCCATTTTCACAGCGGATCGTTGTAATTCCTGAGCGCCATAACTGTGCACCTTCAGCACTCATCTTGTACAGTGGGCAGAATGGCAGAGCTATTGACAAGTGGCCAACCAAAAAGGAGAAGAGAGACATTGTGGTCCCATGCAGAAATGGCTGACCTGATAGCTCTGTGGTCACAGCCACATATTCTGGAGAAATTGAGAAATTCCTTTTTGAATGCTGAAACATTTAAGGAGGTGGCAAAAGGCATGAGGGCTAAGGGCCACCAACACTCTTGGAGGAGTGCCGTCGGAAGACCAAAAGCCTCAGGGCACATTACAAGAAGTTTAGGGATCACAAGGCCAAAAGTGGATGGAGTCCCTCTCCCATGCCCTTCTACAAGGAACTCCATGCCTTCCACTCCAAAGACGGTAGCATACAGGCCAGCAGAATATTTACCAGCAGTGAAGTTGTGAGGGTTCCAGTTGGCCAGCCAGCCAGAGAGGAAACTGTGGAGGACATCTCCGAGGGGGAATGTGCTCAGGACCTTTTGATGCCCCCTCAAGGTAAGATGAGGCAGGGGCCCTTGGAAGGGGTGCTTGGGACAGCACTAAGGTGGGTAGAGAGCAGAGATGACCCTATCCCTTGTTATTTAGATGACCAGGATGAACTCCCTGACTCAGATGAGACATCCTGCAGTCAGAGGGCTGTGGACATCTCTGCCATGAGACCACTATCCCGTGCCTCTACATCATCCATAAGCAGACCACCATCTCGTACTTCAGAGTGAAGCACTGTATCTTCCAGAATCAGTAGCTACTGTGACCGCTCACCTCTCCCACGGACCAGTACAGCAGTAAGCGAGGATGACAGTGAGGGTGAGGAGAGGGCAGGTCCTGAACAATTCACCCAGCTGATCCATCAGGTCCAGGCTGCACATGGTAAAGGCATTCCCAGTTATTACAGTAAATGCATTCTGTCACATGTATGCCTGCACTCAAAAAGCATAGCAGTTTGTATGGCTTTTATGACTTTTTTGCATAGGTGCACAGGTGTTGAGAACCCCTGCACACCACTTTTGCACCCTGGCATGCTTGGGGGAGGAGATTATGGAGGAATGTTTGTCCATGTCCCTCACATGACCACCAGCTGCATGTATCCAGTGTGTCTACACAAACATCCCTGGCATATACCACTCCCCTCCACCCCAATTTCTGCGGGGCATGTTTTGTGTGTAAACGTTGCCCTGTGCCATATATGTCCTTAGAATGAGAAGTAGGACGAGAGAGAGAAGGTGAAACAGATAATCCCAGAGCTGCAACACTACCGGCAGCCCATCTGGCTGAGATCAAAGAGAAGAAGCAGCTGGAGCAACTACTACTGCCCTGCATCTGTTCATGGAATGCAACATAGACCAAATGGACAGACTCCTGGAACAGGGGGAACAGCTAGGGGAATGTTCCTATAAGCTCAGGCAGAGTGAGGCAAAGCACCGGAGGGAGTTCCAACAGAGATCCGTCCAGCAGCAGGAGCACCTCGCTACCTCACTGGAAGTGCAGACCTGTCTGCTGGGCCAGCTTGTGCAAGCCATAGCAGGGTCCTCTAGAGGCATTGGTGGCAGAAAGGACAGTGTGGAAGAGGATGGAAGAGGGAGGGGCATCCCTCTGGCCCTGGAGGAGGGGGCTGCTGTGGGCCTGAGCAGAGGAAGAAGATGTCGCTCTCCACCTATGGAGGTGGAGGCTGCTGTGGGCCTTGGAAGAGGAAGGAGGGGTCACTCTCCATCCATGGAGGTGGAGGCTGCTATGATGGTGGGTAGAGGAAGGAGGGGTCACTCTCCTCATTGATTCTTACCCCACACTATGCCCACCTCACTGGTGCTCCTCACTGGTTCCCTGTAGAAATGTTGAATTGAACTTACACAACTGCACACAAAGCATCACAAGGTTTAGAAACAGAAAGTTTATTCATAAAAAGAAAGGATATGCCGGTCGTGTGTAAATGTGCAGATTGTGGCATAAATTTTTTAAAAATAATATTTTTTAACAATAAAAGACAATGTTTGAACTATTTACAACTATTTACAAAAAGGGGGGAGGGGAGGGGACTATTTATAAATGGGGAGTATGTATACCTGGGGGAAGAAGGGGAAGGGGGAGGAGGGAAGTATGTTCAAGGGGAAGGGGAGGGGTAGGTGCTTCAGGGGGAGAGGGGGTGGGGCTGGACCTAGCCAGTCCAGGATGGCTATCACTATGTCAACAAGCTGCCTGAGTTGGTCCTTGATGGCATCCGCCCTGTCCTTTCCTCTGCAAGGGGAAAGAAAAGAGAAAAGTGTAACCACTTGGTGGTTAGGAGGTTGCTCTGCACCCCATCACCCAATGCCATAGCCAGGGTTCCTGGGTGCCCCCCTCACTCCCTTCCCCCATTTCCCTGCCACTCTTACCTTGCTGACGGTTCTGGTCCCGGCTTCCCTGCAGGCAGGCTAGGCGAGTGGCATCAAGGGGCTCCTGCCCTTCCCCTCCTGGCAGGGGGCGGCTCGGGCCAGGCTGCTCTTCCTCAGGACCTCTCGTGAAAGTGAATAACATTATTTCAGAAAGTGCCATGGAAAGTGGTGGGGGAAGGGAGGGACAAGAATGCCATAAAGGCAGTAGTCACCTCTCCCCTTGGGCATGGGAGGCTGTTGTGCCTGCAGAGAGATGCCACAGTCTCCCTCTGCCTGGGTTTCCCTGCCAGGGGCAGCTTCACCCTCTGATGATGAGGAGGATGAGGGGGAACCAATAGGGTCCCTCCTCCATCCTTGCCGTCGCCTCTGCCACATGCCTGGATTTGAGGACAAGAGGGACACCATTATCACCCATGGATGTGGGAAAGGAGGGAGGGGGAGGGATAGAGAAGGGTGATGGGTAGGGAGGGATGGGCATGAGGGACCATGGCAGGGGCCTGACACTTACCTGGGGGACAACAATCTTGCCACCGTGGGCAGCTGGCTCTCACCCACAGGTCCCGCAGCCGGTCATAAAAGGGAGGTCACTTACACATGGGAGGATACATTCCGTAATCCTCCAGGGCTTCAAAGATAACCCCCTTCAGTACCTTGAACTTAGTCCAGCACTGTTGAGGGGTCCTCCTGAAGCCCTGCTGCAGAAGGGCTTGAGCAGCCTGATGGAAATATCTCCAGACAGTACTTGTCATCACCTTTCTTGCGACTGCTTCTGGGGTGAAGGCATGAAGGAGAATGCCCACCTCCTCATATGTCTAGTACGCGATCTGGACGGGCACTCTGCTCCTGGCCACCATCGTCGTCCTGGGGAACTGCGGAGGTCTGCAGGAGCATTTATGGGCAATTGTTGCTGAGGGGAGATGGTCTTACCTGGCCCCTAGCCAATGGAGACCCTCAGAGGAGAAGTTTGTCTCTAGCTCCCAATGGTCGCTCTCTGGGCTACCAATTGTTACAATCAAATGGGCCATTGGGAAGGCTGACTGTTGGTGAATCGATACATTGTCAGAAATTACAGTTGGCTATTCCTGCACTGTATCTTTCTGTGGCCAGGAAACTGGCACCTGGAGACCCCCCATGACCTTTTGTGTGTGTGTGTCTGTGTCTGTGTGTGTCCCCCTTAGGCACATGGCTATACATGGGTGCATAAGAACATGAATGCTGGACAGATACAGAGTGTGGATAATAGGATATGTTTATTGAGGTGCAATAAAACTTACAGAAGAAAACTTCTTGGATGTCACCACAAGAAGCATTAGTTGGAAGATGGAAAAAGGTTGATAGATGGCTTACATATAAAGATATATTGAATAAAGTCCATTCAAATAAGTATGAAATGAGAGAAATAAATGAATTGCATTAGCTTGATCAGCTTGAATGCATTGGTTCTTATATTTGCAACTAAAAGAAAGATTCCTGATGAATTAAAAATAGAAGAATTTGAATATGATACTTTGGAAATAGATAAAATTCTGCTGATCCAAGGAAAAGAACATCAAATTTATATACATCTTTAAGGAAAAAAGAACAGGAAGATTATTTGATTTCAGATGAGATGATAAAATGGGCATCAGATTGTGAACAGATCATTGGATGAGGGAGCTGGGGTTATGCCAGAAATTAAAATTAAAAATAAAATACAAGAGCACAGGACTTGAGGGAGAATTATTTCAAAATGGAGCATAGGTGGCACTTGACACCAACTAAGATTGTGAAGATATATAAGATGAATTCTAACTAATATTGGAAATGCCAAGAAAAGGGAGGTAGATGGATCCAAATGTGGTGGGGATGCCCAAAACTAAAGATCTTTTGGAAAAAGATTCACATAATGATTGAAAAGATATTAAAAATAAACTATGAACTGAGACCAGAAATTTATTTACTCAATATGTTAAATAAGATCCCATCTCATGTAGAAAGGAAACCTGGAGAATATGATAACGGCAGCAAGACTTTTGGTTGCACATAAATGGTAAAATAATGAACTTTCTGCATTAGATGATTGGCTGCTAAAATTATCAGAACTGAGGAAATGAATATTTTGACAGTTCATTTGAATCAAAAGGATATGAATATAATGGCTTCTGGTAAACAAATTTTGTAAGAACAGATGGAATTAAACTATAGGTAGAGTAATAGGATAACAGGGAAATAAAATGAACTGTGCATCACATAAATATAAAACTTTGTGACTACTATAGATATATGGGTATATATCATAAAATAACAAAAGAACAATAAATTCAAATAGATATGGTTGGGAAGAAAAGATGACCCCCACAAGAGACATTGAGGAACTAGAGTTTTAGGGGTAGTGTTTTATGTTGTTAAGCAATTAAGACAAAACATACAATCTAAAGTTAATATAAGATATTATACAGTCACTATCATTTGATCCTAAACCAATACATCTTAAATATCATGTATGGCAGTACTTTTTAATCATATGATAGTAACCCATCAAAAAAAAGAAAGACTAAAAACAGACTTCCATCATTTGGTTTGTCCTAAACAAATAGCCCAATAAGTTAACTTCACAAAGTTTAATCAAAATTGTATATATCGTCCAGTATTTTAACTACTCTCTATTAACTATGACGCTTTACGCCTTATTCTCAATAATAATAATAATTATTTTTTTTGAAAATATTTTTTATTAAAGAAATAAATATTACATACATATACTATGTGTATCACCCCCCACCACTAATAAACATACGTGCAAACATACATTTATCTCATACATTCTGATCATCCTTATCAAATACACACTAACAAGTGTACACTTACCAACATACGAACATAAAGAAAAACAAAAAACAACACAACATCAAATAAAACAAAACAAAGCAAAACAAAAAAAATAATAATAATAACAAGGGCGGCAGTTTCTGAAAAGGATTTTTTGTTTTTAGTTACCTTCTGTCCATTATGTCCAATCTTCGACAGTGATTATAGCTATCATATAAACATCTATTATGTGATTATATGATTATAACTATCATATAAACATCTATTTCTATGTATTGTTTTCCATATATATTAAACTTCTCTATTATTCCATATGTCCTTTCTATATGTCACTGTAATATTTACAGGATAAACCACTTCTATCTTTGCCTCTTCTTTTACGACAACAACTTCATTTCCTCTTTTTGATGTTCCTAAGCCACAATATTGTAGGTTATCATTATTTACTACATATTAATCCCACTTTTTATCACAAAACTCGTAAAGATTATTCCAATCTATCATCTTTATATCAGTACATCTTTCCTCCTTTCTGTCCACTAGATTATCCATCTTAGATATTTCGATCATTTTTAATAACCAGATATTTATTGTAGGCGGTTCTTCAGATTTCCATTTACTCGCTATCAAAAGCCTAGCCGCTGTTACCATATAAAGCAATATTTTCCATACTTTTTCTCTATCTGTCTTATCAATTATTTCCAACATATTTAGTAAATATATCTCTGGAGAACATTCAAATTCGATGTTTAAGATTGTACAAATTGTTTCATGTAGACTTTCCCAAAACTTCACTATTTTTGGGCAAGTCCACCACATATGGTACCAAGATCCATATTCCTTATGACATTTCCAGCATCTGTCATTATTATTTTTGTATATTTTTGCAAGTCTAGCTGGAGTTAAATGCCATCTGTTTTCCATTTTATAGTAATTTTCTCTCATTGTTTGACTTTTTGTAAATCTATAAGTTGTTATTCTTGCCTTATTCCATTTTTCTAAAGTAATCTCTTTACCAATGTTCCTAGCCCATCTTATCATATGTTCTTTAACTACTTCCTCTTCCAATTCTCTTGTTAACAAAGTTTTATACAATCTTGCAATTTTTTTTGGTTTATCTGATAATATAATATTATCTATTTCATTTTTGTCCAGCTGAATCCCTTGTTGTTTTATATCTTTTTAAGTTATTTCTTGTAATTGGTAATATTGAAACCAAGTAATCTCTGGATCAAGCTTTTTTATTATTTCTAACTCTTTCAGTTCTATATTTCTTGTTCTCTGATCTTGTCTCACAATTTCTTCATGTTTTAACCACTTGTTTGTTATTTTAAATTTACTCATTGTAGCTTCTTGCGGGGACATCCATCCTGGAATGCCTCTGTAAAATTTTGTTTTTGTTTTATTCCATATTCTTATTAATGCCCTTCTAATTATATGATGGGTGAATCCTTGGTGTATCATTTGTTTGTCATGCCATAAATACGCATGCCACCCATATCTCAAGTCAAATCCTTCTAGTTTCAATATTTTTTTATCTTCCAACTTTACCCAATCCTGTATCCAGTTTAGTGCCGCCGCCTGATAATATAATTCTAGATCCGGTAGATCACACCCTCCGTTCTCTTTTTTATCAGTTAGATTCTTCCATTTTATGCGAGGTTTTTTGCCTTCCCAAACAAACCTTTTCAATTCCCTATTCCAGGTTATGAACGGTTTGCTGTTATGTATTATTGGTAAGTTAACAAACAAGAACATTAGTTTAGGCAAAATAGTCATTTTAACAACTGCGATTCTTCCATATAGTGATAGTTTTAGTCTGCTCCATTTTAACAAATCTCTTTTTATTTCTTTCCATACTTTTAAATAGTTTAAATCAAACAACTCCGTGTTCTTCTTAGCTATGTAAATGCCAAGATATCTAGCTTTTTTAACGATCTTACATTGTGTTTTTTCACTTAATATCTGTTCTTCTTTGCAAGACATATTTTTTGTAATTATAACAGATTTAGATCTGTTTACCTTAAGGCCAGTGCAAAGGCCAAAATTGTCCAATGTCTTCATAACTGTGTCTATGCTATCCAACGGGTCCTCCACCATCATTACAACATCATCGGCATATGCTCTAACCTTAACCTCATATCCTTTTACTTTTGGGCCTTTGATATTTGAATTATTTCTTATATTGTTCAATAACAACTCTATCACTATAAGAAATAATAAAGGGGAAATAGGACATCCCTGTCTAACCCCACGTTGTATTTTTACATCCTTTGATTTTTCTCCATTTATAATCAGGTTTGCCCTCTGTTCTGTATATATTTCTTTAATCCATCTAATGAATTTATTACCAAAATTTAATTTCTCCAAAATTCTAAACATGATGTCCCAGTTTACCGAATCAAAAGCTTTTTCAATATCCAGTAATATCATCCCCAGTTTTTTATCATTATTTGCTTCGTAATATTCTATTACATCTATCTCAATAATTATCAAAAAGACTTATTATTTACTATATCCTAAGGGAAGAAAAAAAGAAAAACAAAATTCATTTAATTACTTTTACTAACAATCCATCTCAATAGTGAGGTAATGTAATGGCCTAGACCCTTCTTTGTTTAAAAACCGAAGAGCTATAAGAATAACAAAGTTCTTTATTCATTTCCTGAACCCTTTTTGTTTGAAAAAATTTATCACAACTTTCCATTCAGAATCGATTTTCTCATAGCTGGACCCTCTAATTAAACACGTGAGTTTGTCCATTTCCATAAAGTCTGTCATTTTAAATATCCATTCCTGGAGAGTTGGAACATGCTTTGATTTCCATTTGGTAGCGTATAGCATCCTAGCAGCCGAAAGAGAGTAGAAATTTTCCCATATTTCTTTTCTAAGTTTTCATCACAAATTCCTAGCAAGAACAATTGAGGTTCGAGATTTAACTTATAATTCAACATTTCACTTAAGGAATGTCTTATCATCAGCCAGAAATCCATGGCTTTTCTACACTCCCACGATAAATGGTAGAACGTGCCAATCTTTTCTTTACATTTCCAACAGGAGTCTGGGTATGCTTTGTTCACTTTAGAGAGTTGCACAGGAGTCAAGTACCAACGATAAAACATTTTAATTTTTTTCCCTTTATATTAGAATTTAAGGTATGTTTTATTCTTCTCTTCCAACATTTCTCCCATTGGGCCAAGTCTAGAGTATGCCCAAATTTTTTGGCCCATTTGATCATATTAGGTTTTATTAACTCGGATTTGAATTCTATACTTTGTAATAATCTATAAAATTTGGATATTTTTAAAAAAATTTCATATACTTACATTTACATACATACCAAAACGCGTACATACACAAACATTCACATACAATTACAAATACTTACAAATACAAATACAAATACAAACATTCACTGTATTGTTCATATAAATTCATTCTTACATCATTATCATCTCATTAATAAGATAAAATAAAATTTGTATGTCAAAATTAGAATCTATATTATTTCTATGTTTATATGAATGTTCAATATTATAAGTACTTCCTTATGTGATTCTATCGTCACTTGTATCCTTTAATTTTGTTGTCTATTTTTTCCCCCTATCTTATAGTCTTGCTATAATTTAAGTGGTTTTCCATCCTCTTTTTTTACCTATTATCTCCAATTCTGGCCATACATTTTCTATATCTTTATTTTTAAGGTTTGCAGTGAGTTTATCTAAAGTGACAGCTTCCAGTAATTTAAAATACCAGTCTTCTTCTGTTGGTATCAGCTTTTGTTTCCAATATTGAGCGTATGTTATCCTGGCCATCATAACCATATATAATATTTTCTTTTCTTGTGTCTTTCTAATTGTCATGTTTATATTGGTTGTAATGTTTAATAGAAAGAGTTTTGGATCTTGCTTAATATCAGCCTTTAACATCTCTCCCATTGTAGTTGCAATCATGCTCCAATATCTCTTTGCTTCATGACAATTCCACTACATGTGGATAAAGTTTGCTTCCGGTTGACATTTCCAGCATTTTGTATTACCTGTCCCATACATTTTATGCAATTTGGTGGGAGTGAAATACCATTGATGAAACATTTTCAAATAGTTCTCTTTCAAGTTCTGACAGAGTGTAAATTTGTTGGTAGCTTTCCAGGACTTTTCCCATTGTATTAATTCAATCAATTCTTTTATATTTTGTGCCCATTTGATCATAGTATTTTTGATTGTTTCATTTTCTAAATCTCTATACTTCAAAAGTTTGTAATATTTAGTTATATGTTTATCTTGTTCTTTATATATTATTTTGTCTATTTCATTTATATCTTCCTCTATTCCTTGGAATTTCATATCTTCTTTGAATTTGGATTTTAATTGGTTATATAAAAACCAATTGATTTTTATATCTTTTTTGGTATAGCTTCTATTGTTTTAAATTTATATAAATTCTTGATATCTTTTTCAATCATATCTTTATATAGAATCCATTTCTCTTCCTTAATTCTTGTTCTGTGGTAGAAAGCTTCCTGTACGGATACCCAGGTAGGTATTTTTTTTGTAAAATTGTTTTTTGATTCTATTCCATATTTGTAGAAGTGCTTTTCTAAATACATGATGTTCAAAATCTTTGTTAATAGTAGCTTTGTTGTACCACAAATAAGCGTGGAAGCCAAATCTTATATTACTGCTTTCAAGTTCTAACAGATTGTCTTTTTCTAACTTTATCCATTCCTCAATCCATGTCATACCACAGGCATAATAATATAATTTTAAATTAGGAAGTGCCAATCCTCCCTTAGCTTTTTCTTCTGTTAATATCTTCCATCTGGTTCTTGGACGTTTTCCTCCCCATAAAAATTTAGATAGTTCTCTTTGCCAGATGGTAAAACAGTCTTCTTTTACAATTATAGGCAGATTTTGGAATAAAAACATGAATCGAGGTAGGATATTCATCTTTATAGTTGAAGCTTTCCCAGAGAGTGATAGTTGTAATTTGGTCCATCTTGCTATATCTGCCTTGATCATGTTCCACATTTTACCATAATTATTTTGAAAGAGGTCTATGTTTCTTTTGGTTATTATGATACCTAGGTATCTTGCTTTTTTTTGTACATGAAATCCTGATATTTGTTTTAATTCTTCCTCTTCTATTGGTTTTATATTCTTTGTTAGTATTATTGTCTTGTCTTCATTAATTTTAAAACCGGAATATGTACCGTATTCTTTTATTATTTTTATTAAGCAGTGTAAACTTTCTTTTGGTTCTTCTAAAAAACAGATCAGGTCATCCGCATATGCTTTTAATTTATATTGAGTATTTTTGATTTTGACACCTTTTATGTTTTCTTCTTCTCTTAGCTTTGTATTTAATATTTCCAAAGTTAATATGAAAAGCAATGGCGACAACGGGCATCCTTGTCTAGTGCCTCTTTCAATTTTTATGTAATCAGACTTTTCTTCATTAATTCATATTTGTGCTCTTTGATCTTTATATATTTCTTTAATCCATGAGTTAAATCTATCTCCAGTATTCATTTTCTCTAAAGTTTTTAATAGAAAATTCCAATTTACTCTATTGAAAGCCTTTTCGGCATCAATCAGTATTAGAGCTAGTTTTCTATCGCTGTTATATTCAAAGTGTTCTAGAATATTTATTACCATTCTTATATTATTTCTGATATGTCGTCTGGGTAAAAAACCATTTTGGTCTTCATGAACTGTTTCTGTTAAAATACTTTTTAATCTTACTGCAATGACGGAAGTAAAAATCTTGTAGTCAGTATTAATAAGAGAGATTGGTCTGTAATTCTTTAAATTCTTCACATCTTTTCCTTCTTTTGGTATTATTGTTATTAATGCGTATTTCCATGTTTTTGGTAAACCTTCTATGTGTATATTATTTAATAACTTATATAGTGGTGTTATAATTATCTCTTCCATTTTTTTATAATACATTGCTGGGAATCCGTCTGGACCCGGAGCTTTCCCCAGTTTAAGTTTTTTTATTGCGTTAGCTATCTCTTCTGTTGTTATTTCCTTATTTAATTTTGCTTTTTGTACTGCGTTAAGACCTGGTATCTTCTGTTTTTGTAAATATTCATTGATTGATTTTTCTTCTTCTTCTACGTCTTGTTCTTTTGCGTATAATTTTTTGTAATACTTTTCAAATTCTTTTTTGATGCTATCTTGATCTGTTATACGTTCATTATCTATTACAAGTTCTGTTATCATTTTTTTCTCTTTTTCTTTTTTTAATTTGTAAGCTAATAGTTTTCCCGCTTTATTTCCAAATTCAAATTCTCTTTGTTTGACATATTGTATCTTTCTTTGTAACTCCTTAATTATGAAAGCTTTTATCTGTTGCAAAATTTGAACTTTGATTTTTAGTTTTTTATCTCCTGTCTTTTTTCATTCTTTTTCTTTTGATTTCAGTTGATTTTCCAGTTCCATTTTCGTCCTCATTTCCAATTTTTTCTTTTCAGCTTGTATCTTCATAATTACACTTCTGATAACTGTTTTGCTTGCTTCCCATATTATTGTATTTGAGGTCTCATTATCTGTATTTACTTTAAAATAATGTCTTAGTTCTTTCTTTATTCTATCTGTAGTTTCTTCTTCATTAAGTAAATCCTCTGTCATTCTCCAAGAGAATTCTTTCTTCCTGTCTCTTATCTTCAACATTATCATATTATGATCTGAGAGGTTTCTAGGTTCTATACTCATTGATTGTATATATGGTAACAGTGTTTTTGTCATAAGAAAAAGATCTATTCTAGAGAAAGATTTATGTAGTTCTGAATAAAAGGTGTATTCTTTAGACATTCCATATTTGTATCTCCATATATCAACTAATTCATATTCTTCTTGAAGTTTAAAAAAATTTTGAGATAATTTTCCTTGATTTTTTCTTATATTTTTCATAGTAGAGAATCTATCTATTTCCGGTTGTATGACTCCATTGAAATCTCCTAGCATTAATATTTCATTATATTCAGTTTTCTTTATTAGTTTGTTAATTTTTGCAAAATATTGTTCTTTCTTGTCTGATAGTGCATAAATTCCAACTACCAGACATGTCAGTTCTTTTAATTTCACTTCTAATGCAAGCATTGATCCTTCATTATCTTTAAAGATTTCTTTTGTGTTATATTTTTGTTTCACATATATTACAATACCTTTTTTCTTTTTATCTTCTATTACTGAGTAGAAACATTCTCCCAACTTGGAATTTTTAAGATATCCAGATTCATTGTTCTTTATTTTTATCTCTTGAAGACATATTATATCACCTTGTATTTTTTCTAAGCGATGAAAAATTAAACTTCGTTTATATCTGTTATTTATTCCTTTGACATTCCACGATATTATTTTGAGAGACATTTAATCAATTATTGTCTTATTATCTTTCTATTGTTATTTGTTGTTATTATTATTGTTCCACCCCTTCCACCCCTTTATTTTTATACTTTTTTTGTTTATTTATTAAATTATATTGAGAATTCTTTCAGTTAGGAAGGAATAATAAATTTTCACTATTCTTCTTCCCGATCCGTTTTCTCCTCTTCTTCTGAATTTATAATAGGTTCTGAATTCGGGTTCTTGTCTTCTGTCTTACTGTCTTTGCTATCTCTGTCTCCTGTTTCTTCCTCATCCTTATTTCTTTTAGCCCTTCATTCTCTTCTTCTATGTAGTTTTTCTGCATGTTCCGTATCTAGATCTCTTCCTTTATCTTTTTTTTCTTTTAGAATTATTTTTTCCATTTCCTTAGCCCTTTCCCGGTTGTCTATTTTATACCTTTTTTGTTTGTAGAACAGTGACAAGCCTTTTATTCTTTCTCATCTGAAGTCTATTCTCAATTCTTGAAGCAGGTGGGTAAGGAATTTATATTTTTGATGCTCCATTATTAATTGTGGTGGTATATCTTTAAATATCTTTGCTTCTACATCTTCAATTATGAGTTTATTCTCATAGCTTCTATGAATTATATGGTCTCTTGTTGAAGATCTAATAAAGCTTATTACTATATCTCTAGGAATTTTGTGTTCTCTTGCTTGTGGGGAATTAATTCTAAAGATTTTATCCAGGTCTAACAGAAGCTGTTCCAAACTACATCCTAAACATTGCGCTAATGATGACATAATTCTTTCTTTTAGATCTTCGTTTCATTTTTCAATTACTCCTCTAATCTTGATGCATTTTTCCCAATAATGTAATTCGTTTGTCCAGTCTCTATAATTATGCTGTTGTTGTTCCTGTCGTAATTCTGTCGTTGTCTTCTCTAGTTATAAGGTTTTATCTTTAATTTTTTCTACTTCCTTTTGTGTTTTATTTAAATCTGATGTTATTTTACCTATCTTTTTACTTAGTCCATTATTATTATTATTATTTCTAATTTACTATCTTTAATTTCTTCTCGTAATTCATTGCAAGCTTCCTTAAGGTCTTCTTTCATCTCATTCTGCATTTCTTTCATCTCATGTCTAATCCTCCGTATTTCTTCCAGGACAAGCATATTTGGATCTATAACTTTTATTGTGTCATCTGTCGATGCCCTTCTTTGTGTTGTAAATTGTAATTGTGTTTGCGAAGAGCTTTTCTTTGTTGCAGCCATTTTTTCTAATTTGTCCTTTAAATGTATAGTATAAGTGTCATAAAATAATAAAAAAAATTAAATGAGAATTGTCATTAATACAGACAAAATTATTCTATCATATAATGTTCAGCTTATATTTCTTTATAACATGTATTATAATATATATATATATATATATATATATATTGTTTTTAATTATGTCTTAGCCTCTTATTACTAGTTATGCACATGCACATATATTGTAACCTTACACCTCCATTCTAATTTTGTTTCCACTATTCTTATAATTCATCAGCATTAGCTTTAATCAGAGATCTAATTCTTTGCTTTTTCTTCCAATTATAAATTTAATAATTAATATTTGATGCTATTAGAAGCTGTTAATATATCCCAAATTTAATTATATCTTCTGATAAACAAGCTCACGGAAATTCAAATTGATTACTTAATATGAATCTCTTCTTACAAACAAATCATATTTTTAAACTATCAGAAATCTATAAACTATCAGAAATCTTCAAAAGTTCATTCATATATTTATATAGCGCATTACCAATCAATTTCTGCCTTAATTCAAATTATTAGAACAATTAAACAATTTAAACAATTATCAAATAATAATTCAATTAATATATATTTTCTTTCTTTATAATTAAGCTTATTCCATTATTTATATAATTTCTTGATTCATTAATTCAGTTCAATCTTACAATTTCTACCCGTTCCTAGTCGCCCAGTGAAGGGGGACTACCGATTTGACCCTTGGACACAAAAGAAGAATATAAAATATAAGAAAACCTTAGAAAACATCTTGAAGAGTTCTGGATTCACTCCAGCTGCCGCGGCGTCTCGGCGCTAGTGAGTGGAATCCAGTGTAAAGGTGCAGAGGGTCAAATCTAACCGCTCTCTGGCGTGGAAAAAGCGACCGTCAAAACCCCGCACAATTAACATCGCTACAGAGAAGGGAAGTAATTAATTTATCAATATCTAACAATGTGATCACTCACTTGTGATAATAATAAACACTTTGAAACTTGTGCCTCAGAGACGCCAGTGATCCCGGGATCCGGGAGAAACCTGAGTCACAAGAAGAGGTGTTTTTTTTTCTAAGTTGCTATAATTGTGGTAGATCCAGAAGAATTACTATTACTACAGTGAATTATAAAGATTATAGAAATATAATAGAGACATTTTAGAACTACCAATACAGAAAAGAAAGAATAGACTATGGGATATATATGACAAGATAACAAAATAACAAGACTAAATTCCTGCTGCGCTACTAGATAATTAATTCCTACTGTGTTACAAGGTAACTAATTGGTTTAAACAAGAATCGGCTGGGCAACACCAAATGTTGAAATAGTGGAAGATTTCTTATAGCACCTGTTGTTTCCTTTGGAAAAGAAAGACATTCTGGACTGTGGTAAATTTAGAAAAGATTCTTTTTATTTTATTTATTCTTATCAGCCCTTTTGTGGAAAAAGAAAAATATACTTTGCGCTGTGGTGACCTTGGATAATTTAAAGAAGTAAAGACTCTTTTTCCTTTGTTACTTTTTAAGTTCTTCAGAAGAAAAGAAAGGAGGAAAAAAAAGAAATAAGAAAGATATAGCCCCTCTGCAGACCAGGGTGTCGGGGACGCCCTGGTCTGGAGTGCCGGCGGAGCTCAGCCTCCATACCACGGCGCTCCTCCGGCGACTCTAAAAGGAGCACCAAATTGGCGCTCCTTTTTGATGTCAGGGAAAGTGCGCCCTAAAAGTGGCAGGCGCACTTTCCCTGACTCAAACGCCGCGGCGCGTCCGGTCACCACGCCGTGAGGTCATCCCCAGAGCGCCGGCCGTGCGGAGGGCCGGCGACTCTGAGGGCGAACTCAGGAAGAGGAAGGGGCGCCGCTCGTGCGGCTGCCCCTCCTCTTCCGGGCCAGGAAGACAGCTCAATTAGCCATCTGCCGAGGCCCATAATGGACTTATATTAGATATCACTGGATTATATAATTTTTGAACTGTGAATGAACAGAGTTAATGCATGGTATATATATGGATGATATATGAAGAAAGAATAAAAGAGGAATATATACAGTGAACAAAAAGATTAAAAATTAAAGGATACTTGAATAGTCTAACAACAACAAATCCATATTTTATGGACACAAGGGAAACAACAAGAAGAAAAGAGAAAGTAAGATTGAACCAAAAATGTGGATATTTTATGTTTATCAGTTGACCATACTATATTCTCAAATTGTGTATTAAGTATCCCAATTGTTCTTGTTTTTTATCTTGTAGAAAACGTTCTCTAATTTGCATATATGAAAACCAATTACAGTTATAACCTTCTAAGTTTAAATCTTTCTGAGGTATTATTTCCAAATTTCTTCCTTCTTTTATGATCAAATCATTATAAGTTAACCAATTTCCTTTACCGAATTTGTTATCCTTCGAGACTACCTCTCCAACTGCTGTCCATCTGGGAAGAATATCCTGCCAATTTTGTTTGATTTTATACCAGACTCTCAACAATGATCTACGTAAGTAATGGTCATTGAAATTTTTATGATACTTAATTTTCTTGTAAAATAAATATCCATGCCAACCATAGACGTTGTCGAATCCTTCCAAATTAAGGTTCCTTTCGTCGTTCAATTTAAACCAATCAATAAGCCAAAATAAGGAGCATGCATAGTAATAGTTTTTTAAATTTGGTAAACCTAATCCTCCTCTCTCAACAGAATCTTGTAATAATTTGAATTTTATTCTCGTTTTTTTTTCCCCTGCCATATGAATTTAGATATGTCTTGGTTCCATTTATTGAAGGGTTTGTCATTTAAGATAATTGGGATATTCTGAAATAGAAACATAAGTTTAGGTAAGACATTCATTTTCACAGTTGTAATCCTGCTGAGCCATGACATGTTAACTTTGGACTATCTCTTTAAATTAAGCAAATTCTAATGTACACTACTGGAAAGACATGTATATGTTTGAAGAAAAAATAAAGTATAAAAATCCATAGTTTGGTCCTAAAACCTGCCCTTGACTTATATGGTATATACTAGTTTATATGGTATACATTTATATGCTGCCTTTCTGTGGGGATGGGACCCAAGAACAACAAATTAAACTTGTTTACAAAAAGTTTTAAAACTGATTCAAAATCACCACATTAAAACACTATAAAGCTGATTAAAAAATTATGCAAAAATGCAAAAGTTAAATACAAGTAAAACATACTTTGGTGAATCAGCCCAGAATTTGGGTAAAATCTGGCTAGTCAAATAATATGGCAACAAAAAGTTGTAGCCAAAAGTATATTAAGGGGAATTTTATTTAGCTCAAACCGAGAAGGGGTTGGCTACAAGGACCTTGGAAGACCATCTCCCATGTGTATAGCGAGAGATGGGGAATCTTAAGAATTGATGCAGAGGCAGTATTCCCAAATTAAGGGGTTATTTATTGGACAAATCATGCAGCAAAGCACACACACACACATGCAGGGCTTTAGGAAATCAGGGGTTAGATGCCAAGGCAGCACTACGGTGATACTTACTATCAATGGAGTCTTTTCCAGAGTTCAATTGGGTGAAGGGGTGTGAGAAACAACCGTCCCGAAAGCATGGGTTCGACTGAGGTGCCTGTAACCAGATCAGAGAACAGAGTGATGTGAGGTCCCCCTCCACTCAGACTAGCGACACTGAAGGGAGAAATCCAAGGGTTTTTAAAGGCAAAATCTAGACCCTGGCGAGATGCTTGATTGTTTGGCTATAGCTCAGATTGTTTGGCTAACACATTGGACAAAGGTTTTTGATTGTCTGGGTGAGGTAATCTGGTTTGTCAATAGTCAAGGAAAACTGGGAGCGGATTAAGGTTTTTGGCCAGCTCATCAGGTGAGATATCTCAGCCATTATCGCCCATCCTCCTGATTATGGAGGTGATGATAGTCCATTTGCAACTCCCACACTATCTGCCTGGCTCTGGAGTTTGGGAATTTCCCAGCCTTCCAGGTGACCTGGGCATGACCTCGTTGCCATTCCATGGAGGCACATGGAGCAGGCGCATGCAGTCTGTTGCAGATTCCATCTGGGGTCATGAGAAATTCATACACACCAAAATTCAGAGAAATGCACTATTGGTAACAAAGTCATGCAGGAAATAATACTTTTCATGCCTAATGAGCTAACAAAATTCACAGAGTAACCCTTCCCACTAGGGTATATTATTATTATTATTATTATTATTATTATTATTATTATTATACATTCAAGTCATTTCCAACTTATGGTGGCCCTAAGGCAAACCTATCATGGGATTTTCTTTTCAAGATTTGTTCAGCTGAGTTTACCATTGCCTTCCCCTGGTGCTGAGAGAGTATGACTTGTCCAAAGTCACCCAGGAGATTTAATGGCCAAGCTGGGAATCAAACCCTAGTCTCCAAAGTAATAATCCAACATTCAAACCATTATGCCACTCTGGCTCTCATTTGCTGTTGTCAGCTGCCTTTAAGTCAACCTTGACTCATGGCAACCTTTCAGGGAAAATTCAGGCTTGATCTACTCTAGAACCCATTTGTTTGTCTTTTTGGCTGTCCACAGTATTCTCAGCACTCTTCTCCAGCACTGCATCTCAAATGAGCTGAATGCTACCCATACACAGAGAGTGGATCATAGGATACATTTATTGAGGTGATCATTATCGTGGCATAGTACAATGGTGCCTTACATAAATGCTAAGTCCACACAGAGTGTGGATCATAAGATATTTGTCCTGAGGTGCTCATTATCATGGCATAGTACAATGGTGCCCTAGGGTTACAGATGGGGGATAGGGGATACCTCAGATCCTCCTGGTCTTAAAGATCTCTGCCAGGGCCTCCCTCACAGCCTCCCCTTCTCTCTGCTTCACAAGGTCATTGTCCTCCAGGGTGGGCAGCACAAAGCGGAGCCTGTAGCATTCTCCCTCATCCAGCACCCTTCCCTTCATCTTGCAGATGTTGTAGAGGATGACACAGGAGGCGATGATGGGGAGGACATTCTCCTCTTCCACAAGGAGGGGCCAGTGAGGCACTTCCACCGAGCCTTCAGCTGCCCAAATGCCCTCTCCACCATACTCCTGGCACGATTCAGCTTCCTGTTGAATCCTTTCTGTCTGGCATTGGTGGTGCCCTGGTAGGGCTCCATGCGCCACTTCTGAATGAGGTAGACACTGTCAGAGAGCAGGAGGGGGCTGATCTGCTGGCCCCTCAGGGTAACGGTGGGGTTCCCTGGCACGTAGATGCCAGCCTCCATGGGCTGAAAGATGATGGAGTTCCTTGCCACTCTAAGATCATGAGTTGCACTTGACCAATCCAATTCCACATCCAAAAAATGTCCTTTATGATCCAATGTTCCCTGCAGGACGACAGAGTAGCTGTCTTTTCAGTTGACAAACTCGTTTCTCCTCCCCAAGGGTGGCACAATCAGACAGTGGCACTTGTCTATGGCACCCATTACTTGGGGAAAGCCAAGGTCAGCGAATCCTTGCATGATCTGTGGGTGACAAGAAGGGGGAGAAGTGGAGGATTAAAGTAAAAAAGTCAGAGCACCTACCAACTCATGATGTTTTTCGCATACCTGCACAGGTTCAATGCCCGAGCCCCCAGTGACAGCTCTACTGTATGCCAGGTCATGACAATTTTGGCATACCTGCACAGGTTCAACACCTGAACCCCCAATCCTATACCCTGACAGCTCTACTGTATGCCAGGTCATGAGGCTTTTTGCACAGGAGGTGAAGAGGACAAGTGTGTGCGACTGTCCTTACCTGAGTGGCATCCCCCAGGTACTGTCTGTGTGAGCAGCAGCTTCTCCACGGTGAGGGCGAACTCCACCAACACTTCCCCCACAGTGGTTTGGCCGACCCCAAACTGCTCTGATGCCTGCTTGTATCTGGCTTTATGGGCGAGGACCCAGATGGACATGGCGACACTCTTCTCCACCGGGATAGCTTTCCTCATCATAGTGTCAGACCGTTCCATTTCTGGACACAGGATTTCTACTATCTTGTAGAAGAGGGCACAGGGCATTCAGAAGAACATCCTCCATTGCTCATCAGACCAGATGTATGTGATGAACCCGTCCCACCAGTTGGTGCTTCTGGGGAATATCCACCAGCGGCGAGGGGCTCTCTCGGGGGGCATCAGAGCGGCAGCAGCAACAATACACCGTGCAATGCTTGTTGCGGCACCCAGTCTACCAGTTCTCACTTCTGTGTCATCCGAGTCATCACTGCTGTCCTCTATGCATGCAGCTGCAGCAGCGACCATGGAGGAGGCTCCTGTGGCTGTGCATTGCAGGCTGACTACCAGTGCGGAGCACTTGGCCATCATAGCATCCACTGTTCTCTGTGCTTCACACATTGCGCAGATGCATAACAATGCCAACATTGCTGTTAAAGGGGCCGTGTTATTCCGGCACATGTGCGCATGCGCCTGAGAGGGAGCGAAACAAAATTAAAGCCACTGATGCCGGTTCATGCGGTTACTCCATTCCCATTTAGGGAAACCTCGGGGCTGGCATTGTGCTTACTGGGGCTTCAATGCAGCCTCGAGGCGTCCCTCTGTTTTCCACTCTCCAACCTTAACCCGTCAAGAGCCTCAAAATCCCACACTTTCCTGATTCTGCCAACTACTTCAATTATGTCACGGCCAGCAAAAGCTTCTTTTAGGATCAGGGAGTGTTAAAGATCCTAGGACAAGTGACAGGCAAAAAGGCACAGAGAGACTTTTTGAGGGAGAAGCCCACAGTCCTCTTCAATTGCTTACTTCAGATTAATCAATATGGACATTGAAGGAGTTGCTGCAGTCACCTGCAACACTTGTGGGATGTTTGTCTTCTTGTCAAGAGATATGGGGAACTTCATCTGCACCAAGTGCAAGTTTGTAACCCCCTTGGAAGAGAAAGTCAAGCAGCTGGAGTCCCGGGTAATAATAATAATAATAATAATAATAATAATAATAATAATAAGTTTTATTTATATTTCCCACCTCTCCCTACAGATCGAGGCTGGATTACACAATAAAATGAATACAATGTACAAAATATAAACAATAAAGTAATAAAAATCAGAACAATAATAATAGATTAAGATAATAGAATACAATATAATAATATAAATGAAAATAAAATAAAAAAGGATAAAATAAAATAAAATAAAATAGCCAATCATTGTCAGAGTCTAAAAATCTGGAAGATAAGATGGCTAGGCCCACTGGAAGAGCTCTGTCTTAAGTGCCTTAAGGGTAGCTACACTTTAGCATATTAGGGAGCAAGAGGCTTTCCTGGACAGAGCGGAAAGAACGGTCTTGGATGGTGACCACACAGAGGAAGTTGCTGAGGAGGAGGTCATTTCATGCACACAGGAGGTAGACACCTGGAGGAATGTGACACATAGAAATAGGGAAACCAGGGATTGTTCTGGGAGCTTTCAGCTACAAAATCAATTTGAAGCTCTCTCCCTTATCAGGGATGAAGAGGAAGATCAGAAGGGACAGTCATCAGGGAAGTGCAGGGGACCCTAAGAGTACCACTGCAGGGAACAGCCACTGCTAAGCCTTGGAGGAGGTGTGGGGTGGTGGTTGGGGACTCCTTGTTGAGGGGTACAGAAGCTATGATTTGTGGCTTGACAAGATGTCCCGGGAGGTGTGTTGTCTCCCTGGGGCAAAAATCCGTGATGTGACAGCAATACTGACAAGACTTGTCAAGCCTACTGACCATTACCCCTTCCTCTTGGTCCATGTGGGAACCAATGATACTGCAAGGCATAGCCTTCAGAATATCAGAAAGGATTATGAAGCTTTGGACAGAAAGCTGAAAGAGCTGGATGTACAGATTGTTATCTCATCTCTTTTCCCAGTTGAAAGGCATGGTACAGAAAGAGAGAGGAAGATAGGAAGGATGAATAACTGGCTCCATAGATGGTGCCACCAAGAAAGATTTGGATTCTTGGATCATGAGCTGCGGTTCCATGAGGGTGGATGTCTAGCAAGAGATGGGCTCCATCTCACACCAGTTGGCAGAAACGTTTTTGCCAATAGTCTCAAACATTTGATTAGGAGGGCTTTAAACTGAGTCATGTTGGGGAGGGAGACAATATCTTGAAAGGTATCTTGGAAGGCAGGAGTACATCATGGGCTAGAGATAATAGTAAAAGTGTTATAGAGGGAACAAGGCAAATGATGCAAGAGCACAACAGTGGAAGGAAAAAAAACCTCACACAAGCAGCAAGTGGGAAGGACAGATGTCTCTACATTAATGCACAGAGCATAGGAAATAAACAAGATGAACTTGAACTCCTAGCACAACAAAGCAAATATGGTATAATAGGCATCACTGAAACCTGGTGGGATGAGTCTCATGATTGGAATGGAGGAATAGAGGGGTATAACCTTTTTAAGAGAAATAGACCAAACAGAAAAGGAGGAGGAATGGCATTATATGTTTACATCTGTGAAGAGATCCAGGACTTAAATCCTGGAAATCAGGTGGAGAGCATCTGGATAAAAATTAAAGGGGAAGGAAACAACAGGGATGTTATAGTAGGAGTCTACTACAGACTCCAAGTCAGACTGAGAGACTGGATGATGCCTTTCTAGAACAGATGACCTCACACTAAAAAAGGAGAGATATAGTAGTGATGGGTGACTTCAACTATCCTGATATTTGCTGGAAGTCAAACTCAGCCAATATTCCAAGGTCTAGCAAATTCCTCACTTGCCTCGAAGACAATTTCTTTGTCCAAAAGGTGGAAAAGGCTACAAGGGGATCAGCTATTTTAGATCTGATCCTAACCAACATAGATGACCTGGTCAATGGGGTGTAAGTGGTGGGATGCTAAGGTGGGAGTGATCATGTTCTCCTGGAGTTTCTTATACAGTGGAAAGGAGAAGCTAGGCATAGTCAAACACTCATTCTAGACTTTAGGAGAGCTGGTTTCAACAAACTTAGGGAAACACTGGGAGTGATCCCATGGTCAGGAATACTAAAGGAGTTTAGGATGGATGGGAGTTTCTCAAAAGGGATATATTGAAGGCACAAACTCAAACGGTTCCAATGAGAAGGAAAAATGGGAGGAGTCTCAAGAAACTGGATTGGATGACAAAAGAACTTTCAACTGAACTAAGTTTTAAATGGGAGATGTATAAGAAATGCAAAAGAAGTGAAATCACTAAAGAGGAATTCAAACAAATAGCTAGCACATGTAGACGTAAAGTCAGAAAAGCCAAAGTACAGAATGAGCTCAGGCTTGCTAGAGTGGTGAAGGACGAAAAAAAGGCCTTTTATGCATATGTCTGTAGCAAAAGAAAGGAAAAGGAAATGGTAGGACCACTGTGCAGAGAAGATGGAGAAATTCTAACAGGGGACAGAGAGAAGGCAGAACTACTCAACACCTTCTTTGCTTTAGTCTTCTCACAAAAGGAAAAGGGTGTTCAACCTGAGGAAAATGGAGCTGAGGACACAATAGGGGAAATGCAGCACAGAATTAGTAAAGAGGAAGTACAGGAATATCTGGTTAACCTAAATGAATTTAAGTCTCCAAGACCAGATGCACTACATCCAAGGATATTAAAAGAACTGGCAAATGTAATCTCAGAGCCACTGGCAATAATATTTGAGAACTCCTGGAGAACAGGTGAAGTCCCAGCAGGCTGGAGGAGGGCAAATATTGTCCCCATCTTCAAAAAGGGGAAAAAAGAGAATTCCGACAAATATCGCCCAGTTAGTCTGACATCAATACGAGGAAAAATTCTAGAACAGTTAATTAAACCGAGAGTATGTGAGCATTTAGAAGGGAATGCCATAATCACTAAAAGTCAACATGGGTTTCTCAAAAACAAGTCATTCCAGACTAATCTGATCTCTTTTTTTGATAAAATTACCAGCTTGCTAGATGAAGGGAATGTGGTAGACATAGCATATCTTGATTTCACTAAGGCTTTTGACAAGGTCCCCCATGATATTCTTGCAAACAAGATAGTAAAATTTGGGTTAGACAATACAACTGGTAGGTGGATTAGTAACTGGTTGACTGACCAAACCAGTGGGGTGCCACAGGGTTCTGTCCTGGGTCCAGTGCAACATCTTTATCAATGATTTGGATGAAGGAATAGGGGACATGCTTCTCAAATTTGCAGATGATACCAAATTAGGAGGAATAGCTAATACCCCAGAGGACAGGATGAAAATTCAAAATGATCTTAATAGATTAGAAAGCTGGGACAAAGCTAACAAAATTAACTTCAACACAGAGAAATATAAGGTATTGCACTGAGGGCAAAAAATGAAATGCATAGATATAAGATGGAGGACACCTGGCTTAACGAGACTGAAGTGTGCAAGAGATCTAATAGTCCTAGTAGATCACAAGTTGAATATGAGTCAAGAGCGTGATGCCGCAGCTAAAAAGGCCAATGCAATTTTAGGGTGCATTAGTAGAAGTATAGTATCTAGATCAGGGGTAGGCAACCTTTCCCCTTTAAGGGTCGAGGGACTTCAGCTCCCAGAAACCTCAGCCATGTTGGCCAATAGTCCCATGTTGGCCAATAGCTCCTGGGATTCTGGGAGATGAAGTCCCTCAGCCCTTAAAGGGGAAAGGTTGCCTACCCCTGATCTAGATCAAGGGAAGTAATAGTGCCACTGTATTCTGCCTTGGTCAGGCCCCACCTGGAATACTGTGTCCAGTTCTGGGCACCACAATTCAAAAAGGATGTTGAAAAACTGGAGCTTGTCCAGAGGAGGACGACTAAACTGGTGAAGGGTCTGGAAATCATGTCCTATGGGGAATGACTTAGGGAACTGGTATGTTTAGCCTAGAGATGAGATGGTTAAGAGGGGATATGATATCCCTGTTCAAATATTTGAAGGGATGTCATATTGAAGAGGACGCTAGCTTGTTTTCTGCTGCTCCAGAGAACAGGACCCAGAACAATGGATGCAAGCTACAAGATAAGAGATTCCACTTCAATATTAGGAGGAACTTCCTGACAGTGAGAGCTGTTCAACAGTGGAACACACTCTCTCGGGGTGTGGTGGAGTCCCCTTCTTTGGAAGTCTTTAAACAGAGGCTGGATGGCCATCTGTCGGGGATGGTTTGATTTTCAGTTCCTGACTGGCAGGGATTTGGACTGGATGACCCTTGTGGTCTCTTCCAACACTATGATTCTATGATTCTGTGACCAAATTTCATTTTAAGTCACTGTGCATGTAACATTTATTGAGGCATAACAAATAAAACAATCATTTCAAATATCCAGAAATCAATATAACAAACATCTTAAGTATCAAGACCTGTTTTCATTCACTCACACATTCACACCTTTCATTCATACTCACAACACAATCCTTCACTGAACGTTGATCAGACATCCATGAAGGTTGGATGGCCCCATTGCCTTGGATCAGGAATCACAAGTTTGAGGCTGGAAGGTCCCTTCTTTAATACCTTTTTTCATCTTCTTTCTTGAGAAAAACAGGTTTTGATGGTTTACCATAGTTTCAGAACAATTTAGTTCCATATTCTATAGGTAGTTCCGAGTAGTTCCGAGTACATTCTGTTTGTACAGAACCGTGTTGACATATTTCATTCATGTCAACATATTGCATTGTCCTGGCTATGCTTGGTCAGCATCTTCACCTCAGCATCCAAGTTTCTCTTTTTTCCTCACCTCACCATCCAAGTTCCTCCTCCAGCAATCCTTTGCATGGCATCCATTTTCTTTGGTTATTTCAGGCTTTGTTTCAGCTGAAACCCATATGTTCTTCACATATTCCACTTATTCAGCCATTCTCTCACAGATTGGTGCAGATGCAGGGATAAATAGGAAGGTGTGTGATTGTAATTCTTGTGTGGTTGGCCATAAGGGCAAAGTGCTATCTTGGGTTGGCTGACCCCCTCTTACTGTTTTGATGTTGTTGTTGCTGTTGTTGTGTTTTCTCTATCAAGGTTAGGGGGAAAAAGCAGCCCCCTTCTCACTTAGGACTGCCAAACCACATAATCCCAAACAGAACAGTCATAAACCCACCTTGGTTGAGTAGAGGTAATCAAAGGTGGAAAAATGTCGCCACTGGAGGCTGTAAAACCTGAGGTGCAAGGTTGGGTTGCTGGAGGGATGAGATTGTCCCAATCAAATCCAGCACGAAGATCTAACTGGGGGTCCAAGTCCTGATGTCTGCTAGGAACCTACCGAGGGAGGTCAACTGAGGAGGACAGCCACACCGAGGCTTCCGAGGACAAAGCTGGGGGGGGGGAAACTAGCCGATCCTTAGGTCTGGGTCTAGCAGTGGCTATAAGCAGCACCAACTGCAGTGATGGCCCTATACCAACTGTGATAGTGAACGGTAAGGACCAACTCTGACCCACAAGTTAGCTAGCAGAGTGAGATGGTCCCAGTAAAGGCTAGCAGGGGTGAGGTAGTCCCAAGGAGCAGTAGGAGCTAGCTGGGTGAGGTGGTCCCAGTAAAGGCTAGCAGGGGCGAGGTGGTCCTAAAGAGCAGCAGGAGCTAGCAGAGCAAGGTGGTCCTAGCACAAGCTAGCAGGGGTGAGGTGGTCCCAAAGGGACTGGAGAGACAGAGAAGGATGGAAGGAACCAAGCTGTTCAAAGAGGAGCAGGTTCAGGACGGGTTGCAAAAGTGGATCCTCAAGAAGGGGCCAAATCCGTGGATGTTTGGGGGTTCCTTACTGAGGATCCATTCATGACCCTCCTAGAAGCCTACAACCTCAAAACAGCTAAGAAGGGAATAAAAAGCGTTCCCAAGGCAGAAAAAGATAGGTGGCCATTGTGGGGTGTTTGGATGCTGGCCCATGATGCTGTGGAGGAGTATAAGTAATTTAAATTAGAGATAGACATCTCAAAAAGACAGATCGGTGATCTGGTCACCCAGATTAGGGAGAAGGTGACCGAGAACACCCTATTGCTCTGAACAGTTAATGAGGCTAATCAAAGAGTGGATAGGGCAGAAACGGAAAACTAAGACCAGAGATTTAGAAACTAGGTTAAACCAGGTGAAGCAAGCCACAGACTTCATCCTGCCACAAAAGACAGAGGGGGCCATGCAAGCTGACCACTCCATGTGTGAGGATCGAATTAGGGATTTGGAAGAAAAGATAAGCTTGAAAAGCACCATTGTGGCTACCATACAACCTAACATCCTAGAATTAGCCACACAGACAAAAATCCTAAAAGATAGTCCATTGTCGCAAGAGGCTTGGACTCCCCCCCCCCCCACAACCCTCAATGGAGCATCCCCAAAAGAAATGAACCCACTGAGGGATGCACTCCTGGTGCTCCATTAAATCCCATAAAAACCCGGAGCACTGTAGAAAACAAACAAACAAAAACAACCTTTGAGGATGGCACAATCACCAAAACCTTGATAGAAACAGTTTACTGGACCCTAGCTGAGATCAAAACAGTGGCAGACCAACTTGTGAAGTTAAATCCACAAATGGGCATCCAGTGGATGTCTACAGTTATACTCTCATACCCCAAGGCTAAGGGGCAGGACCTCACACAAGTGGTGAAGTTATGCATAGATCCCAGCTACTCTGGCCCATTTGAAGCAGCTGTCTCCAATTATGATTTAGCTAACCTGGAACTGCATGATTGGGTAGCCAGAGTGGTACAGATACTGTGGCCAGGGACCATCCTAAGGGCAAGGTATCAGAATGAGCTACAGCTCGCTGATGAATCCCTGGACACCTATGCAGCCCGCAAAAAAAGTTAGGCATTCTGTCTGGAGCTATAAGCTTAAATGCCAAAGGACAGCACTCCTAAATGAACCAGACATAATTCAGGAGGTTTATCAAGGGCTAAATAAAGGGCTAGGATCCGCGTCCCTAAGACTCCACACTATAGCTTGGCAAGGCGTTATGCAGCACATACATGAGGCATTCCAGATATACTGGATCAGGGAGGCTCAGAAAGAAATTGCCAAGGGCATGCTGGCAGCTGCCTCCGATAAGAGGACCTGAGCTACAGAGAGGAAGATAGATAAGGAGGGAGACCCCATTTCCATTGTCACATACTGGAACACCAGACCCCACTCCCAACCAACTCAGAGGGAGCCAGGAGGCTTTGGGATTAACAACCCTTTCAGGAGGAGTGCCAAAGACAACCTCTGAGGCCCCCTGAACAAGGGAGAGGCCCCCAAGCAGACCATCCATGATATCCAGAGTAACATTTGGAGGCAGCTCAAGGAGATAGGCTTTTCAACAGAGGAACTGCATGGGAAGCCCACTACAGAGTTCCTGGAGCTCCTGGACTGAGCTCTGAGTTGACAGTACACAGGAGGGCCTGGCCCTGAAGAGACTGCCCCCAACATGCAGGACTCAGGGCCAACAGGCTAGAGACACCTGGGATCCCCTTTCTCAGAGAGAGCACAGGCAGGCCTCCAGATCCCTTGGGCCAAAACCGTCCTGCCCAAATCAAAACTAAACCACTGAAACCTCCCCCTAGAACTGGACCTCTCAAGAGTCATTCAAAGCTGGTCTCAACCATAAACCCTCAACATGCCCCTCAGGCAACCTTCCCCAATGCAAAACCACCCTGGCAACAGGAAGTAGCTACCTTCAAGTCAGACATGTGAGGACATTCCACCATGGAAGCGCAGATCAACCCCCAAGCCAAACCAAAACCAGTGCGATTACTGATGGACTCTGGCACTGCAGTTAACACTTTAAACCCAAAACTGGCTGCACTAGGGAGTAAAATGCCTGACCACATGGAATTAGTAGAGTCTGGAAAAGGAAAACACCAAGCTGACATTTGGAGGGACATACCCTTACAACTTGGCCCCATTTTAGACTTTACACGGGCCTGTAAGAACAACAGAGAGGATGATGGGATCGTAGGAGTTGGATACTTGAGGAAGGATAGGCTGACTAACCAATGGCCTCCTATGGCAGCTAGAAGAAGGTCCTCTAATTATATCCGCCATTCACCAGTGTGCCGCCTTAAAGGCTCTGACACCCCTTTTTCCCATCAACAATGATCCTTGGGCAGCAGACTTCCCTGAGGTATGGATTAAGGATAATATTGAGTGCGGGAAAGTCAAGGGAGCATGTGCACTTATAGAAGGAAAGGATCCCCCACCACAGGCGCAGTACCAGTACCCCCGAGAGGCTGAGGAAGGAATAGCAAAGACCATCGAAGGTCTATTGACGTGGGATATTATCCTACCCATGCAGTCCATATGTAATGCGCCCCTCTGGCCCATGCTTAAAGCTGACGGTGTGACATGGAGGATGACTTTAGAACCCTCAATGTGGTCACTTCCCTGGTAGCCCCTGTAGTAGCCAAATACAACAAGATTCTGGCCACCATAGCAGCTGGGGCAAAATTCTGCACTGTAATAGATCTAGCTAATCCTTCCACCCCACTCCACAAAAGCTGTTTCTACAAATTTTCATTCAAGTTCTGTGGGAACCAAATGGTATTGAAAAGGCCCCCAGGGATGACAAGCTGGTCAACCACTTGGAGAAATGGCAAATAACCACAGACTTAATTTGGAAAAGGACAGCCCACACTTGACTTACTAATAATAATAATAATAATAATAATAATAATAATAATAATTTTTATTTATAACCCGCCTCTCTGCTCAGCAATCGGGGTGGTGTACAACATTGTTAAAACAAAAACAGTTAAAACATTCCTAGATTCCACACCCTAACCCTCCCACCCCTTAAAACTGACTCAAACTGAATTAAGGGTCACCAGAAAGGGACCGGGGAAGAGGCCTGATGGAACAACAAGGCAGATGCCCTAGCTAAATCTGCTGCAGCAACACCAATGGCTCCCATTAGTGTAAACCCAAAGGAGCCACTATTACCGGATACCCTAGATCTAGCACAGCTCCAGAAGGGAGACTGCAAAATAAGAACATTAGCAGAAGCAGGAGGGGACCCCACTGGGAAATTCAGCATTTCCCAAAACGAGGGAATATGGTGGGCGGTGGACAGAACAGACACCCATTGCTGGATTGTACCCGTCAAGGTTAGAGGAGACCTCATTCAGTTTGTCCACAACCTTCAAAAGAGTAAAGGAGACAGAATGGCGGCCCCACATGAAAGAAGAGGTAGATCAGTGGGTGGACAACTGTCTCTCCTTGTGCCATGGTGAATGTGGACTCCAGTGGTCCTAAGGCTTCATCCACCACCAGTGCATTGAGGGCCCATGATCCCGACTTCATATTGATTTCATAGGCCCCCTGCCCATCATTCCCCAGCATAACAAGTACTGCCTAACCATTATCGATCCATTTAGCAAGTGGATTAAAGCCTTTCCCACCTGCATCAACATGGCAGCCACCACTGCAAGGGTGTTGTTCAACCAAGTATTCAGTCGGTGGGAAATGCCCTAGTCTTTCACCATAGACCACAACTCAGGGAGCCACCTGTCAGGAAAAGTCATGCAAGCATTGTGTAGAGCTCTAGGAATCAGACAATTCCACATGGCTTGCTTGGGGCACACAAGAATTGCTTGGGGCATACTAACTTGCTTGAGGCACACAAGAATTGCTTGGGGCACACTAACCGAACCTTAAAGGAGGCCATGAGGAAAGTAGTCAGGGCTTCCGACAAGGATTAGGATGCAAAGCTCCCCTAATTCTAATGGTCCTTAGGGAAACCACAGCTTCCCATGGCTTCACATCCCACCAGGTAATGACTGGGCGCAAAAAGATCATGCCCAAAGTGTTCTGGATAAATACCCCCATTCCCCTAGACCTTGAACCAGTAATTCTAAACCATGGGTGGATCAAGACTCTTATACAGAGTGTCTCTCAGATCCATAGGCTGGTGGCTGAGAAACTGGGACAAAACATGCAGGCTATGGACAGAAAGTTAGGGTGGGTGTGGAACCCCCAACAATGAGATCCTAGCCAACAAGTCATGTATAGGAACTTCTTTAAATAGAGGCATAATCTAGCCGCCAAGTGGTTGGGACCCGTAGAGATTACTGAGCGAGTATCCCTCGCGGTCTACCAAGTATGCATACCTAGCCGGCAAGGGATGAGACTAAAATACTTCACTCATCCCAATTGAAGGAATGGAAGAGAGAACCAAACAAAACAGGAGGCTTATCACTGCAACTGGTACAATGGGAGAAAAAAAGATAAAAACTAAACTAATAGGTATACTATAAATCACTAAGTACCACTACAAATAAATACCAAACAACTGTGACATATCTTATTAAATATATATGTGTATATGATCACTAATAGATACAACAATAAATAAAACAACTAATGAAAAGTCTTGACAACAAACATACAAAAATAAACAAAAATAAACAGAACTGCAGGGGATGATTCAGCTATTAAGTCCAGATGGATAATAATAACCCAAATGTCCAGGTGACTTATCCTCAATCAGCTTGCAGAAGATTTGCTGAGATAGTTTTTCAATGAATCCACTTATTGAAGATTTGCTGAGTTAATTTTTCACAATTCAGGGTGGTAGCACGCCAAAAGTGATAGAAACCATGGAAGCATGAATTTAAAGTATTTCTGTCACTTGTAGTCCATGAAGCAATAATAGCATAAATATTCAAAATATTTCTGTAGGTGATATCAACAATGATAGCATGAATATGCAAAATATTTCTGTAGGTGATATCAGACGGCTACCTCCAGAGTATTTGTGTGGCTGTTTTGACACAAATGTCTTCTTTAGTAACTAAGGGGGGAAGCAGATGGGCGGCCGTGGGCCACCCCGGGAAGCTGCGCCGCGGGGCCAAGGTATCCCCACACCTCGGCCCCACGGCGCAGCTTCGCCACCCCTGGAAGGAGCACTAAAATAGCGCTCCTTCCACAAGTCTCCGAAGGTGCACCGCAAAAGGCTGGCGGCGCAACTTTGGTGACTCTTCCGCCGCAGCGTGTGCGAACGCTGCTGCGGGAAGGCATCGTCGGAGCGCCGCCCGTGCGGAGGGGCTGGTGCTCCGACAATGCCTTTGGGAAGGGGTTGGGGCGCCCACCATGCGGCTGCCCCTCCCCTTCCTTGCCCCCAAAATGGCCCTTTTAGCCGTCTGCTTCCCCCCTAAATTATTCTATTCTGGATTAACATTCCATAGAGCAGGGGTAGGCAACTTTTTTGAGCTGGGGGCTAGGTTGCTGTCCCTCAGACAATGGGGGGCCGAAGCACCAAAAATAAATAAATATATAAATATATAAATATATAAATATATAAAAATATTTTTTTTAATTTTTAAAAAAATAAATAAAAAAATATGCATGCACACTCATCCCCAGAAAAGCCATGGCAAAACCCCTGTGGAGATTTTGCCAAGAAAACCCCAAGAACAAGTAATAACAACAATAATCAATATTATCATGGTGGATGGCGTCGACATTAGGACCGGCCTTGGGCCAGTCCAAAGGCCTCAGGGGGATGCATCCAGCCCCCCAGGCCTTAGGTTGCCTACCCCTGCCATAGAGCTATTCCATGCATTCTAAATATATAAAATTAACAAACATTAGTGACAATATATAGAATGGTCATGAGGCAAAATCACCTGAAAATAACATTACTTGTACATATGTATTGCTTACCTATATTTTAGGTCATCTTCAGTTACCTAGTACAAATTCAAGGATTACAGACTAATGGTAACTGAATAAACTAATATACTCTTTACTGTTAAATGTCCTGCAGGTGACTAATTCACACAATGAATTTCTTAAAGGAACATGAATCAATAAAGAGGTAAACTGAGTCTCCCCACATATAAGCCTAAGAACAGGCTGAAGTATTAACTCATCCAACATTACATGTATGCATAAGATTTTACAATATATAAAGAGAACCAGTATAACAACTAATATTATAGAGAATTAATAACCACATAACCAAATTGTCCTGTATGGTACAATTAATGCTATAAGCCTATGAAGCTACAACATTATGGTGAAGCCCACACTATAAATATCAATTTACAGAAAAACAAACACGGCAAGCCATTCATTCAAACCCTCAGGTTTACTTGAGGCTAATTTGTAAATCCAAAAGGCCTCCCTTTGTAGAAGTTTAGTTTGTATTGATCCACTGAAAAATGGTCCAATCTTAACATGCTCTATGGCAATTTTTTAAAAAGAATCTGGAGAATGGCCCAATCGTGAACAGTGTTTCACTAATGGGGTGTCTAGACTCATGTTACGAATAGCACTTTTATGCTCAGACATTCTAACTCTTAATTGTCTTGTAGTTTGTCCTACATAAACCTTAGAACAGGGGTATAAGATCACATAGACAACATTCTTAGAATTACAGTTGGTAAAAGATTTTAATTCATAACGATCCTGTAGTCTAGGATGTATAAATGTTTTGATATTCAATGATTGTTTACAACATGAACAGTATCCACATTTATGGTGTCCCTGATATGAGATAATTCTTGTTTATGAATATAAAAGTCAGTATGAACTAATGAGTCTTTTATGTTTCTGGTTCTGCGTAGAGCTATGACTGGTGTCTGAGAACAACCAGGAATATTCTGTACAATATGCCAATGTTTCCATATAATACGTTTAATGTGGTAAGCAGCATGATCAAATGTAAAGGAACCTATAATCCTATTATTAGTTGTTCTATTAGAAGGAAGAAGCAGTGTGGAACGATCTTTCAAATAAGCTCTATTCCTAGCTTCCTGAACGATATGTTGAGGAAAAGCTCTATCGTATAAGTCCAATTGGTATTGGTCAGCTGTCATTTCATAATGAATATTTTTAGAAGAATTGCTTTTAAGACTTAAAAATTGAGAATAAGGTAAATTCTTCTTTAATTGATAGGGATGACAACTCAAAAAATGTAACATGGAATTACGATCTGTTAACTTTTGAAAATTGAGAACCCCAATCTTAGACTCATGGATGTAAACTTCAACATCTAAAAAGGGAATATGCTGAACATCAAATTGACAGGAAAATTTAATATGAGGATTGATGGTATTAATCCATGTAAAAAATGCTTCAACTCTAGAACTATCTGTAAACACAATAAAAATATCATCAATGTCTCTGCCATAATATTGAACATATTTTAAAAAAGGATTAATTTCTGGATTAGTAATATGTGTGGATTCTAAATAAGACATATATAAATTGGCAATGCTAGGAGCTGCTGGGCTACCCATAGCTACCCCTTTAATTTGAAGGATGAATTGAGTATTAAACCTAAAGTAATTTTTTTTCTAGTATGATATCCAAAATATCCAACAAAAAATGAATAGTTCTGTGAAAAAAACCAATGTGACCCAAGGCATAGACATAATAGGACACATCCTGCCACAATGGGTGGGCATAGAAAGGAAAATAATGGTAGACCTCGGAAGCCCACTCCAGATGGGCATATACAATTTATCCATCGCCATCCAGTGTACACAGATACAGAGTAGCCTCATGTCATTTCCCTCACAGCTGATACAGGCCTCTCTTATGAGATTAATACACCTATAAGTCATGGGCTTACTTAAAATCAGATACCCAGACTTTCAATATCCTATGGATCTAATGAAGGTTATAGGGACACAATAGGAAGACATGGTCCTTAAGATAAGTGTCTGCCACAAGAGTGTGTGGAGCCCCCAGATTATTCACCTTGCCTCACACATAGGACTTTCCCTAGCAGAGAACAGTATCATGCTACCCGAAAGTACACTACATTGGACCAATGGCACCCACCTATATGACTTGTCGGGGTTTGTTAAAACCCAACAATGAATGCATTGCTATAGTGGCCTAGAAGGAGCCCCCACACAAAAAAATCCAGGAGCATATTATAGTTCCAGTCAGACACTCACTGATGGTCCAAATAACCCACGCTGTTTTTGCCTTTGCACCCACTGTAGCAAACTCACCCTCATGCCTTTTGAGTGCATTTTAGACATAGACAAATCCAAAGAAAACCCCTGCTTTTGCTGAGTCCACATGAAGGACTGCTTTAACAGAGATTTTTTTCTGCACAAAATGGTCAGAGAATACACCAGTGAGACAATATACCATATAGATAAGGAGTCACTAAAAGGATTTCACATTGAAGAGGAATTACAGGTCTCTAGATGGTTGCGCCTCCTAAGGAACTTAAGTAAAGCCGCCAAACAAATTTGACAGTAGACCTCAAGGCAAAGCAAATAATTAAAGTCACTCAGGAGATCAAGGAAACAGCCAAACACTCTTGGTGGGGGTTATGGAATTGGTCTTCCATAGGACAAGCGATCTTATGCTTGGTCACAAACCCCATAACTATCATTCTGGGCATCCAAATACTAACAGTAGTGGGCTTTGCTAGCTTAATTTGTTGGGTTAAAAGACAGCTAGCAGAATTCCACATCCTCCATCAGGAGCTAGACCTCTCCCCCCATAGGACATCCCACTTATTCTCTAGCCATAGCCATGACCAAGAGTCCAGGGAGGTACTGCATTTCTATTTTTGAACTAGAATGTTTTGGTCTTTTGATCTCTACCCATTTTAATGTTGTTTCCTGCATTCAAGTTGCAAGGGGGGGAAAAGATGTAGGGCGTTGTTAAGCTCAGCCTTTAGGGCCAATAGGCCTAGTGGTTACTAAAAATCACCTCTGGTGGTGTGAGGGTCTCCTTTTTATTTTTATTTTTATTTTCCAGTCACTTTATTTTAAAAGCTATTTTTGATATTGTCTTTTTTCACTGATCAGCAAAGACCAAATGGTTAAAGATCCTTCCTAGCTGCATTTTAAAATGAGTTTAAGATTTCTATGTTGTTCCTCTGGGCTATTCCAGCTTTGTATTTCTGATTAGGTAATGATTTTGTTTTTTACATATAGACAGTGAGTTAAGAAAGAGGAAGGCTTCCCTTCCTGCCTTTGAATTTTATTTTAAGGTTTTTGCTAGATTTCTGTGTGACAATTTTTCTTCTTTCAATCAAACAGGAGTTTTTCTTTGATAGTGGGGGGCGGAGATTGCCCCCATATTTTGCTTCCATTTGCTCCAGAACTGACATGAGCCTAGATGATCCCTAGAAGTTCCTCCAGTGAGTCTTCCATGCTCACACTCTAAAATTGTTAATTCGGCCATTTTTGGGAGGGTTTTGCCAAAATTTGGGATAATTTACATATTTTTCCCAGCAGTTCCAACCCTATTCAGGAAGTGACCACAATCAAAATGGACACCGCTGCCTTCTAAAGGCCAGGCGCCCTTAGATCATTTAATCTTGCCTCTTGCATGACCAAGCCAGGCCCTATCCCTGGCCTTTCTAACTTTACTGGCTGAAGAGACCTCTCCCGAGACGCCACCTTGACTCTATGGGGAGTCAGGGGACTAAAACTTTTTTCCCTTTTTCCTTTCTAAAGGTCCCCACAGCTTGTAAAAACATATTTAGAGGTCCAATCCACAGTTAAAACATTTCCACACCAACCTAGCCCCATCGGGAACAAGGGGGGGGAATGAGGAGGAAGAGTCTGTCCTCTTTCATCCCCCAAGGCATGTAAATAGTTATAGATCTATCCTTTATCCTTCCTGCTTTCTCTGAACACTCATGAGGATGTAAGCCCCAGATGTTCTGTTCCTGAACCGGACCCGACCCACAGATGTCATGGATAACTGTTCCTGCCACCGCACAACTCCACGCCCAGACCTGAGGTCCTCCAAGATGTCCTCCATCCCCCCAGATGCTGCTGATATGAACTTTGCTTATGCCTCCTGGACAGCATAAGCACTCCATCCTGCTGTCAGCATATCAAGATGTCAACCCCGACACCCACTCCGGACAGTACTCCAAACTTCTTCCAAGCTTTCTGCAAACATACCCAGAGTTGCTGCACAGGCTGATATGGACCCCGGCTTGCCAAAATAGACCAACTGCTTGCTGACATTGGTTCAGACCTGGACATTGCTTACTGTGGCTATTGTAGCCAAACAGAACCACACTTTAAAAGACTCTCAAACACCCAAGGATGTGATTTTGCCATTTCCATTACCACCCTGCATAGTGAATGCTTTGGACTCTTATTAATTCTTTACTATCATTGATTATTGCTACTACTTTTGATTATTGCTACTATTGATTGCTTTAATGGTTGCTTCAGTCAAAAAGATGTATGAATGGGTTCCAGATGGATGATCACCCATCCCCTTCCCACAACATCAGAGGCACTATTAACTATGATATTTTCCGTAGAACAGCCTTTTCCCCTATTGACACCCCAAAATTCCTTCATGGCAAAGGTTAATTCGAAAAATATTCATACCCACACAGGTATGGGTCTGAACAATTTTTGAGGGAGAGGGGGACTGTTAGCATCAGTGCATTTTTCTGAATTTTGGTCTGTGTATGAATTCCACATGGCTCCAGATGCACTCTGCTGTGGACCCCAAATGCCCCCATGGCAAGGCAAAGAGGTCATGCCCAGGTCACTTATAAAATTGGAAAATCCCCAATCCCCATAGTCAGGCAAATAGTGTGGGAGTTGCAAATGGACCATCATCACTTCCATAATCAGAGGGATGGGCGATAATGGCCTAGATGTCTCACCTGATGGGCCAGCTACTGACTTAATCCTCTCCAATTTCCCCTTAAATATTGCCAGACCAGATTACCTCACCCAGGCACTCTCACACCTTTGCCCTGTGGCTAGATTTTGGCCTTAAAACCCCCTACATTTCTCCCCTCGGTGTCACTAGTCTGAGTTCAGGGGGACCTTGCATCACTTTGTACTTTGTAGTTACCAGCCCCTCTATTCAACCCATGCTCTCGGAACGGTTGTGTCTCACAACACTTCCCCCAATTGGATTCCGGAGAAGGCTTCATCTGTAGTAAGTATCACCCGTAGTGTTGTATCTGAGCCTTTTCCAAGCCAACTCCTGATTTCCTGAGCCTTGCATGAGTGTGTGCTTGTGTGTGAATTGCAGTGTGATTTTCCTCTTTAATAAATAACACTGTAGTTGAAGAATTCTGTCTCTGCACCAATTCTTAAATCCACTGGACTCTTGGTATACACATGGGAGATGGTCTCGCACGGTCCTTGTAGCCAACCCCCTCTCAATTTCTTTTTTTTTCAATTAAATAAAGTTTATTACTTAAAAAGACATACAGCATAAAACACAACATAAACAAATACATGCAAACCCATTCAAGCCCAAATCTGTAAACTTTGTATATACATTAATATCTAAAAAAGGATAGACATATCAAAATAAATAACAAAGGCAATGTTATTGCCCTTACAACACCTTACCCTCCCTCATACCTTCTCCACACTTTCTCATACCCTCAGCACTTTTACTTTCTTCACTAATCCTACACTTTCTATTTTCCCTTCACTATCATTTCAGCCTTATATTCTGTATTTAAATCTTCAATTCTTCCAATTCTCCTCATTTTTACCATTCATACAGACTTCCTACCCATCAATATTTGTCCTCTATACTTTTGTATACTTTCCTGTTTTATAGTGAACATTCTCTTTTACTAGTTTTTATATAGTAATTGTTGCCAAGTCTCCCCATCTTTTTTCCAAGAACTCTATTATTTCCCCCCACTCCTTATAGAATTGCTCTTTTGGTTTATCTCGTAATAATTGTGTTAGTTTGTCCATCTCCAATATATTGTATAATTTATGAAGCCATTCTTCTTTAGTTGAAACCTCCTTATTTTTCCACTTCTGGGCAAACAATATCCTTGCTACTGAAATCAAATGAAATAAAACTTTTCCATATTTATTTTCCAAATTTTCATCCATTATTCTCAACAAGTAAAATTCTGGTTTTAAACATAGCTTCAAATCTAATATTTCATTTAGCATATTATTAATCATATCCCAATATTTTCCTGTCTGTTTACACTCCCACCAACAAGGAAAAAAGTTTCTATTTCTTTTCTTTTTTTATTTTGTATTAGCATTTTAAAACAAAATTGTATACAGGGATTATTGCAAACTATGTATGATTACTTACATGATATGTTAAAAACGGCGTTAACTGAGGCAAAAGAAAAGGGAAAATTATTCCCCCTGCTCAGTCATTGTTTGTACTATGTTTTCTCATTACCCACATATACTGTCTATATGTTATTAATCTATTTCCATATTGTTTCTACTTCTTAAAATTAAATAAGACTTTACTAATCTTTCCTTGGCTCCAATTTCCTTTGTTTCTTCTTTTGATGTTCATAAGTCATAAATACAAAAATATATTTTTCATTAATTACAACCTATGTTCCCCATATTTTATCACAACATACATAAAGACATTTCCATTAATCAATTCTAGTACCCATAGATGTTCCCTACATCACGTCCAACAAGTTTTCTACATATGCTATATCAATCATTTTAAGTAGCCAATTATCTAAAGTAGGCATCTCTTCGGACTTCCATTTACTTGCTATTAGTAGTCTAGCTGCAGTTACCATATACATGTCCAGGAAAGCAGCCAAAGGGCTGATAAGACAGCTAGCTCTCAAACAAACAAAATCCCCAGTGCAGCAAAGTCAGTGTTAACTACACAGTCTCGGAGATACACAGTAACTCTACCCAAAGGGATTACCAAAAGGCTTGTCAGACGGTCCGAGGTTCGAGGTATCAGATAGGCAGGTCGATAAGCAGTCCAAGGTTAAGGTTTCCAGGTGGTCAAGATGATCTAGGAGACACGGAGCCAGAGACAGAGTCTTTCCCTTAGAGGAGTCAGATATCCACTGGCAAAGCACCACACATGCTCCAGGTTCTTAAGAAGGCAAGGAGCTGGCCTTCAGCTTTGTCTGATTACTAACACGCTTCTGCTGAAGCCTCCGTGAGCTTCGCAAGCCCTCTCTTTCTGCTCGACGCTCCTTAAAGGTAGGCGCACTGCCCAGATCCTCCTCCCTGTCTACAGCATCAGGCAAACCTGACTGCTGAACCTCTGGAGGGGCCACAGCCTCTGCTGCAGCAGAGCTAGGGCCAGCCTCTGGCTCTTCCACTGCAGGTTTAAGTCCCAGGGGCTCCAGCTCATCCCCTGAGTCCTCTGAGTCGTCCTCCAGGCCAGGCATGACATTACTCCCCCTCCCATCAATTTCCCTCTCATCCTGAGGAGGACGAGGCCGGTCAGGGAAGCAACGATGGAAGGCTTGAACCAGATGAGGGGCATGAACATCGAAGGCATCTTCCCAGGAGTGCTCCTCTGGCCCATAAACAACCCAGTCAATAAGATACTGGAGGCGACACTGATAATGATGGGAGTCCAAAATTTGAGCCACCTCGAATTCCTCGTCCCCATCCACCAGGACTGGATCGGGCGGAGGAGTTGAACCTGCATCTGGCTGAACCCCCGAGGCCGGTAGTAGCAAGGAGCGTTGGAAGACTGGGTGAATCTGCCATGACCGGGGAAGCTGGAGCCGAAAAGCCACAGGATTAATTTGAGCCACAATTTTATATGGCCCCACGAACCGAGCATCCAACTTGTGACCCGGCCGCTGCAGAGGAAGGTGTCTTGTGGACAGCCAAACTGGATACCCCACCTGCAATGTTGGACCTTCCTGATGCCGCCGATCCGCTCCCCGTTTATATGCCTCCTTGGCTACCTCAAGCTGTTCTTTCAACAGGGACTGTGCCGCTTGGAGTTCCTGGAGCCACTGATCCGCCGCTGGGACCATTGAAACAGGAGCCACGGCAGGGAATCCTCGAGGATGAAAGCCCCCAGTAGCAAAGAAGGGGGTCTGCTGGGTCGAGGCATGAACTGAGTTGTTGTAGGCGAACTCGGCCAGCGGGAGCAAGTCAACCCAGTTGTCCTGCCGATAGCTGGCATAGCAGCGGAGATACTGCTCCAGGGTCCCATTGGTCCTCTCTGTCTGACCATCCGACTCAGGGTGATGTGCCGAGGACAGGTGAGGCGCGATGTCCAGGAGGCGGAGCAAGCTGGTCCAGAAGCGGGTGGTAAACTGGGCACCGCGATCAGAAATCACACCCTGGGGAAGGCCATGGAGCCTGAAGACATGCTGGAGGAAAATCCGGGCCGTCTCCTTCGCCATGGGGAGGCCAACTCAGGGTACGAAGTGGGCCATCTTGGAAAAAAGGTCCACCACCACCCAAACGGTAGTGCAACCAGCAGAGGTAGGCAAGTCCGTGATAAAATCCATCGATACTAGTTTCCAAGGCCCTGCTGGTGTTGGTAAAGGCAGCAACAATCCTGCAGGCCGTCCCCTATGGTCTTTAGCCCGGTGACACACCGGGCAAGTAGCCACGTACTGAGCCACCTCTGCCTGGACGCGAGGCCACCAAAGCTCCCAGGTGAGGAGGTGCAGGGTTTTACAAAAGCCAAAGTGTCCCACCAATTTTGAGTCATGACACAGCCTCAAGACCGTCTCCCTACAAGGACCCGCTGGCACATAAAGTCGATCCCGATGGTAAAGCAGGCCATCCCGCATTATGAAGGGAGAGGCATCCCCCTCCGCCGAATGCTGTGCCACAAACTGGTCCCGGCCCTGGAGTTTCCGAATCTGGTCCAGCAGTGTATCCTCCCTCAGAGCAGTGGCAAAGTTCTCTGGACACAGAATGGTGGACAGAGTCTCCCCCTCTGGGCCCGTGTCATACTCAGGCTTCCGGGAGAGAGCGTCAGCCTGTCGGTTCTGGGCTCGAGGCACATAGTGGAGCTGGAAGTTGAAGCGGGCAAAGAATGCTGACCATTGCTGCTTCCTCTAAGAGAGCTTCCTTACCGTCTGTAGGTGCTCCAAGTTCCAGTGATCCATGTGCACCCGGACTGGGTAAGCTGCTCCCTCCAGCAAATGCCGCCAGGTCTCAAGGGCTGCCTTGATTGCTAACAGCTCTTTCTCCCAGATGGTGTAGTTAAGCTCTGGGGTGGTGAGCTGTCGGGAGTAAAAGGCGCAAGGCAACAGATGCACCTTGGGCCCCATTGGCTGGAGCAACACAGCCCCTATGGCCACATCAGATGCATCTGCTTCCAGGACAAAGGGCGTGCGCAGGTCAGGGTGTTGCAAGATCAGGGCTGATGTAAACCTCACCTTCAGTACCTTGAAAGACTTCTGCGCAGCAGCGGTCCACTCGAACCGAGACTTCCCTCGCAACAGTTGGGAGATAGGGCTTACTAAGGTGGCGTAGTCCTTGATGAACTTCTGATAGAAGTTCGCAAACCCTAGGAACCTATGAACATCCTTCCTGTTGCGAGAAGGTTGCCAAGATAGCATTGACTCCACCTTGGATGTGTCCATGGCCACACCTTGAGCAGAGACATGGTAGCCCAGGAAGTCCACCTCGCGGAGGTCGAAGGCGCACTTCTCCAATTTTGCATAAAGCCTGTGCTCCCGGAGCCTCTGGAGAACAGCACGGACGTGGGCATCATGGGTAGCCTGGTTCGGGGAGTAAATCAAAAAGTCATCCAAATAAATTATAACAAAATGGTCCAAATAGTCCCGGAAAACATCGTTTACAAAATGTTGAAAAACAGCCGGAGCATTACATAGTCCAAAGGGCATCACGGTGTACTCGTAATGCCCATACCGGGTCTGAAAGGCTGTTTTCCACTCGTCTCCCACCTGGATCAGCACCAAATTATATGCCCCACGGAGGTCCAACTTGGTAAACACCTTGGCGTGGCGCAACCGCTCCAACAGCTCTGGACTCAAAGGCAGAGGGTACCGGTTCTGAATGGTGATCTTGTTGAGGGCCCGGTAATCATTGCAGAGACGCAACTCCCCGCACTTCTTGCGCATGAACAGTACAGGGGCCCCAGCTGGAGACTTGGAGGGACGGATGAACCCTCTCTGAAGATTCTTCTCCAGAAAGTCCCTCAGAGCCGCCATCTCAGGCTCCAAGAGGGAGTAGAGTCGCCCCGCTGGAATAGGGGCCCCCGGCACCAGGTCGATGGCGCAGTCATAGGGCCGGTGTGGAGGGAGCCGATCCGCCTCCTTCTTTTCAAAAACATTGGCAAAGTCCTGGTATTTCGCAGGCAACACCGCCGACCCCTCCTGGGCCTCTGCAGCCACTGCAGCCGAGATCCGGTCCAGCCAGCAGTGCTCCTGACAATATTCCAAGCCAAAAAGAAGTTCCCTCCGAGACCAAGAAATATGTGGGTCGTGCTGCGAGAGCCACGACATGCCCAAAACCAAAGGGAAGTGCGGGACAGCGGCCAGCAAAAACCGGATCTGCTCCACATGGCCCTGGATTTCAAGGTGGAGCACGGGAGTCTGGTGGGTCACAGGACCAGACCAGAGGAGTCATCCATCGATAGTCTCCACCGGCCGGGGCTCAGCCAGAACCTCCAGCGGGATGTGATGACGTTGGGCAAAACTCAGATCCATAAAACAGCTGGAAGCTCCTGAGTCGATCATGGCTCCCACAGGAAGGAGCTCCATGGAGGAGAGCCTCAGGTTGGCAGCCACTAGCAAAGGGTCCTTCCTGGAAGCCGACGTAGATGAAGTGGGTTCAAGGGACAATCCCAAGTGGTGAACCCGGTCTACACCTGGGAGGATCTGTTTCCCTGCGGGGGGGGGGGTCGGCGTCCCTTAGCAGGGCATTCCCGAGCAAAATGTCCAGGGAGACCGCAGTATAGGCAAAGACCCTCCCTTCTCCTGCGCTCCTTCTCTGTAGCAGTGAGCCGTGGTCGCGCTCCTCCCAGCTGCATAGGTTCCTCAGTCAGCTGAGAGGGAACAGCCACAGGTGAAGCTGCAGGAGCTGGTCGAGCAGGACGCGGCAGAAGGGCCTTCTGACGAGCTTGTCTACGAGCAGAGAGGCTGCAGTCCAATCTGGTAGCTTGAGCAATTAATGAGCTCAGAGAATCAGGGGGCTCAGAGCGTGCCAATTCATCCAACACTGCGTCCGAGAGCCCTGCCCAAAACTGAGCCTGCAAAGCACTATCATTCCACGTCAAGTCTTGAGCAAGCAAGCGGAAGTTCGTGGAGTACTCAGCTACAGTTCCTGTCCCTTGGCGAAGAGCCTGGATCTGACGTTCTGCAGACTCAGCCTTTACAGGATTCCCCCAGGTGGCTTGCATTTCTGCAATAAAGTCTTGCAGACTATTGAGGAGGGGGCTGTCCTGGTTCAGGTAAGGGGTAGCCCATTTGCTGGCAGGCCCAGAAAGCAAACTAATTATAAATGGCACCTTGTGGGAATCATCAGGAAAATCTTCCCTCCGGAGCTTAAAATGTAACTTGCAATTAGCAAGAAAACTGTCCAGCATTGTAGCGTCTCCCTGAAATTTATCAGGAAGGGAAGCAAAACATTTCCGTCTGTGTTCAGGAGCAGAAGAGTTCCCTTGGCCCTGAAGAGCAGCCACAGTCTGAGTCAATTGCTGGACCTGAGCAGAAAGCTGCAAATTTCTCTGCATCAACTCGGCCAGGGCTTGTTCATTTGCCATGATGCTGCTATCAGCCTAATTATAAGGCCAGTGGATATTCTGTCCGGGAAAGCAGCCAAAGGGCTGATAAGATAGCTAGCTCTCAAACAAACAAAATCCCCAGTGCAGCAAAGTCAGTGTTAACTACACAGTCTCGGAGATACACAGTAACTCTACCCAAAGGGATTACCAAAAGGCTTGTGAGGCGGTCCAAGGTTCGAGGTATCAGATAGGCAGGTCGATAAGCAGTCCAAGGTTAAGGTTTCCAGGTGGTCAAGATGATCTAGGAGACACGGAGCCAGAGACAGAGTCTTTCCCTTAGAGGAGTCAGATATCCACTGGCAAAGCACCACACATGCTCCAGGTTCTTAAGAAGGCAAGGAGCCGGCCTTCAGCTGTGTCTGATTACTAACACGCTTCTGCTGAAGCCTCTGTGAGCTTCGCAAGCCCTCTCTTTCTGCTCGACGCTCCTTAAACATAGGCACATTGCCCAGATCCTCCTCCCTGTCTACAGCATCAGGCAAACCTGACTGCTGAACCTCTGGAGGGGTCACAGCCACTGGCTCTTCCACTGCAGGTTTAAGTCCCAGGGGCTCCAGCTCATCCCCTGAGTCCTCTGAGTCATCCTCCAGGCCGGGCATGACAGTACAGCAGTATCTTCCCTACTCTACCATGCTCCTTTTTATCGATGCTGTGTATCATATTTAAGAGATAAATTTCTGGAGACCGTTCAAATGAAAAGTTCAAAATTTCACAAATTACCTCATGTAGGTTTTCCCAAAATTTTGCGATTACTGGACATGTCCACCACATGTGAAACCAAGAACCAAATTCCTTATGACACTTCCAACATTCATATTTGTCATTTTTATAAATTTTGGCTAATCTACTCGGAGTTAAGTGCCACCTGATTTCCATCTTAAAAATTTTTTCTCTCATAAGTTGGTTTTTTGTAAATTTGTATGTTATCTGTCTAGCCTTGTTTCATTTTTCCAGTGTTATTTCCTTGCCAGAGTTCGAGGCCCACCTTAACATATGTTCCTTTACCAGCTCGTCTTCTAATTTTCTTTCTATTATGGTTTTATACAGGTTTGCAATTTGTTTAGGTTTATCCGATAATAAAATATTATCTATCTCATTTCTCTGCAGATATATTCCGTATCATTTTGTATCTTTTTTGAATATTCCTTGCAATTGATGAAACTGAAACCACGTCAGTTCTGGATCTATAATTTTCATATTATCTAAGCTTTTCAATTCTAAATCCGCTGAACTTTGTACATAGTTTAAACGCTCTTCGTATTTTAACCATTTATTTACGGTTTTAAATCTCTTCAATAAAGCTTCCTGGGGGGACATTCACCCCAGAATTCCTCGATAGAACTTTATTTGTAGTTTGTTCCATGCATTTATGAGAGCTCTTCTTATTAGGTGGTGACCGAAACCTTGATGTATCTCTTGCTTGTTGTACCAAAGGTACGCATGCCACCCGAACCTAACATCAAAACCCTCTAGATCTAACAGTCTTTTATCTTTTAATGATATCCAATCTTTAATCCACATTAATGCATGTGCTTGAAAGTATATTTCTAAGTCGAGTAAATCACAGCCTCCATTCTCTTTTTTGTCAGTTAATATTTTCCATCTAGTATGAGGTTTTTTTCCTTCCCATACAAATCTTTTTAGCTCTCTATTCCAAGCTGTGAATGGTTTACTGTTGTGAATTATGGGGAGATTAACAAATAGGAACAGTAACTTAGGAAGAACAAACATCTTAATAACCGAAATTCTTCCAAATAAAGATAATTTAAGTCGGGACTATTTCACTAGATCTTTTTTAATTTCGTTCCAAACCTTCATATGATTAAGATCAAACAAATCTGTATTTCTTTTCGAGATAAATATACCTAAATATTTAGCTTTCTTCACTATTTGGCATTGCGTTTTTTCATTCAGTAACTCTTCCTCTTTTATTGACATATTTTTGGTAATGATTACTGATTTACTTCTATTCATTTTAAGTCCCGTGCATGATCCAAATTCTTCTATCATGGTCATCACATTATCAATACTTTCTAAAGGGTCATTTAACATTATTATTAGATCGTCAGCGTAGGCTCTGATTTTAAATTCTGGACCTTTTACTCTAGGTCCACTGATGCTTGAATTCCTTCTTATACTATTAATATATAGCTCTACCACCACAAGAAATAATAAAGGAGAAATGGGACATCCTTGTCTGACCCCACACTTTATGCTGAACACCTTTGACTTCTCCCCGTTTATGATCAGTCTCGCTTTTTGTTCTGTATAAATATTTTTAATCCATTTGATAATTTTTTCCCCCCAAAAAATAATTTTTCCAATATTAATATCATGGAATTCCAGTTTACAGAGTCGAATGCTTTCTCCATATCGAAGAGAATCAATCCTAATTTTTTATTATTATTCTTTTCATAATATTCCAGTACATCCAGGACTATTTTTATGTTATGTCTGATCTGTCTCTGTGGCAGAAAACCCACCTGATCTTCTTGTATTCTGTTCTTTAATACTTCCTTTAATCTAGCTGCAAGAATGGCCATAAATATCTTATAATCAATGTTCATAAGGGATATTGGTCTGTAGTTCTCCATTCTTGTGTTATCCCTTCCTTCTTTTGTGATTAAAATAACATCCGCATATTGCCAAGATTCTGGTATTCCATTTGTTATAATGTCATTAAATGTACCTCTTAATGGTTCCATTATTAATGCTCCTATTTTAACATGATATTCTGGAGTGAAACCATCTTGTCCTGGCTGCTTGTTTATTTTAAGTTCTTTTATGGCCTTTTGAATTTCTTCCAACGTTATATCTTTATTCAGCAATTCCTTGTCATTTGTGTTTAACCTTAAACATTCCGTACTTTCCAGGAAAGATTCTATCTTTTTATCATCCTTAAGACTATCCCCATCATTTTTATACAACTTTGAGGGGAAAAAATAAGAAATTTGTCTAATATTTCCTCTTGGGTTGTAACATAATCATCATTATCTATTATCTGAGTAACTGTTTTTATTTGTCTTCATTTTTTATTTTATTTACAAGCCATTTTCCTGGTTTATTAGCCAAAACAAAATTAATTTGTCTTATCTTTTTTCTTTTTTGTATTGTCTTATCTATTTCTTTTTTGTATTTGCAGCACTTATCATTTTTCAGTGTATAAATTTTTGCAATCTTTGCCTGCGATAAGTACCATTGGAAAAACATCTTATATAATTTTTCCCATAGACACTGAGAGACTGTATATTTATATCCATTTATCCATATACTTTCTCATTGCTCCATTTGTATTGGGTATTCTTGGCCTATTTAATCATTAGTTCTTTGACTGTTTCTTCCTCCATCTCATATTTTAATAATATTCCATATAACTTCCCAATTATTTTCTCTTTCTCATCAATTAATGTTTTCCAAATCTATTCTTTCTTCTTCTTTTTTGAACCCATATAATTTTTTGTCCATTATAAATCTTTTGTACAATTGTCTATGAGCAAACCAATTTATAGAGTATCCTTCTTCCTGTAATTCCTCTTTAGTTTTCACAATTAATTTGGGTCCTTGTTTTTTAAGAATATTTTTATATTTAATCCAACTTTCTTCTCTGATCATTTCCTTTTTGTAAAAAGCTTCATCAGGGGATATCCAGGTAGGCATTTTTGGTATAATTCTCCTCTTATATTTGTTCCAAACTTTAATTAGGGCTTTTCTAATACAATGGTTTGAAAAGTTTTTATTTTGTCTATCTTTATCATATGCCAAATATGCATGCCACCCATATCTCACTTCACATCCTTCAGTTTCTAACAACCTATTATCCTTCAATGTTATCCATCCTGTATCCACAATAGGCAGCATGATTCAAAATATAATTTATGATTAGGAAGGCCCAGACCTCTTCTTTCTCTGGAGCCTTGCAATAATTTTAGCTTGATCCTAGGTTTCTTCCCCCTCCAAATGAATTTAGCTATATCTCTCTTCCAATCTTTGAAGATCTTCTCTGATGTTATAATAGGCAACATTTGAAATAGGAAAAGAACTTTGGGTAAGATGGACATTTTTATAGATGCTATTCTTCCCATAAGATTTATCAAATCTTTTTTAATCTCATTCTATAATTTTGTATAATTGTTTTGAAATAGTTCATTGGTTTTCTTAGTAATTTGGATCCCTAAGTACTTAACTCTTCCCCCTATTTTAATACATCCAGATTTTTCTGTCAATTCTTCTTCCTATTTTGGCATATGTTTAGTTATAATAATTGATTTGTCTTTATTAATTTTGCAATTTGTTGCCAATTCAAATCTCTCTAATTCCCTTATTAGTATTTCTATGTTTTCCAATGGATCTTCTGTCATTACTATTACATCATATGCGAAGGCTTTTATCTTATAGTTTTGTCTTTTAATTTTCACCCCTCTTTAATTTTCATTCTCTTTAAATCTTTGATGAGCAGTTTTATAATTATTAAAAATGGTAGTGGTGATAATGGGCAGCCCCTGTGTACTCCCCTACAATCTTTATGGTCTCTGACCTATCTCTGTTAATTCTAATACAGGTCTTTTGGTTATTATATATTTTACTCATCCTAATCAGAAAATTCTGTCCAACATTCATTTTTTTAACACCTCTATTACTGTGAGCCAATTAACAGAATCAAATGCTTTTTCAAAGTCTGTAAAAAAAAAAAGTCCCAATTTCTTATCATAGTGCTGCTTGAAATATTCTATAACATTAATTACTAATCTTAGATTTTCTCTCATATAGTGTTTTGGCAAAAATCCTCATTGATTTTCATCAATCATGTTTTTAAAACATTCTTTTAATCTATTAGCCAAAATTGATGCAAAAAAAAATTGTAATCATTATTCAGGAGAGATATGGGTCTATAATTCCCTGGGTCTTGAAAATTCTTATTTTCTTTAGGTATCAAAATTATTTCAGCCTCTCTCCATGACTCAGGCACATTCCCATTTAATGCTTCATTCATTATAGAATAGCTATCTCATTGCTAAACACTTTGTAAAAGGAGTTTGTCAGACCATCTAGTCCAGGGGCTTTCCCTTCTTTACTTTGTTTTATTGCTGTTTGTATCTCTGTTAGAGATATTGGAGCATCTAATTGTTATTGTTGCTCCTCAGATAATTTTCCAATTACATTTTCACCTAAATAAATTCTATTTTTTTTCATTTGGGATTATTTGGTCTTTGTATAGTGTTGTATAAAACTCTTGAAATACCTCCTTAATATTTTGTTGTTGTGGGTATATTATGTCATCTTTCTTTATTTTGGTAATATTTTTCTCCTTTTCTTCCTTAATTTGTGTGATAGCCATTTACCCATTTTGTTTGCATGCTCAACATTGTTTTGTTTTGCTCTTTTCAGCTTTCTTCCTATTTCTGCAACTGATTCTATTTCTAATTGTTTCTGTAATATCTTTATTTCATCTTGAATTGCTTTCTTACATGGGTGATCCTTTAGGATATCTTCTTTCTTTTTAAATAAATTATTGAGTAAAGTCAAATTTTCTTTTTCTTTTGAAATATACTATTTTCTTGTGTGAAAAACCTCTAATAACTGCCTTCCCAGCATCCCAGACTATTTTTAATTTAGTTTCTTTATTCAAATTTTCTTCAGAATATTGACAAATCATTTTCCTCCCCTTTTCAATGATAGTTTTATCTTTCAACAAATCCTCATATAATTTCCAAATATATTTTCTTTTTGAATCACCTAATTTCTTTGTAATTGGGCTGTGGTCAGAAATTTGCCTAGTAAGGATTTCCATTTCTTTTATTTCCTGACTCATAACTTTTGAAATCAAAAAATGATCAATTCTAGCCAGTGACTCATGCCTTTCTGAATAAAAGGTGTAACCCTTCCTTTCATTGTATAAGTATCTCCATACATCTGTTAGGGATTGATCTTCTACTAACTTGAAAAAGCTCCTAGGAAGTTTCCCTTGGTTTTCTTTTATTATTTTTCCCGATGATCTATCCAGCCCGGGATCCGGTACTCCATTAAAGTCTCCCAATATAATTAAGTTTTCATAATCAAATTCTAATATTCTTTGGTGTAATTTCATGTAAAAATTCCCTTTATTTACTTGAGGACTATAAACACCAATTATTAACACTTTCTTACCTTCCCAACTGCTTTCTACTCCTAAGTAGTATCCCTCTTTATTGCTAAAAATTTCTCTTGACTCAAATTGCTGTTTCACATATACGACCACTCCTCTTTTATTTTTGTATAGATGATACATATTATTTCCTCAATTTTTTGTTTCTTATCAATTTGACATCCTTATTTCAGATATGAGTTTCTTGGAGGCATATTACACTAATTTTTTTTCTAAAAAGGAGAACCCCCTTTTTCTTTTTTTGGGAGAGTTTAGCCCTTTCACATTCCATGAAATAAAGTCCATATGAGCCTTGTTTCAAAAGAATATTCTATTAGTCACTTATTATTTTAGAGTTTACTTTCAATCACAAGAGAAAAAAACAGGAAAATATACACAATTTTATAGCACTCTATTCTTACTTTCTAAATTCTATATTTTTCTCAAACTTAAATTTAGTAAATTCTAACCCTAGTAGGATTAGTAATACTTAATTCTCTAGAATTCTTTTAGAACTAACCATGCAAATCCTTATAAGACATGCAAACAAAAAGTATTGTATTAGCTCTTACTGACTAGAGTCCACTTCCCAGATAAAAAAATCAATTTAATTTTATCAATCAATTTAGTTTTAACAGAATACTTCAATAATAATAACCTCTCTCTTGATTATACTTTTCCCTCCTCTCCCTCTCCCCTTTTCTCTTCTTCTCCAGTTCTTTTCTTGCATTCAACCAAAAATCTTTTGTTTTTTCCATTGTATCCAATCTGATCTTCTTTTGCTTCCACATCACTGTGATTCCTTCAATTTCCTCCCATTTAAATGGGATCCCATATATTTTCAATTGATTAGTCAGGAAATTGTAATCCTTTTTTTTCTTCTCAAGATTTTCCCTGGAATATCTCTGGATATCATGATTTCCTTGCCTTCTATTAATAGTTTCTCTTTGTTGCTTCACTGTAGTATAATATCCCTGGTTTGCTTTTGTACAAAGTAAATCATGACATCTCTTGGGAGATTCCTCATTTTTACAATGTGAGAGTTAATCCGATAAATCCAATCAATTTCCAGAGGGAATTGTATTTCAGATTCATCAATGTATTTTGCCAGGATTGAAGATAAATGGACATATAAGTCTTCATTTGGAGATTCTGGAAGTCCTCAAAATTTTAAACAATTCTCCCATTGTTTACATTGAAGTCTTAGAATCATATCTTGGTCTTGTGGATCTTTGGACAAATCCATCACTTTTTCCTCCATTTCTTTCATCTTAGCTTCCAACACACCTACTGACTCCAGTCAAATCCTCATCTATTTTGTCTAGTCTTAAGATTATTTCTCCTACTTCTGCCTTAGTTCTTTTCTAGAATTATGTATTTCTTGTTTTGTTTCTTGATGAATTCTTCTCATTTCTTCCAAAATAATGACATTTTGTTCTAATATTGGTGACTCCAATGATAGTCTTCTCTGATTCACTGTCAAAGCCTGAGCTGTTGTCCTACATGAGGCCATTTCTCTTGCCTTATTCACTGTACAGCCATAAAAAGGAGGAAACAAAAAAAAAAAATAAAGAACACAAAATAATAAAAGAAAGGTGCGCAAATTCACTCTTACTCAACACAATAAAGGAGGATAGAAGGACTGAAGGTGGGAGGAGGGAATAAGTTCTTCCTCTCTTCCTCCCCCTTCCCCCTAATCTATTCCAATTTACTCTTTGTTGTTTAAATTAGATTCTTTTTCCTAAATTAATAAAATAAACATCTTTTGTTAAAAAAGTATTTCAATTAGAGTAGATTCAACTAATTTCAAAATTTATTTTTAATTTTTAATTTTTAAATTATTAGATTTTGATAAATACTATATCTATCTATCTATCTATCTATACTCCTTTTTCTTATTTTCCCCCTTTTACTTTGCTATTAATAGAGACAATGAGGTAAGGATTATGGTCACTATAGTTATTTGCAATTTCTTGTTTGTTTTAATTAAGTTCTAAGTTTACTTCTAGTAATTAATGCTTTTATTATTTTGCAACCCAATTTCTCTTTTGCCAATAGTTAATTAAGTTCTAAATTTGATCCTAGTAATTAATTGTTTAATTATTTCACAACCTAGTTTCTCTTTTTCCAATAATTAATTGATTAGCCACTCGATTAGCAAATTTCAGTCTATAAAATAATAGTCTCTCAGTTTCCTGAGAAAGAAAAAAAAGTAACAATTTTTATTATAAATTCAGTTTTGCTTTCCTTTCAGATCCCCCCAAGATTCACAATCATTTTAGGATATCACTTGCACCTTAATCCTTAGTATTTTCTTCTTATGCTACCTCCTTCGTATTATTTTCCCAACAGTCAATTATCCACCTAATAATGCTTACAAAATAGCACAAATCATCAATATCCCTTTAACCAATAGGTTAGCAAATATTACAATATAATCAATATATAAATAAGCTTAAATTCTTCTCCTTCCCAATTCAAAGGGAAAAAATTTGGCTCACCAATATCTTATTTACACCCTTCCTTGTCTTGGTCTCTCCAAAGATATTTTTCTTTCTCCCTTTAGGCTTCTTCCACATCTTCCCTTCTCCCCTCTTTCACAAGTCTTTCACAAACTTTCATAAGTCCAAACTGTGCCATTTTTTCTTTGCCCCAACAGCAGACCTACATGCAATTTATCTCTCAAGCACTCCTGCTTCCTCCTTCTTTCTTTTTAGTTGATCAGTTCTCCTCTCCTCTCTCTGTACCTAAGCAGAGGGCACTTTGTGCCGTCTTCAAGGCAAGGAAGGGGAGGGGCAGCCTCACGCTGGGCACCCCAACCCCTTCCTGAACACGTCATCGGAGCGCCTGTCACTCCGCACAGCTGGCGCTCTGACGACATACTTCTGCCACAGCGTCCGCACACGCTGCAGCAGAAGAGATGCTGAAGGTGTACCCAAGGCCTCTTGCAGCGTACCTTCAGCATCTTGTGGAAGGAGCGTTATTTTAGCGCTCCTTCCAGGGCCTCAGAAGCTGCGGGTTGGGGCCAACGAGTGCGGCTACCTTGGCCCCAATCCGCAGCTTCCCAGGGCAGCCCACGGCCGCCTGTCTGCTTAGGCCTTCTGTCTCCACAAATAGTTCAGATCTCTCAAGCAGCAGTCAAAGAAGAAACAGTCATAAATCTATGTTATCACTCTTCTTATCCTCTTCTCCCAGCTATGTTGAAGTCCAGTAATTAGTCTAGATCTCTCACATCTGGTTGTTTTCTCAACAGGATGTCTCAGGAAGATAGTCTTAAGAATAAAGCACACCACACTTCACCACCATTCGCCTTCTATCACTCCAATCCACTCCAGCACAACGCAAAATAATCTTTCTTTATTCTTCTTTTAATTCCCTTTGCCCCACTCCAACTCAGTCCAGTGTCTCCTTCTATTTTGCCACTGGCTCCCAAATTGTTTTCTTCATTTTCCTGCTATATCCTTTGCTGCTTTTGTCTCTATTGTGCTCTGTTGTGCTTCTTTCTTTGTAGCTAGTTCTTTATAATAGTAACAGTCTTATATATTTCCCTTAGATCAGTCTGTGATACAAACCAACAGCTCTATTCCAAAATCCAACTCCTTTCTTTCATACTAAGATTATCCATTACAGCTTAGATTGTTTCACTTCACTCTCACTCTTATCCAGATCATGCTGAGTCACACTTCTTTCTTAATTTTAAACACTTTGAAGAGATGTTCCTTTAGAGATAAAGTAAATGATTGATGGGAATTCAAATTTTCATATACTGTTTTAAGTCCAACAAAACACTAAAATAAGTGAGGGAGGTGCTAATGTCACAGAAGGCTGTTCACTGCAGACATTGCTTGCTCAGGTTCACGCGGCTTCTTCCCACGTCTCTTGGTGGACCCCAGCTGTTTTAACTCACTGCTGCCAGAAATGCCATAAGCTCTGGGTCTGCTAATGAGCCCCTCTGCTTCCCCTTTATCGAGGGGATAAACTTTACCAGCTGGCCAATATCTCCAGCTGGTCTAATCTCCGCAATGAATGATCAGCCTTGGGAGCCCACTCACAGAGGCTGATCAGTGCACCTTCATGCCACCAGAAGTCATAGCCAATCCCCTCTTGATTTGAGCTAAATAAAATTCCCTTTCATAGACTTTTGGCTACATCTGGAAAGATCTAAAAGAATTGTATCACCTTGCCCAGTCCTTTGAAAACTGTGGGCAAGGGAAAATATTTGCATCTTTCTGGTTCCTATTACATCCCATCCCAATCCCACAACTGTATAAATATGCTTTATACCTGAGGCCATAATATCACTCAGAATTGCATCCAAAGAAGTGGATATATATCTATGAAAGCTCATTCAAAAATAAGAAACAGTCTTAAAGGTGCTGCCACATGTCTTCCTCCCCCCGCCCCCCATTTCTTCCTCCTTTTAATGTAATATGGCTATTTCTTTGGAAACTACCACAATGTTAGAATTTTTTCCTTGACAGTTGGCAAATAAAGCATTTTACAAGCTTCAGTGACTGTTTTCCTAGTGGAAAAATCTGAGTGGAACAATTGGAACATCTGGTGAAACCCATAAATAAAACAGTATTTTGGAGGAGTAATGATTCATTGTATCCTAGGCCTCTATTTCTGTGACATTAGCACAATTAATATTGAAAACATGCTTAATTATAATTATGCTACACAGATATTTGATGGGAGAAAATGGACAGGGGGTGATTACAGGTTGAGTTCTCATGCAGACAAACTAATCTCAGTTCACCTTGTTGCTGTAAAATAATGTTGAATGTAGTGCAAATTCAGTATTTATGTGTGAAAGTGTAAAGAAACAGAGAGAGAATTAAGAACACTAATACTCTGAATGAAAAGCTGATGCTTTTGCCTCTATAATACATAAATTGTATTGATTTGCTACATTTTAATCAAATTTCTTCTAAGAAAGTCAGATGAGTGCACATACCCATTTATCCCCAGAACAATCTGCAGAGTAGGTTAAGTTAAATTATAGCACTTCAGCCCCACTTAAATGTGCCATGGCTACATCCTGTGAGATCTTAGAATTTGTAGTTCTATACATACCTGATTTCCACTGAACAAACACATTTTGATTAAAATATTATGAAAGTAATCTGCTGCAACCTATAAAAACTAGGCTGTCGGCAACCACCCAGAGGGCCTTTTCAGCAGCCTCTCCCAGATTATGGAATGGCCTGCTGGATGAGATCTATCTTATTACCACCTTAAACAGCTTTAAAAGGGCTGTTAAGATGGATCTCTTCTGGCAGGCCTTTCCTGGATAGACATCCTAGCCCCAAGAGTTAATTCATCTTTCTCTCCCAAACTCAGTCACAGTTATTGTTATTGCTGCTTGGTGTTCTTTGACTTATTTTAAGTATGTTTTAAATTCTTTTATCGTTTAATTCTATTTTAAGGGGTTGGTGGGTTTGCGGGATTTGTATTGCATTTGTATTGTACTTTTCATGTTGTAAGCTGCCCCGATTGCATCCGCAGAGGGGTGGGATAAAAATAAATTATTATTATTATTATTATTATTATTATTATTATTATTATTCTATAACTGTGTAGTGTTTAAGTCTTTAGCTGTTAAAGGGTATGAAGTGACTACCACCACAGATAAAATGCCCATTGCATACAGTCCAAAATGTCTATAGTTGTACTCCTCCATGTACAAGAATTGAGCCAATGTAAGTGGGTAGGTTTATATAGAAAAAAAAGTGAAAAGAAATTATTAGGGAGTTAGATTCTGCCTGGGAGTCCACACTTATACTTAGCTAGATGATTTTACAATGAAATTTTTTTATTGTAGCAGCTCCGAGCTACTTGCAAGAACCTATGTTGATGTAAATGTAGATGCTCACACATGGATATGTGTACATCAGTACTTGCTAGGGATGAAATGGAACTCTAACAGTTTCCTGAAGGTGTTGAATTTGGAGTTTCAGACCCCTAGAAAAACTTACACGGAATAAAAATGGCATATTAAATGTTCATACATTAAATGTTCCCACAATTTCCTTTTCTTTTTGTTTCCATCACAGTATAAACTGCACACTTTTTGAGAACTGTGTGAGAAATTGAGAAACTCTGCATTTTTTTTTTAGCAAAAACCTACACTTAAAAGTCTTTTTACTACCCTCAGAAAACTGCAGCTCTCAGGAAAAAAAAATCCTCTCTCCTGGTTACATTATTTTTGCTATATTTTTGGGAAAAATACACAAAACTCAAACTTAATTTTATGCTAGACTCCTATAGAAGCAACATGGGGTTTGACATTGTACGTGCAGGCTTTGCCAGTTTGAAAACTGTGCAACCCACATTTTACACAGCAGGAAAAGAAATTTGAGCTGTCTGGACCTGCAGTCAGACATAGTTTTATTATAAGAAATTCAAGAAACCTGGGATCTGTAGTTTTGTGAGGCACTAGCACTCTTTGGCAGAGAATCCTGGGATTCTATAGGAGATCTGAATTTATTTAAGAGTAGCTAGGTATTCTTTTTCTACCTCTTTACATGCTCTGTCCTGCCATCCTCTTACTGCTCGATTTACTTTATACCAGTTAGAGCATTATTTTCGTTTTGGGAGAAGACTGAGGAAAAGAGGCAAACAGCATCAAGGCCACAATATTTCCACTCCTGTTTTAACATTTTCCTGAAGTTTCCACATACCAAAAATAAAATGATTCCTGAATACAAATGTTTTTGCCAATCCATATCAATTTTTTTATATTTGATAAGAGATTTTTAATTTTTTTTTAAATGCAGGTATTTTATAATGGCCGGCAGGGTAATTATGTTACTAGGATAATAATGTGTGTAAATGTATTTGCAACTCTTATATTCACTCGTTTCCATCCCCCCTTCTTTTAAAAATAAATTTCATTACAATCCAGATACTGTATCAGGATTCTATGTAGTGGAGAAGGTTCTACTCATTAATGGCTTGAATGGCAGAATGGAGTAACAATTTCTTTAAGAAATGTCTTGTTTTATTGGATAGCTAGTGGAAGACAATAATTCTTCCCCAGGGTGGATTGACTTCTATGCACAGTAGAAATCAGGATATTTATTTGTTGAGAAGTCTGGAATTATTTTTCTGAACCTAACTTTTGAAAGAATTTTGGCAGCATCTCTGGGATGGGGGCATGGAGGGATATAAAGTATAAAATGAAGAATGAATGAGTTAAAACTTTGTTCCCAAAAGAAAATTTCTTATGCATATGATAATTTAGCATTGTGCATTCAATAACCTTTTATTGCCTCTGAGCTGAATATCCTGTGCCTATGGTACAGAATAAATATGTTTAAAAACATAAATGTGTTTAAAAGAACTGTTGGAACTCTCCCCTATTAATTTGTGTTATGGCACAAGGCTTGTAAATAATATACTTTCAAAGTTTATCAGTCTTATCAAATTCTTACACAATTCCCAATGGAAATTGTGGCAATTAATGCTAGTTAGCCATAAATGTGAAATGAAGAGGATGCTAATGATGATGATTCAGTTCTACAAAGCAGATGTCATAATAGATGCTTCTTTGAGTGCCATGCAGAAATTCTGACTCCAGAATATCTTCAGAAGGGAAGTAGATTAGCATATCCATATTCTACAGCAAATGTTCTGAGGCTGTCAGGTTTCAGCACGTAAAATCAGGCACATGCTGTGCTGGTGTTTATTAGCCTCCATTTTCCAAGCTGCTGCAGACCTTCTTGAATAAATCTATATTCAAAAATCTTTATATGCCTGGAAATAAAAAGAAATATGCACACTGTTCCACATGGTAGAAAATGTGGCCCATTTCCAATAGGATAAAAAAAATGAATGGTAAAGCAAATAGTTCCTACTGGGCAATTTATTTATCTGCCTATTTTTTTTTAAAGTTACTTTTATGTGTTACTTATCTGGAGGACACTACCATCTTAAAGCAAGAGGCTATGCACTTTCAAAGAATTTGTGGCTCATGATGAATTGATGCATGGGCAAAATTAAAACAGGTATTCAAAATGGTACATGGTAACTGCAGGGATGTGGAAAACCAAAGCTCGCTCTTACTCCTTACTCCTAAAATCCTGTTTGCTTAATAGTGGACGTGTGTTTTTGTTTTTGTTTCATCATGCAGAGCTAGAACTTAATTACAGAGTTTTTGAATTTAAAATTGTTGTAAACTTCAGTGAATTGATAGGATGGGGCAAGTATATAATGGTAAAGAAATTTGTGTGGAAATTTCTCACAAGAGAATGCCTGTCACAAAGCACCATATAGGCACAAATGTCCAATTCAGCCAATTCAGTCAATTAAAGGGACTCTTGTAAATCCCTTTAATTTTTATAGAATTTCATTTATTTGAGGTCTGGCCATTCTTTTTCTTAAAACTGATAACCAGTGTCGCTTATAGATAAATAGAAACAATAGTTTAAGTTAACAGAGACTATAAAGATCACCCTTTTAACCTACATATAAGCATCAAAGTAGACACAATGTTCCATAACCTAGTCCATCTAAAATAAATCACACAAATAAAAATTATTATAAATAGGATAAGTAGAAGGAATTATGTGGAAATGAAATGGTGGAGGATGGACAAAACGAAGTAATGGATGATGGAATGATTGGTATGTTTGCCAAGTATTTAAAGGAATTAAGATGAAAGAAGGAATAATTGTTATAATAATTGTATTGTTGTATTGTACTGTATTGTTGAATCTATGTATTTATGTTTTAATTAATAAAATTTATATTAAAATAAAAAATTAGAAAAATCACACTAAAAACTATTAAACTCTTCATAATAAAAAGATGGCATCAACATGTGTCCTGAGTGATAAGTGTTCATGTCCTTTAAACCTGTGAGGGGTAGATGCTGAAAAAGTCTGTCTCACAATCCCCAGCCATTTCACATGGGAGGAGCATCGGAGGGAAGTTTTCTAATTCAGATGTTGCATTTTTGAGAAAATACTAGCAAATATAAAAATCAGTTAAGCAGAACCTCCAAATTCTCTTTGTTCTTTCTTTCTTTGTTTTAATTAAATGTAAAAGCTAATGAAGAACTTGAAACATACTTTTCTGACAAAATGTTCTTGTATTATCAAAATGGCCCAACATTACTTTACTGTCTTGTTTAAGAGGAAATCCCCAAATTAATTTTTAAATTTGGTTCAAGACAAAACCATGTTGGTAACTCTGACATACATATGTAAGAAGAAAAGCAATTTATTTCAGCAGATGGAGTTTGACAGTTGTAAGACATAAGTGCTCTGATAGATCAAATCAGAGGTCTATCTACTTCAATTTTCATTATTCTACAGTGGCCTTCTATGTCTATAGACCACATATGATGCCTATAGAACCTTGTTTCCATTATTTTTTTCACACCCCCTTTGAACCCAAACATTTAGATGACCTTTACTAGGTCTCAAATCCCATAGCTTAATTATGCAATGCATGAATAGTTGCTTGCTTTTGTATATACTCACTCCGTTTTCTATACCTTCTCTATTTTTATATACACAGAAAGAAAATGTCTAGATATACTCTTTTGTCCAGCCTACAACCAAGCTTCCCTAGGGACAGTGAAGCAGGCAGCACCCTCACCTCCCCACCAGTTCCAGTCTCCCCCAGTCTCTGTCAATCAGTTTCTCTTCTGTGCTTTCTGATATTATGCTTTTATAACCTCTTACTTGGAAGCATCTCAGAGATTCCACACTTCTCCCCAAACTAGTCATCGTTATTGGGCAATTGTCTGTCCTGATCTCTGTTGTGCCTCCTTGCTGCTGACCCACAACAAATATAACTTAAAACCATCACATCAATAAACCTTTGTTTATTTGGAAGAGAGACTATACCTCTCAATTGTGTTGTCCAGATAATGGAAGAGCCCCTTGTCACATGGCCCCCAAATCTCAGATGGCCTGGGAAGACCTGGGGTCTGGAACCACCAGCTGTGATTTCATCCTGTAACCTAGGAAAGAACAGAGTTAGTACATGCAAACACACAATACTACAAGTTAATTACAATAATTTTATATGATTCAATCATGTCCCCCTTCATTTAACAGTTTTTCTATATGAAAAGACATTTTAAGCTTTCCTCATGCTACTATATTCTCCCCTCTCATCTCTTCCTCAATTTTCTTTTTCATAGAGGAGTTGCTCTTGTCCCCTGACCTTTTAGTTGTCTCTCTAAACCTTTACTAGTTTTATAACACTCTCTTTTGGGAGGCAGCAATGAAGACAATGTTCCTAATGTGAATGCATGATACAGGTTTTATGTTATTGGCAGTTTTCTTCTTCTCTTTCTAGGTGATCCCTATCATACAATTTACTGTTTTTTCAGTGCTGCCCACTGGGTTAAATAAGAGCCAATGTACGTATTAGTTAGATGTGAGTAAAAAAAGGAAAAAAGGGATGCAGTGGCTCAAGTGGTTAAGACGCTGACCCTGTTGATTGCAAGACTGGCAGGTTGGCAGTTCAAGGCCCGGGTGCTACATGATGGAGTGAGCTCCTGTCACTAGTCCCAGCTTCTGCCAACCTAGCTGGTTGAAAGCATGCAAATGCAAGTAAGGTCAATAGGTACCACTTTGGTGGGAAGGTAAACAACATTCTGTGCAATCATGCTGGCCACATGATCACAGAGTAGTCTCTGACATTGCTGGCTCTTCAGCTTAGTAACAAAGATGAGCACAGCCCCCTATGACTTGACATGACTTGACGGGGAATACCTTTACCTTTAGATGTGAGTAAAAAGATGCAATTTGCCCCTTTCTGCTTTTCTGGAATTTTTGCACAGTAAGTATTTGTACATTTAGCTTTTTGGACCATGGTCTGCATTTTCATAAAGAAAGACCTCTTAATGACCTTAACACAAAATAACTATATGCATCTGAGGAAGTAGACCAAAGTCTATGAAAGCTTATGCTGCCAATTTCTTTATTACAGCTAGTCTCAAAGGTGCTACAAGATCTCTCTACATACTGATTCTACAGACTAACACAGCTATATCTTTGAATTCTTAACATAACACATTAAGTTTATTAAAATACCTACCTATAATTAAATTACAATTACATTTTGGCACAAATTCCTTAATTTCCAAACTTATCACACATTCTTAATTTACTCACATCAATATTCTTAAATTTCATTGTACTTGCTTGCGTTATTTATTTATTTATTTATATCCCACTCTTTCCCCAAAACTGGGACTCAACTGGGACTTTTATAATACTTAAACATTTGTTTACAACATTAATAATGTGTAATATTAATTCTAACCATTTCAGATTTCTAAATTACATTCACTAAAATTAGAGTAAAAATCTAGGATTAAATAATTTTACCATATTCATTGTTTTTAAATATTAAAACTGTAAAACTGAATCAGACAATATTATAAACACCTTTTTCAACAGGACACTTCCCTTTAACTTCCCCTTAATTCAAAATGGAATCTACAGGCTAACATATATAATTTATTTAACCTTTTATTTCAGTTCAACCATAATCCATAAATGACTGGAAAATTCCTAATTCCATCCTCCTCCTCCTCCTCCCAGCCCAATAGTTTTTTCCAAATCTTTGTTGCTACAGACACAGTTTTCATGCCTAAACAATGCAGAATTATATAGCTATAAGAAAGTAACTGGTTTAACAAAGTCCAGTATGCATGATGTTAGTTCCAACAAATCTGTAGTTCCTGACATCTGTTCATATAGTCAGTATTTTATCTTCTACAGTAGATTCTCTAGGGTACAATCTAGACATTCCCAGCAAGTAGGAGTTGTCCAGTCTATGGAGGTAAACACTTCTTTTTTGATGTGGATGATTGATGGTGATGAGTATCTTGATGATATAGGTGTGGTATTTCATCCAGCTGAGTCTTGCAGGCATTACTTTCGGCTTTCTTTTCACTTCTTATATTTCCCCCTTTAATTTAATTTCTTTATTACGACCATTCGGTCAGCACAAAGTTACAGTAAAACACATCTTAGTTGTATACAATGATTTCTTATGGGAACTTATCGGTTACTACAAACAGATCCTAATTTATACAGAGAAAGACAGAAATGGAGCAATATAATTATCTAGACACCATGATAATTAAAAATTCTAATAGCCTCAATAAGATAAGATGGTATCACCTCATACGTAGCTCTAATCGTATGATACTATCCCTAGGCCACATTATTCAACAACTACAATCATTCCCTTTAGTTGAGAGAAAGGGAAGCCTAGACAATATTACTAATTAATTACCACGCCCTTCTCTGCATTGTATACAAAAACATTTTAAAATAGTTTTATCATGTCATTTATTAAATTTTATAAATTTTATAAGAGAATTTTAAAATATGTATATATATATGTATATATATATATATATAATTAAATAAAAATTGTATAAATTATAAAAGAGAAACTTACACTTACACTTACACTTAATTAAACTAACCACATTGATCACACCTATATATTTCCCCCATTGTTGTTCTTTGAAATCTGCCACCTGGAGAGTATTCCCCTGCAGAGTTGTGTTATTTCTGGAACAACCTCTTTTACCCCACTCTCTAGTGAGACATGTGTTTTCAGTTCATTTTCAGGACTGTCTACATGAGCTCTAGTTTACTTATTTACTGCTATGATTATCTCTATAACAAATACAGTTGCTTTTAATACAAAAGCAACCTAATCCTCCTCTTTGGCTGTTGCTTCCTTCTGCTTTTGTAATGCTGTCTGGAGTGCAATCTCCTTAGCAGTGTAAGATGGAATTGACTCACTTCTTTTCTCTTCATGTATTATATTGTTCACAAGATTGTATTGTCTTTTGACACGCACTCAGATGCACTCTTTTCCTTTTTTCTGGGACCTGTTAGTTGTCACTGAGAAGGTACTTGAGTTTCTAGTCCCAGTCACTAGAGTGGCTTGATATCTTTGGTTCATCAGCTTCATCAATTGGTTCATGTGTTTCTTTAAATTGGTTCAGACCATCATCTGTCTGCTGTTCAGTGGCAATTCTGGGTAAGCCTTTCTCCCCAAGGCACTCAATCCTACTTGCTCTAGCCACTCCAGATCTCCTGATTCCAGTACTTCATCTTTATTCTTTTCCAAATTGGTTTCTAAAAGTTGTTCCCCTTTTGTCTGGTGACAGTAGTTGCACACTCCTGAGCAAATACTGTTGGACCAAATAATTCCCAAGCAAAACTTATATTGATATCAGAACAGACAAGTAGGCCCCAGGCTCTTTCTCGTTTCTTATACCCAGTGTTTACTTTTGCTACTAGCACTGGGAAAGATGATCCCCCAAGGCCCTTATTCATAATCTACTTATGCCTCAAAATATTGTCAGTATTTATTAGGTGGAGTGTAACTATCCAGAATAATCTTACAGATTCTACTTTGTTACCATTTAGTGACATTTTCTCTTTAAAAGTAGAATTTATTTCTGAAGTTCAGGGAGCAGCAGCCACCCCAACTCCACAGGTGGCCCAGGTGGAGGCTACAAAGCCCACCCCAACTTCTCCAGAGGCAGCAGCGCCCACTCCAACTCCACCGGTGGCCTGGGTGGAGGCTACAAAGCCCGCCCCAACCTCTCCAGAGGCAGCAGCCTGCCCCAACTCCACCAGTGGCCCGGGTAGAGGCTACAAAGCCCACCTCAACCTCTCCAGAGGAGCAGCACAGCAGCAGTGGGGCCAAGAGCCAAGCCCACCATAACTCCAGCAGTGGCAGCAGCTGTTCAGTTTAGTTCAGCTGCTCTCCAGGTGGCAGTGGCAGCAGAAGAGCTAAGTGAGCATGGCCCTAACCCCAGCCTTGCTCTACAATTTCAACTGGCAGTGCGTATTTAATTCTTTCTTGCATATGTCATACTGGGAGAAATTGCTGACTTGGTATTAGGGCAAACATCTTGACTTTTAACAAGTTTTTGAAGCTCTTTTATGATAGGGAAAGATTTGGCTAAAATGGTTATGACTAGGAAGGATTATAAAATATTGGGAATTTCCCCTCTCGCAGAGCATCTTCCAAAGAAGGAAAGAGGGCAGACTCTATGCAAAGAGTAGGCAGGAATCACCTGATAGATGCACTGAATCAAAAACAGAGTTCAATAATTTTGAAATTAAAGGAGCAACTTCTCAAACTGTAGTGCCGGTAATGGATTGGTCGCTGGATAATATAGGTTCTTGTGAGCTTGTTTTTAGGAGCCCCTTCTCTTCCAAACCTTGCTTCTGAGTTAGCCAATGCAGAGTTGACTAAATTATCTGATTCCTTCAAAACTCAAATTCCACTTGCTGTTAGATCTGTCAACTCGAATAATGCTGTTAAAAAAAACACAATTATTTGAATCTGAAGTGGGACAGACAAATTTAATGCCTCAAAATGACATTGGATCACAGAGGTCTACAAATAAGATAGGAGCTCAGGGTTGGATTTCTTCCTCAATAGAAGACATTGTAATAATAAAAAAAATTGTAACTGAACCACTTTGGTGAACTTGGACTTACAATTTAGCCCCTCTATCACAAAACAGCAGGAAGAAAAAGTTAAGAGCAATAAAATTCATTCACTTCAGCTGACATCTTCTCCACAAAGAGTTGAATGTTGCCAAATGAAGAGGTTTAAACAAGGAAATCCCACTGGAAAAACTGCTGTGAACCCCAGAAGATTCCTTAAAGTTGAAAACCAGTTGGCCACCTGAATCAAGGCAACTGATAACCTTTTATGTCCGCGGATCAGCCCCCCCCAAACTCCTATAGCTGATCCATTCCCCGTCACTCCCCCTCCGCCTCTGTCTGTCTCTGTCCTGTTGTTAGATTAGGCCAGGATGGGGAGGGAGGTGCTTCAACCCCCATTTGGTTTTATGTCCAAATATTTTTTTTATTGAGTTGTATGGCTGACTATCATCCACTGATGTTTGGCAGCAAACGTTAAAATGCCTGACTATCTGACCCCCCCAGCCAAAGCTTTCAGATTCCTTTTAGGGAGTTAACTGTTCCCAGGAAACTGGTGTTGTCGTTTCCTTCTGGCAGCAAGTGACCTTGAGAGGTTTTTGATACCACCAAATATAAAGAAAATAGTAGAAACTGCCTACCTGATTATGATGACCCAATTGAAGAAAAATTGTTAAAGGACAGACCCTCTGAGTGACTGGATTTATAATTCAGAGTGACTTACTTATCCCTGAACTGCAGTAATGTTTGCTAATTCTTGTGAAGGTGCCATACAAAAAGGCTGCACTTATCAAAGTTTCACTGTGTTCCAGATAAGTTTAACAAGTGCTGCAGTGTGTAAAAGAAAAAAAAAATCACTACCTCTGATAGAGACCTACTTGAGGGCATGAGACAGGGGGGATGAAGCAAGAAAAAAATGGTGTGTTAAACAGGAACCAAAGAAACATGGAATCCTAGAGTTGGAGGAGAGCCCAGACCATCCAGTCTGACCCCCCCTTCTGCCATGCAGGAACTCTAAATCAATCCTTCAACTGCAGACCTTCAACTGCAGACCTACTCTTTTATTGATCAGAACACTGTATGTATTCATGTAAATTGCCAATCAGCTTAGTTTTGCCCATGCATGGCTGATTCCTATGAGTTCAAGACTGATCTGAAGTTATAAAACTTTTGCTGTGACCAATAAAGTTCAAGAAGCAGAGGGGAGACAGTTTAACCACATATTAGCAAACCTTTTTTAGAAGCAGTAAGAAAAAGGAGGCTTCACTGTAATGAGCATGATAATAGAGAAAGCTTATGTATGTTAAGAGTGAAAGAGAAAAATAAATAAATAAAGCAGAGCTGGCTACAACTGCTGTTATGAGAGAAAAAGAATTTGCAAGCCAGGAGAATGGGGGCAACAGTGCCCAGAGAAAAAGAAAGAGAAGTAGCCTTGAGTCCAGAAAAAAAGAGATAAGATAGATGTGCATACTGTAAAAAGAGAAAGAAAACTTGTGTGTTTTAATTTATATTGTATTATATTTGATATTCATATATAAAGGCAACCTGGAGCAGGCTGAGAGTGCAAACCTCTATGCTTGTCTGTTCTTCAAATGTTAGAAGCCATGCAGGGCTGGAAGCACAATAATGCAACAGTTAAAGCCTTTGTTTTATTGCCCCTTAGAGCCTCCTGTCAGAGTGGTATTTCTTGTATGAAATAGAGCTCTTGTTCATATGCATCCTTGTGATAATGTATGGCTTGGCCTTGATCCTCTTTTTGTCTGAGCCCTTGTGAGGGATTAATTTCATCATAGTTCAGTTAGAGCCTCCATGCACTAGCATATTGGAAGGCTGTTCAAGTTGTGCATTCTGGTCAGGATTACCTTCCCCTGGAATACACCCCATTGCCAGTTAAGAAGCCTGGCCAGCTCAGTTGGTTGAGCATGAGGTGCACCCCTAATGTATGGAAGATCTACACCTCTACTGTTATTTGTGGACACTTTGGAACAAAGGGGGGAGGTATTTTGAAAAGACAGCTTTTAAGCTATCTGCCCTGTTTATTTTGTTTTTGTTAAATTTGATTATAATGCTATTGTTGTTTCCTTTATACCAGGGGTAGGCAACCTTTCCCCTTTAAGGGCCGAGGGACTTCAGCTCCCAGAATCCCAGGAGCTATTGACCAACATGGGACTATTGGCCAACATGGCTGAGGCTTCTGGGAGCTGAAGTCCCTCGGCCCTTAAAGGAAAAAGGTTGCCTACCCCTGCTTTATACTGTCAAGCCCATACTCAGTGAAATTCCTGTGTTAAAGCTGTTAGATCAGAACAGATATAGCTGCAAAGGAATCAAACATCTGTGTCAGTTTAAAAGCATCTGTGCCTTGAAAACAATACATTCACCTGTTATAAAACATAGGCTGGCAGAGAGCATATGCTTTTGATGGAAAATACATATGTCCCCAGAAAAGTATAAATGCCAGATGCAATAGTGTGGAGTATGGACACTGTCCTCACTGGAGTTGTGTAGCCTAGATGACCTGGAAAAGTGGGAGTTGATGACCAGCTTACTGAAATCCCTGTTCAGTTCACTTGCAACCACTTGCAGTGTAATTATGTCAATTTTACAATTGACATCCCTGAATTCCTGATCAATAAATATGGGCCACAATTTGGAATTGGAATTGACGGGGGAGGCCGTGATCCCTTAGGATTGTTTTCTTTGAAATTTGTTCAATACATAGAAGAGGGGCACTCTGTTCCACAAGCCTTTCATTCTGGGTTTTGGCAGGACATTGGAAGACCCTTTGTACCAGAAGTAACCAGAAGCTTGTTTATAACTTTTGCAGAAATGGTTATAGATGTCCTAGTGAAAATACTCAGATAGAAGACCAGTGGCCATGGGAAGCTCCAGAGTGTGTGAATAAGTGGTGTGTCAACCGGGTTGACCCTATTGCACCCTCTATAGGAAGACTGATGTGTAAAACCATGGCTCTGATAAATATAACTGGGAATGTTCAAACCATTAGTTATTGGCCTAACCAGGCTGTAATTCCTGTTAATTTATTGTGAAATGCCAGTTTATAATCTAATCTCAAAACAACAGTCCACACTGATTTGACCTGGAATGCTCCAAAAGAAAAGGCAAGGGTCAGTTAGGATTGGGGAATAAAAAGATAAAAAGTGGCCACCTGAGTGCATTGTTCAGTATTACAGCCCTACTACTTGGGCTCAGGATGGGATATAAGGATACAGGACTCCAATTTATATGCTTAATAGAATAATTAGATTATAGGATGTGCTGGAAATAATAACCAATGAGACCGTCCAAGCCCTATCAGCCCTGTCCCAGACCCAAACTCAGATGAGAAATGCCATTTATCAAAACTGCTGGCATTAGATTATTTATGGGCTGCTGAAGGAGGAGTGTGTGGAAAGTTCAACCTCACTATAATGGCAAGATGATAGAAAAAATACAAACATAGAAAGGATTTGAGTGTGCTGAAGGATTAGAATCGTGGCTCAGTTGGGTAGGGGGCTTATAGGGAACTCATTGATATAACTGCTGTATGCTTGCTTTTGTGCTTAATTGTACCTAGCCCCAGGTGAACAGCACAATACCTGGAAGCTGCCGTTCTCTACCCTCAGGCAGATCTGCAACTGGAGAGGAAGGAAGTTTCAGGCTAGCCTCAAGTGAGAAACACAAACTTGGAGGCTGTTTTTCTCTACCTTCTGGCAGACCTGCACCTGGTGAGGATGAAGACCAGGCTAGGCTCTACTGCAACAAACCAGGGAGATGTTGCTCTATGTACAGCCAGACCCCAACTAAAAAAATGAGGGCCAGCACTGTTTTAGGGTGATGATTACATGCAAAATTCTAATAGAATTGATGAAATCATCAAAGGGGGGAATGATAGGGTTAAATGAGTCTGTTGTAAAATAATGCTGTTAGGGAACCAAAGCAATGCCATTATGAGAGGAGAGGAACAGTGTGTGGCCTTGAAAGGTAGACCTTTGTGCAGAGAAGAGGAGGGCACCGAAGGAAGATAGAGAAGTGAAACTTAACTGAGGGAAGTGAAGACTGGGGGTGTTGATAAAGGAGGAAACGAAACTTATGGGGAGAAATGAAACTTGAAAGTTGTTGTGTGTATATAAAAGGCACCACCCAGAAGGGCTGGTAGCACAGTATGGCTGAACAAATTCCCCTGTGCCATTTGTATGCAAATAAAGCCAACTAGGCCTGAGGATCTGTTTCAAGTCTCCTTCTGTTAAACCAGCGAACTGAACCGTAACATTATTATTATTAAAATTATTATTTGCAGACTGCCAAGAAATAATGCAGCTTGAGGCCACTTTAACTGTCCTGGCTCAGTGCTAAGGAATCATGGGAACTGTAGTTTATTGTGGGACCAGAGGCCTGACAGAGAAGGCTCAGTGTCCCAGAAAAAAACTACAATTCCCATGATTCCCTAGCACTGAGCCAGGGCAGTTAAAGTGGCCTCAAGCTGCATTATTTCTGGCAGTCTGTTAAGGTCCTGAGTGAGTTAAAATGGATGGGAGTGGGTCACTTTGTGGAGATGCAGATGGGCGGCCCTGAGCTGCCCCGGGAAATGGAGGATTGGGGCTGAGGCTGCTGGACGTGTCAGCCCTATCCTCCCTTTTGCCAGCCTGGAAAAAAGTGGCAAAATGCCACCCCTTTCAGAGCCAGGAAAAGGGTGCCCTAAGAGCCGCCATGTGGCTCTTCGGTGCCCCTTTCGGCGCATCAAAAGGCTGCACCAGAAGGACGTCCTGATGCTGCATGCTGTGTGTAACAGTGCATAGCATTAGGACATCTTCGGGGAAGGGTTGAGGTGGCTGGCGTGCAGCTGCCCCTCCCCATCCCTGTCCCCAGGATGGCCCGAAGGGCCCGTCTGTAGAGGTCCTTTGACTCAGACAACTATACAGTTGTTACCCATAGTGCTCTTAATATCCAAAATATGAGAAACCCCATATGTTACCTGTAGTGCCCCAGCTACCAAAAATATGAAATTCCATGATGACCTCCAGATGAACTCTGGCAGTGGAATTGGAGGCAAAAGTCCTCTGCGCCCATGGCCTGGGCAGACCACCCTTTATCCTTAATGCATACATAACCCCCAGATAGTCCAGGAGAGTTGCAGATGGGATTTCCCTGATGAAATCATCCAGACCATTGGAAAGGTGTATTGTGTCACCCTGTCACAAGCACCCCCAGTCATCAAAGGTGTAATGTTTGTATTGTGCCACCCAGTCTCACACGCCCCCACCCATCGGAAGGTGCATTGTGTCACCTAGTCACACATTCCCCCAGGAAAAGGGCCCCTCGTATTAAGACCACCAAACACAATGTAACCCTATACAGCAGGGTGCCATCATCGCAATTATTGCCTTTCGCCCCAGGGCACGTTTGACCCTATATAAACCCCAGATTTTAGCCAGTCAGTGTGCTATCTTCTTGGTCTAAATGACTCCACGTCACTCTGACCCTTGAAGCTAGTTACCGGCAAGTCTGCTCAAACCCAGGCTGTGGAGCAAGACTTGTCTCCCACCATCTCGCATTCCATTTGCTTCCCGGAGGAGGTCTACATCTCGGTAAGCATCACCCTTAGTAACGCCTGCATTCTGTTCCAAACTCCAACCCTGATTTTCCTGAGCCTTGAGTGTGTGTGTGAGTGTATGGTCTGTGAGTGTGTTTCCCCTATTTTAATAAATTAGACATCTAGTGGTTAACTGACATCAATCTCAGCTTCATTCATTGGAACCCCCTGGTCTCTTGGTATAAATATTGGGAGGGCGATCTCGTGGGGCTCTTGTAGCCAGCCCCTCTCGCAAACAATAATAAAATTCCCCTATAAGGACCCTTGGCTACACAGTAATCTATTCAGGAAATGGGGAAAAAAACACAAGAGGAAATGGGGTGGCTTTCATACTAAGGAAAGATACAGCTAGAGCACTCAAAGGATACAACTCAAAGTCAGACTGTATATTATCAATAAGGCTTCAGGTTAAACCTATAAACATCACAATAATCCAGGTATATGCACCAACCACATACACAGATGAAGAGGAAATTGAGAGATTCTATGATGCAGTTCAGGGAGAAATTGATAACATACCATCACAAGATTTCAAATGAATCATTGGAGATTTGAATGCTAAAGTTAGCAACAAAGAAGAATAAAAACAGTAGGAAGATTTGGATTAGAAAGAAGAAATAAAGCAGGCAAGTGTCTGATAGAATTCTGTGAGGCCAATAATCTATTCATTGCAAATACCTGCTTCTTACAACCTGATAGGAGATTATACACCTGGACTTCTCCAGATGGTAAACACAAAAACCAAATAGACAACATAATTGGAAATAGAAAATGGAGAAAATCTATCTTTGTGGCCAAAACCAGACCAGGAGCTGATTGTGGCACAAGTTAAGCTGAAGAAGAAAGCAAAAACCATCATTATACCAAAATATTACCTGAATAATATTTCAGATGAATTCAAGGACAATGTAAGAAACAGATTTGAACTGGTGAGTATAATCGACCGGGAACCTGAACAAGTGTGGACAGAAGTCAAAGACATAATTAAGGATAAATGAAAGAAAACACTCACAGTGGCCAAAAAGAAAATAAGAAACAATGGATGACAGATGAAACACTTCATGCAATAAAAGAAAGAAGAAAATCAAAAGCAAAGGAAGATAGGAACAAAGCCAGAAGTATGAACACAACTGTTCAACATCTGACACACAGGGATAAGGAGAAATACTGCAATGCCCACTGCAGAGAAATAGAAGACAACAACAAAAAGGGAAGAATCAGAGACTTCTATCAAAAAATCCAAGAAATTAAAGCTTGTACAAAATATGGCATTAATGTCGCATGCAAGCAAAATAATGCTCAAAATTCTGCAGCATAGACTCCAACCATACATGGAGAGAGAAATTCCAGAGGTGCAAGCAGGATTGAGAAAAGAAAGGGGCACTAGGGACCCCATTGCAAACATATGATTGCTAATGGAGAGCACCAAAGAATTCCAAAAATGAATCAGCATGTGTTTCATAGACTACAGCAAAGCATTTGACTGTATAGATCGCAAAAAAAAAAAAAAATATGAAATGCACTCAAAGACATGGGGTGCCTCTACGTCTGATAGTCCTGAAGAGGAATTGTACCAAGGACAAGAGGCCACCCTCAGAATAGAATATGGGGAAACAGAGTGGCAAAAGAGTCAGGCAAGGCTGCATCCTATCACCCTACTTGTTTAAGTTATATGCTGAGAACATTATAAGAAAATCAGAATTAATATCAGAAAAAGGAGGAGTTAAGATAGGAGGAAGCAACATTAACAACCTGAGATATGCAGATGCACCATAATATTAGCAGAAGACGTTCAGGAATTGGAACAGTTAATAAGAAAGGTCAAAGATGAAAGTGCAAAGGGAGACCTGATGCTGAAAATAAAGAAAACAAAAATGACTACAGAAGAAATACACACATTCAATGTAGAAAACGAGGAAATTGAAAAAGTGAAAGAATCCCCATATCTAGGATCAAACATTGACCAGAATGGAGACTGCAGTCAAGAAATAAGAAGAAGACTAGGAATGGGAAAGGCAGCTATGAAAGAACTGGAAAAGATACTGAAGAGCAAAGGCATACATCTAAGCACTAAAGTCAGAATCATTCAGGCCATTGTATTCCCAATTACCATGTACGGATGCGAGAGCTGGACAGTGAAGGAAGCAGACAGAAAGAAAATCAGCTTATTTGAAATGTGGTGCTGGAGAAGAGTACTTAGGATACTATGGACAATCAAGAAGACAAACAAATGGGTTCTTGAATAGATCAGACCAGGGCTCTCCTTGGAAGCAAAGATGATCAAGTTAAGACCATCGTACTTTGACCACATAATGAGAAGGCATGGTTCACTAGAATAAACAATAATGCTAGGAAGGTAGAGGGTAGAGGAAAGAGAGGAAGACCACAAACCAGATGGATAGACTTGATTAGGGGGTTTATGAGAAGGACTTGCAGGATCTGAGCAAGGCAGTGGAAGACAAGGATTCTTGTAGATGTCTCATCCACAGGGTCGCCATGAGTAGAAACCGACTCGAGGTCAGCTAACAACAGCAGCAAATGCAGCAGTATTCCTGAGATCTCTGGAGGAAGGCCTGGGACAAAACTGAAGTAGCCAAATATTTGTATGTGCAAATTGGACCTTTATGATGAACGCTTATGATCACTATTTGGGGTCAGACTAGATAGCCACATGGGACTTTAAAAAGTTTTTCCCCCCTGCCTATTTCTTTTTAGCCAAAACTCATGTAATGTTCCACACGAGGTTCACACTGATAAAACGTCCTGTTCTGTAAACGTTCCCTCTGTTCTGTAAACATTTTCCTGTACTGAAAACAATCTTTGCCCAAGTAAGTGATGAATATTGTGAAAATAGTTACCCAAGGAGGGAGGGGGGGATGCTCTTTGTGTATGTGTGACTCTATGAAAAGATGTTCAGTTGCACAATTCAGGGCTCAGCACCTTTAGAAAGCTATTTCCTGCTGGGCCTAGCTGCCGTTCCTTCAATAAAACTCACTTTCTTTCAGTCCATGGGTCTCTGCTACAAAACAACAGACAAGAATGGAGGGGGAGGATATTATCCACTCTATGTTGAGGGAAGGAGTCTGAACCTGTGGGGGCCATGGTAGGGGGATGTTCCAAAACACCAGTGTTCGGCCAAGCAGGAGGTAATCCTGAAGTATTCAGACCTAAATAGGCCTAGAACTCTCCTGAGCACCTTTAGTAACTAGGTCAGTGGATGCAGAGTCCCAGGCTGAAGAAGGTCTGAAGAAGAAAACCCCCAAACTACTTACCACTTTTCACCTCCAAATTGTGGAGAGCAGCAGTGGGTTTCCTTACTTTCTCTCCACCAGTCCAATGCCATGTAGCCTTCTATGAGTGCCAGACACACTGACCTCTAGCTCCTGAGCATTTGCACCAGAAAAGAGAAAGGGGTGCCAGCATGGGCATATAAATTCTGTTTCTCTACTCCTTCACTTCCTGGTCTGGCACACAGCACCCTTCTAGGAGTTTACAGGCTGCCCACCTTTTGTTCAGGGGGTCCAGCAAGAACAGCCACTCCCCTGAAGTTGCACACACTCTTTCACAGGTTGGGGGCTGAATTCAATTGTTTGTATGACATACCACAATCATAAATCAAACTTGCTTCCCACAGTTCTACAGCTTATTTGTAGTAAATATTCTGTTAGAGCATACTCATTGCTTTGTTTCATTTATCAGCCAAATATTTAGCTCTTTCATTACACCAGTCATCCATTAAAGCCCTGATATAAGAAAGAACTGATAGAAGAAAAAAAATGCAGCACCTTTTATAATTAATTAACTTGTTTTCAAAATTCACATTTTTGCATCTAATTAGTTCTTAATGTAAACTGATTTCCTTTTAGCATGTGAAGGTGTGTATTAAGTGGTACCATATCAGAAAATACTAAACTTCAGTAATGGCACATAACACATGCCCAGTTTAATTTTACCTTCATGAAGCCTTGTGAGGATTTGATTTTATATGAGTACACATCTGAAGTACATAATTGCAAATTATAATTACCAATTACATGTATTTACTTTAATTACAAAATTAGATGCAATTACATTAATTATGCTGATCTAAAGATCTAAAGAAGTGTGGAAAAACAAGAACATTCCCACAAAGTAAAAAGAATAAACTGCTTTTTTTAGCCTAAGGAGAGAGGGCGAAAATATAGCATTAGCACTAAAGTAGTAATGCTGAAGCACCGGTCCCCCTGGCTGTGTTTTGTCAATGGTTTATATGAAGTTTGTAAAGGATCCCTACCCAAGACCTCAACTAATACTTGATTTTGAAAACAGCAAACTGACATGCTCAGATTAATGGACCTAAACACCAGAATATCAGCAGCCTTTATGGGGTTTACATTGGGTGGGTGGTTGGGTGGTTGAGTGGGGGGTAGAAAACCAATGGTTACTGAGCTTTTAAAATTTGCATGCCAAGAATTCATACAGTCATTCTCTTATATTGTAATACAGGCTAGCAAAAATAGCCTTCTGATAGTTTCATGCTATTTGCAGATGGTGAAATTGGGAATGTCATGTTACTGAAAATTCTCTAGCGAAGGGGGCATTTTTTCAATAGGCTGAAAAACAGCATTACATGAAAATCCCTCCAATAATTCTCTTCTGATAAATTTCAACTTGGTGTTTCTGATTGAAAAATATTTCTGGATGAAGGAATCGAATAAAGTTAAGAAAGAAGAGGGAACAAGGTCATGGATTCATTTGAGCTGTATCTCTAATATATCATATCCCACCAGTTTCCTGATGGGATAGCCCAGACAGATGAGATTTCAGATGGTGATATTTTTATTAGACCTTGTCATTTGAAGTTGTTTTTTAAAAATATTTATTTAAGTGCGCTGAGTAAATAAAATCATCTAAAATGTTACAACAATAGAAACAATACCATAATATGTGAAGTCGTAGGCTTTCATGGCCAGCATTCATAGTTTTTTGTGGGTTTTTCGGGCTGTGTGGCAATGTCCTAGAAGAGTTTCTTCTAGAGAATGCCAGCCACAGATGCTGGCAAAATGTCAGAAAGAAACTCTTCTAGAACATGGCCACACAGCCCGAAAAACCCACAAAAAACAATACCATAATAAATTTTGTCTCAGGGATCTGAGCTACACGTTGTCATTTGAGAGATTCACAAGAACTTAAGATGATTGCTCTTTTGATAACAGTTGCTGTTGTTAACTGCCCCAAATCAACCTCAACTGATAATGACTGTGTGGATGAGACATCTCCAAGGCCTCTTGTCCTCCACTTCTTTGCTCAGGCCCTGCAGGCTCAGGCCTGTGGTCTCTTTGCATGAGTCTAACCATCTGGCATGTGCTCTCCCTCTGTTTCTACAGTCCTCCACCTTTCCTTTCATCATTGTCTTTCCCAATGATTCATGCCTTCTCATGATGGGGCCAAAGTACAATAGCCTCAATTCAGGGCCTGTACAGACTGCCAGAAATAACCCACATTTAGACCACTTTAACTGTCCTGGCTTAATGCTAGGGAATCATGGGAACTGTAGTTTATTATGGCACCAGAGCTCACTGACAGAGAAGGCTCAATGTCTCAGAAAAAAAACTACAATTCCCATGATTCCCTAGCATTGATCGAGGACAGTTAAAGTGGTCTCAAGGTGAATTATTTCTGGCAGTCTCTACAGGCCCTCAGTCATCTTGGCTTCCAGTAGTTTGGGCTTGATCTGTTTTAGAACTCAATTGTTTGTCTTCTTGGACATCCACAGTATTCTCAGCACTCTTCTCCAGGACCACATCTCAAATGAGTTGATTTTTCTTCTGTCACAGAATCATAGAATTGGAAGAGACCACAAGGGCCATCCAGTCCAACCCCCTGCCATACAGGAACTCTAAATCAAAGCTTCCCTGACAGATGGCCATCCAGCCTCTGTTTAAAGACCTCCAAATAAGGAGATTCCAACAGAATCTGAGGGAATGTGTTCCACTGTCGGCAGCTCTCACTGTCAGGAAGTTCCTCCTAACGTTGAGGTGGAATTTCTTTTCCTGTAGCTTGCATCTGTTGTTCCGGGTCCTGTTCTCTGGATCAGCAGAAAACAAGCTAGCTCCCTCCACAATATGACATCCCTTCAAATATTTAAACAGAGCTCTCATATGCCCTCTTAACCATCTCTTCTCCAGGCTAAACATACCCAGTTCCCTAAGTTGTTCCTCACAGGGCATGGTTTCCAGACCCTTCACCATTTTAGTCACCCTCTTCTGGACACGCTCCAGTTTTTCAACATCCTTTTTGAATTGTGGTGCCCAGAACTGGACACAGTATTCCAGGTGGGGTCTGACCAAAGCAGAATACAGTGGCACTATTACTTCCCTTGATCTAGATACTATACTTCTATTAATGTAGCCTAAAATTGCATTGGCCTTTTTAGCTGCCACATCACACTGTTGACTCATGTTCACCTTGTGGTCTACTAGGACTCCTAGACCCCTTTCACACATAGTCTTTTTAAGCCAGGTGTCCCCCATCTTATATCTATGCATTTCATTTTTTTTTGTCCTAAGTGCAGTACCATGCATTTCTCTTTGTTGAAATTTATTTTGTTAGCTTTGGCCCAGCTTTCAGATCTAAGAAGGTCATTTTAATTTTCATCCTATCTTCTGGGGTATTAGCTATCCCTCCCAATTTGGTGTCATCTGCAAATTTGAGAAGCATGTCCCCTATTCTTTCATCCAAATCATTGATAAAGATGTTGTAGAGCACTGGGCCCAGGACAGAACCCTGTGGCACCCCACTGGTCACTTTTCTCCAGGATGAAGAGGAGCCATTGTTGAGCACCCTTTGGGTTTGGTCAGTCAACCAGTTACCAATCTACCTAACAGTTGTATTGTCTACCCCACATTTTACTATCTTGTTTGCAAGAATATAATTGGGACCTTGTCAAAAGCCTTACTGAAATCAAGAAATGCTATGTCTACCCTTCATCTAACAAGATGGTAATTTTATCAAAAAAAGAGATCAGATTAGTTTGGCATGACTTGTTTTTGAGAAACCCATATTGACTTTTAGTGATTATGGCATTCCCTTCTAAATGTTCACAGACTCTCTGTTTAATGAACTGTTCTAGAATCTTTTCTGGTATTGATGTCAGACTAACTGGGCGATAGTTGTTGGGATCCTCTTTTTTCTCCTTTTTGCAGATGGGGACAATGTTTGCCCTCCTCCATTCTGCTGGGACTTCTCCTGTTCTCCTGGAGTTCTCAAAGATTATTGCCAATGGCTCTGAGATTACATTTGCCAGTTCTTTTAATATCCTTGGATGTAGATCATCTGGTCCTGGAGACTTAAATTCATTTAGATTAACCAGGTATTCCTGTACTTCCTCTTTACTTATTTTGTGCTGCATTCCCCCTATTGTGTCCTCTGCTCCATTTTCCACAGGTTGAAATGTGAGAAGACTGAGGGAAAGAAGATGTTGAGTAGTTCTGTCTTTTCTCTGTCCCCTGTTAGAATTTCTCCATCTTCTCTGCACAGTGGTCGTACCATTTCCTTCTTCTTTCTTTTGCTACCCCCAAAAGCCCTTTTTATTTTCCTTAACCCCTCTAGGAAGCCTGAGCTCATTCTGCACTGGATTTCCTGACTTTACCCCTACATGTGTTAGGTATTTGTTTGAATTCCTCTTTCATTATTTCACCCCTTTTCCATTTCTTATACAGTGGTAGCTCTACTTACGAAATTAATTCATTCCACAACCCATTTCATAAGTAGAAAATTTCGTAAGTAGAGGTACATTTTGCATAAAAATGCCCTAGTCCATTCCAAGCCCATAGAATAGCCGGGGCTGCGGCTGGAAGGCCGCCTCCTTCCAGCCCCTTCCAGCCGCAGCCTCGGCTATTCTATGGGCTGATCCTGGAAGTGGAGGAATCCTCTGCTTCCAGAGTCAGCCCAAGGAATACCCGAGGCTCCGAATTGAAGGAGGCCTCCTTCAAGTCGGAGCCACAGCCGTTTCTTGGGCTGATCCTGGAAGCGGAGGAATCCTCCGCTTCCAGAGTCAGCCTAAGGAATAGCCGAGGCTGTGGCTGGAAATTTTCGAGTTACAAAATGCTTCTAAAAAATATTGTCTCTACGTATGTAGAAACAATATTTTTTAGAAGAAGCATTTCGTAACTTGAAAATATCATAACTAGAGCCTTTCATAAGTAAAGGTACCACTGTACATCTCCCATTTAAAACTTGGTTCAGTTGAAAGTTCTTTTGTCATCCAACCCAGTTTCTTGAGACACCTCCCATTTTTCCTTCTCACTGGAACAGTTTGAGATTGTGCTTTCAGTATCTCCCTTTTGAGAAACTGCCACCCATTCTGAATTCCCTTCTCCTTTAGTATTCCTGACCATGGAATCACTCCCAGTGTTTCCATAAGTTTGTTGAAATCAGCTCTCCTAAAATCTAGAATGAGTGTTTGACTATGCCTAGCTTCTCCTTTCCACTGTATAAGAAACTCCAGGAGAACATGATCACTCCCACCTAAGGATCCCACCACTTACATCCCACTTGCGCCCCAAGTTCATCTTGTCTATTTCTCATGCTCTATGCATTAGTGTAGAGACATTTAAGAGCATGGGTCCTCCCCACTTGCTGCCTGTGTGAGGTTTTTTTGCCTCCCACTGTTGGGCCCTTGCATCATTTGCCTTGTTCCCTCTATAACACTTTGACTAATATTTCCACCCCATGATGTACTCCTGCCTTCTAAGATACCTTCCAAGATACTGTCTCCCTCCCCAACATGACTCAATATCATCTATTTTTACTGCCCAACTCTCACATCTACATGTGGTGAGAGGGAATACAGTGGCTTGGATGATCCTCACTTTAGTGTTTAGATTTATACCTTTACTCATTAGGATCTTTTCTACTTTTAACATTGCTGCCCTTCCCAGTCCTAGTTTTCTATTGATTTCATGATTGTAGTCACCAGTCCAATCAATATCTAATATCCCATCCAAGGTATGGGACCTCTTTTGTATTTCAATTTTCCTGTTGTATAGGATGAATTCTAGTAGACATACTGTGGTCATTATTTTTGTTTCTCGATGTTCAACATCGAGCCTACCATGGTGTTTTCCTTCTTGACCTTCTTCAGTAATTACTCCAGGTCTTTGATGGTTTTAGCTAGTAGTATTTTGTCATCTTAGGTTGTTAATGTTCTTTACTCCAATCTTTACTCCTCTTGCCTCTTTGTATGATATTTTCTGCATATAGATTGAATAAACAGGGTTATAGAATGCAACCTTGCTTGACCCTTTTGCTAATTATGAATCATTGCAGGGGAAAGGGGAGTGTCACAAAGAATTAGCAACAGGACACACAATTGAAAGGGAAAAGGCCACAACTTTATTGAGTACAGCTGAAAGGTAGGGTTGGCTCAAATGCATGAGGTCTGGATCTGGCATCGACCAACCTGCCTATTGATCGATGAGCCAAGCTGGTTCTTCATAATGACAACTAGAACACTTGATTTACTGTAGGTTCAGATTTAAATATTAGGGATGTAACTCTTCACTAAGTTTCTTATTGAAAGTAGGAATGAGTAATTTCAGCAATGTTCTTCCTGTGCTTCCGGGACGCTGCCGGATGGAGCGCCGGCGGAGCGGAGCCTCCGTACCACGGTGCTCCTGCGGCGTCCCTAAAAGGAGCTCCAAATTGGCGCTCCTTTTAGATGTCAGGGAAAGTGCGCCCTAAAAGCGGCGGGTGCACTTTCCCTGACTCTTCCGCCGCAGTGCGTCCGGTCGCTGCGGCGTGAGGTCATCCCTGGAGCGCCGGCCATGTGGAGGGCCGGCGACTCCGAGGGTGACCTCAGGAAGAGGAAGGGGCGCCGCTCATGCGGCTGCCCCTCCTCTTCCGGGCCTCGAAGACGACTCTATTAGTCGTCTGCCGAGGCCCTTAGGGAAACACTGGGAGTGATCCCATGGTCAGGAATACTAAAGGAAAAGGGAGTTCAAGATGAATGAGAGTTTCTAAAAAGGGAGCTACTGAAGGCATAATCTCAAACTGTTCCAATAAGAAGGAAAAATGGGAGGTGTCTCAAGAAACTGGGTTGGATGACAAAAGAACTTTCAACTGAACTGAAAAGGGGCGAAATCATGAATAAGAATTCAAACAAATAGCTAGCACATGTAGGGGTAAAGTGAAGAAAGCCAAAGCACAGAATGAGCTGAGGCTTGCTAGAGCAGTTAAGCACAATCAAAAGAGCTTCTTTGGGTATGTCCATAGCGAAAAGAAAAGGAAATGGTAGGGCCACTGCGCAGAGAAGATGGACAAATTCTAACAGGGGACAGAGAAAAGGCAGAACTACTCAACACCTTCTTTGCTTCAGTCTTCTCACAAAAGGAAAAGAGTGTTCAACCTGAGGAAAATGAGCAGAGGACACAACAGGGGAAATGCAACACAAAATAAGTAAAGAGGAAGTACAGGAATACCTGGTTAACCTAAATGAATTAAGTCTTCAGGACCAGATGAACTACATCCAAGGATATTAAAAGAACTGGCAAATGTATCTTGGAGCCACTGACAATAATCTTTGAGAACTCCTGGAGAACAGAAGTCCCAGCAGACTGGAGGATGACAAACATTTGCCCCATCTTCAAAAAGGTGAAAAAAGAGGATTCCAACAACTATCGCCCAGTTAGTCTGACATCAATACCAGGAAAGATTCTAGAACAGTTCATTAAACAGAGTCTGAGAACATTTAGAAGGGAATGGCATAATCACTAAAAGCCAACATGTGTTTCTCAAAAACAAGTAATGCCAGACTATTCTGATCTCTCTCTCTCTCTCTCTTTTTGATAAAATTACCAGCTTGCTAGATGAAGGGAATGTGGTAGACATAGCATATCTTGGTTTCAGTAAGGCTTTTGACAAGGTCCCTCACAATACTCTTGCAAACGAGATAGTAAAATGTCCGCTAGACAATACAACTGTTAGGTGGATTAGTAACTGGTTGACTGACCAAACCCAAAGGGTGCTCAGCAATGGCTCCTCTTCATCCTGGAGAGAAGCAAAGCAGCTTCATTTATATATCACTTCATACTGCACTATGGGGTGTCTAAGCAGTTTACAAGTATAAGCTCATTGCCCCCCAATAGTTGGGTACTCATTTTAGCGACCTCGGAAGGATGCAGGCCTGAGTCTAGCCTGAGCCCTGGCTAGTATTGAACTCACAACCTTGTGGTCTATGAGTGAGTGGCTGCAGTACAGGCATTTAAGCACCAGGGCTCCTGGAGAAGTGACCAGTGGGGTGACTCAGGGTTCTGTCCTGGGCCTAGTGCTCTACAGCATCTTTGGATGAAGGAATAGGGGGCATGCTTTTCAAATTTGCAGATGACACCAAATTAGGAGGAATAGGATGAAAACTGAAAATTAGCTTAATAGATTAGAAAGCTGGGCCAAAGTTAAAATGAATTTCAATACAGAGAAATATAAGGTACTGCACTTAGGGCAAAAAAATTAAATGCATAGATATAAGCTGGGGGACACCTGGCTTAATGAGACTACATGTGAAAGGGATCTAAGGGTCCTAGTACACTACAAGTTGAACATGAGTCAACAGTGTGATGCTGCAGCTAAAAAGGTCAATGCAATTTTAGGCTGCATTAACAGAAGTATAGTATCTAGATCAAGGGAAGTAATAGTGCCACTGTATTCTGCTTTGGTCAGACCCCACCTGGAATACTGTGTCCAGTTCCGGGAACCACAATTCAAAAAGGATGTTGAAAAACTGAAGAGTGTCCAGAGGAGGGTGACTAAAATGGTGAAGGGTCTGGAAACCATGCCCTGTGAGGAACAACTTAGGGAATGGGGTATGTTTAGCCTGGAGAAGAGATGGTTAAGAGGGGATATTATATCCCTGTTTAAATATTTGAAGGGATGTCATATTGAGGAGGACGCTAGCTTGTTTTCTGCTGCCCCAGAGAACAGGACCCAGAACAATGGATGCAAGCTGCAGGAAAAGAGATTCCATCTCAATATTAGGAGGAACTTCCTGATATTGAGAGCTGTTTGACAGTGGAACACACTTTCTCGGAGTGTGGTGTAGTCTCCTTCTTTGGAGGTCTTTAAATAGAGGCTAGATGGCCATCTGTTCGGGATGCTTTGATTTAGAGTTCCTGCATGACAGGGGGTTGGACTGGATGGCCCTTGTGGTCTCTTCCAACTCTATGATTCTATGATTCTAAGTAGGATTCCATGGATTCTAGTGGCTCTAATCTAGAGTGCATCTACACTGTAGAAATAATGTAGTTTGAGACCACTTTAACTGCCATGGCTCCATCCTACAGAATCCTAGGATTGGTAGTTCTGTGAGGCACCAGCACTCTTTCACAGAGAAGGCTGAAGTAAAACTACAAATTCGAGAACACCATGGGATGGGATTATAGCACTTAAAAGTGGTGTCAAACTGGATTATTTCTACGATGTAGAAGAGATGATGATAAAAAGGAGCCAGGATAGTGGTTTGAGCACTGGTTGACTTTGGAGACCAGGGTTCCCATCCCAGCTCGGTCATGAAAACCCACTGGGTCACACTCTCTCAGTCTCAGAGGATGCCATATCAACCCACTGGATGACCTTGAGTAAGTCGCACTCTCTCAGCCTCAAGGGATCACGAGGGCAAACCTCCTCTAAATAAAATGGCCAAGAAAACCCCACTATAGGGTTGCCACTTAGTTTTGAAAGGACGTGAAGGCACACAACTATGTTAGCATATGTGTGACCTGAAGATCACACACAGAAGATTCGTGTCAGGAATAAACACCACAGAAAGCTGTGCTGTACAGTTCAAGCAAGTTGGAGAAATCCTGCTCCCACACAGAAGCTGAAGATATGGCAACTGCTGAGTTCTCTTTGAGAGGCTTTTAATCTTCATTGCAATATATACAGATACTTACACCAACTGATATAATGCTCTGTCACTATCCACTATACACCACATACATGGAGCATTGGAACTCATCCCTTATATACACAATCTCTAGCAGAGATTTTAGTCTAACCCCCAACTGGTGTGTTACACAGGTTCTTGTCTCACATGTGCCATAGCTGTGCAGTATTGAAGCCTTTGTGTCATCATCTTCCTGTGACTTAGAGCACTTCAATATACCTACTCATCATGGCTTACTGTTGAACTCAGGTTACCTTTCACCCTTATTCTATATTGCAGCATCTAGGACATTTTCCTTCTGGATGCCATCCATCCTGACAATCCCCTCCAAAATGTCTTAGATGCCCTGAAATGTCCATCCCATATGTTTATGGTGTAAGGGTTTCATCGTAAACCTCTGAGCTAAGACCCAACCTATTTGCCATTTGCTCATGCCTTTCTACAGGTAGTGCTTTCGTGAGTATATCTGCAATGTTTTCTTCCAAATTAACATATTGCAGCTTTAGAACTTCATTCTGTACCAACTCATACACATTTTGGTATCTTATTCCAATGCATTTTGTCCTTCATTTCATGTTTTTGGCTTCTGCCATCGCAATACATGCCTGTGAGTCTTCATGTAGTATTGTTGGTGTGTTTCATGTGATGTGCTTGGCCCTTCCATGATGAAAAAGGAAAAAGGAAAATTGTGGGTCCTGGTTGTGCAGACATACTAAGTAGACGTAATGTGCATGGACCAGGTTCCTGTTGTGACACTTGTCAAACTGTCAGGTACAGCATGCCCACAGGTCTTCTTTCAGATCATAAAAACATGTCCAAGACTTAAAGTCAAAAGGACAGCTTTTATTGCAGCAAAGAAAACACAGCAGACAGGTCCATGACTTTTTTGACAAGTTTGATGTTGAAGCATATTGAAACACTTTTATAGAACATAGCAATGACCCTCCCCACAGGCTGGTGTAAATCAGTGATTGGTCACAAATTCTTGTGCTTCGGCCATTAATTAACCTTGAAATAACATCTGCACTCCATTGATGTGATATATCATCTGGGATTGGGATCAGATATTTATCAATATCATCACGTGTATGTGTCTAACATATTTAACAACTGAATATATGAAAATCTAAAACCATCACTTATTAAAACCATCAAAAAATACATAAAGCACTTTCAAACCCATTCTCACTATCTCTTTAACTATATTTTTAAACTCAAGCCTCTAGCTTCAGCCAAAGTGGAAACATCCCACACGCATACCAAAGGAGCCTTTTAGTTCCCAGCCTTTTTAAAGCTCTTTTAAAACTCATTAACCCTTACAAGCACAACCTCAACTATATATTATCAATCTCATCTCTAATCAAAATCAATCAAGACAAATTCTGGCAGGAAGGCATTAAGCTAATGCGTTCCTGACAGTTGTAGCCACTGGCAAATCTACCCCTCCATTTCTGATATTGGTGATACATTACCTAATGATATGAACATATCCTGATTTCAATGGATTTTGTTCCAACCTGAGTGATTTTCAAAATTTGCACTCCTGGAGAACATCACTCTTCCATGACCCAAAGAAAACCTGTAACTGTTCCTCTCATAGCCAACAACCTCAGTATTTTCCACTTTGGCTCTCCCTTACTGCAGAATTCAGGTGGAACCAACACCAAAGACCCTCAGATACTTCAAATTGGGTGCCCGCCCATACAAAAAGCATGGTGTCTGTTGAATCACAGAACACCACATCCAATTGATGAGATGGCATGCTGTCAGTGTATCCTCTCTCCACAAGCTGGGAGGTGCATTCACATCCAACATCATGCAGTCACGCATTTGACTGATGACCCCTATTCATCTCTCCACTAGATCATCCTACTGTGGGACAGCGTGATTCATGGTCTTGTGGTGTATGCTGTTTTGCTTAAGTTAGTTCTGGAAATTATGACCAAGGAACTCACCTCCTCCATCTGTAACCAAAGTGCCAACCTTGTATGAGAACTCTCTTTCAATTGCATTGACCCATTGTTTAAATTTTTCATCTGCCTAATTTTGGCTTTAAGCAAGAACACATACCCAAATCTGGTGTGCCTGTCTACTATCACCATCACATACTTATTTCTTCCTTCACTCAGCTCAATAGGCCACACCAAATCTCAAACAATTGGGGAAAATGAGATACCACAATATACTATGACCTGACAAGAGAAAATGGAAAATAGAAGTATATATGTATATATAACTATAGAAAACCTAAACTAGTAGTGATTGTAAAGAAATGTTTGGAAAAATAGTTGGGTAAAATTAAAAAAAAAATAACTAAGATAGGAAATTACAACCACAAAGAAATTAAGAGGAGTAAAGCTAGTAAAAATTGATATCCACAGTGGGGAAGTCATTTTACATATGTTCAAGATAACTTTTTTTTTTTTTTTGTAATTTTACGTTATAATAAGAATAGTTGGTCAAGTCAAGATTGTAAAAGAAAGGAAGAAGAACAAAAAACCAGGATACTAAGGAAGATTATGTATTATGTTATAGAGAGTCTTTATTGTATATATATATATATATATATATATGAAATAGATACTTATAATTATTACATCGTTATTCACATTAATCAGAATGGGGAAAGACTATTTTTTTAAAGTAATATTAAATTGTGTATATTTTATGTAACGCTTAAGTATGTATATTTGTGAAACTATTATATATATATATATATATATATATATATATATAGGCCACACCAAATCTCAATGCATTACTTGGAGCAGCCTCTGGGTGGCACACATGCTCTCTTTTGGTACAGGATAAGCTTTCAGCTTTATCTCTTTGCAAACAGAACATTCAAAATATCTGTTGCAAGGATTCCATTTTAGCTCTGGACAGACCTTTCCCAAATTTGCTAAGCTTGTGAAGCTAGCATGCCCCATTATCCTGTGCAGGTAGTGAGCACAACCTGAATGTAAAGGTACATTTAATACATTGGTACATTTTGCTTTAGCAACCAGCAACCATGTGGTAGAGCTTATTCCTTTTCACTGCTCTAGCACATACATTCCCATTTTCTGAAATTATGCACTCATCCTCCTTAAAAGACAATTGATAGCCATCTGATGTCAGGGATGACACACTAACCAGACAATTTTGTAAGTTTAATGCACGCAGTACATTTTCAAATGTCCTGTCAAAACTAGGAATATAAGCAGTTCCCATTTTTTGTACTTTGCTGGAGCCATCATCAGCAAGGCATACAGAGTTCACAGAAGTTGATTTCAAATCTTTCAAGAACTTTAAATCATTCACCAAATGATGCGTTGCCCCACTATCAAGCAACCACACCTCCCCTTGACTTTCTGCCTGGTTGGCAAAACAAACACTCACTTGAGCCTAAGAAGCAAACCCCATCCTTTCCTGAGGCTTTTTATTCTGCTTCCAGCTGGCAGACATTCCCTTGTTTGCTGCTGAAGACATCCAACAATCCTTCCAGAATGTCCAGTCATCCCAGTTAAAACAGTGTTTTTCTCTGTAGATTGCAGCTCTCTTACTCTGTGGACACGGGGGAGATGTCTGGCTGCTGTGTACTGGTGGTGTGCTGACTTTCTCTCTCCTCTGCAACCTGATCTTAAAGTCATGTTTCTGAACTTCTTCCAAGATGTGTGCTGACACTAGACCCAGGTTACGATCTTTCTCAGCAATGCTTTGCAGACTGTACATTAAGAAGTTTCAATCCTTCATCAGACTTCCTATCAAAATATATACTTTTTGACACTGTGGAATTACCACACCTCGGTTTTCCACCTATGCAAAAAGTTCCTGCATTTTGCCAAGATGCTCAGTTATGGAGTCACTGTCATGTAACTTACAGCTGTACAGTCTCTTGCACCAAATCATCCTTGATAAAGAACTATCAGACTGGTGCACTTCTCTTAGAGCAGGGGTACGCAACCTTTTTGAGCCAGGGGCCGGGTTGCTGTCCCTCAGACAATTGGGGGCCAAAGCACCATAAATAAATAAATAAATAAATAAATAAAGATTTTTTTTAAAAAAATAAAAAATATATATGCATGCACACTCTCTCAGCCCCAGAAAAGCCATGGCAAAACCCCTGTGGAGATTTTGCCAAGAAAACCCCAAGAACAAGTAGTAACAACAATAATCAATATTATCATGGCGGGCGGTGGCGGTGGTGGGGGATGGCGGATGGTGGTGGTGGCAGTGGTGGCAGAACTGGCCTGGGGCCAGTCCAAAGGCCTCAGGGGGCTGCATTCGGCCCCCGGGCCTTAGGTTGCCTACCCCTGTCTTAGAGCATGCCAAATTTCAAAAGCAGTGTTTTTACCTCTTACATTATTGATTTGACAAGGTTCTAGGGTCCGTAACAGCATTGTCCTGGCCTTTCTGTCTTCTAATTGAGATGCTTTTGAAGGTGATTCCACCATGTCCCACAAATCTTCTCTCACCAGGAAAGCTTCAGCGTACAGACTCCACATAGCACAGTTTCCTGTTTTCAGCTTCTCAAACCAAACTGCTCTCTCCATGCTTTCACTATCTCAACAGCACTGTCAAGGACATGCCATCTCTTGGCAGATCTCCAACTCAGCTCAGTTCACAGATAAGGGCTTGTAAGCATGCACAGCACTTTAACTCTTATTCTGCCAATATCTCTGACTGTCTGGAGAACTTTGGCAAACTTTGCACACATCAGAAGTTACACAGACATCTGAGTGTCATTGTTAGCACTGGGCCCATAACCCTTGTTGGTGCATGTGTGACCCAAAGTCCACATGCAGAAGATTTGTGCCAGGAACAAACATCACAGAAAACTCTGCTGTACAGTTCATGCAAGTTGGAGAAATCCTTCTCCTACACAGAAGCTGCAGACACAACAACTTTGAGAGGCTTTTAATCTTCATTGCAATCTATAAAGGTACTTACACTGACATAATGCTCCACTACCATCCACTATATATCACACACATGGAGCATTGGAACTCATCCCTTATATAAACAATCTCTAGCAGAGATTTTAGTCCAACCCCCAACTGGGGTGTTATACAGTTTCCTGTCTCACATGTGTCAATGCTATGCAGTATTGAAGCTTGATGACCTCATGTCCTGCCTTTGTGTCATCATCTTCCTGTGACTCAGTGCACTTCAATATGCCTACTCATTATGGCTTCCAGTTGAATTCAGGTTACCTTTCACCCTTGTTCTATATTGCAGCACCTAAGACATTTTCCTGCTGGATGCCATCCATCCTGACAAACTACATAACGACAACTCTTTACAGCTTCCCCCTGGACTTACACAGATAAATATAATAATAATAATAATAATAATAATAATAATAATAATAATAATAATAATTTTTATTTAATACCCCGCCCCTCTGAGCACAATCGGGGTGGCTTACATGGTAAAATTATCAACAGCAATTAAGAACAATTACCTGGCCCTCCCCCCCTTAAAAAGTTATTAAACCCAATGCAATTTAAAAACACAGTATAAGGAGGTAAATTCCTCCATTAAAAAACAAACAATACATAAAAGGAAAAAGTGCCGGCGATGTCAAATGCTGGCTCAGAAAGAACCCAATCATAGAAGAGGGGAGCATCTCGGAGGGAAGAAGGTTCTGGAACCAAACTAGTGAATTAATCCGGGAAGGCCTGCTGGAAGAGATCCGTCTTGACAGCTTTCTTGAAGCTGTCAAGTGATGACAATTGGCGGATCTCCTCCGGCAGGCCATTCCACAGTTTGGGGGCAACTGCAGAAAATGCCTTCTGGGAGGTCGTCACCAGCCTCATTTTTTGAGGCTGTAACAAATTCCTCCCAGAGGACCGGAGGGCGTGGGGAGGATTATACGGGAGGCGGCGGTCCTTAAGATAGTCTGGACCCAAGCCATTTAGGGCCTTAAAGGTAATTACCAACACCTTGTACTGGGTTCGGAAACTAATGGGCAGCCAGTGGAGGGACATTAATACAGGGGTAATATGGTCCCCCCGAGATGAAATATTAGTCTGGCTGCCATATTTTGAACCAGTTGTAGTTTCCGAATCAAGCACAAGGGTAGCCCCATGTAGAGCGCATTGCAGAAGTCAAGGCGTGAGGTTACCAACGCGTGCACAACAGTCTCAAGATCTCCTACTTCCAGAAAAGGGCGCAGCTGGCGTATCAGCCGAAGCTGATAACAGGCGCTCCTGACCGTCGCATTAACCTGATTTGTCATCAGAAGCAACGAGTCAAGGAGCACCCCCAGACTGCGAACACAGTCGCTGGAGGAGAGCGTGACCCCATCCAGGACTGGAGGTTGCAACCCAATTCTTGGTTTCGGATCCTGTACCGTGAGCACCTCCGTCTTGTCTGGATTCAATTTCAATCTGTTTTTCCTCATCCAGCCCATTACCGCTTGAAGACATTCATTGAGAGAAGAGATGCCATTGGAATTCGAGGCCGACGAACGAGACACGGAGAAATAGATTTGGGTGTCATCAGCGTACTGATAACACCCAGCACCATAACTCCGCATTGTCTCACCCAGCGGCTTCATATAGATGTTAAACAACATCGGGGACAAAATAGCTCCCTGAGGGACCCCACAAGTGAGGTCCCTCTTACTGGAGCTACAGTCCCTGAGCAGCACCCTCTGGGACCGACCCGAGAGGTAGGACCGGAGCCACTGCAAAGCAGTGCCCCCGATACCAAGCCCCCTCAGGCGACCCAAGAGGATGCCGTGATCTATCGTGTCAAAAGCTGCTGAGAGGTCTAGGAGCACCAACAGGGTCACGCTACCCCTGTCGATGCTCAGACGCAGATCGTCGGTCAAGGCAACCATGGCAGTCTCAACCCCAAAGCCTGTCCTAAAGCCGGTTTGAAATGGGTCTAGATAATCGGTTTCATCCAAGACAGCTTGGAGCTGAAGAGCAACCGCCCTCTCGATCACCTTGCTCAAAAATGGCAATAGGGATACAGGCCTATAGTTCTTCATATCCAGGGGGTCTAGGGAAGGCTTTTTCAGAAGCGGCTTAACCGCCGCTTCCTTTAAACATGATGGAACATGTCCTTCCCTGAAGGACGCATTGATGATATCCCTAAGGAATCTCATCAATGCGTCCCCCCCCCTGGACGGCCAGCCATGATGGGCAAGGGTCGAGAGAGCAGGTTGTCTTCCTCATCTTACCAAGCAGCTTGTCCACGTCCTCAGTACTCACAGATTGCCATTGATCCAGTATAACGACATTGGCGGAGTTGATGGATGCCTCGCCTATAGACTCTGAACTAATGGTGGCGTCTAAGTCGGCTCTGATCTGAGAGATTTTATCTGCAAAGAAGTTGTTAAACGCGTCACAGCAGGCCGTTGTCGGGTTAAGCAAGGGATTTGGCGCAGGGGGTACCTGCGTCATCTCCCTCACCACCTTAAACAGCTCTGCCGGACGGGACTCTGCAGACGCAATACGTGCAGAGGAGAAGGCTCTCTGCGCTGCACGTATTGCCTCCCGATAGGACCCAAGAAAGTTCCTATGGCGAGTTCTGTCCGATCGGAGTCGAGTTTTCCGCCACTTGCACTCTAGTCGTTGTCCAAATCGCTTCATTTTCCTAAGCACAGAGGTATACCATGGCTTATGGTTTGAAGCGAAATGGCAAGGACGCTTGGGAGCGATCGTGTCAATAGCCCTGGTAAGATCACTATTCCATGTATTGACCAGGGCTTCGACAGGATCACCGGCATTCCCAACCATTAAACCCTCCAAGGCTTTCTGGAATCCAATAGGCTCCATTAGCCTTCGAGGGTGGACCATTCGAATAGGTCCGCCACCCCCGAGGGGGCAGATATTGGCTCTGACTTCCATCTTGACCAGGAAATGATCCGTCCATGACAATGCGGAGGTACCAACCACCTCCGCCCACGGATATGCCTGTTCGGTACAGAACACCGCATCAAGTGTATGACCTGCGCAATGCGTTGGCCCGTTGACCAACTGGGATAGGCCCATGTTTGTCATGGTATCCATGAACTCCCGAGCCGCACCTGTTAAGCTGGTCTCGAGCGGGATGTTGAAGTCCCCCAGGACAAGAAGCCTAGGAGACTCCAGCAGCAGCTCGGAGACCAGTTGCGTCAGCTCGGTCAGGGAGTCTGCTAGACAACGGGGTGGCCGGTAGACTAGCAGAATCCCCAAACTATCCCTGGCCTTCAGGCTGAGGTACATACACTCGATGTGGGTTGTGTGTCGAATAGGTATCCTGGTCAAGGTCAAGGTATTTTTATAAATCAGGGCCACTCCACCCCCTCGCCCACTTCCCCTCACCTGCTCACTAACAGAGTACCCAGCTGGGAGAGCCTGTGCCCATATAGCAGTGCTATCCTCCCCCAGCCAGGTCTCTGTAAAGCAAGCCAGGTCAGTGTGCTCATCCAGGAGAAGATCCTGGATGATATGAGTCTTATTCTTCACCGACCTGGCATCGCAAAGGAGCAGAGTGAGGTTCTGTGGAATGGTTGGTCTGCTCTCCAAACCATCCTTGGAAACAGAAGGAACTGAAGGCGGGATAGCTATTAAACAGCGATCCCGCCTTCTTTTGTAACATATGTTACTTCTGTTCCAGCCATATCTCCCATTCCCCTGCTCCACTCCAATTGCTGCCCCCCCCCACATCTCCCGGCTCCAGATGGCTATAAACCTCCAGTTCCCTCCCCTCCTTCCGGGCTACGATGTTAACTAAGAGTATTTCTTTAGCAGGTCTACGTCCCGCCTCCGCTAATGCCACAAGCGGGAATTATAGGCTAAAGACACATATAGACACACACAGACACACATATACCCCATATATATCCACATGAACACACACACACACACCACACACATATATACCCACTCACACATATATACACACACACAAACACACATGCATACAAACACACACACACACACACACATACATATATTCACACACAAACACACATAAATACACATACACACACAAACACACATATATATACAGAAACACACACACATATACACCCACACACATATTTATATATAATTCTCTCACACCCATACACACACATTTACTGTCAGTGGACGATGGATGATGTGTGTTGCAGTTACCAAACAGCAGATTTGTCAGGAAAAGCTGACTCTTTTCCTGCACGCCTCCAGAAGTCTTCCCTCTGGATCTTGATGAAAACTGCCTGAGCTCTCCAGCCTTTCCAGCAGTCAGGAAACATACCAGTTGTAGTCTAAGAAAACTATCTTTATTCTACAACTAGAAATATTTACAGTAGATGTTTATTTACAAATAATAATAATAAAGCTAGCAACACACCACCCAGAGGAATATGAGTAGAACCTCCAAAATTCCCTCTCTTTCTCTCACTGCACACATGGACAAAGCATTTTGTTGTTGCCCCAAGCTACCACCCACTTGGGTGTGTACAACCTAGATGATTAGTTGAGTCTCACTTTCCCAGACCTCCAGCCCAACCCATGTTGCTGACGTCCTTGCCCATGTGACAAGCCATGCTTACGTTGTGTGTTTTGGTTAGGATGTGTCCCTGTGTGCCCCACTCACACAGATCCTAACCAAAACACACTAGTATTTTCTTCTTTCTGGTTCCGTTATTATTGTATGGTGTGACACCTGTTGTTTGTCTGTCCCAAACATGTTTTTCCAATCTCTTCCCACAGGAAATTTGCCCATACATCTTTTACATTTCAAGTCTGACTGTATGTCCCATCAAGCATTTTTTTCTGACATATACCCCCACCTACACAGATGGATATATACACATAGATATAAGTTGGAAATGACTTGCAGGCACACAACAACAATAATGAGAAATGTAATACAGAAAACCAACTTGGTGCAATGGTTTGAGTGTATGACTGGAGATCAGGGTTTGAATCCCCACTCATCCATGGAATCATCCTGCTCATTCATGGAAACCTTGGACAAGTCACACACTCAGCCTCAGGAAGGGTCATAGCAAACCTTCTCTGAGCAAATCTTGCCAAGGAACCTCCATGATAGGTTCACTTTAGAATTGTCATTAAGTCAGAAACCTCCTGCCTCCTGGGCTTTTCCCGAGGGAGGAAAAAGCCCAGGAGGGAGCAGCTGGGAAGGTGTGATCTGGCTGGAAAGGGGAGAGGATGGATCCACCACCCAAGCCCCATTCATGGGCCGGTGGGTGCCTGTCTTTCTGGCACCCATCCACTGAGAAAAGAGGCTTGAGAAGAGTGGATCCATGCCAACCCAACCCCTTTCCTGGGCAAGTCACACTCTCTCAGCCTCAGGAAGGGTCATGGCAAACCTTCCCTGAACAAACCTTGCCAATGAACCTCAATGATAGATTCACCTTAGAGTTGTGATTAAGTCAGAAATGACCTGAAGGCACACGACGACGACAACAACAACAACTGGCCTGGGTTCTTCTCCAGAGAGAATGATACACTGGAAAGAGAATAAGTAGTGGTTTGAGTGTTGGACTGCAACTCTGGAGACCAGAGCTTGATTTGCAGCTTGGCCATGGAAACCCACTGGGTTCCCTTGGGCATGTCAGACTCTCTCAGCCTCCTCGGAGGAAGGCAATGGCAAAATCCCCTCTGAACAAATCTTGCCCAGAACGCCCCATGAAAGGTTCACCTCAAGGTCTCCATAAGCTGGAAATGACTTGGAGGCACATAACAATAACAACCACCATGGCAGGAGGCCTCCTCCTCCTCCTCCCCCCCACCTTTTCTTTCTTTCTTTCTTTCTTTCTTGCCTGCCTTCCTTCCTTCCTTCCTTCCTTCCTTCCTTCCTTCCTTCCTTCCTTCCTTCCTTCCTTCCTTCCTTCTCCTCTTACTCACCTTGCTACTGCTGCTCTTCCTCCTTCTCCTACTCTCCTTCCTTCTCCTCCTCCTCTTACCCCTGTATTTCCCTTCCTTCCTCTTTTCCTTTCTCTTCCTCCTCCCTTCTCTGTGCTCCCCTGCCACCACCACCAGTTTCCTCCCCCTCCTTCCTTCCTTCTCCTACCTTCCACTTCCTCTTCCTCCTCCTCCATGCCTTGCCTTCACTGCCACCAGTGCCACCACTGCAAATCTTCTCTGAACAAATCTTGCCAAGATCCCACCATGATAACTTTGCCTTAAGCTCACCATAACTTGGAAATGACTTGAAGGCACACAGCAACAACTATAGTTTCCAGAACTATAAGATTGTTAAGACAGTAGTCAGAAATTTCTGTCAAAATGTGGACAGCTTCCGCTCTGAATTAGAAGGGGATACTGAGTAGGCAACCAGCCCTAAAGAGTAGAGGAATCTAAGGATTAAAGCAGTAAGATACTGCTTACCAGGGGCCGGTCCGCTAGTCTCGAGGTCTTCCGCAGGCTGAGGGGGGGGGGAAATGGCACTGTGCGTGCATACTCGTGCACGCATGTGCAATACGCCGAAGTACTGCACATGTGTGTGCATGCTCGCTTGCACATACACCAGTACTTCCGGTGTACTGCGCATGCGCAAATGAAAATGGTGGCCGTGACTCATTCGCGCATGCACAGTACTCTGGCGCATGTGCAAATGAGTCACGGTGCCATTTTGGAAAACAAAATGGCAGCTGCAACTCACTCGGTGGCAGGGGGATGGTGGGGGCAGTGGCAGCACCAGGCTGGGGCTGGTCCAAAGGCCTTGGGGGACCGGATCCGCCCCCCGGGCCATAGGTTGCCAACCCCTGGATTAAAGTTTGGCTGGCCATCATAAGTAGACGTGTCCACCTAATGAAGAAGGTATCTGTGATGTCATTTCTATATAAAACATTGCTTGATTTATTGTGTGAGTATGAGTTAAGTACCTGTTGGGTGTAGGGAAGAAGATGGAGTGTTGAAGTGGATGCTGATAGATAGAATGTTTCAGAGATTTGCATGGAATAGTTGGTGAATGACAATTAGAGATTTGGTTTCAGTACAGAAAGTAGTATAGTCTGGGTTTTGAGAAAAGTGTAGCAAGGAAAAGAGCTTGAGTGGGGTTTAAGTTAGACTAGGGTTGGAGTGAGAAAAGTAAGTTTGAGTTGATTGATCTTTAAGGATGTGATTTAGCTCAAGAGGAGAGAGTATTTGTGTTATATATAAATAATCTGTTGTGGTATGTGTAACTTCTGTAAATAAATATATTTTTAAAAAAAATACTTTTAGCTTCTGGAATCACTGTCATTTTGAGAACTTGGTTGCAGACAAGATGTCTGTAGCAGCAGTATTGAAGGCCCTGCTGGGGACCTTGAGGGCATTTAGACTGACCCCACAGTTGGTGTCAGACAAGGGGTACTAGAAGAAGTCCTTATGTGTAGCAGCGGTTGGGATCAGGGAAAGCACTTGCACTGACTGTTTGTAGAGAACACATTTGGTGGATTATGTTTAAAGACCTCAACATTTAGTCACAGTGTGGGACAGCCTGAGAGGAATCCTGACAGTTGATAGCATTCGTGTGATTGCCTGTGTGGAAAAAACCCACACTTGTTGTATAAAGTGTTGGGATAATAGGTGGAAACCGCATAGTATCTTTCTAAATGAAAGGGTACTCAAAAATAGAATATTCTTTATGTGGAGACCAATTCCAGAGGAATCACTGATGGACTAGAACTGTGCTCTGGATGGGGCTCTAAAGAATCACAGTTAAAAACCTTCAGCTCAATGCATAGTACATCTTTCTGTTAACTCTCAATATTGCCAACTGTCACTACCTATTTATTCTTTGTGCCTCACCCTGTCCTTGGACTCAGTCAATACTTAAGCCTTTAAATTCCCTCTGGGATTTAAGTAATGACCCTTGCTAATTTCTAGAATGTTGTGCTGATTGATGCTGAGCAAATAGTACAAAAACTGAACTGTATTCTTTCCCCCTCTTTTTTTTGAGGATTGGGGAAAGTATAAAACTCATGTTTAAGGAAGTATAGGCTCAAGATACATGAAGCTAGAAAGTCAAGAGTTGATTTGAGGAAATGAAGCTGTGATAATGCACCTGTACATTACCTGGTGGATATGAACCAATCTACATTGCTTTGGTCAGGTCTTACCTGGAATACTGGCTCCAGTTCTGAGCACCCCAATTCAAAAAGTACATTGATAAACTAGAGTGTGTCCAGAGGAGGGTGAACAAAATGTTGTAAGCACTGGAAACTATGCACTATGAGGAGAGTACCCAGAGTAACAGATTCAAACTACGGAAAATAAATTCTAGGGAAAAGAGATTCTACCTCAACATTAAGAAGAATTTCTTGACAATAAGAGATATTCAAATGGAATATGCTGCCTTGGTCTGGTGGAGTCTCCTTCTTTAGAGGTTTAGAAACAGAGGATGGATGGCCATCAGTTGAGGTTACTATGATTGTGTGTTCCTGAATGATAGGGGGTTGGACTAGATGGTCTCTTCCAACTCTATGATTCTAATTTCCTCTAGCCATGAAAACAATTTTTTAAATGAAGACTCTACAGTGTAAAAGCCTTGACTAAATGCTTTTACACTGCATTGGAGGACAAGGAATTAATAACCTGTATTGTGGCAATATTATTACACTATAAATTGACAGAGGAGTTGGCCACCTCCTCAAATAAAATCCAAAGAGCCACCAAGAAAAAGCAAACCTACTTCAGCCACTCCTCAGGCCACACCTAGTCATGCCAATATCTACAAAACTTCCTATCCTTTCCCCTCTTTGCCAATGATATTAATTCCACGCATTAGAAATAGATAAAACAGGGGCTTCCAGTGTGATGGTGCTGCAAGGAGGACACAGGTATGAGGAGCTCCTGAGCCTCGGAATCTACCTCCACAATAGTGGTTCTTGGTGGAATGGGGACAATCTAAACCCATCCATAACTACTTCAATAAGAGGAGTTAACAAAAATAGATCATTAGGGGTCTTTAGCAGATCCACCACCTAAAGAATGAGGGGTTAAACAACCCCTCAGTCACTTGGTTGACTAACGCCACCCACCATTGTAGCCGGCAATGCAGCAATTTGCAAGCAACCCACACTACTATAAAAGCTATCAAAAGCTATAGTCACCTTATCCTTATTTTTTTCTTCAAATACTTCCTTTGCACCAAAAATCTGAGGAAATGTCCAAGGAAATTCAGAAACATAAAGGAGAGAAAGCCATAAAAAGTCATAAAGCATAGTAAGAAGCAGTAAAAAAAACCCAGATAAAATAAAAAGCTGCAAAAAGCCACAAAAAGTTGCAAAAAGCAGTAAAATAACACTAAAGCCTGTAAAAAACAAGAAAAGATTATAAAACAACAGGAAGAAGAACTGAGATTAAGAGTCCTACTCCAACTGGAGGAGAGAGCTTCCCACAACACGGAAAGTTACCAACACAAAGGAATAGATGCTGTGGAGTAAACAAAAAAATGGGGAGGAGAGAAAGGAGTAGCGGTGATGGAGACAGCTTTAAGAAAAGAGCAAAGGTAGAACTGAGGACAATGAAATTGGCAAGAAATTTTGAGAGGGAAAGAGAAAAAGAAAAGAAAAGGTTTGAAAAGAACTGAAAAACTAATAACAGAAGGAAGAAAAATAAGAAGGAAAGAGAGGATTTAACTATTATTAATATTAAAGACATATTACTGGGGACACTAGAGACTTTTTCAGGTATTGAAAATATTGAAAGACAAGAATTGAAAGAAAGAGACTATATAGAGATTATAAAGAGACTATAAAAAGATGGTAAAGTCAGAAAAAGAAGCAAGGGAAAAGAGAATATAAAGGGACTAGGAATTTGAAAGAAATTGAAAGAAACAGACCATACAGGAATTAACTCAGAATTTTAAAAAAGCACAACAACACAGAACTTAATGAACACAAGGGAAACACAATGAAGAAAAGAAAAAGAAAGAGTAAGGAAAATATAAATAAGATTTTGTATCTGACAACAGGTAAAGGGCCAAGATAAAATACATTTAAAAATTGAGTTTAATTTACTTGATTATTTGTTATTATAACTTAGTTTTGAACAATATATTTCCAATATATGATTTTTTATATGATAGGTTGTGTATATGAGTATATAACCTTCTATATGAACATGAAAAAGTTAAGGCATAAACAAGAGCAATTGCAATTAAGAGACTGAACAAACAAATTACATTACAGAGATAGATGTATTAAAATTTGAGAGATTCCAGAGAAGACAAATGAAGACCTTACTATAAGAATACTACCATCTCTCACTCAATATATTGGATACACCATTAGAAAGGACAGAAATAGAGACTGATAACATCTTTGGAGTTAATTCCATCCAAGTAAAGATAGAAAAATCCCAAGGAATATTGTAATTTGCTTCACTCGAACTAAAACAAGGGATCTGGTCATACAGAAAATCTATGAAAGTACATTTTGGATTGAAAGCAATGAGGTCATAATATTCAAAGACATTCCACCACAGATTATAATGGAAAGGCCAAGATACAAACCTTTGACTCAATTGTTGAAGATCTTAAGGATAGACTATAAATGGGAAAGGATTGAAGGGATCTCCTTCACCTACAGACAAAAATATTGATAACATGGAAAAATCTAAAGAGATGGAACAGAAGTTAAGAAGAGAAAACAAGAAAAATGGAGAAGACAAGATAGAAAGGACACAAGTAAGAGAATGGAGAGCAAAGAGATGTAGAGAAAGAAAAAAAGATGAGAACAAAAACCATCTGGATGATAAGGAGAGAGAAGAGAGGTCAGAAGAACAGACACCAGATCAAGAATCTGAAGAAGAAAACCCTAATTCAGAAATAGAAGAAGAGAATAACAGTGAAATAGAGAAAGAGACAGAGAACAATAGAAAAAATAAAGAAGCACGGGAAGAAGAATATGAAGATTTAGTAATGATAATTTTTTTAAAAATAAAAATAAATAAATAAACACTGACACACATATATAAAATCACAAACAATTAAAGGGGAGAAAGGGGTGGTATAATCAAAAAGATAACCTTTGAAAAGCAAAGAAAATATGGCAATAAATGTAATATCCTGGAAAGTCAAAGGAATAAATTCAAAATAAAAGAGAAACATAATATTTCACCAACTAGAAAAACTCAAAGGAGACATCACTTGCATTCAAGAAACCAAGATAAGAGACAAAGAAATCAAATATCTAAGAAATCCTAAATTAGGCTATTGTTTTACCTCCACTGCTGAAACAAAGAGGAAATGTGTTGCAATATATATATATTTAAAGTACAGCTCAAAAGAAATCTTTAAGGACAAGGAAGGCTTATATTTAGCAGTGGAAGAAAACACAAAAAATTAATTATCCTGTCATTGGAATATATCCACTACATGAGAACAGAGAAAAGTACTTTGCCCAGATAAATAATGAATTAAAAAATACAGAATATGATAACAACTTATTACGAGGGGATTTTAATGCAGTCATACAACCATTACTAGATAGAGTTTCCAATTCAGCCAAAAAATAAATAAATAAATAAAGGCAAGCTACCAAAATCATTCTTTGAACTTATGGAAGAATACAATATGACTGATGTTTGCAGACATAAATATGACCAAAGATGAAATTATACTTTCTTCTCTGAAGATCACATTTCTTTTTCCAGAAAAGATTTATTTATTGCCACAAAATCACTCCTTTCAAACATTCAATCAATAGACATAGATTCAAAACCCATCTCAGACCATAATCCAATCACATTAAGAATCCTTGAGATTTGGAGATTAAATAATAGTTTATTAAATGAAGAAAACATTATAAATAAAACCAAAGAAGAATTGAAAAACTGTTTTAAAGAAAATAGTACAGAAGGGATGAAGCATAAAATTATCTGGGATGCAAGTAAGGCATTCATTAGAGGAATCTTCATTAAAGCTAACTTAGAATGGGGAAAAGTGGAACAGAAGAAAGAAAAAAATAATCACAGTAGAGTTGAAAAGAAAAGAGAAGGAGTGGGGGAAAGGTGACAAAAATTAAAAATTGAAGTGCAAATCTTACAACAGCAATTAAAATCTTTGACAATTAATGATATATAAAGGAAATTACAAAAAGTAAACAAAAACAATTTGAATATGTAAATAAAGCTGGAAGGCTTCTTGCAAACAAGTTGAGAAAAGAAAAGGAAAAGAAAACAATCACAGAAATACAATATAAAGGAAAACTAATCACTGATCAAAAGAACATACAAAATATTTTTAGGAATTACTTTGAAAATTTATACAGAAATAAACTTGAGACGGTTAAAGATAACAGAAAAATTCAAAAATACTTAGATGGACAAATAATAATAAAATTAAATGAAGAACAAAAAGAAAGTTTAAATTAAAAAAATTACAAATGAAATATCAAATGCTATCAGAAATATGAAAACAGGAAAAACATGGGGCCCTGAATTACCAGCTAATTATTGCAAAAAAATTGAAGAAATTTTACTCATACCATTAAAAAAAACATTATTTTTTAGTATTTATACAAGTTTACAATCTTAAATTTAATATATGATGTCAATTTGCTTTACTACTTTATAATATAGGGGCTATGAAGATGGGAAGGAAAAGGTGACCTGAATTTGCTTTTTCCCCAAACTACAGCAACCACACTGCCTGCCCTGAGGTTGCCCTAAATGCAACTGCACTGGAGGCCAGTTAATGCAGCTTTTCTGAGTCTGCAGTGAAGCCTCATCACCCACACTGCTGGCCCCAAGTTTTCCCTAATAGGAATGCAGTAACCGCACGGGCCGGCAGCGACGGCTTTAATTTTTTAATATTATTATTATTATTTTGCATTCTCTGTGGCAGGTGTGCACGTGCACAGATACAACATGGCCCCTTTAACAGAAATGTTGGCATTGCTCAGGACCTGCCTACTATGTGCTGTAAAGAAACCACGGCTGCCACAGTAATCGAGTGGACCACGCTGGTACTCAGCCTGCAATGCACAGCCACAGGAGCCTCTGCCATGGTCCCTAATGCAGATACATTCATGCAAGATGGCAGTGATGACTTGGAGGACCCAGAAGTGAGACCTGTCAGAGCGGGTGCCGCAAGACGCATCGCATGGTGTACCGCCACCACCGCCGCTGCTCTGATGCCACCCGCACCGACTGGTGGGACGGTTTAGTCACATACATCTGGTCTGATGAGCAATGGAGGATGTTCTTCCGAATGCCCCATGCCCTCTTCCACAAGATAGTAGAAGTACTGCGTCCGGAAATGCAGCAGGCAGACACCATGATGAGGAAGGCCATCCCGGTAGAGAAGAGGGTCACCATGGCCATCTGGGTCGTCGCCCACAGAGCCAGCTACAAGCAGTTCGGGGTTGGCCAAACCACTGTGGGGGAAGTGTTGGAGTTTGCCCTCACCATGGAAAAGCTGCTTCTGTCACAGACAGTGTACCTGGGGGACGCCACTCAGGTAAGGACAGTCACACACACTTGTCACTTTTCCCTCCTGCGCAGAATGCATCATGACCTGACACACAGTATGGCTGTCACTGTACAGAGTTGGCTGCTTAGGCCTTCGAACCTGCGCAGGGACGCCTAAAATGTCATGACTCGACATACAGTGTGGCTCCTACTATATACTCTGCAGCTTTGCCCGTTGAACCTGCACAAGGACGCCTAGTAGGTCATGCCTTGGCATACAGTGTGGCTCCTACTGTATGGAGTCTGAGCTTTGGCTGTTGAACCTGTGCAGGGTTAGGGTTAGAGTTTAGTGTTAGGGATAAGGTTAAAGTTTAGGGTTAGGGTTTAGGGTTAGGGTTAGAGTTAGGGTTAGGGTTTAGGGTTAGGGTTAGGGTTTAGGGTTACTTCATGACTCGACATACAGTGTGGCTCCTACTGAATACTCGGAAGCTTAGTCTGTTGATCCTGTGCAGGGACGCCTAGTAGGTGATGACTCGACATACAGTGTGACTCCTACTGTATACTTGGCAGCTTAGCCCGATGAACCTGCGCAGGGACACCTAGTAGGTCATGACTCGTATGGATCCCCCTGATGGGGCCGATGAACCTGTGCAGGTATGCGAAAAACATCATCAGTTGGCAAATGCCATGACTGTTTATCATTCATCCTCCACTTCTTCCCTTTGTCACCCACAGATCATGCAAGGATTTGCTGAACTCGGCTTCCCACAAGTAGTGGGTGCCGTAGACAGGTGCCACTCTCTGATCGTGCCACCCTTGGGAAGGAGGAACAAGTTCGTCAACCAAAAGGACAGCTACTCTGTCGTCCTCCAGGGGACATCGGATCATCGGGGACGCTTTGTGGATGTGGAATTGGGCTGGGCTGGATCGACTCACGACGCTAGGGTGGCAAGGAACTCCATCATCTTTCAGGCCATGGAGGCCAGCTTCTACGTGCCATGGAATCCCACCGTCACCCTGAGGAGCCAGCAGATGGGCCCCCTCCTGCTTGCTGACAGCGCCTACCCCATTCGGAAGTGGCTCATGAAACCCTACCAGAGCACCACCACTGCCAGGAAGAAAGGATTCAACAGGAAGCTGAATCGTGCCAAGAATGTGGTGAAAAGGGCCTTCGGGAGGCTGAAGGCTCGGTGGAGGTGTCTAACTGCCCCACTCCTTGTGGCAGAGGAGAATGTTGTCCCCATCATCACATCCTGTGTCATCCTCCACAACATCTGAGAGACCAAGGGAAGGGTCTTGGATGCGGGAGGGTGCTACAGGCAGCGCTTTGCGCTGCCCACCCAGGGGGCACCAATGGAGGACAATGACCTTGTGAGGCAGAGAGAAGGGGAGGCTGTGAGGGAGGCCCTGGCAGAGTTTTCTGGGACCAGGAGGATCTGAAGTATCCCCTCTTCTCCATCTGTAATCCTAGGTCACCACTGTACTATGCCATGAGCATAAGCACCTAAACACAACATTTCCTATTATCCACACTCTGTGTATGGCTAGCATTTATGCAGGACACTACTGCACTATGCCATGATGAGATCCTATCATCCCCACTCTGTGTATGGATGGCAATCCTGCTTTTAGGTAGATATCATTGTACATGAGCCTAAGGGAGGCACACAAAGACACACACACAAAAGGGCATGGAGGGGGTCACCCGGTACCATATTTCCTGGCAATAGAAAGATACAGTGCAAAAACCACCAACTGTAACCTCTGACAATGTTGCAAAATTCCCAACAGTCAGCTTTCCTAATGGCCCATTTGATTGTAACAATTGGTAGCCCAGAGGGCTACCATTGGGGCTCACATACAAACTTCTCTTATGAGAGTCTCCATTGGCCAGGAGCCAGGTAAGGCCATCTTCCCCCCAACAATTGCCCATAAATGCAGACCTCCATAGATCCCCAGGACGACAATGGCAGCCAGGAGGAAAGTGCCCATCTGCATTGCATACTGGAGCAATGAGGAGGTGGGCATTCTCCTTCAGGCCTTGATCCCGGAGCCACCTGCAAGAAGGGTGATGGCAAGCACCAATCACCCTAACCAGGGGTACTTCTCCCAGGCCTCCCACGCCCTCTGCCAGCAGGTCTTCAGGAGGACCCCCCCAACAGTGCCAAACGAAGTTCAAGGCACTAAAGTGGGTCTTCTTTGAGGCCCTGGAGGATTTTGGGGAATATCCTCTGGTTTGGAAGCGCCCACCCTTCTATGAGCGGCTCTGGGACCTGTGGATCAGGGCCGGCCACCCTAGATGGCAGGATCGTCGTCCTCCTGGTAAGTGTTGGGACCCTGCCATGGTCCCTCATGCCCATCCCTCCCTTCCCCTCACTCTTCCCTATCCCTCCCCTCCCTCTTTTCCCCATCTCATGGGTGCTAATGGTTTTTCCCTTCTCTCCAAATGCAGGTGTGCAGTGGAGGCGATGACAGGGACGGAGGAGGGACCCTGCCAGTTCCCCCCTCCTCCTCCTCCTCCAAGAGAGAAGCCCTTGGTGTTGCCTGCCTGGCGGTCATCCAGATTACTCTCGACCAGGACCGTGAATGGGGTAAGAATGGCAGCGACACAGAGGGAGGGAGTTGGGGGGGGCAGGAACCCTGACTGTAGCATTGCGTGATGGGGTGAAGAGCAACCTCCTAACCACACTTTTTTCTTTTCCCTTGCAGATCGACGGCTGGAACAAAGGGTGGCTGCCATGGAGGAGCAGATGCTACGTCTCAACAACTCAATGGCAGCCATCATGCACCACCTCGGTCTTCCCCGACCCCCAACCTCCCCATCCCCATCCCTGAAGCACCTTCCCTTCCCCTTGTACATGCTTCCTACCTCCTACCTCCCCTTCTTCCCCGTTGTAACTTCCCCTCCCCTTTGTAAATACTCCCCTCCCCTTCCCCCATTTGTAGATTGTTGTACATAGTTGTTTGTTATTTTTATCAAAAGAAAAATTTATTTAAAAAAAATTACGATGGAATCTGCGCATGTACGCAGGTTTGGCAATAGCCAGTTTTTATGAATAAACTTTCCATTTTTAAACAGCTTCTGACATTTTATGCGAAGGTGTGCAGGTTCGTCGAAGGATTCCCTACAGGAAACCAAAGCAAAGCAAAGCAGCTTATTTTTATATACCGCTTCATATCACGCTATGGGATGTCTAAGCGGTTTACAACTGTGAGCTGATTGCCCCCCAACAATCTGGGTACTCATTTTAGTGACCTCGGAAGGATGCAGGCCTGAGTTGAGCCTCAGCCCTGGCTGGTATTGAACTCGCAACCTTGTGGTCTATGAGTGAGTGGCTGCAGTACAGGCATTTAACCACTGCGCCACCAGTGAGCAGCATCAGTGAGGTGGGCATGGTGTGTGGTGGCGGTGGCAATCAGTGTGGTGGGCATAGTGGGGAGTAGTTGGCGATGGCTGCCTTTGTACTTAGTGGTGATCGTCGCAACATCTCCATCCCCCTCTACTTGATCTCTGCCTTTGTGGGTGGCGAGTGGGTGGTGGCACTGCCACATCACTGCTGAAAAGGCTGCTAGACACTTCTATGGAGTGTTGTTGAATGATCCCCACCTCCATAGCAGCCTCCTCCTCCATGGGTGAACTCCTCTCCCTCCTCCCTCTCCCCCTCCCCACAGCTTCCTCCTCCATGGGTGGACACCTCTCCCTCCTCCCTCTGCCCATAGCACCCTCAACATCCAAGGTGGAGAGTGACCCCTCCTTCCTCTGCCTACCACCACAGCCACCTCCTGCTGGGCCTGGGGGATACCCCTCTTCCACCCTCCTGCACACCCTTCCCGCTGCCACCAATGGCCCTCTGAGACCCCTCTTTGACATCCACAATTTGGGCCAGCAGACTGGTCTGCAGTTGTAGGGAGTCAGTGACATGCCGCTGCTCGTAGGCCATGCATTGCTGATGCTCCCTCTGATCCTCTCTCTCACTCTGCCTCAGCTGATAACAACATTAAGCAAGCTGATAGGAATGTTCATCCTGTTCTAGGGCTTTGTCCATTTGTTCTATGTTGCATTCCATGAACTGCTGCTGGGCACTCGTATTTGCTGTGGCTGCTGAGCGACATGTCCTCTTCCTTCTGATGTCAATCAGGTGGGCTGCTGGTGGCATTGCAGCTCTGGCATTAACTGTTTCATACTCATCTTCCTCTCTCTGTCATGCTACTTTTCGTTCTAGGGACATATATGGCAGACAGCACTGTTTGCACACACAACATCTCCCGCACATATCGGGGGGAGGGGAGAGGTACATGCCAGGGGGTTTCTGTAGGCACACTGGATACATGCAGGTGGTGGTCATGTGAGGGACATGGTGAATGGGACACACAGACAAACATTCCTCCACACACACCCCACATGATAGGGTGCGAAAGCGGCGTGCCGGGGGGGGGGGAGGAATCCTGCAGACCTGAGAACCTACAGAAAAAATGTCAGAAAAGCCATACAAATTGCTTTGCTTTTTTGGGGTGCAGGCGTACATGTAATGGAATGCATTTTTTGTCATAATAGGGATTTTACCGTGTGCAACCTGGACCTGCTGTATCAGCTGGGTGAATTGTCCAGGACCTGCCATCTCCTCGCCCTCACTCTCATCATCGCTGAGTGTTGTACTCGTCCGTGGGACAGGGGAGCGGTCACGGTGGCTACTGATCCTGGAAGATACAGTGCTCCACTGTGCCAACTCCTTAAATGTGTCGAGATGGTGGCCTGTTGGTGGAAGATGTAGAGGCACGGGTCTGTAGTCTCATGGCAGAAATGTCCATAGCCCTCTAACTGCAGGATGTCTCATCTGAGTCAGGGTGTTCCTCCTGGTCATCTAAAAATGACACGGGATGGGGTCATCTCTGCCCTGTGGCCACCCTAGTGCTGTCCCCTGCACCCCTACCTGAGGGCCCTGGCACATCTTACCTTGAGGGGGCAAAAGCTCCTGGGTGCATTCTCCCTTGGAGATGTACTCCACGGTTTCCGCTCTGGCTGGCTGGCCCACTGGGACCCTCATGACTTCACTGCTGGTGCATATTCTGCTGGGCCGTATGCTGCCGTCCCTGGCAAGGAAGGCATGAAGTTTCTTATAGAAGGGCATGGAGGAGGGACCCCCATCCGCTTTTGGCCTTGTGATCCCTGAACTTCTTGTAATTGGACCTGAGGTTTTTGGTCTTCTGACAACACTCCTCCCAGGTGCGTTGATGGCCCTTCGCCCTCATGGCTTGTGCCAACTCCTTAAATGTGTCGGCATTCAAGAAGGAATGTCTCAATTTCTCCAAAATGTGTGGCTGCGAACACAGAGCTATGAGTTTGTCCGTCTCTGCATTGGTCCACGATGTCCCTCTCCCTCTTTTTGGCTCTCCACTTGTGAATGGCTCTGCCATTGTTCCCGCTATGGACAAGAGGAGCCCCAAAGTGGACAGCTGTGGAGGTCTGCAGCTGGCAAAAGCTGCACTGGGAAAATGGCACTGGAATGCATGTGGAGGTCCAGCTTAAAAGTGAAACTTTCCCTTTATCTCTTTAACACAATGTAACATCTGGTAGCAATAGTTTCACCTTTCCGCTCTGGCGCATGTGCACTGAGAAAATTAGGGTTAGATCTAGGGTTCTGAAGCAGATGCACCTGCGGCAGTTCACCCACACCTGAACCCTAAAAGCGCTTTAATTAGAAGCTTTTTTCAATGGGTGCATGCTCCCCAAGGGCAGCTCTAAATGTGGTGCACCAATACACGTGCATTTACACTGATGTCTTTTGCTCTCGGGTACCCTTATTTCCACCGTACCTCCATCGCTGCATCCCAACGAACCATTGAAGGTGCGCATGTTTTCAGAAGGAGTGAAAAAATGGGGCTCCATTTTGAAGCACACTTTCACAGGAAGAGGCAGGTAGGGAGCGCTTTTTCGGCATGTGTCATCTAAAGACCATGCCTTCAGGTCAACTGCAAAACAACTCTTTTAGCCCGTGTACATCCCCCCATAGTCTTATAATATTTTGAGTACATTAATGCCTCACCGCATCATAAAAATACCATAAACTTTAGTTTTGTGAGATTTTTGCCTTTGATGAAAGATAAATATTGCATTTTTCCTCTCACATAATTTCCTTCATGTCTTCTTCATGAAGGTCTTTTGCTTTAATAACTCTTTCTTTCTAATATCTGTTACTTTTGCTTTCTGCATTACAGCCTTATTGTATAGATCACTATCTTGATGTTTCTATTTTCAACCTTTCTGATTCCATTCCATCACTATTTTATTCCATTATCCATTTTCCCCTCCCTTTCATCTACCATCCTATTAATCATCACATTGACTTACATATATTATTTATTATTTATTATTATTGCATTTGAAAATTTTCATTGAATTCTATATTACATAAAATTAAATTCCAGCATTAACATAATCTTCCCTCTACATACATGTCTTCATATATAAGTCAGTAAAATTAAAGTCTATTACAAAGTCTATTTTTTCTTTGTGACCCAGTATTTATACTTTGCTGCCAGCACTTTTTTTTCTTCTTGTTATTTAATATGTTTTGATTCTATATGGAGGTATTTACCTCTTCGGTATGCTGTTTTAACTTCTGTTTGGTTTAATAATTTTTTAGGGGGAGAGGGGGGTAATTGCTCTTAACTGTTGTATGACGATTTTATGATGTAAGCCGCCCCGATTGACCTCAGAGGGGCGAGATATCAAATAAAAAGCATTATTATTATTATTACATTTATATCATTCTAAACATTCTCCAGCATTATTGGTTTTGTCCTTTCATACCACCTATGCCTGCCGTTCTGATTCCCAATTGCTTATGGGTTTGTGATTTAGTATATATGTTAGTTTATCCATTTCTTTCAAGTCTTGGATCTTTTCTAACGATTCCTCTATAAGTGGGTCATCCTGTGTTTTCCTTCTTCTTTTTTCTTTTTTTTTTTCCTATTGTAATTCTGGCTGCAGTAACCAGATACAGGATCACTGTCCAATATTTCTTTTCAACCTCTTCCCTTAAGATCAATGTTATAAAGCTCTGGAGAAAAGATATAATGAATTTTTAAGGTGTTTTGAATTATCATATGTACTTTGGACCAGAACTATTTTATTCTAAGGCAGTTCCACCACATATGGTACATTGATCCAATTTCCTTTAGACATTTCCAGCATGTTTTATTGACTTTCTTTTGTATCATAGGGACTCTGCAGATAGTGCAAAGTGCAGTCTTGGAGTCAGGGAAGGTGAGGGGCAGCCACATGCTGGGTGCCCCAACCCCTTTCCGAGGATGTCATCATAGCGCACGCCATTGCACACAGCAAGCGCTCTGATGACATCCTCCCAGTGCTGTGCCGGAAGAGGTGCAAAAGAGGCACATGACGGCTCTTCGGGCACCCTTTTTGCTGCTTGGGAAAGGAGTGCTATTTTGGCATTCCTTTCCCAGGTGCTAAAAGGGAGGATTGGGGCTGAAGCATGGGGCAGCCTCAGCCCCAGTCCTCCGCTTCCCAGGGCAGCTCATGGCTGCCCGTCTGCATCCCCCTTTACTTAATTTAAGTTGGGTATAATGCCACCTGTTTGCCGTTTTAATGTAATTTTCTTTTAAGTCTTGGGTTAAAGTAAATTTACTGGTTTTCTTTCTAGCATTCTCCCATTTGGCCAAATCTATATTTTGTCACAGGTCTTTGGCCCATTTTATCAGAGACTCTTTAATTTCTGTTGATTCCAGTTTCCTAATTGGGTACTCCAAACAGTTTTCGATGGTAGGCTGAAAGAATCCGTTCTAATGCTACAGAAAAACCTAGGATCCAAATAGGGATCCCAAATAACATTTGTGGCAAAACCTTAGCCTGGAACACCCTAAGTGCCACAGGTAAAAATTAGCCTCCTTTGGTGTAAAAACCCTGAACTAATGCCTTAGCACTATTATTTGCTGACTGAATAGCAGTAGACCGCTGGGATGCCCAACCACGTATTGAGTGAAATATTACTCCTAAGTACTTGAAGTGTTTCACTTGCTCTACCTTATGTCCGTTTATGACCCAGTTGGACTGACTCTGGTTCTTGGAAAAGACCATGATTTTAGTTTTGCTATAATTAATGGTTAAGCGATTTTCTTCACAGTAACCCCCAAAAGCTCTCAGCATTTGTTTCAAGCCTATTTTAGAAAATGAGAGGAGAACTGCATCGTCTGCGTACAGCAATAACAGAATACCGACTGAGCCCAGTTTGGGTGGATGGCGTGCTTCTGAGGAAATAAAGGCTGAGAGATCATTAAGATATAGATCGAATAATAATGGTGCCAAAATGCAACCTTGGCGCACACCCTTATCAACAGTAATAGATTTTGTAAGATTACCCTGGATACCACATCTTACTTGTATAGTAGTGTCTCTATACAAATTCATAATCAGCCATAATAGTCTCCTGTCAATAGAAGAGGCAAGAAGTTTGGTCCATAGTCTCTCTCTTGGGATTAAATCAAAAGCTGATTTCAGATCAATAAATGCAGCGTATAAACCCTTACTTTGGGAATTAGAATATTTCTCAGCCAGATGGTTCAAGACCAGGCAATGATCATAGGTTGACTTACTCTTTCTAAAGCCAATTTGTTCACTGCCAATAATGTTCTCATTCTCTATCCATTCAGAAAGATGATTGTTGAGAAATCGGCCATAGAGTTTACCCACAACTGAAAGTAAACTTATAGGATGATAATTGGATGGATCGTTCCTAGCTCCCTTCTTATAAATAGGGATTATAATTGCTTTTGACCAGCTAGTGGGTAGTCTGGCTGTCTGATTGATGAGGGTAAAAAGGGAGGCAAGTAAAGGTGCCCACCATGAGATGTTTGCTTTCAAAAGCTCGGGCAAGATTAAATCAGGCCCTGGGGCTTTTCCAGTTTTAAGCTGAGTAATTAATATCTTTAATTCTTCTTGGGATACAGGAGGCCACTGGGGAATATCCAGGCAATCGGGGGGGGGGGAGTTGAGCTCATTGGGGATAACAGAAACCTGATCCCCACTGTCTCTATACAGTGTGGAAAAATAATCCTCCCACACATTTATGGGGATGTTACAAGGGGGAGAACCACCAGTGTTTCCTATCATCCCTGTAACTGTGGCCCAGAAGAGCTTGGTGTTCTTTTGTAGGGAGAAATTTATTAGTGATGTCCATTGCCTTTGAATTGCCTCTTTCTTTTTCCTCGCCAAATGTGATTTGTACTGTCTTCTGGTGGTGTAATAGGATTGAGGCAGTGTCTGGCAATTATCTCTCCTATATTGAATGTACATATTTCTTAAGTGAAATCTAGCTTTAGCACAAGATTTATCAAACCAGGGGGCCAATCTTTTGTGCTTAAAATTTCTAGGCCTCCTCTCTGTGCACCTCAACGATGTTGCCAATGTCGTGAGGAGCTGAGAGTAATTCTCCAGGGCATCTTGCACTTCTTGTGACTCAATAATCTGGTTTTTAAGACCCAGACACAGCGCTTGAAGCGGGCTGTCATTCAGTTGAATGTACTGCCTGGACGTGGGCTCTAAAGTACTGGCTTAAACTTTTCTATGCTGGCCCTGAATCAGGATATCTATATCTTGTAATGAAAGATAATTATACCATCCTTTGGCCTAAAAACATCAAGGAAAAACTGCAGAGAATGGGCTTTTCAAACAACTTCCTCATTACACAAGACTTACCCAGGGCACAGCAGATTTTGGTATGCCGTGTAAAAGAAATTTATATCCAGTATTCTTTGTCTTCTGCCCACACTACCTGCTCTTCCATCAGTTTAGGGTTGCAGTTCAATCTCGAGAGGGAGGCACATTATTTACAAAATTTGACCATCCCAAAATACCGTGCTGTGTTTACTAAAGCAAGATTTAATGTTATCCCCTCTGCCCTGATAGAAGGTCGCTTTAAGGGAATCCCCTACTACGAATGAGTCTGCCCTTGTGGTGAAGGTTTTGTTGAGTCTCTAGGGCATGTACTATTCTTCTGTATTTTTTACAAGGATGAGAGGCTAAAATTAATTTCACCCCTCCTGCTTAAGTTTCCAGGCAGACCCAATAATTGGTACTAGGAGTATCTGCTAAATGGTTCTAAGAAAAGTAAAACAGAAGCAGTGGCAAAGTTTTTCTTCTCTGCTGTTAAAACATGTAAGATTATGACCCAAGTAAAACAAACAGTCCCGTCTATTGTTCCTTAAATACCCATACAAATATCCACCTTCTTTCAGTGTTACATGGCTTGTTTTATCTAATGTATCTGTGAGTGACTTTGTATATGTATATATGCATGTACATATGTATGCATTACGAGTATGTTATGTATATTCGTCTTATAGTGTTATTTTAACATGTTTTATATGTTTTATATACATTTTGTTGCCTAATGGCCTGTTGGCTGAAATAAAGGTATGTTGTTGTTGTTGTTGTTGTTTCCTAGTTAGTAACAATTTGTATAGTTTAGTGATCTTATTATTGTCTTTCATCCATATTAGTTTATCCAGTTCGTTTTTTTCTACTAAGTTTTCATTTTTTAAATTATTTTTAAATTTAGCTCTAATTTGCCAATAATTTATCCATTGCATTTTTTGAGATCTCAAATTCAATTCTTCTTTTGATCTGATATCTATTTTGCCCTCTTCTGTTCTGACAATTAAATCCTTATACCACAGCCAGTTTTGATTCTTTTGCCATCTGCCAAAGAACGCTTCCTAGCTGGATAACAGAATTTTAAAGTAAAATTTACTCTTTATCAATCAATCTTTATTGATTAGCCCTTAGGCCATTTCACTATAACACAAAAGAGATTAGAGCACACTATAAAATTCTGTAAATATTTCAAGTTAAAAATTACAATACAATCAAGTATATATGGATGTGAATAAAATATTAATTTAAAAAATCAAACATCAGAGCTCTTCATCCCCACTACAATCATCCCCACTTATCTAGATCTCAACTGTATCACTTTATGTAGAAACCAAGCTGTGCTGATAGTTATTTTTGAACCTTGACCACTCATAAAGAATAAAATTCTAACATGGGTATCCCAAAACATTGTTCGTTTGATGTAGGGACCAAGATATTGATCTCTTTCCTGTTAGTACAAATTACATTTGAATAAAATGTGGGCTGTATCCTCAATTTCGCATTCTCCACAGATACAAGTTTGCTCATTATATGGAATACCAATGAATCTTCCATATCTTACCATAGTGTCCAGCTGATCAAATCTAGCTCAGGTAAATACCTCCCTCAGATGTTTATGCATTTGTATTTTTAGATAATTTGCTCTTTGAGAGGTGTGTTTGTATCAACTCAGCCATTTTAAGTTGCCCATCTTGCTTAAGGTTGCTATATCTTTTTGGGCCTCATTATCCAGAATTCTCTATCTCACACCCTGTTTTCCTTGATTATTAACTGAGCATGATTCAAGGAGACCATAACTCTTTATAAACTTTATTATTTGCATAGACCAAGAGGATTGGAGATGAGATTGTAACTGTTCTAAGAGACATAGGGGCTTTGCAGACTGCTAGAAATAGTGCAAATTGAGTCCACTTTAACTGTCCTGGCTCAGTGCTAGAGAATCATGGGAATTGTATTTTTTTTCTGAGACATTGAGCCTTCTCTGTCAAAGAGCTCTGGTGCCACAATAAACTACAGTTCCCATGATTCCCTAGCACTGAGCCAGGGCAGTTAAAGTGGACTTAATTTGCACTATTTCTGGCAGTCTGCAAAGGCCCATAATCTTGGTAGTCTTTCTGGCTCCATTTTGTTGATTTTACACCAATAGTTAAACACTTTGATTTTTGCTTGCGAGTGAATTGTATAAATTTCTAATTTAGCTCTGACAGCAGCCACTGATGTCCTTTTGTCTACTCCCAATATACTTCTCAGATGTTGAGACTGTGCTAGTTCTATTGCTGAAATAGAATTTATATCCCAAGCTTCTGCTGCATATAAAAGCATAGGTGCAACATTAGTTTTATATACATTAATTATCGGGGTTAAGGAGCCAGGGTACTTGTGGGCATTTAGTTTAGATATGAGATTCAAGCGTGCCTTTGTTCTAAGTGCACTGTTTTGATGGTGACAAGACCAGGAGCCATTCTCAGAGAATGTTACACTGAGATAAGAGGAGGTCTTTACTTGATCTATTGGCTCACCCTCTAACTGCCATCTATGTCTCTGCTGTCTTTTGCCAAATACCATTATATTTGACTTCGATTTATTAATAGTTAAAAAATAATTCTGAAAGTAACAGCTGAATCTTCTTAACAGTCTCTGCATACCCACTTGTGAATATGATAGCAATATCATATCATCAGCGTAAAGCAGAATATTGCAAAGTGTCTAAAGAACTGTGGGCATATGGACTGAAAAGTCCTTCATTTCAGTTGGCAGATCATTAATATACAAATTAAATAACAAGGAGCGAGTAAGCACCCTTGTCTTACCCCTTTATATGTATCAATTTTGTTTGTCATGACTCTATTTAATCCAAATCTTACTCTCAGATAGGTACCTGTGTAGAGGGATTTGATTAATAAAAACAATTCAATTTTAAGGTTAGTCAATTTGTTCCATAAAATTTCTCTATTCACTGTATCAAAGGCTGCAGAAAGATCTATAAAAGCAGCATATAGATGCTTTCCTTTGCTGGTATATTTGGCAATCATATGATTTAAAGTAAAACAGTTGCCAATGGTAGATCGATTTTGTCTAAAGCCTGCTTGTTCTTCTGTTAAAATTCCTTTTCAATTAACCCAACTTTCCAGTTTGTTCAAAAGAAACTTTGAGTAAAATTTTGCTACAATATCTATTAAGCTAATAGGCCTATAGTTACTGGGATTCTTATTGTTCCCTTTTTTATAAATAGGTACCACTATGGCCAACTTCCAACCAGCTGGGATCTGACAGGTATTGTTTATATGTGTAAACAAACCTGACAGAATAGGTGCCCACCAACACCAATCACTAAAATGTTTGTATAATTCTGCTGGTAAGAAGTCCTCTCTAGGTGCTTTATTATTTTTCAGAGCATTAATAATTAGACAAAATCTCTTCTTCAGAAACTGGTGGCCATGGGGACAGAGTTTCAGTACCTAGGGAATGAGAACTTGAATGCTGGATCTCCATGGAATTGTTTAACACAAATAGCCCTTGAAAATAATTTCCCATTCCTTAGCAGGTATAGGGATATCATATAGAAATCTCCTTTCCTTTAAAATTCGGATGACAGAATGCCAAAATATTGCTGAATTGTGGCTTTTTGCTGCTAACTCTAGACCAGCCCAAATTGAGATGACATGATTTTGTTTCTTAAGTTTTATTAGTTTTTTATATTTCTTTCTAAGGGACAACATCTTAGATTGTACATGAATAGAGGAGGACCTCTGAACAGATCTCAGTGCCAACTTTAGTTTCTTTTTCATTAGCCTACATTCTGTGTCAAACCCAGGTGAACTGTCTTTTAAAAGAGTTTTCCCTGAAGACTTAGATGTTAAATAATTCTTCAACATTTGGCACAAATTTGAGAATACGTTAGTAGCTGATAGCCAATGAGCTGAAGAAGACTGAATTGTATAAGCCTAGTTTTCAACATTCTCTGCTTTGAGATTAACTGATACTACAGGAGTATCAACTTTGGCCCATCTAAGTCTGCCATTTGGCACACCTCTTGATTATTTATAATCCATCTATCATCCCAACTACTTGGTCTTAAATCTGAGCTACCCCGCACTTTCACACTCTCAGGTTGATGATCATTTTCCCTTCTTGGGTGAACAGCAATCTCAGAAAAAAGATCAATTTTGTTTCTGGAAACACAGATAAGATCTAGTACACTACTAGAATTGGATGCATGATATGTGTACGGATATCTATAACTGTCATCCTCATCTCTGCTTCCCAAAATTTGAAAATTACATTTGAAAATTAAAGATACCAAAGACAGTCCAGCACTGTTGCTTTTGTTATCTCTAGAACACCATTGGAGGTGGTTATCAAAATTTTTGTTTGGTAGGCTATTCTTTTTGGCAAAATCATAAAGGGATGGATCTAATTTAGCATTAAAATCACCCAATAGAATTATTACGGATTGAGGGTGTAGAATTATTATTTCATCCAATTGAACTTCTAAACCTGTCCATAAATTGGTATTATAATAGGGAGATGAAATGGGGGGAATATATACATTTACCAGTATAACTTCAAAATCCTTGTGAGTAATTTCATAACTAAAAATTGGGAGTATTTATCCCCGTAATTCAGTTTCTCCCCTTGCAAACGCAATTCTTGTTTAATAAGAATGCAGAGGCCACCATTGGCTCTCCCTTTATTTTTTAGTTTTTGGGCAGGGATATCCCAACATTGAAAGCCTGGGAGTTTTAATGGCTCAGCAGCAGCAGTTAACCAAGTTTCCTGGATGGCCACTATGTCAAATCTAGAAAGGAAGCCCACTAAATCAGCATTCACTGCCTCCTTCCAACCAGAAACATTCCATGTGACTACATGGATAGTTTCCCCACTAACAGGCTATTCTGAATCAGGTGAAGAAGTGGAACCTAGTGGCACAAACCTCAATTAGTGTCTGTATCTACAAATATATTATCGATACGTCCCAAATAAACACAATTATTATGTAGATAGTTGCTTTTAAGCAACGAGGTGAATGATCAATACAGATGTTGTTGTTGCTCTTCTCTTGCAGATGAGGCAGGATTCCCTGATGTCTTGTCCAAAAAAGAGGCCTGATGTATTACAGCCTTCTCTTTTATGACTTAAGGGTACTTGACAGGGGACTGTCTCTTTCCTCCAGCGTAGCAGTTTCCAGTTGAATTAGTTCTAATGAAGTTAATGATGATGGTCTGATTAATAATGTAACTGCTAATTGTTTCTGGTTTTGTTTCAGAGACATTGTGTATAAGCTGACCTCCCCCTCGCACAACAGTTTTGATGTTCTTTCCTCAATTGTGTGACCTGTTGGAAGCTCCATCTCAGGAGTGTCTAGTGGTCCAAAAACATCACATTGAATGCTCATTATAAAATACTCCCTTCCCCGGTGTGAGCAACCCATGTTTGGAGATAGAAGGTCAATTAGTGGTTCTGTTAGTACAACTGTATTCCTTAGAGACCACTTTAATTTATTCAGCTTGTGCAGAATAATATTTTGCTCTTCTCTTGGGAGTAAACTAACAGCATTGACAAAAACTATCTTCAATCTGGGACAAGCTAGATTGACACTCACACTCCAGTCCTATCTGGGACAGAACCAGGGAAGATACAGCTTAAAAGACTCTTGGCACAGCAATTAGAGGTTTGACTCTTTCTTCACGAAAGACTCTGATTGGGAAGATTTGATATTGGGCTAAATAAGCCTTCATCCTGAATAACATCAGTGGGATTGTAGAATGTTTAAAGGACAAAAGTACCCGTAATCTATATCTATCTGCCCTTGTTGGCAGTGAAGGAGTTTTTCCAGTGAGATTTTGATTGCTTTCTTAGAGGTCCAATGTCCATCATTAAGTCTATTCTTATGAATACTCAAGGCAATCTGTTCCGGTTGAACTAAACAGTTATATTTCAGAGGCGATAATTTGTTAGTTTTTGTAGCAACCTTAATATATCCACGATCTTGCGTTATCTTGTCAGGACTTGATTGCTTAGTTTCTTGGGACTGCAGTCTCATATCAGAATTTTTTACATTTCCATCAGCCCAATGTTCTCTGTCGGCAGATTGACCGTGGATGTAAGGCTTAACCCTAACAAGTTCAGATGCTCTAGTGCAAAAGGGCCTGATAGGTGGTCTTACAGTTAGGTTTTGTTCCAAAATCTCCTTTTCTCCACTTAGGAAGTTCAACTTATGTTTTAATTCTGATATCTGTTCAAATATCAAGATAACAGTTTGTGTAGTGATCAGACCATATTTTGTCATAAGTTCTTTTTCTAAATAAATTTTTATTTACATACAACATACTGTACATACATCTAAGACATACCATTTACAAAAACGAACATATACATACATTAAAAAGACTTCCCTTCCTTTACTAAGAATATATATTGATTACTTATCTCAACTTTCTTATATTTCAATTTGATCTTATATTCTGTTCAATATTAGTATTAAGTTTTATCATTTTCCTCGAATATATATTTAACCACTTTCTTCATTATCTGTACAACACAATACATGTTATTCTGAACAGCTGCTTTTACTACCAAGGCATATCATACATTTTAACATCTTATGTGCTTCCCATACACTCTACCCTGGTTGCTATACTCTTTTCATCCTTCTCTCAGAGCAATCACTCCTTTCTCCCCCCATAGTTCTCTGAAGTAGTTCGTAATCGGGGACCAATCTCTTTCAAATTTATTCCTAGTTTGTCCCTTTAAAGAAATTGTCAGCTTATCCATTTCCATAGTGTCATACAGCTTGTGTTGCCATTCTTGCAGATTAGGGGCTTCTTTACTTTTCCATTTCTTTGCAATTACATTCCTTGCAGCATAGAACATATAGAACATTTTTTTCTAAATTTCTTTTCAGTTTCTTCATCTATTATACCTAATAAAAATGTGGCAGGACATTTATTCAACTTGATACTTGATATTTTCTCTATTTCTGAATGTATTTGTGTCCAATGATTTTCAGATCTTTTACATTACCACCACATATGCATATAGGTACCTTTTGGTTTTTGACAGAACCAACAATTTCCATTATTATTTTTATAAATCTTGGATAATTTTTCTGGTGTTAAGTACTATCTATATTGTGTCTTTAGATAGTTTTCCTTTACTTCATAACTTAAAGTGTACTTTAATCTTTTGTTCCAGTTCTTTTCCCAATCTTCCATCATTATTGGTCTTCCAACGTCCTGAGCCCATTTTACCATATATTGTTTAATGGTTTCTTCCTCCATCTCCACTCTCAATAATAGTTTATATAACTTTGCAATCATGTGTTGAGTTTCTTCTAGTGGGAGATTTTCAAATTCTGATTCTTCTTTTTTTATTTGGATTCTTTTTTGATCCATTTTAAACCTTTCATTAATTTGTCTATATAAAAACCAATTACACTTATATCCTTCCTTCAATAACTCTTTCATTGTTTTGATTCTTGAATTATCTGCTTCCCATCTCAGTAAGTCTTTATATCTCGTCCATTCTTCCTCTTTCATCTTTTTTCACCTATAAAATGCTTCATTCACCGACATCCACTTCAGTATTTTCCTGATGAATATATTTCTATATTTTTTCCAGACTCTTAATATTAGTTTTCTTATTATATGATTGTCAAATTCCCTGTTAACTTTATCTTTGTCGTAAATCAAGTACACATGCAATCCGAAGGGTAAATCTACACCTTCTAATTGTAGTATTCTGTCATCTTTAATATTTACCCATTCTTTGATTCATTGAAGGCAAGCTGCATGATGATATTTAAAATTTGGCAGATTCATACCTCCTCTTTCTTTATCATCTTGTAATATCTTCATCTTTATCCTTGCCTTTTTCTTATTCCAAATAAATGCTGACATATCCTTTTCCCATTCTTTAAAAGGTTTGTCATTAGTTATTATCATTTTCGAGGTTACATTCATTTTGATTGTGGAGATTCTTCCAATCCATGATAAATTCATCTTGGACCATCTTAGCAATTCTTTCTTGATTTCCTGCCAAGTTTTTTCATAATTATTCTTGAATAAGTCAGAATTTCTTTTTGTAAGATAAACTCCTAAGTATTTTATTTTTTTCTTTACTTCAAAATTAGATATTTGTTGAATTTGATCAATCGCTGTCTTATCCAAATTAAGCAACAACATGTTCATTTTCCTTTCATTTATTTTGAATCCTGCATGTCTACCATATTCTTTAATTGTCTGTATTAGTGGATGAATACTTTCTAATGGATCTGACAATGTTATCACCATGTCATCCGCATATGCCCTTACTTTATGTTCATGTTTACCAGTCTTTATTCCTTTTATTGAATCATTTGATCTAATATTTTCCAAAAGTATTTCTAAAGTCACTATGAACAGTAAGGGGGAAAGCGGACAACCTTGTCTCGTTCCTTTTTCTATTTGACAACTTGCTGGTTTTTTTTTCTCCATTTACAATTATTTTAGGTTCCTGTTTCTTATATATCTCTTTAATCCATTTTAATAAATTATTTTCGATGTCCATTTTCTTCAACACTTCCAATAAAAAGTCCCAACAAACATTGTCAAATGCCTTTTCGGCATCTAAAAATATCAACACCGCTTTTTTATCTCATCTTTTTTTCATGAAGTTCTATTATATTAATTATATTCCCTATGTTCTCTTTTATATGTCTATTTGGTAAAAAGCCTGATTGATCTTTATTTATCCAAATATTCAATATATTTTTTAATCTTTCAGCCAATATCGATGTAAATATATTGTAGTCATTATTGAGTAATGCAATTGGTTTAAAATTTCTCATATCTTGAATCTCTTTTTCTTCTTTTAGAATAAGTGTTATATGCGACATTCTCCATGTCTCTGGTATTTTGTCATAAGTTTTATTAGATCTTTTCCTGTTTGTTGCTCCACTTTCTGATTCTCATTATGTTTATTAGTTATCTTATTAGTATTGATCTTGGTTATAAGATCCCTAGTACTAATATCAGAGCTAGTTGTAAACAAACTTTGATGAGAACCCAATTCTTGGATTTGGTTTCCATTCAACAGGGATGGATCCAGGGTCTGCTCAACTCCAGTCTCCAATTGTGAGCCATCTTCCAAAATTTCAGGACCATTGACAATATGAATAGCATTTGATTTACTTACATTCTCATTACCTATAAAACACTCATCAATTCTGGGTTGTTTAGAGTGTTTCAAATGAGAGAGTGAGTTTGGACTCCCCTCCCCCACTGTTTTCTTCATTTTCTCTTTCCCATAGCTTAATTCAGGAGATTTTCACAGCCATCAAGGACTCAGGTTAGGTACTTGTCTTATATCTTATGGATTTATTATCTAAACTATTCTGCCACATAGTATGCCTAAATCAGAGGAGACTTATCTTGGCCTCACTACTGCTACACCACTGTCATTCCTGTACCTTGGGTGCTGGTTCTGTCTTGGTTGAGGGGAGGCTTAAAGAGCTGTCACTCATTTTGCCTCCTGCACTGCCAATGCTACTGCCAAAGAATGTTTCCTGGCTGGATATCCATAACAGAATTTTAAAATAAAATTTACTCTTTATTGTAGCTCAACAATCTTTTTTGAGACTGGACAAATTTCTAATTGCAAAAGACATGATGACAAATGTGAAAAGATGGAAATATTAATGAATTATCCCTCAGATCACAATAGGATAGAATTGAACTTATTCTTCTTCTTCTTTTTTTTTTTAAATCACCACTGGAGACTAAACAACTATCTCCTACAGGATAACCAATGTATAAACAAATTGAGAGCAGAGATAAAAAAAAATTCTTCCAAACAAATAAAACCCCAAGGATGCCCATGAAAACAATTTGGGACACCTGAAAATCTGTAATAAGAGGCCTATTAATTAAGAGAATGTCAGAAATAAACAAAAAGAAAGCAGAAGAAAACCAAAAAAGAACTCAACAACTAAAAGTTAAAGAAGAGCAACTGAAAAAAACACAATCGAATAAAACTATCTATAAAGAAATCAAACAACTACAGAAACAACTACATAATCAATTAACAGAAGAAATAGCCTATAAATTAAAGAAACTGAGACAAAAGAATTTTGAACATATTAGGGAACAAGAGGCTTTCCTTGACAGAACAGAACAAACGGTCTTGGATGGGGAACACACAGAGGAAGTCGCTGGGGAAGAGAAGGTCACATCACGCACACAGGAGGTAGAAAGCTGGAGGAAGGTCACACGCAGAAGTAAGGAGACCAGGGATCGTACTGGGAGCTTGCAGCTACAGAATCGATTTCAAGCTCTTACTCTTAGCAAGGAGGATGCAGAAGAGCAGCATGGACAGATTTCAGAGACAGAGCAGGGGACCCTGGCAGTTCCACCACAGGGAACAGTCGCTGCTAAGCCTCGGAGGAGGCGTGTGCTTGTGGTGGGGGACTCCTTGCTGAGGGGGACAGAAGCAGTGATTTGTGGGCCTGACAAGATGTCTCGAGAGGTGTGTTGTCTTCCTGGGGCAAAGATCAGAGATGTGACAGAGAGGCTGACAAGACTGGTCAGGCCTACCGACCAATACCCCTTCCTTTTGGTCCACGTGGGAACGAACGACACAGCAAGACACAGCCTTCAGAACATCAAAAGGGATTACGAGGCTCTAGGAAAGAAGCTGAAGGAAATGGAGGCACAGATTGTCATCTCGTCTCTTCTGCCAGTTCAAGGGCATGGTCCAGGAAGAGAGAGGAAGATAGCAGATGTCAACAATTGGCTCCGCAGATGGTGTCGTCGAGAACGATTTGGATTCTTGGATCATGGGCTGCGGTTCCATGAGGGCGGACTCCTGGCAAGGGATGGGCTGCATCTCACACCAGTTGGAAGAAATGTTTTTGCCAACGGTCTGAAGAATTTGATCAGGAGGGCTTTAAACTGAACTGTATGGGGAAGTGAGACAACGTCCTGGAAGACAAAAGGACTGGAGAAAATAGTCAAACTGTCATAGAGGAAACAAGGCAAACAGTACAGGGACCCAACAGTGGGAGGCAAAAAAACGTGCACAGGCAGCAAGTAAAGGGGACACATGGTCTTAGATGTCTCTACACTAATGCACAGAGCATGGGAAATAAGCAAGATGAACTTGAACTCCTAGCACAACAAAGCAAATATGATATAATAGGCATCACTGAAACCTGGTGGGATGAGTCTCATGATTGGAATGTAGAAATAAAGGGGTATAACCTTTTCAAGAGAAACAGGACAAACAGGAAAGGAGGAGGAATAGCATTATATGTCAGGGATATTTACACCAGTGAAGAAATCCAGGACATCAATCCTGGAAGCCAAGTGGAGAGCATCTGGATAAAAATTAAAGGGGAAGGAAACAACAGGGATGTTAGTGTGGGAGTCTACTACAGACCCCCAACTCAAGCAGAAGAATTGGATGAAGCCTTTCTAGAACAGATGACCACACACTCAGAAAGGAGAAATATAGTAGTGATGGGTGACTTCAACTATCCGGATATTTGTTGGAAGTCAAACTCGGCAAAATCCTCAAGGTCTAGCAAATTCCTCACTTGCCTCGAAGACAATTTCATTGTTCAAAAGGTGGAAGAGGCAACGAGGGAGTCAGCTATTTTGGATCTGATCCTAACTAACAGGGAAGACCTAGTTAATGGGGTGCAAGTGGTTGGATCCTTAGGCGGGAGTGATCATGTCCTCCTGGAGTTTATTATACAGTGGAAAGGAGAAGCCAGGCATAGTCAGACACGCATTCTAGACTTTAGGAAAGCTGATTTTACTAAACTTAGAGAAATACTGAGGGTGATCCCATGGACAGGAATACTAAAAGAGAAGGGAGTTCAAGACGGATGGGAGTTTCTCAAAAGGGAGATACTGAAGGCACAATTTCAAACCGTGCCAACGAGGAGGAAGAATGGGAGGTGTCTCAAGAAACCAGGATGGATGACTAAGGACCTTGCAACTGAACTATGTTTTAAACGGAACATGTATAAGAAATGGAAAAATGGGGAAATCACCAAAGAGGAATTCAAACAAATAGCTAGCACGTGTAGGGGTAAAGTCAGAAAAGCTAAAGCGCAGAATGAACTAAGGCTTGCTGGAGAGGTTAAGAACAATAAAAAGGGCTTTTGGGGGTATGTCAGTAGCAAAAGGAAAAAGAAGGAAATGGTAGGGCCACTGTGTGGAGAAGATGGCAAAAAGTTAACAGGGGACAGAGAAAAGGCAGAATTACTCAACACCTTCTTTGCTTCAGTCTGCTCAGAAAAGGCAAAGGGTGCTCAACTTGAGGATAATGGAGCAGAGGACAGAATAGAAGAATTTCAGCACAGAATAAGTAAAGAGATAGTACAGAAATATCTGGTTAATCTAGATGAATATAAGTCTCCAGGACCAGATGAATTACATCCAAGGGTATTAAAAGAACTGGCAAATGTAATATCAGAACCATTGGCAATAATCTTTGAGAATTCCTGGAAAACAGGAGAGGTCCCAGCGGACTGGAGGAGGGCAAACGTTGTCCCCATCTTCAAAAAGGGAAAAAAAGAGGATCCCAACAATTATCGTCCAGTTAGTCTGACATCAATACCCAGAAAGATTCTGGAGCAGATCATTAAACAGAGAGTCTGTGAACATCTGGAAGATAATTTCATAATCACAAAAAGTCAACATGGGTTTCAGAGAAACAGGTCATGCCAGACAAATCTGATCTCTTTTTTTGATAAAATTACCAGCTTGGTAGGTGAAGGGAATGCTGTGGATATAGTATATCTTGATTTCAGTAAGGCCTTTGACAAGGTTCCCCATGACATTCTTGCAAGCAAGTTGGTAAAATGTGGGCTAGACAAAGTAACTGTTACATGGATTTGTAATTGGTTAACTGGTCGAACGCAAAGGGTGCTCAACAATGGCTCCTTTTCAACTTGGAAAGAAGTGACCAGTGGGGTGCCACAGGGCTCTGTCCTGGGCTCAGTGCTATTCAATATCTTTATTAATGACTTGGATGACGGTATTGGGGGCATAGTTATCAAATTTGCAGACGACACCAAATTAGGAGGAGTAGCTAATACCCCAGAGGACAGGATCAAAATTCAAAATGACTTGAACAGACTAGAAAGCTCGGCCAAAGCTAACAAAATGAAATTCAACACGGAGAAATATAAAGTACTGCACTTAGGGCGGAAAAATGAAAAGCACATATATACAATGGAGGACACCTGGCTGAATGAGACTACATGTGAAAGGGATCTAGGAGTGCAGGTAGACCTCAAGTTGAACATGCGTCAACAGTGTGATGCCGCAGTTAAAAAGGCCAATACAATTTTAGGCTGCATCAATAGAAGTATAGTGTCTAGATCAAGAGAAGTAATAGTGCCACTCTATTTTGCTTTGGTCAGGCCTCACCTGGAATACTATGTCCAGTTCTGGGCACCACAATTCAAAAAGGATGTGGAGAAATTGGAGCGTGTCCAAAGGAGGGCAACTAAAATGGTGAAGGGTCTGGAAACCAAGCCCTATGAGCAACGCCTTAGGGAGCTGGGGATGTTTAGCCTGGAGAAGAGAAGGTTAAGAGGTGATATGATAGCCTTGTTTAAATATTTAAAGGGATGTCATATTGAGGAGGGAACAAGTTTGTTTTCTGCAGCCCCAGAAACTAGGACCCGGAACAATGGGTGCAAGCTCCAGGAAAAGAGATTCCACCTCAACATTAGGAGGAACTTCCTGACAGTAAGGGCTGTTCGATTGTGGAACACACTCCCTCGGAGTGTGGTGGAGGCTCCTTCCTTGGAGGTCTTTAAGCAGAGGCTGGATGGCCATCTGTCGGGGATGCTTTGATTGGGATTTCCTGCATGGCAGGGGGTTGGACTGGATGGCACTTGTGGTCTCTTCCAACTGAATGATTCTATGATTCTATGTGGTGACAGCCATTGAGGGATTTTCTATAAAATTGTTTTCTTAACCTTTTGTCAAATATTTAGCAATTCTGTTCTAATATAATGGTTTTTGAATTCATTATTTTCTTCTATTTTTCCATATCGTAGGAATGCATACCAGTCAAACTATAATGCACTATCTTCTAATTTTAGAATTCTTTCTTTTTTCAAGGTTATCCAACCTTTAATCCATCCTAGTTCAGAAGAGTAATAATAGAGCCTCAGATCTGGTAAACTTAGGGCCTTTGCAGACTGCCAGAAATAGTGCACATTAAATTGAGGCACTGCCCTGGCTCAGTGCTAGGGAGTCATGGGAATTGTATTTTTTTCTGGGACATTGAGCCTTCTCTGTCAGAGAGCTCTGGTGCCACAATAAATTACAGTTCCCATGATTCCCTAGCACTGAGCCAGGGCAGTTTCTCAATTTAATGTGCACTATTTCTGGCAGTCTGCAAAGGCCCTTAATCCACCTCTCTCTCTTATATCTGTTAATATCTGCCATTTTATTCTGGGCTTCCACCCCTCCCATATGAATTTAGTTATCTCATTTTTTTATTTTAAAAAGTGCATTTTTTCATTTATGATGATTGGGAGATTCTGGAAGAGGTCATTTTTGGCAAAATACTTATCTTGACTGTTGCTATACATCCCAACTATGAAATTTGTAGCTTTGACTATCTCTCTAAGTATTTTTTTTATTTTTTTCCCAAGTATTTTTGTAATTGTTCTCAAACAGATCACATTTCTTTTAGTTAGACAAATTCCAAGACATTTAATCCTTTTAAAATTTTAAATTCTGTCTTTTCACTTAGGGCCTTTGGAGACTGCTAGAAATAGTGCAAATTGGGCCCACATTAACTGCCCTGGCTCAGTGCTAGGGAATCATGGGAATTGTATTTTTTTCTGAGACATTGAGCCTTCTCTGTCAGAGAGCTCTGGTGCCACAGTTCCCATGATTCCCTAGCACTGAGTCAGGGTAGTTAAAGTGGACTCAATTTGCACTATTTCTGGCAGTCTGCAAAGGCCCTTTGTTCTGTTTCTTCTACTTTTGTCATGTCCTTTGTAAGTATTGCCATTTTGTCTTTATTCATTTTAAAACCAGCCAAATCACTGAATTCATTTAAGGTTTTCAAAAGTTCTTCTATACATTGAAATCTTCTACAAATAATACTGTAGTGAGAGATTGTGGCACCAGAGCTCTCTGACAGAGAAGGCTTAATGTCTCAGAAAAAAACTATATTTCCTATGATTCCCTAGCATGGAGCCAGGACAGTTAAAGTGGCCTTAAACTGGATTATTTCTGGCTGGCTGTTCAGGCCCTAAATCTGGCCCATATGCTTTCAATTTATAACATTGTCCTATTTTTAACCCTTTGATATTAGAATTATTTCTGATTTGATTATTTAGAATCGCCAATATGGCAATGAATAATAGAGGTGACAGGGGACAACCCTGTCGTGTTCCTTTTTCTATTTTACAAGGTTTTGATTTTCCCCATTTACAATAATTTGTGCTGATTGATTTCTATATATGGTTTCTATCCATTTCATGATTTTTTTCCTACCTCCATTTTATTTAATGTTTCTATCATGAATGCCCAATTAACATAATCGAATGCCTTTTCAGCATCAATGGATATCATTGCCATTTTTCTTTTGTTATGTTTTTCATAGAATTCAATTATGTCAAGAACTGTCCTCACATCGTCTTTTGTCTTCCAGAGAGAGAACCACATTGATAATCATTGATTGATTTTAACAGTATTTTTACATACCTTTTCACTAATATTTTTATTAGTATTTTTTAATCGCAATTTAGTAGGGATATCAGCCTGTAGCTTTTTGGGTCTTTTTGGGTCTTTCACTTCTTTTGGGATTAGTGAGGTGTTAGTGTAGTTCCATGAATTTGGTTTAAAATCTTCCACGATTTTATTATATATTTGTTGTAATGGCTCTACCAGCTCCTCTTCCAGAATTTTACAATAATTCACTGTGAGCGCCTCAGGTCCCTGTGCCATCCTAGATTTCATTTCATTTTTCTTATGCTCTCAAATATTTCCTTTTTTGTTATTTGTCTGTTCAGAATATCCTGTTGTTCTTCTGTCAGTTTATTTATTTTCTGTTTGTCCAAAAACATTTTGATTCTTTCCTTTATTTTTCTCCTGCATTCTTTTCTTTATAAAGTTCTGTATAATAGTTATAGAATGTTTTTTCATATCTTCTTGATTTGTAAGTTCTCTACCATTTTGAATGATTTCTGCTATCAATCTTTACTCTTGTTCTTTTTTCAGCTTATCTGCTAGCCACCTGCCAGTTTTATTTGCCTGTTCAAAGTATTTTAATTTGCAGAATTTTATTTTATTTTCAATTGCTAATGTATTTTCAATTTTAATTTTAATTTCCCAGTCTATTTTTTTATTTAGGGGGTTTTCTTTTAGCAACTCTTCCTTCCTCTTAATTTTCTCAAGTAATTTTGATATTTTTCCTCTTTTCTTTCTCTTCCTCTTGGCTCCTAGTTTCAGAAATACCCTCCAATCATGGCTTTACCCACATCCCATATTGTTCTGTTTTGTGTGCTTTTTTCAATTTCCAGGAAGTATAATCTTAATGTTTCCTTTATTTTTATCAAATTAGCCTTTTCTTTTAACAGGTTTCCATTTAATTTCCAATAACATTCCTTCTTCCTTTCAAAGAGCTTCAGAAAAATGGGATTATGATCAGAGTTTGCCTTGGTAATATATCCATGTCCTCAATTTTAGTAACTAATGTTTTTGAAGCCATAAAAATATTGATTCTTGACATGGATTTGTGATAGTGTGAATAACATGTGTATCCTTTTGCACTTCTATGTTTAAATCTCCAAATATCTATTAGATTTAGTTGTTCTATCAATTTATTTATTTATTTATTTGCTGTACCTAGTATTTTCCCTTGATATTGATATTTCTTTTTGGATGTTTGTGAAGATCTATCCATGGAAGGGTCTGTTAAGCCATTCCAGTCATCTAAAATGATTATCTCATCTGTTTCCTGATTCAAAATATTCTCCATAATTTTCTTAAAGAAATTATCTTTGCTTTCTTGTGGTGTGCATATCCCCACTACCAGAATCTTCTTTTCTGTTATTGTTACCTCTATTCCCACAAAAAAATCCATCTTTATCAGTAAATAATTCTTTTCTTTTCTCTTATTCACATAAATTGCTACTCCTTTTTTTTCTTTTCTGTACTGATGTTGTATAAAGTGTACTTAATCTACAGTTTTTAAAAAAAATATTTTATATATTTTGTATGGATATGTGTCTCCTCTAAACATGTGATGTCAAGCTTTTGTTTTTCTAATAGATGGAATACATGCCAACTTTTAGATCCAGAATTAAGATCTTTCACATTCCATGATAAGATCTTCACAGTCATTGTCTAAGTTTGGTTATTGGGCCTTTTCCCCTCTCTTTCTCTCTCTTTCTTGTGATTTTACTAGCCCTCTTATTCTCCTCCTTCTCCTCCTTCTTGTTCCTCTTCTCTTTCTTCTATCTCTGTATTTAGTCATTCTTTCTCTTCTTCTTTTTCTTGAAAGTTTACATGCTTTTCTCAAACTTTTTGTTTCTTCTTAGAGGTTCTGTAGCTTCCCTCCTATTCTCTTCTCAGCCACTTCTCTTTTTCTTCCAGATGCCTCATGATTTTTTTAATAAATGTGTTTTGCTTTGTCTTCCATGTTTATTTTGTATCTTCTATATTGGTAGCTGAATGATATTCCTTCTAGTCTTTCTCATCTGCATTCTATCCTGTTTTTCACTGTGTCATCAGATACTTGTATTCCTGTCTTCTCTTTAATATTTGTAAGGGAATATCTTTAAAAATTGTAAGATATTTTTCTTCAATTGCTAGTTTATTGTTGTAGCTTCTTTGAATTATTTCTCTTTTCACCTTGGTTCTTGTGAAAGCTACCACAATGTCTCTAGGTAGCTTTTTATCTCTGGCTACTGTAGAGTTTAATTCTAAGATTCTATCTGTTTCCAACTCCATCCTTTCCTCCAGTAGGTCGACAAAGTTGGCCAGTCCTGGAATTATTCTCTTATAGATTTCTTCATTCACTTTCTCAAGAATTCCTTGAAGGTTGATACATTTTTCTCTGTATCTCATTTTTAATGATGAGATCTTTATCTCATCTTGTTCCTGTACTTCCATTAAGACTTTAGATGTTTTCTCTAATTCCTGAGGTTTTGATTTTAATTGTTTCATGTCTTTTTTTTGTTTGAAGCATGTCCTCTGTTAATTTGTCCATTTTATGAGATAAACTGTCAATGTCTTTCCTAATCTTCTTTTTAGAATCTTTAATTTCTTGTTGCAACTCCCTCTTAAATCTCCTGATTCTATCTAAGATCTGTGATTTTTGCTCTATTGGCTTTTCCATTATTTTTAATGATGGTCTTCTCTGATTTATAACCCAGAAGTGTGATGCTTCTCCTTTGCTTGATGTCAGGGACAGCCTGGTAGAGGACTTGGAGGACTCTGAGGGGGAGGATGTGGGGCCTGATCCTAGCTTGGTGCTACCAGCCCCCATAGACCTAGCTGAACCTGGACCTAGCTGTGTGGAACTCAGTGAGCAACAGCCCCTTCCTCAGCAGCCTAGCCTCCCTCCTCAGCAGCCTAGCCTTTCCCCAGCAGAAAGCCTTTCCCCAGCTGAGGTTTCATGCCAGGAAGAAGCAGAGGAGCAAGAGATTGAAATCCCTACCTTTGCTCAGAGGAGAACAGATAGGGAGGGGCTGCGGCGTTCTCGAAGGCTAGCTGAGAAATGCGCAGCTAAAGAGGAACACCTGGGGGGAGAGGAGCTGAGGCTAGATAAGCAGCTGGGAAAAGCCAAGCTCTTTGTCAAGGCTTATCTTGGATTCCCCAGTGAAAGCTCTTGGCTCTCGGCTTGACTTTAGACTGCTTACACCCTGTGACCTTTGGAACGGCTCTAGACTACCTGCTCACTATAACCCTGAACTTTGGAGTGCTCTCTGGACCTGACTTTTGGAACTCTTGGTTTGTCAGTACGTCATTTGCAACTGGGTTGCTGTCTGGGAAGAGGCCTCCGTCTTTATCAGCCATGTGTTGGCAGCTTTCCTGGACACTTGACAACATCTTTCCAAATTTTTAAATTAATTGTTAATTATTTCAAACAAAAATCCACCAAACAATGATACCTTTATTGGCTAACGAAAATTTATTTGGTTGGCCAATAAAGGTATCACTGTTTGGTTGATTTTTGTTTGAATTGGCTAAATGGCCAACACAGCTACCCCTGCTTGTTTGTCAATTATTTGTTATTTATCTTCTTAAAGCAAAGATAATCAAATCTGTTATACTTATAATCACATATATTATTTACTCAATTCAATGTTATGTCACAATCAATCAGTCAGTCAATCTTATCCTTTTATCCTCTCAGTTCTCAAAATACTTAGATATGCTCTAATTACTTCAGTTTGTCAACAAGTATACTGTGCACCAACACCAATCAGTTGCTTCAATTAATTTCTTATAATGAATCCAGAACTATTTACTTACTTATATATACTTATTAACAGAGAACAGAAATATTAAATCAATTCACTAAAAATATAACACCAATTAATAAGCAACAAATAATTAATATTCTTTAAATCAATTAATCCCCAATTAGTAGCAAACATAATTGATTAGACAGTCTATAAAAATTCAGTAAATTCAATTAATAGATCCCAATCAATCACTCAATTTCCAATTATTCACCCTATATTCAATGATAAATGAATTAATTAATTCCTCAGTTGATATTTTCTTATCCTCTACTCTCAATTATTACACAATTATTAACCTACTCTTAATGGAATTGATTAGTAATAAATGAATTAATGAATTACTTATTTGATATTGTTTTCTTTTCTTCTACAATCTTTATCTAACTAATTAGAGAGAAGAACTTGTAAGAATTCACTAAAACTAGTAAAATCAGCTCATTTAACTATAGCAAATAATTAATCTTCAATTATATATTTGATCCAAAGATAAGGGAGAGAAGAGGGAAAAGGTAGAACAGTTAATATTTGATTTCTATACAATCCCAAATCCTTCCTATTATCTTCAACAGTTAATTAACTTCTAAGTAAGCCTACACTCTTTGTATTACATTTTTCAGCAGTTGATTAATGAATTATCTGTAAATCCTGAGTGGCTATAAAAGCTATCAAATGGAATATATAGTCAGTAGAATCAATTAATATACAGTAATCAATCAGTTAATACACAGTTATTCACACAGCACTAATAATAAGTCCGAGTTGAACAATTAATAAACTATTTTTTGAATATCAGAAGTCAGATCAAATTATCTTTCTTTCTTTTTTCTTTTTTAATAGTCCTTTCCCTTCCAAAAAAACCAGTAGGTGGCAGTTTTGCTTCTCTTTTTTAATCTGTCTTATTTCAAAATATTGTCTCTTTTTTTCTAAATCAGGTACAGCTAATCTTATCTTTCTTCTCAACTATGTTGAGTCTCCCTTCTGTTAACTCTTTCCCATGGGGGTCCTCTTTTCTATTATATTAAGTTATATTACATTATATCCAACTTAAGAACTATTGTATTGTATTTTAACCTTTATATTCAACCCTTATTCCCTCCCCGTCCTCTTCCTCTTCTTCCTTCTCACTTCTTCTCACTTCTTCCTTCCTCCTTACTGTTTCTCTTTCTTATGAGAAGTCTATTGTCCTTTTAATTTTCTTTATTCTTTATTCTATTTGTGGATTCACAGTTTTTCTTTTTTCTTTTTTTATATCACCATAAACTGCTTAGCAAAGTTTACACTGTCCAAGTTTTGTAGTTCAATGTCTTATAGTCCTTATAGTCCATTATTTATAATCCAAATATTTAAATTGTAATCCAAATATTCAAGCTCAAAGCTTATATTATGATGTTGGTCTTGTATAGTCTCTTATGGCCCATTCAAATTTATAGTAAAAAAAAGTCTGGTGTCCACACTAATACTGTCCAATCAAAGTACATTCAAAGTTATAATCCAAACAAAAAGAAGGTCCAATGTCCGATCTAGTGCAGTTCAGTCTGAATTCAAGCATTATTCTTCTCTCTAGTTCCTGCCAAATCTTTGTCTCTTTCCCGGCTTTTCCCTCCATCTCCATCTCTGTATCTTTTCCTGGGTCCACAGAAAACTGCTTCTCCGCCACCCTTGTCATCTGCTTTTCCCTTGGCTCTTCTGTGGATATTTATATTATACAGTCTATTAAGGTTCATTTATGTCCTTTTTCAATTGATCAAAGTCTCCTACTGGGTCTTTAATTCTATCTTTATAATTTAATTCATTATTTCAGTTTTCTTCCCTTTACTCTCCACTCTCCTCTTCACCTGGCTTTAAACTTCACTGTACAATAAAGTTCCAAGACTCTCTGTGTATTATTCTATCTCCTTGTTCAGTAGAAGTATCAATGTACCAAAGTTTATCACTCACTTTAATTACTGTGGAAGTTTATAATTCTTTCAATTTGTTGTTCTCTTTTCTGTTGAACTTAAAAGTGTTGCTGGATGTCATTAGTCCCATCCCAGACTGGGATGAGTGCCTGATGCAGTTATGGTGGCTCTAGTGACTCTTTGGGTCCCTTACTTGGACTGGGAGGTTTCTCTCCCAGCCATTTATAAAATCCAAATCATGAGTCTCCAGCAAACCCTGATGGTCTTCCTTACTGGGATGATCATTTCTCAATCCAAGATTTTATATTAGATCAATTTTACCATTTACCAGCAGAAAGGAGCAGTAGGCAAACTGTCCGCCCATTACCGCAACTCCATTGGAACTGGAAGTTCCAATGTAATCATTTGATTTCTGCCTGGTAGCTGTAATGTAACCTTTTGATTTCTGCCTGGTAACTGCTATGCAGTCTTTTGATTTCTGTATGGCAACTGCAGTAAAACTCCCAACTGTTCACATGCACCAAAATTCAAACTCTCCTAATACATATAACACTAGACACATACACACACACACACACACACACACACACCCCACAAGAAATGCAAACTTTATATATACATTTCCCAACTTCATCCATAATGATAGAACCAAAACCCTTTTGAGTTCTGACATTTTGAGGCTGAAAGAGTGTGACTTGCCCAAGATCACCTAATGGTGTTCCATAGCCAAGTGGAGATTTGAATCCCTGCTCCCAGAGTTATACTCCAGTTCTCAAACCACTATGCCATGCCGATTTTCTCTAGCAGCAATACAATATTATGAGCTTACATCTGGTGCATTGGAGTGGCTTGATATTTAATTGACAGTTAACAACTATTAAAATTACAAAAAGGAATCCTGTTAGTAGAAGTGTGTAGACATAGGGTGGCCCTCCATATATTGGACTACAACTCTCAGCATGTTTCACTGCTTGTTTTACTGTCAGCAGCTAAAATCCAATGATATCTGGTAGACTGCAAACCTGATCTAGGGGAAATAAAGGTAGTGACGAACCATACATGGAAAGTGTGGCGCTTGGCTGCTGACTGATGATGTTGTTGGTGATCCTGGAATATGTCACTTTCATGAGAAAACTATAGTACAGAACAATATTCCAGTTCATCCCCAGGCTGGTTTTTGTTGTTAACTGCCTTCGCATTAATCTTGACCCATGGTGATCCTTTAGATGAGACATCTCCAGCCCCCTACTGTACTCCTCTGCCCAGCTCCTGCAAACTCATTTTTGTGATCTCTTTAATAAAGTTGATCTATCTAGCACAGGGGTTGGCAACCTAAGGCACCTGCCCAGTCCTGCCACTGCCGCCATTCGCAGCCACAGGGGTCCTCCGGGGTGCCATTTTGGATTCCAAAATGGTGCCCCGGCATCTCGTGCGATCTTTCCCATTTTGGGAAAGGTCATGTGAGAATCCGGGAGCCATTTTGCAATGTGGCCACGCTTGGCCTCTTGGAGTTCTTCCTGAATAGAACCTTGGAAGTGGGTTGGAGGTGGGAGCAAGGAAAAATGGATTACAATAAAAAGATAGAATGCATACAGAATATGTTATCAATTATGTATCACAATCCTCCCCAACATTCCAGAAAGAAACCACTTGAAATTTACATAGTTAAAACAGTTATAACAATTAAAAACAATGTGGTTATTTCAGGGGAAAAAAAAACAGAAATCAAACTATAACCCAAATAATTCCCTAAAAACTATAGACAAAAAGTTCATTCAAAGATCATGAAAGACATCTTTCCATAAAAAAATTGTCAATACTGGAGGGTGTCTGGAAACCAAATGTTTCTGGACGTATTCAACAAGTGGGTGCCAAATCTCATGAAAAGTCCATTCAGAGTGTAAGCCTCTTGCTCTGCTGTTTCTGTCTGCAATTTTCTCCATTAACCATAAGTCCCAGAGTCTAGTCCACCATCTGGCAATATTCAGTTTTCCAGTTTTCCAATTCTTGGCTATATCTCAAGCCTAGAGATAACCAGAAGGAGACTGATAAGTTCTTTGTGCTGTAGGGCTTTGTTGTCATCCATAAAAAAAGGAAAACAGGATCAGGAGTGGTGATAATTGTATGCTTTGCTTGGTGATCTTGGAGATTAACTGTAAATTTTTTGTTCTGTATTTATGCACTAAGGGACAATCCAACCACATATGTACAAAAGTTCCCCTATCACCACAACCCCTCCAACAATTTGGATTGGTATTGGAAGACAAATGAGCCAGTTTGACTGGGGTAAGATACCATTGGTGGACCAATTTAACAGTGTTCTCTTTGATGGCAATAGACCTAGTTTTAAATGGTAAATGAGTCCACATATTTTCCCAGATCTTACTATCAATTGAAAGGGAAAGTTCTGCTTCCCATCCTACCTTATGGAGAGTTGAGTTCCCAAATGTTTCTTCTAATGGACAATTATATATAAGTGCTATTTGACCTTTAGAATGTGTACCCGGAGAGGCACACATGTTTTCAAAAAGAGTAAGTGGGGGAGGATATTCCTGAAGCTGGAGCAGTTTTTTTAAAAAAATAATTGTATCTGTATTATTTGGTACCAATTCTGATGACCAGGACCCAGAGTACAGGTAAGTTGCTCTGTTGTGATAGGTGTTCCGTTGTGGAACAGGTCCCTAACTGTATACAGGCCATATACCTCCCAATCTTGAAACTGTGCATATTTCTCTGGACTCTGAAAAAGAGGGTGAATAAGAAAAGGCCATAAAGGGGAAGAGTAGGGGGTCAAGAGATGCCTCCATTTCTTCCACATAACTAAGGAAGTAAGCAAAAAAGGCTTATTACAGGTTTTAATAAATTTATAAATGGAATCAGAAAAAAACTGATCAAAGGTAGCCGGGGATGCTATGTTGACTTCAATATCTACCCAATTTGTCAGACTATTTCCACTAATCAGCTGGATACTCTGACTCAGCTGAGAAGCTTCAAAGTGAAGATCAAGTTTTGGAAGTGACAACCCTCCATGGCCAGTTTTAGAATGCTTGACTGCTTTTGAGAAGCATGGGCCATTAAAAACCAGGGAGTCCAGTAATTTGTTCCAGCATTTAAAGTATGAGTTTGGTGGTCTCAAGGGAACAGTTTGAAAAAGAAACAGTAGTTTTGGCAATATGAAAGATTTAACTAAAGCAACATTGCCCAAAAGAGAGAAATGAAGTGACCTCCAATAGGCCAGTTTTGATTTAATCCACTTAGTAACTGGATTATAATTGTGAGGGATAAGCTGAGAGATATCTCTCGTGATGATGACCCCTAGGTACTTTAGACCTGAGGGGTTGATTTGTATGTGTGTTAATCCCTCCCAATAATGCTGGGTTTCAGGAGTTGCATTGAGGCAAAGCATCCTGGATTTTTCATAATTTATTTGAAACTCAGAGACTTTATCAATCTCCTGAAAGAAATCAGGTAAGTTTTTAATGTAAAGCATCACATTGTCTGCAAATGGCCCAATTTTATGCATGGTCTTATTAATTTCTATCCCTTCTATCTCGTTGTTATCTCTAATAAATCTTGCAAGAGGTTCTAACACTAATGCAAAAAGGGGCAACCTTGCTTAGTGCCTCTTTGCATGATGATGGATGCCGAGTCCTCCTTATTTACATATATCATCGCTCGGGATCCCCAATAAAGGTCTTCAAGCACATTCACAAAGGGAATCCCAAAATTAGATTCCCTAACTAAGGCAAACAGATAAGGCCATTCGACCATATAAAATGCCTTGAGGGCATCTAGTGAGACAAGTGCAAGTTGTGTACCTTCCCTTGAGACATAATGTATGATGTCTAGTGTTCTTCTAATCACATCTGAAAGTTTATGCCTAGGCATAAACCCAATTTGGTTCTGGTCGATATAGTCAGTGATGAAACCATTCAATCTGGCAGCTAAAATAGAAGAGAGCAATTTGGTATCTTGATTAATTAATGCAATCAGCTGAAAGGATTGCACAAATGGTGACAATTCATTAGTTTTAGGGATTAGTACAATTTTAGAGATTTTCCAACTATTTGGCACTTTTCCCTTCAACAAAATTTCATTTAGTAAAGCTACTAATGCTACTAATTGTGGGCTAAAACAGTCTTTAAGGAGTTTGCAAAATTCCCCTGTAAAGCCGTCTGGACCCGGGGATTTCCCCAGGTGGATCCGCTTGAGAACATTGTCCAATTCTTCAGTAGTTATGGATTTATTAAGAGCGGCAGTGTGATGTTCTGTAATAATAATAATAATAATAATAATAATAAAATTTATTTATATACTGCCCAATGGTTGCCCAATCAGGGCGGTTTACAACATAAAACACAATTACAATAAAGAACAATTCCCCCCCCCCCCTTAAAACATTATTAAACAAATAACATGATTAAAATCCATTAACAATTAAAACAGAATAAAATCATAAAAATTAATAATTGTAAGTTTTTTAATGCTTAGGGACTTAATGAATTTGGTATTTTCAAGATCACCTGCTTGATCAGAGGAGTAAAATTTAACATAAAAAATATGGAATTCTTCTAAAATTTTGAATCGAGTGTTATAAATTTTACCCTCTGAAGACCAAATGCATGGGGTTAAACTCCTCTCTGCTTTTTTTTTTTACTATTATTCCCATTAATTTAGAATTCTTATTACCAAACTCATATAACCTAGCTTTTATATAGAATATGGCTTTCTGAATTTGACAGGAATCAATCTCTTCCAAAAGCAGCTTCATTTATATACCGCTTCATATCACGCTATGGGATGTCTAAGCGGTTTACAACTGTGAGCTGATTGCCCCCCAACAAGCTGGGTACTCATTTAAAGGACCTCGGAAGGATGCAGGTCTGAGTCGAGCCTCAGCCCTGGCTGGTATTGAACTCGCAACCTTGTGGTTTATGAGTGAGTGGCTGCAGTACAGGCATTTAACCACTGCGCCACCAGGGCTGATAAAGAGAGCCTTTTTCTGAAGCAAAAGTGCCAGGTCAGACTCATCTTGCGAACTCTTGTGCAGATGTGTTAATTCTATTATCTCATTCAAGAGTGACCCTCACTTTGCTTCTCGTAAGCATTTTTGGTGGACCCCTTCTTTAATGAATATTCCTTGTAGGACTGCTTTCAACGTGTCCCAAAGAAGGGCTTCTGAAATTCCCAGGATAGAGTCATCTTCATAAAAATGTTGAATGGCTTCAATAATCAATTGTTCAAATTGCTCATCATTGAGCAAGTAGAAATTAAACCGCCAGATTTTAGAAGGATGACTATTCTCCCCTATACTCCAATCAAGGGTGGATGGTCTATGGTCTGGGTATAGGATAGGCTCAATAGATGCCCCTAGTATCTGTGGAATTAAACCTCTACTTATAAAAAATCGATCTATTTTAGAATACGTATTGTGAAGGGGAGAAAAGAAGGCATAATCTCAATCAGTGGGGTGAAGTGTTCTCCATGGATCTACCAGATTCAGTTTGAATAAATCATTGATAGGAAGCACAGAGGATCTGCTCTTCTTGTTTTTAGGGTGGTTGGACCTATCTAACACAGGATCAAGAACTGAGTTAGTGTCCTCCTATAAGGATGTCTCCTTTAGCTGTTTCCTTCAATATTTGTAGGAATCCCTTTATAAAATCTGCCTGATGGGAGTTGGGAGTATAAAAGCTGCTAAGGGTAACATCTCTATCCCATAACTTCCCTTGAACTATAATAAATGTACCTTTAGGGTCTGTTCACCTTCTGTACAGAAAGTGGAGTGGTCTTATCTATAATGATAGCCACTCCTCTGGCTTTACGAGAGCCTCCTGCAACAAATTGCTCCCCAAACCTTAATGGAGGAAGGACTGGCTTATTCAACTTATTGTGGGCTCCTGTAATAAGACAATATTAGGGTGAAGAGGAGTGACCTGTTTTAATATTTTGGCTTTTTTAGATATGGATCCCAAACCTCTGACACTGTATGATGTAAAGCGAACCACTCGCATTAATGAAAATTATTACTAAAATTATTAAATTACTAAATTATAATTATTAAATTAAGATTCAGTTACTAAATTATAATCATTTCAAGATTATTGTCTCTGCCAAGATGAAGTTTGTGATGTTTCTAATGTAGGAAATTGCAGCATTGTATTTGCAGTCAACTTTCCCAACTCTTGTTCAAGCTCAGTAGAGGGATCTGGAAAAATCAGAGTAGCGTGAGCTGCAAAGTGTGGATCTTCAGCAAGTAGGGATCTCCACTTTGTTGATGAAGAACTTTTTTAATTGTTCTAAATATCTACTGCAGGAGTTTGCTGTGTCTCTTTAGGTGGGAATAAACTGTTATCTTGATCATTAACTAAGCAAATAAGACTCCTTTCTTTTCTAACAGCTGTATTCAACATTTGGTTGCTTGAAGTTACTGAATATTGTACTGTTTCAAGAGGACACAATATAGAGCAGTTTTGATCAGTTCCAAGTAATTCTATATTGGAGATTTGTGGATCTGGTTTCTGGATAGCAGAGGCAATTTCAAAGGGATCTATTGCTTTCTTCCCAGAAATATTACTGTTGATTTGTGAAGTAGATATAACTATATCAATTAAAGGATTAGCAGCTTTATGAGTTGTCACTAAAGTTTTCCTTAGGTCATCTAATCATTTAATAATGTCAGCTTGTTCTGAGTCCATCAAAGTATTAAATAAATTAATCAAATTTCCTTCCAAAGAGTCGTTTGCATCTTGTTCTATTAGAAGAAGGGCAGAATGTTTGCCTATGTTAACTTCACCCAAGGGCAAGGCTGGCTTATTATTCTTAGGGCTATTTGAAATCAAGTTATCATGCTTATTTTTTAAGAAGGTAATTCTCTGTCATCTAGATTGAGGTAAAAGTGGGTGTAATTCTTCTGAATGAAATACCCATGTTGGAGAGATTGAAAATAAATTCAAAAAAGACCTCATTTTAAACAGCATGTTAGGAATTGTACATTGGCCAAAAGTAAGTATAAAATTCTTTTATAATTTCCATTGGGTGGAAGCCATTCGACCCTTTTGAAAAGATTTTTTAAATTAATCTTTATTAATTTTCCAATATATTTATAAAACATAAAGCAACAAACATAATTACATTATTTTCTACATAAACAATCATCCTTCTTTCATTCATATACATTCTTACATACTATTCACTCATTAAAAAAGACTTCCTAATATATATTACATTCTTTTATGTACTTTTCTATTTTCTATTTTATTTTCCCTTTTCTTATTCTTATTCTTATTTATTAATATATTTGATTTATGAGTCTATCCTCTGTTAAACTTTTATTTATTTTTAATTTTTTCCCCATTTATATCGATGGGTTTATAAATTTGTTTGTTCGTTATTCTCCTTCTCTTTTGATGAGTGACTTAATTTTTCTTATGACTGGGGACCATTCTTTATGTAATTTATCTGTGGATTTATTTTTGATTAAATGTGTCAATCTATCCATTTCCATGCATTCTAGTAGTTTCGCATACCACACTGTTAATTCTGGTACCCTATTTTCTTTCCCTGTTGCAGCGTAGGTTATTCTGGCCACAGTTATCATATAAAATAATAATTTTCCAATTTTTTTTCCCCCGATCATCATTTAGTATACCTAAAAGATATATGTTAGGCTCTTTTTTGTAGTTTATCTGTAAAATATCTCTGATTTCGGCATGTACTTTATCCCAATAACTTTTGGCCAGTGGGCAGCACCACCACATATGGAACGTTGTACCTAATTTCTTTTTGCATTTCCAGCAATTTGTACTTTTATCTTTCTTAGTTTTAGCAAGCTTTGATGGCGTAAAATACCATCTATATTGTACTTTATAACAGTTTTCTCTAAGGCTGTAATTTAATGTATATTTTAACATTGATTTCCAAGTACGTTTCCATTCGTCCATATGTATTGTTGTTCCTTGGTCTTGTGCCCATCTTACCATACAGTTTTTAACCTGTTCATTCTCCGTATCCCACCTGAGTAATATTTTGTATATCTCTGATGTTAAATGTTCTGATTCTTTATAAAGAACTTTTTCTAATTTGGTTTGTTTCATTATAATAGTGTATTGTTTTTGATCTAATTTAAATCTTTCATTTAGTTGCATATGGAGAAACCAATTACAATTTTTTCCATCTATTTTAAGTTAATCCCTTGATTTTAACCTCCATTTGCCTTTCTCTTTTATTAGTAGATCTCCATAAGTTGTCCATTTGTTTGCTATCATTTCATCGTTTCTATGTAGTGCTTCATTGGGTGACATAAACATCGGTATCCCTCTATTGATTTGTCTTTATAAATTTCCCAAACTCTCCATATTGCTCTTCTTACATAGAGATTTTTAGTCGTTGTTCACTTTCACCTTATCATAGTATAGATAAGCGTGGAATCCATATACATTATCTATACCCTCTAAGTATAGCAGTCTTCTGTCAGCTAACCTGATCCGCTCCTTTATCCACTCTAATGCATTTGCATGATAATATAATTTTAGGTTTGGCAGCCCTAAACCTCCTCTATCTGTCGTAGCCTGTAAGTTTTTTATCTTAATTCTGGGTCTTCTTCCGGCCCATATAAAATTTGTGATGTCTTCTTGCCAATTTTTGAAAGGTACATCATTTGTTAGTATAGGGATCATTTGGAAAAGAAATAGCATTTTTGGAAGCACTTGCATCTTTATCGCTGATATATGTCCTAATAAGGATAGATGTAATTTGTTCCATTCCTCTTGATCTTTCCCTATATTGGCTCATAATTATTTTTAAAAAGGTCTGCATTTTTTGCTGTAATTATGACTCGCAAATATCTTATTTTATTTTCTATTTTAAGATCAGAGTTTTTTGTGAATAAATCTTTTTCTTTTTGAGACAGATTCAATGTTAGTACTTTTGTTTTTTCTTTGTTCATTCTAAATCCCAAGTACTTTCTGTATTCTTTTATGATTTGTAACAGCTTATGCATATTACTTATGGGATCTGTTAAATAAATCACCATGTCATCAGCATACGCTCTAAGTTTTGACTCCTATCCTTTAACTTTGATGCCTGATATATCCTTATCCTCTCTAATCTGATTGCATAACACTTCCAAAGTCAGAATGAATAATAATGGTGAAAGAGGACAGCCCTGGCATGTTCATTTCTGAATTTTACATATTTTTGTTCTTTCACTGTTTATTACTATTTGTGCTCATTGTTCTTTATATAAAGCTCTCACCCAGTTATAATATGTTCCTTCTCCTACCACTGTTGATAGAATCTTTAACATAAAGTCCCATCTCAAATTGTCAAATGCCTTCTTGGCATCGAGGAAAATAAGAGCTGCTTGTTTGTCTGGCTTTCTTTGGAAGTATTCTATAATATCAAGTAAATTTCTTGTATTATATTTTAACTGTCTGCCAGGTAAAAAGCCTCTCTGGTCATGATGAATTCGATCTTGTAATATTGCTCTAGTTCTCTCAGCTAGGATGCTAGTAAAGATCTTATAATCTACATTTAATAAAGATATGGGGCGATAGTTCTCCATAACTAAGGCATCTTTCCCCTCCTTGGGGATCAGCGCTATATTGGTGTCCTTCCAAGAATCAGGTATATTGCCTTCTTTAGCTTTATTCATTATTGTTTGCAGTTTTGGTATTATTATTTCTTTTAGGCTTTTATAATATATTGTGCTTAATCCGTTAGGGCCTGGCATTTTGGATAACTTTAATTCCTTGATTGTATCTATTATCTCTGAGGAGTCTATCATCTTATTTAATTTTTCTCTTTCTTCTATATTCCATTGTGTAGTATTTGTCTCTTCTATATAATTAATTTGATTTTCCTCCGACACTTTTTTCTTTAAAGATCTTACTGAAATATTCTTGGAAACTTTGTTTAATATCATTATGATCCATCAAGGTCTTATCTTTATTTTTTATTTTAGTAATTAGCCTCTTTTTTCTCTCTTTTTTTTCATTCTATTTGCCAACCACTTGCCCAGTTTATTCGCGAATTCAAATTGTTTTCTTTAATATATTTTAACTTTTTTTCTATCTCTTCAGTTAGTAGCAAAGCTATTTGGTTTTGTAATAGTTTTATTTGCATTTTTAGTTTCTTATTTCCTGGCCTTTTTTAAATTGACTTTCTGTTACTTTTAACTCCATTTGTAGGTTTTGAAGTTTTTCCTGTCTTTTTTCTTTTCTTTTTTATATAACTTTGCTTTATACAAAAAGCCTCTCATATAGGCTTTACTAGTATCCCATATTGTACTTATATCTATTGATTCTGTCATGTTTATTTCAAAGAACTCTTTCAAATTTTCCTTTGCTTTCTTTTGTATTTTTCATCTTTTAATAATGTTTCGTTTAATCTCCAACAAATGTCCGCTCTCTTCTTTTTCAGTGTCATCTTTATGGGACAATGGTCCGAGAGAGTCATTGGTAGGGTCTCTATTTTTTCTATTTTTGTTTTTGTTAATTCAGAAATGAAAAACATATCCAGTCTGGACCATGAATCATGTGGGTTAGACTAAAAGGTATATTCTTTGATTTCACCATGCTTGTATGTCCAAGCATCCTCTACCATAGTGATTTTTAACATATTAAAAAAGTTGTTGGTAATTTCCCTTGTAATGTTTTCAAATTGGTTTTTACTTTTCTATCAACCGCTGGGTCTATTACCCCATTCCAATCCCCTGTCAATATTATATGTTCATATTGATGCTCTGTGATCTTTTTTGATAGATTTTTATAGAATTTGCTTTTATTTTGTAAGGGGCCATATACTCCTATTATAAGAATCGCTAGGTTTTCCCATTTAACCTCTGTCCCAATATAGTACCCATTGCTGTCCATAAATATTTCTTTAGCTTCAAAAGAATCCTTTACATAGATTGCCACCTCTTTCTTTCTTTTGTCAGAAGCAGACACAAAAACATTTCCTAATTTGCTGTTATTTAATAATCTTATGTCTTTTTTACAAATGTGCGTTTCTTGAAGGCATGTGATATCTGCCAGTTTACTAAACAGTGAAAAATTTTCCTTCTTTTTTGCAGGGAATTAAGTCCTTTCATGTTCCACATGATTAAATTCATATTCCTAAACATCTTTTACTTCTACTCTTTCTTCTATTTCATAAGTTAGATCAAAAGAAACTTCTGTTTGATTCCAGACATAAGAGAGCACCTGATAGGATGGTTATACCACTGACTTTTGACACACATTTACAGAGGGTTAAAGAAAGCATTATGAAACATTGGCACCTGCTGGAAAATATACCCGGATATAAAAACAAACTGATGTTTGCCTATAAACGTACTCAAAACATCAAGAATATATTAGTATGAGCAGACTTTGGTTTTCCAGTTATACAAAATAGTTTGATTGTCAAGAGATATTACATCTGTGGACATTGTTCGGTATGGAGACACAACAGCAATTTGAAATGTTTTGTGAATACTGCTGATGGTAGAAGTTATGAAATATACCATTTTTACATGTGCTAGTAAAAATGTCATATACATAATTGAATGCCCTTGCAAACTAATTTATGTGGGGATGACCAGCAGAGGATAAGAACTCAAATCATTGAACACAGAAGTTGTATCAAAAACCATAAAATAGAAGCTCCATTGATTCTTGAGAAACATCATGCTTATGATTCATTCAAATTCTGGTGCATAGATGGGATACCTAATACTAAAAACATAAAACAATTACAAATATTGGAATTCAAATGGATTCATCATTTGAAATCTGAATCCCCAGTGGGCTTAAATGAAAATGTGAATTGGCTAGTCTGAGTTTTTTTATTGTCCTTCCACACCCTAAGTTTTCCCTAAGTTCTTTTCTTGAGTCTTGGCAGGATGGTTGCCACTACTGATTCGGCTAGTTATATAAAAGATTTTGTGAACAGGAGAAGAATTTCATTTAAATTCTGGTGCATTGATGGGATATCTAATACTAAGTACATAAAACAACTACAAATATTGGAACTCAAATGGATACATAGTTGGCAAATCTGAATCCCTGGTGGGTAAAGATGGGGGTGTAAGTTGGTTGGTTTGAGTTTTTCATTGTCCTTCCACATCCTAAGTTTTACCTAGGTTCTTTTCTTGAGTCTTGGTAGGATCATTTCCATGACCAGTTCAGCTGGTTATATAAGAGACTCTGTGAGTAGGAGAAGAACATTGTTGCTTTTGAATTGAGCAGAGTCACATTGTGTGAGCTGAGGAGTTGTTATATTACACACACACACACACACATTGAATACTTGCAGGCCACTGAGGAAGACTGTAGTTGAAATGTGTCTGGACTTCATTTTTACTAATTACTATTATATTATGTTATTTTGTGCATTTTCACACTTTTCAGTGGGGTATTGTTACCCTTTTAGAAATTTTACTGGCTTATCTACTTCAGGGTTCAGTTTTTTTTGGCCTTGAGTTTTGAAATTTTTATTATCATTATAATATTCATTTTTTGCATTTGCATACTTTTCAGTGGGGTATTTTTACCCTTTTAGAAATTTTATTGGCTTTTCTGCTCCAGGGTTTAGTTATTCCTTTATTTCTTCATATTAATGCCTTTTTGTAATTGGAAGTGGGATTATTTTATCCTTGGTTATTTTTTGGCAGAACCCTTCAGTTTGGTTTTTTGCAGTCCCCATTCCAATCAATGTCTAAGATATGAGAACTTTTTTACAATTTCTGTTTCCTCATGGACTAGTTTGAATGTGTGTAAGTTCTCTGTGGTCATTATTTTTGTTTTCTTTATGTTAAACAGTAAGCTTGTCTTTACACTTTCACATTTGATCTTCCTTAGTAGTTGTTCCAGATCTGTGAGGTTCTTTGCTAGTATTATGGTGTTATCAGCATATCTCAGATTGTTGATATTCCTTCCTCCTATTTTCATTCCTCTCTCTTCCATGTCCAAGTCTGCTTTCCTTACAATATGTTCTGCATATAAGTTGAATAGGTAGGGTGATATGATGCAGCCTTGTCTGACTCCTTTGCCAATTGGGAACCATTCTATTTCTGTTCTGTTCTGACAGTAGCTTCTTGTCCTGAGTACAGATTTCTCATTAGGACTATCAGATGTGCTGGCACTCCCATGTCTTTAAGGGCATTCCATAGCCTTTCATGGGCATTCCATAGCCTTTGCTCTAGTCTATAAAGCACATGCCGATTTTCTCTTGGAACTCCCTGCTATGCTCCATTAGCCATCTTATTTGCATCATATTTGCAATGTGATCCCTGGTGCCTCTTCCTTTCCTGAACCCTGCTTGGACCTCTGGGATTTCTCTCTCTATGTATGGTTGGAGCCTATGTTGCAGAATTATGAGCATGATTTTGCTTGCATGGGAGATTAATGCTATGGTTCTATATTTGCTGCAGTCTCTTCTTTCTTCCTTTTTGTGGATGGGGATGTAAATTGATCACTTCCAATCTGTTGTCCATCGTTTTGTTTTCCACATCTGTTGACATATGTTGGTAGCCCACAAGAAATACACATACCCAGAACCATACACCAAATAATGTCCTAATATTCCAGTTTGCTCCCTAAAATGTTTAGTTCATATCTTTTACCTCATAGTTTATTTAAACTTTTTTTGCTCTGTGCTATGATATAAGTAGATGAAATATGTTTTTACCAGAATTCAATTTTGATTTAGGACTGCTCAACCAATCATTATGTCAGTATGTTTTATTCATCAGAATTCTCTCAAATAAACCTTCAGTAACACAGTTCAAAACAGGAATCAGAATGTGTCTCTAAATCAAAATACAAAGCAAAGCAAGTAGTTAAAGTGCAAAACTTGCTCCCAATGTGAGAACGTAGACAGTACCTGGATATATTCAAACTGGTAACTTACTGTACAGTGACAGAGAATGGCCAGTAGATGGCAATATAAGATAACTGAACTCTTTGTGAAATGCTATTAAACTTACTGCAGTACATTATTAAGAGAAGCTGCATACCATGACATTTAATAGAAATATTAGTAGCATCTGCTTGTCATTATTTATATATAAGACAAGCATGGATATCCAAAATGTGTTTTTAAAAAAAGCAGAACTGAGGGCGCAACTGCTACTTCTTTTTTTGCAAGCAAATTTTACAGTCTAATTTGGAGATACCTTCTCATGAAAAATAAATAAATAATTTTCAGAAAAGCAAGCATAAATTATCTTTAGGGTAGTGTAACCCACCTGCAGCCTTGCAGATTATGTGGACTACAACTTCTGTTGAGTTCAACCAGCCTGGTCAGTGTGGATGATGGGAGTTATACTCAAACCATCTTGGTGATGTCTATTGGGAAAGCATAGAGACACCAAAATGGGAGGAGCTGCTATATAGCAATTCTACCCTCCCAAAAATGCAAACCAAACCTCCTACCTGGTATCCTGTATAAAATAAAATTAAAGATCACAAAACTAGTATGTTGTGGGTTTCATCTTCATAAAGATAAAGGTAAAGGTATTGCCCATTGCCAAGGTTGTCAAGTCATGTCCGACCATAGGGGGTGATGCTCATTTCCGTTACTAAGCCAAAGAGCCAGCATTCTCAGAGACTACTCTGTGATCATGTGGCCAACATGATTGCACAGAACATTGTTTACCTTCCCACTGAAGTGGTACCTATTGATCTACTTGCATTTGCATGCTTTCAAACTGCTAGGTTGGCAGAAGCTGAGACTAGTGACAGGAGCTCAATCCATCATACTGAATGAATAAATGGGTTTGGAAGACAAAGTGTTTTACTTTTTTTAGAGAACTCCAGGTATACCCTTTCTTCATTTTAAAATTGTGGGAAATTTAAATGGTAGACATCTAAATAATCCACTGTGGTGTCATAAGAACTTGACCTTGGGGAATGTGTCCGGCTGAAGGTGAGATAACATCAACATCCAATCTCCCCTGTTTTGGAAATTGTCTACTTCAAAGCATAGCAATTGGAATCCTTTGACATACAATAGCAACTCTTCACCTCAGCCTAATCTTAAGGGTATAAATGCTCCTCAAAATTTCAGGCAAAGGGGGGTCTGGATAGATTTCACAATGCCTGTGCCATTGTAATCTCTAATTAGAGTCTCCAGCTCTATTCAGTGTCCTTTCCCTGCCATAATGGTTGAATCTATCTCTTCATTCATCATTGGAGCAGCCTCCTTTCATGTAGAAAGCCTTGTGTGTTCTATCCAAGCTAACTACTTTACTCCTGAGTTCTTATGTGCATGCATGCATGTTAGGGTGTTTTTGTATGTTTGATCCTCTGTATATATGTGTGCTTAATTATTGATTTATTTTTCTCTCTTAATAAAAGTTCCATTCTTTTGGGAAATTGCTGTCTCTGCAGGAACTGTTCCCTCTAGCCCTCTGCATACAATGAGGAGCCCTGGTGGTGCAGTGGTTAAATGCCTGTACTGCAGCCACTCACTCATAAACCACAAGGTTGCGAGTTCAATACAAGATAGGGCTCAGGCTTGACTCAGGCCTGAATCCTTCTGAGGTCACTAAAATGAGTACTCAGCTGTTGGGGGGCAATGAGCTTACAGTTGCAAACCGGTTAGACACTGCATAGCGTGGTATGAAGTGGTATATAAATGAAGCTGCTTTGCTTTGCTTTAGATCCTATTTTATTATTTTTGAGCTAATTATAAATTCCCCAAGGTCAAGTTCTTATTACAATTGGTGGAGAATGAAGGCAACCCCCAAGGTTTGGACATCCTGATGTGCACACAGGTTGTTCAAAGCTTGGATGTGCAGGCTAAAAGAGGTGAAGAGTTTTTGCAGACAGCAGAGCTCAAATTGCAAGGAAAAGTGTGTGTGTTGTTTATATGGGTCTTGTAGGGAAAATGGTGTATGTGTTTTTGTGAGAACTATAGAAAAAGGGTGTGTGGTTTTCTTTATGTAAATCTCTGTGTGCTGTTATTTATGTAACTCTCTCTCTGTGTTCTTTATGTGAAGCTCTGTGCTGTTCTTTCTGTGACTCTCTCTGTGTTGTTCCTTATGTGAGTCTTGGGTGAATTGGGAGAAGTTGTCAGGAAATGTTCTGACCAAGCACCCTGACAATTTCTGCACTACAACTCTGAAGTTTGAATCCTGCAGCCAAATCCAGGCATTTGTGCTGCAATACAAAATGTTTGTAACCCTGGTTTAAGTTTGAATCCTGCAGCCAAATCCAGGCTTTTATGCTGCAGTGCAAAATATTTGTTCTCTGCTGACAGAGCCTGTTGTAAAGACCAAGAGAATAGGGGCCCTTTACGTGGGTCTTTACCAGGGGACTTTTTAAGGGAGAAGCCCACAGTCCTGTTTCAGTGCTTATTTAGGATTTCTCAATATGGACACTGAGGAAGTTGCTACAGTCACCTGCAACACCTGTGCAATGTTTATCTTCTTGCCAGGAGATGTGGGGAACTTCACCTGCACCAAGTGCAAGTTCGTAGCTCTCCTGGAAGAGAAAGTCAAGTAGCTGGAGGCCCAGGTAGCTACACATCAGCATATTAGGGAGCAAGAGGTTTTCTTAGACAGAGCAGAACGAATGGTCTTGGATGGGGACCACACAGAGGAAGTTGTTGAGGAGGAGGTCATTTCATGCACTCAGGAGTTGGACACCTGGAGAATGTCACACACAGAAGTAGGGAAACCAGGGATCGTTCTGGGAACTTGCAGCTAAAGAATCAATTTGAAGGTCTCTCCCTTACCAAGGTTGAAGAGGAAGAGCAGCAGGGACAGTCCTCAGGGACAGTGCAGGGGACCCTAAGAGTACCACCACAGGGAACAGCTACTGCTAAGTCTCAGAGGAGGCGTGTGGTGGTGGCTGGGGACTCCTTGTTGAGGGGTACAGAAGCAGTGGTTTGTGGGCCTGACAAGGTCATGCAAATTCCTCACTTGCCTCGAAGACAATTTCTTTGTCCAAAAGGTGGAAGAGGCTACAAGGGGATCAGCTATTTTAGATCTGATCCTAACCAACAAGGATGACCTGGTCAATGAGATGCAAGTGGTGGGATCCTTAGGTGGCAGTGATCATGTTCTCTTGGAGTTTCTTATACAGTGTAAAGGAAAAGCTAGGCTAGTCAAACACTCATTCTAGACTTTAGGAAAGCTGATTTCAACAAACGTAGGGAAACACTGGGAGTGATTCCATGGTCCAAAATACGAAAGGAGAGGGGAGTTCAGGATGGATGAGAGATTCTTAAAAGCAAGATAATGAAGGCACAATCTCAAACTGCTCCAATGAGAAGGAAAAATTGAAGATGTCTCAAGAAACCAGGTTAGATGACAAAAGAACTTTCAACTGAACTAATTTTTAAATGAGAGATGTACAAGAAATGGAAAAGGGGCAAAATCACTAAAGAGGAATTCAACAAATAGCAAGCACATGTAGGGCTAAAGTCAGTAAAGCCAAAGCACAGAATGAGATCAGGCTTGCTAGAGGCATTAAGGACAATAAAAATCGCTTTTTTGGGTATGTCCATAAGAAAAGAAAAAAGAAAGAAATGGTAGGGCCACTGCGCAAAGAAGATGGAGAAATTCTAACAGGGGACAGAGAAAAGGCAGAACTACTCAACACCTTTTTTGCCTCAGTCTTCTCACAAAAGGAAAAGGGTGCTCAACCTGAGGAAAATGGAGCACAATAGGGGAAATGCTATAGAATAAGTAAACAATAAGAAAATAAGAAAAATAGAATAAGTAAAGAGGAAGTACAGGAATACCTGGTCAACCTAAATGATTTTAAGCCTCAAGGACCAGATGAACTACATCCAAGGACATTAAAAGAACTGGCAAATGTACTCAAAGCCACTGGCAATAATCTTTGAGAACTCCTGGAAAGCAGGAGAAGTCCCAGCAGACTGGAGGATGGCAAATATTGTCCCCATCTTCAGAAAGGGCAAAAAAGAGGATCCCAACAACTATTGCCCAGTTAGTCTGACATCAATACCGGGAAAGATTCTAGAACAGTTCATTAAACAGAGAGTCTGTGAACATTTAGAAGGGAATGCCATAATCACTAAAATTCAACATGGGTTTCTCAAAAACAAGTCATGCCAGACTAATCTGATCTCTTTTTTTGATAAAATTACCAGCTTGCTAGGTGAAGGGAATGCGGTAGACATAGCATATCTTGATTTCACTAAGGCTTTTGACAAAGTCCCCCATGATATTCTTGCAAACAAGATAGTAAAATGTGGGCTAACAATAAAGGTGGATTAGTAACTGGTTGACTGACCAAACCCAAAGTGTGCTCAGCAATGGCTCCTCTTCATCCTGGAGAGAAGTGACCAGTGGGGTGCCACAGAGTTCTGTCCTGGGCCCAGTGCTCTTCAACATCTTTATCAATGATTTGGATGAAGGAATAGGGGGCATGCTTCTCAAAATTGCAGATGACACCAAATTAGGAGGAATAACTAATACCCCAGAAGACAGGGTGAAAATTCAAAATGACCTTAATAGATTAGAAAGCTGGGCCAAAGCTACCAAAATAAATTTCAACACAGAGAAATGTAAGGTACTGCACTTAGGGCAAAAAAATGAAATGCATAGATATAAGATGAGGGACACCTGGCTTAATAAGACTACGTATAAAAGGGATCTAGGAGTCCTAATAACCCACAAGTTGAACATGAGTCAATAGTGTGATGCTGCAGATAAAAAGGCCAATGCAATTTTAGGCTTCCTTAATAGAAGTATAGTATCTAGATCAAGGGAAGTAATAGTGCCACTGTATTCTGCATTGATCAGACCCGACCTGGAATACTGTGTCCAGTTCTGGGCACCACAATTCAAAAAGGATATTAAAAAATTGGAGCGTGTCCAGAGGAGGGCGACTAAAATGGTGAAGGGCCTGCAAGCCATGCCCTACGAGGAGAGACTTAGGGAACTGGGTATGTTTAGCCTGGAGAAGAGCTGGTTAAGAGGGGATATGATAGCCCTCTTTAAATATTTGAAGGGATGTCATATTGAGAGGGGTGCTATCTTGTTTTCTGCTGCCCCAGAGGATATGACTCAGAACAACGGTTGCAAGCTACAGGAAAAGAGATTCCACCTCAACATTAGGAGGAACATCCTGACAGTGAGAGCTGTTCAACAGTGGAACACACTCCTTTGGAGTGTGGTGGAGTCTCCTTCTTTGGAGGTCTTTAAATAGATGGATGGCCATCTGTCAGGGATAGTTTGATTTTGAGTTCCTGCATGGCAGGGGGTTGACCTGAATGGCCATTGTGGTCTCTTCCAACTCTATGATTCTATGATTCTATAAGACATCCTTCAGAACCCTGTTTTACCAACTTTGAAGTTTGAATCCTGCAGCCAAATTCAGGCATTTGTGCTGCAGTGCAAAAGATTTGTTACGGAACCTCTTAAGACGTTAGCATGTTCTGTTTGGAGCTGGAGCTAGTGAATTTGAACTCCCAGTCTTCCCAAGGGTGTACCTCTTAAGGTCAACCCATCTAGCTAGTGAATTCTAAATCCTAGCATCCCTTGCCAGTGTGCCTTTTAAGGAACACCTGTACAGGTTTAACCTCAGTCTTGAGAGAGTGAGTGTGCACCACCTTGGTAGGGCACAGGCAGGTATAGGGGAGAGATGTCTCCAGATCTGTAGCCATAAGACCTCTGTGCAAGGTGGGTGAGAAAAGGCTTGGATGGGCACAGTCTAAAAATGGAGAGAGAGATTAGAGAATTGGTAGCCCAAGTCAACCTTGTCAAGGAGGAAAATTCCATTTCTGTAACCATTGGAAGCAATATCCAGTCTAGGAAAAGCCCTTTTTTTCCATCACAGAAGCCTATGCCATAGCAAATTTGATGGGACCTTTAAATCAAGAAACTAGCATAAAGTGGATGCTTTGGGCTGCAAACAGGTATCCATCTGCCACAGGCTCACATCTGATACAGTTAGCCAGGTTGTGCATGTCCCCCACTGACAGAGACTCCCTGGAAGCAGCAGTGCTGGCTCGGGACCTGTTGAGCAAAGATATGGACAGATGGATGAGAGAAATCTTGAGCCTGTTGTGGCCAGGAAAATTGGCTGAGGATTTACTCTATGAACAGGAACAACACACAAATTAAGATCCAGAGGCATACATTGCCAGAATGATGTTGCTTGCAAAAATAGCTTTCCCTTCCAATGAAGTAAATATAGGGGTTAGATACAACATACAGAAGGGACTCCATCCCAAAAGCAAGGAGTTTATTGACTACCAAATTGGAGAGTAATATGTGAGTTGGGACATTTATTTACAGGAGTTAATGTATCTCTCTAATAAATTCTGGTTGATGCTAGCGCATAGGCAAGAAAAGGCCTTAGCCCAAAAAAGGGAGATCAAAAAGGAAGCCAGAAAAAGTTCCCCAAGAGAACGCTTTTTAGGTTCACCCAAAAGCCCCACTTAGCCCTTTCTCCCTCCCCACAGGTGGAACCTCATTCCAGAGGGTCATGTACCAACAGCTGCCCTGCACACATCAGAAAAGCTGACCCAAATCAAATGGAAAATCTCCCCCTTTCTTCTGCTACTGTCTGAAATAGGGCATGGGCTCAACCAAAAGACCCTAAGCCTTGGAAGCCCTTTCAGACAGCCATGCTGAAAAAAGGGAACCCAAGAGGTCATCCTTCCCATCCCCACAATGCCTGGAAAGATAAGAGAAGGGAGACAGAAATAAGAAGTGGTAGAAGGGGTTCAAATTGGAATGGAACTGGGTGATGTGTTCCCTGGAAGAGGCAACAGCCCAGCTCCTTAGAAGAGACAGTAGAGGTGGGTCTCAGCTTCAGTCTCCTCAGCCCTAGAAGTGAGGCACACTGTCTCAAACCCAGCTTCCCCAGTAACTCACCATAATAGACAGAGAGACTACCCTGTGTAAAGCATAAAGTATTTGTCATGGTTTTCTCTTTTGTGGTGTACAACCCCCTTGGTATGATTTTAGAGTTTGCTGACAAGGGAGAAATGGATCTCCTTTCCATCGGAGGACTGGCAAAAAGCAGAGGGGAATACTGGCTGGCTTTCCCTACCTGTGGAAATTTAGGACGTTATCACACGTGTGCCAGTTTCATTGTTAAAGAGATAATAAAGTGGAAATGAAGCATCCCGAAAAGAAAGTGAAAATAGAACTTAATTATGCAAAAGCTTTTCACATGTAATTACAGTAATAACGGAATTAAGTTAAAAGCGAAAAAAAGACATTTTTAACTTTCATATACAAGTGAAAAGAACCCATAAATGTACTGAAAATGGGTGTGTTTTGTGACAAGACTCCTCCTTTTCCAGGGCGAGTCCTGCATTTCCCAGGAAGAAATGTCAGAGTGTCCTACATTTGGGGTCATGTCCTCCTGCACAGGTCCTAACCCCCTTCCATTGGGGTTAGGACCTCTCAAGAGAGCAGAGGAGGTGGAGGAGGAGGAGGAGGCTGGAAAGGCAAGGCAAGGCAAGCCGAGGCAAGGGAGGGATTGAGAGGGGGAAACTGGAGGTAGCTCCCATGCCCCCCCCATAAGCCTTTCCACTTTGTAGGACCTGCAGGGCAGAACTTCATGGTGAGATGGATTTCCAAGTTGCTCCACAAGCACACCCCACACTTGCACCCACATCCACCCACAGCTGCTGCGAGGGAAGCCTTCTTCCCCCTCATTTCCCCTCCATTCCAAATGCCACACTTCTCCTCCGTCCCAAACTTCCCTCGCCTTGCCTTGCCTTGCCTCGCCTCGCCTCGCCTCGCCTCGCCTCGCCTTGCCTTGCCTTGCCTTGCCTTGCCTTGCCTTCCCCTCCCTTCCCTTCCCTTCCCTTCCCTGCATGGCAGGAGCCCCGGACTCTCCCTCCCTGGAGGCCCCTCCTCCTCCTCCTCTTGGCCCTCATCCAGGTTTTAAAAGAGAATTGTCAGTGCGTATTTGCTTTTCATATTACAGTAAATGTGAAATTACTGTAATTTCGCAAATGCATTTCCTCTAAACTCCTGAAATTAAAAAGATCTCGGATAATACCAGTTTCTGTCCAGTTTCTGACCAGTTTCTGTGTGACATCGTGTGAAATCGTGAGGCACAAATTCAGTTTTTGTTTGGGATTTGTGTGGATTAACCAACAGATTTCCCCTGTGTGATAACGTCCTTAGAGGAGTTAACCCATTCCTTCCAGCCAGGTGTCTCTCTTCAAACTAGGAGTTTTGTCTCAGTTTGTAGGCTGACAGAGAGAAAAGTTTTGTGGAAAGTGGGGGGGAAATTAAAAGAAGGCAGATTTGTTTGTAAAGATGTGTTTAAATTGTTGTATTGCTAAAAGGCTTTTGGCTGAAAGGCATGTGCAAAAAGAGAAGTGATAGAGCCTTATAACTGTGGTCTAATTTTTCTCTGACACAAATCCAGGTTATTTAGTGATATTTTGTGATGTTAAAACATAATTTGGCTTCCTTTGGGTACAGACAAAAAAAGCCTAGCATTTCTGTTAAGTTACAATCTGTACTTGGTGGTACTTAGTGAAAGCTATGTCTCATTCTTCCACACGGCTGGTTTGCTCAGCCTGCCTAAAAGGGAAGAGAAAGCTCTCTTCCCTGTGATTCCTAATCCTTTGTTTCTCTTAAAAGGGACCAAATCTTGTAGACTTTGTAGCTTTGTGTCGTGAGAGGTGGGGTGTTATCAATACGCTGATGACACCCAGATATATTTCTCCATGCCTCAGTCATCAGCTATGACTTCAGATGGTGTCTTTCCCCTTAATGACTGTCTTAAAGCAGTAATGGGCTGGATGAGGAAAAACAGATTGAGACTGAATCCAGATAAAATGGAGGTACTAAGAGTAGCGGTCCCGAAACTAGGTATTGGAATACAACCTCCAGTCCTGGGCGGGGTCACACTCTCTGCTAAGGACTGTGTTCACAGTCTGGGGGTGCTCCTGGATTCATCACTCCAGATGACTAATCAGGTAAATGTGACAGTCAGAAGCGCCTGCTATCAGCTTCAGCTGATATGCCAGCTGCGCTCTTTCCTGGAAGTAAGGGATCTTGAAACTGTAGTGCACGTGCTGGTAACCTTTCGTCTTGATTTCTGTAATCCACTCTACATGGAGCTACCCTCGTGCTTAGTCCGGAAACTTCAACTAGTACAGAATATGGCAGCCAGGGTGGTCTCTGGTACATCTAGGAGAGACCATATAACACCTGTTCTAAAAACACTCCACTGGCTGCTGATCAATTTCCGGGCTCAGTAAGTGTTGGTTATTACCTTTAAAGTCCTACATGGCTTGGGTCCAACCTATCTTTTGGACTGCCTCCTTCCATATAATCCAACCGGCACACACCGGCCCCCTATTAAAACTAGGCTGTCTGCAACCTCCTAGAGGGCCTTCTCAGCAACCGCTCCCAGAGATCTGTCATATTACCAGCTTAAACAGCTTTAAAAAAGCTGTGAAGATTGATCTCTTCCGGCAGACCTTTCCTAATTAGTCTTCCTGGCCTAAGGAACAGATTCATCCCTCCTCCTACCCTCTGCCACACCTATTGCTAGTTGTCTGCCTGATATTATGATTTTTTTAGTTAATTAACTGTCTGTTGTTCGCTTATTGTTTTAATCTTTTTTTAAAAAAAATTATTGATTAAAATACAGAATTACTCACATATAAACAATTACAGTTACACATACATTTACACACAGACCACTACACATACAATTACACTTATACAATTACATTCCTTTATTTCCTTCCACGTTTTTTCATAATTATTTTTAAAGATGTCTGAGTTTTTTACAGTTAGCCAAATTCCTAGATATTTAACCTGGTTCTCTCTCTTAAATCCCGTAACTGTTATAATTTTTTTCTGCCTCTTTGTCTGGTATATTTAATAACAGCATCATGGCTTTAGTTCTATTAATCCGATATCCGGAGACCTCTCCATATTGTTTAAGGATTGTCATTATTTTCTCCATACAGTCCATGGGATTAGCTATTGTTAACACAACATCATCGGCGTAGGCTCTTAACTTATATTGACTTATCACCCCTGTAATTGTATTATCATTCCTAATTATATTTAACAAAATTTCTAATGTGAGAATGAACAGAAGGGGGGCCAGTGGACAACCCTGTCTTACGTCTTTATTAATACTTATTTTTGTTGTCTTTTCCCCATTAACTATAATACATGCTTCTTGGTTCAAATAAATTTTTCTTATCCAATTCATAAACGTATCCCCTATTTCCATTTTTTCCAATACCCCAAACATGAAACTCCATTTAATATTATCAAAGGCTTTCTCAGCATCTAGAAAAACTATAGCCAATTTTTATGTATATTTTTTGATGAATTTCTATTGAATTTAGCAAATTCCTAAAATTTCCTTTTTTTCTTCTATTTGTGAGAAAACCGTTTTGATCAGTATGAATCCAATTATCTAATATCTTTTTAAGCCTTTTTGCTAATATAGCGGCAAATAATTCATAATCCAAATTTAATAGTGATATAGGCCGATAATTACTAGGTTCAAGCCAATCCTTATCTGTTTCGGAATCAATGTAATATTTGCAGAATTCCATGTTTGGGGAATTTGTCCTTTGAATATACTGTTCATAGTTTTTACAAGGGGTGTTATCAACTGTGCAGCGTAAATTTTATAATATTCATTTGGGAAGTCATTGGGTCCTGGTGATTTTGATGACCTCGAATCCCTTATCACCTCTTCTACTTCTTTAACGGTAATAATTTCATTTAACACAATTCTCTGATCATCAGTTAATTTCACTATTTCATTTTTCTCCAAATATTTTTTAATATCTAAATTTTTCTCGCAGGTTTCTCTATATATTTCTGTAAAATACCTAACCAATACTTTTTGATTTTTTTAAAAGTTTATTAGAATAAAATACACCATACAAGACAAGACATTAACAACATAAAGCACAACATGAAACATAAAACACACACACAGAAAAAGACACATTACCAATACTGACAATACAAGCTATAAACATAAAATAATAACCAACAGAATTTTTACTTCCTGGATCCTTCGTCAAGTCATTTCCGTGTTTTACCATAAAAGAAAAACCTTCCTTCTTAGTCTAAGATTGAACTGAGATTTGTTCTTTCTGTATATAACTCTATATAATATTTTTCTTATATTTACTTCCTTATTTACAAAATATTTAAAGAACAACACAATCTTATTTATCTAAATTTATCTCTCATTCACCCCACATCTTCTTATCAATTACAAGTCTTTGTTGACATTCCAGCATTATAATTACTCAGTCATCTCTCCCAACTTTACTTTTCATTTTCATTGCTTCATTTTTTTTCTATTTTCAATATAATTAAGCAGTGGCCTCCAAACTTTTTCATTTCTTTCCCAGTCCTGATCTCTCAACATTACTGTCATTTTATCCATTTGCATTAATTCAAGCAATTTAGCTAACCATTCTCTTGATAAGGAATTGATTCACATTTCCATTTCCAAGCATAAACAATCCTGGCACTGACAATCATATAGTATAGGAGTTTCCCATGCTTTTGTTCCAATTTATTGTCTAGACATATGTTTAAAAGATACATCTTAGGGTCAAAATTTATTCGCATTTCCAATATCCCTTCTACCATTTTGTGTATAGTGGTCCAATATTTTTTAGCTTTTTTGCAATTCCACCACAGATGGTACAAAGACCCCCTGGTTTGCTTACATTTCCAACACTTTTCTGTAATGCCTTTATAAATTTTTGCTAATTTAGATGGGGTCATGTACCACCTGTGGTGTGTCTTAATAAGGTTCTCTTTTAAATCAAAGCTGCTCGTATAGTTTGATGTTTTATTCCACACTTTTTCCCAATGCTCAAGTTCTATTACTTGATCTAAATCTTGTGACCACCTTACCATGTATTCTTTTACCACTTCTTCCTCCTGATCTAAATCTAGTAGACATTTATAAAATAAAGCTATTTTGTGTGGATTGTCAGATGTCATTTTCTCTTCAAATTTGGTTTTATCTATTCTGATTCCTAATGTTTTAGTGTCAAAAATGAATCTTTCCCTCAGCTGCCGGTGTAGTAGCCAACCCAAAATATATCCTTCCTTAATAAGCTGGTCTAAATTTTTGAATTCCAATTTACTTTCTGCTAGTCTTATAAGTGTTAGATCCTGATATGTTATCCATTTGTTCTGGTATATAACTTCTCTGTTATGGAAGGCTTCATGAATTGACACCCATGTAGGTAATTTAGGGCAAAGCCTTTCTTTGTATTTATACCAGACTCTCAGGATAGATTTTCTAATATAATGGTTAAAGAAATCTTTATGAATCTTGTGTTTTTGGTAGAATAGATAGGCATGTAGTCCAAATCTTTGGTCTACCCCTTCCAATGTAAGTAATTTTTTAACTTTTAGTTGGAACCATTGCATTAACCATTCCAGACATATCGCATCATAGTACAGCTGCAAATTAGGCAAGGTGAGTCCTCCCTTTTCTTTCCTGTCCTGGAGCACTTTCCATTTGATCCTAGGTTTTCTCCCGTTCCAGATGAACTTAGAAAGTTCCTTATTCCAATGATGAAACAGTGTCAGAGCTAGCACCAGCACCTTGTACAATCAACCAGTCAGCTTGATTAATAAATCAACAGCACTTTATTGATAAATCCAAAAGTCAGACATGTGTATCACTCAGCATTTCAGCTGAGACTAACCACCACCCCCCACAGACAAAGAAAAGGAATAGCCCAAAAGCCCACGCACAAAGCCCCTCCCGTTTCCCACAAAACAGAAACTGCATTCCCAGCTCCAGGAGCCAGGCTCCCAAGGTCACTGATAAGACACCTGCTCTACACTATATCTCACAGTCTAAACTCTTACTTTCTAAACTTTCTCCCATCATCCCCAACTACTAACCCTAAACTCTATATCTGATAGAAAACTAACAGGATTCTAACAGTCAGCCCCTCTGAAAATGGAAAAAAAACCCCAACAGTGAAAACAACCCGAAAAGGAAAATCAAGTCACAGAAGGCAAAAAGGGCTTGTCAGGGTACTGTGCATGAAAACGTGCCACCAAATCAGGCGCATTGACATGAGCAACAGAAACCCATTCAGCATGATCAATGGGGAAATGTTTCCAGTGTATAAGGTATTGAAGTTTGCCCTTGTGAAATCTAGAATCTAGACTCTTTGAAACTTTGAAATGTTGTTGTCCATCAACCATCAGAGGGAGAGGTGGTGGGTCAGACGTCTTCCAAAGACCAGTGGCTCGATCTGGTTTCAGTAACCTGAAATGGAAAACTGGGTGAAGGTGACGATAGGACTTTGGCAGAAGGAGTTCAGCAGTGATGTCATTGACCAGTCTCTTAACCTGGAAAGGAACAATGAATTTGGGGCCCAATTTTTTGGAAGGAAGCCGGGATCTTAATTTTTTTGTAGACAGATATACCATGTCTCCAGGCTTAATGTCCCAACCCATGGCCTGTTTTTTGTCAGCATATTTTTTGTATTGACGTTTGGCCTCCTGTAAAGCCTTAGTGATCATGGGCCAGGCCCCCCTAACCTTTTCAGCCCACTGAGTCACAGGGACAGGATCAGTCTTATCGGTTGGCAAAAAGGGAATAGCTTAGGTTCAAACCCATAGTTGATTAAAAAAGGAGATTGTCCAGTACTGTGATGCACGGCACTGTTAAAAGCGACCTCAGCATGTGGGAGCAAATCAAACCAATCGTCTTGCAGATAATTGGTATATGAGCGCAAGTATCTCTCCAGTGCCATGTTAGTTTTTTCACACTGACGGTCTGTTTCCGGGTGAAAAGCCGTGCTAAGCGCTAATTGAACCTCCAATTTGTCTTGTAACACCCTCCAAAATTTAGAGGTGAACGTGCTCCCCCGATCTGAGACAATTCTGTCTGGCAGTCCGTGATATTTGTAAACATGAGAAATGAACAGATCTGCCAGTTTAGGAGCAGAGGGCATCCCTTTGTAAGCCACATAATGTGCTTGTTTAGAAAACAAGTCCAAATGGTGTCACGGCCCTTGCTAGGTGGCAAATCTGTTATAAAGTCCATGGCAATGTGTTTCCAAGGCACTTCAGGAGTGGGCAAAGGATGAAGCAACCCTCTGGGTTTGACCACTACAGCCTTGGCTCTAGCACAAACAGGACAGCTTTTGACATAAGCCTCCACCTCTGCACGTACACCGTCCCACCAATAAGTGTTGCGTATTTTATGCCAAGTCTTTAGATATCCCCAATGGCCAGCAGCTTTAGAATCATGGCATAACTTGAGGATATCCTCCCTCATAAAAGCAGGAACATAGATTTTTGACTTCCACACCCACAGGTCCTGAGCATTTTTAGACAACCGGTCTTTATGATGCTGGAGACAGTCATCTGTTTCCACCACCTGTTGGGTCTTGAGCAGAATGTCATCCAATGGAGTTTGAGATTTGGCCTGTAGAGGGGGCTGAGTCAAAACTTTGGCCTTGCGACAAGTGATCACTGCGAGTCCTAACTGTTCAGGGGAAAAAATGGTTTCAAGAGGAATTGTCTCTTTCCCCACATGCTGTGGCAATCTGGACAGTGCATCAGCCAATATGTTTTGGCGGCCAGGAAAAAATCTCAGTTTAACCCTATATTTGTAGAAGTCCTTGGCCCACCTCCTCTGTTTGGGGGTTAATTTACGGGGAGTTTGCAAGGCTTCCAAATTCCTGTGGTCAGTCCACACCTCGAAAAGGTGAGGAGCCCCCTCTAGGAATTGTCTCCAGCTTTCTAGGGCATGTTTAACTGCATAAGCTTCCTTCTCCCATCAAGGCCAGGTCACCTCAGTGTTCTGGAACCTTCTAGACAGGTAAGCGCATGGCCTGAGCTTGTCTGCACTATCCCTTTGTAGCAAGACCACCCCCATAGCAAAGTCACTGGCATCCACTTGCACCACAAAAGGTTTATCAGGGTCTGGTTGAAGCAAGACAGGTTCAGTGCTGAACAGTAACTTCAACTGTTCAAAGGGACGTTGATTCTCTTCAGACCAATGGATTGGGGTGGAAGGTTTGGGCACCTTACCCCCCTTTTGTGTCTCTTCCCCCCCACTTTTGTTTATTCCCTTGGTTTTCAGCAGATCGGTAATGGGCAAAGCAATCTTGGCAAAATCAGGAATGAACTGTCTATAAAAGTTAGCAAAGCCTAGAAACTTTTGAACATCCTTGCGGTTTCTAGGGGGAGCCCAATCTAACACCGTTTGTACTTTGGCGGGGTCCATTTCTATGCCTTGGTTAGAGACTGTGTAACCCAAAAAATCCAGTCTCTCCATGTGGAAATGGCATTTAGACAGCTTAACATATAGTTGGTTGTCCCATAGCCTCTTGAGGACCTCTCTTACTAACTTGATGTGACTATCCAGGTCTTTAGAGTAGATGAGTACATCATCTAGATATACCAGAACCCCCTCAAAGAGTAGGTCATGTAGTACCTCATTAATGTGTCTCATAAAAATCCCAGGGGTCCCAGATAGTCCAAAAGGGAGGACGAGGTACTCAAATGCCCCCAAGGGGCAATTAAAAGCAGTCTTGTATTTGTCCCCCTCCTTGATGCGAACCCGGTGGTAAGCATCCCTCAAGTCCAGTTTGGTGAACACCTTGCCCGTGACCAATCTTCCCAACATGTCCTTTATTAGGGGCAAAGGGTATTTGTTAGTGTTACAAATCTCATTCAAATTGCGATAATAATAATAATAATAATAATAATTTTTATTTATATCCCGCCCCTCTGCTAGGCAATTGGGGCAGCGTACAGCATTTCCAAACAACAAAGCAGATAAATCAAATTCGAATCCCATCCCTCCTTCTTATTCTAGGCCCGATGGTGCTGGGCCTAGTGTCCTCTCCCCCAGTTGACACTGGATGGAATGGAGGGAGGGCTCTTCTTCTTACACTAGGCCCGATGGTGCTGGGCCTAGTGTCTCTCCCCCAGATGACACTGGATGGAATGGAGGGAGGGCTCCTCTTCTTACACTAGGCCCGATGGTGCTGGGCCTAGTGTCTCTCCCCCAGATGACACTGGATGGAATGGAGGGAGGGCTCTTCTTCTTACACTAGGCCTGATGGTGCTGGGCCTAGTGTCTCTCCCCCAGATGACACTGGATGGAATGGAGGGAGGGCTCTTCTTCTTACACTAGGCCCGATGGTGCTGGGCCTAGTGTCCTCTCCCCCAGTTGACACTGGATGGAATGGAGGGAGGGCTCTTCTTCTTACACTAGGCCCGATGGTGCTTGGCCTAGTGTCTCTCCCCCAGATGACACTGGATGGAATGGAGGGAGGGCTCTTCTTCTTACACTAGGCCTGATGGTGCTGGGCCTAGTGTCTCTCCCCCAGATGACACTGGATGGAATGGAGGGAGGGCTCTTCTTCTTACACTAGGCCTGATGGTGCTGGGCCTAGTGTCCTCTCCCCCATTTGACACTGGATGGAATGGAGGGAGGGCTCTTCTTCTTACACTAGGCCCAATGGTGATGGGCCTAGTGTCTCTCCCCCAGATGACACTGGATGGAATGGAGGGAGGGCTCTTCTTCTTACACTAGGCCTGATAGTCTACAACCAGACGAAGAGAACCATCTTTTTTTTCTCTGAAAAACACTGGGGCTGCAAAAGTGGAGATGGATGGTCTGATAAACCCCCGGGCCAAGTTTTTTTCAATGTATTCCTTTAAGGTGGCCAGTTCTTTTGGGGTCATAGATTACAGCTTAGATTTGGGCAGTGGCGCTCCTGGCAATATTTCAATGGCGCAATCTGTCTCCCTGTGGGGAGGCAGGACATCACATTCTTGTTCTTCAAAAACCACTTTTAAGTCTTGGTAGCACGGGGGGAAAAATTGCGCCCCCTCCCCAGTCCTCTCAACGTCTCTCTCCTTGGGTCCACTTTCTAAATGGGCAGCTGCTTCTTTTGGGGTTTGCCCCGGGAGTGGCACCATAGGGAGGAGAGGAGGGAGCACAGTCCTCCAGTTGAGGCAATGTTCTCTGCAACCCGGGTCATCAAAAATCAATTGCCCATCCCTCCATCTCAAGGTAGGGTTGTGGTGGTGTAACCAGTCTATGCCCAACATCAAGTGATAATTGTAAGTGTGTCCCACCACCAGCTGAAGTTGTTCCCAGTGGTCCGCTACCCCCAACCACACGGGGTGGTTTTCCTCTCGGCTGCTCATCCCCCCATTAGGGATCCATCCATTTGTACAAAAGGAATGGGCTCCTGCAAAGGGTGGGTGGCAATGTCCAAACAGTCTACCACCGCGGGGTTAATCAAGCACCTGGTGCACCCACAGTCAATGGCCACACATAATTGCATAGCCCTTTTCTTGTATCCCACCACCAGAGTCACTGACACTGAAAATAGGGGGACACCCCCACTCACCATCCGTCCGTGGCTCTCCATTTCAGTAGCCCACCTTTCGCCGCTTTCTAAGGCAGGCTCAAGAAGTTTAAAGGCCCCTCCTCAGTTTCGGAACTGTCGCTGTCTGTTCAGACCTCTATCTCTTTTTCCTCCGCTGCTTTTAGGCTGCGCTCGGTCGGGTTTTTTTCCTCTGGCTTGCTTTCCTCTTTTTTCGTGGCTTTGCTCCGGGGGGGCTGAGGGGGGCTGGTCTTCCTCTCCTGGTTCATGTCAGGGCAGGCTGCAATTAGGTGGCCTTTATTGCCGCACTTCAGACACAAGCCCAACCTGCATCTCCTCTCCCGCTCACTTTCAGCAGGACTTGCTTGCCCTTTGGGTTTTGGCGTTTGGGCTCGGTTTCCCTTTATTTTCACATCTTTAGACCGCTTCTGGTCTAGCATTCTAACCTCATGTAAAATTGCTTCTGCTTCTCCCGCTACTCTAATCCATTCTATGGCTAATCCATTCTATGGCTTGCCCATAGTGAGAGCCCATTTGGCTATCTCTGGATGCAACCCTTCCTTGAAATATTGAATCTTCATGCCCTCCGTGCAGTCTGGCACCTGGGCCACTAATCTCCGGAATTCCATGGCATATTTAGCCACTGTCCTGGATCCTTGATCCAGAGCCCTGAGCTCTGCTAGGGCAGTGGTGGCCCTGAAAGGGTCTTCGAATCTGGCTCAGAGGGCCCTCATAAATTCGGTTAAGCTCCCCAGCTCTGGGGCTTGGCAATCATACAGTTGTACTAGCCAATTTGCCGCCTCTCGCCTCAGATGCCTAGCCACACACTTTACTTTGGCTATCTCAGTGGGGAAAGTGGCTCCCCATTCTTCCATATGATCTGCCACTTGAGAAAGGAAGTAGGGCAGCGTTTGGGGATCTCTGTCAAACTTGGCCTGCGCATCTTGCGCCCTATCTTGTGGAGGGGCTGGTGGTGGGGGCCCCTGGGGCAAAGTATCTTCCTCCCCTGCTCCTGCTCCTGGGGGCAACGTGGCTGGGGCCGGGGCCTGTCCTGCCCCTGCACCCCCTGCTCCGTCCCCCGCTAGTTGTTGAAGGACATCTAGGATCATGGCTAAAGTGCCCTGGACCCCCTCCATGTCCATCCTCAATTGCTGTACCTGCGTTTCCAGGTTGGCTTCCTCTCCAGATGGCAGCTGTAGAGGTTGTGTGAACCCTGTGTTCCAGTCCGACCATCTCACAGCCCGCCTTCGCTCTTTCGTGCGCGGTGGCGCCACGGTAGATCCGAACCACTGTCCAGGCACCAGTGGGGTCTGCGGTAATGGTTGGCCCCCTGCCTTTGGCACGGCTCCTGCTCTCTTCGCCGCCGTCTGGGAATCCTCCACAGCCTCAGTAGTCTGGCTTTCCTTGGAGGACACGGCTTCCTCTGTCTCTCCCCAGTCCATCATGGTCTCCTGGGGGGGGCCCAGAAAATGAAAAAAATTGGTGGTGAGTCTCAGCTGACTGTCAGAGCTAGCACCAGCACCTTGGACAATCAACCAGTCAGCTTGATTAATAAATCAACAACACTTTATTGGTAGATCCAAAAGTCAGACATGTGCATCACTCAGCGTTTCAGCTGAGACTAACCACAGACACCCCCACAGAGAAAGAAAAGGAATAGTCCAAAAGCCAGCGCACAAAGCCCCTCCCGTTTCCCACAAAACAGAAACTGCATTCCCAGCTCCAGGAGCCAGGCTCCCAAGGTCACTGATAAGACACCTGCTCTACACTATATCTCACAGTCTAAACTCTTACTTTCTAAACTTTCTCCCATCATCCCCAACTACTAACCCTAAACTCTATATCTGATAGAACACTAACAGGATTCTAACAGTTTATTATTCATTATAATTGGAATGTTCTGGAAAAGGAACATAAATTTAGGGAGGATACTCATCTTTATCGCTAATATTCTCCCAATCCAAGAGAGATTCAACTTACTCCACCTAGATAGGTCCTTTTTTATTTCAGTTACTAATTTTTCGTAATTGTTTTTAAAAAGGTCCCCATTTTTACAAGTAATTTCAATACCTAAGTATTTCACTTTTTGTTCCAGTTTGTAACCTGTGATTTCCAGAATTGTCTCTCTTTCTCCCTTTGTCATGTTTTTTGTTAATACTTTAGTTTTATCTTTATTAATTTTTAGACCTAATACTTGGCTGAATCTTTCTAATTGGTCCACGGGTCTAATTGATCACACTATCACCTGGTTCTGATACCATGACCAAAAGGTCGTCTGCATAGGCTTTTAGTTTATATTCATATCCTTTATATTTCACACCCTTTATTGAATCATCATTCCTTATATTATTTTGTTTTTGTTTTGACACAATTTTTGTTCCATCTCTGATTTTGGTGATTGCCCGTTTTGCCCTTTCCTCTCTTAAGGTATAAGCCAATAGTTTTCCGGGCTTATTAGCTCCTTCAAAGTATTTATGTTTAATAAATTTGATTCTCTTTTCAATTTCTTCCATTATTAGTATTGATATCTGTTTTTGAACATAAATTATTTCATTTCTAATGTCAATATTACTGGGATCTTTCCTTAAGTTAGTTTCTAATCTTTTTAATTCCTCTTGTAATTTACGTTATTTTTCCTTCCTTTTCTTTTCCATTCTATAGTCTTTTGAATTATATAGCCTCTTATTATCGCCTTAGATGCATCCCAGACTACATGGATAGGAATGTCTCAGTTCATATTTTCCTCAAAATAATTCTCAATTTGATTCTTGATCTCAGAGCACACCTTTTGGTCATTCAATATATTCAAATTTAAGCTCCAATTAAATTGTTTTGGGGTAAATTTTAATTCCATCATCACTGGATTATGATCAGACCAGATCCTGGGTAAGATTTTAACACTACCTATTTTTGTGGCTAGATATTTTTAAAGTCATATCATGTCTATTCTTGACAGGGAGTGATGCCTGTTTGAATAGAAAGTATATTCCTTTCCATTGTTATTTTTGAATCTGTATGCATCTTGGAGTGCCGTCAATTCAATCAAGTCAAAAAATTCCGTAAGGAGTTTACCTTGCTTCTCCTTAATAGGCTTTTTGGATGAACGGTCTATTCTAGGCTCCATGACACCATTCATATCTCCCAGCTTAATTATATTTTCATAGTTAAATCCTGTTACCAAATCTTTTATTTTTTTTGTAGAATTTGCCTTTGTTTTCTAATGGGCCATAAATTCTGATTAATAAATAATACTTTCCTTCCACTTGCATCTCCAGTATTCGGAAATCTGGGTAATCCAAAATCTTTTTTGGTTCATATTTAGTCTTAACATAAAAAACCACACTTTTTTTAGTATTTGTGGAAGATACAAATTCTAAACCCAATTTGGGGCATCGTAAATATTTAGTGTCTTTTTTCCTGATTCTCGTTTCCTGGAGACAATATATGTCTAGTTTTAATTTTAACAAATAATGAAAAAAAATCCTTTTTTGAGGAGTGTTCCTACCTTGTACGTTCCATGAACCGACTTTTACTTTGTTGTCAAAGCCCATTTCTATTCAAACAGTACTCTTATCTAGCTAGTTCACTTATATACTAATCACTAATCAAAGGGACAAAAAAACAACCACAATTTATATGAACACTCAGTTGTCAAAATATTCTTCCACTCCTAATTTGATGGGTGAGGTTAAACCTCCTGTGCCTTCACTCTGATTATCCTGTCTCATTTCCAAATCTCCCAACACTTTATTAATGTTATCCAATTCCTCATTTTCTTCCTCTTCCTTGTCTACCTCAGATGCCTCATCTTCAGTTTCAGTATCCCTTATGGCTGATGCACCTTGTGCCTCTGCACCTGCCCCTTTGTTCTCATCATCTTCCCCTTTCCATCACTATCTACGTCTCCCTTCTTTTTATCCTGGGCTTTTTGTTTAGCAAAACATTGTCTGATGAGTCTATTAGCTTGTTCTGGTGATCAAATTCTAATTCTTTTTTTTTTTTCCACCAAAAGGTTAATCCTTCAGGAACCTCCCACCTGTATTGAATCTTCTCCCTTCTCAATAGAGTTGTTAGGTTCACAAAATCCTTTCTTTTCCTCAGCAGATGAACTGGTACATCTTTTAATACTTTGAGTTCCTGTCCTTCATATTTAAATGGAATCTCATTGTGGTTATTAAGAAATAAGTCACGTGTCTGCTTTCTAACAAAGTAAACAGTTATGTCTCTTGGGAGACCTCTTTGTTTTGCTACCGAGGAATTAAAAAGATATAACTTGTCTATTTCTGCCTCAAAATTTTCTTTTTTCTTATCCAAAAACTCCACTATTTTTGGTAGTAATTTTTCCATCTGATTTTCATTCTTCTCTTCTATCAAACCTCTTATTTTTTTACTGCTTTTCTCCTCAATCTTTGTTCCCAAATTGCTCTCTCATCCAGATCCTCCTCTCTTTTATTTTCCATTTTCATTAAATTCATTTCCAATTTATCGCTTCTAAATTCTAAAAATCTACCCTTTTTTTGTTGTTTTCGTATCCACCACTAATTCCTCTACTGTTTGATTTATTTCCTTCAAATCAGCCCGGATCTCTTGTTTTATTTCTTTCTTAAAATCATTTAATTGTTGTGTAAAATTTACTGATAACAATTCAATTTTTTCCAAAATTAACTGATTGATATCCGGGGTTTTCAGCTTTTCTGTGGAGCGTCTCCTCTCAGATTGCAATTGGGAATTTAATTTCTGGCTCTGTCCTCTGGACATCATTTTGTCTGATTTTTCATGTTGCATTGTTCAATATACTTAATTACACAGTCACGCCTGTTAACTACTAGGGCCACAACTATTCAACAATAATGTATATCCACTACAATAGTATAGATTCACGGTGTCCTTAGCATACAGTAGATTTCAAGTCTTCCATTCAATTCTACAACCTTAATCTGCAGAGATCTAAAATACAATCTCTAAATCCTTACACTAAGTCAAATTGTCCTACCAGAGCCTGTTATTGTATTTACAGCCCAAGCCCTTTCCCATTCAGCATATCCTGTAACCATTACTTTTCACCCTTTCAGTTAAATGTACCTTCAATTATTTACTATTTTATCATCTATCAATCACTTTCAAATGCCCGTTTACATCCTTCCTTTCTGCCTTGGAATGTGTCTGAAATCCCCTGTAGTCCTCTCCCTGCTTTTTCCTCCTGCATCAGTGGCGGGGACTTAATCCAATATTTACTTCCTGTGTCTTCCAATGGCTTCCGGTGCCTCTCTTTCTTGCAATAGAGATTGCCTCTACTGTTCTGTTGACTCTCTTTTCTCCCAGAGGTCCTGCTCTCTGGTATATTTATACCTCACTTCCGGCGATGCTCTATCACACAGCAATGCAGGAAAAGAGGGCCACCTCTATGGTTCCAACTTCTGTCTGGAGTGCACCACCCCCCAGTTCACCACACAAAGCACTTACTCCAACCACGAGGTCTCAAGGTCTCCGCTCCCACGCAGCGGCCTAAGGACAGAGTCCATTCACTCTAACTTCAAGGACATTTGCAGCCAATATGTGGATTAGCAAGGTAAATGAAATAGATACGCTGCCCTTGTCCCCAGAATTTGTGTGTCAGGATACACCACCAGAAATCCAAAAATCAAAGTCCAAAATCTTAATTTCAAATTTCAAATAACTAATTAATTAATTAATTAATTCAGTCTTCATCAATAATGCAAATTTAGGGATTTAGCATATCAAACTAATGATGATTAGTCCCTCATCTGTTCTTTCTTCACTCCTCAAGTTCTTATATCACAATGCAGTGCAGTAAGCAATCCAGTGCCAATTGCAACCGGAGTATAATCTTAACCAAGTTTAAAACTTTTCTTTCTGCCTTTCTTTCTATAAAGTCTGTCCACCCTCAGTATGATTATACAAAGTGTCCAAATATCCAAAGGTCCACTCTTTACTTCTAGTCAGCTCAGTGGCACTCGTTATTGTTCTTTAGAGCCTTCTTATTTGTATTTTAAACAGCTTAATAGTCCACCATCAAATCCATCCCGATGTTATTCCTCTTAGTTATTAATCCACTCATCTGTAGCAGTTCACGTTTGATACCAATCCGATTTAGAAAAGAAAGTTTAAAATTGGTGGTGCTCCTGTGCGATGGTGTACGCAACCACCCTGGGGGTGTGGTTTGCTCTTCGGTCCCACCGCTCTTGCCCAGTGCTTTGGGGAAATATCCCCAAGCCTCTCACAAGCGAATCGTCATTTTCCAGACCTCCACTGAGCCCCCTCTAAGCCCCCTATTCCTAGGGAGCAATTTTAGGTCCCTGTATTAGCATTCAGGAGGCTAGACTTCCCAGGGTGTGAGACACTCTCCAGGAGTAGTCTGGAGAATGGCTCATCGAGGCACCATACTCAACTGGAAGTCCCATTGTTTTAATCTTTTGATGTTTAATACTATTTTAAGAGGTGGGTGGGTTTGGGACTGTATATTGTGGTGTTTTATTGTTGTAAGCCGCCCCGATTGCATCTGCAAAGGGGCGGGATATAAATAAATTTTATTATTATTATTATTATTATTATTATTTCCTCTTTTTGCTTCAATAGTCATGTTAAAATCTTGTGCTTGTGTTTGATGTCTCATGAGTCTACAAATCATACAGGCAAAAAGGGTAGCATTTTGTTAAATTAAAACCCTGTGCTTAGTGGTACTTGGAGAACTAAGGGGGGAAGCAGACGGGCGGCCCTGGGCCACCTCAGGAAGCTGTGCCACGGAACCGAGGCATCCCCACGCCTCGGTCCCATGGCACAGCTTTGCCGCCCCTGAAAGAAGCGCTAAATTGGCGCTCCTTTCACAAGTCGCCGAAGGTGCACCACAAAAGGCTGCAGCACACCTTCGGCAACTCTTCCACTGCAGCGCGTGCAAATGCTGCTGCGGGAGGTCCTCCTCGGAGCGCCAGCCGTGCGGAGGGCTGCCTGCTCCGAGGATGAAGGGGAAGGGGTTGGGGCGCCGATCGTGCGACTGCCCCTCCCCTTCCCTGCCCCCAAGACAGCCCAATTAGCAGTCTGCTTAGCCCCTTAGTTTCCAGTACAACCAGATTTTTCCTTGTGGCTAAGTACTTGTTTGTTAAAGCCACCAGCTAGAGCAGGGGTCCCCAAACTACAGCCCGCGGGCCAGACCCAGCCTGCCAAGGCCTTCCTACCAGCCCATGTCACCACCACCATTGCCGCCACACCGCTGCCGCTCGTGCCCACCGCCAGATGCCATTTTGTCTTCCAAAATGACGTCCAGCGGCAGGTGCATGCACACACGCCTCCGGCCCCCCAGAAGATCTGGGGGCCAGCTAACCGGCCCCCGGATCCAAAAGTCCAGGGACCCCTGATCTAGAGAAATAGGAAAAGGGAGCTCTTTTGCCCTCTCTGAATGGCGATTTACATAACTCAAATGCTTAATACATAATTCAGCATTTCAGGAATTCTGAAAAATTTCAGCAGCCAGCACTTAAAATCTGAAGGCAGCTTAAAATTTATGTTCTTGAGTGTTGATGGGCCTTTGCAGACTGCCAGAAGTAGTGCAAATTGAGTCCACTTTAACTGCCCTGGCTCAGTGCTAGGGAATCATGGGAATTGTATTTTTTTTCTGGGACATTGAGACTTCTCTGTCAGAAAGCTCTGGTGCCACAATAAACTACAGTTGCCATGATTCCCTAGCACTGAGCTAGGGCAGTTAAAATGGCCTCAAGTTGCATTATTTCTGGCAGTCTGCAAAGGCCCTTCGTTTTCTGTTTAAATGGTTACAGAAAGCCTCATCTGGCCAGCATGGTCTATCTGAAGGGAAAAAATGTCTTAGCAGCTGACAAGTGAAGCTGTTTTCTTGCATCCCTCTCTCCTCCTTTGTTTCCTAGAGGGAACCTCCCCTACCAACACAGTCTATCTGTCTTTCCTGCTCTTTGTACTTTGAGAGAAAGTAGAGCCTTTTGTTGTAGACAGATTGTATAGCCCATAATCTGAAAACAAAGTTTCCCTTTTCCTTTATAACACAATGTCTCTGGATGATATACAGCATGTTGCAGACATAGGGGGAGACCACCCTCCTTTTCTTTCACTTCTTTGCCTTTAATTGATGAAATGGAGAACAGAGTCTCATTGGCCTTTTCAGAACTTTCTGGGCTCATATACTGCACAGCCCATGACGCAGGCATGGTGCTCACTGTCCTACATCCTCCAGAAAACCAAAGGGCTTTTATCTCCTGTTGATGATTCTCAGTGTTGTTCCCTGTAGATGAACCTCACTGGCTAAGCAAAGTCTCATTGAGTAGATGTATTTATTTTTCTTCTCTATACATTTCTTGTTCTCCATAATCTATGTAGGACAGGACACCTGGAATTGAAGGGAGGGGAAGTCCCTTCTCTTCTCATTGGTTTACATGTTGTTCTTTGTTGCTGCCCTCCAAACATGCTCAGAGGACCTCTTCCTTTGTCCTACTAGGTCTGAAATTTGAAGTTCATGGTTGTTTTGTTCTTCCTTGGCTGTGAGTATGTGACTCAGTCACACTCTCTCTGCCCAAAATTAGATCTGGCTTTCTTCCTCCCATATGGCTGTTCTTCAGAAAAGAGAGCCCCCTTTCCAAATGCTAATTACTTCCCTTACAGGCAGCCTAAAGGACTCTGCTAGATCTTCCCAGTTTTAAATCTTTCCTCCTTCAAAGAATAAAGCTCTCTCAGACCAATTTAAACCTTGCTTTTGTCTTCCTTAATAGTCCTTGCTTTAGAAACAGAAGGCTTCTCCAGAGACAAATGGAACCTGTTTCCAACTTTTTTCCCTTCAGTCAGAGATACCACTGAATGGAGTTTGTGTTGTTGATATGATATTGTTGTTTGGGTTACTTGGCTCAAATAATAATAATAATAATAATAACAACAAAATGTATTTATATCCCACCCCTCTGAAACCAATCGGGGCAGCTCACAATATTAAAATACAGTATATCGAAACCTTATTTCCTCCCATCTCTTAAAACAATTATTAAATCACATAAGAATTAAAACCAACAGATTAAAACATACAATATATGCAATACAGCCACGTGTATCTGCAACAGTAAACTAGAAATACAGCAGTGATTCTTTAAGCTAGGAGGAGTGTGGAGGACTCATAAGGGGTTGCTGAGGATGGGGTGGTCTATTCTGGAAAGGCCTGCTAGAAGAGATCCGTCTTGACAGCCTTTTTAAATCTGCCTAATGATGTCAATTGACAGATCTCATCCAGCAGGCCGTTCCACAGTCTGGGGGCGACAACTGAAAAAGCCCTTTGGGAGGTAGCTGTAAGCCTAGCTTTTTGTGGCTGCAGTAGATTCCTCCCAGAGCACCGGAGGGCACAGGGAGGATTATAAGGGAGAAGGCGGTCCCTGAGATAGTTTGGACCCAAGCCATTTAGGGCTTTAAAGGTAATAACCAACACCTTGTACTGGGCCCAGAAACTTATGGGCAGCCAGTGGAGGGACCTTAAAACTGGAGTAATATGGTCCCTCCTAGATGTTCCAGACATTAATCTGGGCGCCATGTTCTATTCTAGCTGTAATTTCCGAATCAAGCACCAGGGTAGCCCCATGTAGAGCGCATTGCAGAAATCAAGGTGTGATGTTACCAGCATGTGCACAATAATCTCGAGATCCCTTACTTCCAGAAAAGGGTGCAGCTGGTGTATCAGCTGAAGCTGATAACAGGCGCTCCTGACTGTCGCATTTACCTGATTTGTCATCAGGAGCGATGAGTCAAGGAGCACCCCCAGACTGTGAACACAGTCACTGGAGGAGAGTGTGACCCCATCCAGGACTGGAGGTTGCAACCCAATTCTTGGTTTCGGGGCCACTACCGTGAGCACCTCCATCTTGTCTGGATTCAGCTTTAATCTGTTTTTCCTCATCCAGCCCATTACTGCCTGAAGACATTTGTTGAGAGAGGAGACACCATTGGAATTTGAGGCCGATGAACGAGACACAGAGAAATAGATCTGGGTGTCATCAGCGTACTGATAACACCCAGCGCCATAACTCCGTATGATCTCACCCAGCGGCTTCATATAGATGTTAAATAACATCGGGGACAGAATAGCACCCTGTGGGACCCCACAGGTGAGCTCTCTTTTACTGGAGCTTCTGTCCCCGAGCAGCACCCTCTGAGACCTGCCCGAGAGGAAGGACCGGAACCACTGCAATGTAGTGCCTCTGGTACCTAACCCCCTCAGGTGGTCTAAGAGGATGCCGTGATCTATCATGTCAAAAGCCACTGAGAGGTCTAAGAGCACCAACAGGGTCACACTACCCCTGTCGATGCTCAGATGCAGATCGTTGGTCAAGGCAGCCATGGCAGTCTCAACCCCAAAGCCTGTCCTGAAGCCAGTTTGAAATGGGTCTAGATAATCAGTTTCATCCAAGACAGCTTGGAGCTGAAGAGCAACCACCCTCTCGATCACCTTGCTCAAGAATGGTAGCAAAGAGACTGGCCTATAGTTCTTCATATCCAGGGGGTCCAGGGAAGGTTTTTTCAGAAGCGGCCTAACAGCCGCTTCCTTCAAACAGAGTGGAATATATCCCTCCCTGAAGGATGCATTGATGATGTCCACAAGGAACTTCCTCAATGCACCCCCCCCCGGACGGCCAGCCATGATGGGCAAGGGTTGAGAGGGCAAGTTATTTTCCTCACACTACCAAGGAGCTTGTCCACTTCATCGGTACTCACAGATTGCAGCTGATCCAAAATAACTTCATAGACAGAGTCGCTGGACACCTCATCTACAATTTCCGTTGTAAGACTGGCATCTAAGTTGGCTCTTATCTGAGAGATTTTATCTGCAAAGAAGTTGTTAAACACATCGCAACAGGCTGTTGTCGGGTTGAGCAAGGGATTTGGTGCAGGCGGCACCTGCGTCACCTCCCTTAAGACCCTAAACAGCTCTGCCGGACAGGACTCTGCAGACGCAATACAGAGGAGAAAGATCTCTGTGCTGCACGTATTGCCTCCCAATAGCACCAAAGAAAGACCCCTCCCGACATGTTGGGGAGGGGTTCTCCATTGCGCCGGCCAAAAAAGGAGGCCGGACACTTCATTGGCTGGGTGGCGGGGGAAGTCCCGCCCCTTCCTGCGCTGCTCAGCTAATCAGGGTTGGATCCTTCTAGGATCCTGTCTCGTTGGTGGTCTCGCTTATCATGAGACTACCAACGAGAACAAGGAGCTATATAGCCCCAAGGCTGCCTCGTGGCAGCAGCCATTTTAACTAGCAGACAAGCAAGGAGCTTGTCTGCTAGTCTGGTCTTTGAGCATGCAGACAAGTGGGGAGCTTGTCTGCTATGTTGGCGACCGCGAACCTGAGGCTCGGGTAGCAGTAATTTTGCCCCTGTTTGAGTGGGCAGCGGCAGTGGTCCGTCTGCCTGTGGGGGTCACGAGAGGCCTGGCGGCTTGTGTCACGGCCTACATTCAGCCTTTCGGGGAGGCCTGCAGGATGACAAAGTCAGCTCGCGAGGGAGCAGCCCTGTAAAGGAGGGATTGGCTCCAGCAGCAGCGGACGGTAAAAAAAAAAAGGGCCCCCGATAGTTCTCCCGGCAGGGAGAGGCCTGTCAGCCCTGTATGGGAGCAGCCCTAGTGATGGGGCTCTGCTCTATGGTTGTGGCCTTGGGGGGTGAGAGGGCTCCGATAGGTATCCTGGCTGAGAGAGGATACAAACAAAAGCCAATAAACTAAAGTTTTTTATTTTAAAAAAAAAGGGCTTACAAGGTGTAAGCAGGAGGTCTTTGGAGGCCTTGGCTGGTTGGATTCAATCTGCCTCAGAAAAATAATACTAATAATAACAAAAAACAAAAAGAGAGAGAGAGAGAGAGAGAGAGGCTTGCAAGGTACAAGCTGGAAGCCTTTGGAGGCCTGGGCAGATGGGATATAATCTGCCTGATATCATGGGTGTGGCTGCTGTGCCATAAACCATTAATATAATCTATCTATCTATCTATCTATCTATCTATCTATCTATCTATCAGCAGGAGGTCTTTGGAGGCTATAAACAAAAGCTGATAAAGGCTAAAGTTTGAGGACCCTGATTGTCACAGGGAGCCCTTAAATTGTTTAATTAAAAAAAAAAGTGACCAGAGTCAGAGTGGTGTAGCGGTTGAGCATTGGACTATGACGCTGGAGACCAGGGTTCGAACCCGGGTTTAGCCATGTAAACAACTGGGTGATCTTGGGCAAGTCATAGGGCCTTTGCAGAATACCAGAAATAGTGCAAATGGAGTCCACTTTAACTGCTCTGGCTCAGTACTAGGGAATCATGGGAACTGTAGTTTTTAATAAAACATAGTATAAGCTGGGGGCCTTTGGAGGCTTGGCCAGGTTGGGCAGCAATCTTCATGGTATCCTGGTTATCTGTGCAGTCCCATGAACTATAACAATAAATAATAATATTATAATTACAACAGCAACAATAATAATAATAATAATAACCCCCCCACACACACTCACACAGTCGCCACGCTTGCAAAGGGGTGTTAGCTTGGCTTCTATGTCCCTTAAGGGAAGTTTTGGGCATTTTGGTGTCCAATGTAACTGGTATGCCCCCCTTTTTTTGGGGGGGGGGGTTCTACCTGGCGATTCTACACTAGCCAGCGTATGCTGGCTGGGTTCTGGTGTCCCACAAAGGGAAGTGTGGGGGATTTTGGTGTCCAATGTAACTGGTAGGCCCTTTGGTTGGGTTTCTACCTGGTGATTCTACACTAGCCAGCGTATTCTGGCTGGGTTCTGGTGTCCCACAAAGGGCAGTGATTGGCCTTTGGCCATTAACCTTGTCCCTATTTTGGGAAAGGTTGATTGTTGGGGGCCATGAGCGCTTCGTATGGATTTACACTGCCCAGTTACACTAATAATAACGATAATATTAATCTAGACTGATTTATATGCATAAATACTTATGATATATTTATATTATATATATATGTACATTTATATATGACATACCATTTAAAAAAAGTGTTAATTAAATTTATTCTGTGACATCAATTGAATGAATAATATTACATTCTCTAGGATGATTATAACAGAGGCATGCCGCGCAATAACCACAGTTAAACGGCATACGGCTTCAGCTGGGCCCAATTCTGGGCATGCATCACCAAAGAGACCAAATGAACCTCAAAATAGAGAGGTTGAGATTATAACCATATTAATAATAATAATAATAATAATAATAATAATAATACCTCAATCAACACACACAGGCTGCACTATGCAGTTATGTGTTGCTGCTTGTGAACAGCTAGCATAAACTAGGGTTCACGGTCACAATACAAGGTCCCAACCGGCTACAATGTCAAGTTGGGATCAGGTTTCTGGGCAGTAGGTTACTTTGGTACATAAAGTACATCATTTGACATGTCTATGCAAGATGTGTCGTGTGGCCCCCTGATCTCATCTGCTATGGAGGTTGATCTAAAAAGCCAACCGTAGCAGATGTGTTGGAAATGTTAAGAGAGTTCCTGGAGTGACGCAATGGGGAGCGTCTGTTACTGGACTTGAGCAGCCTACTTTGGCAGACTTACACAGTTTGTTACAGAGGGCTGTGGTATCAAGTCAGTATGGTGTGTCTGCACCTGAAACTATGTTAATGGTTAACATAGATGGGGGAAGTGTTTCTTCTATCCCGCAAACTGGCACCCGAGCAGTTGCTGAGGCACACTCGGTGTGCCACATCATAATAATAATTAAAAAAACAACAACTGCTCAGCATTTGGCTAGCACAGTTTTGTCCCCATCTTTAATGCTACAACTTTCAGGCCCACTTCAATGTGGCTCTCTGCTAGTCCAGTTGGCCACTGTATGGGTGCTGATCAAATTACAGTTACCAAGGGAAGTGATGCAATGCCTTTGGGCACAGTGGGAGCCTTGGGTTTGGCTGGAGTCAATAGGTTAGTGGTGTGCAACCCCTATGAGGGGATGTCAAAGCCCTTTGGGATCTCACCTTCTCCTATCTACCAAGGAGAGACTATAGTAAGGATAATTTATAGATCTTTTCATGACCCTGAGCTGCAAATTATGGTAAAAGATGGGGTCGTGTTCAGTCTTCCTAAAGAATTTAAGGCGCACAAGCGTCCTATGTTGGAAAGGAACTTTCTAAATTGAATGATGGGAGTTATCATATACAGATAAAAAGACCAAGGAGGAAAAGAGGGTGGGGCCTGGCACCCGTCTGGCCTTCTTAGGCATTGAGTTAGACTCGTTAAGTAATTTTCTCGCCTCCCAGTAGAAAAACTCAAAGCAAAAAGACTCCAGGTGAGGATAATGAGGAGTATGAATAAGGCCACATTTCGTAAATTTCAATCCATTACTGGGTTGTTAAAAAAATAGCCTGTAAAGTTATTGTTCATGGATGAGACTTTTTGCTTGCCTTTACAATGCTACTAAAGGGGTTTACACTCCACATCACCATATTAGAATTACTAGCTGGATTGGAGCTGATTTGAGGGTTTTGGTAATCAATTTGGGTCAATTTAATTGAGCCTCCTTTTAGAGGTCAAAAATGCTTTAAAAGGCAGACCTCCGGGTATACTACAATGATTCAGGCGCACATGGTTTTGGCCATATTGGAAGGGTCAATGGGCAGCTGTGAGATGGCCCAAAGAGTGGATCATTATGGGTTGGACATGACCTTACTTTCCTCAAACTCTTCCCTATGGTGGTTGCAGTTCAGTTGGGGCAAGGTCAATTCAAAAAATAAAACTGTGTAGTCTTGGGTTAACAACCAAGCAAGGGTTCTTGTAGTGAACTATCAACCCTCCAAGTCATTAAGGATGATGTCTTTGGTTAGAGCAAGGGTTTCTCAATGTTTAAGATGCAACGTGTTGTTTTGAGCGCTATGTGCCAGGGTTACTAAATCCGTTGGTGGAAGCCAATTTTCATTTTAAGTTTCCAGGTTTCGTCAACTCACCACGGAGGCTGCAGCTCTACCACGGGAGATACCGAAGCATCTGTGGAGCTTTGGAGATGACAAATCGACAGGGTAATCCTGCAGTCTGTCGCTCCATCAACACGCAAGTCGTACGAGCATGCTTTGCGAGCTTTTAGGCTGTTTGTGTATATAGAAGGGGAGTTGGGGATTGGTATGGAGGGTGGATACGGTATTGCATTTTGAGGTCCATCTTCCGCAATCAGGTTTGTCCCCAATCACTATTACGACAAGGTTAGCGACTCTGTCTTTTTACTCGAAGACACGAGGGTTCATCGACCTGATTGGGGGGGGGGGCAATTTTAGGGTCTTTAGGGCCTTAGAAGGTTAGACCAGGGAGCTTCATCCAGCATGCGATACTGGCTTGCCGGTAACAGGATCAATTTAATCCAAATGTGTAAATCCCTTCCTGTGGTATGTTCTTCCGTTCAAGAGGTGATGCTTTTTAGAGCTGTGTTTTCTGTGGCGTTCTTAGCAGCCGCTAGAATCAGTGAGCTGGTTCCTAGTGCTCGCTCGGATAAGTCGGGCAGAGCACTTTACCTATCTGACCTTCAAATTAATAAAAGTTAGTTCAAATATGTTTTCGGCGTTTTAAGACTGACTAGTTGGCTAAGGGACAAATAATTACATTGTCTAGAGTCTCTTCAGGTCAAATTTGTCCTGCTCTAACATTGTCAGATTCACCTTAAGATTTGCCCGACTGGACCAGGCTACTTGTTCCTTCGTGTTTAGGGCCTTTCATTGATGCAGTTCCAATTTAGAGCTGTGTTGCGAGAGAGTTGAGACATGCCGGTTCGCAGGCGGCCCAGTTATTGGCCCATTTGTTTTGGATAAGGGAAGCAACTGACACTACTTCATAGGGTGGGATGATGCCACAATCCGACAGATTGGGCGTTGGCGGTCCAGTGCTTTTAGTCCTATATTCGCCCTTAAGTTATGGGTGGGGCATAGCATTATCTAGTTGAGGGCCAGTGTTATATTCAATATGTTGTTTCTTTTAAAGCAGATCGGAAGTTTGAGGATGTTCGATCACTAGCCGCAGTCTTGTGTTCTGGGCAGAACATCATGTGCTACAATCTTGTCATGATCGGAATATGGCAACAAGAGGGTTTCAGCGAATGCGATGCTTCGATGAGAGAGGAAGGCTATGGGGAGCTCTCATTCCACGCATCAATTATCTGAGGCATTTTCACCGCCCAAGATTCTTTTGATACATATGGGAGAGAATGACCTTGTTAAACTACCTGGTTTTAAGTTGGACAAAATGAGCTTGACCGACATGCAAGACATTAAGGGGAGACTCTCGATCATGGTGGTGATGTGGACCAAGTTTTTGCCACGCCGTGCGCGAGTGGGACCAAAGAACGATTCGTCGATCAACGCAACACGTTGTTGGCTGAATAGATTTATGGTTGAAAAGTTGGGAATTTTGGGGTATTGAAATTGTGGAGCATAGGACTATTCAAAACTATAGGCCATACTTTTACAGGGGCGATGATATTCATCTATCCCCCACTTGTTTTGATGTATACTTGGAGTCTATCTCTCGTCATATGGAATGAGCTCTCCGGGGTGGGGGGGGAGGGGATGCCAAGCTAGGCTGGCCCCCTCCTGTGGCGGGCAGGATCCCCCCCGGGAATAAGTTAGTTAATTGAAATTACGAAATTGGTTAAAATTTAAGTGGACAAAGAGTATACGTCAAAAGGGGTTAATCCATTTGTTGCTATGTCGTCACCCAACAAATTGATGATGGCATGGACATGTTATATCATGAGCTGAATTATGATGTCATTTTGTTTGGGGAGAGATGAATTATTCAAGGTGGGGTTTATTTAGAACTTGAATGTTCTTGACACATGAATTAAAGGGATAGATTGACACAGTTGGTTAAATTAGATATGTATAAAACACATGTTCAAGAACATTAAAATTTTTGGTTAAAGTGAAGTGTTAAAATTGTTGATTACCCTGTAAAATAAAGTTGTAGCCATGTTTTATAACCAGAAAGTTGAGTACGGTGTCATTTTTGTGCCGATGCAAAGACCCCCCCCCGACATGTTGGGGAGGGGTTCTCCATTGCGCCGGCCAAAAAAGGAGGCCGGGCGCTTCATTGGCTGGGTGGCGGGGGAAGTCCCGCCCCTTCCTCCGCTGCTCAGCCAATCAGGGTTGGATCCTTCTAGGATCCTGTCTCGTTGGTGGTCTCGCTTATCGCGAGACTACCAACGAGAACAAGGGTCTATATAGCCCCAAGGCTGCCTCGTGGCGACAGCCATTTTAACTAGCAGACAAGCAACCCATCCCACCTGCCCTTCATTAATAAGTGTTTCACATATTTATTCTTAGGCTGCGGCTGGTTGCCTTATGGGGCCGGGAGGGAATTTTCCCAGAGTTATTGTGACCTGGGTTTTTCGCCCTCCCTGAGAATAAATTGGGGTTTGCTTGTATTTGATAGCATATTTGCTATGACTATGTATAATTGTTATTGTGTTTACGTTGTACTAGGGACAAGTGAAGTTAATTTGTCACAACTGTGTGTCAGGGTACTGGTTAAGTTATGGTATACCAAACTGTTTTAATTTTATGGTGGGCAGGATCCCCCCCCCCCCCCCGGGAATAAGTTAGTTAATTGAAATTACGAAATTGGTTAAAATTTAAGTGGACAAAGAGTATACGTCAAAAGGGGTTAATCCATTTGTTGCTATGTCGTCACCCAACAAATTGATGACGGCATGGACATGTTATATCATGAGCTGAATTATGATGTCATTTTGTTTGGGGAGAGATGAATTATTCGAGGTGGGATTTATTTAGAACTTGAATGTTCTTGACACATGAATTAAAGGGATAGATTGACACAGTTGGTTAAATTAGATATGTATAAAACACATGTTCAAGAACATTAAAATTTTTGGTTAAAGTGAAGTGTTAAAATTGTTGATTACCCTGTAAAATAAAGTTGTGGCCATGTTTTATAACCATAAAGTTGAGTACGGTGTCATTTTTGTGCCGGTGCAAAGTTCCTATGGCGAGTTCTGTCAGATAAGAGTCGCGTCTTCCGCCACTTGCACTCTAGTTGTTGTCCAAACCGCTTCATTTTCCTAAGCTCAGGTGTATACCATGGCTTACGGTTAGAAGGGGGATGGCAAGGACGCTTGGGAGCGATTGTGTCAATGGCCTTGGTAAGGTCAGTGTTCCAAGTATTAACCAGAGCCTTGACAGGGTCACGGGCATTTCCAACCATTAAACCCTCCAAGGCTTTCTAGAATCCAATTGGTTCCATTAGCCTTCGAGGCGGACCATTCTAATAGGTCCACCACCCCCGGTGGGGCGGGTGAAGGCTCTCAGTTTCACCTTGATCAGGAAATGATCCATCCTACATCGCTTGGGTCCAACCTATCTCAGGGACTGCCTCCTTCCATACGATCCTCCCTGTGCACTTCGGTCCTCTGGGAGAAACCTGTTACAGCCTATAAGAACCAGGTTGTTGGTGACTTCCCAGAGGACTTTCTCTGCCTCCGCTCCCAGATTATGGAATGGCCTGCCGGATGAGATCCATCTCATTTCTACTCTTGACTGCTGTAAAAAAGCAGTAAAGATGGATCTTTTCTGGCAGGCCTTCCCTGAATAATGTCCCGGTCCAGAAGAGGAGACAAAGACAGGAATCAGGATATTCGCTCTTCCAACCGCCATTGTTTAGCCGAGCTGCTGTTTTAAAGAATTGTATGTTCTTACTCATTTGGTATTTTAATTTTGCATTAGTTTAATATATTTTTAAGGGGTGGGTGAGTTAGGGAATGGGTTATTGGATCTTGTTTTAACTTGTTGCGATGTTTTTAACTTGTTGTACGCTGCCCCGATTGAGCTGCAGAGGGGCAGGATAAAAATATTATTATTATTATTATTATTATTATTATTGACCTCCGCCCATGGATATTCCTGTTCCATATTAAAGACCACATCGAGTGTATGACCTGCACAATGTGTAGGCCCCCAAGGACCAATTGGGATAGGCCCATGTTAGTCATGGTATCCATGAACTCCCAAGGCGCACCTGTTAAACTGGTCTCGAGCGGGATGTTGAAGTCTCCCACTACTAAAAGTCTGGGAGACTCCAACAGCAGCTTGGAGACCAGCTGTGTCAGCTCGGTTAGGGGGTCTGCTAGACAACAGGGTAGTCGGTAGACTAGCAGAATCCCCAAACTATCCCTCAGGCTAAGGTACATACATTCGAAGTAGACTGTGTTCCAGACAGGTATCCTGGTCAAAGTCAGATTACTTTTATAAACCAGAGCTACACTTTCCCCCTGCCCACTTCCCCTCACCTGCTCACTGACAGAATACCCAGCTGGGAGGGTCTGCGCCCAAGTAACCATGCTATCCTCTCCCAGCCAGGTTTCCGTAAGACAAGCCAGGTCGGCATCCTCATCTAGGAGGAGGTTGTGGAGAATATGTGTTTTGTTCTTAACCGACCTGGCATTACAAAGGAGCAGAGTGAGGTTCTGTGGAATGGTTGGTCTGCTCTCCAATCCATTCTGGGAGACGGAGGGAGCTGAAGGCAGGATAGCTTTCAAACAGCGAGTCCATCTTCTTTTGTAACATTTGTTCGATCCATTCCTGCCGTATCTCCCGTTCCCCAGCACAACTCCAATAGCCACCCCCACATCATTCCTAACCTCAGGTGAAAAAGTGGAAGTAGGGCCACTGGACAGATGAAATAACTGGGGCATAGAACAACTCGATTCCAAGCCTACCCCATTCCTGTAACAGGATGGTGGTAAAAGGGGGGGGTAGTAAAATAATAATACAATAAGCATTTAGTCCAAGCCCCAGCCTCGACCTGCTCTAACAGACATTCAGTCCTCCAACACCGTTAACTACTTCCATGGCACCCTCTACGCGAGGTCCTCCTAAAGTCCTCCAGTCTCCGCTGCTGCCGTTTACTGGGCCCACTTACTCTGGCGAGACTTGCTAGTGGTGAGAGCAGGGAGGGGCCCTATAAACCCTCATATGGTCCTCCAGGCTCCTCTGCTGATAGTCGGGCTTGGCAAGAGCTAAATAGGCCCCCTGCTAGCAAGCCAGGTGTTCTCCAGGAGGAGGGGATGGGCCAAACACACACACCGCCCAACTCCTCCACTTCATGCCACCACCGGTGCCAGTGCATAGCCCATTGTGGTAACCCCATGTAAATTAGATTAGGTTTGATTTTTTTCCATGTTGCTACACTTTTGGAAGAGCCTCTTCATCACACACAGTCTATCTGAACATAATAATAATGAGAAGTTTTTCCTTGTTCTTTTCTTCTCTGGTCCATGGGACAAAACTTCCAAAATTCATTTGTTATTGTTGTTCTGAACCTTTTTCATTTTGGGGTTTTTCTTTATGGATATTTTGTTTTATTTTTGTTGTTAAAAAGATTATTTTGCCCCCATACATTTCTACTTGCGTTTTGCATTTCACCATTTTGGCATTAGTCATTGTATTTTAATTTTTATTAAGCCATTTTGAAAGATTCTTGTTGTGGGGCTTTTGGGGGTGTTCCAGTTTGCTATTTTCATTTTTCCTTTTCAAATTTAAAGGGAATTTTCCTAGACTAGATAAGGATTTTGTTTTTACAGTAAGTTAAGGAGAGATAGATTTTTCTCTCATGCCTTTTTGATTTTCTGTGTAAAGTTTTTTTTTTTAAAAAATAGTTTTATTTTTATCAAGAGGGGGTGCTGACTTCCAATGTCCTCCAGATGCCTCCATATTTTGCAAACACCTGTTCCAGACCTGAGGTGTCAGCCTGTTCCAGATCTGAAAGGCATGTGGCCTCCATTTTATTTTTGCTTTTGAAGATACATACACAGGCTGAGATCTCCTGTCCTCAGCCCAGACAATCATGCAGCACATTTGTCAATGATTCTAACAAACATCTTGCCACATAATTCTCTTGCTTGCATACACTGTTTCCTCTGCCATACTGTGGGAGCAAGCTTGTAGCCTAGCTCTGCCTTTGTTACTCTATTGCTTTGGTCATTTTTCTTTACAAATGGCTTGTAATGAAGTGGCGGGGGCGGGGGGTGAAGAGATTTCTTTTCTTCTCCCAAGTGCATGAGATCTTTGCCTATCCTTCATTTCCTTCCAGATATATATATATATATATGTGTGTGTGTGTGTGTGTGTGTGTGCACTAACAAATGTGCTGTAAAACCAAGGTGCCTTTGTCCTGTGGGGAGGGGGGGTGAGACATGCCCCTGCCTCCTCTTTAGATGTCCTCCATTGATGTCCAGCAACAGTTCAGATGTGCCCCTGCCAAGCTATTTCCATGATGTCAGGCCATGTCCTGGACATCCTCCATTTTGCTGCAGATGCCTTCTTCAGACATGAGATGCACTGAGCTAGACATGAGCTGCTGTTCCTGAGATGTCCTCCAAAGTGCTCCATGCTTGCTTCCTGTTTTGGCTTCATGATTCCTGATTCAAATCAATAGTTCCTCATACTCTGTTCCTGATTCCTGCAGAATGCTTGCTTACTAATCACGCTTCTGCCCTGCTGATGCCCCTGTCTACTCAAACTGCTTTCAGAGGCCCTGGTCTACTCATCCTGTTTCCAAGTGCCCTGGTCTACCTTGTCTCCAGCTTCAACATTCTAATTCATGGACACTGTTGATGCCTCCTGGGCTGCATGAACACAGAATATCAAGTCCTCCATGGTCCTCCACAAGGGTTGAGTGACTTCATCCCAGCTCTTGAGGCATCCCTTCAGTGCCTTCATTCAGCCACTAGTTCTATCCGCTCCGGGCCAAAGTCCAGATTTTTCACAAACTTTCACCAAACTCATCCAAAATTACTGGACATATTAATGCACACTTTCTACACCAGTTCACAACCTGCTACAAGTTTTTGGACATTGGTTCCTCCTCTTCATGGCTATTGATGTCACAGAGTTGTTGAACTTTTGTCATCATAACAATTGAAAATAGACTTAGATGCACACACGTTCATGGACTTGAATATATCTTTTGATGTTGCTTTACTATTACTGGACATACTGTTGACTCAGTATAGCACTGGGCTCAGGACAGAACCCTGTGGCACCCTGCTATTCACTTTTCTCCAGGATAAAGAGAAGCCATCACGTAGTACCCTTTGGGTTTGGCCATTCAACCAATTACAGATCTACCTAACAATTGCATTGTCTAGCTCATATTTTACCAGCTTATTTGCTTGGATATTGTGGGAGACTTTGTCAAAGGCCTTATTGAAATTAAGACATGCTACATCCAAAACATTCCCTTCATTTGGCAAACTGGTAATTCTATCAAAAAAGGAGATCAGATTAGTCTGGCACAACTTGTTTTTCAGAAACCAATGCTGACTTTTTGTGATTGTGGCATTTCTTTATAAATGCCTACAGACACTGTTTAGTGAGCTGCTCTAGAATCTTTCCTGGTATTGATGTCAGACTAACTGGTCAGTAATGGTTTGGGTCCTCTTTTTTCTCCTTTTTTGAAGATGGGGGACAAAAATTTGCCCTCCTCCATTCTGCTGAGACTTCTCCTCTTCTCCAGGAATTCTCAAAGATTACTGACAATGTCTCTGAGATTATTTCTGCCAGTTCTTTTAATACCATGGATGTTGTACATCTGGTCCTGGAGAGATGAATTCATTTATATTAACCAGGTATTCATGTACTATCTCTTTACTAATTCTGTGCTGTATTTCCTTGACTTGATCATCTGCTCCATTTTTCTCAGGTCGAGCACATCTTTCCTGGTTTCAGAAGACTTAGGGGGGATGCAGATGGGCAGCCGTGGGCGGCTCTGAGAAGTGGAGGATTGGGGCCGAGGCTGCCCCATGTTTCGGCCCCAATCAACCCTTTTGGTGACTGGGAAAGGAGCTAATATGAATAGCGCTCCTTTCCCAAGCCGCGGAAAGGGCGCCAGAAGAGCTGCCATGAGGCTCTTTTGCACCTCTTCTGGCACAGCATGTAAAAATGCTGTGCTGGGAGGACGTCATCAGAGCACTTGCCGTCTGGAAGGGGTTTGGACATCTGGTGTCCAGTTGCTTCTCCCCTTCTCTGACTCCAAGATGGTGCTTTGTGCTGTCTGCAGAGCCCCTGAATCAAAGAAGCTGTTTAATAGTTCTGTCTTGTCTCTGTCCCTTATCAGCATTTTGCCATCTTCTCCACGCAGTGGCCCAACCATTTCCTTCTTCTTCCTTTAGCTACAGACATACCCCCCAAAGCCCTTTTTATTGTTCTTAACCTCTCTAGTTGTTTGAATTCCTCTATAGTGATTTCTCCCCTTTTCCATTTCTTATACATCTGCCTTTAAAACATAGCTCAGTTGAAAGTTTTTTTAAGTCATCAATCCCATTTTTCCTTCCCATTAAAGCAGTTTAAAATTGTGCCTTAAGTATCTCCCTTTTGAGAAACTCTCATCTGTCCATAACTCCTTTCTCTTTTTGTATTCCTGACCATGGGATCATCCCCAGTATTTCCCTACATTTACTGAAATTAGCTTTCCTAAAGTCTAGAATGTGTGCTTGGTAATGCCTGGCTTCTCCTGTCCACTGTATAACAAACTCCAGGAGACCATGATCACTGCCACTTAAGGGTCCCACTCCTTGCACCTTTCCCTGTTGATTAGGATCAGATCTAAAATGGCTGATCCCCTTCTTGCCTCTTCCACCTTTTGGACAATGAAATTGTCTTCTAGGCAAGTGAGGAATTTGCTAGACCTTAAACTTTTTGTTGAGTTTGACTTCCAGCAAATATCCAGCAAAGGATAGTTGAAGTCACCCAACACTACTACATCTCTCCTTTCCGAGTGTGTGGTCATCTGTTCTAGAAAGGCATATCCATTTCCTCAGTCTGACTTGGGGGGTCTATAGTAGACTCCCACAATAACATCCTCGTTGTTTCTTTCCCCTTTAATTTTTATTCAGATGCTCTCCACCTGGCTTCCAAGATTTAAGTCCTGGATTTCTTCACAGGTTTAAACATTCCTGACATATAATGCTATTCCTCTTCCTTTCCTGTTAGGCGTATTTCTCCTAAAAAGGTTATATCTCTCTATTCCTACATTCCAATCATGAGATTCATCCCACCAGGTTTCAGTGATGGCTATTATATTTTGTTTGCTGTGCTAGGAGTTCAAGTTCATATTGTTTATTTCCCATGCTCTGTGCATTGGTGTAGAGACATCTAAGGCCATGGTACATCCTCCCTTGCTGCCTATATAAAGTTTTTGTTCCCTCCCACTGTTGGGTTTTTGCACTATTTGTCTTGTTCTCTCTATGACTGCTTGGCTATTATCTCCAGCCCTTATTGAATCCCTGCCTTCCAGAATACTGTCTCCCTACTTCTCATAACTCAGTGTAAAGCCCTCCTAATCAATTTTTTTAAACTATTGACAAAAATGTTTCTACCAACAGGCTTGAGGTACAACCCATCCCTTGCCAGACACCCCCCCCCCCCATGAAACCGTAGGCCATGGTCCAATAATCCAAATTCTTCTTTGTGGCACCATCTGCAGAGCCAATTGTTCACATCCACTATTTTCCTCTCCCTTCCTTAGCATAAAGATGCTAAATAGCACTAGGCACAGAATAAAACCCTTCAGGATTAAATGCAACCATTGTGGCCACTCTCTGGGTCCAGTCTGTGATCCAATTACAGATTCACCCAACTGTAACACTTTCTAGCTGACATTTTACCAGATCACCTACAAGAATATAATGGAGAACCTCATCAAAAGCCTTACTGATATATATATTATATGCATATCACTCCCCCAATCCACCAAGCTAGTAACTATCACAAGAGAGAGAGAGAGAGAGGTTACTGTGGCATAACTTATTTTTGAGACACCCATACTGCCTCTTCATAATCACAGTTCCTTTTAAGTGCACAACTGACTGTCTATGCATGATTTTCTGTCTGTCTGTCTTTCTGAGTGATTAATTATCTGTTCTTTAACCTTCCCCGGTATTGACAGCAATTTGATATGTTGGTACTTGCTCACATCATTTTTTTTTAATTTATTTATTTTATTTTTTTATTTTTTATTTTTTGGCCTCTGAAATAACATTTGTCCTCCTCTAATCTTCTGCAACCTCTACTGTTCTCTAAGAATGTTCAAAGAATATTGAGAGTGGCTCTGAGATGACACTTGCAAATTCCTTTCTTGGATGTCATTCTTAGATGCTACTCATCTGGCTATGGATCATCGATTCAAAGTGTTGGAAAGGGCGTAATGCAGGATAGGGCCTAAACAGACCGGTGTTAAAAGCTCTCATCAGGGCGGAGTGGGGGCATGGCAACCACATGCCGCACGCCCCAATGCTGCCTCGATGCTGGTGTCACGCCACCCCCCTGACCACACAGCGGGTGGCATCACACCATTACTTTGGTGCAGAATTTGGACACGCTACACCAAAGAATCCTGGAAAAGCTGCCACAATGGCCACATGGGCAGCTTTTTCAATACTTTAAAAAGAAGTGGCATTTTGTCAGCCCCTTTTTGTCAGCAAAGTGCCAGATCAGGGCCATGGCATGCAGTTGCCGTGGCCCCAATCTGCTGATGAAAGCGGTAGTGGGACACTACCACTCCGAAGGGGTGGTCTGTTCAGCCCCATAGTCATTTAAAGTATCCCCAGCAGGTAGCTGTACAGTCTCTTTTTGAAGATTTTCAGAGAAGGAGTCCCCACCACACCACTAGACAATTGGTCCTATTGTTGAACTTTTCTCACTGTCAAGTCCTTCCTTGTAATGTTCAATCAAAATCTACCCTCCTGTAACATAAAATCATTAGACATAGTCCTACTCTCTGGGGCAGCAGAGAATTGGCCTGTCCCTTCCTAACTGTGAGAGTCCTTACAGAATTTAAAGAATGCAATCATATCAGCTCTCAGTCTTCTCTTCATCAAGCTGAACGATCTCATCTCTTTCAATATTTCTTCATAGTTTCTGTTCTCCATACCGGAGACAGAAAAGATTACAGTAATTGCCAAACTAATTTCTCACACACACAAAGTTATGCTCAAAATTCTGCAGTGCAGACTCCTACCATATATTGAATGAGAGATCCCAGAGGTGCAACCAGGTTTCAGGAAAGGAAGAGGCACTAGAGAGCACATTCCAAACATACAATGGATAATGGAGCACACAAGAGAATTCCAGAAAAAAAAAATCAGTACGTGCTATATCAACTACAGCAAGGCATTTGACTGCATAGATCTTAAAAATCTTTGACTTGCTCTCAGGTACTGGGGAAAGGTTAAAGTGCAGTACCTTAAATACCAGGACCATAAGCTTGTAATGAGACCTGGCCTGAACTGGTAACCAGTGGAGGGACCTATGAGGAGAAAAGAGATGTAAGTATTTACTGAGATTTAAAACAACCTGAATTGTAATATTCTGGATTCAAATTAGTAGATTAAAACTGGATGAATAAGAGCATAGGAAGGCAAACCTGCCAGTATCTATTATAATATTACAGATGTAGAAGGCCTGGACAAGCAGATGGGTAGTCTTGATGGTCAAAAACCTACAGATCCTAAATATTGAACCTACAGAGCCTATAGAAACCTACAAATCCTATGGATATAAAAAGATGGAAGTTACATGCCTTTGCAGTTGCCCTGGTAAAGGGGTGCAGGGACTGATGATCATCCAATAGGACCTCAAGGTTTCTAACAATGTGTAACCCTGTAAATACATTGAAAGGCATGAAAGTGGGGTGATTGGGCAGTCAGGTTGAAGCACCTGTTTTATCCATGTTCAATTTAAGATGGTGGGTGGTCATCCACTGAGAAACACTCAAAAGGAAGTCCATCACAAACTTCCACATGGTAGCATCAATTGGACCAAAGCTCTGGAAGATCAAAGCTGTGGATCATGTCCAGAGGAGGGTGATGAAAATGGTGATAGGTCTAGAAACCATTTCCTATGAGGAGAGGCTTAAAGAGTTGAATATATTTAGCATGGAGAAGAGACAGTTAAGATATGCCATCATAGCAGTGTTTAAATCAGGGGTAGGCAACCTTTCCCCTTTAAGGGCTGAAGGACTTCAGCTCCCAGAATCCCAGGAGCTATTGGCCAACATGGAACTATTGGCCAACATGGCTGAGACTTCTGGGAGCTGAAGTCCCTCGGCCCTTAAAGGTGAAAGGTTGCCTACCCCTGGTTTAAATGTTTGAAGGGATATCATATCAAAGATGGAGCAAGCTTGTTTCCTACTGCTCCAGAGACTAAGACATGGAGCAATGGATTCAAATAGATTCCTTTCTATTATTTTTAACTTCTTGAGCAAATGTGATCTTATTCTGAGCTTTAACTTTTTCTCTCTACAAGCATTAGCTTTTCCTTTGTAATCCTCTTTAGTGATTTCCCCCTTCTTCTATCTTGAGTCCCTTGGTGGAAAAGGCAGGATCTAAATTTCATTCAATGCCATTTCTGAGACATCCATCCTTGTTTTTTAGATACATTCTACTTTCTTATTGGAATTATTTGCCCCTGTATCTTCACTGTCTCACCTTTAAGAAACTCCCATGGATCAACATTTCTAACCATAGGATCTCTCTCAATATTTACCTACACTTATGAAATCAGCTTTTTTGAAGTCCATAGTGTGTTTGGCCTCCCATTTTTCTTGTATTAAGAATGTCAGGAGAACAGGGTCACCCCTCCACCCAAGGATCCCACTATTTCCACCTCAAAGACCAGTTTATACTTGTTGAGTAGGATCAAAAACTAAATAGCTGATCTCCTTTTTGCCTCCTTCATCTTCTGGACAATGAAATTGTTTACAAGGTTGATAAGGAATTTGTGGGACCTAACATTTTTGCAGAGTGTAATTTTCAACTTGATTTACTTTGTTAATTTTGTCTCAGCCCTCTCTGTTAAGGTTCTTTTGAATATTAATCCTGTCCTCTGGAGTATTAATTATCACTTCTAATCTGGTGTTATCAGCGAACATGATAAGTATGTTCTCTATTTCATCAACCCAGTCATTTATAAAGATGACAGACCACCAAGTCAGCCCACTAGTCACTTTGTTCCAGGATGAGGAAGAATCACTGGTGAGTACTGTATGAGTTCAGTTCATAGAATCATAGAATCATAGTTAACTGATTGCAAGATCAACTAATAGCAGCATCGTCTAAGCCAAAAAAATGTGCTGATTTGCATCTCAGTAGCAAGGACCAGTATAGATGGATTAGTCACAGTTGAGTTGGGAAGTTTGTTTGTTGTTTTGTCCTAGAAATTTCACTTCAACATTGTAGTGTGAATGTTTCCAATTATTTAAAACCAAAATTAATGTCTCCAGAGATGTGCACTTGCTGGCCTCTTGAATGGAGGCCATTAAGAAATCAGACACAGTGAACAGTGCTGCATTTGGAAAAGGGTGGAGCCAAGGCTATTTATGTCACCAATGCCCTGCCCAGTCCCTCTTTTAGTCATTGTGGATTGGGAGACCTACTACAAGTGAACTGTGGTGTCCTTTGGCCTACTTTGGTGGCTGAGTAGTCACCGCACTCTGCAGCTCCCCTCTTTTTTATCTTATTGTATCCACTGCAGGGGATTGTGTTTGAGATTGAAGGAGAGCCTATGGGTGGGTTTTTTGATGTCCAGGCAGTTGCAAGCTGCTTTTGGTGGCATGGCATTGTTAGCAAATATGAAATAAATAAAATTTGTGAACACTTGTGAAGTTCCCTCTAAGACCCTGAACTGACCTCTGTGGGATTTCAGCCATAATCCTCTAGATGGCAGGTCAGGTAGGCACATGGAGGACCTGCCCAAACAACTGGAAAATACCCTACCAGACAAGTTTGGGAGTTGATAAAGGGGAAAGACCATTATCCCAAAAGTCAACATAATAGTGCTGAGTCTTACTCCTGATGGGGCAGTGATCAGATTTAACTGTGCCCTTTTCCTCTAGCCTCCCTTCCTTGATTGTGTCAAGACCCAAGGGCATTGTTTAGGTCATCCGAAATCAGCGCCTTTGTCCTGGCTTCAGCCAAGCCATCAAGTCTATAGCTAGGAGCAAGATATTGCCTATATAAACCCCTGGATTTTTAGACTCCATGTGCTATCTTTGGAGTGCAGCTTGGCTCCACGTCTGTCTGTGCTCTGATCATAGCTCTCTCAGCCATCCCTTCCCCCATTTCGGCAGCCGTGTATCATCATTACCATCATCCACATCCATATTGGATCCCAGAGAAGCCTTTGTAAGTGAGTATCTCCTGTAGTCTGGCCCATCTCAAGCTATTCCCACTTTCACTTCTAAGTGTGCAATGTGAGTACGTGTGTTATATTTGTATGTGTGCAGTTTTCCCCTTTAATAAATATTTAGACGTTAATTGAAGAAGCCGGTCTCAGTGTCATCCCTTGTGAGATCTCTTAGTCCTCTGTTATATATATCAGTACTCCGGTGTTATTAGGGCCCCATTCTTGCATATTTTGAGCTAATTATAAATCCCCCTAATTAGATCCTTCCTAACAGTATGGTGAGGCATGGTTGGGATATGTGCACAATCTCGGCCTGCTTCCCTCCTGGGTCAGGAGCGAGCATGGTCTGGAGTGGGACACTGGGCTGTGACACTGGAGGTTGGGGCTTGGTTTACTTACCCCGAAACCCATCAGGTTGCTTTGGGCAAGCTGCATGGTTGTGGCTCCTGGCAAGGTGGCCAGGCACCCTCATCTAAAGCTTTTGCCCTACTCCCTCTGCTTCGGCCCGATTTGTGTTGGCTTGGGTCATTTAAACTAATAGGGGTTTGTTTCGCTCCTTCCTCTCTCTCCCCTCTTTCTTAGGAGCCATTAGTCAGCCAGGCCTTTAGACTTCCATTTTTTTCCCTTTTGAGTATGCCACATGTCTGTTGTTAGTTTCGATATCATGCACAGCCAGTGTGAACAGATTGAGTGACCCCTAGTGGCTGCCTAGCAGTTTACATTTAAAATCTGTTAATTCAAATTTCTGTAGCTCACACTGTCTCAACCGGAACTGGTATTGCACAGCATCATTTGCATCCAGTAATACATACACATAGTTCAATTTATTGATACATATAAATTAGTGCATACATACATAATTGAATTTAATTAAGTTACTTGCCAATATAAATAAATATATACATAAATACAAAAATACATAACTAAAAATATATACATATATGACCCCCAACTTTTCCAGTTAAAATATGGGATATACTCGCCGTATAAGACGACCCCTCTTCCAACTCACACCAAATAAAAATTAAAAAAACATCAGATTTGATTTCAATATGGTAGTTTTAATTCAAATGCTTATGACATGCAGGTATTTAGCAGGAAAACTGTCACTTATAAACACAACAAACTACAGCTCCCATGTTCCCTAGCATTTATTTCTGCAGTGTGTTTTGGACCTTACTTTTTTAAAAATAGTCCAGATTTAAATGCTGCTTTAAAAATTATTTCCGTCTCCCAGCTATGAGATGGTTGGGGGAAATGAGAAAGTGTAGGGAGGAAGGACTGCCAATATACTAGGTGATGCATTCTGGGGTATGTACAATTTGTGGCCACGTAAGTGACCCTGGGCATGTCACACACTTTCAGCCTCAGAGGATGGTAATGGCAACCCTTATTTGAAGAAACATGCCAAGAAAACCCCATGATGAGGTTGCCTTAGGGTATCATAAGTCGGAAAGGACTTGAAGACACACAAGAACAACAAAAAAGTCTGCCATTGTTTCATGGGTAGTACCTGGGAATAGGAGGCAACATGGTGGAGCAGTTTGAGTGTTGGACTACCACTCTGGAGACCTGGGTTTGATTCCCCACTTTGCCATGAAACCCACTGGGTGAACTTGGACAATTCACACACTCTCAGCCTCAGGTGAAGGCAATGGCAAACCTCCTCTGAAGCAGTCTTGCCAAGAAAATCCCAGGAGACGATTGCCTTAGGGTTCCTCATTCCTCCTCTTCTTCCTGCCCCCACCCCTGTCCTCCTTATCCTCCTCTTTTCCCAAGGCTTCTTCTCACCCCTACCTGTCCTCCTTTGTTCCTCTTCTTCTCGCTCCCACCTCTGTCCTCCTCTCTTTCCAAGGCTTTTTCCCGCCTCCAACTCTGTCCTCCTCAATCCTGCTCTCTTTCCAAGGCTTTTTCCCACCCCCAACCCTGTCCTCCTCCATCCTGCTCTCTTTCCAAGGCTTTTTCCAGCCCCCACCCCTGTCCTCCTCTGTCCTCCTCTCTTTCCAAGGCTTTTTCCCACCCCCAACCCTGTCCTTCTCCATCCTGATCTCTTTCCAAGGCTTTCCCCCACCCCCAACCCTATCCTCCTCCATTCTGCTCTCGTTCCAAGGCTTTTTCCAGCCCCCACCCCTTTCCACCTCTGTCCTCCTCTCTTTCCAAGGATTTTTCCAGCCCCCAACCTCCATCCTCCATTCTCCTCTCTTTCCAGGGCTTTTTCCCCGCCCTCACCTCTGTCCTCCTCCATCCTCCTCTCTTTCCAGGGCTTTTCTCTTGCCCACAACCCTGTCCTCCTCTGTTCTCCTCTCTTCCAAAGGCTTTTTCCGGCCCCCAACCCTGTCCTCTTCCATCTTCCTCTCTTTTCAAGGCTTTTTCTCACCCTCACCTCTGTCCTCCTCCATCCTCCTCTCTTTCCAAGGCTTCTTGCCGCCCCCAACCCTGTCCTCCTCCTCTTCCTCCTTCTTATACCAGCATATAAGAAGACCGCCAACTTTAACCCCAGATTTTCCTGGGTTAAAAGTCATCTTATACGCTGGAAAATACGGTAAGTTAATTTTATTAGTGCTACCTTGATAGCTCAGACTATTGTCATGTAACATAATCTGTTTACTAGGGATAAATTACAATTTTACATATACACATAATTAGTGTATATTACTAATATACTTTGTAAAACATATACAATATATTTTCTCATTATTCTCACTGCTAATTAATAGCTTAATTTTTTTTATCAGGCATACTTTCTTGATTGTTGTAGGCTATGTTGAAGGATTCTAAAGACAGGCCTTTGCAGACTGACAGAAATAATGCAAATTGAATCCACTTTAACTGTCCTGGCTCAATGCTAAAGAATCATGGGAACTGTAGTTTATTGTGGCACCAGAGCTCTCTGACAGAGAAGGCTCAATGTCTCAGAAAAAACCGGCAGACACACGGCGGCGGCGGCGTTGTGGGGGCCGCGGAGGACTGCACTCCAGCCCTGGGACCATCTGAGGCAGTTTGTCCTTCGCCTCTACCGCACAGCTGTGCCAGCCAGGAGGAGCATCGGCGGGGATATAACCCCCGCCTGAGTCCATCTCTCCACCGGCAGATACGCAGCGGCGGCGGCATTGTGGGGGCCGCGGAGGACTGCACTCCAGCCCTGGGACCATCTGAGGCAGTTTGTCCTTCGCCTCTACCGCACAGCTGTGCCAGCCAGGAGGAGCATCGGCGGGGATATAACCCCCGCCTGAGTCCATCTCTCCACCGGCAGACACACGGCAGCGGCGGCGTTGTGGGGGCTGCGGAGGACTGCACTCCAGCCCTGAGACCATTGGCCAGGGAGGACATCGCCGGCGGCCTTGATCCGGCCGCAGCTGCATCGTGCCAGGAGGAGCCTTCCATCTCTCCCCCAGCACAAACGCGACAGCGGCGACGGCATTTTGGGGGCCGCGGAGGAGGACTGAGACCAGCCCTGCCAGGGAGGAAATCACCGGCGGCCTTGATCCGGCCGCAGCTGCGTCGCGCCGGGAGGAACCTTCTATCCTTCCCCCCAGTACACATGCGGCAGTGGCGACGGCATTTTGGGGGCCGCGGAGGAGGCAGAACTGGAACAAACTTTCGGGACCAGTCTTTCTTAATTCCTCCTTTTATTAGCTGGATCACCGATCTCTGACATCATGTACTGGAGCTGGGCACAATCTGGGAGTGGGCATTGAGGTTGTGTGGGGGCAGGGCAGATATGGCGGTAACAGAGTGAACAAATGTTACAAAAGAAGAAGGGATAGATGCGTAATACCTATCCCTCCTTCAGTTCACTCTGTTTCCCGGGATAACTTGGAGAGTGTACCAACCATTCCACAGACCCTCACCCTGCTCTTGTGTAATGCCAGGTCGGTTACAAACAAGACCCATATAATTCAAGACCTCATAGTGGATGAGGCGGCCGACCTGGCATGTTTTACTGAGACCTGGCTAGGAGATGCCAGCTCTGCTATTTGGGCTCAAGCTCTCCCAGCTGGGTACGTGGTTAATGAGCAGGTGAAGGAAAGTGGGCGGGGAGGCCGAGTGGCCTTGGTTCACAGAAACACCTTAACCTTGACCAGGAAGCCTGTCAGGAAAACAACCCACGTCGAACCTGAACACCAGGGATAGTTTGGGGATTCTGTTGGTATACCGGCCACCCCATTGCTTAACAGACTCCCTAACCGAGCTGACCTTGCTGGTCTCAGAGCTATTGCTGGAGTCGCCCAGACTTTTGGTTCTGGGCGACTTCAACATTCCTCTTGAGACCGGCTTGTCCAGGTGCAGCTCGGGAGTTCATGGAAACCATGACAAGCATGGGCCTATCCCAATTCGTGGACGGGCCCACACATTGTGCTGGCCATACACTCGATGGGGTTTTTAGTACTGAACAGGAGTATCCGTGGGCGGAGGTCATAACAGCCTCCGCATTGTCATGGACGGATCACTTTCTGGTCAAGATTGAGCTAAAGGCCACTATTGTCCCCCCCGGGGGTGGAGGACCCTTGAGAATGGTCCGCCCTCGAAGGCACATGGAACCAGTTGGTTTCCAGAAGGCCTTGGAGGGTTTAATGGTTGGTAACGCCGGTGATTCTGTCGAGACCCTGGTGAATACTTGGAACACCGATCTGACCAGGGCCATCGACACAAACACTCCCAAGCGTCCTTTCCAGCCCACTTCAAATCGTAAGCCCTGGTTTACAGAGGATCTTAGGAGAATGAAGCGAGCTGGACAACGACTAGAGTGCGAATGGCAGAAGACCCAGCTTTCATCTGACAGAACTCACCATAGGAAGCATCTTGACTCCTATCGGGAGGCTTTGCATGCAGCCCAGAGATCTTTCTGTACTGCACGCATTGCGTCTGCAGAGTCCCATCCAGCAGAGCTGTTTAGGGTGGTGGGGGAATTGACAAGGGTTCCTCCGACATCAAGCCCCCTGCTTAACCCTACGACAGCCTGCTGTGACGCATTTAATATCTACTTTGCAGATAAAATCTCTCGGATAAGAGCTGACTTGGACGCCATTGTTTTGTCAGAAACAGTAGACGAGGTGTCCAGCTACTCTGTTGATGGTAATTTACTGGATCACTTTCAGTCTGTGAGTACCGATGACGTGGACAAGCTTCTTGGTAAAATAAGGACGACTTGCCCTCTTGATCCCTGTCCATCTTGGCTTCTCGCCCGGGGGGGGGGACGTGTTGAGAGTTTTCCTACAGGATACAATCAATGTGTCCTTCAGGGAAGGTATGGTACCATCTTGTTTGAAGGAGGCGGCCATCAAGCCACTCCTGAAAAAGCCTTCCCTGGACCCCCTGGATAGAACTAATTATAGACCAGTCTCTTTGCTTCCTTTTTTAAGCAAAGTGATCGAGAGGGCAGTTGCTTCCCAACTCTAAGAGGTCTTGGATGATACCGATTATCTTGATCCATTTCAAACCGGCTTCAGGACAGGTTATGGAGTGGAGACTGCCATGGTTGCTCTGACTGATGACCTCCGCCTGAGTATTGACAGGGGTAGTATGACCCTGTTAGTGCTCTTGGATCTCTCAGCGGCCTTTGATACACTTGATCATGCCATCCTCTTGGATCGCCTGAGAGAGTTAGGAATTGGAGGCACTGCTCTGCAATGGTTCCACTCCTTCCTCTCAGGCAGATCCCAGAGGGTGAGGCTTGGGGACAGTTGCTCATCCAAAATTGAGCTTAATTGTGGCATCCCTCAGGGCACCATCCTGTCCCTGATGCTGTTTAATATTTATATGAAGCCGCTGGGGGAGATCATTCGGAGGCATGGAGCTCGGTGCCATCAGTACGCTGATGACACCCAGATATATCTCTCCATGACCAGATCATCAGCACAGACTTCAGATGGCGTCTCTCCTCTTAACGACTGTCTCAGAGCGGTAATGGATTGGATGAGGAAAAACAGACTGAAGCTGAATCCAGACAAAACAGAGGTACTGGCGGTCACACACCCGAAACCAGATCTGGGAATACAGTCTCCAGTCCTGGATGGAGTCACACTCTCCTCCAAAGACTGTGTTCGCAGTTTGGGGGTGCTCCTAGACTCATTGCTTCACATGACTAGTCAGGTGAACGTGGTGGTCAGGAGTGCTTGCTATCAGCTTCGGCTGATACGCCAACTGCACCCTTATCTGGACATGAGGGACCTGGAAACTGTGGTACACGCTCTGGTAACCTCACGTCTGGATTTCTGTAACGCACTCTACATGGGGCTACCCTTGTGCCTAACTCGGAAACTGCAACTAGTACAAAATATGGCAGCCAGGTTGATCACTGGAACATCGAGGAGGGATCACATAACACCTGTGCTAAAATCCCTCCACTGGCTGCCGATTAGTTTCCAGGCGCAGTACAAGGTGTTGGTTTTAACCTTTAAAGCCCTACATGGCTTGGGTCCATCTTATCTTAGGGACCGCCTCTGCCCATACAATCCCCCCCGCGCACTTCAGTCCTCTGGGAGGAACCTGTTACAGCCAATAAAGACCAAGTTTTCACAGACCTCCCAGAGGGCCTTTTCCGCGACCGCGCCCAGGTTATGGAACGGCCTGCCGGACGAGATCCATCTTATTACCACTCTTACTGCCTTTAAAAAGGCAGTTAAGACGGATCTCTTCCGGCAGGCCTTCCCGGAATAACTGCCCGGCTCGGTGAAGACTTGACGTTGATGATGTTGTTATTTGGAACTTCTTGTAGGTGATCCTCTATTTTACTCTCCAGCTAGCCCGCTGGTTGGATAGATTTAACGCTTGTATTTTATCTCGGCTGTATTTTTAACTCTTTAATGGTTTAATTTTGTTTTAAGGGGTGGGTGGGTGGGAGGTGGGTGGCAGGAACTGTTTTATCTATTGTATTTTTAAATTTGCTGTACCCCGCTCCGATTGCTGAGCAGAGGGGTGGGTTATAAATAAAACTTATTATTATTATTATTATTATTATTATTATTATTTCTTAAAAATACAATTCCCATGATTTCCTAGCACTGAGCCAGGGCAGTTAAAGTGGACTCAATTTCTAGCAGTCTGCAAAGGCCCGGATCATATTTCTCGTTAAAATTTGGAGATTATTATCTGATTTAACTAATTATAAGTGATACCTGGAGGGCTTGTTGTTTTATATTTAATTTTTTAGGGCTTTGCTATAGTTCTATGGGCCCCAAAAAAGGTAAATCAGGCCTCAAGGGCAAGGGCCCAGCAAAAAAAGCAACTTACGAAATGACCTCAGATAGCCATATCATCATCATCTGACAGTAATGATGATGATGATGTTTGATGATGTTTGATGATAAATTCCTTTATCTAAGATCCAAACATTGGAGCAGTATCATATGTAAGCTAAACACGCTTTTTCTCCTTCAAAGGTTTCAAAGAGGTCGGATAAAAGAAAAGCATATAACAAAGTATGCTATCATCTTGTTGTTCTTGAACAGCTGTAATCCCAATGTGAACCTTCCACAGTTCCAGAGGACCTTAATGAAGGTGATGCAGTGTCCAACAACCATGATACAGACTGTATGTCACCTGCCAACAGGGTCTGCCTATCAAGGTGAGCATTCTAACCCATGTAATATACACATGGAAGCTGCATAGCCTTGGGGCCATTTTGGACCTATGTCTGGTCAAATGCCCCATCCAGTCTCAGGGACCTTTACACAGTGTCGCCCTGCATTAGTGTCCCCTTTAGGGTGGCCAGCCACTTCAACTCCTTATTACCTGTCACATAAAGTTTTCCCATAGTCACCCAATACTTCAAGGATTGATCCATTGTATGTAGGTTTCCAAACCCTTGTGGGTTAGGATGCTGCCCAGTCATTCCTTACGGTGATATTGCACTGCCTTTGGGTGATCACCGGTCTCAAACAAAGAAAGAATAAATCTTGAAAGGAGAATATGTTGCTATCTTCTCCTTACTTTATTGGCAGCTAGATAAGATAAAAATGAAGATTTGGATGATAAGGAAATGGAAAAGTTAAAAAATGGAAAGTATAATGTAATTGGTTTAATTGGCTTTCTGGAATGTTTATTTATGCAGGCTTTATTGTAAAATGCCAGCCCTTGAGGGGTGCAGCACTTATATAGTATATGGATATCATTCATAGAGTGTATGTCAATTTTGCTGGTCCTGCACGGCTACTTTATGACAATGATTTCCATATGAGAGCAGCCACTGTCATGCCCAGCCAGCTGGAGGACTCGAAGGACTCAGAGGAGGCTGAGCCAGAGCCTCAAATGGAACCTGTGTCTGAAGCTGCAGTGGACCTGACCCTGACCCCAGCTCTAGTGTGCCTCTGCCAGTTCCAGCAGTCTGTGGCCTCCCAGAAGGCTCAGCAGCCAAGCCTCTCAGCAGCAGAGCCTTCAGGCGTGGAGGACACAGTACCTACCTTCAACCAGTGTTGAGCAGAAAAAGAGGGCCTCTGGCATTCAAGGAGGATTTATGAGAAATGTTATCAGGGGTAGGCAACCTTTCCCCTTTAAGGGCCGAGGGACTTCAGCTCCCAGAAGCCTCAGCATTGTTGGCCAATAGTCCCATGTTGGCCAATAGCTCCTGGGATTCTGGGAGCTGAAGTCCCTTGGCCCTTAAAGGGGAAAGGTTGCCTACCCCTGTGTTAAAGCAATCAAGATCAGCTGGGCTCCTGCAGCTTGAGCATTTAAACAGGTGCAGGATGCTTAGCTCAGCATCAGAGATTTTCTGAGCTTCTTAGGAAAAGCACATTGATCCTGACCTCCCTTGTTTCCTGGCTGGAACCTTGGTCCTTGGATTGCTGATTGCTTTGTCTCCCTGGACTCTTTGACCTTCGGATTTTGCCTACACATCTCATCACTCTCTGGAACCCTGGACTCAGATCATTGACTGCTCTCTCTCTGGCTGTGCTCTCTGGTTTGGACCTTTTGCTTTGGAACTGTGGATTTGCACAGATCTTTGTGTTGGGATTTGTAGACAAAGTGGAAATTACAGATGTGAGAAAATTTCTACTGTGAAAGTTTCAGCCTGTAGGTGGGTTACAAGTAAACAACACACTTTTTTATTTATTACCGAAAATTCATAAGAAAAAATTCCCAGTTCCGGGGAGACCTATTGTATCAGGGTGTGGATCCATCCTGGAACCCCTTGCAGAATATGTTGATTCTTTTCTCAAGCCCTTCATTCCGCAGATACCTACATACATTAAGGATACTGGACACTTTTTGCAGATTTTGGAACAGATAGTCTTGCCTAGTGAACACTGTCTTTTGGTCACACTCGATGTGGCATCTCTGTATACTAACATTAACCATGATGAAGCTATGGACATTATAGAATTAACATTGAACAAGAGAAGGGACTACTTACATTCCCCCACCCACCTCCTGTGCACACTAGCTGAGATTTCTCTCAAGCAAAACTACTTCTCATTCCAGGATCAATATTACTGGCAGATATCAGGCACTGCTATGGGGTGCAAATTTGCACCAGAATTAGCAAATTTGTTTATGGATAGTTTTGAGCAACAGCATGTATTGAATGAGGACAACATCTTTAAAGCTAACATAGCAGAATTCAAAAGATATTTGGATGACATCTTTATCATTTGGAATGGGACCGAGAATGAGCTTTTTGAATTTTATAAATATATCAATAGTGTGCACAATACTATAAAATTTGAAATGAACTTTCACTATGCAGAAATCAACTTCCTGGATGTATTAATTGCAAAGAGAGGAGCCCTATTGAAAACTGACCTCTACAGGAAGGAGACTGACACAAACTCATTCCTGAGGTATGACAGCTTTCAACCACCCCACATGAAGAAAAACCTGCCTTACTCTCAGTTCCTCAGAATAAGAAGGAATTGTTCTGGGTTAACTGAATTTGATAGGCAAGCAAAAATTCTTATGGAGCAATTGGCAGTGCGAGGTTATCCCAGAAAGGGCTTAAAGCAGACCTACTTCAGAGTAAGGAGGATGGAAAGAAGGAGCATTTTTACAAAAAAACAAAGAGAGGGAATACAATCAAGAATGTTCATACCCATAACGTATAATGGGAATACAAGATACATCCAAAATGTTGTCCTTAAATATTGGAGCTTGCTCCAGGATATCCCAGGTTGCTCAAAAAAACCCCTGTTTATGTATAAACGTGCTAAGAACCTTGCGGACCATTTGGTCCACAGTAGGTGCACAGTTAAGGAGACCCAGCAAAATACACTACAGAGGAGAACCAAAGGGAATGTCCCATGTTACAACTGTAGTGCTTGTAAATATTGTGTTAAAACCACTGCATTTATTAATCCTGTAAACAATAGACTGTATACTTTGAATGACCTCTTTACTTGTAATACCAAGGGAGTTGTGTATGCCATTCAATGTCCATGTGATCTTTTGTATATTGGTATGACGACTCGAAGAATAAAAATGAGAATATCAGAACATAGGAGTTGCATCAGAAATAGAAGAATAAAGGCACCTATGGTCCAACATTTTATTCAATGCAAGCACTCGGACACGGACATCAGATTTTGGATGATAGAAAGAATCTCTGGAACTGGGACACATCTGGAGAGAAAACTCCGACAAAGAGAATTATTTTGGATTTTCACTCTTCAAACACAGAAACCACATGGACTGAATGAGAACTGCAACTGGTCTGAAATTCTGTAACTATTTACCTGTTCCTCTTTACCTATGTTTATGTTTGTTACCATGAACATTATTTGCTTTACTGACTGTAGTGACATATTTTACAGAATATAATGGAAGTAGCTACTATTACCTACAGGATCCTATTTGCTTCAGAACAGTTTCAGGTGGGGCTCTACAGGTGAATTAGTTTGTATGATTGTGCTGGGATATAAAGTTCCCACTTTGTTTTAACTTCATTAGAGCTTGCTTCTGTGTGTGGGACATCCCAGTTCTAGGTAAGTTTGGATACTATTTTAGGACTTCACATATATATATTCCTTAAGGACTATACTTCATATCTTTAAAAGTTATCTGCATGTATATTCTTTTAGGCAGGATATTTGGTCCATTAGGAGCTACAACTTACCCATAGAGACGGGATGTCCCCGTACATCTTATGAGTACCTTTTCAAGATTGTTTCATTAGGTATTTATGATTTTTGCTCTTTTAGCTATATGGTCTTTGCTATTTCTTATATGGCAATGTATGTGATCCATTCTCATTTTATTTTTACAGTTGTATTTGACCACTGAGGAAGACACATATGTTGAAACGCGTTTGGTCTACATTTACTATCTTGTAATGGGCATACTGTATTATCCCTTTTAATTTGTTGGTCATTGTGCACTCTCTAATTTGTTGTATACTTTTTAATCTGACTCTGTGAGGCACAAATGAACTGATATTTCATGTACTGTATAAGTTTCCATGGGATTTGCAGTTTTCTGGCCCAGTACTGATTGCTCATTTTATGTTTATGTCTGTTAGGGCATGGCCCACAGGCTCGAATTATTCTTTATAGATCGTATGCTTTTGTTTTTTTAATTTTTTTTTTAATACATTCATTACATTTGAGTGCAATACACTGTTTAAATAAAATTGCCTATGTCCATTTTCCCTAAACTTTTTGCTCGTTCACCTGCTTGGGTTACAAGTAAACAACACACAGAGAACACAGTCATGGTCAGTGAGCCTGGGAACATGGAAGAAAGAGTGTAAACAGATTAGGTTTGGTTTGGTGAGAACCAAGGGCACATGACACATGACACACAGAAGAAGGCTGGGTTTAGAGCTGTTTAACAAATGTCTATAAAGGCAACACACTGCAGTGGAGTTTTTCCTTGAGTGGCTTGCTGGGCTTGGCATGGCTTGGCAGAGTTTTCTTTGTTCTAATGGCTTTTCTATAATGTAAATAGTTACCATGTTAATTCTGCATCTGAAGAATAAAGACCCTTCTCTGGTCTGGTTCATGGAATGCCAGAAGGCTGCAGCAAATTACAGATCCAGAGATGTATGGAGCTGGTGAAAGGCAGTCCTGCATACACTCTGCACACTTTCTAACCATAAATCAAACCTTTTCTGCTTCACTTGTTTGGGGACATTATTTATTTTGGTGTATGCTGCTATCAGCAAACTTGGTCGCTTTCCCAGGACAGCCATTTACCTTTTGCTCAGATTGGACATGATGCATTCACAACTATGATTGCAGCTCATGATGCCTTCCAGACCTACAAGGTCAACATTCCCATAGTAGACATCTTGTACTGAGAGCAGATGGGTCTAGCTCCTTTTATCCTCAACAAAATCCGGGATGGTCAAACAAGTTGTGTTTGGAATTGGATCCCAGGGCCACTCTTTCAAAAATTGTACTAAAACTAAGGATTCCCAAGGAAACCAAAGAAATCAACAGGCAGGTAAGAAGGCAAACATTGTACCCCCCTTTTCCAAAAGAGATCTAGTCCCATAAATTTGGACAATTTGCTGTAATGGATGGGTGCTTACCCAAACCATCAAGTTGCAATGTATTGGAGACAAGGTTTTATGGAGGGTTTCCGTATTCCATTCCATGGTGTTCAATGTTCACCCTGATGACTTCAATGATGATGACTGGGTTTTTATTTTGAGAGAGGTTTTTATGTGGACAGGGCCCTATCAATGGGCTGCTCAGTTTCACATGCGGCATTTGAAACTTTCAATACTTTTCTGGAGTGGGCCATCAAAACCAAATTGGGACTACAAGGCACTGTCATTATTTAGATTATTTTTTGTTCATAGGTCCTTACGGTTCAGGCCAATGTGTAACTTTGTTGGCAGAATTTACTTCCTTAACAGAAGAGCTGGTTGTTCCCTTGGCTCCAGAAAAAACTGAAGGCCCATCCCACAACATAACATTTTTGGGTACTGAGATTGACAAAATCAACCAATTATGTATGCTGCCGCAGGACAAATTGCATAACTTAAGACTTGGGCTTTTACAATTTTGCCCCCTAAAAAAGCTACACTCAAAAGAATTTCAGAAATTGATAGTCCACCTCTATTTTGCTTGTAAATTTAGAGCACCAGGTAGGGCCTTTCTTCATTGCCTGTGTGATGCGATTAAAGGTTTACAGTTACATCACCATAGAATATCCAATGACAATAGGGAGGATTTAAGAGGTATGGATGTCACTCAGAGAATTTAATGGGGTTTCATTTTGGAGAGAGGAAAGAAGGCTACAGGATGTGCTCTAAATTTCGCTGGGTGTGGCAAGTTCCTGCACTTTGGTATTTATTTCCAAGGATGCTAGTGCACTCAATCTTGGCCCACTGAATGGATTCAGTATAATATTAAGCTGATTTCACCTTTTTAGAATTTTCCCCAAACTTAGTGGTTGTCAGAACTGATCAGATGAATTAGCCAATTTATCAGTGCACTTTTGGTGTGACAACATCACTTTGGTGTGACAACATGTCTACAGTTCAGGTAATTAATTACCATAATTAATTCCTTGACATCTAAATCACCCAGGATAATGGTCTTGGTCAGAGCATTAACTCTACACTGCTTGTGCTATAATATTCTCTTCACAGCTTGTCATGTGCCTGGAATTATAAATGAAATAGCTGATTCTCTTTCCCATGCACAGAAGCTGCAGTGGTACCAGATCCAATGCCAGCAGGCCTTTGGCATCTTGGTATCACAAGATAATGAGGGTGATTGGCATGTCCTTTGTCTTGAGTACAGGGAGGAGTTATCTTAAGGCTGTAAAAGAGTTTTGCGAACAATTGGATGATGTCTTGACAGTCCAGTTTCTCACATTTTTCAGTTCTGTGTAACTCTTCATTTTAAAGGCCTATGGCCTCAGTCCATTAGGATTAAGTTATCTGCTTTGACATTTTGGTTTAAAGTTCAAGGCCTTGCTGATTATCCTGGCAATTTTCATGTCCGTAAAACATTAGAAGTTGTGTAAGACTGGATTCATGCAGGCTCCTGTCCCCCCAAATTCTCAAGTACCTAGGCTTTGTTTGGCTTCATTCTGTAACTCCCCTTTCTAAGCTTTGCTGTTGCATGCATCAGCTTTGGGTTATGAGCTACTGGCCATAAAACCAATAGGTAATTGGAAGTCTGAAGTTATGTGTGACTTCTACAGTTATAATGTGTGTTCTCTTCTCTTTTACAGATTCTAGCCTGTGGTTGAGCCCACATCGAGTGTTGATCTGAGGCCATAGTTTTATCTTGGATGTCAACTGGGCTTGCATGAATCTGCAGTCATCAAATCAAATGGATGGGCAAGTGCAGGCTACCTTGGCACAGCTTGATGCCCATGTTGTTTGAGGAGTGCTGTAGGCCTCCACCACATATCATTGTGATTCACCTGGGTGGTAATGACGTAGGTTTGTTGAAAGATAAAGCTTTGATCTTACAAGTTATCCATGACTTCCAATCCATCTTGGATCACTGACCTTTTGTTTCTGTACTTTGGTCATGTATGTTGCCAAGAAAAATTTTGAGATATGGGGGTGACCCCCATATACTTAACAGGGCTCGGGGGGTCAAGCCAACAACAAAATTCATAATGCACTGAGACAAGGGTTGGGACAATATATACCACATCCTGATAATGTTTTGGATCATCCTGTACTATACAGATTTGATGGAATTCATCTTAATGAATCATGTAACAAACTTTTCCTTACCAACCTACAAAAGAGGATTCAGGCTTGTTTGGCCAGTCTGGTGGGGGATTGGGGCTAAGCAGACACTTGCCCCATATACATGGTGGTTGATAGGGGATAATTAGCTGTATGGTGAACACCTTGCCACACTCTTTGGATGAAAAATAGGCCTCTTAAACTTTCTCCTTAGGTCATGTGAATAAGGAGTTAGGGAAAGAGACATTTCATAGCGCTGATCTGGGATATAATCCTCACTCAAGTCCTGTGAGTTGAGGGATGAAATCTCAGATTGGCATTCCAGATGAGATCTGGCTCAGGAGCAACCCAATTATGGGGTTTTTCCTCATGTGTTTCTCCCAGGGGAAGATGAGGAGGTGGTCTGAAGAATAGACCACCTGTCTCAGCTGCTCGCACCTCAGGTTAATTCCTTCAAGTTTTGCAGATTTCAAAAACATTTAACACCGTTAATTTAAATAAAGTGGCCCATTTTACAACCCATGTCATGTGTCTGGTCTCATTCTTTCAAGTTGATCAACAATTCACTTCCCCAGGGCCACACACTGGCCAGGGACGTGCATTTGTTGGCCTTTTGAATGAAGGCCAGTAACAAATCAGACATGGTGCACAGTGCCATGTCTGGGAAAAGAGCAGGTGGGGGCCAAGCCTATTTAACAGTGACACCCTGCCCAGTCCCTCTTTTAATTATTGTCCCACCTTCCTGCCTCTTCTTCAGTGTGGCTTTAGTGATCGTTTTTGGGGATGGCTAGGAATTTTCTCCCCTTTCCAAGGGTTTTTTGCCTACCTCACACTGTTGTTTGAGGACTTTGACAACTAGCTTGGGTGTGGGCTTAATTAAGCGGTCACTGTTAGTTGATAGGGGATAATTAGCTGCATGGTGAACACCTTGGCACCATCTTTGGGTGAAGGTTAGGCCTCTTAAACTTTCTCCTTTGGTTGTGTGAATAAGGAGTTAGGTAAAGAGACCTTCCTTAGGGCTGATCTGGGATATAATCCTCACTCAAGTCCTGTAAATTGAGGGAAGAAATCTCAGATTGGCATTCCAGATGAGATTTGGCCAAGGAGCAACCCAATTATGTTTTTTTTTCCTTGACGTCCAAGTGTTTCTCGCAGGGGAAACTGAGGAGGTGGTCTGAGAAATAGATCATCTGCCTCAGCTGCTCCCACACTAGATTAATTCCTTCAAGTTTTGAAGACTTCAAAACAGTTAAATAGGTTAATTTAAAGTGGCCCATTTTATAACCCATGTCATGTGTGTGGTTTCATTATTTCAAGTTGGTCAGCAAACAACCAATCACATTTTTATTGACAGATATGCAAGATGGAATAAGACTTATATACTAGTCTCCTCCTTTCTTTTTATAGGTTGTTGCATTGTATACTTTTACTCCCTAGAGAGCCCCCCCTCAGATTTTCACTGAGCAAATCATTAGCCATATACTTTTTAAAATCTTTCCAACTGCTGTAAAAGACAACAGGGAGAGCAAATACCAGTCCTTAGACTATAGAAATTTTGGGGACCCATAGGAGGAGTATATTCCAAATTACTAATTAGTCTGTGAAGTGTGGATCAGGTGAGTGTTAACAGCTGTGTGTGAAATAAATAATAGAAATTCCAGTACAGTACTTATCCATTTTTATAATGGAGATTCTTTATTTAAACAACAACAACAAAAATCTAGTCTACAAAGGAAACATTCCTAGTCATGCTTTCTATTAACTTTTTATTTAACTGGAAGACTCTGGAATAGTCTGTATGGAGCTTCCATTGGGAGAAATATATGAATTCAGGGTTTGTTGTTAATCTGAATATTGGTATCTATGTTATGGTAACATAACACAATGAGCTCAATCTATGTTATGGTAACATAACACAATGAGCAATAACTTTTTAAAAATATCTCATCAGAGGCATTTGGAAACAAAAAACAGTTCCCATGCTGTCTGCCAAAGAATAGCTTTGCTGTTGAGCTCTTTCTTGAGTTGCACACTGAAAGACTCCGGACTGATTCCATCTTAAAATTTAATGTTTTAAAAAATTGCTCTGAACAAATGAGTGCACTGAAGCTTTGTACAGGCTGAACAATAATTGCTTATTGGTAGTTGTGAAAAATAAATATAAAAACTACTGATCTGCAGTGAAGTTGTTAATAAAGGGTTTCTATATTCTTAGTTACATGCAGGTTTCGTTTACCAACTGAACCAAAAGAACTTTTGATTTGGATGTCAACGGCTCCATGTGTTGATTAGAGTGACAAATATGATCCTTTTCATTTCTCTCTTTATATCATCATAAATGTTTCTTGGTGTACAAATTGTCATAAGCATCCTCTGACTGAAAGGGTCATTTCTGTACAGTCATTGTTGCCACTCTATCGTAGTGCAGTCACTCAGCTGCTGCTCTTCACCATAGCATTAATATGTGACATCTTAAGGCAGCTGCTGCGGTCACATACAGATTGCCCAGTCTTCAGCTTCTCTCAATTTCTTGGTTTTCTAATCTTAAATTTATTTTGCCTTCCACTTCAAAATTTTTGCCAAACTCCACTCATTCATGTAGGCTCTTTATCCAAAGAATGATAGTTGAGGAGGTGGATCTGTGGGCCATATTGACAATGAGTTTAGGACCAGCTGACAGGGTTCTAAGTCTCCTCTCCTTTAGGTTCATTAACTTCATGATTTCTGGAGGGTGCTAATAGATGTGAAAACCTTGCTGTTTTGAGTTCTTACCATTCCACCTGCATCCCTGTCCCATCCTTTGTTTGTATCAGTCCTGTTACTGCATCATTTCTGTTTTCAGAGAAGACTGAGGCAAAGAAGGTTTTGAGAAGTTCCTCCTTCTTTCTGTCCCTTGTTAGTATTTTGCCATCTTCTCTACACAATGGACAAACAATTTCTGGCCATGGGATCTTACCAACTGTTTCCTTAAGCTTACAAAAATAAGTTTTCTCATAGTCCAGACTACATGTCTGATTAAGTTTGGATTCCCCATTACTCCATCTAACAAATACCAGGAGAAGGTGGGCACTCCTGCCCAATGAGTATGGCATTTAATTCCACCCTGTTGACCAGTTCAACTGTGGGTCTAAGCAGACTGCCAGAAATAGTGCACATTAAATTGAGGCACTGCCCTGGCTCAGTGCTAGGGAATCATGGGAACTGTAATTTATTGTGGCACCAGAGCTCTGTGACAGAGAAGGCTCAATGTCCCAGAAAAAAATACAATTCCCATGACTCCCTAGCACTGAGCCAGGGCAGTGCCTCAATTTAATGTGCACTATTTCTGGCAGTCTGCTTAGGCCCTGTGTTAGTTAAGATAAATCCAAAATAGCCAATAGCCAAAGACTTTATTGCCTCTTCCACTTTCTGCACAATAAACTGCAATGCAAAAGATGAATTTACTGGAAATGACATTCTTGGTAGAGTTTGACTTCCCAAAAATATCAGGGTGCTTGAAGTTTCCTGCTCCTACCAATAGCTTGTCTCTTTAAAATATTTGGTCATTTCTTCCAGGAAGGTATTGCTCATGTCTTCAACTTGGCTTGAGGATTTATAGTACACAACACAATTATGCCACTGTTCTTTCCATCTTTAGTTATTATCCAAACACTCTACTTATTTTCCATGCTCTGAGTTATGCACCTGAGTCTTAGGGCTGATACAGACGGCAACTGCACGCCGCAACCCTGATCCTTCTTTTTGCCACCCCCCAAAAAGTGGCAAAATGCCACTCCTTTTTGGGGAGGCAAAAGGTTGCCCTTTCAGCCACGGTGGCTTTTTTGCGCCTTTTTGGCACAGAGTGTGCACACGCTGTGCCAACAAGCTGTCCTGATGCCACATGCCATGAGAATGTGCATGCGGCATCAGGACAGGGTTGGGGTGAAGTCGGGGCAGCTGGCATACGGCTGCTCTGCCCCAACTCCACCCCCAGGCCGGCCCTTTAGGCCAGTCTGCGATAGCCCTTAGCCAAGTTTATCTTAGCATGAACTTTTTGAACATGATGCACACCTGAGGAAGTAGATTTGAGGAAATGGAATGAATGGAGTTGTCCACAGGAGCTCAGGCTAAGATAAAGTAGTTAGTCTCAAAGGTGTGACTGGATCCCTTCATCCGCTCCCATCATTTTTTTTATTGTACCTGAAACAAACTTACATAGCTATCTCTTTAAGAATCCCATAAAATGGACTTCTGGTGGCATGGCGATGAGAGAATCCTCCTAAAATGACAGCTCTGATGGGAGGATTGCTGGTCGCAGGGACAAGATCCTCAAGACACTGATGTCTGGGGGTGAAAGTTTCTTCCCCAGTTAGGGGAGAAGCAGAGGGGCTCAGCAGTGACCCGATTGCCATGCCCGGCTTACCAGAATTTGATTGGAAAGAGATCGGGACTAAGCAGACAAAGATGATCTGGTAAGAAGAAGCCGGCATGGAGGTTTGAGCTGACGACGTCCGTGGCTCGGCTGCCGCTAAATGCGGCTTTAACGGAGCCACCACTTTCAGCTAGTATGTAAAATCAACTCTTACTTTTACTTTACCCAGTCAAGCTTGTCTGATTTGGAGATCAACCTTCTACTATAAAACCATTTGTGACTATCTAATCAGAGTACCATCAATAGAGTTTAAAGCTTAAAAGAAAGCAGTGAAAGTAAAGAGTCTAGCAGGGGAAAGCATAAGCGGGAGGAAAGTGAAAGGACTTTGGATATAAGAAGAAGAATGTATCCGCTCCCTGTTTAAAATAATCAAACAGGCTCTTGAACTCAAGATTAAACAAGAACAAAGATTTATTAAAGTTTCAGAATGAAATCTTATTAAAATTTGATAACCCGTAAGAGACATTGATATAGTGGTGACCCTTCCCTGACTTGGAACTTTTTTTGGAGCTGTATTCTTTTGCCTTTCTTTTTTCCACTTTTTTCACTTTTATGGAAAAAAGACTCTGATTTTCCCCTCTCTCCTTTCCTTGGAATTTGGAATTTGGACTTTAAGCATCTATTTAAAATTTCCTTTTGGGATTACTATTTTTGAAATAACAAGGACCTTATTGCAATATAGCTAATACCCTAAGGGAATCCAGTGACTAAAGAGCAGAGATAGATTGCTAAAGAGGGAAACATGGCGGATCAAACAAGATAGACAAACAGCATACTTAGGGAATAAGCAAGTCAACTATTGTGTTAAAACATCAATACTAAAGAAAGAAAAGAGACAAAGGACAGAGTAATTGCTTGCCATTATCTTTTGAACACTAAAAGGATAGAAGATTGTGGATTTAAATGGATTGTGGATTGTGGAAGAAGGGCAAGAGATCGACTCTCTAATACGAAGAAAGAAAGGAGAAAACAAGTCACATGTGTGGACTCAGAACTCATGGTTTAGCGGCTTGACTTTGGGGATTGTTAATAAATATTTAAGATCTATTAAACACGGTAATTTTTGAGGAATTGAGCACCACTTTATTTAGATACCTGATTGACTTATTTTGTTAACTCTTAAATGAGAGGATTCTTGTAACAAGATAAAGCAATTTGGGAATTATAGGCTCTCTGCTACATTTGAAGTATTAAAACATTATGAATAGAACTCATTCATTCTGTTATATATAGAAATTAAAGTTAACAATTTGTGTAGGGGGGGAGGTAATTTGAAGTTGGTTTTTTTTTGGAAAGGATATTATATCGGTTTAAGATAATTAATTAAGGAAGGTGTTTATATAAAATTTATAAATAATTTGTTCAGAAACCTTTCCTTTTTGTTCTATGAATAAGAAATAATTACTATATAAATTTTTTGGTACATGTAATATATTTCAAATTATTAACTAAGTATTGACTAATTTGGTACAAGTAATAGTACTAGATTTTGGGATGACACAGTGATTTAGACGTGCAACTGGATTGTTATTAATTGCTAATAATTGGGTTATTTTTGTTATTATACACTAGTATTGGACTTGTTTATAAATGAGAGTTTATGATATTCTTTAGGGGTTTATGCTAATGAAATAAGTTTATAACGTAGTAAGTGTATTTAATTATAGGATAATTCTTTGGTTATATATATATATATATATATATATAGGACTTTAATCTACACCAACTCAATACCCTCTTAAGGAAATTATACATCACCGTGAGTTATAGGGGAAGACATTAAGTCAAATTCAAACTTTAATCAAGTAATTATATAAATATACCACCATATAAAATAATCTAATTAGATAACTGAATTTCTTTGTAAATAATTGTTTGTAGTTGGAAATAATAAGATAGAAATTATTATTTGAGTACTTGGAATTTAAATTTTAATTTGAATTGCAACAAAAGGTAACTCTAACATTTTTTAATTACTATCAAATTATTAAATAATCAAATTAACAAGTAATTAGATAAAAAGAAATTAATAATCAAAATACAGTAATTAGATTCACTAACCCTTAAGTAAAGTAATTTATAACACTAATTAATATTAGAATAAGTCAGCCAGTAAAAAATAGAATGATGTTGAGGAGAGAAAAAGAAAGATTAGCACAATCAGCTTCTTCATCTGGACAGCATAGACCTTCCTTAGAGACAGAAAAAGGTAATGATCATAGCTTAAGCATGCTTGAGGAATTGAAAAGAATGCATCAGGAATTAAGAAATGAAATAAGAGACTCCAAAGATGAAACAAGAAGGGAAATCAGAGAATCAAGGGAAGAAACAAAAAAAGAACTAAAATATGAATCAAACTTAATAAGACAAAATTTAGATAAAATTAACAAAGATATTGAAAAAATTACTGATAAGATGGAGAAAATGGAACAAAAAACGAAACAAGTGGAATTTAAGATAGAAGAGATATCTAAATCCCAACAAGAAGACCATGAAGCGATCTTAAGACTACAAATTGAACAAAGGGAAAAATGTTTAAAATTTAGAGGATTTCCAGAACAACATAACGAAAATTTATACGAATTGCTGATTCCTTACATTGCAAAATTCCTGGGTAAGTCTGAGCAGCAAATACACTCCAAAATAGACAGAATGTATTGAATAAATTCAAAAATTGCAAAGACTAAAAACTTACCAAGGGATATTGTGGTGTACTGGACAAAAAACAAACTAAAGATGAATTCCTCCAAAAAAATTATAAGACGAGATTTGTGATTCGAGGCAATGAGATTCAGGTTTTTAAAGATGTCCCAAATCAAATTTTAAGGAAAAAGATTATAATTTCTTGACAGAACAATTAAAGCGCTACAGGATCCCTTTTAGATGGGAAGAGATTGAAGGGTTATCATTATCATGGAACCAAGGGAGGTTCAGATTAAACTCGGTGGAAAAAGCAGCAAATTTCTGGAGAGAAAACAGAAAGGCCATCGAAAAACAAGGTGAAACTAACAAAAAGAGGACAAAAAAGGACAACAAAGAAGATTTAAGCGACAAGGAAGAGGAAAGAGAAGAGAAAACCAGAAATAATGGAGGAAGTACAATGAAGCAGACAACTTCTAAAACTAATCTGTCAGATGAAGAGGAAGGACTTTTAGATAGGGATGAATTAAATAAAGAGGATTTAAGAAGAGCAGAAGGAAGCGTCAGTTCAGAAGAAGAAGGAGCTTGTTTAGGATAGTAGAATTATATATATACTCTAGTATAGTGGTGACTCGACATTAAGGTTTCAGGAATTGAGGGTCACCAATTGAATTAGGAAAGAAACACTAAAATGAAAATTATAACTTACAATGTAAAAGGTTTGAATTCAAAAGATAAACATAATTTTTTCCCCACTTTCTAGAAAAAAAAGATTGTAAAATATTGTGTTTACAGGAAACACATATAAAGAAGACAGAAAAGAGACTAATTAAGAACAGTAAACTAGGTAATGCATTCATTTCTGCAAATAAAAAGAAAAAAGGAGTAGTCTTATATATAAATAAACAGATTAATGCTACTGAAGTTTTAAATGATTCATCAGGTCACTACATTGGAGAAAACATAATTTATGAAGGAGTTAAAATTTTGGTAATAGGAATATATGGACCCCAAGACAATAAGGGAACGTTTTACTCAAAGTTAGGCAATGAAATAGATGAAATTGAATTTGACAAATTAATTATATTAGGTGATTTCAATGGAGTAATAGACCCCAAGCTGGACAGGAAATCCGAAAAGAATTATACAAATCTACAAGGGAAACTCCTATTGACCTTTTTTGAACTAGCCAAAAATCTGGCTATACAAGATGCATGGAGATACCTGTATAAAAACAAGGATGGTTTTACCTTTTTTAAAAATAGACACCGATCTCTATCCAGAATAGACATGTTTTGGACCTCCACAATATTATGTAAAGCAATACAATCAATTCAAGTTTTATCAAGATGCCTATCGGACCACAATCCAGTAATAATGACACTAAAGGATCAACCAAAACAGTACAATTTGAAACTGAAGGATGAATTATTATTGAATCGAAAAGTAGTGGATACAATCAGAAAAAATATAAAAAATTTTTTGAAGAAAATCAAACACCAGATATAAAAAGTAATATGATTTGGGAAGCGGGAAAGGCCATATTTAGAGGCTTATTTATTAGTCAAGAGGCTTTCTTGAAGAAAGATAAGAAAGAAAAAGATTGCAAAATACAAAATTTATTATTACAAAAAGAGAAAGAACTCTCAAAGAACCCAGGAAACTCTAATATACTTGAGGAACTAAATGTATTGAAAATACAAGAGGATAGAAGAAATACCCTGGAGGTGGGGAAAAAGTTAAAGGCCCTTAAACAATTTTTTTTTGAATCAGCTAATAAAACTGGTAAACGGTTAGCCGAAAGACTAAGAAAGAAAAAAGTTAAAAGGACTATATTATAAATAAAGGATGAAGGACAGAGGATAATGCATCAAACAGACATCAAAAGAGCCTTCTTTAGATTTTTCTCTAACCTTTATCAAAACAAAGAGATCAATACTTTGGAAATACAAGATTATTTAAATAAACAGGAATTTAAAAGCCCCAACCAAACTCAATTAGAAGATTTGAATAGACCAATATCAAATAAAGAAGTGTTAGATGCAATTAATAGAAGTAAAGAAGGAAAATCACCTGGTCCCGACGGATTTACCAACCTTTTTTATAGAACATTTGCAAATGAGCTTTGTGCCCCTATGCAACAGGTAATGAATGCGGTTTTGTTTGAAGGAATTCCGCCCACATGGAAAGAAGCAGAGATCATACTTATTCCCAAAGAAGCAAAAAAGAGAACAGATATGAGAAATTATAGACTAATCTCACTGTTAAATTCTGATTACAAAATATTTGCAGATATTTTGGCACATAGATTTAAAAATTATTTAAAAAATTGGATAGACCATGACCAAAGAGGCTTTCTCCCACAAAGACAAATGCGGGAAAACTTCAGAAATAGTAATTGATGTCATAGAATATTTTGATAGACATAATGAAAAAGGATTGGGTATGTTGTTTATAGATTTGGAGAAAGCCTTTGATACTGTAAATTGGCAAACTCTTTTTGACATTTTAGATAAAATGAATTTAGGCTATAATTTTACTGATTGGATAAAAGAAATTTATAAAGAACAAAAAGCAAAAATTATTATTAATGGTGATAGGACTGATTATGTTAATATTAAGAGAGGTACTCGGCAAGATTGCCCCTATCTCCTCTTTTGTTTTTGACTGTGATAGAGAGATTAATAAAAGATGTTAAGAACCATGATTTAATCAAGGGTCTAAAAATCAAAAAACCTAATTATAAAATAAGAGCCTTTGCCGATGACATTGTTATAATTCTGGAAAATCCAAAAGAACAAGCAAAATATTTAATGGATGTAATTGAGACTTTCGGGAAGATAACAGGATGTAAATTAAACAAAGAAAATCGACAATAATTACTAAAAATTTAAACACAAAAGAGGAAAAGGAATTAAATGATATTACAGGTATAAATATTAAAAATAGGACAAAATATTTGGGTATAACAATTACAAAAAAAACCCACTTGAATTAGTGGATGAAAATTATAAGAAAACCTGGAAAGAGATCAAAAGACAATTGAATTATTGGAATAAAAAACAATTTACAATATCAGGACGAATTGCAATAAGTAAAATGAAGATTTTACCAAAAATGAATTTTCTTTTCCAAATGTTGCCAATAATAATAAAAGAGGATATCGTTAAAATGTGGCACAAAGATTTATGTAATTTTATTTGACAAAACAAGAGACCAAGAATAAGACTAAAAACTTTACAAGATCTGCGTGAAAGAGGCGGGATGGGATTGCCTAATTTAAAATTGTATTTCGAGGCCTGTTGTATGGTGTGGATTAAAGATTGGATAACTCTAGAAAATGAGGATCTCCTAGAATTAGAGAGTGATGGTTTATGCTTTGGCTGGCATGCCTATCTGGGTTATGTAAAAATTAAAGCTAACAAAGCTTTCAATAATCATTGCATAAGAAGGGCCCTACTCAAAATATGGAACAAGTATAAAGAGAGAATTATGCCTAAATTTCCGAAGTGGTTTTCGCCCCATGAAGCAATTCATAGAAAAGAAATACAGAAAGAAATGAATTGGATCACTTATGGCAATTTGTTGAGAGAAACCTCAACAGATATTTATGAATTAAAATCCCTACATGAATTGAACAAAGAAGGATTTTGACTAGATTGGTTTTGATATATACAAATTGTGGAATGCTATAAATCTGATCATAAAATTCAGGGAATTGATTTAAAAACAAATGAATTTAGTAAGATTTGGTTGGGGAAAGAGCAAAAGGAAATGGGGAAATTTTATAAAATTCTTTTGAGGTGGGCCCTCAAAGAGGATATAATAAAAGAGAACATGATTCATTGGGCGAAAGACATTGGTCATCCAATACAATTAGAAATGTGGGGATTGGTTTGGGGTAAGAGATTAAAATATACAGCTTCCCAAAGTATTAAAGAAAATTTTTACAAAACATTTTACAAATGGTATTTAACACCAATACAAATATCTAAAATTTATAAGAATGCAAATAACATTTGTTGGAAATGCGGGAATGAACCAGGTTCATTATACCACTGTTTATGGTCATGTAAATTTGTGAAAGGTTACTGGAAAAAGGTGAATGAAATTATTAACTCTATGTTAAAGGTGAAAGTTCAGATGCAACCTGAGATATATTTATTGAATATGTGGGAAAAGGAAAGGGATAGAGATTATGGGAAAGTTCTCTTATATATAATTACTACAGCTAGAATAGTGTTGGTTCAAAAATGGAAATCAAAATATGTTTCAAGTATTAGAGAATGGATACTGAAATTATATGATGTAATAGAAATGGACAGGCTTACCAATTATTTAAAAAATAACTTGATTGAAAACTCCAATGAAGAATGGACACCAGTATTAAAATATATACAAAATGAATGGGGGAACTTGGGAATAATAGCTTTTTAAATTAAAGAAGCATAGACTCAACTGCTTTAAATTAAGATGTGTATAGACTATAGTTATTAATTAAAGAATGAAAATAAGATTAGAAATTACAAACTTAACAACAACAAGAACTACAATAACAACAATAATTATTTAGATAAAATGTTTTTATTTATTTAACTGATAAGTTTATTGTAAATTTTTAAGGAAGTTGAAATAGGGTTATATGGTACAAAGATTAAAAAAATTCAAAAAAAAGCAACATATATAAATAAAATATTACAGAAGTAAGTGATTCACAAATGGTTCAAAATTAGAAGGGCTACAGCAAAATGAACATTATATAAAAGAGAATGTTAGGATAAAGAAGGATGATTAATATTTCTCCAATAATCCAAGGACGACAAGTAGGAAGTCAGAAAGGGAGTGAAAGGTTGAAAGAATGAATGAAAGGGAAAGAATAAGATGAATAAGAGATGAGATATGAAGGCTAAGTAAGTTGAAGAAGGTAAGAGTAAGTAGCATAGCGATAGGTGATTTGAGGGAGGAGAGAGGATGAAGATTAAAGAAGTTAAGAAGGAATAAAGGAAAGAGAAACTATAGGATGAATGGTAGAGGAATGTGAAGGAAATGTATGAAAGGGTGTTGAGAGTAAGAAGTAGTGGGGAAAATTATATATATATATATATATATATATATGTATATAGAAGAGTTAAAGAAAGAAGCAACAAGATTGTTTGTATTATAGAATTATCAATGAAGCAAATTAAGTAAGTATATGTATGTGTGTATGTTTATGTTTGAAAGATTGCACATGTATTGTTTTGTAATTTTGTAATTTTAACTAATAAAAGTTTAAAAAAATAAAATAAAAAAGAATCCCATAAAATATGTATTTATAAATGGATTTAATAATAATAATAATAATAATAATAATAATAATAAATTTTTAACCCACCCCTCTGCGCCTCTTGTTTTATCCTTTCCCTCTTGTTTCATCCTAAAATATCCTAAAACATGTATTTTGTATGCATTTGGGAAACATAGTATACATATGTTTGGATTGGATTGGAGAAGTGCATTGCAAAATTTAGAGAAGCATGAAATCTAAAGGATGTCTGTGCTCCAATCTCCGAAATACTCTGAAACATATGGATAAAATCAAGTTATTTTGGAATTCCCAAAGAATGTATTCCTCAAATATTAGTGGGATAAGGATGCAACACATTGATGAAAGGAGATACTTACCATTAATGACCCCTATGAAGTACTGAGTTCTAATTATTTTCTTTATTGTGGTGTCTGTCTGTCTATTACACAACTCTAAAATTAACCTCAAATGTTGCAAATGTTTCCATGAATCTGCAATTGATATGCATTTCAGAATGGCCTCTGTCAGGAGTAGTCAGAATGTTTCAAGGATTCAGGCAATAGTCTTGGTGAAAGAAGAAAAAGATTTTATTGCAGACCAAGGACAGTAGTGATTAGCCAGTGTTTAGGTTAATACTGCCTGTGATGTCCATCCTGGACTGTTTAAATTCTCCCCTGCATTTTCTCTCATTTTAGTTAGTCCTTAGTATGTTTGAGCATAGGAATGTTCCATTGTATTAGCTTGTGGGAGGAGCTGTAGGAATTCCCTGCATTTTTCTAGTTTTTTGGTTTGCCTCTTCCCAGCAAGCACTGCTTCAGCTTGGGATTTTTAGTTTTTTCTTAGGCAGGCTTGGCTTTTATCTGTTTGGTGGCAAACAGGCACAGACAGAGGGAAAGGGCATTTCTTACACCATTTATCCAATTTATTTACCATTCAGCCAATTTACTTACCAGTTAGCCAATTTAGTTACCAGAAGCAGTTAATTCTATTAAACATCAACAATAAAGAAGTTAAGAGCACCAGAAGCTGAAAGACCCTGCACCAGCTTCATTGAGTAGAAGATCAAACCCAGAGAGATGACAACCCTGAAGATTGCTGAAACCTAAACTGTAAAGTACCTTTTATTTTAAGCCTGTTAAAGAGCTGGGGAAGAGAAATCTTTTTCTTTTGTTCTTTAAAATAATTTCCCCCTTTTTGGACTTTACATTCAGCTTTGGAGCCTTTTTGGGTAAAGGAGTTTGATCTCACCAGGGTACTGGCATTGCACACCCATATTTGCCACCACCTTTAGTTGGGTTTGTCTTCACACTGCCTGTCTCTGCCTTATTGTCCCTGTATATAGACTGGAGATACCTAGCCCTGCCTGTCTGCAATGTAACAATTTGACTTCTGCCTGGTTACTGAAATGTAACCTTTTCATTTCTGCCCTGTGACTTGTATGTAACCACTTGACTTTTGCCTGGTGACTGTACTACAACTTTTTGTTTTTCTGCCTAGTAACTGCAATGTAATGTTTTGATTTCTGCTCAGCAACTGCAGTAAAACTCCTCCCAATTGTTCTCTGAAATTGGTGCCAAAATTTAAACTTGCCTAATATAGATAACACATTCTATATGTATATATACATACAACACAAACCAATACAGGATTTATATACACATTTCCCAACTTCATACATAATGGCAGAACCAAAAACCTTTTAGGTTCTGATAGCCTCATGTTTTAATTTTGAGAAACAGTGGATCTGCAAAGTGGATTTTCCCTTTCCCTGCCATACAGGAAGTGTAATTTTAAAGATGACATTCTTTTGTTTGAAGGTAATAGTACTGTTACCATGGTGCACTTATTCCTTTAATTTCATGTAAATTTAAATTTTATGATGTTTGCTTCCCCAAGATTATATAATCCCCTTTTTATTGAAAAGAATCACAATTATGCAAATGATGACATCCAAGGAGACAAGTCGCAATTAACTGTGAAAGACAGGCTATTACCATAAGACATTTATTCACACAGAACAAAACAGGGCTTGCTTTAAAATAAACCTTTCTTTAAAAGAAAGAAATCAATTTGGTATCATCTTTTAAGGAAGACATTTCTCTCAGACAAAAGTTTGCAGTCTCTGAGTATTAATGTCATTAGCTTTTAATACCATGTGTACCAATGCATTGGTCTTTCCTAAAATAAAATAGAATGAAACAAGACTACAATGCTAGTATTTATGGCTTCAGTCATTGGGTTTGCATTCAACAAGGGTGGATTGGTATATGGAGCTAACAATGGAGATGTGTTCAGATTGAGAAGGCTGGGGTTAAAACTCCAGTTGCGAAGTTTCTGTGAGTCTACGTTTAACTGCCAGTTCAGCACTGTGGCTGAATGGTTGGAATAGACTATAGATTCCATCTGGACATCAATGACATTGAAAAGAGAGGATTGCAATACAAGGAAATAATCAATTCAAGAGTAAGTGTGGTGTGTGTGTGAATAGAAGGTGTAAACCCTAGCTGATGGGTAAAATATTCTCCATCCCTTCTTTAGATATAAGGTCCGAATAGCTTTCTTTTAGTATTGAAAAGATGGTGGGATTTGTCCATCATATAGTCAAGCACCTCATTTGCATCTCTCCCAAAAAATAGTGGTCCCTACTGCCATCTCCCTCAAGGTTTGTAGGAAGGATGACATAAAGGCTTGCATATTAGAGTTGGGAGACTAAAAGGTTGCCAGCATGAGAGTGGTGTTGGCTATGGTTCCTTTCAAAATCAGAAAGTGTGTATTATCGTGTTGGGCTGGTATGGACTTAAAATCATAGAATCATAGAGTTGGAAGAGACCACAAGAGCCATCCAGTCCAACTCCTGCCATGCAGGAACTCAAAATCAAAGCATACCTGCCACATGGCCATCCAGCCTCTGTTTAAAGACCTCCAAAGAAGGAGACTCCATCACTCTCTGAGGGAGAGTATTCCACTGTTGAAGAGCCCTTACTGTCAGGAAGTGCCTCCTAATGTTGAGGTGGAATCTCATTTCATATAGCTTGCATCCATCACTCCAGGTCCTGTTCTCTGGAGCAGCAGAAAACAAGAACCCTTCAAATACTTAAACAGGACTATTGTATTACCTCTTAACAATCTCTTCTTCAGGTTAAACATACTCAGGGGGGAAGCAGATGGCTTAAAGAGCCGTTTTGGGGGCAGGGAAGGGGAGGGGCAGCCGCAGGGTGAGCGCCTGAACCCCTTCCCCAGGTCGTCCTCAGAGCAGCCGGCCCTCCGCACGGCTGGCACTCCGAGGAGGACCTCCCTCTGGAGTGTCCATACACGCTGCAGCGGAAAAGTCACTGAAGGTGCGCCGGCAGCCTTTTGCGGTGCACCTTTGGCGACTTGTGGAAGGAGCGCCAATTTAGCGCTCCTTCCAGGGGTGGCGAAGCTGCGCTGCGGGGCTGAGTTGTGGGGATACCACGGACCCGCAGCGCAGCTTCCCGGGGCGGCCCATGGCCGCCCGTCTGCTTCCCCCCACAGTTCCCTAAGTCATTCCTCATAGGGTGTGGTTTCCAGACCCTTCACCATTTTAGTCACCCTCCTTTGGACATGCTCCAGTTTCTCAACATCCTTTTTGAATTGTGGTGCCCAGAACTGGACACAGTATTTCAGGGGGGTCTGATCAAAGCAGAATACAGTAGCACTATTACTTCCATTGATCTAGACCAGGGGTAGGCAACCTTTCCCCTTTAAGGGCTGAGGGACTTCAGCTCCCAGAATCCCAGGAGCTATTGGCCAACATGGGACTATTGGCCAACATGGCTGAGGCTTCTGGGAGCTGAAGTCCCTTTGTCCTTAAAGGGGAAAGGTTGCCTACCCCTGATCTAGACACTATACGTCTATTGATGCAGTCTAGAATCGCATTGGCCTTTTTAGCTGATGCATCACACTCTTGACTCCTGTTCAACTTGTGGTCTATTAGGACTCCTAGAGCCCTTTCACATGTAGTCTCGTTAAGCCAGGTGTCCCCCATCTTATATCTATGCATTGCAATTTTTTTTTTGCCCTAGTACCTTACATTTCTCCATGTTGAAATTCATTTTGTTAGGATTCACCCAGCTTTCTAATCTATTGAGGTCATTTTGAATTTTCATATTGTTTCTGAGGTTTTAGCTAATCCTCCTGATTTGGTGTCATCTGAAAATTTGATAAGCATGCCCTCTATTCTTTCATCCAAGTCATTGATAAAGATGTTAAATAGCACTGGACCCATGACAGGACTCTGTGGCACCCAACTGGTCACTTTTCTCCAGGATAAAAAGGAGTCAATGTTGAGCACCCTTTGGATTCAGCCAGTCAACCAGTTACAAATCCATGTAACAGTTACCTTGTCTAGCCCACATTTTACCAGTTTTTTTTAGCAGAATGTCATGGGGAACCTTGTCAAAGGCATTATTGAAATCAAGATATGCTATATCCACAGCATCCCCTTCATTTACAAAGCTGATAATTCTATAGAAAGAGAGAGAGAGATTGAGAGATCAATTTGTTTTGCATGACTTGTTTCTCTGAAACCCATGTTGACTTTTTGTGATTCCCTTCTAAATGTTCACAGACTCTCTGTTCAGTTTTCTGCTCTAGAATCTTTCCTGGTATTGATGTCAGTCTAACTCAGGGGTAGGCAACCTTTCCCCTTCAAGGGCCGAGAGACTTCAGCTCCCAGAATCCCAGGAGCTATTGGCCAACATGGGACTATTGGCCAACATGGCTGAGGCTTCTGGGAGCTGAAGTCCCTCGGCCCTTAAAGGGGAAAGGTTGCCTACCCCTGGTCTAACTAGATGAAAATTGTTGGGATCCTCTTTTTTCCCCTTTCTGAAGATGGGGACAATATTTGCCCTCCTCCAATCTGCTAGGAATTCTTCTGTTTTCCTGAAGTTCTCAAAAATTGTTGCCAATGGCTCTGAGATTACATTTGCCAGTTCTTTTAATATCATTGGATGTAGTTCATCTGGTCCTGGAGACTTAAATTCATCTAAATTAACCAGGTATTCCTGTACTTCCTCTTTACTTATACTGTGCTGCATTTCTCTTATTGTGTCCTCTGCTCCATTTTCCTCAGGTTGAACACCCTTTTCTTTTTCTGAGAAGTCTGAGGCAAAGAAGGTGTTGTGTAGTTCTGCCTTTTCTCTTTCTCCTGTTAGCATTTTGCCATCTTCTCTGTGCAGTGTCCCTACTATTTCCTTTCTTCTTCGTTTTGCAATGGGCATACCCAAAACAGCCCTTTTTATTGTTCTTAACCTCTCTAGCAAGCCTGAGTTCATTCTGCACTTTAGGTTTTCTGACTTTACCCCTACATGTGTTCGCTGTTTGTGTGAATTCCTCTTTAGTGATTCCCCCTTTTTTTCCATTTGTTATACATGTTCCATTTAAAACTTAGCTCAGTTGTAACTTCCTTAGTCATCCATCCAGGTATCTTGAGACAGCTTACATTTTTCCTCCTCATTGGAACAGTTTGAAATTGTGCCTTCAGTATCTCCCTTTTGAGAAACTCCCATCCTTCCTGAACTCCCTTCTCTTTTGTATTCCTGACCATGGGATCACCCTCAGTATTTTACCAAGTTTACTGAAATCAGCTCTCCTAAAGTCTAGAATGCATGCTGACTATGCCTGGTTTCTCCTTTCCACTGTATAACAAACTCCAGGAGAACATGATCACTCCCACCTAAGGATCCCTCCACTTGCACCCCATTGACCAGGTCATCCATGTTGGTTAAGATCAGATCTAAAATAGCTGATACCCTTATTGCCTCTTCCAACTTTTGGACAATGAAATTGTCTTCGAAGCAAGTAAGGAATTTGCTAGACCTTGAGGTTTTGGCTGAGTTTGACTTCCACTAAATACCAAGATAGTTGAAGTCACCCATCACTACTACATCTCTCCTTTCTGAGTGTGTGGTCATCTGTTCCAGAAAGGCATCATCCAATTCCTCCATCCAGCTTGGGGTTCTGTAGCAGACTCCTGCAATAACGTCACTGTTTTTCCCCACCCCTTTAATTTTGATCCAGATGTTCTCCACCTGGCTTCCAGGATTGAAGTTCTGGACTTCTTCACAGGTGTAAATATCCCTGACCTATAATGCTAATCCTCCTCCTCTCCTGTTTGGCCTATTTCTCTTTAAAAAGTTATACTCCTCTATTACTACATTCCAATCATGAGATTTATCCCACCAGGTTTCAGTGATGCCTATTATATCATATTTGCTTTGTCGTGCTACAAGTTCAAGTTCATCTTGTTGTTGTTATTATTGAATGTTGGAGTAGCAGGTTTGTGTGTGGAGATAAATCCATTCAGCAGAGTAATCTATGCAGCAGGACAGCTTGTAGCAGAGAACACATCAGCACGCAGGCAGATATCCAAGCTGCTAGTAGGCTTTATTATAGAAAACCATATGCAAAGTAAAAACTACAATAAAACATCACTTTAGCTAGACGTGGCTAACAGGAACAAAACTACAAATCCTTAATGCTACATTGTGAAAAATTAGTCAAGCTACACCTTCAGCAAAATAAAGAAAACTTAATCCATACTGTAGAAAGTTTAAGAACAGACTGACTCCTATGCCTAAAACACAATTGCCCAGCCCAACCTTTCTCCACCTCTTGGGTGTTACCCTCAGGTTAATTGGTTGATCTGTACATGACGTATGTTAACCAAACCCCTTGTTGTTCATCTTTTACCATGTGATCTACTTTCCCAAAACATCTTTTATTATTGTATTCACTGTATAAACAAGAACTCTTTCCCATGTATTCCAACTTGTTGTCTCCATTTGTTTTGTCTCTTTAAACACCTGGACTGGTTGTTGTGCTAGGCCTAGAAGCATATTCTCATCATGGAAAAATACAGACACACACATCTTTACATTTTAACATTGACTATATATCCCATCAATATCCTGACACATCTTGCTTATTTCCCATGCTCTGGATATTAGTGTAGAGACATCTAAGACCATGTGTCCCTCCTACTTGCTGCCTGTGCAAATTTTTTTTGCCTCCCATTCTTAAGTCCTTGCACTGTTTGCCTTGTTCCCTTTATGACAGTTTTGCCTTCCAGAATAATGTTTCTGTCCCTCACATAACTCAGTTTAAAGCCCTCAATTTCAAATTTTTGAGACTATTGGCAAAAATCCTTCTGCCAACTGATGTGAGATGCAACCCATCTGAATCCAGAAATCCACCCTCATGGAACCACAGACCATGATCCAAGAATCCAAATTGTGGCACTGTTTGTGGATCCAGTTATTCACATGTGCTATTTTCCTCCCTTCCTGGACCATGCCCTTCAACTGGCAAAAAGATGAAATGACAACCTATGCATTGATTTCTTTCAGTTTCTTACCAAAAGCCTCATAATCCCTTCTGATATTCTGAAGGCTATCCCTTTCAGTATTATTGGTTCCTACATGGACCAAAAGGAAGAGGTAATGATCAGTAGGCTTGACAAGTCTTATCAACCTGACTGTCACATCACCATTTTTTGTTCCAGAGAGACAACACACCTCCTGAGACATTTTGTCAGGCCCACAAACCACTGCTTCAGTACCCCTCAGCAAGGAGACCACCACCACCACCACCACCACCACCACCACCACCACCACCACACCTCCTCCAAAGCTTAGCAGCAGCTGTTCCCTTGGGTGGAACTCTCAGGCTCCCCTGCACTGTCTCTGAAGTCTGTCCCTGCTGCTCTTCTTCATCATCCCTGATTAGGGAGAGAGCTTCAAATCAATTCTGTAGCAGCTAGCTCCCAGAATAATCCCTGGTTTCCCTACTTCAGTGTGTGACATTCCACCAACCATCTACCTCCTGTGTATGTGTAGTGACCTTCTCCCCAGTAACTTCCTCTGTATGTTTCCTGTCCAAGACCATCTGGTCTATTCTGTCCAGGAAAACCTTTTGCTCCCTAAGATACTGAAGTGTAGATACCTGGGCCTCCAGCTGCTGGACCTTCTCTTCCAACAGGGCTACCAACTTGCACTTGGTGCAGATGAACTTCCCCACATCTATTGATAAGAAGACGAACATCCCACAAGTGATGCAGATGAATGTAGCAGGTTCCTCAGTGTCCATACTGAGAATTCTTAAGGAGATACTGAAACAAGACTGTGGGCTTCTGCCTCAAAAGATCCCCTGTTAAACACCCAGGTTGGTTTGGCCTTTCTCCCCAAGCTCTTTCAGTGAGCTCAATCAACTGGAGTTATAACTCTATAGAGAGTAGAAGCCGCAGAAGCCGCAGAAGCAGCCAGCAGCTGCGGCGGACCTTGGATGACTCAGGAGGGTTCTTAGGAGCCCTCCCAGCTCTTACCACCAGCATCACCCCCAGCAGAAGCCGCGAAAGCGGCCGGCAGCTGTGGTGGACCTTGGAGGACTCCCTAATTGTTTTACCATCTAAATATATAGAGACTGTGAATTAGAGTGAATAAGATGCCCAGCTTGTGTATCCACAGGTATTCTGTGTTGGGATTTCAGGGGCTTAAAAAACACTTAATCAGATGCAGCATAATGGAGGAGAGCTGATAGAGGATTTTCTGGGAGCAGAAATTGAGGTGATACGGGACAGAGGAAGATATGGCGAAAACAGAGTGGAGTCTTGTTACAAAAGAAGGCGGGTAAGATGTTTGAAAGCGATCCTGCCTTCAGGCCACTCTGTTGCCCAAAGTAAGTTGGGGAACTTACCAACCTTGCCACAGAACCTCACCTTGCTCATTTGTAATGCCAGGTTGGTGAAAAATAAAACTCATATCATCCATGATCTCCTCATGGATGAAGAAGCCTACCTGGCATGTTTTACAGAAACCTGGCTGGGGGAGTACAGTGCCATCACCTGGAACCAGGCTCTCTCAGCTGGGTACTCTGTGTTTCAGCAGGTGAGGGAAAGTGGGCAAGGGGGCATGGCTCTGGTTCATAAAAATAACCTCTCCTTGACCAGGGTACTTATCTGAAAAACAGACCGTTCCAAGAGTATGTACCTGAGCCTGAAAACTAGGGATAGTATAGGGATTCTGTTGGTATACCATCCACCTCGTTGCCTAACAGACTCCCTATCTGAGCTGATACAGCTGGTCTCGGAGTTGTTGCTGGAGTCGCCCAGACTTTTAGTTCTGGGCGACTTCAACATTCCACTTGAGACCAGTTTAACAGGTGCGGTTCAGCAGTTCATGGATTCCATGATGGACATGGGCCTATCCCAATTGGTTCTTGGGCCTACACACTCGGCAGGCCATACTCTTGATGCAGTCTTTAGTACGGAGCAGACATATCCATGGGTGGAAGTAAAAGCTACCTCCATACTGTCATGGACGGATCATTTCCTTGTCAAGGTTGAACTAAGAGCCACTGCCCATCCCACTGGGGGTGGAGGACCCATTAAAATAGTCCGTCCTCGGAGGCTAATGGAGCCAATTTGATTCGAGAAAGCCTTAAAAGAGGGTTTCTTGGTTGGTAAAGCCAATGACCCTGTTGAAGCCCTGGTGAATACTTGGAACAGAAACCTCACCAGAGCTATTGACACAATCGCTCCCAAGCATCCTTTCCAACTTGCTCCAAATCGTCATCCCTGGTTCACAGAAGAACTTGGGAAAATGAAGCGGGTTGGACAATGACTAGAGTGCACCTGGTGGAAAACTCAACTCTTATCTGATAAGACTTGTCATAGGAACTTTCTTCATTCCTATAGAGAGGCAATATAGGCAGCGAAGAAATCTTTCTCCTCTGCCCGTATTGCGTCTGCAGAATCTCATCCAGCAGAAGTGTTTAGGGTGGTGAGGGAACTGTCAGAGGCTCCACCTGTATAGAACCCTTTACTTAACCCGACAACAGCCTGCTGTGAAGTTTTTAACATCTTTTTCGCAGATAAAATATCTCAGATAAGAGCCGACTTAGATGCCAGGGTTACAGTAGAAGTGACTGATGAGGTGTCCAGTAAACCCGTTTGTGAGATTAAACTGGATCAGTTTGAGTTGGTGAGTACCAATGATGTGGACAAGATCCTTGGAAAAGTAAGGAAGATGACGTGCCCTCTTGATCCCTGTCCATCTTGGCTCGTCGTCCAGGGGGGTGATGCCTTGATGGCCTTTCTTAAGAAAGGAGTCAAAGGAAGGAGTTGTTCCATCTAGCTTAAAGGAGGCAGTCATTAGACCACTCCTGAAGAAACCTTCCCTGGACCCCCTGGATTTGAAAAATTATAGACCAGTCTCGCATTTACCATTTTTGAGCAAGGTGATTGAGTGAACCGTCACCTTTCAACCTCAAGCAATCTTGGATGAAACCGATTTTCTAGATCCATTTCAAACCGGCTTCAGGCCTGGATATGGGGTGGAGATGGCCATGGTCGCTCTGGTGGATGACCTTCGCCTGAGCATCGACAGGGGAAGCATGACCCACTTGGTGCTTTTGGATCTCTCAGCGGCTTTTGACATGATAGATCATGGGATCCTTTTGGAATGCCTGAGAGAATTGGGAATAGGAGGCACTGTTCTTCAGTGGTTCCACTCTTTTCTCTCGAGCAGATTCCAGAGGGTGGCACTCAGGGACAGTTGCTCATCTAAAACAGATCTAAATTTTGGTGTTCGTCAAGGTGCCATTCTGTCCCTGATGTTGTTTAATATTTATATGAAGCCGCTGGGAGAGATCATCAGGAGACATGGAGCAGGATATTATCAATATGCTGATGATACTCAAATATTCTGCTCCATGTCTTGGTCAACTGCTATGATGGCAGATGGCGGTTCTCTCCTCAATCAATGCCTCGAAGCGATAATAGTCTGGATGAGGAAAAACCGACTCAAGCTAAATCCAGACAAAACGGAGGTACTTACGGTAGGGGACCCCAAACCAGAGATTGGGTTGCGACCGCCAATTCTTGATGGAGTCACGCTCTCTATTAAGGACTGTGTCCACACTCTGGGGGTGCTCCTGGATTCGTTGCATTCACATGACAGATCAGGTGAATTCAACAGAAGAGTGCTGTTATTAGCTTCGGCTGATACGCCAGCTGTGCCCATTCCTGGAAATAAAGGACCTAGAGACCGTAGTACATGCACTGGTAACCTCATGACTTGACCTCTGCAATGCACTCTACATGGGGCTACCCTTATACCTAACTCGGAAACTGCAATTAGTACAAAACATGGCAGCCAGGTTGATCACCGGAAGATCTAGCAGTGATCATATTACACTGATTTTAAAATCCCTCCACTGGCTGCCCATTGGTTTCCGAGCACAGTATAAGGTGTTGGTAATGACCTTTAAAGCCCTACATGGCTTGGGCCCAACTTACCTAAAGAATCACCTTCTTCCATATAATCCACCCCATTCCCTCAGGTGCTCTGGGAGGAAGCTTCTTCAATCAACAAGAACCAGATTGATGGCAACCTCCCAGAGGACATTTTCCACCACTGCTCCCAGACTCTGGAATGCCTTGCCGGAAGAGATCCGTCAGATATCCAGCTTACATGGCTTTAAAAAAGCCATCAAGACAGATCTCTTCTGGCAGGCTTATCCAGAAGAAAGTTAGAGACCTGATCCTCTCCCATTTGATGCCCCTTTCCCCCTAAGATGGTTTTTCCGAGGGGTTAACTTGCCCCTGTTGTAATCTGGGTGTGCTTTATTGCTTTATTGCTCTATCGCTTTATTGTTTTATTAATTTACTATGTTATTGTTTTATTGTGGTTTTAAATATTAGATTTTATGCTATTGTGATTTAATTATAATTTTAAGGGGGAGAGGTTTCATGTATGTTACAATTTGTGGGATTGTACTTTTAATGTAAGCTGCCTTGATAGCTTCTGCTAAAGGCGGGGTATAAATAAAATTATTATTATTATTATTATTATTATTATTATTATTATTATTAAATAGTTGTCACTAGAGAGAAGAAAATGGAGGCGTGCTGGAGTAGAGTTATAAAAATTAGGTGGATGTATTAAATTTCATTTTTCTAGTTCCTTCCCTGTGTTTGTTCCATCCATGGTGAGCTATCATCCATCTTTGGCCACTGAATGCAGGCTTGCCTGGTGTTGGATTTCTCTTCCAGGATTTCTCGGTCCAGGTCTCTATGCACTTTGATGTCGAGAACCTTGCAGATATTGAGCATTTGGGTCTTGGTCAAAGCAGACATGACAGTGTCACCCTTGAATATAGCCATTCTGAAGGGGAATCCCCATTTATATTTGATACCTGCCTATTTCAGTAGTGCTGTTAGTGGTTTAAAGCTTTAGCACTTCAAGAGTGTCACAGGTGAGATGGCCTGAAATATTTGTAAGGTTGCATCTTGGAAAGTGGGATGTGGGATTCTGATGAGTTTCCTTAGAACCAAAGCTTTCTTTGTGTGGTGTGTGAAATGGATGATGATGTCTCTGGGCATGGAGCCTTGATTAAGTCTCCTTGGGGGGATTCTGTGCCCCCATTGAATATCAAGTGATTGTAAATGAAGGTCTGGGCAGGTTGTGTTTAGCCAGTTAAGTAAGAAGGATATCATGTCATTTTTTTTCTGCTTGTTCCACAATTCCTCTCACTCTAATACTCTAGGCCCAGGACAGAGCCCTGTGGCACCCCACTGGTCACTTCTTTCCAGGTTGAAAAGGAGCCATTGTTGAGCACCCTTTGGGTTCAGCCAGTCAACCAATTACAAATCCATGTAACAGTTACTTTGTCTAGCCCACATTTTACCAGCTTGTTTGCAAGAATGTCATGGGGAAGCTTGTCAAAGGCCTTACTGAAATCAAGATATACTATATCTACAGCATTCCCTTCATCTACCAAGCTGGTAATTTTATCAAAAAAAGAGATCAGATTTGCCTGGCATGACTTGTTCCTCTGAAACCCATGTTGACTTTTTGTGATTATGGAATTACCTTCCAGGTGTTCACAGACTCTCTGTTTAATGATCTGCTCCAGAATCTTTCCCGGTATTGATGTCAGACTGACTAGACGATAATTGTAGGGATCCCCTTTTTTTCCCTTTTTGAAGATGGGGACAACGTTTGCCCTCCTCCGATCTGCTGGGACTTCTCCTGTTCTCCAGGAGTTCTCAAAGATTATTGTCAATGGTTCCTATATTACATTTGCCAGTTCTTTTAGTACCCTTGGATGTAATTCATCTGGTCCTGGAGACTTATATTCATTTAGATTAACTAGGTATTCATGTACTATCTCTTTACTTATTCTATGCTGAAATTCTCCTATTCTGTCCTCTGCTCTATTTTTCTCAGGTTGAGCACCCTTTGCCTTTTCTGAGAAGACTGAAGCAAAGAAAGTGTTGAGTAATTCTGCCTTTTCTCTGTCCCTTGTTAACTTTTTGCCATCTTCTCCACACAGTGGCCCTACCATTTCCTTCTTCTTCCTTTTGTTGCGGACATACCCAAAAAAGCCCTTTTTATTGTTTTTAACCTCTCTAGCAAGCCTGTCATGGGAATTGTATTTTTTTTCTGAGACATTGAGCCTTCTCTGTCAGAGAGCTCTGGTGCCACAATAAAATACAGTTCCCATGATTCCCTAACACTAACCCTAAGCCTTAAAGTGGACTCAATTTGCACTATTTCTGGAGGTCTGCAAAGGCCCTTACTCTACTTTCCTCTACTCCTTTCTATACTCTTACTAAATTAACAACTCTGCTATAATCTCACCTCTTATCTTAACACACCTTCCCATATCCTTTCTTCCATTCTCCTGTCTCTTACCCTTCTATTTCAACCCATCTCTTGTTCCTTACTCCTCTCTATTATCCTCCTGCTTATTCCTTCTTCCCTTTCCTTCCTCTCCAAATTCTCATACTTTCATCTATATTCTCTTACCTTCATCTACTTCCTATCACCTTCTTCTCCTTTCCCATTCTAGCCATTTTCATCTCTACTTTGATTCATTCCACTCTACTTCCATTCCATTCATTCCATTCTGATCTTCCTTCTTACTAGTACTGGTTGATTACATCCTGTTTATTTGACCTTCTTTTTTACTACCAGCTAAAGAGAAACTTCCTCGTTTCAACCTATCTTAAATCTTAAATCTCAAATCTTATATTTCCGTGTTCCATTTGTGTTAAATTTGGTATGTCCACTTATCTAAGACTTCATCCTTTTCTTTGATTTATTTCCTTTGAGTGTCCTCATCTACCTCCACCTCCTTATACACTAAATATGCATTTTGTACTGGGTCTAATTCCTCTTTGGTTTCTATCATTTAATCCTAAAAAACAATTATAGCTACTTTCCCCCATACACATTCCAGATATCCTAACACTAACTTCCATTTTTTCTGTCATCTTCTTTCTGTGTTCCCATCTCATAATTTGAGTCAATTCATCCATTTCAATTGCATCGTATAGTTTTTTTTAACAACTCTTTTGTACTTGGAATATATTTAGATTTCTATTTTGTGCCAGTGTCATTCTTGCTGTAGTCACCAAGTAAAAAAGAGTTTTGCCATAACTTTTCTCTAGTTTCTCCTCCCACATATTAAGCAAATAAAATTCTGGGCAAATTTGGATCTTTATCTGAAGAATGGTACTTATAACTTTGTTTGCTTTAATCCAATAACTCTTTATAAATTTACACGTCCACCAACAATGGTAGAGGGTACCAGGCTTTTCCCCACGTTTCCAGCATAGATTATTTTTCGCTTTGTAAATTTTTGATAATTTCTCTGGTGTAAGATACCATCTAAAATATAACTTGTAATAATTCTCTCTGAGAAGGGTATATTTCATCCCTTTTACCCATGTGTATTCCCATTTAGACAATTCTAATGGGCGCCCAATATATTTAACCCATAATATCATGTTTTCTTTAACAATCTCTTTTTCTAGATCCCATTTTAAAAATATTGCATAAAAATTCTTAATATTTATCCTTGTCAATTAGGATAGCTTTATCATATTCTGTATTGCTTTCACTAATTCCATATAATTTACTATCTGTCCTATAATGTTCTGAAATTTGCCTAAATGGGAACCAGTTTAGTTTAAATCCCTCTCTATTTAATTCTTCTCGAGTTTTCAGGCTAAGTTTTCCATTGCTATCTTTTTTTAACAGTTGTTCATAAGTTAGCCATTTTGTTCCTTGTGCTGTTTCTGTGCGTTGGATTGCTTCTTGAGGTGAAAACCAAAGGGGAAGTTTTGGCATAAGTCTGGCTTTATATTTTTTCCATACACAGAGTAATGCTTTACTTATACAATGAGAGTTAAAGTCCTTGTTAGCCTTTAATTTATAACCTAAGTATGCATGCCATCCTCTTCAAGCTCTAATAATTTGTCATCTTTCAAAAGAATCCAATCCTTAATCCACATGAAACAACTTGACTCAAAGTATAATTTCAAATTGGGCACTCCCAATCCCCCTCTCTCCTTTACATCCTGGAAAATCTTCAATCTAACCCTTGGTCTTTTCTTTTGACAAATAAAGGCATTTACATCTTTATCCAAATTTTAAAGGGTTTATCTGTAGTTATTACGGGGATCATTTGAAATAGGAGGAGCATTTTTGGTAATACAAGCATTTTTATAGTCAAAATCCTTCCTAGCAATGACTATTATTTTTTACTCTACTTTTGCATTTCTTTTTTTTTATTTCATTACATACATTCTTGTAATTTTCTTCATAAAAACATATGTTTTTTGGGGGATTGTTATTCCTAGGTATTTAACTTTTGTTTGCATCACCATACCCATTTTGTTACTAAATTTGATTTCTTTTGATTTGATTTGACAGCCGGATATATCACTAAATTCTTGAAAGATTTCCCCCACTTTATCTATGTCTAAAAAAACAACCAGGTCATCTGCATAAGCTCTCAACTTGTAACTATTCTTCCTAATTCTGGTTCCTCATATCTGATCTTCTGTTTTAATTTCTTTAATTAGTCTTTCTATTAATACTAAGAATAAAAGGGGTGAAAGCGGACAGCCTTGGTCTAGTGCCTCTTTTAATCGATATGGTTTCTGTACATTCCCCTTTTATAATAATCTTTGCTTTTTGTTCTTCATAATTTTTTTTACCCATTTAATAAATTTGTAGCCTAATTTGATTTTCCCTAAGATTTCAAACAATGTTGGCCAATTAACCATATCAAAGGCTTTTTCTAAATCCACAAACATTAATCCTATTTTTTTCATTATGTTTTTCATAATATTCCAACACATCCAATACCATTCTTAAATTTTCCCTCATTTGGCACTGAGGTAAAAAGCCTCATCTATCCAATTCTTTAAATAATTTTAAGTCTATTAGCCAATATAATAATGAAAATTTTATAATAGATATTTAACAAAGAGATTGGTCTGAAATTCTTTGGATCAGTTACATCTTTACCTTCTTTTGGTATAAGCACTATGTCAGCCTCTGTTCAAGATGTTGGTATTCCTTCGTGTAATATTGAATTCATAATCTGTTGCAGTGGGACACACAATTCTTCCATAAAGGTTTTATAATAGAGTGAAGTAAATCCATCAGGCTCCGGAGCTTTACCCTCTTTTGCAATTTTTGATTGCATCCATTACCTCAGTCATAGAAATATCTTTATTTAACTTGTTAAGTTGGTCTTCATTTGGGGTTTCGAATTTTTGTTTATTCAGATATTGCTTAATTTTCCTAGGGTCTAAATATTTATTAATGGGAAAATTACACATGCACAAATATAACACACACACTCAAACTGCACTAGCAAAGGAGTGAAAGCAGGAATAGACTGAGATGAGCCACACTACAGGAGATACTCACTTCCAAAGGCTTCTACGGGATCCGCTGTGGTGGTAATGATGATACACGACCACCAAAATGGGGGAAGGGATGACCGAGGGAGCTAAAGATAGCATGTGGAGTCCAAAAATCTAGGGGTTTATATAGGCAATATCTTAGCTATAGACTTGATGGCTTGGCTGAAGGCTTTAGAAAGGCGCTGATTGTCTGGGCTTTGTTAAGCCAAGGTGTGAAGATGATCTAAACAATGCACTTGGGTCTTGACACAATCAAGGAGGGGAGGCTAGAGAAAGAAAGGATGCAGTTAAATCTGATCACTGCCCAATCAGGTGTAAGACTCAGGACAAACAAGCACTAGTATGTTGACTTTGGGATAATGGTCCTTCCCTTTTAGCAACTCCCAAACTTGTCTGGTAGGGAATTTTCCAGTTGTTTGGGCAGGTTCTCCCTGTGCCTACCTGACCTGCCATCTAGAGGATTATGGTTGACATCCCACAGAGGTCAGTTCGGGGTCATAGAGGTAACTCCACATATGTCTAAAATTTTATTAATTTCATATGTGCTAACAGTAGGCCCGGGGACATTAAGTTGTCTCTTCTACCCCCTTTCCTGTTCCTGTGTGAGCCTCATGTCATTTCTGGATCCAGGCCTCCCTCCTCCAATTGGATTTTTGCTCTTTTGCTGCTAGGTAAAATGTAGAAATATCTTGATCTGCCAATTTCTTGGTGTTCTACATCAGGGTGATTTATTTCATTTGTAAAATTCCATCAATATCATTTCCAATTTTGTGAAAAAAGGTGAGATCTTGCCCCACTCTGCCTTTATGCATCTGCCATGTTCAGCAACTGGCCACGTCCCCCTCCACTAGATTTTTTTTCCACAGTGGTGCTTCTCGGAATCCCCTAGATCCTGGGGACCCTTCTGTTGGGTGGATTTTGATCTTTTCCCCCTTCAAATCTGCCTGAGTTTATTACAGGAGCCAGTGCTTCACTTTCTAACTTGCTTGCCCACCCCAACCCAAACTGGAAGTGCTTATCATTTCATATTGAGCAGGAAACAAACTAGCAAACAAGTAGTTAACATTGTCTAAATCTGACACAGGAATTTACAAAACCCTAATTGGAATCATTGCTTGTTTGATCTGATAGCTCTTTTACTACTGAACTAGATGGTCCAACAAAGAATATCTGATTAGTTCTTAGTCCTCTGAGGCTCTGATTAGGAAGAGTGACAAAGGGAAGGTAGTACAAATTAATGTCTCTCTTACAATTTTTCTGCTCAAAACCACTACACAACAGCTATTTTTCTACATATTAGTCACCAAGATTTTTGAGCTCCCTTCCCATACCAGCTGAGGATCAACTGCTAATTTCTAGAACCCTTGATCACCGCTGCTTCTTTCTCTTGCAGGGCACATCTACACTGTAGAAATAATCCAGTTTGACACCACTTGACGTGCTGTAAGTGCTTTAAGTCCATTTTTTGGAATCTTGGGATTTGTAGTTTTACTAATAGCTTTAGCCTTCTCTGTCAAAGATTGCTGGTGCCTCACAAAACTACAAATCTCTAGGATTCTCAGGATGGAGCCATAGCAGTTAAAGTGGTGTCAAACTGCATTATTTCTACATTGGAGATGCACCCTCAGTCTGTTCACTTGCCTTCCTTTTAAATGAATAGAGATAAAGAAGATGAGAAGAAACCTCTTCAAAATTCCTTAGGTTTTTCACCAGAGGAGGACATATCCACCTCAAATTCTATTATTAGTCAATTGTGATGACAATTTTTTCCATTTCCCAATTTTTTTTAATTTACCTGTGAATTTGATTCAGATCATTTGATCCTTTTAATTTCTGATACTTATTAATCTACTGAATAGAACCACCATCATCAGAGGAAGAGATCAAGCAGAGTATTCTAGCTTGAAGGAAACTGAATGATCCAGACAACAGAAATTCACTCACTGTTAATATTTTCTCTATTTATGGCACTGTAATAACTAACCATGATCAGCTGCTACATTACTTACTGTTAAAGCTTTATGATACTATAAATAACATTTCAAAGACGTATGCTGTTAATAGCACAACAATTTTATGGAAAACATTTTTTGAAATAATTGGTTTATCAGTGGAAATAAGACATAGGGGGGTTGCAGACTGCCAGAAATAGTGTGAATTCAGTCCACTTTTAGGGTTAGGGTTAGAGTTAGGGAACCATGGGAACTGTATTTTATTGTGGCATCAGAGTTGTCTGACAGAGAAGGCTCAATGTCTCAGAAAAATAACAGTTCCCATGATTCCCTAGCACTAACCCTAACCCTAAAAGTGGACTGAATTCACACTATTTCTGGCAGTCTGCAACCCCCCATAGTTCTTATAACATTAAAGATTGTTAAGAAATATTTTATTGTTTAGGGAAATATCTGTAATGCTTCCCAGTAGCGGAGTTAAACTATTGCTGACACATTCCAAAAAAGCCTTTTCTCTTTCTCTCTCTCTCTCTCTCACACACAAACGTATACTATCTATCTATCTATCTATCTATCATGGTTGAACACTGTTACTGTTACTTTTACTTCCCTCGATCTAAACAGTGTACTTTTATTGATGCAGCATAGAATTGCATTGGCTTTTAAAGCTGCTGCATCACACTATTGATGATTGTTTAACTTGAGGTCTACTAGGATTCCTAGATCCCTTTTACATGTATTGTTGTTAAGCCATTGTTGTTAAGCCATCCTATATCTATGCATTTCATTTTTTTCTGCCTCAGTACAGTCCCTTACATTTCTCCGTGTTGAAATTCATTTTGTTAGTTTTGGCCCAGGCAAAATCTTTTAATGACATTTTGAATTCTGATCCTGTCTTCCAGAGTAAGATCTTCCAAATTGGGTGTCACCTGCAAATTTTATAAGCATGCCCCATATTCCTTCATCTAAGCCATTGATAAAGGTGTTGAATAGCACTGGACCCAAGATAAAAACCCTGTGGCACCCCACTGGTCACTTCTCTTCAGGATGAAGAGGAGTCCTTGATGAGCCCCTATGGTTTTGGCTGGTCAACCAATTACAAATCCACCTAAAAGTTGCATTGTCTAGTCCCTCTTTTACTAGCTTGTTTGCCAGAATATTGTGGGGGCCTTGTTGAAAGCCTTACTGAAAACAAGACATGCAACTTCCACAACATTCCCTTTACCCTATGAAGTTGGGAATTTTATCAAAAAAAGACATCAGATTACTCTTGCATGACTTGTTTTTGAGATACACATGTTGACTTTTTGCAAATATGGCATCCCCTCCTAAATGCTTACAGACAGAGCATGTTACAGAAATCCAAATGGGAGATTACCAGGGCAAGTACTACTGCTTCAAGGTCCTTCCGGTCCAGGTAGGGATGTAGTTGGCAGATCAACTAAAATTGGTACCATGCACTCCTGGCCATCGCATCCACTTGAGATGACAACTGTAGGGAAGAATCCAGGAGTACTCCCAAACTGCACACTTTGTCCTTTAGGGGAAGTGTGACCCCATCCAGGACTGGATGGTAAATCTCCCTCCCTGGACCAGGGGTAACTATCGCAAGTACCTCCGTTTTCTCTGGATTCAGCTTGAGTTTGTTTTCCCTCATCCAGCCCATTACCGACCCAAGGCAGGCAACCAGAGGAGCGATGCCATCCTTAGTCACTGCAGTAGTCGGAGACATAGAGAAATAGAGTTGGGTGACATCAGCATATTGATAACACCACATCCCATATCTCTGGATGATCTCTCCCAGCAGCTTCATGTAAATATTGAACAACATGGGGGACAGAATAGCACCCTGTGGGACACCAGATGTCAGCTCTCTCTTGGAAGAGCAACTGTCCCCCACCATCACTATCTGGAACCTGCCTGAGAGGTAGGACTGGAACCACTGGAGCACAGTGCCCCCAATACCTAACTCCCTCAGGCGTTCCAGAAGGATTCCATGGTCTATGGTATTGAATGCTGCTGAGATGTCCAAGAGCACCAGCAGGGTCACACTTCCCCTGTCAATGCCCAGATGGAGATCATCGACTAAGGTGACCATGGCAGTCTCAACTCCATATCCTGTCCTGAAGCCAGTTTGAAATGGGTCCAGATAATCGGTTTCTTCTAAGACAGCCTGGAGTTTGAAGGCAACTGCCTTCTCGATCACTTTACCCAAGAATGGTAAAAGAGAGACTGGCCTATAGTTGTTTTTCACCAGGGGATCAAGGGAGGTTTTTTTCAAAAGTGGTTTAACCACCGCTGATTTTAAATCTGATGGGAATTTTCCCTCCCTGAAAGATGCATTAATTATTCGTTGCAGTAATATTTTCACTGCATCCCCTCCCTGAACGGTCAGCCATGATGGGCAAGGATCGAGAGGGCAAGTTGTCCTCCTTACACATCCAAGAAGCTTGTCCACTTCATTGGTATTGACGAACTCAAAATGATCCAGTTTAACACAGACCGCAGAGTCTCTGGATATCTTTCTTATTGGTTCTGTTGTAATGCCACATCCAGATCAACCCTTATCTGAGAGATTTTATCTACAAAGAAATCATTAAAAGCATCATAGCAGGCTTTATTTGATTCCAATAGTGGGTTGCGGGTTGGAACCAATTAAGTCAATTCTTTAACCACCCTGAACAGCTCTGCTGGACGAGACTTTGCAGATGCAATGCGTGTAGCATAGAAAGAATTCTTTGCTGCATCTATTGCCACTCGATAGGAATCCAACAGGATCCTATGACGTGTCTTGTCAGATAAACATTGATGTTTCTGCCAGCAGCACTCCAGTCATTGTACAGCCCGCTTCATTTGGCGAAGATGTCCCGTATACCAAGGTTTTTTATTTGAAGTGGGTTGAAAAGGACGCTTGGGAGCGATAATGTCAATAGCCCTGGTGAGATTGTTATTCCAAGTGTCAACCAAGGCTTCAATAGAGTCGCTGTCGTTCCCAACCATAAAACCCTCTAAGGCTTCCTGGAACCTTTTGGGTTCCATCAGCATTCGAGGGCGGACCATTCTAATAGGTCCTCCACCCCCGAGAGGAAATGGAGTAGCCTTCAATCCCACTTTGACCAGGAAGTGGGCCATCCATGACAGGGCAGAAGTCTGGGTTACCTCAGTCCATGGATGTTCTGATCCGTACTAAAGACTACATTGAGTGTATTACCTGCACAATGTGTAGGGCCTGAGACTAATTGGGACAGGCCCATGGCTGTCATGGAAGTCATGATCTCCCGAGCTGCACCTTTCATATCTAATGAGCTGGACTCGAAAGGGATGTTGAGGTCTCCCAGAACAAGAAGTCTGGGGGACTCCAACACCAGTTCCAAGACCAGCTGTGTCAGCTTGGCTAGGGAGTCTGTTAAGCAACAGGGTGGACGGTAAACCAACAGAATCCCCAGACTGTCCCTGGCCTTCAGGGTCAAGTCAATACACTCGATGTGATTCATTTTCCAGATAGGTCTCCTGGTCAAAGTGATGGTGCTTTTATGGACCAAGGCAATTCCACCCCCCTCGCCCACTTTCCCTAACCTGCTCCTTAACAGTGTAACAGCTGGGAGAGCCTTGACCCAGGTTACACTACTATCCTCCCCCAGAAAGGTTTCCATAAAATAAACCAGGTCGTCATTTTCCTCCTCTAACAAATCATAGATTATATGAGATTTGTTTCTCACTGACCTGGCATTGCAGAGGAGCAAGGTAAGGGTCTGTGGTATAGTTGGGACAAGCCTCGGTTCTTTTAGGCTAACAGGGTGAGTGGAAGGTGGATAGGTTTCAAATATCAATCTCGTCTTCCTTTTAATTTCATCCCCGCTCTGTTAACGCCATATCTCTCCTTACCCCTCACTACTCTGATAGACTCACCCTGGCTGGCATCTACCTTGTTACACTCCCTCCCATATAGACTGGCTATTTAGGTGATGTCAATCCCACCCATACTCTCTTTCTCCCTTACCCAGTGCTGGTGCTAATAGACCCAGTTGCTCCAGAGAACATAACTCACAGTTCGGTTGGCAACTAATCTTCTAAAAGAGTGCTATTCCCACTGATGCTTTCCCTCTCTCCTTCTGGCACTAACAATCACCTGTAGAGTGCCGCTCTCACCAGCACATCCCACTATTCCCCTCACCAACAACATAGATAGCCTCAGTGGCCAGTGCTCAGGATTGTCCCGGAAACCTGTCCGTGGGGATGCTGCTCCCACCAGCATCCCTTTTCTGACCAGTAAACTGGCTCCTGGAAGATGCTGCCCACACCAGCACCCTCCCTTCTCTCCTCTTGGCACTGGTGGAATGGAGATGTCTAATCCCAGTGCTGGGCTATGTAGGCTGTTTAGGTTCCTAAACCATTGGAGAGATGGGTCCGGCCGCGACTTTTTTTTTTTTTTTTTGGTAGTGGTGGGTGGGCTTAAAGACTCCCACCAGGCTGGCTTTTTGAACCCTCTGCCAGCTGATGCTCGCTCCCCATGGCGCAGGGTGAAAGGGCGGTGGGGCAGATTTTGAAGCCTCCTCCAGCTGACACTCACTCCCTGTGGCTCTGAGTGGAAGGGTGGTGGGGCAGATTTTGAAGCCTCCACCAGCTAACTCCCCCTCTCCACAGCACTGTGTGGAAGGGTGGTGGGGCAGATTTTGAAGCCTCCTCCAGCTGACGCTCGCTCCCCACAGTGCTGTGTGGAAGGGTGTTGGGGCAGATTTTGAAGTCTCCTCCAGCTGATACTCACTCCCCATGGCACTGGCTGGAAGGACACTGGGGCAGATTTTAAAACCTCCTCCAGCTGACACTCACTGCCCACTGCACTGGGTGGAAGGGTGGTGGGGCAGATTTTGAAGCCTCTTCCAGCTGACACTCACTCCCCGCAGTGCTGGGTGGAAGGTTGGTGGGGCAGATTTTGAAGCCTCCTCCAGCTGACACTCACTCCCCACAAAAGGTTTGTTTAGATACAGCTTGACCCCAGGCCTGGCAACCTAATGCATTAGTAAAGACCTTCATTAGGCACCAGCATGGGCCAGCAAGCCATAATAAATCATTGGCAGCTACTCTTGTTTGTACAAAGGGGCCTTCTGCCTGGTACACACCAGTTCATTTACTGATAAGAGATTTTGGTATGTGGTTGGCATGGCAACATGTTAACTTAAGCATATTATAATATATTCTGAAATCTGTATTCTCATTGCTCAGGATTCTATATGTTTAAAGTCCAGAGCATCCAATAGAATGTCAGCTTTGAATTTCTTTGTCTGTGAGTGCATAAAACTACGGCCATCTTGGCTTGTCCTTTGCCCAATGATCTGAATGCTAATTCTGTTGGGAATTGCCAGCAAAATAAATCTGTCTTTTTAAACTACCTTAATGGTCTCCTGCTTTGCCTCAAGCTCTTCAAAGAGCTGTGGATGCTGGGAGTTAATTTGCAACAGTTGGTTTTTCCACTACATATTTTGGTGCCGTGACTCAGATTCTTTTGAGCAAGCTGAGGCAGACCAGAGGTCGGGATATTTTCCCTATTTGCTGGGGCTGTTTTCTGGTTTGGGAGAAGATCCACTGAAACTCATGTGCACATTTCCAACATTTTTGGAAAGAGCAGACATGGAATTTCTTTCTGCCTGAAGCAGGAAGCAGACTCCAGCCTAGGACCATGCAAGAGATACCAGTAGTTTGAAAACACAGACGGGGAAAACAAGAGGTGGGCCTTTTCTGGATCAGGTGAGTAGTAAAGTTAGAAACTGGGAAACAGGTAGGCAGTGCAGTGGGCCTTGGGAAGGCCCAACGTTTTTGGGCAATGGAGAGGTTCAGGCCACTTGCTCCAGTTTCTGGATTAATAGCAAGCTCCTGGCTGGGGGAGACTCTGTGAAAATCCAGAAACTAAGGTCCACTTCCGGTAGAAATTGGAAACCGGGAGCTGGGAGGTAGCTCGTCATGTATGGATTTTGGTGTGTCTGTGAGAGAGACAAACCAGTTTTCAATCTCTTGCCATGGGGCAAGACCAGGCATGTGAATGGTTGTGGGTTGTGTGGCAGACAAGCCCACCTGGTGTGATTGTTGTTTACCATTTGGTGAGTGAATGGTGCTGCGGTTCCTGTTACATGCCATCAGGTATCTACCTGGGTAGCTCTTGGCTACTGAATGTCTGAGTGTACAACTTTGCAACTTTGTGTAATTGGTGTTTTAAAAAATCCGTTTCCCTTTTCCTTTGTGTCTGTCTTTGTCTATTTAGAAAGGGAGGATAATGGGAGGTAACCAGTCTTCAAAAACTATGGGCCTTTGCAGACTGCCAGAAATAGTGCACATTAAATTGAGGCACTGCCCTGGCTCAGTGCTAGGGAATCATGGGAAATGTAATTTATTGTGGCACCAGAGCTCTCTGACAGAGAAGGCTCAATGTCCCAGAAAAAAATACAATTCCCATGACTCCCTAGCACTGAGCCAGGGCAGTGCCTCAATTTAATGTGCACTATTTCTGGCAGTCTGCAAAGGCCCTATGTTTGAGTCCTCTCCAGGATCTACTTTTGAGAAAATTGGAGAGAGAATTGTGGAGAGACCTGAAAGAAATTCACTGCTCCTGGAAACAGACACCTTTTCCTTTCAGTAGAGAAGAGTGCTTAGTCTCCCAGGGATGGGGGAAGCAAGAGAAAACCATGGTGGATTTGTCTAAGATTATAGAAATAAAGCAAAGGTCAGAAGGATCCCCAAGGGCTTTCTCCAGAAGCTTTCAGGAAGCTTGTGTGCATGTGAAGCTTTCAGGAAGTTTATGCCTTTTGATCCAGAACAGAATAAAACCATGATACAGATGTTTTTTGTGAGCCAAAGTTCCCCAGAAATTAAGAGAGAACTGTTAAAACAAGGGGATTAAACATGGCTCAATTATTAAAGAAAGCTGAAAATTTTATGATGTGGAGATGCAGAAGGTGATGAAGAGGAAGAAAGAGCAGAATTCAGTATATAGCTGAACTTCTGGTGGCTGCTTTGGGAATAACAAGAGCTAGGAGGGAGAGCCCAGACTGTCAAAAAGCAAGTGGAAAAACAGTGGAAGAGAGAGGAGCAAGTGAAAAGGGAATAGATGAGAATCAGAGTGTTTTTTGTTATGATGTTGATCACCAGAGTAAAGAATGTCCCCAGAGGAGAAAACCCAGAGATTTTAGAGAATGGGAAAATAGCAGCCCAAATCCCCCACCATCTTCACCTACTAAAGTCCAGAAAGAATTCAATGGATTGGCAGAGGGAGAGGCTCTTCAGAAACTAAGCACTGGATTTAAAGGAGTGGAAGATCAAGAAATTTCATTTGTGGTGGATACAGGAACAGAAAAATCTATAGTTATGGATGAGAGTGCCCCAGAGATGACAGCCCCAAAAGTTCAAGTTGTGGGTGTCACTGGAGATAAATTGCTTAAGCCAATTTTACAGCAGAAAGTTTTAAATGCTGCAAATCAACAAGTAAAGCATGAGTTTTTGACCATCTCTGAAAATCCTGTGTCCATAATGGGAAAAGACTTACTTTTAAAATTGGGAGTCCAGATTTCTTGTGAGGATTATGGGACATCAAGTATACATTTTGGAGGTGCTGTAGTAGATATGCCTGAGATTTTCCCCTGTGAAAATAGCCCATTTTTCCATCCTGAACTTTAAAAGTTTTTTTTCCTTTGTTTGAGGCTTTCCCTGAGAGTCATTTGTTTTTTTTTATCAGCTGATCTGTGACTTCCAATGAGAAGAGAGTAAAATCAGAAGGGAGAAACTGATTATAGGGGGAAGCAGATTAGGGCCTCTGGGACGCGCGGGACGGTGCGCCGCGGGACCGAGGCATCCGTACCGTGGCGCACCGTCGGCGCCCCTGAAAGGAGCGCTAAATCAGTGCTCCTTTCAGATGTCAGTGAAAGTGCACCCCAAAAGCATAGGGCACACTTTCACTGACTTATCCGCCGCAGCGTGTGCGGACGCTGCAGCAGGAGGTTGCCATGGGAGCGCCGGCCGTGCGGAGGGCCGGCTGCTCCAAGGGCAACCTCGGGAGGAGGAAGGGGTGCCGAGCGTGCGGCTGCCCCTCCTCTTCCCTGCCTCAGAGATGGCTCTATTAGCCGTCTGCCGAGGCCAATTGTTAATGTGGCTTGCCTCAGCCAGAATATACTACAATTCCCATTAGCCCTTGGTAAAAGAGGTTTTTTTTGGGGGGGGTGTTCTTGTTTGTTTGTTTTTAAATAGTTTTTGTTAACAAGATTTTTTTGTGGAAACAATTAGAGACTTATTTTTCCATTGTCATGAAGAGTTTTTGAATCAGCAGGACTTTGGATTTCCTATTGATGTTTTTCCCTTTGCATCGATGACTAACACCCCCCATAGGGTTACAAAAAGAATGTAAATTACTCCTTGCAGAGAAAAACGGGGAGCTTCTAAGTAATATTAGAAAGACAATGCAAAAGCCCCAGTTTTGAGATTGCCAGACATGTTTTTCCTTATTTTGTCTGCCCATGATACTTTGTACAGAGAAAAAGAAGTCATAGCTTTAAGAAGCCTGATTAAATAGAATGGCTCTTGAGTGCCCAAAGTCTTAACATGGGGAAAACAACAATAATGCAAACACATGCCTATTCCCACCTAAAAAGGGCAGCTTTGAGTTTTTCTTTTTGTTTTTTGTTTCAGCTTTAAGATTTTGTTTTTGTTTGTTTGTTTGTTTGTTTTTTGAGAAACCTCTGCATGAGGATGGGCTATATTTTTAACAATAATAATGGCCTCATTAAAATGCCTCACTTGTGCTATATAGAGACTCAGGAAGAATCCTGAAATACAATATAGAGGCATCATTTTTTTTTAATTGAAACTGTTTCATAATCCAGCCTTGTCTGGAAGAATAGAAGCAACAATAATTTTTTTAAAGACCCAATTGGTTGAAATAGATGCAAGCTTCTCCATTGGCTTTGTTCAGACTTAGAAAGATTTTTTTTAATTTTTATTATATAGAAAATACAAAATTTACAAGAAAAATACAAGACATAAGAAAACATATATTACATAGACTATAAATAGAACCCCCATTATTCCCACCCACCCCAATTACATATACCTCCCCAGCATTACCATATTAAACAAACAAACAAATAATAGTGACTTCCAGAGCTTCAACTAGGTGTTATACTACCAGCTCCAATATCAACCTCAAAGCTGTACCAAACAGACTTATTTGTCATGCTCATCTTATTACTACTTCTACCGCCCTTCTTAGTGAAGGAGAGGCCATGAGCTACATTAATTAAATATTCCTAACTAAGGATCTATCCTCTTCTGAGGTTATTACTGTCAGGGATGATGGGAGTTGTAGCTCTTCACCTCTGGCTCTAACTCACCACCTTGTTATGCAGCAGAGCTGACCAGCTTTGATCAGTGGTTGATGCTTCTTTCCCAAGCAGCAGAGTTTCAGAGAATAGGCTGAAGACCCTGACAAACTCTCCAAGCCTTCTCACTCTTCTTCCTGAGATGTCTCCAAACCTCTCCAGGATTCTTCTGGTTCTTGTATCTTCCCTCAAGACACCAGACAACTCAGTAGTCTTATATAAAAGACCTACTTTATTCTACTATATATAAATACTATAAATCACCAAAATACTCCACAATATGCATTGGCAAACATTGCACTTATAGCCATTGTTAGTCACCACCCACTAGTCAGTTTCCACCCAGTGGGCGTGTACATTCATTTTGATTGGTTTACATGGATCATCCCATACTTAAGACCAACCCAAGTATTTCATCATTTTACCTTGACTACTTAATGAATCTCAGGTGTTTGCAATCTATAACAGGTGTTTTCAATATACACTCTATAACTTTGTCCTTGGCTCTCAAGGCTTCCAAATTACATTATCCTTTTCACCTGTGTAGCTTTCATGATTGCTCCTGCTTAATCACTGTGACTTTCACATACACATTTTATTTCTATTACTGTAAGTCCCATGTTGCATTTTCCTTAACAATTACCATATTACTACAAAAGAAGAAGAAAATCCAAAATTATTCCAATAACCTCACAGATAGATCACTATATTCACTTTTCTGCAAAAAGTTTATCAAAGGCTCCCAGACTATTTTCTGTTCATCCCAAGACTTTCCTCTTAGAAGTAAAGTTAGTTTGTCTGCTACCATGCAGTCCATCAACTTATACAATCAGTCCTTCATATCAGGACAAATACTGCTTTTCCATTTTGATCCATAAACTATTCTTGCAGTTGTTATGTAAAAAGGATCTTACTGTACTTTTTTTTCCTGCTTTTCTATTATCCACCATGCCTAACAAGTAGAATTTGGGGTCCATACATTGATTAAGGGGGGATGCAGACCAGGGCGTTTGGAGCGCCCTGGTCCGGAGCGCCGCGGGGCTATGGCAGCCTCACCGCGGCGCCTCCTCGGCGACCCTGAAAGGAGCGCCAAAAAGGCACTCCTTTCATAAGTCGCAAAAAGAGCGCCCTAAAAGCGGCGGGCGCCCTTTTTGCGACTTATCCTCCACAGCACGTCCGGACGCTGTGGAGGGAGGTCGCCCTGAACGCGTCCGGCGTGCGGTGGCCCGGAAGCGCTCAGGGCGACCTCAGGAAGAGGAAGGGCCGCCGCGCGTGCGGTGGCTCCTCCTCTTCCGGGCCTCCAAGACGACTGTTTTAGTCGTCTGCTTAGGCCCTTAGTGGTACTATTTGGGTGACCAACTTATGTATGTTATTCCAATTTTTTTTTAGCCAATTTACAATGCCACCATATATGAATGAAGGTGCCATGCTTTTTATGGCACTTCCAACATTTTTTACTAATACCTTTCTGCATCGTTGCTAGTTTCACAGGCATCACATACTAGCGATGTTGCATCTTCTGGTAGTTTTCTCTTAATTCACAACTGAGGGAATATTTAATACGGTAGGACCAGGCTTTCTCCCACTGCTCCAGTGGTATGGTTTGCTTTAAATCGATGGCCCACTTTAACATGTTCACTTTAATGGCCTCATTCTCCTGGTCAAATTTTAACAATAAATCATAAAATTGAGATATCTTTGGTGGATTCTCTCCTTCTAAAAACTTTTTCAGCTTTTTTCCAGACTGTCCGATGCCTTTACTACTTCTGTCTTTTATGAACCTTTCTTTAAGTTTTCTGTAAAGGAACCATCCGCATTCATATCCTTCCATCATTAATTCCTCCCTCGTCTTAAATTCAACTTTGCCTGTATCCTTTGCAGTTTTGATTAGCTCCCCGTATGTTATCCACCTGTCTTTATTTAGTCTTTCCCATCTGAAAAAAGCTTCGTTTGTGGAGGCTCATAATGGGATATTTCTGCATAGAATCACTTTATACTTATTCCAGACACGTAGTAGAGCTTTACGGATGAAATGATTTTCAAAATCCTTATGGACTTTGACTTTGTCATGGAATAAGTAAGCATGAAACTCGAATCTTAAACCCACCCCCTCCAAAGATAATAGTTCCTTATTTTTTAAGAGAAACCAATCTGTTAGCCAAACAAAACAGCAAGCTTCAAAATAAAATTTCAAGTTAGGCATAGCCAGTCTCCCTCTCTCAACTTTATCCTGAATTATCTTCAACCTTACTCTGAGTTTTTTACCACTCCATAAAAATTTGGAGAGATCCTGATGCCAAGTTTTGAATGGAACACCATTTCTAATAGTGGGCAAGTTTTGAAAAAAAAGAGAATCTTTGGAAGAATATTCATCTTTATAGCTGAGATTTTTGCTAGCCAAGATAGTTTTAATTTTTTCCACCTATCCAATTCCTTTTGTATCTCCTGCCACTTTTTCTCATAATTATTCTTAAATAAGTCCACATTTTTGGTAGTAATAATTATTCCCAAGTATTTTATTTCTTTTTTTGATTTTAAAGCCCATTTTCTCCCTAATTTCTATTTTTCCCCTTCTGAGAGGTTCATTGTCAACATCACAGTCATATTTTTATTTATCCTTAAACCTGTCACTGTAACAAAATGGTCTAACTCCTTCATTACCTCGTCCATACAACTGGGGTTGGTTACCATCAGGACCAGATCGTCTGCATAATCCCACAGTTTTATCTGCCTTCCTTTTATCTTAATACCCTCAATACATGCATTTCTCCTGATATTATTATTTTATGTCTCCAAAACCAACAGAAACAAAAGGGGCAAAAGTGGACAGCCTTGCCTAGTCCCTTTCTGTACTTGAAAAGGTTAAGTTTTTTTCTGTGTTGACAATGATGCTGGCTAATTGCTTTTTATAAATAATCTCAGTCCATTTTATAAAGTTGCCACCCATATTAACTTTAGAGATTTCATCAAAAACTCCCACCTGACATTCTCGAAGGCCTTTTCAAAATTGATGAATATCATAACAAGCTTTCGATTGATATCCTTCTTGTGATACTCTATCACATTTAGTATATGCCTTATATTCTCTTTGATGCTCTGATCTGGCAAAAAGCCATTTTGGTCGGGGGAGATCCATTCAGACAACATTTTTTTAATAGGTCAGCTAAGATCATAGCAAATATTTTATAGTCCACATTCAATAAAGAGATGGAGCAATAATTTTTAACCTCCATTCTGCCCATGCCTTCTTTCGGTATTCAGACTTAGAAATATTCAAAAATAATAATAGACTGCCCTATTTGATTTGATATATGGCTGAAATCCCTCAGATTTTGATTAGCATAAGGGAGGATATAGAATAACTAGGCAAGTCCATATTGATTCAAAAAGTTCAAGAACTGGGGAAAACCCTACAAACCCTGAACTAATATATTTAAAATGGAAACTATTTTTGGTTCAGCCCCAAATACACCTGTCTGAACCAGGAGATAAAGTTTGGTTAAGAACACAAAACTCATTCTTTGAATCCAAAATAGAGAAGTCTTTTAACAGTGCTCTCCACCCCCACTGATGTAAAGTTAGCTGAAATTAATTAGTCATGGGTGCATCTGACTAAAATAAGCTGCTACACAATAAAACTCACAAAATAAAGCCTAATAATCCATAAAAATTAGTTTTTAAAGAAAACTCCAAGCCTCTGCAAAACCAGCTATAAAGGTCATTTGATTTTAAACTCCAGGTATAATGGACCATGATAGGGAGCAGGTGTGTTAGTATAGCCATAGGTACATCAAAACTAGGAAGATTCAGCTTAAACATATACTGCAAGCACACCGGAGACTGTTTGCTCTACGTACAGTTTAAGTTGCCACGTGGGAGAGGATAGACCCATGCTTCTGTCACACCAGAGGCTGACAGATCTACGCACGGTCCAACAAAAGAAGAAGAAGAAGGGAAGCTAAGCTTTGTACAAGCCAGATCCCCGAAGATAAAGAAGAAAGTTAGAAATTAGAGAGGTTAGACCTTATACAATAGAAATATATTGTAGGATGCTATTTGATATTTCCACAATGATATCCCCCCTGATAAAGCTAAATGGTGCTATGTGGAGTTCAAATGGGTTCCACCAGTTGATTAACAACATATCAGAAATAGCAAACATGACCAGATGTTAAACTTACACATATGCCCTAATCAAGCAAAAAGGGTTGGCCAGTAAAAGTATTTTTTAATAATGGGATTAATGGGTTGAAACAAGGTTGAAGTATATGCAGTGACCAGACAGGAGAAACAGACCATAAAAGATGGAAATCAATTTATATTGTCAGACCAAGCACAAAACCCAACATCCCCAACATGTGTTAGAAGTTGGCATGGTGCAAAAGACCAAGCCATAGGTTCCATAAGACATCCTAGGATTTATATAAATGTGAGAGACTACAACAATTGTAGATATATTTCAGACCAAATAAAAACAATCTTGACCTGTGAATGCCTAGATCCTTTAGTGGATTGGATGGCATTAAATGAAAATACTGCTCCTCTTAGTAAAATTCAAGAGCAGAGTGGTCACAGCAAGAGCTGTTTATATGTGGTCTCCTTAAAAAGGATGTTGGTAGTCAAGGGAAGTATTGCCACCAGGATGAAATAAAACTTATACAACTAGTGGTTTAGACCTGGCAGATATTTCCTATTATCCACTGAGTCAATAAATTAGAACCTGGGAGAATAAGGGGGGGATGCACATGGGCTAAAAGTGTTGCTTTGGGGTTGACCTGAAGGCATTGATGACGCATGCAGAAAAATCGCCCCCTACCTGCCTCTTCCAGTGAAAGTGAGCTTCAAAAAGGAGCCCCATTTTTTTGCTCCTTTCGAAAACATAGCAAAAAAAACGGTACATTGGGATGCAGCGACGGAGGTACGGTGGAAATAAGGGCACCCAAGAATAAAAGACGCCAGCATAAATGCACTTGTACAGGTGCACCGCATTTAGAGCTGCCCTTGGGGAGCATGTGGCCATTGAAAAAAGCTTCAAATTAAAGCATTTTTAGGTTTCAGGTGTGGTTAAAATGCTGCAGGTGCGTCTGCTTCAGAACCCTAGAGCCAACCCTAATTTTCACAGTGCGCATGTGCCAGAGCGGGAAGGTGAAACTGTTGCTACCAGATGTTACATTGTGTTAAAGAGATAAAGGGGAAAGTTTCACTTTTAAGCTGGACCCCCACACACATTCCAGTGCAATTTTCCCAGTGCAACTTTTGCCAGCTGCAGACCTTTACAGCTGTCCACTTCAGGGCTCCTCTCGTTCACAGCGGGAACAATGGCAGAGCCATCCACAAGCAGAGAGCCAAAAAGAGGGAGAGGGACGTCGTGGACCCATGCGGAGACAGCCGACCTCATAGCTCTGTGGTTGTAGCCACACATTTTGGAGAAATTGAGAAATTCCATCTTAAATGCCGACACATTTAAGGAGTTGGCCCAAGCCATAAGGGCAAAGGGCCACCAACGCACTTGGGAGGAGTGTCGTCGGAAGACCAAAAACCTCAGGTCCGATTACAAGAAGTTTAGGGATCACAAGGCCAAAAGCGGATGGGGTCCCTCATCCTTGCCCTTCTACAAGGAACTCCATGCTTTCATCACCAGGGATGGCAGCATACGGCCCAGCAGAATATGCACCAGCAGTGAAATCATGGGAGTTCCAGTGGGCCAGCCAGCCAGAGTGGAAACTGTGGAGGACTTCTCCAAGGGAGAATGCGCCCAGGAGCTTTTGCCCCCTCTAGGTAAGATGCGTCAGGGCCCTCGGGAAGGGGTGCAGGGGACAGCATTAGGGTGGCCACAGGGCAGAGATGACCCCATCCCTTGTCATTTTTAGATGACCTGGAGGAACACCCCGACTCAGATGAGACATTCTGCAGTCAAAGGGCTATGGACATCTCTGCCATGAGACCACCATCCCATGCCTCTACATCTTCCACCTGCAGGCCACCATCTCGTACTTCACAGTGAAGCACTGTATCTTCCAGGACCAGTAGCCACCGTGACTGCTCCCCAGTCCCAAGGACAAGTACAGCACTCAGCAACGATGAGAGCGAGGGCAAGGAGAGGGTAGGTCCTGGACAATTCACCCAGCTGATCAACCAGGTCCAGGCTGTACACGGTAAATTCCCTGTTATGACAAAAAATGCATTCCATCGCATGTATGCCTGCACCCCCCCCCCCAAAAAAAGCAAAGCAATTTGTATGAGTTTCGTGATGTTTTTTGCATAGGTTCATAGGTTTGCAGAATTCCCTCCCAGTACGCCACTTTCGCTTCCTAGCATGGGAGGGGGGCATGGAGGAACTTTTGTCTTTGTGACTCATTCACCATGTCCCTCGCATGAACACCACCTGCATGTATCCAGTGTGCCTACACAAACCTCCCTGGCATGTACCTCTCCCCTCCCCCTGATATGTGCAGGAGATGTTGTGTGTGCAAATGGTGCCCTCTGCCATATATGTCCCTAGAATGAGAAGTAGCATGACAGAGAGAGGAGGATGAGGATGAAACAGCTAATGCCAGAGCTGCAATGCCACCGGCAGCCCACCTGTCTGACATCAGAGGGAAGAGGACACGTCGCTCAGCAGCCACAGCAAATACAAGTGCCCAGCAGCAGTTCATGGAACACAGCATAGAACAAATGGACAAAGCCCTAGAACAGGATGAATGTTCCTATGAGCTTGCTGAACATTGCTATCAGCTGAGGCAGAGAGAGAGAGAGGATCGGAGGGAGCATCAACAACGTATGGCCCATGAGCAGCGGCGTGTCGCTGACTCCCTACATCTGCAGACCAGTCTGCTGGCCCAAATTGTGGATGTCATAGAGGGGCCCGGGAGGGCCATTGGTGGCAGTGGAGAGGGTGTGCAGGAGGGTGGAAGAAGGAGGGCTATCTCCGAAGGCCAGCAGGAGGTGGCTGTGGTGGTAAGCAGAGGAAGGAGGGGTCACTCTCCACCCCTGGATGTTGAGGGTGCTGTGGGCAGATGGAGGAGGGAGAGGTGTCCACCAATGGAGGATGAAGCTGTGGGGGGGGGGCAGAGGGAGGAGGGAGGAGGGAGAGGTGTCCACCCATGGAGGATGGAGCAGTGGGGAGGGGCAGAGGGAGGAGGGAGAGGTGTCCACACATAGAGGACAAGGCTGCTATGGAGGTGGAGATCATTGAACAACACCCCATAGAAGAGTCTAACAGCCTTTTCAGCAGTGATGTGGCAGTGCCACCCCCTACTCGCAGCCCACAAAGGCAGAGATCAAGCAGAGGGGGATGGAGATGTTGTGACAATCACCACTAAGTACTGAGGCAACCATCACCAACTACTCCCCACTATGCCCACCTCACTGCTTGCCACCGCACACCATGCCCACCTCACTGATTGCCACCGCCACAGCACACCATGCCCACCTCACTGATGCTGATCACTGGTTTCCTGTAGGGTTCCTTTGATGAACCTACACACCTTCGCATAAAATGTCAGACACTGTTTAAAAATGGAAAGTTTATTCATAAAAACCGGCTATTGTCAAACCTGTGTATGTGTGCAGATTACATCATAGTTTTTTCTTTTCATTAAAACAAGAATCAAATAACTATTTACAACAATCTACAAATGGGGGAAGGGGAGGAGAGTATTTACAAAGGGGAGGAACAGTTACAACAGGGGAAAAAGGGGAGAGAGGAGGTTGGAAGCATGTATAAGGGAAAGGGGAGGGGAAGGTGCTTCAGGGATGGGGATGGGGGGTGGGGGTCAGCGAAGACTAAGCTGGTCCATGATGGCTGCCATAGAGTTGGCGAGATGTAGCATCTGCTCCTCCATGGCAGCCATCCTTTGTGCCAGTCGTCGATCTGCAAGGGATCTGCAAGCGTGAGGCTGCCCTTCCCCTTCCTTGCCTCCAAGATGGCACAAAGCACCGTCTGCTTCCCCCTTGAGTCTTTGAAGGAGAAAAACCTATTGTTCAAGTTGGAGCTGTATTTGGCTTGCAGGCAGCAGAACCAAGGATGAGACCTCAATGTTACAAATGTGGATGATAATAATGATGATGAATTTACAATGGTAAAGCTATAATTGCTGAAGAATTAAGCTTTAAAGGGGGGAAACGAGGCAGAAGATTTTCTTTAATTAATGTTTTATATGCCTAAGTTAGAGATGTGTGCTATTATGTGTAGAAAATAATGGTCAAGCAGCCATGCAAAGGGAATTCTGGGAAGTGGGCATCTAAGGAAGATGCTGGAAGGTTTAAACTCAAAGAATGCTAAAGGGTTGTTTAGATACAGCTTGACACCAGGCCTGGTAAACTAATGCATTAAAGACCTTCATTGGGAGCCAGTGTGGGCCAGAGAGCCATAATAAATCATTGGCAGCTACTCTTGCTTATACAAAGGGGCCTTCTGCCTGGTACATACCAGTTCATTTACTGATAAGAGATTTTGGTATGTGGTTGGCATGGCAACATGGTAACTTAAGCATATTATAATGTATTCTGAAATCTGTATTCTCATTGCTCAGGATCCTATATGTTTAAAGTTTAGAGCATCCAATAGAATGTCAGCTTTGAATTTCTTTGTCTGTGAGTGCATAAAACTATGGCCATCTTGGCTTGTCCTTTGCCCAATGATCTGAATGCTAATTCTTTTGGGACTTGCCAGCAAAATAAAACTTTTTAAACGACTGCTTTGCCTCAAGCTCTTCAAAGAACTGTGAATGCTGGGAGTTAATTTGCAACAGTTGGTTTTTCCACTACAACCTGAAACTACAAGTCAAGAGAGTTTAATGCTGCTTAATTACCACATGCTAACTTTGCCCAATAGGTGGGATAGGAGCTATGGGACTATACTTATCACAAAGATCTGGGTCCAGGTTCATCATCTTTAGGTGTCATCATTCCCCTTCCATACCTCCAAGACGGCACAAAGCGCCATCTGCTTTCCCCCTAAGTTAGATCTGGGTGTGATTAACATACAGAAGAGAAGACTGCATGGTGGCATGGTAGCTGTCTTTAAATATCTGAAGAGATATCATGTAGCTTCTTTTCTTTGGTTCCCAAGATGAAAACACAAAACAAACCAGTTGAATCAAACAAACTACAAGGGTTTCAACCAAACATTAGGAAGAACCTCTTTACTCCAAAAGGTGTTTGAGAATAAAACAATGCTTCAGAGAGTGGTGCAAAAAGGTGAAAGGAAGTGAGAGGAAAAAAAAGAAATGAAACGAGGCAGCACTTTAAAGACTTTTTTGTGGGGGAGGGGGCCGAAAGGATAAAACACCCATACACCAATGTGGAATGAAACAGGACACAACTTTATTGTTCACAGCAAGCAGATAGGGTTGGCCCAATGCATTGGTCTGGATCTGGCATCAACCAACTCGACTGTATATTGATAAACCCTTGTCCAGTCACAGCTGGGCCCAGGAATGACTGAAGGGCCACTGGGCTTACCATATAGCCCCGCCCATGTCACCAGGACATGTGGATAAGGAGTTCACTCCTGCATTGGCAGCCCCTTCTACGTTCCAACACCCCCAGGTCCCGTGGGACTCCCAATAACCAACTCTCCACAACACTGATAACCATGCCCACCAGATCCATGATTCATGCTGCCACCACCAAAAGCTTCCCCTCATGGCCCTGCCTTTTGCTAACCCTTAGCTGAAAGTTGTGAAACTCTAAGTCCCTCAGTCCTCACTTATGGCATCCTGTGATGATTCTCTATGATCCCACTCCACTCTGCTGAGCTGGATGGGACCCCTTGAAAACAATTAATAGCAAAATAAACAACTTGCTGCTGCCACCTAATGATTTAACCAATCATATCTCAGCAATGCATTGGGACATTGCTGGGGCCTTCTACTAATAATCTACAAATAGAACTAATAACACTAGCTAAGTGCTAGTAGTAAGCTAAGGCTGTTAGAAGGAAGGAAGGAAGGAAGAGGCAGAGTACTGAAGAAAAAGGTTTCATTTTAAAGAAGGAACATTAAAGAAAAGAAACATGGAAGACAACTGGTCTGCCAGGCACAAAACTTAAAGTTCAGTTTCAAAACACAATCATTTCAGCCAAACCTTAACATACTGCAAACTTGACTCCCCTGACTAGTAGTGAGGAAGGCCCACAGGCCGAGGCCTTGCTCTTCATCAGGTCTTCTTTCAACTGCCTCAACAGTTTCTTTCCAGCAACCATCCAGAAGGTTCTTTTCTAATGACCATCTGATTGGCTGGTTGATTTCTCACCACCAGTGATGTCATCACTCTTCATATTATATTACTCCCTCCCACAGGGGAGAAGGCCCTGATAACTGGAGGGACTCCCATTTATCACACCTTTGTAGGTGTCCAATCCTGGCCTGATGTAGCCGCAATAAGCCCTGGACATCCATCTTCCCAAATGCTTTATAAGAGCAAGTGAAAGGCCAATCTCAACACCACTACCAACTGAAATCATGTGAGGGGAGTTCCATCCTTGTGGGGAAAGAGCAGACCATCAATTGGGAAGCAGACCACCAATTGGGGAGTGGGACACAAAGTACTTCTGCAGAGTTTGGACCAGGCAGAACTTTCAGCCATGGAGCCAGTGGAGCTTAATGGTGGAGCCCTTTCCCAGCTGATCACCCTTGTATTTGTGGAGAATTAACAGAACAGAATCCCCTTCAAAAGAAACTTCTTTCCAAGATGAACTTCCGGTGGTATGGCGGTGCAGTAGTCTCTTCGATCCGTGCGAGAGAAGAGGGACTACTGGTTACGAGTTCAAGACCCCTAGGCCCGAATGCCGGGGTGGAATTATCTCCCCAGAAACGGGAGATTTAGAGGGGCTCATTGACTCAGTTAAAAGGCTCGAAGAAGTGAGATCGTCTCGAAGGAGCTTAGAGCCGAAAACGGGAGAAGAAGAACCCGGAGAAGAACCATGGAGGTCTGAGTGGACCACGACCGTAACCAGAAGCCGCAAGTCAGCAGAAGCGCCACCGCCACTTAAAGCTTACAAGTAAGCAACAATTTAAAAACTCTCTATCACAGCAAGAGAGCCGTCTCCTACAGTATCCTAGTCCTAAGTGGCAAATTCGATCTTGTGCCAAACTTAGCAAGTCAATTTGGTGATCTTAAAAGACAAATCCTCCATTTTGATCTCCCTGTTATTTCTGAAATAAGGGGCGAAATGGACTAAGCATAACTTTTGGTGAACTCATTGGATGATTGATTCATCGATCTAATGGGAATAATTGGACTATCTTATTACATCTGATAAAGATTTTCCCTAAAGCCTGCAAGAGAGACTGTATTTTATAGAGTTAGAGATTTATAGCAAAGTGAAAGTGGGGAGAGAAACGGCAAGAGAAAGCGGAAAGGGAAGGTGGGGGATCGCTTGGAAGAATCGGATCTTTACATGTTAGAAAATCAGCAACATTGTTTCAAGGGACTAAATAAACTTTAAAAACTTTCTGGACTCAGCTGGCATCATTTGGGTACGTTGTTTCCCTACTAAACTTGGTGGATTAAATTGGATTCAAAATAACTTGTAATTCAGACAATATGGAGGACCGCGTGGACTTGTGATCTTCTACGTTGGGCGCTCCTTCCCCTGGAATATTTAACTATCCTGGTCGTCTTCTGGGATCCTGATCACCTTCTTTAGACTTTTGCTAACGTTGGAGGAACTTAAAACTTAAAAGAACTCTCTCTTTATGCGAAGTAATCTCTATAGTAACTTTTAACAGCAACTATCAACTCCAACTATAAGAGACTATAAGAGACTCCCAGTTGTGTTTGTTAAATATTGTTAAAGTGTCTGATGTAGATCATGCTGGGAGAAGAAAGGGGGGGGGAAGTGAAAGTGAGTGTTGAGGAAAGAGGGGAAGGAGAGTATACTTGTGTTGAATCCTGAAAATTAAATCACTGCTAGTGTATTAAGCTCTTTAAAGTGCTGCATTATTTCACTGATTTATATATCTTCCATCTGTATTTGTACTCCCTAAGATTGTGGGGAATTTCATAACATGTTATTTTGGGTAATGGGGGAAGTATTGTGAAGGAAAGGGAATATATATACATAGCAGTGGGTGATATACTTTATTATATTGCATTATTGAATTGATTCTATCTAAAAGGAAATATATCTTGATTAAGGGGGATTTTATTTTTAGGATTTGATAAATTTGGATTAACACTATTTGTCAATATAACTTGGTTTGTAATAAGTATATGGAAAACATTTAAAATATTTAAAATTACACAATACTGTTAAAGTCTTATATAGACTTCTGTGAATACTTAACTTTAGATCTCCTTCCTAGTTAATCTAAGAATTGAGTGCTTCTCGCCTATTTTGGATTTGAAATTGAAATATTTATATATAGAAGTGGTTTAGGTACTAATACAATTGAAGCTAAAAGGTGTGTTTAAATTCTATATAGATAATTGTGTTTAATAACCTTTAGGTTTATTTATTTATTTATTTATATTATTTTCAAAACCTGTGGGTTTAATCTGTATTAAGATTTGCGATATAGTGGGGGATTTAATTAGATTTAGGATTTTTGTTTAGTGGAATTAGAGGGATTTAATTGTAATAAGATCAGATATATAGTGAGATTAGAGCCTAAATAGACTTTTTTTTACTATTATTTACGCATATTAATCACTATTGCTTGCTTCCTCAGGATTTATAGCAAACAAAGATAGAGTAAACATTGAGATAATTACTAGCCTCTAAATTGATTTTGTTCCTCTGCTATATACAAAGGCACTACTCCATCTTTTTTTATTGCTATACTCTTTTTTTTCTCCTTTAAAGCTTTATTTAAAATAATTTCAAAGCTCTATAGAATTTGATATTTGCTCTGTAAATTTATAAAATTGGTTGGGAAAAAATTTAAAACTAAATAAGAAAACTAATAAGAAAACTAATTAAAGACTAAATTGAATGCATAATTAGTGCAAAAGGATTTTAGAGAGGTTGCCTCAAATTAAAATTTAAAGAACGGAAAGAGAGAGGAAAAAAATGTGAAGTTAATATTTGTAATTGAGCATAACCCGGAAGTAATATAAAAACAAGAATAAGAAAAATTAAAGAGGATAATTTAAAGAAGGAAGGCAAGGGGAAGAACAAAGGAGAAAGGATAGGAAGGAGAGATTAATAAGCAAGGAAGGAATACAAAGACCAACATAACACTGAACAGATAACACTAAGGGAACTTCATCTGAAAATAAGATAGTGAGGGTATATCTAACTTTATTAACTACGCTAAAGAAGAGAATGCAATCAAGAAGAGAAAAAGAAAAGCAATCATATACTAACCTTAGAAGGGCTTCGGTGGAAATGGCAGCAAAAGGGAATGAACAGAATTATCTTTTGGATGAAATCAAGAGATTACATGCGGAACTGAGAAATGAAATTAGGGAGTCAAAAGAAGAAATGAGGAAAGAAGTTAGAGAATCGAGAGAAGAGACGAAGCGAGAAGTGAAATATGAAGCGAAACTAATAAGACAAGATTTGGATAGAATCAATAAGGATATTGAAAAAATCTCAATGAAAACAGAGGAGTTAGAAAATAAGACAAAGGGAATAGAGATGAGATTGGAAGAATCTTGCAAACAACAAGAGGAAGACCATGAACTCAAACAAAGGGAGAAATGTATTAAACTGAGAGGCCTCCCTGAGCAACTTAAAGAGGATCTTTACGATTTCCTTATACCCTACTTAGCTAAATATTTAGACCGCTCTATTCAAGAAATCCTACCAGAAATAGATAGGATGTACCGAATAAACTCTAAAGTGTCCAGAAACAAAAAACTGCCAAGAGATATCGTAATTTATTGGACTCGGAAACAATTGAGAGATGAATTTTTACAAAAGAACTTCAGAACTAGATTTGTGATTAAAGGAAATGAAATTCAGGTGTTCAAAGACATACCGGTACAAATATTGAGAAAACGCAAGGAATAGCAATTTTTGTCTGAGCAGCTGAAGACCTACAAGATCCCATTTAGATGGGAAGAGATCGAAGGTATTTCCTTGACATGGAACCAGCAAAGGTACAAGTTGAACTCGATTGAAAAAGCTTGTGCATTCTGGAAAGAGCATAGAAAAGAGATTGAAAAATTTGCTAAAGGTAAGTACAGAAATCCATCTAAGGAAAATGGGGAGGAACTACCAACACGTAAAAATAAAACTTCCAAAGCTGCAAATGGGAATGATGGCAGAAAAGATAGAAATAAAGATGAGAAAGAGAGGGAGGAAAGTGTATCTGACGAGGAGGAAGATGAATTGAAGAACAGAGATGGAGGAAGTAAAGATGATTTAGTTAGGGGAGGTAGATCAGACGACTCAGATACAGCAGGTGGTTCTAGCATGGAATAAAGACAAAACATGAAAATAAACTAGGAGAAGGAAAAAGTGCTTCGTATAAATAAGGAAATTTAAATTTGGAATAGTTGAAATTATTTTCCACATGAAAATTTTGTCCCTAAATGTTAAAGGTCTTAACTCAAAAGTAAAGAGAAAAAGATTGTTTTACTACTTAGGAAAACAAAAATGTCAAATTGTGTGCCTTCAAGAAACTCACATTAAAAGAACGGAAACTAGATTACTATGTAATAAGAAATTAGGAAATGTTTTTGTATCAGCTAACAAAAATAAAAAAAATGGTGCAGCGATTTATACCCCGAGTCATTTTCAACCTATTGAAGTGTTAAATGACCCCAAAGGACATTATTTAGGAATATCTATAATATGGGAAGGTGAGAAATTAGTACTATTAGGAATTTATGGACCCCAAACAAATAAAGGATTATTCTTTCAAAAAATCAATTCGGAGCTTAAAGAGATTGACTGTGACCAAGTAATTTTGATGGGAGACTTTAATGGCATTATTAATCCAGAACTGGATAGAAAATCTAAAAATTTAAAAGCAAAATCACTAGGTAAACTTCCTAAAACTGTTTTTGAATTATCAGAGGATTTTGGCTTACAAGATGTATGGAGATTCTTATATAAAAATAAAGAAGGTTATACCTTCTATTCAGACACGAGTCCTTATCTAGGACAGATATGTTTCTATTATCTAAATCAATGTTAAATCGTGTGACTAAGATTCATGTCCTCCTGAGAGATGTTTCTGATCACAATGGCGTAATGCTATTACTACAAGAGAGAATCAAACAATTCAACTGGAAACTAAAGGATAGCTTAATTGTAAACAAAACAATAATAGAGAAAGCAAAAGAAGTAATTAAAATGTATTTCCAAGAAAACGAAACAAACGATATGAAAATAACTACAATTTGGGATGCAGGAAAAGCGGTATTTAGGGGATTTTTTATTAATCAAGAGGCTCACATTTTGAAAAGGAAAAAGGAAAAAGATAACATAATAAGGAACAAATTAATTCAAAAAGAAAAAGAACTAACCTGTAACTTAGGCGACACGGTATTATTACAAGAGTTAAAGATTTTAAAAATACAAGAAGCTAGGAATAATACTTTAGAATTAAGAAAAAGGATAAAAGCAACTAAACAAAAATATTTTGAGCATGCAGATAAAACGGGAAAATGGCTAGCTGAAAGATTAAGGAAAAATCGAGAAGATAAAATAATAACAGAAATAAAATATGAAGGACAAACCATAACTCAACAGGATAAAATAAAAGATTTATTCTTTAGCTTCTTCACTAAATTGTATAAGGATGAACCGATTGAGCAAGGGTATTTAAGGAATTTTATTGAAAAACAAGATTTCGCCATCCCTAACTTAGATCAAATTAAAGAATTAAATAGAGACATCTCAATTACAGAAATAAAAGACGCAATCAAAAAGACGGTTTAAAGATGCAAAAGCTCCTGGACCGGATGGCTTTACAAATAAATTCTATAAGGTGTTTATCGAAGAAGTAAGTGGCCCCCTTCAAAAAGTGATGAATTCTATTTTATCAGAAGGCCTTCAAAAAACTTGGAAACAGGCAGACATAATACGTATTCCGAAAGAAGGTAAATCTAAGTTAGAAATTGGCAACTATAGACCCATCTCTCTTCTTAATTCAGACTATAAGTTGTTTGCAAGTATACTATCTAATAGATTGAAAAATTATTTAAAAGAATGGATTGGCGTGAATCAAAGAGGTTTTCTGCCAGGACGCCAAATTAAAGATAATACGAGAATGGTTTTGAATATACTTGAATACTATGAGAAACATAGTGATAAAAAATTGGCCATGTTATTTGTAGATTTAGAAAAGGCCTTTGATTCCGTTAATTGGCAAACACTCATAGAAATTGTTGTGAAAATGGAATTGGGCACTAATTTTACTGATTGGATTCGGGAAATTTATAAAGAACGAAAAGCACAAATTATAATTAATGGGGCCAAATCAGATCACGTAAAAATTGCAAGAGGTACCAGACAGGGGTGTCCCCTCTCTCCATTATTGTTTTTATTAGTGATAGAGAGGCTAATTGTGGGAATTCAAAAACATGATTCAATCCAAGGAACTAAGATTAAGAATTTCAACTATAAAATAAGAGCTTTTGCTGACGATTTGGTCTTATTTTTGGAGGATCCGGACAAAAGTATAGGGGAAATTTTGGAAATATTTAGAGAATTCGGTAATGCGACAGGTTGCAAATGGAACAAGGATAAATCATTTATTATGACTAAAAATATGTCTTTATCCGAAGAAAAAGAATTGGAATTTAAAGCGGGGATGAAAATACAAAACAAAATAAAATATTTAGGGATTATGATAACAACAACAAAAAAAAAAACAATAAATCTTTTTGAAAACAATTATACTAAAGTATGGGCAACAAAAAAAAGAGTTGAAACAATGGAGAAAGAAACGATTATCTTTTATGGGTAGAATAGCTACAGTTAAGATGATGATACTCCCGAAAATGTTGTACTTATTCCAAATAATCCCAATTATAACAAACAAAAAGTGGATAAAATTGTGGCATAAGGACATTAGTGAATTTATTTGGCAAAATCAAAGACCTAGAATACGACTAAAATTTTTACAAGAGGCAAAAGAGAGAGGCGGTCTTGGATTACCTAATTTGGAAATTTATTATGAGGCTTGTTCTTTGGCTTGGATACGGGATTGGATCTTACTAGAATCAGAAGAGCTTTTGGAATTGGAGGGAGAGGGGTTGTGTTATGGATGGCATGCCTATCTAGGTTATGAAAAAACTAAAGTGAACAAAGAGTTCAACAATCACTGTATCAGGCGACCCTTGCTCAAGATTTGGAATAAGTACAAAGATAGATTTATGCCACAATTCTCTTCATGGTTCTCACCACATGAGGCAATCCATAGAAGAGAAATGAGACGTGCATCTCCATGAATAACATATAGAATTTTAATAGATAAAGAAAGGGAAGGTGATCATAAAATGAAATCGCGTGCTGAATTAAATGAAAAAGGTTTTAATTTAGATTGGTTTAAATATAGTCAATTAACTGCACGGTTCAAATTGGATTTAAAAATAAAAGGGATAAACCTAAATTATAATGAAACAGACAAAATTTGGTTGGATGACAAAAAATGGATTGGTAAATTTTATAAACTTTTACTAAAATGGGACATGGAGGATGAAACGGTAAAAGAAAATATGATACAATGGGCCAAAAATTTCGGGTATTCAATTAAATTCGAACTGTGGGAATTTGCGTGGACCAAGGCTTTGAAACATACTGCTTCCCAAAATCTAAGGGAAAACTTTTATAAAGTTTTCTTTAGATGGTATTTGTCACCTGATAAAATCGCCAAAATGTACAATTGTAGTAACCTTTGTTGGAAAAGTGGCAGAGAACCAGGAACAATCTATCACTGTATGTGGTCTTGTAAAGTGGTCAAAAGTTATTGGTTACATGTAAATGGGATAATTAATATGATCCTTGGGAAAAATATTCAATGTCGCCCGGGAACTTACTTGTTAAACATTTGGGATAAAGAATTAGACAAAGAAGTGGGTAGAATTCTATTTTATTTAATAACGACTGCAAGAATAGTTTTGTTCCAACATTGGAAAAAAAATACGGTTCCCAGTATGAATGAGTGGGTTATTAAATTTTATGAGGCCATTGAAATGGATATTTTGACGGAATATCTTAGAGGTAAAAATATAGAAAATGATCTATGCCAATGGACCCCAGTTTTAAATTACTTAGAAAGAAAATGGGGAAAATCAGCGACACTCTCTTATTGAACCAAGAGGATAGATGGGTATGGAAAAATTTGTGAAACATATTGGGCAAGAGCAAATAAATTTATAAAATTAATTTTCCATACCTGGAAAATAAGTTATATTTTCTTTGTTTTAGATGGGGGATCAAGTAAAGCTAACAGATTTGAGGCACAAGAGTCACAAAACTTTATGTTTGTATGTACTAAAACTTAAGAGACTAAAATAAAAGTAAAGTTATATAAAATAAATTAAAGGAAAATGTGATAATACATTTATAAAGGGTAAAACTGAAACTATAACAGTCAATTATGCGTTCACTTAGGACGCACCACTTAATAGCAGCAAATATCAAAGGGATTTTTCTATAGTTAATACTTTTGTTTTTCTCATATTCCTTTCTTTTTTATTTAAAAATGAAAAGGAATAAAAAAAATTAAAATGATGTGTTTTTTTTGGAGATAAGGTGACCAATTTACATCCAATGACATTGCTGGGGTAGAAAGGTAGGAAGTTTTATTTTGAGTGGGGTATGAGAGAGAGTGTGAATATAATAGAATGGTGGAATGGGGAATGTAAGTATGAGGGAGAAAATGAAAGTGTTGAAGGTTTGTGAAAGTGAGTGGCAGTGGTAGGTAGAGTACCAGGACGAAGTGAGTAGAAGGTAATCTAATTGGAGAAGGTTAGTGATCAAGATTGAGAAGGAGAGAAGTAAGGAGAGAAGTAAGAGAAAGTTTAGGAGGGAAGAGATGAGGAGTGGACTGATAGAAGGCATAGAAGGTTTGGATGGGATTATAGGCAAGAAGAAACGCCCCCTTAAATTGTATTTGTAGTAACAAGATAAAGAAAATAAATCTTAGGAAGTTTTAAGTAACATTTAAGCTTTGTTATATGTTTAATATAATTATTGTTTAATTAGTTTATTTTTCTTTTCCTTTGGGCCTTAGGATATTTCTGTTATTTTTTTTCCTTTCTTTTCAATCTTTGTATTAGTGATGTAAAGTATTTGTATTGTGCACTATGGATTTTTTGTTTGCTTGTTTTTGATTATTATGTGTGTTGTATTGTGTGATATGTTTTTTTTATTGCAATTTAATAAATTAAAAAAAGAAAGAAACTTCTTTCCCTCCCCAGTGCTGTCCCAGTCCAATTCTGCTTGGAAGAGGGAACAAGCTCCCCTACCTTGTTAGCGGATATCCTCCATTTTTCTTGTATATTTTAGCCATGTGGAGTTCCCTATGACACCAGCCTGACCCTTGGGAGATGGCAGCCATAATCCCCTAAATGTAAGGTCAGGTAAGCAAGCTGAAGTTGCTCAAAACCACTAAAGATTTCCTGGACCGGCAGGTTTGGGAGTTGCCCTTGGGAATATCCCATTATACTGGAAAAGATACACAATGGTGTTTGTTTGTCTTAGCCTCACACTTAATGGGACAGTGATCAGATTTGATTGCAACCCTTTCTCTAGCTTCCTTTCCTCCATAGTTTTGAAACCAAATGCATTGTTTAGACTATGCCCAGACTTAGGTAAACAATGGTAAACTCATCAAACCTTTGTCCTCCTATTGTCTGACTCATGGCCAGAAGGCAGGAATCGCCCTTAAAACCCCCTGGATTTTAGCAGACCATGTGCTACCTTGGAAATGCAAGCTGAATCTCTGTCGGTCTGCGCTCTGAGATAGTTCCCGCAACCCCTCTCTTGCCGGTCGTGTCCCTTCCATGGAACCCATCCGCATTCGCTGCCAAGAGTCCTGAGGAGTCTCTCGGGTGTAAGTATATCCCTCTATCCTGGTTATCCCTCTCTGCCTTCCCCGTTCTCGCTCTTTCTCACTTATTCTTCTAGCATGTGTACATGTGTGCCGTATTTGGGTGTTTGCTTATTATGTTAATAAATATTTCAGACTTTAATTTGGAGTTTGGTTCCTCTCAGCATCATTCCCTGCTGAAATTCTTATATCTCTGATATACATTTGGATAAGATCTCTGAAGCGAAGTTGAGTGTTTCACTCGGATATTTGAGCTAATTATAAATTCCCCAAAATTAGGCTTGTTTCCCAACAACCTGCAGAGCCCTCCAAAAAGTGGTGATGAAACCTGCCTTGAACAGGTGGGACTCAGCTCTTGAGTGGCACACTCTACTGATTTAGTAGGCAAGCTTGCAAAGGAGCCGGAAAGTGATAGGCCTCGTCCCACCCACCTGCCATGGGGAAACCCTCCTCCAATCCGCAATGGCCCTTCTGATTAGCCAGGAAGCACATGGGTCCAGGAACCCCAATGCCTTGGAGAAGAAGGAAATCTCAGCCAGATACACAGACAATGTGTGGGGGAATCAGTTGTTCCTCCCGTATGTAACCCAGGAAGTGTAGGAGAGTGCTGTTATGTACCCTGCCCACAATCCCAGTGCCCTACAGAAGGAGAAAAACTTGTTCATGGCCCAGCTGTAGGCTCTAAGGGTGGCAGGTGCCAGGGAAGGCAGGATTCCCTGCATCACGGCACACTCTCAAGTTCCCACAGCTACTCTGGGAAAGGTGTGGGTAAAGAGTCCGCTCTGGGTGCCAAAGCATGAAACCTGGCTTCCTGGAAACAAGAGAGAGAGTCATTATCTAACTTCAGCACAAAACAAGCTTTGAAGGTTATATTGCCCTGGGGGCACAACAAAACAGTGTCAGACCAGGTGCATGACCCATTCAGATTTTGATGACTGGTGGTTGAGGACACTGACTATGGCTTGGTTGTCACACCAGAAGCAGATGTTCTCATTTTTGAAGGACTCTCTGACCAAAGGTGGACTGCTACCAAGATAGGAGAAAACTCAAGAAAGTTGAGGTCCCTCAGGATGTTTCCTTGCCCCCACCCTTCTAGCCACCATTGAACACAGCAGTGCCCCTGAAAGAACACCCAAAACCCAAACTCCCAGCTGCATTGGAATGAACTTGCAACCTTTGCCCCAGATTTCATGGGCACTGAAACAGGGAGACTCTGTTGGAATTCTCAAGGAATTGCCAACCACACCTTGAGATTATCCCTAATCCCTTTCATGATAGGAATGTGGTGATGTGCTGCTTTGGCCCCAGCAGTGACTCTGGCCAAGCGCACGCAGAAGGCTCTGCCGGGGGAAACCACCCTGCAGGCGAAATTGAGGTGATCAAGTAAAGACTGGATTTCTTTCAGGGTGACCTTCCAGGCTAGGAGGGTGACCTGAATTTTGTCCTGCAGGGCACAGAGCTTGTCTTCAGGAAGGCACGAAACACCTGCCACAGAATCCAATTGGATCCCCAGGTATACCAGGGCTGTGGAGAGTCCCTCTGTTTTCTCTTCAGCAAGGGAAACACCCAGTTTGTCCACCAGGGACCAGAACATGGTGAGAAGGTTGGTGCATCTGTCCTCCCTCATTTTCCCAATGAACAGGAAGTCATCTAGGTAATGGGTGATGAATGGGAGACCGACACAGCCTTTTACCTCCCGTTTGAGGATGGAGCTGAAGGTCTCAAAGACCATACAGCTGACAGAACAACCCATTGGCATGGCCTTCTTGAAGTATCATTGCCTGTCAAATTTGAAAACCAGCAGATAGAAATCATCTGGGTGAACTGGCAGTAAATGAAAGTGGACTGGATGTTACATTTGGCCATGAGTGCCTTTGGGCCACATGCCTGCATGAGGCAGACTGCATAGTCAAAGAAGGAGTACCTCACTGAACATAAGTCAGAAGGAATAGCATTGTTGACATATGCACCTTGGAGGTATGACAGGTGATGAATGAGTCGGTACTCACCAGGTGCCTTTTTGGGGACCACCCCAAGGGGGGGAACTCTCAAGTTGGGCAGAGGAGGCTCGCAGCCCGCCACCCACCCTGCCTCACGTTCCTTTTTATCATGGCCCGGAGGAGCAGGGACAATTCTCAGGCAGACTTGAGGTTTGCAGCATCCATAACAATTCTGGGCCCTGAAGCAGGGATTCTGAACCCCTCTGTGAAAACTTTTAACAGGTAAAGGGCATCTTTCTTGTCCATATATTTCTGGAGAAGGGGGCATGGGGCATGAGTGCAAATTGGTGTGAAGGCAAGGCCAAAAACCCATGCGGCAGCCGCGTGGGACTCACTTTGGACCTTCACCCCCCCTTGTCCCAGTACTGGTTTCCTGCCAGGGGCTGCCAGGCTGGGGCATCCTGCTCGAAAGGGATGCTGGCCTCTGGCAGGGCAGGAGTAGACCAGTTTAGAATGGGGGCCAAGGCAGACCTCACCACTGTGTTTGAATTTGCACTGAGTCCAGACACGCTTTTCCAGATTGGATTCCCAACACACAAGCCTGTGGGAATCCTGTTTTCAAGACCAACCTGAGGTTCTGGACAGCTCCCCCCTTCCTCTGCTATGTGGGTCCAAAAAGAGCAGCCAAAGCTCATCATTGATGAGGTCCTATCTGGCCCTGCTGCTTTGAGATGCCCACTTGCAGAAAGCGGTGTCATACTCAATGGCTGCCGCATCACTGGCCAGAGCCTGAGCCCAAGCCCTGAGGCTGTTGGCTCAGTGATTGGAGAGGTGCCATCCACATTCAGGATAGGCCATCTGAACCACCCCATGAAGGCCCCAAACCCTGCCAGCCAATTGTTGAAAGGTCGGTCCACTGGTTCTGTCTTGGACTCTCGCTTCCCCTGTCTTTTGGACCTGGGAGAGCATCCCTCCTCCCCCTCAGGCATAAGCAAGGTGAAAACATCCACATAGAATCCCCACAGGATTTTGTACCTAGTGTACCCTGGTTGCCTGGTGGGTCCTCACTATCTGTGAAAGCAGTGCAGGCCGAGGTGTCCGGCTCCACCCACACCCCTCCCAGGCCCAAACAATGGGTAATGCACCTGACGGCCCAGGATAGTAGGCTGGGAACATTGGCCCCCACCTTCCAAGTAGCCCTCCTTCCCAGACTCATCATCAGAGGACTCACCATCTCTGTCCCTCCTGCTGGCATGGGTTTTATCCCGAGATCTCTTCTTCTTCCCCCTGCCAGCCTTATTCCTCTTATGCTTCCATCTCCTGACTCTCAAGGATGAAACATCAGAAGTCGGACTGCTATCATAACTGCTGCCACTGGATGTGCTGCTGCTGCTACTGCTGGATTGAGATGTGGATTGGCTCCCCCTCTGAAGGCCCAAAGCATCCTCACCTTGGTTGTCCACTGTGGTAGCAGCACTGGTGAACATGGAAGCACTCATCCCGGGGGAAGGCTGAGATCCCAGACTGCTCACTTGCTCCACCAGGCAGAGAGTGTCTGTCAGGCCAGCTATCACCTCACCTCACCTCCCAGCAGTTTCTATGACTCAGGAGTCACCTCACGGGGCCTGGCAATGGTGGAGTGCTTCCTCACGCTACCAGGGGCCAGCCCAGCCCAGGATTTCCTGGGCTGACCAGACTGCCCTTGGGTGGTTGGCCTCGAGGGGGTAGGCCTCGAGGGGGTGCCCCCTTGCTGGGAGTGCCCTGGATCCTCTGATAACAAAGAAAAAAGATGGGGGAGTGCAAGATGGAGAAATGTTGCTGTCTGCAAAGGAGGGAGGTGGGGGTGAGTGGGTTGAGAATGTCTCCGCCTCCCTCTTTGAATGCTGTCCCGATCATGTGGCCAGGTAAACCTAGTCTGGCTTGCCGTCAGTTTCCGGCCTGCAGCTGCCTGTACCAGGGGGCCCATTCCACCCTCCTTCCAGCCGTGGGCCAAGCACTGAGGAACTTGCCTTCCATTGTGTGGGGGACAAACTGCAGGGCCAATCTGGTCCCCCCCCCCCAGTCTGGCCCCAACTCTTGCCATGTGGAGCTCCTACCAACCTGGACCTTCATGTGTGCTGAGCCAGAGATCCGAGCTCCAATGACGGCTCCTACTTGCTGCACAGCCTTAAATAAGGGGTGGCCTGGCCAATCAGGGTAAGCTGGAAGTCCCACCCCTTCTTGTCATTTCAACCAATGGCTGGAGCTGAAAGCCCACCCCTGCCACAGCCACAGCCAATCCAGAGTGACTTCCATTCTCCCAATGCACCATGGACAAGTGAGTCCTTTGGGGGCTTGAAATCCAATCTGCTCTGGTCTTCCCAGCCAATGGCCAGGGGGGAAGCCCACCCTTTCCCCGGTTCAGCCAATCCCAATGTAAATGGGTAGCTGTTTAAGATTTGGAGGCTGTCTGTAGGCCCATAAAGTCTTGCCTGACAGAGCTTGAGGGCTGTATTCTTCTCCAGAATTGGTTGTAGCTCATTGTTTATGTGTTTGAGTGAATTTTCTTTCCTTGGAAGATGGTGGACTTTCTTTCTTTGGAGGGCTTTAAACAGAGGTTGTATGGTCATCTCTTAGCAGTGTTTAATTGTGTATTGCTGAATGGCAGTGGAATGAACTACATGTCCCTTGTGACCCCTTTCACATTTATGATTCTCTAATTCTATGACTGTCTCCTCAGAGTATCTAGTTTTACTGCTAGTTTTTTCTGTGCTGATAAAAACAGGGTCATCACCACTTGGAATAGCTCTTCTTGCAGCACGTTGAGGATGACATGGTGTAGTAAACGATGGACTTTTTTAAAACCAATTTTTGAATCTCCATGCTTGATAATACATAAAATGAGAAGTTCCAAATGAACATCAATTGCTCAGACCTGTGCCATGAGCACTGTAACTATTGTCTACCTTGTCACATTGCCTTAAAACATCTGTGTTATGGGCCTCACAGCACTGAATTAGGTACCTGTGATCAACTATATTGATGACCTTTTCACTTTCAGCATCTCATTGGGTGCTCAAATCCTTAATCAAATTGCCAATTCTGTCATCTGGAAAATCCTGCAGAATATTCAGGAATTCTCCAGAGTCTTTGTGGGGGCAGATCATTTTAATCATTTTCCCATCCCTGCATAGATAACATGCTACAAAACTTAACAGGGAAATAATCTGATCATGAAAATGGGGTTGTTGAACCCCCACCTAGCAGCAAAAACCAGTCAAGGATAATGTCTTGCTACATGCATTGGACCAAAGATGTACAAAGACAGTGCTATTATTGTTTTTGTACCCATGAAGACCTAAGCTAGCCTCATCAGCATAGCCTCGGCATAGATGTTGAAATCCCCCAAAACCACCATCCTGGAGTTCACCAGCAACATCTCCAAGACCACTGTGTCTAAGCTCAGGCAGAAAGACTGCTGGTATCAGGGTGGACAGTACACCAGCAGCATACCTGTTCTGTCTATTTGGACCAGTAGAAAGTACAAAGCCGCCAAACCAGCCAAAGCGAATGCATTTTCTTGTGAGAGAGATAAAGTTCTTATGGATGACAGCAATGCTTCCCCATTCTGGCTTATGATGTCTAGGTTGGTGCTGCATGAAGTAACCAGGTGAACAAAGCTGGGAAGGCCTACCCACCAACTACCACATTGACCCAGGTTTCAGTAATGCAAACTTAGGAGGGTTGCAGACTGCCAGAAATAGTGCAAATTGAGTCCACTTTTAGGGTTAGGGTTAGTGCTAGGGAATCATAGGAACTGTAGATTATTGTGGCACCAGAGCTCTCTGACAGAGAAGGCTCAATGTCTCAGAAAAAAAAAAAAAACAATTCCCATGATTCCCTAGCACTAACCCTAACCCTAAAAGTGGACTCAATTTGCACTATTTCTGGCAGTCTGCAACCCCCCTTAGTTAGCCCTTTCATACACAACCATGGCATGGATGGTTGTTGTTTTCTTGTGGGCTGATCTAGCATTCAGCAGATCCTAGGGCAGGATGACTCTAGGGCAGGCAATCTGGAACTTTACAGATGAGGGAAGGACTGAAACATGGGACAGATTTTGAGCATTTATCCTGGCTTTCCCTTGCCTGGCACGTCCTACCTTATATTACACATGTAGGGGCATCCCAACACTTCCTCCTCCCCTGGCACTCACCTAAACTCATGAAAGATAATAATGTTTAGATTATTTTTATTGATGTTATAACATATCTGACTACCCACCACCACCACATGCCCAGTGGTACATTAAACTAAAGGTAAAGGTAAAGCTTTCCCTGTGACATGAATGTCTAGGCATAGCTGACTGTAGAGGGTGGTGCTCATCTCTGTTACCAAGTCAAAGAGCCAGCATTGTCTGAAGATGACTCCTATGGTCATGTGGTCAGCATGACTGCATGGAACACTGTTACCTTCCCACCAAAGTGGTACCTATTTATTTGCATGCTTTCGAACTGCTAGATTGGCAAAAGCTGGGACTAGTGACAGGAGTTCACTTCATCACATGGTGCTTGGGCCTCAAACTGCCAAACTTCTGTCTTCTGATCATCAGAACTGGCATCTTAACCACTAAGCCACTGCTAAACTACTTAACAAGTAAGTTATACAGCCATAATACCAAAATAAAAAATGTCAAAAGTGTTTCCTTACACAGTCAGTCAAAAAGACTTTGGAAGATCAACATTATATTTTTTTTGGCATCTATAACATATAGTCTTGTATATTTTTCAAAGGACTCAGAAAAATATATAATATATAGAAAACTATGTGGAACAAAAACCGAAAACCAAACAAAAAACAAAACAAAAACCACAGCCATGTTGGGAAAAATGAATGGCACTGGCCACAGCTATAATGCTACCAAACTCCTGAAGCCCTGACTTTATAGAGGATTTTTAAAAAAGAAGAATAGTTAAACCTCCTACCACAATCGTGAACCCTAACTTCTGTTGCTGAAACTATGGCAGGGGCTGTCTTTTCACCTGTGCAAATTAACTGCTAAAAAACCTCCTCAGTTTCAGTACCTGCAAAGGAAGTGGTGAACTGGGGTCAGACTTTTGCTCATCCTACATTACAAGGGTGAAGAATGGCAGTCTAAAAATTCACATTCCGAATGTCCTACAATAACTGTTCTCCATTCTACAGTTCCACAGAAACCATCATTGCATGGTTCCTAGCAAACATAATTCCTCATCATTAAGAAAATGTCATAACTTTTATGATGGATAAATCAGCAGAAAGAAAAAAGATTCTAGATGATAATATTTACCTGGCCCCAGACTGTACCTAATGTTCAGGTCTGTGTCCCACATGTCTAATCAGAGACCAAGGCTATGTTTTTAATGATATGCAGGAATATAATTTGGGAATTAGCCCTTCAGATCCCTCCAGAGTTTATACTAATGAAGCTCTTTGAACATTTCAGAATTAGAAGTTAGCATGGTGATGAAATGCATAAGGACTGGGAAAAAGGGCCCTTGAAAGCTATAGCAGTCCATGTACTTTATATGGAAAGATAAGATATTGATTGCTCTCTGTGCTTCTTTTTTAGAGCCCTATGTTATCCAAAGTCATATCAGTATTTATCCTTTGATTTATTTAAATCAGCGATGGGGAACCTATGCCTCTCCAAAATATTTTTTTGTATTTATTTTTGCAACTTTTTTTTGTAATTATTACATCAGTTACAAAGATGATGACAGTCTATTAGTCCAAGAAGCTTATAATATACAATTTTGAAAATGTAAGAGAGAGAAGGAAGGGGAGCAGGGAAAGAATACAGTCTTCCCTTTCAATTTGGTTGCGAACCATTCCAGACCCCCCATGAATTGGGAAAATCACCAATATTGGAGCCCCATTGATTACAATGGGGGTGTGCTTTTGTGTGTGGTGCCTCAGGCACGATCATCATTATGTCCCTCCTGATTTGCCATCCACGAAGGATCAAGACCAGAGATAGCAGGACTGCGAATCAGGAGGAATGACTGTACATACATTGTAGCTCACTTCCAAAATGGGATAAGGACCAAATGATTAAGTCAGGCCCTCTACAGGAAAAGAGGATCTGAAGATGTGCTCTAACTAAATGCATCTCCCAGTCATCACCTCCTCATTTTGTGATGGCAAAATGGAGTAGCCTTTTCAACTTCCTCAGTGGAAGTGACAGACCAAAACATTGTGGGTTTCCCCCCCCCCCTTATTTTGGTTCCATCTATGCCTTTCAATTATACTTTTAAAAGCCTTATTTTTGTCACTCTAAGGGGAAGCTGCACCAAAACAGAAGGATAGACAGATTTAAAATGTGGACTCTTTTTTTTAAGGCACAGAACACCGCTGAGTTTAAAATGTCTGCCTCAACTTCATGGTCCTAATCATAGGTGTCAAATGTTACTTCTTTGGAGACTGAGATTTTATTACTGAGAGTTTCAGGGGGAGAGGAAGGGGAATGAAAAGACATAGCCCGTTTCATTCATTCTAGAAGCATGTTGAATCAACACGTGAAGAGGCAGTTTATTGACCTTTCTCCCTCAATCTCCTATTATATTCTTCTCTAATAAATAATAATAATAATAATAATAATAATAATAATAATAATAATGGGCTTTAAGGGTTTTTTTTTTCTCAGAGGAAGAGAGTTAGAGACTTGCCTCCAGAATAAGGTAGCATCCAGGAGCTCTCTGTAGAGTTAGAAACCCAGTTGATTGAGCTCGCTGACAGAGCCTGGTGAAAAGGCCAAGAGAACAGGGGCCCTTTACTTGGGTCTTTACCAGGGGACTTTTTGAGGGAGAAGCTCACAGTCCTGTTTCAATACTTACTTCAGATTTCTCAGTATGGACACTGAGGGAGTTGCTGCAGTCACCTGTAACACTTGTGGGATGTTTGTCTTCTTGCCAGGAGATGTGAGGAACTTCACCTGCACCAAGTGCAAGTTGGTAGCCCTCCTGGAAGAGAAAGTCAAGCAGCTGGAGGCCCAGGTAGCTACACTTTATCATATTAGGGAGCAAGAAGGAAAGAGGGGAATAAACGGTCTTGGACAGAGACCACACAGAAGAAGTTGTTGAGGACGAGGTCACTTCATGCACATAGGAGGTAGACAGCTGGAGGAACATTGCACACAGTAGGGAAACCGGAGATCATTCTGGGAGCTTGTAGCTACAGAATCAATTTGAAGCTCTCTCCCTTATCAAGGATGAAGGGGAAGACCAGCAGGGACAGTCCTCAGGAACAGTGCAGGGGACTCTAAAAGTACCACCGCAGGGAACAACTACTACTAAGCCTCAAAGGAGGGATGTGGTGGTGGTGGGGGACTCCTTGTTATTTTTTTATTTATATTTTTTATTTTATTTCTTTAAAATATGTTTTCCATCTTATTACAGAAGCTAAGGAGTATATATAATACACATTCTGTATCTTACAGTCTTTGTACAGTATATATATATATATATATATATATATATATATATATATTGGATAGGAAGAGGTATATATTACTTATAATCAACAAAAGAAATACTAAAAAATCCTAAAATATTTTCAAAATAATTTTTTTTTGGAATTTTGTTATAGTTTATATATTGCAGCTTATTGCCATAATTCTTTAATCTTTTCTCATTTCTTAGAATATTGTTGTTCCGATTTCCCATTAATCATCATTATTAATTTATCCATTAACATTAATTTATTTACTTTTATAATCCATTCTTCTATTATTTGTTTATTTCCTTCTTTCCAGTGTTTTGCAAATACTATACGGGCAGAATTAACCATGTAAAGAATTATCTCTATCTCATCTTTACTTATCTTCCCCGTCAATTCCTCAGTTATATTTAGCAGGTATAGTTTTGGATTTAGTTCACAATGAATTCAGAAAATTCTTTGTATCCTAGTGTTTATCACCTCCCAGAACTTTGTTGCTTCTTTGTAATTCCACCACATGTGGAATAAATTGGCATTCTTTTGACCACACTTCCAGCAATTATCTTCATTATTGTTTTGCGTCTTGGTAAGTTTTGCGGGGGACAAATGCCACCTATAAAGCATTTTATAATAATTTTCTATCAAATTCATGCTTTTAGTAAATTTTAGATTTTTGATGCATACTTTTCCCCAAGTGTTCAAAGGTATTTGTTCATTTAAATCTTGCATCCATTTTATCATGCTTTCTTTGATAGTTTCTTCTTTAAGTTCTATATCCAATAAGATCTTATATACTCGGGATATCATCTGCTTTTCACCCTTGTCAAATATTTTTTCTAAGTCTTTTTTATCTGTTTCTATTTCCTTACTGTTCTGGTCTTTTATAATAACCATGGTATTTCTATTCCTTCCTTTTGAAGTTCTTCTCTTGGCTTAAGGTTCTTCCCTTTTCTTGTTGTAGATATATCTTCATAGGTGATCCATTTTCCTGTTTGAGTTTTTTCACTTTTATGAAAGGCTTCTTGGGTTGAGGTCCACCTTGGAATTTTGGTGTATAAATTTTTTTTATATGTTATTCAAGTTTTAAGTAAAGCTTTCCTTACTACATGGTTATTAAACTCTTTGTATGATGTTTTGCTCTCATAACAAACGTATCTATGCCATCCTTTCTTTAAATCTATCCCTTCCAATAACAGCAATCTCTTATTTTAGAGATCAATCCAATCCTTTAACCATGTGAAGGATGCAGCATTATAGTATATTTGTAGATTTGGTAACCTTAAGCCTCCTTTTCTTTTGGAATCTTGCAGTACTATAGTTTTTATCCTTGTTTTTTCCCCCCAGCCAAATAAAATCCCTTATATCTTTTGACCATATTTAAAAGACATTATTAGAGGTTATAACAGGAATGGTTTGGAACAGAAACAGCATCTTTGGCAGCACGTACATTTGTATTATTGCAGTTCTTCCAAGTAGAGATAAATGCAATGATTTTCATTTTTTTCAAATCATCTTTAATTCTAATCCAGGTGATGGTATAGTTATTAATCAGAAGGTCTGAATTTTGATTTGCAATAATTATACCTAGATATCTTGTTTTCAATACTATCCTTAATTCAGTTATTCTGGATAAATCATTCTCGTCTGTCTTGCAGAATTTTTTTGTCAAAATTCCACTCTTTTGTTTGTTGATTTTAAAGCCAGCCATATAACAAACTTCCTCTAGGGAGGACCAAAGTCTGCTAATGCGATTGTTAGGGTCATCTAGTATTATTGCAACATCATCTGCAAAAGCTTTTATTTTATAACTTTGGGACCCTAATTGCAGCCCTTTGATTTGTTTATCATTTCTTATTCTCCTCATTAAGATTCCCATCATTGTTATAAATAATAGTGGTGAAAGTGGACAGCCTTGTCATGTCCTTTTAATTATCTTACATTTTTCTGATTTTCCCCATTTATATCTATTTGAGCGTACTGTGTAGAATAGATAGCATTGACCCATTTTTGAAAATTATCTCCTATATTGCTTTGTTTTAATGTTTCCATCATGAAGAACCAACTGGCATTGTCAAATGCTTTTTCTAAGGGGGGTTGCAGACTGCCAGAAATAGTGTGAATTCAGTCCACTTTTAGGGTTAGGGTTAGTGCTAGGGAATCATAGGAACTGTTATTTTTCTGAGACATTGAGCCTTCTCTGTCAGACAACTCTGATCCCACAATAAAATACAGTTCCCATGGTTCCCTAACTCTAACCCTAACCCTAAAAGTGGACTGAATTCACACTATTTCTGGCAGTCTGCAACCCCCCTAAGTCGAGCAGAATAATGCCCATTTTTTTCCTATATGTTGTTCATAATATTCTATTATATCTACCAGCATTCTAATGTTGTTTTTAATTTGACGTCCTGGTAGAAGTCCAGATTGGTCTTCATGAATCCATTGTAGTAGTGCTTTCTTCAGTCTTTCTGCTAGAATTGAAGCAAAAATTTTATAGTCAAGATTTAACAGTGATATAGTTCTATAATTTTCAATTAGGTTGGTGTCTCTGTCTCCTTTGGGAATTAATGTAATAGTTGCTAAACACCAGGTTTGTGGGTATCACTTATCTTAAATTTCCTTTATGGTGTTATGTAGCAGTTGTATCAATTCTTCCACAAATGTCTTATAGTATTTAGCTGTAAGACCATCCAGTCCCGGGGCTTTATTGTCTTTTAATTTCTTTATTGGTGCATACATTTCCTCTTTTGTTATTGGTGTATTCAATGCTTTTTTTCTGTTCTTCGGAAAATTGAGGTATTTGTTCTTTCTTAATAAACTTTTGAATTTTTATTTTCTTAGCTTCTGTCAAATAATCTTTGAATAATTTCTTGAAGTATTCTGGAGTAATTTGTTTTATTTTGCTCTGGAGGGTGTACTCTTTCTCCTGTTCTTTTAATTTAATTATCATTGTTCTTTCATGTTGTTTTTTATTTTATAAGCCAACCATCTTCTGGTTTTGTTTACATGTTCAAAATATTGTTGTTTTGAGTATTTTATTTTATTTGCCAATTGTTCTGTGATTCTTTGATTTAATTGGTTCCTTAAGATTTTCATTTCTTGATGTAATTTTTTCTCTTTTGGGTTCCTTTTAAACTCCTGTTCTTTCTCCTTTAGCTTTCCCATTATTACGTTTTCTTTTTTCTCTCAGAACTTTTCCCCCCTAATTTCTTGTTGTATTAAATGGCCTCTTAGAACTGCTTTGCCAGCATCCCAAATAATATTTGCTGGCAATTCATCAATTGTATTTTCTTTAAAATATAATATTAATTCCTTTTAAATTCTTTGGACAAATGTTTCATCTTGTAGTAAATAATCCTTTAATTTCCAGTTAAAGTCTTTTTTTGGATGTCTTAATTTGCAGTTGAATCGCATTGTGATCTGAGAAGGTTTTTGGGAGTATTTCTATTTTCTGTATGTCCTTACTTAGTTGTTTTGAGGCATAAATTATATAAATCCATGACAAAGTCTTAAATCTATCAGAATAGAAAGTATAATCTCTGTAGTTGCTGTGGCTTATTCTCCAAAGATCTATCAAATTTAAGTTTTGTACAAGTGTAAAGGCTGATATTGGTAGTTTCCCTTGATTGCACTTTTTGGAGCTTGGGTTTGATCTATCTATGGTCAGATCCCATACACCATTTTAGTCTCCCGTTATTATAATTTTTCCATATTCCAATTTCTCAATTTCTTTATATAATTTCTTGTAAAACTCCCCTTGCTTTTCTTGTGGAGCATATATATTTACTAAGAAACATTTCCCTTTTGGGTAGTTCAATTCAATTCCCACATAAATACCATTTTTATCATTAAGTATTTCTTTTGCTTGACCTTTTGCTCTTACATAGATTGCTACTCCTTTCTTTTTCTTATTTTCATCACATGCCACAAATACCTCACCCAGTCTATTAATTTCTAATACGTATTTCCTTTTTATATGTGTTTCTTGTAAGCAGATCAAATCTGTTTTTGTTTACCAAGATAATGAAAGATTTTTCTCCTTTTAGATTTTGAGTTTAGTCCATTAATGTTCCATGACAATAATTGTATTGTCATGGATTTTTAAGTAATTTTCCTTTTGGTTGTTGTTGTTGTTGTTGTTATAATTTAACTTTTTTTTGTTCTTTATTTTTTTCCTACTCTTTTTATTATCCACCTGAATTGATTTCCTTATGGTCTTCTTGCCTTTTTATCTTTTTTTCCTGTGGGGTTATTGTTTTAAATGCATGATCTTGTTCTAATTCTGATTTGCTCTCAGCTTCTGAGGATTGCATATCGGATTCCTCTGTCGATTCTTTCCTTTCTTCTAAATTTCTTCTTCTGAGTTATTTAAGCAATCTAGTTTCCATTTTAGTCATTTTTATTTCTGTTCCCAGTTTCTCCTCATCTTTTGTTTCCATCTTCCCTGCTTCTTGAGTTCCTTTATGTTCAGCTAGGAAAGATTTCATTTTATCTTCAGAATTTATTATAAATCTCTCTTTGTTAAGTGAGAAGGATACTCCTTCTGTTTTTCCCATTTGTATTTCATATTGTTATATTGTTATCTCTTAAATATTCTGTTAATATTGTATAATCTCTCCAATTTTAATATTTGCATGGGTATTGCTTTATAAATTTTAATCTCTTTTCCTTCAAACTCAAATTTCTTATTAAAATTCATCTATAAGATTAAATCTCTCACTCTTTCCCTTTACAAAACAGATCATTATATCTCTGGGAAGATTTCGGTTCTTAGCAATCCAAGAGTCTCCTCTATATATATTATCAACTTCTAAATCGAGCTGCTCACCTGACCAATCTATAAAATGTGCTAGTGCTAGGATAATTCCTGTACTTAAGTTCTCGTTAATTTGTTCTCCTATTCCTCTTACTTTCAATGCTTTTATCTGGAGATGCATTTCCAATTTTGCTTTATTATATTCTTCTTGGTGATGCTTTCCTTCCATTTTGCTAACTCTCTTCTCTAATACTTCTGCCTTTTCTTGAATCTCTATTACTTTTTTTATCCAACACTTTCACGTCTCCAGTGATTTTAATTATTGTGTCTTTGAGACTATTTATTTCTTTTTGAAAAGCTGCTTTTATCTCTTTTCTAAGGCCTTTAATTTCTCCTTTAATTTTTACTGTAATTTCAGTTTTTATATCTAATCCTATTTTTCTAATTTCTTCTATTAAATAGGAGCTTATCTGTTTTTCTTTTTGTTGTTCTATGTCTGACATTATCTTTGATGAGGCAGTGGATTTTATTTCGTCTATATCGTGCCTTTCGTTATCTTCCGTTATCTTTTATTTTATTTTATTTTTTGAAATCTTACCCTTATTATATGGTTATGCAATATCTTTGCCCTTATTTTTGATTAAATTTATCTATTTATTACTTCCTGTTTTAGCCAAAATTTTCTCCTCCTCCTGGCTGCCAGTTGGGTGGCTGTGGGGCAGGGTGGTTTTTGAGGCTGCCACCACCTTCGCTACTGCTCCTCTGCTTCTTCCTCCTCCTCCTCCTGGCCACTGGTGGAGTGGCTGTGAGATGGGTCAACTTTTGAGGCTGCCGCTGCCTTCCCTGCTGCTCTGCCACTTCCTCCTCCTCCTCCTGTCTGCTGGTGGGGTAGCTGTGAGGCAGGGCAGTATTTAAGGCCACCACCACCTTCACTGCTGCTCCACCACTTCCTCCTCCTCCTCCTGGCCGCCAGTCATGGGGGATTCCTTGTTGGGGGTACAGAAGCAGTGGTATGTGGCCCTGACAAGATGTCCCAGGAGGTGTGTTGTCTCCCTGAGGCAAAAATCTGTGATGTGACAGTGAGGCTGACAAGACTTGTCAAGTCTACAGACCATTATCCCTTCCTCTTGGTCCATATGGGAACAAATCATACTGCAAGGCATAGTCTTCAGATTATCAGATTATGAGACTTTGGGTAGGAAGGTGAAAGATCTCGATATTACCTCATCTCTTCTCCTAGTTGAAGAGCATGGTCCAGGAAGGGAGAGGAAGATAGCAGACATGAATAACTGGATCTGTAGATGGTGATGCCAAGAATGATTTGGATTCTTGGATCATGGGCTGTGGTTCTGTGTATTAGCTTTTCTGACTCTATCCCTACGCGTGTTCACTATTTGTTTGAATTCCTGTTTGATGATTCCCCCCCCCTTTCCCCCCCCTCATTTCTTATACATGCTCCATTTAAAACATATCTTGGTAAGATGGAGAAACTCAAACATGGTACAAAGAAAAGGAAGAACTACTCAACACCTTCTTTGCCTCAGTTTTTTTCACAAAAGGAAAAGGGTGTTCAGCCTGAGGAAAATGGAGCAGAGGACACAATAGGGGAAATGCAGCACAGAATAACTAAAGAGTACAGGAATACCAGGTTAACTTAAATGAATTTAAGTCTCCAGGACCAGAAGAACTACATCCAAGGATATTAAAAGAATTGGAAAATATGATCTCAGAGTCACTGGCAATAATCTTTGAGAACTCCTGGAGAACAGGAGAAGTCCCAGCAGACTGGGGGAGGGCAAACATTGTCCCCATCTGCAAAAAAGGGGAAAAAGAGGATCCCAACAACTATCGCCCAGTTAGTCTGACATCAATACCAGGAAAAACTCTAGAGCAGTTCATTAAAAAGAGAGTCTGTGAATATTTAGAAGGGAATGCCATCATCACTAAAAGTCAACATGGCTTTCTCAAAAGCAAGTCATGACAGACTAATCTGATCTCTTATTCTCTCTCTCTCTCTTTTTTTTAATTGATAAAATTACCAGCTAGGTAGATGAAGGGAATGTGGTAGACATAGCATATCTTGATTTCAATAAGGTTTTTGACAAGGTCCCTCACAGTGTAAACATGTGTTAGCTATGGTATCACTTTGGGATCATTCATCTGTGTCATTCACTACTACTGCTGCTTCTCAGTAGCTGTTTGTCCTTCTATCCTATTGATCTTGACTGAATTATTTGCCTCCATGGTCAATCAATACTTCCTCTTCTCCCGTTCCCTCTGGTCCTTGAGTTGTCTTCCCTGAATCCTTTTGTCCTGCCTGTTTGTTCTCTTCCCCTTATGTCCTTCCTCTCTTTAGTTCTTCCCTGGCAGCAGAGATGTCCCTGCATCTCTTATTTCTTCTTGCTGCTCACCCAGATGTCCAGCAGCTGTGGAAGGGCTTCTCCAGTGGTGTCCTTTTAAATTCCTATAATCTCTCCATCTATTCAGAAATTTCTTTATATCTTTTTTTTTTTTGTAGAATTAATTCTTGCATTCTGGATCTTGTCAGAATATAATAGCATGTCCCTTGGAAATTTCTTTTCTATGAGTTTACACTGAAAATTTTATCTATATCATGATCCATTTCAGAGATTCCAGTGTGTTCTGTCAAGGTAGGTATAACTGTTAGTAAAAATTTTCATTTGGTTCTTCAGGAATACCTCTGGATTTTATATATTTTTCTATATTTTAATTCTTGCCATAGTATTGTATTTCCATCTTTTCTCTGTGTTTCAGCCAGTGTTTCTGATTTCCCCCCTCCTCTGATCCTTTGTTCTTGTTTTTAGGTTTTCTACCTCTGATTGTAGTATTGTCACTTCTTTTCATATATATAAAAGCATCGCATCGATCTTGACCCATGGTGACCCAATGGATGAGACATCTACAGCCCCTCCCCCATCCTCTACTGCTCTGTCCAGCTCCTGCAAACTCATATTCATGGCCTCTTTAATAAAGTCCATCCATATAGGATGCGGCCTTCCTCTCTTTCTACTTCTCTCCACCTTTCCTAACATTATTGTCTTTTCTAACGATTCATGTCTTTTCATGATATGTCCAAAATACAACAGTCTAAGTTTTGTCATCTTGGCTTTTAAGGATATCTCTGGCTTGATCTGTTCTAGGACCCATTAGTTTGTCCTTTTGGCTATCCATGGGATCCTCATCACTCTTCTCCAGCACCACATCTCAAATGCATTGAATTTATTCCTATATATTGCCAAAGATTCCTAGTTCTTTTATTCCTTTCTAAAATCCTCTAATTAAAATTTTGTATTTCTTTCAACATCATCTTGCTTGGATCTGTCTGTTTAGAAGTTGTTTCTGTTGTTCCACTTCTCTGCATTGTACCTTGTGTTTGGACTTGAGCTACTGTTCTTCTAGTACTTGTAGCAATTTTTTGAGACTCCACTTAATAAACACCCAATGATTTAGAATATAAAGTATATAAGGTGTGTGTGTGTGTGTGTGTAGCATATACTTACTCCAACCTTTGCAAATTATCCAAAGATGCCTGTATAGTTCTTTTGTAAAAAGCTGCAATAAATACATTAGCATACAATAATAAGCTTGTCCACTTGGTGTCAGTATTTCTCTTCTAAAGGTCATAAGTGTGAAGGCTTTAGGATCTAGATATTGACCTCAATCTTATCTTCTTTATACAGTGGACCCTGGGCATCCACTGGAGTTTGGTTCCAGGACTCCCCATGGATGCCAAGATCCATGGATGCTCGAGTCTCATTAAACATAATGGCATATTAAATTTATGTTCCTTATATAAAATGGCAAAATTAAGGTTTGATTTATTATATTCAATATTATATTATATTGCTTTATATATATTCAAGTTGTGTATTCTTGAATCCATGGATACAGAGGCTTAATACCTGGTGGCTACAATTTAAACTTGATACCATCAGCCAGCTGTCGTTAATCAATATCTTTTCCCTACACCTTTTGGGCCTGGATAGGGGGGATGCAGACAGTGAAAAGCGCCATCTTCAATCCCAGGAAGGGGAGGGGCAGCCAGACAGTGGGCACCCCATCCCCTTCCTGAGGAGATCATCGGAGCGACGGTCTGTCCACACGACGAGCGCTCCAATGACATCCTTCTGGGTCAGAATCTGGACACACTGAGCTGGAAGAGACACCAAAGAGGCATGACACGCCTCTTATGGCACCCCTTTCATGGCTTGCGGAAGGAGCGCTATTTTAGCTCTCCTTTCGCAGGTGACAAAAGAGAGGACTGGGACCGAGGTGTCTGGAAACCTCGGCCTCGAGCCTCTGCTTCCGGGGGCTGCCCAAGGCTGCCCGTCTGCATCCCCCCTTAGTTAACAAATATCACCCCATCCTTATTGCTCCCAAATAACAGTAATGAGATATTTAGATTTTAAAAATTATGATTGTTGTTTTTTCTTTGTTAATTTTAAGACCTGCTGTTGTTGCAAATCTAGTTAGTACTTTTAGAAGGATTTCAATATCTTCACATGGGTTAGAAAGGGAGACTAACAAGTCATCTGCAAACAACTTAACTTTATATTCTTCACCTTTAAATTTGACACCATGAATATCTTTATTAAAATGAATATTATTCATTAAAATTTCAAAATTTAAAATAATCAATAAAGGGGATAGAGGGCATCCCTGCCTAACTCCCTTTTCAATCTTAAAGGAAGTCATTAAATCACCATTCACTATTAACTTAACCTCTTGATTTCTATAAATTGAGAAGATCCAGCTTGATATGTTACTTCCTATATCTAACCTCTCCAATAACAAATGCATAAATGTCCAACTTAAATTATCAAATGCTTTTTCTATGTCAAAGAATATTAACACCAAATTGTCGTTAATATTCTTGTTATGAAATTTGATTAAGTTAATCACATGTCGTATATTATCTTTCATCATTCAATCTGGAAGAAACCCAACCTGATCATCGTGTATCCAGGAGAGTAACCATTTTTTAAGTCTGTTTGCTAGGATTCATTGCAAAAATCTTATAGTTATTGTTTAGGAGGGATACCAGTCTATAATTTTTTGGGGTTAGATTTATCTTTATTTTCTTTTGGAATAAGAGTAATATTTGCTTAAAGCCATGACTCAGGAGGTGTACCTTTCAATATTCTATTTATTGTTTCTAACAACGGAACAGCTAATTGATTTTTAAACTGTTTATAATAATCTACTGTAAAGCCATCTGGTCCTGGAGATTTACCAGGTTTCAGGTTCTTAATTGCTTCCAAAAGTTCCTGTAGTTCAATTTTTTTGTTCAAATCCTTCTTATATTCTTCTGAAATTTTACTTAAGGGTTGCTCATTAAGATAATCTTTTATAACATTGAACTTGACTTGTTTCTCCTTATATAAATTTGAAAAGTAGTTTAATAAGATTCTTTTTATATGAGAGTGTGTTGTGAATAAATGATCTCCTTCTTTGATTTCTACTATTATTCTTTTTTCTCGTTCCCTTTTTAACAAAGTTGCCAATAATTTCCCCGGCTTATTAGAAAATTCAAAATATTTTTGCTGGGTAAATTTTAATTTTCTATGTATTTCTTCCATTGATAAGATTGAAATTTGTTTTTGAATTCCTTGAATTTCATCTTTTATATTTTTCTGTTTTGGATCTCTTTTTAATAATTCTTCATTTAATTTTAATTCATGTTCTAAGTCTTTAAACTTTTTTCTCTTATCCTTTTAACTTCAACACTTTTTTTCATAAAGAAACCCCTCATGGAGGCTTTAGAAGTATCCCAAACTATATTCATGGGTGTTTCATTGTTTATATTTTGTTGAAAAAATATTTTTATTTCTTTTTGTGCTTCCTTGAGTATTTTTTTCATTTTTTAGTAAGTTCTCATTTAATTTCCATCTAAATTCTCTAGGGCCTAACTTCATTTTCATAATCAGAGGCTTATGGTCTGGTTTAGTATCTATTTTTATTACCCAATCACATAGTTTGGAAGAAGCCAAAAACATATCAATTCTCGACCATGTAGAATGCACATGGGAGAAAAATGTATAATCTTTAGAGTTATTATATAACAATCTCCAAATATCTTTTAAGGCCAATAATTCCTGAAGGTCAAAAAAGATTTTGGGCAATTTCCCCTGTTGTTTAGTATTGGGCAAAGATCTATCCAGTTGAGGGTCAATTACCCCATTCCAATCTCCTAATGCAAGAATAAGTTCATTATTACATTCTTGTAGTTGGGTCAAAAGCTGGACAAAGAAGTTATTTTTATTAGATAACCGAGCATATATGCCAACTAGTAGAATTTTTTTCCCTCTAACATTAATTTCCACAATAACATATTGTCCGTTTATATCTGTCTTAATTAATTTAGATCAATATTTATTAGCCACATAAATCACTACCCCTTTCTTTTTACTTTGAGTTGTCGCCAAGTAGGCTTTGCCTAATCTTTTCTGTTCTAAATATTTGGAGTCCTTAGTTCTAATATGAGTCTCTTGAAGACAGAGTATGTCTGCCTTGGTTTTTACAAGATAATTAAATATCTTTTTCCTCTTTTGAGGAGTATTTAATCCTCTCACATTCCATGTCAAAATTTTTAAACTCTCCATCCCTGAAGATGAGACCAATTACTTACGTTGCTAGAGATCTCCAACTTCCCCCTCTTCTGTGAGGTCTCCTTCTCTACTTAAATAATTCTCTCAAACATCAGATGAAGTATACTGCTCTATTTCTGCTGTTTCATTTTCCTGCTGCCAATTCACTGCTCCTTCCTCCTCTTGTCTACCACTCCCTTTTTCTAAAAAATCATCATTCAGTAAATTAGGGCTAAGGCCTGAAATATCTTTCCCAGTTTCCTTGCGTTCTTCTGCTTTCCTACTTTTGGATCTGTCTCCCCTTTCCTCCAATTCCCAAAATCTCCGTGCATCATCTATATTTCTCAAAATCACTCTCCTTTTTCTCCACCAGAAGAAGTGCCCCATGTATAAGGGACACCTTGTTGTCTCAAAAAGACAGTCAAAAAAGAATATTCTTTCCTCTTCCGGAGTATTCTAGCAGGCACATCTTTTAAGATTTGAATCTGGATACCATCAAGAGTTAGAGGGGATTCATTATGCAGCTTCAGAATCAGGTCTCTTATCTGTCTCCTTACTAAATACACTATAATATCTCTTGGTATATTTTTCTTTTTTGCAGTTAAAGAGTTAAGTTGAAAAATCCTGTCCACTTTTATCTGGAAAGAGTCTTTATCTTTATTAAGGAACGCTGCCAATTTGGGGACCAAATAATCCATTAAGTTTTCATTTTTATTTTCTGAGAGACCTCGAATTTTAATGCATTTTCCCGTCAATTTTTGATCCCATATAGCCTTATCATCCAAATCTTTTTCTCTTAGGGCCTAAGCAGACTGCCAGAAATAGTGCACATTAAATTGAGGCACTGCCCTGGCTCAGTGCTAGGGAATCATGGGAACTGTAATTTATTGTGGCACCAGAGCTCTCTGACAGAGAAGGCTTAATGTCCCAGAAAAAAATACAGTTCCCATAATTCCCTAGCACTGAGCCAGGGCAGTGCCTCAATTTAATGTGCACTATTTCTGGCAGTCTGCTTAGGCCTTTAGTCTCCTGACATCTTCTAATTCATCTGAATAGTTCTCCATGTATTTGTTTTGTATTGATCTTGTTAATTTATCCATTTCAAGCACATCTAATATTTTAATTAATCAGTTTTCTGTTTCTGTAAAGGAGATGTTGCTCATTTCCAGTCTTTGGCTATTATAATTCTAGTAGCAGAAATCATGTAAAATAATATTCTTCCTATGTTAGTGACATAGGAAAATTATTAAAGAATTTTGAAGATTTCAGAAAAAATATCTGGATTTAAAATAAACAAGAAAAAACAAAAAATTTAGTTAGAAATCTGGACTATAAGGGAAAAAGTACTGCATGGAATTTCGGGATTAAATATCTGGGCATTTTGATCTCAAATAAGAATAGTGACATGTTTGCAAATAAATATAAAAAAATTAAGGTCAAAAATGAGGGAAGATTTCTAAGAATAGAAAGATCTGAACCTGCCCTTATTAGGAAGGATCTCCTCAATTAAGATGACAGTTTTACCGAAAATGTTATTTCTTTTTCAAAACCTGCCAATCATCAAAAATGAAATTTCATTTAAGGAATGGCAAAGAGATTTGGCATCCTTTATTTGGAATGGTAAAAAACCAAGGATAAAAGTGAAGTAACTACAGGATAACAAAGAAAGAGGGGGCTTAGCTGTTCCAAACTTTAAGCTATACTATGAAGCTTCTTGTATGATTTGGTTAAGAGAATGGATGCCTCTGGGAAATAAGGATTTATTAAAACTAGAAGGGGTCGATCTGAGGTTTGGCTTTCATGCTTATTTATTTTACAACAAATCAAAAGTAAATAAAGACTTTTATAATCATTTTGTAAGAAATTCATTATTTTTGTCTATGGAATAAATATAGAAACAGGTTATCTATAAAAATCCCAGTTTGTCCATCCTGTGCATTCAGGAAGGATCCCTGGTTAAATGAAAACTAGATGACATATCAAAACGTTCTCTGTATTCATCATGATATAGTAAATCTAAAAGCAGTAGATGAACTCAAGAAGGAAGATTGGGAATGTGATTCATTCCTATATAGGCAGATCAGAGAAAGATGTATGATAGACAGAAAACAGGAAGGAGTGGCAGTTAGTACCTCTGAACTGGAAAATACACTACTTTCAGATAAAAAAAGCTTTACTTCTAAAATTTACAAGATATTGCTAAACTGGCATACAGAAGAAGAAATAATAAAAGAGAATACGAGTATGGTGAAATGGTCTCAAAAACTGGAACATACAATTGATCTATAACAATGGGAAATATCTTGGTAGAAAAGACTCAAATATACTTTATGCCAGGACCTAAAAGAAAACTTTTTAAGATATATTTCAGATGGTACTCAACTCCAGAGAAATTACGTAAAATGTATGACAACCAATCAAACAAATGTTGGAAATGTGTAAAAGAGTTTGGTATGATTTATCATATGTGGTGGACATGCAATAAGGTAAAGAAATTTTGGGTCAAAATCCATCATATAGTGTGCAAAATCCTACAAGTCAAAATAGATTTCAAAGTAGAAATTTTTTTATTTATACACTAGATGTCAATTTGGGGGGAAAATAGTTCCAGTCTTTTTCAATCTCAAACAGAAGTTAATTTTTGTCAGCTGCTACACTACTCCTCTCACACCTCCACACCAAGTTTAAATCAATTTAATTGATTTAACTAATTTACCCAAAGGAGTCCAGTCCAGACTTATTTAAATTGGAAAAAATAGATTATTGTCTATTATACTTATGTTGATCCAAATGCATCCAATTTTATATGATTAGTAAAGTTCCACTTTTTTCATTTAAAGTCAAGTTTTGGCAATCAAAGTCTAGTCCCTGCAATCAAAGGGATGTCCAAATGATTTCATTCAGCATAATTCAGCACAGTTCAATCTAATTCTTCTGAATTCTTCTACATTTTGTTTCTTTTCCTCTTTTTTCATTATTTGCTTCCAAGATGTTGTTCCCCACTCTTTCTCCACACCTCACCTCACCTCACCCTGCTTTCTCCTCTGCTCTCTGTACTCGTCTCAGCTTACAATCACCCATTGACTGCTGTCTTCACCCCCTCTACATCTTCATCTTGTTATTTTTCCAAATTCAGGAGGGAGGAGGATTTGTTTTGTTTTATTTCCAAAGTCTCTCATCAGCAGCTTTCCTGCAATAGTCTCACCTTGGCAACTGAGATAAATTTTTGAAGATATGATAGTCCTATTCCAGAATCTCTTTAATTCTCCTTTGCTTTGCAATTTTTAAAAGTAATTGCTTTTAAGAACTCAGGTCAAGATAGCCCAAGTTTAATCTGTGCTCTTATGGTCCATGCTATCCTGCTCAGCTCCAATGTTCTTCTAGTAATTCTAGAAATGCCACCAAATCCAATTTTTTTCATGTCCTATTTCTAATCTTTTAGTGGTCTGTTACAATTTCTGTGTTTTTTATTCCAGCTCCTGTAATTTTTGTGTTACTAGATTCATAGCTGTTGTTATCTGAGTAAAAGAAGACTTTTCATCTTTCAGTTCTGATTTAAATTCATTTTTTTATATCTGTCTCCATATTACAGGAAAAGAGATTCCATCTCAATATTAGGAGGAACTTTCTTACAGTAAGAGTTGTTTGACAGTGGAACACACTCCCTCGGAGGGTGGTGGAGTCACCTTCCTTGGAGGTCTTTAAACAGAGGCTGGATGGCCATCTGTCAGGGGTTGGATTGCGAGCTCCTGCATGGTAGGGAGTTGGATTGGATGGCCTTTGTGGTCTCTTCCAGTTCTATGATTCTATGATTCTATGATTCTATGTTATTTGATTTCTCAAGGCTTACAGTTTCTCTCAGATTCTTAAATTAGGGTTGTTTTTTGGTGGTATTTCTGCAATTGAGGATCTATGCTTATCGTTATTTTTTATTTCTCTTTTGCTCTTTCCTTCTCTAATGTGTTCACTTCTGATATGCTCAGCATATTAAATTATAAAAAGATCAATCTGTTTTCGATTAATCTGATGGAAAGATAAGAAGGTAGACAAAAGAAAGCAAGAGTATTTATTTTAAGTCAATATAGATGGAATTTACTCTTATTTGTTCTAACTAGTAATTTAAAAGAGAGTCAATCAGAAAACAGGAGAAAAAAATAAGATAGTTGTGTTGTTATAGTTGTTAAATTTACTCCATCTATTTACTCACATATCAGTCAGAAAGACTGCATGAGAGAGCTTGAAGTATTAAACTCTTTGGAAAGTTTCTAAAATCTAATAATATTTTCCTAGCTGTATCTTGAAGAAAGTCACCTCCACAGTGCTTCAGGCTTAGTCATCAGCTAAATCAGTTAGGCAAGATGGTGATCTAAGTCCCCTTATCCCTTCTATGCTCAGTTGTCATTCTGTACATGATCCTGGGTACACTGGATCAAATTTGGGGTGCACATACACAGTCCTTATATACCCTTTTTCCTAAGAGAGAATTTTTAACCAAATATAAAGTTCTAGATTGGTAGAATCTCGATTTGTGTCTCCTTTCTCATGGAGCTTCATGGAGTGGGACAATGCAGTGATCTCATGACCTGGAAGTCTGTTTAGACTTTTTTGAAGGCACCCAGAAAAGGAGACCTCACTGCCTTTCTAGGCAATTGGTTCCATTTACTGTCAAGACATTCTTCATAATGTTTAATTGAAATCTATCTTCCTGTAACTGAAAACCATTAGACTTGGTTCTACTTTCAGGGGCAGCAGAGAACAAGCCTGAACCCTCCTCTATGTGACAGTGCTTCAAACCTTTATATATGCTTCTTAAAATGAGGTGCCCTGAACTGAATGCAATAGTCTAGATGACACATTGTGGATGCTCTATTTTCCCCTGTTTGCAAAAACTCTCCATGAACTTGGTAGTGGGGGAGGGGGAAATCAGAGTCCAAGGTTGCTCGCAGACCATCCACTTAAGGAGTGCAATGTAACTGGGCACAGAGTGGGATGAGGTTACTGCAATGCCTTCTTCATGTATTGATTCAGCATACTTTCGGAATGATGATCTGTACATGCAAAGCAAGGTGCTGTGGAGGATGAACTACTTTTCTGGCTTCCAATGGAGGAGAAGCCAGGAATAATTACATCAAGTGCAAGAGCACCATGATGCCATATGTAGGGAATATGTTTTTAAGCTCCATTTGCTGCCTGTGAATCCTCTTAAGGCCCTGTATAGGTTGAGCCTTCAGGGGGTTAAATTTGGAAGCCATTCATTATGGATTAGGGCTGTTTTCACAGCATTCACAATGGATTCCGATGATGGTCCAGTCCAGTGTATTGGACGTTAGAAATTGTTTGCATACAAGCAGTTATTTATGTTCAACTTGTCAATTTTTGATCTGTTTTTCATGTTACTCATGTTTTGTTTTTTTGGTTTTTTATAGATTATAGATTCTGTGTGGAAAGGCAATGGGTCCTGATCTGCAGCCACAGTATGTTCTTTTGGGCAGTGCACCAGGCCTGGAACTGCCATTTTGCAGCTTAATTTCGATTGAATGAACAGGCAGTGGTGGAGTTGCTGGGAAAGAGAGGCCTTCACTGGCATAGTTTGTTGCCACTGTTATTCAGAGAGCACAAACATCTTCCTCTCTCTTCTGGAGAGAATGACCTGGGTTTGTTGAAGGACAAGGCCTTTATTCTTCAGGCTCTGTATGGGTCATTCTGACCAAATGGCTGACAATAACTTTAATGTGGTCAGACATTTTGCCTCACCAAATTTGATGGGGCAAGGGTGATCCACACTATCTTGACACAGCCCACAGAAGAGTAAAAAGGGACATTCAGAATGCTTTGAACAGAGGGTTGAACCACTTTCTCCCACATCCACAGATAGTCTTTCAGCAGAGCACACGGCATGCATTTATCTGAGAAAGGCAATATGTTGTTCTAGGGGGATTTGCAAAAGCAGGGGGGGCTCTTTTGTCCAGCTTGTTGGGGAAAAGGAACTAAGCAGACTCTTGTCCCTTGTCCAGAGCAAGTAGTAGGAGAAGGAAAGTAAAAGTTATGGTTAATGTATTGACAATTATTTTGGTGAAGGGAAAAGTTGTAGAACATTATTATTATTATTATTATTATTATTATTATTATTATTATTATTATTATTATTCCCTTTCCCCAAAACTGGGACTCAGATTGGCTTACAAAGTTAAAAATAGTACAATTAAAGTTCTGGGACCCAGTGGGAAATATACCCTTGGAGCTTTAGTTTCTGGCACCCAGTGGGGAGTCTATCCTTGGGGCTGGTTTGGGGCTTTGCCCTCACTTTAAGGACGTTATCACACGTGGGCCAGAAAGCGGAAATAAAAGTGGAAATGAGGCATCCCAAAAATAAACGGGAAATAACCCTTGTTTCCGCATACGTCATTACCTTCATTGTACATTTACAGTAACTGTATTGAACATCCACACAGAAGAGAAAAAACCCCATAAATGTAGCCAAAATGAGCCTCCTGCATATGCACAGAGAGAGGAATGCTCGCTGGAACTATGGCAACAGTGGGGAAATGTGCCACAATACGTATTTGGTTATCAGACCTACAGTAAATGCGAAATTATTCCCGTTGCGCAATTGCAATTCCTGAAGAAACCGAAATTCAAAAGCTCTCGGTTCTTTCTGCTTTCTGTCGGGGTTCTGTTGGGGTTCTGTGCGACGTCGTGTGGAAACATGAGCAAATAATCCGGATTCGTTCACCATTTTGTTTGGATTCTGTTTGGATTGAGCCCTGTGTGATAACGTCCTTAGTCTAATGATTTAGGAGGAGTTTCCTCAGGTCTTCAGCTTGCCAGACAAAGAGCAACCCAGCTATTTGGTTGCACACAGGGCACGAGTGGTTCACTCACCTGAGGAAGAAGTCAAAGGTGATCCTTGCATCAGCTGATCGTGCTTTAGTTTGGTTCCCTTCCCTTGATCCTTTCTTGGTTCAACACAGTTTAAATAAATATTACGTTGAGTAAAGTGACCCTTATTCTATCCAATTATTTTTTGTCTGGAGATGTTATTCCATGATTGGTCAACAATGAATAGGGTTATTTACTGCTGTGATGGCAAAACTACAGCAGTGGAATTCTGGCCATAGCTTCTTCTGTGTTCTTTTCCAGATGCACTTCAACAAGAAATACAGAGCTGACAGGGCTGGAGTTAAACCATTGTTGCAGTGTCATTGTAGGCAGAGTCAGGAGGCTTTACAATTTTTTTTTAAAAAAAGGTAAAGTAAGGTCCAAAACACACTGCAGAAATAATCCAGTTTGAGACTGCTTTAACTGCCCTGGCTCAAATGTAGTTTGGTAGGACATTTAGCCTTCTCTGTCAGTGTGCTCTGGTGCCATAATAAATTACAGTTCCCAAGATTCCCTAGCACTGAGCCAGGGCAGTTAAAGTTGTCTCAAACTGGATTATTCCTGCAGTCTGTTTTGGAGCTAAAATACCATAACTGAATCTGCATCTTCATTCTATAAATTATGTGAAGCATTTCACACAATTCCTTACTCTTCATTATTAGTGTTTTCCCAAAGTGTCTCATCACCAAATAATCTGAGTGAAGAAACAAATAAAAAATCAGGTTCAGCTATGACATATTTTAATTGTTTTTTCTTTTTTCTTTTTTTAATTTTTTAATTTTTATCACCACAATCTTACATACATACATTCTCATCTTATCCTATAAGATTCAATACAGCAAAACCCTTCTACCCTACCACCCTACGTGAGTACATACTAACCAACTTTATCCCTCCAATTTTACTCCTAACATCATCTAACCTTTTTAGCATGCACAACATTTAAAACCTCATATACACTTAAGACTTCCTTCCTCTCAAAGTTATTTAGCCATTTCCTGTGTCCCTTATTTAAGTCCTTTAAATTTCCTATATTATATTGTCAACTTGTTACAAACTATACATTACAATTAAAACCTTCAACTTGGACTTATACATATAATATTATCCCCCTTTGCAATTGTCTCATTTCACAAGTATTTGTACCTATCTAAGAGAAATTAAATTATGACATATTTTAAGACATATAGATGCATTCTCCACCACCATCTTGCCTCTGGGAAAGAAGGTTGCTGCTATTGTATGGCTATGACTAGACACAGTAACTTTGAGAAGAGAGACAATAGGGGGAAGCAGATGGCACTTTGCGCCATCTTGGAGGTAAGGAAGGGGAGGGGCAGCCTCACACTGGGTGCCCCAACCCTTCCCGAACACGTCATCGGAGTGCCCGTCGCTCCACGTGACGGGTGCTCCAATGGTGTCCTTCCGCTGCAGCGTCCGGACACGCTGCAACGGAAGACATGCCGAAGAGGCGTCCAACGCCTCTTGCGGCACACCTTCGGCGTCTTGTGGAAGGGCCCGAAAAGAGGTGCATTGGGGCCAAGGAGTGCGGGTATCTCGGCCCCAATCTGTGGCTTCTCGGGGTGGCCCATGGTCTGCAGAGGCCCAATGACAAGCAGCCCTCTTTCTGCTTGCCATTTAAGCTCCTTCTCCTGCCCCCTCATAGCATGCTAGTGACTAATCAGTCCTGCCTGGGGGGGGGATCAATGTGCATAAGAAATTACTTTCATTCTAAAAGTAATGCAACTAGTCTTTGCTTGGATATATCTCCCACACAGATGACTGTAAGAATGGGGCTTTTAAACTCCTCAAGACCAATAAAAGTTTTTCTATGGCTAATAAAACACCAGCCCTGATACAAGGGTCTCACAACTATTAGCATCAGAGAATCTTTCATTACATAAATGTGTGGTGTGAAAATTCTTCACAATAATTTTGAATGTTCTTTTTCCATCTTGGAAACTATGATGGTGTTACAAAGAACTTTATTTTTTTTAGTGATGAATCCTACATGAGAGTTATATTGAATTTCTTTCCAGACATCTCATCTCCACATTTTGATTGCTCTGGGCAAAAGTTCTGCTGAAACATATTTGGACCATCAAGTGAATTTTTATTCTCTACCCTACATGTGACACAACTACTCCTCTACCTCAATGATAGCAAGGTGACCCATCCTTTTTAGCTATAAAACTTTTAGTACTTCATTTTATTGAGTCCTAACAAAAGCACAAAGCAGTATCTGTGCTTTGTGCTCTGTGGAGCTGTTAAGTAGATATTGCTCCCACTAGTCTAGAAGGAGAATGAAGGAAAGCCAAGGTTCATTAAAGAACCTTGAATGTGAAAGATGTTCAATTGAAAAAGAAACATTAGGACATCCCATAATGAGTTAAAGGCAAATTGGATTATTAGAATTATATTACCTATGAAGAGCTGTATAGAGGCTGCCAAAATCAGAGGAACTTAATATTTCAGTGCACTGCTATATTTCATAGTTACCAGAATCCCTTTTGAAAAAAATATGTATTAATACAGAAGAATGAATGTCAATCTGTACATTTCATAATGATCAATGTTTTTGGTGGTTTGTTTTTGTCATTTGGAAGGGAAATGAATGTTAGCATTCATGATGTAGTTCATCTTCCTCCTCATCCAATATTGCATCTGGCTACACACACACACAAAATGAGATGTGTGTCATTGAGATAACGGGGGCACAGCTTTACTTAATTTTAATATTAAAAGATCCACAACCATCTTATCACTGAATAAGATACTAAGAGCCAGCGTGATGTAGTGGTTTGACTGTTGGACTACGGCTCTGGAGACCAGGATTCAATTTCCTGCTCAGTCATGAAAACCACTGGGTGACCTTGGGCAAGTCACACACTCTCAGCGTCAGGGAAGGCAATGGCAAACTTCATCTGAGCAAATCCTGCCATGAAAACCCCATTATAGGTTTCCCTTAGGGTCAACATAAGTCAGAAAAGATTGGAAGGCACACAACAACAACAACAACAACAACAACAACATATTAATACTAATTCAGGAGACCTTTTCTAAAAGAGAGTCTCTTCAACATAGTAACTACTGCTACTGATGATGTTGTTAACTGCCCTCGAGTCAACTTTGACCTGACCATGAGGTGACCCTGTGGATGAGACATCTCCAAGATCTCCTATTCTTCACCTCCCTGATCAGTTCCTGCAAGCCCAGGACCATGTCCTCCATGATCACGTATAACCAACTGGCATGTGGTCTTCCTCTCTTTCTACTGCCTTCCATCTTTCCTAGCATCATTTCTTTTTCCAATTATTCATTTTCCCTCATGATATGGCTGTGAAGTATGACAGCCATAACGTAGTCATCCTGGCTTCCAGGGATAGCTCAGGCTTGATCTGTTCTAGAACCCATTTGTTTGTCTTCTTGGCTGTCCACAGTATCCTCAGCACTCTTCTCCAGCACCACATCTCAAATTAGTTGATTTTCTTTCTACTGGCTTTTTCAGCATCCATTTTTCACATCTGGACATTGTGGAATACAATGGCTTGTACTATCCTCACTTTAGTGTTCAGAGTTATATCTTTACACTTTAAGATCTTGTCCAGCTCCATAGCTGCCCTTCCCATCCCCAGTCTTCTTATCTCGTGACTGCAATTGCCATTCTGATCAATTTTTGGCAATATGGAAAACCCCCTCTGCAGAAACTTGCCAAGGAAACTCCATGATAGGTCACTTAGGGTTGCCATGTTGAAAACAACTTGAAGGCACAAAACAATAAACAATTTATAAGGAAAACAATTATGAGATCTTTGTGATTCTGATGCTAATGTTGTAAATTGTATATTGAGAACAACTGAAAAATAGGACATATATAAACTGCGTGCTTTGTAATAGTACTAATGATTTTTAGAACTGCAGACCAGAATTGGGCAAAATAACCACATATGGAGGTATGTGACCATGGAGCTGCTGCATCCCCTCCAACAGTTGGAAGAAGTAGTTTTAGTAATACGAGCTAATCAAATAGGTGTAAGATAGTACTTGTAAATCCATTTGAGATTGCATTCTTTGAATTTAGGGCCTTTACAGACTGCCAGAAATAGTGCAGCTTGAGGCCACTTTAACTGTCCTGGCTTGGAACTAAGGAATCATGGGAACTGTAGTTTATTGTGGCACTAGAGCTCTCTGGCAGAGAAGTCTCGATACCTCAGAAAAAAAATTAGTTCCCATGATTCCTTAGCACTGAGCCAAGGCAGTTAAAGTGGCCTCAAGCTGCACTATTTCTGGCAGTCTGTAAAGGCTCGTTACACAAAATGTATTAGGAGTTCAAGTCCGAATTGCCACTTTCTTTTAAAAATCTTAGAGCAAGTGATAGCAAGTACCGGTAATGATGAGATGATAATTTGTTGCTGTTCATTGAACATACAGGATTTTTGTTTTCTTTATCTCTTTACCATTCTCTTTGGGCCTTTGCAGACTGCCAGAAATAGTGCACATTAAATTGAGGCACTGCCCTGGCTCAGTGCTAGGGAGTCATGGGAATTGTATTTTTTTCTGGGATATTGAGCCTTCCCTGTCAGAGAACTCTGGTGCCACAATAAATTACAGTTCCCATGATTCCCTAGCACTGAGCCAGGGCAGTGCCTCAATTTAAAGTGCACTATTTCTGGCAATCTGCAAAGGCCCTTTGTGAGCCAAGAATTTTTCCAGCTGCTTACCCAGGTGTAAGAATTTACAGATACTTTATTTGCATATGAAATAATGGGGCAGGCACTTCAACAAAAAAAATTGCTTAACTAATTTAAATAAACAGTGCCTCTCAGCAGGCAGCAGCCATTCAGACAGGATGTAATCTGAGCACTTAACAGCAGGGGATGGTGCTGCAAATTCAGAAGATTATCATATGGGTAAAAAAATGGAAAAATAGCAGCATTAAAATGTCTATGACTGAACATAACATTAAGACTTGCTCATGGGCAGCATGTACACAAACTGTAATTAACTTACAGTTGTAAACCACTTAGAGACTGCTTAGGTGGTATGAAGCGGTATATAAGTGAAGCTGCTATTGCTATTACCATTGCATTACTTTGCATTAAAGGAGAACTCCTGTTAATAAGCTGCTGAAAGCGCTATAATTCTGGGAATGTGTAAATGCAGAAGTACAATGCACTGCATTCTTGCTATTGGGGAATCCACTTGATGTAAGTGGGTGTGAGCATCTTCCCTCTGTATCCAGAATTCCAGATCAGCTAATTTACTTTCAGTGCAGAAAGAGAAATTTGACATCACTTTATAATAATGTTTTAGGAAATGTGGAAAACAAGCTTCATGGAAAACAAATATCTTTATTAGAGATATTAGCCATTATTTAAATACTATAGTTTTTTTTCCCAATCTTGTGCCCAGTGTTACTCTATAATTTATTGATTGTGTGACGGTGAGGTATTCCGTGGTTTTTTGTTGTTGCTGTTGTATAAGAGTTGAATGGTGCTCTCTATCATTCCCATAATTTCCCCCATTTTATAGACAAATTGTCATCAGGGGAAGGAATCATGTGGCCTTCCCTACATTAGATTGCATTTTCCAGCAACCCCTAGACAGCACTTCCAATGACAAGGGGCCTTTATAGATGGTGCAAAGCAACGTCTTGGAGGCAAGTAAGGGGAGGGCACCCCAACCCCTTACTGAGGACGTCATTGGAGTGCCTGCCATTCCACACGGCGGGTGCTCTGATGACGTCCTTCCGGCTCAGTGTCCAGACACGCTGAGCCGGAAGAGACGCCAAAGAGGTGTGTGTCACCTCTTCTGGCGCCCTTTCCACACCTTGTGGAAAGGAGTGCTATTTTATTTTAGTGCTCCTTCCAGGGCCAGAAAAGGAGTGGATTGGGGCCGAGGCATGGGGCAGCCTCGGTCCCAATCCGCAGCTTCTTGGGGTGGCCCATGGCCGCCCGTCTGCGGAGTTCCAAAGATGTCCCTTTGACATTTTCTCCCTCCATGCAGGCACTTTAGAAGACTTTGATCCAAACAGCTCTTGCTGTTCAAGGTCATCTTAGCCCTTTCTGGACTGTGCTACTTGCAGAGTTGTTACTCCTTCCACATTCAGCTAGTAGTCCCATTTACTTCAAAGTAAACCTCACCATTGGTGTTACTTGCGAGTTATGGCAATGGAACCAGCGGTGAAATTGTCATCCTTGTAATACATGGAACAATTTTTGAGAGTTTTATGGTTTTATTGCTCAAGAGTTGTGGGGGGAGGGGAGGAGATAGCTGAGTGTTTTATTGGATTATAGACCTCATCTATTGGTTCAACTTGCAAATATCATTAGGAACATAATTTGAGCAAATGTTCAAATTGTTCAGGAATTTGTTAAAAATGATGTGCAGCTTTTATTAAATATTTATAGTGTCAAGCAATTGAGCATGCAGACAAAGTAATTCAGAAACTTTCTTCGCTTCGCAGAGAAGAACACCCAGCGACCTTGGAGCTGTCTGGCTGCTTCAGGAATGCATCCTCCCAGCCTCCGATGAAACAGATTGAAGTCAAGTTTAAACTCCAAAGAGGCACATTTATTCTTCAGTTGCAATATGTACTGAGAAGCTATATACACACACCACTAACAACAAGAACATACTGACCTTGGACACTGCTAAGATGTTTTGAATCCCAGCAGCAAACAACTTTCCCAGCTAGCAAGCTTTAAAGTGACCTGTCCCTTTGTCACTTTCCCACATCTGGACATTTAAATTCAAGTTACAAATCGTAACATTCCCCTCCAAATGTACAGATGTGTGTGTGTGTGTCATTTGTTTGTGTTATGCATCTTCTGATGTTTCCACTTTAGCTCAACAGCTAGAATTGTGCATTTATGGTGCCATTCCTACCAGACGTGATAGCTGTTCATGCCTCTCTACTGGCAATGCCTTTGTGAGAACAGTCTCCATTGTCCATGTACTCCAGCCACAAAAACTTTGTTCTGGATCATTTCCCTGATGTTTTAATACCTTACACCTATGTATTTTATTCTGCATTTCAAACTCTCAGTTTCTGAAATTGCAATGCATGATTATGAATCTTCATGTACTACAATAGGCTCAGTGCATTTCTCACCTAAGTCCTCAGGCAATTGTCTTATCCACTGTACTTCACCAACCATCTCTGACAATGCTGCAATTCAGCCTCAGTCATGCTCAGAGCTACACAGTTCTGCTTCCTGTTGCACCAAGCTATTGGGCTTTCTGCAAACTTTACTAAGAAACTAAACACTGACTTTCTGTCATGTAACTCTGATGCAAATGAACTATCAACAAAACAATCAAGTTGAACCATGCTGCTCTGTATCACCAGTTTTCTGTCTTTGCTGCCTTTCAGATACCTTAACACATGTTTTACTGTAGTCCAGTCCTCAACTTTTGGATTGCTGCTAAGCACTCCAACTGCAACATTTTTTGCAATGAACATCAAGCTACCTACTACACTTCTAAACAACTCTGGATTTTCAAACTCCTTTATTGACTCACAACTGGTGTAACCAGGAGTCATTGGACTTTTCACCACTTTAGCACTTTGCAGTCCATACTTTTCAATCAGCCTTTCTATCTTCTTCTGTTGACTCAACAATCTACCATCCTCAGTCCACTGTACCTCAAACCCTAAGTAAGGGCCTCGGCAGACGACTAATAGAGTCATCTTCGAGGCCCGGAAGAGGAGGGGCAGCTGCACGAGTAGCGCCCCTTCCTCTTCCTGAGGTTGCCCTCGGAGTCGCCGGCCATCCACACGGCCGGCGCTCCGGGGATGACCTCACGCCGCAGCGACCGCATGCGCTGCGGCAGAAGAGTCAGGGAAAGTGCACCCGCCACTTTTTAGGGAGCACTTTCCCTGACATCTAAAAGGAGTGCCAATTTGGAGCTCCTTTTAGGGATGCCGCAGGAGCACCATGGTGCGAAGGCTCCGCTCCGCCGGCGCTCCGTCCGGCGGCGTCCCGGAAGCAGTCATCTGCTTCCCCCCTAAGTCTTGAGATTTCCCAGATCTTTAAGCACAAATTTCTTTTCTAATTCTTTCTGCACTGTCTGGATCTCACACTCTGACTTCACTGCGACACACAAGTGATCAACATAAATCACCAATGTTACATCTCCCTTGGTGTAAATGCATGCATCTGCAATGCTGCATTTGTACCTAAGTTTCACCAATTCCTCATGAATGCAATAATCCAGCTACGTGCACTTTGGTTCAATCCATACAATGCCTTTTTCAACTTGTACACTTTACTATCACTGTCCTGTTCAAATCCTAAAGGTTGTTCCATGAACACTTCTTCATCAAAACTAGCATTCAAGTAGGCAGTTTCAAAATCAAAATGCCTTACCACTTGGCCTTTCCTTGCTGAAAATGCCAAAACCAACCTAAGGCTTTCTGCCTTGGCTGTAGGAGAAAACGTTTTGTCAAAGTTCTCAAACCTCTGCTGTGCAAAACCTTTTGCCACCAACCTGGCTTTGTATCTATGAGTACCATCCGGCATCTCCTTTCTTTTGAAAACCCATCTACAACCTATCACCTTGTTGTTTTTAGGCATCTCAACAACTTCAAAAATTTCCTTTTCTAGCAATGAGAAGTACCCTTGATCCATAGCAGAAAACCACTTTTCCTTGTCCTCCTCGGGATAACTCTGCAGATCTTTAAAACTTTCAAGCTCATCAGCCACCACCATACAGGCCCTTGCACTCTGCACTACAAAACACTCTGGAGGTCTTCTCACTCTCTGAGTCCTCCTAGGTATGATCACCTTTGTTCTACCTCTTTCATCCTCACTCTCAGAATTCTATCTCTCATTTGCACTGACTCAAATTTGCTAGCTGTGATTAGTGAATGAAGTGTTGGTTGTGTCTGTGTAGAGTGTGCTGAAGTACTAGGCTCACTCTCTGGTGATGCTTCTTGTTTATCATCCCTCCATTTCCAGCACTTACTTCTTTCTGTCCCAATCTAAGAAAAACCTCTTTGTTGGAATGCAGCTTCTCCCATCCTGCTGTGTTTGGCCACAGGAAAAGCTTTCAACTTTATCCTGCTGCAAACTGAGCAATCTAGGTGGTTTGAGCAAGGAGACATCCTAAATTCTGGACATACCTCCCCCAGCTTCCCAAGACTTGTGAAGCTTGAATGACCCAACATCTGATGGTAGTAATATGCACAGTCCAAATGCAAAGGCATATTATTGACTACTGCACATTCTGCCCTATCCACCATGTAATACATTTTGGAGCTCCTTTCAATGCTTTTGCACAAACCTGGTCATTCATGGTAATTACACACTCATCCCCCTTAAAATTCAATGCATACACATCAGTGGTCAAAGCAGACACACTAACTAAACAGTTTTGCAATTTAGGTACACATAATACATTATCAAAGTCTTTAGCAAACCCTGGGATGAAAACAGTTCCCATGTACTTTGTCTCCCGTGGTGCACCATCAGCCAAAGCAACTGAATGCACATTGGAAGATTTCTTACTCTTTAGGAACTTAGGAGTGTTTACCATATGTCCTGTGGATCCTGAATCAAGAATCCAGTCCGGATTAGGCTTGACTTCTTGGTGAGTAAGGGGGGTTGCAGACTGTCAAAAATAGTGTGAATTCAGTCCACTTTTAGGGTTAGGGTTAGTGCTAGGGAATTATGGGAATTGTTATTTTTCTGAGACATTGAACCTTCTTTGTCAGAGAACTCTAGTGCCACAATAAAATACAGTCTCCATGATTCCCTAACCTTAACCCTAACCCTAAAAGTGGACTGAATTCACACTATTTCTGACAGTCTGCAACCCCCCTAACACAGTCACTGCCTTTTGTCACAGCCACAACACTCTTTCTGGTGCCAGAGTCTTTGGGTTGTTTTTTCTTCTCTGCTGCAAGTTTTCTACAGTCCTTCTTCAGATGACCGGGCTTTCCACAATGGAAACATTTTCTCTCTCTGGATACTGCTGCTTTCTCTGATTGCAGCTCCCTGGAAGCCTCCGGTGGGTGTGTAGATCTAGGTGCCGCTTGCTGCTGCCTCTGGAGCCCTGCCTTGTACTAGCGATGTTGGCTCTCTTCTAAAACCCAAGCAGCAACCAACTCCACTGTAATCTGCCCCTCAGGAACTCCCTGGAGGCTGTACAGAATATGGTCATAGTCCTTTGAGAGACTCCCCAGCAAAATGTTTGCTTTTTGTTCTCTTGGGATCTCAACACCCCTCATCCAGACCTGATTGAACAAATCTTGGATGATTTCCAGATGCCTTTCAGTAGCCCTGCTGCATTTTACAAGCATACAGTCTCCAACACCAGATCATCCATGACAATGCAGTACTTGACTGATGCATGTTCTTAAGGGTATCCCACACATCCTTTGTGGTTCTTTTCTCCTGGACATAATTGGTTTGAGCCAGTGAGATTGATAGAAAGATAGTAACTTTTGCTTCTATATCATTTTCCTGAGTAGCTGGTGTAGCCCATTCCGGACTACATCCCACAGTCCCACCCTAATTAGCAAAGATTCAGCATAGGCATTCCACGCATTATAGTTGCTTTCATCCAATTTTGGAAATTTAACTGCTGCCATGATTAATTATAAATCAAAAGTCCTGGAAGTTTTCCCAGCTTCCAATGTCTATTGTGAAAAGACAGAGACCATTTTCCATAAATATTAGCACTTTTGTCTACCAACACAGACAGTGTAGAGAGGAACAAAAAACACAGCAACAGAATTAGTGCCACTCACTCACAAACTGACGAACTCCTCAGCGAAGATGAAGCAGCCTGGGCACCCATAACCCTTTGTCAAGCAATTGAGTGAACAGACAAAATAATTTGGAAGCTTTCTTCACTTCGCAGAGAAGAATACCCAGCGATCTTGGAGCTGTCTGGCTGCTTCAGGAATGCATCCTCCCAGCCTCCAATGAAACAGACTGAAGCCAAGTTTAAACTCCAAAGAGGCACGTTTATTCTTCAGTTGCAATATGTAGAGAAAAGCTATATACACTCACCACTAACAACAAGAAGGAACAAAGAACAAAGAACTAACTAACCACCCACATGCTGTGCTCTTGGTGTTTTTATAGACACTTGCCATGTGGCCTCAGAGTCCAGCCTCTTCCTGTGACTTATTCCTGTGTCACTTGAATTGATGTTCCCCAAAACATGATGACATAATATGTTTACACTTGGTGTACATGCTCTCAGGCTGCCATCTACAAACAACTTTTCCAGCTAGCAAGCTGTAAAGTGACCTGTAGTACCCTTTGTCACTTTCCCACATCTGGACATTTAAACTCAAGTTAAAATACCAACATATAGCACATAAGTTATATACTCACATTATCAAGCCCACAGAAGTTATTCTTTGAGGAAGTTTGGGCCTAAGCAGATGGGCGGCCGTGGGCCGCCCCGAGAAGCTGCGGATTGGGGCCAAGGTAGCCGCACTCCTCAGCCCCAATCTGCAGCTTCTCGGGCCCTGGAAGGAGCACTAAAATAGTGTTCCTTCTGCAAGGTGCCAAAGGTGTGCCGCAAAAGGCATTAGGCGCACCTTCGGCATCTCTTCCACCGCAGCGTGTGTGGACGCTGCAGCGGAAGTACGTCATCGGAGCGCCCGTCGTGTGGAGCGACAGGCGCTCCAATGATGTGTTCGGGAAGGGGTTGGGGCACCCAGCGTGAGGCTGCCCCTCCCCTTCCTTGCCTCCAAGATGGCACAAAGTACCATCTGCTTCCCCCCTTTGTTGTAGCCTCCTGATTAGGAGGCTCATTTAACTGAAATTTAGATGGTGTTGGTTTTCTGTTAAAAAGCTGGATGTGGCACTTGTGCATTTAATAGTTGGCCAGCTGCAATGGGGTTTGCTTTCATCCCCTCTATCTCTCCTTGCCGCCCTGTGGTTACAAACCACAGTTTAGGCCTGTGACAAATTGTGGGACTCCTGTTGGCTCCTTTGCCTTCCCCTATGCCAGGACAGTTTTGACCAGTCCTGGAGTCTCTAGACTAGTGACATTTGCATCTGGCAAGTATTTCCTCAAGAGCTTCTCTGAGGGAGCACTTGTCACAATGCCATTCCCAGCCATAGTAATCACTATCTTTTCCAAATAACATCCCAATTATTTTATTTATATTTATATTTCCAAATAACATCCCAATTCAGAATCTCCAGTATCCCTTCTAGACCTTTGCATGTTTCACATGTTCAAGAGAACACCCAAAGCAAGTCCTTACAGCTTTTGAGAAAGGAACCAGGCTCCTATAAGAATTCAAAACTATCTAATCATTTTGAGTCCCAAACTTTAGAGAATATCAACTCAGCTCCTGAGTTCTGGGTTAACCTATGCAGAAAATATTACAATATTTTATTGTTCACAGATCTTACTATTTTAAATTGCTTTTATCCTCTTAGAACTTTATCAAACAATAGGTTTGTTGTAATATTACACTGGGTTAGTTCTTTGGTCCAAAGCACACTGCAGAAATAATCTAGTTTGAGATTGCTTTAACTGCCCAGGCTCAGTATTAGGGAATCCTAGGAATTGTAGTTTATTGTGGCACCAGAGCTCTCTGATAGAGAAGGCTGGGGGGGAAGCACACCAGGGCGTCGGGGACGCCCTGGGATGGAGCGCTGCGGGACCGCAGCCTCCGCACCGTGGTGCTCCGGCGGTGTCCCTGAAAGGAGCACAAAAATAGCGCTCCTTTCAGAAATCAGGGAAAGTGCGCCCTAAACGTGTAGGGCGCACTTTCCCTGACTTTTCCACCGCAGCGTGTCCGGACGCTGCGGCGGGAGGTTGCCCTGGGAGCGCTGGCCGTGCGGAGGGCCGGCTGCTCTGAGGGCAACCTCGGGAAGAGGAAGGGGCGCCGCTCGTGCGGCTGCTCCTCCTCTTCCCTGCCTCCAAGACGACTGTATTAGTCGTCTGCCGAGGCCCTAAGTGTCTCAAAACTACAGTTCCCAGAATTCCCTAGCATTGAATCAGGGCAGTTAAAGCAGTCTCAAAATGGATTAATTCTACAGTGTGTTTTGGATATGTGTTTGATCTTTCCTTATCATACAGCATCATGGCTCTCCCATTATTACACTGTATTTCCATTGTTATTGGAGAGCATTTTTTCATTTCATTCAAAACTTGTTAATGGCACCAATATTGCTGCTGTTCAGTTAATGCTTTTGGTGCTATTGTTTTGTTCTACCATAGTTCTGATAACCTAGCAGAAAAGTGGTGTGAATAGGCATGTTTCTTTTGTCCCTCCTTCTGTCATGACTTCTGTGTGAATTTGAAATTGTGTGGCAGCACCATTCCATGTGCCATGAAGGTTGTCTGTCTACTGTAGCCCCCTTTGCTTTCCCCTCATGTCTCTGATGATTGTTCTGAACTTGTGTGCCATTCCACACCTGCCTTCTTCCACTGTTCATATAGCTCCTTGGCTGTGTAACAGCTCCATGACTTTTTAGAAGGAGCCCTTAAGCACCTTGACCTTTGAGTTCACCTGGCCAACTGTTCGTTCTTAGGAACTTTTCTTTGATCAATCCTTGGCCCACTTTCTGGTGGATGAGATTGTTGGGGATGGCAGTACTTTTAATTAAGGTCCTCATCCCCCACACTCCTCCTCAGAAGGGAGAGCATTGCCAGCACCTCCCCACTCCCCCCAGCTTGCCTCTTCTAGACATTATTAGCACCAGATATAAAAGCTGCTGTTTTCCTAGCCAGTTGTTCAATTTGCAAGCTTGAAAGCCAGCCATTAAGCCTGCAGTTCCCCTTCCCACCACTGAGAGCTGAAACAGTGTTATTTGGAAACCAAAGAGTTGTGAAAGTGAAGTTCTGTCAAGGTTGCCACCATACTGCAATTGTGTAGCCATGGAGCCTGGGAACTTCCTGGAAATCATTTCAGGTGCATGAAATAGCACAGCAGCTTGGGCTTGCAAGATTTCCTTGGTAGCAGAACTGAATATTCTGAACCAAAAAATAAATTGTGGAGCAGGGGTGTTGTATGGCATAGTGGGGAAATCAGGTGCCTTCTCATTACTTGGGGAAAGAGAAAGATACAGGAAGAATTGCTTGCAAGCCATCACAACATCAGTATTTTTGAGAGAGTAGTGTGGGAGATGCAGAATAAGGCCATTCAAGGACAGTGCTCAAATGAAGATCCAAAAGTAAAGTTATGAAACTAGACTACAAATAGGTTATAGTGTATAACAGGATGAGTGGAGGGAAGTCTGTAATGTGCCCCTACTCCAGGAAGTTACACCAGATTCTTCAGGGAAATGTCAGCATTGCTCCCGAAAGAATGTACTGCAGCTTACTTCCACTTAGTGGGTTTTCACTTTGGGCTTCTGCAGATGGGTCCTTTGTGGCATGTTGGAGGCAAGGAAGGACGCTGGGCACCCTATCCCCTTCCTGAGGACGTCATTGGAGTGACGGCCTGTCCACATGACAGGTGCTCTGATGACGTCCTTCCAGCTCAGCGTCCGCACATTTTTTATTTTAGCACTCCTTTTGCTGGAGGCCTCGGCCTCAATCATCCGCTTCCTGGGGCGGCCCAGGGCTGCCCATCTGCATCCTTAGTGGGTGATGCATTTAGCTGGGCAAGCAAACCCCCAGGAATAAGGTAGCAAATTTTCAGGCTATAGTTTCTGATTTACAGACAATTGGTGCCAGCCAGATTAAGGAGAAAGGTAGGTGGGGCATCCTACTTTCAAATCATTGGGAAATTATTGGGACCAGATCATGCATACAGGTTTCAGGAAAATATGGCACACTGACCAGCAACTGTGCTTGCATTGTTTGGTGCAATTATGGTATAAATGCAATAACAATTTTGCCTCCTGCCAGAAGTTTCCTTGTGAGTGGTGGAACCTGTTACCCCCAAAGGGGGCTAGGATCTCCACCAACTTTGTAAGCATTTCCTTAAATTTTTGGAGAATTGTTTAGCTCAAAGGAGACTTGCAAGAGGCTGGGTCACCTCAGGGATCATTTTCACCTATATATACCTATATATACAGTTAGTGTGTGTGTGTGTGTGTGTGTGTGTGTGCATGAGCACCTGCATGTGTGCCCACGTGCGCGCACACACACACACACTAACTGCAGGAGAATTCTAGGTTTAATGAATAAAGGTTTTATTTAGCAAAATGCAAGAGAGCACACAAACACACAGTAACAATTCAGTGATGAATTGATACAAGGCTAACCAAAAGAAAGGTACGGAAACTGGATACCAAAGGCTTAGGGTTGTAGAGGGGTGATATTTACCCATCCTGATGAGCAATCCACAGAAAGTGGGGTGTGGCTCAGACAGTGTCTGAGGGTTATACAGGAAGAGGAGTCTCTAGACAGTTGGACAGAGCTCTAGTAGTTAGCAGCTGCATGTACAGAGTGACCATGTATGGGTTGGATGTCTGGGGCCCTGAAGGGGTACTTAATATTTCCACATGGAGTATAAAGAATTTGAGTGCTTTCTCACAGAATTGATAAAAAGCACAATTTTGGTAAGTGGCCTTAACTTTGGACTACCAAAACAGAGATTGGATGTAGGACAACCTCAAGATATATGGATAGGAAAGTTGGCTGGGAACATGGCAGGGGGTAAGTAGGAGATATAGTCTTACTCATCTTCGCCCAATGGGACCTCCTTTGTCTCCTTTGCGAGGAAAGCATGGGGAGAGGATGGAGCAATCAGCAAACAAGTTTAACCTTTATTATAACCTCTTTAGTTCATCACCAAAACCAGAGGGAGGGAGGGAGGGAGGGAGGGAGGGAGGGAGGGAGGGAGGGAGGGAGGGAGGAAATTGAGGAATGACTTATAATCAGATTCCCTGTTCCTTATAGTAAACAAAGGGACTTTGCAGACTGCTAGAAATAGTGCAAATTGAGTCCACTTTAACTCAGTGCTAGGCTCAGTGCTAGGGAAACATGGGAATTGTATTTTTTTTCTCAGACATTGAGTCTTCACTGTCAGAGAGCTCTGGTGCCACAATAAACTACAGTTCCTATGATTTCCTAGCACTGAGCCAGGGCAGGGTTGGATAGAACACTGTGTATAAGCTACCCCTTCCTAGGCTGTGAATGCTGTTTGGCACCCAGGTCTGTGAGGCTCTGAGTCCAAGCAGTGGTTAGAGAGCCAACAAGCTGTGAGGCCTTAGCATCATTACTGCGAGATCTATTAGGCCACAAGACCACTGTAGGACTACCAAGTGGTAAACATTTCCCTCTCAAGGCCCATGGGCCTATATGCCTGGCTGTTCTGCAACTGTTGAACTAGCCATACTCCCTAATTAGGCCACAGCACTGCCAGAAGGGCCCTGAAAACCCTGTTCTACTGTTCATGCTTAATAATGTCCTCTGAAGGTGAAAGTGGTAAGAGGCCAAAATTGAGGTAGCATGGGATTAGAGACCTTCCTAGCTCCACCCCAACACTGGCTGTGTTGCAATGAATGTGTCACCTTCTTGATGTCTTCCTGCCTCGAAGGACACAAACCTGCCCCTGTTCTTCCTATCTTTTTGAATGGAAATGTGGATGATCTCTTTTAAAAATCTGAGTATGATTGTTAAAAATGTGTGGAAAGTCTGATTGCATCTCTGATTTGGTCTTTACAGCCATAATCTCAGAGGTCCTGCCTGCAAAGGACATAGCACTATGTTGCCAAAGTGTCCTACTTACTTTAGTGCTACAGGTGTACAAATAATGTGACAGAAGAAAAGTTGAAAAGAAGTAAAAAGAAAGAAGTTGGGGAGAATCAAATGGAAGAGTTCCTTTTGGCTATTTCAAGTTCACTTTCTTAGACCTATGTCCACTCTATGTCAGGCTTACATTGAAAAACAAAGTCCTCATATCATGGGGGGGGGTAGAGGGGGGTGTCAAAGGCTTCATAAATCATATTATCTCCACAAGTTGGTTATTTTCATAGTGGAAAATGGTAGATGCCAGCAGTGTAATTACTGTTATAAAGCTATAACATGAAATTTTAGTAGCTCACTCAATATTTTGTAGCCTAAAGCTACTGACAAGCTAGAAGTTGCACCATGCCTATAGAAGAAAGTGTTTAATTCAGACACTATTTCTTTTGCTCAGATCAACCCTTTTTTTCCACATGTGCTAATACAATTATTTGTATTTTTTTTTATAAGCTAGAGGTATTTCAGCACTGACTTCCTAGAACAATGCCTACATAGGCTTTACAATATATATCTCTTACTGCTTCATCATTATACCTGTTCAGCAGCTATAAAGAGTGTGATGTGTGTTCCATTAAAAGTCACAGTTTTCAGCTGATAGTTGTATATATACCAGAGAGAGAGAGAGAGAGAGAGAGAGAGAGAGGTCCTCAGGACCTTTGTTTCAGTTAATAGGCATTTTATAGGACCTTATCAAACGCTGGCCACGAAGCGAAAAGTAACAGAAAAGTAACCGAAGTGAGAATAAATTCAGTTCTATACCGAAACGAACTGAATTTCGCCCTGGCGGCCATAGCGCAATGAATACGAAGGCTCCAAAGGGGATTTAGCGATCAGGCACCGCGGGATGCGGTTCACGTGGGAAGAAGGAAAACACACACACACACACACATTTTCTTCTCTCTCTCTCTCTCCCTCTCTCTCCCTTCCCGCCACCCAAAAAGCCAGCGTCGCAGAAGGCGCTTCTGTGGATGGCAAGGATGGGATGAAGGAGTCGGGAGGAAAGGCAGCCAAGGGGACCGAGGAGGAGGAGGAGGGCTGGAGGACTGGAGGAGGGAAGGGGTGTTGGTGGGGAAAAATGCGAGAGAGATGGAGAGAGAGAGATCGCCTCCCTCTTCCCTCCTCCTCTCCTTCTCCTCCTCTTTCTCAATCCGGTTTGCCTTTCGCCAATCCCTTCCTCTCGCCGGGATTTTCTGCTTGGGAGAGCTCTCCCTGCTTCCCCGCCCCGCCCACCATTGCGCAATGAATACGAAGTCTCCGCTTGTACTTCCCCAACAAACCGAATGTCAAAATCTCCCTACTCGCTACGGATTAGCTTCGGGTTCTGTGGAGTTTCGGGGCAGCGTCGTGTGTACACGCGGGGAAACAATACAGATTAGCTCCATGTTCTAGGGCAGCGTCGTGTGTAAACACGGGGAAATAATATGTATTAGCTGCAGGTACCCTTTGGATTAGCTCTGCTCTAGACCCCATGTGATAAGGTCCATAGTAATGTTAAGGAGTCCTTGGTAGGCTCTTTTCCAAGGAGCTTCAAACTATGCATTAAATATTTATTAGAGGGGAAGTGTGATAGAAGACTCCATTCCCTATCCAGAGGACTAGTAGAGTCTATAAATAATTATGAATAGCACTTTTCAGGTCAAGGTTTGTTGCAATTCTTTTCCTACATGAGAGGAGAAGAAAAATCTGAAGCCAATATTTGTGAAAAGGATGTCATATTTTACCAATAGAAGTAATTATCAGTAGAAGATTTTTTTAAATTTTTTAAAACATCAGTTCCAATTATGATGAGCTAAATTTTCCATTTATTTCCTGTGAAAGTCCTTGATAGTATGCCATACAGTATGACCCCTGTATTTAGAGAAGAATACGTTCTCAGGGAGTTCTCTTCATAGGCCAAATAAAAAGTCTCTCCCTCCCCCCCCCATCCTCTTGGCCATGATGTTACCCAAAATGCTGGGGTCTGAGAAGGACACCCACAAATTAATATATTTTTAAGGGAATTATAGTATTGGCTCAAATGAGAATTATAGTACAGATGGGGTAACAGTGGCCTCGGACAGCAACCCAAGTATACCAGGTCTGAATCACTCAGAACTCCTGAGACAGATTCAAATAGGTTTTTCTAATTTTATTAGAGGAAATAATCAACACACACAAGCACCCATACACTCACTGGCACATAGAAGAGCTAAGGAAGCAAAGGTGGGAGAAGTGGAATAGGTTTAAGGCCTTGCTAAAGGTGAAATATTACTGATGTGGATCTAGATTCGTCAGAACCATGCCTGCATGCATAAGTTCTGCCAGATGTCTGTTGGGGAATATTATATAGAATCATAGAATCATAGAATCATAGAATCATAGAGTTGGAAGAGACCACAAGGGCCATCCAGTCCAACCCCCTGCCATGCAGGAACTCCCAATCAAAGCATCCCTGACAGATGGCCATCCAGCCTCTGCTTAAAGACCTCCAAGGAAGGAGACTCCACTACTCTCCAAGGGAGTGTGTTCCACTCTCGAACCACCCTTACTGTCAGGAAGTTCCTCCTAATGTTGAGGTGGAATCTCTTTTCTTGCAGCTTGCATCCATTGTTTCGGGTCCTAGTCTCTGGAGCAGCAGAAAACAAGCTTGTTCCCTCCTCGATATGACATCCCTTCAAATATTTAAACATGGCTATCATATCACCTCTCAGCCTTCTCTTCTCCAGGCTAAACATCCCCAGCTCCCTAAGTCGTTCCTCATAGGGCTTGGTTTCCAGACCCTTCACCATTTTAGTTGCCCTCCTTTGGACACGCTCCAGTTTCTCCACATCCTTTTTGAATTGTGGTGCCCAGAACTGGACACAGTATTCCAGGTGAGGCCAGACCAAAGCAGAATAGAGTGGCACTATTACTTCTCTTGATCTAGACATTATACTTCTACTGATGCAGCCTAAAATTGCATTGGCCTTTTTAGCTGCTGCATCGCACTGTTGACTCATGTTCAACTTGTGGTCCACCTGGATTCCTAGATCCCTTTCACACGTAGTCTCATTCAGCCAGGTGTCCCCCATCGTATATCTGTACTTTTCGTTTTTCCATCCTAAGTGCAGTACCTTACATTTCTCCGTGTTGAATTTCATTTTGTTAGCTTTGGCCCAACTTTCTAGTCTGTTCAAGTCATTTTGAATTTTGATCCTGTCCTCTGGGGTATTAGCTACTCCTCCTAATTTGGTGTCGTCTGCAAATTTGATAACTATGCCCCCAATACCGTCATCCAAGTCATTAATAAAGATATTGAATAATAATAACAATAATAAATAAATTTTTATTTGTAGCCCGCCCCTCTGCAGAGCAATCAGGGCGGGGGACAACAGCGTTTAAAACAAAACAACATTAAAACATTCTCTCTCCCCAATCCCTACCTCCCTCCACCCAACCCCTTAAAATAAGATTAAATCAAAGAGAATTAAAATACATATAATAATTTAAAACAGATTATCACAAAGGGGTCAGATGAATGGGGGTCCCCTTTTTTGGACCGACAGCTATTCCGGGAAGGCCTGTCGGAAAAGATCCGTCTTTACTGCTTTCTTGAAAGCAGTAAGAGTGGTAATAAGACGGATCTCATCCGGCAGGCCATTCCAAAGTCTGGGAGCGGTTGCAGAGAAGGCCCTCTGGGAGGTCTGAGACAGTCTAGTTTTTATAGGCTGTAACAGATTCCTCCCAGAGGACCGAAGGGCGCGGGGGGGATCGTATGGGGAGAGGTGGTTCCTAAGATAAGATGGACCCAAGCCATGTAGGGCTTTAAAGGTTAAAACCAACACCTTGTACTGCGCCCGGAAACTAATTGGCAGCCAGTGGAGGGATTTAAGCACAGGTGTTATGTGCTCCCTCCTGGATGTCCCGGTAATTAGCCTGGCTGCCATATTTTGTACCAGTTGAAGTTTCCGGGTTAGGCACAAGGGTAGCCCCATGTAGAGTGCATTGCAGAAATCCAGACGTGAGGTTACCAGGGCGTGTACCACAGCTTCCAGATCCCTTCTATCCAGATAAGGGCGCAGCTGGCGTATCAGCCGAAGCTGATAATAGGCACTCCTGACCACCGCATTCACCTGACTAGTCATGTGAAGCGATGAATCTAGAAGTACCCCCAGACTGCGAACACAGTCCTTAGAGGAGAGTGTGACTCCATCCAGGACTGGAGACTGTATTCCCAAATCTGGTTTCGGGCCTGTAACTGCAAGTACCTCCGTTTTGTCTGGATTCAACTTCAATCTGTTTTTCCTCATCCAACCCATTACTGCTCTGAGACAGTCATCAAGAGGAGAGGCGCCATCTGAAGTCTGAGTTGATGATCTGGTCATGGAGAGATATATCTGGGTGTCGTCAGCGTACTGAAGACACCGAGCTCCATGCCTCCGAATGATCTCACCAAGCGGCTTCATGTAAATGTTAAATAGCATCGGGGACAGAATGGCGCCCTGAGGGACGCCACAATTAAGCTCAATTTTAGATGAGCAACTGTCCCCAAGCCTCACCCTCTGAGATCTGCCCAAGACAAGGAACGGAACCACTGCAAAGCAGTGCCTCCGATTCCTAACTCCCTCAGGCGATCTAAGAGGATGGCATGATCTATGGTGTCAAAGGCCGCTGAGAGATCCAAGAGCACCAACAAGGTCACACTACCCCCATCGATGCTCAAGCGGAGGTCATCGGTCAGAGCAACCATGGCAGCCTCCACTCCGTATCCTGTCCTGAAGCCGGTTTGAAATGGGTCGAGATAATCGGTTTCATCCAAGACTGCTTGGAGTTGGGAAGCAACTGCCCTCTCGATCACCTTGCTCAAAAAAGGGAGCAAGGAGACTGGTCTATAGTTGTTTCTATCCAGGGGATCCAGGGAAGGCTTTTTCAGGAATGGCTTTACCGCCGCCTCCTTTAGACAAGATGGTACCTTGCCTTCCCTGAATGACGCGTTGATTGTGTCCCGAAGGAACACCCTCAACGCGTCCCCCCCGGACAACCAGCCATGATGGACAAGGATCGAGGGGGCAGGTCGTCTTTCTCACACTTCCAAGCAGCTTGTCCACGTCATCGGTACTCACAGATTGTAGCTGATCCAGTAAAGTGCCATCAACAGAGTTCCTGGATACCTCGTCTACGGATTCTGCCAAAACAATGGTGTCAAGGTCGGCTCTTATCTGAGAGATTTTATCTGCAAAGTGAGTGTTAAAAGCCTCACAGCAGGCAGTTGGGTTAAGTAGGGGGTTCGGCGCAGGAGGAGCCCTTGTCAACTCCCCCACCACCCTAAACAGCTCTGCCGGGCGAGACTCTGCAGACGCAATGCATGCAAAACAGAAAGATTTCTGCGCTGCACGCAAAGCCTCCCTATAGGAATCAAGATGTTTCCTAAGGTGAGTTCTGTCGGATAAGAGACGAGACTTCCGCCATTCGCACTTTAGTCGTTGTCCAGCTCGCTTCATCCTCCTAAGCTCCTCGGTATACCAGGGCTTACGATTAGAAGCGGGCTGGAAAGGACACTTGGGAGCGATTGTGTCGATAGCCCTGGTGAGATCGATGTCCCAGGTGTCCACCAAGGCCTCGACAGAATCACCGGCGTTACCAACCATTAAACCCTCTAAGGCTTTCTGGAAACCAATTGGTTCCATTAGCCTTCGAGGGCGGACCGTTCTAATGGGTCCACCACCCCCGGGAGGGTGGATAATAGCCTTTAGTTCTGCCTTGATCAGGAAATGATCCGTCCATGACAGGGTGGAGATATTTTTGATCTCCGCCCATGGATAATCCTGCTCCGTACTAAAGACTGCATCGAGGGTATGACCAGCACAATGTGTGGACCCGTCAACCAGTTGGGATAGGCCCATGTTCGTCATGGTCTCCATGAACTCCCGAGCCGTGCCAGTTAAATCTTGAAAACTGGTTTCGAGTGGGATATTGAAATCGCCCAGAATCAAAAGTCTGGGTGATTCCAGCAGCAACTCGGAAACCAGGGTCGTCAGCTTGGTCAAGGAGTCTGTTAAGCAACGGGGTGGCCGGTATACCAACAGAATCCCCAAACTATCCCTAGTCTTCAGGCTAAGGTACATACACTCGATGTGCGTCGTTTTCCGGATAGGTTTCCTGATCAAGGTCAAGGTGTTCCTGTGGACCAAGGCTATACCACCCCCCCACCCACTTTCCCTCACCTGCTCAATAACTGAGAACCCAGCTGGGAGAGCCTGTGCCCAAGTTGCGGAGCTGGCATCCCCCAGCCAGGTCTCAGTGAAGCATGCCAGGTCGGCCGCCTCATCCACCAAGAGGTCATGGATGATGTGTGTCTTATTTTTGACCGACCTGGCATTGCAAAGGAGCAGATTAAGGGTCAGTGGAATGGCTGGCATGTTCCCCAAGTTATCCTGGGAAGCAGAGCCAACTGAAGGTGGGATAGATATCAAGCATCGATCCCTCCTTCTTTTGTAACATTTGTTGGCTCTGCAGCTGCCATACCTCCCCCTCCCCCACACCACCTGAATACCCGCTTCCAGGTCATTGTCAGCTCCAGTATGTAAAAAAGGGGGTAAACATCCAGCTGACTCCAGTCCTATGTTTCAGCCACAGCTGCATGAAGGCTCTCGTAATTGCAGATAAGAGGTGGCTTTCCAAGGCCATCCAGTGGCTAGAACAAGGTCAGCAGTGATGGGGGCCAAGGCAGGGCCCAGATGACAGAGTCCCATCTCTGCTGCTGCTGGGGGGGAAGGGAAGGCTCAGTGGGGCCTTTATAGGCCCAGAGATGGTCCCGCCCTCCTTCTCCCCACCTCCGCGCCGCCGGGGAAAGAGCCGTGAGGCCGGGTGTGTTGGGGCCAAGGCAGGGCCCAGATGACAGAGTCCCGTCTCCGCTGCTGCTGGGGGGGGAAGGGAAGGCTCAGTGGGGCCTTTATAGGCCCAGAGATGGTCCCGCCCTCCTTCTCCCCACCTCCGCACCGCCGGGGAAAGAGCCGCGAGGCCGGGCGTGTTGGGGCCAAGGCAGGGCCCAGATGACAGAGTCCCGTCTCCGCTGCTGCTGGGGGGGGGGGAAGGGAAGGCTCAGTGGGGCCTTTATAGGCCCAGAGATGGTCCCGCCCTCCTTCTCCCCACTTCCGCGCCGCCGGGGAAAGAGCTGCGAGGCCGGGCGTGTTGGGGCCAAGGCAGGGCCCAGATGACAGAGTCCCCTCTCTGCTGCTGCTGGGGGGGGGGGAAGGGAAGGCTCAGTAGGGCCTTTATAGGCCCAGAGATGGTCCCGCCCTCCTTCTCCCCACCTCCGCGCCGCCGGGGAAAGAGCCGCGAGGCCGGGCGTGTTGGGGCCAAGGCAGGGCCCAGATGACAGAGTCCCATCTCCGCTGCTGCTGGGGGGGGGAAGGGAAGGCTCAGTGGGGCCTTTATAGGCCCAGAGATGGTCCCGCCCTCCTTCTCCCCACCTTCGCGCCGCCGGGGAAAGAGCCGTGAGGCCAGGCGTGTTGGGGCCAAGGCAGGGCCCAGAAGACAGAGTCCCATCTCCGCTGCTGCTGGGGGGGGGGAAGGGAAGGCTCAGTGGGGCCTTTATAGGCCCAGAGATGGTCCCGCCCTCCTTCTCCCCACCTCCGCGCCGCCGGGGAAAGAGCCGCAAGGCCGGGCGTGTTGGGGCCAAGGCAGGGCCCAGATGACAGAGTCCCGTCTCCGCTGCTGCTGGGGGGGGGAAGGGAAGGTTCAGTGGGGCCTTTATAGGCCCAGAGATGGTCCCGCCCTCCTTCTCCCCACCTCCGCACCGCCCGGGAAAGAGCCGCGAGGCCGGGCGTGTTGGAGCCAAGGCAGGGCCCAGATGACAGAGTCCCATCTCCGCTGCTGCTGGGGCCAGGACAGAGCCCTGTGGCACCCCACTGGTCACTTCTTTCCAAGTTGAAAAGGAGCCATTGTTGAGCACCCTTTGCATTCGACCAGTCAACCAATTACAAATCCATGTAACAGTTACTTTGTCTAACCCACATTTTACCAACTTGCTTGCAAGAATGTCATGGGGAACCTTGTCAAAGGCCTTACTGAAATCAAGATATACTATATCCACAGCATTCCCTTCATCTACCAACCTGGTAATTTTATCAAAAAAAGAGATCAGATTTGTCTGGCATGACCTGTTTCTCTGAAACCCATGTTGACTTTTTGTGATTATGAAATTATCTTCCAGATGTTCACAGACTCTCTGTTTAATGATCTGCTCCAGAATCTTCCCAGGTATTGATGTCAGACTAACTGGACAATAATTGTTGGGATCCTCTTTTTTTCCCCTTTTTGAAGATGGGGACAACATTTGCCCTCCTCCAGTCCGCTGGGACCTCTCCTGTTTTCCAGGAATTCTCAAAGATTATTGCCAATGGTTCCGATATTACATTTGCCAGTTCTTTTAATACCCTTGGATGTAATTCATCTGGTCCTGGAGACTTATATTCATTTAGATTAACCAGATGTTTCTGTACTATCTCTTTACTTATTCTGTGCTGAAATTCTCCTATTCTGTCCTATGCTCCATTATCCTCAAGTTGAGCACCCTTTGCCTTTTCTGAGAAGACTGAAGCAAAGAAGGTGTTGAGTAATTCTGCCTTTTCTCTGTCCCCTGTTAACTTTTTGCCATCTTCTCCACACAGTGGCCCTACCATTTCCTTCTTTTTCCTTTTGCTACTGACATACCCCCAAAAGCCCTTTTTATTGTTCTTAACATCTCTAGCAAGCCTGATTTCATTCTGCGCTTTAGCTTTTCTGACTTTACCCCTACACGTGCTAGCTATTTGTTTGAATTCCTCTTTGGTGATTTCCCCATTTTTCCATTTCTTATACATGTTCCGTTTAAAACATAGTTCAGTTGCAAGTTCCTTAGTCATCCATCCTGGTTTCTTAAGATATGCTTAATTGTTTGATGGGGATGATAGATGGGTTAGTAGGGTAGACAGTATTTGACATAGTAGGCTTTGTGGGATGTAGGCTGCTGGAGGTGGGGGGGTGGGAGTAGATAGTGCAGCAGGTAGTTTTGAGAAAAGTAAGTTCTTTGGAATGCAAGGCCAAGGGAGTAGAGTGCTTGGGAATGTTTTGCTAAGTGGAAGGGTGGTGGATGTTAGCTGATGTGAGAACAACCAGGAAGGGGAGTTAATTGGAAAGGGGGGAAGAGAGCTGTGGGAATAGTAGGTGGGTGCTAGGTTTCGCACCAGATGAGGTGGAGTGGAGCCTTGTGAAAGGTTTAACTTGACATTGGTTGGTGGTGGGGGCAGTTCTTGATTAAAAATTCTCTAGTGAATTTCTGACTGTGTTTTTTGTGGGTTTTTCAGGCTGTGTGGCCATGTTCTAGAAGAGTTTCTTTCTGACGTTTCGCCAGCATCTGTGGCTGGCATCTTCAGAGAAAACTGGAATGGAAAAGAATGGGTCTATATATACTGTGAGACCCTGGGTAGGGAGGAGTGGTTCCCAGGTGAACTGTGTGTTGTTCTGTGTTGAATAGGTATTGTTCTGTTGTTAATGGCATGGCTCCAGGGTGGGAGGAAATGCACTCAAGGTTATTGTCTGCTAATCCCATGTAAACTGTGTATTGTTCTGTGTTGAATAGGTATTGTTCTGTTGTTAATAGCATGGCTTCCAGGTGAGGATATGCAATCAAGGAGATTGTCTGCTATTGTCTGCTGGGAAAGCCCCTGACCCTGGTTGGTTTCCCATTTGCATTTGCTGAGTGCTGATTTTCTTATTTTGTAGGACTGGTAGCCAAATCTTGTTTACTTTAAGGGTTTACTTACCCTTGTTTACTTTAAAGGTATCTTGTTTACTTTAAAGGTATCCTCACCTGATGTTGCTCAGGTCCATGGAGAAGTGAAAGAGATGCGGGGACTGCTGACAGAGGTAATGTAAAACCTCAGAGACTTGACTACTAATCCCCTAAGGGGGGGGGGGGCAGGCAGCAACAGCAGCACCGGTGAGGGAAGCCCCAAGGGCTCAGACAGTGCAGGTGCCTCCCCCTCCACCAAACCCCCCACTGATAAGATTTCAGGACCCTGCAGCTAGGAGAATGGCAGTGAAGTTTGATGGTAGACCCCAACTATTGCCCTACTTCCTGTCCCAAGTGTCTGGGCACATGTATGAGTGGGGGGGGGGGGCTTACTTTCCTCATGAGACTGCCAAGGTGTGGTGTGTCATCTGGAGGGGGAAGCAGCAGACTGAAGCAGCAGACTACTCCCTTGGCCTTGCATTCCAAAGAACTTACTTTTCTCAAAACTACCTGCTGCACTATATGTTCAGATAGTTTTGAACAATCACTTCTGGCCATGATCCTCTCACTGCCCTCTGTAGACAAAAGAGATTATGCTGGGGCTTCATGGAATCACATTATGGTGTGTGCCTTCTACACCCTGGCTAGTCTGGTTTTTCCACATATGAGCAGGTCAGGCATCCATAGTGGGGTCATGCCTAGGTCACCCCCAGCTTCCCTTTTAAATATTAAATTGATATAGATATGAGGTAACAATGAATCTGGATGACACACAACCCAATCACCAATTCTGATGTAAACTCTCCAGATGATCATAGAGTCATAGAATCATAGAGTTGGAAGAGTCCACAAGGGCCATCCAGTCCAACCCCCTGACATGCAGGAACTCAAAATCAAAGCATACCCGATAGATGGCCATCCAGCCTGTGTTTAAAGTCCACTAAAGAAGGAGACTCCACCACACTCTGAGGGAGTGTGTTCCACTTTTGGACAGCTCTCACTGAATGTTGAGGTGAATCCTCTGGATGTTGAGGTGAAATCTCTTCTCCTGTAGAAACCCATTGTTCCAGGTCCTATTCTCTGCAGCAGCAGAAAACAAGCTAGCTCCCTCCTCAATTTGACATCCATCAAATATTTATACAGGGCTATCATATCACCTCTTAACCATCTCATCTCCAGGCTAAACATACCCAGTTCCCTAAGTCATTCCTCATAGTATACGGTTTCCAGACCATTCACGTTTTTAGTTGCCCTCCTCTGGACATGCTCTTGTTTGCAAGAATATCATTGGGGATCTTGTCAAAAGCCTTACTGAAATCATGATATGCTGTCTACCTCATTCTCTTCATCTAGCAAGCTGATAATTTTTAATAATAAAAAAAAATCAGATTAGTCTGACATGACCTGTTTTTGAGGAACCCATGTTGACATTTTGTGATTATGGCATTCCTTTCTAAATGTTCACAGACTCTTTATTTAATTATCTGCTCTAGAATCTTTCCCGGTATTGATATCAGACTAAACAGAGAAAGCAATTCACTAAAGCATAACAAATATGAGATAGTCAAAAGTAAGTCCAACAGATGTATTGGTGAACCAAATTGAGTCCATATTGGCCACAATGGGTAAGGCAAAGTCTGGAAATTATTGTCCATATTGTAAGTGAAATAGTATCCAGAAACAGTTGGCAGCTTATGTAGTGTTTAAAAAAGTCCATAGCAAACTTTCCAGCAACTTTGAGCAAGACTGATGCAAGTTTTGTAAAAAGTTTGGACTACCACAAATATTTAAAAATGGTGACTTAGTACACTGTCAGCAGAATTGTAGCCATCTCCAGAACATGACTAAGGCACTGGCATGGCAATTCTGGACTTTGGAGGCCTAAGGATTTGTGCAACACGGACAAAAGCAATGTCCATGTAGGGAAGTAACACTAACTTGTGGCTGAGCTGTGCTTATATGCTGTCCGGGAAGTATAAGCAGTGTCCATCCAGGGCTATTTTGAGCAAAAATAGGAGGTGCAGTGTCAGATAGTTCCATAGGTGGAACAATTTGGGATGTATGTATTGAGTTTTTGGGAAGGACATAGCAGGAAATCACAGGACTACTTGCAAACAGGATCAAAAAGTTAGACTTTTCGGATTGGAGATCATGTGTAAAATGGCCTGGCCAGATGCTGACCAATCTAATTTTCCCCACCAAGAATTTTTAGTGGGTTTTTGAATGTCTTGTGATATTTTAACAATTTTGGGGGGCTTTGAGATCTACCGTCAGTCTGATTTTCTCTTCTGTCTCTATTATTTTCTTTACAGTTTCACTCAAAATTAGTGAGGAGATGCTGCCATTTAGTTATGGGAAGTCCATTATCCAGATTGAATCCCTGAATTTCATCATAATTTATTTTATAAGGGGAATCTATTGCAAAATCTTTAACCATCTCATTTAAACTCCTTTCCAAAGCAATCAATTAAATGTAACCAACAAAAAAGGATTACCCAAGCTCCTATCTAAATATAGTGACTATTACAGAGGCAGGATATTCATATGTTCACATGGAGTTCTGAGGCAGAAGCAATCATGGGTAACTGCACTAGAACAGTTCTTTGAACCAGAATTATCATGTGTTTATGTATATTTTCAATAGGGGTCCCTTCCAGAGCATCATAACAATGTATCCATTGATTTATTTTAATACACCCAGACAGATCAAATAGATGTGAACTGTTACTCCAATGAAACAACTGATCAGGTAAAATAGTTGTATTTGCTTTGGCTAAGGGGAGACCCAGGTGAGATATGGGGTGGACTACTTTTAAATCCCACACTTGGTCATGGTAAATTCCATTTTTTTAAAGTCATATTAAGCCACTGGGCTCCCGTTATTCTCATTAAATCCATGGAACATTCTAGAGAGTCTGGATATCTATCTATGAATGGTCCCAAAACCTCCGGGTGTATCAGTTTCACTAAAGTGGCTTGTATAAATTGGGAGGAAAATGCAATCAGACTACTTTGAATCTGAGTACATTGAATTGCAATAGACACATTATAAATATGTTTTGTAAAGAATGTCACAGATCCATAATAATTTCTTTTTCTATGCCAACCCACTGTGACATCACATGATGTATCAGATCTATTCCCTGCACCAGATTAGCAAACCCTGTAGTGATTGAAACTCCCAAATCTCTTGTCTTTGAACCCACTAATTCCAATTTGTTAACTACAACTTCATTGTTAATGGCATTTAAAACTGCTTCCCCTGCTCTAAGATCCCCTAGCATGGTATACACTATATCCCATTTGGGTCAAAAGAGTGGGTGTTCTAAAAGCCCAAGCTGCTTTTAAATAAGGGCTACAAGGAGGGATCGTTCTGGCCACATTTATTGACATCAGGACACTACATAAGCTGCCAAGACCATAGTGGTTAGAATTGGCTGTGCCTCTGAGTAGACAAAAGCAGAAATATCTTGTTAGATAACTATGTTTCTCAAGTATTGGGGGATATAGAGGAATATAAGACTCTTGGGGGATATAGAGGAATATAACGGCGTCCCAGGCAGTGACAAGTAACATTGCAGTTTGTAGGCATCTGGGTGATATTAGCAAATGTGAACAGCCTAGTTTTTCAAGTCCATGTAGTATGGCATTGATCAATAGTAAGAATAATGTAGAAGGTCAGGGGCACTTTACTTAGCAGGGAGCCAAAATGACTGTGCTTCCACACTCCTGGGGTCAAAGGAAGCTTTCCAGCATCTACTTCCACCCATTTATGTCCTTGGGGCCCAAACATGATAACTTTAGAGGTGATGCTCTTATCTGTATTTATATAAAGCTATGTAATTACCCTTCAGGGAAATCTCTTATCATATCGTTCATGTGCTTCTTCCATGGTGTCAAGAACTTTGAAAATGCCTGGATATAGGGGTGCTCAATGACAATCAGTTTTGATGTTATATTCCCAACTAGTATGAAACTAAATGGGATAAACAGGAAGAATGGCTCCTATAGCTCCACACTATATAATCCACCACATCCAAAGGAAAAAATACTGGGCCATCTCTTGTCCCGTAGGGAAATAGAGAGGCAATTTTAAGTTTAGGGTGGCCCTAAATATCCTCCCTCTGTAGACATGAAGGTCTCTGACAGATCTACTGGGGGCAAGTCAGGCCAATCACAGATAACAGATTTTATGGGAACAGGGGGCCCCTTCCATTTTTTCAGCTGAGAGGAATGAAAATATTTACGCTTGTATCCATGTTTGTTAGGAATGAACACTTGGTAAATGGCTGGAGACACTCTTTCAGCTATCTTGACAGGTTCCACCCACTTGGCTGACAAAGCATGTCTGCATTGTGGAAAATTCCTGTACAGGTCTAGCTGACCTAATTCCCACATCTGGCGGTTCTGGACCCAACCCAGCCTGCGATCCATGGTCTGCATGTTTTTCCCAAGCTTTTCAGCAACCTGGCAGTGGATTTGGCTAATGCTCTGGACCAAGGACTGAACTCATTCTTGGTTAAAAACCACAGGTTCTAAATCAGAGGGAAGCGTGGTGTTTAGCCAGAATGCTTCAGGAATCAGCATCTTCCTGCCTGTCATCACTTGATGAGGAGTGAAACCATGGGAATCTATAGTTCCTCTAAGGGCCTATGAGGATGATAGGCAACTTAACATCCCAATCTTTTCCATCGGACTGCACCACCTTTCACAAGGCTTCCTTGAGAGTCCTGGTAGTCCTCTCAATTTGTCCCAAACTCTGCAGATGATGGGCTATGTGAAACCTTTGATGGATATCCAGTGCTTTGCACAATTCTTGCATCACCTCTCCAGAGAAGTGACTTCTAGAATTGTGGTCTAACGTGTGTGGTATCCCTCACTGACTAATGACATGATTAAACAACATTTGAGCCATTGTGAGTGCTGTGTTGTCCTTACAGGGGAATGTGTCAATCAATTTGCTAAAGGGATCAGTGATGGTGAGACAGTACTTGTTTTGCCTTGGTGTGGTTGGTAAGGGGCCTATGAAGTGTATCTGAAGGTGAGCCCACAGACCCTCAATGTGTTTGTGTCGGATCGGGGCCTTAGGTCTACGGTGATCTGCATTTACCATGGCACAAGGCAAGCAATTATCTACCCTTTGATCAACCTCCTGGCACATCTGAGGCCACCACCCAGTTTCTCTAACCCTCTCAAAGGTGGCTTGCTTTCCCCTATGTCCCAGTTCATGCACAAACTGGATCAGGTCTCCCAAGATCTCTTGAGGAATGAGCCAACTGAAATTCTCTTCTTTATCGATAGCCCAACAAATCTCTTCTCTGTGTTCCATTCTATATCTTCTTCTAGCTCTTCTATACAGCTATGCAATGAGACATTTTCCTTTTAAGTTCTTTCTGACCTCTGAATAGCCTCGTTGGCATTGCAGGCCAACAGGGAATTATCTGCAATTTTCTCCCTGACCTGCATGACCTCACTACTGCAGGTGACACACTTTCCATTGTTCCTGACTTCTTTTCCTTTCCTATCCTACCCAGCCTTAAAACCTCTTAGAGACATCTTTTCCTCTCCTTCCAATGGAACTCAGGGCTGGGGATGAACACTGCTTCCCCTTTGCATGAAGGGCCCAGTTGCCCTGCAGAATGTGACCATGATGGGCTGATCCTTAGTTAGACCTGGACAGAGAGTTTGATTGAACTCTGCTGATCTTTTCATCAGGGAGTTTTGATATTGCCATCTTGCTGGAGCTCAAACAGCGGCTGACTTAAAACACTGGGGTTTTCATACCTAGCTAGATGCCTGCCTTGAGTTCTTATTAACCAGTATTCCTACCTCCTCCCCAGAGTTTTACCAGAGTAATCTCAACAGCTCAGCTCTGCTTAGAGAGGTCAAACAAGTGTTGTCTAATACCTTTCTTGCAAAAGGTCTTATAACCAGAGGAGAAATGACCTGTTTCTTGTGACTTTATTGCCTTTCACAAGCAAAGATCATATTTTCCCTTGCAAAGGTCTTATGACCAGGATGATATCTAGCTTTATTGCCTTCCACATGACCAAGGGGTTTTCCTAGGGTATCCCACACATGGTTTTATGACCTAAGAGAGGAGACATCTCTCCTAACTGTGGCTATTGATCCACTCAATCAAGACTATGCATATCATTCTACTCCTTAATGTGGTTTAATTTTGTAATTATATGAAGGGGGTGGAGAGGGACCTGTCACTGTTTCCCAACCCATGACAGTGAAAATAAAAATAGTGAGTCAGGAATCTGCTCTGACATCACTCCCAAGGATAATTGGACTGGGTTACTTGTGCCTTGGCAGCCAACAGGACATCCAACCAAAGAATAAAATGGGTGCAACCAACCCACAATAGCCCTAGCCCTTATGACCAGTCACGCAAGAACAGAATTCACACACTCTTCAACAAATTTATTTCTGCATCTGTAAACCCCTTTTTATCCCTGTACCCTCTATGTCTGGGATCTGAACAATCCAATTTTGTGGTCAGAGTGCCCAGACCTTGGGGAAAATTAATGCCTGGAATTCTCTACTAATATGTATTCAAGCTCAATTAACTATCGGGTGGTTACAATAGCCCATTGGGGGTGTTCCCATATGTATACCAAGGAAAGGAGACTTAAGGAATCTCACAGAAGCAGAATTCTCTAAATTAATTGTATCTTTTGTTAAAGGGTAAGTCACACAGCAAGCACTTTCACTCACACACATACGAGGATTAAGGAAATCAGGAGTTAGCATTGGAATAGTTAGAGGCTGAACTAACGGTGATACTTACACAAGATGAGGCTTGGCTCTAGGTTACAATTGGTTTGTGTGGCATGGGATGCAGCCGTTCTGGCAAGAGATGGAGAATGGACATATTGAAACTAGTCAGAATTTACAGTGACAGTTTCTCTCCATGCATTCTCCCTGGTCTGCTAACAATAGATTTTGGAGATCTTTTATAAGCTAAAACTGGCCTGAGGGCAAAGGTGCTTGTCCTACATCAAAGGTGACCAAATCTACATGAGGGAGGATCACTCAGTCTGGCAGTTCTGGGATGAGAATGAAGTTGTAAATTAGATATATATGGCTCGTCTGGCAGAGCATTTTGCTTGTAAATCACCTATCTTCCTGTCTGTGAAGTGTGAATGTCTCTTCATTTGCAACTCCCAAACTAATCTATTTGATGTTTTTGGGTGCAATGAGTACATGACTCTCTGTCTTTAGGATTATGGCAATTCCATGGGACCATGGAAGAGAATCACACAGCAAAATTGGAAGATTTCAGTGAGGGTGACATGCACAGATATAGGATGGGGGACACCCTGGCTTGACAACAGCACATGGGAAACTAATCTAGGAGTCCTAGCAGACCACAAGTTGAACATGAGTGAACAGTGTGGTGTAGCAGATAAAAAAAGCCAATATGATTCTAAGTTACATCAGTAGGAGTGTAGTGTCTAGATACAGGAAAGTAATGGTACCTTTCTACTCAATTTTGGCCAGAGCTCAACTGGAATACTGTGCTTAGTTCTGGACACTATAATTCAAGAGGGATATTGAGAAGCTGTCCAGAGGAACCAAAATGGTGAAAGTTCCAGAAACCATGCCCTATGAGAAGTGGTTTAGGAAGCTGGGTACGTTTTGCCTGGAGAAGATAAAGTTAAGAGGTGACATGATAGCCCTGTTTAAATAACCGGTGATGTCATATTGAAGATGGAGCAAACTTGTGTTTTTTTTTCAGCTCCAGAGACTAGGACACATAGCAATGAACTCAAACTGAAAAAAAAAGAAAGAGATCCCATCTCAACATTAGGAAGAACTTCCAGACAATAAGAGCTATTCTACAGTGGAACACACTCCCTTAGATTTGATTGCTTTGATTATGTGTTCCTGCATCAGTTGAAATCCCATTGTTCCTGCCCCAGATGAAAGGGCTGCCTGGGCATGGTGAGTGTGTATGTGTGCAGTCAGACCCATTTAAATTTCATTTTTTCTGCTCCTGATGAAAGGGTTGCCAGGACTTGGAGTGTGTGTGCAGTCAGACCTCTTTAAATCCCATTGTTCCTGCACTAGATGAAAGGGTTGCCTAAGAAGTACTAAGAAGTCTTGCTGTCATTGGGAAAGGGGGGTGCAGTCAAAGCTGCCAGCCAGCCAGCCGAAGGACACCAGAGAACTCTGGAGAAACCTTCCTTCCCCCATTACACCCAGGTAAAAGGCAGCTGGGACAGCTGAGCAGGAAGCTGGGGCGTGGCCAGGAGTGGCTGCCCTTATAAGCCAGTCCACCACTCCCCACTCCAGGAACACCAGCTAGCCAGCTAGCCAGCTAGCTGGAGGACACTGGAGATGCCTTCTTTCCCCCATTACACTGGGGCAAAAGACAGCTGGGACAGCTGAACAGGGAGTTGGGGTGTGGCCAGGAGTGGCTAGCCTTAAAATTTACTCCACCACCACCACCCCAGGAACACCTACCAGCCAGCCAGCCGAAGGACTCTGGAAAATAATAATAATAATAATAATAATAATAATAATAATAATAATAATATTTTTTATTTATATCCCGCCTCTCTTTCAGACAATCGAGGTGGCTTACATCATTAAAACTCAACACAGTGTAAAATACAATCCCAAACCCATAACCTTTCCCACCCCTTAAAACAGAATTAAACCATGATGGAATTAAAACATGTTAGTTAAAATCAATTTAAATTATAAAAAGTCTAGTTGGTGGTAAAAGACTGAACAAAAACAGCAAGTTAAATAAAGATACAGCAGGTCAATTAAAGAATAGGACTCTGGACTCTGGATTCTGGAGGCCGAGAGATCTAATCAGGAAAGGCCTGCCGGAAAAGATCCATCTTCAAAGCTGTTTTAAAGCTGTTTAAGTTGGTGATCTGATGGATCTCGTCCGGCAGGCCATTCCATGGGAGCGGTAGCGGAAAAAGTCCTCTGGGAGGTCATCGGCAGCCTAGTTTTTATTGGCTTGTAACAGATTCCTCCCAGAGGATTGGAGTGTGCAAGGAGGATTATATTGGAGGAGGCAGTCCTGGAGATAGGTTGGACCCAAGCCATTTAGGGCTGTAAAGGTCATAACCAACACCTTATACCGGGCTCAGAAACTAATAGGCAGCCAGTGAAGGGACTTCAGCACCGGTGTTATGTGGGCTCTCCTAGATGTCCCAGAGACCACTCTGGCTGCCATGTTCTGTACCAGTTAAAGTTTCCGAACCAAGCACAAGGGTAGCCCCATGTAGAGTGCATTACAGAAATCCAGGCGCGAGGTTACCAGTGCATGCACAACAGTTTCAAGATCCCTTACTTCAAGAAAAGGGCGCAGCTGGCATATCAGCCGAAGCTGATAACAGGCACTCCTGACTGTTGCATTTACCTGATTTGTCATCAGGAGTGATGAGTCAAGGAGCACCCCCAGACTGCAAACACAGCCACTGGAGGTGAGTGTGACCCTATCCAGGACTGGAGGTTGCAACCCAATTCTTGGTTTTGGGGCCGCTACCGTGAGCACCTCCGTCTTGTCCGGATTCAGTTTCAATTTGTTTTTCCTCATCCAGCCCATTACTGCCCAAAGACATTCATTGAGAGAGGGGACGCCATTGGAATTCGAGGCCAACGAACAAGACATGAAGAAATAGATCTGGATGTCATCAGCGTACTGATAACACTGAGCTCCATAACTCCAAATAATCTCACCCAGCGGCTTCATATAGATGTTGAATAACATCGGGGACAGAATAGCACCTTGTTAATGCCGGTAAGCTCCCTATTACAGGAGCAGCTGTCCCCAAGCAGCACCCTCTGGGATCTGCTCGAGAGGAAGGACCAGAACCACTAGAGTGCAGTGCCCCCAATTACAGGAGCAGCTGTCCCCAAGCAGCACCCTCTGGGATCTGCTCGAGAGGAAGGACCAGAACCATTAGAGTGCAGTGCCCCCGATACCTAACCCCCTCAGGCGGTCCAAGAGGATGCCATGATCTATCGTGTCAAAAGCCGCTGAGAGGTCTAAAAGCACCAACAGGGTCATACTACCCGTGTCGATGCTCAGACACAGATCGGCGGTCAAGGCAACCATGGCAGTCTCAACCCTAAAGCCTGTCCTGAAGCCAGTTTGAAATGGGTCTAGATAATCGGTTTCATCCAAGACAACTTGGAGTTGAAGAGCAACTGCCCTCTCGATAACCTTGCTCAAGAATGGTAATAAAGAGACTGGCCTGTAGTTGTTCATATCCAGGGGGTCTAGGGAAGTTTTTTTCAGAAGCGGCCTAACAGCTGCTTCCTTCAAGCAAGATGGAATGTATCCTTCCCTGAAGGATACATTGATGATATCTGTAAGGAGCCTCCTCAATGCATCACCCCCCTGGACAGCCAGCCATGATGGGCAAGGATCGAGAGGGCAAGTTGTTTTCCTCACTCTACCAAGAAGCTTGTCCACATCATGGGTACTCACAGATTGAAGCTGATCCAGGATAACCTCATCAATGGAGTCACTGGACACCTCGCTCATTGGATCTGTTGCAATACTGGAGTCTAAGTCGAGCCTGAGAGATTTTATCTGCAAAAAAATATCTGAGAGATTTTATCTGCAAAAAAGTTGTTAAACGCATCACAGCAGGCTGCTGTCAGGTTAAGTAAAGGGTTCTGCACAGGTGGAATCTGCGTCAGCTCCCCCACCACCCTAAACAGCTCTGCTGGATGTGACTCTGCAGATGCAATATGTGCAGAACAGAAGGATCTCCGTGCTTCACATATTGCCTCTCGATAGGAACAAAGAAAGTTCCTATGATGAGTCTTGTCAGGCAAGAGTTGAGTTTTTTGCCAGGTGCACTCTAGTCATTGTCCAACTCGCTTCATTTTCCTCAGCTCAGCTGTATACCATGGCTTCCTATTTGAAGTGGGCTGGAAAGGATGCCTGGGAGCAATCGTGTCGATAGCCTTGGTAAGATCAGTGTTCCAGGTATTAACCAAAGCTTCGACAGAATCACTGGCGTTAACAACCATTAAACGCTCTAGGGCTTTCTGGAATCCACTTGGCTCCATTAGCCTTTGAGGGCCGACCATTCTAATAGGTCCACCACCCCCGGAGGGGTGAACCATGGTTCTTAGTTCCATCTTGACCAGGAAATGATCCATCCATGACAATGCAGAGGTTCTAGGAACCTCCTCCCACGGATATTCCTGTTCCGTACTAAAGACCACATCGAGTGTATGACCTGCACAATGTGTAGGCCCACTGACCAATTGGAATAGGCCCATGTTTGTCATGGTTTCCATGAACTCCCAAGCCACACCTGTTAAGCTGGTCACGAGCGGGATATTGAAGTTTCCCCAAACTAAAAGTCTGGGGGACTCCAACAACAGCTCTGAGACCAGCTGTGTCAGCTCAGTTAGAGAGTCTGCTAGACAACGGGGTGGTCGGTATACTAGCAGAATCCCCAAACTATTCATTCATTCATTCATTTATTACAGCCATTAGGCCAGTATAAAAACACACATTTAAAAAATACAATAAACATCTAAGTGACATATAGTGACTTCGTCAAAACATACTGATAGCCATTGACATATATCAATTTAGAAGGACAGACATAAGAGAGCATCATTTCATAAGCCTAATATCTATAAGAGATTCATCTTATGTTAAATATAGAAACTTATGGTAACTTATGGTAAATGTGAAATAATATAATTTTATGTAAATCTGCAAACTATAGACATACAATACTGTCTTCAAAATATTTTTGTTCAAGGATGGTAACAATTTAGTTTAAATAATACTACAATCCAACTATCCCTGGTTTGTAGGTTAAGGTACATACACTCGAAGTGGACTGTGTTCCGGACAGGTATCCTGGTCAAGATCAGATTGTTCTTATGAACCAGAGCCACTCCGCCCACCCACCCCCCTCCGCCCATTTCCCCTTACCTGCTCACATACAGAATACCCCGCTGGGAGGACCTGAGACCAAGTGATGGCACTGACCTTTCCCAGCCAGGTCTCTGTAAGGCATGCCAGGTCAGCATCCTCATCTAGGAGAAGATCGTGTATGATGTGGGCTTTAGTTTTGACTGACCTGGCATTGCAAAGGAGCAGGGATAGGTTCAGTGGAATGGTTGATATGCTCTCCAATCCATTCTGGGGAGCAGAGTGAACTGAAGGCGGGATAGCTTTCAAAAAGCGAACCCACCTTCTTTTGCAACATCTGTTCATGCTGTTTCTGCCATACCTCCCATTCCCTTGCACAGTCCTGATTTCCGCTCCCTGATCATTCCCGGCCTCTGTTGATAAGGGAGTCACTAGATAACCCTCCCCCCCCCACGTTGTTGCTGTGGATGCCCCAGGTAGTGAGAGGACAGGGCGGGCTAAATCAGAAGGTCCCCGTCAAGGCTTACTCATTATGTCAATGCCTCAATAGTGTCCTGAGTATCAAATTTAAAAGTGGCTCAGTACTACATTAAGGAGGGAGAAATCTCTTCCTGGGCCCAATGTTCAGTCTCGCCACTCTGCTAGGATCGCTGGGAGGAGATGTTCCTGGAGGAGTTAAATGGCTCTGAGTGAGCCTTCCCAGCCACTAGTCGCCGCCGCAGCTGGTGGAATCACCGGGAGGAGGTGTTCCTGGCAGAGTTAAATGGCTCCGTGTGAGCCTTCCCAGCCCCCAATCACCACCGCAGCTGCTGGAATCACCGGGAGGAGGTGTTCCTGGTGGAGTTAAATGGCTCCACGTGAGCCTTCCCAGCCCCCAATCGCTGCCGCAGGTGGTGGAATCGCCAGGAGGAGGTGTTCCTGGCGGAGTTAAATGGCTCTGCGTGAGCCTTCTTAGCCCCCAATCGCTGCCACAGGTGGTGGAATCGCCGGGAGGAGGTGTTCCTGGCAGAGTTAAATGGCTCCGCGTGAGCCTTTCCAGCCCCCAATCACCGCCACAGCTGGTGGAAGGAAACCTTCTTTCCCCTATTACACTGGGGCAAAAGGCAGCTGGGACAGCTGAGCAGGGAGTTGGAGTGTGGCCAGGAGTGGCTGCCCTTAAAAGTCACTCCACTACCCCCACCCCAGGAACACCTACCAGCTAGCCAGCCAGCCAGCTGGAGGACATGGAGCAGCTCAAGAACTCTGAGCCAATGTAAATAGCTGGCTCCCAAGGCCCTCCTAGGTTGTTGGAGGCTTTACTGTGCACCAGCAACTTGAGGAGACTTGGAGGCTCTGTGTATAAGGGTCAGGCATCTGTGGCCGGTTGTGATTTGGGAACAAAAATCCAGGTTGTGCAGGAGAAAGGAAGGTATGGCAGGAACAGGGTGAAAGTCTGTTACAAAGGAAGGCGGGATCGATGTCTGAAAGCTATCCCACCTTCAATTCATTCTGTTTCCCGGAATGGATTGGAGAGTGCACCAACCGTTCCACAGAACCTTACCTTGCTCCTTTGCAATGCCAGGTCAATCAAAAACAAAACTCAGATTATTTGTGATCTTCTTCTAGATGAAGATGCCAACCTGGCTTGCCTTACAGAGACTTGGCTGGAAGAAGGCAGTGCTATAACCTGGGCACAGGCCCTCCCAGCCAGATACTCTGTCAGTGAGCAGGTAAGGGGAAGTGGGCGAGGGACCAGAGTAGTTCTGGTTCATAAGAATAACCTTACCTTGACCAGTATATCACCCAACCTGCTAGCATACCATCCAACCCATTTTCTAGCAGACTCCCCAACCAAGCTGACACAACTGTTCTCAGAGTTGTTGTTGGAGTCACCTAGACTTTTAGTCTTGACTTCAACATCCCACTTGAGACCAGTTTGTCAAATCTAACAGGTGCAGCACAGGAGTTCATGGAGTCCATGACAAACATGGGCCTATCCCAATTGGTTGTCGGGCCCACTCATTGTGCAGGTCATACCCTTGATGCAGTCTTCAGTATGGAACAGGAATATCTGTGGGCAGAAGTAATAAAAACCTCCGCATTGTCATGGACGGATCATTTCCCGATCAAGGCTGAACTTAGAGCCACTACCTGTCCTGTCGGGGATGGAGGACCCATTAGAATGGTCCGCCCTCAAAGGCTAATGGAACCAATTGGATTCCAGAAAGCCTTAGAGGGTATAATGGTTGGTAATGCCGGTGATTCTGTCGAAGCTTTGGTTAATACCTGGAACACCAATCTTGCCAAGGCTATCAACTCGATTGCTCCTAAGCGTCCTTTCGAACCCGCTTCTGATCGTCAACCATAGTATACAGAAGAACTCAGGAAAATGAAGCAGATTGGACAATGACTAGAGTGTGTCTGGCAGAAAACTCAACTCTTATCTGACAGAACTCGTCATAGGAAATTTCTTTGCTCCTATAGAGAGGCAATTCATGCAGCAAAGAAATCTTTCTTCTCTGCACGTATTGCGCCTACAGAGTCCCGTCCAGCAGAGCTGTTTAGGGTGCACCACAATTCAAAAACGATGTGGAGAAACTGGACAGTGTCCAAAGGAGAGCAACTAAAATGGTGAAGGGTCTGGAAACCAAGCCCTATGAGGAATGACTTAGCGAGCTGGGGATGTTTAGCCTGGAGAAGAGGAAGTTAAGAGGTGATATGATAGCCGTGTTTAAATATTTGAAGGGATGTCATATTGAGGAGGGAACAAGCTTGTTTTCTGCTACTCCAGAGACTAGGACCCGGAACAATGAATGCAAGCTCCAGGCAAAGAGATTCCACCTCAGCATTAGGAGGAACTTCCTGACAGTAAGGGCTGTTCGACAGTGGAACACACTCCTGTGGAGTGGAATGGAGTTTCCTTCCTTGGAGGTCTTTAAGCAGAGGCTGGATGGCCATCTGTTGCGGATGCTTTGATTGGGAGTTCCTACATGGCAGGGGGTTGGACTGAATGGCTCTTGTGGTCTCTTCCAACTCTATGATTCACCCTATTCCATCAAAAAATTGTGGGGCAAATCAAGTACTGATTAATCTAACTGAAATGGAAAGCCCACTGTAGAAGAGTTATTCATGGAGAATATTTTTTTTTCACTCTGCAAGTTTCTCTTTGTATCATGCAGCTAAAGACCTGAAAGCCCAGGCTGTCTTTGTATGAAAGAAATGCTAGACATTAATATTTGTACAGTTTAGCCTTACATTAAAATGAGGCTTAAATTAAGATGTACAGACAGCTAATTAGGTCAGCCCTGGGCCTGCAGTATTCTGTGACAAGACTATTTTTCTCTTCTTGTTGAAATATCCTCTATCATGATGATTCTAATTTTCTTTTCCATTGTTTCCTTTGTGTGATGGGAGGACTGCCTTTCTTTAATTTTTTTGCTTCCTGGATTTCCTTTGCCCTTTCTCTAGGATAACATAGGCCCACTTGCATTAATTCAATTGCCAGGTACATCATCTATAGACCTCTGACAGAGAGAGCATCCTATATAAGTGGTCCCTTGCCACAAACCAGGTATTGCAAGGGCAGTAGAAAATCTGCAATTGTACTTGTTAGGGGACCATAAACCAAAATCATTTCACACACTTTTTCAGCCTGGATCATGGTAACACAATTTGAATATTTTGAAATCACTCCTATCTTTTTGTCTAGAGCCAATGACACTCTATGGGAAATATACAACTAGTTTGAATTATTGTGGCAAAATTCAAAAAAATCATAGCCAGACAGTGATACTTATATGATAAGCAGTGGAGATTGGAAGCATGGGATCCAAATACAATCTCCAGAATCTTTTGATCTGGCCTTCCACATATCTTGTGTTCTCCAGGACCACCTTTTTCCTCAGGCACTTACACTGGCTTTGTTTAAACATGGAAAAGAATGAAGTAGAAGAGTGTAACATGATTGAATGGAGCGTAGCACATTGTTGTGTGAATTCAAGTTGTTTCTAACTTATGTCAACGCTAAGCTGAACCTATCACAGAGTTTTCTTGGCAATATTTGTTCAAGGGGCGGTGTCTTTGAGGCTGAGGGAATGGGATTTGCCTAAAGTCACCCAGTAGGTTTCCATGGCTGAGCAGGGATTTGAATATATGTAAGCCCAAATTTAAACCTTCAAACAGAGCAGCTTCTGTGGTGTATTCCCATGCTTAAGGCACTAAGTTGTACAATCAACTGCTTGCAGAACATTGGCTATAGCACTGGGTTAGGTGGATTAAAAAGAATGCAAATGAAGAGGTTTAGGGGCATATTATGTTCTGAATTTAAAGATATTTTTTTAATGATGTTGTATGGGTAACCCCTGGAAGACATATTGTAATACTTAGGAAGTGTAGTGGCTTTTCACTGTTCTACATGTCACCAGCATAGGCCTTCTTCATTTTTCTGAGCAAAACCTTGCTTTGATTCTGCTAAATCATGTGTCTTGTATATCTGCCAACCTAAACATCTGTAAAAGATAATGTGTGACTGTGAAAAGACAGGGAGAAATCCAAACACTTAGAAGCATACACAGCTAACCTAGCCTAAAGAGACATATCATGTGGTTGTGAAAGTGAGAAATGAGATAGCAGCTGACATAGGGCCTAAGCAGACGGCACAAAGTGCCGTTTTTGAGGCCAGGAAGGGGAGGGGCAGCCTCACACTGTGCGCCCCAACCCCTTCCCGAATACATCTTCGGAGTGCCCGTCGCTCCGCACAGCCGATGCTCTGACGACGCACTTATGCTGCAGCGTCTGCGTTCCACTGCTGTTAGAATCCTGTTAGTATTCTAGCAGATATGTAGTATAGTGTGGGGATGATGGAAAGATGGGTTAGTAATGTTAGAGCGCAGGTACTTTATCAAGTGACCTTGGGTGGCTGGCTCAGCTAGCTGGGAACGAAAGAGATGTTTGGGAAAAGAAAGGAGGGGTTGAGAGCGCGGGCTTTTTGCACATTCTTTTCACTAGTTGTAGAGGGGATTTTTTCAGTCTCAGCTAAAACGTCTGATAGGCATGACTGACCTATGGATCTTCCAATAAAGTTCTGTTAATTCTTTAATTAAACTGATTGGTTGGATGTCTAAAGGTGCTGCTGTCTATTTCATGACAGTTAGCTGAGACTGTCCAGAGGGGATACAGATCCAATATTTCAAAGATGGACTGCGGCCAGAGATAGCCAAATGGGTGTTGATGATGGGCAAACCCCTCACGGCCATGGAATGGATTAGAGTGGCGGGAGAAGCAGAAGGCATTTTACATGAGGTCAGAATGTTAGATCAAAGACAAACCCAAGAGACAAAAGCGAAGGGGGGGCGAAGCCAAGCCCACAAGGGGAAACCTCCAGCCAGCTCTGCAGAGACTGAGAGAGAGAGATGCCGGCGGTTAGGCCTGTGTTTAAAATGCGGCCAAAAGGGGCATTTAATTGCTGCTTGCCCAGACATGGCTCAGGAAGGAAAGCCCAGTTCCTCTCAGGCCCCTCCCGGCAAAGGTTCCAAAAAGGAAAAGAGCCAGCAGAAAAAGAAATCTTCTGCTGAACGTAGCCTGAAGGTGGAGGAGTCCCAAGAACCGGGGGTTTGGTCGGACTCAGACAGCTCCGAGACTTCCACGGGTTCAGGAGGGGAGCCTTTAAACTTCCAGAGCCTGCCTTAGAAAGCGGCGAGAGGCAGGCTGTGGGAGCAGAAAGCCGCAAAAGGATGGTGAGTGGGGGCATTCCCCTGTTGTCAGTATCTGTAACTTTGGTGGTGGGGCCCAAGCAAAAAGCTATGCAGTTAATTGCAGCTATTGACTGCGGGTGCACAAGGTGCCTGATAAACCCAGCGGTAGTAGATAGTTTGAACATAGCCACTCACCCTTTGAGAGAGCCCATTCCCTTTGTCCAGATGGATGGAACTTTGATGGGGGGCCGTGCTGCAGAGGAAAAAACCACTCCTGTGTGGCTGGGGATAGCAGACCATTGGGAACAGCTCCAGTTGGTGGTGGGAAATACTTATAATTACCACCTAATGTTGGGCATAGATTGGCTACACCATCACAACCCTGAATTGCGCTGGAGGGAGAGACAGTTAATTTTCAATGATCCGGATTGTGCAAACCATCGCCTTGCCCACAGGATGGTGCTCCCCCCTCTCCTCCCCACGGTGGCGCTTCCCGGACAAAGAGAAAAAGACGCAGCCGCTCACTTGGAAGGGCTGCCCAAGGACAGAGACATTGGGCAAGGTGGGGAGGGGTCGCCAGTCATCCCTCTGGTTTACCGAGATTTAAAAGGGGTGTTTGAAGAGAAAGAGTGTGATGTGTTGCTTCCACAACGAGAAACAGACTGTGCTATTGAAATATTGCCAGGGGCACCCCTTCCTAAACCCAAACTGTATTCAATGACCCCAAAGGAGCTGGCCACATTGAAAGACTATATAGAAAAGAACTTGGCTGGAGGGTTCATTAGACCCTCTACTTCTACTTTTGCTGCTCCAGTATTTTTTAGGGAAAAAAAAGATGGTTCTTTGCGGCTGGTGGTAGACTATCGCAATCTAAATGGGATTTGCAACACCAACAAGTACCCTCTGCCACTAATGAAAGACATGTTGGGGAGACTGGGCACGGGCAAAATATTTACAAAATTGGATTTAAGAGATGCTTATAATCGAGTTAGGATTAAGGAGGGGGATGAATATAAGACTGCTTTCAACTGCCCTTTGGGGGTATTTGAGTACCTGGTTCTTCCTTTTGGACTGTCGGGGGCTCCCGGGATTTTTATGAGGCATATAAATGAAGTACTGCATGATTTGCTTTTTGAAGGTGTTTTGGTATATTTAGACAACGTGCTCATCTATTCAAAAGACTTAGACAGTCATGTCAAACTGGTGAGAGAGGTACTCAAAAGATTGTGGGATAACCAACTGTATGTGAAACTGTCCAAATGTCACTTTCACACCGAGAGACTAGATTTTTTTGGGGTACCGAGTGTCTAACCAGGACATCGAAATGGATCCAGCTAAGGTACAAACAGTGTTGGACTGGGCACCCCCCAAAAATAGGAAGGATGTACAAAAGTTCCTGGGCTTTGTAAATTTCTACAGAGAATTCATTCCTGACTTTGCTAAGATCGCATTGCCCATTACAGACTTACTCAAGATGAAAAAAGTGCCCAAAAGTGGGGAGGGGGGTGCTTCCAAGCCTCCCAAGCCCTCCTCCCCGATCCAATGGTCCGAAAAGTGCCAGAGAGCTTTTGAACAACTGAAGCTGTTGTTCAGCTCTGAACCTATTTTAATTCACCCAGACTCAGACAAACCCTTTGTGGTTCAAGTGGATGCCAGTGATTTTGCTATGGGGGCTGTTCTGCTGCAGAAAGATGATAAAGACAAACTTAGACCTTGTGCCTACCTATCTAAGAAATTCCAGGGGCCCCAATTATCTTGGCCCTGCTGGGAATGGGAAGCTTATGCAGTCAAGCATGCCCTAGAAAGCTGGAGACAATTCTTGGAGGGGGCTGCACACCCTTTTGAGGTGTGGACTGATCACAGAAACTTAGAGGCATTACAGACCCCCCGCAAACTTAGCCCCAAACAAAGGAGATGGGCGAAAAACTTTTACAAGTATAACTTCAAATTAAAGTTTTTCCCGGGCCGCCAAAACATTTTGGCAGATGCATTGTCCAGATTGCCACAGCATGGGGGAAAAGAGGCGGTTCCTCTTGAGACCATCTTTTCCCGGGAACAGTTAGGTTTGGCAGTAATTACACGCAGTAGAGCCAAAGCTTTAGCCCAACCCCTTTCACAGGGTGACTCACCACCGCCATTAGATGACCTGTTGCTAAAAATCCAGCAGGGGGCAGAAACAGATGAGTGGCTACAGCAGCATAAAAATCAACTGTCTAAAAATGCACAAGACCTATGGGTGTGGAATTCAAAGATCTATGTTCCTGCTTCCTTAAGAAAAGACATCCTTCAGATATACCATGACTCTAAGGCAGCAGGGCATTGGGGATATTTAAAAACTTGGCACAAGATCCGCAGCACCTACTGGTGGGATGGAATTCATGCAGATGTAGAGGCTTATGTTAAAAGTTGCCCGGTTTGCGCTAGAGCCAAACCAAGAGTGGGCAAACCTAGAGGACTACTTCAACCTTTGCCTACACCAGAAGGACCTTGGAAACACAATGCTATGGATTTTATAACGGACCTGCCTCCTAGCAAGAGCTGAGACACTATTTGGGTGGTGGTAGATTTGTTCTCCAAACAAGTACATTATGTGGCCTGCAAGGGGATGCCTTCGGCCCCCAAATTAGCTGATCTGTTCATAGCACACATATATAGACTCCATGGCCTCCCAGACCGAATAATCTCCGATAGAGGCAGTTCTTTTACTTCTAAATTTTGGAGGGTGCTACAAGACAAATTGTGGGTTCAATTGGCCCTTAGCACGGCTTTTCACCCAGAGACTGACGCCCAGAGCGAGAAAACTAACCAAAGTCTCCAGAGATACCTGCGTTCTTATACTAACTACCTGCAAGATGATTGGTTTGATCTACTTCCACATGCCGAGGTTGCTTTCAATAGCGCAGTGCACAGCAGCACTGGGAGCTCTCCCTTTTCGATTAACTATGGTTTTGAACCTAAGCTCCTCCCCGCCCTGCCTGTAAATAAAACTGACCCGGTTCAGGTGACCCAGTGGGCTGACACAGTCAGGGGGACTTGGCCTACCATTATCAAAGCTTTACATGAAGCTAAAAAACAATATAAAAATCAGGCCGACAAAAAACGGGCAAAAGGTTGGGATATTAAGCCTGGTGATATGGTTTACCTTTCCACAAAGAACTTGAGGTCAAAGTTCCCTTCCAAAAAGCTAGGCCCAAAGTTTGTGGGTCCTTTTCCAGTTAAGAGACTTGTTAATGATGTTACTGCTGAGTTGATTCTTCCTAAAACCTATCATCATCTTCACCCAGTTTTTCATTTCAGCTTGTTGAAACCTGATAGTGCTGTTGACCCCTGGAAACCAGTTGAGTCACCACCCCTTCCTTTGATGGTTGATGGACATCAACACTTTGAAGTTTCGAAGATTCTGGACTCCCAGGTTCATCGAGGCAGATTACAATATTTAATACGTTGGAAACACTTTCCTGTTGACCATTCTGAATGGGTGTCTGCTGTTCATGTCAATGCTCCTGATCTAATTGCTCATTTTCACGAACGCTATCCAGACAAGCCTTCTTTGTCTTCAGTTGTTTGATGTTCCTTTTCTTTCTCTGTATTTTGTTTTAGGGGGGTTTCTGTTTTCAGGGGGGCAGCCTGTTAGAATCCTGTTAGTATTCTATCAGATATGTAATATAGTATGGGGATGATGGAAAGATGGGTTAGTAATGTTAGAGCGCAGGTGCTTTATCAAGTGACCTTGGGTGGCTGGCTCAGCTAGCTGGGAACGAAAGAGATGTTTGGGAAAAGGAAGGAGGGGTTGAGAGCGCGGGTTTTTTGCACATTCTTTTCACTAGTTGTAGAGGGGGATTTTTTCAGTCTCAGCTAAAACGTCTGATAGGCTTGACTGACCTATGGATCTTCCAATAAAGTTCTGTTAATTCTTTAATTAAACTGACTGGTTGGATGTCTAAAGGTGCTGCTGTCTATTTCATGACAGCTGCAGCTGCAGCAGAAGAGGCGCCAAAGGTGCTCCCAAGGCCTTTTGCGGCGCACCTTTAGCTTCTTGTGGAAGGAGCGCTATTTTAGCGCTCCTTCCTGGGCCTGTGATGTGGCACATTGGGGCCGAGGAGTGCGGCTATCTCATCCCCAATCTGCAGCTTCCTGGGGCGGCCCACGGCCACCCATCTGCTTCCTCCCTATGTCTAAGGGAATTCGGGAAGGGGTTGGGGCACCCAGCATGAGGCTGCCCCTCCCCTTCCTGGCCTCGAAAACAGTGCTTTGCTGTTAGAATCCTGTTAGTATTCTATCAGATATGTAGTATAGTGTGGGGATGATGGGAAGATGGGTTAGTTATGTGAGAGTGCAGGTGCTTTATCAAGTGACCTTGGGTGGCTGGCTCGGCTGGCTGGGAACGGATGGGAGGTTTGGAAAAAGGAAGGAGGGGTTGAGAGCGCGGGCTTTTTGCACATTCTTTTCACTAATTGTAGGGGGGGATTTTTTCAGTCTCAGCTAAAACGTCTGATAGTCAGGACTGACCTATGGATCTTCCAATAAAGTTCTGTTAATTCTTTAATTAAACTGACTGGTTGGTTGTCTAAAGGTGCTGCTGTCTATTTCATGACAGTTAGCTGAGACTCACACCAAGTTCAACTTTATTTTTGGTATTTTGTTCCTGCTCCTGGAGAGATGGAGGCAGGAACGGAGATGTCCTCCAAAGAGGGCCAAACCCCAGAGGATGGAGGGGAACCTTGCCCGGAGGACAGAGGAACCGGAGCGGTGCCAAAGACCGGAGGGTCACAATTGCCACAGACCCCACTAGTGTCTGGGAGATGGTTCGGTGCTCCGGTGGCCCCCGTGCACACAAGAGAACGCCGGCGGGCGGCGAGGTGGTCGGATTGGAACACCGGGTTCATGCAACCACTACAGCTGTCCTCGGGAGAGGGGACCGACGTGGAGATGCAGGTACAGCAGCTGAAATCTGAGGTGGAGGGGATGCGAGGTACCATGACCATGATGCTAGAGATCCTCCAACAGATTGCTGGAGATGGAGTAGGGGGTGCAGGAGCAGAAGCAGGAGCTGCCCGAGCCCCAGCCCCAGGTGGGCAACCCCAAGACATGGGAGCAGGGGGAGAGGAAGCCTTGCCCCCAGGGCCCCCACCAGCAGTCCTCCTGCAGCCGAGGGCTCCAGATGCACAGGCTAAGAAGATGGGGGTCAAGTTCGATGGGGATTCCCAAACGCTGCCTTATTTCTTATCGCAAGTGGCAGATCATATGGAAGAGTGGGGCCTGGTTTTCCCTTCGGAATCAGCCAAGGTAAAGTGTGTGGCAAGGCATCTGCGGGGGGAGGCGGCCCGCTGGCTGGTGCAGCTCTACGATCGACGAGCGCCGGAGCTGGGGGACCTAGACGAATTTATGAGGGCCCTTAGGACTAGATTTGAAGACCCTTTCCAGGCCACCACTGCCCTGGCGGAACTAAAAGTTTTAAAACAAGGTTCCATGACAGTGGCTGCATATGCGGCAGAATTCAGAAGGCTGGTGGCCCAAGTGCCGGACTGCCCGGAGGGAATGCAGATCCAATATTTTAAAGATGGACTGCGCCCAGAGATAGCCAAATGGGTGTTGATGATGGGAAAACCCCTCACAGCTATGGAATGGATTAGAGTGGCGGGAGAAGCGGAAGCCATCTTACATGAAGTGAAGATGTTAGATCAAAGACAAACCCAAGAGACCAAAGCGAAGGGGGGGCCGAAGCCAAGCCCACAAGGGAAAACTTCCTACCGGCACTGCAGAGACTGAGAGGGAGAGACGGCGCCGGTTAGGTCTATGCTTAAAATGCGGCCTAAAGGGGCACTTAATTGCTGCTTGCCCGGACATGGCCCAGGAGGGAAAGACCGGCTCCTCTCAGGGCCCCCCCCCCGGCAGAGGCTCCAAGAAGGAAAAGAGTCAGCCGAAAAGAAAATCCTCTACTGAGCACAGCCTGAAAGTAGAAGAGCCCAAAGAACAGGAGATCTGGACAGACTCAGACGACTCAGACAGTTTTACAAGCTCAGGAGGGGAGCCTTTAAACTTCCAGAGCCTGCCTTAGGAAGTGGCGAAAGGCGGGCTGTGGGAGCAGAGAGCCGCAAAAAGATGTTTGTTGAAACCTGATTGTGCGGTTGACCCCTGGAAACCCGTTGACTCACCACCCCTGCCTTTGATGGTTGATGGACATCAACACTTTGAAGTTTCGAAGATTCTGGACTCTCGGGTTCATCGAGGCAGACTACAATACCTGATCCGGTGGAAACACTTTCCTGTTGACCATTCTGAATGGGTGTCTGCTGGTCATGTCAATGCTCCTGATTTGATTGCTCATTTTCATGAACGCTATCCAGACAAGCCTTCCTTGTCTTCAGTTGCTTGATGTTTCTTTCATTTTTTGGGGGGGGGGGTTCTGTTTTCAGGGGGGCAGACTGTTAGAATCCTGTTAGTATTCTATCAGATATGTAGTATAGTGTGGGGATGATGGGAAGATGGGTTAGTTATGTGAGAGTGCAGGTGCTTTATCAAGTGACCTTGGGTGGCTGGCTCGGCTGGCTGGGAACGGATGGGAGGTTTGGAAAAAGGAAGGAGGGGTTGAGAGCGCGGGCTTTTTGCACATTCTTTTCACTAATTGTAGGGGGGGATTTTTTCAGTCTCAGCTAAAACGTCTGATAGTCAGGACTGACCTATGGATCTTCCAATAAAGTTCTGTTAATTCTTTAATTAAACTGACTGGTTGGTTGTCTAAAGGTGCTGCTGTCTATTTCATGACATTTGCGCTGTCTGCTTAGGCCCTAAGAGACATAGCAGCTGGAACAGCATAAGAAGAAATCTAAAGATAGCAGACGTTGAAGTGGTGTCAGATGCATGGCTAACATCTGTGAAAACAACCACCTGAATGATGGCCTTGGAGGGTTATGGTCTAGAGTTAGCAAGATTTTGGAGAAATATATAAAAATACCTTATTTAATGATGTAAGGTCGGAGCTTCAGCATGGACCTTAAGGGCTTGCCTCTTGATGGCTACAGAAGGGGTTCACTTCACTGCTATTTCACCAGGTCTCCCAGCAGCTTGATTTGATTTATGGATATTTTCCATATAGCTTATTGAATGTGTAATAAATCACAAGGCTTTTGTAACCACAATGAGCATTTTGTATTGCTTCTGAATCACAGAAAACAATCTCCTTGCCTTTGGTAAGACAGATGTATAGATGAATCTGATCCCAGTATAAATAGCTAAAATATCCAGTATAAATAGCCAAAATAGCCAAAAGAAACAAAAAACAACTAGAACAAAAAATATTTGTTGGGAAGGTAGGAAGCAAATTGGATGTTTTTATCAATTATGCTGGACATGTGATAATGCCAAGAAATTCTGGGAGTAAATACTTTTTTTTCCTTTTTTTTTTTTTTTTTACAGAATAGATTTAAAATGAAAATGGACTTGAATCCAGAATGATTTCTATTAGGTATGTCAAATGATCAGATTAGGGATCTAAATTATAAAGTGATATATTACATGATTCTGACAGCTCAACTCCTCTAGTGTTATCTAAATTACAGGGGGTCCCAAGAGGGCATCCACAAATTGAGTTCAATGGGGAATTAATTTAGCTGACTTTGGCTAGCAATCTGAGGAGTTTCAGCTGGAATCCAACAGCATGTCTGCCTGACCCCAACTGAGACTAAAAAAGAAGTGTCCAAACAGAGGTATTTATGGGCCAAACTTGACTTGAGGCAGTTTGAGTTGAATTTCCAGGAATCTCAGAAACAATGGAAATCCAACCTAGTTGATGGTTTGAACATCAGAGTTAGAAAAGGAATATTTTTGGGTAATGGCAGCAACATTGATTTAATCAAACAATAATAAGATCAGGACAACCCCAGGGAGTTTGGGATAGGATCAGTTGTGGGAAAATGCCATGGGAGCTAGCAGACAAATTGACACACTGCTTTAGGCTGACAAACTTTTGTCTGTGACCTTCAAGAGGAAATGCACATGGCAGGTGGTGGGGAAGCAACAATATTCACAGCCATAAAGTTACAGGGGTCCTTTCCTCAGGTCTAGGTGACCAGTCATTAGAAGTTCACTTAAAGGTCATCTGACCTTTCCAGGTTCATGCTCTTTGGACTTTCTGAAACAGCTCTTATAATAAAATATAATAAAATTATACAGGGTATGCAAGAGTGTGATAACACTAGGAAAGCAAATGTAAGAGCTCAGAAATTCTGACACTAAAAACTTTAGAATTGGCAGAAATTGATAAACAATATACTACTGTTAAAGAAAAATCATCTGAAAGGTGGGAATATTTTATTCAAATTGTTAAGAAGAAAGGAAGGAAGATCATACTTTCAGCTTTCGAGTCTTGATGTGTTAATATATGCAAGATGTGGAGGTTAAAATGGAGATGTTAATGAAAAAGTACATAAAAAGTTTATAATTATATCTTAGGTAGAGGAGTATAAAAGTCATGTATATAGTATGCATCAGGGGGAGTAATAGAGTTGTGCTTGTTTGTGTTATTTGTGCAGAACTCAATAAAAAATATTGATTAAAAAGGGACAAAACCAAATTCATTAAGGGAAAATGTACAAAAATAGGTATACTACTGGAAACAGTGTACAAAAAGTAAAATACATAAACATGTGATTTAGACTAAACAGAGTCTTTGATTTAAAGCAACCTCCTGCCAGTCAATAAAAGAGGAGTTATAGTAGTTCAACATGAACATCTTAGGAATGGTTAATGGCTACAATGGCAACTATATCTGTTTCACTTTCTCCAGAATTTTTTAAAAAATGCACAATTTCTTTCCACTCTGAATATGTGAATTCTGAAAATTTTAACAAAACATACAGCAGTGAAAATTTCACTCATATGCCCTGATCAATTTCAGTAGGTACTGTTATTCTCAACAAAATAATAACAATACCATCTTTCAATTGTTATTGTTAGAATCATAGCATCATATAGTTGGAAGAAACAACAAGGGCTATCCAGTCCAACCCCCTGCCATGCAGGAACTCACAATCAAATTATCCCCAAGAGATGGCCAAACAGTCTCTGTTTAAAAACCTCCAAAGAAGGAGACTCCATCACTCTCCAAAAGAGCGTGTTCCACTGTCAAACAGCTCTCAAGTTCTTCGTAATGTTGAGGTGGAATCTCTTCTCCTGTAGCTTGCATCCATTGTTCCATGTCCTATTCTCTGCAGTTGCAGAAAACAATTTGCTCCATCCTCAATATGACACCTCTTCAAATACTTAAACAAGGCTATCATATCACCTCTTAACTGTTTCTTCTCCAGGCTAAACATATCCAGCTCCCTGACACTTCACCATTTTGGTTGCCCTCCTCTTGTCATGCTACAGCTCATCAACATCCTTTTTTAAAAAAATAATTAAAGTTTATTGATTAAAAAAACCAAATAATAAACACATAACATACATCCCTATACAATACATATATATAAAATGAAGACAATACTTAACAAAGACATGACAATACAATAACAGAGGGGGGGGGGAAAGAAAAAGAAAAAGAAAAAATAAACAACAAACTTATAAACAATTAAAAACAGACTTCCTTACTTGATATATCTTGTTCTTTAGCCAGTGTTTCATAAACTTCTATTTTCATCATTGTTTTTATAATCTCATGTAATACAATATATCACTATTAATTTGTTAGTACGTTCTAATAACTAATACCATAAGACCTAACCTATCTATACTTGAAGAAATTAAACAGTGTTTACGTTAAAATACATTTACAGTTACAATTTTAAACTAACCCTATAGTACAATCTAAGCCCCCTATTTGTTTCCAATAATCAATCAGAGCTTTCCAATCTTTCTTAAAAGTGTCGTCACTTAAACCTTTAATTAAACCTATTAATCTACCCATTTCTATTATATCTAATACCTTCTTATACCAGTCTTGGATAGTAGGAGTATCTTTGGCTTTCCATTTTGAAGCATATATTTTTCTTGCAGCTGATATAAGATAGAAAATTATTTTACCATATTTCTTCTCCAGATCTTCATCAAGAATTATACCCAAAAGAAACATCTGTGGGTCAGAATCCAGTTTAATTCTTAAAATTTCACTTATGGTGATTCTCACATCCTTCCAGAATTTCCTCGCCTTCTTACACTCCCACCACAGATGATACAAGGATCCGACTTTTTTCTCACATTTCCAACAAGTATGCGCTGGAGTTTAATTCATTTTAGCTAATTTGACTGCAGTTAAATACCAGCGGTATTGCATTTTGTAAAAGTTTTCCTTAATATTATTATTTAATGTGTATTTTAGTCTTTTTCCCCAGCATTTTTCCCACTGGTCTAGGGCGATATTATAGCCAAAATCTTGAGCCCATTTTATCATCTGAGGCTTAATTAAATCTTTTTCCATTTCAATTGCTAATAACATTTTATATTTTTTGATATTTTATGTTTATCCTCAGATATAATTATCTCATAAAATTCCTTGTTTAAGACACCAATCGATTTAGTCTTTTTATCTAATAGAAAACACTCTTATTGGTCTATAAGAGAACCAGTTACAACAATAGCCTTCTTGATTTAATTATTCCTATGTCTTAATAGCCACATTTATTCCATCTTTTAATATCAAATCATCATATAATAACCACTCCTCTTTGCCTAATTTATTATCTTTCGAAAACACCTCACCAATAGCTGTCCAATTAGATATCAGATCCTTCCAATTGTTTAAAACCTTTTACCAGATTCTTAACAAGGCACATTTTAGATAATGGTCATTAAAGTTTTTGTGGTATTTAATTTTATCGTATAGTAGGTACCCATGCCAACCATAAACGTTGTCATGACCTTCTAATTTCTAATTTCTTTCTTTTTTCAGTTCTATCCAATCTAACAACCAGAAAAGAGTACAGGTGTAATAATAAATGTTTAAGTTAGGGAAACCTAATCCTCCTCTTTCCACTGTGTCTTGTAAGAATTTCATCTTAACCCTTGGTTTCCTACCCCCCCCCCCCCCATAAAATTCAATAAATCACTTAGTGAATGGTGTGTCATTTATCATAATGGGGATATTTTGAAATAAAAATATCATTTTAGGTAGGACATTCATTTTGATAGTGGCAATTCTGTCCATCTAAGATAAATTTACTTTTTTCCACCTATTCAAGTCATCTTTAACTTCAGCCCATTTTTTCCTCATAATTATTTTTAAATAAGTCGAAATTCTTCATGGTGAAATTTATACCCAAATATTTCACCATTTTAGCTTCTTGAAAATTAGTTTTATCCTTTAATGCCGATCTCTCTTCTTTTGTTAAATTCATTAATAAGATAGAAGTCTTCTCTTTATTAATTCTTAAACCTGTTACTTTACTAAATTTACCTATTATACCAAGAAGGCTATCCATATCCTCACAGGAGTTTGAAAGTGAAACCATCAAATCAACGGCAAATGCTTTAACTTTATATTCTTCTCCTTTAAGTTGGATACCTTGTATATTTTTTTTCCACCTGGATTCTATTCATTAAGATTTCAAAATTCAATATAAATAATAGTGGGGATAACAGGCACCCCTGTCTAACACCCTTCTGTATATTAAATATCTTTGTTGATTCCCCATTTACCAAAATTTTTGCTTCCTGTTTCTGGTAAATTGATTCAATCCACTTTAAAAAATTTTTTACCTAAGTCCATTTTGTCAATTATATGATGGATAAAAGTCCAATTTAAATTATCAAAGGCTTTTTCAATATCGAAAAACAGTAAGGCTAATTTTTTATCTATATTTTTGTTATAGTATTCTATTAAATTAATTGTCTGGTGTTATCTTTTATCATCCTGCCAGGGGAAAAACCTGCTTGATCTCTGTGAATCTACGAGGATAAACATTTTTTTTAATCTATTGGTGATAATGTTTGCGAATATTTTATAATCATTATTAAGCAACAAAATTGGACTATAATTCTTTGGGTCTGATTTATCTCTATTTTCCTTAGGAATTAAAGTTATATTGGCCTGTAACCAAGTTCCAGGAATAGTACCTTCCAGGATTCCATTCATTGTTTTTAATAATGGACCTGCTAATTGACCACTAAATTTTTTATAATATTCTGATATAAATCCATCTGGTCCAGGAGATTTGCTTAATTTCAAACTACCTATCACATCTAAAAGTTCCTGGAGTTCAATTTTTTTTGTTTAATTGCTCTGTGTAGTCTCCTGATATTTTATTTACATTCTGATGATCTAAGTATACCCTGATTGTATCCAATTTATCTTGACTTTTTCTGTATAACCTTGAAAAATAATCTAGAAAAATTCTCTTAATCTGATCTTGTTTTGAAAAAGTGGTCTTTTCTTTTTTCAATTCAAGGATAACCCTTTTCTCTTGTTCCTTTCTTAACTTGAAGGCCAACATTTTCCCTGGTTTATTTGCGAATTCAAAAATTTTCTGTTGAACAACTTTTAATTTCTTTTGAATGTCTTCCATTGATATTATTGATATCTGTTTTTGCAATTTTTGTAAATCTTCTTTTAATTTCGTTTGTTTGGGATTAAATTTCAATTTATCTTCTTTTAATTTTATTTCGTGTTCAAGATCCTTTATTTGTTTCTCTCTCAATCTTTTTAACTCAGCTCCTTTCTTCAAAAAGTATTCCCTCATAAATGCCTTAGGGGCATCCCATATGATATCTACTGAGGTTTCTTTGTTTAAGTTATCTTGAAAAAAGAATTGGAGCTGTTCTTGAGCCTAACAATTTTATCATTTCTCAACAAGTTAGCATTAAGTCTCCATTTGAAATCTTTTTGGCCATTTTTCATAGACATCACAATAGGGTTATGATCTGACCAAACTGCAGGCAAAACATCAATTTTTAATACTCTATTACATAACATTGTCGAAACTGAAAACATGTCGATCCTAGACCAGGAATTATGTGAATGTGAGAAAAATGTATAGTCCTTTGCATTACTATATAACACTCTCCAGATATCCTTTAAAACAAATCTATCTTGAAAAGCGAAAAAAACTTTTTGGAAGTTTACCTTGTTCCGATTTGGTCTTTTTAAATGAAGATCTATCAATTTGGGGGACGATGACCCTCTCAACATCCCTTTTGAATTGTGGTGCCCAGAACTGGACACAATATTCCAGGTGAGGTCTGACCAAAGCAGAATAGAGTGGCACTATTACTTCCCTTGATCTAGACACTATATTTCTATTGACTCAGCCTAGAATTGCATTGGCCTTTTTAGCTACTGCATCACACTATTGATTCATGTTCAATTTATAGCTGATTTCAGGTCGATCTTCACTAATGGTGAACCCTGTGAATGAGACATCTCCATGTCCCCATCCCCCCCATCCTCTACCTCCCTGCTCAGATCCTACAGGCTCAGGTGCATGCTCTGTTACCCAAAATGCTAGGACAGGGGTAGGCAACCTTTCCCCTTTAAGGGCCGAGGGACTTCAGCTCCCAGAATTCCAGGAGCTATTGGCCAACATGGGACTACTGGCCAACATGGCTGAGGCTTCTGGGAGCTGAAGTCCCTCGGCCCTTAAAGGGGAAAGGTTCCCTACCCCTGTGCTAGGATCTAGGGAGGACACCTACAAATTAATATGTACTTAGCTCAAAGGAGAGTTATAGTTGTTGATTTATTGGTGTGGTGTGTTTGAAATGCAGCAGAGCTAGGGAAAACTTATTCCTCCATTAGCCATCTCATGCTAAAAGCATGCAGACAAATCATGTAGGTCCAAAGTAGAGCTTTATTGTTCCATAAGATAAAAATAAGCAAAGAAAAATATACAGTCCACAATAGGATCACATCTTGCTGATGTGTAGAACAGAAGAGTTCCAGATCCTGAAGTTACATTGTAAAAACAATATAAGCATATTATAGTCCAGAAATTAACTCCATGGTTAAATCCATCATGATCACACACACACACAAGAAGAATGCAAGAAATATAAACAATTCTAGACAAAGGGATTTCTCAGCCCTGCCCTTACTCCAATATCCAATCAGCATTGGATATTGCCTGTATGATGTGTTCTAACCCAGCCCCTTGCTGTCCATCATCAACCTATGTGACTCCTTTCCCAAGACCTAATGATGTTTTGAATTTCACTATCTGTTTCCCAGCTAAAACTGTTCATGTTATGACTCTCTGGCCATCTGGACTGATTTGTCTTTGTCTAGATGTTGTTCTCATGAGGAAAATTCCACACACACATCTCTGCATTTCACCTTTGACTCTATAACCCATCCATATTTTAACAATAGTGTGGCTGGGATAACAGGCATCCCAGGATAGCAACCCAAATGTTTACCAGGTCCAAATCACCCAGAACTCCAGAGGCAAATTCAAATAGGCTTTTGTATTTTTATTAGAGAAAATAATCAACATACACAAGCACACACACTCACACATACACACAAGAGCTAGGGAAGCAAAGGTGAGATAAGTGGAATAGGTTTAAGGCCTTGTTAATGGAGATACGTTACCAACGTGGAGCTTTATTCCAATTGACCCCCAACTCAATAGCTGCTGTGGCAAGGGTGAGTTAGCTAGCATATTCAGGAGCCTAGTCTAGCCAAACTGCCAGAGTGCCTGCCTGCTTGCAAACTAGACTGAAGAATGTCTGTTTTACTATCTATATATGTGCCCTGAATTGTGTCTTGGGGCAGAAACCAAGGCTTGAAAGAATTAGAAGCCATGCTAAATGGTTTCCCAGGAAGAAAAGAATAATTCAGACTAGAAGTGGATAGTCGGGTGATGGTTGTAAATGAGGCGAACAAAGGGATCCCATCTTTATGGGTGCCCTCAAGACCCTGGCTAGCCCTAACCAGTTTTTCCAGGTGAAAAAGTTCAGGCGTCCTAGGTCACCCCCCCCCCCCAGCTTCCATTTTAATATTATTTGATATAAAGTATTAGGAGCAATCAGAGATCTGGTCTCAGGATAACAGGTCTCCCAATTGTCTATCTATCTGACATGTGGTCCTCCTCCCCTTCTTCTTCCCTCCAACTTCCCCAGCATCATTGTCTTTTCTAATGAGTCGTGCCTTCTCATTATGTAGCCAAAATATGACAGCCACAGTGGAACATGGAACATGCACAGTGGCACACACTCCCTTGGAGTGTGAAGGAGTCTCCTTTTTAGGAGGTTTTTAAACAGGGGCTAGATGGCCATATGTCAGTGGTACTTTGATTGTGAGTTCCTGCATGGCAGGTGGTTGAAGTTGAGGGCCTTGTGGTTTCTTCCAGCTCTATGATTCTATGACTCTATGTCCTGTGTGACACTGGTAGATGGGAAGGGAGGGAGGTAACTAAGAAGCAAGGATTCACCCTGCATTTCTCTAAACTGTAGGAAGAGAAATTAGGTTCTACTCACCTAACACAAATGCAAATGAGGCTTGACAGCTACTGGCAAAAGAAATGTGGAGCTGCAAGTGTTGGAGCATTATACTTTGTGCTGTGAAGAATCTTAGCCTCTCTTCTTATACTCATTCCTGCACAGAAGGGCCTAGCAACCAGCTGGCATGAAAAGGGTCAATCTGAAGGTTCTTCACTGACAGAATCTGTTATGCAATTAACATGGAATGGTTGTCAATATTTTCCATCAACATGTTACCAGAATTTCCTGTGCCTTTGGTACACTCTGTAACTCCTAGGCTGTAATAATTGCACTTTCCACAACCTTGAAACCTCTACTAATATTATTTCATTTCCCACTTCTATCGTTCCCTCAACTTTAATTCCTCAATCTGTTATGGCTTTTCCTTCTCTTCTCTTCTCTTCTCTTCTCTTCTCTTCTCTTCTCTTCCCTTTCTTTTCTTTACTTTTTTTTTTAAAAAAAGAATCCTCAATCTTGTTTGAGCCCCAACCCTCATAAGAACATCTATGCTTTGACCTTAGCAGAAGAGTTTTATTTATGACTTGTTTAATGATTTCTATGAAAGGTATATCTTATATTCACCTGCCACAAATGCACTTATTTTGTTCTATACATTGGTCATTTGTTGGAAAATGATTTAATAAACATACCTAAATCATTTATAATGAATTGAGGGCTCCTGAAGCTAAAGCAGCTTCCCCAAAAAGCACATAGCTTTTCTATTGAAATACATTAAGTTACCATATTTTCCAGTGTATGAGATGACTTTTTAACCAGGAAAATCTGGGGTTTAGGTTGGGGGTCATATGCTGGGTAGAATCATAGAATCATAGAATCATTCAGTTGGAAGAGACCACAAGGGCCATTCAGTCCAACCCCTGCCATGCAGGAACTCCCAGTCAAAGCATCCCCAACAGATGGCCATCCAGCCTCTGCTTAAAGACCTCCAAGGAAGGAGACTCCACCACACTCCGAGGGAGTGTGTTCCACTGTCGAACAGCCCTTACTGTCAGGAAGTGCCTCCTAATGTTGAGGTGGAATCTCTTTGCCTTGAGCTTGCATTCATTGTTCCGGGTCCTAGTCTCTGGAGTAGCAGAAAACAAGCTTGTTCCCTCCTCAATATGACATCCCTTTCAATATTTAAACAAGGCTATCATATCACCTCTTAACCTTCTCTTCTCCAGGCTAAACATCCCCAGCTCCCTAAGCCGTTCCTCATAGGGCTTGGTTTCCAGACCCTTCACCATTTTAGTTGCCCTCCTTTGGACACGCTCCAGTTTCTCCACATCGTTTTTGAATTGAGGTGCTCAGAACTGGACACAGTATTCCAGGTGAGGCCTGACCAAAGCAGAATAGAGTGGCACTATTACTTCTATTCATCTAGACACTATACTTCTATTGATGCAGCCTAAAATTGCATTGGCTTTTTTAGCTGCTGCATCACACTGTTGACTCATGTTCAACTTGTGGTCCACCTGGACTCCTAGATCCCTTTCACACATAGTCTCGTTCAGCCAGGTGTCCCCCATTGTATATCTGTGCTTTTCATTTTTCCGCCCTCAGTGCAGTACTTTACATTTTTCCATGTTGAATTTCATTTTGTTAGCTTTGGCCCAGCTTTCTAGTCTGTTCAAGTCATTTTGAATTTTGATCCTGTCTTCTGGGGTATTAGCTACTCCTCCCAATTTGGTGTCATCTGCAAATTTGATAACTTTACCCCCAATACCATCATCCAAGTCATTGATAAAGATGTTGAATAGCACTGGGCCCAGGACAGAGCCCTGTGGCACCCCCCTGGTCACTTCTTTCCAGGTTGAAAAGGAGCCATTGTGGAGCACCCTTTGTGTTCGGCCAGTCAACCAATTACAAATCCATGTAACGGTTACTTTGTCTAGCCCACATTTTACCAGCTTGTTTGCAAGAATGTCATGGGGAACATTGTCAAAGGCCTTACTGAAATCAAGATATACTATATCTACAGCATTTCCTTCATCTACCAAGCTGGTAATTTTATCAAAAAAAGAGATCAGATTTGTCTGGCATGACTTGTTTCTCTGAAACCCATGTTGACTTTTTGTGATTATGGAATTACCTTCGAGGTGTTCACAGACTCTCTGTTTAATAATCTGCTCCAGAATCTTTCCCGGTATTGATGTCAGACTAACTGGATGATAATTGTTGGGATCCTCTTTTTTTCCCTTTTTGAAGATGGGGACAACGTTTGCCCTCCTCCAGTCTGCTGGGACTTCTCCTGTTCTCCAGGAGTTCTCAAAGATTATTGCCAATGGTTCCGATATTACATTTGCCAGTTCTTTTAATACCCTTGGATGTAATTCATCTGGTCCTGGAGACTTATATTCATTTAGATTATCCAGGTATTCCTGTACTATCTCTTTACTTATTCTATGCTGAAATTCTATTCTGTCCTCTGGTCTATTATCCTCATGTTAAGCCCCCTTTGACTTTTCTGAGAAGACTGAAGCAAAGAAGGTGTTGAGTAATTCTGCCTTTTCTCTGTCCCCTGTTAACTTTTTGCCATCTTCTCCACACAGTGGCCCTTCCATTTCCTTCTTCTTCCTTTTGCTGCTGACATATCCAAAAAAGCCCTGTTTATTGTTCTTAACCTCTCTAGCAAGCCTGAGTTCATTCTGCGCTTTAGCTTTTCTGACTTTAACCCTACATGTGCTAGCTATTTCTTTGAATTCCTCTTTGGTGATTTCCCCATTTTTCCATTTCTTCTACATGCTCCGTTTAAAACTTAGTTCAGTCGAAAGCTCCTTAGTCATCCATCCTGGTTTCTTGAGGCACCTCCCATTTTTCTTCCTCATTGGAACTGTTTGAAATTGTGCCTTCAGTATCTCCCTTTTGAGAAACTCCCATCCATCGTGAACTCCCTTCTCTTTTAGTATTCCTGACCATGGGATCACCCCCAGTATTTCCCTAAGTTTATCAAAATCAGCTCTCCTAAAGTCTAGAATGCATGTCTGACTATGCCTGGCTTCTCCTTTACACTGTATAATAAATTCCAGGAGAACGTGATCACTCCCACCTAAAGTTCCAACCACTTGCACCCCATTAACTAGGTCATCCCTGTTAGTTAGGATCAGATCCAAAATAGCTGACTCCCTTGTTGCCTCTTCCACCTTTTGGACAATGAAATTGTCTTCGAGGCAAGTGAGGAATTTGCTAGACCTTGAGGATTTTGCTGAGTTTGGATTCCAGCAAATATCAGGATAGTTGAAGTCACCCATCACTACTATATTTCTCCTTTCTGAGTGTTTGGTCATCTGTTCTAGAAAGGCATTATCCAATTCCTCTGCCTTAGTCTGGGGTCTGTAGTAGACTCCCACACTAACATCCCTGTTGTTTCCCTCCCTTTTAATTTTTATTCAGATGCTCTCCACCTGGCTTCCATGACTGATGTCCTGGATTTCTTCACTGGTATAAATATCCCTGACATATAATGCTATTCCTCCTCCTTTCCTGTTTGGCCTGTTTCTCTTGAAAAGGTTATACCCCTGCATTTCTACATTCCAACCATGAGACTCATCCCACCAGGTTTCAGTGATGCCTATTATATCATATTTGCTTTGTTGTGCTAGGAGTTCAAGTTCATCTTGCTTATTTCCCATGCTCTGTGCATTAGTGTAGAGACATCTAAGACCATATGTCTCCTTTACTTGCTGCCTGTGCATGTTTTTTTTGCCTCCCAATATTGGGTCCCTGTACTGTTTTCCTTGTTTCCTCAAAGACAGTTTGAGTATTTTTTCTAGTCCTTTTGTCTTCCAGGAGGCTGTCTCCCTTCCCCACATAACTCAGTTTAAAGCCCTCCTGATCAAATTCTTGAGACTGTTGGCAAAAACGTTTCTTCCAACTGGCGTGAGATGCAGCCCATCCCTTGCCAGGAGTCTGCCCTCATGGAACCGCAGCCTATGATCTACGAATCCAAATCGTTCTCGACGACACCATCTGCGGAGCCAATTGTTGACATCTGCTATTTTCCTCTCTCTTCCTGGACCATGCCCTTCAACTGGCAGATGGGACGAGATGACAATCTGTGCCTCGATTTTTTTCAGCTTCTTACCTAGAGCCTCGTAATCCCTTTTGATGTTCTGAAGGCTGTGTCTTGCTGTGTCATTCGTTCCCACATGGATCAAAAGGAAGGGGTATTGGTCAGTAGGCTTGACCAGTCTTGTCAGCCTCTCTGTCACATCTCTTTGGGATCTTTGCCCCAGGGAGACAACACACCTCCCGAGACATCTTGTCAGGCGCACAAATCACTGCATCTGTCCCTCTCAGCAAGGAGGCCCCCACCACAACCACACGCCTCCTCCGAGGCATAGCAGCAAGTGTTCCCTGTGGTGGAACTCCCAGGGTCCCCTGCTCTGTCCCTGAAGTCTGTCCATTCTGCTCTTCCTCATCCTCCTTGATAAGAGAAAGAGCTTGAAATCAATTCTGTAGCTGCAAAATCCCAGAACGATCCTTGGTCTCCTTACTTCTGTGTGTGACATTCCTCCAGCTTTCTACCTCCTGTGTGTGTGATGTGACCTTCTCTTCCAGCGACTTCCTCTGTGTGGTCCCCGTCCAAGACCGTTTGTTCCGTTCTGTCTAGGAAAGCCTCTTGCTCCCTAATATGTTGAAGTGTAGCTACCCGCACCTCCAGCTGCTGTACTTTCTCCTCCAAGAGGGCTACCAACTTGCACTTGGAGCATGTGTACTTCCCCACATCTGTAGGTAAGAAGACAAACATCCCACAGGTATTGCAGGTGATGGGAGCAGTTCCTTCTGTAGCAACGAATCCTTAGGGGAATTTTATTATTAGCTCAAATATGCGAGAGTAGGCTTGCTACAACAGCCCAATGAGACCGCTCTCCCGGTGTTTATACCAAGAGACCAGAGAATCCCAAGAAATGGAGCTGAGACAGATATTGGTTAACCACTAGATGTCTAATTTATTAAAATAGGGGAAAACTCACTCACAGAACATGCACTCACACACACACACAAGGCTCAGGAAGATCAAGGTTGGAGTTTGGAACAGAAATGCAGGCGTTACTAATGGCAATACTTACCGAGACTTAGCCTTCTTCCCGGGAAGTGAATGGAAAATGTGGAATGATAGGGAGACAAGTCAGGCTCTGCAGCCTGGATTTTGAGCTGACTTGCCGGTAACTAGTTTCAGAGGTCAGAGTGACGTGGAGTCGTTTAGACCATGAATCTAGCACACTGACTGGCTAAAATCTAGGGTTTATATAGGGCCAAATGGGCCCTGGGGGCGGAAGGCGATAATTGCAATGATGGCACCCTGCTGTATAGAGTTCCATTGTATGTGGTGCTCTTAATCCGAGGGGTCAATATCCTGGGGAAATGTGTGGGTGGGTGACACAATGCACCTTCCTATGGGTGGGAGGGTGTTAGACTGGGTGGCACAATACAAACATTACACCTTGGATGGCTGAGGGTGTTTGTGGAAGGATGACACAATACACCTCTTGATGGTTTGGATGATCTCATCATGGAAAATCCCATTCGCAACTCTCCTGACTATCTGGAGGAAATGCATTCCTTAAGAATTAAGGGTGGGCTGCCCATGCCATGGGTGCAGAGGGCTTTTGGCCTCTTGACTCTACTGCCAGGGTTCATCTGGAGGTCATTTGGGAATTTAGCAAGGGATCCAAGGGTGACATATGGAGTTATTAATATTTTTGGATATGAAGGGGATTCTGGGTAACACTTCAGTGTCCATACTAAGTCTTAATTAGTACCTGAAAGAGGATTACGGCTTTCCTCCTCAAAGAAAATCCCTCACTAACAACAGTGTTACAGTCTGCTGATGACTGGAACTTTTCAACAATTAGTAGTGGTTACGAAATTCTGGCAGCAGTTGTATAGAGCTAACTGGCCAGCCCACCCCCTATTGACTCGCAAATGCGACTCAACAAAGTCCCACTCACTGAGTAACAGTCACACTGTCCCCAAGTGTTTTTAAAAAGAATTTAAAAACACACCCACTCATGGCTGCCTGGAAACTGCTTTCTTCCTCTTTCCTAGCAGGAACTGGCCTAGAAAGTTTCCTTTACCTTCTCTTTTCCTGGCAGAAACTGCCTGCAAAGCTTCCTTCTCTTTCTCATTTCTTTCAGTAACTGGCCTGGAAAACCTCCTCCTCCTCCTTCCCCTGTCCTTGCCAAACTGGCCTCTGACAGCAGTTGTATAGAGCTAACTGGCCAGCCCACCCCCTATTGATTCGCAAATGGAGGAGGAGGAGGAGGAGGAGGTATAAGGAGGAGGAGGAGGAGGAGGAGGAGGAAGATAGAGGTGCAAGGCGGGAAGGAGCCGGGGAGAGAAGGAGGAGGACGAGAAGGGAGAGGAGGTCCTCCTTCTTCTCTCCCCACCTTTCCCCCCACCTTTCCTCTTTGTCCTCTGGGTCCTCCTTCTTCTCTTCCCACCTTTCCCCCCCTCCTCCCACCTTTCCTCTTTGTCCTCCTGGTCCTCCTTCTCTCCCCACCTTTTCCCCCCTCCTCCCACCTTTCCTCCTGTCCTCCTGGTCCTCCTTCTTCTCTCCCCCAGTTCTCCCTCCTCCCACCTTTCCACCTGTCCTCCTGGTCCTCCTTCTTCTCTCCCCAGCTTTCCCCCCCTCCTCCCACCTTTTCTGCTCATCCTCCTCATCCTTCTGGTCCAGGAGGACACATGTAAGATGGGGGGAAAAAACGGGGAGAGAAGGAGCAAGGTTTGTTCAAAAAGGGTTTGCCATGAGGCTGAGATAGTGTGACTTCCAAGACTGTTGTTGTGTGCCTTGAGGCTGAGAGAGTGTGAATTCCAAGACTGTTGTTATTGTTGTATGCCTTCATGTCGTTTCTGACTTTTGGCAACTCAAAGATGAACCTATCCTGGGGTTTCCATGGCAAGGTTTGTTCAGAAAGAGTTTGCCATTGCTTTCCCCTGAGGCTGAGAGAGTGTGACTTTCAAGACTGTTGTTGTTGTGTGCCTTCAAGTTGTTCCCAACTGATGATGACACTAAGGCAAACCTATCATGAACCTATCATTTCTTGCCTATGTGTTTTTTGTCAGACAGGGTTTGCCTTTGTCACCCTCTGAGGCTGAGAGAGTGTGACTTCTAAGATTGTTGTTGTTGTTGTTGTATACCTTTGAATCATTTCTGACTTACAGCAACCCTAAGGCGGCCCTATCATGGTGTTTGCTTATTAAGATTTCTTCAGAGGGGAGTTTGCCTTCTCCTGAAGCTGAGAGAGTGTGACTTGCCCAAGGTTACCAAGGGGGATTCCATGGCTGATCCAGGATTCGAACCCTGGTCTCCAGAGTCATACTCCCATACTCAGACATGGTGACCAAATGTCTTCAATGCAAAGGAGGACAAGTCCCTACAAAAATGTAGGACATAAAAGAAAAAATGTAGAGAAAGCTAAAAACACTAATATAAATGTAAATCCATGCTCCTTAACCATGCTCAAAATGGAGGACATTTTAAATGGTGACTTTTAACCTTATCATGGGGTGTTCTTGGCATGTTTCTTCAAATGGGGGTTGCCATTATCATCCTCTGAGGCTGAGAGTGTGTGACATGCCCAGGGTCACTTACTTGTCAGCAAATTGTACATACCCCAGAATGCATCACCTAGTATATTGGCAGTCCTTCCCCCCAACACTTTCTCATTTCCCCCCAACCATCTCATAACTGGGAGATGGAAATAATTTTTAAAGCAGCATTTAAATCTGGACTATTTTTTAAAAAGTAATATATGGTGCTGTTAATGTATTTACATAGATGTTATGTTGCATGGTGATGATTATAGCAATAATTTTGGGATTTTGACAGAGAAATGTGTTAAGATGTTTTTGTGAGGTCAAAGCAAGCCTTAGACATAATGTGAAACTTTGGGCCTAAGCAGACTGCCAGAAATAGTGCACATTAAATTGAGGCACTGCCCTGGCTCAGTGCTAGGGAATCATGGGAACTGTAATTTATTGTGGCACCAGAGCTCTCTGACAGAGAAGGCTCAATGTCCCAGAAAAAAATACAGTTCCCATGATTCCCTAGCACTGAGTCAGGGCAGTGCCTCAATTTAATGTGCACTATTTCTGGCAGTCTGCTTAGGCCTTTTGTCTCAAATAAAGCAAAGCCTCAGATGTTAAGTCAGCCAATATGTTGTTATCTGGTTTATTTAACATATTTTGATATTTCTTTCTGTTCATAAGATTCCCAAAGTGGTTTGCATGTTATTTAAAAATAAAGGCAATGATCCTACATCAGCAGAAACAACTGGGAAACAACTGAGAGCTGGGGAAGAAAACTTGAATTATCCCAGCCCCCACCCCACCTCACAATTCCTGAAGGAGCACTGGGAAAGAACTGAGAGTTGGGGAAGAAAACTTGAATTATCCCAGCCCCCACCCCACCTCACAATTCCTGAAGGAGCACTGGGAAAGAACTGAGAGGTGGGAAAGAAGGCTTGAATTATCCCACCATCCCATTCCTGAATGAGCACTGGGAAACAAAGGAGAGGTGGGAAGAAGGCTTGAATCCAGGACAGCCCCCCAACTGAGCAGGAAGACCATCAGAGCGGCAGGGGAGAGAGGAGCAAAGCACCAACTCAGCCCATCCTCTGCCACCCCCAGAGTGCTGCCCTTCACCAACCACATATAAAGAAGTGAAGAAATTAAAGGAGAGAGGGGGTGGGGACGAGAAAGGACTAAAGGAGGGAGGTCACAAGAGAAGGGAAGGAGGGAAACCCAGGGAGGCAAAGGGGGAAGGGTTGGAATGTAAACAAACAATGGGAGGAATAATATAGGGAGACAAACAGTTACTGGACAGCAGCAGTAGTGGTTGGTATCACTGACAGGAGTGAATTGTAGTGATACCATAGCTAACATTGGCTGGCACTGCACACAAAGAGATGTAGGTGGCCCTCCTTGTGCAATCCAATCATCTACTAAACCCTATGATGAGACACCCCAGTTGAGACACAGACAGGATCAGAGCATTAAGAGAAAGGGAAGGAGGGGCAGATATAGGGATATCATATTTGCAAGATTAGCCAAGGTCACAAGAAAGATGCCAAGATAAATTGCAGACACTCTTAGGAGGACAAATGGCATCCAAAGAACCATTACACATAAAATAGGAACATGGAATGTGAGGAGCATGAGACAAGGAAAGCTGGACATAGGGGGGTTGCAGAATGCCAGAAAAAGTGCAAATTGAGTCCACTTGTAGGGTTAGGGTTAGTGCTAGGGAATCATGGGATTTTTTTCTGAGACATTGAGCCTTCTCTGTCAGAGAGTTCTGGTGCCACAATAAAATACAGTTCCCATGATTCCCTAACCCTAACCCTAACCCTAAAAGTGGACTTAATTTGCACTATTTCTGCCAGTCTGCAACCCCCTCATAGTAAAAATGGAAATGGAACGCATGAAAATAGCAATACTGGGGGTGGGTGAGTTAAAATGGACAGGAATGGGCCACTTTGAATCAAACAACCATACAGTGTTCTACTCAGGCAATGAAAAGACAAGAAGAAATGGGATAGCTTTCATTCTAAGAAAAGATGTGGCAAAAGCAATCAGAGGATACAATGCAAAATCAGACCAAATTATTTCAGTAAGTTTTCATGGTAAACCTATGAATATCACCATAATTCAAGTATATGCACCAACAACAGAGGCAGAACAGGAAGAAATTGATAGATTCTATGAAGGAGTATAGGAAAAAATTGACAGCACACCAACACAGGACCTCAAGCTGATCATTGGAGATTGGAATGCAAAAATTGGAAGCAATGAATTATCAAAAACAGTAGGCTGATTTGGATTAGGGAAAAGAAATGAAGCAGGTGAGCAGCTGATACATTTTTGTGAAGCCAACAATGAAAATTTATATGATTTTCTGACACCTTTGCTGACAAACTATATGGATGCATCAGTACACCATTTTATTTGGGAGATAGACCAAATGTTTAGATTGAATTCCAAAGTAGCCAAATCAAAAAATCTGTCTAGGGATGTAGTAGCGTATTTTGTTCACAAACAAATCAGAGATTTAATCTTACAAAAGAATATAAAAGCAAGCTAGTAGTACAAGGAAACGAGATAAAGATTTTCAAGGACATACCATCTAAAATCTTAAGGAAAAGGAGAGACTACAAATTTTTAACGGATCAATTGAAACTATGCCACATACGATATAGATGGTAAGACCTGGAACAGGGGTAGGCAACCTTTTTGAGCCAGGGGCCAGTTTGCTGTCCATTAGACAATTGGGGGGCCAAAGCATCAAAAATAAATAAATAAATAAAAATATTTTTTTTTAAATTAAAAAATTAAAAAATATGTATGCACACTCTCTCAGCCCCAGAAAAGCCATGGCAAAACCCCTGTGGAGATATTGCCAAGAAAAACCCAAGAACACATAATAACAACAATAATCAATATCATCATGGCGGGTAGCGGTGGCGGCGGTGGTGGCGGTGGCAGTGGCAGTGGCAGTGGCAGTGGCAGGACTGGCCTGGGGCCGGTCCAAAGACCTCAGGGGGCTGCATCCAGCCCCCAGGCCTTAGGTTGCCTACCCCTGACCTGGAAGGACTAACAATAACATGGAAACAAAAAAAAAGTATAAGATTGACTCGATTGAAAAAGCAGCAGAATTTTGGAAAAAAACATAGGAAAGAATTTGAACAAAACAAAACAAAACAAAATCAGAAGACAAGGATGAACTGGAGCAGGAGGAGGAGGAAAGAGGAACATCACTAAGGAGTGATATAACATATTATAAAAAAGAGAACAAGAAAAGAAAAGAGGAGATAGAGCAAAAGAGAAAATGAGAGAAAAAGAGGACAAAGAAGATAGAGAGGAAGATGAATTAGGAGAGTTAGTAAAGGAGAGGACACTGAAGAAGAACTGAAGAAGAACTAACAGTAGAGGAAGAAACACAAGAAGAACAGAAAGAAATACCAGAAGAGAACGAATAGACAGAAGTAGGTAAACTACTAATTTGGGATTTACTCTTTTCGACTATTTGGTGAAGGATACCCATGAAGCTAATAACGTGGAACATGAAAGGCTTAAATTCTCTATCTAAGAGGAAAAAGGTTTTTCGTTTACTACAGAAAGAAAAAGCTGACATAACCTGTTTACAGGAGACACATATCAGACAAAAGGATATAAGATTACTCAAAAATAGGAAACTAGGAAAAGAATACATAGCATCGTCAAAACACAAAAAGAAAGGAGTGGTAATATATGTAAAGAAAGTAATAATTTGAGAATAATCTTTAGAGATGGAGAAGGCTTTTACATTGGGGTAGGAATCAATTGGAAAGAACATAAATTCCAAGTTATAGGAATATACTCCCCTTAAGAAAATAAATTAAAAAAATTATAAGAAACTACATGAGAAATTGCAAGAAGCGAACTATGAAAAATTGATGATAATTGGAGATTTCAATGGGGTGATTGACCCAAAGATTGATAGGAAATCAGAGAAAAAAATAAAACAAAATCAAGGCAAATTGCCAGATACTTGGTTCAATATGTTAAAAGAACTAGAACTAATAGATGGATGGAGATACCTATATAACCAAATCAAACAACATACCTTTTTCTCTGAGAGACACTGTTCATTTTCTAGAATAGATTTGTTCCTAGTATCTAAAATCTTAGTTAATTATATTGACAAAATTGAGACCCTCCCATGCACTTTATCAGATCACAACTTAATGATTATGACAATGAAGGAATATAATAAAACATTCACATGGAGAATAAATGAGGATCTGTTATTAGATAAGAAAATTAAACCAAAAATAAGCAAGGTAATAAAGAATTATTTTAAAGAAAATAGGACAGGTGCCACAAAAAATGCCCATAATCTGGGAAGCAGGAAAAGTGGTAATAAGAGGCTACCTAATTCAACAAAATAAGATCTTACAAAGAAGGAAAAAAGAAAATTTATCTAAATTGCACAATCTATTGAATCAAAAGGAAAAGAACTTGAAAGGAATGTTAACAATACAAGGACAAAAGACAAAATAAGAATAATTCAGAAACAAATCTCAATAGAATTATTGGGAGAATTGGAAAAAAAATTTAAAAATGGCTAAACAATATAAATTTGAACATTCAAACAAACCAGGAAAATGGTTCACCCATAAACTAAGGGGAGAAAGAATGAAGAATATAATGACTCAAATCAGAGATGGAGAAACCTTATATATAGACCAAGGAAAAATCAAAGAAACCTTTTATAAATTTTACACACAACTATATAATAAGCACAAAATTGACAAAGAAACTGTGAGGACCTACATAGATGAGATAAAGCCATTAAAGTTTGAAGATGAAGACAATAAAACCCTAAATAAGAAAATTAGTATTGAAGAAGTACGAGAAGGGATCCAAAACAGCAAATTGGGAAAATCTCCTGGCCCAGATGGGTTCATGTCATTATAAAACCTTTCAAGATCTGATAGTGCCCTTAACAGATACAATGAATGACATTCTAGAAAATGGGATTCCTGAATCCTGGCAAGAAACTGATGTAATCGTGATCCCCAAAGAAGGAAAAGATAAAACAGACCCAAAAAATTGCAGACCCATTTCTTTACTAAATATAGATTATAAGATATTCTCCTCAATTATAGCAAATAGATTAAAAAATTGTATAAAAGACTGAATTGATGAAAACCAAAGAGGGTTCTTACCAAAAAGACAAATGAGAGAAAATATGAGATACATTTTGGATGTATTAGAATATTATGAATTTCATAATGAAAAAGAATTAGGATTGATATTTGTGGATTTTGAAAAAGCTTTCGATTCAGTGAATTGGGATATTTTAATGGAAATATCCCGATTCAGTGAATTGGGATATTTAATGAAAATATTGGAGAAAATGAATGTAGGGAAAAATTATTTAAAATTTATTAAAGAAATATATAAAAAACAAACTGCCAGGGTAGTAATCAATGGGGATAAATTGAACAGGTTACAAATAAAAAGGGGCACTAGACAAGGCTGCCCCTTGTCACCATTATTGTTTATTATAGTGATAGAAGGCTTAATAACCAAGACAAAAATTCAGGGAATAAAAAAGAAAAAAATATCAGTATAAAACCAAAGCAAATGTGGATGATCTAGTGATCATCCTTAATCTTTGCGAAGGAGCAATAGAGGTACTAGAAGCTGTGGATTGGGACTGAGGCTGCCCCATTCCTCGACCCCGATCCACCCTTATGGCTTCTTTCAGAGGAGCCAAAAGGGGCGCTGGAAGAGGAGCCGGGCAACAGCGTCCAGCTGCCCCTCCTCCTCCTGAGCTTGAGGACAGCACTATTTACTGTCTGCATCCCCCATCAGACTGCCTGACTATGCTCTTGGTTTGACCCTTTGGCTTACACTTGGACTGATTACTAATTTCATTTCTGGACTGTGACTTTTGCCTGTAAGTTTGCCTTTCAAGACTTGTCTTGCTTCACAAACTCTGTGTGGAGTCCTTGTGTTTGTTTGGACTTGTTATCCCAGACACCAGATGCTTTCCCAGACACCCATGTTGACTTTTTGTGATTATGGCATTTCCTTCTAAATGTTCACAGGATCTGTTTAATGATCTGCTCTAGAATCTTTCCTGCTATTGATGTCAAACTAACTGGCTGATAATTGTTGGGGTCCTCTTTTTCCCCCCTTTCTGAAGATAGGGACAACAATTTCCCTCCTCCAATCTGCTGGGACTATTCCTGTCTTCCAGGACTTCTTGAAGATTATTGTCAATGGCTCTGGATGATTTGGAAGTCCCCTCTCAAAATGGGATGTTTGTATGGAGGACATGTCCACAGCTGTCTGACTAATTGATGTCTCATCTGAGACTGGGAGATCTTTCTGATCACCTGTGCAATGGGGAATTAGGTTCATAGCTGCCCTGCACCCAAGCTGGCCTCCCTGTTGATGACTGTGTGATGAACCACTCCTGCCACCTTGACCATTTCTCTCTTTTAGAATTTTATGTGACTGGCCTCGTCACCTATTGGGCCAATAAGTATTAACACACTGGTAGCGTTCGTTCAAAATTTTCACACCGAGGCCAAATGGTTTTATTGTGTTTCAAACATACAGGCAATGTTTCATGGTTTTCAAACTTGTTAATAATATTACTTGGTTACAGGTTCAAGTGTATTGTAGCTATTTCAAACACAATCTTTCAGCTGTTTTTATGTTCACAATCTAACCACACAGACCCTCTCTACACCAGAGCTCTGTTGAACCACAAAGAATTCTTTTTTCTTCTTTTGACTCTCATCTTTGTATCACTTAGTTCCCTCAGGAACAATCCACAGCCTCTGGCTTAAGGTACTGCTTCACTGTACCTCTATCTAAGTCAGATCCAACTGACACTCTTGAAGGTTCTGAGCCTTCTGTTCCACAATTCCTAACTGCCTAACTCCCCAACTGACTATGGGCCTCTGCAGATGGGCAGCCATGGGCCGCCCCAAGAAGCTGCGGATTGGGGCCAAGGTACCCGCACTCCTTGGCCCCAATGCACCTCTTTTCGGGCCCTGGAAGGAACGCTAAAATAGCGCTCCTTCCGCAAGGTGCCGAAGGTTGGGAGCCTCTTTGGCATCTCTTCCATTGCAGCATGTTCGGACACTGCAGCAGAAGGACGTCATTGGAGTGCCCGTCGTGTGGAGCGACGGTTGCTCCAATGACATGTTCGGGAAGGGGTTGGGGCGCCCAGCATGAAGCTGCCCTTCCCCTTCCTTACCTCTAAGATGGCTCAAAGTGCCGTCTGCTTCCCCCCTATATCCCTCACCACCTGAGCTATTTATCTCCTTCCAGCTGTTCTCTCATTGGCTGATTCCAGATGTCTCAGAATTAGTCAGCTGTCTTCTGGTCTTCACAGCTCCCTGCTGTCTCTCTGTTCATCACAGACCTCCCCCCTTTAATATGTTTATGGACACGTTTAACCCCTTGGTTAAGTGGGTTCATAAACCTTTTTTAAGCAATCATACTTACCTGTAACCTCTATTATGAACAACCTTTAATATTCATCAACCTTTTGCACATATATGGCATTTATATACATATAAACCATTGTCTGTTAGCTAAAATTACATTAACAAATCACTTTTTATAACATCACACTGCATTGAAAATTATAACCTTAACTCTATATTTATAACTATCACAGTTAAATAATTTATACAGTTATGCCTTTGCTTTTTATTTTGCTACGTCCACTCTAGAAAGACCATCCACCACTATATTTTCCTTACCTTTCACATATTGGATGGAATAATTAAAATCCTGTAATAACAAACTCCATCTCAATAATTTGCTGTTAGTTCCCTTGATATGGTTTAACCAACACAAGGGTGAACGGTCGGTTTTAATTATGAACTTTCTTCCCCATAAGTATGGCTTGAGCTTATTTACAGCCCATATTATGGCCATATATTCTTTTTCGATAGTTGCCAGTTCCCATTTTCTTAATCAGATCCTAGGTTCAAGGCATAGGATAGGCGTCCGTTTGGCTAACTTTATTCAATCGCCTATAATCTACACAGAACAGTATATTCTGATTAGGTTTTTCCACTAAAACTATGGGTGAAGCCCATGGACTATTCGATGGTACTATAATCCCCATTTTTAGCATTATCTTAATTTCCTCTTCAATTTTGTTGGCCAATGTATCAGTGACTCTGTATGGAGGACTAGCTATAGGGGAAGCTTCTCTTGTGTTGATATGGTGCACTATCCCCTTAACTCTCCCAGGTATATCTGAGAATATGTCTTAAAATTTTTTTAACACCTCCCTGATCTCTGTTTGTTGTTGGGAAGTAAGAGAAGGATCAAGGTTAACCCTTTGTGTCCTACTATCCTCTACCTTTCCAAAATCCCACTGAGGAATAATAAGGTCTTCATAATTCGTCTCCTTAACTGCATATAATACCATATGTTCTCTCCTAATATAGGGCTTTAACATGTTTACATGGAGCAATTTACACATCTTCTCCCCAGTTCACTACATAATTTATATTGTTGATCTTCTCAGTAACTTGGACTGGACCTGTCCACGCATATTGTAGTTTATTTCCTTGTATTGGTCTCAGGATCAGCACTTCGTCTCCAGGCATAAACTTTTGAGATAGGGCTCTTTTGTCGTACCAAGTCTTTTGATGAGTTTGAGCCACCTTCAGGTTTTCCCCAGCAAGTCTCAAAGCTTGTTTAAGTGAGTTCATCAAGTTTTGGACATAGGAGACCACATCTTCTGGCTCTCTTTCTTCCGGAGAGTCCCACCCCTGGCGAACTATGTCTAATGGTCCTTTTACATGGCGTACAAACAATAGCTCAAAGGGACTGAATCCTAGATTATGCAAACAATAAGTGTTGTAATTTGGTGTCCCAATCATTTTGATTTTCGGCTGTGTAGGACTTTATCATATTAATTAAAGTCCCATTAAAATTCTCTATAAGTCCATTACTTTGAGGGTGATATTGACTTGTGGTTAAATGTTTTATTCCACAAATGTCCCATAACCTCTGCATTACTTTGGAGGTAAACATTCCCCCCAAATCTGAAATTATCTCACTGGGCAACCATAATCTGGCAAAAGTATTTATCAGGGCGTTAGCCACAGTTGATGCTTCTATATTTCATAAGGCTATTGCTTCTGGATATCTCGTTGCATAATCCATGATAGTAAGGATATACCTATTTCTCTTTGAGTGGCTCGAGGTAATGGCCCTATTAAGTCCATCCCTATACGTTGGAATGGCTGGGACATAATTGGCAAGGGACAAAGCTTAGCTCTGGTCTTATCTCTCCATGTACCTACTTGCTGACACATATCGCAGGATTTACAGAAAGCTTTTATATCTTGTCACATTTTTGGCCAGTAAAAATTCAAAGAGACTCACTGGTTAGTCTTCTTAATTCCCAGGTGTCCTCCGAATGGACTAGAATGAACTATGTCTAATATTCGGCTTCTATATCTCTGAGGGACTACCAATTGCTTTTGAACTTCCTTTTGTGTGTTATATTTAGATTTGAGAACCTCTCTATACAACTGATCTTGAAGGACTTTAAATCTGTGTGGGTTATTCGCACTTAGCTCCACATCTCCGTCTTCCTCAGCTAAGGCAAACAAGGGCTTCAAACTTTCATCCCTCTGTTTCTCTTGACCAAAATCTACCTGGTTTTCAACTTGAATCTCCTCACAACCCTCTCTATCTTTAACCTCAGAACGCATCATTCGGTCTTCTTTTATTCTTAACTCTTCACAAGTCCTTTCAAAATTAGTAAAGAAAGAATCAATATTATCTCCTTTGTAATACCTGGGAAACCTCTTCATATCAATGTGAGGTAATCTGTTTACCTCAGCCCACATCAGAGTTTGAGGTAATCCCTGATCTAAACTTCTCATTCGAAGTTGAAAATCCATTTCAGCTTGTCTTACCCTCAGCCTTTCAAGTTCAAGTTGTTGTTCCTTTTCAATTTCTTTCTTCCTCAAAACCCTTTCATTTTCCTTCTCTTTTAAAAGCCTCTCATTATCAAGTCTGGCTAGTTCCATTCTTTCTTTAATTTTCCAAATCTCTAAACTTTCTTGAGGTTCAGAAAGGGTAGTGTCCAGACTAGCCACCATTTCTTCACCAACTTCACATTCTTCCACAATTTCAGCCACAACTGGTACTTTTACTTTCTTGGGAGGCATCTCTATAGTATTTCCCTACTATCACCCACAACTTTTACCTCAGGAAATATTCTTTAACGGTCACTGCCTCGATCCAATTTTAAAGCCAATATTTGGTTCTTAAAGTAAAGCATGGATTCCTTATGTTACCCTAACTTGTACCTCAGGAATCACTGAGAGTTTTCAATGGTTTTTACCCCTGATCTCTTACTGATACCTTAATGCATTTACCTCAGAGACTAGGTAATTCTCCAAATGGTCAGTGCCCAAGTAATGTCCTAAAATTAACCCTGGAAAAATACCTTGGAGAATACTTTACTGACTTTGGCTTTTCTAATATGTTTCGACTTTAGGTATTTTCTCCAACCTGGAGTGACTTTATTCACTGCTGCTTTATTTGTGTTTCCACACACATGCACACACACACAGTCTCCTACCAGTACCTCATCAAATTACCTCAGGGACTGGCCAAAATACTCCTCTAATGTGGTCAGTTTCCAAGTAGTCTCTTACCATTTACCTTTTCACCTTTACCTCAGAGACTTCTCCCCTGACACTTTTACTTTAAAATAATTCTCTGAACTTTTTCTCTCCTATTCAGAATATATCTGGGCTTCTGATTCCTTGAACTCAGACCCCTTACAAACACCCTTTGGCTTCTTGGACTTTCAACTTCCAAGGCCAAACTACCTGTAGACACTGGATCTCTTCCGATGCCGCCGACTGCCACCAAAATAATTATGTGTCAAACCACTCCTGCCACCTTGACTATTTCTCTCTTTTAGAATTTTATGTGACTGGCTTCATAGACCTCATCAACTACCGGTCCAATAACTATTAACACACTGGTAGCGTTCGTTCAAAATTTACACACCGTGGCCAAAATAAATAAATAATAATAATAATAAAATGTATTTATATCCTGCTTATTGAAAAAGACAATCCAAGCGGCTAACATAAAAACCCATACAATATGACCCTTAAAACCAATCCACCCCCCTTAAAACAGTATTAAATATCACATAATTAAAATAATCAAACAGTAATAAACTCATAATAAACCAACAGAATAAAACAGACAAACAAAACAAACAAAGAAACAACAAAACAAACCCGGCTAACCTCTAAACATTCCTCATCCATCAGAATGATGGGGCCATGAGAGGAACAGGAGGCCGAGTTAGGTAGGAGACTGAATGACCCGAGAGGACCGGGACGCCCAAGGCTGGGGTAACTAATCTGGAAAGGCCTGCCGGAAGAGATCCGTCTTAACAGCCTTTTTGAAGCTGTTTAGAGATGTCAGCTGACGGATCTCGTCCGGCAGGCCGTTCCAGAGTTTGGGGGCGACAGCAGAAAAAGCCCTCTGGGAGGTCGTCGCAAGCCTCAATTTTTGAGGCCGCAGCAGGTTCCTCCCTGAGGACCAGAGAGTGCGGGGAGGATTGTATGGGAGGAGGCGGTCCCTGAGATAGCTTGGACCCAAGCCATTTAGGGCTTTAAAGGTGATAACCAACACCTTGTACTGCGCCCGGAAGCTAATAGGCAGCCAGTGGAGGGACCTCAAAACAGGAGTAATGTGGTCCCTCCTAGATGTACCAGAAACAAGCCTGGCTGCCATGTTTTGCACCAGCTGAAGCTTCCGAACTAAGCACAGGGGTAGTCCCATGTAGAGCGTGTTACAGAAGTCAAGGCGTGAGGTTACCAGTGACTGCACAACAGTCTCGAGATCCCTTACTTCCAGAAAAGGGCACAGCTGGCGTATCAACCAGAGCTGATAACAGGCACTCCTGACCGTCGCATTTACCTGATTTGTCATCAGGAGCGACGAGTCAAGGAGCACCCCCAGACTGCGAACAGAGTCACTGGAGGAGAGTGTGACTCCATCCAGGATTGGAGGTTGCAACCCAATTCTTGGTTTCGGGGCCGCTACAGTGAGCACCTCCGTCTTGTCTGGATTCAGTTTCAATCTGTTTTTCCTCATCCAGCCCATTACCGCCTGAAGACATTCATTGAGAGAAGAGATGCCATTGGAATTCGAGGCCGACGAACAAGACATGGAGAAAATATGTTTTTATAAAATATAAAGATGGTTTTATTGTGTTTCAAACATGCAGACAATGTTTCTTGGTTTAAAAACTTGTTAATAATATTACTTGGTTACAGGTTCAAGTGTATTGTAGCTATTTCAAATACAATCCTTCAGCTGATTTTATGTTCACAATCTAACCACACACACCCTCTCTACACCAGAGCTTTGTTGAACCACAAAGAGTTCTTTGTTGAACCACAAAGAGTTTTTTTTTTTATTCTTATCTTTGTATCACTTAGGGCCTAAGCAGACGGGCGGCCGTGGGCTGCCCCGGGAATAGCGCTCCTTCCACAAGATGCCAAAGGTGCACTGCAAGAGGCCTTGGATGCACCTTCGGCGTCTCTTCCACCACAACGTGTGCGGACACAGCGGTAGAAGTATGTTGGGGGAGCACCCGTCGTGCGGAGCGACGGGCACTCCGATTACGTGTTCAGGAAGGGGTTGGGGTGCCCAGTGTGAGGCTGACCCTCCCCTTCCTTGCCTCAAAGACGGCGCAAAGCGACATCTGCTTAGGCCCTTAGTTCCCTCAGGAACAATCCACAGCCTCCGGCTTAAGGTACTGCCTCACTGTACCTCTATCTATGGGGGGAAGCAGACGAGGGCATCCAAGATGGCCTGCGATGGTGCGCCGTGGGACTTGAGCAGTCGCACCACGGCGCACCGTCAGCGCCTCTGAAAGGAGCGCAAAAATGGCGCTCCTTTCAGAAGTCAGTGAAAGTGCGCCCTAAAAGTGTCGGGCGCACTTTCACTGACTTTTCCGCCGCAGCGCATGCGGTTGCTGTGGCGGGAGGTTGTCCCCGGAGCGCTGGACGTGCGGAGGGCCGGTGGCTCTGAGGACGACCTCGGGAAGAGGAAGGGGCGCCGTGCGTGTGGCTGCCCCTCCTCTTCCTTGCCTCGGAGACGGCTCAATAAGCTGTCTGCCGAGGCCCTAAGTCAGATCCAACTGACACTCTCAAAGGTTCTGAGCCTTCTGTTCCACAATTCCTAACTGCCTAACTCCCTAACTGACTATATCCCTCACTGCCTGAGCTATTTATCTCCTTCCAGCTGCTCTCTCATTGGCTGATTCTAGCTGTCTCAGGATTGGTCAGCTGTCTTCTGGTCTTCACAGCTCCCTGCTGTCTCTCTGTTCATCACAGGCCGTACCCGAAAAGGTGTCATGTCACTAGACTGTGGCCCCCATCTCTTCCCCGGGTGATCTGGGTTCCGGTGCTCATTCTGCTGGAATGTATACTGGAACCCCTGTGAAGGAAGACATGGAGCTCCTTGTACAAGGGCATGGTGGTCTCATTCTGGCCACTGCGCACATTGTGATCTTTCATCTTCTGGTAGTCTTACATGAGGCATTTGCTCTTTGTGCAACAATGGTGACCCGTCTGTTGGTAGCCCTTGGCCCTCATGGCTTTTTCCTCATTAAATGCCTCAATATTCCAGTGGGATTGCTTGTGTTCTTGCTGCACAGTAGGGTCTCCCCAAATGGCTATGAGGTCAGCTTTATCCACAGAAGATCAGATCACTCATCTCCCTCTTTGCTTCTGGGTTGTGGATGTCATTGCCATTCTGCCACATGTAGCAGGTGGCAGGTGCTGAAGGTGCAGCAGGACAAAGGAGCACATGTGTGGTGATCAGCCAAAAACGTTCAATTAGAAAGTGAAAGTGACATATATAACTTTTGGGCATCAGAACATACATGAAAAAAAGTTTCAGCATCCTGCAAAACACACAGTGCATACTTGGGACCGCTCTGAGGGTCCATCCTATTTAGATGTGCACCTGTGTTGAAGAGTTGAAATACAGCTTTAATGTTGGGATAGATCATTCCTTCAGAACCACTCTGGTTTCAGGGAGTTTATATGCAGGGTTGAAGATGTGCATTTTCCAGGCTAAATCAGAATATGCTGGGTTCTTTTTGCTCTGGTCTTTAGCCCTGGTGTGCAGCTTCAATCTGGTTTTTGCCTGCTTTGGAGACATGCATCATTAAATACCCTGCCTCCAAAGCAGGTGGTAACTACTTTATTTGGCCGACGTGTTTTGCCCCAGGTGATTCCTGACTAAGGGCCTAAACAGACTGCCAGAAATAATTCAGTCTCAGACCATTTTAACTGTCCTGGCTCAATGCTAGGGAATCATGGGAATTGTAGTTTTTTCTGAGGCATTATGCCTTCTCTATCAGAGAGCTCTCATGCCACAATAAACTACAGTTCCCATGATTCCCTAGCACTGAGGGGGGATGCAGACAGGCAAAAAGGGTTGGTTTGGGGTTGACCTGAAGGCATGGTCTTTACATAATGCACACCAAAAAAGCGCCCCCTACCTGACCCTTCCAGTGAAAGTTCGCTTCAAAAAGGAGCTGCTTTTTCCCACTCCTTCTGGAAACATGCGCACCTTCAACGGTACGTCGGGATGCAGCGCCGGAGGTGCCGCAGAAATAAGGACACCCGAGCACAAAAGCCGCCAGTGTGAATGCACGTGTACAGGTGTTCCGCATTTAGAGCTGTCCTTCGGGAGCATGCGCTCATTGAAAAAAGCTTTAAATTAAAGCATTTTTAGGGTTCAGGTGTGGCCAAACTGCTGCAGGTGCATCTGCTTCAGAACCCTAATTCTAACCCTAATTTTCACAGTGCGCATGTGCCAGAGTGGGAAGGTGAAACTGTTGCTACTGGATGTTACATTGTGTTAAAGAGATAAAGGGGAAAGTTTCACTTTTAAGCTGGACCCCCCACACACATTCCAGCACCATTTTCTCAGTGCAACTTTGCCAGTTTCAGACCTCCACAGCTGTCCACTTCAGGGCTCCTCTCATCCACAGCGGGAATGGCAGAGCCATCCACAAGCGGAAAGCCAAAAAGAGGGAGAGGGACGTCATGGACCCATGTGGAGATGGCTGACTTCATAGCTCTATGGTCGCAGCCACACATTTTGGAGAAATTGAAAAATTCCTTCTTGAATGCCGATACATTTAAGGAGTTGGCACAAGCCATGAGGTGGAAGGGGCACCAATGCACATGGGAAGAGTGTCGTCGGAAGACCCAAAACCTCAGGATAATTCACCCACTGATCAACCAGGTCCAGGTTGCACATGGTAAATTCCCTGTCATGACAAAAAATGCATTCCGTCGCATGGATGCCTGCACCCCCAAAAAGCAAAGCAATTTGTATGGCGTTTGTGACATTTTTTGTGTAGGTTTGCAGGTTTGCAGATTTCTCCCCCCCCCCCCCCGCATGCTGGTTTCGCACCCTAGCATGTGGGGGGGGGCATGGAGGAACGTTCGTCTGTGTGTCCCATTCACCATGTCCCTCACATGACCACCACCTGCATGTATCCAGTGTGCCTACACAAACATCCCTGGCATGTACCTCTCCCCTCCCCCCTGATATGTGCTGGAGATGTTGTGCGTGCAAATGGTGCCCTCTGCCATATATGTCCCTAGAACAAGAAGTAGCACACAGAGAGAGGAGGATGAGGATGAAACAGCTAATGCCAGAGCTGCAATGCCACCGGCAGCCCACCTGGCTGACATCAGAGGGAAGAGGTCACGTCGCTCAGCAGCCGCAGCAAATACGAGTGCCCAGCAAGAGTTCATGGAACGGAGCATTGCCACCTACTCTCCACCTATGCTCACCTCACTGATAGCCACCCCCATTGCACACCATGCCCACCTGACTAATGCTGCTCACTGTTTTCCTGTAGGGATCCTTCGACAAACCTACATACCTTCTCATAAAATGTCAGACGCCATTTAAAAATGGAAAGTTTATCATAAAAAAACAGCAATTGCCAATCCTGCACATGTGCGCAGATTCTGTCATAATTTTTTAAAAAATAAAATTTTCTTTTGATAAAAATAACAACTATTTACAACAATTTACAAATGGGGGAAGTGGAGGTGACTATTTACAAAGGGGAGGGGAAGTTACAACGTGGGAAAAAGGGGAGGGAAGAGGTTGGAAACATGTAGAAGGGGAAGGGGAAGGGCAGGGGAAGGTGCTTTAGGGATGGGGGGTGGGGTCAGGGAAGGCCCAGGTGCTGCATGATGGCTGCCATGGAGTTGCTTAGACATTGTATCTGTGCCTCCATGGTAGCCAACCGTTGGTCCACCGGTCAATCTGCAAAGGAAAAGAAAGGAGAAATGTGTGGCTAGGAGGTTGCTCTCCACCCCATCACCCAATGCTACAGCCAGGGTTCCTGCCCCCCCCCCCCCACTCTCTTCCTCTGTGTCCCTGCTATACTTACCCCACTCGGAGTCCTGGGTGGTCTGGATGACCGCCAGGCAGGCAACACCAAGGGAACCCTGATGTTCTCCGCCTGGCAGTCGGCAACTTGGCCCAGGCTGCTTCTCCTCAGTAGGTCCAGCTGTGAAAGGAAAAAAGACACCGTTTAGGACAGCACCATGGAAAGAGGTGGGGGAGGGGAGGGACAGGAATGTCATGGAGGCCGCAGTGATGCAGCCATTACCCCTCCCCTCAGGGACCTACCTTCAGCCATGGGAGGCTGCTGTGCCTGCAGAGGGATGGCAGGGGGTCCGTCTGCACGGGCCTCCCTGCCTGGCCCAGCTTCCCCGTCAGAGGAAGAGGAGAAGGGGGGGAACCAGCAGGGTTCCCCTCCATCCCTGTCGCCACCTCCACTGCATGCCTGCGTGTGGAGAGAAGGGAAATACCATTACTACCCATAGGATGGGGACAAGAGGGAGGGAAGGGATAGGGAAGAGTGAGGGGAAGGGAGGGCATGAGGGACCCAACACTTATCTGGAGGACGACGATCCTGCCATCTAGGGCGGCCTGCCCTCACCCACAGGTCATGCAGCTGGTCATAGAAGGGTGGTCTTCTTCGAACAGGAGGGTACTCCCCATAGACCTCCAGGGCCTCGAAGAAGACCCCCTTCAGTGCCTTGAATTTAGTGCGGCACTGTTGGGGGGGGGGTCCACCTGTTCTCAGAGGGCCTGGGAGGCCTGGGAGAAGTACCCCCTGTTTGGCCTGTTGGTGCTGGCCATCACCCTTCTCGCGGCTGCCTCAGGGGTGAGGGCCTAAAGGAGGATGCCCACTGTTAGTATTCTATCAGACATGTTGTATAGTGTGGGGATGATGGGAAGATGGGTTGGTAATGTTAGAGTGCAGGTGCTTTATCAAGTGACCTTGGGTGGCTGGCTCGGCTAGCTGGGAACGAAAGAGATGTTTTGGAAAAGGAAGGAGGGGTTGAGAGTGCGGACTTTTTGCACATTCTTTTCACTAGCTGTAGGGGGGGATTTTTTCAGTCTCAGCTAAAACGTCTGATAGGCATGACTGACCTATGGATCTTCCAATAAAGTTCTGTTAATTCTTTAATTAAACTGACTGGTTGGATGTCTAAAGGTGCTGCTGTCTATTTCATGACACCCACCTCCTCATTGCTCCAGTAAGCAATGAGGATGGGCACTCTCCTCCTGGGGATCTTCGGAGGTCCGCAGGAGCATTTATGTGCAATTGTTGTGGGGGCAGATGGGCTTACCTGGGCCCTGGCCAATGGAGACCCACATAAGAGAAGTTTGTATGTGAGCCCGAATGATTGCCCTCTGCGTTACCAATTGTTACAATCGAATGGGCCATTAGGAAAACTGTCTGTTGTGAATTTAGCAACATTGTCAGAGGTTACAATTGGTGGTTTTTTGCACTGTATCTTTCTATTGCCAGGAAATCTGGCACCAGGTGACCCCCCCCCCCATGCCCTTTTGTGTGTGTGTCTCTGTGTGCCTCCCTTAGGCTCATGTTCAAGGATATCTGCCTAAAAGCAGGATTGCCATCCATAAACAGAGTGGGGATGATAGGATCTCATCATGGCATAATGCAGTGGTGTCCTACATAAATGCAAGCTATACACAGAGTGGGGATAATAGGAAATGTGGTGTTTAGGTGCTTATGCTCATGGCATACTGAAATGGTGCCCTACATAAATGCAAGTCATACACAGAGTGGGGATAATAGGAAATGTGGTGTTTAGGTGCTTATGCTCATGGCAGAGTACAGTGATGACCTAGGGTAACAGATGGAGAAGAGGGGATATTTTAGATCCTCCTTGTCTCAAATAATTCTGCTAGGGCCTCCCTTACAGCCTCCCCTTCTCTCTTCCTCACGAGGTCATTGTCCTCCATGGGGGGCCCCAGGGCGGGCAGCACAAAGCGCTTCCTGTAGCACCTTCCCTCATCCAGGACCCTTCCCTTGGTCTCACAGATGTTCTGGAGGATGACACAGGAGGCTATGATGGGGACGACATTCTCCTCTGCCCCAAGGAGTGGGGCAGTAAGATACCTCCACCGAGCTTTCAGCCGCCCAAAGGCTCTTTCCACAACATTTCTGGTGCGATTCAGTCTCCTGTTGAATCCTTTCTGCCTGGCATTGGTGGTGCCCTGGGAGGGCTTCATGAGCCACTTCTGAATGGGGTAGGTGCTGTCGGCGAGCAGGAGGGGGCCGATCTGCTGGCCCCTCAGGGTGATGGTGGGGTTCCCTGGTATGTAGATGCCAGCCTCCATGGTCTGAAAGATGATGGAATTCTGGTGGCACGATCAGACAGTGGCAACCCTCTATGGCACCCACTACTTGGGGGAAGCCGAGGTCAGCGAATTCATGCATTATCTGTGGGTGACAAGAAGGGGGAGAAGCTGAGGATGAATGATAAATAGTCACGACATTTGTCAACTGATGACGTTTTCCGTGTAGCTGTGCAGGTTTGACAGCACCAGCCGTCGAATCCATACAGTAGGACCCACACTGTATGTCAACTCATGATATTTTAGGTGAAGTTGCGCAGGAACAACGCCCCCACCAGCCGAATCCATACAATAGAAGCCACACTGTATGCCGAGTCATGATGTTTTAGATGAACCTGCGCAGGTTCAACGGCCCTAGCAGCCGAGGGTACAGTAGGAACCACACTGTATACAGAGTCATGACATTTTAAGCATCCCTGCACAGGTTCAACAACATACGCTACGGAGTATACAATATGAGCTATACTGTATGTCGATTCATAAGGGAATCCTAACCCTAACCCTAAACCCTGAACCCTAACCCTAAAGCCTAAACTCTAACCCTAGCCCTGTGCATTTACAATGGCCAAAGCTGCAGCCTCGATACAGTTAGGGCCACACTGTATGCCAAGGCATGACCTACTAGGCGTCCCTGTGCAGGTTCATCAGGTTTAGCTGCCGAGGATACAGTAGTAGCTGTATGTTGAGCCATGACATTTTAGGCATCCCTGCGCAGCTTCAACAGCCTAAGCAGCCAACTCTGTACAGTGACAGCCACACTGTATGCCAGGTCATGATGCGTTCTGCACAGAAGGGAAAAGTGACGAGTGTGTGTGACTGTCCTTACCTGAGCAGAGTCCCCCAGGTACACTGTCAGGGGCAGAAGCAGCCTCTCCATGGTGAGGGCGAACTCCACCAATACGTCTTGCGGCACCCGCTATGACAGGTCTCACTTCTGAGTCCTCCAAGTCATTCCTGCTGTCTTGCATGAATGCATCTGCAGTAGGGACCATGGCGGAGGCTCCTGTGGCTGTGCATTGCAGGCTGACTACCAGTGCATACCACTCGATTGCCGTGGCATCCATGATTTCTCTACAGCACATAATGTGCAGGTCCTTAGCAATGCCAACATTTCTGTTAAAGGGGCAGTGTTGTATCTGCGCACGTGTGCATGCACCTCGGAGAACAAAAATAATAAATAAATAAATAAAAATTAAAGCTGCCGCTGCCGGCCCATACGGTTACTGCATTCCTATTTGGGGCAACCTCGGGGCCGGCAGTGTGGCTGATGTGACTTCAATACACGGAAAAGCTGCATTAACTGGCCCCCAGTGCGGTTGCTCTGTCTCCATTTAGGGCAACCTCAGGACATGCAGTGCGGTCGCTGCAGTTTCGGGAAAAGGCAAATTCAGGTTGCCCTTTCGTTCCCGTCTGCATAGCCCCTGAGTCAGGGCAGTTAAAATGGTCTCAAGTTGGATTATTTCTGGCAGTCTGTTCAGACTCTAATGTTGTGGATAACACAGGAAGAGAGACCCATTAGGAATTCAGGAAAGTGGTTTATTCCTTTAACATCGGCGGGCCTGAGAGCGCCCCCCCTTGCTAATCAATATCCTTATATACCATCTAACATAGCTAGCTTATAATTATATTAATATATGCACAATTCCACATTTTGATTGGATACAGGACACAACTCCAAAACTCCTCCTTTCATGATTACGTTACACTTCTATTTGCCATGCGCAAACAAATTTACCTTTCCTCCCCACTGTCTGCCCATAACATCCCTATCTATTTTAGATTTGAAACTGACTGTCTAGCCTAGCCTTCAAGGCTGGAAAACATTTTTTAGTTATCTGTTTCACTGAAGCAAAGCTGAAAGTCCTTTACTAACTGCCTGCAAATGTACAGTTTTAAACATAGAAAATGAGAACCCAAGGGTCATCCAATCCAGCCCCAAATTAACCATGAGCTTTGTAGTCTTTAACATTATTCTTCATCTCTTACACTAAATCTTTATTAATCATAATTTGTGATCCAGATCCCTTGCCAAGGTTTATGCTGATGCATAGAGGAAGTTTGGGAGAAAACTGTAGCAAAAACAGTATTGAGTAGTTCTGCTTTGTCATTGTAATATGTTAGCATTTTATCATCATTACTGAACAGCAGTCCCACTGTCTCCTAGATAATATTCTTGCCTTGAAAAGCCCTTTTAGCTGCTTCTTCAATATCAGCTCATTCTGGGATTTAACTTTATTTATACTATATTTGCACTGTACTCTTCCTTGGTGATTTATCCTTCCTTCTTTATATATACTTTTTTTCTTTTCAGTTCCTTCTTGAGTTTGCTGTGCAGTCACATTGGCTTTCCCACATGTTTCCCATTTTTCTTCTTCTGTTAGGGTTCCAAGGAAGTGCTTTTTGCAACTCTTTTTTGCTTTTTGCAAACATGTTGTTAGGGTAAAAGCTCTTTAGGGGAATTTATAATTAGCTCAAACTATGAGAGGGGCATCCCTAACAATGCCCGGGGTCTTACCAAATGTATACAGGAAGTTGGATATTGGCTAGGAGGACACTGAAACACCACAGACTCCAATTAGATATGAATCCCAAATATTTATTAAGCCATATGAATGTAAACACACACACACACATGCACACTAGAAGGAAAGTGGGGGAAAACTAGGAGCAGCAGAGCGAGAGAGAGAGTTCAGGGGGAGAGGAAGGGAAATAGTTACCTAAGCCCAAAGCGAGCCTGTCTCATCGGATCCGCTGCGGAGATTGGGTTTGATGGAATGGCACGACCGGCAGAGAGGTAGGCCATGCGAGCTAGCTAGTGCTACAGACTGACAGAGATTCGGCATGCACCCCAAGGTAGCACACTGAACTGGGTCCGGGGAGACCCTTATATACCCGAAAATGGCACTCTAGGCTATGGGCCGAACAATCAAACAAAGACCAAGATTGGATTATCTTATTGTGTACCTTCCTGTCTGGCTGGTCTAAACAAAGGGGGTGGTCTCAGAGCCATCAAGGTGTGGGATGTAGACGAAGTGCAATATTTGTAGACAATTTACTGTAATATTCTTTAGACAAAGCCAATCTTCCGACTGTATTTACTTTTGTAAGGTTTTCCCCTCAAGGCAACTCCCTGGCCCTAGCTATCTCTTTTGTGTGAACTTGATCTCTGTCTGGATGAGTCAGAGGCACCTTGGAGGGATTCAAGGAATTTGCAAATTTCTCTTGGAAGGGTTCAGGCAGAGGTCATGGAGGGAAAAATTTCTTAGTTTTGAAATGCCATGTGGTCTTGCGGTCTTGCCTGACCATGCGGCTGCAGAAATATTAAGAGCAAAATAGAATAAAAATAAAATAAAAATTAAGGGGCTCTTGCTAACAATGTCTAGCCATGGGATTCTGTCCAGTATTTCACTAAAGAAAAAACCAGCTGGGCCTGGCTGAAGGAAAGGCATTCCTGACAAACTCCACTTCATTTCTTTTTAATCTTCATCCATACTTAAAGCCTTAGAACTTATTGCAACTTTTTATAGTGAAGAAGGATTCTGGCTCTCGGTGGAGTAGAGTCAGTGTTTTATGGTTTTATTATCTCAGCTTCTTTCCAAGGACTTGATAATTGACCACAAACATAAACAAGACCTGCTGGACCAAAGAAGAAATGTCAGGCATATTTTGCATCTCTATTTGCTCTTTAAAAAGAAAGAAGAAGGGTATTATTACTATTATCATTATTATTATTATTTAATATTTTCAATAAAACTTTAATTAGAAAGAAAGAAAGAAAGAAAGAAAGGGACAGCTTGAGTGGTTTGGAAGAATTAGGAATTTGGAATTGAACAACTGCACTTTTTCTGTATGAGTACAGAGTGGAATTTTGAACTGGTAACCCATGGGAAGTAAACAGCATAGATCTAGCCCAAATCAATCTCTGGCTAAAGCAGTGAAGCAGTTAGGAATGATGAATTTTAACAGCTAATTGTCCTGTAAGTAATTTGCCTATTTCAACTATTGTTACTCTAAATAATCAATTTGCTGTATTGAGTTATGAAAGTCCTGTGTCAATTCAGGAGAACTGTGATTTGTCAGCTATTTTTACACTCCCTACTTCAGTAGATGTTTTGAACTTTTCAAAGAACTCCAACCCTAATTATTTAGCTGAATGATGTTTTTAACCACTCAAATGATGATAGCAATATTTGAAAGTTTGCAAAGGTTTGTAATAAAATGAATGTCATGGAATGTGTGCTAGAGGAACTTACAAAGACTTTCTCTCAACCTAAAAGTAATTCTCAGGAATAGATTAATAAGGTAGAGGAGAATAGTAGGTTCAAGGATGATATTAATTTGCAGAACACTTTGAAATTACAATCAGCTCCTCAACTGAGAGAAGAATCTTGCAGCTCAAGGAACTTCCAGTCCACACAGGTTATTCTACAAATTGCTCCAATTAATATTAATAGACCGAAATAGGATTCACACAAAGTAGTAAAATTTTCTTTAGGTGAATTGTTAAATATAGAACCTCAGAAGCTAGATCTAAAGGAAACCTATTGGCTGTCTGATAAGTGGTCAAAAAAAGTACACCATATTTTTATTTGTTAAAATAACTTTTATTCAAAATCTAAAATTTAATACATAAAAGTGGACATAAATGGACATGGACAGGGACATACAACCATATAACAACATATAACAACAATAACCCATTTCTCCCACCTCTCTCCCCTTAAAAAGACTTACTGTTCACTTTGGTTTCTTGAATAATAATATTCTCCCTCTTAATATTTTAAATTCCTTTTCTAACCTAAATATTAACCTTATTCCACGTGCCATAATTTATGTAAATACAGACAGGAAATAAAAAGAAAAACAAAACAAATTCCCACTACCTAGCTTTCAAACCCCTTCATACTAATATCTCCTTTTAATTGTTTAACATATTATATAAATGTATTCAGTTTTCTATAAATACATTCATTTGCTTTCCTCTCACCAGATTAGTCAATTTATCTAATTGGGTTGTTTCCATTACATTTTCAATCAAAATCAATCCAATGTTGGAATTATATTGGTTTTCCACTTTCTCACCAGAACCATTCTTGCTGCTGTTACCAAATAACATCAAAATTCTGAATTTTTGTTCTTTACTATTCTCTAGATCCAGCATATTTAATAAATATAATTCCTGATTCAATCAAATTTTAAATCCCAAGATTTTTTGATTATCATATTAATTTTTAACCAGTATTTCTTTACCCCTCTACACTTCCACCACAAATGGAAAAAAATCCCACTTGTTTTTTACATTTTCAGCATAGGTTCAGTATGTCACTGTGTATTTTAGCCAATTTATTAGGGATTCTATACCAATTATACAACAAAAAAATAGGCAAATTCAGGTTAGGTAAAAAAAAAATGAAGCAGATGAGCATCTGATAGATTTTTCTGAAGCCAACAACCTATTCATTGCAAGAAAAAACCATGGACAGGTAAAACACTATAAGTAATAAAGGAAAGAAGCGAAGAAATACAAAAGGGAGATAGGAACAAACTGAGAACCATGAATGCAACAGTACAATGCTTAGTGCTGAAAGATAAAGAAAACTACTACAATGAGAAATACAGAGAAATAGAAGACAACAACCAAAGAGTAAGAACTATAGACCTATTCCACAAAGTCTGGGAAAATCAAAACAAAGTTCAAACCAAGGGCCAGGATGATCTATGACAATAAAAATAACATAAAAGATGAGGAAGAAATAAAAAGACGTTGGATGCAATATACAGAAGAATTATATAAAAGAGAAGATAATTCGAAGAACACATGGAATGAAGAGCCATATGAAGATGAACTCCAAATTCTAAAAAGCAAGGTGGACGCTGCAATAAGAGAAATGGCAGAAAACAAATCATCGTGAACTCTCAATCCACATTGACAGAGTCAACACTAGTGCTAACCAAAATAAATCTACAGATATGGTAAACAAACTGTGGCCAACAGATTGGAAGATCAATATACATCCCCATCCACAAAAAAGGAGACACAAAAAGACTGCAGCAACTGTAGGGTCACAGCACTAATCTCCCATGCAAGCAAAATCATGCTCAAAATCCTGCAACATAGGGGGGAAGCAGACGGGCGGCCCGGGGCCGCCCTAGGAAGCTGCGGATTGGGGCCGAGGTATCTGCACTCCTTGGCCCTGAGGTGCAGCGTCTCAGTCCCAGGAAGGAGCACCAAAATAGCGCTCCTTCTGCAAGACGCCGAATATGCGCCGCAAAAGGCCTCCGGCGCACCTTCGGCACCTCTTCCGCTGCAGCATGTGCGGACGCTGCAGCGGAAGTGTGTCATCGGAGCGCCGGCTGTGCGGAGGGCTGGCCGCTCCGACGACGTTTTCAGGAAGGGGTTGGGGTGCCCAGCGTGAGGCTGCCCCTCCCCTTCCTGGCCTCGAAAATGGCACTTTGCGCCATCTGCTGAGGCTGATAGACTCCAACCATACATGGAGAGAGGTTCAAGTGGGACTCAGGAAAGGCAGAGGCACTAAGGACCACAATGTAAACATATGAGGGCTAATAGAGCACACCAAGAAATTTCAAAGGAAAATCAGTATGTGTTTTATAGACTACAGCAAAGCCTTTAACTACATAGATAATGAAAAGCTATGGAGTGCCCTTAAAGACATGGGAGTGCTCACACATCTGACAGTACTAAAAAGGAACCTATACTTAGGACAAGAGGCCACTGTCAAAACTGAGGCTGTCATAGATTGGGCACATCATGAGAAGGAATGACTCTTTGGAAAAAAACAGAAATGCTAGGAAAGGTGGAGGGAAGCAGAAAGAGAAGGTCACATGCTAGATGGATGGACTCAATGAGGGAGGTCATGGGTATTAGTTTGCAAGAACTAAGCAGAGCAGTGGAGGACGATGAGTCTTGAAGATGTCTCATCTACAAGTAGGCATGCTTTGAAATCAGTTTGAGGGCAATTAACAAAACATATCAATTGTATACCATTTTATAAAAGGTTTTCTTTAAGTTTATAAGAACAGGTAAATTTTAATCTCTTGTTCCATTTTTTATTGTTTTGTGTGTGTGTGTGTGTGTGACCTTCCAGATTTATCACCCATTTTACCATACATTGTGTCCTGGAAAGCTGGCAGAAGGGTTAATAGCCAAGGCAAAGGGAAGTCCCAATCCAAGTCCTATTTACTAATCTGAAGGGTCAGCCAGTGAAGCGTCCAACATGGTCTGAAGGTCAAGGGATCTGTAGAAGCTGTGAGACAAGGAAGTCCAAAGGTCTATGGTTCCAGAAGTCCAAGAGTAGTCATCGGTCCAAGGGTCAAGAGTTCTGGTAGTCCATGGTAAGCCAAGAGTCCAGGGTTCAGGCCAAGGAACAAGGAGAGACAGAGGCTTTTGCCAGGAAGCTCAGGGCTTAAGCAGACGGCTTAATGGGCCGTCCTCGGTGCAGGGAAGGGGAGGGGCAGCCGCACGCTCGGCGCCCCATCTCCCTCCCGAGGTCGTCCTTGGAGCCGCCAGCCCTCCGCACAACCGGCGCTCCGAGGAGGACCTCCCACCGCAGCGTCCGGACACGCTGCGGCGGAAGGGTCGCCGAAAGTGCGCCGCAACCTTTTGCGGTGCACTTTTGGCAACATATGAAAGGAGCGCTATTTTAGCACTCCTTTCCAGGGGCACCGACGGTGCGCCGCTGGATCGAGGCATGGGGATGCCTCGGTCCCGCGGCGCACCTTCCCAGGGTGGCCCACGGCCACCCGTCTGTTTAGGCTCTCAGATAACCTCTGGCACCAAGGCAGCACTTCCTCACCTGCTTAAATCCCCAAGCTGCCACAGCTCAGCTGGGGCTGATCACATTGATTACCTTGGCATTTTCCATAAAGCCTCCTTGAGCACCAGAGGCCCACCCTTTCTGCTCAATGCTGGCTGAAGGTAGGCATAGTCCCTTGATCATCCTCCATGTCTGATGGTTTTACTGTCAGGAGGCTTGGCTGCAGAGCGGCCCCCTGAGAAGCCATAGGCTCTGCTGGAGGCTTTGCAGGAGATGGCAAAAGCAGGGCTGCTAGGGCCAGGCTGGGGCTCCTCCACTGCACACTCAGGACCTGGAGGAAGTTCTGGCTCATCCTCCAAGTCCTTGTCCAGCAGGGCATGACACATTGTTTAATTTGTTCTTCTTCCAAGTAAATTTCAGAAATATTTTATGAATTTTACTACTCAGGTGGTTGTCAAAAGAACACAATAATTTTTCAAATTCATTTCTCCCTCATACTGGGATTTTTAAAAATCTTCCTTTATTCTTTCTTTTAATTGGTAATATCTTAACCATTGAATGTATATTCCCTCTTTTTTTATTTCTAATCTTGAACTTCCAGTTAATATGGTTCCTTGCTGGCTGCTTGATTAGCGAAAGCTGGATCAAGCAGTTGCCGCTTGCTATAAAACTGTGAAAACTTCTGTTCTACACGGATCTTAAACCAAAAAGTATTAACATTCAAAATTGTTATTTTTTGGATATGTAGTGTTCTTGTTTTGTCTAGCATTCTCAAGATTGGGAAGAAAGAATTCTCTGGCAAGAAGCTCAGAACTTATATTTCACAAATTTAAACAACACTGCCATCTACTGCTAGAAAGATCAAAGGACAGGCTAGAAAGTTTAAAATAACATTTTTCCTTATTACCAGGCACAGATTGCCATCAAGTGATCAAATGACGTAAAAAGAATTTACTTCTGCTGTTAATACATTCTTTTTATATATTGATTGTATTGAACATAAAAAAGACTATAAAAGCATACAAAAAAGTATAAAAAGAACTAACAGTTATGACTACCGCTATGGAAAAAAAAATACAAACATCAACACAAGCTTATTCACAACAGAGAAGACCTTCAGTGGAAATGCCATCTAAATCAATGGACTCTGTTTCAGCACTAGTGAAAGGAATGAAACTGATGAGGCAGGAATTCCATCAAGATATGAAAAATTCCAGAGTGGAAGCAAAACAGGACTTTGATAAGCTTGACAAAAAAATTGATAAATTAGCAGAAGATATAACCTCAATAAAAAGTGAAGTTCAACTTCAGAAAAAAGCAAAAGAATCTGAAAAGGCACCAGAGGTTTCGAAGTCTAAATAAGAAAAAGATGAAATCTCGATTCTAACTGCAGAAATACATTACAGACAACATTGCCTTAAACTTTGTGGAGTTCCTGAAACACTAAATGAAAATCTGTTTGATAGGATCTCAATTTACATAGCAAATTACTTGCAGATACCTGTGGAGAAGATGGAAAGAGAGATAGACCAGGTTTTCCACCTGAACTCAAGGATTGTGAAAGAAAGGAAACTACCCAGAGACATGATAATATGTTGGACAAGAATGCAGATGAGAGACCTGGTACTCCAACAAAGCTAAGGAGAGAAGCTCATCATTAAAAATAAAATAGTGAGGCTCTATAAAGATATTCCAAAATAAATTTTAAAATGGCATCAAGAATAGAAAAATTTGACACAATTATTGACTCTAAGAAACATAAAATACAGCTGGGACACACTTGAAGAGGTTTCATTTATATATAAACAGAGAAGATACAGAATAAACTCCCCAGACAAAGCAAAAGAGTTCTGAAGAAGACTTGAAGAGGAAGCAAAGGAGGAACCAGAGAAAGAGGACATCGGCAAGGAGACACATTATAAGAAACTAAACGGCGAAGCAGACGGCACTTTGCCCCGTCTTGAAGGCAAGGAAGGGCAGGGGCAGCCTCACGCTGGGCACCCCAACCCCTTCCCGAACACGCCATCGGAGCGCCCATCGCTCCACATGACAGGCACTCCGATGACGTACTTCCACTGCAGCGTCAGCACACGTTGCGGCGGAAGAGACGCCGAAGGTGCGCCCAACTCCTCTTGCAGTGCACCTTTGGCGCCTTGTGGAAGGAGCGCTATTTTTGCGCTCCTTCCAGGGCCCGAGAAGCTGAGGATTGGGGCCAAGGAGTGCGGCTACCTCGGCCCCAATTCGCAGCTTCTCGGGGAGGCCCATGGCCACCTGTCTGCTTAGGCCCTTAGGAAAAAGAAAAGAGAAGAGATTAAGATGTCAACTGAAGAAAGATAAAGTTTGATGCTACAAAAGAAAGGAAAACCAAAACTGGGAGAGGATACATCTGAAAAAGAGGAGAAGGAGGGAGAAACAGAGGAAGAACAAAAAGGATGAGGAGGAGGTGAAGAAGTTGAAGAAGTACTACAAGATAGTCCAGAACTTATTTAAGTGTGTCTAATCTTTCTTTAATTTCCCATTTGCTGTCATTTTCTCCATCGAATTTCTATATATTGCCCAAGTTTTATATCTTAATTCTCATTTGCAAAATGCCTCTTGTGGTGACAGCCATCCTGGGATTTTAGGGCAGAGTCTCACTTTATATTTTTTCCATGCTTTTGGAAGGGATCTTCTCATAACATGGTTTTTAAATCCCGTGTTTACTCTCACTGTTTCATACCACATAAACGATATCATTTTGCTAAAAGTTCATGTCCCTTTAATTCTAGATCTCTACTATTTTTATAAAGTAATCCATTGTTTAATACACGTTAAACTGGAATCTTCAAAAATCATATCAGATCAGGCATCCCAAAACCACTTCTCTCTCTTGCATCTGTTAATGATTTCTATTTAATTCTTGGCTTTTCGCCTACTCATACGAATATAGCTAACTCCTTTTGCCAATTTGCAAATATTTTGTTTTAAAAAAATTGTGGTAGTCTTGTGGTATCAATACAATATTTGGTTCCTTCCAATTTTCAAGTATGAAATGAATATAAGTCATTTTCCTTCCAATTATCAAGTATTAAATGAATATAAGTCTCCAGGACCAGATGAATTACATCCAAGGGTATTAAAAGAACTGGCAAACGTAATATTGGAACAATTGGCAATAATCTTTGAGAACTCCTGGAAAACAGGAGAAGTCTCAGCAGACTAGAGAAGGGCAAATGTTGTCCCCATCTACAAAAAGGGGAAAAAAGAGGATCCCAACAATTATCGTCCAGTTAGTCTGACATCAATACCGGGAAAGATTCTGGAGCAGATTATTAAACAGAGAGTCTGTGAACATCTGGAAGGTAATTTCATAATCACAAAAAGTCAACATGGATTTCAGAGAAACAGGTCATGCCAGACAAATCTGATCTTTTTTTTTTTTTTTTGATAAAATTACCAGCTTGGTAGATGAAGGGAATGCTGTGGATATAGTATATCTTGATTTCAGTAAGGCCTTTGATAAGGTTTCCAATGACATTCTTGCAAACAAGCTGGTAAAATGTGGGCTAGACAAAGTAACTGTTACATGGATTTGTAACTGGTTGACTGGCCGAACCCAAAGGGTGCTCAACAATGGCTCCTTTTCAACGTGGAAAGACGTGACCACTGGGATGCCACAGGGCTCTGTCCTGGGCCCAGTGCTATTAAATATCTTTATTAATGACTTGGATGACAGTATTGGGGACATAGTTATCAAATTTGCAGACGACACCAAATTAGGAAGAGTAGCTAATACCTCAGAGGACAGGATCAAAATTCAAAATGACTTGAACAGACTAGAAAGCTGGGCCAAAGCTAACAAAATGAAATTCAACACGGAGAAATGTAAGGTACTGCACTTAGGGTGGAAAAACGAAAAGCACAGATATACGATGGGGGACACCTGGCTGAATGAGACTACGTGTGAAAGGGATCTAGGAATCCAGGTGGACCACAAGTTGAACATGACTCAACAGTGTGATGCAGCAGCTAAAAAGGCCAATGCAATTTTAGGCTGCATCAGTAGAAGTATAGTGTCTAGATGAAGAGAAGTAATAGTGCCACTCTGCTTTGGTCAGGCCTGACCTGGAATATTGTGTCCAGTTCTGGGCACCACAATTCAAAAAGGATGTGGAGAAACTGGAGCGTGGCCAAAGGAGGGCAACTAAAATGGTGAAGGGTCTGGAAACCAAGCCCTATGAGGAATGACTTAGGGAGCTGGGGATGTTTAGCCTGGAGAAGAGAAGGCTGAGAGGTAATATGATAGCTGTGTTTAAATATTTGAAGGGATGTTATATTGAGGAGGGAACAAGCTTGTTTTCTGCTGTTCCAGAGACTAGACCCGAAACAATGGATGTAAGCTCCAGGAAAAGAGATTCCACCTCAACATTAGGGGGAACTTCCTGACAGTAAGGGCGGTTCAACAGTATAACAAACTCCCTCGGAGAGTAGTGGAGTCTCCTTCCTTGGAGGTCTTTAAGCAGAGGCTGGATGGCCATCTGTTGGGGATGCTTTGATTGGGAGTTCCTACATAGCAAGGGGTTGGACTGGATGGCCCTTGTGGTCTCTTCCAACTCTATGATTCTATGATTCTATGATTTAATTGTTTTGTAAAATGTCATTCATGACTAAATATAAGGGTTTTGCAAATTCCATATATATATATATATATATATATATCCCAACAGAAACATAAACCTATTTTGCAAACAATAACAAAGTAATTTGGCAGAAAATAAACATCTTAAAAATGGAATAAATATAACTTAACATTATTGAGTAGAATGGCAGCCAAAAAAATAATATCTTACCAAGACTTATGTTTCTGTTTATGAACTTGGCTATTGTTATGAATGAAAATGTCTTTAAAGATTGGGACAAAGAAATCTCCAGATTTATCTGGAAGGAAGGTGAGAATACAATGGAATATATTTTAAAAAGGATGGGTCTACAGGTGGCTGTGCTGTTCTAGATCTAAAAATATATTACAGTGCTTGTAGTATATTATGGATCCAAGAATGGGTAAAATTAGAGAACAAACAATTATTAAATCTAGAAACATCAAATATAAGATTTGGATGGGATGCCCACATATGGTATGGCAAAGGCACTGTTAACAAAGATTTCAATAATCATTCAATCAGAAAGTCATTATTGAAGACATTGAATGTAGGCCAAAAGAAATTTTATTTAGGTATACCCTCCTGGATCTCCATACAAGAGGCATTTTGTGGAAGATGGAAGAAACTAAGCACTGGATTAGATATACTGATTTGATTAAAAAAAGAAAACAATGGCAAAATGAAATTGAGATCTAGAGAAGAGTTACAACGGACAATGGTAAAAATGTACAATGATTTAGATACATGCAAATTAAACAGATTTATAGAGGATTTATATAAGGAAGGTTTTGTAAAAGAGCTAAATGAATTGGATAAATTATTTTAGGGAAAAGATAAAGGAAAAAGTATCCAAATTATACAGAATATTACTGAAGAGGGAATTATAGCAGGAGACGGTGACAATTTATATGATCAAATGGGCTCAGGAGATAGGGCATGAAATAGTGTTGGAAAATTGGGAAAATGCATGGAAAAAATCCAATAAATTTATGGCATCACAAGATCTTAGAGAAAATTACATAAAGACTGTCAACAGATGGTATTACATGCTAATGAAAATAGCCAAAATGTACAAATTAGGACACAATAATTGTTAGAAATGTCAAAAGGAGAAGAGCTTTTACTACCTGCTCTAGAATTAAGAAATTTTGGTTTAAAATGCATACAAAAATACAGGAAATGTTGAAAATACATTACTCCTTAATACCAGAAATATATTTATTAAATATGTCCTCTTTTTTGGATATAGAAACAGAAAAAAGTACTGGAGAATAATTCTCTACTGAGCGACAGCTGCCAGATTATTGCTGGCAAAAAAAATGGAAATTTGATTAGATACCTAATGTGGAGGCATGGCTTTAGAAGATTATGGAACTAAGAGGGATAGCTACATTAACAGCATTGATTAACAAAAAATCAACAGATAAAACAGAAAAGGAATGAGAACCAATTAAAAATATTGGACAAGGGTCTTGAATATAAAAGAGCTGTTATAAAAATCATAAAGAAATTTGAACTGTGAAAGGAGATGCTTAAATCAAGAAAAGAAAAGGATGAAGGAATAGGTAAATAGTATAAAGGGGGATTCCAAATTACAAGGCAAGAATAACTATTGTAAATGTGGAAGACAAAGAAAATCAAAATACATAATAATTTGGATAGTATTGGTACCCGTGACAATAAGGTAACACTTCTTATAACAATTATAGAATATCATAATTTAGGTGGAAATTATAAAGTAAATATTGATGTTAATGTTATAGCAGGTTTTTTTAATAATATGTACAGATGAAGACTGTAGTATTGCATTCTGGAATATATTTTGTTTTTAAACTTAATAAAGATATTAAAATATAATCAAATGCAACATTTTATTCTTTATAGAATTTATATCTTTCTACTATTCATGCACATATTCTAGTTACTAATATTTTAACATTATTTACTCTAATCCCTACCACTATGAACCTGCCTTTATTGTCTGATATTATTAAATTTGGGCTAAGGGTTGTTTTCACAACCATTTTTACAACACCATTTTTCTTTTTCTGTCCCAGTGATGTAAATTTGTCACCTAAATTATTTTGGCATAGTAAATGTACCTGTGTATTGTTGTTTTCATTCAAACCTCTTGCAAGCATATAGCATTTTTTCTTCTGAGAATGTGGAATACCAATTTTCTTTTTTAAAAATGAATTTAACCCTTTAACATTCCAGGTAATAAATTTATTTCCAAAAATTCAATACAAATACCTTGGTTTGTTTATGTGTTTTGTTTTCCTTCCTTCCTTCTTTCTTTCTTTCCCTCCCCTCTTCCTATATCCTTCCTTATTAATGTGCTACATTAAACAATTACACTCCATAGCCTTTCTCTTCCCACCTCCATCTAGATTCCCCCTCTCCAAATTTAATAGCCTCCACTCCCCCCCCCCCAAGGCATCTTGGTCCAGTAAGCTTTGTTCTTTTTGGTCTCACTACTCTTTCTTTCTTCTTTCTTCTTTATTTTTCTTCAAAACTGCTAAGTCCTCCTCCTGGTTGACAGTTTCCTCTTCTTCTGAATCTTCATTTCATTCTGCATTTTCACTGTCCTTACTTCTTTGTACTAATCTTAGTTCTTTCTTGAACTTTTAAATAAAGTCTTTGGCTTTTTCTACAATATTGATTTTATATCTTTCTTATAGGTGAAATTCCCTCCTTCCAGTTTGTTCTAGCTGAATAATATCTTTTTCTCATTTCAGAATTTCTACTAGGAAACTATAGTTCTTCCTTTTCTCTGTAATCTTGATGGAATTTCCTAAACCAGGGTCATTAGTTTCTCATCTATATCCTTTTTTCTTGTTTTCCAAATGCAATGTAAATGAGCAAAAGTTTAAAGTTAAAAATAAAAAATAATAATTAAGGGCAAAAAATGAAAAAAATTGAAGGAAGAAAAACAGGAAAAAAGAAAAGGAAAAAAATAATATATATAGAACTGAAGACTAAACAAAATATCAGATGTAAACATAGAAAAAGAAAAATTAACTAGAATATCAGTTATATTAATTCTTCAGGCAGCCTCCAGTTTTACAGTCCTCCCACCCCCAATCCTTGCACAAACAAAGAAAAGAAGAGAAACCTCAAAGGCAGAATAAATAAATAAATAAATATCCCGCTTTTAGCAGTTGGGCAATCACATTTCAAAAAGGGATGTGTTTGACAGTTTAAAAGGAATTATTTACAAAGTAGAGTATAAGCTTCATGAGTGTAAATCATTGACTTTTTTCACCTGTTTTCATGTGATTTGGTGTCTTCGTAGCAGAATGGTTAGACCAAGATCTTTCCATTCCTTTGTCCTTATTCCTAGGCAGCTGCCAAGCCCTACTGCTGCCTGGCACATCTCTGCCTTCTGGGGTATCTTCCCACTCCCCAATTCTCATCACTCCAACAGCAAGGGAAATTTTCTCTGCTAAGTTTTATAAACTGATGTGCTCCTGGGGTCCTCTACTTCCTGGGGACCATGTTGATGGGGTGCAAAATGCTTCCCCTGTAAAGCCACCTGGTTTGAGTTTTGGGAGCCAGAGCTTCATTTCGATCTTTATTGCCCACTCCGACCCATACAGAAGTCCAAAAAGAGTACACCTTATTTTTGAGCATGCTGTGATCCCACACATACTACTTAAAATGAAAACTTTCTTGCCTAATTTCAAGATTATTCCCATAAGAGACTTCATCAGAAACAACTCTTCAACCTTTGTTTCAAAGAAAGTCAGTATTAACAGACCTCTAGAAGTATTGCTCAGAAAGTTCACTCTGAAGATCTAAAGACAAATCATGGAATGAATGGCAATGTGACAAAAAGTAAAGTCTTTCTCTGTCCCATGAATAGTTCTTCAAGCATCCATTAATGATAAAGTCTCTTTTAGTTCGAAGAAACTGTGGGGTAACTTCCCTTGTTTCTTTTTAATTTGTTTGTCTGATTTTCTGTCCTTTTCTGGGTTGATGACCCCATTCCAGTCTCCCATAAAGATTATTTGCTCATAGTCAAGTTGAATGATAATTTGTAACAATTTCTGAAAATATTTCTCCTTTTTTTCTATTGGGGCATAAATCACTACTACCAGCATTTTTACATGATTCCAACTTACTTCTATTCCAAGATATTGTCCGTTAATATCATTGAAAATTTCTTGTGCTTTTAAACCTTCTTTTACGTACATGTCAATTCCTTTTTTCCTTTTGTTACTTGCGGAAACAAATTCATTACCAAGTTTACAATTACATAAGTATTTCTTCTCATCATTTCTTATATGTGTTTCCTGTAAACAATAAATATCATATTTCATTTTAGTCAAATAGTGAAATACTTTTTTCCTTTTCTGGAGATTATTCATTCCTTTTACATTCCAAGAAATACACTTTATTTTTGAAGTCATCATTGTTACTTCCAAATTATTACTTTATTCTAAATCTTGGTCTTCACCCTCTAAATTCATATCTTGCTGTTGCATCCCCATTGGAATTGTTGTTTCATCATCTAAATCCTGTTCTTGATCTTTTATAAAATTCTCCAGAAAATCCTGTGCTTCCTGTATCGAGTTAATTTTCACTCTTCTCTGTCTGTATTTAAATGAAAGCCCTTCCGGATTTTCCCAACGATAGTTGATCTCCGCTTCTCTAAGGGGGGAAGCACACGAGTGCTTCCAGGACGCCTCTGGACGGAGCGCCGTGGGACCGCAGCCTCCACACTGTGGCGCTCCTGCAGCGTCCCTGAAAGGAGCGCAAAAACAGCGCTCCTTTCATGAGTCAGGGAAAGTGCGCCCTAATCTGGTTGTTAATGACATATTTTCTCATTTAAATTTTCCAAATTATAATCCCAATTAATTGTTCACAATTCAAATATTCTCCAAAATATGTGTTAATATATGCACAATAATATATACACAAAAAACAAAATATTAATTTTTCAATACATAAAAATATCTTCAGCACTAAATAATAATTAATTGATTTATCTTCTCAGATTTCCGTAAATATCAATTTCTCACAAACAGTAATCCTTTAACCACGCATAGAATGTGTCTATAACATTAGTTAAACCACTGTGATATATTAATGCTACATTAATTCATTAAACCACCAGATGTCACTATTTACCATATATTTATAAAATTGAAGAAATGAAACTATTCTATAATTTATAAATTTTAGGCCACCAGGTGGCACTGAGACCCCACTGTATCCCTAAATAAAATAAAGACACTCTTTTTCTTCCAAACTCAAGTGTTTCTTTGTATTTCTTTTCCTGCAGCCTGTTAACTCTGACTATGACAGATCTATTAGAAATATGGATACAAAAGTTTTCTCTAACTCTTTATATATAGTATATATATAATATATATGAATTACATCCCACACATAACCACCTTTAACCATTTTACAAATTTAATTCTCCATACACTTATCCAGCTCTGATCACTCTTATCTCCTTCCTCCCCTTAATAAATTCTCAATTAATTGCCCACAAATGCCAGACCAGCAGTGCTCCGCTGTTCTTCTCTAACACACCACCATTCTCCACCATTGTTCTCCGCCATCCTCCTCCATCCTCCGTCCTCCACCAATTTCTGTAATTCCTCCTCCGTCTCTTCCAGTGTCATCATCTTCATTTGTTCCTCTACTCCCCGTCAACTACAATCGCTCAGTTCTCCATTCCCCAGATCTGCTTTCCTCTCTTTCCTCAACTACCACCACACCATCCACCTCCAGCGGCCCCCACGCACCCTCCTTCTCTCTGTTCCAAGTCACTCGCACTCTTTCTTCCAAGCTTGTACTCCTCTAGCCACCATTCAGCGTTACCTTACTCTGTTGTCCACTCTCCGCACCGCTCCACCAACCCGGGCCAAATCCACCACCGACTACCACCGCTCTGTCTCCGATCACTTTCTCCACAGTCACTCTCAACAGTTTCCCCCAATACTTTCTCTGTCTCGCTGCCCGCCTCGCTGCCTTGTTCCACCATCAACTGCTCCCAAAACTAATCGGCTGGGGGATATACAGTTCTAATTGGAAGGGGATTTCAATTCAATTCCAAATTCACTTCCTCTGTGCCGCCATTTCAATTTATCATAACTAAGCTCTCCTTTACTCTTCCAGATCTTATAATCCAAATGGACGCCTTCTATTATCCCCTTTGTCCAATCTGGAACTTCTATTACAAAGTTACTTTACTCTTAGTCCTTCTTATTTATTTTCCCTGGCGATCGCCAGTGATCCCCATCCTCTCCCGTCTTCTCAGTTCAAACTTTGTACTACTATTCAGTAAAAGAACATTTTGAGGATCAATTCTAATAATAAAATTGTTGATGGGTCTAATTTGTTGAAACAGTCCCAAGATCCAAGGTTTTCAAGATTGCTGTAGATTCAAGTTTCTTATTCTTAGTTGCTGGCATCTGTGAGCCAAGAATGGCAGCCGTGTATAGTCCTAGGGTCCCCTCCGCTTCTTACCAGACAAACGTCACATGGATTTTCTGTTGTCTTGAGCAGGTATCTGACCTCAGTAGAACACCTCTGTTTCCTCTATGCCAAGAGGAAAAATTTGGAGTAGTCCCTCTTTCCAGAGAGACCCTCCGCTGCTACCAAAGGCGAGTGATCTTCAGCAGACACACTGAAACACCACTCAATTGGACGCCATCACAACTGGAAGTTCGTCTACGGTGAATTCTTGTAGATCTTCTGTGGTCATTACTTTTGGGTTTTTTAATTGCAGTATTAACCCTATCTTGGTAGTTTCCTCCTTGACCTTCTTAAGTGATTGCTCTAGGTCCTTGTTTGTTTCTGCTAGTAATTTTGTATCATCTGTATATTTTAGGTTGTCGATATTCTTTCTTCCTGTTTTCACTCCTCCTGCCTCTGAGTCTAAGCCGGCTTTGCATATGATGCTATTGGCATACAGGTTGAATACATAGGGTGATAGAATGCAGCCTTGCCAGATCCATTTTCTGATTGGCAACCATTCTGTTTCTCCATATTCTGTTCTGACAGCAGCCTCTTGTCCTGGGTACAGTTATGCATCAGGGCTATCAGATGTTGTGGCACTGCCATTCCTCTTAGTGCCATAGATTTTCAAAAGCTTTGCTGTAGACCAGGGGTCCTCAGACTTTTTGAGCCAGGGGCTGGTTCACCAGCCCTCAGACCATTGGAGGGCTGGAGTAAAAACAACAACAACAACAACAAAAAAAACACCAAAAAAACCACACCATGACCTTGAGCAAGTCACACTCTCTCAGCCTCAGAGGATAACCATGGCAACTCTCCTCTGAAGAAACTTGCCAAGAAAACTCCCATGATAGGGGTTGCCATAAGTTAGAAATGACTCGAAGGCACTGGATTACCCTGGGCAAGTCACACTCTCTCAGCCTCAGAGGATAACCATGGCAACTCTCCTCTGAAGAAACTTGCCAAGCAAACCCCCATGATAGGGGCTACCATAAGTTAGAAATGAATCCAAGTCACTGGATTACCCTGGGCCGGGTCACACTCTCTCAGCCCCAAATGGTAATGGAAACCCTCCTCTGGAGAAACTTGCCAAGCAAACCCCCATGATAGGGTCAAAATAAGCTGGAAACTCCCATGATAGGGGTTGCCATAAGTTAGAAATGACTCGAAGGCACTGGATTACCCTGGGCAAGTCACACTCTCTCAGCCTCAGAGGATAACCATGGCAACTCTCCTCTGAAGAAACTTGCCAAGCAAACCCCCATGATAGGGGCTACCATAAGTTAGAAATGAATCCAAGTCACTGGATTACCCTGGGCCGGGTCACACTCTCTCAGCCCCAGATGGTAATGGAAACCCTCCTCTGGAGAAACTTGCCAAGTGGTATAAGTGTTGGACTACCACTCTGGAGACCTGGGTTTGATTCCCCACTTTGCCATGAAAACCACTGGGTGAACTTGGACAAGTCACACACTCTCAGCCTCAGGGGAAGGCAATGGCAAACCTCCTCTGAACAAACCTTGCCAAGGAAACTCCAGGATAGGTTCATCTTTGTGTTGCCAGAAGTCAGAAACTGTTGTGAAGGAACACAACAACCACAACCACATTCTTTGAAGTCACACTCTCTCAGACTTGGGGGAAAGCAATGGCAAATCCTTTCTGAACAAACCTTGTTCATCTTTGTGTTGCCAGAAATCTTCCTTCTCCTCCCCCCCAAATGGCTCCAGGAGGGAGCCCAGCCAAGCCCCCCCCCCGAGATGCTTCATCTACGTCATTGGGAAGAAGAGGAGGAAGGCTGGCAAGTGCTGGGGCCTCAGAGAGAGAGTGTAGAGGGGACTCCCTGTGAGAGAAGAAGAAGAGGAAAAGGAGAAAGAGGAGGAAGAGGGCATCCCCACCCTGCAAGGGGGCTTCCCTGACTTTCTCTCTTCTTCTTCCTCCTCCTCCTCCTCCCCCCCCCCCCGTGGGGGGGCTTTTGCTGAGGGGAAGGGAGCGAGGAACAGAGGAATGGAGGAACAGAGGAAAGAAAGAAGGGAGGGAGGGAGGGAGGGAGGGAGGGGAAGGAAGGAAGGAAGGAAGGAAGGAAGGAAGGAAGGAAGGGGGAAAGAAGGGAGGGAAGCAAGCTGAGGTCCCACCCTGAGGCTGAGAGAGTGTGACTTGTAGAGAGTCAGGACAGGCAAGGCAGAGGAGGGCAGACCAGCCCAGGGCAGCGAGGGAGAAAGGGAGGCCCTCCCAGAAACACCACTCCTTGGCCCTTTTCCTCCTCCTCTTCCCCCCAGGCCAAGCCACCATGGCACACAGGGAACTGGGAGCCTGGCTGGGCACCTCCTCACCCCTCCCTTCCCCAAAGGGAGTCAAGCCAGAGGTGGGGCTCAAACCAGGAACAAGCCAGGTGGCAAAACAAACAAACAAACAAAAAACAGAAAAACAGGCAGACCGCGGTGGGGGAAAAAAATGCCAGGTGAGATGAGAGCTGATTAAAAGGCCTTGGCAGGCCAGACTCAGCCCACAGGCCATAGTTTGAGGATCCCTGCTATAGACAATGCAGCACACATCCCTTGTGTGCTCCATTATCCATCATATGTTTGCAATGTGATCTCTAGTGCCTCTTCCTTTCCTGAATCCTGCTTTCATGCTCCATATATAGTAGGAATCTTTGCTGCAGAATTTTGAGCATGACTTTACCTGCATTGGATATCAGTGTAATGGTTCTGTAGTTGCTACAATCTTTTGGATCTCCTTTTTAATGGATAAATATATGCATTGTTTGCATCCAATCTGTGGGCCACTGCTTTGTGTTGCATTTTTATTGGCAGATTTTAGTTAAAACTAAACCTGATTCTGTCTGTGGATTGTAGCAATTCTTTTGATATGTTATCTGAACCTGGTGATTTGTTCTTTCCAATTGTTTTTAGGGTCAATTTCACTTCACTTTCCAAAATAAACCAAGTCTCCAGGGCCAAATGAATAAGAGTATTAAATTAATCTCAGAGCCAGTAATCATTGAGTATTCTTAGGGAACAGGGAAATTTTGGCAGACCAGAAGCAAACGTTGTCCTCATTTTAAAAGAGAATACCAAATAAACTACCAACCAGTCAACCTGACATCATCAGTATCAAGAAAGGATGTAGAACAAATCATTCAGCATTCAGTCTTAGAAAAGCACTTAAAAAGGAATGCTTTACTAAAATCCATCAATGTTTTCTCAAATATAGGTCATACCAAACTAATTTTTTTAAAAAAATAAATGTACAAGCCTGGTGGCTGTGAGAAAAGTTTTAATATAGTATATCTTGATTTTAGATGAGGTCCCCTATGATATTGCTGTAAACAAGTTGGTAAAAAGTATGATAGGCAATGCTACCATTGGATGCATCAACAGGAGTATAGTTTCAAGATTGAGAAAATAATAGTACTACTTTATATCTAGTCATTTGATGGGCCATGTCCAATGACAACTCACAAATAGCTTCTCTAAATGCTGGCAAGAGTGCCATAGGGTTCTGTCCTAGGCCCATTGTTGAAGAAATTGAGGGCATGCTTATGAAATTTGCAGATGACACCAAATTATTAGAAGTAGCTAACACTCCAGATGACAGGATCAAAATTCAAAATGACCATAGATTAGAACATTGGGCCAAAACTCACTAAATGAATTTCAACAGGGAGAAAGGTAAGGTATTTGACTTAGGTAGAAAAAAATGAAATGCAGACATAAGTTGGGGGACACCTGGCTTAACAACAGTGCATGCCAAAGTGATCAAGGAGTAATACAAGAACACAAGTTGAAGATGAGTCGACAGTGTGATGTGATAGCTAAGCAACTGATGCAATTCTAGGCTGCACCAATAGAAATGCTTAAGTGCACTGATAAGCTGTATAGAAATGTGCTTGCTATTCTATTCCTATTGCTATTGTTGGCAATGCTTTGATTATGTGTTCCTGCATAGCATGAGATTGGACTGGATGGCCCTTGCAGTCTCTTCAAACTCTATGATTCTATGGTTCTGTGAGAAGCAGAATTTAAAATGGCTGTGACAAATTGTAGAGCTGGACCAAAACTAACAAAATGAATTTCAACATGGATATATGTAAGGTGCTCCATTTAGACAGAAAAATGAAATGCACAAATATAGGATGGGTGACACATGATTTTATACCAGAACATGGAAAAGGGATCTAGTGGTCTTAATAGACTAAAAACTGAACATCAGACAGCAGTGACTATGGCCAAAACAGCCAATGCAATTCTAGGATGCATCAACAGGAATATAGTTTCAAGATCAAGAAAAGAATAGTACTACTTTATTATGCTTTGGTCAGACTTCTTTTAAGTAACCTGAGGAAACATAGTGTTGGATTATATGACAAAATGAGACAGGATAGGATAAACATACAGGAGGGCACTAGCAATGTTAGCTGGGGGATTCTGGTAGTTCAGGGCTTCAGTCTATCAGACACTGAGGTGTTCTGGCTTACTGTCAGACTTGAGAAAATTTAGAAACTTTGTGTATCAATAAATCCAGTGTATTGAACCAACAAAAGAGTTTATTTACCTTCTCACCAGCACTATCTCTCTTCAGCACAGGCATTTGCACCGGCACAAAGAAGTCCGAAAGCCATTTTATGGATAAGAAATTGGCCACAACTTTATTCATCTGTACAGGGTCTGAAACAATAACTTTTACATCTTTTACATTCTTCACTTGATTATACATCTTCACTTGATTATGTACAACTTTTACATTCTTCACTTGATTATAACTTCCTTCTTGACACATGTGTATGTGCGCAACCCATAACACCTGGTGCAATTTTCATCTTAATCAAGTCAAGCCATCAGGGATAAGTCACGCCTCCCACAAAGCATATGTCAAGAAGGTTCTTGCACAAGTTGCTAAACAAATAAACAAATTATCCCCCCATCCAGGTTTTGATGTCATCTCTAAGAGTGATGATGTAACAGAATTTTAAGCTGATGATGTAAACCCTTCATCCCTCTTAAATGACCAAATATTGTAAAGCCAGATATCAAATTATCCCCTGGGGGGGTCCCTGCCCACCACAGGAGGGGGCCAGCCTAGCTTGGCATCTCCCCCCCCGAAGGACCCATTTAATATGAGAGACAATGGAATCCAGGTATACATCACAGCCTACTGGGGAGAGATAAACCCCATCGCCCCTGTACAGATGTTGCAAATCAACTCTAATCCTATCATACATTACACAGTATGCCCCCAAATCTTACAACCTCCTCAAAACACTTCTATTCACCCAATGATGAGCCACATTAATAGCAGAGTCTTTCCTTGCACCAGACCAATTTCGTTGCAGCAAGAGCTTGGTCCATAAAATAATAGTCCCTGGTAGCCGTCGTTGTACTTCCTGTAGCTCCACCAAGATCCTTTTGACCAGCTGCAATCCAGTAATTTTAACCAAGTCATTTTCACCTAGGTGAATGAGTAGAATCCAGGGAAGTGAGAAGTCACAGCCAACTCAATGATACTTGGAAGAAGGGCCCCCCATAGCATGCCTCTCCGCCCAAACCAATCAATGCACCCAATTCGCTCCAGACCCAAGTTTGGATCTCGGCCCAACTGGATAACATGCCGTTCGGCCCAAAAGATGAAGCTGTGAAAATTTTTACCTCCACATCCTCAATCATCACGTTCGTATCGTAGCTTTTCTGTATTATCATTTCTTTTACTCTCGTTCTTGTCCAGCATATGACTATGTCCTGTGGAAGTTTCTTGTCCTTTGCTTGTCCTAAATTACCTCTAAAAATCTTGTCTATTTCTCTTTCCATCAATTCTTCTGGCATATCTATTAATTTTGCCAGCCCTGGAACAAGTCTAACAATCAAATTTTCATTATTCATTTCTGGCAATCCTCTAATCTTGGCACAACATTCTCTGTATCTAAGTTCATTTTTCCACAACATCATTTCTTGTTGTTCCATTTTTTTATTGTCTTTACACTTTTCTTCTACAGTATTTGTTCTCTCTTTAACTTTTTTCAAAGATGTACCACCACAGATCATGTTGGAAAGACAGAATATCAGAACTTGACCCAACTGCTGAAAAATCTAGGAATCTACTTTAAATGGGACAGAATAAAAGGTTTATCCTTCTTATATAAACAAAAAAGATACAGAATAGACAATGAAAATAAAGCTAAAGAAATGGAGCAGAAGTTAAGGGAGGAGTTGAGAAGAAAAGGAGAAGGAGGACAGGTTAAAGCTATAATAAGAGAGTGGAGATCTAAGAGATACAAGGAGAAAAGGATGGAAGAGGAAACAAGTGAAAATAATAAGATAAAAAAAGAAATGAACACAGAAGAGGTAGAAAGAAGGAGGAAGTCTAAAGAAGAAAGCTCGAAGTCTGAGAAGGAAGAAGAAGAGGAAGAGGAAGAAGAGGGAGACAATAAAGGACTATAAATTGAACATATAGAAAGGATCAGACAAAAAAAGAAGCAGAAGGAAAAGGAATATTAACTACAAGGAGATATTGGGAAAAGTGTATTTTGATAAGTTATAAATAAATAAATAAACAAAAATATTTAAGGGGTGGAAGGGGTGGCACATCAAGAATATAATTAAAACTTACCAAAAAGTAGAAAAGATTTACAGAGATGCCAAAAATAATATCTTGGAATGTGAAAGGAATAAATTTGAAATACAAAAGAAATATAGTTTTTCACCAACTAGAAAAATGGAAGGCAGACATCACATGTATCCAAGAAACAAAAATAAGAGGAAAAGACACAAAATATGCTAGGAATCCTAAATTGGGGGAAATGTATATTTCAGCGACAGATAAGGGAAAAAAAAGGTATTATAATATATGTGAACAAAAAATATCAGTCTCAGGAAATCTTTAGTGATAATGGAGGAACATATATTGGAATCGAAGTGAAAATGGAAAACATGACAATGCTAGTGGTTGGTATATATGCCCCATTAGAAAAGAGGGATCTATATTAGAGAGAGATAATGAGACATTTGAAGAAGGTGAAGTACAATTCATTAATTTTGTTGGGAGATTTCAACACTGTACCAGATCCATGTTTGGATACAAAATCTATGGAAGGGAATAAAAATAGAGTTAATCAAGGGAAATTACCTCAGAATTATTTTGCAATGTTAGAAGAATTTGGATTAGTAGATAGTTGGTGATATAAATATAGTGATACTAAGGGTTATACATTCTTTTTGGATACGCATAATTCTGTATCAAGGATAGATCTCATCTTAACATCTAAAGATATTGCGCCAAAAATAGCATCAATGGAAATATTGATGAAAAACATATCTGATCATAACTCGATTGAAATGGTAATGAGCATTAGGAAAAAAGATTGGACATGGAGATTAAATGAAAATATATTTTTAAAAGTTGACAATGTAAATAGAATTAAAATATACTGAAATGTTATTTCAAAGAAAACAAAACAGATGGTATGTCTAATAAAATAATATGGGAAGCTAGTAAGGTAGTAATTAGAGGAGAATTTATTAAATTAGAGACGCTAATTAATAAAAAAGAAAAGGAGAATGAACAAAGAATTAAAGAAGAACTGAGAAAGAGGGAACAAGAATGGAAGGAAACAGGAGATAAGGAATTAAGGTGTAAAGTGGAGCAAATACAATGACAATTAAGAGAAATGGCAATAAAAGAAATAGAAAAAAATTGAAATATGTTAAACAGAAATATTATGAGCTAGGGAACAAATCAGGTAAAATGCTGGCAAGTAAACTGAGAAGAGAAAAAGAGAAGAGATTGATTACAGAAATAAAGTATAATGGAAAAAAAATACAGAACAGGAAGAGATCAAAAGATTATTTAAAAAATATTATGAGCATATGTATAAAAACCAAGATAAGAATGAGGAAGAAAGGGAAAAAATAGAGAGATATTTAGGAGACCAAGATATAAAGGCATTAAATGAAGAACAAGTAAGGAAATTCAATCAACCCACGACAACAAAAAAGATACAGGATGCAATCGTGAAAATGAAACAAGGAAAATCTCCTGGGCCAGATGGGCTGACAACAATTTATTATAAAAAGATGGTGGATATATTGGTAGAACCTGTGCAAGAGATGTTCAATGATATCAAAGATATTGGTGTACCGAATACTTGGAAAGAGGCTTGGATTGTATTAATTCCTAAAGAAGAGGAAGAGTGTTTGGAGATATCATTGACAAATACGGATTATAAAATCTTCACAACAATAATATCAACCAGGTTAAAGGAAATACTAACTCATATACTACACGAAGATCAAAACGGATTTATGCCAAAGAGACAAATAAAGAACCATATAAGGACAGTCTTAAATATTACAGAACACTATGAATGCCACAATGATAAAAAGATAGCATTAATCCTATTAGATGCAGAGAAAGCATTTTATAGGGTTATATGGGATTTTTGTTAGGCTTGATTAAACACATGAGGATGGGAGAAACATTCATTAATTGGATACAAGGAATTTATAAGGAACAGTGTGCACAAATTATCATTAATCAAGAAAAAACAGATAAAATTAAAATTGAGAAAGGGACAAGGCAGGGGTGTCCTCTCTCGCCATTATTATTCATAATAATCTTGGAAGTACTGAATAATAAAATAAGAGAGGACCCGGAAATAAAGGGAATAAAAGTCAAACATCATACATTTAAGTTTCAAGCATTTGCTGATGATGTCATTTGTTTTCTTGAAGATCCTAAGGAAAGTATAAGGAGATTAATAAAGGTTATAGCAGAGTTTGGAAAAAGAGCAGGTTTTAGCATAAATAAAGGGGAAACAGCCATTGTAACAAAGAACATGATTCCTAGAGAAAAGCAAGAATTGGAAGAAATATCTAAATTTAAGATTGAAAAGAAAGTAAAATACCTGGGGATAATGATAACTAAAAGAAATATAGACTTATATAAAAATAATTACTTGAGATGCTGGGCAGAGATTCAGAAAGATTTGATTAGATGGTCAAGGAAGCAACTTTCCTTTCTGGGAAGAATCAAGGCCATAAAGATGTGTGTGTTACCAAAGATTATGTACTTATTTCAAAATCTTCCAGTACTAAGTAATGAAAGATGTTTGGAGCCTGGCAAAGAGAGTTGGTTATTTGTCTGGGAAGGTAAGAAAGCCAGAATAGGGTGGAGATTATTAACAGAAGAAAAGAATAAAGGTGGATGCGGTCTTCCAAATCTCAAATTATACTATAGAGCTGCCTGTTTAAAGTGGTTGGAAGAGTGGGTAAATTTAAAAAATGAAAGACTATTGGAACTAGAAGGTTCCAATATGAGATTTGGATTCCATGCTTACATGATGTACGATAAACATAAAGATAATAAAGATTTCTCACATCATTTTGTGAGACATGCATTATTAAAAATATGGATCCAAATTAAAACTCAATTTTATAGGGAAATACCTAATTGGGTCTCCCCTCAAGAGGCCTTCTGTAGGAGATCTAAGAGGAATGAAATTCACTGGATAACATACAAAGAACTGATAAATTGGAGTGGGGATACAGAAACCTCTATTAAGAGGTGGGAGCAGATGAATGAACCTATACAAGGAGATTGGTTCTTGTATAGTCAACTAAGGGAAAGATATAGAGTAGACAAGAATAATAAAGGTATTACAAATGTACAAAATGAAATAGATAAAATATTGTTTGATAAAAAGGAAGGACATATATCAAAGTATTATAAAGTATTAAGAAATAGAGATTTGGAGAAAGAGACAGTAAAACATTCTATGATTCTATGGGCTCAAGATGTGGGAAAGCCCATTGATTTAGAAAAATGGGCAAAAGTGTGGAGGGATACAAATCAATTTACCCATTGTCAAGACTACAAAGAAAACCATATCAAGATGGTATATAGATGGTATTTATCACCGGTAAAATTAAACACATTATATAAGACAGGTAAAGACTACTGTTGGAAATGCGGAAAAGCAGGAGCTACTTTTTACCATTTATGGTGGGCTTGTATGGAAGCAAAGAAATATTGGATGAGGATAAAAGAATTATTGAAGAATATATTTGAGGTTGAAGTACCTTTACAGCCAACTCTCTTTTTATTAAATATGACTGGGGTATTAGAGAAAGACTTTGAAAAGAAAAATAAATGTGTGTTACTATATATGGTGACCACAGCCAGAATTCTCTATGCCAAAAAATGGAAACAATCAATAACACCATTGAATAAAGAATGGATAAGCAAATTATGGGAAGCTATGGAATCGGACATTTTAACAGGTCTATTAAATAACAAAACAGAAGGGGAAGTCATTATAGATTGGGGAAGGTTTGAAGAATATTGTGATAGAGAATTATAATAGATATGAAATAGAAGCTATGTATAAAGGATATAGAAAAGGAAAAAAATGTTTAGGTAAAGGTAGATAATTTGAAAGGTTATAAATTACTTTGATTAGGGGTACAGAGAAGCTACGTTATAAAATGCAAATACTCATTCATTTGGAAGGATAAAGAATCTTACTTGAAAATCATATATATATCATTGTTTGTTTGTTTTTGTTGTTGTATTTCTGATTATGTAACTTGTTGTTTATGTATGAGTGTTGTTGTATGTATTGTATGTAGAGGAATTTTGTTTAAAAAAAAATTTTTTTTAAAAAAAAGACCAAGCTGTGACCGACAATCCAGACGTCACCCTGTTCTTGACCTGCTCAACAAAAAACACACATTATAACATGAATACAGGATTGCATCAGGCTTGTGGTATTATAAGTCCACATCTAACCATACTTAGGCCATGAGCTGCTGGAGCGACAAACTCGCTGATTCTAGCAGCAGCTAAAAAAGGCCAACAAATAAGCAGCCCGAAACAAGGTAACCTCCTCAGGCGAGAAACACACCATTTGGAGGGAATGCCAAATCTGTGTAAGGATTGCATCTGTCACCGGCATGAGGGTGTCGCGTGCCACTGGGAGCTCCCTAGACCATCCCTCCAAAGCCTTCCGCACCGTAAAATCTATAGTAGGATCCATAACCCACACACACCCCCACCCAAGAGTAAAAGGTCAGGGCTGCCAATCTCCCCCTAATGGTAAACAGAGACAACCCAGACTGTCTGAGATGGACTGCAAATCTGTGTACAATCTCCACCCCCAAGGGCCAAACCTCGATTTTCCCCACATCCACCAAAAACTGTCTAAAAGCTCACATTGCAAGCTAGTATGACTTGCATGTGGAAGGGTGGCACTGTCAAAGGCTGCTCAGCTGCATCTGGAGCCAGCTCTCAAAACCTGTGAAACTGTTGTCTCATTAGGTCAATTCCTCATTCAGGAGGCAGGATAAACCCTCAACTGTATCAAGCTCAATGCCCAGAAAGGTTAAACAGGTGGCAGGGCCCTCTGTCTTCTTGTTAGCCAGAGGGACTCCCATCTCGTCCATCAAAACTTGAAAAACCGACAAAGTGTCCCAGCACATTGGCGTGCCGGGGGCCCAAGCAAACAGGAAGTCATCTAATAGTGTGTAATGGCAGAAATGCCAGACTTCTTAACTGCACACCAGAGCAAGAAGGTATTAAATTTTTCAAAAGCCAAGCAAGAAATAGAACAACCCATTGGCATCGCCTTGTCAAATAATACATTCCTTCAAATTGGAACCCCAGCAAGGCAAAAATTTTCAGGGTGTACTGGAAGTAGCCTAAAGGCAGATTTTATAGCACATTTCACCAAAAGAGCTCCCTTGCCCAAGGCTCTAACCATTTGTAGTACTGAATCAAATGATGCATATTTCACAGATGCCAACGCTGGGTCAATAGAATCATTCACGAACTCCCCTTTAGGGTAAGAAAGATTGTGAATTAAACGAAACTCACCTGGTGTCTTCTTGGGAACCACACCCAGGGGTGACAACCTCACTGAATGTGCATTAGATGCAAAACGATAAACTCTTAAACCAGAATATGGAATGTGAACCATATGTAAAACCATCAAGTAGGTATTGGGCGGAATCCTGCTTAGGGTAAACCTCCAGCCAAGCAGTTAAAAATGCCAACTTAATGGGCGTTGGTGCCTTTTCCTCCAGCTAATGTTGCCTGAGGGGTGGCTCCAGCTCCAGTCCATTTATCTTTAAAGCAGGAGGTGCTGGGGTGATTCCCTCTGCAGGTGTTACAGTGGTGTTCAAACCTGCAGGTCTGCCACCTGCACTTACCTGCATTAAACTCCCAACAGACTCCTGGTGATATCTTTTCCGCCGTGCCAGGCCTCACATATTGCCTTCTTGGCTGAGTGACCATAGGTACGAAGCCGTTGTCACACCTGCTCGAAGGGGAGGCACCAACCATGACGTCCACCCACAACTCAGCTTGTACATGCTGCCATGACATGGAACAATCTAAAGCGGTCCACATCTTAAACTGCTCGTCATACTGAAGCCAAGCAGACACTCTTGAATTAAAATGACAATTAGTATATGCCTTTATCATTATCTTTTGATATTTGGATAAATCTGGAGAACTTAAGGGCTCCCTCTTCTCAATAATACCCCTATAAATTGTAAAGCCCATTATCCAATTAACAAAATTCCTCTTTAACTTTGGTTGCTTGTGTGCCTTGAACTCCTTGGGCAGGCTAAATACAACTCCGTCTTTTACCATAATTCTTGGCTCTGGGTCATGGTCATGAAATGTTAAAGGAAAAAGATGAATAAACACACCCCTCCAAATCCGCTCCTTCATTGCAAGCGGGAGATGGGAGCCTAAAGGAGTGAACATACCCACATAAGGGTTGCAATCAGCCATTCTTTCCACCCCCACTTGACCTAAGGCTCCTACTGAAACAGCTCTTTTAGGCGCACTTACCTTGCCTGCCCACCTGTACCCTTGCTTCCTGAATCTGACTTGCCCCAGATGCTGCGGAGAGTGTGCTCAGTGAAACTGAGGGTGAACACTCAGCTTTCCTTCCCTGGCCAGCTTGGACACCAGGCGCCCAGACTGTTGCTGGCCAAGACCCCAAGGAGATAGGTAAGGTAGACGCACCTGAGCCTGCTGCCTGCTGTGGGATATCCACCGACGCTTGAGTGCCTGCAGCTGAGTGTGATGCAACTGGTGCTCAGCTGGTATGCTGCAGGGTGGAGGAAGCACCTCCCACCACATTGCTCGATAGCTCAGAGGTTTCCGCAGCCGGCCCGCTGGTCCTGCCTGAAACCACCACCCGTTGTACCCTGTTATACAGCTCAGCCAATGTAGGCTGCGCAGACGCAGAGGCTGCTGTTCCCTGCTGCACCAAACCTGGAACCTTTTCCACGAGTTCCATCACATCAGCTACAGTTGGCTGCCCACCCTCTATAGCTGGAGCATCGACAGCACATGATGGGTTGCCTACTGCCATACTAGGTGAGGGTACCTCCTACATCTATGTAGATTGTAGTCCCACCAGTTGCTCCTCATTTGAGGCTGGAAAGGCCAATGTTCCAGAACTACCACCCTGCACCCCCTTCTGAGCTAGTTGCTCACACACAGCTACACAAGCTTGCATGGTACGTCCCAACTGGGCCAGGTGGACAACAATCTCATCTTCCCTACCCTGGGCCTTGGCCAAACGCTTAGGCCCGACTGGCCAGTGCTAGGTCCAGCAGGCCCTGCATGCCGCTTGGACTGGAACTTGCTTCGTGACATAATGGCAAAAGTTCCCCTTTTCAATAATTACCAAGCCCCTGGATTATAGCATCCTAAGCAAGAGCTAGAACCCTTCAACAAGGTAGCTATAGTGCCCCAAGCAGGGACAAAAGCTATTTTTGGTGCCCAAGCAGGGACAACTGACCATCTACAAGTCACAGGCCAATAAGGCAAACAAGGCCCTTTTTATAATAACCAGTCCCAAGCAGGGACAAGAACCAGCCAGAAGGTCCCAAGCAGGGACAATAAAACCCTCCACGGGTTGCCAACTGACGAGGAATTCCCCCCCCCCACCACTCCACAGGCCCCAATGGCCTTAGACAGTCCCAAGCAGGGACAAAACCACCGAAAGGGTCCCAAGCAGGGACAATAAACCCAAGCAGGGTCGAAACAACCACCCGTGGGGTACCAAGCAGGGACAATAAACCCTCCACGGGTCACTCACTAGGCCTCCCATGGCCTATAAACTACCCAAAGGGTCCCAAGCAGGGACAATAAACCCAAGCAGGCTTGAGACAACCACCCAGGGGGTCCCAAGCAGGGACAATAAACCCTCCATGGGTCACTCACTAGGCCTCCTATGGCCTATAAAAAGCCCCATGCAGGGACAAAACACCTCCCCCCGTGGGCTGCCAACTGGAGAGGAAAAAATTCCTCAGTGAAAGCAAGTCCCCTGGGTGCTCCCTAAGTCCCAAGCAGGGAGTTTTTTCTGGCGCTGGCCTCACCGACCACGGAGACCAGGCCTGAGGAAGCCTGCTGGCTTCTCAAATGCTTGGCAGCCGATGTTATCTCTTGGCTGCCAAACTCAGTATGGCTGCCTCCACGTGGCAGTGGGGGATTAAATAATCCCCCAAATCTTGCCCAAAATCTTGCGAGACTGTCCAGTCTCATGAGATTATGCGGGCTGCTGGGGGATCTCGTGAAATTCCCCTAGTTGGTTGGGAGGCGAAGGGAGGGTGGGACTCCCCGCCCTCCCAACCAATCATGGCATCGGCCTTCTAAATTGGCTGGTGCAACAGCGGGCCCCTCCCGACACATTGGGGGGGGGGTGTCTTCCTACCCAGCACCCCTCCTTTCAGTTACATCCAGACACCAACTCTCCTCATCCCATAGATTACACATTCCAATGGCCCAACTTTGTCAAAACTATTCCAGCCAGCTACAATTATTCCCAACCCTCCATATCAACTAAGCTATTTCCTACTACTGGTTTACCCACATTCCCCTTCCATCTACAACTTATATAGTAACTATAACATTCAAATCAACACCAATAAAAACCTGACAGAATCCATGCACACAGGCATGGTTCTGACACATCATTATCTCTACTAGAAACATTATGCTAAAGGTAATTCACTTACTGGCATATTTTACAGCCCCTTAGCTTATGCATAGATTTGCCAAATCAGATTGGAATCAAATCAGTCAGTAGGCCCAACATACTAAATCTAAGAACTGGCAGCATTTGGTTCCTTTCTTATCAGAAAAATCTGGACTTTTCTAGCTTGTTGATGAAGTGAATCAGTGCAATTATCACCCACTGACATATGGCAAGGAGCTATGAGTATTTTCACATGAACTAAATTGAATAAGACACAAATCATTGGCTTATGTCAGCAACTGAAATGCTGCAGCTTTAAGGGGGTGTTGACAGACAGTGGATGAGGCAAATGGAATGCTATGCTTCTACAGGACTGTCATAACACACAACACCCATCCAAGTGTGACCTGGTTTTAATATTTGTTTTGTTACCTGGAGCAAACTGAATTACATTATCTGGTCTGTACTCTACTTGTCTGTTTTTATTCATGTGTAATTCTTTACTTATTCATTTTCGTATTCTTTCTGGAGGCCAAGCATTTTTGAATCTGTTTAACATTAGGTACTGTGTGCTGCATTAAATGTACTTATGTATTTTATAAGTTCTCATAGCACAAAGGAATTAAGAATAATTCCAGCTTTTGAAATTGGTAAAAAAATAAGATAAAAGCCATTTCCTTTCTAGCTATGATATTTCAATTATCAGCATATTTCATGAGTTTCAAGAAGCTGACATACCATTTTATGACATTTCAGTAAGTTCTAACTATAATGAAACTATATACAGTGGTATTGTATATTTGCATTCATAATTCTACCAGTTTGGATTTGCCAATTATGTAAACTTCAAGCTAAATATTGGCTAATTCAGACATGTAGTAATACTTCAGCATTGCAAATCTACACATGGAAATTCTCTTCTCTCTTCAGTCATACTCAGAACACAATCCATCACCTTAATAAACTAATTGGTTGTCAATGGGTGTGGGTTGACAAAGAGGATCCTCAGCTCACTGTCGCTAAAGGGAACCCCCCCCAGTGGTACAAAGTTTCTCACACAAAACAAGACTCTTGCTAGAAAATTCATTGAAAGAAATTCTAAAAGAGAAATATACCATTACACATCTGAGCAAGCCTAATCAGGGCAAGCTTGTGACATCACAGTGGAACTTAAGCAATCACTTTATATGGCATGGAGATTTCACATGTTTTGCTGACTGGCAATTTGTTCACTGAGCCCACCTGAATATTGTGCCTCTGAATGATGTTGTTAAATCTGCAACCATGATCAACATTGGCGTCATTGTGGCCACCCAAACGAGACACTTCCACATGTGCTCCGTAACTGTCCTCCACACTCAACAGTTTGGAAACATTGGTGATGAATTGACTGACTAAAGCTGTCCCAGTTTCAATAGGCACCATCTCTTACTGCCAGGAAGAAGAAGGAAAGCAGTTTCTGGGCAGCCATTTTGAGTGAGTGAGTGCTTAAACTTTTTAAAAAAAACACTTGGGAGAGTGTGCTTCTTGCTGAGTGGGTGGGGCTTCAGTGAGTCATATCTGTGAGTCACTAGAGGGTGGAGCTAGCCATCTAGCTCTATATAACATCTCCCAGAGCTGCCCGCCTAATGGCACACTTTTTTTTTTTTGCAAGACAAGGGAAAGGTTCTCCTTAAAAATTTTTTAAAAATTAAAGGACTTTGGTTTTTTGTTTGTTTGTTTGTTTGCTTTTTGCTCAAAGGAATAGAGTCAGAGACTTGCCTTCAGAATAAGGTAGCACCTAGGAGCTCTCTATAGAGTTATAAACCCAGTTGATTGAGCTTGCTGACAGAGCCTGGTGAAAAGACCAAGACCAACCCTAACCCCTTTTTGTGTGTCTTTACTGGGGGACTTTTTGAAGGAGAAGCCCACAGTCCTGTTTCACTACTTACTTAAGAAATCTCAAAATGGAATGCCAAAAGCCAGAGGAGGAGAAAGAACTGAGGAAGAAGAACAGGAAGAAGCAAATGAGGAAAAATCCAACCAGATCTTGAGGAGAGAGAGGAAGTAAGTGAAGGTGAAATCTCGGACCAGGAAGAAGATCTGATAGAGGCAACAAAACTACATTGAAAAAGACAGATCAATAGTAACCAATTGATAATTTGATCCTCTTGCTAAAGAACAACTGAATGTGGTGATGAATGAAATGAAAATGTAAAAGGACTCAATTCTATTCATAAGAGAAGGAAAGTCTTCCATTATTTAGAGAAACAAAAATTAGACATAATATGTTTGAGTTATCAAAGTTTATATGAGGCAGTAGGAAACCAAGAATAAAATGGAAACTTATGTATGATGTCAAGGAAAGAGGAGGTTTAGGACTCCCAATCTAAAGCTTCATTTCCATGCAACTTGTTTAAATTGGATTCTAGATTGGATTAAATTAAAAAATGTAAAATTACTAAATGTAGAAGGATTTAATGCCTGATTTGGTCTCCACACTTATTTATACTACAACAAAGGCAAATTCCACAAGGAATACTTACGCCATTATTTTAGAAAACCCTTATTACAAACTTGGTTAAAGTATAAAGATAAATTGTATCAGAAGATACCACTTTAGGTATCACCACATGAGGCACTAATTAAAAGAGAAACATTGGGAGATAAAGGATGGATTCCTTATGAAGAGCTATTAGAATGCAAGGAGGATCAATGGAGGTTAAGATCTAGAGAACAGCTTTTAGAAAGAGGGATTAACTGCAATTGGTTCCCATATAGACAATGAACTGAAAGATTTAGAATAGATTTAAAAAGGAATGGATTTGAAAAATCAAAGACTGAATTTGACGAAATCTTAAATTGGAACAAAGGGAAAATTCTAGTAAAAAATTACCAATTATTATTAAAGTTGGATATGGAACAGGAAGTTATAAAACCTCAAATGATTACTTGGGCACTATAGGACTGGGATCCCACTGGAGGACTGGGAAAAAGTATGGTCCTAATATTTAAAATTTACAAATAGCAATGTTCTAAAGGAAAATTATTATAAAGTTTACCTAAGATGGTATCTTACACCTAAAAGAATTGCTAAAATCTCTAAGAAAACAAATGGCAAGTGTTGGAGATGTAAAGAAAAAGAGGGAACATTATTTCACATGTGGTGGAAATGTAAAGTAATCCAAAAATTTTGGAAAAGAATACATCAATCAATAACCAAAACTCTAAACATAAATTACCCAATGAAACCCAAAATATATCTCTTGAACATATTGAGTGATCTAGATAGAACAACGGAATCTAAAAACTGGAAGATATTATTAAATATAATAACTGCAGCAAGATTAGTTATAGCTAAGAATTGGAAATCAACCTCAGGTCCAGAGATAGAAGAGTGGCTACTAAAATTATATGAGTTATTCGAAATGGATATTCTTACTTATTTGGTAAATGGGAATGTAATAACAGAAAGAAAAGAAGACTGGAAAAGGATAAATCCACTGTGGGGGGAAAATAGGGTGAAAGTGCAATATAATTTAACAAGATTTGATGTAGGATGGGGAAGGTTATACATAGATATAGATATTTTTATTTATGCAGAGAATCTAGAGTTTAGATTGATAATAAAATTAAATATTTTTAGTTAATTAGGTTAATACAAATAGATTGTGAATAAGAAAAATAAGTGTGATATTAAAATGACTTTAAGACGATAAAAAGAAGCAGATAAGAAATAAACTAGTAATAGTTGAACTCTTCAGTTGGGAAGTCATTTAACATAAATGTAATATATGTATAATTTTCTTTATTAAATTTAGATTATAAAATGAGGAGGGACAGAAGGAAAATAGTATGGTAGGTAGAAAAAAATGGTAGATAGAAAATTACAATGATTGGATATACAACAATTTGAAGCTTTATAGAAAATATTTTATTTTTGATACATTGATTTTCTTTCTCTTTGTTTAGTCAATAATTGGAAAATGGAAGATATGTTACCTAACTTCTTTACTTATTTATTATTACATGCACATTTGTATTTATGAGATGATTACAATAAAAATATACCAAAAAAAAGAAAGAAAGAAAGTCTCAAAACGGACACTGAGAGAGCTGCTGCAGTCACCTGCAACACTTGTGGGATGTTTGTGTTCTTGCCTAGAGATATAGGGAACTTCATCTGCACCAAGTGCAAGTTGGTAGCCCTCCTGGAAGAGAAAGTTCAGCAGCTGGAGGCTCGGGTAGCTACACTTCAGCATATTAGGGAGCAAGAGGTGTTCCTAGACAGAACGGAACAAATGGTCTTGGATGGGGACAACTCAGAAGATGTTGTTTGGGAGGAGGTCATTTCATGTACACAGGAGGTGGACACCTGGAGGAACGTCACACACAGAAGTAGAGAAACTAAGGATCATTCTGGGAACTTGAAGCTACAGAATCGATTTGAAGGTCTCTCCCTTATCAAGGATGAAGAGGAAGACCAGCAGGGACAGTCCTCAGGGACAGTGCAGGGGACCCTGAGAGTACCACTGAAGGGAACAGCCACTACTAAGCCTCAGAGGAGATGTGTGGTGGTGGTGGTGGGAACTCCTTGTTGAGGGGTACAGAAGCAGTGGTTTGTGGGCCTGACAAGATGTCCCAGGACATGTGTTGTCTCCCTGGGACAAAAATTCATGATGTGACAGTCAGGTTGACAAGACTTGTCAAACCTATTGACCATTACCCCTTCCTCTTGGTCTATGTGGGAACCAATGATACTGCAAGGCATAGCTTTCAGAATATCAGAAGGAATTATGAGGCTTTGGGTAGGAAGCTGAAAGAGCTGGATGCACACAGGTTGTTATGTCATCTCTTCTCCTAGTTGAAGGGCACGGTCCAGGAAGGGAGAGGAAAATAGAAAACATGAATAACTGGCTCCATAGATGGTGCCACCAAGAACGATTTAGATTCTTGGATCTTGGGCTGCCATTCCATGAGGGTAGACTTCTGATAAGAGATGGGCTGCATCTCACACCAGTTGGCAGAAACATTTTTGTCAATAGCCTCAAACATTTGATTAGGAGGGCTTTAAACTGAGTCATGCTGGGGAGGAAGACAGTATCTTGGAAAGTAATTTGGAAGGAAGAAGTACATCATGGCCTGGAGATAATAGTCAAAATGTTATAGAGGGAACAAGGCAAATGATGCAAGGGCCTAATAATGGGAGGTAAAAAACCTCACACAGGGAGCAAGTGGGGAGGACCCATGCTCTTAGATGACTTTACACTAGTGCACAGAGCATGGAAAATAAGCAAGATGAACTTGAACTCCTAGTACAACAAAGCAATATAGGTATAATAGGTATCACTGAAACCTGGTGGGATGAGTCTCATGATTGGAATGTAGAAATACAGGGGTATAATCTTTTAAAAAGAAATAGGCAAAACAGGAAAGGAGGAGGAATAGTATTATACATCAGGGATGTTTACACCTTTGAAGAGATCCAGGACTTAAATCCTGGAAATAAGGTGGAGAGCAGCTGGATAAAAATTAAAGGGGAAGGAAACAGCAGGGATGTTATTATGGGAGTCTACTACAAACCTCTAATTCAGACTGAGGAATTGGATGAAGCCTTTCTAGAACATATGACGACACACTCAGAAAGGAAAGATGTAGTAGTGATGACTGACTTCAACTATCTTAATATTTGCTGGAAGTCAAACTCAGCCAATACTTCAAGGCCTAGCAAATTCCTCACTTGCCTTGAAGACAATTTCATTGTCCAAAAGGTGGAAGAGGCAACAAGAGGATCAACTATTTTAGATCTGATCCTAACCAACAGGGATGAACAGGTGAGAGTGATCATGTTCTCCTGGAGTTTCTTATACAGTGGAAGGGAGAAGCTAGGCATAGTCAGACACTCATTCTCAACTTTAGGAGAGCTGAATCTGTGAACATTTAGAAAGAAATGCCATAATCACTAAAAGTCAACATGAGTTTCTCAAAAACAAGTCATGCCTGACTAATCTGATCTCTCTCTCTCTCTCTTTTTTTTTTATTATAAAATTACCAGCTTGGTATAGAAAGGGAATGCTGCAGACATAGCATATCTTGATTTCAGTAACATTTTTGACAACGTCCCGCATGATATTCTTGCAAACAAGATAATAAAATGTGGGCCAGACAATAAAACTGTTCAGTGGATTAGTAATTAGTTGACTGACCGATCCCAGAGGGTGCTCAGCAATGGCTCCTCTTCATCCTGGAGAGACGTGACCAGTGGGGTGCCACAGGGTTTTGTCCTGGGCCCAGTCCTATTTAACATCTTTATCAAGGATTAAAGAATAGGGGGCATTTTTCTCAAATTTGCAGATGACACCAAATTAGGAGGAATAGCAAATAGCCCAGAAAACAAGATGAAAATTCAAAAGGACCTTAATAGATTATAAAGCTGGGCAAAAGCTAACAAAATGAATTTCAACATGGAGAAATGTACCTTATATAAGAAGGAAGACACCTGGCTTAAGGAGACTATGTATGAAAGGGATCTAGGACTTCTAGTAGACCACAAGTTGAACATGAGTCAACAGTGTGATGCAGCAGCTAAAAAGGCCAATGCAATTTTAAGCTGCATCAATAGAAGGATAGTATCTAGATCAAGGGAAGTAATAGTGCCACTGTATTCTGCTTTAGTCAGGGCCCACCTGGAATACTGTGTCCAGTTCTGGGCACCACAATTCAAAAAGGATATTGAAAAACTGGAGTATGTCCAGAGGAGGGCGACTAAAATGGTCAAGGGTCTGCAAATCATGACCTATGAGGAACGACTTAGGGAACTGGGTATGTTTAGCCTGAAGAATAGACGGTTAAGAGGTGATATTTAAATGTTTAAATATTTGAAGGGATGTCATATTGAGGAGGGAGCTAGCTTGTTTTCAGCTGCTCCAGAGAACAGGATCTGGAGCAATGGATGCAAGGTACAGGAAAGCAGATTCCACCTCTACATTAGGAGGAACTTCCTGACACTGAGAGCTGTCCAACAATGGCACACACTCCCTCAGAGTGTGGTGGAGTCTCCTTCTTTGGAAGTTTTTAAACAGAGGCTGGATGGCCATCTGTCTTAGGGGGTGCTTTGATTTTGAGTTCCTACATGGCAGGGGATTGGACTAGATGGCCCTTGTGGTCTCTTCCAACTCTATGATTCTTTGATTCTTTAAATCAATCTGCCTAAGACAGATTGCCAGCTGAGAGCAGACTTAGGGGCTATACAGACCTACAAGAAACCTTGGCATCAGGGTGGAGTTGGGGTGTGGCGACCACATGCTGCACACCCCAACTCCACCCTCAAGCTGCCAGGAAGCCAATCAGCCAACCCGATGGCAGGCGGATGCACAGAATTTCTGCAGTGTAGCGTTTAAACACACTGAGCCAAATAACGCAGGAAAAACACTGCTGTGGCAGCAAGTGTAGCTTTTTTTACCTCTCCCAAAAGGAGTGGCATTTTGCTGCTTCTTTTGGGGGTGGAAAAATGCTAGATTGGGGCCACAGCATGCAGTTGCTGCGGCCCTGATCTGGCAAGCAAAGGGTGGCAAGCCCCTCCCTTGGGGCTTTCTGTACAGCCCCATAGTAATAACAGATGAAGACCATAAGAAGATTGTAGGTGTCACAACTATTGTGGATGTTGCAATTAATAATGATACAATTACTCGTCATAGTTTTGCTAAACACACAAATTGTGGATTTATTGGGCCCTTTAATGGCTTTCTGTATGAGCCGAGAAATGTACCACCCCATCGCCTAGGTATGAGAATTTACAGATGGTTCACTTGCAAATGAAGAAAAGGGAAGCTCATTCATTTGCTTTACTGCATCATTTCAATAAAACGGCAAGGATGCAAGATGTTGTGCATTTGTACACACTAGTGAAGCTGTCTTGCCAATGAGGTGTTGAGATTCAGTTTTGTCTACAAGTCCTATACCTAGAAGGGAGTTTGTAGGATCTGTAGTCCAAACTTTTTCCAAGCTCTTACCAACATATGTCAACAGATATGAAAAACAAAAATGATGGTCAGCAGATTGAAAGTGATCAATATCCACCCGCAAAAAGGGAGACACAAGAGACTTCAGCAACTATAAAACCATAGCACTGATCTCCCATGCAAGCAAAATCATGCTCAAAATTCTTCAACCATACATGGAAAGAGAGATCCCAGAGGTCGAAGCAGGTTTCAGGAAGGGAAGATGTATGAGGGACCACATTGCAAACATAGGATGGCTAATGAAGTGCACCGGGGAATTCCAAAAGAAAATCAGCATGTGCTTTATAGACTATAGCAAAGCCTTTGACTGCATAGATCATGGAAGGCTATGGAATGCCCTTAAAGACATGGGAGTGCCAACATATCTGATAGTCCTGATGAGGAATCTGTACTCAGGACAAGAGGCTACTGTCAGAACAGAACATGGAGAAACAGAATGGTTCCCAATTGACAAAAGAGTACCTCTTCTGTGGGAAGGTAACAGCATTTGGTGCAGTCATGCTGGCCACATGACCACTAAAAGAGTCCTCAGACAACACTGGCTCTTTGGTTTAGTAATGCAGATGACCACTGCCCCCTACAGTTGGTTACGATAGACATTCATGTCAAGGGACCGTTTGGGTTTGACCGGTGAACCAATTACAAATCCATGTACAGTTACCTTGTCTCGCCCACATTTTACTAGCTTGTTTGCCAGAACGTCATGGGAAATCTTGTCAAAGGTCTTACTGACATCAAAATATGCTATATCCACAGCAGTCCCTTCATCTACCAAGCTGGTAATTCTATAAAAAAGAGAGAGAGAGAGAGATCAGATTTGTTTGGCACGACTTGTTTCTCTGGAACCCATGTTATTTTATTTTTATTATTATTATTATTCTGGCATTCCCTTCTAAATGTTCACAGAGTCTCTGTTTAATGATCTGCTCTAGAATTTTCCCCAGTATTGATATCAGACTAACTAGATGATAGTTGTTGGGATCCTCTTTTTTACTCCCCCAGTCTGCTGGGACTTCTCCTGTTCTTCAGGAGTTCTCAAAAATTATTGCCAATGGCTCCGATATTACATTTGCCAATTCTTTTAATACCCTTGGATGCTGTTTATTTGGTCTTGGACACATATTCATTTAGATTAACCAGGTATTCATGTACTACTTCTTTACTTATTCTGTTTTGTTACAGAATCATTTAGTGCTCAGTAAAAAATAAAATAAAATGATGGCATTTGTCAGAAAGCCTAGGGGACACTCCTGGACTAAAGGATAGAACAGGTCTCTTGCTTCAAATACCTGGGTGTGATTTTCCATGCTCCAGGAAGCAGGAAAGTTCATAGGGATTATGTTGTTAACAATGTTCAGAGGAGCTCATTGGCCATACAAAAGTTTTTTAAGATCTAAAGTAGGTTACATTATACCAGCTTCCCTGCAACTATCTATAGCAAAGTCAATAGCCCAACTCCCATATGGTGCTCAAATAGATGAATTCCCTATTTTTGCAATACTGGAGTGTTTCTCCATATTCTGTACTAACAGTGGCCTTTTGTACCTGAATATAGCTTTCTCATCAGAACCATCAAGTATAATGGCACTCCCATGTCTTTGAGAGCATTCCATAGCTTTTCGTGATTCATGCAGTCAAAGGCTTTGCTATAGTACAGGGGTAGGCAACCTGTCCCCTTTAAGGGCTAAGGGACTTCAGCTCCCAGAAGCCTCAGCCATGTTGGCCAATAGCTCCTGGGATTCTGGGAGCTGAAGTCACTCAGCCCTTAAAGGGGACAGGTTGCCTACCCCTACTATAGTATATAAAGGTAAAAGCAAAAGTAAAGTTATTCCCCGTTGACAAGGTTGCTGTAGGGAGCAGTGCTTATCTCCATTACTAAGCTGAAGAGCCAGCATTGTCAGAGATTACTCTGTAATCATGTGGCCAGCATGATTGCACAGAACACGGTTTACCTTCCCACCAAAGTTGTACCTATTTATCTACTTGCATTTGTATGCTCTTGAACTGTGAGGTTGGCAGAAGCTGGGACTAGTAATGGGAGCTCACCCCATCACACAGCACTTGGGCATCAAACTGCCAAACTGCCAATCTGGCAATCAACAGAATCAGCATCTTAACCACTTGACTCACTGGGTCCCACTTTAAATCTATAAAGCACATGCTAATTTTCTTTTGAAATTCCTTGGTGTTTTCCATTAGCCATCATATGTTTACCATGTGCTTCTTAGTGCCTCTTTCTTGTCTGAACCCTGCTTACACCTCTGGGAGTTTTCTTTCCATATGATGATAATAATAATAATAATAATAATAATAATAAATTTTATTTATATCCCATGCTTCTGCTGGGCAATTGGAGTGGCGAACAAGATTAAAAAAGAACAAAGTTAAAACAATTCCATCTCACCCTCAATCCCTAACCCACCCACCCCATAAAATAAAATTAAACTATATTAGAAATAAAATAAAATAACGAGCAGTAATTTAAAACCATTAAACAAACAAACAATGGAGGATGGGGGCGAAGGAACAATCAATTTCAAATTGGTCGGGAAAGTTATTCCGGGAAGGCCTGTCAGAAAAGATCCGTCTTCACTGCTTTTTTAAAGCAGTCAAGCATGGTAATAAGACGGATCTCATCTGACAGGCCATTCCATAATCTCCGAGCGGCGACAGAGAAGGCCCTCTGGGAGGTCTGCAGCAATCTAGTTTTCATAGGCAGTAGCAGGTTCCTCCCAGAAGACTGAAGTGTGCGGGGGGGGGGGGGGAATCGTATGGGAAGAGGCAGTCCCGAAGATAAGATGGACCCAAGCCATGTAGGGCTTTAAAGGTCAAAACCAACACCTTGTACTGTGCAGGAAACTAAATGGCAGCCAGTGGAGAGACTTCAGCAATGGAGTTATATTCTCTCTCCTAGTTGTTCCCGTGACCAGCCTGGCTGCCATATTTTGGACCAATTGAAGTTTCCGGGTTAGGCACAAGGGTAGCCCCATGTAGAGCGCATTACAGAAATCTAAACGTGAGGTTACCAGGGCATGTACCACAGTTTCAAGATCCCTCATGGCCAGGAAAGGGTGCAGCTGGCGTATCAGCCGAAGCTGATAACAGGCACTCCTGACTGTCGCATTCACCTGACTAGTCATGTGAAGCAACGAATCTAGGAGCACCCCCAGACTGTGAACACAGTCCTTGGAGGAGAGTGTGACTCCATCCAAGACTGGAAGGTGTATTCCCAAGCCTGGTTTTGGGCCCGTCACTGTTAGTACCTCCGTTTTGTCTGGATTCAGTCTCAATCTGTTTTTCCTCATCCAATCCATTACCGCCTTAAGACAATCATTGAGAGGAGAGACACCATCTGAGGTCTGGGCAGACGATCTGGTCATGGAGAGATATATCTGGGTGTCATCAGCGTACTGAAGACACCGTGCTCCATGCCTCCGAATGATCTCTCCCAGCGGCTTCATATAGATATTAAATAGCATCGGGGACAGAATGGCACCCTGAGGGATGCCACAATTAAGCTCTATTTTAGAAGAGCAATTGTCCCCAAGCCTCACCCTCTGGGATCTGCCCAAGAGGAAGGAACAGAACCACTGCAAAGCAGTGCCTCCGATTCCTAACTCTCTCAGGAGATCCAAGAGGATGGAGTGGTGTATCGTATCAAAGACCGCTGAGAGGTCCAAGAGCACCAGCAGGGTCACACTACCCCTGTTGATGCCCAGGCGGAGGTCGTCAGCCAGAGCAACCATAGCGGTCTCAACTCCATATCCTGTCCTAAAGCCAGTTTGAAATGGATCAAGATAATTGGTTTCATCCAAGACAGCTTGGAGCTGGGAAGCAACTGCCCTCTCGATCACCTTGCTTAAAAAAGGGAACAAGGAGAGTGGTCTATAGTTGTTCCTATCCAGGGGATCCAGGGAAGGCTTTTTCAGGAGGGGTTTAACCGCCACCTCCTTAAACAGGATAGAACAGTGCCCTCCCTGAATGACGCGTTAATGGTATCCCGAAGGAATACCCTCAACGGGTCTCCCCCCTGGACAACCAGCCAAGATGGACACGGATCGAGAGGGCAGGTTGTCTTCCTCACCTTACCAAGGAGCTTGTCCACGTCATCGGTACTCACAGATTGAAGCTGATTCAGTAAAATGTCATCAACGAAGTTGCTGGATACCTCACCTACGGATTCTGTCAAAACACTTGCATCCAGGTCGGCTCTTATTCGAGAGATTTTATCTGCAAAGTAGATGTTAAAAGCATCACAGCAGGGCGCTGTAGGGTCAAGTAGAGGGTTCTGTGCAGGAGGTACCTGCATCAGTTCCCCCACCACCCTAAACAGCTCTGCTGGACGAGACTCCGCAGATGCAATGCGTGCAGAGGAGAAAAGTTTCTGCGCTGCACGCAGTGCCTCCCAATAGGAATCAAGATGCTTCCTATGGCGAGTTCTGTCAGATAAGAGCTGAGCCTTCTGCCATTTGTGCTCTAGTCGTTGTCCAGCTTGCTTCATCGTCCTAAGCTCTTCTGTATACCAGGGCCTATGATTAGGAGTGGGCTGGAAAGGACGCTTGGGAGCAATTGTGTCGATAGCCTTGGTGAGATCGGTGTTCCAGGTGTCAACCAAGGCTTCGACAGGGTTACCAACCATTAAACCCGCCAAGGCCTTCTGGAAACCAATTGGTTCCATTGGCCTTCAAGGGCGGACCATTCTAATAGGTCCACCACCCCCAGGGGGCCCGACAGTGGCTCTTAGTTCCACCTTGACCAGGAAATGATCCGTCCATGACAAAGCGGAGGTTTTAATAATCTCCGCCCATGGATATTCCTGTTCTGTACTAAAGACTGCATCGAGGGTATGACCCGCACAATGTGTGGGCCCAACAACCAGTTGGGATAGGCCCATGCTTGTCATGGTTTCCATGAACTCCCAAGCCGTGCCAGTTAGATTAGACAAACTGGTCTCGAGTGGGATGTTGAAGTTGCCCAGAACCAAAAGTCTGGGAGACTCCAACAGCAGCTCAGAGACCAGCTGTGTCAGCTACGTTAGGGAGTCTGTTAAGCAACGGGGTGGCCGGTATACCAACAGAATCCTCAAGCTATCCCTGGTTCTCAGGCTAAGGTACATACACTCGATGAAAGCTGTTTTCCGGATAGGCTTCCTGGGCAAGGTCAGGTTGCTTTTGTGAACCAAGGCCACACCGCCCCCCCCCCCGCCCACTTTCCCTTATCTGCTCGTTGACTGAGTACCCAGCCAGGAGGACCTGAGCCCACGTCACCTCACTGGTGTCTCCCAGCCAGGTCTCAGTGAAGCATGCCAGGTCGGCCGCCTCATCCAATATGAGGTCATGGATGATAAACGTTTTATTCCTGACCAACCTGGCATTGCAAAGGAGCAGAGTAAGGGGCTGTGGAATGGAAGGTACGCTCTCCACATTATCCTGGGCAACAGAGTGAACTGAAGGATGGATAGATATTAAGCATCGATCCCCTCTTCTTTTGTAACATTTCTTCTGTTACCGCCATGCCTTCCCTTCCACCACACAATATCAATCCCCGCTCCGAGATTATTTCCAAAATCGTTACATGGTGGTGGTAACAGAAAGTCCAGTCAAGCTCATGTCCCCCAAGTAAAGAAGGGCAGAATTATTTAGTTTTGAGAAAGAGGAGCTTAAAGGTTCTATCAGGACTTGATTCTCGTCCTATCTTAAGAGCTCTTTCACTACTAACATAGTGCAACCTAACAGATGGCAACTGGACTATGTAGTGTCTCTTTCTCTGCCCTTCTAACATTAAGTTACAGGCAGGTGACAGTCCTCCAAGCCGAGGTCTCAGCGCTGCTGCCACCGCCACCGCTGTGTTGGCGAGGGGAGAGATGTTCCTGGGCAGGGGTTTTATACCCACCCGCCAACGATCTCCCTCGGATCACGCTGCTGCTGCTGCTGCTGCTGCTGCTGCTGCTGCTGCATCTGCTGCTGGGCTGCCCAGGTGGTGGTAATTGCAGGCAAAAAGAGTCCTCCGAGGCCAAGGGCAAGGTCCCAGCACTGCCGCCACCACCGCCACTGTGCTGCTGAGGGGAGAGATGTTCCTAGGCGGGGTTTTTATACCCACCTGCCAGCGATCTCCCTCAGATCATGCTGCTGCTGCTGCATCTGCTGCTGGGCTGCCCAGGTAGTGGTGATTGCGAGCAGAAAGAGTCCTCAAAGGCCGAGGACAAGGTCCCAGAGCTGCCACCACTGCCGCCACTGTGCTGCCGAGTGTGATTGTGATTGTAGTCTTTGTTCCAATATTTTAAGCATAATGTTGCTTGCACGAGAAATTAGTGCTATGGTCCTATAGTTGCTGCAGTCTTTTGTGCCTCCTTTTTTGTGGATGGGGATGTATATTGAGCATTTCCAGTCTGTTGGCCAGCATTTTGTTTCCCACATTTCTTGGCATAATTTAGTTAACACCATGATTGATTCTGAATGTGTGGATTTTAGCAATCCAATTGGAATATCATCTGTTCCTGCTGAATTATTTCCCCCAATTTCTCTTAATGTAGCTTCTACCTTGCTTTCTAGAATTAGAGGATGTTGTGGATATCACTTATCTGGATTTCAGTAAAGCATTTCATAAGGTCTCCCATAAAATTTAGATTAGCAAACTGAATAAATGAGATCAGATCGCTAGTATAATAGATTGTGGGACTGCTGTGGATGTCATTTATAAAGATTTCAGCATAGTGTTTGATAAGATCCCTCATGATATTTTCATTAGCAAACTGATTAAATGTGGAATACTGTCAGATGGAAACACTATCAAGTGGATTCCTGATTGATTGGAAAACCATGTTCAAAGAGTTGTCATCAATGGCCGTGCTTCAAACTGGAACAATGTTGAATGGAGTACTTCAGAGTTCTGTCCTACAGCTATTACTCTTCAATATTTTGGGGATCAAAATCTGGCATTCTCTGTCCCCTGTTAGCATTTCATAATCTTCTCCATGCCCTGACCCTGCTGTTTTCTGGTTCTTCTGACATAACCAAAAATACTGATTTTATTATTTTTAAACACTCTAGTAAGCTTGAGCATATTCTATGCTTTAAGTTTTCTGACTTTCTTTCTACATGTGCTAGAAATTTGTTTCAATTCTTTTTTAGTAATTTCCCCTTTTCCCTCTGTCTTGTACATGCCCCTTTTAAATCTTAGTTAAAAACTCTTTAGATACCTTTCCTGGATTCTTTAGACACCTCCCGTTTTTCTTCCTGAATGGAACTGTTTCATATTGTGTCCTCAATATCTCAATTTAATAATAATAATAATAATAATAATAATAATAATAATAATTTATACTCCACCCCTTTGGGATCAATCGAGGTGGCTCACAGTAAAATACAATCCAATAGTAAAAACAAATTACATCCCACCCACCCCTTAAAAAGTTATTAAATCTATTACAAATTAAAATAATTAAAATTAAAACAACATTAAAACAACAACCACAATTATGCAGTGAAACAGAGGACTGCGGCAATGTAACAGGTGGCTTTCAGGGAGGCGGATAGAGTTCCCTTAAAGAAAGGAAAAGAGGGGAAAAGTAGGGGCCTGAGAAAGGGCCCGAGGCTGGGATTTTTCTATCCTGGAAAGGCCTGCCGGAAGAGATCCATCTTGATCACTTTTTTAAAGCTGTCTAAAGATGTCAGTTGACGGATCTCATCCGGCAGGCTGTTCCACACTTTGGGGGCGACAACAGAAAAAGCCCTCTGGGAGGTAGTCGCAAGCCTAGATTTTTAAGGGTGTAGCAAATTCCTCCCAGAGGACCGGAGAGTGTGGGGATGGTTAAATGGGAGGAAGCGGTCCCTGAGATACTTTGGACCCAAGCCATTTAGGGCTTTAAAGGTGATAACCAACACCTTGTACTGGGCCCGGAAGCTGATAGGCAGCCAATGGAGGGACCTTAGTACTGGAGTAATATGGTCCCTCCTAGATGTACCTGATACTAATCTTGCCGCCATATTTTGCACCAGCTGTAATTTCCCATCCAAGCACAAGGGTAGCCCCATGTAGAGCGTGTTACAGAAATCTAGACATGAGGTTACCAGCATGTGAACAACAGTCTTGAGATCCCTTACTTCAAGAAAAGGGAGCAGCTGGCGAATCAGCCGAAGCTGATAACAGGCGCTCCTGAGCGACGAGTCGAGGAGCACCCCCAAGCTGAGAACACAGTAACTGGAGGAGAGTGTGACCCCATCCAGGACTGGAGGTGCAGCCCAATTCTTGGTTTCGGGGCTACTACTGTGAGCACCTCCATCTTGTCTGGATTCAGTTTCAATCTGTTTTTCCTCATCCAGCCCATTACTGCCTGAAGACATTCATTGAGAGAAGAGATGCCATTGGAATTCGAGGCCAACGAATGAGACACGGAGAAATAGATCTGGGTTTCATCAGAGTACTGGTAACACCCAGCTCCATAATTCCGTATAATCTCACCCAGCTGCTTCATATACATGTTGAATAACATCAGGGACAGAATAGCACCCTGTGGGACTCCACAGGTGAGCTCCTTTTTACTGCAGCTACTGTCCCCAAGCAGCACCCTCTGGGACCTGCCTGAGAAGAAGGACCAGAACCACTGGAGGGCAGTGCCTCTGATACCTAACTCTCTCAGACGGTCCAAGAGGATGCTATGATCAATCATGTCAAAAGCTGCTGAGAGGTCTAGGAGCACCAACAAGGTCACACTACCCCTGTCGATGCTCAGATGCAGATCGTCGGTCAAGGCAACCATGGCAGTCTCAACCCCAAAGCCTATCCTGAAACCAGTTTGAAATGGGTCTAGATAATCGGTTTCATCCAAGACAGCTTGGAGCTGAAGAGCAACCGCCCTCTCGATAACCTTGCTCAAAAATGGTAGTAAGGAGACTGGCCTATAGTTATTCATATCCTGGTGGTCCAGGGAGGGTTTTTTCAGAAGCGGCCTAACCGCTGCTTCCTTCAAGCAAGATGGAATATTCCCCCCCCGAAAGATGCATTGATGATCTCCATAAGGAGACTCCTCGATGCATCACCCCCCTGGACAGCCCAGTCATGATGGGCAAGGGTCGAGAGGGCAAGTTGTTTTCCTCACACTACCAAGGAGCTTGTCCATGTCATTGGTACTCACAGATTGCCACTGATCCAGTATAATTACATCGGCGGAGTCGCTGGACACCTTGTCTATACTTTCTGTTAAAACCCTGGAGACTAAGTCGGTTCTTATCTGAGAGATTTTATCTGCAAAGAAGTTATTAAACGCGTCACAGCCAGTCGGGTTAAGTAAGGGATTTGACGCAGGGGGCACCTGTGTCAGCTCCCTCACCACCCTAAACAGCTCTGCTGGACGAGACTCTGCAGATGCAATATGTGCAGAGGAGAAGGATCTCTGCGCTGCATGTATTGCCTCCCGATAAGACCAAAGAAAGTTCCTATGGCAAGTTCTGTCAGATAAGAGTCAAGTCTTCCGCCACCTGCACTCTAGTTGTTGTCCAAACCGCTTCATTTTCCTAAGCTCTGGTGTATACCATGGCTTACGGTTTGAAGCGGATTGGCAAGGACGCTTGGGAGCGATCATGTCGATAGCTCTGGTAAGATCGATGTTCCAAGTATTAACCAGAGCATCGACAGGATCACCAACCATCAAACCCTCCAAGGCTTTCTGGAATCCAATTGGTTCCATTAGCCTTCGAGGGCAGACCATTCAAATAGGTCCACCACCCCCGGTGGTGTGGGTACAGGCTCTAAGTTCTGTCTTGACCAGGAAATGATCCATCCATGACAATGCGGAGGTACTAATAACCTCTGCCCAAGGATATTCCTGTTCCATACTAAATACCGCATTGAGTGTATGACCTGCACAATGTGTGGGCCCAAGGACCAATTGGCATAGGCCATGTTTGTCATGGTCTCCATGAACTTCCGAGCTGCACCTGTTAAACTGGTCTCGAGTGGAATGTTGAAGTCCCCCAAAACTAAAAGTCTGGGGGACTCCAGCAACATCTCTGAGACCAGCTGTGTCAGGTCAGTTAGGGAGTCTGCTAGACAACGGGGTGGTCAGTAGACTAGCAGAATCCCCAAGCTATCCCTGGTCTTCAGGCTAAGGTACATACACTCGAAGTGGACTGTGTTCCGTACAGGTATCCTGGTCAAGGTCAGATTGTTCTTATGAACTAGAGCCACTCTGCCCCTCTCCCACTTCCCCTCACCTGCTCACTGACAGTGTACCCGACTGGGAGTGCCTGCACCCAGGTAACTGCACTATCCTCTCCCAGCCAGGTCTCTGTAAAGCTTGCCAGGTCGGCATCCTCATCCAAAAGTAAGTCATGGATGACATGAGTCTTATTTTTAACCGACCTGGCATTGCAAAGGAGCAGAGTGAGGTTTTGTGGAATGGAAGGTCTGCTCTCCAAACCATTCTGGGAAACAGAGGGAACTGAAGGTGGGATAGCTTTCAAACAGCGATCCTGTCTTCTTTTGTAACATTCGTTCGCTCTGTTCCAACCATACCTCCCATTCCCCAACACGACTCCGATAGCTGCCCCTGCCTTCTTCCCAGCCTCAGGTAAAACAGTATCACATTCCAGGCTGATATTCCGGCAATGATATAATCTGCACCACTGCTGGGGAGATGAAATCACAGCTGAGCAAGGAACTATTCATCACAGACATCTGATTCCAGATGATAATGGAGAGGGCAAATAGGAGGCTGAAAATTCCTAACCCAAGTCCTGCTGGATTCTAATGTTCCTGGCAAGCCGTAGTGCCTCCACCTCAGCCTCCCTGCCTGCATCACCGCCGCAGTCGCTCCGCTCTGTGCTGTGCTGTCCTGTCTCTGTGCTGGCTGGAGGCTGCTTCCCAGGCTGCTTCCCAGATGTTTGGAGGGAGGAGGGGGTAGGTCAAACACACACAGTCCGACTCCTGAGCAGCTTTCTGCCTCTGTTTCTGCCGGTGGTCAGGTTGGCACACTGGCTTAAATGCCTCTGTGCTGGCTGGAGGCTGCTTCCCAGGTCTTTGAAGGGAGGAGGGGGTGGGACAAACACACACCGTGCAACTCCTGAGCACCTTTCTGCCTCTGTTTCTGCTGGTGGTCGGGCTGGCACACTGGCTTAAATACCTCTGTGCTGGCTGGAGGCTGCTTGCCAGGTGTTTGGAGGGAGGAGGGGGTGGGACAAACACACACCATCTGACTCCTGAGCAGTTTTCTGCCTCTGTTTCTGCTGGTGGTCGGGCTGGCACACTGGCGTTAAATGCCTCTGTGCTGGCTGGAGGTTGCTTCCCAGGCTGCTTCCCAGGTGTTTGAAAGGAGGAGGGGGTGGGACAAACACACACCGTCCAACTCCTGAGCAGCTTTCTGCCTCTGTTTCTGCTGGTGGTCGGGCTGGCACACTGGTGTTAAATGCCTCTGTGCTGGCTGGAGGCTGCTTCCCAGGTGTTTGAAGGGAGGAGGGGGTGGGATAAACACACACCGTCCAACTCCTGAGCAGCTTTCTGCCTCTGTTTCTGAAACTCCTATCCATCATGAACTCCCCTTTCTTTTATTATTCCTGACAATTGGATCACACCCAGTATTTCCAGTATACTGTAAACTATACCCAGTTTACTGTAATTGGCTTTCTTAAAATCTAGAATGTGTGTCTAACTATGCTTTGCTTCCCATTACCACTGTATAACTAATTCCAGGGGGACATGGTCACTGCCACCACCTAAGGAACTTTCTCCCGATTAACCTTGTCATCACTGCTGGTTACGAGGCAGAGACATAGCCAAGTTAGTCTGGAATATCAGTATAGAAAGGGACCTTGACCTTGGAGGATTTTTAATTCGCTCAAAATCTAAAGAATCCAGGAAAGGTATAATAAGAACTTGACCTTGGGGGATTTTTAATTAGCTCAAAATTAGTAAGTAGGATTGAAACCCAATGTGTATAGGGTGGGAGGGGCAAGAACCTTCGCAGAGGCAGCATTCTTTCAAAGAGTAGTACTTTTATTAAGGGGGAAAGATAAATCAACAAACAAACACACATATACATGGAATCTGTAAGAAAGGTTTCACACATAGAATAGTTACCTGGAAGCTCTGCATTCCTTGTTGAAGATGGAATCAGCTGCTTATGGAGTGAAGTTGCGATGGAGGCAGCTGACGGAGACTGGTTAGGAATTTCAGGGAGGGCATGAGATCCCTTCTTCCCTTCCCAAACCAGCTCACAGAACACAGATTTGGAGGTCTTAATATAGGCTAAAAATAGCCTGGGTCGAGGATTAATAATTGTATATCAAAGGATTCCGGATTGATACTCTTTGAAGTAGAAAATTTCCAAAGAGAGGAGATGGCGAATCTCATTCTTAGCCGGACATATCCTGGTTGTAAATCTGTGTCTCTGGAATTCAGAGAGTGTGAATGTCCTGTTTTGCAGCTCCTAACCCTGGACTTTTAATCTGCTAATTCATTGTAGAGGGAGATGTGACCACTCAGGTGCCTATGTGAGGTCCTCACCTTGGATCCATGGTGGTTGGGCTTTTTCTGGTTTAGGGCCATGACAGAAGACCCACGAATGGGTTTTTATATTAAAACAATGCTTATAACACACCTTTGAGGCTTAATGACCAAAAGACATTGTAGCATAAGTTTTTTGTAGACTTGATCTACTTTCTTAAATGCAATAAATGAGAAAGTAGATCAAGACTGCAACTACGCTGCAGAATTAATGTAGTATGACCCTGCTTTAACTGCCATGGTTCAATGTTATGGAATTCTGGGAGTTTTGTAAATTTGTGAGACATTTAGCGTTCTCTGTCAGAGAACTCTGGTGCCACAACAAATGTATACATTCCAGAGGAAAACTGCATTAATTCTGCTGATGTACTCTCTGAACCCCTTACCATCAATATTGAGAAATCTTGGAGAATGATTGAGGTGTTAGAGGAATGGAGATGAGCAAATATTTTCCCTTTCTTCAAAAAAGGCAAAAAATAAGACCCAGGAAATTACGGGCCAGTCAACCTGACCTCAATACCATGAAAATTATCAGAATGGATTATACAGGAGCCTGTTTCCAAGTATCTCGATGTCAATGCAGTGATCAGTAGGAGCCAACATGGGCTCATCAAGAACAAATCCTGCCAAATCACTCACACACACACACTGGCTTTTCTTTGCAAATAAAGATTCAGGAAGGACTCATCCCACATTTTTTGCAAGCGCGCTGATGACTAAAAAGGCCAATCTGAGATAAACAAGTCCGGTTGCAGAAGGCACAGCAGAAGGTCTCCTTAGGTGATGTTTCTGGGTTGTGATTCTTTCTTCGTTGTTGTTTCTCTTCGAGACTTGTTCGCCATAACTTCTCAAATAAGGCTGCAGCATTGTGGATAGTGCATCTCCATGCCTCCCCATGTGAGGCCAGGGTGGACCATTGTTGGTGATCAATTTGGCCGAGCCTGAGATGTTGTTTCAGGGAGTCCTTGTATCGCTTTTTTGGAGCGCCCCTCTTACGCTGACCCATGGCGAGTTCACTGTAGAGTACTATTTTTGGGAGGCGATGGTCCTCCATCCTAGAAACATGCCCTGCCCAGCGCAGCTGCGTTTTCAATAGCATGGACTTAATGCTGGTGATCCCTGCTTGCTCAAGGACAGCAACATTCGTCACATAGTCAGTCCAGTGTATATTTAGGATTGTGCGTATACAGCGCTGATGAAAGCGTTCGAGGAGTCGTAAGTGTTGGCGATAGGTGACCCATGTTTCAGACCCGTAAAGGAGAATAGACAGTACAATTGCTCTATACACACTGATTTTTGTGCTTCGCCTCAGGTGTTTGTTACTCCAGACTCTTTTGTAAAGTCTTCCAAATGCGCTGTATGCCTTTGCTAATCTGTGATCGATCTCTTTGTCAATCTTGGCGTCTGAGGAGATGATGCTTCCCAAGTAGGTGAACTGCTGAACAGACTTGAGCACAGATTTGCCTACAGTGACACACACACACACACACACACACATATTGATCAGGTCACTAGTTTAGTAGATGGTGGGAATGCTGTGGATGTCATTTATCTGGATTTCAGCAAAGCATTTTATAAAGTCTTAATGTTTTTAATTAGCAAACTGGTTAAATGTGGAATAATTAGGAACACTGTTAGATGGATCCATAACTGGTTGGAAAACAGTTCATCCAACTTGAAATCGCAGGGGTCTGTTGGTTTGTATTTTATTTGTATTTTTTAATTTTAATTTGCTGTGTTTTAATTGTAGATCGTTTTTAATTGAGATGTGATTTAATAAATTTTTAAGGGGGGGAGGAGGGAATTATACTATTTTAAGCTGTATGTATTTTATTGTTGTACACCGCCCGGATTGGCTTGCCACAGGGCGGTATATAAATAAATTATTATTATTATTATTATTATTATTATTATTATTATTATTATCATCGATGGTTGTGCTTCAGATTGGAAGACAGTCTTGAGTGGAATCCCCCAGGTTCCTAGGGCCATCACTCTTCAACATTTTTATCAATGATTTAGATCAGGGGTAGGCAACCTAAGGCCTGGGGGCCGGATGTGCCCCCCCCGAGGCCTTTGGATCAGCCCCAAGCCGGTCCTGCCGCCACTGCCACCCACCATGATGATATTGATTATTGTTGTTATTACTTGTTCTTGGGGTTTTCTTGGCAAAATCTCCAAAGGGGTTTTGCCATCATGGCTTTTCTGGGGCTGAGACAGTGTGCATGCATCCCTGCTTGTTTGTGGGCCTGCCTTCCAGTCATTTCCATGATGATAATGATTATTGTTGTTATTACTTGTTCTTGGGGTTTTGCCATGGCTTTTCTGGGGCTGAGAGAGTGTGCATGCATATTTTTTAATTATTTATTTTTTTAAAAAAATACTTATTTATTTTTATTTATTTATTATTATTATTTTGTGCTTCGGCCTTCCAATTGTCTGAGGGACAGCAACCCGGCCCCCGGCTCAAAAAGGTTGCCTACCCCTGATTTAGATGATAGTGTGGAGGGAATCCTTATAAAGTTTGGGTGACACATAACTGGGAGGGGTGGCTAACACATTGTAAGATCGGGACAAAATTCAAAAGATCTTGATAAACTAGAAAATTGTGCTGAAATTAATAAAATGAAATTCAAAGGAGACAAATTGAAGATTTTACACTTAAGACACAAAAACCAAATGCACAAGTATAGGATGGGGAATACATGGCTCAGTAGTACTACATGCAAAAAAGGACCTTGGGATTATTTTTGATCAAAAGTTGAATATGTGCCAGCAGTTCAATGCTACAGCCCCCCCCCCAAAAAATGGATTCTATTTTAGCCTGCATTAATAGAAGGATAGTTTCCAATCTGAGGGAAATAATAGTCCTGCTATATTCTGTGTTGGTCAGGCTTCCTCTGGAGTATTGTGTTGTGTTTCATTTTAAGAAGGAGATAGACAAGTTGGAACAGGTTCAGAGAAGGACAACAAGGATGATAAGAAGTATGGAATAAAAATGAGGAAGTGTTGAAATTGCTGAGCATGTTGAGCTTGGGGAAGAGAAGACTGAGGGGTGACATGATTGCACTCCTTATATACTTCAAGGGCTGTCACAGAGAGGAAGATGCAGACATGTTCTCTGCTGTCCCAGAAGGTAAAACTAATAGTTTGAAGTTATATGAAGGTAGATTTTGACTGAACATTAGAAGCTACTTCTTAAGAGTGGTTTGCCAACAGAAAGACACCCCTCCCGACACGTCGGAAGGGGCCCTCTGTTGCGCCGGCCTCTCAAAAGGAAGCCAACACCCTTCCTGGACTGCCCAGCCAATCAGGTTGGATCCCGTGGGATCCAAAGCACACTGGGTAATGTCGCGAGGTTTTAAGCCTCACAAGATTACCCGTGGGATTTAAGGGCTATTTAGCCGTTGGCTGCCATGTGGCAGCAGCCATTTTATCCCTGCAGTCGAGCAAGATGCTTGTCTGCAGTTTTGGGTCCCAGCGGTTGCTGCTGCCACTGCTGCGCACGATGGTCTCGCAGTCAGTGCGGTGCGGCAACTCCAGGACCGGGAGCTTGGACAAAGCCTTTTGTAGGCTTGGGCCCCGATGCAGCCTTGTCGGTCATTCACCTTGGGCGGTGGCTGATTTTTTGATTGCTAACACTCAGGAGGGCACGGTCTCCCAGTGCGGTAGGGCGAGGGAGAGACCTGCGCAGCCCAGCCAGCCTGCCTCCTGGGGCAGGACAGCCCAGCTTCATGCTGGGCCTGGCTTATAGAGCCTTGGACACCGAGGAAGGTGCGGTCCCCCGGTGTGGTAGGGCCGGGGTGGGACTGGTGCGGCCTAGGCGGCCTCCTTCATGGCGGGGGGGGGAACAACCGGCCTTGGAGGTTTTGATCCAGGCGAGGCCTGAGGCAGCTGGTGGGATAGCACATAGGGGCATGGGAAGGGTGCCCTTCTATCGGAGTGGACTGGGGCCTAGGTCTCAGCATATGCTGGGAGTGACAGGCTGGCTCCATTACTCTAATTTAGAGTCGTTCTTGGTGGTGGTTGGCCTTGAGGGAGGATAAGGCCTTGCTAAGCCCTCATTGCACTGCCAGTGGTTCTGGCTTGGTGGAATTTGGGTGTCCCTGTTTGGGACTTGGGGAGGCCTTGTGGCCTAGTGGTGCCACCTTTTGGTATAGGTGGTATTGATTTATAGGGACACATGCCTTTGGTGCTGTATTGCTTTATTGGTGTCTCCTGACACTTCCCCTTTGGGAGAGGAGGGTATGTTTGTGTGGGCTTTTAAAGATTAAGCATTCAAGCCTTTAATCTGGTTGCAGCCTGAGGGGTTTAATCCTCTCAGGGACACTCCAACCTTGAGCTGTTAAAGGCCAACATACTTATTAAGCTCACTGCAATTAACACAAAGTTGTTCTACTATTAATTAGCCCAATTTTGTTTCCTGTTGTCATTATTTGCTGGTGTAGCCTCTAAAGGAACACTATATCCCGATCAAATAGCTTATATTGTTAATATTGCCTTATTGGTAACCATGCCTCGCAGTAAGGCACAGTCCAAACGGCGCACAACCTCTGCTGGCCCTAGTACTAGCCAGTCAGCACCTAAGCAGGCCCCCAACCCTTCGAATGGGGAGATGAAATTGCAGCACACTTAGCGCAGCTGAGCCGGACCATGCAGGCCTGCATAGCTGTCTGCGAGCAATTAGCCCACAAGGGGGTCCAGGGTGCTAACTCGGGACCCCAGGCCAGCACTTCCTCAATTGAGGGACAAAGCACAGGAGTACAGCCTACTCAGCCACAATTGGCATCTTCACCTGACACACCTTTGGTTGACATGACACGTGGTCCTCTTACTACTTCAGCTATAGAGGTTGGGCATCCAACCATAGCTGATGTAATGGAGCTTTTGAGGAAAGTTCCTGGTGTGGGACAACAGGGTGCAGCTGCTCCTGTGTTGGAACAGCCCACTTTGGCGGATTTATATAATAATAATAATAATAATAATAATAATATAGTTTATTTATATATCCTGCCTCTCCCAGCGGATTGAGGTGGGAATACAAGATAAAAGAAAATAGAAGAAAGAAAGAAAATAGAAAAGAAAAGAAAATAGAAAGAAAAAATAACTGTCAAAAGGGTGGTTGTTTCAGGGCAAGGCGGTGGGCTGATTCCTGAAACTTCTGAGGCTTCCAGCAGAGTTATGGCAAGTACTGCTACGTCACAACACGACACCTGAGCCGCTGCTGCATCACACTCGGTGGGAGCTCAGCAAGCATCTGGTGATGCTTCACATCAAGTGTCGAGTTCAGGTTTGTCTCATACTTCTAACTTGCTTGCTTCTTGGCCTGCCTCGGTATGGGCTCCAGGTGGCCAAGTTGGGCAGAGCTCTGGTGGTCAACACCCTGTCTCTATGTTGGTGGGGGCACTCTTGGCAAATCCTGGTTCGCTCAGGTATCTGATACGAGGGTGCAAGCGGAGCAAACTTCAGTAGCCACGGTAGGTGACTCAAGGGGAGTGGTGTCCATGGCAGCTTTGGGTTTGGCCAGGGTGGACAGAGCGGTCAAGTGCAACCCTTATGCTGGGATGTCCACTCCTTTCAGTTCACACCTCCCTCTTACTACTAAGGAAAGAATATGGAAAACGGAATACATTGATTTATTTCCCCTCACTTTTCGTGATCCCGAGCCGAGGATCATGGTAAAAGATGGGGTGGTGTTCAGTCTTCTGAAGGAATTCCAGGCTCACAAGAGCCCTAAGCTTGAAAGAAATTTCGTGAACTGAATAATGGGCTTCACTATATATAGGGGAGTTATTGAAGAGAGAGAGCCCTCCAGGTCCCCCGATTTCTCCAAATAACAGGAGATAATGATCAAGGCATATACAAATTGCCACTTCAATTCAAGGGGGTCTGCTTGGCTACAATATGACGAACAGTTCAGGATGAGGGCCGCCTTAGACTACTCTTTGTCTTGGCGACATGTCCAGTCTGAGCTTTGGGCGGATGTTATGGTGGGGGCATCCCCTTCAAGCCAGTGTGACAATGGGTTTGTGCCTATAGTCACACAGCCGAGAGGGCCGTATGCGAGGCCTAGCACTGGGGAGAAAAAACAAACCGGACTGTGTTGGGACTTTAATGCAGGCTAGTGTAGGAGGCAGCCCTGCATGTTTTACCATAAATGTAACACCTGCAGTGGCAATCACCCTGGATCATCCTGATTTAGAGGAAAGAAGTCTGGGGCCAGGGTACCCTCACAGTCATCCACAATGGGAGGGAAAGGCACCAACACCAATTAAGTTGGAAGTGTTGGCTGCATGGTTGCAGATCTACCCCAATCTGGAATCTGCACAGTATTTATTTGATGGTTTTTCACAAGGTTTTCGTATTCCTTATTCTGATTAGAGGGTTCACCGTTATGCACCTAATGTGCGTTCGGTGAGGGAGTTGCCAGGGATTGTGAGGGATAAGTTTTCTAAAGAATTAGTAGCAGGAAGGATTTCAGGGCCCCATAAACATCTTCCAATGCCAACATTGCGGTTATCACTTCTGGGTGTTGTGCCGAAGAAGGCACCAGGGGAGTATCGGTTAATTCATAACTTATCATACCCTAAAGGCAAATCTGTGAATGATGCTATTGATCCTCAGTTAGCATCTGTGAAATACGCTTCATTTGATTCAGCAGTCCAAATGGTCAGGGCATTAGGTAATGGAGCCCTATTGGCGAAATGTGATATAAAATCTGCCTTTAGGCTACTCCCTGTACACACAGATGATTTTGATCTCTTGGGTTTTCAATTTGATGGGATGTATTATTTTGATAAATCTATGCCAATGGGGTGTTCCATTTCCTGCTTGGCTTTTGAGGCATTCAGCACCTTTTTGCATTGGTGTGCCGTCAGGAGGTCAGGTAATCACACAATTACCCATTATCTGGATGATTTTTTGTTTGCTCGGGCTGCTGGGACCACAAGGTGTGTGGACACACTGTCGGCATTTCAGGTTCTAATGGCTGAAATGGAGGTTCCTTTAGCTGAGGAAAAGACGGAGGGCCCAGGCACCCGTCTTACTTTCCTTGGAATAGAATTGGACACTGTTGCTGGTTTATCTCACCTCAAAGCCAACAAGCTCATGTCTATGAGGCTTCAGGTGAGGGTGATGAGAGGTAAAACTAAGGCGATGCTACATGACTTTCAATCCCTCACAGGTTTGTTAAACTTTGCTTGTAAGGTTATAGTGCCAGGATGGGCTTTTTGTGCCTGTTTATATAATGCCACAAGGGGGGTGTCAGCCCCGCATCACCACATTAAAATAAATAGGGGATACAGGAGGATTTGAAGGTTTGGGAGTCATTTTTGGATCAATTTAATGGTATTTCATTTTGGAGGTCTGAAATGCTGCTGAGGGCAGACTTTCAGGTACACTCCAATGCTTCTGGTGCCCACAGTTTTGGGGTCTATTGGAAAGGCCAGTGGGCAGCCGAGGGTTGGCCTCAGTCTTGGGTTGACAACGGGTGGACCCGTGACCTCACTTTTCTGGAACTCTTCCCCATTGTGGTAGCAGTTCATTTGTGGCTGGATCAATTTGCAAATAAAATGGTGTGGTTCTGGTGTGATAACCAAGCAGTTGTCCTTGTGGTGAACTTCCAAACCTCCAGATCTCCTAGGGTAATGGCACTGGTTAGGAGTGTGGTGGCACAATGTTTGAAGTTCAATGTTTTGTTCCAAGCTCACCATGTTCCCGGTTTACTAAATCCTCTGGCGGATGCCGTCTCGCGTTTTCAGTTTTGCAGGTTTTGTCAACTGTCTCTCGAGGCAGCAGTACAACCACTGGAGGTACCAGCACATCTATAGAGCCTTGGAGAGTAGAAATTGACAGGGCGATTCTCCAGTCCATTACACCTTTGACATGCAAGTCGTATCAGCTCGCGATGCGAGCCTTTAGACACTTCTTGTCAGATGCCGGGGAGGTGGAGGTTTGGCCCCTTAAGGTGGAGGTTATACTCCATTTTGCAGTCCACCTTAGGCAGTCTGGTTTATCCCCAGTTACCATTAGGGGAAGGTTGGCAGCCCTGGCATTTTATTCTAGAGCGGGAGGTTTCACTGACCCTACCATAGATTTTAGGGTCTGCAGGGCTTTGGAGGGATGGTCAAGGGAGTCCCCTGTGGCTCGTGATAACTGTTTGCCAATAACTGATTTCATTTTGGTTAAGATTTGGCAATCCCTCCCGACTATACGTTTCAAGCCTGAAGAGGTGACTTTGTTTCGCACAGCATTTTCATTGGCCTTTTTTGCTGCCATGAGGATTAGTGAAATTGTCCCTAGTTCCCATTCTGATGAGTCAGGCAGGGCACTTTCATTTGCAGATGTCTAAATTTCAGAACAGCAGATCCAATTATGCATCAGGCAGTCCAAGACCGATCAGCTAGCCAGAGGTCAATCGGTAGTTTTATCTAGAGCACCTGAGGGTCAGATTTGCCCTGTATTGGCATTGTCTGATTACCTCAGAGTTCAGCCAAGTGTTTCTGGCTATTTGTTTCTGCAAGTCTCTGGTCTCCCCCTGACGCAGTTTCAATTTAGAGGTGTACTGTAGGAGGCTTTGAGGCACGCTGGTTTGCCAGCAGCCCAATTCTCTTCCCATTCATTTTGGATCGGGGCAGCGACTGCTGCGGCAGCCCATGGTTTAAGTGATGCTATGATCCACCAAATTGGCTGTTGCCGTTCCGTGGCTTTTAAGTCTTATGTTCACACTTAGACGGATCCTTGGCGATCTTGTCACAGTTATCAGTTTTAACCATTTATAGTTGTTTCTTGTTATATCAAACAGGTTTGGATCAGGGTGAAACATGGATCCTTGGTCACAGCCTCGTCTTTTGGGCCGAGTGTCACATCCTTGAACATTGCCGACATTTGAATACAGGACTGCAGGACATCAGTAATTTGCGGTGGTTTGGACATAGAGGATTATTGAATTGTTAGCAGCTTCTCAACATCCCAGGATCCCTCTTGTACACCTGGGAGAAAATGACTTAGTAAAGCTTCCTTGTCTGCAGTTAGCAAAGAGAATTGTCAGAGACATGCAGGATGTTAGGAGAAGACTGCCGAATACCATTCTCATGTGGACAAAATTTTTGCCTCGATGCAGCTGGTCTGGTGCTCGGAAGGACGCAGCCATCAACGGAGCCCGGCGGTGGCTCAACAGAACTGTAGCCAAGAAGTTGAGGGGAATGGGAGTTATCATTGTTGTTTTTTATTTTATTTTTACTAAATACTTTTATTTGTTTAAAAAACCCACATACAAATACTTTATAAACACCTTAACATATACACTTACACTCACATACGTACATAAATACAAAAACACAAATTATATAACAAAAAACAGTTACTATACAAAAGAAAAAATAATCAACTAATAACGTAATATATCATATCATTAAAATTAATATCAAAATATATAATTCTGATCATTATAACGTACTAAGAGAAACTTAATTGAACATATATTTAAAAAGACATCCAAATAGAAAGACTTCCGAGCTTTGGTATCTCCTGCCATGTTGCCTGATTTAACGAACTTCTTAAGCATAGACTCGGCAACTAAACCCACCATTCAGTATAGTACATAAAAAACTATAGATCTGTTGCTTAACATATATTAACATACAAGATATTCCAAATCCTATACTGTGTACAAGTAGAATATACATCTATGTAACTATTACATTCAACCCAAAGGACTCCTCTATAGTGTATTTTAGGTCGTATATCTCAGTATCTACAAAAAACAAAATATAATCTATATACGTATCCTGAATCCCTTTTGAAAAAGGTAAGTTGTCATCACTTCCCAATCTTTCTTAAGTTTATCTTGGTTTGATCCATTAATTAAACCTGTAAGTCTGTCCATGTCTATATATTCAATCATTTTCCTCATCCAGTCTTGAAGGTGTGGGATGTCTTTTGTTTTCCACATTGAGGCATAAAGCAATCTGGCTGCTGAGAGAGAATAGAATATTATTTTACCATATTTTTTCTCAAGATCATCATCCTTACACATTTCTAATAAAAATAACTGGGGGTTTAATTTCAATTTAAAGTTTAAAATTTCACTAAGGGTGGATTTTATAATTGACCAAAATTCCCTTGCTTTTCTACATTTCCACCATAAGTGGTAATCTTCTTTCCGCATTTCCAACATAAATTTGAGTAAGATTTGTTTATTTTTGCTAATCGAGCAGGAGTCAAATGCCATCGAAATGCCATCTTATAAAAATGCTCTTTTATATTGTAATTAAGAGTATACTTAATCCTTTTGGTCCAACACAGTTCCCATTGATGCAGATTAATGGTGTGTCCAAAGTCTTGTGCCCATTTAATCATTGAAGGCTTGATTAATTCAGATTCAAGTTCAATTTTTTTGCATCATTTTATAAAATTTGGATATTTTATGTTTGTCTTCTGCAAATAAAATTGCTTAAAACTCTTTATCAAGAGGACCTATTAGTCTCGTCTTTTTATCCATTATAAACCGCTCACTCAATTGTTTGTAAGAGAACCAATTACAATTGTATCCCTCTAAATTTAGTTGCATTTGTGTTTTAATTTTGATATTCCCTCCTTCCTTTATAATTAAGTCCCTGTAAGTTAACCAAGTTTCTTTTCCAAATTTATTTTCTTTAGATACCACTTCTCCAATTGATACCCATTCAGGGAGGATGTCCTGCCAATTTTGTTTAATCTTAGACCACACTCTCAAAAGTGATCTTCTTACATAATGATTATTAAATTTTTTGTGACATTTGATTTTATCATAGAACAGATAACTATGCCACCCATAAATGTTATCAAAACTTTCTAATTTCAAACTTCTCTCTTTTCTTAATTCAAACCAATCTAGAAGCCAATACAAACAGCAAGCATAATAATAATTTTTAAGGTTGGGAAGTCCCCCCCCCCATCAACTGAGTCTTGCATTAGTTTAAATTTTATTCTCGGTTTCTTTCCAGCCCATATAAATTTTGCTATATCTTGGTCCCATTTTTAAAGGGCTTATCATATAACATAATTGGGATATTTTGGAATAAATAAATCATTTTAGGGAGGACACACATTTTAACAGTAGATATCCTCCCTAACCAAGAAATATTTAATTTAGTCCATCTATTTAGATCTTCTTTCACTTCGGCCCATTTTTTTATCATAATTATTTTTAAACAAATCCCCGTTTTTAGCAGTAAAATTTATTCCTAAATATTTCACCATTTTAATCTCTCGAAACTTTGATTTTTCTTTTAATATCCCCCTCTCCTTTATCGTCAAATTCATTTGTAACATGGCTGTTTTTTCTTTGTTTATTGTTAACCCTGCTGCCTTTCCAAATTAAATTATAACTTTAAGAAGAGCATCTATATTTTCGCTAGGATTAGAAAGAGAGACCATTTGACACCTTGTATATTTGGGTTCATTCTGATATTATTCATTAGGATCTCAAAATTCAAAATAAATAAAAGGGGGGATAATGGGAGTTGTCATTGTTGAACATGATGGAATTCAGGTCTCTATGCCACATCTGTACAGGGGGAATGGAGTTCATCTCTCTCCAGAGGGATATGACGTATACCTGGCTTCCATCGCTTCCCACATTAAAAGTGCGATTATGGGGGGGGAGGGGAGGGGATGCCAAGCTAGGCTGGCCCCCTCCTGTGAAAGGCAGGGACAACCCCCCGGGGGATAATTCGGTTAATTGGAAATTACAAATTGGGTTAATTAAATTCAATGATGGGTATACATCATTAGGTTAAACAAATTTTATATGACGTCATCATACAACTTGATCAGCTCATGACTTCCATACATCATGAATCATAGAATCATAGAATCATAGAATCATAGAGTTGGAAGAGACCACAAGGGCCATCCAGTCCAACCCCCTGCCATGCAGGAACTCCCAATCAAAGCATCCCCAACAGATGGCCATCCAGCCTCTGCTTAAAGACCTCCAAGGAAGGAGACTCCACTACTCTCCGAGGGAGTGTGTTCCACTGTTGAACCGCCCTTACTGTCAGGAAGTTCCTCCTAATGTTGAGGTGGAATCTCTTTTCTTGCAGCTTGCATCCATTGTTTCGGGTCCTAGTCTCTGGAGCAGCAGAAAACAAGCTTGTTCCCTCCTCGATATGACATCCCTTCAAATATTTAAACACGGCTATCATATCACCTCTCAGCCTTCTCTTCTCCAGGCTAAACATCCCCAGTTCCCTAAGTCGTTCCTCATAGGGCTTGGTTTCCAGACCCTTCACCATTTTAGTTGCCCTCCTTTGGACACGCTCCAATTTCTCCACATCCTTTTTGAATTGTGGTGCCCAGAACTGGACACAGTATTCCAGGTGAGGCCGGACCAAAGCAGAATATAGTGGCACTATTACTTCTCTTGATCTAGACACTATACTTCTACTGATGCAGCCTAAAATTGCATTGGCCTTTTTAGCTGCTGCATCGCACTGTTGACTCATGTTCAACTTGTGGTCCACCTGGATTCCTAGATCCCTTTCACACGTAGTCTCATTCAGCCAAGTGTCCCCCATCGTATATCTGTACTTTTCGTTTTTCCGCCCTAAGTGCAGTACCTTACATTTCTCTGTGTTGAATTTCATTTTGTTAGCTTTGGCCCAACTTTCTAGTCTGCTCAAGTCATTTTGAATTTTGATCCTGTCCTCTGGGGTATTAGCTACTCCTCCTAATTTGGTGTCATCTGCAAATTTGATAACTATGCCCCCAATACCGTCATCCAAGTCATTAATAAAGATATTGAATAGCACTGGGCCCAGGACAGAGCCCTGTGGCACCCCACTGGTCACTTCTTTCCAGGTTGAAAAGGAGCCATTGTTGAGCACCCTTTGTGTTCGACCAGATAACCAATTACAAATCCATGTAACAGTTACTTTGTCTAGCCCACATTTTACCAACTTGCTTGCAAGAATGTCATGGGGAACCTTGTCAAAGGCCTTACTGAAATCAAGATATACTATATCCACAGCATTCCCTTCATCTACCAAGCTGGTAATTTTATCAAAAAAAGAGATCAGATTTGTCTGGCATGACCTGTTTCTCTGAAACCCATGTTGACTTTTTGTGATTATGAAATTATCTTCCAGATGTTCACAGACTCTCTGTTTAATGATCTGCTCCAGAATCTTTCCGGGTATTGATGTCAGACTAACTGGACGATAATTGTTGGGATCCTCTTTTTTCCCCTTTTTGAAGATGGGGACAACATTTGCCCTCCTCCAGTCCGCTGGGACCTCTCCTGTTTTCCAGGAATTCTCAAAGATTATTGCCAATGGTTCTGATATTACATTTGCCAGTTCTTTTAATACCCTTGGATGTAATTCATCTGGTCCTGGAGACTTATATTCATCTAGATTAACCAGATGTTTCTGTACTATCTCTTTACTTATTCTGTGATGAAATTCTCCTATTCTGTCCTCTGCTCCATTATCCTCAAGTTGAGCACCCTTTGCCTTTTCTGAGAAGACTGAAGCAAAGAAGGTGTTGAGTAATTCTGCCTTTTCTCTGTCCCCTGTTAACTTTTTGCCATCTTCTCCACACAGTGGCCCTACCATTTCCTTCTTTTTCCTTTTGCTACTGACATACCCCCAAAAGCCCTTTTTATTGTTCTTAACCGCTCCAGCAAGCCTGATTTCATTCTGCGCTTTAGCTTTTCTGACTTTAACCCTACACGTGCTAGCTATTTGTTTGAATTCCTCTTTGGTGATTTCCCCATTTTTCCATTTCTTATACATGTTCCGTTTAAAACATAGTTCAGTTGCAAGTTCCTTAGTCATCCATCCTGGTTTCTTGAGACACCTCCCATTCTTCCTCCTCATTGGCACGGTTTGAAATTGTGCCTTCAGTATCTCCCTTTTGAGAAACTCCCATCCGTCTTGAACTCCCTTCTCTTTTAGTATTCCTGTCCATGGGATCACCCTCAGTATTTCTCTAAGTTTAGTAAAATCAGCTTTCCTAAAGTCTAGAATGCGTGTCTGACTATGCCTGGCTTCTCCTTTCCACTGTATAATAAACTCCAGGAGGACATGATCACTCCCGCCTAAGGATCCAACCACTTGCACCCCATTAACTAGGTCATCCCATTAACTATGAAATCAATAATGACATCATTTCTGGTTGGGGGGAAAGAGATAATTGTTGATGTACCTTTGATTTAAACAGATGTTCTTGACACATGTTGTGATAGATGCAGTTTACGTTGATAACAGTTCAGTGATCTACACGGACATATGTATCAAGAATAAATTCTGGTATTTTGTAAAGATTGTTTATTTAAAGCTATTTGAAACCCTGTACAGAAATAAAGTTGTGGCCAGTTATTACCCAAAGAAAGGTGTGCGGAGTCCTTTGTGCCGATGCAAAGACACCCCCCTGACACATTAGGAGGGGTCCTCTGTTGCACTAGCCTCTCAAAAGGAAGCTGACGGCTAATTGGCTGGATGAGCAGGAAGTCCCACCCTTCCTGGACCGCCCAGCCAATCAGGTTGGATCCCGTGGGATCCAAAGCATGCTGGGTAATCTTGCAAAGCTTCAGGCCTCGCGAGATTACCTGTGGGATTTAAGGGCTATTTAGCCCTTGGCTGCCATGTGGTGGCAGCCATTTTATCCCTGCAGTCAAGCAACCCAACCCACCCACCCTTAATTAATAGCTGTTCATATTAATTACTCTCAGGCTTCAGCTGGTCGCCTTAGGAGGCTGGGAGGGAATTTTCCCAGAGCCTTGTGACCTGGGTTTTTCGCCTTCCCTGAGATGATAATGATAATAATAATAATAATATTAAGATTTAACAGTGTGGGTCGATACATTGGCTTTACTGAATTCGTTATTGATAAAGGGATTTATGCTAGTGTTACAATGCCATGCTTTCTTTGTCACAACTTGGGGGTTAGGGTCTAGGTTGGTTAATGTTGTTGGTAGTGCAACTTTTGGGCAGGCAGGGACCCCCCCCAGGGGATAATTCAGTTAACTGGAAATTACAAATTGGGTTAATTAAATTCAATGATGGGTATACGTCATTAGGTTAAACAAATTTTATATGATGTCATCATACAACTTGATGATCTCATGACTTCTATACATCATGAGATCAATTATGATGTCATTTCCAGTTGGGGGGGGGAAGAGATAATTGTTGATGTACCCTTGATTTAAACAGATGTTCTTGGAACATGTTGTGATAGATGCAGTTTATATTGATAACAGTTCAGTGATCTACATGGATACATGTGCCAAGAATAAATTCTGGTATTTTGTAAAGATTGTTTATTTAAAGCTGTTTGAGATCCTGTACAGATATAAAGTTGTGGCCAGTTATTACCCAAAGAAAGGCATGCGGAGTCCTTTGTGCTGGTGCAACCAATGATGTAGAGAAGTAGTGTGGCCTCCTTCTCTGGACATCTTCAAAAAAGGCTGGGCAGCTACCTGCTGGGGATTTTTTTTTTTTAAGCTGGAGATCCTGCATTGAGCAAGACTGAATGGTCTATGAGACCCCTTCCAACTCTGATTTTATAACTCTATAACTTGTAGAGAGCAGTCATTACAAACTTTCTTTCCTATTATTTCCATACCCAATGTTGAGGAAGGGATCTGTTAATTTTCTCAACCATGGCAACATAGAAATTTGTCACATTGAGATCATCAGGGAGATACGGGAATGGTGGGATCCTTTCACAGTGCAGACTGCCAAAGTTCTGAGAGGTCCAACAGAAAATCTTCATACCAATGCATATTACTTCTTATCAGCTAGTCCATCCTGCGATCTTTCCCATTGTTTTCTATGAGAAATAGCAATGCTCTGACCTATATTGCTTACAAGTATAAAGGGCATTTGGTAGGGTGGTTTTTAGAATTGTTCCATGGAGTATTAAGGGGGAATTTTGCAACACTTTTACAGTTGATCAGAAATCTCAGGATACAAAGAAGTAATATTTTTCTTTACTTCTAATTTTGAACTGCAGCAGATGCAGGCAGTGGTGTCCTAAACATACATCTAACTCCCACTGCCTTTCATTGTCACCAAAAGTCCTGCAATGATGGGTGGGTGGGTGGGAGTATTTGCTATCTTTTTGTGTGTGTGGAAGGTGAAAATGGGGTGAAGATAATTGTCAGCTGGTGTAGTTAACAGCATCCTCTGCCAAAATTGAGCCTCAATATTTTTCACACCTACAAAATGGCACCCAAATGTCAGGGGCTAAAATTAACATCTTTAAATTTAGAAGAAGCAGGGAGTTGGGTGAATAGAGCCCTGCGCATACTAGCAAATTCCTCAATTTCTTCCACACCTTGCAAGGTAGAGTGATTTGCTAGAAACAGCAAACAATAAAATAAAATAAGATATGCATCCCAGGATAACAGAAGCAGTTGGAGAATAGGTAAGCAATGGTAAGTTGCTATTTGACAAATCATCAGTTATAGTATCCGTGCATTTTCACCACCTTAACAAGCCAAATCCAACCCAAGTTTGCTATCAGTGAAGATATGTGTAACTTCAAAAGACATCTGGTGTATCTCCAGTTAGAATCATCCAAGCCGTGGTATTCCCCATCATTATCTATGGGTGCGAGAGTTAGACAGTTAAAAAATTGGATAAAAAGAAAATCAACTCATTTGAGATGTGGTGCTGGAGAAAAGTGCTGGGGATACTGTGGACAGCCAAAAAGGCAAACAAATGGTTTCTTGAACAGAGCAAGCCTAAAATACCTCTAGATGCTGAGATGATCAAATTGAGACTGTTGTATTATGACTACATCATGAGAAGGCATGACTCACTTGAAAAGACATTAATGCTTGGAAAGTTGGAGGGCAATAGAAAGACCACATGCCAGACGGATAGACTCAATCAGGGAGGTCACTGACATGAATCTGCAGGAACTGACCAAAGCAGTGGAGAACAGGGAGTCTTGAAGGTATGTCATCCACAGGGTCACCATGAGTCCAGGTCGATTCTAGTACAGTCAACAACAACATTTCCAGTTAAGTGAACCAGTGTGCTGTAGTGGTTTCAGTGCTGGACTAGGAGGCAAGAATTTAATTCCTTGTTCAGTCATGAAAATCCACTGAGTAACCTTGGGTAGGGGGGTACTGTGGCTCAAGTGATTAAGACACTGCCTCTGATGATTGTAAGATCAGCAGGTTGGCAGTTTGAAGCCTGGTTGCTGCATGATGGGGTGAGCTCCCATCACTAGTCCCAGCTTCTGCCAACCTAGCAGTTCGACAGCATGCAAATGCAAGTAGATAAATAGGTACCACTTCAGTGGGAAGATATACAGTATTCTGTGCAATCATGCTGGCCACATGATCAGAGAGTAGCCCTTGGACAACACTGGCTCTTTGGCTTAGTAACAGAGATGAGCACTGCCCCCTATGGTCAGACATGACTTGACAATCTTGTCAATAGGGAATACTTTTACCTTTACCTTTAACCTTGGGTAAGTCACACACTCTCAGCCTCATAGGAAGGCAAGGGCAAAACCCCTCTGAAGAAATCTTTCAAAGAAATCCCGGTAATAGGTTCTCCTTAGGGTCACCATAACCCAGAAACAATTTAAAGGCACATAATAACAAAAATATCTCCTGTTTACTTAAATCTTTACTTAAAACAGCATGAATGATGTAATTAGTTTACTTCTGCCTTCAGAAGGAAAAACAAAGCAGAATATTCTTGACATATCTTAGATTTTAGTCTTCTGCAGTTTCATTTGTTTTGCTAGAAATACTCAAAATAAGTGGTTTAAGTGCTTTAGCCTTGGAAAAACACACAAAGGCCTTGATTTCTGTCTGAAGTCATGTGCATCTCCCATGCAACTGCAATGAGATCACAAAGCACTCTAGCATTAGTCACTTAGAGTGAAACATACTTATGTATATAGTACATAAGTATCCATAAATCCACGTGTTCATGCACATACATATACAGAACAATAATATCTACAGAGCCACACAATTTACCCCTTTTAACTTCATTAATCTTCTGTATAAATGAAAAGACTTTCCTTGAGTGACATTTTTATGTTAAAATTATATTATATTTGATTTGAAAAGCAACCTAATTAAGGTTGGCTTCCTGTAAGCCATTTAAGTCTCACCTCCCAATGGAACCATGAAACATTTAGAAAAATAATGAATTACATCTTATATAATTTTTATTGCTACTTTTAAAATGAGTAATATATTCAGTTTTGGTTGAAATAACATACCCCTTAGGAGCAATTCATTCCCACAAATTAGATTGGCTCCTCACAGACAAGATTATTAAGCACAAAAGTTATAGGGCTTTTTGTGCCTTGTAGGAATCATATTTTTTTTTTTTGTAGAACCAAGTATTAACATGTAAGTTAAAACATGGCAGTATATATATTAGAAAATGCAAAAACAGCTTCCTCTTTAGATCCTCCCTTTTTTTACTTCATGGTTTTACGATCTGCTAAAGCTATCTTTAAAAAAGTGATTGAATTTAATGCAAAGTTAGCCATGCTGTATCAGACAAATAATCTATCCCTGGCAGATCAATAATTATTCTAATCAGCATGCTGTGTCCTTAAATGGACAATATGTCAGACAAGCAGGATCATATTATATTTACATGAATCCACATTGCCACACATTTGTTTTGCTGATAGAGCTGTTGTGGATTAAATGACCTCCGCTTGAGCATCGACGGGGGAAGTGTGACCTTGTTGGTGCTCTTGGATCTCTCAGTGGCCTTTGATACTATAGATCATGCCATTCTTTTGGATCGGCTGAGAGAGTTAGGAATTGGAGGCACTGCTTTGCGGTGGTTCCATTCCTTCCTCTCTGGCAGATCCCAGAGGGTGAGGCTCGGGGACAGTTGCTCTTCTAAAATAGAGCTTAATTGTGGCGTCCCTCAGGGCGCCATCCTGTCTCCAATGTTATTTAACATTTATATGAAGCCGCTGGGGGAGATCATTCGGAGGCATGGAGCACGGTGTCTTCAGTACGCTGATGACACCCAGATTTACTTCTCCATGACCAGATCATCGTCTCAGACCTGATGGCGTCTCTCCTCTCAATGACTGTCTTAGAGCGGTAATGGATTGGATGAGGAAAAACAAATTGAAGCTGAATCCAGACAAAACGGAGGTGCTCACGGTTACAGGTCTGAATCCAGGTTCGGGATTACAGCCCCCAGTCCTGGATGGGGTCACACTCTCCTCCAAGGACCATGTGCGCAGTCTGGGGGTACTCCTTGACTCGTCGCTTCACATGACCAATCAGGTGAGTGCGACAGTCAGGAGTGCCTGTTATCAGCTTTGGCTGATACGCCAGCTGCGCCCATACCTGGACAGGAAGGACCTGGAAACTGTGGTGCACGCACTGGTAACCTCACGATTAGATTACTGCAATGCACTCTAGATGGGGCTACCCTTGTGCCTAACTCGGAAACTTCAGTTGGTTCAAAATATGGCAGCCAGATTAATTACCGGTATATCTAGGAGGGAGCACATTTCTCCTGTGCTGAAATCCCTCCACTGGCTGCCAATCAGTTTCCGGGCACAGTACAAGGTGTTGGTTTTGACCTTTAAAGCCCTACATGGCTTGGGCCCATCTTACCTTAGGGACCGCCTCTCCCCGTATGAGCCCCCCCGTGCCCTTCGTTCAGCGGGGAAAAATCTGCTCTCACAACCTAAAACGAAATTCAAGCAGACTTCCCTAAGGGCATTTTCAGTCGTTGCCCCTAAACTGTGGAATGGCCTGCCGGATCAGATACGCCTTATTACGTCTCTTACCACTTTTAAGAAAGCAATTAAGACGGAGCTCTTCCGGCAGGCCTTCCCAGAATAACTCTGTACAGGGATATGCACAGCTGAGCTACTTATCTGGTCTCTCCACCGAGAGTGGCATTTTGTTTTATCTTTTATTATTTATTTTAGTTATATGTCTGTTTTTAACTCTATTATGTTTAATACTGTTTTAAGGGGGGAGGGTAGTGGGTGAAGGGCAAGAATGTGGATTTTAACTGTAATATTTTAATTGATGTACGCCGCCCCGATTGCCGAGCAGAGGGGCGGGTTACAAATAAAAATTTATTATTATTATTATTATTATTATTATTATTATAAATTTATTCATATATTTCATGAAATACAATAATATGTCCAGTTGCAGGGGGACTAAATGAGTTGAACTCCATCATTTTGGTTAAAAGTAGGCCACAACTTTCTTGTGTGATAGTCAGGCACAACACAAACCATTATTAGGTAGCACAACACAATGACACTTAATGCAGCATAGATAACAAGCAGCAGTCATAAAACAGATAAGCCTACCAGGTATAAATCAATCATAAAGTGATCATAAATCAATCATAACTACTCATAAATCACTAATAAATCTAAGGAGTAATCCATCATAATTTGCTCTATAAATCATTAATGACAGGGCAATAAATCATCTCATATCAGGCCATAAATAATTTAATTACCCTCCACAAATCATTTGTTACTCTACTGTTGAATGACTCACTCCAGTCCAATACATAACACCAGTTGTGACAGATTATGCAACACAGTAGCAGTCAGTGGAACTATAATATCTACATACTGCCAGCTGGCATGTAAAAACATTAATAAGCAAGAACTAGCATGAAGCACAACTACCACACAAAAATTGTACCTAAGTAATATATAGGAAAGCTGCACATAGCAACACAAAACAATGCTGAGCTACCTTCCACAAACCTCAAGGAGGGGGAAAACCCATGCTTCAATAAGATGGGAAGATTCTCTCCTGGCCCCCTAAGCTGACCAGCTAAAGCCTGAGGTCGTGGATTACAATGAAAGCTAGAGGGCGGGTGGGCTGAGTTGATTGGCTGACGGACTGCGAATGGCCACACCCAAGTGGTGCTGGCCTATATAAGGCCAGGCCATCCACTAGGTAGTCTCGCAAGGCTAGGAAGCCCTGCACGACCTCCTGAGAGCTGGGGTAAGATTTCAGGGCCCCTGACTCTCCCAGCAAGCCTCATGAGACCATTTGGCCTTGCAAGGGCTGTCCTCCCTCCATGCAGCTGCACGGAGGCTTTAAACAGTGTGGCACTTGCTCTCCAGGGCACCTGTTGCAACATGGAATCCCTCCTGAGTGTCAGAGTGAGTCATCACCTTAGATCAGACCTACTGTCAGAGTTAAGTATATGAGGATTTTTATATGGAGCAAAAAGTAAAAGGCATATGGATACGTGATAAGAGCATGAAAGAAGAAATGGCAATTCTATCATCTTTGACATCTGTCATCTTCTACAACTTTGAAATGTATATGCAGGGCTGGATCAACTGTATCCAAGAATACTAAAGGAAGCTGTAGATGTAATCTCAGAGCTACTGTCAATAATCTTTGAGAATTCTTGGAGGACAGGAGTTTTCCCAACAGATTGGAGGAGGACAAATGTTTTCATAATTTTCAAGAAGAGGAAGTGAAGGGGGAGGAGGGGGAGGAAAGAAAGAAAGAAGGAAGGAAAGAAAGAAAGAAAGAAAGAAAGAGCAAAGAGAAGGGGGAAAGGTGGGGGGAGAAGAGGACGCAAGAAACTACTGAGCAGTACCATGACTTTAGGCCTAAGCAGACTGGCAGAAATAGTGCACATTAAATTGAGGCACTGCCCTGGCTCAGTGCTAGGGAATCATGGGAACTGTATTTTTTTCTGGACATTGAGCCTTCTCTGTCAGAGAGCTCTGGTGCCACAATAAATTACAGTTCCCATGATTCCCTAGCACTGAGCCAGGGCAGTGCCTCAATTTAATGTGCACTATTTCTGACAGTCTGCTTAGGCCCTTTGATATCAAGATAGGTTTTAGAAAAGGTCATAAAACAGTCAGTCTGTGTGCACTTAGAAAGACTTGTTGTGATTATTAAGAGCAAGCATAGGTTTCTCAAAAACAATATCAGACTAATTTTATCTCTCTCTTAAAATCAGATATCACAAGGCTGGTATATCAGAAGAGTGGTGTGGATTTAGTACCTGAATATCTTGATTTCAATAAAGCTTTTGACAAGGTTCCCCCATGGTATTGTTGCAGGCAAGCTCATGAACTGTGGGTTAGACAGTATTAAAAGTTAGATGAATTTTTAATGGGTTGACAGCCTGAACACAGAGAGTGCTTGCTTTCTGCAGCTCCAGAGACTAGAACACAAACCAGTGGATTCAAATTACAAGAAAAGAGATTCCACCTAAACATTAGGAGGAATGTATTTACTGTAAGACTGTTCAATAGTGGAATAGACTCCCTGGGAGCTGGACACTTTTTCTTTGGAGGTCTTTGGTAATCTGTCAGAGCACTTTAGTTGTGTATTCTGACATGGCAGGAGGTTGATAGTCCTTTGATCCCTTCCAATTCTAATATTCTATTATTCCATACAGCATCCTCAAGCTGTAGTTGAGCAATCCAATATGCATTACATGTCTAAACATGATTTGGTCACATTAAGTCCTTATCTTGTCTTCCCCTGAAGCAGTTAGACACCAGGATTTTCCTTAATTCATCTGTCCAATAGAAAGGACACCCTGTATTAATTTCACTGTTGCACCATCAATTTTTTTGTTTGCTTTTCTGAAAAAGAACTCATTGCTTTTGGAAGTTTTATGCTATGACTTTTCAGATTCTGATTTTTTGACACTTTAATTCTGATTGAGGAACTCTCAATCAAATGACACCATATGTGATAGATGGCCATCCAGCCTCTGTTTAAAAACCTCCAAAGAAGGAGACTCCAACACTCTCCAAGGAAGAATGTTCCATTGTCGAACAGCCCTTATTGTCAGGAAGTGCCTTCTAATGCTGAGGTGGAATTTCTTTTCCTGTAGCTTGCATCCATTGTTCCAAGTCCTGTTCTCTGGAGCAGCAGAAAACAATCTTGCTCCCTCCTCAGTATGGTACCCTTTCAAATACTTAAACAGGGCTATCATATCATCTCTTAACCACCTCTTCTTCAGGTTAAACATACCCAGTTCCCTAAGTCATTCCTCATAGGGCATGTTTTCCAGAACCTTCACCATTTTACTTGCCTTCCTTTGGACACACTCCATTTTCTCAACATCCTTTTTGAATTGTGGTGCCCAGAACTGGACACAGTATTCCAGGTGGGGCCTGACCAAAGCAGAATACAGTGGCACTATTACTTCCCTTGATCTAGACACTACACTTCTATTGATGCAGCCTAAAATCACATTCGCCTTTCTGGCTGCCGCATCACACTGTTGACTCATGTTCAATTTGTGGTCTACTAGGACTCTTAGATCCCTTTCACACGTAGTTGCATTAAGCCAGGTGTCCCCTATCCTATATCTATGCATTTCATTTTTCCACCCTAAGTGCAGTGTCTTACATTTCTCTGCGTTGAAATTCATTTTGTTAGCTTTGGCCCAGCTTTCTAATCTATTAAGGTCATTTTGAATTTTCATTCTGTCCTCTGGGGTATTAGCTAATCCTCCTAATTTGGTGTCATCTGCAAATTTGATAAGTATGCTCCCTATTCTTTCATCCAAGTCCTTGATAAAGATGTCAAATAACAATGGGCCCAGGACAGAACTCTGTGGCACCTGACTGGTCACTTCTCTCCAGGATAAAAAGTAGCCATTGTTGAGCACTGTTTGGGTTTGACCAGTCAACCAATTACAAATCCATTTAACAGTTAACTTGTATATCCCACATTTTACTAGCTTGTTTGCCATAATATCATGGGGAACCTTGTCAAAGACCTTACTGAAATCAAGATATACTATATCCACAGCATGCCAGACAAATCTGACCTCCAAGCTGGTAATTCTATCAAAAGAGAGAGAGAGAGATTTGTTTCTCTGGCATGACTTGTTTCTCTGGAACCCATGTTGACATTATTATTATTATTATTATTATTATTATTATTATTATTATTATTATAGCATACCCTTCTAAATGTTCACAGACTCTCTGTTTAATGATTGCTCTAGAATCTTTCTTGGTATTGATGTCAGACTAACTGGACAATAGTTGTTGATAGATAGATAATTGTTGATAGTTGATAGAGCATGCCTGCATAGAGAGTTGATAGATAGTTGATAGCTGATAGTTGATAGATAGTTGTTGATAGATAAATAGTTGTTGATAGTTGATAGAGGCTTAAAATATTCACTGAATTATGATTTGAAAGAAAATTACTATAAAATGCAGTACAGATGGTACCTGACACCATATAAATTGGCAAAAATATTTAAAAATTCAAATAATAATTGTTGGAAATGTGAACCAGATACTGGAACATTTTATCATACTTGGTGGTTGTGTAGTAAAGCCAAAAAATGGAATATGATTCATAATCAGGTGATAAAAATTTTAATTTTACAGAACAAAAATATGGAAAGTTATTATTCTAGATGACAACTGTAGCGACAGTGGTCTATGCTGCAAAATGGAAGAGGAAAGAATGCCTAGAGATTCAAGAATGGCTATGGAAAATATATGATTATATGCAGACAGATAAATTGGCACAATTTTTGAGAAGGAACACTTCCTATAAATTTAAACAACACTGGGATATGGACCTAACTGAAGAAAAACAAAAGTATTAATTGAGGATTGTATAAACCAGGGGTAGGCAACCTTTTTGAGCCGGGGGCCGGGTTGCTGTCCCTCAGACAATTGGGGGGCTGAAGCACCATAAATAAATAAATAAATAAATAAATAAATAAATAAATATTTTTTTAAAAAAATAAAAAAATGTGCATGCACACTCTCTCAGCCCCAGAAAAGCCATGGCAAAACCCCTGTGGAGATTTTGCCAAGAAAACCCCAAGAACAAGTAATAACAACAATAATCAATATCATCATGGTGGGAGGTGGCGGCAGTGGGGGGCGGCAGGGGGCGGCGGCATTGGCAGGACTGGCCTGGGGCCAGTCCAAAGGCCTCAGGGGGCCGCATCTGGCCCCTGGGCCTTAGGTTGCCTACCCCTGGTATTTAAAAAAGATGATGTTAAACATGGAATCATTTCAAGAAAAAAAGAAATTCGGATAAATGAACAAATAAAGAACACAAGACTGATGATACAAAGAGACTAGGAAGTACTTAATGTGTTGGTGGTGGGTGTTTGGTGTGATTATGGGGAACATCAGCCTCAGCTGAGGGAGAGGAAGCCCTCGGAGCCAGCAAGAGCAGTGGAGGATTTAAAATCCCATCCGACACCACCTCAAGCTTCCCAGTAGCAGCGGCAGCAACAACAGCTGCAGCTGAGGGAGAGACAGCCCTGGGAATCAGCAAGAGCAGTGGCAGCAGCATTGAAATCAGGAGCCAGCGGTGAGCACTTCCGCCCGCCCCCTCCTCCCTGGAACTCCTGGCCCCAAGGGAGCCTTCAAAAGCCATTCTGCCAGCCCATACACCAGCAATCACGGTAGCAGCATTGGACTCAGGAGCCGGACAGTGAGCACTTTGGCCCACCCCCTCCTCCCTGGAATATCTGGCCCCAAGGGAGTCTTTAAAAGCTCAGTCAGCATTTGGATAGGGCTCTAACAGTTGCTGGCCTTAGCGGCAACAAGGACAAGATTCCGTTGGTGGAGCCTTAAAAAATCCGCCCTCCCCTTCCGCCGGGACAGTCACTCGCCTCAGTAGTGATGGGGACAAGGTTCCCTTGGTGGAGCCTTTAATAAAACCCACCCTCCCCTTCCACTGGGACAGCTGTGTCGGGGATAACATCTCCTGGCGAAGTCTTTAAAAAACCGCCCTCCCCTTCCATCGGGACAGGGGCTGGCTTCAGCGGCAGCAGGGGCAAGGTTCCTGTAGAGGTTGGACAGAATCCTAAAATGATTAGGTGGCATACTTTGGGGCTTATAAAGCACTTTATCAAATGGGGGGTAATGGGGAAGAGGGGACAGAGGCAATAGAAGTGGTGTGGGGCAAAGGAAGATATGGAGATAGCAGAGTGAAATCTTGTTACAAAAGAAGGAGGGTTCAATGTTTAAATGCGATCCCATCTTCAGTTCACTCTGCTGCCCAAGGTAGATTGGGGAGATCACCAACCTTGCAAAAGAACCTTACCTTGCTCCTTTGTAATGCCAGGTCAGTTAAAAACAAAACTCACATTATCTATGACCTCCTTAGGGATGAAGAAGCTGACCTGGCCTGTTTTACAGAGACCTGGCTGGGGAAGGATAGTGCCATCACTTGGAGTCAAGCTCTCCCAGCTGGGTATTCTGTGTATAAGCAGGCAAGGGAAAGTGGGTGGGGGTGGGTGGGTGGAGTGGCACTGGTGCATAAGAACAACCTCTCCTTGACTAGGATACCTATCCAGAAAACCAATCATTTTGAGAGTATGTACCTGAGCCTGAAAACCAGGGATAGTATAGGGATTCTGTTGGTGTACCGTCCACCCCATTGCCTAACGGACTCCCTATCCAAGCTGACGCAGCTGGTTTCAGAGTTGCTGTTGGAGTCTCCCAGACTCTTAGTTCTGGGAGACTTCAACATTCCACTCGAGACCAGTTTAACAGGTGCGGCTCAGCAGGTCATGGATTCCATGGCAGACATGGGCCTATCCCAATTAGTTTCCGGGCCAACACATTCTGCGGGTCATACTCTCGATGCGGTCTTTAGTACGGAACAGGCATATCCATGGGCGGAGGTAATAGATACCTCTGCACTGTCATGGACGTATCATTTCCTGGTCAAGGTTGGACTAAGAGCCACTGTTCACCCCACCGGGGGTGGAGGACCTATTAGAATGGTCCGTCCTCGAAGACTAATGGAGCCAATAGGATCCCAGAAAGCCTTGGAGGGTTCCTTGGTTGGTAGAGCCAGTGATCCTGTCGAAGCTCTGGTGAATACTTGGAACACTGACCTTACTAGGGCTATTGACATGATCGCTCCCAAGCGTCCTTTCCAACCCGCTCCAAATTGTCACCCCTGGTTCATAGAGGAACTCAGGAAAATGAAGTGGATTGGACAACGACTAGAGTGCATCTGGTGGAAAACTCGACTCCTATCTGATAAGACTCATCATAGGAACTTTCTTCATTCCTATCGAGAGGCAATATGTGCAGTGAAGAAATCTTTCTCCTCTGCCCGTATTGCGTCTGTGGAATCTCATCCAGCAGAACTGTTTAGGGTAGTAAGGGAGCTGACACAGGCTCTCCCTGTGCAGAACCCTTTACTTAACCCAGTGCTTCTCAATTATTTTCTGTCATGCCCCCTCTAGGAAGAAGAAAACATTTTGTGCCCCCCGAGCGACTGTAAATAGTATCATTTGTCTATAAAATTGTTATAAGTACACCTAACGAGCCCCCCTTTACGGAACCTCGCGCCCCCCCTTGGGGGCGCGCCCCACTATTTGAGAAGTACTGACTTAACCCAACAACAGCCTGCTGTGACACTTTTAACAACTATTTCACAGATAAAATCTCTCAGATAAGAGCCGACTTAGATGCTGGAATTATAGCAGAAGCAACTGATGAGGTGTTCAGTCAACTCGTTTATGAGATTAAACTGGATCAATTTGAGTTAGTGAGTACTGATGACATGGACAAGATCCTTGAAAAAGTTAGGAAGACGACATGCTCCCTCGATCCTTGCCCATCCTGGCTGGTCATCCAGGGGGGTTATGCCTTGATGGCCTTTCTCAAGAGGGTCATCAACGTATATCTTAGGGAAGGCATTGTACCATCAAATTTAAAGGAGGCGGTCGTTAGACCACTCCTGAACCTTCCCTGGACCTCCTGGATATGAAGAATTATAGATGAGGTTCACATTTACCATTCTTGAGCAAGGTGATCGAGCGAGCTGTCGCCTTCCAACTCTAAGCGATCTTGGATGAAACTGATTTTCTAGATCCATTTCAAACTGGCTTCAGACCTGGATATGGGGTGGTGATGGCCATGGTCGCTCTGGTAGATGACCTTTGCCTGAGCACCGACAGGGGAAGCGTGACCCAGTTGGTGCTTCTGGATCTCTCAGCGGCCTTCGATACTATAGATCATGACATCCTACTGGAACGGCTGAGAGAATTAGGAGTGGGAGGCACTGTTCTTCAGTGGTTCCACTCTTTCCTCTTGGGCAGATTCCAGAGGGTGATACTCGGGGACAGTTGCTCATCAAAACCCGAGCTAAAATATGGCATTCCTCAAGGAGCCATTCTGTCCCCGATGTTATTTAATATTTACATGAAGCCTTTGAGAGAGATCATTAGGAGACATGGAGTGGGATGTTACCAATATGTGGACGATACTCAAATATTCTGCTCCATGTCTCGGTCAGATTCTATGATGGCAGATGGCGGTTCTCCCCTCAATCAATGTCTTGAAGCAGTAATGGACTGGATGAGGAAAAACTGACTCAAATTGAATCCAGACAAAACGGAGGTACTTAAAGTAGGGCCCCCCAAACCAGAGATTGGGTGGTGACCACCAGTCTTGGATGGGGTCACACTCTCCACCAACGACTGTGTCCGCAGTCTGGGGGTGCTCCTGGACTCATCGCTTCACATGACAGATCAGGTGAATGCAGCAGTTAGGAGCGCCTATTATCAGCTTCAGCTGATATGCCAGCTGCGCACTTTCCTGGAAGTAAGGGACCTAGAAACCATAGTACATGCACTGGTAACCTCACGACTCAACTTCTGTAATGCACTCTACATGGGGCTACCCTTATACCTAACTCGGAAACTGCAATTAGTGCAAAACATGGCAGCCAGACTGATCACTGGAATATCAAAAGGTGATCATATTACTCCCATCATTGCACTGGCTGCCAATTAGTTTCTGGGCACAGTATAAGGTGTTAGTATTGACCTTTAAAGCCCTACATGGCCTGGGTCCATCTTACCTAGGGAATCGCCTATCTCCATATAATCTGCCCCACGCCCTCAGGTCCTCTGGGAGGAAGTTGCTTCAACCTATAAAAACTAGGCTGGTGATGACCTCCCGGAGGACCTTTTCTGCCATGGCCCCCAAATTATGGAATGCCTTGCCTGAAGAGATCCACCAAATAACCAACTTAGATGGCTTTAAAAAAGCCATCAAGATGGCTCTCTTCTGGCAGGCATTCCCGGAATGACACATTCTCCCTCCCGCCACTAGACAGATCTTTTTGAGATGGCTACAGTGCTGTTGTCCATTTATGTTAGATGTTTAATGTTCTATTGTATATGAGATTTTAATCTGTATAATGATTTAATATATTTTTAGGGGGGGGGTATTTGCTGTTGATTGTATGGGTGTATTTTTTAATTGTAAGCTGCCTTGACAGCCTTGGCTAAAGGTGGGGTATAAATAAAGTTTTTTATTATTATAAAATGTAAGAGTTTATACAGTGTGTGTGTTGTTAGTGTTGTTATTTTGTGGATGATCCACAAAAGTGCCTTTTTTCTGTTTGTTCTGTTCCAGAGATTTAATTTATGTTCCAGAGATTTAATAATTAATTTATTATTTAATTTATTACCTGCCTTTCTCCTTCCAAAGCACCCAATATGGTGACTTAGCAGACACTGAACATGTGCTCAGGGAGAACACATAGCTGAAAAGCAAACAGAGAGAGAGAGAGAGAAGCTTCCAAAAGCCAAACAATCAGCACTTGCCTTCAAAACACAAACCTGTTGTAGAGAGAAGGCAGAATAGAACATGCCTTAGCAACAGCCAATAGAATGTGAGCTGGCAGCAGCCAATCAAATGGTTGACTGGAGGTGTCAAATAAGACCATTGCTGACAGTTGATGTCAGACCAGGTCTGGATGGGTAACAGTCCAGAAGAAAGGGACTGTGAGGGCTAAAGTTCAGAAAGGAGGGACTTAGCTCTAGTAAAAGAACTCCAAGTGAGGGAGATTCTGGGATTTACTTAGCCTGAGGGCTAGTGTAGAAATAAGATAGGAAAAACCACAGTAAATAAGGATGGTGTGAGAGTCCTAAAGTCTAGTAACTGTTGTTCTTTAAAATTAAATAGTATGTAACATAGTATAATAAGAACAAGAGAATGCAACAGCGTAACAAGTGAAGCATTGTTAACCATCATTCAAATAAAGTTTTATTGTTGTTCACTTACAAGATTCTTAGAACCTGGAATTATTATCCATGATGCAAAAAAATAAAGAAACCAAGATTGGAGAGTAAACCCATAGATACACCACATGTTGGGACAGTGGTGGGATCACAATACCTATAGGGCTGCCAACTGAGGAAAAAAAGTTAGGTGAAGGTTCTTCACACCTGTCTTCTTCTGTCTCTCTAGAGACTGAGGCAGCAGGTATATAAAGAACTAGTTCTGCTTCAGTGACTCAGTATATGCCCTGCTCCTTTAGATCATGAGCTCAGGGAGCATTTGTGATCCAAAACAAGCAAAAACACCTACACAATTCTCTAAACTGCAGATCCAAATATTTGATTTCAATAAAGCCTTTGACAAAGTCCCCCATGATATTCTTGCAAACAAGCGAATAAAATGTGGGCTAGACAACACACCTGTTAGGTGGATTTGTAATTGGCTGACTAGATGAACCCAAAGGGTGCTCAGCTATGTCCTGTAGCCAAGAGTCTGTTTAAGGGGAATTTATGATTAGCCCAATGTTGCGAGATGGGCAGGCTACTGTGCCCTGCGGAACCGTCTTCCCAATGTGTATACTGAGAAGACCAGGGAATCCCAGAAATGGGGCTGAGGCAGATGCTTTCAATGAATGTAGTTTTATTATAAGGCAAAAATCACACACTAACATGCACTCGCACACTCATACAGGCTCAGGAAAAGTAGAGGTTAGCATGGGGATAGAATATAGGCTTCACTGGGGAAATACTCACCAATAGACTAGGCTTGCCTTTTGGGGTCCAGATGGGAAGAGTGGATGTGGGGACAAGTCTGCTCCACAGCGTGGGTTTGAGCAGAAATGCCGGTGACTAGCTTCAGAGGTCAGAGTGACATTGAGTCGTTTAGACCAGGAAGATGGCACACCGACTGGCTAAAATCTGGGGTTTATATAGGGCCAAACTGGGCCTGAGGCGAAAGGTGATAATTGCAAAGATGACACCCGGCTGTATAGGGTTATATTGGGTTTGCTAGTCTTAATCCGAAGGGCCAATATCCTGGGGGAATGTGTGACTAGGTGGCACAATACAAACATTACACCTTTGATGGCTGGGGGTGCTTGTGACTGGGTGACACAATACAAACATTAGACCTTTGATGGCTGGGGTTGCTTGTCACTGGGTGACACAATACCCCTTTTGATGGTTTGGATGATCTTATCAGGGGAAATCCCATTTGCTTCAAACCTAGATTGTCTGGGGCTATGTTTGCATTGAGGATTAAGGGTGGTTGGCCCATGCCAAGGGTGCAGAGGACCTTTGCCTCCAATTCCACCGCCAGAGTTCATCTGGAGGTCATCATGGAATTTCATATTTTTGGTAGCAGGGGCACTTATGGGTTACATATGGGGTTTTTCATATTTTGGCTATTAAGAGCACTATGGGTAACAGACCACTCTTCATCCTGGAAAGAAGTGACCAGTGGGGTGCCACAGGATTCTGTCCTGGGCCCAATGCTATTCAACATCTTTATCAACGATTTGGATGAAGGAATAGGGGGCGTGCTTATCAAATTTGCAGATGACACCAAATTAGGAGGAGTAGCAAATACCCCAGAGGAGAGGATCAAAATTCAAAATGACCTGAATTGGGCCAAAATCTGGGCCAAAGCTAACCAAATGAATTTCAATGGGGAGAAATGTAAGGTACTGCAGTTAGGCAGAAAAAATGAAATGCATAGATATAGAATGGGGGACAACTGGCTTGACAATAATACATTTGAAAGGGATCTAGGAGCCCTAGTAGACCACAAGTTGAACATGAGTCAACAGTGTGATGTGGCAGCTAAAAGGGCCAATATGATTCTAGGCTGCATTAATAGAAGTATAGTGTCTAGATCAAGGGAAGTAATAGTGCTTTTATTCTGCTTTTATTAGACCTCACATGAAATACTGTGTCCAGTTCTGTGCATCAAAATTAAAAAAGGATGTTGACAAGCTGGAGTGTTTCCAGAGGAGGGTGACCAAAATTGTGAAAGGTCTGAAAACCATGCCCTATGAAGTGTGACTTAAGTAAATTGGTATGTTTAGTCTTTGTGGTCTCTTTCCAACTCTTTGTTTCTATTACTATGATTCTATTGTGGGCATGCTGTGTGCTTTGAAGTCATTTCTAACTTATGGCAATCCTATCATGGGGTTTTCATGGCAAGATTTGTTTAATGGAAGTTTGTCATTGCCTTCCCCTGAGCCTGAGGACATGTACCTTGCCCAAGGTCACCCAGTGGCTTTCATGGCAAATCAAGAATTGAACTCTGGTCTTCAGAGTCATAGCCCAACACTCAAACCACAAAATTTTATCCCATAAGGTCTTCAAAGAAGCTGTTAAACTGAGTAATTTACAGATCACCCCCAAGGGCATGCCAAGGAGGAGCCTGGTAGATGGTAGAAGAATGAATCCAGAATAAACCCTTGTTGTTGAGTTCTTCTAAGGTGAATCCTGTGTGGATTCTTTGATGTGAATATAGATGTCCACTCTCAGTGAAGCTGTTTTGATATTCCTGGCATTTATATGGCTTCTCCCATGTGTGAGTTCAATGATGGGACTGTAGATGGGTGCTCTGACTGGAGGTATTTCCACATTCCATGCATTTATGAGGTTTCTCCCTTGTGTGAGTTGTTTGATGTTTCTCATGCATTCCACTATCACTGATTCTATTATCTATATTTAATTATTGCTCGTGTTGTTTTTTAACCAATTAATGTCTTACATGAACTCTATATCATGAGGTGTGACTTCCTGGCATCCATATTCTTGAAGTCTCTCTGTCTCTATTTGATGTACTCATTAATCACTGTCCAATTAGTGTTCTCAGTTGTTCCATTGATGAGTAGTTATTTGCTGCTGTCATTCTTTACAGCAATTAATCAAATGCACTCCTTGCTGTGGGTAAAGCACAGTATGACTTTTTAAAAAAGTATTTTAGAGGTTTAAAGAACAGTTATTTTCCAAGTTTGGCATACAACCTTTGGTTTTTATAATGAAAAAGCAAGTAACTATACACTGAAGGGTTCATCTGGAGGGCTCACTGTCATGCTCTCCATGGAAACCATGCCCTATGAGAAAGCTGAGTACATTTAGCCGGAAAAGAGATGGTTAAGAGGTGATATGATAGCCTGTTTATATGGCTTCTCCCTTGTGTGAGTTCTATGATGAAACTCTAGGTGGGTGTTCTGACTGGAGGTGTTTCCATATTCAGTATTTGAAGGGGTGTTATTGAGGATGGAGAAAACTTGTTTTCTGCTGCTCCAGAAAATAGGACCAGGAAAAATGGATGAAAGCTAGAGGAAAAGAGACTCCACCTAAATATTAGGAGGAACTTCCTGACAGTGGAACACACTCCCTCAGAGAATAACAACAACAACAACAACAACAACAACAATAATAAATTTTATTTGTATCCCGCCCCTCTGTCAAACAATCGGAGAGGCTCACAGCAGTTAAAACTCCATACAGTATATTAAAATACAACCCAAATCCTAAAACCCTCCCACTCCTTAAAAAAGTATTAAATCAATGATAGCATTAAAACATGATAATTAAAACAATAAACATTAAATTGACAAAAATCCACAGATAAACCGATAAAATAAACAAAGCAGGTATTGCAGCCAAAGGTGGGGGGGGGGGGGAAGATAGGAGGGGGACTCCTGAGGCAGGGAAATCTAATCAGGAAAGGCATGCCAGAAGAGATCTGTCTTAACAGCCTTTTTAAAGCTGTTTAAGGTTGTAATCTGATGGATCTCCTCCAGCAGGCCGTTCCATAGCCTGGGAGAGTCTACCGAGAAGGCCCTCTGGGAAGTAGCCGACAGCCTTGCTTTCATCTGCTGCAGCAAATTCCTCCCAGAGGACCTGAGTGCACCGTATGGAGTGTATGGGAGGGCAGTCCCAAAGGTAGGTTGAACCTAAGCCATTTAGGGCTTTAAAGGTAATAACCAACACCTTATACTGGGCCTGGAAACTAATAGGCAGCCAGTAGAGAGACTTTAGGACTGGTCTTATATGGTCTCTCCTAGATGTACCTGAAACCAATCTGGCTACCATGTTTTGCACTAACTGAAGTTTCTGGACCAAGCATGAGGGTAGCCCCATGCCGAGCACATTACAGAAATCCAAGCGAGAGGTTACCAGCATGTGCACCACAGTCTCAAGGTCCCTTGCTTCCAGGAAAGGGCACAGCTGGTGTATCAGCTGAATCTGATAACAGGCGCTCCTGACTGTCACGTTCACCTGACCAGTCATCTGAAGCGACAGCTCTAGGAGCAGCCCCAGACTGTGAACACAGTCCTTCATGGAGAGTGTGACCCTGTCCAGAACTGGAGGTTGCAACCCAATTCCTGGTTTTGGTGCCGTTACTGTGAGCACCTCCGTTTTGTCTGGATTCAATTTCAATCTGTTTTTCCTCATCCAGTCCATTACTGCCTTAAGACAGTCATTGAGAGGAGAGACGTCATCGGGAGCTGAGGCTGACAACTGGGACATAGAAAAATAGATCTGGGTGTCATCAGCATACTGATAACACCCAGCCCCATGTCTCAGGATGATATCTCATAGCGGCTTCATATATATGTTAAACAGCATCAGGGACAGGATGGTGCCTTGAGGGATGCCACAGGTGAGATCTTTTTTTGCAGAGCAACTGTCCCCAAGTGAAACCCTCTGGGACCTGCCTGAGAGGAAGGAATGGAACTACTGCAATTCCTAACCCAACCAGGCGATGGAAGAGGATTCTGGAGTCTCCTTCTTTGAAAGTCTTTTAACAGAAGCTGGATGGCCATCTTTCAGGCATGCTTTGATTGTGAGTTCCTGCATGGCAGGGGGTTGGATGAATGGCCCTTGTGGTCTCTTCCAACTCTATGATTCTATGATTCTCTTCATTGACTTCTTGCACTTGGGACTTGTTTCACAAAGACGTAATTTGTGAAAAAATGCTACCTTTTGCACAAAAATACTTTATTTCGAAAACTGTGAATTTTGTGTTTTCTGTACAGATTTTCGTTTGCACAAACATTTTTGCCCTCAAATTTCAAAATATGCAAAATATCATAGGAGTCTGCAATTTTCTTGAAAGGATGTCTTGATGTGTTGCAACACCCTTTATCATTTGAGGACAAGAACAATTAAGAGCATTTGTCCCAACAGCCCAGAATGAAGATTCAAGACAGTGAGATGGAATTAATCTCACCACATTCTTATTAAGCCAGATGAAGTGTAATGCACAATTAATGTCATATAGAAGATGAAGTATGACATATTAAGCAGCTGAAAACTAAGCCATAACTATAAACAATCTCCTAGTAAATAGTGTGACAACACCTTGGATCCAAGTTTTTCCTCAGAAAAAATATGTGGGCCAAGCTTATTACTGCTAGCTCATCAAGTAGATAAGCTGAGATGGGTACCCTATCAGCCCTCAATTCCCACTGACAGTATTTGGACAAGGGAAGTCTCTAGAGCTTCCAGGAAACTTCCCTTCTCATATTCCAAGATCAATTATTGGTTATCTGAATTTAAGTCTCCAGGACCAGATGAACTACATCCAAGGATATTAAAAGAACTGGCAAATGTAATCTCAGAGCCACTGGCAATAATTTTTGAGAACTCCTGGAGAACTGGAGAAGTCCCAGAAGACTGGAGGAGGGCAAACATTGTCCCATCTTCAAAAAGGAGAAAAAACAGGATTCCAACAATTATTGCCCAGTTAGTCTGACATCAATACTGGGAAAGATCATAGAACAGTTCATTAAACAGAGAGTCTGTGAACATTTAGAAGGGAATGCCATAATCACTAAAAGTCAACATAGGTTTCTCAAAAACAAATCATGCCAGACTAATCTGATCTCTTTTTTTTTTTTTTATGAAATTACCAGCTTGCTAGATGAAGGGAATGCGGTAGACATAGCATATCTTCATTTCAGTAAGGCTTTTCACAAGGTCCCCCACAATATTCTTGCAAACAAGATAGTAAAATGTGGGCTAGATAATACAACTGTTAGGTGGATTAGTAACTGGTTGACTGACCAATCCCAAAGGGTGCTCAGCAATGGCTCCTCTTCATCCTGGAGAGAAGTGACCAGTGGGGTGCCACAGAGTTCTGTCTTGGGCCCAGTGCTATTCAACATCTTTATCAATGATTTGGATGAAAGAATAGGGGGCATGCTTCTCAAATTTGCAGATGACACCAAATTAGAAGGAATAGCTAATACCCCGGAAGAGAGGATGAAAATTCAAAATGACTTTAATAGATTAGAAATCTGGGTCAAAGCTAACAAAATGAATTTCAACACAGAGAAATGTAAGGTACTTCAATTAGGGCAAAAATAATAATGAAAAGCATAGATATAAGATGGGGGACACCTGGCTTAATGAGACTACATGTGAAAGGGATCTAGGAGTCCTAGTAGACCGCAAGTTGAACATGAGTCAACAGTGTGATGCTGCAGCTAAAAAGGCCAATGCAATTTTAGGCTGCATTAATAGAAGTATAGTATCTAGATCAGGGGTAGGCAACCTTTCCCCTTTAAGGGCCGAGGGACTTCAGCTCCCAGAATCCCAAGAGTTATTGGCCAACATGGGACTATTGGCCAACATGGCTGAGGCTTTTGGGAGCTGAAGTCCCTCGGCCCTTAAAGGGGAAAGGTTGCCTACCCCTGATCTAGATCAAGGGAAGTAATAGTACCACTATATTCTGCTTTGGTGAGGCCACACCTGGAATACTGTGTCCAGTTCTGGGCACCACAATTCAAAAAGGATGTTGAAAAACTGGAGTGTGTCCAGAGGAGAGCGACTAAAATGGTGAAGGGTCTGGAAACCATGTCCTACGAGGAATGATTTAGGGAACTGGGAATGTTTAGCCTGGAGAAGAGACAGCTAAGAGGGGATATGATAACCCTGTTTTAATATTTGAAGGGATATCATATTGAGGAGGGCACTAGTTTGTTTTCTGCTGCTCCAGGGAATAGGACTCAGAACAAGCTCCAGGAAAAGAGATTCTACCTCAACATTAGGAGGAACTTCCTGACAGTAACAGCTGTTCAGCAGTGGAGCATGCTCCCTCGGAGTGTGGTGGAATATCCTTCTTTGCAGGTCTTTCAACAGAGGCTGGATGGCCATCTGTCAGGGATGGTTTGATTTTGAGTTCCTGCATGGGAGGGGGTTGGACTGGATGGCGCTTGTGGTGTCTTCCAACTCTATGATTCTATAATTCTATGATCTCTAGGAATTGATATGGAAGTAATTCTTTCACCAAAACCTAGGTGCTCATCAGGATATGCTAAACTTAGATTATTTCTTCAAACTTTACTCCCAGTTAGATGTGCTGTAGCAAGATTAAAGGCCTTTGCAAACTGCCATAAATAGTGCAAATTGAGTCCACTTTAAGGGGTAGGGTTAGTGCTAGGGAATCATGGGAACTGTATTTTTTTCTGAGACATTGAGCCTTCTCTGTCAGAGAGCTCTGGTGCCACAATAAAATACAGTTCCCATGATTCCCTAACCCTAACCTAACCCTTAAAGTGGACTCAATTTGCACTATTTCTAGCAGTCTGCAAAGGCCCTAAGACAAGTGAAACCAAATTCAAACCCTGCTTCCTTTCACAACAACATGAAATAGGACAGCATGATAAGATAGGAGGTAAGGAATAATAGAGTCATAGAGTTGGAAGAGACCTTAAGAACCAAAAAGTCCAAGTTGTTATGTGTGTTACTGTTTGAGAGCTATTGAGAGTCAGACAAGTTCCTGCTTCTACTTAGCACTTGTAAATAAATCTATTCACCTTTCAGCAGTCATGTCCAGCTTCTTCATTCCACACTGATATCTAGTGCCTGGGTGTAGATACTGAAGTCTCATTCAAGGCTTGTAACCAGCATGACACTCACATGGTAATGGAGAATACAGTGTTTTGGATGATTCAGACTTTAGTGTTCAGTTGCATACTTTACATTTTTGGATTTTGTTTAGTTCTTTCATAGCTGATCTTCCCATTCCTAGTCTTCTGATTTCTTGAGCAATGTTTGGTCCAAAGTATGGAAAATCTTTAACTATTTCAATTTCCTTGTTATCTAGGTTGAATTTATGTAGATCCTCTATGTTTTCATTATGTTCAGCAGTAAACCTGCCTTTGCACTTTCTTCTTTAACTTTCCTCAGTAATAGTTCCAGGTTTATGATGTTTTCCATTAGCAGTATCTTAGATGTAGTTGTTCCTATCTTGTATTTTCATTCCTCCTTCTTCCATGTCTAAATATGCCCTTCATATGGTATTTTCTGCATACAATGATGACAACAAGAACAAGCATTTATTACAGTTAACAAATCCTAAAGCAAAACAACAGCAACATGACAACAGCAAAACCAACCAACATATCCCAACAGTTATATTTTCTCTATACAAGTTGTACAAACAGGATGATAGAATGCATCCTTGCCTTACCCCTTTGCCAAATGGAAACTATTCTGTTTCTCCATATTCTGTTTTTGTTTTTGTTTTTTGTATGTTGTTTATTGTTTTATAAATCTTAAAAGAGTATTGTTTACAATACATTGTTTTTTAGTGACATAAAAATCAATCATACATCAACCACGTTTGTTACCATAAGCCACTTACCATTTGAATGTCAACATTAATTTCCTTATTTGCTTATTTCTTTTGGTTCTTAATATTAGTTCATTTAAGTCAAACTTTCTATAACCCCTTTGTCAATTTGTCTCTAAGTGATAAAAAATATATCATTTACATTTCTAGTTCTGTTTTTCTTATCAACTAAAGCAGGGGTAGGCAACCTAAGGCCCGGGGAACCGGATGTGCCCCCCCCGAGGCCTTTGGACTAGCCCCAGGGCGGTCCTGCCGCTGCCACTGCCGCCACCGCCGCCAACTGCCATGATGATATTGATTATTGTTGTTATTTGTTCTTGGGGTTTTCTTGGCAAAATCTCCACAGGGGTTTTGCCATGGCTTTTCTGGGGCTGAGAGAGTGTGCATGCATATTTTTTTAATTTTTTTAAAAAAATATTTATTTATTTATTTATTTATTTATTTATTTATGGTGCTTCGCCCCCCCCCCCCCCCAATTGTCTGAGGGACAGCAACCTAGCCCCTGGCTCAAAAAGTTTGCCTACCCCTGAACTAAAGTATATAGACCAATAAATTCAATTATATTTCTTATCATTTTCTTGTCAGATTTTTTTTTTTACTTATTCACTCAAAAGCTATTCCCATAAAATTGCCCTTTTCCTCCCCCAAAAAACTCAATTAAATGTTTCCAAATTCTATTAAACTCTTCCATTGGTTTCTCTTTAATCAGAAAGGTTAATTTTTCCATTTCTGTAAAATCATACAGTTTCAAAAACCATGCATCTATGTCAGGTGAGTCACTACTTTTTCAGAAGGAAGCATATAACATTCTTGCAGCACTTATCATGTGAAACAGTAATTTGTCATGTTTTCTTTCCAATTGTTTATCCTCAATCATGTTCAGTAAATACATTTTAGGATCCACTCTTTCAGTGATATTGAAAAATTTTTTAATTGTTGAGTGTATCTTTCACCAATATTCTTTACCTTTTGACAATCCCACCAAAGTGGAAATATGTTCCAACTTCTGCCTCACATTTCCAACATATTTTTTTGAGTTTTTACTCATCTTAAAAAGTATGTATGACATTAAATGCCATCTAAATTGCATTTTAATCATATTTTCTGTCAAAACTATAATTCATAGAATATTTGATCCCTTTTTTCCAATATTTCTCCATTGTGCTAATTGGATATTTTGTCCCAAATCTTGTGCCCATCTGATCATACAATCTTTTATTATTTCATTTTCTAATTCATATTTCAATAAGAGTTTGTATAAATTTGAAATTTCATGGTTTTTTTCTTCTACAATGATTTTCTCTAAATCATTATCTGCTTTCCCTATACCTTGTAATTTCATATCTTGATTAAATCTTTCTTTTATTTGTCTGCATAGGAACCAATTACAGCTGCATCCTTCTTCAACCAATTCTGTTTATGTTTTTAGTAATCTTTGATTTCCCTCTGTTTTAGTAATATCCACATATATAGGCCATCTGTCACATAAAAGCTTTTCATTTTTAAACAGAGCTTCATTAATTGAAATCCACAAGAGTATTTTAGTACACCATTTACTTTTTACTTGCAGCCAAACTCTGAGAAGAGATTTTCTAATAAAATGATTATTAAATTCCTTATTTTTTTAATTATCATAGAACATGTAATCATGGAGACCATATATTAATCCAGCAGATTTTAAATTGATTGTCTTATTTTTTAAAAAATGTATTCAGTCACACACCTGATTTAAAGTCACTGCATAATAATATAATTTCAAATTTGGGAATGCAACACCACCACAATTTGTTGAATCTTGAAGTAATTTCAGTTTAATTCTAGGCTTCCCTCCCATCCATATGAATTCTACGATATCTTTATGCCAACTAACAAATGGTCTATCATTTGTTATAAATGTTAAGTTTTGGAAAAGATACATCATTTTGGGTAACAAAGTCATTTTGATTGCAGAAATTCTGCCCAACTATGATAGACCTAATTTCCTCCGTTGTTGCAGATCTTTTTTTTATTTCTGACACTTTTTCATAATTGTTCTTAAAAAGTTCAGTATTTTAATAGTTACATAAATTCTTAAATATTTTATTTTCTTCCCAATCTCATAACCGGTTTTGGATTCCAACTCTAACTTATACTTATCAAATATGTTCATTTTTCAAATTAAATTAATTAATTTTTCAAATTAATAAGATGGAAATCTTACCTAGAATTTGGTCAGATCACAGTCCAGCTACATTGACTTATATAAGAAAGCATTTTTCTGGTGTTTAAATTGGAATATATTAAATAATGCAGAATTTGTAAAAGAAATGGGCGAAAATCTAAGTTATTTTTTAAAAGAAAACTTAGATCAAGGATTTCCAGCTCATGTAGTCTGGGATACATCTAAAGTGGTAATAAGAGGGTTATTCATGGGAAAAAATGCTGAATTAAAAAACAGAAAGAAACAGACACTGAACAAATTAATGGAGGGAATAGAAAATAGTGAAAATTACTTGAAAATAAACCCCAGAGATAATAAAATAACTCAAGAAATTCAGTGGTTGCAAAAACAAATAACACAGATTATAGTAGAAGAAATCAAAAAGAAAATGAAATTCATATTCTGTTTTAACAGCAGCCTGTTGTCCTAAATACAGATTTCTCATCAGGACTATCAAATGTAGTGTTATGCCAATGTTTTTGAGATCATTCCATAGCTTTCCATGATCTATACAGTCAAAGACTTTGCTGTAGATGATAGAGCACATGCTGATTTTCTTCTGGAATTCTTTCGTTCACTCCATAGTATCATTACCCTTGGTGCACTCCATTAGCAATCATATGTTTGCAATATGGTCTCTAATGCCTCTTCCTTTTCTCATCTCCACTTTCAGCTCTGGGATTTCTCTCTGCATATATAATTGGAGTGTATGAGGCTGAATTTTGAGCATAATTTTACTTGTATGGAAAATTAAAGCTAATTAATGCTAATTAATCATTTTCCATTATTTTATAGGCATTCCTCCAAGAATCTGGCACCCACCAATTTTCTAATAACTCATCATTTAGGCCTGGCACTTTCTCAGACTTAATCTTTTTAATCACTTCAATAAGTTGCATAGTAGTCACAAATCCAATCAAGTCTTGTTTCTGTTCCAAAAATATTTTTTCCAATTGGATTTTATAATTTTTCATATCTAAAATTGTCTTTTCCTGTCTCAACCTATAGGAAAGCTCCTTCCTATGTTTGTTTGTGAATTTAAAGTTCTTTTTGTTACGATATAAAAATTTGGCATTTATTTCTTCAAACAATGAAAACTGCCATTGGAGTAACTTTATTTTTTGTTAGGTCTCTTTATCAAAAATTGTCTTGTGTGTGGCTGCCCTGCCCCAACTCTACTCCCAGGCCAGCCCTTTAGGCCAGTCTGCAGTGCCTCAAAGAGACCAGACACAGATAATGGGTTTGAAACAAGGACCACTTTATTAAGGGCCTTTGCAGACTGCCAGAAATAGTGCAAATGTAAGGGTTAGGGTTAGTGCTATGGAATCATGGGAATTGTTTTTTTTTCTGAGACATTGAGCCTACTCTGTCAGAGAGCTCTGATGCCACAATAAAATACAGTTCCCATGATTCCCTAACCCTAACCCTAACAGTAGACTCAATTTGTACTATTTCTAGCAGTCTGCAAAGGCCCTAAGTTACCTATTTATTGTTTGAATCCTGTTTTCTTAGGAAAACTGCAACTAAAGGGTAGTAGCCTACTGTGGGAGCAGCTGCAGCAGGTGGTCCCTTCTCCAGACCTCCTCTGTAGCTCCCCCAGGGTGATAACACCTGAGCCCCAAGGAGAACCCAAAAGGTGGGCTACTCCCAGGTTGGCCCACATCAAGAAAGCCAACTAGAAAGTCCCCCTTCTAAGCTTCTGGGCTTAAATAGAGGGTTTATCCTTCAGGCCAGCCTCAAGGGAAATCCCTTTCTCTGCCTCTCCTGTCCCAAGACCTAAAGAGGCAGTTCCAGAGACCTCCCTATCACCAAAATGGTGACCTAACTGCTCAGCATATTCAAAATCTCCCCCCACTATCTGTCAGATGACAATCTGTTTAGACATCACCCTAAGCCAATTGTCCAAGTCTGACTGCAACAGTATGGAGTAGGCAAAAAAAAAAAAAAAAAAAGCCCATGGAAAAGGGAAAAACACTTTTTATCCGGCTCAGAAGCTACCAAGAAATTGCATACTGTACCAGTGGCAGGAGGTTAGATCGCGCACAAAAGCAAAAGAAGCTGGAGCAGGGGGCAGCAGGGCATACAAATGGCTCTAGCCCTGCCCACAATCTCCTTTTTACCATGGCTCCCAAGTTGTTTTTTTTAATTTCTGGTCTCAAAGCATGAGTCCCCATCCAATGGCTATGTCAAGGGGTGGGGGTGGGGGAAATCCACATAACCAGTACAGTAGCAACCTGGTCCATCAAAAAATCATAGAATTGGAAGTGACTTCTTGTGCCATTAACTCCAGCCCACTGCTCAGTGCAAGATCTCCAGCTTCTATCCTTTTTTTGAAGAAATCTAGAGAAAGATATTTCCACCACCTTCCCAGGCAATTAGTTCCATTGCCCAACTTCTCTTACTGCTAGGAAGTTCCTTTTAACACTCCTATTAAATCTACCCACCTGTAACTTAAAACCATTAGACCTGGTCCTACCCTCTGGGGCAGCAGAGAAGAAAACTTGCCCTTTCTTCTCTGTGACAGACCTTGAAGTATGCAAAGAATGTAATTCTTTCCATGACTTAGAAACTATGTTTCTACTAACACATGCTAAAATAGCATTTTTCTTCTTTGCTGCAGAATCACACTACTGGCTAATAGTTAGTGTATGATCAAGAATAATCCCAAGTTCCTTTTTACATCTAGTACGGCTGATTTATTTATCCCCATCCTATACCGATGCATTTGGTTTTTGTAGCCTATATGTAGAATTTTGCAGTTGTCTCTGTTGTCTCTGATTAATTTCATTTTAAAAAAATCCTTCCCAGTTTTCTAGTTTATCTAGGTCCTTTTGAATTCTCTTCCTATCTTCCAATATGTTAGCCACCCCACCTAGCTTTGTATTGTCTGCAAACTTAATAAGGATTTCCCCCCTTCTGTCTTTTAAGTCATTGATAAAATTTTTGAAGAGTAATGGTCCTAGGACAAAATCCTGAGGGGTTCCATTTCAGTTTGAAGCAGAGCCATTAATGATGGGTCTTTGACCATAGTTTTCCAACCAATTTTGAATCCATCTGATGATATCTCTGTCTATTCCATATTTAATCAGTTTACTAATCAAAATATTATGGGGGACTTTATCAAATGCTTCACAAAAATCTAGATAAATTATCTCACAGCATTCTCACCATCTACTAATGACCTGATCAAGAACAGATATAAGATTAGTTTGACAGGATTTGTTCAGGATCCTTTTAAAACATGGCTTTCCAACCAATTATGGATCTATCTGATGGTGTTTCCATCTACTCAATATTTAGTCAATTTGCTAATCAAAATGTCATGAGGGACTCTAAATGCTTTCCTGAAATCCAGATAAATGGTACCCACAGCATTCCCATCATCTACTAAACTAGTGACCCTATCAAAATGAGATACAAGGTTAGTTTGACAGAATTTGTTATTGACAAGCCCAGGTTGGCTCCTACTGATCACTGCATTGTCATCCTGTATAATACATTCTAATAATGTAATGTGCTGTGAACATACTATTGGCCATTAACAATCAAATCATGCTATGGACATAATAAAAAAGTCCCCCAAAGTGCTGATTGATCTGATTAGGTGCTGACAATTAGAGAAGGGGGGATGATGGGAGAGTGGGAGAATGGGATGGTAAAAAAGCAATGGTGAGCAATGTGAATCATGTATAGTTGAATAGTACATGGAATCGTACAGGGAAGGGGGAACATCCAGATAACAGTGTCCTTTCAATCTGGAAAGCAATTTTGGAATGAAACAGAAAGTATGAACCAAACAGTGAAGACAGCAGTGCCAGTACTGCCTGTATCACTTGGGGGCTGTACAGACTGCCCCTAAGGGGCAGTGGGGTGCCGCCCCTTTTCTTGCTGAATCGGGGCCACAGCAAGCACACATCACAGTGCTGACTTGGCCTTTCCATGGTGCAAAAAGAAGCCACAAAAAGGGGGTATTTTTTGCCACAGAAAGGGTGCCCTAGTTGCACAGCAGCAGCTTTTCTGCACTCCTTTGGCACAGTGCGTGTTGATGCTACACCAAGGGAGCATCATGATGCCTCCCACCATGTGGTGGGGTGCATGGCGTGAAGCCAGCATGGTGTCAGAGTCAGGATAGCTGATGTGAGGTCGCCATGCCCCCACTCTTCCCCCAGGCCAGCTCTTTATGCCAGTCTGCACAGCCCCTTGGTTTCAGAATAATCAGTCCATTCTGAGTCTAAAGATAAACACTAAAATCTTCAGCAAAAATACTAGTAAGTTTTAGTTCATGTTACAAAAGAAACAAATGAATGATTGAACTGGAATTAATTTTGAGCTACCTTTTAAGACTAGAATTTTATTCTAACAAAATATCTTTATCTTCTTCATATGCCCTACCTTTCGGGGCTCATACAACAATCTATGCTGTGACTATGCTAGCCATTCGGATCATAACACTAACCAAGTCCTCTCTCTTTCTCTCCTTCAGTCAAAGTGAATGATCATTATTTTTCCTTTGTTACTGAAAATGCTTCAGATGGATGTTTATACATATGGTTGGCTGTTAGTAAATGCTAATATGCAATGCTCTTTCTCTTCAAGCTAATTTCTGGCAGATGATGACACCCCCCCCCAATGCATATACATACCTTACAATTCTCAATTTTTTTAAAGAAAAAATGGTTTGCCAGATTATATTGTTGCAATTTTTAGAAATAATAAGACATTGCCCTTTCATCTATTATCATATTCCTTGTTGGCAATAAAGGGCACAATAAGTAAGAGGCGATTCTGCAAACATTGTCTGCTCTTTTTTCACCCTTCACTCCATGCATTCTGTCTTCTTATATTAGTTAGAGGGCTCTGCTTCATATGAATGTTATCTTCTAAATAGCAATCATTTCAAATATGCACAGTATATTTTCTTGCTTCCATGGATTGCACTAGCTATTCCATAATAATGATCATTTGGTCTCCAATTTAAACCATTCTAGCAGGACAGCACACTGTAACAACTGACAGCTTACTTCTGACCTTTGCAGACTGCCAGAAATAGTACACATTAAATTGAGGCACTGCCCTGGCTCAGTGCTAGGGAGTCATGGGAATTGTATTTTTTTCTGGGACATTGAGCCTTCTCTGTCAGAGAGCTCTGGTGCCACAATAAATTACAGTTCCCATGATTCCCTAGCACTGAGCCAGGGCAGTGCCTCAATTTAATGTGCACTATTTCTGGCAGTCTGCAAAGGCCTTTCATTTCCAAATTGAGTTTAGCTATGCTGTTTCTAATTGAGTTTATCCATGCAGTGCATGGACTATGGCTGTACTATCTTTGAATGGTCTGGTTTTTAATTGATAAATAATTTAATATTTTTAGTCTTTTAAAATTATTGTTATTGTTTATTGCTTTAAACTGACTTTACAGTAAGACACTGTGGGATCTGCAGAAGTAGGATGGGCTATACATATTTTAATGAACAAAATAGATAAAGATAAAGCACATGTGAGGAGTCTGTGATAACAAATGGCAAAGAATTCTTCTCATTCCCTACCTGGATGATGGTGATTATAAATTACATTACATAATCCAAGGTTATTCCAAGGAAGCTTTCAGGGCTGAAAATGCTGCTGCTTAATGCCAAGTCAGTAAATGGAAAAAACAACACCATGTTTGGATAAACATGCTGATCTGACGTGAGTTACAGAGACTTGGCTGGATAAAGCTGGAGAATGAGGTTAACCCTTCCCATCTTTGTCTGCTGGGGTTCCTTGTCAAGCAGCAGATAAGGCTTGGAAGGTAGGGAGGCAGAGTTCCAGTGATCTATCAGGATTCCATCTCCCTCACCAGCTGCCCTGTCCTACAGTTTCCTGGATTTCTGTGTGCACTTAAGGGTGGGTGGCCAAGACAGAATAGGATTTCTTCTTTGTGGTCTCTGTGACTCAACACACTTGGTCCTGATGATCAGAGCTGTTTGACAATAGAAAGAATATGCTGCCTCAGAGTGTGCTGGAGTCTCTTTCTTTGGGGGTTTTTAAAGAGAGGCTGGATGGCCACTATTGGAGATGTTTTGATTGTTTATCATGCTTGGCAAGGGTTTGGACTCAATGGCCCCTGTGGTTTCTTCAAATCTATGATTCTATGATTCTATGGGTTGTTCTGTATCTATGCGGCAATGGTTAGAAACTTCTAAAGCTGCACATGTACTAGGAATAAGCCCCATGCCTCCACTCTGTATACATTACTCTGGCAATTCCTGCTCTATGCCTCATTTCCTTTCTTTCTACCACAGCAGAAGTTTCAATTAGTGCCCTCTAGAGCAATTCTTTTTAATTTCATTTTCCCTTAGTGTCCTTTCTTTCTTTCTTTCTTTCTTTCTTTCTTTCTTTTGTTTGTACTACCCTTTTCTTTTCCTCAAAAGAGAGGAAGAGAGAATGTAGTTTAGTTCTTTTTCTTTTAGCTTCCTCTTTCTGGGGCTTATTGTCCCAGCACTAAACAATACTTCAAAAAGTATGTTAGCTGTGGGGGTAAAATACCAGAGTCTGACTGCACCACATGACAATGGTCACTGCACCAACACACTACAATATGTTTCTGAGTGCTACAAAAAGAAGAGCTTTACATGGACCCCTCCAAAAGGCCAGAACATGGAACTGGATATGTACGTTGTTCAAAATGAGATAATTTTGTAGGTGTGCATCATATAAACACCCTACCTTCAAAGTGGCTGGAAGCTGCTTTATTTTGCCCATCTGTTTCACTGATACCTAAAGATCAGGAATTGATTTTAATAAATGATAAACTATAGACAAATATCACTGTTGAATAATGACTACAAGTTGTTTACTTTGATTTTGGCTAACAGAGTTAACATCCTTTGGGATTTTATCCACGAAGATCAATGTGGATTCTTACTGAAAAATATTGACCAATCCTTGAATTGATCGATGACCAATTTGCTTGGTCATGGACAAGCCTCAGGATGACAAAGAGGTAACCAGTTAATCACCAACTCGCAACTCAGGTAACTGGCTTATCACTAATAATAATAATAATAATAATTATTATTTTTATTTTTAACCCGCCCTTCTGCTAAGCAACCGGGGCGGCGTACAACAAGTTAAAATGATATAAAGTAAAACACATCAATCAAATTACTCCCCCCAACCCACCCACCCCTTAAACATAGATTAAATTATTAAATTTAAAATATTAAAACAATCAAAGTAAAACCAACACATCATACAAAGTTCGTTAGACATAAAAACAGGCAGTGGCAGCTAGGAGAGCGAGTTGATAGAATCAGACCAATTTAGGGAGCTGGGAGATTATTCTGGGAAGGCCTGCCAGAAGAGATCCATCTTTACTGCTTTTTTAAAGCAGTCAAGGGTGGTAATAAGACGGATCTCATCTGGCAGGCCATTCCATAATCATGGGGCAGCGACAGAGAAGGCCCTCTGGGAGGTCTGCAACAGCCTAGATTTCATAGGCTGTAGCAGATTCCTCCCAGAGGACTGAAGTGTGTGTGGGGGATTGTATGGGAAGAGGCGGTCCCAGAGATAAGTTGGACCCAAGCCATGTAGGGCTTTAAAGGTTAAAACCAACACCTTGTACTGTGCCCGGAAATGAATTGGCAGCCAATGGAGAGATTTCAGTACTGGTATAATGTGCTTTCTCCTAGATGTACCAGTGAGTAACCTGGCTGCCATATTTTGGACCAGTTGGAGTTTCCAGGTTAGGCACAAGGGTAGCCCCATGTAAAGTGCATTACAGAAATCCAAACATAAGGCTACCAGAGCATGTACCACGGTTTCAAGGTCCCTAATATCCAGGAAAGGGCACAGCTGGCATATCAGCCGAAGTTGATAACAGGCACGCCTGACCGTCGCATTCACCTGATTAGTCATGTGAAGCAATGAATCTAGGAGTACCCCCAGACTGCAAACACAGTCCTTGGAGGAGAGTGTGACTCCATCCAGGACTGGGAGTTGTATTCCCAAGCCTGGTTTCAGGCCCATCACTGTTAGTACCTCTGTTTTATCTGGATTCAGTCTCAATCTGTTTTTCCTCATTCAATCCATTACCGCCTTAAGACAATCATTGGGACGAGAGATGCCATCTGAGCAGATGACCTGGTCCTGGAGAGGTATATCTGGGTGTCAGCAGCATACTGAAGACACCATGCTCCATACCTCTGAATGAGCTCTCCCAGCGGCTTCATATAGATGTTGAATAGCATCGGAGCCAGGATGGCGCCCTGAAGTATGCCACAATTAAGCTCTATTTTGGAAGAGCAACTGTCCCTGAGCCTCACCCTCTGGGATCTGCCTGAGAGGAAGGAAAGGAACTACTGCAAAGCAGTGCCTCCGATTCCTAACTCTCTCAAGCGATCCAAGAGGATGGAATGATCTATTGTGTCAAAGGCCGCTGAGAAGTCCAAGAGCACCAACAGGGTCACACTACTCCTGTTGATACCCAAGCGGAGGTCGTCAGACATCGCAACCATGGCGGTCTCAACTCCATATCCTGTCCTAAAGCCTGTTTGAAATGGATCGAGATAATTGGTTTCATCCCAGACAGTTTGGATTTGGGAAGCAACCACCCTCTCAATCACTTAGCTTAGAAAGGCAGCAAGGAGACTGGTCTATAATTATTCCTGTCCAGGGGGTCCAGGGAAGGCTTTTTCAGGAGGGGTTTGACCGCTGCCTCCTTTAGGCAAGATGCAACAGTGCCTTCTCTGAAAGACGCGTTGATGGTATCCCAAAGGAATACCCTCAACGTGTCCCCCCCCCAGCCAAGATGGACAAGGATCGAGAGGGCAGGTCATCTTCCTCACTCTACCAAGGAGCTTGTCCATATCATCGGTACTAACAGATTGAAGCTGATCCAGTAAAATGCCATCAACGGAGTTGCTGGACACCTCATCTATGGATTCTGTGAAAACACTGGCATCCAAGTCGGCTCTTATTCGAGAGATTTTATCTGCAAAGTAGATGTTAAAAGCATAGCATCAGGCTGTTGTAGAGTTAAGTAGAGGGTTCTGCACAGGAGGTACCTGTGTCAGTTCCCCCACCACCCTAAACAGCCTGCTGGGTGAGACTCTGCAGATGCAATGCATGCAGAGCTTCCCGATAGGAATCAAGATGTTTCCTATGGCGAGTTCTGTTGGATAAGAGCCGAGTCTTTTGCCATTTGTGTTCTAGTCATTGTCCAGCTCGTTTCATCCTCCTAAGCTCCTCTGTATACCAGGGTTTATGATTAGGAGTGGGCTAGAAAGGACGCTTGGGAGCGATTGTATCAATAGCCTTGGTGAGATTGGTGTTCCAGGTGTTAACCAATGCTTCAACAGAATCACTGTCATTACCAACCATTAAACCCTCTAAGGCTTTCTGGAAGCCAATTGGTTCCATTAGCCTTCGAGGGCGGAGCATTCTAATAGGTCCACCACCCCCAGGGGGAAAGACAGTGGCTTTTAGTTCCATCTTGACCAGGAAATGATCCATCCATGGATATTCCTGTTCCGTACTGAAGACTGCATCAAGGGTATGGCCCACATAATGCATGGGCCCAACAACCAATTGGGATAGGCCCATGTTTGTTATGGTTTCCATGAACTCCTGAGCTGCACCAGTTAAATTTGACAAAGTGGTCTTGAGTGGAATGTTGAGGTCACCCAAGATCAAAAGTCTGGGTGACTCCAATAGCAACTCAGAGACCAGTTGGGTCAGCTTGGTCAGGGAGTCTGTTAAGCAACGGGGTGGCCGGTATACCAACAGAATCCCCAAACTATCCCTAGTTCTCAGGCTTAGGTACATACACTCGATGTAGGCTGTTTTCTGGATAGGCTTCCTGGTCAAGGTTAGATTGTTTCCATGAACCAAGACCACACCGCCCCCCCACCCACTTTCCCTTATCTACTCACTGACCGAGTACCCAGCTGGGAGGGCCTGCACCCACGTCACAGCGCTGGCTTCTCCCAGCCATCTCTAGCCTTGTCACCAGAGGATGCTGATCTGATGTTGCACCCACAATAACAAAACCACATGCACCCAGCACCCCTGGGTCCCCGTTGAACTCCCGATACAGTATTCTGCAGCACCATAAACCAATGCCCACCAGATCCAAGACTTTTGCCACTGGCCCCATAAAATTGTGACACCACAACCACATCCCTGAACAATTACTTTATCAATTACTTTATCTAGGTCCATCTTATTTTCTTCGAATCCTTCATCTTTCCTGTCTGTATTAAATCTGTTTTTCAGTTGATGATATATGTACCAGTTATTAATTTTACCTTCTTCTTCTAACTGCTCTTTTGATTTCATTTTATATTCCTTTAAATCTTTAGATTTTTCACTGATTATAATATCCCTATATCTTATCCAAGCTCTATGATTATTTCTGCTCTTACTTAGGAAGGCCTCCTGTGGAGATGTCCATAATGGAATTTTTCTATAAAATTGCTTCTTGATTTTATTCCATGCTCTCAGCAGTGCTTTTCTAATATAATGATTTTCAAAAATTTTGTTGTTTTTCAATTTTCCATACCATAAAAATGCATGGTATCCATATTCCATATTATCACTTTCGATATTCAATAAGCTATCATCTTCAAGTTTAATCCAGTCTTCAAGCCAGACCATACAATTGGCATAATAGTACAACTTTAAGTCTGGTACATCAAAACCACCCTTCTCCTTTGGTTCTATTAAGCTAGACCAGGGGTAGGCAACCTTTCCCCTTTAAGGGCCAAGGGACTTCAGCTCCCAGAAGCCTCAGCCATGTTGGCCAATAGTCCCATGTTGGCCAATAGCTCCTGGGATTCTGGGAGCTGAAGTCCCTCGGCCCTTAAAGGGGAAAGGTTGCCTACCCCTGAGCTAGACCATTTAATCCTTGATTTTTTCCCTTGCCATATAAATTTTATTATTTCTTTTTCCTACTCTTCTATGCATTTCTCATTATGGATTATCGGTATGTTTTGGAATAAATATATCAATTTTGGGAGAACACTCATTTTAAACAAAGAGATTCTTCCCGACAAAGAGATCTGAAGTTTTGACCGCTTGCTAAAATTTGTTCGTATCTCTTTCCATATCTTAGTGCAATTATTTTCAAGCAAGTCTGCATTTCTTTTTGTTATTGTTATACCTAAATATTTAATTTTTTTCTCTACTTCAAATTTTGATGTTCTTTGTAATTCTTCTTCCTCTTTTCTTCTCATGTTCATTGTAATTCTTGCTGTTTTATCTTGGTTAACCTTAAAACCCACTAGTTGTCCAAATTCTTGTAAGATACTTTGAATGTTCTTCATGTTTTCAGCTGGGTCTTCAAGAAATATTACCAAATCATCAGCATATGTTTTTATTTTATATTTATGGCCCTTTATATTTATACCTTTTATATTCTTATCCTCTCTAATATTGTTGCTTAACACCTCCATAATCAAAATAAACAATAATGGGGAGTAAAGATTGGCTTTTAAAATTACTAGATTATATAGAGATGGATAAACTCACCTGCTTAATAAGAGGGAAATCATGGAAGAAATATAAAAATGATTGGGATCCCTTAGTCAATTTTTTACAAGAAAAATAAGGAAGAAAATTAGCTGTTCATTTAAAAAATGAAATATGAATTATTTAAGCAAGATATATTATTTGACAAAAATAGCAAATATGTAGATATGGATATACAAATGTATATATGAAATGTATGTAGGCAATATATATGATTGGCGATATTAAGAAATGTGGATTAAATCATTACAAGGGAAACCTATTATTACGCTATGGAATGTACTTGAATAGAATTCTATTAAATAAAGTCTGAGAGGAAGTTCAGGAAGTCTAATATGTTTATTTGTGTGTATGTTTTTGTGAGTTGGGTCATGTTTTGGTGATGTCTGTTTGCCTATTTGTTTTTGTTTTTTTATTTGTTCAATGTATTTTAACAAATAAAGTTTTCTTTAAAAATAATCATGGGATTTATTTATGTGTTGATTCACAATTCAAGAAATGATTCAATTTACTATGTTATTTTGGACTAACTAACAGCTTTAGGCCTCTATTTTTAACTTTTTAACTTTTTTAAAGCAGTATATATTTTAGCTCTGTAAGCTGCTTAGAGTCACTTGATGGGAAAAGGATGGGAAATAATGATGCTGTTGTGAATAACAATAATAATGCAGGGAAGTGTCATTGATGCAATTCAGCAGTTGAGAATCCAGACATCTTTCAGTGAACAGGGGTTCTCTGGCCTTGCCTTTAGGGTCCTCAGAATCAGGAATCAGAAAGGAAAGGACCTGGTGATAAACTTCACTGATGTTCACCTTTAGGACTCAGGGCTTAGGAGGCAGTTAAGCTGGACACTCTTCCTTGGTTTGGGCTGCCTGGGGGCAAATCAGAGCTGTGGCTTGGCTCTAAGACTTCTGTGGTTTTAAATGCTTAAAGTCTGGCAGAAATATCTTTGCTTTGAGATATTCTGCATTGGTGACAGGCCTGCTGCAAATGAAGTTTAAATAACTAATTAAAGTTGTCCTTTAACTAATGAATACATACTTGTGATTGTCGCTTCTGATTAGGTGGGTAATAGATAAAGTCGAATCTGATCATTTTGATTTTGTGATCACTCAAAATATTTCCATGCAAGCAGAGTTTGCATATGAAGAAAAAAAGCTAGTTTCGAACTCTTTGTAATTTGGATTTATTGTATGCTAGATAAACTATCCGAGGTAATAGTTAGCCAAGATGCAGAATGATGGGTGCTAATGTAGAATCATAGAGTTGGAAGAGACCACAAGGACCATCTAGTACAACCCCTGCTATGCAGGAATACACATTCAAAGCAACCCCAACAGATGGCCATCCAGCATCTGTTTAAAAACCTCCAAAGAAGGAGACTCTACCACACTCCATGGGAGTGTCTTCCACTGTCAAACAGATCTCCTGTTGGGAAACAAGCCTCATTTTGGGGAATTTATAATTAGCTCAAATGTGAGAGTGAAGCGGCCAACTTCACTTCGGAGATCTTATCCAAATGTATACCAGAGGTATAAGAATTCTGGCAGGGTATGATGCTGAAGCGGACCATACTCCAATTAAAGTCTGAAATATTTATTAACACAGTAAGCAAACATCCAATAAGGCACACACACACTAGAAGAATAAGCGGGAAAGAGCGAGAGCGGGGGAGGCAGAGAGGAAAACCAGGATAAAGAGGGATATACTTACTCCCGAGAGGCTCCTCAGGACTTCTGGCAGAGAATGCGGATGCGTTCAGTTTAAGGGGCATGTCCAGCAAGAGAGGGGGGCGTGGGAACTATCTCAGAGCACAGACCGATAGAGATTCAGCATGCACTTCCAAGGTAGCACGAGGTCCGCTAAAATCCAGGGGTTCTTATAGGGAATTTCTGCCTTCTGGCCATCAGAAATGACAAAGGCTTGATGAGTTTACCATTGTTTACCTAAATCTGGGCATAGTCTAAACAATGCATTTGGTTTCAAAACTATCAAGGAAAGGAAGCTAGAGAAAGGGGTGCAAAAAAATCTGATCGCTGTCCCATCAAGTGTGAGACTTAAGACAAACAAACTCCATTGTGTATCTTTTCCAGAAGAATGGGATATTCCCAAGGGCAATTCCCAAACCTGCCTGTCCAGGAAATCTCTAGTGGCCTTGAGCAACTTGAACAGTGTCTACCTGACCTTACATTTAGGGGATTATGGCTGCCATCTCCCAAGGGTCAGGCTTGGGTCATAGGGAACTCCATATGGCTAAAATATACAAGAAAAATGGAGGACATCCATTAACAGTCCCCCCCCCCGAAAGCTGGTGCACTGGTGCGTTGGGGTCAATGTCTTTTGAATTAGCCTTTGTCATAGAATTTTGGGGTGACAATTTGGAAGGAAGAGTTGTGTTCGGGCGGAGGTATCTCTCTCTCTCAGGAAAGGAGGGGTGGGATCCCTAACCACACATTGGGAACCCATTCATACTTCACCAATAACAGAAAAGCAATAACAGCAATTAGAAACACAATAGCAACAATAGAAAAGCAATAGCAAAATGTCAATGGCAATGCACAAACAGAAATGAACAATGTCCAAACAAAGAGCAATGGCAATATGAATGCGGGCATAAATAAGGGGTTCTTGGATGGATGTAAGTAAAAGAGAGTGAAATTCCATTCCTGAATGTGGGCAGGATGACCTTCTTGAGTGTAGACAGATGTCCAAAGGCAAGGGGTCTTGAATGCGGGCAATGCAAGTCCAAGGGGGCAGCAGAAATGCAAGTCCAGGGGTCAGGGATGTTGGGAAAGCTATGCAAATTAGGATGCTGTTTTGAACTAAATGGGTTTATTGCGGCAGAACCGGGGCATTCCTGGGCTTGTAAAAGGTATGGCTGGGTGTGGTTTGGAGGGGGGACTCAGGTCCATTGGTTGGTCATGATGACTTGAAAGGAGGTGGATGGGCCTGTGGTTGCTGTGCTTGCCGTGGCTGGGTTGCCCTAGGTGGGGCCTCTGTGAGGGGGCCCTGCTACTGGCTGATAGGGAAGTCCAACTTTGGGTGGTGCTTCCATCTGTGGCCAACCTCCACCTGTCTTGGCAAACTAGCCAAATGGCCTGGACAAATGCAAAGAGCACTCTCATGAGAGTCGCCCTCTGCATTTTGGGCCTTCAGCTAGAGCACCAAGTAGGAGTTCGATTGGCTCGCAGTGCGGCAGCACTACCTAAAGCTGGTCTTCTTTCTCAGTCATACAGAAAGGTGGGGGCTAGTCCCCCATCTTCCTATTGAGTGAAAAAGACAGACCAAAACTTTCCTCCCCCCCCCGATACTAAAAGGGCGGGGTGCAGGCAGTGGCTATGGATGGGTGAATGGTGATGTTTTATCCAAGGATGCTCTCTTCCCCACCTTTGTCCTTTGGAGGATGGAGGCAATCAGAAAAGGAGCGGGGCTGGTGGCAGTGGTGGGGATGCCTAGTGGTCATCGGCTGTTGGAGATCTAGCCTGCGTCTAAGGGCACGAACTCGGCCACTTGCTTTCTAATCCAACATGTGAGACTAATAGCTCCCATGACAGTGATAACCTGTATTGCCAGAATTATTGCAATGGGATTGGTTATTAATTTTAAAATTGCCTGTCCAGTGGCTGACCAGTCCCACTTTCCAAACCAAATATTCCTTGTTGCATCCTTGATTTCTTGAGTGACTTCAATAATCTGATGGGCTTTGAGATCTACAAAAATCTTAATTCTGGTCTCAGACTGCTCGATCTGTTTGGCGGCCTGACTCAAATTAGTGAGTAGGCGCAACCATTTTGAGATTTGCAGCTCTTCCTCCAAATGAAATCCTGCTAGCAATTGTGGGTTTACAAAATATGGTGCTTCACTCGTATACTCTCTCACTGTCTCATGGAGATAAAATTCCTTTCCAAAACAATCTCTAACATGCACTTGACAAAAACACGGGTTTCCTAATGATCTATCAATATCTAAAATACATTCAAAAGGCAATAAAATAACATGATTGCAAGGGGTCTGGAGGCAAAAGCAATCATGGTTAAGTTGCACAAGGATGGATGACTGGACTGGGACTATAACGTGTTTCTGTATCTCTTGTATGGGGGTTCCTATTAAACCACTGTAACAATGGGTCCACTGCTATGTTTTTACACACCCAGACAAATCATACAAGTGGGTGCCATTAATCCAATGTAACGTTTGCTCTGGCAGCATAGTTGTATTGCTTTCTGCTAAGGGAAGACCTATGTGGGAAGTGGGGTGAATGAATTGGGGATCCCATATCTTCTCATAATAAATGCCAATATAGAGCATCATGTCTTGCCACTGGGCTCCAGTTATCTTAACTAAAAGGGGTTGCAGACTGCCAGAAATAGTGCAAATTGAGTCCACTTTTAGGGTTAGGGTTAGGGAATCATGGGAACTGTAGTTTATTGTGGCACCAGAGCTCTCTGACAGAGAAGGCTCAATGTCTCAGAAAAAAAACAATTCCCATGATTCTCTAGCACTAACCCTAACCCTAAAAGTGGACTCAATTTGCACTATTTCTGGCAGTCTGCAACCCCCCTAAATTGGTGGGGTGTTGGAAAGGATCCGGATATCTTTTCTTAAACAAGACCATGACTTCTGGGTGAATGAGTCTCATCAAAGAGGCCTGAATTAACTGGGATGCGAATACTATCAGACTGCTTTGAATTTGGGTGCACTGAATGGCTATGGATAAGTTGTAAATGCCAGACTTAAGGGAGCTTCCTATGTCTCTAATGATTTCTTTTTCTTTTTCACTGTGGTAGGAGATGGCCAATTATGTCTATGCCTTGGGCCACATTTGTTAGACCTGCGGTGATGCATACACCTAACTCTTTGGTTCAAGATCTAACCAATCCCAATTTATTAGCCACCACTTCTGTATCTATTGCATTTAAAACTCCTATCCCTGTTCCAAATCCTCCTAACACTGTGTCTACAAGATCGCACTTGCTTCTAAAAAGTGGGTGCGTTACATTATGCCACTTCTCTTCCAATTGTTCCCACTGTGCCCATGCAGCTTTTAAATACAGGCCACAAACGGGGATCGTGCGTCCTACATTTACGGCCATTAAATTTAATTTTAGGTTGGTGACTATGGGTTGGATCTCCATGTATGCATAAAGAGACATATCTTTTCTAATTACTACATTACCAATGTACATAGATGGCTCCTGGATCATAGCGGGAACTTCAGCGGGGATGTCTGGACACATCATGCACCAGCAAGTTATGGTGCAATTAGTGGGGGTGCGAATGAAGTCATGACACACAAACAGTCTGGTTTTCCAAGCTCACGTAGGGCGGCACAGATAATCTATGCTAAGGGAAGTGTAGAAAGAGGAGGGGGTTTTGCTAAATGGGGGATCAAAGCAGTGCCTTCTCCAGATTTCTGCTTGAAGAGGGAGGGGGCCTGCATCTGCCTCCACCCAAGTGAGTTCTTTGGGGCCAAACATATAAACTCTTGAAGCTAGGGTGTTTCTTTTGGTGACATATACTCTAGTCTTAATTAAAAGAGGGAGTCCCTTGTCATACCAGATCCTTGCACTGCCCATAGAGTCTATTACCTCCATCATTCTTGGGTACAGGGTGGCCCAATGACATTTAGTCTCTATATTATACTTCCAATCTGTGTTGAACTGGGTTGGGTAAATGCTAGCACAGACCTTAGCTGACATTCATAAGAGTTTCCAGAGGGTCCATGCGCTCAGTGCCATCTCTTGTCCCTGTAGGGAAGCAGAGAGGCATCTCACTAACAGGCTACATCGTGAAGAGACTCACAAATGTCTCGGTCAAGTCTATGGTGGACACTGGGTCGGGCTATGACCGAACTGTCTGTACTGGCGTTGGGTCCCCCTTCCATTCTTTCAACTGTGATACATGAAAGTATTTTAGTCTAGTTCCATGGCTACTAGGGATTCTAATTTGGTGCATGGCTGGGAACACTCTCTCAACTATTTCCACAGGTCCTAGCCATTTTGCTGTAAGATTATGCCTTTGCTTGAAAAAGTTTCTATACATTACTTGCTTTCCAGGGTCCCACTGCTGAGGGTTGCGCACCCAACCTAACCTTTTGTCCATAGCTCTCATGTTTTGGCCTAATTTCTCTGCTACTTCCCTGTGGGTCTGCTGGATGCTCTGTAGGAGAGTTCTCATCCATTTGTGGTTTAAAACTACTGGCTCTAGATGTGCAGGGAGAGTGGTGTTTATCCAAAACGCTTCGGGCATAACCATTTTTCGTCTGGTCATAACCTGGTGTGGCGTGAAGCCGTGTGATGCTACAGTTCCTCTAAAGGCCATGAGGATTATGGGGAGCTTTGCATCCCAATCCTTACCCGATGCCTTAACTATTTTCCTCATTGCTTCCTTTAGGGTTCTATTAGTCCTTTCTATGTGACCTGAGCTTTGAGGATGGGCGCTATGTGGAATCTTTGCTTAATACCTAGGGCAGAGCATAAGGCTTTCATAACTTCTTCTGTGAAATGGCTGCCTGAGTCATGGTCAATGGTAAAGGTTTGGGGCAGTCCCCAGCAGCTAAAGACTTGCTCAAATAAGATCCGGGCTGTGGTTTCTGCAGTGTTATCTCTAGTGGGAAAAGCCTTGATCCATTTGCTGAATGAGTCAATTATGGTTAAACAATATTTGTGGTGTTGGGATGTGGTTGGCAGGGGGCCAATATAATCCATTTGCAGTCGGGACCAGGGGCTTTCTATGCGTTGGTGGCGGATGGGGGCCTTAGGGCCACTAGAGTCTGCATTGACCATGCCGCATGCGAGGCTTACCAGCGCGAATCTTACTTCCGTGGGGAAGAGGTTTTTCGAGGCGTAGGCTACTACCCTATGTACATTGTTCCTAAGCTGAGTAAGGACCACTCCTACATGGCTATCTGCTATTGCAAGCTGAATGTAAAATGGCTGGGTCACATCGGGTTGAACTAGAGCTGGTGCCTTGGCTAGGTCTGTTTTTAAGGTGGGAATTGCTTCTTGTTGCTCAGGGCCCCATCTCCATACTGCGCCTTTCTTAAATAAGGCATATAGGGGCTTGGCTTTGCTAGCAAAGTCTTCTATAAATTCTCAGGAAAAATTAAAGGTTCCTAGGAGCGCACTCAGGGAGGCTACATCTGTGGGGGCTGGGAGTTTTCCTATAGTTTCTACCCTCTATAGGTCTGGGGTTCTGCAATCTGGCTGGAGGTTAAATCCAAAGTATTTGACCTGCGTCTGTACTAGCTGAGCCTTTTGTCTGTTGGCTTTAAATCTTGTGTCCCTAATGGGCTCTAACACTTCCCTGGTGATGTCTGCGGTCTTTTCCTGAGAGTCTGAATGTATTAAAATGTTGTCCACATAGGACAAAATGTGGGAGTGTGATGTGGGTCACAACTTGGTCCACATCTTGACCCCGTGGGCATGGCAAATTGATGGACTGGAGTGAAAACTTTGCGGGATCCTCTTGAAGCACATTAGGTTTCCATGAAATTCGAATGCGAAATTGTAGAAACTGCTCTCATGGAGTGGGATGGAGTGGAAGGCATTCGCTAGATTCATCATGCTGTAAAATTTGGCTCCGGATGCAATGACGGCTAAAATTTTATTGTACTTGGCTACTACGGGGGCTACTGGGGGAGTGACCGCGTTGAGGGCTCTGAAGTCCATGGTCATTCGCCATGTGACAACGACAGCTTTTAACACTGGCCATAGGGGCGCATTGCAAATGGACTGCATGGGGAGTATTACATCGTATTTCAGGAGGCCCTCTATGGTTTTTGCTATCCCTTCCTCTGCCTCATGGGGGTACCTATACTATTTCTGTGGGGGTGGATTTTTTCCTTCTATGAACACACATGCTCCTTTCACTTTGCCACATTCCATTTTGTCTTTAATCCAAACATCTGAGAAATCTGTTGTCCATGAGTCATTTAAAATGGGGTAGAGGGGGGCTGGGGCTTTTAAGGCAGCACACTGGTGTATAGCTAATATTATAGGGGGACCTTCCTCCAATTGCCACAGGAAACTGTTGGCCAAATCAAGGGTCAAGCAGTTCCTTCTTAAAAATCCTGCTCCTAAAATGCCATTGTCCTCTCCCTGGTTCTCACATGCCCTGATATGGTCTAGGATGGGTCCTAAATGGATGGGGATGTCTCTCCAAATGGGGGCTTGGTGCTTGCCCCTCCCAAAATCTGTTAGCTCCATGCTATCCTGTGTCTTATTCCCTACAGCGGCCAATTTGGGGTGTAGTGTGTTAATGGCGGTGCCTGAATCCACAAGTAAAGTGGCAGGCTTGGGTTTGTCTTGGGACCCTACCTTTACACTTACAGTTGGGTGTCCCCTAAAATCTGACTTCAGAGTGGCTAATATCTGTTGACTAGGCAGAGGGATCATGGGAGTTGGAGGATCGGGGCACAGCGGGGGATAACTGCAGAGACCGGGTTCCTTGAGGCCTTAATAGCTCTGGTCCTGGGAGATGGATGTGGGGGACTATGAGGGTTTCGAGCAGGAGGGTCCTCAGCCCAAGGGATCTGATGGTCTGCCCTGGCTCTCTGCAAGCCACAGGATCCCGGGCATCTCTAACCTGATTGACATGGGTTCTGCATTGGGTTCTGGGGTGTAGGGACATTATGGTTGGTGCTGGGTCCGTTGGGGCCTTGCCCACCTAGGGCTTGGAGCAGTAGCTCAGTGAGTTCATGCATGGGTCGGCCATGAAGGTCTGCTATGGGGTATCCTAATTCTCTTAGTTGCCTCCAAATAGGGCTCCTGATTTCCTTTAGGGGGTCTTTTCCATAGTCTGGGTTTTCAGTCCTCTGGGGTAGCTTCTAAAGCCTCTCCTAAAAGAATTATTGTTGGGGAGGTTTCCTGGCTCAATGGGCATGGGCTGAGAATGGGGGCCGATGTTCCGGTATGTAATCACATGGACCAGTTCGCTATCTCTATCTGTCTTCCTTCCTAGACAGCAGGGGGGGGGGGGTTCGCTGAGTTTGCTGCCACTAAGCTCTTAGCCATATCTTTCTGTGCTTCTCTAGTCCAAAATATCTGGGAAGCTGCCTGAATATGCTGTAAAAATCCTTGCCAATCTATGGTGCTAAGTTGGTGGTAGGCGGTACGTTTTATCTGCCTCATTTAAACCTTGGTATACCTCTTTTATAAAATCAGTACAGTTCAAAAGTGGCACCCCATCACGATTAAGGCTAACTTCCCCTGCTAGGATTGCTAACATTTTCTTTCTGGCTACATAAGTGTCTGGGGCTTCGTCTGACTGTTGTACCTCATTGTGGTATTTTGCCCTTATGGTAGTGCCTGGCCAAAGGATTTGCACCATTACGTGTATCCACTCTTTTAATTCTAAATTTGCCAGATCATAGTTGGAAACTTCTGCCTCGAAGGGGCCTAAGTAAGCGGGGTCTATGCTCAGCCTTGCTATCTGCATAAGGTCCTGTCCTTTAGCTTTTGAGTATGAAAGGATGATGTTAGACATCCATTGGACTCCTGTTTGGGGATTCAGCCTTCCTTGTTGGTCTGCTAGGGCTTTAATTTCTGTTAGTGACCATGAGACCATTTCTTCCACTATCTTGGTGACCGTGCCATCTTCTGAGGAGGCTTTTGTTTCTACCATACTCCAGGTTTTAACTGGGTCCATGGGTATGCCTGGAGTGCACCCCTCTGTGGGTTCATTCCCTTTTGGGGGACTCCATTGGGGATTGTAGGGTGGGGGAGTCCGTGCCTCTACCGGCGATGGACTCTCCTGAAGGACATTTGCTTGTGTGGCCGATACTAAAATATTAGGTCACACCGTGGCCATGAGGGCGCTTTTCAAATTTACTTTGCTTTCTAGTTTTCTAATTCAGGCATCGCACATGGTGGGCTGCTGCTTCTGTTTTTTGGCCAATATAAAGTCCGCAGAAAAGTCAAGAAAGCAAGCTAGAGAAAGAGATGCAATCAAATCTGATCGCTGTCCCATTAAGTGTGAGACTTAAGACAAACAAACTCCATTGTGTATCTTTTCCAGTAGAATGGGATATTCCCAAGGGCAATTCCCAAACCTGCCTGTCCAGGAAATCTCTAGTGGTCTTGAGCAACTTCAACAGTGTCTACCTGACCTTACATTTAGGGGATTATGGCTGCCATCCCCCAAGGGTCAAGCTGGGGTCATAGGGAACTTCATATGGCTAAAATATACAAGAAAAATGGAGGACATCCGCTAACACTTACTATCAGGAACTTCCTCCTAATGGTGAGGGGAAATCTCTTTTCCTCTAGATTGAACCCACTTCTTCATGTCCTAGGGGCTATGCAGATGGGCTGCTCTGGGCCGCCCCTACTAGCGGCAGATCAGGGTTGTGGCAACACCATGATGTGGCCCCGATCCTTCCTTTTGCTGCCGCTAAAAGAGTGGCAAAATGTTACTCTCTTTAGGGGGGCAAAAGGCCACCCTAACAGCTGGCACCACAGCTCTTCCATGCCCTTTCAGCACTGCATGTCTACACACTATGTAAAGGAGTGCACGGCATCAGGATGGCGTCGGGGTGGAGTTGGGGAGACCGGCATGCAGCTGCCTCACCCCAACTCCCCCCCCCCCAGGCTGGCTCTTTAGGCCAGTCTACAATGCCTCCTAGTGCAGAAAGTGACCTTGCTCCATCTTTAATGTGACATCCCTTCAAATACTTAAACAGGGCTATCATATCACTTCTTAACCTTCTCCTCTTCTCCAGGCTAAACATACCCTGTTCTCTAAGGGGTTATGCAGATGGGCAGCTCTGAGCCGCCCCTGCTAGCTGTGGATCAGGACCACAGAAACCGCATGCTGCAGCCCTGATCCTCCCTTTTTCCGCCTCTGAAAGAGCAGCAAAAGGCTGCCCTAAGAGGCAGTGCATGGCTCTTTAGTGCCCTTTCCGGTACAGCACATCAAAACGCTGTCCCAGAAGGGCCTCAGGATGGCATTGGGATGGGGTTGGGGTGCTCAGCATGCAGCTACCCCTCCCCATCTCTGCCTCCAGGCTGGCCCTTTTCCAATGCTGATGGGAAAACTGTGCCTATTTCAAATGTGTGAAAAACCCTTCTCTAATATGCTAAGAGCCAGCATGGAGTAGTGGTTTGAAAGTTGAGCTATGACTCTGGAAATCACAGTTTGATCTGCTCAGCCATGAAACCCACTGGGTGAACTTGGGCAAGTCACACTCTGTCAGCCTCAATGGAAGGCAATAGTAAACCTCCACTGAACAAAGAAAACCCCATGATAGAGTCATCTTAGTGTCTCCATCGTCGGACATGACTTGAAGGCACACAACAACAACAATATGCTAAATAATAATAATAATAATAATAATAATAAAATTTATTTATACCCCGCCCTCTGGAATACCAATCTGGGCGGCTTACAATTTAAAAACATATACAGATTCATAAAACACAGATATATACAACAAACCCCCTCCCCCCTTAAAACAGTATTAAATCAATGATTTTTTAAAATGACAAATAATAACAATACTCATTAAAATACAATACACACCCAGAGTATGTGCCCAGCCAGAATATCCTACCATCAATGATGGGGCCATGTAAGGATAACTGGGGAGGGTTATTTATACCCGAGGCCAGGTAATTAGTCTGGAAAGGCCTGCCGGAAGAGATCCGTCTTGACAGCTTATTTGAAGCTGTCAAGTGATGTTAACTGACGGATCTCATCCGGCAGGTCGTTCCAGAGTCTAGGGGCAACAACTGAAAAGGCCCCCCGGGAGGTAGCTGCAAGTCTTCATTTTTGGGGTTGCAGCAAATTCCTCCCGGAGGACCGGAGAGCGGGGGGAGGATTGTATGGGAGGAGGCGGTCCCTGAGATAGCTTGGACCCAAGCCATTTAGGGCTTTAAAGGTAATAACCAACACCTTGTACCTGGCCCGGAAGCTGATAGGCAGCTAGTGGAGGGACCTCAGAACCGGAGTAATGTGGTCCCTCCGAGATATTCCCGAAACAAGCCTGGCTGCCATGTTCTGTACCAGCTGTAATTTCCGAACCAGGCACAAGGGTAGCCCCATGTAGAGAGCATTGCAGAAGTCAAGGCATGAGGTTACCAGCGCGTGCACAACAGTCTCAAGGTCCTCTACTTCCAGAAAAGGGTGCAGCTGGCGTATCAGCCGAAGCTGATAACAGGCGCTCCTGACCTGATTTGTCATCAGGAGCGACGAGTCAAGGAGCACCCCCAGACTGCGAACACAGTCACTGGAGGAGAGTGTGACCCCATCCAGGACTGGAGGTTGCAACCCGATTCTTGGTTTCGGGGCCGAGACCATGAGCACCTCTGTCTTGTCTGGATTCAACTTCAATCTGTTTTTCCTCATCCAGCCCATTACCGCCCCAAGACATTCATTGAGAGAAGAGATGCCATTGGAATTCGAGGCCGACGAACGAGACACGGAGAAATAGATTTGGGTGTCATCAGCATACTAAAGACAATGGCAGGAAAATGTATTGAAGCAATGCGCAGAATTTAAAACATACAAACCTCCATAAATAGTCTCTCTCTCTCTCTTTCTCTTTCCCTTTCTTTCTTGGTCACACGATATGTGTGTATGTTTAGTTATATTTGAATGAATGAATGTGTATGTGAGAGTGAGTGTGTGTTTTTTTTATTGTGTTGTATGCAGATGCACAGTCCAGATTTATTGCAATTTCCTTGAATCAATGGGTGGTATCTTTGATTTATTATGTTATGTATTAGATTCAGCAGATAATTTAGTAGGTGATGTTTCTGGTTCAAGAGGTGATGCATCTAATTCAGGTGATAGATCTGAGTTTAGGAAGGTAATATATTTCATTCAGCAAGTGATATACCCCCATTCCTCTTATGATCTATCAGATATACTAAGTGATATATAGAATTCAGTGAGTAATATATCTTACTCATTGTAAGATCTGTCTTGTTAATGAGTAATTCATTTTCTTGAAATTATTAAGGCTTTGACATGAGATGTCAAATGCAATCGGGTATAGTAGCATATTTCTCTCCCACAATATTTGTTGTTGCATTGCATATTGATGGTGAATATTCACAAATAAGGCAGAGATACTTTTCAGCACTGGATTGTATTCCATGAGAATTCAATTGTTAGGAAGATGAGAAAGTAAACCAATGGACCTAATGAGTCCTAAAATAGGAAAACATGATACAGGGAGTTATGTGCTTGCAACACAAAATGGAGCAGACTCATAGGGAGAAGGGCACCTGGAAACATACATATATAAGAAAAAGGTAATATAAGAAACATGGAAAGAAGAATCAATATGCCATACCCTTTCTCTGTCCAAATGTCAGAAACTCAAGAAACTTGGGAAATCAAGGCCAAAAAGGAGGAAATGCATCAAGTGTGCCCATGGAGGTGAAATGCATTTCCTGAGCTGGTGATGCAGGCTAGTTATCTCATATTGCAAGCCCATTTGTACTACATGCATCCAAACTGCAGAGAAAACATGGATAGGTGCTCAATGCAGTGAAGAACAAACACAGCCCAATTGGCATCACACATACAAACCCACAAGACAAAAAGACATGAGTTGACAACTTGGCCATTAGTCAAGAAAGACACAGAGAAAATGCCAAATGCATGCAAACAGCATAAATCTCCTATATGTCCATGACAGAAGATTGTCACATGGTCCATAGAATCATAGAATCATAGAGTTGGAAGAGACCACAAGGGCCATCCAGTCCAACCCCCTGCCATGCAGGAACTCCCAATCAAACACCCAATCCAGTTCCACTTAAGCAGCTAAGGACACATCTCTCCAGCCATCTCACCCTGGTCTCCCAGCCAACCCATGGAAACCATGTCCTACAGCAAAGAACAACCCCCCCCCCAAAAAAAAAAACTGGTGGGGATTGCTGTGCAGGATGGCCACTGCGTGCAGCATGGATGATGGTGCAACCTCTGCACCAACCTCTGCAGGGAGTACTGCAGCCTCCCTCTACACTTCCTCATACAGAGACTCTGGCTGGGCCTCCAGAGTGTGATACTGCCTACATATGAAACATGCTGTAATGTCAGAAGGACATACTTTAGAACAACACCCACATAAAAGATGCCTACAGCCACACATGCAGGCTTATCTGGCACACCTACCACATCACAACAAAAACCAGGTATAGCCAAAACTCTAGTATGGGGAATTTTATTTAGCTCAAACTGAGAGGGGGGTCACCTACAAGGACCTCTGAGACCATCTCCTATGTGTATGCCAAGAGGCCAGTGGATCTAAGAATTGATGCAGAGACAGAATTCTCCAATTTAAGTACTATTTATTAAATGGGGAAAACCACACAGCATTTCACATATATACACGCACTCATTCAAGGCTCAGAAAAACAGGGATTAGCCTAAACATAGTCTAAACAGGGGTAGGCAACCTTTCCCCTTTAAGGGCCGAGGGACTTCAGCTCCCAGAAGCCTCAGCCATGTTGGCCAATAGTCCCATGTTGGCTAATAGCTCCTGGGATTCTGGGAGCTGAAGTCCCTCGGCCCTTAAAGGGGAAAGGTTGCCTACCCCTGGTCTAAACAATGCATTTGGTTTTAGAACTATCAAGGAAAGGAAGCTAGAGAAAGGGGTGCAATCAAATCTGATCACTTAGGTCCATTGCTCCGAGCGGGTTGGTCATGATGACTTGGAAGGATGTGGACGAGCCTGTGGTTGCTATGCTTCCCATGGCTGGGTTGCCCTAGATGGGGCTTCTGTGAGGGGGCCCTGCTACTGGTTAATGAGGAAGTCCAACTTTGGGGGCTAGTCCCCCATCTTCCTATTGAGTGAAAAGACATACCAAAACCTTTCCTCCCCTCCCCCGCCCAATAATGAAAGGGCCGGGCACAGGCAGCAGCTATGGATGGGTGAATGGTGATGTTTTATCCAAGGAGGCTCTCTTCTCCACCTTCGTCCTCTAGAGGACAGAGGCAATCAGAAAAGGAGTGGGGCTGGTGGCAGTGGTTGGGATGCCTAGTGGTTATCGGCTGTGGGAGATTTAGCCTGCGTCTAAGGGCACGGAACTTGGCCACTTGCTTTCTAATCCAACATGTAAGACTAATAGCTCCCATGACAGTGATATCCTGCATTGCCAGAATTATTGCAATGGGATTGGTTATTAATTTTAAAATTGCCTGTCCAGTGGCTGACCAGTCCCACTTTCCAAACCAAGTATTCTTTGCTGCATCCTTGATTTCTTGGGTAACTTCAATAATCTGCTGGGCTTTGAGGTCTACAGAAATCTTAATTCTGGCCTCCGTCTGCTTGATTTGTTTGGCGGCCTGACTCAAGTTAGTGAGTAGGTGCAACCATTTTGAGATTTGTAGTTCTTCCTCCAAATGAAATCCTTCTAACAATTGCGGGTTTACAAAATATGGTGCTTCACTTATATATTCCCTAACTGTCTATTGCAAATAAAATTCCATTCCAAAACAATCTCTAACATGGACTTGACAAAAACATGGGTTTCCTAGCGATCTATCAATATCCAAAATACACTCAAATGGCATTAAAATGACATGATCACAAGGGGTCCGGAGGCAAAAGCAATCATGGTTAAGTTGCACAAGGGTGGATGACTGAACTGGGACTATAACGTGGTTCTGTATCTCTTGTATGGGGGTTCCTATTAAACCACTGCAACAATGGGTCTATTGCTGTGTCTTTACACACCCAGACAAATCATATAAGTGGGTGCCATTAGTCCAATATAACGTTTGCTCTGGCAGCATAGTTGTATTGCTCTCTGCTGAGGGAAGATCTATGTGGGAAGCAGGGTGAATGACTTGAGGATCCCATATCTTTTCATGATAAATGCCAATATAGAGCACCATGTCTTGCCACTAAGGGGGGTTGCAGACTGCCAGAAAAAGTGCAAATTGAGTCCACTTTTAGGGTTAGTGTTAGGGTTAGGGAATCATGGGAACTGTATTTTATTGTGGCACCAGAGCTCTCTGACAGAGAAGGCTCAATGTCTCAGAAAAAAACCAATTCCCATGATTCCCTAGCACTAACCCTAACCCTAAAAGTGGACTCAATTTGCACTATTTCTGGCAGTCTGCACCCCCCCCCCCATCTGTGGGGTGTTGGAAGGGATCCGGGTATCTTTTCTTAAACAGAACCGGAACTTCTGGGTGAATGAGTCACATCAAAGAGGTTTGAATTAACTGGGATGCAGATGCTATAAGGCTACTTTGGATTTGGGTGCACTGACTGGCAATGGATAAGTTGTAAATGCTGGGTTTGAGGGAATGACTGGGGGGGGAGGACACCAGGGCTTTGGGAACGCCCTGGGATGGAGCACCGCGGGACTGCAGCCTCCGCACCACGGCGCTCCGGCGGCATCCCTGAAAGGAGCGCAAAAATAGCGCTCCTTTCAGAAATCAGGGAAAGTGCGCCCTAAACACGTAGGGCGCACTTTCCCTGACTTTTCCACCGCAGCGTGTCCGGACGCCGTGGCGGGAGGTTGCCCTGGGAGCGCCGGCCGTGCGGAGGGCCGGCTGCTCTGAGGGCAACCTCGGGAAGAGGAAGGGGCACCGCTCGTGTGGCTGCCCCCCCTCTTCCCTGCCTCCAAGACGACTGTATTAGTCGTCTGCCGAGGCCCTGAGTTGCCAACATATATGTCAGGTCTGGAGCAAATGAGAGCGATATACAGGGGCACCCCCCCCCCGCTATCAAAGAAAAACTCCTGTTTGATTGAGAGAAGAAAAATGGTCACACAAAAATCTAGCAAAAACCTTAAAAGAAAATTTGAAAGGCAGGAAGGAAAGTCTTCCTCTCTCTTAGCTCCACTCACTTAACTCATTTAGCTCATATGCACAAGCAAAATTGTTACCTAATCAAGAATACAAAGTTGGAACAGACCAAAGGAAAAATCTTAGAGAAACTCATTTCAAAATGTAGCTAGGAAGGGTCTTGATAATGAAACAATAACATTAAAAAGACTAAAGCATTCCTTAAACAGGGGTGCAAGAAGCAAAACCGCAACAACAAAATAAAACACATGAATCAAAAATCTGAGCTGAAACACTGGACCACTTAAACAACAACAATGGGGGGATGCAGACCAGGGCGTTTGGAGCGCCCTGGTCCGGAGCGCCGCGGGGCTATGGCAGCCTCACCGCGGCGCCTCCCCGGCGACCCTGAAAGGAGCGCCAAAAAGGGCCTAAGCAGACGACTAAAACAGTCGTCTTGGAGGCCCGGAAGAGGAGGAGCCACCGCACGCGCGGCGGCCCTTCCTCTTCCTGAGGTCGCCCTGAGCGCTTCCGGGCCACCGCACGCCGGACGCGTTCAGGGCGACCTCCCTCCACAGCGTCCGGACGTGCTGTGGAGGATAAGTCGCAAAAAGGGCGCCCGCCGCTTTTAGGGCGCTCTTTTTGCGACTTATGAAAGGAGTGCCTTTTTGGCGCTCCTTTCAGGGTCGCCGGGGAGGCGCCGCGGTGAGCCTGCCATAGCCCCGCGGCGCTCCGGACCAGGGTGCTCCAAACGCCCTGGGGGGGATGCAGACCAGGGCGTTTGGAGCGCCCTGGTCCGGAGCGCTGCGGGGCTATGGAAGCCTCACCGCGGCGCCTCCCCGGCGACCCTGAAAGGAGCGCCAAAAAGGCACTCCTTTCATAAGTCGCAAAAAGAGCGCCCTAAAAGCGGCGGGCGCCCTTTTTGCGACTTATCCTCCACAGCACGTCCGGACGCTGTGGAGGGAGGTCGCCCTGAACGCGTCCAGCGTGCGGTGGCCCGGAAGCGCTCAGGGCGACCTCAGGAAGAGGAAGGGCCGCCGCGCGTGCGGTGGCTCCTCCTCTTCCGGGCCTCCAAGACGACTGTTTTAGTCGTCTGCTTAGGCCCCTGGTCTGCATCCCCCCAAAGGCACTCCTTTCATAAGTCGCAAAAAGAGCGCCCTAAAAGCGGCGGGCGCCCTTTTTGCGACTTATCCTCCACAGCACGTCCGGACGCTGTGGAGGGAGGTCGCCCTGAACGCGTCCGGCGTGCGGTGGCCCGGAAGCGCTCAGGGCGACCTCAGGAAGAGGAAGGGCCGCCGCGCGTGCGGTGGCTCCTCCTCTTCCGGGCCTCCAAGACGACTGTTTTAGTCGTCTGCTTAGGCCCAATGTTCTCCTTTTATGCATTGGAAAATCTGAGAAGGAGGGGGATGTAAGATAGCCATCTGGAAGAACAAAGCTAGATCTAATCTTGGGCTGAGAGTGTGTGACTAGTCACACTGTCTAAAACAAACAGGCAAGAAAAACAGACTGGGGGTATTTGGTCCTATTTCCTCTGAACATGTACAGAGAACCAAACAAAACTGAGAGGAGGCTAAGTGGCATCATGGTAACACTCACAGCAAGGGAAGAACAAAAGTCTAGGAAGAGAAAGGAGGAGCACTCCTGAGCATGTTCAGAGTGCAGCAACAAAGAACAAAGGGGTGAAAACCAGAGAGAAAAGGAAAGACAATTCTATTATTGCCAAATAACTGGGAAAACATTGGGAGAAGGTGGCCTAAAGCAAGGACCATTAAGAAAGAGAAAGACCGCCCCCCCCCCCCGACAAGTTGGGGAGGGGTTCACCATTGCGCCGGGCAAAAAAGGAGGCCGGACGCTTCATTGGCTGGGCAGCGGGGGAAGTCCCGCCCCTTCCTTCGCTGCTCAGCCAATCAGGGTGGGATCCTTCTAGGATCCAGTCTCGTTGGCTTATCGCGAGACTACCAACGAGAACAAGGGGCTATAAAGCCCCAAGGCTGCCTCGTGGTGGCAGCCATTTTAAGTAGCAGACAAGCAAGGAGCTTGTCTGCTAGTCCGCTCTTTAGGAGACCGGGAGCGCGAGGCTCTGGTCGCAGCATTATTGGCCTTGAAGAGGCCTGTTTGAGTGGGCGGCGTCCAGTGGTCCGTCTGCCTGTGGGGGGCACCGGAGGCCTGGCGTCTTGGGTCACGGCCTGCATTTGGCCTTTAAGGAGGCCTGCTGGATTACAGCACCCTTAGACGGGTGCTACGCCAGCCCACGAGGGAGCAGCCCGGTAAAGGAGGGCTCGGCTCCAGCAGTTGCGGCTGGTAAGATAAAAGGGCCCCCGATAGTTCTCCCGGCAGGGAGAGGCCCGTGGCCTTGTAAGGGAGCAGCCCTAGTGACGGGGCTCTCCTCTTTGGTTGTGGCCTTGGGGGGTGAGAGGGCCCCGATAGTTGTCCCAGCTGGGAGAGGTTATAAACAAAAGCCGATAAAGGCTAAAGTTTAAAAAAAAAAAGGCTTACAAGGTGTAAGCAGGAGGCCTTTGGAGGCCTTGGCAGGTTGGCTTCAATCTGCCTGATATCATGGGCTGCTGTGCCATAAACCATAAAAGACATAAATCAGAACAATAAATACTAATTTTTATAAGTACAATAATTAAAAAAAAAAGCGACCAGAGTCAGTGTGGTGTAGTGGTTGGAGCATTAGACTATGACTCGGGAGACCAAGGTTCAAACCTGGGTTCAGCCATGTAAACAACTGGGTGATCTTGGGCAAGTCATAGGGCCTTTGCAGACTGCCAGAAATAGTGCAAATTGAGTCCACTTTAACTGCCTTGGCACAGTGCTAGGGAATCATGGGAAACATAGTATAAGCAGGGGGCCTTTGGAGGCTTGGCCAGGTTAGGCAGCAATCTGCCTGGTATCCTGGATATCTGTGCTGTCCCATGAACCAAAACAATAAATAATATTATAATTACAACAACAACAACAACAACAACAACAACAATAATAATACACCCACACACTCACACATTCGCCAAGCTTGCCAAGGGGTGTTAGCTTGGCTTCTATGTCCCACAAATGGAAGTTTTGGGGCATTTTGGTGTCCAATGTAAATGGTAGGCCCTTTGGGTGGGTTTCTACCTGGTGATTCTACACTAGCCAGCGTATTCTGGCTAGGTTCTGGTGTCCCACAAAGGGAAGTGATCGGCCTTTGGCCATTAACCTTGTCCCTATTTAGGGAAAGAGGCCTGCAAGTTATAAGCAGGAGGCCAGTGGATGCCTTGGCAGAAGAGCTGCAATCTGCCTGGTATCATGGGTGTGACTGCTGTCCCATGAACCATAACAATAAATACTAATATTATAATTATAATAATTAATAATAAAAAAAACACACATACACACATAGTTGACACACTTGCCAAGGGGTGTGGGCTTGGCTTCTATGTCCCATAAAGGGAAATTTTGGGCATCTTTGATGTCCAATGTAATTGGTAGGCCCTTTGGTTGGGTCTCTACCTGGTGATTTTACACTAGCCAGTGTATTCTGGCTGGGTTCTGGTGTCCCACAAAGGGAAGTGATTGGCCTTTGGCCATTAACCTTGTCTCTATTTTGGGAAAGGTTGCTTGTTGGGGGCCACGAGCGCTTCACATGGATTTACACTCTGCCCAGTTACACGAATAATAATGATAATATTAATTTAGACCGATTTATATACATAAACACTTATGATATATAAATATATTATATATATTTATATATATACATTTATATATACGACATGGGGTGCTAATTAAAATTATTTTGTGACATTAATTGAATGAATAATATTACAGTCTCTAGAATGATTATAACAGAGGCATGCCGCGTAGTAACCACAGTTTAAGCGGCATGTGGCTTCAGCTGTGCCCAATTCTGGGCATGCATCACCAAAGAGACCAAATGAACCTCAAAATAGAGAGGTTGAGATTATAACTCAGGGCCTCAGCAGACGGAGGCCCCGGAGCCGCCGCCAAACGGAGCGCCGCGGGGCTGCAGCCTCCGCATCCAGGCGCACCGCCGGCGACTCTAAAAGGAGCACCAAATTGGCGCTCCTTTTAGATGTCAGAGAAAGTGCGCCGCAAAAGCGGCGGGCGCACTTTCTCTGACTCAAACGGCGCAGCGCATGTGGGCGCTGCGCCGTGAGGTCATCCCCAATGCGCCGGTCGTGCGGACGGCCGGCGCATCTGGGGGCGACCTCGGGGAGAGGAAGGGGCGCCGCTCGTGCGGCTGCCCCTCCTCTTCCCTGCCCGGAAGACGACTTTATTAGTCGTCTGCTTAGGGCCTTAGTCAACACGCTTAGGCTGCACTATGCAGTTATGTGTTGCTGCCGGTGAACAGCTAGCATAAACTAGGGTTCACGGTCACAATACAAGATCCCAATTGGCTACAATGTCAAGTGGGGATCAGGTTTCTGGGCAGTAGGTTACTTTGGTACATAAAGTACATCATTTGACATGTCTATGCAAGATGTGTCGTGTGGCCCCCTGATCTCATCTGCTATGGAGGTTGATCAGCCAACCGTAGCAGATGTGTTGGAACTGTTAAGAGAGTTCCTGGAGTGACGCAATGTGGAGCGTCTGTTACCAGACTTGAGCAGCCTACTCTGGCAGACTTATACAGTTTGTTACAGAGGGCTGTGGTATCAAGTCAGTATGGTGTGTCTGCACCTGAAACTATGTTAATGGTTAACATAGATGGGAGAAGTGTTTCTTCTATCCCGCAGACTGGCACCCGAGCAGTTGCTGAGGCACACTCGGTGGGCTCATCATAATTAAAAAAAAAAAAAAAAAAAAGCTGCTCAGCATTTGGCTAGCACAGTTTTGTCCCCATCTTTTAATGCTACAACTTTCAGGCCCACTTCAATGTGGTTCTCTGATAGCCCAGTTGGCCACTGTGTGGGTACTGATCAGATTACAGTTACCAAGGTAAGTGATGCAAGGCCTTTGGGCACAGTGGGAGCCTTGGGTTTGGCTGGAGTCAATAGGTTAGTGGAGTGCAACCCCTATGAAGGGATGTCAACGCCCTTGGGATCTTACCTTCTCCTCTTTACCAAGGAGAGACTATAGGATGGATAATTTATAGACCTATTTTCTTTGACTTTTCGTGACCCTGAGCTGCAAATTGTGGTAAAAGATGGGGTCATGTTCAGTCTTCCTAAAGAATTTAAGGCGCACAAGCGTCCTATGTTGGAAAGAAACTTTCTAAATTGGATGATGGGATTTATCATATACAGACAAAGAGACCAGTCCAGGGCTCCTGATTTTTCAAACTACCAAGAAATAATGAACAACTGCTAACTGCGAGGTGAGGACTGAGGTGTGAGTTCCTTTAGTTGAGGAAAGGATGGTGAGTCCTGGCACCCATCTGGCCTTCTTGGGCATTGAGTTAGACTCAGTTAAGCAAATTTCTTGCCTCTCAGTAGAAAAACGCGAAGCAAACAGACTCTAGGTGAGGATAATGAGCAGTAGGAATAAGGCCACACTTTGTGAATTTCAATCCCTTACTGGGTTGTTAAAAATTGCCTGTAAAGTTATTGTTCATGGACGAGACTTTTTGCTCGCCTTTACAATGCTATTAAAGGGGTTTATGCTCCACATCACCATATTACTATTACTAGTGGGATTGGAGCCGATTTGAGGGTTTGGTAATCAATTTTGGGTCAATTTAATTGAGCCTTCTTTTAGAGGTCAAAAGTGCTTTAAAAGGCGGACCTCCAGGTATACTACGATGATTCAAGGGCAGCTGTGAGATGGCCCCAAGAGTGGATCATTACGGGTTGGACATGACCTTACTTTCCTCAAACTCTTCCCTATGGTGGTTGCAGTTCAGTTGGGGCCAGGTCAATTAAAAAATAAAACTGTGTAGTATTGGGGTGACAACCAAGCAAGGGTTCTTGTAGTGAACTCTCAAACCTGTCTTTAGTTAGAGCAATGGTTTCTCAATATCTAAGATACAACGTGTTGTTTCAAGCGCCATGTGCCAGGGTTACTAAATCCATTGGCGGAAGCCAATTTTCGTTTTAAGTTTCCAGGTTTCGTCAACTTGCCACGGAGGCTGCAGCAATACCAAGGGAGATACCAAAACATCTGTGGAGCTTTGAAGATGACAAATCGACAGGGCGATCCTATACTCTGTCGCTCCATTGACACGTAAGTCATATGAGCTCACATTGCGAGCTTTTAGGCTGTTTTTGGCTATGGAAGGGGAGTTGAGGATTGGTATGGAGGGTGGATATGGTATTGCGATTTGAGGTTCATCTTCACTATCAGGTTTGTCCCCGGTCACTATTTCGACAAAGTTAGCGGCTCTGTCTTTTTACTCTAAGGCACGAGGGTTTCATTGACCCTATGGGGGAGGGGCAATTTTAGGGTCCGTAGGGCCTTAGAATGTTAGACCAGGGAGCTTCATCCAGCACGCGATACTGGCTTGCCGGTAACAGGATCAATTTTAATCCAAATGTCTCAATCCCTTCCTGTGAGACGTTCTTCAATTCAAGAGGTGATGCTTTCTAGAGCTGTTTTTTTGGTGGCGTTCTTCGCAGCCACTAGAATCAGCGAGCTGGTTCCTAGCTCTCGCTTGGACAAGTCGGGCTGAGCACTTTACCTATCTGACCTTCAAATTAATAAAAGTGAGTTCAAATATGTTTTCGGCATTTTCAGAATGACCAGTTGGCTAAGGGACAATAATTACATTGTCTAGAGTCTCTTCAGGTCAAATTTGTCCTGCTCTAACCTTGTCAGATTCACCTTGGGATTTGCCCGACTGGACCAGGCTACTTGTTCCTTCATGTTTAGGGCCTTTCGTTGACGCAGTTCCAATTTAGAGCTGTGTTGCGAGAGAATTGAGACATGCCGGTTTGCCGGCGGCCCAGTTGTCGGCCCATTCGTTTTGGATAAAGGCAGCGACTGATGCTGCTTCACACGGTGGGATGATGACACAATCCAACAGATTAGGCATTGGTGGTCCAGTGCTCTTATTCTCCCATAAGTTATGGGTGGGGCATAGCATTATCTAGTTGAGGGTCAGTGTTATACTTAATATGTTTTTTCTTTTAAAGCAGATCGGAAGTTTGAGGATGTTCGATCAATAGACACAGTCTTGTGTTCTGGGCAGAACGTCATGTGCTACAATCTTGTCATGATCGGAATATGGCGATAAGAGGGTTTCAGCAAATGCGATGGTTTGATAAGAGAGGAAGGCTATGGGGAGCTCTCATTCCAGAATGACCTTGTTAAACTACCTGGTTTTAAGTTGGACAAAAAATGATTTTGAACGACATGCAAGACATTAAGAGGAGACTCTCGAACACGGTGGTGATGTGGACCAAGTTTTTGCCGCGACATGCATGAGTGGGACCAAAGAACGATTCGCCGATCAACACAACACATAGTTGGCTGGATAGATTCATGGTTGAAAAGTTGGGAGTTTTGGGTATTGAAATTGTGGAGCATAAGACTATTCAAAACTATAGGCCACATTTTTACAGGGGCGATGGTGTTCATCTGTCCCCCACTTGTTTTGATGTATACTTGGAGTCTATCTCTAGTCATATTGAATGAGCTCTCTGGGGTGGGGTGGGGGAGGGGATGCCAACCTAGGCTGGCCCCCTCCTGTGGTGGGCAGGATCCCCCCCGGGAATAAGTTAGTTAATTGAAATTACGAAATTGGTTCAAATTTAAGTGGACAAAGAGTATACATCAAAAGGGGTTAAACCATTTGTTGCTATGTCGTCACCCAACAAATTGATGATGGCATGGACATGTTACATCATGAGCTGAATTATGTTGTCATTTTCTTTGGGGAGAGATGAATTATTCGAGGTGGGGTTTATTTAGAACTTGATGTTCTTGACACATGAATTAAAGGGATAGATTGACACAGTTGGTTAAATTAGATATGTATAAAAACACATGTGTCAAGAACATTAAATTTTTTGGTTAAAGTGAAGTGTTAAAATTGTTGATTACCCTGTAAAATAAAGTTGTGGCCATGTTTTATAACCATAAAGTTGAGTACGGTGTCATTTTTGTGTCGGTGCAAAAAGCAGAACTTTAGCTAACAATGCAAAACTTGTTTTACATTGAGGACTGGAGAGCTTGTAACACAGGAAAGATAGGGTGTTTGGAGAGTGTAGAAAACAGAAGCAGAAGCAGCTTGGAAGAGACAGGGGGCGCTGTGAGGTGAAATGGTATCACTTGCAGCGTCTGAGGAGGGAATAAAGAAGCATAAAAAGGCAGACTGTGCTGGTAGGTGAGGATCTCTTTCTAGGAAACAAGGCAGTAGAGAAAGCTGCAATGAAAACAGCATAAAATGGAGAAACATATCAAAGACCCAAGACTCACAGACAGACTAACAAACAATCTTTGGGTGTAAGAAAGGATTGGAAAACACCTAAACAAACACACAAACAACAATTAACAGGAAGATGGTATTTTATTGCTTGGTCTGATTCCTGGGGCTTATGTAAATCAACCTCTCAATAGAACAAAATCTGCTTTTGTTTCTCCTAAGGTGACTCAGGCAGACAATAGCCAGCCACATTGAGAACTCTGGCTGCTTGGAACATCTAGTTTTCCAAATACCATTAAGTACAAGTTTTACATTTACCAAAATGCTAGGCTTTCTTCCCTATATGTTTTGTACACACATGAGCTCCTGCTATAGCAAAATCACAAAATTTAACATGACCATTGAACCAGAAGGAGAAACTGAATTTCTAAACAAGAGGTCTCAGAATACAGACCATGTGATCCACAAATTATAGACACACAACAAAAATCTTACACACATCATAATCCTATACCTAAATTGATGAGGACAAGACCAGAAGTCAATTTCCTAGCTATTAGATTTGAACAATGCAAAGCAAAAAGCCAAAAACTGGTTCCAAACTCCAAACAGAGGACTGGAAAGCTGACGTTGTTCCTAGAAAAGACAGGGGGTGTGCTGGGCAGCAGGATTAGTCTCTGAGCATGTAAAGAGAGCCAAAGCAGAAACAAGAAACAACAGCTTAAAACCCATACAGTCCCAAGGACATGGCATCCAAGTTATGCACTCCCCAAGAACTGGAGGGGCAGAATATGATATAGGAGGGAAGCAGGCAGGTGGCCATGGGCCGCCCCGGGAAGCTGTGCTGCGGGGCCGAGGTATCCCCACACCTCGGCCCCATGGCACAGCTTCACCGCCCCTGGAAGGAGCCCTAAAATAGCGCTCCTTCCACAAGTCGCCGAAGGTGTGCCCCAAAAGGCTGGCGGCGCACCTCCGGCGGCTCTTCCGCAGCAGCGTGTGCGAACGCTGCAGCGGGAAGGCATCGTTGGAGCGCCGGCCGTGCAGAGCGGCCAGCACTCAGACGATGCCTTCGGGAAGGGGTTGGGGCGCCCACTGTGCGGCTGCCCCTCCCCTTCCTTGCCCTCAAAACGGCCCTTTTAGCCGTCTGCTTCCCCCCATAGACACAGCAATAACCTATATGCCTTCACTCAGCTTGAAAAAGACAAATTCCTAACAGCACAGTCCAACTATCTTAGAAGCAGGAAAGAAAACACAAAGGAACTGTTTTTGATCCAAATCAAGGTCTAGAGGACTTGTACTCATTGGTGGGAAGGAAAGGAGTAGCCTCTGAGCACAAACAGAGTACAGACCATGAGTTTTTGCTAAAGCTAGAGGAACACAAGGTATCTTAAAGAATGCTTAACTACACAGAACTATGCCCCAAAATAAAATAATAATAACAGAATACACGAGGGGGAATGGGCTTGAGACAAATACCCACAGTGAACTTTAAAGTTGTTGAAAAGGTTGGCAACACTCCATAGAAACAGAGGGTGCACTGCAACCAATCCTGAGACTGCAGCTCTGAACTTTGTGTTATTCATGGCATCTGAGCACATGCAGAGTGCCAACAACAGAAAATAGTGAACCATTTTGCAAAGCAGGAAAAGAGGGGGGAGGGTCTATCCCTCCCAAACTTTTCTAGGCTATCTTACTATACTCAGTTTGGAAATTCCTACTTAAATGATCTTATCCACTTGCCTTATGGGCACAAGGGACAAGAGAAGAATGCAAAAACACAGACTACTGAATAGGGGCACAACAGTGGTGAGAAAAGGCAACCTCAACAGCCAATTTCTCAATCTAAGGGGTTCAAGAGTTTAGGACACAGCTCTTTATTCCCAATCCTAAAGCATGGGGTCATAAACTTTCTAGAGATGGAAAGGAAATCCATTTCCTCCCCTATTGGCAACTTCTAAAATCACATGAAGGTATAAGCTACCAAAGGATAACAAGGACAGTTTGTACAGGATTTGCAACCTTTATCTATCCATGAATAGATAGATGTCTTTAGAGGGCAGTTTCTAAGAGTCCCTTTCGAGGGCTATCAATTATGGTGAGGAATGGGGAAGCTGGGGTGTGCCTCACCTCCAGGGCTGGGGAAAATGAAGCTGAGACAGTGTCACCCATCTCCACTGTCTCTTCTAAGGAGCTGGGTCTTGGCCTTCTACAACGACCGGTTCCATTCCAATTTTTTTCCACGGGGATGGGAGCCTATTTCTGTCTCCCTTGTCTTAGCTTTCCAGGTGTGCGGGGTTGGGAAGGATGACCTCTTGGGGTCCCTTTTTCTGGCATGGCTGGCTTGCAAATGTCTCTCTGTTTGTGGACTGTAGTCCGAACAGTAGCAGAAGAAAACGGGAAAATTTTCTTTGGACATGGGTCAGCCTTTCTGAGGTGTATAGGACTTCTGCTAGTATATGGCTCTTGGGAATGAGGGGAGTGAGGTCTCTGGAGGGTTTCACTATGAAGAGTCGATTCCTCTGATGCTTCCATCTCCCTTTGGGGAGTGGGGAAAGGCTGAGTGAGGTTTTTATTTATTGGGCTTTTCCTGGCTTGTCTTTTGCGCTCTAGCGTCTTTTCTTGTCTCCATGCTAAGACCTTGCAGAAATTATCAGAGATCACCTTCAGGAGTTTGGAAAAGAATTTCCAGGAGTGTGGGAAGCATGGCATTCCGTCACGTTGCAAGCACTTTTGGGTCTGGGGGTAAAATCCTGAGTATAATTTCCCAAAAAATGCCTCATTGTCCCACACAATCTGTCCTTGGGCATCAGGTATTACATCACCCGACAAAATAGCTAGAAACATTTTCCTGGCAATATATTTCTCTGGGATTTCATTCTTGGATTGTCTCTCTGTATAGTATATCTCCCTGAGAGTTTCTCCTGGCTTTAAAAGGGAAACAATTTCTCTCATCCATGAATAACTGTTTTTAGATAGGAGGTCCTGAACCATTACAGCTGACTCCAAAATTTGTCTGTCCTCAGGGCACATACACATTCTAGCAATTTGGGTGAGATCTGGACCTCTTGTACTGGGGCAACAGTTTGATACATTCATTAGCCATGTCAAATAGGTTTGTGAATTTAAAGGTCCCACTACTGTGCTATGCAAGAAGCCTCATTAATAGAAAATGTGGGTTTTGCCTCCAACTTCTGGATTCTGTATAGTGCATCTTTGAGAGTGGCTGTTAGAATAGAATTTTCTACCTTGAAAGAGCTAGTTTGGCTTTCCAAGTGTCCAATCTCTATTTTATTAGGAGGAGGGGGCTTTCTGGCCTCTTCAGGCATGGTATGTGTTAGCAGACGTCCTCCATTTTTCTTATATATTTTAGCCATGTGGAGTTCCCTATGACCCCAGCCTGACCCTTGGAAGATGGCAGCCATAATCCTCTAGATGTAAGGTCAAGTCAGCAAGCCGAAATTGCTTAAGACCACTAAAGATTTCCTGGACAGGCAGGTTTTGGGAGTTGCCCTTGGGAATATCCCATTATGTTGGAAAGGATATCTAATGGTGTTTGTTTGTTTTAGTCTCACACTTGATGAGAAAGTGATCAGATTTGATTGCACCCCTTTCTCTAGCTTCCTTTCCTAGATAGTTTTGAAACCAAATGCATTGTTTAGGCTATGCCCAGACTTAAGTAAACAATAGTAAACCCATCAAGCCTTTGTCCATCCATTGTTTGACTCATGGCCAGGAGGCAGAATTTCCCTATAAGAACCCCTGGATTTTAGCAGACCTCGTGCTACCTTGGAAGTGCATGCTGAATCTCTTGTCGGTCTGCACTCTGAGATAGTTCCCGCAACCCCCTCTCTTCCCATGACTGCCACGCATTCTCCAGAAATTTGTTGGGAAACCAAGACCTAATTTTGGGGAATTTATAGTTACCTCAAATGTGAAAGGGAAGTGCCCAACTTTGCTTCTGTGATCTTATCCAATTGTCTACTAGAGACGTAAGAGTTCTGGCAGGGAATGATGCTGAAATGGACCAAATTCCAATTTAGGTCTAAGATATTTATTAATACAGCAAGCAAACATTCAAATGCGGCACACGCAGACACACACACACACACACTAGAAGAATAAGCGGGGAAGAGTGAGAGTGGGGAAGGCAAAAGGGAAACCAGGATAGAGGGAGATATACTCACACCCGAGAGACTCCTCTGAGCTTCTGGCGAATGTAGATGGGTTCCATGGAAGGGGCATGACCAGCAAGACTGGCTGCCATCTCCCAAGGGTCAGGCTGGGGTCATAGGGAACTCCACATGGCTAAAATATATAATAAAAATGGAGGACGTCCGCTAACAATAGGACCTCTAACTGTATTTAAAGGCCATGGGGACCTTCAGAAAGGAAAAGGGAAAAGGAGTCTTCTTGTGGAGTCAAACTGGTATTTAGATGCAGGAGAAATCTTTTTGTTAAGGCAAATTATCGGGGCAGCCATCCGGCATTTTGGAAGCTCCCGGGTCTAACATAGGGCCTTTACAGACTACTAGAAATAATGCAGATTGAGGACACTTTAACTGTCCTAGCTCAGTGCTAGGGAATCATGGGAATTGTACTTTTTCTGGGACATTAAGCCTTCTCTGTCAGAGAGCTCTGGTGCCACAATAAACTACAGTTCCCATGATTCCTTAGCACTGAGCCAGGACAGTTAAAGTGGTCTCAATCTGCATTATTTCTGGCAGTCTGTAAAGACCCATAAAAAGGCCAGGGATACAAAAACAGTTGTGTGTTAGTTGCACCAAAATGATCTCTTTAACTGTAATTATTAGGTGCTCTTGGATGCTCTGTATGTGGGTTCCTTCTAGACCACCATAATGCATTGCTTTGTTTTGACACACCAAACCAAATCAAAACAGTGTGTAGTATTGGTCCAATGCAAAAAAATTTCTGAGATCATGGTAGTGTTACTCTCTGCAAGGGGGAACCTAAGGTGAGATGTGGGGTATATGATTTGAGGGTCCCAGGTTCTCTGATGGTATATTCCTATTTTTAGAATCATGTTGGCCCATTGGGGCCCAGCTACCTTTATTAAATATGTTGGGTATTGGAGGGAGTCAGGGTATCTGGCCTTCAGTAATCCCATGACTTCCAGATGTATCAGCCTCATTACAGAGGCTTGGATTGATTGGTAATTGAATGATATCAAACTACTTGGCACCTGGGAACACTGTGTTGCAATGGAAAGATTATAAATGCTGCTCTGTACTGAATAATAATAATAATAATAATAATAATAATAATAATTTTTATTTATATCCCACCTCTCTGCCACGCAATCGGGATGGCGTACAACAATTCAAATCCCATCCCTTATTCGAATACCCACCCACCCCTTAAGAATAAATTAAACTAAACAGATTAAAATGACAATAGTTAAAAATATACAATTTAAGGATACATAATTTTTCAATATCAATATACAGCGGCATTAATTCAGGCGGTGGAAGGACAAAGGTCAGATTTTTCTTCTTCTGGGCTGGGAAGTCATTCATACTGAACATCCAAGGTCTATGATTATTTCCTTTTCCACTCCAACCCACTGAGGTAGGATGTGGCCAATTAAATCCATCCCTCATGCGACATTAGTAAAACCTGTTGCAATGGAAACTCCTAGGTCTTGCACTTTGGATCCTACCAGTCCCAACCAGCCCCACGGAACCCATGGCATTTAAGACACCACCTACACGTAACCCTCCTACTATGGTTCTCATAGAATCATAGAATCGGAAGAGACCACAACGGCCATCCAATCCAACCCCCTGCCATGCAGGAACTCAAAATCAAAGCATCCTTGACAGATGGCCATCCAGCCTCTGTTTAAAGACATCCAAAGAAGGAGACTCCACCACACTCCGAGGGAGTGTGTTCCATTGTCAAACAGCTCTCACTGTGAGGAAGTACCTCCTAATGTTCTGGTGAGGTCTCTTTCATTTCTGAAAAGCGGATGAGTCACGGGGTGCCACCATTTTGTCTAGCTGTTCCCACTGGGACCAGGCTATCTTTAAATAAGGACTGCATGCTGGAATGGTTTTGGCTACATTAACTGCAGTTAAACTGAGTATCATTGTGGTGATGATGGGCTGCACTTGTTGCCCAAATACATAGGAGGCTCATGGAGGGCTTCTGGAGGGTATATGGGAATATAGGGGCAATTCATGTTATGGTAATCTATGTGGTATGTGGCACCCAGTATGTGTTCGTGTGACATTATTATAAATGAATAGCGTTGTTTTCCAAGCCCATGAGGGGTGACATTTGGGGGTCTAAGGTGAAGGTAATATAGAAAGAAGCAGGGTCTTACCTGTCAGTGGATCAAATCATTTCTGGTTCCAAAATCCTGGTGTTAAGGGAAGGCTGCCAGCATCTGCCTCTACTCATATGTGTCGTTGTGGGCCAAACATTATTACTTGGGAAGTAATAATGTGGCTTTCTGTGATGTATTTCCTGGTCTTTAATTTTATGGGAAATCCTTTGTCAAACCATTTATGGGAAATCATTTGTCAAACCTGTTGGCTCATTCGATATGGCCTGAGTTCTGTGGGTGACATACAATATGAAACCGCTTTTTTATATATAATGTGGTACCATCTCTTTCATGATCTCCCCAGAGAATCATGGAATCATGGTCTATTGTGAAGGATTGGGGCATACCCCAGCAGCTAAAAATGTGGTTAAATCCTTGCAGTGGTGTTTATTGTATTACCTCTAGTTGGGAAGGCCTTGATCCATTTGCTGAATGGATCTATGATGGTGAGGCAGTACTTATTATGTCTGCGGGTTGTTAGAAGTGGACCTATAAAATCAATCTGTAAACATGACCAGTGGCCTTCTATGCACTGGTGTTGGATCTGAGCCTTAGGGCCACTGGAATCTGCATTAACCATGGCACAGGATAAGCAGTTATCCACCCATTGGTCATTTTCCTCTCTCATCTTACACCACCATCCTGTCTCTCTTACTCTTTCAAAGGAGGCAGTTTTTCTTCTATGTCCTATATTGTGTATGAATTGGATGATGACACTCCAGACTTCCGTGGGCACTATCCAGCTGTGTATTTCATTTCCATCTACTGCCCAACAAACTTGTTCCCTTTGGACTATAGTGTATTTTTTGGTCGGGTCTTCTCCTGCCACGATTAAGTTTTTGATTTTGCTGTCTCCCTTCTGAACCTGAGCCAGATCTAGGGTGTCAGGCAACATTGATTCCTTCAGCCTCACGTTAATAGGTGCCATTGGGGCTGTGGTGGCTTCCTTGGTCAAGGCATCTGCCTTATTATTCCACCTTTATTATTCCACCTTGCCTCTTCTCCTGTTCCCTTTTGGTGTCCTTTTACAAATGAGACCCAAGTAGGGGCCGTCCCTTCTTGGATCAATCAAGCCACTACCTGCCATTTGTCTGTATGGGCTACAGGCTTATCCTCATTTGTTTTCCAATCCCTTAACATCGATATGGGAAGCCAATATATGGTTGTGTTCATGGTCCACTGCAAGTCTGTAAAAATAGCAAAAGGGGCATTTGTATCCTCAAAGTACAGCACTGCTAGAAGGGCCTTTAGTTCAGTGGCCTGACTGGAATGAGGGTGAACTGATCCCTGCAATATGTGTCCATCATTCACATGCACCACACCAAATCCCAGTAAATGGGTTCCCTCCAGGCAGGACAATGAACTATCGCAAAACCAACACCTAAAGCCTGCCTGTAATGCTTCCTAAAGGGACTTTTCTGCTTGCACTGGCCTGTTGCTTTTAGTGACAGGGGACAAGTGACACTCATGAGCCACTCCCGTGACTATCAGTCTATAGGGGGGTGAATTCTCACTGGCTTGCCGGTGGTAATCTGTCCATTGCTTGAGCAACTCCAAGGTCCATTTGGCTATCTGTGCACTATGTACCTGACCGTCTTGTACTTTGGCTGATAGGATGAATTTTAGTGGAGTGTGGGAGGTTTGCAGTATGCCTCTGGCTCCTCCGATGATAAACTCCCTGCAGGTCAGTGCCCAAACCAGCGCTAAACAGTTCTTCTCACACAGACTGAACTTTATCTCTGTGGGTGAGAGGTTTCTCGAGGTGTAAGCCACTACTCTTTGCAATCCATTCTGGAGCTGAGAAAGAATAGCTCCAACATGATTATCTGACACAGCTATCTGTATGTAAAAGGACTGACTAACTTCTGGGTGAACTAAGGCAGGAGCTTTTTCCAAATCGGTCTTCAAGGTAGCGAAGACATTTTGCTGTTCAGGTCCCCATTTCCACACAACTACTTTCTTTAATAGACAGTACAGAGGCTTTGCTTTGATGGCAAATGCTTCTATACATTCTCTAGAAAAGTTGAAGGTGCCCAGTAATGCTCTTAAGGAGGCTACATCTGTAGAAGTGTGGAGTTTGAATTGTCTCCACTCACTGTAAATCAGGAGTCCTGCAATCTGTCTGTAAATTTAGTCCTAGATATTTGCTAGGTTTAGACCAATTGTACCTTTTCTCTGTTAGCTTTGAATCCAGTGTTCTTGATTTGTTCTAATACTTCTTGGGTGATGTCGGCAGTTTTCTCTTGTGAGTCTGAGGGCCTTTGCAGACTGCCAGAAATAGTGCACATTAAATTGAGGCACTGCCCTGGCTCAGTGCTAGGGAGTCATGGGAATTGTATTTTTTTCTGGGACATTGAGCCTTCTCTGTCAGAGAGCTCTGGTGCCACAATAAATTACAGTTCCCATGATTCCCTAGCACTGAGCCAGGGCAGTGCCTCAATTTAATGTGTACTATTTCTGGCAGTCTGCAAAGGCCCTGAGTGGACCAATATGTCATCCACATAGGACAAAACATGGGGGCGTGACAAGGCTCACAATTTTGTCCACATTTTGACCACATGTGAGTGACATATGGTTTGACTGGAGTGAGATCCTTTTGAACACATGCTGGATCCCGCAACATTCGAAGGCAATTTTTTAGTAGTAGCTCTCATGCAGTGAAATAGAATGGAAAACATTGGCTAGGTATATAATGCTATAGAACTTGGTTCTAGCTGCTATAGCCACCAAGATTTCATTATTTTTCGCTACTGAGGGTATGACTCCATTAAGTGCCCTGAAGTCTACCGTCATCCTCCACGTGACCCCATCAGCTTTTAGTATGGGCCATAGTGGTGAATTGCAGATGGACTATAGGGCTATGCAGATGGGAAGGAAAGGGCGACTTGAATTTGCCTTTTCCTGAAACTGCAGCAACCGCACTGCGTGCCCTGACGGTGCACTAAGTGGGGACGCAGCAACCACATTGGGGCCAGTTAATGCAGCTTTTCCGAGGCTCTACTAAAGCCTCAGCAACCACACTGTCAGCCCTGAGGTTGCCCCAAATAGGAATGCAGTCACAGCACAGGCAGCAGTGGCGGCTTTAATTTTTTTTGTTGTTGTTGTTCTCTGCAGCGCATGCGCATGTGTGCAGACACAACATGGCCCCTTTAACAGAAATGTTGGCAGTGCTCAGGACCTGCACACTATGTGCTGTAGAGAAATCATGGCTGCCTCGGCAACTGAGTGCTCCGCGCTGGTACTTAGCCTACAACGCACAGCTACAGCAGCCTCTGCCATGATCTGTGCTGCAGATACATTCAGGGAAGACAACAGTGATGACTTGGGGCTCCCACAAGTGACACCTGTGAGACCGGGTGCCGCAAGACAAGTCACACAGTTCACCACCATTGCCGCCGCCGCTCTGATGCCCCCCAAGAGAGCCCCACGCCACTGGTGGATGTTCCCCAGAAGCACCAACTGGTGGGACGGGTTCATCACATACATCTGGTCCTATGAGCAATGGAGGATGTTCTTCCGAATGCCCCATGCCCTCTTCCATAAGATAGTAGAAGTACTGTGTCTGGAAATGCAGCGGGAAGACACCGTGATGAGGAAGGCCATCCCGGTAGAGAAGAGGGTCGCCATGACCATCTGGGTCCTCGCCCACAGGGCCAGCTACAAGCAGGTGTCAAAGCAGTTCGGGGTCAGCCAAACCACTGTGGGGGAAGTGTTGGTGGAGTTCGCCCTCACCATGGAGAAGCTGCTCCTGTCATGAACAGTGTACCTGGGGGATGTCACTCAGGTAAGGACACTCACACACACTTGTCACTTTTCCCTCCTGTGCAAAACATGTCATGACATGGCATACAGTGTGGCTGTCACTGTACAGAGTCGACTGCTAAGGCCAGTGAAACTGCGCAGGGACTCCTAAAACTTCAATGGCCAGGAAGGCAGAGGACTTCCAGTGTGGAGAGGTTTGGAGGAGGACGTGGGTGGGTGAAGCTCGCGACCCTAACTCTGGGTTTGCAGGCATTTGGGGGGGAACGGGAACCTTTTTTAACCCATCCCTAGGCCCTCTGTGAAGAGGGACTACCTATCAGCTCTTGGATTATAGTTTTCGTAATTGAAAACAAGAAAATAAGAAAACCATTCAAAAGAACAGCGGCTACTACCCCAGCTGCCGTGGCGTCTCGGCCCTTGGCGGGTTAGAGTCTGCGGAGGAACAGAGACCGAACCCAGCCACACATCAGCGTTTTGCGATGCTAAACAAGCCCCACACAAAATTGACTCTAGAAGAAGAAAATATACAATATAATTAATAATTAATATCATTTCAGTGACTATCTACTTGCATTGTAATATTGGATACTGGAAGCCAGTCACGGACAGGAAGACGCCCTGGGAGGAGACCCGATCGCAGACCACGGATGGAAGCTACCAAACTGGAGCTTGCTGAGGAGGGAAAACTTAACCATTGAGGCCATAGAGGCGACTGCATCTGTATAGAGACAGCTGCTGACCACAGAGGTGACAACCAGAACAACATTGTGGACATTGGAGGCAGGAAATGAGATAATACAAATTTATAGAGCTACTAAATCAGGGAAAAACAGAACAATAATTAACATGTATGTTGCCTAAAAGGGTGATTAATCTAGATTAAGAACAGCTGGAAAAAGTAAGAAGAATTGAAGATAAACAACGGAAGCAGATAAAAGCGGATATATTCTGAAAAAATAGATTTTAAGAAGGAGAAGCCCAAATTCGGAGGTGGTTTTCATCGAGGAAGAGAAAAGCTGGTTATAGAGGTGATGGTGATTATTGAAAGTTTATTGAAAGTTTGAATAAGTTTAAAAGTTTGATGACCAGGGGAGGAAAAACAAACAAACTTTGAACTGTTATCCAGAGAGATAAGAGTACAGTGAAAAGTAAAAGAGGACTTGAACTTTAACCAGAATCGAGTAGGAAACTTGAAAAAGAGAACTGTGAGAATTGTGAAAAATTAAATATCTTTTGACTCTTCAGTTAGGGAAAACAAAAGAAGAAGAAATGCCTATATTCATTAATACCATTTTTTAGCACAATAGATTTTCTTAGAACAATAGAAGAAGACCTGGAAATTAATTAAGAACTATATTACATATTGGTATATGGACACAAGAGAAACAGTACAAAGAAGAGAAAAAGTAAGAACAGTATAATAATTGATAAGATAACTAATAACTAATAAACGAATTAATAAGATTGCTGGATAAGAAAAGTATAGGTATTGATGCATTGTTTTTTGAGAATACAGGGATATCATATTTCCTTATAATTAGTTAAAATACCTATGTGCATATATATATATACTTGGTTATATATTTGTTCATATATACTGAAGAATAATTTGTCAAAATATTGCATTTACACATGACAGTTTTAAATATAAGAAATTTATTTGAAAGAAATACTTTTATTGAATGCTAATAACCAATATAATAGTTTTGTTCAGTGAGATTTTCTAGCCTTTATAAGGTGATTAAGATGAATGAGAAAACTAAAATGGTGTGAAATTATATATATATATATATATATAGTAAAAGTATTGAATAAGAAAATTGCTAATAATCAATAGAATAGCTTTGTTTTGTGATATTCTGTATTTTTGTAAGATGATTGAGATGACTAAGAAGACTAAAATGGTGTAAAACTAAACACATATAGTAAAAGACAATAAACTACAAGGGGAAAAAAGTAATAATTAAAAAATAACATTATTAGAGTTAGAAAAATATAAATAAGAACAGTTAATATATATTAAATCTTAGATTGTCTTATTTATATCTTAGACTTAATTCATTGTTAATAATTTTCTAATATTCTGTCATACCTGAACAATATACACGTAGGAAAAATTGGAGAAAATGTCTACTATCAAGAAAGGTCCTTTACAAACACAAACTCAAATACAATTCTCAGCACAACGTCGAGGTTCATCAGAGGATCCAATCAAAGTCACAGATCCAAACATGCTGATATTAGAAGAAATACAACAAATAAGACAGGAAATGAAAGAAATGAGAAATGAAATGAAGGAGGATCTGAAAGAGGCCTGTCAAGAATTAAGAGAAGAAATTAAAGACAGTGTCCTCAACTACAGCAAGCCTCAGTTCCCACAGCTGCTAGGGATGGAAAGGGTGAGCTGCAAACAGCAAGGCCAGCCACAAACCTTCCCGTAGTTGAAGCACCAGCAAAGCAGAGTCCAGAAATCAGCATCAGTCAGTCAGGGCAGGCAGCAATCAGCAAAGGTCCAGTCCAAGGTCAAGGCAACAGAGTTCCACAAGGCAAGAGCGAGAGGCACAAAGCAGGAAACAAGGAGCCACACTGACCATAGTCTCCCAAGGAAACTACAATAAGTCCTGGCACTGAGGAAGCCTCTTGCAACTGTTTAAATAGTCAAATCCTACCTCAGTGCCAGCTGAGGCTTGTTCAGCAGCTGCTTTTCAGCTAGTCTCCTGGACCTGCGACTGCCAGCACTCTCAGCTCTCCTCTGCCTAAAGGAAGGCACTGGCTCTGCTGTATCCTCCTGCTTCTCCCCACTAGGCAGCTGAGCCTCCAAGGAAGGAGCACTAGGACCTGGCTGCTCTGGGCTGGGAGAACCGGGCTTGGCTCAGACAGAGCAGAATGAGAGCCAGGTGGAGCCTGTATCTCTTCCTGCTCTGGGGCTGGGAGAGCAGAATGAGAACCAGGTGGAGCCTGCATCTCTTCCTTCTCTGGAGGAGACCCATCCTCCTCCTCGTCCTCCTCGTCCTCCTCAGGGCTGACCATGACAGACAGTAAATTGGAATTAAAAAAAGATCTAGATGATTTGAGTAAAAAAGTAGTAAAAATAACAACAGATATGAACAAGACACAAAAAGAAGTAGAGAAAATTAAAGACAGAACTCAACAACTAGAGAAGACAACAAAAGAGATAAGACATGAGTTAAATCAACAAAAATATAGAGACTGGTCAAATGAACTACGATATAGAGATAGATGCATTAAAATCATAGGCATCGCTGAAAAGAAAAATGAGGATTTAATAGAAAGGATTAAAACACCATTGGCTCAATTTTTGGAATGTAACTTGGAACACCTATTATTAGATTTGGATAAAATCTTCAGAATAAGTTCACCCCAAACAAAAGAAAGAAAAATTCCTCAAGACATAGTTGTAAGCTTCATTAGAGCATCAACACGCGATCGTATAATTAGGAGGAACTATGAGAACAAATTTATAATAGAAGATACTGAAGTAAAAGGGTGTCCTTTGTATTATATGTTTTATTGGACTGTACTTTTAAACTTGTAAGCCACCCGGATTGGTGTACCATTGGGCGGGATATAAATAAATATTATTATTATTATTATTATTATTATTATTAAAAATTTTCAAGGACATACCACCCCAATTGATGCTAGAACGCCAAAAATATAGGTTCCTATCTCAACTGCTACAAGAATTAAAAATAGAATACAGATGGGAAAGAATTGAAGGCCTCTCTGTTGTGTATAAACAGAAAAGATATAAAATAGATAACATAGAAAAAGCCAAAGAAATGGAGAAAGACTTCTCAAAGATAAAAAAGACAAGGAAAGAGAATCAGATGAAGAAAACTCAAGAAAGATTGTATAGAAGAAAAGAATGGAGAGCTAGAAAGAATTATGAAGAAGAAAATAAATCAGAAAATAAAGATCAAGAAAAAAGGGAAAATGAATCTCTAAATGAAACAGAATTACAAAAGAAAACAAACGAACAAGAACTAGAATTGGTGATTTCTGCATAAATGAACAAGAAAAAGAATAAGCTGCAGTACAATATAGATTTTTCTTTTCTTCTTTAAAACACTTGTACCATATTGTTTTCATATAAGTATTTACACTGCTTGAATATTTTAAGCTAACATTCTAATAAAAACACAAAAAATAAAATTCAGGGGTGGAAGGGGTGGAACAAAACAATATAAAAACAATTTTAACTAAAACAACACTACTAATAATTTCGGTTACAAAAAAGAATCAAATAAAGGAGTGGAAAACATCAAAATGACAGTCAACTTAATCTCATGGAATGTAAAGGACATAAATAACAAATATAAATGAAGATCAATCTTTCAATGATTAGAGAAACTGAATGGAGACATTACATGCATACAAGAAGTCAAAATTAAAAATAATGAGGCAAAGTGTCTGAATTATCCAAAATTTGGAGAATGTTATTATTCTTTAACAGAAAAGAAAAACAAAGGAGTAGTAATCTATGTGAAGAAGAAATATAACGCAAAATAGATATTTAAAGATAAAGACGGATCAGTATTAGCATTAGAAATAAATTTGAAAGAACAAACATGCTTAATAGTGGGAATATATGCACCACATGAAAATAAATAATTTTTTTTTGAAAAGATTAATAAAGAAATAAGAAATATTGAATACAACAATATAATACTTCTTGGAGATTTCAATGTAGTGATACAACCTGAACTAGATAGATTTACTACATCAAAAAACATAAAGAAAAATCAAGGAAAACACCCCAGGACCTTCTTTAAATTACAGTCTGAACAGGAATTAATAGATGTTTGGAGATATAAATATAACTTAACAAAGGAATACACATTTTACTCAGAGGCTCATAACTCATTCTCCAGAATAGATTTATTTTTAGTCTCTAAAACATTATTACCATTTATTCACTCTATGAATATAGAGCCTATGGACTTTTTGGATCATAATTTGATAACCTTAAAGGTCAAAGACAGAAAAAAAGAAATATCTTGGAGAATGTCTGAAAACTTACTTAATGAAGGAAAAATCGTAAATAGAATAAAACAATAACTAAAATATTACTTTAAAGAAAATACTGACCAAGACGCTTCAAACATAACATTATGGGAAGCAAGCAAAGTAGTAATAAGAGGAATAATAATGAAAATACAAGCTAAAAATAAAAAAGTAGAAAATAAGGAAAAATAGAATTACAAGAAAAATTAAATTAGAAAGAAAAAGAATGGAAACGTACAGGTGATAAAAATTTAATAATAGAAATACAATTTTTACAACAAAAAATAAAACTATTAACAATTAAAGAGTTACAAAAGAATATACAAAAGATCAGACAAAAAGAATTCGAATTTGGGAATAAACCTGGAAAATTATTGGCTCATAAAATTAGAAAAGAAAAAGGAAAAAAACTGATAACAGAGATAACAAAAAAGGAACAACAAATTACAGATCAAGATGAGATTAAAGAAGAATTTGAAAACTTTTATGAACAATTATATAATAAAGAACAAACAATAACAGAAGAAGAAGAATCTATTGAGGAATTTCTACAAAATCAAAAAATACCTATATTAAATTCAATGCAAAGGGAGAGGTTGAACCGGAAAATAACAACAGAGGAAATATCTAAAGCAATAAAACAATTAAAGGCAGGGAAAGCGCCAGGTCCAGATGGCTTCCCAGCTGCCTACTACCAAAAAAAAAAAAAAATAAATAAATAAAAAATAAAAAAATGGAAGCAATCCTAATAACACCATTGGCCAAATTATTAAATAATATACATAAGGAAGGAATACCCAAGACATGGAAAGAAGCATATATAATTATAATACCGAAAGAAGGAAAAGACTTAAAAAATACCAAAAACTATAGACCCATCACATTGATTAACACTGATTACAAAATATTCACTACCATTATTGCGGAAAGACTAAAACAAATCTTAACAGAAATAATTCATGAAGACCAAAATGGATTTTTACCTGGCTATCAAATTAAGTATAATATAAGAACTGTGATTGACATTTTAGAACACTGTGAATACAATAATGATAAAAAGCTAGCTTTAGTGTTGTAGATGCAGAGAAAGCTTTTGATAGAGTGAATTGTAAGTTCCTAATTAGATTATTGGAAAAGATGAATATGGGGGATAAATTTAACTTGTGGATTAAAGCAATCTACAAAGAACAAAAAGCTCAAATCCTTGTCAACTAGGAAAAAACTAAATATATCAAGATTGAAAGGGGACAAAGGTGTCCAATATCTCCTCTCCTTTTTATATTAACATTAGAAGTCCTAACTAACATGATTCGGGAAAATAATAATATAAAAGGAGTAAAAATAAATAAATCACAGTTCAAAGTCAAAGCATACTCAGACAATCTGATATGCTTTTTAGAAGAACCAATGGAAAGTTTACATTATTTAATCCAAACAATAAAAGAATATGGCAAACACACGGGATTTAAAATCAATGAAGATAAAACCATTATATTAACAAAAAATATGAGTCACACTGAAGAAAAAGAACTAAAAACATTATCTGGATTCAATGTTCAAAATAAAGCAAAATACTTAGGTATTATGCTGACAAGAATATTGATCTATTTAGGAACAACTGTGAAAAAACATGGCAAGAGATTAAATTAGACTTGGAAAAAATGGATTAAATTAAAATTATCATTCTATGGAAAGGCTGCTATTATAAAAATGAATATCCTCCCAAAATTTATATTCTTATTTCAAAACTTACCAATAATTACAAAAGAGAACTGTTTTAATATATGGCAGAAAGAATTATCCAAATTCCTCTGGGGAGGGAAAAGACCCAGAACCAGATGGAAAATTCTAATGGAAGAGAAAAATAAGGGAGGTATGGCATTACCAAACTTGAAATTATATTATTACGCATGCACCCTGACTTGGATAGAAGAGTGGATTGTATTAAAAAATGATAATTTACTAAGACTAGAAAGTAGCAATATGAGATTCGGATTTCACGCTTACTTATGGTACAATTAAAAAAAAACAGTTAAAGGATTTGATTTTCATATATTTAGAAGGGCACTTTTACAAATATGGTACAAAATCAAAAAACAATTTTATCATAAGATACCTATGTGGGTATCCACCCAGGAAGCTTTTAATTTCAGAACAAGATACGAAAATAAAGAATGGATCCAATATAAGAATATATTAGAGGCAGAAACAAAAAACACTTATAAATTTATGATGATAGAAAAAATACAAAATAAAAATATTAGAATTGACTGAAAATTAGAATTGACTGAAAATTATATTCGGAGAACAAAATAAACATATAGCAAAATATTACAAACTTTTGAAAGAAAGAGATCTAGAGAGAGAAACCATCGAAAATGTCATAATAAAATGGGCTTTCTTTATAATCAACTAAAATCAAAATTTAAAGAAGATTTAAGAACATTGGGATTTGAAAAAAAAACTGGAATGAAATAGATAAAATTATATTCGGAGAACAAAATAAACATATAGCAAAATATTACAAACTTTTGAAAGAAAGAGATCTAGAGGGAGAAACCATCAAAAACGTCATAATAAAATGGGCTCAAGACATTGGAGAGCAAATTGAATTAGAATCCTGGGAAGAATCTTGGAAAAACACCAATAAATTTACACTTTGCCAAAATTTAAAAGAAAATTACCTCAAAATGTATTATCAGTGGTATTTAACACTGGCCAAACTAAACAAAATGTATAAAATAGGGAATTCGAAATGCTGGAAATGCCAACACCCAGAGGCAGACTTCATCCATATGTGGTGGAAATGCCAAGAAGCAAAAAAATACTGGAAAGGAATAGCTGAAGCAATAGGGCAAATGTTCGAGGTTGAAATAAAACTTGATCCTAAATTATTCTTATTAAATATAACAACAAATATTAATACATTATTGAAGAAAAAGATACAAACTAAAAAACTTTTATATATGATCACGACGGCAAGGATAACATACACGCAATATTGGAAACAAGAATCAATCCCAAAAATAAGATAAAATAAAATAAAACTTCAATAGCCAGTACTGTATACTCAGGAGCAAGTGCCGATGAACCTGTGCAGGGATGCCTAGTGAGTCATGACTCCGCATACAGTGAAAGTCCTCCTGTATACTTGGGAGCAAGGGCCAATGAACCTGCGCAGGGATGCCTAGTGGGACATGATTCCTCACACAGTGAAAGTCCTCCTGTATACTCGGAAGCAAGGGCCGATGAACCTGCGCAGGGATGCCTAGTTGGGACATGACTCCGCATACAGTGAAAGTCCTCCTGTATACTTGGGAGCAAGGGCCGATGAACCTGCGCAGGGATGCCTAGTGGGTTATGACTTTGCATAGTGAAAGTCCTCCTGTATACACGGGAGCAAGGGCCGATGAACCTGCGCAAGGATGGGGAAAACATCATCAGTTGGCAAATGCCGTGACTGTTTAACATTACTCCTCCCCTTCTCCCCCTTCTTGTCACCCACAGATCATGCAAGGGTTCGGTGAGCTCGGCTTCCCCAAGTAGTGGGTGCCGTAGATGGGTGCCACTGTCTGATCATGCCACCCTTGGGGAGGAGGAACGAGTTCGTCAACCGAATGCACAGCTACTCTGTCGTCCTCCAGGGGACCACGGATCATCGAGGACGCTTTGTGGATGTGGAATTGGGCTCGGCTGGATCGACTCACGACGTGAGGGTGGCAAGGAACTCCATCATCTTTCAAGCCATGGAGGCCGGCATCTACGTGCCAGGAAACCCCACCGTCACCCTGAGGGGCCAGCAGATCGGCCCCCTCCTGCTCGCCGACAGCGCCTACCCCAATCGGAAGTGGCTCATGAAGCCCTACCAGGGCACCACCAATGCCAGGCAGAAAGGATTCAACAGGAGGCTGAATTGCACCAGGAATGTGGTGGAAAGGGCCTTTGGGAGGCTGAAGGCTCACCGGAGGTGTCTCACTGCCTCACTCCTTGTGACAGAGGAGAATGTCATCCCCATCATCGCCTCCTGTGTCATCCTCCACAACATCTGCGAGACCAAGGGAAGGGTCCTGGATGAAGGAAGGCGGTACAGGCACCGCTTTGTGCTGCCCACCCTGGGGGCACCCATGGAGGACAATGACCTCATGAGGCAGAGAGAAGGGGAGGCTGTGAGGGAGGCCCTGGCAGAGTTCTTTGAGACCAGGAGGATTTGAAATTATCCCCTCTTCTCCATCTGTAACCCAAGGTCAGCACTGCACTATGCCATGAGCCTAAGCACCTCAATACCACATTGACTATCATCCCCACTCTGTGTATGGCTTGCATTCATGTAGGACACCACTGTAGTATGCCATGAACCTAAGCACCTCAACACCACATTGCCTATCATCCTCACTCTGTGTATGGCTTGCATTCGTGTAGGACACCACTGTAGTATGCCATGAGCCTAAGCACCTCAACACCACATTGCCTATCATCCTCACTATGTGTATGGCTTGCATTCATGTAGGACACCACTGTAGTATGCCATGAGCCTAAGCACCTCAATAAACATGTACTGATATCCTCACTCCGTGTATGGCTTGCATTCATGTAGGACACCACTGTAGTATGCCATGATGAGATCCTATGATCCCTACTTTGCTTATGGATGGCAATCCTGCTTTCATGTGTAGTTATCCTTGAACATGAGCCTAAGGGAGGCACACACAGACACACACAGACACACACACAAAAGGGCATGGACGGGTCACCTGCTTCCAGATTTCCTGGCAATAGAAAGATACAGTGCACAAACCACCAACTGAAACCTCTGACAATGTTGCCAAATTCCCAACAGTCAGCTTTCCTAATGGCCCATTCAATTGTATCAATTGTTAGCCCAGAGGGCAACCATTGGGGATCACATTCAAACTTCTCACATGAGGGTCTCCATTGGTCAGGGCCCAGGTAAGGCCATCTGACTCCGCAACATTTGCTCATAAATGCTCCTGTTGACATCCGTCGATCCCCAGGACGACAATGGCGGCCAGGAGGAGAGTGCCCATCCGCATCGCTTATTGGACTAATGAGGAGGTGGGCATTCTTCTCCAAGCCCTGAACCCAGAGCCATCTGCTTGGAGGGTGATGGCCAGCTCCAACCGGCCAAACCGGGGATACTTTTCCCAGGCCTCCCTGGGCCTCAGAGACGAGGGCTTCACGAGGACCCCCCAACAGTACCGCACTAAATTTAAGGCACTGAAGGGGGTCTTCTTCGAGGCCCTGGAGGACTATGGGGAGCATCCTCCGGTTCAGCGTCGCCCACCCTTCTACCAGCAGCTCCAGGAGCTGTGGATCAAGGCTGGCCGCCTTCGGTGGCAGGATCGCCGTCACCCTGGTAAGTGTTGGGCCCCTGCCCTGGTCCCTCATGCCCTCCCTTCCCCCTCACTCTTCCCTATCCCTCCCCTCTCTCTTGTCCCCATCCCATGGGTTCTAATGGTGTTTCCCTTCTCTCCCAATGCAGGCGTGTGGCAGAGGCGGTGACAGGGATGGAGGGGGGACCCTGCCAGTTCCCCCTCCTCCTCTTCCTCCTCTGATGGGTAAGCCAGGCCAACCAGGGAGGCCCATGCAGAGGGGCCCGCTGCCATCCCTCTGCACCCACAGCAGCCTCCCATGGCTGAAGGTAGGTCCCTGAGGGGAGGGGTACTGGCTGCATAACTGCGGCCTACATGGCATTCCTGACCCTCCCCTCCCCCACCACTTTCCAAGCTGGCTTCCTAAACAGTGTCTTTTTTCCTTTCACAGGCAGACCTGCTGAGGAGGAGCAGCCCGGCCCAAGTCGCTGGCTGCCAGGCGGAGGACACCAGGGTCCCATTGGTGTTGCCCACCTTGCGGTCATCCAGTCCCCCCGGGAGTCTGAGCGGGGTAAGTATGCCAGGGACACAGAGGGAGGGAGTTGGGGGAGCCCCCAGGGACCCTGGTTGTAGCATAGGGTGATGGGATGGAGAGGAAGCACCTAACTATACATTTCTCTTTTCTTTTCCTTTGCAGATCGATGCCTGGAACAAAGGATGGCTGCCATGGAAGAACAGATCCAAACTGTGATGAACTCCATGGCAGACATCCTGCAGTACCTTGGCCTTCCCCAACCCCTGATCCAACCCCCCTCCCCATCCCTGAAGCACCTTTCCCTTCCCTCCCCTTTCTACATGCTTCCTCCCTCCTCCCCCTTCTTCCCCCATTAGAAATTCCTCTCCCCTTTGTACATTCTCCCCTCCCCTTCCCCTATTTGTAAATTGTTGTACATAGTTTTTATTTTTATCAAAAGAAAATTTTATTTTTAAAAAATCATGACGTAATCTGCGCACAGACGCAGGTGCGGCAATTGCCGGTTTTATGAATAAACTTTCGATTTTTAAACAGCGCCTGACGTTTTATGCAAAGGTATGTAGGTCTGTCGAAGGATCCCTACAGGCTACCAGTGAGCAGCGGCAGTGAGGTGGGCATGGTGGGCGGTGGCAGTGGCGGTGGCGGTGGCAAAGGTGGTGGCAGTGGCGATCAGTGAGGTGGGCATGGTGTGCGGTGGTGGTGGCAAGCAGCGAGGTGGGCATAGGTGGGGACTAGTAGGCAATGGCTGCCTCGGTACTTAGTGGTGCTCGTCACAGCATCTCCACCCCCCTCTCCTTGCTCTCTGCCTTTGTGGGCGGGCAGTGGGCGGTGGCACTGCCACATCACTGCTGAGAAGGCTGCTAGACTCTTTTAAGGGGTGTGGCTCAATGATCTCCATCTCCATAGCAGCCTCCTCCTGCATGGGTGGACCCCTATCCCTCCTACCTCTGCCCACAGCAGGCCTGACAACCAGGGGTGGAAAGTGACCCCTCCTCCCTCTCCCCACAGTAGGCTCGACAACCAGGGGTGGAAAGTGACCTCCCTCTGCTGACCACCACAGCCACCTCTTGCTGGCCCTGGAGGATAGCCCTCCCTCTTCCACCCTCCCCGCTGCTAACCATGGCCCTCTGGGCCCCTCCATGGCATCCACCATTTGGCCCATCAGACCAGTCTGCATTTGTAGGGCATCAGCGATACGCCGCTGCTCGTGGGCCATGCGTTGATCATGGTCCCTCTGATCCCCTCTCTCGGCCTCCCTCAGTTGATAGGAACGTTTAGCTAGGTCATAGAAAAGTTCCATCAGTTGATAGGAACATTCAGCAATTTGTTTATCTTGTTCTAGGGATTTCTCCATTAGTTCTATGCTGCGTTCCATGAACTCCTGCTGGGCACTCGTATTTGCTGCGGCTGCTGATCGACGTGTCCTCTTCCCTCTGATGTCAGCTAGGCAGGCTGCCGGTGGCATTGCAGCTCTGGCATTAGCTGTTTCATCCTCCTGCTCCTGTCTCTGTTGTGCTACTTCTCATTCTAGGGACATGTATGGCAGAGGACAGCGTTTGCACACACAACATCTCCCACACATTTCAGGGGAGAGGGGAGAGGTACATGCCAGTGAGGTTTGTGTGGGCACACTGGATACATGCAGGTGGTGGTAATGCGAGGGACATGGTGAATGGAACACACGGATGAACGTTCCTCTAACCCGCCCCCCCCCCCCCACATGCTAGGATGCAAAAGCAGCATGTGGGAGGGGGAAATTCTGCAAACCAGAGATCCGAAGCAAAAAATGTCACGCCGGTGACAGTGCTCTCATGGCAGAGATGGCCATAGCTCTCTGACTGCAGGATGTCTCTTCTGAGTCTGGGTGTTCCTCCTGGTCACCTAAAAGTGACAAGGGATGGGGTCCTGTGGCCACCCTAGTGCTGTCCTGCCCTGCACCTGTGGCCACCCTAGTGCTGTCCCCCTGCACCCTTTCCCAGGGCCCCTGGCGCATCTTACCTAGAGGGGGCACATTCTCCCTCAGAGATGTCCTCCATGGCTTGTGCTCTGGCTCTCTGGCCTACTGGGACCCTCATGGCATCACTGCTCATGCATATTCTGTTGGGCCTTATGCTGACGTCCCTGGCAAGGAAGGCATGGGGTTCCTTGTAGAAGGGCATGGAGGAGGGCCTCCATCCGCTTTTGGCCTTGTGGTCCCTAAACTTTTTGTAATCGGACCTGAGGTTTTTGGTCTTCCGACGACACTCCTCCCAGGTGCGTTGGTGGCTCTTGGCCCTCACGGCTGCTGCCAACTCCTTAAATGTTTCTGCATTCAAGAAGGAATTTCTCCATTTGTCCAAAATGTGTGGCTGCGACCACAGAGCTATCACGTCGGCCATCTCCGCATGGGTCCACAAGGTCCCTCTCCCTTTTTTTGGCTCTCCGCTTGTGGATGGCTGTGCCATTGTTCCCGCTGTGAACAAAGGAAGCCCCGAAGTGGACTGCTGTGGAGGTCTGCAGCTGGCAAAGTTGCCCTGGGAAAATGGTGCTGGAATGTGTGTGGGGGTCCAGCTTAAAAGTGAAACTTTCCCCTTTATCTCTTTAACACAATGTAACATCTGTTAGAAACAGTTTCACCTTCCTGCTCTGGTGCATGCGCACTGTGAAAATTAGGGTTACCGCTAGGGTTTTGAAAAGACGCACCTGCGGCATTTCGCCCACACCTGAACTCTAAAAACACTTTAATTTGAGGCTTTTTTCAATGAGCGCATGCTCCCCAAGGGCAGCTCTAAATGCAGCTCACCTGTACATGTGCATTCACACCGGTGGCTTCTGTGTTCGGGTGCTTTTATTTGCGCCGAACTTCTGTTGCTGCATCCCGATGTCCATTGAAAGTGCGCATGTTTCGGGAAGGAGAGGGAAAAAGCGGCTCCTTTTTAAAGTGCACTTTCACTGGAAAGGTCAAGTAGGGGCGCTTTTTTGGCGTGCGTCATGTAAAGACTGTGCCCTCAGGTCAACCCCAAAACAATCCTATTAGCCCATCTGCATCCCCCCATATTGGCAAAAATAACCTCCCATTTTAACAATTCCTCAATTGTTTTTGCAATTCCTTCTTCTGCCTCTCGGGGATGTCTGTATTGTTTCTGTGGTGGGGGATCTTTTCCTTCTATACGTACACAAGCTCCTTTTATGGTCCCACACTCTATTTGGTCCTTTATCCATACCTCAGGAAAATCTGCTACCCAGGGGTCTGTGGTTATGGGAAAGAGGAGTGCTGGGGTCTTTAAGGATGGCTGTGGATAGCTGAAATTTGTAAGGGGACTTCTTCCAGTTGCCAAAGGAGGCCGTTAGCCAAATCCAAGGTCAGCCTCTGTTTTCTTAGGTATCCTACTCATAGGATTCTGTCATGTTCACCTGATTTTCACAGGCCTGTATGAAGTCTAGGCTGGGGCCAAGCTGTAATGGGATCTCCTTCCATATAGTCACCTGGTATTTCCCTTTTCCATACCACACCAGCTCCATATGGTTTGTGGTTTTGCTGCCTGGCCAATTTGGGGTGAAGGGTGTTAACTGCTGCACTGGAATCCACTAGAAGCTGTGCTGGGTTTTGTTTGGGCTTTATTCCAATTTTTGCATGTTCAGTTGGACATCCCCACAAAAATGGTACTAATGCGGCTACTATCTGCTGGCATGGTGGCTCTGCCTTAGGGGCTGTGATGGGAATGGTATCTGTGGCCTCCTGTTGTGGAGCTGCTGTATTAATTGGGTATAGGGTGACATTGATGGGTCCTGATCTGCGTGGACTAGTTTCCTATCAGGTAGTGGGTGGTTTAGCCCACAGAATCCTATGGTCTGCCCATGCTCCCTGTGAGCGAGGGCAGCCTGGACATCCCTAGCCAGAATGGTCTGGGCTGGGGGAGTTGAAGGAGGCTTCTCCCTGACCAGATGCTCCTCTGTGCTGCCTGCTTATGGCTTGGTCTAGGACAGGGGTAGGCAACCTTTCCCCTTTAAGGGCCGAGGGACTTCAGCTCCCAGAATCCCAGAAGCTATTGGCCAACATGGGACTATTAGCCAACATGGCTGAGGCTTCTGGGAGCTGAAGTCCCTCGGCCCTTAAAGGGGAAAGGTTGCCTACCCCTGGTCTAGGAGGTCCATCAACTCCTTGTTGGGCTTCCCATCTAACTGCTCCTTGCTGAATCCTAACTCTCGGAGCTGTCTCCAGATGTTATTTCAAATTTCTTGGAGTGATTGCCTAAGGGGCTCTGGGTTTTCTGGACAGCCTCAGGAGTTGCTCTTAGGTCTTTTCCAAAAGGGGTTATTGATTGAGAATCTCCCTGATTCCTTTGGTACATTTTTGGAGTAGTGGCCCATGTTATGGTATGTAATTGTGTAAATTGGGTCTCCGTCTTTCTCTCCCTTCTTGCCTCCTGCTTTGGAACTTTTCCCGGTGGTTGCATCTAGCATTTCTCGGGCCATCTCCCTCTGTGCCTTCCTAGTCCAATATACTTGGGATGCTTCCTGGATATGCTGCATGAATCCTTACCAATCCATATTTTGGAATCGTAGGGTCACTGATCCTAGATAATTTTGGCTGATTTGTGTAATCTTTGATAGACTTCCCTGATGACCTTGATGTCATTTAAGAGTGTCTACCCATCTTTGTTTAATCCTATAGCGCTACATAAGATGCTTAGCATCTTTTTCTGGGCAACATATGTATCTGATGTTTCATCTGGGTGCTGTATTTCATTTTGGTATCTCACTTGTAAGATGGTCCCAGGCCATAGGATCTGCACCATCCTAGCTACCCATTCGTGCAGCTCTAAATTAGCCAAATCATAATTTGATACTGCCACCTCAAAGGGGCCTGAATTGCTAGGATCTATGCACAGCCTAGCAACCTGAGTTAAGTCCTGTCCCTTGGCTTTGGGATTTGAGAGAATTAAGGTGGACATCCACTTGATTCCCATCTGGGTATTCAATTTGCCTAATTGATCCACTATGGCTTTGATCTTGGACAGCATCCAGGATATTGTCTTCTCTAGGTTTTTGGTATTGGTACCATCATCTCTACTCTGTTTATTTCCTACTCTGCTCTAGGTTTTCACTGGATCTAGTGGAATGCCTGGAATATTTCCCTCATTGGGTTCATTTGGGGTGATTCCATTGGGGGTTGTAGCAGGGGAGCGTCTTGGTTTCTTCCAGGGGTGGAATTGTCCTGAAGGACATTTGCTTGCATGGCAGATTCTAGAATTTTGAGGTGTGAAGTCACCACTATTGCACACCTTAAATTTAATTTGGCTTCTAATTCCCTAATGCGGGCCTCATAGGCAGTGTGATCAGTCAATACTGCCCCTTCTGTCTTCTTGGAAAGAAGAAAGTCCATGGTTTGTTTGGCTTGACTTAGGGCCTTTGTAGACTGCCAGAAATAGTGCAAATTGAGTCCACTTTAACTGCCCTGACTCAGTGCTAGGGAATCATGGGAACTGTAGTTTATTGTGGCACTAGAGCTCTCTGACAGAGAAGGCTCAATGTCTCAGAAAAAAATACAATTCCCATTATTCCCTAGCACTGAGCCAGGGCAGTTAAAGTGGACTCAATTTGCACTATTTCTAGCAGTCTGCAAAGGCCCTTAGTTTAGCCCAGGGGTAGGCAACCTTTTCCCTTTAAGTGCTGAGGGTCTTCAGCTCCCAGAATCCTAGGAGCTATTGGCCAACATGGGACTATTGGCCGACATGGCTGAGGCTTCTGTGAGCTGAAGTCCCTTGGCCCTTAAAGGGGAAAGGTTGCCTACCCCTGCTTAGGCTCTAATTCTTTTACTTGTTCCCTGAATTTTACATACTCTCTTTCTATTTTCTCTGCCTTCTGGTTAGCATCATTGGTGGTGCATGCCAATAGGGTGGTTTTGGTCACCATTTCTCTTACTTTTCTCCAATTTGTCTTTTCAATACATCCAAAACTGATCTTAAGCTTTTATACCCCTCTTTGGCTTAATGGGATAACATCCAAATGCCCCATGAGGTCTACCTCATGTATTGCATCTGCAAAGTCTTGTCCAGCAGAATTGTTCAGGGTGGTTAAAGAATTAACTCAATTACCTCCCACCCTGAACCTGTTATTGGAACCAACTGAAACCTGCTGTGATGCTTTTAATGACTTTTTTGTAGATAAAATCTCTCAGATAAGGGCTGATCTGGATGCGGGCATTATAACAGAACCAATAAGAGAGATGTCCAGAGACTCTGTGGACTGTGTTGCACTGGATCATTTTGTTAATACCGATGAAGTGGACAAGCTTCTTGGAAGTGTAAGGAGAACAATATGCCCTCTTGATCCTTGCCCATCATGGCTGACAGTCCAGGGAGGAGATGCAGTAAAAACATTACTACAACTCATCATTAATGCATCCCTCAGAGAAGGGAAATTTCCATCTAATTTGAAACTAGCGGTGGTTAAACCACTCTTGAAAAATCCATCCCTTGATCCCTTGGTGAAAAATAATTATAGGGCAGTCTCCCTTCTACCATTCTTGGATAAAGTGATCCAGAGGGCAGTTGTCTTCCACCTCCAAGTTGTCTTGGAAGAAGCTGATTATCTGGACCCATTTCAAACCGGCTTCAGGGTGGGATATGGAGTTGAGGCTGCCATAGTCGCCTTAGTCGATGATCTCCGTCTGGGCATAGACAGGGGAAGTGTGACCCTGTTGATGCTCTTAGACATCTCAGCGGCATTTGATACCATAGACCAGGGGTAGGCAACCTTTCCCCTTTAAGGGCCGAAGGACTTCAGCTCCCAGAATCCCAGGAGCTATTGGCCAACATGGGACTATTGGCCAACATGGCTGAGGCTTCTGGGAGCTGAAGTCCCTCGGCCCTTAAAGGGGAAAGGTTGCCTGCCCCTGCCATAGACTATGGTATCCTTCTGAAACGCCCGAGGGAGTTAGGTATTGGGGGCACTGCTCTTCAATGGTTCCAGTCCTACCTCTCGGGCAGATTCCAGATGGTGATGCTGGGGGATGGCGGCTCTTAGAAAAGAGAGCTGACATCTGGTGTCCCTCAGGGTGCCATTTTATCCCCCATGCTGTTTAACATTTACATGAAGCCTCTGGGAGAGATCATCCGGAGTCATGGGGTGCAATGTTAGTACGCTGATGACACCCAACTTTACTTCTCTATGTCTCCATTTGCTGCAGTGACTAAGGATGGTATTACTCCTCTTGATACCTGTCTTGAATCGGTAATGAGATGGATGAGGGAAAACAAACTCAAGCTCAATCCAGAGAAAACAGAGGTACTCACGATAGGTACCCCAAGTCTGGGAAAGGAATCTTGCCATCCAGTCCTCGAAGGGGTCACACTTCCCCTAAAGGACAAAGTACGCAGTCTGGGAGTACTCCTGGATTCATCTCTACAGTTGTCATCTCAAGTGGATGTGATGGCCAGGAGTGCTTGGTATCAACTTCAGTTGATCTGCCAACTGCGTCCTTACCTGGACTGAAAGGACCTTGAAGCAGTAGTACTTGCCCTGGTAATCTCTCGTTTGGATTTCTGTAATGCGCTCTACATGGGGCTACCTCTGTACCACGTTCGGAAGCTCCAATTGGTTAAAAATGTAGCAGCCAGATTGGTCACCGGAACATCTAGGTCGGACCATATAACACCTGTATTAAAATGTCTTCACTGGCTGCTGATTAGCTTCCGAGCGCAGTACAAAGTGTTGGTTAATAATAATAATAAATAAATAAATAAATAAATAAATAAATAAATAAAATTTATTTATATCCCGCCCCTCTGAGGTCAATTGGGGAGGCTTACAACAATAAAATAATACATAATATAAAACAAATCAAATTCCATTCCCCCCCTTAAAACATTATTAAATCAATTCAAGTTAAAATTGACATAAAACATAATTAATTTTTAAAAACCCATCCTAGTGAGCAGCATCTGCCTGGAGCTCTGGAATCATCTTCCAGAGGGAATTCCTGAGGCCAGGATTAACTATTCTGGAAAAGCCTGCCAGAAGAGATCCCTCTTGACAGCCTTTTTAAAGCTGTCCAACAATGTCAATAGACGGATCTCATCCGGCAGGCCGTTCCACAATTTGGGGGCAACAACCAAAAAAGCCCTCTGGGAGGTAGTCGCAAGCCTAGATTTTTGTGGCTGTAGCAAATTCCTCCTAGAGGACCGGAGTGCGCTGGGAGGATTATAAGGGAGAAGGCGGTCCCTGAGATAGCTTGGACCCAAGCCATTTAGGGCTTTAAAGGTGATAACCAACACCTTGTACTGAGCCCGGAAACTTATAGGCAGCCAGTGGAGGGATCTCAGAATCGGAGTAATGTGTTCCCTCCTAGATGTTCCCGAAATTACTCTGGCCGCCATATTCTGTACCAACTGTAGTTTCCGAACCAGGCACAAGGGTAGCCCCATGTAGAGCACATTGCAGAAATCAAGATGTGAGGTTACCAGCGTGTGCACAACAGTCTCAAGATCCCTTACTTCCAGAAAAGGGAGCAGCTGGCATATCAGCCGAAGCTGATAACAAGCGCTCCTGACTATCGCATTTACCTGATTTGTCATCAGGAGCGACAAGTCAAGGAGCACCCCCAGACTGCGAACACAGTCACTGGAGGAGAGTGTGACCCCATCCAGGACTGGAGGTTGCAACCCAATTCTTGGTTTCGGGGCCTCTACCGTGAGCACCTCCATCTTGGCTGGATTCACTTTCAATCTGTTTTTCCTCATCCAGCCCATTACTGCCTGAAGACATTCATTGAGAGAGGAGACGCCGTCGGAATTCGAGACCGACAAATGAGATACGGAGAAATACATCTGGGTGTCATCAGCGTACTGATAACACCCAACTCCATAACTCTGGATGATCTCACCCAGTGGCTTCATATACATGTTGAATAACATCGGGGACAGAATAGCGCCCTGTGGTACTCCACAGGTAAGCTTCCTTTTACTGGAGCTACTGTCCCCGAACAGCACCCTCTGGGACCTGCCCGAGAAGAAGGGCCGGAACTACTGCAAAGCAGTGCCTCCGATACCTAACTCCCTCAGGCGATCCAAAAGAATGCTGTGATCTATTGTATCAAAAGCCGCTGAGAGGTCTAAGAGCACCAACAGGGTTACACTACCCCTGTCGATGCTCAAATGCAGATCGTCAGTCAAGGCAACCATGTCAGTCTCAACCCCAAAGCCTGTCCTGAAGCCAGTTTGAAATGGGTCTAGATCAGGGGTAGGCAACCTTTCCCCTTTAAGGGCCGAGGGACTTCAGCTCCCAGAATCCCAGGAGCTATTGGCCAACATGGGACTATTGGCCAACATGGGTGAGGCTTCTGGGAGCTGAAGTCCCTCGGCCCTTAAAGGGGAAAGGTTGCCTACCCCTGGTCTAGATCATCGGTTTCATCCAAGACAACTTGGAGTTGAAGAGCAACCGCCCTCTCGATCACCTTGCTCAAAAATGGTAATAAAGAGACTGGCCTATAATTATTCATATCCAGGGGGTCCAGGGAAGGTTTTTTCAGAATTGGCTTAACAGCCACCTCCTTCAGACATGATGGAATATGTCCTTCCCTGAAGGATGCATTGATGATGCTCACAAGGAACTTCCACAGTGCATCCCGCCCCTGGACAGCCAGTCAAGATGGGCAAGGGTCGAGAGGGCAGGCTGTTTTCCTCACACTACCAAGGAACTTGTCCATGTCATCGGTACTCACAGACTGGAGCTGATCCAGTATAATTACATCGGCGGAGTCGCTGAACACCTTTTCCATTGTTTCTGTTACAATACTGGCATCTAGGTCGGCTCTTATCTGAGAAATTTTATCTGCAAAGAAGTTGTTAAATGTGTCGTAGCAGGCAGTTGTCGGATTAAGCAGGGGATTTGGCGCAGGGGGCACCTGCATCAGCTCCCTCACCACCCTAAACCACCTTTAAAGCCCTACATGGCTTGGGCCCAAGTTACTTGAAGGAACTCCTCTCCCCACATAATCCGCCTCGCACTCTCAGAATGTCTGGGAAGATATTAGAACACCATAAAACTAGACTTACCATGACTTCCCAAAAATCGTTTATGGTCACAGCACCCAAGTTGTGGAACAGCCTGCTGGAGGAAATCCATCTTATTACTACTCTAGAAGCCTTCAAGAAGGCACTTTAGACGGAGTTCTTCCGACGGTCCTATCTATATGATCTTCCAGATTTTTAGATACTGACAAAGATTGGCTATTCTATTCTATTCTATTCTATTCTATTCTATTCTATTCTATTATTTCATTTATTTTATTATATTGTATTCTATTCTCTTAATCTATTATTATTGTTCTGATTTTTATTGCTTTATTGTTTATATTTTGTACATTGTATTTATTTTATTGTATAATCCCGCCTCGATCCATAGAGAGAGGCAGAAAATATAAAACCTATTATTATTATTATTATTATTATTATTATTACCTATCCTTCTCTACCTTGGAAACACCTTTTAACCCTTTCTTTACCATTTTGGCATTGTAAACCTCCAGGAGGGTTGCAAATGGGTCTTCAGTAAGGAAATCTCCGAACTTCCACAGGTTGGGCCCCTTCCTGAGCATCCATTTCTTGAGCCTATCCTTGGTCTGCTCTTCCTTAAGCAGTCTGCCAGCTGCTGGTCATACCTCCATTTTCCTACTTGTGAGAACCTCTTTTCCCTTCTTAATTTCTGTTTGGGAACCTCTTCCCCACTAGCCTCAAATGGGAACCACTTCCTACTAGGAAACTCTGGTTGGGAAGTGTAGCCAAAAGTCTATGAAGGGGAATTTTATTTAGCTCAAATGGAGAGGGGGGGGGGTCAGCTTCAAGAACCCTGTGAGACCATCTAACACATCTATACCGAGAGATAGGGGATCTTAAGAATTGATGAAGAGGCAGTATCCTCAAATTAAAGTATTATTTATTGAAAAATGGGAAAATCACACAACAATACACATACACGCTCATGCAGGGCTTGGGAAATCAGGGTTTAGACAGGAATAAATGCTGAGGCAATACCACAGCAATACTTGCTACCAATAAAGCCTTCTCCAGGATCCAATTGGATGATGTGGTGTGAGACACAACCATTCCAAGAGCGTGGGTTGAATTGAGGTGCTGGTAACTAGATCTGAGAACAGATTGATGCAGGGTCCCACTGAACTCAGACTAGTGACACTGAAGGGAGAAATCCAGGGGTTTTGAAGAGATCAAACTAGCCACTGGCAAGGTGATTGATTGCTTGGCTAAAGCTTTAGATGGTTTGACTAAGGCTTTAGATTGTTTGGCCAAGTTTTAGACAAAGGTGTTAGATCAACTGGGTGAGGTAATCCAGTGTGGCAATATTTAAGGGGAGATGAGAGAGGATTTAGTTGTTAGTTAGCCCATCAGGTGAGACATCCTGGGACATTATCCTGCTGATTATGGAGGTGATGATAGTCCATATGCAACTCCCACACTATCTGCCTGATTATGGAGGCTGGGGATTTTCCAGTCTTCCAGGTGACCTGGACCTGACCTCTTTGCCATGCCATGGAGGCACCTGAAGTTCACTGCAGAGTGCATCTGGGGCCATGTGGAATTCATAGGCATACCACTTTCGATAACAGTTCCCCCCCTCCTCGAAAATTGTTCAGACACATACCTGTGTGGGGATGAAAATTTTTTGAATTAAGCTTTGCCATGAATGAATTTTGGGAGTGTCAATAGGGGAAAAGGCCGTTCAGTGGGAAATATCACAGCTAGTAATGCCTCTGGTGTGATGGGAAGGGGATGGGCAATCATACATCTGGAACCTACTCGAACATTTGAACCAAGAGCAATAATCAATAACAGCAACCAATAGCAAGCGGTAGCAACAAGTAATGACAGTGAGCAATTAGCGACCAATAGCAAGCGGTAGCAATAAGTAATGAAAGTGAGTAATTAGCATGCATCCAAGGCATTTCAAAGTCCTCCAAAGTTTACAAGGTGTGGTTCTGGTTTTTCTCTGTTGTGGGTCGGGTGGTGGGGGGAAAGCAGCCAGTTGTCTTTTAACCCAACAAATTAAGCTGGTAGAGCGCACTACAGTCAGAATTTGGATGCCCAAAATGATAGCTATGGGGTTTATGGCAAAGCGTAAAATGGCTTGTCCTGTGGATGACCAATCCCATGACCCCCACCAAGAATGCTTGGCTGTGTCCTTAATCTCCTGATTGACTTTAATTATTTGCTTTGGCTTGAGATCTACTGTCAATTTAATCTGTGCCTCAGTCTACTCAATTTGTTTGACGGCTTCGTTTAAGTTGCCTAGAAAGCACAACCATCTAGAGACCTGTAATTCCTCCTCAATGACAAACCCTTTCAGCACCTCCTTATCTATATGGTATCACTGGTGTATTCTCTGACTATTTCATGCAAATAAAAATATCTGTTCAAGCAGTCCTTCACGTGGACTTGGCAAAAACAAGGGTTTCCTTTGGATCTGTCTATGATTGGGATGCATTCAAAAGGCATGAGGTTGAGTTCGCCACAGGGGGTACATAGGCAAAAACAGTTGTGGATTATTTGGACCATCAAGGAGTGCCTGACTGGAACTATAACATGCTTCTGGATGTCTTGAGTGGGGGCTCCTTCTAGGCCACCATAATAATGCATCCATTGTTGGGTTTTGACACCCCAACAAGTCATATAGGTGGGTGCCATTGGTCCAATGTAGCATATTCTCAGGCAGCATGGTGGTGTTGCTTTCAGCTAAGGGAAGTCCCATATGTGAGATGGGATGGACAATCTGGGGGTCCAAACTCTCTCATGGTAGACACTTATCTTAAGGACTATGTTTTCCCATCGTGCTCCTATTACCATCATTAAGTCCATTGGATATTGAATAGAGTCTGGGTATCTGATTTTAACTTCTGGATGTATTAATTTCATAAGACAGGCTTGTGTCAGCTGTGAGGTGAATGCAATGGGCTACTCTGTATATCTGTGCACTGGATGGCGGTAGATAAATTGTATATGCCTCTCTGGAGAAAGCTTCCAAGGTCTATTATTATTTCCTTCTCTATGCCCACCCATTGTGGCAGGATGTGCCCTTTTTTGTCTATGCCTTGGGCCACGTTGGTTAAACCAGATGCAATGGATAGTCCTACATTTTTAGTCCTAGTGCCCACCAACCCTAGTTTATTAGCCAAAACTTCCATATCTATGGCATTCAACATGCCTGCTCCCACTCCCAAACCTCCTAACATAGTGCCCACAGAATCTCGCTTGACTCAGAAGAGTGGGTGCATCACTGGTTGCCATCTTCTTTCTAATTCTTCCCACTGCACCCATCCAGCCTTTAAACATGGGCTACATATGGGAAGGTGTGTGCCATGTCAACTGCCATCAAATTTAGGACTAGGGTGGTGAGTATAGGCTGTGTCTCAGTGTATACATAGACAGATATATCTCCTGATGACCAAATTGCCATGGGGGGTTCTTGTATCATGGCTGGGGTGAATCTAGGGATGTGTGGGCTCTCCATGCCATGACAATCTATGCTACAATTAGTGGGGGTCTGCATAAAATTACAGCACAGGAAGAGCCTAGTCTTCCAGATCCATGCAGGATGGCATTGTGAGTCTAAGGATAGGTTGGTATAAAAAGAAGCAGGGATCTTGCTCATGGGGGGAGTTGCATCAGTGTCTACTCCAGACCTCCGCCGAAAGGGGGATGCTGACAGTATCCAATTCTACCCATGTGTATCCCTGGGGTCCAAATATAATGACTTCGGATTTGGTGGTCTAGTTTTCGGTGATGTACACCTGTGTTTTAACCTTAAGGCGGAGCCGCTTATCATACCAGGTGCAAGCTTCACCCATGGCATCTAAGACCTAATAAATTCCAGGGTAAGGGGTTGCCCAATGCCACTCTGCCTCTATGTTAAATTTCCATGTGGTTTTGAATTGAGTGGGGTAGATGGGTAAGGAGGTACCTGTGTGTTGCCATATCAGGATCCAAAGGCCAATCTTGAATGGGTTTCATGGGGACTGGTCCTCCCTTCCATTCTTTTAACTGGGAGGCATGGAAGTATTTAAGTCTCGTCCCTTGCCAGCTAGGTATGCATACTTGGTAGATTGCAGGGGATACTCACTCAGTGATCTCTACAGGTCCCAGCCACTTGGTGGCTAAGTTATGCCTCTGTTTAAAGAAGTATCTATACATAACTTGCTGGCCTGGGTCCCATTGTTGGGATTCTGTCCCCACCCTAACTTCTTGTCCATGGCCTGAATGTTTTTTCTTAGATTCTCAGCCACCAATCTATGGATCTGGGAGACACTCTGTATAAGAATCTTGATCCACTCATGATTCAGAATTACTGGTTCAAGGTCCAGGGGAATGGAAGTGTTTATACAGAAGGCTTCAGACAAGATCATTTTGTGCCCGGTCATCACCTGGTGGGGCGTGAAGCCATGGGAAGCTGTAGTTCCCCTAAGGGCCATTAGAATTATGTGGAGTTTTGCATCCCAATCCTTGCCAGGTGCTCTAGTTACCTTCCTTATGGCCTCCTTAAGGGTTTGGCTTGTGTGCTCTATGTGTCCTGAGCTCTGGGGGTGGTATGTAACATGGAACTGCTGTTTGATTTCCAAGGCTTTACACAATACTTGCATGAGTTCCCCTGAGAAGTGACTGCCTGAGTCATGATCTTTGGTGAAGGACTGGGGCATGCCTCACCAGCTGAATACTTAGTCGAATAACACCCTTGCCATGGTGGCTGCTGTGTTGTCTCAAGTAGGAAAGGTCTCTATCCACTTACTAAACAGATTGATAATTATCAAGCAATATTTGTTATGCTGGGGAGTGATGGGCAAGAGGCTAATAAAATCAATTTGGAGTTGGGACCATGGGCTTCCGATGTGCTGGTGGCGGATAGGGGCCTTAATGCCACTGGGGTCCTCATTCACCATGGTGCAGTTAAGCCGTTGGTTAACATCTTCCTTTATTCGGGGCCACCACTCTGTCTTTCTCACCCTCTAAGGTAGTGAGCTTTCCTCGGTGTCCTATGTTGTGGATGAACTGCATGAGGTCTCCGTTGACCTCGGCGGGCACTATCCAGTGAGGGGTGCTGGTTCCATCCACTGCCCACCATATTCCTTCCTATCGGGAAATGCTGAACTTCTCAGTGGGGTCCTTTCCTGCTTCTTCCAGTGCTCTGATTTCACGGTCTCCCTTCTGGAGCTGTGCTAGACCTAGGGTGTCTGGTAGCAGTGGCTCCTTTGGTTTTACATTAAAGGGAAGCATCGGGGCTGCTGCAGCAGCTTTAGCTAAGGCGTCGGCCTGGTTGTTCCATTTGGCCTCTTCCCTGGTCCCTTTCTGGTGACCCTTAACATAAGTAACACATGTGGGGGCTGTCCTTTTCCGAATTAGGTCTGTGGTTAGTTGCCATTTCTCTAAGTGGGTGACCAGTTTATTATCATTGGGTTTTTTAAATATATATATATAAACTTTACTAAGTTAAAAACATAAACACACTACAAAAACAATTTGCCTAACATACAACAAACAATATACATCAATCATACCTACATACTGCAAAAAGAAGAAAAAGAAAAAAAGTACAAAAAACACAAAAGAAAAAAAGGAGAGACACAAAAGAATAAGAAAAAAAGAAGAGAGGGAAATTAACCCTTTCGGCTTCCTTGATCCTTAATCAAATCATTTCCATTTTTCACAATTTGTAACACCTTCCTTCTTACACCAAGATTTAAACTGAAAATTAATCTGCCTATGTATATCCATATAAGTTTTATCTTCAATTATATAACTATATAACAAGGTTTACTTATTTCACTCATTTATATACTACTAAGATCACTTACATTTATCTGATACAGTTCCAACAACTTATTTTCCCAGTCATCTCTCCCACTTTTACTTATCATTTATCTTATTTTTCCTATTATTAATGTAATTGAGTAACGGCTGCCATATTTGTTCATTCTTTTCCCAATCTTGTTCTCTCAACAATATTGTTAATTTATCCATTTACATCAATTCAAGTAGTTTCCTTAACCACTCCTCTTGATGTGGAATTGTTTCACATTTCCATTTCTGGGCATATACCATTCTTGTGCTAATAATCATGTAATAAAGAAGTTTCCCATAACTCTGTTCTAATTTCATATCTATACAGACATTCAGTAGATACATTTTAGGGTCCTGATCTATTTTAGTTTCCAGAATTTCTTCCACCATTCTATGGATAACAGCCCAGTATCTTTTTGCTTTTTTACAGTTCCACCACAGATGGTACAGCGTCCCTCTTGCTCATTTGCATTTCCAGCATTTGTCTGAGATACCTTTATATATTCTAGCCAATTTAGCTGGGGTCATGTACCATCTGTGATGCATCTTGAAATGATTCTCTTTCAGATCAAAGCTGACTGTATAGTTCTTTCTTCTGGTCCAGGTTTTCCCCCACTGCTCTAATTCTATTGTTTGCTTTATATCCTGAGACCACTTTACCATATATTCCTTTACCATCTCCTCCTCCTGGTCAATATTAAGTAAACATTTGTAATATAAAGCAATTTTTTGTGGGTTGTCAGAAGTCACATCCTCTTCAAATTTGCTTTTTTAAATTCTTATTCCTGTAGTTCTTAAGTCCAAACTAAATCTTTCTCTTAATTGATGATGTAACAATCATCCCATGCTATATCCTTCCTTAATAAGTTGGTCCAAACTTTTAAACTCTATGTGATAAAGTGAAGGAAGGCTGGCCCATGGAAGAGGGTTGTTCGGGAAAGCAAGGGTTAATGAGGGAAAGAGCGGGGAGCCAGAGAAGGGAATTACAAGGTCTAACGACACCTGGAAAAGAAGAAAGGGAAGCAAGGCCCAGGAGGGAGGGGCCCAGAGATAAAAGGGAAAAGGAGGAGGCGTTCGGGGAGAGGGAAAAATGTGGAAGAAGGCTCGGTGAGGCGGACGAGGGAAGGGAAAGAGAAAGAGAAGCGATAAGTACTGGAGCGCGAGGGGAGAGAGGAACACTGGCCGAAGGAGAGTCACTGGTGAATGAGCTTCTGAGTTGATTAAAAGGTGCCGAGCATACATCTTACGTGGTCTGCCCTTTCTTTCGTCGAAATGGATACCTCCAAGAAGCATGGAGTGGGAGGAGTTCCTTGCAGCCCCGCGACATTGGTGTCAGAAGTGGGATCTCAGGTACAAGGCGGGGCTACAGGACCCAGTGAGTCTTGGTTTGCATGGTTGGCTGACCAACAGGAAAAGTTGTTGCGGAGTGTGAACGCTCACCAGGTGCAGTTGATGGAGCAAATGTTTGCAGCCCAACAGGTGACACATCAGCAGTTGGTAACGCAGATGACTGAGGCGATGAGGCTCCCAAGGGAGGGGGAAAAGCCTACCTTGGAGTCGCTGGTAGGGGCCCCAGCCCCAATAAGATTGGTCAAGATGGGCCCTAATGATGATCTGGAGACATTTTTACATGCTTCCGAGAGGGTGGCCATAGCTGCCAAGTGGCCTAAGGAACAGTGGGCTCTTATAGTCACCCCATGTCTTACGGGACCTACCCAGGAGATAGTGGATAACTTAGCCCCCGAGGAAGCCTCTTCTTATGAGAAAGTTAAAGAGGCCATTTTGACTACTCTCAATATCTCGGAGGAGACTTATAGGCGCCGGCTACGCGAGTTAAAGTGGACTCTGGGCATGCATCCGCGTGCCCTGGGGCAAAAGGTTAGAGCCAGCGGTTTGAGATGGCTGAAGCCGGTGGTGCGATCGGTGCCAGAGGTGGCTGAAATGGTGATGGTTGAACAATTTATTAATGCCTTACCAATGACAGCCCGCAGTTGGGTGCGGTGCCACAAACCCTCCAAGTTGGAAGAGGCTGTGGCTTTGATGGAGGCCTTTGCAGGGGCTGAGGAGGCCGAATTAGGGAACCCTCGGGGACCGGTGGAACCAAAGGTAGCGCGGGGAACTAGAGTGGCCGGGGGAAGACCACCAGAACGTCGGGGAATGTCGCCGGGAGACGGATTTGGAGACGAGGGGACCGCGAGCAAAGGTTTGAAAGGAGGAGTAGAGGGAGGCAAACCAACTAACCCTGCCCGAAGACCGTTGATGTTGGGTGCCCAGGAAGGTCCCCGGCGTCCAATCAACTGCTTCACCTGTGGGATGGAGGGCCACATTAAGAAGGACTGTCCTCTCATGGAGTGTGCTTGGGGAGACGCCTGGGAAGCGGCCCAGGTAAGTAGGGACGTGATAGGTAGGGATGCTCGGGTGGTCACAGCCTGGGTCAATGGACAGAGAGTTCAAGCCCTAGTTGACTTGGGCTGTAGCCACACCTTGGTAAGGGGAGTATCAGGAAAGGCAGATGGTCCCCAGGTGGCGGTGAAATGTATCCATGGGGAGGTGAAAACCTATTTTACCACCAGGGTGAGGGTGAGAGTTGGAAAAATGGAGCAAAAAATGAGGGTGGGGGTGGTACCCTCGATGGGAAGAGAAATGCTCCTAGGGCGGGATTGGCCCAACTGGCGGGAATTAATCCAGAAGGAGGAGGCTTACGCTGCGTCCGAGAGAGGGATTGGGGCCGTTCTGGCTCAACAGTGGGAAGATGGAGAGCACCCTGTTCTTTATTTGAGTCGGAAGCTGAAGCCGGGAGAAAGTATGCAGCCATTGAGCGGGAGGCTCTGGCAGTGAAATGGGCTGTTTTGGCTCTACGTTATTATTTGTGGGGAGCTGGGTTTACTTTGGTCACGGACCATGCCCCTTTACAGTGGCTGCATACCATGAAGGATGCTAATCCTCGGCTGACGCGGTGGTATTTAGCTCTGCAGCCCTATGCCTTTACGGTCCAACATCGAGCGGGGAGACATCATACTAATGCTGATTTTTTTTCTCGACAGGGCCCGTGGGCTTGCGGAGACGGAACAACCCTCTTGTCGGGGGGGTTATGTGATAAAGTGAAGGAAGGCTGGCCCATGGAAGAGGGTTGTTCGGGAAAGCAAGGGTTAATGAGGGAAAGAGCGGGGAGCCAGAGAAGGGAATTACAAGGTCTAACGACACCTGGAAAAGAAGAAAGGGAAGCAAGGCCCAGGAGGGAGGGGCCCAGAGATAAAAGGGAAAAGGAGGAGGCGTTCGGGGAGAGGGAAAAATGCGGAAGAAGGCTTGGTGAGGCGGACGGGGGAAGGGAAAGAGAAAGAGAAGCGATAAGTACTGGAGCGCGAGGGGAGAGAGGAACACTGGCCGAAGGAGAGTCACTGTTTGGTGAATGAGCTTCTGAGTTGATTAAAAGGTGCCGAGCATACATCTTACGTGGTCTGCCCTTTCTTTCGTCGAAATGGATACCTCCAAGAAGCATGGAGTGGGAGGAGTTCCTTGCGGCCCTGCGACATTCTATTTTACCTTCTCTTGGGTTGATGCTAGTTAAATCCTGGTATGTTACCCAATCGTCCTGCTGTATTACTTCTCTGCCATGAAAGGCCTCATGAATTGAAACCCAAGTTGGTATATTAGGGCAGAGTCTTTCTTTGTATTTATACCATACTCTCAGGATAGACTTCCTTATAAAATGATTCATAATTTTTTTTATGAATCTTATGCTTCTGCTAGAACAAATAAGAATGCAGCCCAAATCTTTGGTCTACCACTTCCAAAGCTATTTTTTTTAAATCTTTAATCTGCAGCCATTGTGTTAACCAATTTATGCAATTCGCCTCATAATATAGTTGCAAATTTGGGAGAGCCAATCCTCCCCTTTCTTTTCTATCTTGGAGTATTTTTAGCCTGACTCTAGGTCTCCTACCCTGCCAGATGAAGTTGGAAAGTTCTTTATTCCAGCTCCTAAATGGTTTATTGTTGACTATGACTGGGACGTTTTGAAAAAGGAACATAAATTTAGGGAGAATATTTGCAGTGGTTCCATTCCTTCCTCTTGGGCAGATCCCAGAGGGTGAGGCTCGGGGACAGTTGCTCTTCCAGAATAGAGCTTAATTGTGGCACCCCTCGGGGCGTCTTCCTGTCCCCGATACTATTTAACATTTATATGAAGCTGCTGGGAGATATCATTCGGAGGCATGGAGCACGGTGTCTTCAGTATGCTGATGACACCCAGATATACCTCTCCATGATCAGATCATCTGCCCAGACCTCAGATGGAGTCTCTCCTCTCAATGATTGTATTAAGGCGGTAATGAATTGGATGAGGAAAAACAAATTGAGACTGAATCCAGACAAAACGGAGGTACTAACAGTGACGGGCCCAAAACCAGGCTTGGGAATACACCTTCCAGTCCTGGATGGAGTCACACTCTCCCCCAAGGACAGTGTTCACAGTCGGAAGGTACTCCTAGATTCGTTGCTTCACATGACTAGTTAGGTAAATGCGGTGGTCAGGAGTGCCTGTTATCAGCTTCGGCTGATACACCAGCTGCGCCCTTTCCTGGAGGCTAGGGATCTGGAAACTGTGGTACATGCTCTGGTAACCTCACGTTTGGATTTCTGTAATGCGCTCTACATGGGGCTACCCTTGTGCCTAACCTGGAAACTCCAACTGGTTCAAAATATGGCAGCCAGGTTGCTCACTGGTGTATCAAGGAGAAAGCATATCACACCACTGGCTGCCAATTAGTTTCTGGGCACAGTACAAGGTGTTGGTTTTGACCTTTAAAGCCCTACATGGCTTGGGTCCATCTTATCTTAGGGACTGCCTCTTCCCATACGATTCCCCCACCCCCCCCGTGTGCTCCAGTCCTCTGGGAGGAATCTGCTGCAGCCCATGAAGACCAGGCTCTCGCAGACCTCACCAGAGGGCCTTTTCCGTGACTGCTCCCAAAATGTGGAATGGCCTGCCGGATGAGATCCGTCTTATAACTACTCTTGCTGCCTTTAAAAAGGCAGTAAAGATGGATCTCTTCCAGCCGGCCTTCCCGGAGTAATTTCCTGGCTCTTCTCCTAGATGGTCTGGCTCGTTAACCCGCTCTCTTACCCCTAGCTGCTACTGTTTGTTGTTTTGTTTTATGATTTTATTGTTTGTTGTTGTTTTAATACTATTCTAGTTTAATCTATTTTTAAATGGTGGGAGGGTTAGGGGGATATTTGGTGATGTGTTTTATCTTGTATTGTTTTAATTTGCTGTACGTCACCCCGATTGCTTTGCAGAGGGGTGGGTTAGAAATAAAACTTATTATTATTATTATTATTATTATTATTATTATTATTATTATTATTCATTTTAATTGCTGATATTTTCCCTAACCAAGAGAGATTTAGTTTCCCCCAAATTATCATATCTTTCTTAATTTCCTTTTCCAGCTTTTCATAATTGTTTTTATACAGGTCTACCTTTTTGCAAGTAATCTCTACCCTTAAATATTTCAATTTTTTCCTATTTGATATCCTGTTAAATCATGTATCCAGCTTTTTTCCTCCTGGGTTATATTTTTAGTTAAAACTTTCGTCTTGTCTTTGTTGATTTTCAAGCCTGCAACTTGACTAAAGTCTTCTAATTGTTCAACTAGTCTTTTCATACTATCTTCCATTTCAGAAATTGTGACCAACAGGTCATCTGCGTAGGCTTTAAATTTGTACTCATGTCCTTTATATTTAATTCCATTAATTCTGTCATTACCTCTTATGTTATTAATTAGAATTCCAATTACTATTAGGAAAAGTAAGGGAGACAGAGGGCAACCCTGTCTTGTCCCCTTTTCAATTTGAATTCTTCTGGTTTTCTCACCATTAACAAGAATTTGAGCTTCTTGCTTACTGTAAATTGCTTTGATCCAATTAATGAATTTTTTCCTGCTTTGATTTTTTCTAACACAGAATACAAGAATGGCCAACTTACCTCGTCAAATGCTTTTTCAAAGTCTAAAAAAATCATAGCTAATTTTTTCTCTATTTTCTTTTCATGAAGTTCTACCAAATTAAGTACAAATCTAATATCACTGATCGTTCTTAACGGCAAAAACCCATTTTGGTCTTTATGAATCCAAATACTAAGAATTCTCTTAAGTCTCTCTGCCAAAATTGTGGCAAATATTTTATAATCACTATTTAGGAGAGAAATAGGTCTATAGTTTCTTATATTCCCTTTGTCTTTTCCTTCCTTGGGCAGCAAAACTATGTCTGCTTGAGTCCATGAGCTTGGTATTCCAACTCTACCTTCACCTACTTCATTTAAGATTTCACATACCGAAGGAGCTATCTGATTAATGTATTTCTTACAAAATTCAGCTGAAAAGCCATCAGGCCCAGGTTCAGTTTTGTTCAGCTTTGTTAATTTGACTGCATCAATTACTTCTTGGACTGTAATGTTTTCATATAACTGTAAGATTTGGTCCTCATTGAATGACAATATTTTGGATCTTTCTAAATATTCTTCCATTTTCTTTATGTCTAAGTCATCACCTTTATTATATAGCTGTTTATAAAATTTATAAACTACTTCTTTCATTTTGTCCAAGTCAATAAAATTTTGATTGTCTTCTATTAGATAGCTTATCTGTTTCTTTTCCTGGTCTTTTCGCAACTGGTGAGCAAGCCATTTTCCAGACTTGTTTGCTCCTTCAATTTTTTTCCCTTCATATAATTAATCTTTTTCTTAATCTCATCTGTTAATAGTAGAGAGATTTGTTGTTGCATTGCCTTATATTCTGTTAACAATTTTTTATTGTTGGGTGTTCTTTTCAGCTCCTTATCTTTTTCATTTAATTTAGATTGTAATTTGTCTAATTTTTGGGTTCGTTGCTTCTTTAGATCACAAGATTTTTTCATTAACATCCCCCTAATCACAGCTTTAGCTGCATCCCAAACTATGTCAATATTAGTACCTTTTCTTTGGTTTTCCACTCACAAGGCATCCATATAGGGAGCCAATCTACAGTGGCATTTACGGTCCACTGGGAGTCGGTGTAGATTACTAATGGGGTGTGGGGGTCCTCAAATTCTAGAATGGTGCAGAGGGCTTCTGGAGGGGGTCTAAGTGTCCCTTGCAGTGTGTGGCCATCGTTGACTCTAATTTCCCCGAATCCCACTAGGCGGGCGCCTTCTGGACATGATGACGAACCATTGCAAAAACAGCACATGAATCCAACTTCAAGGACCTCTGCCAGTGGTCTCCTTGTCTGTACCCACCAATCACTTTGGGGAATCATTGGGAGTGGGTACTCATGCACTGATCCAATAACCACAAGCCCATAAGGGGCAGAGGGTTCACTAGCCTGCTGGTTGTATTCTATCCCAAGTTTCAACAATTCTAAAGTCCATTTGGCTATCCTAGCACTGTGCACTTGGCCATCCTGAATCTTGCCTGATAATAATAATAATAATAATAATAATAATAATAATAATAATAATAATAATAATAAATTTTATTTTTATACTGCCCTTTGGCGAACCAATCCAGGAGGTTTACAGCATTAAGAACATACAACATAAACAATATATTTCCCTCCCCCCTTAAAAAGTTATTAAACTGTATATCAATTAAAAACACAATAACAAATTAAAAACAGAAAATAATACCAACATTTTAAAACCCCTGTAACTACAGTTCTAAAAAGGGAGCTATGAAGACGCTGCTGAGGAGGAGGGGGGGAGATCCCGAGACCAGGATATTTTAGTCTGGGAAGGCCTGCTGGAAAAGATCCATCTTGACAGCCTTTTTGAAGCTGTCCAAAGATGTTAGTTGATGGATCTCGTCCGGCAGGCCATTCCAGTCTGGGGGCGACAACAAAAAAAGTCCTCTGGGAGGTCGCCGCAAGCCTCGATTTTTGAGGCTGCAGCAAGTTCCTCCCAGAGGACTGGAGAGAGCGGGGGGGGGGATTGTATTGGAAGAGGAGGTCTCTGAGATAGCTTGGACCCAAGCCATTTAGGGCTTTAAAGGTAATAACCAACACGTTGTACTGGGGCCAGAAACCAATCGGCAGCCAGTGGAGATAGTATGAACTTCAGGAGTGAGTGTGGGGTTTGTATGATGACATGTGCTCCTCCTATGATGAACTCCCAATGTGTGAAGGCCCATACCAAAGCCAAACAGTTCTTTTCGCATGGACTGAACTTTACTTCCATTGGTGTCAGGTTCTTTGAGGCATAGGCCACCACTTTGTGGACGTTGTTCCTTAACTGAGTGAGGACATCCCCTATGTGACTGTAGACTACGGCCAGTTGAATGTAAAATGATTGGCTGACATCAGGATGAACCAGGGCTGGGGCTTTATCGAGATCTGTTTTTAAAGTAGCGAAAGCCTCCGGCTGCTCAGGTCCCCACTTCCAAATTGCTTCCTCCTTTAACAACAAGTAAAGGGGTTTGGCTTTTAAGGCAAAGGCTTAGAATCATAGAATCACAGAATCATAGAGTTGGAAGAGACCACAAGGGCCATCGAGTCCAATCCCCCTGCCATGCAGTAACTTAAAATCAGAGCATCCCCGACAGATGGCCATCCAGCCTCTGTTTAAAGATCTCCAAAGAAGGAGACTCTACCACACTCCGAGGGAGTGTGTTCCACTGTCGAACAGATCTAACTGTCAGGAAGTTCCTCCTAATGTTGAAGTGGAATCTCTTTTCCTGCAGCTTGCATCCATTGTTCCCGGTCCTGTTTTCTGGGGCAGCAGAAAACAAGCTAGCACCCTCCTCAATATGACATCCCTTGAAATATTTAAACAGGGTTACTATATTGCCTCCTAACCATCTCTTCTCCAGACTAAACATACCCAGTTCCCTAAGTCTTTTGTCATAAGGCATGGTTTCCTGATGGTTCATCATTTTAGTTGCCCTCCTCTGGACACGCTCCAGTTTTTCAACATCCTTTTTAAATTGTGGTGCCCAGAACTGGACACAGTATTCCAGGTAGAGCCTGACCAAAGCAGAATACAATGGCACTATTAATTCTCTTGATCGAGATACCATACTTCTACTAATGCAGCCTAAAATTTCATTAGCCTTTTTAGCTGTGGTATCACACTGTTGACTCATGTTCAACTTGTGGCCCACTCGGCCTCCTAGATCCCTTTCACACGTAGTCTCGTTAAGCCAGGTGTCCCCCATCTAATATCTATGCATTTCAATTTTTTTGCCCTAAGTGCATTACCTGACATTTCTCTCTGTTGAAATTCATTTTGTTAGCTTTGGCCTAGCTTTCTAATCTATTAAGGTCATTTTGAATTTTCATACTGTCTCTTGGGGTATTAGCTATTCCTCCTAATTTGGTGTCATCTTCAAATTTGAGAAGCATGCCCCCTATTCCTTCATCCAAATCATTGATAAAGATGTTGAAGAGCACTGGGACCAGGACAGAACTCTGTGGCACCCCACTGGTCACTTCTCTCCAGGATGAAGAGGAGCCATTGCTGAGCACACTTTGGGTTCGATCAGTCAACCAGTTACTAATCCACCTAACAGTTGCATTGTCTAGCCCACATTTTACTATCTTGTTTCCAAGAATATCATCGGGGACCTTGTCAAAAGCCTTACTGAAATCAAGATATGCTATGTCTACTGCATTCCCTTCATCAACCAAGCTGGTAATTTTATCAAAAAAAGAGATCAGATTTGTTTGGCATGACTTGTTTTTGAGAAACCCATGTTGACTTTTAGAGATTATGGCTTTCGCTTCTAAATGTTCACAGACTAGCTGTTTAATGAACTGTTCTAGAATCTTTCCCGGTATTGATGTCAGATTAACTGGGCGATAGTTGTTGGGATCCTCTTTTTTCCCCTAATATGGGGAGAATGTTTGCCTTCCTCCAGTCTGCTGGGACTTCTCCTGTTCTCCAGGAGTTCTTCAAGATTATTGCCAGTGGCTCCGAGATTACATTTGCCAGTTTTTTTAATATCCTTGGATATAGTTCATCTGGTCCTGGAGACTTAAATTCATTTAGGTTAACCCGGTATTTCTGTACATCCTCTTTACTTATTTTGTGCTGCATTTCCCATATTGTTTCCTCTACTCCATTTTCCTCAGGTTGAACACCCTTTTCCTTTTGTGAGAAGACTGATGCAAACAAGGCGTTGAGTAGTTCTGCATTTTCTCTCTCCCCTGTTTGAGTTTCCTTCTTCTTTCTTTTGCTACGGACATAACCAAAGAAGCCCTTTTTATTGTGCTTAACCTCTCTAGCAAGCCTGAGCTCATTCTGTGCTTTAGCTTTCCTGATTTTAGCCCTACGTGTGCTAGCTATTTCTTTGAATTCATCTTTAGTGATTTCACCCCTTTTCCATTTCTGATACATCTCCCATTTAAAACTTAGTTCAGTTGAATGTTCTTTTGTCATTCAACCCGGTTTCTTGAGACATCTCCCATTTTTCCTTCTCATTGGAACAGTTTGAGATTGTGCTTTCAGTATCTCCCTTTCCATGGCCAAGCAGGGATTCAAACTCTGGTCCCTTATGTCTGAGACCCAAACCAAACCACTATGCTAGGCTAATAAAACAGAGGAAAAGAGACAGTGTGGTTATCGATATATATATATATATATATATATATATATATATATATATATATATATATATCCAGATATATATTTTGTTTTCATCTCATCATCCAATTAAAAAAAATGTATTAACTGAAATACAGCAAAGTACCAATACTGCAAGAAAAAATGTAGGACACAGCAAGACAAAAGCTTTTTAAAAAAACCCCTCATAGATAAATGCACATGCCCCAAATGGAGGTCATTTTGGAAATCCCTCTCCCTCCTGCACAGGAGACAGAAAATGTAGGCTGTGTCATCAACCAATTATCATCATCATCATCATCATCAATTCATAAAACTACATTAAATCAAACAAACAAGCGCAGGGCCATCCTGCTGAGTAACCTTAGGTGAGTCACACTGTCTCAGCCTCAGAAGAAGGCAATGGCAAACCCTCTCTGAAGAAATTTTGCCAAGAAAACCCCAGGATAGGGTCGCCATAAGTTGGAAATGACTTGAAGCCCCACAACAACAAGGGAGGCAATAGCAATAGCAATGGCAACCCCCCCCCCCCGCACCAACCTCTGGGCTCTGGGCTCTCTCTACTCCCTCGCGCGCTCCCCTCCCTCTCTTCTATTTATGCGGAGGAGGCAGAGGAAGAGGCAGAGGGTGGAGGAGAAGGAGGAGGAGGTTGGAGGAGGAGGCCGGCTGCTCGTTCACTCACGTGTGACCCGGATGCCATTTTTTGCTCTCCTGTGCAAGAGGGAGAGGGATTTCCAAAATGACCTCCATTTGGGGCATGTGAATTTAGGTGGAACAAAAAATGGCGCCGGAGTCGCGCACGCACTAGAAAGGTGGCGGTGGTGGCGGCAGCGGCAGCGGCAGCAGCAGGACCGGCCATGGGCTGGATACAAGGCCTCAACGGGCCGGGTTCGGCCCATGGGCTGTAGTTTGAGGACCCCCGGTCTAGAATGAGTGTTTAACTATGCCTAGCTTCTCCTTTCCACTGTATAAGAAACTCCAGGAGAACATGATCACTCCCACCTAAGGTTCCCACCACTTGTACCCCAATTACCAGGTCATCCCTGTTGGTTAGGATCAGATCTAAAATAGCTGATCCCCTTGTTGCCTCTTCCACCTTTTGGACAAAGAAACTGTTTTCCAGGCAAGTGAGGAATTTGCTAGAACTTGGAGTATTGGCTGAGTTTGACTTCCAGCAAATATCAGGATAGTTGAATTCACCCATCACTGCTACATCTCTCCTTTCTAAGCATATGTCATCTGTTCTAGAAAGGCATCATCCAATTCCTCAGTCTGACTTGGGGGTCTGTAGTTTACTCCTACTATAACATCCCTGTTGTTTCCTTCCCCTTTAATTTTTATCCAGATGATCTTCACCTGATTTCCAGGATTTAAATCCTGGATGTCCTCACAGGTGTAAACATCCCTGACACATAATGCTATTCTTCCTCCTTTCCTGTTTGGTCTATTTCTCTTAAAAAGGTTATACCCCCTCCATTACTACATAAGACTCATCCACCAGGTTTTATTGATGCCTATTATATCATATTTGCTTTGTTGTGCTAGGAGTTCAAGTTCATCTTGTTTATTTCCCATGCTCTGTGCATTAGTGTAGAGACATCTAAGAGCATTTGTCCTTCCCACTTGCCACCTGTGTGAATTTTTTTCCTTCCACTGTTGTGCCCTTGCATCATTTGCCTTGTTTCCTCTATAACACTTTTACTATTATTTCCAGCCCATGATGTACTCCTGCCTTCCAAGGTACCTTCCAAGATACTGTCTGCCTCCCCAACATGACTCAGTTTAAAGCCCTCCTGATCAAATGTTTGAGACTATTGGCAAAAATGCTTCTGTCAAGTGGTGTGAGATGCAGCCCATCTCTTGCTAGAATTCCACCCTCATGGAACTGCAGCCCATGATCCAAGAATCCAAATTGTTCTTGGTGGCACCATCTACGGAGCCAGTTATTCACATCTGCTATCTTCCTCTCCCTTCCTGGACCATTCCCTTCAACTGGGAGAAGAGACGAGATAACAATCTTCCACTTAAGGTTTGGTTTAGGAGGTCCATAAGCTCGAAGGTGGGCTTCCTGTGCAACTCCTCTATTGTAAAGCCTATCTCTTTGAGTTGTCTCCAAATGTTATTTCTGATATCATAGATGGTTTGCTTGGGGGCATCTACCTTATCCAGGGGGCCTCAAGTATTACCTTTAGTACTCCTTCAGAATGGGTTGTTAACCCAAAAGCTCCCTGGTTCCTTCTGTTGGTTGGGAGTGGGGTCTCGTATTCCAGAAATGGGGTCTCCCTCCTTCTGGTTGCTCGGATGCTCTTCCCAGAAGCTGCTGCTGCCAGCATGCTCTTGGCCCTCTCCTTCTGAGCCAGCATGCTCTTGGCCCTCTCCTTCTGAGCTTCCCTGGTCCAGTACATCTGAGATGCCTCATGTATGTGCTGCTGCAGGAATCCCTGCCAGTCTATAGTATGGAGTCTCAGGGAAGCGGGCCCTCGGTATGTCTTAGCCACTTCACTTAGACCTTGATAAAACTCTCTGACTACATCTGGGTCATTTAAGAGCAGTTGTCCTTCAGCGTTTAAGCCTATCACTCCGGACAAAATGTCTAGCATTTTCTTGTGGGCCACGTAAGTGTCCGGGGATTCATCTGTGAGCTTTAGCTCATTCTGGTATTTTGCTATTAGGATGGTTCCCGGCCACAGAATCTGTACCATTCTGGCCACCCAGTCATGCAATTCCAATTTGGCTAAGTAGTGATTGGAAATGGTTGCTTCAAATGGGCCTGAGTAATTGAGTTCTATGCATAACCTTGCCACTTGGATTAGATCTTGTCCCTTAGCCTTGGGCTATGTGAGTATGATCATAGACATCTATTGGATGCCTGTTTGTGGATTTAACCTCCCGAGTTGGTCTGCTATTGTTTTGAATTCAGCTAGGGTCCAGTAAACCATTTCTATCAGGGTCTTGGTGACTGTGCAAACCTCAGAGGTCTGCCTAGTTTCTACTGTACTCTGGGTTTTTACGTGATTTAATGGAACACCAGGAGTGCACCCTTTGGTGGGTTCATTCCCTTCTTGGGACCACCTTGCCCTGCTAGTGAACTCATGGGTCAGAGCTGGCCTTCACCACCTGCTATCACAGTTGGTATCGGGTCACCACTGCAGTTGGTGCCATGTATAGCCGCTGCTAGACCCAGGCCTAAGGGTCGGCTACTTCCCCCTCCTAGCCTTGTCCTGGGAAGCCCTGGTATGGCCATCCTCCTTGGTTGACTTCCCTCAGTAGGTTCCTAGCAGACACCAGAACTTTGGATCCCAGTTAGATTCCAGCCCTTGAGTTTTCCTAGATTTTGGGAGCACCTCCTTGCAGCTGGATTTGAGTGGGACCACCTCGCCCATCCAGTGACCCAACCTTGCACCTCAGGTTTTACAGCCTCCAGCAGAGATGTCTTTCTGCCTTTGCCTACCTCTGCTTGACTAAGGTGGGTTTATGGCTGGTTTTTGTGGATTACGGGTTTGGGATTCCTAAGTGGGAAGGGGGCTGCTTTTTCCCCCAACCCATCACAGAGAAAACAGCCAACCCAAGATAACTGTTTGCCCTTATGGCCAACTGCACAAGACTGACACTCACACTCCTTCCTATTTATGCCTGCATCTGCAACAATTTATCTCAATCCCCATGCTCTCTACATCCAGGATCTGAACACCTCAATTGCACAGTCGGAGTGCACAGACCTTGGGAGAGATTAATTTTGTTTCAGGGGGAAAGGCCAATTAATTGCCTGCATTTTCCACCAAAATATGGCCAAATGTCTATGAAGGGGAATTTTATTTAGCTCAAATTGAGAGAGGATTGGCTACAAGGACCCCGGGAGACCGTCTTCCACGGGTATACCGAGAGATGGGGGATCTTAAGAATTGATGTAGAGGCAGTACCCTCAAATTAAAGTATTATTTATTGAAAAATGGGAAAATCACACAACAATACACACACACACACACACATATGCAGGGCTTGGGAAATCAGAGGTTAGAAATGCCGAGGCAGCATCATGGCGATACTTACTACTGATGAAGCCTTCTCCAGGATCCAATTGGGTGAATTGGAGTGAGACACAACCATTCCGAGAACGTGGGTTGAATGGAGGTGCTGTTAACCAGATTTAAAAACAGAGTGACACAGATTCCCCCTGGGCTCAGACTAGTGACACTGAGGGGAGAAATCCAGGCATTTTTAAGGGATTAAACTAGCTGCTGGCAAGGTGCTTGATTGCTTGACAAAAGCTTCTGGATGAACTGGACCTGACCTCTTTGCCATGCCATGGAGGCACCTAAAATTCACTGCAGAGTGCATCTGGGGCCATGTGGAATTCATAGGCACACCAAAATTCAGAAAAATGCACTTTCGGTAACAGTTCCTTCGAATTAAGCTTTGCCATGAATGAATTTTGGAGGTGTCAATAGGGGAAAAGGCAATTCGGTGGGAAATATAGCAGCTAGTAATGCCTCTGGTGTGGTGGGAAGGGGATGGGCAATCATACATCTGGAACCTACTCACACATTTAAACCAAGAGCAATAATCAATAACAGCAACAAATAGCAAGCGGTAGCAACAAGTAATGAAAGTGAGCAATTAGCAATCAATAGCAAGCGGTAGCAATAAGTAATGAAAGTGAGCAATTAGCATGAGTCCAAGGCATTTCAAAGTCCTCCAAAGTTTACAAGGTGTGGTTCTGGTTTTTCTCTGTTGTGGGTCAGGGGAAAAAAGCAGCCAGTTGTCTTTTAACCCAACAAATTAAGCTCTCTCTTTCTATTTTCTCTGCCTTCTGGTTAGCATGATTGGTGGTGCATGCCCATAGGGTGTTTTTGGTCACCTTTTCTCTTAATTGAGTCTCCAATTTGCCTTTTCAATACATCCAAATCTGATCTTAAGATTTTATACTCCTCTGTGGCTTAATGGCCTAACATCCAAATGCCCCATGAGGCCTACCTATCCTTCTCTGCCTTGGAAACACCTTTTAAACCTTTCTTTACCATTTTGGCATTGTAAACCTCCAGGACCATCACAAATGGGTCTTCAGTAAGGAAATTTCCAAACTTCCACAAGTTGGGTCCCTTCCTAAGTATGCATTTCTTGAGTCTATCCTGGGTTTGCTCTTCCTTAAGCAGTCTGCCAGCCGCTGGTGATACCTCCATTTTCCTACTTGTGAGAACCTCTTTTCCCTTCTCAATTTCTGTTTGGGAACCTCTTCCCCACTAGCCTCAAATGGGAACCACTTCCTACTAGGAAACTCTGGTTGGGAAGTGTAGCCAAAAGTCTATGAAGGGGAATTTTATTTAGCTCAAATCGAGAGGGGGGGGGGTCAGCTTCAAGAACCCTATGATACCATCTAACACATCTATACCGAGAAATGGGGGGGTCTTAAGAATTGATGCAGAGGCAGTATCCTCAAATTAAAGTATTATTTATTGAAAAATGGGAAAATCACACAACAATACACACACACGCTCATGCAGGGATTGGGAAATCAGGGTTTAGACAGGAATAAATGCTGAGGCAATACCACAGCAATACTTACTACCAATAAAGCCTTCTCTAGGATCCAATTGGATGATGTGGTGAGAGACACAACCATTCCGAGAGCGTGGGTTGAATTGAGGTGCTGGTAACTAGATCTGAGAACAGATTGATGCAGGGTCCGACTGAACTCAGACTAGTGACATGAAGGGAGAAACCCAGGGGTTCTGAAGAGATCAAACTAGCCACGAGCAAGGTGATTGCTTGGCTAAAGCTTTAGATGGTTTGACTAAGGCTTTAGATTGCTTGGCCAAGTTTTAGACAAAGGTGTTAGATCACCTGGGTGAGGTAATCCAGTCTGGCAATATTCAAGGGGAGATGAGAGAGGATTTAGTTGTTAGTTAGCCCATCAGGTGAGACATCCTGGGACAGTATCCTGCTGATTATGGAGGTGATGATAGTCCATATGCAACTCCCACACTATCTGCCTGATTATGGAGGCTGGGGATTTTCCAGTCTTCCAGGTGACCTGGACCTGACCTCTTTGCCATGCCATGGAGGCACCTGAAGTTCACTGCAGAGTGCAACTGGGGCCATGTGGAATTCATAGGCATACCAAAATTCAGAAAAACGCACTTTCGGTAACAGAACCTCTTCCCCACCAGCCTCAAATGGGAACCATTCTGGTTGGGAACCTCTTCCCCACTAGCCTCAAATGGGAACCACTTCCCACTAGCAAAACTCTGGGTCAGGCTTGGACGCTGCCAGCCACCTCATGAGGGTTACCGGGTGACTTCTGCAGTAAGTGCCTCATCATAACCTCTGCTAGACCCAGCCAGAGGATCCAATTGGCCTCGCGCCAATCCTTCACTAGGGAGTCCTGATGCTGCTGTCCTCCTTGGTATGTTACCCTTGGCAGGCCCCCAAACAAATACCTGAACTTGAACCCATAGCTAGACCTTTGCCTGAGTTTTTTTTCTTCTCGGGAGCACCTTCTCCCTTCTCAACCTGGTGCTCATACTTATGGCCTCCAGACAAGGACATCTCCTCCCTTTGCTTGCCTTTGCTTGTCCAAGGTTCTTCAACCCAAAGGGATCTGCTATACCTGACTTTGTGGCTTATCCTGACCTCAGATTTACAGTCTCCAGCAGAGATTGCTTTCTGACTTTTCCTACCTCTTTCCAGTCTTTTGCATGGAACAGGAACTTCCGTGGGCGGAAGTGTCTTCCACTTCCGCTCTGTCATGGATGGATCATTTCCTGGTCAAGGTTGGACTGAAAGCCACTGCCCATAATGCCTTCTGGGGTGGTGAACCTATTAGAATGGTCCACCCTCGAAGGCTGATGGATCCCAAAAGATTCCAAAAAGTCCTAGAGGGTTCTATGGGTGGCAACGACGGTGACTCTGTCGAAGCCTTGGTGATTACCTGGAACAACGATCTCACCAAGGCTATTGACACAATCGCTCCCAAGTGTCCTTTCCAGCCCATCCCAAATCGTAGTCCTTGGTACACCGAAGATCTTAGAAGGATGAAGCGGGCTGGACAATGATTAGAGCGCCGGTGAAAAACTCAGCATTTATCTGACAAGACACGTCATAGGACTTTTCTTAAAGCCTATCGAGTGGCAATAGCTGCAGCAAAGAAATCTTTCTACTCTGCATCTATTGCATCTGCGAAGTCTCGTCCAATAGAGCTCTTCAGGGTGGTTAGGAAGTTAACCCAAATTCTTTCCCCCCTAAAGCCTGCTGTGACGCTTTTAATAACTACTTTGCAGATAAAATCTCTCAGATAAGGGCCAACTTAGATGCCAGCATTAGTACAGAAACAATAAGAGAGGTGACCAGTGGCTTCGTTAATGAGGTTATTTTGGATCAATTTCAGTCTATGAGTACCGCTGATGTAGACAAACTGCTTGGCAAGGTAAAAAAGACCACTTGCCCTCTCGATCATTGCCCTTCCTGGCTGGCCATCCAGGGAGGTAAGGCAACTGTAAATCTGTTAAAATCTATAATTAATGCCTCCTTCAGGGAAGGCCATTTTCCAACTAGTTTAAAACTAGCAGTAATAACACCTATATTAAAGAAGCCTTTCCCTTGACCCCCTGGATAAAAATAACTACTGGCCAGTATCTCTTCTTCCTTTTTTGGGCAAGGTGATCGAGAGGGTGGTTGCAAACCAACTCCAAGCATTCTTGGATGAAACTGATTATCTTGATCCATTTCAAACTAGCTTCAGGTCAGGATACGAAGTGGAGATTGCTTTGGTCACCTTGGTCGATGATCTTCATCTGTGCATCGACAGGAGAAGTGTAGCCCTGTTGGTGCTCTTGAACCTCTCAGTGGCCTTCGATACCATAGACCATGATATCCTTCTGAAACGCCTGAGAGTTAGGAATTGGGGGCTCTGCTTTGCAGTGGCTCTGTTTCTACCTCTCGGGTAGATTCCAAATGGTGATGCTGGGGGACAGCTGCTCTTCTAAAAAAGAGCTGACATTTGGCATCCCTCCGGGTGCCATTCTGTCCCCCATGCTGTTTAATATTTACAAGCCGCTGGGTGAGATCATCCAGAGACATGGGGCAGGGTGTTATCAGTACGCTGATGACACCCAAATTTACTTCTCTATGTCTTGGACTGTTTCAGTGACCAAGGAGGGTATCTCCCCTCTGAATGACTGCCTGAGGTCAGTAATGGATTGGATGAGGGAAAATAGACTTAAGCTGAATCCAAACAAAATGGAGGTACTCGTGATAGGTAACCGTAATCCGGGTATGGAGATAAATTCACTAGTCCTGGATGAGGTCACACTTCCCCTAAAGCACTACGTTTGCAGTTTGGGGTTGCTCTTGGACTCGTAGCTTCAACTGTCACCTCAGATTGATCATAGAATCATAGAATCATAGAATCATAGAGTTGGAAGAGACCACAAGGGCCATCCAGTCCAACCCCCTGCCATGCAGGAACTCCCAATCAAAGCATCCCCGACAGATGGCCATCCAGCCTCTGCTTAAAGACCTCCAAGGAAGGAGACTCCACTACTCTCCGAGGGAGTGTGTTCCACTGTCGAACCGCCCTTACTGTCAGGAAGTTCCTCCTAATGTTGAGGTGGAATCTCTTTTCTTGCAGCTTGCATCCATTGTTTCGGGTCCTAGTCTCTGGAGCAGCAGAAAACAAGCTTGTTCCCTCCTCGATATGACATCCCTTCAAATATTTAAACATGGCTATCATATCACCTCTCAGCCTTCTCTTCTCCAGGCTAAACATCCCCAGCTCCCTAAGTCGTTCCTCATAGGGCTTGCTTTCCAGACCCTTCACCATTTTAGTTGCCCTCCTTTGGACATGCTCCAGTTTCTCCACATCCTTTTTGAATTGTGGTGCCCAGAACTGGACACAGTATTCCAGGTGAGGCCTGACCAAAGCAGAATAGAGTGGCACTATTACTTCTCTTGATCTAGACACTATACTTCTACTGATGCAGCCTAAAATTGCATTGGCCTTTTTAGCTGCTGCATCACACTGTTGACTCATGTTCAACTTGTGGTCCACCTGGATTCCTAGATCCCTTTCACAGGTAGTCTCATTCAGCCAGGCGTCCCCCATCGTATATCTGTACTTTTCGTTTTTCCGCCCTAAGTGCAGTACCTTACATTTCTCTGTGTTGAATTTCATTTTGTTAGCTTTGGCCCAACTTTCTAGTCTGTTCAAGTCATTTTGAATTTTGATCCTGTCCTCTGGGGTATTAGCTACTCCTCCTAATTTGGTGTCGTCTGCAAATTTGATAACTATGCCCCCAATACCGTCATCCAAGTCATTAATAAAGATATTGAATAGCACTGGGCCCAGGACAGAGCCCTGTGGCACCCCACTGGTCACTTCCTTCCAAGTTGAAAAGGAGCCATTGTTGAGCACCCTTTGCGTTCGACCAGTTAACCAATTACAAATCCATGTAACAGTTACTTTGTCTAGCCCACATTTTACCAACTTGCTTGCAAGAATGTCATGGGGAACCTTATCAAAGGCCTTACTGAAATCAAGATATACTATATCCACAGCATTCCCTTCATCTACCAAACTGGTAATTTTATCAAAAAAAGAGATCAGATTTGTCTGGCATGACCTGTTTCTCCGAAACCCATGTTGACTTTTTGTGATTATGAAATTATCTTCCAGATGTTCACAGACTCTCTGTTTAATGATCTGCTCCAGAATCTTTCCGGGTATTGATGTCAGACTAACTGGACGATAATTGTTGGGATCCTCTTTTTTCCCCTTTTTGAAGGTGGGGACAACATTTGCCCTCCTCCAGTCCGCTGGGACCTCTCCTGTTTTCCAGGAATTCTCAAAGATTATTGCCAATGGTTCTGATATTACATTTGCCAGTTCTTTTAATACCCTTGGATGTAATTCATCTGGTCCTGGAGACTTATATTCATCTAGATTAACCAGATGTTTCTGTACTCTCTCTTTACTTATTCTGTGCTGAAATTCTCCTATTCTGTCCTCTGCTCCATTATCCTCAAGTTGAGCACCCTTTGCCTTTTCTGAGAAGAATGAAGCAAAGAAGGTGTTGAGTAATTCTGCCTTTTCTCTGTCCCCTGTTAACTTTTTGCCATCTTCTCCACACAGTGGCCCTACCATTTCCTTCTTTTTCCTTTTGCTACTGACATACCCCCAAAAGCCCTTTTTATTGTTCTTAACCTCTCTAGCAAGCCTGATTTCATTCTGCGCTTTAGCTTTTCTGACTTTACCCCTACACGTGCTAGCTATTTGTTTGAATTCCTCTTTGGTGATTTCCCCATTTTTCCATTTCTTATACATGTTCCGTTTAAAACATAGTTCAGTTGCAAGTTCCTTAGTCATCCATCCTGGTTTCTTGAGACACCTCCCATTCTTCCTCCTCGTTGGCACGGTTTGAAATTGTGCCTTCAGTATCGCCCTTTTGAGAAACTCCCATCCGTCTTGAACTCCCTTCTCTTTTAGTATTCCTGTCCATGGGATCACCCTCAGTATTTCTCTAAGTTTAGTAAAATCAGCTTTCCTAAAGTCTAGAATGCGTGTCTGACTATGCCTGGCTTCTCCTTTCCACTGTATAATAAACTCCAGGAGGACATGATCACTCCCGCCTAAGGATCCAACCACTTGCACCCCATTAACTAGGTCTTCCCTGTTAGTTAGGATCAGATCCAAAATAGCTGACTCCCTCGTTGCCTCTTCCACCTTTTGAACAATGAAATTCTCTTCTTGGCAAGTGAGGAATTTGCTAGACCTTGAGGATTTTGCCGAGTTTGACTTCCAGCAAATATCCGGATAGTTGAAGTCACCCATCACTACTATATTTCTCCTTTCTGAGTGTGTGGTCATCTGTTCTAGAAAGGCTTCATCCAATTCTTCTGCTTGAGTTGGGGGTCTGTAGTAGACTCCCACACTAACATCCCTATTGTTTCCTTCCCCTTTAATTTTTATCCAGATGCTCTCCACTTGGCTTCCAGGACTGATGTCCTGGATTTCTTCACTGGTGTAAATATCCCTGACATATAATGCTATTCCTCCTCCTTTCCTGTTTGTCCTGTTTCTCTTGAAAAGGTTATACCCCTTTATTTCTACATTCCAGTCATGAGACTCATCCCACCAGGTTTCAGTGATGCCTATTATATCATATTTGCTTTGTTGTGCTAGGAGTTCAAGTTCATCTTGCTTATTTCCCATGCTCTGTGCATTAGTGTAGAGACATCTAAGACCATGTGTCCCCTTTACTTGCTGCCTGTGCACATTTTTTTGCCTCCCACTGTTGGGTCCCTGTACTGTTTGCCTTGTTTCCTCTATGACAGTTTGGCTATTTTCTCCAGTCCTTTTGTCTTCCAGGACGTTGTCTCCCTTCCCCACACAGTTCAGTTTAAAGCCCTCCTGATCAAATTCTTCAGACCGTTGGCAAAAACATTTCTTCCAACTGGTGTGAGATGCAGCCCATCCCTTGCCAGGAGTCCGCCCTCATGGAACCGCAGCCCATGATCCAAGAATCCAAATCGTTCTCGACGACACCATCTGCGGAGCCAATTGTTGACATCTGCTATCTTCCTCTCTCTTCCTGGACCATGCCCTTGAACTGGCAGAAGAGACGAGATGACAATCTGTGCCTCCATTTCTTTCAGCTTCTTTCCTAGAGCCTCGTAATCCCTTTTGATGTTCTGAAGGCTGTGTCTTGCTGTGTCGTTCGTTCCCACGTGGACCAAAAGGAAGGGGTATTGGTCGGTAGGCCTGACCAGTCTTGTCAGCCTCTCTGTCACATCTCTGATCTTTGCCCCAGGAAGACAACACACCTCTCGAGACATCTTGTCAGGCCCACAAATCACTGCTTCTGTCCCCCTCAGCAAGGAGTCCCCCACCACGACCACACGCCTCCTCCGAGGCTTAGCAGCGACTGTTCCCTGTGGTGGAACTGCCAGGGTCCCCTGCTCTGTCTCTGAAATCTGTCCATGCTGCTCTTCTGCGTCCTCCTTGCTAAGAGTAAGAGCTTGAAATCGATTCTGTAGCCGCAAGCTCCCAGTACGATCGCTGGTCTCCTTACTTCTGCGTGTGAACTTCCTCCAGCTTTCTACCTCCTGTGTGTGTGATGTGACCTTGTCTTCCCCAGCGACTTCCTCTGTGTGTTCCCCATCCAAGACTGTTTGTTCTGTTCTGTCAAGGAAAGCCTCTTGTTCCCTAATATGTTGAAGTGTAGCTATCCGCGCCTCCAGCTGCTGTACTTTGTCCTCCAAGAGGGCTACCAACTTGCACTTGGAGCATGTGTAGTTCCCCACATCTGTAGGTAAGAATACAAACATCCCACAGGTATTGCAGGTGATGCGACAGCTAAGAGTGCCTGTTATCAGCTTTGGCTGATACGCCAGCTGCGGCCCTACCTGGAGCTATGGGACCTAGAAACAGTTGTACATGCACTGTTAACCTCTCGGCTCAACTTCTGTAACACTCTACACGGGGCAACCCTTGTGCCAAGTTCGTAAGCTTCAACTGATACAAAACATCACAGCCAGACTGGTCGCAGGTAAATCTAGGTACGACTGGATAACACCTATTTTGAAATCCTTACACTGGCTACCTGTTAGCTTCCGGGCACAGTACAAGGTGTTGGTTATTACCTATAAAGCCCTTTATGGCTTGGGTCCAGCTTACTTTATGGAACGCCTCCTCCCATACAATCCTTCCCACACACTTAGGTCCTCTGGGAGGAACTTACTACATTCAATGAAAACTATACTGGGGGTGACTTCCCAGAGGACCTTTTCAGCTACCGCTCCTAAAATTTGGAATGGCCTGCCAGAGGAGACTCGCCAGATTACATCCCTTGACGTTTTTTAAAAAGCGATAAAACAATTCTCTTCCGGCAGGCCTGCCCAGATTGACCTCTGTCCTGATCTGAACTAACTGCCCATTTGATCTAGTTCACCTAGACATTGCCACTGTTATTGAAGGGAGGGTGGGTCGAAGGGGTGTGGGGTTCGGGAATTATTTTCTTATTATTATTTCAGTAATTGTTTTAATCTTTGCTGTTACCCATCTCGATCCTCAACAGGGAGAGGTGGGATACATATTATTATTATTATTATTATAATTATTATTATTATTTTATTTACCTCACTCATCCAAGGTCATGTCTGGGGGGTTGGGGTTATGGACCTGGTTTATGGTTTGAATGAGAAGGGACCTGCCTCTGTTTCCCAACCCACGATAAAGAACATAAAAATAGGGTGTCAGGATCTGCTCTGAAAATACACCCAACCCAACATCCAACAATACGCCACTGGGTTGCTCACGCGAGCCAGGTGACAAGCCTTCCAACCAAAGAATGAAATAGGATCAGCCAACCCAAGATAGCCCTTTGCTCTTATGGCCAGTTACACAAGAAACTGCAAAACATACTTTCTTATTTATCCCTGCATCTGCAACAATTTCTCTTGATCCCCGTATTCTCTATGTCCGGAGTCTGGATTTCCTAAGTGATTAGTTTGGAACTTCCAGAGTTTGGGGGACATTAATTCCACCTAATTTATATTTCGGGGGGGGGGGGGAATTAAATGTCCCCACTTTCGCAACCAAATTGTAGCCAAAAGTCTAGTTTGGGGAATTTTATTTAGCTCAAACTGAGAGGGGGTCATCAGAAGGATCCTGTGAGACCTTCTCCCATGTGTATACCAAGAGGCTGGTGGATCTAAGAATTGATGCAGAGCACAGTGTCTCCATGAATTCCAAACTATTGACACTGAGGGGAAAATCCAGGGTTTTTAAGAGATAAAAAACTTTTCTCTGTATTGGAGATCAAAGCAAGTTTAGGCCTGATGCAGAATCGATTCCTGCGGCCAGGGCATTAACCACAACTTTTGTATGTTTTGTATGGAGTATGTTTTTCAGGGACCATACTCATAAGATATATTTGTTGTTGACTGCCCTCGAGTCGATCTCAACTCATGGCGACCCTATGGATGAGACATCCCCAAGACCCTACAGGGCAAAAGTGTGAGACTGTATGGGTGAGGTAATTTGATCTGACAATATTCAAGATGAATGGGAAAAGGATTAAATCATTAGCTGACCCATCAGGTGAGACATCTGGGCAATTATCGACTATTCTTCTGATTATGGAGGTGATGATGGTCCATTTGCAACTCCCATACTATCTGCCTGTCCTTGAGATGATTTCTTCCAACTGCCTGTCATTGCCAGGGTGGCACTTGGGGTCCACTGCAGTGTACATCTGGGGTTATGTGGAATATCACACACACCAAAATTCAGAAAAATGCACTTTGGCTAACACAGGACATATGGATGAAGCCAGATGCCATGTACACAACCACATGTACAGCATGCCCATTCTAGTAAACCTATGCATCCATATGCCCCCTGGAGACCCCTTCCCCCCATGAATGTGTCAACATCATGGCATGCAAGGCATGCAGAGGTCTAGTGCAGAGGTGACACATTCCACATCAGGCCTAACTGCATTCCATATCAGGACGCCATTCCCAACACATAACTTGTCCCATTGTGCAACTGGCAGCAAGGGTATGTTTTGTGCATCAGGTCTAACTTTTCTCTGTATTGGAAAACAAAGCAAGTTTAGGCCTGATGCAGAATCGATTCCTGCGGCCAGGGCATTAACCACAACTTTTGTATGTTTTGTATGTAGTATGTTTTTCAGGGGCCATACTCATAAGATACATTTGTTGTTGACTGCCCTCGAGTCGATCTCAACTCATGGCGACCCTATGGATAAGACATCTCCAAGACCCTTTGCCCTCCACTGCTCTGTTTAATTCCTGCAACCCCATACCTGTGACCTCCTTAATATAGTCCATCCATCTAGCAAGTGGCCTTCCTCTCTTCCTACTTCCCTCCACCTTTCCCAGCATTATGTTTTTTTCCAAAGAGTCCCCTTTTCTCATGATATGTCGAAAGCATGACAGTCTCATTTTGATCATTTTGGCTTCCAGGGAGGTTTCTGGTTTGATCTGCTCTAGGACCAATCTATTTTTCCATTTGGCTGTGCATGGGATCCTCAGCACTCTTCTCCAGCACCACATTATGTCAAATGAATTGGATTTTCTTCCTTTGATTTTTCTTAACTGTCCAGCTCTCACATCCATACATGGTAATAGGGAATACAATGGCTTGTATGATTCTAACTTTTGTGCTGAGTTGTATATCTTTGCATTTTAGAATCTTTTCTAGTTCTTTCATAACCACCCTTACCATTCTTCTTCTAATTTCCTGGCTGCAGTCTCCATTACTATCAATATTTGATCCCATATATGAGAAATCTTTTACTATTTCTATTTCCTCATTGTCTAGGTTCAATTTGTGTAGATTCTCTGTGATCATTATTTTTGTTTTCTTTATGTTCAGCCGTAAGCATGCCTTTTGCACTTTCTTCCTTGATATTCCTTACTAGTTGTTCCAGGTCTGTGAAGTTTCTCCTAGTACTATGGTGTCATCTGCATATCTCAGATTGTTGATTTTCCTTTCTCCTCCTTTCTCTCCTCCTTTTTCTATGTCCAAACTGTTTTTCTTATTATATGTTCTGCATACAAGTTGAACAGATAGGGTGAAAGGATGCAGCCTTGTCTGACCCCTTTGCCAATTGGGAACCATTCTGTTTCTCCATGTTCTGTTCTGACAGTAGTCTCTTGTCCTGAGTACAGATTCCTTATCCGGACTATCAAATGTGCTGGCATTCCCATGCCTTTAAGGTAATTCCGTAGCCTTTCATGGTCTATGCAGTCAAAGGCTTTATTATAGTTTATAAAGCACATGCTGATTTTCTTTTGAAATTCCCTGGTGCACTCCTTTGCAATGTAATCAATAGTGCCTCTTCCTTTCCTGAACCCTGCTTGGATCCCTGGGATCTCTCTTTCCATGTTTGGTTGGAGTCTATGTTGCAGAATTTTGAGCATGATTTTGTTTGCATGCGAGATCAGTGCTATGGTCCTATAGCTGCTGCAGTCTCTTGTGTCTCCCTTTTTGTGGATGGGGATGTATACTGATTGCTTCTAATCTGTTGACCATTGTTTTGTTTTCCATATCTGTTGACATATGTTAGTTAGCACTAGAGTTGACTCTGTCAGAATGGATTGCAGCAGCTCAATTGAATATCATCTGTTCCTAGTGATTTGTTTTTCGCTATTTCTCTTATTACAGTTTCCACCTCACTTTTTAGAATTTGGGATTCATCTTCATGTGGTTCTTCATTCCATGTGTCCTTCATTTTGTCATCTCTTTTGTATAATTCTTCTGTGTATTGCATCCAATGTCTTTTTATTCCTTCCAGGTCTTGAATTATGTTATTTTTATTTTTATTTTTATTTATTATAAAACTTTATTATTAAAAAAATACAACAATATACAATAATACACAAAATACTACCAAAAAAAAAAAAAAAAGACAAAGACACACACACACACAAAAAAACCCAACAGCAACACACACAGGAAAAACAAGGAGACAAGAAACAACATAAACATATACATTTAAAATAAAAATGTGACTTCCTGAGCTTCAAATAAGGTGCTCTACATCATTCATTATCTTCATCTCCGACGTTTAAAAATCAAATCTTTTCAATATAGTTTAACTTTTTTAACTTCAGGAGCCTAACTTAATACAAGGAGAGGCAATTAAATTCTTCTTTATCAATAGCTAACTCAAATCTATTGATCTCTTTGTTCTATAATAATCAATTATAATCAAAGTTTAAATTACACTACTATTAAATTCAGTCCAACAATTCTACAGATAACTCAGAATATTCACTGTTTTCAAAGAAAGTTTTAAGTGGCACCCAGGTCTTTTTTCCTTTTTCCCATGTTTCCCCTCTCAGGAGTAAGGTCCATTTATTAGCAATCATATAATCCATCAACTTATAAAGCCAATCTTTTATGTCTGGGGGGTCTTTGCACTTCCATTTTGCCGCGTATACCATTCTGGCCGCAGCAGATATATAAAATATATCAATTTACCATAGGTGTTTTCTAATATCTCATTATCCATCATCTCTAACAAATAGAGCTTAGGGTCCATTCACCCTATAGTTGCCACTATTTGCATCACAATCTTATGTATTTTCTTCCAATATTTTTCTGCGACTTTACAATTCCACCATAAATGTATAAGGGTACCATCTTCTTTATTACACTTCCAGCATAATTTGTTTACGCCCCTTTGCATTTTTGCCAGTTTTGTCAGTGTCAGATCCCAACGTAACTGCATCTTATGAAAATTTTCTCTCCGCTCATAGCTCAGTGAATATTTAATTCTGTGTGTCCAAGATTTTCCCCACTGGTTTAATGGTATTACCTGTTTCAAATCAAAGGCCCATTTAATCATATATTCTTTGATAGCCTCATCTTCCTGTTCCAGTTTCAGGAATAGGTCATAGAAATGTGATATTTAACTTGTTTCTCTTGTTCTAGGATCCTTTCAAAATCTTTGTCTGCTTTGCCTAGTCCTTTCTCCTGTCTATCTTTTCTGAATATTTCTCTAAGCTGTCTATAGAGAAACCATCCACATTTATAGCCTTTTAATAATAGTTCTTCCTGCGTTTTGAATTCTACTTTACCAGTTTCACCAACGGTTTTGATTAGATCCTTATACATTATCCATTTATCTTATCTAATCCTTCTCTTGATCTAATCTTTCATTTGTAGAAGCCTAGAGTGGGATATTTCTACATAATGTTTGCTTATATCTGTTCCACACTCGAATTAAAGCCTTCCGAGCAAAATGATTTGCAAAGTCTCCTCCTTAATTTTATCATAAAATAAATAGGCATGAAGCCCAAATCTTAAGTCTGCTCTTTCTAGTGCTAGTACTTCTTTATTTTTTAAAAGAAACCAATCCATTAGCCAAACAGAACATCAGGCTTCAAAATAGATTTTCAAATTAGGCATAGCCAGACTGCCTTTCTCCACTTTATTCTGTAAAATTTTCAGCCTAACTCTTGGCTTTTTGCCTTCCCATAAAAATTTAGAAAGATCCTTGTGCCAATTTTTAAATGGTGCATCATTTTTAATGATTGGTAAATTACAAAATAGGAAAAGCATCTTAGGTAATATATTCATCTTGATCAATGATAATTTTCCTAACCATGATAATTTCAACTTACTCCATCTTTCCAAATCTTTTTTAATTCATTGCCATTTTTTTCTGATAGTTATTTTTAAAAAGATCTACATTTTTGGACATAATATTTATTCCTAGATATTTTACTTCTTTTTAAATCTGAAATTCTGTTTTCCCTTTTAATTCTATCTCTTCAATTTTGGTAAGATTCATTGTCAGTATTACAGTCTTATGAATTCAATTCAATTTATTCGGTCTTTGACCAATATAGAAATATAACAAACAGTCTTATCTTTATTTACCTTCAAACCTGCGATGTTAGTGAATAGTTCCAATTCTTTCATTACCGCCTCTATTTTTTCCAAGCTCGTTATGGTTAAAACTAAGTCATCTGCGTAAGCCTTTAATTTCATTTGCTTAGCCTTTATTTTAATGCCTTCTATATCTTCCTTCATTCTAATATTAGGATTCAATAATCTCCAACACTATCAAAAATAAAAACGGGGAAAGGGGGCAATCTTGCCTTGTCCCTCTCTGTACTTGGTAGGGTTTGGTTTTGTCTGCATTTACAATGACTCTAGCATTTTGTTTTTTTTTATAAATTGTCTCAATCTATTTCAGGAAGTTATTCCCTATATTGATTATATATAAACATTTTAACATAAACTCCCAATTTACATTATCAAAAGCCTTCTCGAAATCAATGAGTATCAAAGCCAATTTACGATTAATATCTTTCTCGTGTTATTCAATTGTATTCAAAATATGCCTTATATTATCTTTAATACCTCTTCTGGGCAAAAAAAAACCAAAAACACATTCTGATCAATTGCAATCCAGTCCACCAGAACTTTCTTTAATCTTTTGGCCAATATCATTGCAAATATTTTATAATCTGCGTTTAATAAAGAGATCGGACAGTAGTTCTTAATCTCTGATCTATTCTTATCTTTTTTAGGTATTAAACTAATATTGGCCTCCGTCCAAGTCTTGGGTCCGTCTTCTTGTCCTATATTATGTAACACCCTCAACAATGGAGGACCCAACTGATCTTTAAATGTCTTATAATATTCAGCAGGAAAGCCGTCAGGTCCTGCAGCCTTTCCTGATTTGCTTTTTTAAATCGCATCCAATAGTTCTTGAAAGGATATCTTTTTATTAAAGCTTTCTTTTTTCTCTTCAGTAAAACCTTTGATGGAACATTTTTCAAGGTATTTATCTATGTTTGTCCCATTAATCTCCCCTTTCTTATATAAATCACTATAATAGCTCCATACTATCTGCAAAAGTTTGTTTGGTATGAAATTTCTCTACCTTTATCTTTCAATTTGTATATTATTCTTTTAGCCCTTTCCTGTCTCAATTGGTAAGAGAGTATCTTTCCTGGCTTATTTGCTCCCTCAAACAATCATTGTTTAATGTATTTCATCTTTCTAATTATATCCTCTGAAAGCAAAAGAGACATCCTTTCTTCTAATCCTTTAATTTCATTTTCCAAATATATGTTTTTTAGGATCTTTCTTAAATTCTACTTCCTTAACTTTTAGCTGTTTTTGAATGTCCATAAATTTTGCCTCTCTTTTCTTTTTCTGTTCTGAGCCTTTTTATATATATAAAAAAGCCTCTAATAACTGCCTTCGAGGCATCCCAAACTCTACTTATAGATATTTTCAGATCTATATTCTCAGAGTAGTAATTTTCTAACTATACCCTGGCTTCTCTCACCACATTTTCATCTTTAAGGAGCAGGTCATTAAGTCTCCAACATCGATCTTTCATTCTTTCTACAAATTCAATAGTTATGGGGTGATGATCAGACGGGTTTTTGGTAGTATCTCCAACCTAATCATTTTCAGATATAAATTTCTCAAAATAAGAAACATATCGATTCGGGCCCAAGACTTATGTCTCTCTGAGTAAAATGTAAATTCCTTAGATAAATTATATTACATTCTACAAGCGTCTACCAAATCATACAAGTTTATTAACTCTAAGAATTCTCTAGGTAATTTTCCTTGGTTTGGTCTTATATTTTTTGCCGACAGTCTATCTACTTGTGGATCTATAACCTCGTTGAAATCCCCCATAATAATCAAAGATTTGATGTTCAAATCAACCAGTTTATTTAATAATTTACCATAAAACTTTCATTTGTTTTCATTGGGTGCATATATTCCTATTAAAACTAGTTTCATGCCCTGCCATGATATCTCTACTATGATATATCGGCCTCTAGAGTCTTTTAGCACTTCCCTAGGAGCATATTTGTCCTTAACGTATAGGGCCACTCCCTTCGTTCTTTCTTTTTTGAGGCTGATATAAATTCGGTGCTGAATTTACTGTTTTTTAAATATTTCATTTCATCTGCTTTTATTTTGGTCTCTTGAAGGCAGATCACTTTGCCTTTCAATTTAGTCAGATATTGAAATACCTTTTTTCTTTTTATCGGGCCATTAAGGCCTTTAACATTCCATGATATAAATTTAGTCCTCATCATTTAAATTGTCATTTTCAGAGATGAGTTCATGCTCATCATCAAAACTCTTTTCCAAATCTCTTGTTTTGTCTATTCCTTCACTTTCTGCCTCTTCCAGTCTACTATTTTCTTGTGCATCATTACTTCCCTTTCTCATTCCTTTTATGACCTTTTCAGCCTCCTTGTCCTGCTCTGTATACTCTCCTTCCAAAAATTTTTGCCTATCCTGTGGTAATATCTTTTCTTTTTCAGTATTTCTTTTTCTCATATCTCTCCCCCTTCTTTCTAAATCTTGCTTCTCTCCTTTTTCTTTACCTTCCTCTCTCTGATTATGAGAAGTTTTTTCTCTCTCCTTCTGTCCTGATGTCATCTTTAGGCCTTCTTTTACTTCCAAATCTTTCATCCACCTTAAAATCTCCTCTATATTTTCTCCAAAATTCTTTGGCTTCTACCAAAGATTTCAGCTCTACTTTAGTTTTTCTAAACCAAAAAGTTAAGCCTAATCTGTATTCCACCTGAAATCTTTATATTTGGTTTGTTAAAAATAACTCTTCTCTTCTCTTTCTTATTACATTTGGAGCTACATCCTTAAATAACTTTAATTCAATCTCATTGACAATTAGAGGTGTTTCATTTTGTAGACTTAGAATTTGATCTCGTACATATCTCCTGACAAAATTGATAACAATATCCCTTGGAACTTTCCTCTGGAGTGCTATTTTTGAATTTAATCTGTAAATCTTATCTATCTCCATTTCAAAAGGGTGTTCAGGTCTCTTCAAATAGTTTGCTAAAGCAGGTACCATAATTTCCAACAGATTTTCTCCCTTCTGTTCTGGGAGGCCCCTTAATTTTATTGATCTTTCCCTTTGTTTTGCATCCCTTTTAACTCTTTCTTCTTCTAACTCTTTTGGGAGATCTTGTAACCCTTCAAATTTCTCTTGAAATTTTTCTTGTCTATCTTCTATCCTATCCACCTTTGTTTTCATTTTGCTAAATTCTACCGAGATTTTATCTAAGGCATGTCTTACATCTTTCATCTCCAATCTTAGTTCATGTGCAATCTCTGCCTTAAAATCTGTCATATCCTGTCTCAGCTCCTGAATTTCTCTGCTTAAATCTGTCCTAATCAATTTTATTTAATCAAGAAACATAACATACGGATCTCCTCTTTTGCCTGATCTAATGAGGGTCTCCTTTGTTTGAGACTTGTGTTTTTAATGACTGGCTCCTCAAGTTCATCGACATCTTTTCAGAATGTGATATTGTCTCTAGATTAAGTATTAAGATGGATATTACAATTTCTATGTTTCACAGTTTAAATTCTTTAAGTACTGAGTATCTAATGTGGTATAGAATATCACTTTTAACAACTCCCACAAGTTACAAATACAGAAGCAACCGCTTAAATTCCTTCGGTGCTGAGCTTTTAGTGTGGTATAAGGTATTACTTTTAACAGCGCCCTCAAGTTGCAGATATTGGAGTAGGTACAAAAATTTCCCCAATCCTCTCTTTACACTGCAATATAACAGAGTCATAAATTCCCCTATAATAAATTCATCTATCACAAAGATATTTCCGATAACAATCACCACTCTGAAAAAAGCGTATAGACTTTGACCAACAATGTAACCTTTGACAGGTCCAAGGGAAGAAGAGAAACACCTTACTGGGAAGGATAGAACTGGGCAAGTTCTTATACTCCGCCTCTACTTCCACATTACCAGGTGAGATAATCCTTGGGCACATCCTTCAGCCCACGCCTAACTTCCCAGGGCCATTGCCGCTTTACTAAAGATGGTATTACTAGGCAGACTTTTACTCTACCTGGGCCTCACTGGAACCGTACTGCTACGGCTGCCGCTGAGGAGAATAATTCCTAAGCAGATCCTTGGGGCTCTGCCTAGCTTCCCACAGCTCCGCTACTCCACTGCTGTCACTACCGCCACTGTATTATTAAATGGAAAGATGGTCCCCAGGAAGGTCCTTGGGCCTCTGCCTGACTTCCTGCATCACTTCTGCTGTTGATAAGCCTCCGGGAAAGATGGTCCTCAGGCAGGTCCTTGGGCCTCCACCTGGCTTCCCTCAGCTCTGCTGCTGCTGTCATCACTACTGCGTTGCTGGAGGGGATGGTACTGGGTGGGCTTTGACTCTGCCTGAGCCTCACAGCAGCTGTGTTTTTATCACCGCTGTCCAGCTGCCAGATGAAATGGTCTCTATGCAGGTCCTCGGGCCTCTGCCTGACTTCCTGCAGCTCTGCTGCTTCCTCAGCCACCAGTGCTTTACTAGAGGAGATAGTACCAGGTGGGCTTTTACTCCAATCAGGCCTCACCAAAGCCGCACCCATGACGCACCACCAAGTCACCAAGGAATTGGTCCCAAGGCAGGCCTAAAGGCCTCTGTCTATCTTCCCACAACTCCACTGCTGTTGTCAATGCCACATTTTACTATCAGCCAATCTCCATTTGAGATGGCCACTTCCGTTGGTTGAAAAAACTGTCTAGGTCCTAAAAGCTTTCTCCGCAGCAAAAAACCCCACAATTCCCAGGCTTCTTTGGTATTGCGCCAACTCCTCCCCTTCTGAATAGCCAATTAGCTCCTACTCTTTAAATCCATTGATTATCCAAATTTATTCATGTATGGTAAGTCTTTTCCTCTCTTTTTTTAAGTTCTTTGTACCAGGGCCTCTAAATCCTCCTCTGCATTTTCATCATCCTTTTTTTCTCCTTCCTAAGTCTCGAAGAAGTTAAATGACCAGTCCTTATTATTCCAGCTCTGCTTATACTGATCTACTCCGACCACTAATGCTCAAACAAAAAAACATTTTAAAAAAAATTGGTGGCATCCCATAGCCTCAACAAGGCAATTGAAGGCAATGCCTCTTCTTTCTCCTTCTCCATTCCTCCCTTCTCCTCCAGCCTCTTCAATGTGTTCTACGATGGTCTGGGGGGGGGGGGTCAAATTTGAAGTCTTATTCACACTCCCCTTACCAGGGTTTTGGGGTTTTTTTTTGGCCAATATTGGTCTTATCAGCCAAAAAAACCTTGTCAAGCAGTACGGACCAACTCAAGAATCTGTCTTACTGGTCCACCATTACCAACCAGAAGTCCGAATTATTTTATTTTTATTGTCATAGATCGTCCAAGTCCTTGGTTTGTTGTTGTCTTCTATTTCTCTGTAATGGTTATTGTAATGATTTTCTTTATTTTTCCACACAAGTCATTGTACTGTTGCATTCATAATTCTTAGTTTGTTCCTATCTCCCTTTTGTTTTTCTTTTCTTCTTTTCTTTATTACTTGTAGTGTTTTTTCTGTCATCCATGTTTTTTCTCTTTATTTTTGTTTATTAAAAGTGTCTGTCTGCATTCTTCTTTTATTATGCCCCTGACTTCAAACCATAGTTCCTCTGGCTCTCAGTCAATTATGCTTAGTAGTGCAAATCTGTTTCTTATGTTATCAGTAAATTCTGTTGAGATATTATTTAGATCATATTTTGGTATAATCACTTGTTTTGTTTTCTTCTTAAATCTTACTCTTATTTTTGTTATGAATAATTCATGATCTGTGCCACAGTTAGAGCCTGGTCTAGTCTTGTCCACCAGTATAGAGTTCCGCCATCTTTTGCTTCCGATTATATAATCTATTTGATTTTTGTGTTGGCCATCTGGTCATGTCCATGTGTGTAGCCTTCTTTCTGGTTGTATGATAAATGTGTTTGCAATGAATAGGTTGTTGGCTTCACAAAAATCGATCAGATGCTCACCTGCTTTGTTTCTTTTGCCCAATCCAAATTTGCCATGACCACCAAAAGGAGGTCTCACAACATTGTCCAGTTGTGGTTGGTTGCTTTCAGGAAGGCTGGAATCTTCCTATCACCATGTTTTCACCCACAGTAAGTTCCTCCTAAGGTTCTTCCATTTATTTCTCTTTTTTTAAAAAAATATTTTTTATGAAAAAGCTTTATTAAGGATTTTTAAAAAAACAACTACAATACAACAACCCATTCACACTACATGTAACACCAACTGACAGTTAATACAATCATGCATTCAACATCTACAATAATGACATATAACTATAACTAAATGCCTAGCACAAAGTGACTTCCTGATCCTGACTTCATGCTGATCTATTTTACTCTCTTATTTGACATGATTGACCACTATGTCCAAACAAAGTATCCAAACTCATCAGTTAATATAATAGAGTGCAATCTTAATATTTCATATATCTGTAATTCTTTTAGTACAATATTGACTTATTCTACTTTTACCAGCTTAACAAAGGATTTTTAAAGAGTTTCATTAACATTGAAAGTAACATTTAAAACATAACATTAACATACATTGTCATATTCAATTTATACATTCAACATACATTTATACATATGTGTTTATATATTTTCACATATTTCTGTCCTCAATAAACTAAACATAAATATAAATAGAAGGATACTTCTATTATACACCATTTTTATTACATTCTTTATCTTCTATTACATGCAGATTTATTGTGAATACAAAGTGGCTAGGACCAATTACCTTCTCTTTCTTATTTGACTATATAAAATTTTTCGAACAATATCTTCTTTCTCTCTCCACTTTTACAATTAAAAAAACACTAACTTTTCCATCTTTTTTCTTACAAACATTCTTCTAATGGGCTTCTCTTACTGCTATCCTAGGTCTCTTATCCGATTGTTTCCCATTCGTCTATATATAATTAAACTTATTTGATTATCTCTCCTAATTGCTATAAAAGTATTACGTTCTGTATATTATATCTTTACTTTCATTCTTCCTTCTAATAATTTTCAGTTCAAATACTGATTAATACATCATTACAGTGGACTTATACATCACTATATTCTGTCACGTCTTTATTCATATTTCCATTCATTATTCTCCATCAGTTATCAATCTATCAGTTTTTGAACCCCATCATTAAATTCGACATAGCACCCCATTTTTTCCCCAAATACATTTCTACCATTTCCCATTCTGCTTCATAGTTTCCCATATTTCCTTTGGATAGCCATCTTGTCAATTTGTCTGATTCTGCCATTTCTAGGACTTTTAGATACCATTATTCTATTTCTGGAATTCTGTCTTCTTTCCAAATCCACACATAAATGATTCTTGCCACTGAAATCAAGTAAAAGAAAATCCTTCCATATTTTTCCTCTATGTTTTTCCCATGATATTTAATTTAAAAATTCAGGTTTTAATTCTATTTTTATTGAAAAAATCTTCTCTAATTCCTTGTGTATAGTTATCCAGTATTTCTTTGCTTTTTTACATCCCCACCACATGTGGAAAAAAGTGCCTTTCTCACTTAAACATTTCCAACATTTATTTTCCTTATTTTTGTACATCTTAGATAATTGTCGGGCATTAGGTACCAATGATAGAATATTTTATAGTAATTTTCTTTAATGTCTTGAATTTTTGTGTATTTCAATCTCTTTGACCAGATATATTTCCATTTGGATAAGTTGATTGCATAACCTACATTCTGTGCCCAAGCGATCATATTTGGTTTCACTATCTCTTTTTCTTGGTCTATTTTCAATAGAAATTTAAATTTTTTTGACAATAAGCCTTTATTTTTGGATTGTAACAATTTCTCTAATTTAGTTTGTCTAGCATCTATGCTATTCATCTTATTATCTATCAGGAACCTTTCCCTTACCATATTTTCTGACGTATAAGACGACTGGCGTATAAGACAACCCCCAACTTTTCCGGCTAAAATATAGAGTTTGGCATATACTCGCCGTATAAGACGACCCCCTTCCAACACACATCAAATAAAAAAATTAAAAACATCAGATTTGATTTCAATCGGTAATTTTAATTCAAATGCTTATGACATGCAGGTACTTAGCAGGAAAACTCTCACTTATAAACACAACAAACTACAGCTCCCACGTTCCCTAACATTTATTTCTGGAGTGTATTTTGGACCTTGCTTTTTCAAAAATAGTCCTGATTTACCATAAATGCTGCTTTAAAAATTATTTCCATTTCCTAGTTATGAGATGTTTGGGGGAAAATGAGAAAGTGTTGGGGGGAAGGACTGCCAATATACTAGGTGATGCATTCTGGGGGATGTACAATTTGCAGCCAAGTAAATGACCCTGGCCATGTCACATACTCTCGGCCTCAGAGGATGGTAATGGTTACCCCCATCTGAAGAATCATGCCAAGAAAACCCCATGATAAGGTTAAAAGTCACCATTTTGACCATTAAAACATCCTTCACTTTGAGCATGGCTAAGAAGCATGGATTTACATTTATATTAGTGTTTTTAGCTTTCTCTACCTTTTTTTTCTTGTATGTCCTACATTTTTTGTAGTGACCTGTCCTCCTTTGCATTGAAGACATTTGGTCACCCTATCTGAGTATCAGAGTATGACTCTAGAAACCAGGGTTCGAATCCTGGCTCAGCCATGGAACCCCCCTGGGTGAACTTGGCCAAGTCACACTCTCTCAGACTCAGGAGATGGCAATGGCAAACTCCACTCTGAAGAAACCTTGCCAAGCAAACACTATGAGCCTTAGGTTTGCTGTAAGTCAGAAATGACTCAAAGGCATACAACAACAACAATCTTAGATGTCACACTGTCTCAGCCCCAGAGGGTGGCAAAGGCAAATGCTGTCTGAAAAAACACATAGGAAAGAAATGATAGGTTCATGATAGGTTTGCCTTAGTGTCATTATCAGTTGGAAACAACTTGAAGATGCACAACAAAAACAGTCTTGAAAGTCACACTCTCTCAGCCTCAGGGAAAAGCAAAGGCAATCCCTTTCTGAACAAACCTCGCAAAGGAAACCCCAGGATAACTTCATCTTTGAGTTGTCAAAAGTCAGGAACGACTTGAAGGCAGACAACAACAGTCTTGAAAGTCACATTCTCTCAGGCAGGGAGAGAAAATGGAGGACGAAGAGGGGAGTTGGGGAGGGGGGAAAGGCAGGAGAAAGAAGTATCTCCTTTTCCTCCTCTTCAGGCTCCTCCTTCTCTCCCAGGCTTTTTTCCCAGCCTCAGAGCAGTTTTCCTGCTCCTCCTCCTTCTCTCCCAGGCTCCTTCCCCCTCCCTCCTCTTTCTCAACCTCCTCCATCTTATACCCACCGTATAAGACGACCCCCAGCTTTAATTCCAGGTTTTCCTGCTTAAGAAAATCGTCTTATATGCCGGAAAATACCAATGAATTTTTTATTCCCTCTCTGTTCATTTCCTCTTGAGTTTTTATTCTAAATTTATTCTCTTGAGTTTCCAAAATGTTTCTATATTTTATCCATTTTTTAAAAAATTACCAATCTCTCTCTTAAAGAAGGCCTCATGGGGAGATGTTTCTAATGAAATTTTACATATGAATTTATAATTATATTTTATCTAGGTATTTAAAAGAGGTCTTCTAAAAATATGGTTTTTGAAATCTTTATTTATCTTTTCCTTGTTATAGTATAAATATTCATGCCATCCATAAATTTTCTGTGAGCCTTCCAAATGTAGGAGTCTTTTATCCTCTAGTTAGATCCAATCACTTATCCATATTAAACAGCTTGCTTCATGATATGAACGTAAATTTGGATGCGCTAAATCTCCTCTCTCTTTTGCAGGGTTTTAAACCTTACTCTTGTTTATTTTCCCTCACCCATATAAAATTTGAGATATCATTATTCCATTTCTTGAATGGAAATTCATTTTCAATTATAGGTAATGTTTGAATTAGGAATAGTATCTTTGGTAGTACCATCATTTTTATAGTTGCGATTCTGCCCATCAATGTGAGTTTCAAATTGTCCCAATTTTTAATGTCCTTCTTAATTTTCATCCAAGTTTTCAAATAATTATTTTTAAAGAGATCTGTTTTTTCTTTGTTAACTCTATACCCAGATATTTTACTTTTTCAATTATTGTAAAGCCAGATTGTATACGCAATCTCCTTTTTCCCTCTTTTGTCATATTTTTGGTTAATACTTTTGTTTTGTCCTTATTCACTTTTAATCCTGATACTTCCTGAAATTCTTGTAGAGTCATTTCAAGAGTGTTTATACTATTCAATGGATCATCAAGAAATACAACCAATTCATCAGTGAATGCTTTCAATTTGCATTCACATCCCTTATATTTAATTCCTTTTATGTCTTGATCAGATTGGATTTTTTCTAATTAGTGTTTCCATAGCCAAAAGAAAAAGGAGAAGTGAGAGAGGGCATCACTGATGTGCGCCTTTCTCTATCTTTATTGGGCAGGTTTTGGTTCCATTTATTTTAATACATGTTTCTTGTTTGGAATAAATTGCTTTGATCCAATCTAAATAATTTCCCTTTACTCCCAGCTTATTAAGTAGCTCTAATATCAATTGCCAAATAACATTGTCAAATGCCTTTTCCATATCAATAAAACATAGAGCCATTTTCTTGCTATTATCCTTCTCCAAGTATTCAGTTAGACCTACTACGTATCTTGTATTGTGTCTAATTTGCCTATTAGGAAGGAATCCACATTGGTCCTCATTGATCCACAATGCTAATTTTTTTTAATCTCTCTGCTAGAATAAAGGAAAATACTTTATAGCCATTATTCAATAATGAAATTGGTCGATAATTACTTAACTGAGTCATGTCTTTTCTTCTTTCTGGATCAAGTTATAATAGCTTTCCAGGTAGGTGGGATTCCTTTTATCCTTGCTTCATTCATTGTAATCAAGAGGAGGTTTGATTTTTTTTTTTAAATGTGTTGTAAAACATGGTGGTGAAGCCATCTGGCCCAGGCGCCTTGTCATTTTTTAAATTTCCAATGGCTTTTGTTATTTCTGTAATAGTTATTGGACTGTTTAGGGATTCTATCTGGTCACCTGAGAAAGGTTTTAAATTTAAATTATCCAAGAAGGACTTTATCTTACCGTCTTCTAACTTGGTACCTTTGTATAACTCTGAAAAGTATTTGTGGAAAGCTTTCCTTATTTTTGTTTGCTCAGTAATTGTTGTTTTACCCTCCTGTATTTTTAAAATTAGATTTTTCCCCCTTTCTTTTTTGAGTCTATAAGCCACTTTCCTGTTTGTTTGCTTTTTTAAACTGATATTGTTTGTTAAATTTTAGTTTCTTACTCAGTTCTTCTGTCATTATCATAGAGATTTGTTTCTGTAGCACTTTAATTTCTTTTATAATTGGTTATTCTGTGAGTCCCTCTCTAATTCTACTTCTTTACTTTTTATCTCATCTTGTATTGCCTATAATTTTTATCTTTTCCTTCTATTAATATATATATTATTGAATAAAGAAGCCTCTCATTGTTGCTTTATATGCTTCCCATACATTTATCATGTTTGTGCCTTTATCCAAGATTTCCTTCAGGTAATAATATATGGTTTGATTTGCCTTTTCAATGACATCATCCATTTTTAGTAGATTATCATTTAATCTCCAATAATATGCCTTTGGACTATTCCTCAAAAATAATTGGGTAGGGTTGTGGTCTGACATTGTTCTAGGTCTAATAACCATTCTAGTGACATTAATAGCTAATGACTTTGATAAAAGAAAAAAAAATCTATTTTTGAATGTGATTTCCATTTATTTCCATTTATTTCTCATCTGGGAGATATCACATTGGAACCCTCAATTCCATAGACTATGGGATTGGTCTCCTCATGGGAAGGGGCAGGCTCTGTTCTCCCTAATGCCCTCCAGAAAGTTCACCACCTCCTTCTACATCCTTGGAGGCCATGATCTATGGAGGAACAGAGGGCCTGGCCAGTGTGTGAAGCTTATACCAGACATACTGATGAAGTGCCCTGTTGGTTACAAATGACCTCTACACAAAATGCTATCTTACTCTTCAAAGCTGAAAGTCATGTGAATATGTTCTAATGTTATAAGTGTTGTACTCAAACAACAGTTAATTGGGGTAGTTTTCAAAAAGGTACCCATGTTAGTCTGACCGTAAAATGAAAAGGGGGCTGGGGAATAATGGGATGCCAGAGAAAATTAGAGACTGATTTATTTTAGCATGATTGTTCATGAATATCAACCACTACTACAGATGCACTAATGGAATTGGAAGTAAAGTTATAGGTTTGTTGGAGCTGCAGGCTTTAAAGGGCCCTGAACTGTCAGGGATGATGGGAGTTGTATGTCTCCTTTTGTATAGACACAAGCATCTGCAATGCTCCTTTTGTATCCTATCTTAACTAACTCGTCATTAATGCACAAATTCCATGCTCTGGCACTTTGTTTTAATCCATACAATGCTTTTTTCAATTTATAAACTTTCTGACTACTTCAAAACCTTGTGGCTGTTCCATAAATATTTCTTCATCCAAACTAGCATTCAAGTAAGCTGTTTCAAAATCAAAATGCTCTACAACTAAATTTCTTTTTGCTGCTACAGCTAGAACCATTCTCAGACTTTCTGGCTTTGCAGTTGGAGAATATGTCTTATCATAGTTCTCATACTGCTGTTGTGCAAAACCCTTAGCTACTAACCTAGCTTTATACTTAATACTTCCATCTGGCATTTCTTTCTTTTTGTATACCCACTTACAACCAATTACTTTCTTGTCCTTGGGTCTGTCAACAACTTCAAAAACATCTTTATCTACCAGACAACCAAACTCATCATCCATTGCATCAATCCATCTTTCCTGTTCTTCTCTAGACAAACTTTCCAACTCTTCAAAACTTTCAGGCTCTTCCACTGCTAAACAAGCTCTTGCATTTGTCACAACAAACCTATCTGGAGGCTTTCTAACTCTGTGACTACGTCTGGGAATAAACTCTGCTGATCTGCCTCTTTCATCCTCACTTTCTGTGCTGGGAGTTATAGTTCTATGGCTAAATCTCTTGTCCTCAGTCATTCTAGTAGTAATAGGTCTAGATTGTGTCTCATTATCTGAAGAACTATCACTGCTGCTAGTGGATGCTTCTGGCTTAACTGAAACCCCTCCGTTTCCTGGAGTTGGTTCAGTTTGTGTTTCTGGCTCATTTGAACTTCCTAACCTCAAGAAAACTTCCTTATTGGCATGCAATTTGTCCCAACCAGCATGTCTCTCGAAATTTGCAGACCTGGAATACTGCACTTCTCTTCCACCTAAATGAAACTTATAGCTATTTCCTGAATACCCCCAAAACCTAAGTCTTTTACTTTTGGGTTCTCCCTTTTTCCTGAAACAAGCTGGAATGTAAACATAAGCAAACTGTCCAAAGACCCTCAAATACTTGTAATTTGGCACTCTCCCATACAATACCCTGTAGGGAATGTCTTCAATTTCTGAATGATACAGTCTGTTACTAATATGTACTGCTGTCAAAGTTGCTTCTGCCCAGAAACTATCTTTTACCTCTGCATCTGCCATCAAACAAGCAGTTATCCTTTTTATATCTTGTATTTTTTTCTCCGCTAAACCATCTTCGTTAGGACAAGCAGGATTAGTAGTTTCATGCCTTATTCCCACCTTTTGAAACCAATTAAACAATTGATTACTTAGAAACTCTCCTCCCCGGTCAGTAACAATGGTGCGTACTCTAATATCAAATTGTCTTTCCACCATTCTCACCCATGTTTTTAAACTTTGCCCAGCATCAGATTTGTTTTTCAATATTCTTACAAAAACAAACCTTGTATACCTATCAACAATTACCAGAAAATATTTGCTTCCCCCTAAAGATAAACAATTAGCTTGGGCAACATCTGCATGTACAAACTGAAATGGTCTTTGGGCAATTCTTTTGGTTTTCTTGGCTACTGGAAAAGCTCTGACCTTTACCTGATTGCATACAGTACAATCTAAGTGATTTTTGCATTCAGCAACTTTTAAATCTGGACACATACTGATTAACTTCTTTAAACATTTGAAACTAGGATGGCCAAATTTTCTATGGAGTTCATGTATAAAGTCTTTGTGAATTGGACTATTGTCTATGTTATTAGCATTTTCAACACTTTGGCTATCAATATTGTCCTCCAAATAATAAAGTTTATCCTTTTTCAAGCCTATGCCACGCAATTCCCCATTCAGTTTTATCTTACACATGTTCTTTTCAAATATAACTGTGTAGTCTCTGTCTGTTAATCTGCTCACTGATAACAAATTATTTTCTAACTCCTTTACATGTAACACATCATTAAAGTTTTCCTTTAGCCCTGGAATGAAAACTGTACCCATTTGATTTACAGCACTGAGCTCTTTCCCATCAGCTAAAACTACAGTATTTACATTAGCTGATTTTCTATTACTTATCAAATTAATATTGTTACACATTGAAGATGATGCTCCTGAGTCAATTAACCATTTACAATTAGCATTTTGTTTTTCCTTAATCATGGTTGCAACCCCCTTCTTGTTACCACTGTCCTTCAAAAATGGAGGTTTGGACTGCTTTTGATACTGCCGTGGCTGCCATCTGCTCTCTCCTTGCTTGCTTCTCTCAGCAGCAAATTGTTTACAATGTCTCTGCAGATGACCAATCTTTTTACAGTAAAAACACCTCCGTTGCTCCCTTGTAGAAGCTACTTCTTCCTGCTTTCGTAGTTCAGGTGTTGTTTGTTGTTTTGGCACAGTCCTTAAACTTGCTGAGTCACCCTGCTCAGACTTTCTTCTCAAGTTTTCTTCCAATATTCTGGCAACAATTAAGTCTCTGTTCAGCTCAGCTTCTGGCAAATTTTGCAAGCTATTTGTTATGTTGTCCCAAGAAGAGTCTAGCGATTCTAGTAAAATGTAACACTGCTGCTCTTTGCTAATTTCCACTCCTCTCACTTCAGCTTGCACAAATAAATCTTGCATTGTTTTTAAATGTTCTATTACACACTGTCCTTTAGTCATCTTCTGCCTGTAAATTCTTTTAGACCAAAGCATTTTTGCAAACGCAGTTGAAGGAGTGTGTAATCTCTGCAAGGTATCCCACACATCCTTGGCGGACACTTTATCTCTTACATCGTTAATCAAGTCTTCTTCTAGCATAAGATAAAGACATGCTTTTGCTTTAGCGTCTCTTTCTCGAGTGGCTGCATCAGCATCAGTTGCCAGCCCTGTTTCAACTGTCGACCACAGAGACTCCTTTATTAGTAGAGATTGGGCATATATCATCCAGGTAGAGTAGTTGTTTCTATTTAATTTACTAAACTTTAGTATCTCCATCTTAATTTGTGCAGTGACTCAATTTGACACAGTCCCTCTGAGTATGCACAGCAGACAAAATACAAAATGATTTACTCACAATGCTCCACAAAACTTTCTTCCACACTCTGGAATTTTCAGCTTCTGTGGATGCTGGTTGCTCTAGTATCTGGGCCCATAACCCTTGTCAGGGATGATGGGAGTTGTAGCTCTTCACCTCTGGCTCTAACTCACCACCTTGTTATGCAGCAGAGCTGACCAGCTTTGATCAGTGGTTAATGCTTCTTTCCCAAGCAGCAGAGTTTCAGAGAATAGGCTGAAGACCCTGACAAACTCTCCAAGCCTTCTCACCCTTCTTCCTGAGATGTCTCCAAACTTCTCCAGGATTCTTCTGGCTCTTGTATCTTCCCTCAAGACACCAGACAACTCAGTAGTCTTATATAAAAGATCTACTTTATTCTACTATATACACAAATACTATATGCCCTACAAATCACAATCTCTACACTTCACAATATCTCCAAAACTACTCCACAATACACCACACTACTCCACAATGTACATTAGCAAACATTGCAATTTATAGCCATTGTTAGACACCACCCACCAGTCAGTTTCCACCCAGTGGGTGTGTACATACATCTTGATTGGTCCACATAGATCATCCCATACCTAAGACCAACCCAAGTGTTTCATCACTTTACCTTGACCACTTAATGAGTCTCAGGTGTTTGCAATCTATCACAGGTGTTCTCAATATACCTTCTATAACTTTGTCCTTGGCTCTCAAGGCTTCTTAATTATATTATCTTTTTCACCTGTATATCTTCCTGATTGCTCCTGCTTAGTCACTTTGACATTCACATACATATTTTTATTTCTATTACTGTATATCCCATGTTGCATTTTCCTTAACATGAACTTCATTTGCTTACACTTTTCATGTGGTGACTGCTAGTCCCCATTCAGCATCTGATGAAATAATCCAAATCTCAAGTTAGGCTAACCTTAATTATGATCACACACTAGAATAGAGGAAACATGTCAGCATGTATAAGGATAGGGCCAAGACCTTTGGATCAGACTGCCAAAAATCTCTGTAATGTGCAGTGGAAAGGGGTGCATGTCCTCTACCCCATTGTTTTAAATGAGTCCTTGGTCCTCTTTGGTCCCTTTGGACTTCCTGATCAACAGCCAGATTTCTTTAGTATCCATGGTGACATCCCAATCATCATCCTTCCTAATTAACTAGACTTTGAGTTAGATACCAGTTCCCTAATTCTTTATAATGCAAGACTATGAGACTGTAAACTATAAAAACTTCTTCCAATCTTCCACTGTCTTTTTTGTTTGAGAAACCAATGGATTTACTATATTTAAAAAGCAGATTACACAATTTTCATCCCCAAACTGAAATACACACATATGTACATAAAACCCAGGATCACAAAAAACTGGTTAAACAGCCTGATGTAAAAATGATGAGTATGATTAGTGAAGTGATTGATCTAATATTTTACCATCTTTGCATATTGCTTCTTAAGTTCTTTTTTTATTAAAAAAAACCTGATTTATGAATAAACAAGATTTGAACTTTTAATCAAATTTAAAATAATTCCTTAGAAGATTAAGCTTGTTAAGACTCTTAGCTTTCAAACTCAGAAATGACAGTCTTCAAGTAAGCTTGTCTTTGCTGACCTGTCACCTTTAATTTCCCTGAAAAAGAACAGTGATTATAGGCTAAGCCTTTTCTTTAAATGGTTTGGGAGGGATTTAAATAGGTCATCTCAGCATCCCCAGGCCTCACTATCAAACTGTTCTTATTGAAAGTCAGTGTCCTTCTTTTTCTATTACCTTATTACCTTTATTTTTAAAAAAATTATCCTAAATCTGAGAAACTTGTTCTTCACTAATATTTAAGTTGTGAAGCAAGTTAAACATAGCATCATCGGTTAATTCATTATTATGAATTATGTCATAAAATGGCAGCATGGAATTAGGATGTCAAACAATTTATTTGGATTCATGTTTTCCTATGAAAATATTAATTTTGAAAGTTCAGGACTGGCAATAAGATAAAATGCATGCTACCTGGCAAGTCCACCTATTTACAAGGCTTGTGTTTGTGTATGGGTGCATCCAGACTGATTAAAAATGCCAGATTCCAGGTTCTGTTCCTGTTCTTCCCAATTTTATTTAGGAGAGCTATGCACATTTTGTTTGACCCAAAATATTTTCTGTCAGCTCTTGGTATGATCAGAGAGTTTTTATACCAGTTCCCCAAATCAGTTTAATTTAACCCAGTATACAGTCAGCAGAGAGCTAGCATTGTTTAGTGGTTTGAGCATTGGACTATGGGCCTAAGCAGACTGCCAGAAATAGTGCACATTAAATTGAGTCACTGCCCTGGATCAGTGCTAGGGAGTCATTGGAATTGTATTTTTTTTCTGAGACACAGCACCTTCTCTGTCGGAGAGCTCTGGAGCCACAATAAATTACAGTTCCCATGATTCCCTAGCACTGAGCCAGGGCAGTGCCTCAATTTAATGTGCACTATTTCTGGCAGTCTGCTTAGGCCCTATGGGCCTCGGCAGACGGCTTATTGAGCCGTCTTGGAGGCCCGGAAGAAGAGGAGCAGCCACACACGCGGCGCTCCTTCCTCTTCCTGAGGTTGCCCTCGGTGCTGCCAGCTCTCTGCACGGCCAGCCTCCGGACACGCTGCGGCGGAATAGACAGGGAAAGTGCGCCCTACGTGCCAATTTGGAGCTCCTTTTAGGGTTGCCGCAGGAGCACCGCTATAATTCCCCCTATGTCTCTGGAGACCAGGTTTCGATTCCCACACAGCCATGAAACCCACTGGGGACCTTGGGCACATCACATGCTCTCAGCCTTAGGAGAAGGCAATGGCAAACCTTTTCTGAACACATCTGCCAAGAAGTCCCCATGATAGGTTTGCCTTAGGGTTGCCATAAGTCAGAACAACTTGAAGGCACACAACACACACACATACAGTCAGCATCATAAGAAAAGCAGGGTTAGACTCAGAAGAAGGAGGAGTGAAGATAGGAGGAAGGAACATCAACAGTATAAGATATGTGGATGACACCATAATACTAGTGGAAGACATCACAGACTTGGAACAATTACAGTCAGCTCTCCCCAACTGCTGGCATGCTCAAATTGGAGCATCTGCAGATGACCCCACCCTATTCTCCCCAATGACAGCACATGCATGCAGCTGTGCATGTGGCATTCTGCCATTTAAAACAACAATCTGTAGGGTGTGTGTGTTTCAGAACAGAACCAAAAGGGGAAAATGTGTGTACTTTACACACAGTAGTCTCTAGAGACAAGTTAAGACTTAAAGACTTACTTAACACTTAAGAAGAGAGTAAAGTCTCAAAACTAGGGCCTTTGCAGACTGCCAGAAATAGTGCACATTAAATTGAGGCACTGCCCTGGCTCAGTGCTAGGGAGTCATGGGAATTGTATTTTTTTCTGAGACATTGAGCCTTCTCTGTCAGAGAGCTCTGGTGCCACAATAAATTACAGTTCCCATGATTCCCTAGCACTGAGCCAGGGCAGTGCCTCAATTTAATGTGCACTATTTCTGGCAGTCTGCAAAGGCCCTAAGAAATTGCATCAGAGTAACCAGGAAAGTTAGGTACTGAACATTACTGCTATACACTTATTCACTCATACCACAGTAAACATATACTAATCTTGGTTCATAAGTGTATAGCAGTATTTTTCAGTACCTGACTTTCCTAGTTACTAAGAACAGAACCCGCATAGATACGAAGGGCCGACTGTACTAAGGAAGGTCAAAGATGAAAGTGGAAAGTCAGGATTAATGCTGAACATGAAAACAAAAATAATCAAAAAACAAAAGGAATACATAAATTTAACCTAGTCAATGAGATCAAAATGGTTAAGGAGTTCCTATACCTACGATCAAATATTGATCAGAATAGTGAGAGCAGTCAAGAAATAAGAAGACTAGAAATGGAAAGGGCAGGTGGGTAAGAACTAGATGAGATCTTAAAGAGTAAAGATATACAACTGGGCACTAAAGTTAGACTTGTCCTAACCACTGTATTCCCCATTACCATGTATGGATGTGAGAGGTAGACAGTGAAGAAAGCAGATAGGAAGGCAGGAAGAAAATCAGCTCATTTGAAATGAGGTGCTGGAGAAGAGTGCTTAGGATACTGTGGACAGCCAAAAAGATGAACAGATAGGCCCCTGAACAGATCAAGCCTGAAACCTCATAGGAAGCCAAGATGACCAAATTGAGGCTGTTGTCCTTTGGCCACATAATGAGAAGGCATGGATCACTAGAAAAGACAATAATGCTAGGAAAGATAGTGAGGAAAAGCATGTGCTAGATGGCTAGACTCAATCAGAGAGGTCATGGGCATGAATTTGCAGGACCTAAGCAGAACAGTGGAGAATAGGGTATCTTGGAGATGTCTCATCCACAGGGTCACCATTAGTCAGCATTGACTTGAGGGCATTTAACAACAACAAACAGTCAGCAAGAACAAAATTTGGTTGCACTCTATATTTGACAGATGTGTCTGAACACAGTCTTGGTCAATGAAAAAAATGGGTAAAACACCCATTAGTTAAATTGCTTATATTAACAAAATAGACACAAATATACACATAAATCCATTATGGAAAACCACAAAAGAGTCTCATAACTGGGGAAAGAATTGGAATAAGACAGTGAAAATGCTGGTGGGATTGTGATAAATAACAAAAATAAGTCTAATAGATTTTCACAACCCTAATCTAAGAGGGCTTAACTTTCAAAACATTATTTGACTTTCTTGTGGGCATATGGCTCTAGCCAAGATGTGTAATGCATCTTTACTCAGAGAGCTGATCCACTTAAAATTAGTCATGGCTAATTTAAATCCATTTGATTGCAAAGACTTTTCTATGCATGACTAAGGGCCTCGGCAGACGGCTAATAGGGCCGTCTCCGAGACCTGGAAGAGGAGGGGAAGCCGCACGCGCGGCATCCCTTCCTCTTCCTGAGGTCGTCCTTGGAGCTTCCGGCCCTCCAGACAGACGGCGCTCTGGGGATGACCTCCCTCCGCAGCGACCGGACGCGCTGCGGAGGATAAGTCAGGGAAAGTGCACCCTATGCGTTTAGGGCGCACTTTCCCTGTCTTGTGGAAGGAGTGCTGGTTTTGCACTCCTTCCAGGGATGCCGCAGGAACGCCGCGGTCTGGCTGCCAAGGTCCCGTGGCACTCCGGACCAGGGTGTCCCCGACGCCCTGGTCTGCATCCCCCTTAACACTGGTTTGAGCTCAGTGTGTTTACTTTAGCCCAGAGCTTTCTTCATCCTAAAACACTTAAGACAAATTGCTTTCTTTTGAAAACTTTACAAAGACCTTTCAAACTTTGCCTTCTTTGTTTTCCCTTGTTTTCTATGCACATCAGACTGACTGAATAATAGCATCCTACAAGCTATCCTTATTAGTATGCATTTGACTGTTTGGGATGTTTTCAGCTGTGTTACTCTGGGCTTATTAACTTAGCAAGTGGTCATTACTTAGATAGTTTTTATCTGCAATAATTGCTTAAGTGTTGTCATCATTTCGCATTTGCTTGTGGATAGGTTCCAATGAAAAACTTTAATTTCTTTGTGGTGACCAGAATCACAAAGTGATTAAACTTTTTTTAAGCTCTTATCACAGCTATTCAGAAAAAGCATTCTTTTGAGTAAGTGTGTTCTGTGGAGGATGCAGTCACTTGGTTGGGAGGTTGGAGACTTTTTGTGTGTCTGCCCCAAGGAATTTTGAGCTATTAAGAAGATTGGCACAGCACTAATAAAATCTAAACACTATAGTCAAATCTTATTCCTGATGTTGCTGAATGGAAACTTACAACTTAACATAATAGGCAATTTAGCACATAAATGTGTCCCATAAAAGCTTAATGTTGGCAGTGCACAACAATAAATGTTAACCTTCAGGCACGTTGTTATAGAGTGCTAAAGGCACTTGCAATTTTAATGAACCTGTTTGTACATAGACATTGGCACTAAACACCAGAATTCATTTACCACCCCCAGTGGGACACCTTCAAAAATGATAATAATCAGACCTCAAGGGACCTTAAGTGGAGTGACAGCTTCATTCCATCAGCTAGCATTAATCTATCATTTTGAAACTTGACTCATTTTAAATTTTTCCACTGCTTGCTGATTTGCAAAACTTGATTCCTTTTAGAATTTATGGCAGAATCTCTGAAAAGCTTTTAATGGATGCTTTACATGGCAAGTGCTACGCTTGTGAGTCATCACCCATAGAAAAAGCCAGATAGTAGGATCCAACTCTAAGTAATTTCCCCCCATAGCTGCAATGCAATGAAGTGACTCTATTTGAAAACTCACTTAGAGCTCATTCCCAATATGATATAAGCTGAATTACTGTTCGGTTTATATGTGCCTCATTCACACTGGATACTGTTTCAGACCTGGCTGCATTCAGTCTGAGTCATGTTGAAGTGAGGCAAATGTAAAAAAAATTGCTCTTTTCAAAGACAGATCATTTGGTGGGTCTTTTGAAAAAAATAGATTTGAAAGCTTGTTCAACAACTGTGAATGATGGATCAAATTCACATTGCACTGGAGGGGAGCGACTAAAGGTAGAAGGTTGGGGTTGAGAGAGTGAGAGGGTGAGAGGGCCCAGAAGGAGCGAGTCAGGCAAAAGACCTCTCCAAGCTTGGCAGCCACCTTGAAGAAGTTGGGGCTGCTCAGCTGCTTGGCCTCGCCTGCTCCTCCGGAGGTCTCTCTGGTCCCTGGAACCAGGAGGGCAGTGAATTGGGGGGGGGGAGAGTCAGTAGGGGCACCACCAGTCACCACCTCCCTCCCTCCTCCTCCCTCCCTCTTTCCCTCCCCAAAGCCTGCTCGGCAGGATCTGTGGATCCCTCCTTCAGTTTCCTCTCCTCCGGGGCTGTTGGGCATTGCCTCCCTGCCCGATCCCAGAGCCCTGGACTGCTTGCTCATGGCACCTCTCTGCCCTGGAAAAGGAGGACACCTGGGGAGGGGGAGAAAGGCAGGAGGCAGAAGGGTATTAAAACATGTTACATGTAAAAAGAATAAAATACAATTAAAAAGATAAAACTATCAAAAATACTTTAAAACAAAACAGCACTACCCCATCCCATGCTTTAAAAACGTTCTGTTTTAAATGCCTGTGTAAACAGTTAGGTAGATATTAGCTCATTCCTTTCCCTCCAACCTACACCAGATGCATGGGGAGAAGGAGGCAAATTCTGCTGGTGATTATGCACGATTGAATGATGTTTCCATCAGGTTTGGGGTCATGATTGGGCCAGGAGAGGTTACTATGGACACAAATAGATGGGCCAAAAGAATCAGCTTCCAGCCCTTTCAGGGGCATGACATTCAGATGATGTGTGCTCCCGAAGTGGCTGGAAGCTGCTCTGAGTTCTTATATCTGTGATCAAACATTGATCAGAACGGGGACTTCAGCCAAGAAATCAGGAGAAGATTAAGAATGGGGAGGGTGGCTATGAAAGAACTAGAAAAGATCCTAAAATGCAAAGACATACAACTCAGCACAAAAATCAGAATCATACAACCCATCATATTCCCTATTACCATGTATGGATGTGAGAGCTGGACAATCAAGAAAGATAGGAGGAAAATCAATGCATTTGAGATGTGGTGCTGGAGAAGAATGCTGAGGATTCCATGGACAGTCAAATGGGTCCTAAAACAGATCAAGCCAGGGATATCCGTAGAAGCCAAGATGACAAGACTTAGACTGTCGTACTTTGGACACATTATGAGAAGCATGAATCATTGGGAAAGACTATGGGAGGAAGCAGACGGCTAAAAGAGCTGTTTTGGGGGCAGGGAAGGGGAGGAGCAGCCACACGGTGGACGCCCCAACCCTTTCCCCAAGTCGTCCTTGGAGCAGCTGGCCCTCTGCACAGCCGGCGCTCCGAGGATGACCTCCCGCTGCAGCGTCCATACACGCTGCAGGGGAAGAGTCACTGAAGGTGCGCCGGCAGCCTTTTGCGGCGCACCTTCAGAGACTTGTGGAAGGAGCACTAATTTAGCACTCCTTCCAGGGGCAGTGAAGCTGCGCCGTGGGGCCGAGGTGTGGGGATACCTCAGCCCCGCGGCACAACAACAACAGCAGCAGCAGCAGCAACAACAACAACAACTGCATCTAGGCCAATCTAGGCCAAGATTTTTTTAAAACAGTTTGTTGCCATTTATTTATACCTCTGTTATCTGAGGTGACTGCCTCACTCTGCCTTCCTGGTTATATATCTTCACTTAAGTAACCACATCATGTTTCTAATGGAAAAAAAATCTAGCTTATGAAAGCTTTTACCACATGAAAATGGAGATGGAGGTGCAAATATCATGGAGCCAAGATGATGAACTTAGAGTAAAACAAAGTGGTATGTTTAATTTGTTGTTAACTGCCATCGAGTTGATTTTGATGTATGGCATCACTATGAATGGGAGATCTCCATATCACACTATCATCAAAAGTCTTGTTCAAGTCTTGCAGATTCAGGGCCCTGGCTTCTTTGATTAAGTCTAACCATTTGTAATGTGGCCTTCCTCCTTTCCTACCAATGTTACCTACCATTTCTAGTGAGTCATGTCTTCTCATGATATGACAAAATACAACAGTCTCATTTTTGTCATCTTCAAGAAGGATATTGACAAACTGGAATGTGTCCAGAGAAGTGTGACCAAAATGGTGAAAGGTCTAGAATCCATGCCCTATGAGAAGTGGTTTAGGGAGCTGGGTATGTTTAGCCTGAAGAAGTGAAGGTTAAGAGGTGGCATGACACTCATGTTTAAATATTTGATAGGATATCATATTGAAGAAGGAGCAAGCAAAACAAACCTTTCTCCCCTCCATAAGTAAGGTTTACCTAAGTTGATTTTACTATCTTTGAACAAAATTGAACTTGTTTGTTGTTAACTGTCCTTAAGTTGTCCCCAACTCATGGTGAGTCTATGGATGAGATCTCTCCAAGCCCCCTATCCTCTACTGCTATGCTTAAGTCTTGTAGTGTTACCCAAATTGCTGGGGTCTGGGGAGGACACCCAAAAATTAATGTATTTTTAGGGGAATTATAGTATTCACTTAAATGAGAGTCATAGTATGGCTGGAATAACAGTGGCCCGGGATAGCAACCAAACTATACCAAGTCCAAATCACACAGAACTCAAGATGCAGATTCAAATAGGTTTTTGTAATTTTATTAGAAGAAATAATCAACACACACAACCACACATAGGGCCTAAGCAGACGGGTGGCCATGGGCTGCCCTGGGAAGGTGCGCCGCGGGACCGAGGCATCTCCATGCCTCGACCCACCGGTGCACCATCGGCGCCCCTGGAAAGGAGCGCTAAAATAGTGCTCCTTTCATATGTCACCGAAAGTGCGCTGCAAAACGTTGCGGCGCACTTTCGGTGACCCATCCGCCGCAGCGTGTCCGGACGCTGCGGCGGGAGGTCCTCCTCGGAACACTTTCGGTGACCAATCCGCCGCAGCGTGTCCGGACGCTGCGGCGGGAGGTCGTCCTCGGAACACCGGAACACCCTGCGCCAAGGACGGCCTATTAAGCCATCTGCTTAGGCCCATACTCTCACTCACACACACACAAAAGCTAGGGAAGCAAAGGTGGGAGAAGTGGTATAGGTTTAAGACCTTGCTAATGGTAATACATTACTGACATAGATCTTGATTCCAATTGATGAGAGTCCAGAATGGAGAAGATTCAATAGCTGCTGCAGCAAAAGGAGCTTAGCCGGCGTATTGAGGAGCCTAGTCTAGTCAAACCGACAGAGTGCCTGCCTGCTTGCAAACTTGATCAAGATCAAAGAATGACTGTTTTGCTAGCTATATATAACCAGAATTGTGTCTTGGGGGTCAAAGACCAAGGCTTGACAGGATTAGAAGCTCTGATAAATGGTTTCCCAGGGGGAAAGAATGGTTTTGAACTGCAGCAAATGGTCAGATGATCGGTGAGAATGTGTTGGACAAAAGGATTAACATTCCTGGCTGGAGTGTCCTTGTCCCAAGTCTCAAACAATCACTTTCTTTGGCCAGAGTCCTCTTACCTCTTCTTATCACCAAAGGGCTGAAGGTGAATCTCATCAGGGTGGGTGCCTTCTAGACTTTGGCTAGCCCTAACCAGGTCAACCCCCCCACTTCCCTTTTAATATTAACTTGATATAAAAATATGAGGGGCAATCAGAGGCCTGGTCCCAAGATAACAGTAGATTCATGCCCATAACCTGATGATGAATTGTGGGCATCTGAACAATATGTAAATCCCTGAGCTTCGATATATTTATTTGCACTGGCACAAAGGACACGAGACGCCTCTTTTTGGGTTTAAACAGGCCACAACTTTTATTTTGCTGTACAGGGTCTATTTACAAGGAATAAACTTCCAGCAGTTTCAGCACATGTATGTATGAAGGTGTGACCCACCCAGATGGGTGGTCCTCCACCACATGTGACAAAGATGTAAACAAATAACAACAACAAATTTACAAACCCCTCCCCACCGGAAATGATGTGATGTCATTAAATAATGATGTCATGCATTTAACTGCATACGTCACTTCCTTTAAATTAACCTTTTCCAAATTTACCCCAATTAATTTAATTAGCCAGATTAATTTTACTGAGGGGTGGGGGTCATTACCCACCACAAGAGGGGGCCAGCCTAGCTAGGCATCCCCTCTCACCCCCCCCCACAAACCACTTTTCTAATTTGTTTGGAGAGTGCCTTAACATAAATCTGCAAACCTTCAGCAGAGAGGTGAACCCCATCCCCCCTGTACAGCTGTGGCCTATCCAATTTAATTCCTAAATGTTCAACTATGAAAATGCCAAGTTTAGACAACCGCTTGGCCACATGATGATTAAGCCACTGTCAAGCACTGTTGATAGCAGCATCTTTGCAAGCTCCAGGCCAGCTATGCCTTGGCAGGAGCTTAGTCCAAAGCATTACAGCTCCAGGTAAAATCTTTCGACTTTCCTGCAGATCTCTCACTGTCTGCTTTGCCAGCTGAAAACAAGGGACTTTGAATAAGTCATTTTCTCCCAGGTGTATTACTAGAACCCAGGGTTGTGGATACAACCCAGCCAGCTGTATGATCCAAGGAAGGAGCGCTCCCCACATCATACCCCTTTGGCCAAACCACTGAGTAGTTCCAATGTTTGAAAGGCCCAAGGTAGAATCACGCCAGTGCTCAAGGAAGTAGCGTTCTGCCCAGAAGACCAGACTGTGGCCCACAATCCATATCTTGCCATGGAAAGAGCCAGCTGAAATGCAAATAAAGCAAATTAGCATAGCTGATCAGGAGTCATGTTCCCTGAAGACCAAACATAGAACTTAAATGCTCGTGAACACCACCGACCAATTTGGCAAATATCTGCATCACTCAAGCCATGAGTGGCTGCAGCTGTTGCTGCTCCAATGGGGAAGGAGTGTGAAGAAAAATAAGCCAGAGGCAACTTAGCTCGCCTAAGCATTGTGACGAACCACTCCTGCCACCTTGACTAATTCTCTCTTTTAGAATTTTATGTGACTTGCTTCATAGCCCTCATCAGATTCCAGTGCCAGAACTATTAATGACACACTGGTAGCGTTTGTTCAAAATTCTTACACAGAGGCCAAAATAGGTTTTTATAAAATATAAGATGGTTTTATTGTGTTTCAAACATACAGGCAATGGTTCTTGGTTTTCACACTTGGTAATAATATAACTTGGTTACCGTTTCAAGTGTAGGTTAGCTATTTCAAATACAATCCTTCAGCTGTTTCTATGATTACAACCTAACCACACAGACCCTCTCTGCAGTAGAGCTCTGATGAACCACAAAGAGTTATTTACCTTTTCCTTTTGACTCTTATCTTTGTTCCACTTAGTTCCCTCAGGAACAATCTACAACCTCTGGCTTAAGGTACTGCCTCACTATACCTCTGTCTAAGTCAGATCCAACTGACACTCTTGAAGGTTCCGAGCCTTCTGTTCCACAGTTCCTAACTGCCTAACTCCCTAACTGAAAACTGACTATGGGGGGTTGCAGACTGCCAGAAATAGTGCAAATTGAGTCCACTTTAAGGGTTAGGGTTAGTGCTAGGGAATCATGGAAATAGTTTTTTGTTTTTTTTCTGAGACACTGAGCCTTCTCTGTCAAAGAGCTCTGGTGCCACAATAAAATACAGTTCCCATGATTCCCTAACCCTAACCCTAACCCTAAAAGTGGACTCAATTTGCACTATTTCTTGCAGTCTGCAACCCCCCTATATCCCTCACCACTTGAGCTGTTTATCTCCTTCCAGCAGCTCTCTCATTGGCTGGTTCCAGCTGTCTCAGGATTGGTCAGCTGTCTTCTGGTCTTCACAGCTCCCTGCTGTCTTTCTGTTCATCACAAGAATCTCCTTCATCACTGCCCTAAATTGAAATTGAGTTAATGGCATGCCTGACAGATGTAGAAAGAGATAACCTACCACTTTTGGTCTAACCTTGAGATAATTGGTAATCGCTAACACCGGGCAAATATGCCCAGTAGGCACTTTGGCTAAAGAGATGGACTGTTTTAGAGTGCCTAATACAAATTTGAATCCCTTGTTCTGTTAAATAACATCTGAAATTAAAAGTGCCCTGCCAGACTGATCATTGCGAGATCCAGGCAAAATCTCGCTAATTCGTAAGGCTGCAAAGAAAGCAATGGCAATTACTGCCTTGAATAAAGCCTCCTCCTCAGGTGAATAGAATGTATCAGCTAATTGATCCCACAACTTAGCCAGTACTGAGCCTGTTATTGGCCATCATGAGTCCTTTAGTACTGGGGATTCTCTAGACCAGGGGTAGGCAACCTTTCCCCTTTAAGGGCCGAGGGACTTCACCTCCCAGAATCCCAGGAGCTATTGGCCAACATGGGACTATTGGCCAACATGGCTGAGGCTTCTGGGAGCTGAAGTCCCTCGGCTCTTAAAGGGGAAAGGTCGCCTACCCCTGCTCTAGACCAACCTTCCACAGCTCTTTTAACCCTAAAGTCTGTGGTAGGATCAAAACAACCCCTTGCCCTGGAGTGAAAAGCCAGGGCGGCCAGCCTGCCCCTAATAGTAACAGGTGACAGACATGCATGCCTGAGGTGTGCTATGAAATGTAGTACCAGATCAACCCTAATAGGCCAGTCTTCTACCTCCCCAATTTCTGATAAAAATTGGTTAAATGAATTCAAAGCTATCTGGTAGGACTTGCATGTAGATGGGGCGATAGAATGTAGGTTCGCCCTGTGACTTTCTAGTCTCCAAGGCTCCATAGCAAAGCCGGTACCTCCACTGGGTGTGGGGACGCCTCGGGAGCCAACTGCCAGAACCTGGAGAACTGAAAACGAGAAAGGTGTCTCCCGCCAAAGGGTTAAGCACACCAGGAACATGCTGAGCATGGAATAAAACATTAAAATTCAAACACTGCAAGACCATCGCCCTTACCAAACACATCACTCTGGGGGACTTGGAAGACTGACAATTTGACCACCTGAATGACCACCTGGTTGTCACACCGAAACCAGATGGTCTTGTTAGCAAATTGGCTTGCCCACAGGTTCACAGCCACTATAATAGGAAAAACTTCCAAGAACGTCAGGTCCCTAGTCAGACCGCGTTCAATCCAAGCAGAAGGCCACGCCTCTGCAGCCCATTGGCCATTCCAATAGACACCAAAGCCATGGGCACCAGCAGCATCAGAGTGCACCTGAAAGTCTGCCCTCAGCAGCATTTCAGATCTCTGGAATGAGGTCCCATTGAATTGCTCAAAGGAGGACTCCCAGACCTTCAAGTCCTCACAAATCCTCCTTGTGATCCTAAGGTGATGGTCCAATGCAGACACCCCTATAGTAGCCCTATATAATCTTGCGCAAAATGCTCGTCCCAGAACTATTACCTTACAGGCAAAGTTTAATAAACCTGTAAGTGATTGAAATTCATGAAGTGTAGCTTTTTGCTTCCCAAGCATCATACTAACCTGCTGCCTCATAGCCACCAATTTGTCATTTGGTAATCGAGACATACCGGTTACGGTGTCTAACTCAATACCCAAAAATGTAAGCCATGTGTCGGGCCCTTCAGTTTTTACTTCCGCTAAAGGAACTCCCAACTCAGACATTAATTCCTGAAAATCAGCTGAAATGTCCCTGCATTGAGAGGAATTGGGATTTCCAGCAATCAAAGTCATCAAAATAGTGTTTTATAGAATCATAGAATCATAGAGTTGGAAGAGATCACAAGGGACATCCAGTCCAACCCCCTGCCATGCAGGAACTCCCAATCAAAGCTTCCCCAACAGATGGCCATCTGGCCTCTGCTTAAAGACCTCCAAGGAAGGAGAATCCACTACTCCCCGAGGGAGTGTGTTCCACTGTTGAACCGCCCTTACGGTCAGGAAGTTTCCCCTAATGTTGAGGTGGAATCTCTTTTCCTGGAGCTTACATCCATTGTTCCGGGTCTAGTCTCTGGAGCAGCAGAAAACAAGCTTGTTCCTGCCTCAATATGACATCCCTTCAAATATTTAAACACGGCTATCATATCACCTCTCAACCCTCTCTTCTCCAGGCTAAACATCCCCAGCTCCCTAAGTCGTTCCTCATAGGGCTTGGTTTCCAGACCCTTCACCATTTTAGTGGCTCTCCTTTGGACACGCTCCAGTTTCTCCACATCCTTTTTGAATTGTGGTGCCCAGAACTGGACACAGTATTCCAGGTGAGGCCTGACCAAAGCAGAATAGAGTGGCACTATTACTTCTCTTAATCTAGACACTATACTTCTACTGATGCAGCCTAGAAGTGCATTGGCCTTTTTAGCTGCTGCATCGCACTGTTGACTCATGTTTAACTTGTGGTCCACCTGGATTCCTAGATCCCTTTCACACATAGTCTCATTCAGCCAGGTGTCCCCCATCGTATATCTGTGCTTTTCGTTTTTCCGCCCTAAGTGCAGTACCTTACATTTCTCTGTGTTGAATTTCATTTTGTTAGCTTTGGCCCAGCTTTCTAGTCTGTTCAAGTCATTTTGAATTTTGATCCTGTCCTCTGGGGTATTAGCTACCCCTCCTAGTTTGGTGTCGTCTGCAAATTTAATAACTATGCCCCCAATACTATCATCCAAGCCATTGATAAAGATATTGAATAGCACTGGGCCCAGGACAGAGCCCTGTGGCACCCCACTGGTCGCTTTATTCCAGGTTGAAAAGGAGCCATTGTTGTGCACCCTTTGGGTTCAGCCAGTCAACCAATTACAAATCCACGTAACAGTTACTTTGTCTAGCCCACATTTTATCAGCTTGTTTGCAAGAATGTCATGGGGAACCTTGTCAAAGGCCTTCCTAAAATCAAGATATACTATATCTACAGCATTCCCTTCATCTACCAAGCTGGTAATTTTAGCAAAAAAAAGAAAAAGAAAAAAAAAGAGAGAAATCAGATTTGTCTGGCATGACCTGTTTCTCTGAAACCCATGTTGACTTTTTGTGATTATAGAATTACCTTACAGATGTTCACAGACTCTCTGTTTAATGATCTGTTCCAGGATCTTTCCTGGTATTGTTGTCAGACTAACTGGATGATAATTGCTGGGATCCTCTTTTTTGTAGATGGGGACAACATTTGCCCTCCTCCAGTCTACTGGAACTTCTCCTGTTTTCCAGGAGTTCTCAAAGATTATTGCCAATGGTTCCGATATTACTTTTATCAGTTCTTTTAATACCCTTGGACGTAATTCATCTGGTCCTGGAGACTTATATCCATTTAGATTAACCAGATATTCCTGTACTATCTCTACTTATTCTGTGCTGAAATTCTCCTATTCTGTCCTCTGCTCCATTATCCTCAGGTTGAGCACCCTTTGCCTTTTCTGAGAAGACTGAAGCAAAGAAAGTGTTGACTAATTCTGCCTTTTCTCTGTCCCCTGTTAACTTTTTGCCATCTTCTCCATACAGTGGCCCTACCATTTCCTTCTTCTTCCTTTTGCTGCTGACATACCCAAAAAAGCCTTTTTTATTGTTCTTAACTTCTCTAGCAAGCCTGAGTTCATTCTGCGCTTTAACTTTTCTGACTTTACCCCTACACGTGCTAGCTATTTGTTTGAATTCCTCTTTGGTGATTTCCCCATTTTTCCATTTCTTATACATGTTCTGTTTAAAACTTAGTTCAGTTGAAAGTTCCTTAGTCATCCATCCTGGTTTCCTGAGACACCTCCCATTTTTCCTCCTCGTTGGCACGGGTTCAAATTGTGCCTTCAATATCTCCTTTTTGAGAAACTCCCATCCGTCTTGAACTCCCTTCTCTTTTTGTATTCCTGTCCATGGGATCACCACCAGTATTTCTCTAAGTTTAGTAAAATCAGCTTTCCTAAAGTCTAGAATGCATGTCTGACTATGCCTGGCTTCTCCTTTCCACTGTATAATAAACTCTAGGAGGACATGATCACTCCCACCTATGGATCCAACCACTTGCACCCCATTAACTAAGTCTTCCCTGTTAGTTAGGATCAGATCCAAAATAGTTGACCCCCTTGTTGCCTGTTCCACCTTTTGGACAATGAAATTGTCTTTGAGGCAAGTGAGAAATTTGCTACAACTTGAGGATATTGCTGAGTTTGACTTCCAGCAAATATCAGGATAGTTGAAGTCACCCATCACTACTATATTTCTCCTTTCTGAGTGTGTAGTCATCTGTTCTAGAAAGGCATCATCCAATTCTTCTACCTGAGTTGGAGGTCTGTAGTAGACTCCCACACTAACATCCCTGTTGTTTCCCTCCCCTTTAATTTTTATCCAGAGGCTCTCCACCTGGCTTCCAGGATTGATGTCCTGGATTTCCTCACTGATGTAAATATCCCTGACATATAATGCTATTCCTCCTCCTTTCCTGTTTGGCCTGTTTCTCTTGAAAATGTTATACCCCTGTATTAATTAGCCAGATTTCATGAGACTCATCCCACCAGGTTTCAGTGATGCCTATTATATCATATTTACTTTATTGTGCTAGGAGTTCAAGTTCATCTTGCTTATTTCCCATGCTTTGTGCATTAGCCCTATTACCTGACCACTTTCCTGCACACCAATGAAGAAGGGTGCTGAAAGTCTCAAAAGCTGACCAAGAAATCAAGCACCCCTTTGGCATGGCTTTATCAAAATAATACTTTCCTTCAAATTGAAAACCCAGTAAATCAAAATCATCTGGGTGCACAGGGAGCAGCCTGAAGGCGGATTTTATGTCGCACTTCGCTAAAAGGGCTTCCTTGCCAAAGTTCCTAATCATCTTGACTGCTGAGTCAAACAATGCATACTTAGCAGACGTAAGCTCAGGATCTATAAAACCTGTGTAAGGTATGTGAAAACCTAAAGAAAAAAGATGAAATAAATAAGAAGCAGCCTCCTTAATAGGGTACACCAGGGGTAGGCAATCTTTCCCCTTTAAGGGCCGAGGGACTTCAGCTCCCAGAAGCCTCAACCATGTTGGCCAATAGTCCCATGTTGGCCAATAGCTCCTGGGATTCTGGGAGCTGAAGTCCCTCGGCCCTTAAAGGGGAAAGGTTGCCTACCTCTGGGGTACACCCTCAGCCAAGCCGCCATTGTATCTAACTTAATTGGTGACGGAGCCTTTACCTGCTGGGGATACTGGCTGGGGGGCCACCTCCCACTCCTGACTGCTTACCTCTGCTACAGGAAGCACCGGGGTGACCACCCCCACAGGTGTTACACTTGTGATCAAACCTGCAGGGCTGCCACCTGCACTTGCCTGTGTTAAAGTCCCAGCATATACCAAACTGCTTTCTCTCTCCCGTGCTAGGCCTCGCATTCTGCCCTTTTGCTGAGTAACCATGGGGACAAACCCATTGTCACATCTGCTCGAAGGGGAGGCCCCCACCATTATATCTGGCCATAATTCAGACTGTATGTGTCTCCACGTCAAGGAGCGAACTTGTGCAGCTCTCATTCTAAACTGCTCATCATATTGTAGCCAGGCTGCACCCCTAGCATTATGATGGCAGTTGGTGTAAGCCTTTATCATGATTTCCTGGTATTTAGAAAAGTCAGGAGACCTAAAGGGCTCTTTTCCCTCTATAACTCCCCTGTAAATAGTAAAACCCATAATCCAATTTACAAAATTACACTCCAGCTTAGGGCTATCCCAGTAAGTAAGTGAAAATAAATCTAGATATTCCCCCTTCTCTATCCTTTCTTTAGTGGAAAGAGGAAGGTGTGAGCCAAGGGGAATAATAATAATAATAATAATATTTATTTGTATACCGCCCTGTGGCGAACCAATCCAGGCGGTTGACAACAATAAAATATGACAAGATTAAAATATAACATTAAACATTATAATCCCTCCCCCCCTTAAGAAAGTATTAAACAATATAACAAATTAAAAGCACAATATAAGAACATAAAACCATAATTAAAACCACCTAAAAACCCTGATGTCCCTCTGGAGATCCTCAACCATCACTAAAGATGGGGCCACGGGAGGAATGAGGGGATCAGGAAGCCTGGGCCGGGATGGTTAATCTGGAAAGGCCTGCCGGAAGAGATCCGTCTTGACAGCTTTTTTAAAGCTGTCTAATGATGTCAACTGACGCATCTCATCCGGCAGGTCGTTCCAGAGTTTGGGGGCAACAGCAGAGAACGCCCTCTGGGAGGTCGCTGCAAGCCTAGATTTTAAAGGCTGCAGTAAGTTCCTCCCAGAGGACCGGAGAGCGTGGGCAGGATTGTACGGGAGGAGGCGGTCCCTGATATAGCTTGGACCCAAGCCATTTAGGGCTTTAAAGGTAATAACCAACACCTTGTACTGGGCCCGGAAGCTGATAGGCAGCCAGTGGAGGGAATGGAATAGACATTCCAGTGTAGGGAATGGAATCAGAATGCACAGTTACTCCTAATAGTACAGGAGCACCCAAAGGAGACACCACAGGGGTGTCGCTGGACAAAGCGATTGGCTGACCAACCTGTACCCTGGTGTCAGGAACCTGTGTAACCTCAGGTGCCGGCACAGGCGCACCCAGAGCTGCCGAGATGGGGCATTCCTGAACCACACCCTGGCGAACCTGGCCACCTGGAGCCCATACCAAGGTGGGCCAATTTTCCATTGAAGGATTAGTAGGAGACAAACCTGGAACTGAAGCTTGCTGGGAAGCATCACCAGCCAACTGCACATGTCCCCTGAAGTGTGGCCCCACAACAGCTCGGGTGTCGGGCAGAGAAGAAGCAGCAACAGCCTGATCTCTCCTCTGCACATCACGGGTTTGCTCCACTGCACCAGCACCTGGAAGAACCACTCCTCACAAGAGGTTATAAAGATCTGCCACTGTGGGCTGTTTAGAAATAGGGGCAGCTGCACCCTGAATCTCCACAGCTGGAATCCTTTTCAGGAGTTCCCACACATCAGCTATAATGGGTTGCCCCGCCTCTATAGCTGAAACCACCGATGGTCCCAGTGTAGCAGCAAGTACCTGAGAGTCAGGTACAGAAGGAGGGAGCAGCATTTATTTGTCCAGATTACCAAAATTGCTGGCTATAGGGCTGGCAGCAGTAGCCTGTAGCCACTTCTGAGCAGGCTGGTTACTGACCACCACACTGGCCTGTACAGTCTTGTCCAGTTGTGCTAGCTGAACAGCGATCTCATCATCTCTGCTGGTAGACTGAGAAGGCCTCTTTATAGCAGAGTGACTAGAGCCAGGCACAACTGGAGCTGCACGCCTCTTAGATTTGGCCCTACTGCGAGGCATGACTCCCCCCAGTGAGTGTAACACGAGTCCTAAGCACAGTCACCCAACCTTGGATGACTACCACCAGGCCAAAGGCCACCCTTCCCCAAGTCTCACAAGATATGTAAATAGCCAGGAAGCGTCACTGGCAACAACTACCAGGGGGAAAGTGTCCACCAAGGGTCCTATTAGGCACCCTGCACCACCAGGCCAAAAGGCCTCCCTTCCCAAGTCTCAACAAGAGACGCAAATAGCCAGGAAGCATCACTGGCAACAACCAACCTGGGGGAAGGTGTCCACCAAGGGTCCAAAGGAACCCAGCCAAAAGACAAGTATTGCCTTCAAACACACACACTGTTGGGGAGAGGTGCAAAAACCCTCCCAAACCAGTGATGGGGTCCCGATCTTACCAGACCGGGGTTGCTGGGGCACCGCTGGGCCTGAGATCCAGTACTGGGTCCATGCACCCGGTGAGGAGAACACCTTCCACAGCACCCCCCTCGGATAAGCTTCCCTCTGAGTGTTGGAGATGTGGAGGCCCTTACAGGCCCGAGGGGACCGGCCCAAAGGCCTCACTCGGCCTATCCGAATTGCTCAGGAAGACTCAAATTGGAAACTCCCACAGTTAAGAAATAATGAGCAAAATCAGCAAAAGCCAAATACAGCAAAAGCCAAGAAATTTGCTAGGCCAAAGCCAAGCAAGCAGCAAGAGCACAGAGCAGAGTGATGTGACTCGCTCAGTCCAAGCTCTAAAATGGCTGTCGCCATGTGGTAGCACAGAGCTATAAAGAGCAAACTCTCGTCACAAGTCTCATGAGTTTACAGTCACCATGAGGCTTCCCAGACACAGGCAAGCAACTTGATTGGACCAAGCATGCAGGTGCTCTACTACCCCTGCACGCTTGACTAATCAGGCCTCTCTTGTCCTTATATGGCCAGTGCAACAAGAAACCCCTCCTGACACGTCCAGACATCCATGGGCGCCAAACTCTCCATCATTTTGAAATAAGATTTTGGGATTTCCCTTGACTTGTCCCTATCTACTTTTTTGATTTTTTTATTGTTTTTTTATTGTTGATCTAGATTTGGATTGATAACCCCATTCCAATCTCCTATTATTAACACATTTTCTTGTCCATGTTTCTTAATTTCATTTAGATGTTTCTTATAAAATTTGTTCTTATTTTGTAGTAGTGTATAAATTCCCATTATCAAAAGAAATATTGACTGGCAAAACAATGCTTCATCTCATTAGAAGTGGCTCTAGGCAAAAATAATAGTTTCAAAGCTTTTAGGACAGAAAGAGCAGGTCTACCATCAAGTGCATCTTCACAATACAGATGGAGTCTGTATTGAAGAAAAGCAACCCTCCCTGGACACTTTCTCTATTTTATTTTTTACCTTTGACATGTCTTCATGATCAGTGTGCTCTTTGAATAAATACAGCCAAGGGACCATTGAAATATATGCAGCTCTTTCCTCTCAGTGTTAGCTGGAGAATTATGACATGACTACACTAACGCATTTCTTTCCCTCATGGACCATTTTTGCCCAAAGGTGACTTAAATGTGAGAAGAAGATAAAATATATTATACAGTGTAACTGATCTTCTGCTCCCTAAAAAAGCAAATATAGTTGTCAATGCTGACAATGTACTCAACTAGACCTACTTTTTCAACTTGCTCTGTCTCTTTCTTATCATCACTCATCATCAAATCTGCCCTACAAACTCTTTTGAATAATTTTAAAAACAAACAAACCGCAAAGCCTATTTTAAAATAGCAGGTTTCAAAAAAGAAAAAAGGAAGCTCAAAAGATGCATAGCTTGAGAAACAGAAATTAAATTCATCTGCTCCTTTAGTTAGAGGTGGCTTGTATCTAGCATACAGTGAAAATTTATCACACACTGGGTGTGAAAGTCTAATGGAAAGTCTAATCCTTCTGCCTGACATTACAGAAAATAGTAATACTCATGTTAGTTCACTTAGGGTGTTTTTGCACATAAAGCTAGTAAGAATACTTACTTCAGCTGGATTGTTAGAATCTGAAGATGAAATCTCTCTTGGTGGGAAGAGAATGATCATTTCAAGTAAAGGGTCCTTTTTACCACAACAGAAACAATTAGATGTTCATATAAAAGAGCACTGAAGAATGGTTTAAAGGCTACGGATAACTTCCATATAAACATGCTTTAATAACATATCCATGTTATATTATAGCTGAGATATTCTACCTCAAATTCAGAAACACAGGAGGTGACCTGGAAAGTGATGCCCATTCATGACTCAGACTAAGGAGCTTATCGCTTAGCTTTTAAAATCAGTTTATCTCTATCCAGCTTAATTTTAATTTGGGTGGCATCCTGATCTTATCAGACATTTTTGTTACCAAATTTGCTGCCCAAATCCAGCCTGGGTCCACCCCCACTTCCAAAGCTGCTCTTCACAGCCATTTTCTTAAACTGGAAAGTTTCTGGATCCAAAAAGAGCCACAAGGAGCACTCCTGGAAGCAGGGATGCACCTTGGCTGTATTTGGGTGTCAAATTCGGGGGGCAAAAAAAGACTGATAAGATCAGGATGCCACCCGAATTAATATTAAGCCGGATAGAGGTAAATAAATTTTAAAAGCCAAGTGATAAGCTCCTGGGTAAACAGAGAAGACATGCAGTAGTAGCAAAAAAGGGCTGCATCTTCACTGCAGAAATATTTCAGTTTGACATCACTTTAACTACCCTGGCTCAATACTATGAAATCCTGGGTACTGTAGTTTGCTATGGCACAAGTGTGCTCTTGATAGAGAAGGCTAAATGTCTCACAAAACTACCAGTTCCAGAACCACATAGCATTGAATCCCTTAGCAATTAAAGTGATGTCAAACTGGATTCACATCTATGGTTATTGTTTCTCTAACAGAGCCATATTATTGGTAGAGGAAGAAGAAAAAAGGGGAGGGATTGGGAAGGGCATATAGTATAAGAATTTATGTATACCCGAGATGGTGCACATTATCACCCACCAATTGATCCTTCTCCTCTTTCTCTTTTGGCATGAGATTAATAGGATTTTAGATAAGGTGGTTTCTCCACCTTAAAATATCCTTTCAGGTGCCAGATGGATTGTTCTGCCCCTCACCAACAAATTCTAAGACTATTGAATCCATGCAGAAACAAACAATTGGATACATAAGCTGAAATTAATATGAAACTTTCAGCAAAGCAAAAGCTTCATGAGTAAAACTGACACTGCAACAATAACATAAGAATGTTCCTTTTATATTAATCTCATTGGCCCATATCATTAACTTGCATCAGATAAAGGTCAAACAAGGACATTTTAAAATTGAAAATGAAGCACTTTCCATAATTCACTTTTGGCTCTACCATGTTGTCCTGTTATATGATAAAGAAACATGGAAGGCCAGGGTGGGCCACAAAGGTGAAAAAATCATACTTCATTTCCAGTTTTGAAAGAACACATGGAGTATGAATTTCTATGAATTTTTAAAACTCACTTTTTACTCTGTAGTTTTAAGAAAAAGCAAATTTTTAAAAATAAATTTTGTTCACAGCTATAAAATAATTACACAGAAGTAACAAAAATCAATAACATGAAACATAACAGAAATAAAAAAACATAACAAAAGTATACATGTCAAACATTTACTTTCTACTACATTATTTGTTTAATTTTCTCATTCTTGCTATTTTGTCAGATCTTCTACCTTACATAGTAGGAGTCTACTACAGACCCCCAAGTCAGACTGAGGAATTGGATGATGCTTTTCTAGAACAGATGACCACACACTCAAAAAGGGGTTCTTTATTCTATAGGCAGTTCCGAGTATATTCTGTTTATACAGAACCATGTCAACATATTTCATTGGTGTTGACATATTGTATTGTCATGGTTGTGCTTGATCAGCATCTTCACCTCAGCAACTGCTCACCTCCCCCTCCTCTCTAGCAGGAACTGGCCTAGAAAGATGGAGTTTGTAAAGCTTGTAACAATCTAGTTACTAATCCAAGTTATAACTGTAACACTCCCTCGGAGTGTGGTGGAGTCTACTTCCTTGGAGGTCTTTAAGCAGAGGCTGGATGGCAATTTGGCGGGGATGCTTTGACTGGGAGTTCCTGCATGGCAGGGGGTTGGACTGGATGGCCCTTGTGGTCTCTTTCAACTCTATGATTGTATGATTCTATTATTCTATTATTCTAAGCTCGTACAGCCCGAGGTTGCAAGAACATCAAAGATTGGGTGAGAATTAAATGAGCTTCAGAGGCAGACGAAGTGAAAGTCTTTGAACCGAGTAAGCAAATGCATTATAATTATGGTATAAGCATTTAAATAAAGATAATAATAAAGAAAGGGAAAGATAAAGAAAAGACAGAATTAATCTATATCTCTAAGGAAACAAGGGAAGTGAAAGGGAAAACACAAAGACAGCTGAGAGAGTAAAAAAGATGGCAGCAAAATAAAGGGGAAGACAAGAAAGAAAGAGCAATACAGATGGGAAAGTGTCAGAGATAAACAGTCGACAATAAAAAAAGCACGACGGAAGGAGGACAGGGGATGGGGCAGCAAGGACAAAAGAGAACCTTAAAAGGATTTAATGAAGACAGTAAAGAGGACAATAAATTATGAAGAGAGCAGCGGGAATTATAGAGGACAATAATCAACACCTGGCTTGATATAACTGAAGAGAAAGACACGACAGAATGAGGATGGGGGACGAGACAACGAGGATAAGGCTAGACCTAAAATAGACAGCTAAAATAATTTGGTAAGAGAGAATCAGGAGGAATAACAGGCGGACAGAGATAGAGGACAATAGATAAGACCCAATTAAACATATCTAAAGAGAAAGACATGACAGAAAGAGGACAGGGGATGGATCGGCAAGGAAAAATTAGGATCAAAGAGGACAGTTGAAATGGATATAGAGAACAACTGAGGGAAGGCAAGATCTGATCACTAAAGAAAGTGTCCCGATAGAAGGAGGACACGGGATGGGTCATCAATGAAAGAAGTCTAGAGGTTCAACAAGTAGGTTCAACAACAGGGAAGGATAATGAGTAGAGCGAACCCTAGGGATAAAAAGGGAATAAGACATTGAAATATAAATAGAGAGGTCTTTATTACATCTTATATAAATTCCTTCTTAATCGAATTAATTGTAAATTAATTGAGTTATTCTTAACCTGCTAATTAACTAATTTTTTTAGTTGTGGTATAAAGTAGAAGGTTTGTTAAAGCACGGAACTGATTAACTGTATAAGTGTTGAATTGAATTATGAAAGGAATTAACTATAGAGTTAATTATAGAATTAAGTAGAATATAATATTGGAATATTGGAATTAAAATAAATTAATTATAGTGTTAACAAAAGTTTTTGATTTGCTTTACTATTAATGATTACCATGGGGAAGGTTCAATTGAAAGTTTAAGGACTTAATGAAATTTAACAAATCTAGAATAGAAGTCTGTATGCTGTGGATTGATTGGGCAATTTGAGTGTAAAATTGATTACTTGGATACAAATACTTATTTATTGGTTAACAGGGTAATAGAGTAAAATTGGTTATGTGGATTAATTCTTACAGTATTTTAACACAATAATTGGATTTGAACCGGGGGGGGGGGGAATATAGAGACCCCATAAAGAATCAGCAAAAAACTGAATTTAAAAGAAAACCTTGAAAGTGAAATAGCTAACCATACAGGTAATAAAGAAAGGAAAGAAGGTTAATATGCGTTTCTTAACAAATTTCAATTAGTGTGGAAATGGCAACAGGCATCAGAAAACTGACACCCCCAACCGGTGCTTCTCAAAGGAGGGGATAAACAGACACTTCAATCAAGACAGCAGATCCTATGCAACACTTCTGGAGGTATTTCAAAAGCTTAGATATGAAATTAGTTCCGAGATGAAGAATGAACTGAAACAATCAAGAAAAGAAGCAAAAGAAGATTTACAAAGTGAACTGAGTGAATTTGGAAAGAAGTTGGATAAAATAACAAACGAAGTAGAAGGTCTAAGATCTGATTTGGAAGAATTAAAGGGTAAGACAAAAGAACTGAAGATTACAACAACAGAACTTACAGAACATCAAAAGCGTGAAAGTAATATTAATCTTATTCATGTGGTCTGCTACAGGGAGAGATGCCTGAAGCTGAGAGAGGTACCAGAGGTGCCAGCACAAGATTTATTTGGAAAAATAACAATCTCACTGGCTCAATTTGCTGGAATACCAAAAGAGGTGATAATTAGAGATACAGATAAAATCTTCAGGGTTAACTTGTCTGTAGTGAGACAGAAGAATACTCCAAGAGATGTGGTGGTAGTATTTATAAGATCTAGAGTCAAAAAACAGATTCCACAAAAACCTACCAGGAAGATTTTCAAATTGATAGGAGTTCTGTAAGAATTTACAAATATGTCCCAATGGCGGTGTTGTGGAAAAGGCAAGATTATAAATTTCTTTCACAAGACTTGATTAGGAGAGGAATGAGATATGCTTGGGACAGAATAGCTGGAGTTTCATTGACATATAAGCAAAGAAGATATAAGATAAATTCTATAATGAAAGCCAAAGAATTTTTGAAGAAATTAGTCAGAAAAATCTGAAAAAGCCAAACGAGGTTCAGAGCAAGGTGTGATAGAGGGGAAACAAAAGGCAAAGATGAAGACTGGATTAGAAGTTGATCGTAAACAAGAAGAAGGACAGGGAGCAAGAGAAGAAGAATCTCAGGAGAATATAACAGGAGAACTGTTCCCAGAAGATAACAAAGGTATGCTGAAGGACCCCAAAGAGGGAGAAGATGATGAATAACTATTTAAATAATTAAATATTACAAAGATGGCAGTGAAAATTATTTGTTGGATTGTAAAAGGCTTAAATTCTAAATTTAAAAGAAGTAAAATTTTTCACTATTTGGCCAAAAAGAAATTAGACGTGATTTGTCTGCAGGAAATTAAGATTAGACAGAATGATATGGATTACTTGAAGAACCAGAAGTTTGGTCAAATGTTTGCAGCTGCTAACAAGAAGTAGAAAGGAGGGGTAATTATATACGTTCAGAATAAGTATGTAGCAAAGGAATTTTTCAAAGATGAAGAAGGACACTATATAGGTGTGGAGATGCAAACTGACAATGATAAATACCTTTTAGTTGGCATATACAGCCCTACTGAAAGGCAGACAGAATTCTTTAAAAGATTAAATGAAAATATTCAAAAAGAAGAATATGGAAAAGTGATCTTGCTGGGTGACTGGAATGGGGTAATTAATTCAAATAAAGACAGAGAATCAATTAAAAGAGTAAAATAGCATCAGGGAAATTACCAATTTCTTCTTCTTCTTCTTTTTTAAATGCAAGAACAGTTAAATTTAACAGATGTATGGAGAAACCAACATAAGGGCAAGGGTGGATATATTTTTTTCTCAGAGAGTCAAAAGTCTCACTCTAGAATTGATATGTTTTATGTTTCAAATGATTTCACACCTAAGATAAAATAAATGGAAATATTACCCAAAATTTGCTCAGATCACAACCCCATCATATTACAAATAGAAGCAACTAGAAGACAATTTTCTTAGAAAGTGAAAGATAATCTAGTAAACAACAAGAACATTCAATTGAAAATGAAACAAAAACTGAAAAAATACTTCTCAGAAAATACATCAGACACAACTAAAGCTAAAATTGTATAGGACACCAGCAAAGCAGTAATGAGGGGTGTATTGATTCAAAGAGGATCAGAAATGAAAAGGCAACATGTTAAGAATATAGAAAGATTAGAAAATGACATACGGAAAGTGGAACTGGAACTTTCCAAAGATCCAACAAATGACAACAAAGGCAAAACTATATGATGGCTGAGGAAACAACTGGAAAAGACATTGGCTGAAGAATTAGTAAGAAAGATGAAATTTGTTAAACAGAAGCACTTTGAATTCATGAATAAATAAAAAAATGGCTGACATATAAATTAAGAAAAGAGAAGGAAAGAAGAATGATACTAAGATAAAGGAAGGGGAAAAAATGTTATATGTGCAGGAAGAAATTCAGAATGCTTTTAAAAGATATTATACAACTTTATACAAAGCAGAAGAGGTCAAGCCAGAAGAGATAAGTGAATATTTGGACAACCTGGATATAAATAAATTAACAAAAAAATCAACAAAATATCTTAAACATGGAGTTTATGGAGGCAGAACTGATTCAAGCAGTTGGGAAGTTAAAAAAAAAGAAGCTCCTAGACCAGATGGCTTTACCACAACATATTATAAAATATTTATAGATGAGTTAAAAATTCCATTACTGAATACTTTAAATAACATTTTGATAGATGGAATACCCGATACATGGAAAAATGCAAATATCATATTAATTCCAAAAGAGGGCAAGGATGAAAAAAAAATATTGGAAATTATAGGCCAATGTCTTTGTTGAATATTGATTATAAAATAATGACTCTAATTTTATCTGATAGACTCAAACAAATCTTAACATCCCTCATACAGGATGATCAATCTGTTTTTTTACCCTCAAGACAACTTAAAAACAATGTTAGATTGATACTGGACACATTAGAACAGGGGTAGGCAACCTTTCCCCTTTAAGGGCCAAGGGACTTCAGCTCCCAGAATCCCAGGAGCTATTGGCCAACATGGGACTATTGGCCAATATGGCTGAGGCTTCTGGGAGCTGAAGTCCCTCGGCCCTTAAAGGGGAAAGGTTGCCTACCCCTGCATTAGAATATTACAAAAAACATAATGAGAGAAAGTTGGCGTTAATATTCATGGATGCTGAGAGCATTCAATAATGTAAACTGGAATTTTATGACACAATTGCTTGAGAAAATGGAGATGGGTCCTAAATTTTGTGGTTTGATTAAAGAAATTTACAAAGAGTAATCTGCATAGTTAATAATTAATGGTAGAACTATGGAATGTTTTAAAATTTTGAAAGGAACCAGACAAGGATGCCTAATTTCATCACTACTGTTTATACTAATACTGGAGGTATTAATGAATATGCTATAAAAAGATGAGATGATTAAAGGAATGAAAGTCAAATGGATTTTATATAAACTGCAGGCTTATGCAGATGATTTAGTCCTTATTCTAGAAAACCCAAAATATCAAAATTACAAGGGCATTTTCAAAGATCGAAGAGTTTGGCAACGTGGCAGGATTTAAGATTAATCGAAATAAAACAATTATAATGACAAAGAACATATCTAAACAAGAAGAAAAGTATTTAGAAGATGAAATTAGATGTCTGGTTAAAAATAAAGTTAAATATTTCGGCATCTGGCTCACTAAAAGGAATGTGGACCTGTTTGATAATAACTATAAACTTAAAGGGAAGGAAGTCAAGAACAATCTGATTAAATGGATTGAACTAAATCTTACTCTGGGTAGAGTTGAAGCAATCAAAATGTCTGTTCTTCCAAAGATGAACTTTCTGTTTCAATGTATTCCAATTATACATAATAGTAAACCATTTAAAAGAATGGCACAAAGATCTAAGAGACTTTATATAGGAAGCAAAGAGACCAAGAGTTAAATGGCTAACAATGACTAGACATAAAAATGAAGGAGGCAGGAGTGTACCAGATCTAGAGTTATACCATCGAGCAAATGGACTCAACTGGTTGTTAGACTGGATTCTACTCAGAAATACTAGAATACTAAACATTGAAGGATTTAAGAACAGGTATGGGTGGCACAGTTATCTGTGGTACGGTAAAGTTGTGGTACATCAAGAATTTAACCATCATGTGATAAGAAGATCGCTTTTGAAAAATTGGAACATTGAGACAAGGATGAAATATAAGGATTTTATATATATAATGAGAGAATAGAGTTATTCATTTATTGACGTATTAGGTGGAGGGCATGGAGCTGTAATTTCACTGATATATTGTAAAAATAAAGACCATTTTTCATCAAAGGAAAAAAAAAAGTAGAATTACTCTGATGAAGGAATCAGAAATTTTCTCCACTACCCTCACATTCCATGGTCTAGTCCACCAATCTTCCATTCCAACATTTCCTGTCTTCAAATTTTGGGTGATTTCAATTCTTGTTAGTGTAAAAAATAGTCCAATTGATTGTCAGTGTTCCAAATGCTTATTTCTACCAATAAAAACAGATAGTAACAAGAGCAGGGGGAGGATTTATTTTTTGTTGCTTAATTTCTTTTATGATCTTGATTACAACTTCCCAAAAATTCCAGATTTTCTCACAACATATCCACATGTACAAAGAAGACACCATTTGGGCACACCCCCTCTGGCAAAATGAAGAATTCCTAGAAATTTCTACTATTTTTATGGGAGTGAGATACAATTTATAAATGACTTTTAGAGAGCATTCTTCAAGTAGTTAAGATTTAAATTTAAACTGGGGAAGAGCCCAAATATTTGATCATGATTGGTCTGTGAATTGTATATTAAGTTCCAATTCTCAGATCCTTTTATAATGTTGCCCACCTCCAAAATTTTCTTCAATCAAACATTGATAAAGCTTACCTGCTGCCCCTTTCTGAGGAGGTAAGTTCACATTACAGATATGTTCAAATATTGTTGAACATATCTTTCTTGAACTATATATTAAAGGAAAATCAACACTTGATACAATTGGAACCACTTGATACAATTGGAACAATTGGAACCACAGAGGTTTTTCTGGTGCCAGATTAAAAAGCAAAATCTCCTGAGTCTTAGGTTCACCATTACAGAATATTTATTATTCTGTATAACATATTCTGCTAATCCCTTTTCTGTACCATAGTCTAAATTGAGCAGATTTATCTGAAAAATGAAATTTTACATGTAGGATAAATGGTTGGATGGGGGAAGGCCATGGGCAAGGAATCTGTGGAATTTAATCCATAGCAGGAGAAAATGATGTAAAAAGGGATTTTGAGTATGCAGACTAGCTGCAGTTGGGTGTTCTGGAAATATCAATTCCATCTCTGGAGCATGTGGATCTCCAGTCTATAAGGATTTCCATTTAACAGCCTGATCTCTTCTCAATAACTATATAATTTGTAATAATTGAAAAGCATGGAAATAAGTTTTCAAATGTGGAATTGCTAGGCCACTTTTCTGTGAGCTAAGGTACCTCATGGATTTTGGAAACCTATTATTTTTGTTACAAAAAAAAAATATGAGTTAATTTGGGATTGCCAATCTCCCCTGAAAAGCCATCAGGGACAGGAGATTTGTTATTCTTCAAGTGGGAAATTGCTTTGTTCAGCTCCTTGACTGTAATTGGTTTATTTAAATAATCTTTGTGGTTGTCTGATAATTTCAAGAAATTTAATTTTCTTGTGAAGTCTTTAATATCTATATCAAGATCATTCTCTGATGCATATAGAGTAGAACAATGTTTTTGAAAGGCATATAGGATCTTCTCAAGCCTCGATTGTTGGATTCCCTTTAAATCAGTATCATATGTTATCCATCTTTTGTTTATCTTGCATTTCACTAAACATGATAGCAACTTAAAGATTTATTCCTATGTTCATAATAAGATGTTTAGTGTAGAGAAGTGATGTTTTTATTTATATGTCTAATTCCTCCAGTTCTCTTCTTTTTATTTAAAGTAGCTAGAGTTTCTGATGAATGGCTCTGTATGTGAGAATAGGTTAATGCTGCTATTTCTTGGAGAATCCAGTTTCTTTCTGCTTCCCTAATCTTTCATTTTGCTCCTTCCTTAATTAGTAGCCCTTTCAAAATGATTTTAGGGTATCCCACAATGTGGCTTCTGTAATATTTGATTACCTATTTTCTTTATAAAAATGTAAAATTGTATCTGCTAAAGAAGATTTAATATCTAGATAATTTAATAGGCTGGGATTGAAATACCAAATTCTGGAAGGTGGGGTCTCCAATGATGGTGACCAAATTAACAATAGTGGATCGTGATCTGAATATTGCATTGGTTATATTGTAACTGCCTTATTTGAATAAGTAGAGTTTTATTAATGAAAAAGTGATCTATCTGGGAATAAGACTCATGTGGGCTGGGGAAAAAGTATAACTTCTCTCTCCATAATGCAGAACTTGCCATGGGTCTATCAGTCCTGCTGAATTAATCAATTTCAACAGGGGAGTTGGAGAGTTACACTGAGGATTAAGGATGCCCCCATCTTTGATTTATTTATTTTCAGATCAAGAACCTCATTTGTGTCTCCCTCAATAATTATATTCTCAACTGCCTCCTTAATTTAGTTGTTGCATAAATTTATCTTGTGTATTATTAGGTGCATAATATGTACCAAATGTAACAGCAAATCCAAACATTTTCTCCAGAAGGAGATGGTAGATACAATCTCCTTCTGGAGAAAATGTTTGGATTTGCTCCATTGCAAAAACACATTTTCTGACCATCAGTATTGCTATTCCTTTTGCCTTCCCTGAACCTTCTACTACAAATTGTTCCCCACAGTGTGTTTGTTTAAAAAGGGAACCACTCCCTTTATTATGTGTCTCTTGGTAAACACACACACACACACACACACACACACATTTGGCCTCAAATATTTAATTTGTTTTAAGATTCTTGCCCACTTTATTTCTGATCCCAAGGACTTTACATTTAAGGAAATAATTCTAAGATCTTGTGTCATTCTCTTCATTGTTGATTGAAGGATCTCTTGTCTTCTTGCACCCATTCCCCCCCCCCCCCATGATCGAAAAGGAAGAGAGCTGGGTTCAGGAAATCCAAGGATCTCTTGTCAATATGTTCCAGGCATTTGTCCCTGCATTCTCAATGTTGCTGAAGAAATAAACATAATGAGGGAATGAACCTCTTCCCTCTGACTTCTGACAATCTGAATGATGTTATGGTCTTTTTCATGTTGCTCTAAATTTGTTTGGATTCTCAAAAGAGCCAACTGGCAGTCTGATTCCATACATTGTGATTGTCTATTGTCCTCTATTACAGGATCCACAAGCTCTTCAAATTGATTTGGTGGAATAATATGAGTTGATGAGGGATCCAGGAGGGGAGTGGGTATCATTGGCTGGTCTTGTAGTATTTCATTGGAGTCTATCAGAAGTAATGCCATGTTGGTCACTTGCGCTTTATTGATGACATCAGAATTGGAAGAAAGGTCCAACTCCCCCTCTGTTTCCGAAGCTGTCAGAGGAAATTTCTGAGTTGCTGCTATATTACTGAATTGTTGGTTCATAAAATTGCCTCCCATGTCAACATTTCATCCCATATATGTAGTGTCACCAGCCTTCATCAAATCCTTCTTCCCACTGTCAGCCTCCAATGGGTGATTTAAGGACAAGATCAGATCACATAGTGGTCTAGCAGCTGACCACCTCAGATCTTTCAGACTTTTTAATCTATTGGCAATATCCATTTGCATTTTGTATAGCTGACAAGAGCAACTGCTCAGGTTTCATTCATTCCCAAGACTCCTCTCTTTGGGCATTTACAGACTGCCAGAAATAATGCAGCTTGAGGCCACTTTAACTGTCCTGGCTCAGGGCTAGGGAATCATGAGAATTGTATTTTTTTTTTCTGGGATATTGAGCTTTCTCTGTCAGAGAGCTCTGGTACTACAATAAACTACAGTTCTCATGATTCCCTAGCACTGAGCCAGAACAGTTAAAGTGGCCTCAAATTGCATTATTTCTGGCAGTCTGTAAAGGCCCTTTGTCTGTAGGAATTGAGGGATTAACAGGACTAATTTCTTCTGAAAGTGATATTAACTGTTGAAAAGCAACATCCAGATTTTGGGTGGGGCCAGGTTTTTGAACAGCAGATGGCATATTGCTTACCTCATCTGACATAATTAGTGGATATATTGTTGGATCATAAAATACCCTAACCACTTTTTAAATAGCATCGATGGAATAGTGGCAGCCTGAAAAGTTAATATTATTTTATGTCCTCTAGCACAAAAAAGTCACTCTGCATCAATGATGTCGATAGCATATTATTTTATTCTCATAATCTCACTAAAAGAGAACCTTATTAACTTTTGAGTGTTCCAGCAGATACAATTAATCTTATTAACTGCAACATGCAGGAGGACTTTATTTAGTAACAGGATACATGCAATATTTTGACTTACAGCCACAAGTTCTTTGTCTGTTTTCAGAGTCTTTCACCCTCTTTCAAAGTTTGTCCCCACCAGCTTGGAGTTAAGACCATTCTTCAGAGCTCTTTGCCATGCATTTTAATAAATTTCTCAAATTGTTGTTCAATCTTACAAATATTACTGTTTATTTTAGAGAGTTCTTCAAATATAGAAATGACTATATGAATGTCAATAAACACTAAGAAGCCACAAATTTTAATGAGTACTCTTATTACTGTTGTGTCTGTTGTTGCTTCTTCATTATTGTGAAACCTTCCTTTCATTTTGTGGGATATGACATCAATGTTTCTCCTGTATCTAATGGGATGGTGTCTTTCCTAATACCTTCACCATCATAAGACTCCTGGAATTGAAGCAGCTCTTCAGCAAATAAAGGGGAGAATCTATTTGTAGTGGGGATAGAAATACAGCTGGACTTACTTTCTATGTCCTTCAGTACAATCAATTGTCCACTCTTGAACTGTAAACTTTAGAGGCTCTTCTTGCCTGCAGAGGGCTGGAACACACTCATGCATTTCTTATTCTTATTCCCCATTTCAAATACACACCCTTTAGCAGCTTCTTTAACGATGACTCAACTCTGGCTCCTAGCTTCAATGGGTAAAATTCCAACAACTATGTTTAGTAAATTTAGTAAACAATTAAATTCACTCTTGCTACTTTAACTGTTTCAGCTGGGCTCTCCCCCACTCCACTGCAAGGCTCATGAGTCAGATTAAAACTCCAAACTGCCCCAAAGGTTAAATTAAAATAAATAAAATATCTGAATTCTGATAAGCTTATCAAGTCTTGGAGTTAAGATCTTGTGGAGTTATGAGAGAGTATTGTTTAACAAACATTAAGTTAAGTTAAAAATAAATAAAAATAAACCTTCATAGGAGTTCTCCATAACAGCTACTGCTGTTTCAAGCAGCTGGAACCAGAAATGTGCCACTTGGGGCACATTCCAAGCCATCCATCTGCTTGAGGCCAATGGTGAGGGAGTAGATTAGGCTACCCCATCACTACTTTGCTTGACATTTGAGCAACTATCCCAGCAGAACTCTGCTGAGAAGCTGGAAACAGCAATCAGAAGGAAGCTCTCCATTGCTGGTAATCACAGTGAAGGAGATGAGCAGCTTCCATCCTCTCTCTGTGTGTGCACATGAAGAAACATTAAATATATATATATATATTTTGAAAAATAAGTCAACAAATAGTTGGGAGGGGAAGGAGACATTTAGACTTCAAGCCTTTCCTTATTATCAATCACTGGGTCATGAAGGGGGAAGAGATTAGATGGGTGAGGCAACCAATTAAAGTGTAAACTGGAAAGATTGACAGGTAAACAATAAGGCTATTGGTTCATAGGTTTTGACATGTTGGGAAAAACTGCATCCCTTTCGTACTGATTTGAATTTGGGCATAGAAGGCATATGACAACAATACATCATGAGTCTGCTTTATTTTGAGCAGATCTAGCACTAATGAGGTCACTGTAGGGTCAATGAGGACAAGGAACATGCAAAGTGAAGCTGATTTTTTCTCCATCAGTGTAGACAACCACCCAGTGTGGTGTAGTGGTTTAAGCATTGGATTATTACTTTGGAGACCAGAGTTCAAATTCCCACACAACAACAACAACACATGGCACTGAGAAAGTGAGAAAACATGATTGTGGAAACTTAGCCTACAATAATTTACAGAAAATTTTAGAATTCTCTGAAGATGCCAGCCACAGATGCTGGCAAAACGTTAGAAAGAAACTCTTCTAGAACATGGCCACACAGCCTAAAAAAACCACAAAAACCTATAAATGTTAGAACTCTTGCTTCATATGAAAAGCCATGCCATTTCAGAAGTACATGAAATTTATTTTAGATTTTTTTTTGAAAAAGTATTCCATTGAATCCTTTTATCACATTTCTTTAACACTTGACAGAAGGTTTGAAGTTATTCTTCTTTTCAAAGAATAGTACATTGGTTTGTTCAGCTTCCCCCCACACATGCATTCAGAGACACTAAGGTAACAGTCACATCCTGACCTCATGGCAATTAATCATTGTTGCCTACACTAGGGTGTATTTGATATAAATTCATTAAACATTTAACAAAGTATATTACTTAAAGAGATAATGAGACATCACCCAAAACCAATGTGTCAGAACTACAAAGAGGTATCGGTAGAAAAATGGCATTTTAAAGAACAGAGCTAGATTATACATTAATATGAGTGAAGATAATTAGACATGGGACTTTGATGTATATAAGGTGTAATGAGGAACCCCAGGACTGGTTCAACATTTTAGAAAAAAGAATCTTAGAATGGATCACAGAATAAATGTCCAGTGTTGGACAAGACAAAGCACCCCGTTCCATAAATTACTCCCCTAAATTATCTGAAACTGCCAGTCCTAGATTGTTGTGTCCACCAACAGAAGACACAGTTGAAAAGTTCACCACTACCCCAGCAACTGCTCCTGAAACAATGGCTTTCCTTTGCCTAATGCAGGGGTGGAAAAAGAGGTGGGGAAAGTGCACTTTGCAGCTGGTCAGCAATCCCCAAACCATTTTTTAAATCTTCCAGGTCTCCCAAAGACCTCGCATCACAAAAATATTTGGGTAGAAAGTCAAGTTCAAAAATTAAGAGAGAAGGAAGGCAAGCATGTTATTGTCATGGTGACCATAGCTAGCTTCCTGTTGTGTGCCTTCAAGTTGTTTTTGATTTACAGCATCCCTAAGGCACTTTCTTGGGGTTTTCTTGGCAAACATGGGCCTATCCCAATTGGTCAACGGGCCCACGCATTGTGCAGGTCATACACTCAATGCGGTCTTTAGTACGGAACAGGAATATCCATGGGCGGAGGTGGTAAGTACCTCCGCATTGTCATGGACAGATCATTTCCTGGTCAAAGTGGAACTGAGAGCTAATATCCGCTCTGCCGGGGGTGGGGGGCCTATTAGAATGGTCCGCCCTCGACGGCTAATGGAGCCAATTGGATTCCAGAAAGCCTTAGAGGGGTTAATTGTTGGAAATGCCGGTGATCCTGTCGAGGCTCTGGTTAATACTTGGAACAGCGATCTTACCAGGGCTATTGACACGATCGCTCCCAAGCGCCCTTGCCACACCGCTTCAAATCGTAGGCCATGGTATACACTTGAGCTTAGGAAGATGAAGCGGGTTGGACAACGGCTAGAGTGCAGGTGGCGGAAAACTCGACTCTTATCCGACAGAACTCACCATAGGAACTTTCTTCGTTCCAATTGGGAGGCAATACGTGCAGTGAAGAGAGCTTTCTCCTCTGCACGTATTGTGTCTGCAGAGTCTCGTCCAGCAGAGCTGTTTAGGGTGGTGAGGGAGATGACACAGGTGCCCCCTGCACCAAATCCCTTGCTTAACCTGACGACGGCCTGCTGTGATGCATTTAACAACTTCTTTGCAGACAAAATCTCTCAGACAAGAGCCGACTTAGATGCCACCATTGAAACAGAGTCGATAGGCGAGGTGTCCAGGAACTCCGCCGATGTAGTTATACTGGATCAACTGCAATCTGTGAGTACCGAGGACGTGGACAAGCTGCTTGGTAAGGTGAGGAAGATGACCTGTCCTCTTGACCCTTGCCCATCATGGCTGGCTGTCCGGGGGGGGGGGGGATGCATTGAGAAGTTTCCTTATGGATATTATCAATGCATCCTTTAGGGAAGGACATTTACCATCTTGCCTTAAGGAAGCGGCTGTTAGGCTGCTCCTGAAAAAAACCTTCCCTAGACCCCCTGGATATGAGAAATTATAGGCCTGTGTCACTGCTGCCATTTTTGAGCAAGGTGATCGAGAAGACGGTTGCTCTTCAGCTCCAAGCTGTCTTGGATGAAACTGATTATCTAGACCCATTTCAAACCGGCTTCAGTACAGGCTTTGGGGTTGAGACTGCCATGGTTGCCTTGACCGACGATCTGCATCTGAGCATTGACAGGGGTAGTGTGACCCTGTTGGTGCTCCTAGACCTCTCAGCGGCTTTCGATATAATAGATCATGGCATCCTCTTGGACCGCCTGAGAAGGTTAGGTATCGGAGGCACTGCTTTGCAGTGGTTCCGGTCCTTCCTCTCGGGTCGGTCCCAGAGGGTGCTCTCGGGGACTGTAGCTCCAGTAAGAGGGACCTCACTTGTGGGGTCCCTCAGGGAGCTATCTTGTCCCTGACATTATTTAATATCTACATGAAGCCGCTGGGTGAGATAATACGGAGTTATGGTGCTGGGTGTTATCAGTACGCTGATGACACCCAAATCTATTTCTCCGTGTCTCGTTTGTCGGCCTCGAATTCCAATGGCATCCCTTCTCTCAATGAATGTCTTCGGGCGGTAATGGGCTGGATGAGGAAAAACAGATTGAAATTGAATCCAGACAAGACGGAGGTGCTCACGGTCTCGGCCCCGAAACCAAGAATTGGGTTGCAACCTCCAGTCCTGGATGGGGCCACACTCTCCTCCAGTGACTGTGTTCACAGTCTGGGGGTGCTCCTTGACTTGTCGCTCCTGATGACAAATCAGGTTAATGCGCCGGTCAGGAGCGCCTGTTATCAGCTTTGGCTGATACGCCAGCTGCGCCCTTTTCTGGAAGTAAAGGACCTTGAGACTGTTGTGCACATGCTGGTAACCTCACGCCTTGACTTCTGTAATGCACTCTACATGGGGCTACCCTTGTGCCTGATTCGGAAATTACAGCTGGTACAGAACATGGCAGCCAGGCTAGTTTCGGGAACATCTTGGAGAGACCACATTACTCCGGTTCTGAGATCCCTCCACTGGCTGTCTATTAGCTTCCAGGCCAGGTACAAGGTGTTGGTTATTACCTTTAAAGCCCTAAATGGCTTGGGTCCAAGCTATCTCAGGGACCGCCTTCTCCCATACAATCCTCCCCGTGCTCTCCGGTCCTCCGGGAGGAACTTGCTGCAAACCCAAAAATCGAGACTTGTGTCTACCTCCCGAGGGGCTTTTTCAGTCATCGCCCCTAGACTCTGGAACGACCTGCCGGACGAGATCCGTCAGCTAACATCACTTGACAGCTTTAAAAAAGCTGTCAAGACGGATCTCTTCCGGCAGGCCTTTCCAAACTAATTACCCCGGCCTCGGGTAAAAATAACCCTCCCCAGTGATCCTTACGTGGCCCCATCATCGATGGTTAGGATTACTGTGGGTGGGCGCATACTCTGGGCTTAGTATCTAATTTTACTTGTTTTATTATTGTGAAGGTTATTTTAAAACTTATTGATTTAATACTGTTTTAAGGGGGGGAGGGGGGTTGTTATATATTATATGTTTTATGGATATGTACATGTTTTATTATTGTAAGCCGCCCAGATTGGTATTCCAGAGGGCGGGGTATAAATAAATTGTATTATTATTATTATTATTATTATTATTATTATTAGTTCAGAGGTTTGAGAGCATGTGTACAGAGGAGGTCTGAAGCTGAGAGCATGTGATGTCCCCAAGGGCACCCAGTGGGTTTCATGGCAGACTTGGTAATCAAACGCTAGTCTCCAGAGCTGTAATTCAACACTCAAACCACTGGGCCCAGTGCTCTTCAATATCTTTATGAATTATCTGGATGAAGGAATAAAAGACATGCTTATAACATTTACAGATAACACCAAATTAGGAGAGGTAACTAATATCCCAGAGGACAGGATCAGAATTCAAAACATCCTTAACAAATAAGAGAATTTCAATAGGGAGAAATGCAAGGTGCTATCTTTTGGTAGGAAAAATGAAAGGCACAGATAAAGGATGGGTTACACCTGGAATGACAACAGTACATGTAAATGGGATCTAGCAGACTTAGGGGGGTTGCAGACTGCCAGAAATAATGCAAATTGAGTCCACTTTTAGGGTTAGGGTTAGTGCTAGGGAATCATGGGAATTGTTTTTTTCCTGAGACATTGAGCCTTCTCTGTCAGAGAGCTCTGGTGCCACAATAAAATACAGTTTCCCATGATTCCTTAACCCTAACCCTAACTCAAAAAGTGGACTCAATTTGCACTATTTCTGGCAGTCTGCAACCCCCATAGTAGACCACAAGGTGAACATGAATCAACAGTGTGATCAGTGTGATCCAAAAAAAGGCTAATAAAATGCTAGGCTGCATCAATAGGAGTACAATGTCTAAATCAGGGGTAGGCAACCTTTCCCCTTTAATGGCCGAGGGACTTCAGCTCCCTGAAGCCTCAGCCATGTTGGCCAATAGTCCCATGTTGGCCAATAGTTCCTGGGATTCTGGGAGCTGAAGTCCCTCGGCCCTTAAAGGGGAAAGGTTGCCTACCCCTGATCTAAATTGAGGATAATAATAGTACCGCTTTATTGTTCTTTTGTCAGACCTCACATAAAATACTGAGTCTAATTCTCTGCATTACAATTCAAGAGGGATATTGGCAAGCTGGAGCACATCCAGAAGAGGCCAACTAAAATGGTGAAATGTCCTATGGGAAGTGTCTTATGGAGCTAGGTATGTTTAGCCTGGGAGAGAGAAGATTAGGAAATTATATGATAGCCATGTTGAAATATTTGAAGGGATGTCATATTGAAGATGGCACAAGATTGTTTTCTGCTACTCCAGAGACTAGGACATGAAGGAATGGATTCAAACAATAAGAAAAGAGATTCTTTCAAACATCTGGGAAAAAAGTGTTTTGACTGTGTATTCCTGCAATGCAGGAACTTTGACTATATAGCCCTTGCAGTCTCTTCCAATTCTATGATTCTGTGATTTTTATCTGAAGCTTCTTATTGAAACCTTATAGGTAAGTTATCATTTTTAGTTCCTGGAAGTTGGAGACGAAGAGGGGAAGCAGACGAGTGCTTCCAGGGTGCCGCAGGATGGGGCGCCACGGGACCGCGGCATCCGCACCACAGCGCACCGTCAGCGCCTCTGAAAGGAGCGCTAAATCAGCGCTCCTTTCAGAAGTCAGTAAAAGTGCGCCCTAAAAGCGTAGGGCTCACTTTCCCTGACTTATCCGCTGCAGCGTGTCCAGGGCAACCTCGGGAGGAGGAAGGGGTGCCGATCGTGCGGCTGCCCCTCCTCTTCCCTGCCTCAGAGACAACTCTATTAGTCGTCTGCTGAGGCCCAAAGTTTCATGTTTCTGCTATTCTCCCTGATAAACTGCTGCTGCAACATCAACCAGCAGATCATACTGTGATTCAGGGAGAGGCAATTCCAAAGGACTAAATGCTTGGTTTTTTTCCTTTGCTAGATAATACTGTATTTTCCGGCATATAAGATGACTTTTTAACCCTGGAAAAGGGTCTCAAAAGTAGGGGTTGTCTTATCTGCCGGGTAGAGGAGGAGGAGGATGAGAATGGAGGGGGGAGAAGAAGGGACTCAAGGCAGAGCAGAAGGCAAACGGGGGGGGGGGGGGAGAGAAAAAAGGACCCAGAAAGAGCAGAAGGCAAATGGAGGGGGGAGAAAACAGGAGTCAGGCAGAGAAGACAAATGGAGGAGGAAGAAAAAAGGACCCAGGAAGAGCAGAAGGCAAATGGAGGGGGGAGAAAAAAGGACTCAGGCAGAGAAGAAGACAAATGGAGGGGGGAGAAAAAAAGACCCAGGAAGAGCAGAAGGCAAACGGAGCACGGAGAAAAAAGGACCCAGGAAGAGCAGAAGGCAAATGGAGGGGAGAGAAAAAAGGACTCAGGCAGAGAAGAAGACAAACAGAGGGGAGAAAAAAGGACCCAGGAAGAGAAGGAGGAGGGGGAGAAGGGGGGGAGAAGAAGAAGGAAGCCACTTCTAAGGTTGTTGTTGTTGTTGTTGTTGTATGCCTTTGAGTCATTTCCGACTTACAGCAACCCTAAGGTGGCCCTATCATGGTGTTTGCTTGGCAAGGTTTCTTCAGAGGGAGTTTGCCATTGCCTTCTCCCGAGGCTGAGAGAGTGTGACTTGCCCAAAGTCACTCAGTGAGTTTCATGGCCACGTGGGGACTTGAACCCTCGCCTCCAGAGTCATACTCTGATACTCAGATAGGGTGACCAAATGTGTTCAATGCAAAGGAGGACAAGTCACTACAAAAAATGTAGGACATACAAGAAAAAAATGTAGAGAAAGCTAAAAACACTAATATAAATGTAAATCCATGCTTCTTAGCCCATGATCAGAGAGAGGGTTGACATGGAGGGCATGTCCTGGAAAAGAGAAGGCTAAGTAGCCCATTGAACTACAAATCCAAGAGCTCTCATAATATGGAGCCATGGCAGTTAAAGTGGTGTCAAACGGCATCAGTTCTACAGTATGGATGCAGCCTGAATCTGCACTGCAGAAATAATGCAGTTTGACACTGCTTTAACTGCCATGGCTCCATCCTATGACTCCTAGGATCTGCAGTTTGCTTTGTGGTACTAGAGTTCTCTGACAGAAAAGGCTAAATATCTCACAAAACTGCAAATCCCAGAATTCTATAGCCTTGAGCCAGGGCAGTTAAAGTGGTGTCAAATTGCCTTATTAAATTTCTGCAATGCAGACACAGCCAAATTTGATGTGTTGCTTGGGCATGGCTTCTTTAACAAATAAGTCTGCACAATGAGAGAGAAAGAGAGTGTACCCTTGAAGATTTATCTAAAGAAGAACCAAGTTCCTTAACTTGAAGGTTATATGTGTATGTTGTGTGCCTTCAAATTGTTCCTGACTTATGGTGATCATGGGGTTTTCTTGGCAAAATTCTCTCAGAGGTTTGCCATTGCCTTCCCCTGAGGCTGAGAGTGTGTTATTTGTCCAAGTTCACCCAGTGAGTTTCATGGCAAAGTGGGGAATGAAACCCAGGTCTCCAGAGTGGTAGTCCAACACTCAAACCACTACATCATGCTGGCTCCTATTCCTATGTACTACCTATGAAAGAATGGCAGACTTTTCTGTTGTTCTTGTGTGTCTTCAAGTCCTTTCCGACTTATGGCAACCCTAAGGCAACCTTATCATGGGGTTTTCTTGGCATGTTTCTTCAAATGGGGGTTGCCATTACAATCCTCTGAGGCTGAAAGTGTGTGACATGCCCAGGGTCACTTACTTGGCTGCAAGTTTTACATACCCCAGAATGCATTACCTTGTATATTGGCAGTCCTTCCCCGCAACAACACTTTCTCTCTTCCCCCCAACCATCTGATAGCTGGGAGATGGAAATAATTTTTAAAGCAGCATTTAAATCTGGACTATTTAAAATAAGGTCCAAAACACACTGCAGAAATAAATGCTAGGGAACATGGGAGCTGTAGTGTGTTGTGTTTATAAGTGACAGTTTTCCTGTTAAGTACCTGCATATCATAAGCATTTGAATTAAAATTACCATATTGAAATCAAATCTGATGTTTTTTAAATTTTTATTTGGTGTGCGTTGGAAGAGGGGTCGTCTTATACGGTGAGTATATCCCAAACTCTATATTTTAACTGGAAATGTTGGAGGGCTGTCTTATACGTCCAGTCATCTTATACGCCGGAAAATACAGTAGTTCGTAATGAACCACCGGCAATTTTCCCTCCACATTGGTTTAAGTGAGTTGCCTCTTTTCTTCAAAAAAGCTGTTTTACTGTGAATGTGAAACAGTCACTTTGCAATTCAATTTGTAATATGAATGCCTAACATGAAGTAATATATCAAGGGAGATGTTGCACATGAGGTATTAAGACATTTTCCTTCCATTTACCATAAATGAGAATTGCTTGACTCATCCCTCTCACTCCAGGCTGAAAAAGCATAGTCCTGTGGTTCTATACTATGGAACTTGACTTGAAAGAGGATTTGTATAATAAGATTTAAATTGTAATAAGTCTCTTCTCCTCTGCCTTGCCTTCCTTTATGGGTATTTTTCATAGTAAGAATCCTATATGGAAAACAGTGTGCTAGCAATTGCTATACCAATGGCTAGTTTATGCAAAGCCTAAAAACTGAGGAAAGGTATGGGAAGTTGTTCATATGCCATTTTTAAAAAGTAAGTTTGAGTTGGAATTGAAACTGGAAAGTGCCTGAATTTAGTTAATGGATTAATTTCCCAGTCAGGTACAGCATTTGGTTTTGAAACCTCAGTTATTTCCCCTGAGATCCAGTGCAATTATCACACTGCATTGTTATAATGCTATATTCCACCCTTACCTGTCCTGGCAGCATCCTGTGAAATTCTGGGGTTTATAGTTTAGTGAGGCCCAAGAGCTGTCTGGCTGAGAATTTTAAGACCCCCCCCTCAAATTTCAGATCTCAAGATTCCACAGGAAATTGTCATGGCAGTTAAAGTTGAATAATAATGCTATAACAATGAAGAGTGAGAAGGCTGCTAAAATGGTTCAATTTATTGTAACCCCAATCCTGAACCCTGGCCAATTCTTACATTAACCACTCTCAGTCCTTGAGGATGTCTTTAGAAATACAAATGTAGTTTTGCAACAGCAGTGGTATGTTTGTGTTCTTAACAAAGGATGTGGGTAATTTCACCTGCATCAAGTGCCAGTTGGCATCCCTTTAGGAAAAGAAGGTCCAGCAGCTGGAGGACCAGGTATGTACATGTCAGCATATTGGAGAGCAAGTGGTTTTTCTGGACAGAGTGGAACAGACAGTTCTGGATGGAGAGCACACAGAGGACATTTCTGGGGAGAGGGTCAGTTCCCAGTTCTACATGAGATAGATAGTTGCAGGAATGTGACATACAGAAGTGGGAAAGCCACAAATTGTTCTGCAAGTTTGAAGCTACAGAACTGATTTGAGTCTCTCTCCCTTATCAGGGATGATGGGGGAAGTAGTAGGGTCAGTGCTGAGGGAGACCTTGTTAGAATCAGCACAGGGAATGGCCTCTGCAAAGCCTCAGAGGAGGTGCATAGTGGGAACTCCTTGCTGAGGGGTACAGAAACAGTGGTTTGCAGAATTAACAAGAAGTCTCAGGAGGTGAGTTTTCTCTCTAGAGCAAAAATCCATGACATACGAAAGAGGCTGAAAAGACTTGTCAAGCCTACTGTTACCTACTGACATCTCAGCCATCCACAAGTGTGCCAACCGAAAAGCTCCAATGCCCCCCTTTCCCCCTGACTACTGACCCACGGGTGGCAGACTTCCCAGTTCTAACTAGTTCTGACTTGTGGCTGTCCATTCCTGCACTTCCCATGGCTGAATCAGTGTACCCCATTTGAACTAGAGTGAGTATTGCCATTATTGGAACCTTGAACTATCCCAATGCTAATTCCTATATTTCTTAGTTTTGTGTGTGTGTGTGTGTGTGAGTACTTGCTGTGTTGTGTGATTTTCCCCTAAATAATTTTTTTAAAAAATCTGCCTCTGTGGTTCCTATTTCCTGACTCTTGGTATACAGGTTGGAAATGGTCTCAGAGGATGGTTTTATAGCACAGTCCAATAATTAGTTGAGCTAATTAAAAATTCCCCCAGAAGGACCCATTGCTACAGCCCAGCCCCCATTTTCTTCCTTGTCTTCTGTCTAGCAGGAAGTGCTTTTCAGTGTTGGCATTCAGAGGATGGTGAAGGAGGGCTGGAGGAAGACAAACTTTCAAAGTTGGTTTGCAGCAGCATGTCTGCAGTACACAATGCAATAAACTCTGAGCTCGAAACCAATGAGATCCTACTGTACCTGTGTGCGTACTCACCTACAATAGGCAAGGTAAACAGCTGCTTCTAGAACCACTTCCTGAGCATGTGTGAGAAGCAAATCAGAAAGAAAAGTGGAAAGCAGATTAGTCTGCCTCATCTTTTCAAAAATCTCTAATTTTGGACAGTCCCATCACATGTTCAGGTAAGTACCAATATCTCCACATTCCTGTCTATATGACCTTGAATTACCTGTTGTGATGTGACCTAGTATCAGTGTGATAAGAAACCATCTATAATTTTTTTTAAAGAAGTTTGTCTGTTTTTTGTTTGTTTGAGGGTGGTTTTTTTTTTTTTTTTGCTGAAATTGATAGGGGGTGATTGCTGACCAAGCCCATATATAATGAAACAAAACACAAGAAAGTTGTATTGAAAAATAAGCCATTTATTAACTTGACCTATTTATTAATTTCTTAAGAGAATTGCAACTGTAGGAGAAAAGCCTAGTGTGGGAGCAACTGCAGCCAGAAGTCTCTTCCCCAGACCACCTCTGCAGCTTCCCCTGGGCAATCATACCTGAGCCACAATGGGAACCCAAGGGTTGGGTTACTCACTGGCCAGCCCGCATCAGGAAGACCAACCAGAAAGTCCCACTCCCCATCCCCGAAAATTAAAGAGAGGGTTTATCTTTCAGGCCAGCCTCAAGGGCAATCTCTTTATGCCACTTCCCAGGTACAAAGACCTAAAGAGGTAGTTTCAGAGATGTCTCTTCCACTCAAGCAGTGTCCTAGATGCTTGCCAAACTATAAATCACTGCCCCACTCCTGCCATAGATATGGGGCAAGCCATCTAGCACACCCTTAATACTTTGTTGCAGGTCTGTTAAGAAAAGAGAGTTACTTGATTCAGAAAGGTGAATGCCATCAGCCTCGTAAAGCTCTGACCTCTGGAATATGATTTGTGGTTGCAACAGATAGTGGCCCAAACCCTTATCAAGGGCATTTTGGATCTCTGTTAGCCCGATGTTGGGTCTGATCAATGCAACGTGGGTAACCCTCTCCCTTCCACACTTGACAGGACAACAAGAGGCCAAGTTTGTTTAATGACTTTGAAATCATGGATATCCTGAAAGAGCAACACTTTACTATTTTACAGCCCTAAATCATTGCCTCCAAGATGAACAACATGAACTTGAGGTGGAGGCCCTTGGTGCTCCTTGAACAGTAACAGCAACAGGCCGTGCCAGTGGAGTCCTCAAAACAGAGCAACCCAAACCAAGGTGGGTTCCAAAGTGGCTCATCCTGGCTTGACAGGCCCCCCAGTAGATCATACTGTGGCTACATATCACCACTCAGTGTCTCATTGACAACAAACTGAGGTCTGAAAAACAAAGAAAATATATTAATAAACCAATTTTCTAATATATTTGTAGTAGGCAGAAGATTTCCAGTGTCCAATCTGCTTGATGAGAGTTGAATCAAAACCCAGGACAACAGCAGTCAAGACAGCACCTATGCAAAAGGAATGGGTGGCAAACCAAACATTTGCCAGGCTGAGAATAGATAAAGCCTTAGATGTGATGGCCCAGAACTGGTGTTTCATTAATGGGGAAAGATCTTGGTGAACAAATAGAGGTCCTGGGCTAGGGCCCCTAACTTGTGTATAATTATATAGGTCCAGGACAGGACAAATATCTGTATCAGAACAAGGCCCGAGAAAAAGTTGTGTGCCTTATTGTGTTGTTCAGTCATTGTTGAGTGAATAAAAATGATAATGGACTGATCCCTTAACTGAAGATCTTTGTAAAGCCTTTTGAGATATGTCTTGTTTAGAGGACAACGCTAATTCACTAATCCTTAGAGCTCAAAAAAAAAACAACAAAAACTGTCAATGCCTCTGAGTGAAATGATAAGGCCTCATATGGTGATATGTAAATATTAGCCCATAATTGACAAGACCTTTCAAAATAATGGGATATAAAGGTATTCTAGTATCTCTCTACCTCTTTTCCTGATCCCACTTTCTAAGAACTTCTTAAAATGAAAATCACCCATTGTATCAGCAATCCCTTGTAACTTTAACCAAAAGGCAATGGCAGACAGGCGCACTCAAATAGACTGTGGTGTAAGACCTTTGTCATGAAGGAACACACAATATCATAACAACTAAGGGACCAGAAGGGATAAAATCTCTCCTAATTTGTGTTTAGCTCAAAATTTAAAAATTCTGTTAAGGTTCTACGGTAGCTCTTTTTCATGCTCAGTGCTACAGACAGACTTATGGCTCTTCCTACCTTGCATTGCCAAGGCTCCATAAATGTTCTGGCATCAGTTCCACCAGTTGAGCCACCTCCAGTGCCAGTTTTTTGAAATGCTCTGTTTGTAGGAGTGAGCATCTGTATCAGCATTATCGATCTCTGCCACATGTAATGCTGTAAACAGGGTGTCAAAACATAAACACTGTAAAGTGAATGCATGAACCAGATGCATGACCTTTGGGGACTTGGAAGTTAAGGAGATGATAACATGGACCATAGCCAAGTTATCACACCAAAAGTGTACAGAAGATTTAACGAACTGCCACCATGATTGGAAAAAACTCCAGGCAAGTCTAGTCAGTAGCTAATCCAGATTGGAGCCAATCCTCTGCCCAAGTGTGTGCACACCATTTACCATGAAAATAAACTCTGAATCCAATGGAGCCAGCTGCATCAGATGATACCTGTAATGCACCCCTAAGCTTAAGATCATTGTGTTAAATGAAACAGCATTAAATTCTGCTAAAAATTTTAGCCAAACATATAATTTTTCCTTAATAATAATAATAATAATAATTTTTATTTATAGCCTGCCCCTCTGCACAGCAATCAAGGCGGGTTACAGCATTGTAAAACATACAAATTTAAAAACATTCCTTATCCCATATCCAACACTCCCACCCCTTAAAACTGGATTAAACTATTGAAAAATTAAAACAATACAATATAATAAAACACAACAAAACAATAACAGCCACAGGGAAGGGACAAGCAGAACCATCCCTTCAAGCCGGAGGGTTATTCCAGGAAGGCCTGCCGGAAGAGATCCATCTTTACTGTAGTAATAAGATGGATCTCGTCCGGCAGGCCATTCCACAGTCTTAGCTAAACCTGATCCTATGATCAGGCATCGTGACTCCTCAAATTGCATCACAAAGGTGCCTCAAAAAGGCTCAGCCAGGGTCCACAAATTTACAAGCAAAGTTTAAATGGCCAATGAATTACTGATGGTGCATAGCTTTTTTATGTGACAGAACTGTTGGACTGGCCATGTAAGTTGGCAACCTTGTTATCAGGAATTCTGGATAACTGATTGATTTTATTGATTATGATGCCTAACATATCTAAATGTGTGCATGGTCCTTCAATCTTCTTGGGAGCCAAGAGAACACCTAGCTCAGATGTTAAAGCTTCAAATTTTCTAAGTAACCAAGAACAGTGACCAGAACCAGATGAGCCTATAAACAAAAAGTCATAGAATCATAGAATCATAGAGTTGGAAGAGAGCACAAGGGCCATCCAGTCCAACCCCCTGCCATGCAGGAACTCCCAATCAAAGCATCCCTGACAGATGGCCATCCAGCCTCTGCTTAAAGACCTCCAAGGAAGGAGACTCCACTACTCTCCGAGGGAGTGTGTTCCACTGTCGAACCGCCCTTACTGTCAGGAAGTTCCCCCTAATGTTGAGGTGGAATCTCTTTTCTTGCAGCTTGCATCCATTGTTTCGGGTCTTAGTCTCTGGAGCAGCAGAAAACAAGCTTGTTCCCTCCTCGATATGACATCCCTTCAAATATTTAAATATGGCTATCATATCACCTCTCAGCCTTCTCTTCTCCAGGCTAAACATCCCCAGCTCCCTAAGTCGTTCCTCATAGGGCTTGGTTTCCAGACCCTTCACCATTTTAGTTGCCCTCCTTTGGACACGCTGCAGCTTCTCCACATCCTTTTTGAATTGTGGTGCCCAGAACTGGACACAGTATTCCAGGTGAGGCCTGACCAAAGCAGAATAGAGTGGCACTAGGGAATGAACCACACTTCTAAGACCCATCCTATCTTTGAGGGACCAGTCTAGGAATGAGCTAAAGGTTTCAAAAGTTGCATAACAAACTGAGCAACCCATAGGGAGAACTCAATCCATGAAAAATTAACCTCAAACTGAAAGCCTAACAATTCCATGGGGGATCGTATCATTAACCAATTGCCCATGAGGATAATGTCAGGAACGCATTAAATTAATGCTTTCCTGCCAGAATGGAGTTGATAAAATGTTAAAGCAGATGGGTTACAAAATATGCTGAAGGGGTTAATGACTGAAAAGCTGAAAAGGTGATGAGAGCTGAGTGCTGGAATGTGGGGGAGTTGCCGGCCTTGGCCGCTGCAGAAACATGGATTCAAACCTGCATGGTTAATTGGTTAAATGTTTAATTGTATAGTGCTCGAAACATAGATGGATTGGTTTGATATTGAATGAGTGATGGAACAGGGTGCCTCAGTTAATCTCATATCTGTGCTGACTTTGATAGCCATGGGTTCCTAGTCTCAGGCTTCAGAGTTCATAAACAAAGCACCATCAAAGACCTTGTTTGGTCTAAGGCCAATGGGAAACTAGATTCGCACGCACCTGGCTCTTTGTTGGATTTTCCGGACAGTAGGACATTACGTCATATGAAGAGCCAAGGCGCGGGAAACTTGGACTAATCACAGTTTGCCACTTGACTATGGGAAGGGACTTTATTCTATTCTATAAAAGTGTGTTAATGTATTGTGCCTTTAGATTCGTCAAAGACGTCAAGGCCTGTCTGCGCTGTTTTCTTTTCTGCAATAAAGCTGTCCTTTTTGACTTAATGTGTGGGAGCTGTCTTTATGTCTAAAAGAGGACTGGTGGGCATACTGATACTGACAGTTTGACGAATCACACCAGGAAGACCCGATTCTGTGACCAGATTGCCTTGCCAGTGCATCTGCACACAGCTGGGACCCTCAACTTTCCTTTTACCCTTTCCCCTTTTTCACCATGGAGGATTCCTGCGAAAGGGCGTGCTTGGAACTGGCTCTGTGCCTGGAGGACGCAGCCAGAGCCCTAGACCGACTTTCGTGGGGTGACTGCTGTGCCAGGAAAAGTTCCATGGAGGAACATTGACGGAGCTCACCTGGAGGGCTCAGCCTGGAAGGGGCTGAGAGGAGATGGAGGACTGCAGCTGCGGTTGCCTCTAAGGGGAGGAAAGCCAGCCAAGCCTCCTGGAAACTCAGCCGGGTGGCTGAGAGAGACAACAAGCTTCAGAGAAAGGCTTTAAAGGAGAAGGAATGGATCCAGGTCCAGAAAACACAGCAAGAGGTTGCACAAATGTGGAGGAAAGTGTTGGAGGTGGTTCAAGCTGTTCAACACAGACGAAGAGTGGCCAGAGAGATGGTGGGAGCGGAACACCAGCCTGGTGCCAACAACTCCCAAATCCAGAAACATCAGAAAGAGGACCTAGGAGGGCCACCTGAGCAAAGGGGACCGGTAGAGCCAGGACTCTCACCATCCCCGGTGACTGCCAAAGTGAGGCAAGAACAAGCTGCTCCGAGGCAGTTCTCTGGTCCCAGATGGCGATCTAATCAAAAGGAGGAGATATCTGGGAAAGAGCGGAGAGCAACAGGACCCGAGTGGCCACCCAAAGAAGACGAACTGGTAAAGCCTGTGCTCCCACTACCCGATGCCCCTGATATAGTAACAGAAGCTCCAGAATGCCAGAAGGAGGCAACCAGGACAACTGAGGTAAAAGCCCAAAGAGAGGACATGCTACTCAAACCACAGATGGGAATTGCAACCAAGGTGGCTCAGCGTGGGACATGCCAGACACCAGAGGGACCGAGCACCATCGCTTCATCACCACCGGTTGAACCTGAGCGAAATTCCATGAAGGAGAGCACCCAGATGGCTGAAAAATCATCCTGCACAAGTGTGCCTACAACAATGGTGAGACCTCTAACCCCATTTTTCAGTACCCAGTGGGTGGCCCCCTTGTTCCCATTAAAGCCAGTGTGGGAACCGGGGGTGATCAGACAGTATCTGTGGCAGGGGGGGCTTACTAGAATTCGCTGGATCCCTGAAAAACCTGGCTTTGGATGGACGAGTGGAGAAAAAGCAGAGAGAACCCCAGGCCCAGGAACTCTAAGGCGACAGCCTCATCAAGAAAGCCCAGGTGGGGACCGAGACATCAAAGTGCCCCCTGACAAAGATCCAAGCCCATTGGGGAGGAGAGAGGAAAGAACAAGCCAAACCCAAGGGCTCCCAGGGCAGCCTGCCACTATACCTCCAACCCGACAGTGCTTAGGCTTTGAAGGGGAGAGTGGGGAGCAAATGGAGAAAACCACTGGCACAGAGAATTCAGGGAGACAGCCTGATCAGAAGAGGCCAGAAAAGGGTCAGGACCTCAAGGGGCCCGCCGACAAGGATCAGAGTCCAGTGGTAGGGAGCCAGATGAAACTCTGTAAAACATTGTGGCTCTCCAGCCTGACTGCTCCAACCTCTCAAAACCGACCATGCCCAGAGGCCTCCAAGTTGGACTCTAAATTTTTGAAGTTGTGGGGAGCAATAGAAGAGCAGTTGAGTGGGAGACATGGTTCAGCTATACCAGCCATGTGAAGAAACCTCCCAGAGAAACCGAAACCTAACATTCTCCCTGAGCTGGGGAATTTAGGAGTCAAAAGGCTGCAGAAAGAAATCCTTTTCAGGTAGGAGGAACAAGAAACTAGAAATCCCAAAAGGTGCCAAGACCAGAATGTAAGCCACTTAGAGCCGTCCAATGACAACCCCAAAGCCAAAAATCACAGTGGAGCCAGTGAAATTCAGAAAGAGAGCCCGAATGATGAGGGACCAGCAGGACCATATCCGACAGATGGGGGCCCCAAAAGTTTGACATGGACTGAGTCTGAGAGGGAGGTGAACACAAAAGAATTCAGAGGCTGGAATATGATACCACACCAGAGGGGCTTAACAAATGAACATGATCACCTAAAGTCCCAGGCGATGGCAATCCTCACAGAATTAGACGGCTGGTTAGACCAAGAGCTTGACCCAGACCTCATGGGGCCCAGGGGCCCACATAGAGAACCGGAGGGTGAAGTTGAACTGGAAACTCACAGAAACCAGGACAACCAAATAGCCTCAAAAGACTGTACTTACCAAGAGAGGCTTGACCCAGAAGGAGCTGGTCCAGAGCTAGAGGCTGATTCCATGGTTGCCAAACTTCACATGAAAATCCTCCAGGTGGAGGACAAGGGTGCACAGTTAAACCGTAAATCAAAAGAACTGTCACCACAGAGTCCGTCACAGGGGCAGGAGAATGCAGTGCCCCAAGATAACTCCAAGTTCCACAGAGGGATTCATCGAGAGCCTTGGCCACAGGGGGTTGTGCTCAGTGCCCATCAAGACTCTCAGCGAAAGGAAGGTTGCCCTGCAGCCTGCTCTGGCAAAGAGAAACCCAGAATAATACAAACTCCTGAGGTGCCTGTGCCCAAATTCCTCGGTTTGAAATCACCAGAGTTCCCAACAAAGCTTCAATGTCCAGCCGTCCTCCTTGGTTCAGAGGACCAAGCCGCTGAAGCGAAAAAGATAAAAGTTTGTTCACCTCATGATCTGAGTGCCTCCACCACCCCCACTTTCCAGGCCTCCACTCGGAGTTGGAGTATCCAAAAGCTCATCACAGGGGAAGGAGCCTTCAAAGAGATTTCTAGCCAAGGTGAGGAGGAGAAATTGATAACACCCTTTCCCAGCGAGGGGTCCTCCAAAAGTCACTCGGGGGTGGGAAAGATTTTGAGGGGGTTACTACCTGCTTCAGTCCTACAGAGTTGTTGTTTGTGAAGAATGGACTGCCGAAACCTAAACTTAATAACATGAGGCCAGTTAAAAAGGTTGCTGCAGTGATTAACAAAAATGAAATAGTGTGCCTGCACAGTTCTTTGAAAAGCGGGAGCAATGAGGTCTGGGATCCTAACTGATAAAAGACATAGACTTGTTAAAGGATTCCCAAAAAATGGTGGTTAAATACAGAAGCCAGTTACTGGACTGTGAATTAAAAGCGCCAATATGACTGTTTTTCCTGTGCTTATGAAACCGTTATTATACACATCTAGTTTTGCCTATTAGTGTTGTTTTGGAGACTTTAAACATGTAATAAGCATAGTTGTGGGTTTATAACATATAAGTTGCTTAACTAATTATATAGATTTGTTTTATGTTATAGATTTAGTGGTTAAATAATAATAATAATAATAATAATAATAATAATAATATAGGCTGGTTAAATAAGTTTAATAAGTTTAATATTTTAGAGGCTTTAATATTGTCATTTACAGAATATTGTTTGCTGATAGTCTATTTTGATAACACTATTCGGTTAACATATGATATGATGTTTTTTGCTTGCTTTGGTTATTTTTTTTTAAAAAAATAGACTTTTAGACAAGTTATATTACCAATTTTGAGTTTAAATTTATATGGTGTTGTTACTTTACTATTATGATGGGTGGGTTTTTATATAAACGTTTAAATAGGGTTCATTTAGATAGCCTTTAAAAAAAATTAGATTATTGTTTGAGTTTAGCTACTGCCATTGGGTTTTGTTATTGCTTTGTTTTGATAACTGGATATTTGATTATTGCTCTTGTTTTGTTAGAATCATCCTAAAAGACTGGGGTAAAGATGGTCTTCAGGGGGGCAGACTGTCAGGAACGCATTAAATTAATGCTTTCCTGCCAGAATGGAGTTGATAAAATGTTAAAGCACATGGGTTACAAAATATGCTGAAGGGGTTAATGACTGTAAAGCTGAAAAGGTGATGAGAGCTGAGTGCTGGAATGTGGGAGAGTTGCCGGCCTTGGCCGCTGCAGAAACATGGATTCAAACCTGCATGGTTAATTGGTTAAATGTTTAATTGTATAGTGCTCGAAACATAGATGGATTGGTTTGATATTGAATGAGTGATGGAACAGGGTGCCTCAGTTAATCTCATATCTGTGCTGACTTTGATAGCCATGGGTTCCTAGTCTCAGGCTTCAGAGTTCATAAACAAAGCACCATCAAAGACCTTGTTTGGTCTAAGGCCAATGGGAAACTGTAGATTCGCACACACCTGGCTCTTTGTTGGATTTTCCGGACAGTAGGACATTACATCATGTGAAGAGCCAAGGAGCGGGAAACTTGGACCAATCACAGTTTGCCACTTGACTATGGGAAGGGACTTTGTTCTATTCTATAAAAGTGTGTTAATGTATTGTGCCTTTAGATTCGTCAAAGACGTCAAGGCCTGTCTGCGCTGTTTTCTTTTCTGCAATAAAGCTGTTCTTTTTGACTTAATGTCTGGGAGCTGTCTTTATGTCTGAAAGAGGACTGGTGGGCATGCTGATACTGACAGATAAGACAGCTGGTCAGTAATACGGAACTCTCCCTGTGTTTTCTTTGCAACAACTCCAAGAGGTGAAACTCTCAAGTTAGGAACAGGAAGGGAAGCAAAGGGTCCCAGGACTAGGCCCTTTGAAACTTCCTTAGTGATTTTGTCCCTTACAATGTGCTCCATAACTAACACTTCTGTTTTAGAAGCATTTCAGACAGCAGTTTGATATGTCTCATAATCCAGACTGAGGGGTATTGTCAGTTTATAAACAGAAAGGTCTTTAGTTTGGACTTAAATTTAAATAGAGAAGTAATAGTCTGTAAGTGTTTGGGTAGGCAGTTCCAGGAATAAAGTGCAGCAACCAAGAAAGGGTGAATCTGGTCCAGGGAAAAACAAATTCTTGGCTGGGTCAGGAGCCCTGAGCCTGCAGACTGCAGAACTTTGGACCTCTCAGCAGCTTTCGATATGATAAATCCTTCTCGTATATTCCCAGCTTTCTAAATCGATTATTTTGCCTATGTCCGTTGCCCATTTAATCATATTTTCTAAAATTAAGGCCCTTTCTTGTCTTCTATCCATCAATAATTTGTACAATTTATTTGTTATTTTCTTCTCAGGTTTCGTCAAAAGATCATCCAGATCTTTTAAGTCTTCTTGAAAGTCTTCTATTTTGATGTCCATCTTCAATCTTTCTCTCAGTTGTACATATAGTAGCCAATGTACTCTTGGATCTAATTATTCCAGCTCTTCCATTGCTTTGAATTTCAAATTGTTTTCTTCCAATTTTTTAAGTATATCTTTATATCTCAACCATTTCTTGACAGCCATCCATGTTCCAAAGAAGGCTTCAAGTGGAGATACCCAAAGCGGAATTTTCCTGTAAATTTTCTTCTTAATTTCATCCCATACATTTAGTAGCACTCTTCTAATCACATGATGTTTGAACTCTTTATGTACTGCCGCTTTTCCATACCATACATATCTGTGCCATCCAAATCAGTTATTAAATCCTTCAATGTTCAATATTCTTTTATTTTCCAGTAAGATCCAATCAAATAACCAATTTAGGGCATTTGCTTGATGATATAGTTCTAAATCTGGAACGCTCCTTCCTCCTTCAACTTTGTGCCATGTCATCATTAGCCAATTAATTCTGGCTCTCTTTGCCTTCCAAATAAAATCCCTGAGATCTTTATACCATTTTTTAAAAAAATTACTATTATGTATTATTGGTATACACTAGAACAAGAAATTCATTTTAGGAAGTACCGTCGTTTTAATCACTTCAACTCTTCCCGTCAATGTCAAATTCAATTTACTCTATTTTATCAAATCCATCTTAATTTCCTTCCATTTCATCTTGTAATTATTGTTGAATAGGTCTATATTCCTCTTAGTTAGCCAAATTCTTAAATATTTAACTTTAGTTTTTACTGAACATTCAGTTACTTCCTGAAGGTAAGCTTCTTCCTTTTTAGTCATATTTTTTGTCATTATGACTGTTTTCTTCCAGTTTATTTTAAATGCCTACATCTTACCGAATTCTTCTATTATTTGAAAAATTCCTGTGATTTGTTGTTTTGGGTTCTCCAAAATAATAACCACATCATCGGCAAAAGCTTGCAATTTATATTCCTGGTGGTTAATCTTCATCCCTCTTATGCTATCTTCTTGCCTTATTCTGTTCATTAAAACTTCTAGCACTGTTATAAACAGTAACGGTGATAATGTACATCCTTGCCTTGTTCCTTTCTCAATCTTAAACTTTTCAGTACTTCTTCCATTTATTATCAGCTGTGCAAATTGTTCTCCATAAATCTCATTTATCCATCCACAAAATTTAGATCCCGTCTCCATTTTTTTGAAGTTTTTTCATAAAGTTCCAATTCATGTAATCAAATGCTTTTTCTGTGTCAGCAAATATTAAAGCCAATTTCTTGTTTTTCCCCCATAATATTCTATGGTGTCCATTATCAACCAATATTATTTTTAAGCTGTCTTAAAGGCAGAAAACCTGATTGATTTTCATGGATTAAGTTAATTAATACCTTCTTAAGCCGCTCTGAATGTATCAATGCCAAGATCTTATAATCATTATTTAAGAGGGATATAGGTCTATAATTTCCAATTTCTCTCTCGTCTTTACCTTCCTTTGGTATCAGTGTGATATTAGCATTATTCCAGGTCTCGAGGATACCTTCCTTAACAATGCTATTCAAAGTTAGTAATAGAGGGGTTTTTAAACTCATCTATAAATGTTTTATAATATGTCACAGTGAAACCATCAGGCCTGGGAGATTTATCTTTTTTCATCTTTCTGATAGCTTGAATTAACTCAACCTCCGTAATTATTGAGCTCAACATATTTTGTTGCTCTGTTGTTAATTTGTTAATCCATTGTTTGTCTAAATAGTGACTTATCTCTTCATTGTCCATGGCATCAGCCTTGTATAAATTTACATAATAGCTGTGAAAAGCTTTCTGAATCTCTTCTTGTGCTTGCAACATTTTGTCACCTTCCTTTATTTTTGAAATTGTTCTCCACCTTTTTTCTTTTTGTAATCTGTATGCTAACTATTTTCCTGACTTATTTGTAGATTCAAATTGTCTTTGTTTAATAAATTTCATCTTCTTTGCTATTTCCTCTGTTATTCTCTTGTCTAGCTGTCTTTTAAGCCATTGTAAATGTTTATTTTTCCTATCCCTTTTAGGGTCTTTAGTAAGTTCTATTTCTGCAGTTCGAATATCTTTTTCCAATCTTTCATTAATGTTGATTCGTTGCCACTTCACTTCTGCACCTCTTTCGATCAACACACCTCTCAGCACTGCTTTACTAGTGTCCCAAATTGTTTTGTCTTTGACAGATTCAGAGGTGTTTTCCAAGATATAATGCTTCAATATCTTTCTAAATTTTTCTTGAAATTTTTTTCCATCAGGAGATAATCATTTAATTTCCAGTGAATTTGTTTTTTTATTGTTTCTAATCTTAATACAATTGGGTTGTGGTCAGATACTGTCCTAGGCATAATTTCCATGTCCTTAATTTTAGTTATTAATTCCACTGATGTCACAAACATATCAATTCTAGATGATGATTTGTAACTTTCTGGGAGAAAAATGAAGCCATTCTTATGTTGGTTTAGATTTCTCCAAACATCTATCAGATTCAATTGCTCTTGAAGGTCAAAGAAGGAGGTTGGCAACTTCCCTTGATTCTTTTTCAACTTTTTTCCTGGAATCCCTATCATTCTTGGAATCAATTACTACATTCAGATCACACATTAGAATTATGTTTGCATAGTCTACCTGTTGTATCTTTTCTTTTATCCTTTTGTAAAAATCAATCTGTTTCTCTGCTGGAGCATAGATCCCAATCAGAAGGTATTTAACATTTTCTATTACCATCTCAAGTCCAATATAGTTTCCATTTTGGTCCTTAAAAATTTCCTTAGCCAAGAACTTATTGTGAACATATTTAATAATAATATAATAATAATAACACCACCCCTCCTTTCTTCTTGTCATTCACTGTCACAAACATCTGTCCAAATTTTGGATTATTCAGGTATTTTGTCTCATTTTTCTTAATCTTGATTTCTTGTAGGCAGACCACATCTAATTTCTTTTTTTATTAAATAATGAAACACTTTACTTCTTTTAAATTTCAAATTTAGACCTTTCACATTCCATGATAATACTTTGAATGCCATATCTTATTTCCAATTACTAATTTATTTATTTATCTTTTCTGCCTCTTCTCCTCAACTGAAGTCTCTTTCCCCGCTCTTATCTTCTTCTGAGAATAGTTTACCAGTTATGTTTTCTAGTGAGTCTTCTTCTCTTTCTTCATGTCCTTTCATCTGTTTTGATTCCATGTCATCTCCCATTTTAGTCCTTTGTTCCTTATCATGTTCATCTTCATGTTTCTCAGATTGGAGTCTCCTCAAAAACTCTCTTGCCTTCATAATAGAGTTCATCCTGTATCTTCTTTGTAGTACTATAAGAGAACACCTTCAATTCTGTCCCAGGTGTATCTGATTTGTCTTTGAACCAACTCTTGCATTAAAAACTTGTAGTCTTGTCTCCATCTCAACACTGCCAGTGGGATATCTTTGTATATTTGGACATTCTTTCCTTCCACTATAAGATCCTCTTGGTAGCTCTTTTGTAAGATTCACTCTTTCACTCTGTTTCTAATAAATACTACCACTTGGTAGATTTTCCCCCCTAGATACTACAGAGCTAATCCTGAAAACTTTGTTGATATCTTTTATTATTTCTTCCTTAGATTCTCTGATAAAATCTGCCAATATAGTTGAAACTCTGTCGTACAAATCTAATGCCGGATCTTATCTCAGGCCTCTCAACTTAACACATTTATCCCTATAACGGACCTTTCATAGCATATTTAAATTGCTTTCCCTTTTTTGTTGCTCTGTTAATTCCTCTGTTACAGTTCTTAATTCATTTGTTTTACCTTTCAAATCTTCCACTTCTGTTCTTAGGCCTTCCACTTCACTCAATATCTTGTCAAGCTTCTTCTCAAATTCTCCTAGTTCCCTGTGTAAATCCTCTTTTGCTTCTTTCCTAGATTGTTTCAATTCATTCTTCATTTCCACTCATAAATTGTATTTAAATCTCTGAAATTCTTCTAGTAGAACTTGCATAGAATCTGCCATTTTTGTTGTCATATCAGTGGATCCTCTTTTCTGACTCGATGTCAGTTTTTTAACTCCACTTGTTGGAACAGTTGCCATTTTCTAAAATCTTTATATTCTGGATCAATGTCCAAAATTCAAAATTTCAAATCAATATCTGTAGCTCTGTTTATATTATTATATTCTTTATATTATCAGTCAAGTGAGTTAACAGCCACTATACCTCTCCCCTCAAATCAAATCCAATAATATCATAAACTCAAATAGATAATTATATATCTTATATATCAATTCAGTTATTACAAATTAATAGTTAACAGTCAATTACAAATCAGTCTGTTTTCCTCAGGTGTTAAATAATTAATAATTAATACAACACTTCCGCTTTCCCACTCAATTTAAATATATACTATACTTTTATATAACCAAAACTATTATATAGCAGTCAATAATCCACAAATAATCCAGTCTTATATTACTTCAAATAAGTAGTTTTTAAGCAATCAAATTAGTGTAATTAAAATGCCTCAATGGTGTCTAAAATTCTATAAAACATGTATATATGTATACATATATATATATATATATATATATATATATACATATATTTAATATATATTTAATACTTATTTAATATTATGTAAAGAAACTCAAATTGCTTTCTAAATACCAACAGTTCACAAATGATCCTTCAAGATACACTCAGCCCCTTGCCTTTTCTCAGTTCTTTTATCTGTAGTTCTATAATTCTAAGCTTTAATTAATTATCATGAATTTAATTCAAAAGAAAGTCTTCCCTTTTATGGTGCCTTTGTATTGTATCATTGCCCCCTCCTCCTGTCCTCCTTCCATTGGGTCTTTCTCTTCGGGTTCTGTTCTTCTCTCTTCCTCCTCTCCTCCTGGCTCTTCTTCTGGAAGTCAATATATTTTCACCTTTATCCTCGATGTCCCATCCTTCTGTCCTCCTACCATCGCACCTTTCTCTCACACTTTTCTCCCTCTGCCTCCCTCTTTTCTTTCCAGATGTCCCATCCTCCCATCTTCCTTTCATTGCATCTTTCTTCCCTCTTAGCTCATATAACCTTCTCTTTTCTGCCCACATGCCCCATCCTCTTGTCTTTCCTGTCAAGCCTTTCCATCTCAATTCCAATTTTAGCTTTCTTTTTGTGCTCCCAATGTCTCTTCCTCCTGTCCTCCTGTCTGGTTCAGATCCTCCTAAGGTTTTCCACAGCCAGAGTCTTCACAACAAAGTTGCGATTAGCAAGTACTTTGTAGCAAGCTGCTTCTTGAAGTGGAAAGAGCAAAAGTAGTACAGAGAAACCACAGTTTTGTTGTCTCTGCTTTGAAGTCGATGCTTCAAGGCTATAAATTTAAAAAAATGGCAGGCAAGGCTAAGTGCCTTTAATGGCAGCCTTTCCAAGGTTGGCTGCTCTGCGACCCTATTTCATCTTGGTTCAATCCTCGCCAGGGACTTCACCTGGGGGTCAAACAAGGGTCTCCTTTGAGACCCACACACACTGTGCCAAAAGGGCACAAAAGAGCCATGGTGGTGCCTCAAAGGGTGGCAAAAAGGAGGATTGGGGCCACAACTTCTTGGCTGTCTGCATCAGCCCTAAGTTTAGTTGATCAAGAACCAGAAGAACTATGGACAGAAGTAATGAACACAATCAAAAAAGAATGCAAAAAAGACAATAACTGTGGCCAAAAAGGAGGAGAAGAAAGAATGGATGACAGATGGTATAATAAGAGAACTGCTACAATGCACAGAATCAATTTTGTTTCTAACTAAAATTAGCCAAAAGACTGGAAAAGATCAACATACATTCCTAAACACCATAAAGGAGACACAAAAGATTACAGTAACTATAGAACCATTGTGCTAATTTCCCACTCAAGCAAAGTCATGCTCAAAATTGCACAGAAAAGACTCCACCCATATGTGTAATAAAAAAATCCCAGAAGGGCAGGTGGGTTTCAGACTGCATAGACAATGAAAAACTATAGAATACTCCTCAAAGAAATTGGAGTATCACTACATTTGATTGTCCTGATTCATAACCTGAATTCAAGACAAGAGGCTGCCATCAGAACTGAGTGCTGTCAGGAGGACTTCCAGTTGGGATGCCAAGAGATTCGGAGGGGGAGAGACGGGGCTCCATCTTCTATCATCCTTTCCCCCCCTTTTCCCCACTGCAAGCATGCACTAAAGAAACAAAAATAAAAACAAGAGGTGCAACTTTCAAGCCGAGAGAGGCAAGGAATTGGGGTTTGTCGGGGACTCTGTACGGGATCTCCACTCCCAAACCAAGGCAGGGAAGAAAGGGAAAAAATGGGAGAGAGCCACAGAGCTACAGTAAAAGCGGGTAATAGTCTTGCATGAACCAGCAACAGACTGCAAGACTGTGATCTCGGTGGCAGCCTTTTTATAGCTAACTAGCTTATACTCCTCTTAAGCTAGTAAGAGAATAGATGAGAAACTATAACTGTAGAATTTTGAATGAAGTGCCTGAAGGGTCAGACCTCTTGTATGACAAGAAGGGTAAGACAGTAACAAGAACAAAGGAAAGATACTAAAGACAGACTTTATCTTGAGAATTTTTTTTTCTGTTCTGGCTGCAGTAACTACAAGCAACACAGACAATATATAGACTATACTATAAACAGATAGATTATAAAATTGGTAAGAAGAGAAAACAAACCTGCTTTATCCCCTAGATACAAACTAAAAAGAAAGAGGGGGGGGAACAAAGGGAAGGGGAAAAGAACAAGCCTGTGCACCGCTGAGAGAAGAAATTGAGAGGAATGAATAGAGGGATAATAAAGAACTTTCAGGTGGAAGAGAAAGGAATGGAAAATCAAAGAGTTAAAACAAATTAGAAAGAATAAGGAAAAAAACCTACCTAAAATGGAGAAAGTCTGAGATAACCAGAGCTGGAAAACACAAAGGATTGAAGAAAAACAAACAAACAAACAAACAAAAAACAATAACACCCTCTTTTTGGGGATATGGATGTTTATTGAGAGTTTATTGTATTTACTATAATGATCTCAAACCTAATTATAACTTGTTAGAATGCTTCTTTAAGCAATTAAGAAATGAAATAGTCTGGGATAACCTGAAATAAGAAACAACCTTTGTATGATAATAATACTCTGTATAATAATACCCTGTAGCTATACAAATTCTGTGACTAGCTGTTTAATAATTGTTGGGTAATAGAACTAACAGAAGTATAATATTACTAGAAAAGAGAGAGTTTGTTAAGTTATTGATTGAAGAACTTTAGAGATAAGTAAAGTAAAACAGATATATATATATATATATATATATTCTTAATATATAGAATAATTAAGTTAAAGAAATTGTTAAAGCAAATTTGGAATTACTTAAGTGATAAATGGATACTAGAACTAAAAAAGTGATGCAAACTCAAGCAATATCAAATCCTAGAAGAGGATCAATGATAATAATAATAATAATAATAATAAATAAAATTTATTTATATCCCGCCCATTTGGAAACCCAATCAGGGCGGCTACCCAATCAGGGCGGCTGAAGAGGAATATGAACAATGGACTCAACAAACAAACAAATGGATATAAGCACAACGATTCTGCAGGAACTGAGAGTATTTAAAAGAAACTTCAAGGCGGAGATAAGAGAGGAATTAAAGAAAACAAGAGGTAAGATAAGACAAGATATGCAGAAAGAAATAAGTATCCTGGGGGGAAAATAGATAAAATGAATAAAGAATTATCGGACGTTAAAAAGGATGTTAAAGAAGCAACATCTAAAACAGAAAAACTGGACAAAAAATTCAAAGAATTGGAAAAAAAATCCCATAAAGCTGAGGAACAGAATTTGTTGATACAAGAAATGAGGCACAGGGAAAAATATTTAAAATTACAAGGCTTGCCAGAGATTAAAAATGAGCAACTTTTCGATAGAATTATTCCAGCTCTGGCAATCTTTTTGGAGGTTTCAGAAGAGTTCATGGACTCACAAATAGATAAGATCTTCAGGATTAACTCCAGGATTGCTAAAGAAAAAAAGCTACCAAGGGACATTACAATTTGTTTCAATGGAACCAGAATAAAAGAAAAAATCCTACAAAAACTACAGTGAAAGCTTAGTTATCAATGAAATAGAAGTAGAGATTTTTAAGGACTTACCAATACAAATAATAAAGATGAGACAACCATATACATTTCTGACCAATGAATAGCAAATAATAATAATAATAATAATAATAATAACATCAATTATAGATGGGGAAAATTGGAATGTGTGATATTTATGTACAGACAGAAAAGATATAAGATAAACTCGACTGATAAAGCAAAAGATTTCTATAAAAAAAATAACCAGCAAACAAAAAGAAGAAGAGGAATATGAACAAATAAGGACAAGAGAATTTAGATTAACCAAAAATAAAAATAAAAATCAAACAACGGAATACAGGAAATATCAACAAAATCTTACACTTGAGAAGGAGATTGAAAGAGAATTAGAGGAAAAAAGTACTAGCTCTGAATTATTAGAGATGTTAGAAGCTGAAAGAAGTTCTCATAATTAAGAAGAGAGCTAAGACTTGATAACTAGAAAATTGACTCATATATACGTGGGGATAATTATTGGTGTACATACACTTAGAGATGAAACATATAATTGAATCATTGTTTTTCTATTTTCTGTTAACAACAAGGTATAATGAAAATTAAAATATGATCATGCAACGTGAAGGGCTTGAACCTAGAAAAAAAAAGGAAACATATATTTCATTTTTTGGAAAAAAAATCATTATGATATTATATGTTTACAGGAAATGAAAATTAGAGATAAAGATGCTAAATATATTAGAAATCCTAGATTAGACCATTGTTTGTTTGCATTAACAAGTAAGAAAAAAAGGAGTAGCTGTTTATTTAAAAAGAAACTATAAAGTAAAGGAAATTAAAAAAGATACTAAAGGATGTTATATAATTTTAGACGTCACAATTGGTGAAAGGAGTCTAATATTAGTCAATATTTATGGACCATTAGGAAAAAAAAGATTTTTTTCCCCTCAAAAATTGAGTGAAGAATTGTTCAAATAAAATAAAAATAACTTGGTTGTGCTGGGAGATTTCAATGGTTTAATAAAACCAAAAAGAGATAGAAAATCAGTGAAAAGAATAAAAGAGAATCAGGGAAAACTACCCTTAAGTTGTATAGAAATGATTCATGAACATGACCTAATAGATGTTTGGACTCACTTATATGGAAATAAGAATGGATTTACCTTTTTTTCAGACCCGCATCAATCATGGTCAAGGACTGACTCATTTTTTGTGTCAAAAGAATTGATAATAAAAGTAAAAAAGATGGAAATCTTACCATGGATCATAATCTAATTGAAGTATTAATGACAGTGGATCAAAACAAAAAAAATGTTTGAATGGAAATTTCCAGAGGGTTTACTAAAAGACACAAAATAGGTAAATGAAATGAAGGAAGAACTAAAATACTTCTTTAAAGAAAACTGTACACCAGATGTAACTATGAAAAATATCTGGGATGCTAGCCAATCAGTAATTAGAGGACTTCTAATTAAGAAAGCCAATGAAAATAGAAAACAAATAAAAGAGAAGGTACTAATAGGGGAATTAAAAAGAAAAGAGGAAAATTGAAAGAAAATTCATCAGATAAGAACTTAAGAAATCAGATGAGACTAATTCAATAACAAATTCAAGTGAAAATAATAAAAGAAATTGCAAATAACTAAAAAAACTTTGAAGATGCTAACAATATAGGTCACTGGTTAGCTAAGAAACTGGAAAAAAGACAAGGAAAAGAAAATAATAAACAAGATTAAATATGATGGCATTTAAAGAATTTTATAGTAATTTATACAGAGAAGAGAATAAGATAACAGAATTTAAGAGAAAAATGAAGAGCTATTTAAATAAGAAAGAAATACCAAAGATAACAAATGATCAAAAAGAAATTTTAAATGCAATGATTTCAAGACAAGAGATTTTACAAGCTATATAAAAATTAAAGGAAGGGAAAGCACTGGGTCCAGACGGCCTTACAGTCATATATTATAAAAACTTCCAGAACAAATTAATAGAACCGTTATACAAATTGTTAAATTTAATCAATGAAGAAGGAATACCAAAGACTTGGCAAGAAGCAAATATTACACTAATTCCAAAAGAAGGGAAAGATACTACACAAAAGTCAAATTATAGACCAATTTCCCTTCTTAACAGTGATTAAAAAATATATACCTTAATAATGGCTAATAGATTTTAAAAAGTACTATCAGATATTATAGGAGAAGATCAAAATGGGTTTCTACCAAACAGACAGATAACAAATAACATTAGAACTATTATAAATACATTGGAATACTATAATGTGAATAATGAAAAGAAATTAGTGTGAATTTTCATTGACACTGAGAAGGCATTAGATAATGTTAAGTGGGACTTTTTATTCAAGGTATTAGAAAGAATGAAGATGGGGACAAGATTTATAGAAAATATTAAACAAATCTATAAAACACAAACAGCTCACTTAATTATTAACAGAGAAAAAAATCAGCATTTAAGATTAATAAAGGTACTAGGCAAGGATATCCCATATCCCCACTTCTGTTTATTGTAGTATTGGGGATTTTAATAAAAACAATTACAAATAATAACAAAATAAAAGGAGTTAAAGTAAAAGGACATGAGACCAAAGTCAGAGTGTATGCAGACGACATGGTCGTAATCTTGGAAGATCCTATAAAAACTGTTGAGCAGCTGCTTTATGAAATTAAAATATTTGAGAAATATACAGGATTCAAAAAAAAAATATATGACAAAACAAGAGGAAGAAGTTTTAATCCAAAAGTCAGGCTGCAGAATTGACAATAAATAAATAAATAAATAAAATATTCAGGAATTTGGCTGACTAAAAGTAACTTAAAATTGATGGAAAATAACTACCATAAAGTATGGAATGAAATTAAAGAAGATTTACAAAGATGGAATAGGATGAACTTGTCAATATTGGGGAGAGTATAAAAATGGTGTTTCTACCAAGACTAATATTCTTCATGCTTAATTTACCAATTATACTTAATGAAAGATTGTTTAAAGACTGGGAAAAAGAATTAAGGAAATTTATATGGAAACGAAATAAGTCCAGGATTAAATGGACAAACTTTAAAGACACTAAAGAGAGATGAGGTCATGGCCTTCCAGATCTAAAACCTTGTTCTGGGCATGTAGCTTAATGTGGTTGCAAGAAAGGATAAGGTTAAATAACAAGAATTTTTTTTACTTAGAAGGAGTACAACTACGCTTTGGTTGGCATGCTTATCTGTGCTATAATAAAATAAAAATCAACAGGGATTTTAATAATCATCCGATTAGAAAGGCATTGTTGAATGTCTGGACAAAGATTAAGGAAAGATTCTATTTTAAGCTACCATTATGGACTTCAGTGCAAGAAGCTTTTTTGGGAGATGGGCACAGGAACAAAAGTGGCTAACAGACAGAGACATAACAAGTTTAAATACTCAAGATAATCTGGAAATAAAGACTAGAGAAGAGATAAATGAAAGGGGAGAAAATATGCACTGGTTTAACTATATACAAATTAAACAGAAATATTTGGAAGATGTTAAGAATTTAGAAATAGAGGATAAATCAAATGATTTAGATCGAATTTTATGGCAACCAGACAAAAAGAAAGTTTCTAAAATTTACAAATTATTGTTGAACAGAGAAATGGAACAGGAAGTAGTTAAAGGATATCACTATATTCAATTGTCCTGATAAATAACCTGAATTCAAGACAAGAGTGCTGTCAGAACCTGAGAATGGTTCCTAACTAGAAAGGAATTGGGCAAGAGCATACTATAACTCTATTTATTCAACCTCCATGAAGAAAATGTCATATGCAGAACAGGATTAGAGGCAGGAGGATTGAAGATCAGAGGTTTGTGCATTAACAACTTAAGATATGCAGGTGACACAATATTACTAGCAGAAACTAGCAAAGCAATTATTGAAGGGTGTCAAGGAGGAAAGTACCAAAGTAGGCTTGATGATATACATTAAGAAAACAAAAATAATGACCATGGACAATCTACAAGTATTCATCCTAGATAACAAGAAATTTGAGATAGTAAAAGATTTCTTATACCTTGGATCAAACAGAATGAAGACTGCAGTCAAGAAATTAGAGGAAGGCTAAGTTTAGGCAACTATGAAAGAACTGTATAAAATCCTAAAGAGCAAAAGATGTAACTCTGAATACTAAAGTGGGGATTGTCCAAGTCATCATATTCCCCATCACTATGTATGGATGGGAGAGCTGGACAGTGAAAAAGGCAGTTAGGAAGAAAATAAACTTATTTGAGATGTGGTGCTGGAGAAGAATGGATACCATGGATAGCCAAAAAGACCAACAAATGGGTACTTAAACATATTCCCTGGAAGCCAAGATGACTAAAATGAGACTGTTATATTTTGGCCACATCATGATACAGCACAAATCATTGGAAAAGACAATAATGCTAGAGAAGATAGAAGGCACCAGAAAGAGGGAGAGCACATGCCAGATGGAATGGCTCAATCAGAGAGTCCACAGGCCTGAACCTACAGAATGTGAGCAGAGCAGTAAAGGACATAGTCTTAGAGAAATCTCATTCACAGAGTCATCATGAGTCGAGGTCAACTTGAGGGCAGTAAAAACATTTTTTGCTGTCCCATGCTGTGATTCTAATATATCTCTATTGAGGGCCTAAACTCTATTGAGGCTCAGGCCTGGATCCTAATGAGTACCTATTGGGTGAAATATATGTTTTATCATGCTGAGTGACCTTACTGACATTAATAGACTCTGATTACTCCTCTTAGAAACAAATGCTCAACAAAAAATCATCCTTATGTGGATTTTCACATAATGTTTAACTACAAATGGGATAACCAAGTACTAAATCAGCTCTATGGCAGCATACATAGCATATATAAAACTTTAAAAGCATTGGTGTCAAATTAGAAGAATTCCAGTATTGGCAATAAGGTGGCATCTTAGCAATAGCAATAGCATTTTACATTTCTATACCACTTAATAGTGAACTCAGAATTAATAGTTTTGATGATAGAAGTTATGAATTTGGAATTGAATACTAACTGTGGAATTGAATAATGGGGATAATTAACTGGAATTGATAATTAAAAGGATAAGTATATAGGAAAGAAGAACTAACTGGAAGATATAATTCAGCTAGCTGATTGATTAAGTGTGACTTTGATTTAAAGGGAAATCTTGACAATTAAAATTTAAGTTAAAAACCAGTTAGAGATAATAAACTGTACAATAATTCATTCCTAGGAAAAGAGCTAAGACAGAAATGCTGGAAAAGGAATAAAATGTTTTGATAAGGAAACTTATTGTAGAAGCAGTAAGAAATATGATATTTATTTTGCATTATACAAAAATCTAAGTTATTTGAGGGAGTGGTTCTATTTATGATCTAAGGCAAATGAGTGGGTTTAATGCTATAGGATAAATATTTACTAGAGGTATATAATTGATAACACTAACCCACTACTGATAACTGATACAAATAATTTTATATTGTTATTAATTGATGGTGAACTGATGACTATTAATTATGGTTAATTAATAGAATGAACTGATTAATCAATAGATTATTGTACAGTTGTCAATTTGATGTTAAAAATAAGCAAACTAACAAACAAAAGCAGAGAAAGGGAATTCTTTACATCAAAAAAGAAGAAGACACATACATTAGTTGGGAAGGAGAGGAAAACAAAGCTAAAATAAAGAAAGAAAGAAAAGGAGAAGATGAAAACAGCAACAAAAACCAGAACCAAAACAGTGACACAAACACAAACAATGGCAAACCCCAGAAGGAGTTCAATTGATGTGACCAGTAAATAATTGGATATAAGCACAATAATACTACAAGAATTAAGAGAATTTAAAAAGAACTCTAAGAATAATAGAATTATAGAGTTGGACGAGACCACAAGGGCCATCTAGTCTAAACGCCTGCCATGCAGGAAATCACAATAGCTATCTTTAATTATCTGAAGAATATCATGACCCTTGCATTCCCTTTCAACCCTAAAATTCTATGATTCTATGAATAAGTGGCATACATTTATATTCCACCCCAAAGCATTTTGCTGCCCCAGCATAAAGTATGCTATAGTTTTAATTTGTTTTAAAAACATTTCTTGTTGACTTCTGTATAGGGTTTTGCACTGAAATAAAAGTAAGATAATTCCCTAAATTCCCAGTACCATAGCCTTCAACCACTAAATTACATAGCAAAGAGAACTGTATGTGTGTGTATATATCTTCAATTATTTCCTTAAAAAATAAGTGGAGGGGTTGGACACAGATTTAGGGGCTGAACAGACAGCTCGGATTGGGGCTGTGGCAAGCACATGCTGCTGAACAAATCCAGCTGAAAATAGGAGTGGCAAAGAACTGGTGCTATTTGGGGCAGATTGAAGCCACTCCACTGCAGCTTCAGCCAGCTTCCAGCTGGCTTGGGGGCATGTGGCATCTAAATGTCATGTCCCCAAGTGGTCCAGAAGCTGCCTGGTGTGCAATCACTGGTGTGACTTTTGGGCAACTTGGGGGCATGCCGCATGTAAACACCACACCCCAAAGCCAGCTTCAAGCTGGCTGAAGCTGCTGGTCTGTTCTGGCCCCAAGTCATACTTAAAGCAGACTTGCTGAAATTTAGTGAATTTAGTTGTTACAAATTGATGTCTCATAAATTTAAAGGGTTCTTCTCTAAGCATGATCTAGTCTAAAAGTAATGTCTAAGCATGTCTAGTCTAAAAGTAAGCCCCACTGACAATAATGGTAGATCACTGGGAGAAAGCAAGGAAAATGACAAGAAAATTTACTCGCTCTCAAGACATAAGAGAAAATCAATGGAAAATGGAACAAAGATGGTATCTCACCCCTGCTAGAATGGCAAAAATTTATAAACTACAAATGAACGAATGTTGGAAATGTAAAAGCAATGTTGGATCTTGGTATCATGTTTGGTGGAGATGTCCCAAAATGAAAATGTATTGGAAAAAAATACACATGACGATGGAAGACATACTTAAAAACAGACTTGAATTATATCCAGAATTATATTTATTAAATATGACATACAAACTAGAAGCAGATATAACTAGAAAATATTGGAGACTAATACTTTACATGGTCTCGGCATCAAGAATACTAATAGCCTCCAAATGGAAACAGGAGACAACTCCAACGGTAGATGAATGGCTATTGAAATTGTTAGAGATGAAGGAAATGGACAAATTGACAAGGTTATTGAATAATGAGAATGTGGAATTGGTTGAGGAAGAGTGGGCTCCAGTGGAAGAATATATAAATAGAAAATGGGAATAAAGCAGCAAAGTAGTTATTAAGATTGTGTAAATGAACTGGATCTGAGATGATGATAGAAGATAGAAGTAATAGACACAGAAATGATGTATGTAAAATGTGAAAAAAAATGTACTTACTTTCAAAGAACTATTGAGAAGTTAGAACTATGGGTAAATGTACTGTAAAGATGACTAAGAATATATTTTAAGTGGATTTTTAATGTTTTTTTTTAAATAAAATAATATATATAAAAGTAAGCCCCACTGAGTCAATGAGAATTACTCCTACAAAATTCTGTCAATTTCAGCATAAATCTTGGCCTAATTTTTAAAGTCCAAAGTTATCCTTTGTGTCTTATTTTGTACAGGTTTGGCAGAACCCTGCTTGAGCCAACTCTTAGATGTAAAATATGACCAAAAACCAATTAAACTGAGCTACTGAAATGTAAGCAACCTGCTTCCTTGTCCACAATGTCCTGCTTAACCAAGTTGTGTCTTGTCTCTTAATGTGTTACCTTTTCTGTCTGTCATTGGATTGAGAAAGGGGGGGGGGAACCTTCTCTGCTCAGCTTAGAAATGGAAAACTCTACATTTGATAATCCTTTCAACATAATTCCTAATTCTCAGACAATGTCATTTTTCTTCACATTTGTTTATTCAAGCAGTATTAATTATACTAGATAAAACTAAATACAAAAAAGAGAGATTTCCACTTGGAAGGTTGGCAATTACAGGCATGAATTAGTTTTTAAATATCTTAAGTGTGAAAACATTTTATGATAATTGGGTGCCCAGCACTAGAGTACTTATCACTTCTTGAAGCTACGGGGGAGATCTGCACAGTACTCCACATATGCCATCCTTCCAGTAGGCTGTGAGGAAAATAGCCTCCACCATCAAATAAATAAATAAATAAATAAATAAATAAAAATAGGGAAGATTATTCAAGCTGGCCATTATGTTTTAGGTGCAAGCGAAGAAAATGAAAATAATTTTGCCCCCTCCCTATTTGTGCAGTGCTTTGAAATCCATGACTTCTCAGCCATATGAGGCAGATGGTTTGCAGAAGTAGTAGTTTGAAAAGATGAGAGTGATGGTGCTAATAACTAGCATAACAAAATGAAAACCAGGGAGATTCACCTTGTATGTGAAGTCTAAGGCTGCACAGGATGTGGGTGAGTGGTAGAGAGAATTGACTACAAGCCCCTCTTCTGAGATTCTGCATCTCCCACATCCCATCAAGGTGCTACCAATTTCTGACAAGAGGACTAAATAGAGATATGATGCAAAAATGGGTTTAACAAGGGCTACATTTTCTTAATTAACATTACTCAGAATCTGCAAGGGAGGGACCTGCATGATAATTACACTCTAACCAGGCAATAAGCCCAATAAACAATGGTGATACCATCCAGACCCAGAGAAAGGGAATTTCTTAATACTTGTCTTCCCTTAGGCCCACATTAATGTCACTGTAGAAGGTATCGTCCATATCATCCCAGACTTACTGCTTCACTCCGATCTAATGAACTAAAGAACTAAAATCTTATTGAGGTATTGCACCTCCAGACCTTTTAAAATCCCAGCTTCTTGTTTTAAAAAGCTACATGGGTAGGCCTTTGGGAGTACCAGGGGTCTGGAAAAGGGGTGGGCCACTCTTATTATAGAAGTATCCATTCAGTATTAGTAATGATGCCTAGCCATAGACATCTGAAAAGATTCGCTTGATGCATCAAAAATCACTGACAAGCTGAAAAATCCCTCACCAGAGGTGGGGGTTTTTTTTAAGTGTGGTTCATCATTCTTCAAACTGAATCTGAAAGCTGGTGAAGCTGAAAACTAGGATTAGAGAATGGGAAGATTAACACTGTGAACTAAAATCAGCTAAAACCAATTTTTACTGTCAGAATATTTACAGTTAAAAGGAGTTGAGCAGGAAAATGACTCCTAGCAAAATAATGTATGCATCAGTTGGGTTATTAAAAAGGGGGATGTAGAACTTTTAATATGCCCTGCTGAATTTCCCCCTTCAATGTAATTTCTGGAGAGGTTCACCTTTTCAAAGTTCAATTAACACTGTCTTCATGGGTCCTTTTCCTCATTTTATCACATCTTCCCAATAAGGATCAAAATGAGATGTTATTCTTAGAAGGAAAAAAGCAAACTTCCCTTTGCATTGACATGCTACACTGCTCTCTCACATGTTTACAGTCTGAGTTGCTTTAAGGGCTGACAGCCTTATCATTGGATTCAAGGTTGCAGTTCTATGAAAGCCTTCAACTGAGGATGGGTACATGTATAAGTGTGCAGCTGGATATTTCACTTTTCCCTTCTCCATGTATGATACATACACACTTCTTTCTGATTGTCCAGATACTTACAGGCTAAAATCTCACTTACAGCTTTGGTAATTTCTTGTGAAAATATGTGTGCATTTTAGTGCAAATGTGTTGAGTCATATGTATTGCTTGCATACATTCCTTAAATTGGAAGGGAATCTGTACTATGGTGTCGCGGGGCCGCAAGGAACTCCTCCCACTCCATGCTTCTTGGAGGTATCCATTTCGACGAAAGAAAGGGCAGACCACTTAAGTTGTATGCTCGGTACCTTTTAATCAACTCAGAAGCTCATTCACCAGACAGTGGCTCCCCTTCTGCCAGCGTTCCTCTCTCCCCTCGAGCTCCTGTACTTCTCGCTTCTCTTTCTCTTTCCCTTCCACCGTCCGCCTCACCGAGCCTTCTTCCGCATTTTTCCCTTTCCCTGAACGCCTCCTCCTTTTCCCTTTTATCCCTGGGCCCCTCCCTCCTGGGCCTTGCTTCCCTTTCTTCTTTTCCAGGTGCCGTTAGACCTTGTAATTCCCTTCTCTGGCTCCCCGCTCTTTCCCTCATTAACCCTTGCTTTCCCGAACAACCCTCTTCCATGGGCCAGCCTTCCTTCACTTTATCACATAACCCCCCCGACAAGAGGGTTGTTCCGTCTCCGCAAGCCCACGGGCCCTGTCGAGAAAAAAAATCAGCATTAGTATGATGTCTCCCCGCTCGATGTTGGACCGTAAAGGCATAGGGCTGCAGAGCTAAATACCACCGCGTTAGCCGAGGATTAGCATCCTTCATGGTATGCAGCCACTGTAAAGGGGCATGGTCCGTGACCAAAGTAAACTGAGCTCCCCACAAATAATAACGTAGAGCCAAAACAGCCCATTTCACTGCCAGAGCCTCCCGCTCAATGGCTGCATACTTTCTTTCTCCCGGCTTCAGCTTCCGACTCAAATAAAGAACAGGGTGCTCTCCATCTTCCCACTGTTGAGCCAGAACGGCCCCAATCCCTCTCTCGGACGCATCCGTTTGGAGGATGAACGGTTTATCAAAATCCGGAGCTCGTAAGACCGGCTGACTACATAACAGCCGTTTCAGGGTGTTAAAGGCCTCCTCCTCCCGGACCCCCCACCATTGTCTCTTATTCCGCGATTTTCGTGTTAAATCTGTCAAGGGTCCTGCTATGCTGGCAAAATGAGGGATAAACTTTCTATAATATCCGGCCAACCCCAAAAATTGCCTCACCTGTTTCTTATTCATAGGCCGTGGCCACTTACTAACCCGGTTGACCTTATCTTCCATGGGCCTTAACTGCCCCCTTCCTACCCAGTATCCCAAATACTTCACTTCTTGCCGTGCCACCGCGCACTTTGCGGGGTTAGCCGTCAAGCCTGCCTCCCTTAATCTCTGCAGCACTTGTCGGAGGTGTTGAACGTGTTCTGACCATGAGTTGCTAAAGATAATTATATCGTCAATGTATGATGCCGCGCAATGTTCTAGAGGGGCCAGGACCCGATCCATTAGCCTTTGGAAAGTTGCTGCTGCTCCATGAAGGCCAAAGGGCATTCGTACAAAATGAAATAGACCCTTAGGCATCGCAAAGGCCGTCTTTTCCCTGTCCCCTTCCGGTAATGGAATCTGCCAGTAACCTTTTGTTAAGTCTAAAGAGGACAAGAACTTAGCCTTTCCCAACTTCTCTAGCAATTGTGTAGTCCCTGGCATGGGATAAGCATCAAACCGAGACACCTCATTGAGCCTCTGAAAGTCTATACAAAACCTAATCGACCCATCAGGCTTCGGAACCAGTACCGGTTGACTTCGCCAGGGACTGTTAGAGGGTTCTATGACCCCTAGAGCTAACATCTTATCCACTTCCTCATTAATCCCTTTCTGCAATCTCCACGGCCAAGGTCTCGCTGGAACCCTCACCACCACCCCAGGCTTTGTAACTATTCTATGGCAAGTCATGGACGTGAAGCCCGGGTCCCTAGAGAAGACATCTGCAAAGTCCCATCTCACCTGATGGATATGTCTAAGCTGTTCCTCCGAGAGATTAGAGCAGATAGGTAGATCATCAGGACCCTCTTCGTGCCCAGCCTGTGGGCCTAACTCTTCTTCTCCCTCGTCCCCCGTTCCTACTTGGGCCAAAAAGGCTTCTCGCTCTTTCCATTCCTTAAGGAGATTAACATGAAAAACCTGTAACTGAGGACGGGCCCCCAGCACCTCCACCTCATAGTCCACAGGGCCCACCTGCCTTTTGACCTCCCAGGGGCCTTGCCACTGAGCAAACAACTTCGCTCTCTCCGAGGGCAATAACACTAACACTTTTTGTCCCACCTGCAAGGACCTAGGCCTGACACGCTGGTCATATGCATCCTTCTGCCTTCTTTGGGCCTCCTCCAGATTCTGTCTCGCTATCTGCCCAATCTTTTCCAACTGCTCCCTCATCCGTAGCACTCTTCCTAACGCCGTAGGCCCTTCACTAACCTCCTCTTCCCACCCTTCTCTAACCAAGTCCAGCACTCCTCGAGGACGCCTTCCGTACAACAGCTCAAAAGGTGAGAACCCCAAGGACGTTTGTGGGACCTCACGATACGCAAACAAGAGAGGTCCTATCAACAAATGCCATTGGGATCCCTGTTCCACTACAAACTTTCTAAGCATGGCCTTTAGGGTCCCATTGAATCGTTCCACCAACCCATTGGCCTGTGGGTGATAAACGGAGGTCTTTAGGGGTTTGACTTTGATAATAGACCACATCTTTTGCAAGACTCTACTCATGAAAGAGGTGCCCTGATCTGTGATAATCTCTCGTGGAAACCCCACCCTCGCGAAAATTGCCAACAACTCCTGAGCCACCCTACCTGCTTGCATGGATCGTAAAGGGACTGCCTCTGGGTACCGGGTGGCGTAATCCACCATCACCAAAATAAACCGATGGCCTGCTGCAGACTTCCCCAGAGGCCCTACAAAATCAATGCCCACCCTTGTAAAGGGTTCGTCTATGATGGGCATAGGAATCAAAGGCCCGGCGGGAGCTCCCCTTCTTTGGGTCATCTGACAGCGGGGACAAGAGGCACACCAGTCTTTCACTCTTTCCACACCCCCGGCCAATAAAACCTCTGCAAAATGCGACTTGTAGTTTTATCCACACCCAGGTGTCCCGCCAGAGGAATGTCATGAGCTAAGGAAAACACCGCAGGATGTAGTGGTCGGGGCACCAATATTTGCCAGTGTGCCGCCTCTCCTTCCTTCATCTGTTGAACCCTATACAGTAAATTTTTTAAAAAACAAAGTAAGGTCCCTTCTTTCCCCTTTCCTCCTCTGGAACCGCTTGCTTAAGCGCTTCCTGTAGGGTCGCATCATTTTGCTGCCAAAAGGTCACTTGTTCTCTATTAACCCTGGCGATATCTACCCCTTCTGCCCTGACCTCTGCCGCGGCGTAACCCTCCTCCTCCTGGAGTAATTCCCGCCATTCGGGCCAATCCCGCCCTAGGAGCATATCTCTTCCCATTGAGGGTACCAACCCCACCCTCATCTTTCGCTCCATCTTTCCAACTCTCACCCTCACCCTGGTGGTAAAATAGGTTTTCACCTCCCCATGGATACATTTCACCGCCACCTGGGGACCATCCGCCTTTCCTGGTACTCTCCTCACCAAGGTGTGGCTACAGCCCGAGTCAACTAGGGCTTGAACTCTCTGTCCATTGACCCAGGCCGTGACCACCCGAGCATCCCTACCTAACCCGTCCCTACTTACCTGGGCCGCCTCCCAGGCGTCTCCCCATGCACACTCCATGAGAGGACAGTCCTTCTTAATGTGGCCCTCCATCCCACAGGTGAAGCAGTTGATTGGACGCCGGGGACCTTCCTGGGCACCCAACATCAACGGTCTTCGGGCAGGGTTAGTTGGTTTGCCTCCCTCTACTCCTCCTGTCAAACCTTTGCTCGCGGTCCCCTCGGCTCCAAATCCGTCTCCCGTCGACAGTCCCCGCCGTTCTGGTGGTCTTCCCCCGGCAACTCTAGTTCCCCGCGGTACCTTCGGTTCCACTGGTCCCCGGGGGTTCCCTAATTCGGCTTCCTCAGCCCCTGCAAAGGCCTCCATCAAAGCCACAGCCTCTTCCAACTTGGAGGGCTTGTGGCACCTCACCCAACTGCGGGCTGTCATTGGTAAGGCATTGATAAATTGCTCAATCATCACCATTTCAGCCACCTGTGGCGCCGATCGCACCGCTGGCTTCAGCCATCTCAAACCGCTGGCTCTAACCTTTTGCCCCAGGGCACGCGGATGCATGCCCAGAGTCCACTTTAACTCGCGTAGTCGGCGTCTATAAGTCTCCTCCGAGATGTTGAGAGTAGTCAAAATGGCCTCTTTAACTTTCTCATAAGAAGAGGCTTCCTTGGGGGCTAAGGTATCCACTATCTCCTGGGCAGGCCCCGTAAGACATGGGGTTACTATCAGAGCCCATTGTTCCTTAGGCCACTTGGCGGCTATGGCCACCCTCTCGAAAGCATGTAAAAATGCCTCCGGATCATCATTAGGGCCCATCTTGACCAATCTTATTGGGGTTGGGGCCCCTACCCGCGACTCCAAGGTAGGCTTTCCCCCCCCCTGGGAGCTTCATCGCCTCAGCCATCTGCGTTACCAACTGCTGTTGTGTCACCTGTTGTGCTGCAAACATTTGCTCCATCAACTGCACCTGGTGAGCGTTCACACTCCGCAACAACTTTTCCTGTTGGTCAGCCAACCATGCAAACCAAGACTCGCTGGGTCCTGTAGCCCCGCCTTGTACCTGAGATCCCACTTCTGACACCAATGTCGCGGGGCCGCAAGGAACTCCTCCCACTCCATGCTTCTTGGAGGTATCCATTTCGACGAAAGAAAGGGCAGACCACTTAAGTTGTATGCTCGGTACCTTTTAATCAACTCAGAAGCTCATTCACAAGACAGTGGCTCCCCTTCTGCCAGCGTTCCTCTCTCCCCTCGAGCTCCCGTACTTCTCGCTTCTCTTTCTCTTTCCCTTCCACCGTCCGCCTCACCGAGCCTTCTTCCGCGTTTTTCCCTTTCCCCGAACGCCTCCTCCTTTTCCCTTTTATCCCTGGGCCCCTCCCTCCTGGGCCTTGCTTCCCTTTCTTCTTTTCCAGGTGCCGTTAGACCTTGTAATTCCCTTCTCTGGCTCCCCGCTCTTTCCCTCATTAACCCTTGCTTTCCCAAACAACCCTCTTCCATGGGCCAGCCTTCCTTCACTTTATCACATATGGTTATTATTTTTTTGCATACTTGGAAAAGCCAACAGTTTTTGTACTTATTAAGGGATGCAATCTCTATGGAGAGGAGTACATCAGACTCCTCAATTTGCCTGACCTTTTAATCAAACTAAGAACTAGGCAATCCAGAAGAATAGCATTTATTTGATGTTTAGAGAAATAGCAAGTATGTTGCATGAAGAGGGGCTGTTGTAAGGAACTGCCAGATGCATCCCTGTGTTAGAGAATATGTCTTATAAGTGACATCAAAGAGAACCAGCATGGTGGAGAGGTTAAAGCATTAGATTACGACTCTAGAGATCCAGGTTCAAATTTCCATTCAGGCATGGAAACCTATTGGGTAATTTTGGGCTTGTCCCACTCTCTCAGACTCAGAGGAAGGCAAAGGCAAACCCCCTCTGAACAAATCTTCCCCAGAAAGTCCCATGATAGGTTTGCTTTAAGGGTGCTATAACTTGGAAATGGCTTTAAGGCACAAAATAAGTGGTATCAGAAGGAGGGTCTGAATAATAATAATAATAATAATAATAATAATAATAATAATAATTTTATTTATAGCCCGCCCCTCTGCTAGGCAATCAGGGTGGGTTACAGCATAATTAAAACATAAAGAGTTAAAAACAGACAATCCCAATCCCCTAACCCTCCCACCCCTTAAAATTGAATTAAACTAATATTCTATTAAAAACCATATACAAACTTTAAAACAATATAAAGCAACAAGGCAGCGGACACCATTTGGAACAGTAAATTGAGGCGGCTTGCCAGGCTTCTCATGTCTGGGAGGTTATTCCGGAAAGGCCTGCCGGAAGAGATCCATCTTTACTGCTTTCTTAAAAGCAGCAAGCGTAGTAATGAGACGGATCTCGTCCGGCAGGTCATTCCATAGCCTGGGAGCAGTCACAGAGAAAGTCCTCTGGGAGGTCTGCGACAGCCTGGTCTTCATAGGCTGTAGCAGGTTCCTCCCAGAGGACCACAGGGTACGAGGGGGCTTATATGGGAAGAGGCGGTCCCTGAGATAAGATGGACCCAAGCCATGTAGGGCTTTAAAGGTCAAAACCAACACCTTGTACTATGCCCAGAAACTAATTGGCAGCCAGTGGAGGGATTTAAGCACAGGTGTTATGTGCTCTCTCCTAGATGTACCAGTAATTAACCTGGCTGCCATATTTTGGATTAATTGCAGTTTCCGGGTTAAGCACAAGGGTAGCCCCATGTAGACTGCATTGCGGTAATCCAGACGTAAGGTTACCAGAGCGTGTACTACAGTTTCCAGATCCCTCACGTTCAGATAAGGGCGCAGCTGGCGTATCAGCCGAAGCTGATAACAGGTGCTCCTGACCGTCGCATTCACCTGACTAGTAGGCAATCCATCAGGAGTAGGCAACACTGGGCAGGATAGAATGGCTTCTGGCCACTTTGGGGGTGGGGCATGCACATGACTCATGCCCTCGGAGTGGCAGGAAGGCTATCTAAGGCTACGTAAGGTGGCTTGGAGCTGCCAGAAGGAGTAAAAAAAACCCCACTCCTTGCCAGCAGCCCATTTGGAACTGCGACAGCAGCTGGCCTTGGGACCACGGCATCCAGTTGCCACAGTCCTGCACCTGTTGGGGGTGTGTGTGACCAGGGCTGGAGTGGCCTCTGGCTGCTCCAAGCTTGCCATCTGCTTCACCTCATTTTTGTCATTGCTAGTAAGTAATGCTAGGGATGTCCACCTTGCTGAGTGGTCAGTACGTTTTTGCTGGATGGTTCTTCTAGTGAGCCAAACGAAACTGAGACAGAACTTGAGTTAAAGTACCAAGGAGCAAGTGAAGACAAAGCTAAATCAATAAAAGGAAAAATAACTGAGGCAAGAAGCAGCCCCTTCCCTCTACTTCCCCCAGCTTAAAACTTTGCTTGGTTACCCTAGCTCCCTATCTTTCTTTCTTGATGCTTCCCTAGATATATCCTCCCCACTCTCTGATAAATGTGGGCTCAGTTCAGCTGTTCCATAAGTCTAGTCCAGCCATGTCCCTGTCCTTGCACAGCCTTTGCCTACTGAGGGCCTTTACAGACTGCCAGGAATAACGCAGCTTGAGTCCACTTTGGAGTTTATCACATGGAGGAAATCCCATGCGGAAATGGGGCTTTAAATTAGAAAGAAACCGCAAAAGCGGTTAGTTTTTCAGATGACGTCACTGTTAAAATGGGATTAACCCAAATGGAAAGTAGTCAGATACTGCTTCTTTTTACTTTCGGAAAATCCCGAAAGTAAAAATAAGTAGTTTCTGACTACTTTCCTTTCGGGTTAACCGAAAGAGTGAAAATGCTGAAGGTGAATTATTTCAAAGCAAAATCTTTCTAACTGGCAAGACGAAAGGAAGAGAGAAAGATGTATCAAGTTGTAAATTCCTAGTAGAGAACCATACAGTCCCTTTGACTCCAGAAATTATCTTTTCCTGTATTCTGGTCTAGTTTTCTGAGAAGCACAAAATGATCTGAAAAAAATCCTGCATAAATAATTGATCTCTTTGATATGCATTTCTCCTCCAAGCCCTATGAGGAACGACTTAGGGAGCTGGGGATGTTTAGCCTGGAGAAGAGAAGGCTGAGAGGTGATATGATAGCCGTGTTTAAATATTTGAAGGGATGTCATATCGAGGAGGGAACAAGCTTGTTTTCTGCTGCTCCAGAGACTAGGACCCGAAACAATGGATGCAAGCTGCAAGAAAAGAGATTCCACCTCAACATTAGGAGGAACTTCCTGACAGTAAGGGCGATTCGACAGTGGAACACACTCCCTCGGAGAGTAGTGGAGTCTCCTTCCTTGGAGGTCTTTAAGCAGAGGCTGGATGGCCATCTGTCGGGGATGCTTTGATTGGGAGTTCCTGCATGGCAGGGGGTTGGAGTGGATGGCCCTTGTGGTCTCTTCCAACTCTATGATTCTATGATTCTATGATTCTTTAGGGAGCCCTAAAGGCAGTTCTGAGAGGTCACATTCTGCATATTTAATGCTAGTAAGAGGAAATGTATTTAACAGTTAACTTACTAATATTGCAAATAGCATCACTAAAATGGAAAATCTAATAACTCATTTTTCTGAGAAATCTACAACTTCCAGTCCTATTCAAACAGATTCCAAGATTCTGAGACATATTTAAAAACAAAGAATATTTTTAAAATATTTTAGAGTAAAAGAGAGAGTATGATTCAAAGTGGAATATGAGACCTTGAATCGAAAATATTTCATTAGCATCAGAAATTAAAAATAGTGTTCAAAAATTGTTGTCCCAATAAGGCTGCCCTAACAAATGGAAGTAGACAAATAGGTACCACTTCAGTGGGAAGGTAACAGCATTCCATGCAGTCATGCTGCCCACATGACCACCAGAGTCATCTTCAGACAATGCTAGCTCATTGGCTTTGTAATGGAGATGAGCACAGTACCCCACAGTTGGTTATAACTAACTGTCATGTCAAGGGAAAACCTTTATCCTTTTAACCTTGCACTCCTGGACCTATACAAGTGTGCAATCCTTGGAAAGGATGGAGAAATATGGATCACAGAATCATAGAGCTGGAAGTGATTCCATGGACAATCAAGTCCAACTCCCTGCTCAATGCAGGATCTCCAGTTAGAACAGTGATTCCCAAAGTTGGTGGTACTGTTCCTCTGGGGATGGAACACAGATCCAGAAGAGTAGTGAGGAAAAAAGGGTCCAATAAGGAAGGGCAGAGAATTGGGTTGGTAAAACAGTGCCTAATAAAGAGCCATATTTACACACACCAGACAAATGCCCCATTGGCTATAGCAACAGTGAGGTTTTCAAGACACTAGCCTTAGAAAAAAAGAATCTCTCCCTGCTTGCCCCTGGTGGAAGAGCCAGAAGAGATTAAGAAGCAGGAGCTGCTACTGCTGCAGGTGGGAAGGTGAAGAAGCTGACAGTATGCAGCTGCTGCTGCATATGTGGGAAGGTGAAGAAGCTGACAAGAGCTGATGACAGGGCAGGGAGGAGTGAGATGGCACGTACAAGAAATCAACGGTGAGTGTGAGTGCTGGCTCAATGCAATGCCATCAGTTGGGCAGCCACCTCCTCTGAGGCCACCTTTCCACTCCCTCCTCCACACTCTCACTACTTCTTTCCCCCTCAGTCAGAAGGCATGTGGCTGTAGTGGGGATAATGGTGCTGATTGGTGGAGGGAGGGAGGGAGGGAGACAAAAGGAGATGGGGCAGGACAAATTTTCATGACACTTGGTGCCAATTCATCTTGTTTTGCTCATGGCGGTGCCTCATGCTGGATTTGTGCCATTGTTGGCAGGCAGCAGCAATGTCTAATGAAGAAATCTCTGTGAGGTTGTCTGCCCCTCAGGAAATGAGGAACCAATGCTTTTGCTGATGCTTTGAGCAGTTGCTGATAGTGTTCACTCTTGCTGGTAAACCCCATACAGAGACAGAAAGAGGGGAGGGAAGAAGAAAGAAATAAGCTACACAGTCAGCACTCCATATCTATGATTTTTATCCACAGATACAACCATCTATATCTTGAAAATATTCCAAAATATCCCAACTTTGAATTTCCTGTTTGATATAAGGGACGCCATTTCACTATGCCATTGTATTTAATGGAACTTGAGCATCAATGGATTTTGGTATTCATGGGTGTTGGGAACCTAGCTATCTCTCTGTCCCTGTATTTAATAAACAGATTATGGTTACAAACAGAACAGATTTATTGAAGGATTGGCAAAACAAGAACAAGCTAAGTCTGTGTCTGTGACAGATCTGAGGTTACAATTCAAATTACAAACACTTATACAATTTAGTTACATCCTCACCTGCAAACTCAGAGGATAATTACCATTGGTCACTTTTGTCTAACATTTCCCACTCACATCATTTTCTCATAATAAAGATGTTGACAAAACCACAAATAAAACATAAAACTTTTCCATAGAAGTGGGAATGGGAAATCTGTCCTCAGATTTTTCCCTTTTACCAAGGCCAAATGACATCAAAGTACTTTTAAAACATAAAGATGGCTCTTAAACTGGCATTATCTCATTCTCTACACACCTGCTTTTCTATACACAATATAATAAACTTACAAAGCTTCAGCTTTTAACCTGTATACAATAATCTACTTATAAAATGTAGCAATTTCTAATTAACCTTCTTACATTAACTTTTAAACAATCCAAATCAAATGGTTTCAAATATAGAACTATTGGTATTTATGGATTCTCCCAATACATTTAAGCACAAATCTATAAATCAACATATTATTTCTCTCTAATACATTAGAAATCTTCATGACATAATCATGGAACTCATTTAATATATACAGATGAATACAATTCCTCTTCAATCTATCATATAGGCACTATTTAATCAGGTTTACTTTTAATACAGTCGTCTTTGGATTTATAGCAATCAACAAATACAATTCAAACCTTATAACATTTGTATAACTCTTTAAAAATACTTAACCTTACAAAACTTATGACCACATCAGTTATATCAGTCTTACAATTACCTTAATCAAACCATAACTAGATGACTTATAACCTTAATTCTATCTTTAACACTAAATATCTGAACTATCAAGTTCATATCAATAAAGCTTCACCCTATGTGAGCCATCTCTCATGGCACAGCATGATACAACTCTGACTAGACCAGTTATCACAGAACTGTATCAGTGCCATCCAATATCCACCAGCCACTTTAAACTTCTCTCTAAACTCCCATCTAATCCTTTAAACTCCCATCTAATCCTTGGACTATATTGCTCATCATTTACAATGTGGCTTCAACCTTTAACCATTAAATATTTCAAACATGACACCATGTGGAACCATAATCCTGGAACCATAATCATGGCAGGAAAAATTAGCATATTTATCCCTGACATTGGGTGATCCTGGAACCAGACCCCAGAAAGAGAGAGAGAGAACTTCAAGAAATGTTCTTCAGGGGACTTATTTTGGTTTCTAACTTTCAGCTGTTTATGAAGAAGTTAGGAGTAGAAACCTTTCACTTTATATTTCAATTACATTAATCAGAGCAAGAAATGCCAACTTTGTGATTCATATATGTATACCAAAATCTTGATATGATTCTTTGAAATTTAGCCTCAATTCAATGCCATATATATATATATATATATATATATATCAACAGCCTGAAAATTACTGAACACTGGAATCTAAGACTTCTTAGTACCTTCCAACATTATGTTGCAAACTAGTGTCCCTGGGCAAATTTTAAGTCAAATTTTATTTGTAAAATATATACAATTTAACTTTATATGGGTGAAGCAGATGGCTCTGTAGGAGTGGCCTCTGGATGTTTCAGCTGCAATCACACTGTGTTCATGCTGGGACCACAACCAATGGCCCATTACTGAAGCAGGCCACCACTGCAGACCCAAACAGGCCACCGTCAGGAGCTGATTTTTTCTCACTCCATTTGCCAGCAACTTTGAGCCACCTTAGGTGGCCACAGAGAGGCTTCTGGCTGCTTTGGGGGCATGCATCATTTGCATGCCATGTCCCCAAAGTTGCCAGAAGCTGCTCCTTTTTGGCCTGTCTGTTTTGGGCCATAGTGCTAGATTGATTGTTTTGAATTTGCAGTAAAACAATAGAATTAATATCAAGAAATAGGTATGGGGGGATGCTAGAATTGTCACTCAAGAGAAAAGGGGGCAGCAGCCTGAAAAGGTTTGGGGACCACAGAGCTAGACCATCTGCAGTAGGTAACTGTTCAGCCCTTTTTGAAAATATTGAGCAAGAAACCTTGTCACCTCTAGGCAATTAGTTCTATTACCAAATCACTCTTACTGTCAATTAATTCCTTTTAATGTTTAATCAAAATCTACCCTCCTGTAATTTAAAAGCATTAGACCTTGTCCTACCCTGTGGAGAGAGCAAGACTGTGTCCTTGAGGTCCTCTGGCATGGGTTATTGGTTATGATGGGTTGGGTTATAGGATGTATAGAATAGTGATGCTATAACTGAGGAATTTGTTGTTGTTGTTGTTGAAACAGTTTTGGTTTAATGGCTAGAAGTGGGAGGCAGGGAAGGAGTGAGGCAGAATTGTTATTTGAGCCTCAAGATTGCTCAAGCCATGTACGAGTGGAGATGAAAGAGCTCAAATGGTACGTCTAGGAGATCTTGGCCTGGTTGGAGAGGCAAGAGGGACTGAACTCATCAGTGCTTGCAGGCCAAGCAGAAATCCTTCTGATGAGGGATCAGCCACAGAAAGTGGCACTGACTCATCAGGGGACAACAGGGCTGCAGCCCGGCCAAAAAGGCTCACCTGAGACCAGCAGCCCCAAGATGTGATGAGCCACACCTGTACATGGATCTAGGTCTAAAGGCTGCTTTTCACAGTGACTCCAAGAGACTACCATTTTTTCCTGACCCAGATGGGAGAATTCATGCAAGAGTGGGGGCACACTTTCTGGTCAGAGTAAACCAAGGTGTCATATGTGTCCACACAGCTGGAGGGAGAAGCCAGAGAGTGGCTGGTGCATTTATATGATTCAGGAGTGCCTGAACTGGACAACTTTGACATTTTTATGACCAGCCTCTGAGCCCTGTTTGAGGACCCATTTCACAAGAGAAGGCCATGCATCGACATCCAGAAGCTGAGACAATGGCAGAGTATACAACAGAGTTCCGGTGCCTGTTGGGCTACATTCTGGATTGGTCAAAGACTACAAAGATTCAATGCTTTCTGGGATGGTTTAAATCCTGATATCTTAGAATGGTCCTTGCCACAAGGAAACCCTGAGACCTTACTAAGAAGTCTAGCAGGGGAGGCTGAGGCAATGTAGCTCAGTGTAAAGTTTGCCAAGTAAAGGCAATCTTGGGGAGCTAAGCTGGAAGGAGGTAGCAACACTATGAAAAAGCCAGGCAAGGATTAAGCCAACAGACTTGGAGAGGTAGAGACAGATGAGGCTGTGTCAGTGCCTGCGGTGTGTCAGGAAGGTCATGGAGTCACCAGTTGCACACCAACTGGTCCACCCCCCTCCTTGAAGGCAAATGACCTAAAGACACCAAAAGACAAGGGCCCATGTGGGATGGCATTGGGACAAGGCAACAGGAGAGCTGTGATGGTGAGTGCTTAAGATGAGGAGGAGGAGGACGAGGTGTGGGATAAAAGCCAATTAGGCTTCCATGAAGATTATGGAGTGTGTTCAGAAAATGAATGGAGCCTGTCTTAAATGGGGCCAAACGGCAGGCTTATGATAAAGGGCACCCAGAGGCCACAGTAAGTGGATGTACTACCCTGTTATTTGTACAGGTGAGACTGTGGGCCCCTCGGGTGGGGGGGAACATGGACATTATTGGCACGGTGGACTCAGGTTGCACCAGATGTCTGATCAACCCTGCAGTAGGCACTGGACTGAGCCAGCAGGTGGAAGAGCTATCCCAGGCTATCACATTTACTCACTTGGAAGTGGTGAAGTATGTGAAAAGGCTACACTTTATGGTGACAGGCCATGCCATTGTGTTTGACCTGTATTGAGTTCAGTTCCACATCCTCCAAATTGACAAGTTTACAGGGAAGGTGAAATTCAACAACCCAAGGTGTCAAGACCACAGGGCATCTCTGGTAGGGGCACTGCATGGGGTGAAATTAAAGGTAGGTCTGGACATGGTGGTGGTGGGCATGATGGCCAAGCCTCCCCTAATGAGGATGGTGGATCATGTGGTGGGACTGACTGCCCGATTCCAGCTGTGGTAGGAGGGGCCACTCCCTTAAGTGATGTGGAAGTTCCTGGAGAATACACTGACCTGAGGGAGTTGTTTGCAGAGAAAGAATCAGATGCCCTACCCCTACACCATAAGTCACACTGTGCAATAGAGTTGGTACCATGGGCTGAATTGCCTAAAGCTAAATTGTATGCTATGATTCCCCTTGAACTGGCAACACTACAGGAGTTTATAGATAAAAATTTGGCTAGGGGATTCATCCAACCAGCAGCATCACGTATAGCAGTGCCTGTGTTGTTTCAGTACAAAAAGGACCAATCTTTGAGGATATGTACAGACTGCTGTGGTTTAAATGCTATCTATACCTATAATAGATACCCCTTGCCATTGATGAAAGACATGTTGCCTCACTTAGAGAAAGGGAAAATATTCACCAAGCTAGATCTAAGATTCGTACTTTCTGGTGTGCATAAACGAGGGGGACGAATGGAAGACAACTTTTAATTGGCAGTTAAGTTCTTTTGAATGCTTGGTTATGCTGTTTGGGTTAAAGGAAGTTCCAGGAGTGTATATGCATCTAATTAATGAGGTTCTTCATCAATTTCTGTACCAATGTGTGTTGGTGTACCTAGATGACATTTTGGTATACATAGAGGACTAACAATCCCATGTAAAACTTGATGAGAGAAGTGCTTAAAAGACTGTTCAACAATCAGTTATATGTGAAACTTTCGAAATGTGAGTTCCATCAGGACAAGCTGGATTACTTTGGCTATCAAATTTCCAGTGAAGGGGTTGAACAGGACCCAACAAAGTCCAGGATGTGGTAGGCCCCCATGACCAGGCAGCAATTGCAAAGCTTCCTTGGATTTGCAAACTTATATTGTCAGTTTATACCTAATTTTGCACAGATACCCTTGCCATTGACAGATCTGCTAAAGACTATGACTAAGAAGGGGGAGGAGGAAAAGAAAAAGAAACTCAACTGCCGAATTAAGTGGCATGATGAGTTCCAGGAGGCTTTCCAGTGCCTCAAGATGTTCTTTACCTCCAAACCCATTCTGAATCCCACAGAGCCATTTGTTGTGCAGGTGGACGCATCAGATGTTGGATGGGAGCTGTGTGGTTACAAAGGAATGAGAGGGGTAGATTACAACCTTGTGCTTATTTGTCCAAGAAATTTTCTGAACAGGATAAATGCTGGGCAGTCTGGGAAAAGGAAGCCCAGGTCAGTAGATTAGCTCTAATCAAGGGGAGACATTTATTGGAGCAGGCTTCTGTTCCTTTCAAGGTGTGGACAGATCATAAAAATTCAAGCCAAAATAACTACTTGAAACCTGAATCCTAAACAAGTAAGGTGAGCTGAATTACTTTACAAATTTGACTTGTAATTAAAATATCTTCTGGAGGAAAAAACTTCCTTGCAGATGCTTTGTTTCGATTGCCCCAACACAACAGCCAGAGAAAAGAAATGTGGACAGGGTGTTCACCCCTGAAAAGCTGGGACTGGCTGTGGGCCATTGCAGACCAGTCCAAAGGGCCGGCCTGGGTGTAGAGTTGGGGCGGGGCAGCCACATGCCGGCCACCCCAACCCCACCCTAATGTTGTCCTGATGGCACACAGCATCAGCGCACCCTTCTGGTGCAGCGTTTAAACACGCTTCACCAAAAGGGCACGGAAGAGCCGCGGTGCCAGCTCTTAGGGCGGCTTTTTGTTGCCCCTAAAAGGAGCGGCATTTTGCCACTCTTTTAGGGGTAGCAAAAGGAAGGGTTGGGGCTGCAGTGTGGGGTTGCTGCATCCTCAATCCACTGCTCCCCAGGGAGGCTCTCTACCACCCCAAACGGACCGTGTGAATTGGCCCTGTGTTAACCAGATTCATAGAATCATAGAATCATAGAATCATAGAATCATAGAGTTGGAAGAGACCACAAGGGCCATCCAGTCCAACCCCCTGCCATGCAAGAACTCCCAATCAAAGCATCCCTGACAGATGGCCATCCAGCCTCTGCTTAAAGACCTCCAAGGAAGGAGACTCCACTACTCTCCGAGGGAGTGTGTTCCACTCTCGAACCGCCCTTACTGTCAGGAAGTTCCTCCTAATGTTGAGGTGGAATCTCTTTTCTTGCAGCTTGCATCCATTGTTTCGGGTCCTAGTCTCTGGAGCAGCAGAAAACAAGCTTGTTCCCTCCTCGATATGACATCCCTTCAAATATTTTAACATGGCTATCATATCACCTCTCAGCCTTCTCTTCTCCAGGCTAAACATCCCCAGCTCCCTAAGTCGTTCCTCATAGGGCTTGGTTTCCAGACCCTTCACCATTTTAGTTGCCCTCCTTTGGACACGCTCCAGTTTCTCCACATCCTTTTTGAATTGTGGTGCCCAGAACTGGACACAGTATTCCAGGTGAGGCCGGACCAAAGCAGAATAGAGTGGCACTATTACTTCTCTTGATCTAGACACTATACTTCTACTGATGCAGCCTAAAATTGCATTGGCCTTTTTAGCTGCTGCATCGCACTGTTGTCTCATGTTCAACTTGTGGTCCACCTGGATTCCTAGATCCCTTTCACACATAGTCTCATTCAGCCAGGTATCCCCCATCGTATATCTGTACTTTTCGTTTTTCCGCCCTAAGTGCAGTACCTTACATTTCTCCGTGTTGAATTTCATTTTGTTAGCTTTGGCCCAACTTTCTAGTCTGTTCAAGTCATTTTGAATTTTGATCCTGTCCTCTGGGGTATTAGCTACTCCTCCTAATTTGGTGTCGTCTGCAAATTTGATAACTATGCCCCCAATACTGTCATCCAAGTCATTAATAAAGATATGGAATAGCACTGGGCCCAGGACAGAGCCCTGTGGCACTCCACCGGTCACTTCTTTCCAGGTTGAAAAGGAGTCATTGTGGAGCACCCTTTGGATTTGGCCAGTCAACCAATTACAAATCCATGTAACAGTTACTTTGTCTAGCCCACATTTTACCAGTTTGTTTCCAAGAATGTCATGGGGAACCTTGTCAAAGGCCTTACTGAAATCAAGATATACTATATCCACAGCATTCCCTTCATCTACCAAGCTGGTAATTTTATCAAAAAAAGAGATCAGATTCGTCTGGCATGACCTGTTTCTCTGAAAGCCATGTTGACTTTTTGTGATTATGAAATTATCTTCCAGATGTTCACAGACTCTCTGTTTAATGATCTGCTCCAGAATCTTTCCGGGTATTGATGTCAGACTAACTGGACAATAATTGTTGGGATCCTCTTTTTTCCCCTTTTTGAAGATGGGGACAACATTTGCCCTCCTCCAGTCCGCTGGGACCTCTCCTGTTTTCCAGGAATTCTCAAAGATTATTGCCAATGGTTCCGATATTACATTTGCCAGTTCTTTTAATACCCTTGGATGTAATTCATCTGGTCCTGGAGACTTATATTCATTTAGATTAACCAGATGTTTCTGTACTATCTCTTTACTTATTCTGTGCTGAAATTCTCCTATTCTGTCCTCTGCTCCATTATCCTCAAGTTGAGCACCCTTTGCCTTTTCTGAGAAGACTGAAGCAAAGAAGGTGTTGAGTAATTCTGCCTTTTCTCTGTCCCCTGTTAACTTTTTGCCATCTTCTCCACACAGTGGCCCTACCATTTCCTTCTTTTTCCTTTTGCTGCTGACATATCCCCAAAAGCCCTTTTTATTGTTCTTAACCTCTCTAGCAAGCCTGATTTCATTCTGCGCTTTAGCTTTTCTGACTTTACCCCTACATGTGCTAGCTATTTGTTTGAATTCCATACCATGTCTTAGCCTCATTGGACTTCCCTTGATCCATGCTTTTATAAGACTACGCAGCCGGTCATAGAAGGGGATGAGTGGCTAAGAGAACACAAGGAAGAAATAACTGTGAGGGATGGTATACCCTATAAGGATTTATGTTCCAAAACACTAAGGGGAAAAGCATTAAAACAAAGTCATGATGTCAAAATAGCTGGACATTTTGAATATGTGAAAACTTTGCACTTGATCAGACAATAGATCTGGTGGCCCAAGATGAGATAGGATGTAGAAGATTGCATTAAAAGTTGTCCTGTTTGTGCCACTTCAAAAAGGGGTTGGGGAGAAGCCCCAAGAGCTTTCATAACCTCTACCTACACCATCGAGACCTTGGCAGAAATTAGTATGGATTTATTGTTGATTTGCCAGAAAGCAGAAAAAAGACTGTTCATAGAATCATAGTCATAGAGTTGGAAGAGACCTCAAGCACCATCCAGTCCAAACCCTGCCATGTAAGAACTCACAATCAAAGCACCCCTGACAGATGACCATACAGCCTCTGTTTAAAGACCTCCAAAGAAGGAGATTCCACCACACTCTGAGGGAGTGTATTCCACTGTCAACAGCTCTTACGGTCAGTAAGTTCCTCCTAATGTTGAGGTGAAATCTCTTTTCCTATAGCTTGCATTCGTTGTTCCGGGTCCTGTTCTCTGGAGCAGCAGAAAACAAGCATGCTCCCTCCTCACTATGACATCTCTTCAAATATTTAAATAGGGCTATCATATCACCACTTAACCTCTTCTCCAGGCTAAACATACATAGCTCCCTAAGTCTATCCTCAGAATGCATGGTTTCCAGACCCTTCACCAGTTTAAATAATAATAATAATAATAATAATAATAATAATAATAATAATAAATTTCTTATCTCCTGCCTTTTGCAATCAAGGCGGCTTACAAATATAAGATACAGATTAAAAATGTACATTACAACAATAACAGTAATACAATACCTTCCCCATGGATGGAAGGCCTTCTTCTTTTCCAGCTAGGCCCAATGGAGCCGGCCTGCCTTCTCTCCCTCCTGATGATGATGGATGGAGGGAGGACCTTCTTCTTTTCCAGCTAGGCCCGATGGAGCCGGCCCACCTTTTCTCCCTCCTGATGATGGTGGATGGAGGGAGGGCCTTCTTCTTTTCAGATTAGGCCCAATGGAGCTGGCCTGCCTTCTCTCCTTCCTGATGATGGTGGAGGGAGGGAGGGCTTCTTTTCTGGCTAGGCCCAATGGAGCCGGCCTGCCTTCTCTCCCTCCTGATGATGGTGGAGGAAGGGAGGGCCTTCTTCTTTTCTGGCTAGGCCCGATGGAGCCGGCCTGTCTTCTCTCCCTCCTGATGATGGTGGAGGGAGGGAGGGCCTTCTTCTTTGTCCTCCTTTGTACACACTCCAGTTTGTCAACATCCTTTTTCAATTGTGGTGCCCAGAATTGGACACAGTATTCCAGGTGAGGCCTGACCAAAGCACAATATAGTGGCACTATTATCTCCCTTGATCTAGACCAGGGGTAGGCAAACTTTCCCCTTTAAGGGCCGAGGGACTTCAGCTCCCAGAATCCCAGAAGCTATTGGCCAACATGGGACTATTGGCCAACATGGCTGAGGCTTCTGGGAGCCTAGTGTCTGGACCCCTGATCTAGACACTATACTTCTATTGATGGAGCCTAGAATTGCATTGGCCTTTTTAGCTGCCGCATCACACTGTTGACTCATGTTCAACTTTGTGATCTACTAGGACTCCTAGATCCCTTTCACATGTAGTCTTATTAAGCCAGGTGTCCCTCATCCTATACCTATGTATTTCATTTTTTCATCCTAATTGCAGTACCTTATATATCTCCATATTGAAATTCATTTTGTTAGATTTGGCCCAGTTTTTTAATCTATTCAGGGCATTTTGAATTTTGAGCTTTTCCTCTGGGGTTGCATTCTCTAACCCACCTTTTATTAGATTGCTTGCAAGAATTTATGAGGAACCTTCTCAAGGAACCTCAATGAAATCAAGATATGCTATATCTACAGCATTCCCTTCATCTACTAAGTGGGTAATTATATAGATAGATAGAGAGGGAGAGATCAGATTAGTCTGGCATGACTTATTTCTCTGAAACCCATGTTGACTTTTTGTGATTATGACTTCCTTTTAATAATTGTTGGGATCCTTTTTTTCCCCTTTTTTGAACATGCAGACAACCTTTGCTCTCCTCCAGTCTGCTCGGATGTTTCCTGTTCTCCAGGAATTCTCAATGAGATCACATTTGCCAGTTCTTTTAATACTCCTGGATTTAGTTCAAATGGCCTTGAATTCATTTAGATTAACAAGGTATTCCTGAACGATCTCTTTACTTATTCTGTGCTGCATTTCTTCCTATTGTGTCATCTACTCCATTTCCCTCAGGTTCAGCACCCTTTTCCTTTTGTGAGAACTGAGGCAAAGAATGTGTTGAGTAGTTCTGCCTCTTCTCTGTCCCCTGAGGAGGCAACAAGGTGGAAGAGGCAACAAGGAGAATCACCTATTTTAGATGTGATCCTAACCAACATTGATGACCTGGTCAATGGGGTGCAAGTGGTGGGATCCTAAAATGGGAGTGATCACATTCTCCTGGAATTTCTTATACAGTGGAAAGGAGTAGCTAGGCATAGTCAGACATGTATTCTAGACTTTAGGAGAGCTGATTTCAACAAACTTAGGGAAACACTGGGAATACTAAAGGAGAAGGAAGTCAGGATGGATGGGAGTTTCTCAAAAGAGAGCTACTGAAGGCACAATCTCAAACTGTTCCAATAAGAAGGAAAAATGGGAGGAGTCTCAAGAAACCGGGTTGGATGACAAAATAACTTTCAACTGAACTAAGTTTTAAATGGGAGATGTATAAGAAATGGAAAAGGGTGAAATCACTAAAGAGGAATTCAAAAAAATAGCTAGCACATGTACGGGTAAAGTCAGGCAAGCCAAAGCACAGAATGAGCTTAGGCTTGTTAGAAGGGTTAAAAACAATAAAGAGGGCTTTTTGGATACGTCCATAGCAAAAGAAGGAAGAAGAAAATGGTAGGGCCACTGCACAGAGAAGATGGAGAAATTCTAACAGGGGATAAAAAAAGGCAGAACTACTTAACATGTTCTTTGCCTCAGTTTACTCACAAAAGGAAAAGGGTGCTCAACCTGAGGAAAATAGAGAAGAGGACACAATAGGGGAAATGCAGCACAGAGTAAGTAAAGAGGTAGAACAGGAATATCTAGTAACCTAAATGAATTTAAATTTCATGACCAGATGAACTACATCCAAGGATATTAAAAGAACTGGTAAATGTAATCTCAGAGCTACTGGCAATAATCTTTGAGAACTCCTGGAGAACAGGAGAAGTCCCAGCAGAATGGAGGAGGGCAAACATTGTCCCCATATTCAAAAAGGGGAAAAAAAGAGGATCCCAACAACTATCGCCCAGTTAGTCTGACATCAATACTGTTGAAAGATTCTAGAACAGTTCATTAAACAGACAGTCTGTGAACATTTAGAAAGGGAATGCCATAATCACTAAAAGTCAACATGGGTTTCTGAAAAACAAGTCACACCAGACTACTCTGATTTTTTAAATATAAATTTACCAGCTTTGTAGAGGAAGGGAATGTGGTAGACATAGCATATCTTGATTTCAGCATGGATTTTGACAAGGTCCCCTATGATATTCTAGCAAACAAGATAGTAAAATGTGGGCTAGACAATATAACTGCTAAGTGGATTAGTAATTGGTTGACTGACTGAACTCAAAGGGTGCTCAACAATGGCTCCTTTTCATCCTGGAGAGAAGTGACCAGTGGGGGCACCACAGGGTTCTGTCCTGGGCCCAGTGCTATTCAACATCTTTATCAATGACTTGGATGAAAGAATAGGAGGCATGCTTCTCAAATTTGCTGATGAAACCAAATTAGGAGGAATAGCTAATACCCCAGAAGATAGGATGAAAATTCAAAATGACCTTAATAGATTAGAAAGCTCGACCAAAGCTAACAAAATGAATTTCAACACTGAGAAATGTAAGGTACTGCACTTAGGGGGGAAAAATTGAAATGCATAGATATAAGATGTGGGACACCTGGCATAACAAGATTACATGTGAAAGGGATCTAGAAGTCCTAGTAGACCACAAATTGAACATGAGTCAACAGTTTGATGTCGCAGCTAAAAAGGCCAATGCAATTTTAGGCTCCATTAATAGAAATATAGTATCTAGATCAAGGGAAGTAATAGTGCCATTGTGTTCTGCATTGGTCAGGCCCCACCTGGAATACTGTGTCCAGTTCTGAGCACCACAATTCATAAAGGATGTTGAAAAACTCGAGCATGTCCAGAGGAGGGCGACTAAAATGGGTCTGGAAACCTTGCCCTATGAGGAATGACTTAGGGAACTGGGTATGTTTAGCCTGGAAAAGAGATGGTTAAGAGGGGATATGATAGCCCTCTTTAAATATTTGAAGGGATGTCATATTGACAAGGGGGCTAGCTTGTTTGCTGCTACTCCAGAGGATATGACCTGGAACAATGGATGCAAGCTACAGGAAAAGTGATTCCACTTCAACATTAGGAGGAACTTGCTCACAGTGAGTGCTGTTCAGCAGTGGAACACACTCCCTCGAAGTGTGGTGGAAGCTCATTCTTTGGAGTTCTTTAAACAGTGGCTGGATGGCCATCTGTCAGAGGTGCTTTGATTTTGAGTTCCTGTATGGCAAGGAGTTGGACAGGATGTCCCTTATGGTTTCTTCTAACTCTATGATTCTATGATTCTTTGTTCCTTAATCAGATTTTTTGATTCTATGGCATCCCCTTGAAGATTATATCAGATAGAGGGGTGCAATTTTCTTCTCAGTTTTGGAAGACTTTTATGAAGTCACTAAAGGTTGAACAGGGTTTGAGTACAGTCCGTCATCCACAGTAAGATGGGCAAATGGAGAGAACTAATCAAATCCTAGAACAATATCTTTGCTGTTATATAAACGTTCAGCAAACAGACTGGGTCAACTATTTGAGTTTTGCTGAAATGGCTTACAACAATGCAATGCATCAAAGTACTGGCTATTCTTCATTTCAAGTGATGTATGAGAAGGGATAAAGCCACTGCCAACCTTAGTCACAGATGACTTCAACCCTATTTCATTGCTGGAGTGGATTCATTTTTTAAAAAAGTGGCCAAAGATTTCATCAGCATTAGATTCTGTAAAAGAGGTTTATGAAAAGCATGCCAACTGAAAGAGAGCACTGAAATGTGAATTTAAATTGATATCTTTTTTTATTTGTCCACCAGATTCCTCAAATACTTGCAATCATCAAATAAGCTGGGTCCAAAATTTGTTCGTCCTTTTCCTATCAAAAGGATTGCCAATAAAGTTGCTGTGGAACTTGATTTCCCAGAGACATATCATCACATTCACCCTGTGTTTGATTCTAGTTTGTTTAAGCGAGCAAATTTTTTGAATGTGTGGCACCAGGCACTCCAGTCGCACCCCTGGTGATAATTGATGATCAGCAACATGTGGAAGTGAAGCAGATTTTGGATTCTGATTGGGTCAGGGTCCAATTTCAGTGATTTGTCCAATGAAAAGATTTTCCTCTAAGTCATGATGAATGGATGACTGACATTCATGTCAGGGCCCCTAAGTTGGTTATGCAGTTTCATCAATCCTTTCCAGATAAACCCAGATCAAACTGATCCTTTTTAAAAATGTTTTTTTTATTAGCATGGCAAAATTACGCTTTCTATAAATCATAGTGATATGGCTACCAGTCCTACAAAATAAGAAAATCTGCACTCAGCAAATGCAAAGGGAAGACCAACCAGGGTCAGCAGACAACAACAGACAATCTCCTTGATTGCATTCCTCACCTGGAAGCCATGCCATTAACACCAGAACAACACCTATTCAACACAGAACAATACACAGTTTACATGGGAACAGCAGACATATCCTGGATTGCATAGCCTGAAGCGAAGCCATCAACACAGAACAATACCTATTCAACACAGAACAACACACAGTTCACCTGGGAGCCACCCCTCCCTACCCAGGATCTCACAGTATATATACAACCAGGCTTTTCCATTTCAGTTTTCTCTGAAGATGCTAGCCACAGATGCTGGCGAAATGTCAGAAAGAAACTCTTTCAGAACATGGCCACACAGCCCGAAAAAACCCACAAAAAAACTATGGATGCCGGCCATGAAAGCCGACGACTTCACATTTTTCATTTTTATCTTTCTTCATCTTGGCTAGTTTAACTGGCGTTAGGTACCATCTAAATTGGAGCTTGTATACATTTCCCCAGAGATTGTAAGATAAAGTATGTTTTATCTTAGCTTTCCACAATTGCTCCCATTCTTCAAAGTAGATGTTTTTACCTATATCTTGGGCCCAACAAGTCATGTATTCTTTTACCTGTTCTTTTTCTGTTTCCCATTGTAATAATATCTTGTACAATTTGGATATTACCTGTTTATTCTCATACATTAGGATTTTTTCTATAGGGGTATCTGTTGTTGTTATGCCATATTCTTTTTGATCTTTCATATTTCTTTCTTTAAATTGTAGATATAAAAACCAGTTACATTTTATGCCATTTTTTCTAGTTCTTCTCGAGTTTTCAATCTCCAAATATTTCCTACTTTTCTCAATAAATCTGTATATGTCAGCCGCCTGTTTTCTATCAAATAATCATTGCGATGGAATGCTTCATTTATAGATACAATCCTAGGGATTCCTGTATTGATTCTCTGTTTATAACGTTCCCATACTTTTAGCAGTGATTTCCTGACATAACGATTGTTAAAATCTTTATTTGATCTTATTTTATCATAGTATAAATACGCATGGAAACCATATACGTTATTTATACCTTCTAAAAATAATAGTTTTCTATCCGTTAGTCTGATCCACTCTTTTACCCAATCTAACACACAAGCTTCATAATACAACTGCAAGTTTGGGAGACTGCCTCTTTCCGATGCGTCCTGTAGTACTAACATTTTTATTCTTGGTTTTCTGCCGGCCCATATAAATTTTGCCAGATCTTTCTGCCATTCCTTAAATGGTTTATTATTCAGGATTATTGGAACCATTTGGAAAAGAAACATCAGCTTGGGTAGAATACACATTTTGATGATCGATATCTTACCCATTATAGATAATTGTAGTTTTTTCCATGTTTCTAGTTTTTTCTTTATTTTTTCCATGTGTTTTCATAGTTGTTTTTAAATATTTCTGAATTTTTAATCGAAAAAGTTATTCCCAAATATTTCACCGTTTTCACTGTTTTTAAATCTGATATTTGACTGAAAAGCTCTTTTTCCTTATTTGTCATATTCATACATAAGACATTTGTTTTTTTCTTTATTAACTTTAAACCCAGAGGCTCTGCCATATTCAGATATTTTTTCCATAAGATAATCGATGGAATCTATTGGGTCAGAGAGATAGATCACCATATCATTGGCGTATGCTTTGAGTTTTATTTCATGTTTCTTACATTTAACTCCCGTTATCTTCTTCTCATCTCTGATAAAATTACATAGTACCTCTAAAGATATTATGAATAATAATGGAGAGAGGGGGCAGCCTTGGTGCATGCCTTTTTGTATTCTACACTGCTGAGTTCTTTCTCCATTAATGATAATCTGTGCAGATTGTTCCTTATATATTGATTGAACCCATTTATAAAAGGGGCCATTTCCAACCAGCTTTCTTAATACACTTAACATAAAGTCCCTTCTGATATTATCGAATGCTTTTTCCGTGTCACAGAATATCACTGTGATCTGTATGTCAGGTTTGTTCTGAAATAATTCAATAATATCTAAAAGATGCCTAGTATTATCTTTTATATATCTACCTGGGAGAAATCCTCTTTGATCTTCGTGGATCCAGTTCTTCAATTTTTCTTTTAGTCTTTTTGCCAAGATTGCTGTGTACATTTTATAGTTGATATTTAGAAGCGATATGGGACTATAACTTGCCGGGTCTTGCTCATCTTTCCCTTCTTTTAAAATCAAACTTATATTTGCAGATTTCCATGACTCTGGAATCTTCCCATCTTTGATATTATTCATTATTATGTGTAGTTTTGGTATTATTGTATCTGATAACGTTTTGTAGTATAAAGCACTCAACCCGTCGGGGCCCGGAGATTTACCTATTTCAAGTTCTTTAATTGTATCTCTTATTTCTTCTATTTTAATCTCCTGATTAAGATCTTTTATTTCCTCTTCTTTTAGACCCGTAAATCTTTGTTTTTTTATATAGCACAGTTGTTCTGCTTTAGATATTTCCTCTTCCTTAAAGACTTTGTTAAAGTGCTCATAGAAACATCTCTTAATTTCTTTTTGTGCTGTTAAAATTTTCCTATTGTTATTTATTTTAGATATTAATTTCTTCTTTTTTTCCTCTCTTAATTTTAATTTACTCAGTTTATTGACATATTCAAAGTCTTTCTATTTTATGAATCTAAGTTTCTTCTCCAATTCTTCTGTTATTTTTTGAGACATTTGTTTTTGCAGTATAGAATGCCGTATTTTCAATTTTTTATCATCTGTTTTTCTTTTTAATTAATCTACTCTTTCAATTTCTTTTTAAATCTTATTGTATTTGTCTTCTCTTTTTTCCCTTTTCTCAATGCTTACTTTTATATAAAAAACAACAACCACGCATTACTGCCTTACTAGTTTCCCAAATTGTGTTTAGGTCGACATCATCTGTTAAATTTTGAAGAAGAGATCTAATGTTTCTTTTGCCTTTATCTTAATTAATTCGTCTTTAAGTAGAGAGTCGTCTATTCTCCAAAAGAATTATTTCTTCCTTTCCTTAATTGTCATTTTGATTGGAGCGTGGTCAGACATTATCCTTGGTAATATTTCCACTTTTTCCACTTTTGTTTTATTTGGTTCTGAGACAAAGAACATGTCTATTCTCAACCACGAATTATGTGATGTAGAGTAAAAAGTATAATCTAATAGTTGTCCATTTTTAAACCTCCATATGTCTTCTGTAGCAGAAGTCTCCATCAATTTAAAAACAGATTTTGGAAGTTTCCCTTGTAGGGTATATGTTTTTCCAGCTGATTTTCTATCTAATTGGGATGAATGATCCCATTCCAATCTCCCATTGGAATGATGTTTTCATGTGTGTATTCAAGAATTTTATCTAAAATTTTTTTTCAAAAAAGTTGCTTTTATCTGATAGAGGGGCATAAACTCCTGGTATCAATATAGTGGTGCCCTCCCACTTAACTTCCACACTGATATAATGCCCTTCTTTATCTACAAAGAATTCTCTAGCTTCTATGTTATCTTTTATATATAATGCCACCCCTTTTTTGCGTTTAGAGGAAGTTGACACAAAAAGTGAGCCTAACCTATTATTTTTTAATAATCTTATATCTTTATTGCAAATATGAGTTTCTTGAATACAGATTATAAGTGCTTTCAATTTTCCGAAGTGATAATATGTATATATTTTCTTTTTTGTGGAGAGTTTAATCCTTTAACATTCCAGGAGAGAATTTCCAAATTTCTACTCATTATCACTTCCATTCTTTTTTTGGTTTCTTCAAAAAGTTTACCATTCATTGAGCAAAACAATTTTCCATTTTGATTGCATCCAGCATTCTTGTCATCAGTTTTGGGGTGTGTGTCTGTCTTCCATTTTTGAGCTAATGATGTTCTGACCATTGAGCCCGTATACAATATTGTTCTCCAGTGTTTGTTTCTGATTTGTGTTAGAATTTTGTTTTAAAGTATTTTTATTAGTTTTCTTCATAACATTTCAAACATGGTTTATTACATTATCTTTTACATTATTGTTATCTATTACATTATTATTTACTACTGTAATCTTATCCCTCTTCCATCCTAAGGCTTCTTTAGTATTAAATTATTAACATCCATTTTTAAACAATATCTATATAAATATTCTTCCGCGTGAGTTATTGTAATGCAAAATATATACATGTTCTATTATGTATTTTCTTCACCATTTTTCCATAGAGTACAAACTCTTATTTGTCATATACTTTCTAGTCTCTTGTCCTGATTGTTAAAACTCCATTATCATAATGTCAATATAATTCCAAATTGTTAATGTTCTTGTTATTAATGATTTTTTGCTGCATCCATTTTCATTCCATAGGATCAAAGAAAATTCCTATGGTGTCTCTTGTCAGATAGAAGTCAAGACTTCTGCCAGCAGTGCTCTAGTTATTGTCCAGCCTGTTTCATATTTCTAAGGTCTTCAGTGTACCACGGTTTTCGATTTGAAATGGGCTGGAAAGGATACTTAGGAGCGATTGTGTCTATAGCCTTGGTAAGATCTCTGTTCCAGGTATTGACTGAGACCTCGACAGAATCACTGGCATCACCAACCATTAAACCCTCTAGGGCTCTCTGGAACCTAACAGGTTTCATCAGCTTTCGAAGGCAGACCATTCTAATAGGTCCTCCACCCCCAAGGGGTTGAATAGTGGCCTTTAGGCCAACCTTGACCAGGAAATGATCCTTCCATGACAATGCAGTGATATCAGCTACCTCTGCCCATGGATGTACCTGTTCCTTACTAAAAACCACATCAAAGGTATGACCTGCACAATGTCTAGGCCCGGAGACTAATTGGGATAGGCCCATGTTTGTCATGGAAGCCATGAACTCCTGAGTTGCACCAGTTAAATTTGTTAAATTGGCCTTGAGTGGGATGTTGAGGTCACACAGGACTAAAAGCCTAGGTGACTCCAACACCAACTCTGAGACCTAGCTCAGCTAGGGAGTCTGTTAGACAAGGGGGTGGATGGTATACCAACAGAATCCCCAGATTATCCTTTGTCTTTAGGCTAAGGTAGATACATTTGATGTGGCTTATTTTCCGGACAGGTATCCTGGTCAAAGTAAGATTATTTTTGTGGACTAAGGCCACTTCTCCCTCTTGCCCACTTCCCCTAGCCTGCTCACTAACAAAATACTCAGTTGGTAGGGCCTGAGCCCAGGTTGTGGTACTGTCATCACCTAGCCATGTTTCCATAATGCATGCCAGGTTAGCTTCCTCATCTGTCAATAGATCGTAAATGATCTGAGTTTTGTTTTTAATTGACCTGGCATTGAAAAAGAGCAGGAAAAAGTTCTGTAGATGGATTGGCTCGCTCTTCAGTTCTTGAGGGACAACAGGGTGAATGGAAGATGAGATACATTGCAAACATCAATCTCATCTTTCCTTGTAATGGCATTTCACTTTGTTGGTGCCACATCTTCCATTACTCCGTGCTATTTTTATAGCCGCTCCATAACCAAAATTATCTCCCTCCCATTGTCCATTATCTGATGTAAGCCCTTCCCTTCCGAGATCTTCTCTCCCCATCAAATTTGCCTCTATTTCCCAAAAGTAGGCAACATTGACTAACGAGTATTCTACTAGCCGCTGCTATTAGCCAACATATAGCCCAATAATTCTGGAAGGGGGGAGGCATAGTTTTGAAATGTTATCCTCTCTCCCTCACAGTCTGAAGGTGATTATATCTTACAGCTCTTCCCAATTGCTGCATTGTATTGATGATCCAGGAGGTTTAGGAGTCAATTTATGATATGCTGCTCTCACTGGCATGCCTCCCTCCGGAGCCGTGTTCTGGGGACTCGGGGCTTATAAGATGGCTTTTTATGTCACTTTCACCAGTACACCTCCTCCCAGGCACTATGGCTGTGGTGTTGCTCTGGGATTCAGAGCTTTTGAGATGACTTTTGAGGTGCCGCTCTCACCGGCACACCTCCTCCCAACTGCTGCGACTGTAGGTGTTCTGGGAAGTCAACTTCAAGATTGTAAGCTGGCTTTTAAGGTGCTGCTCTCACCGGCACACCTCCTCCCAGCTATTTCAGCTAAAGTGGTGTTCCAGGGACTCGGGGCATATAAGCTGGCTTTTTATGTTGCTTTCACCAGTACACCTCCTCCCAGGCACTGTGGCTGTGGCGGTGTTCTAGGGATTCAGAGCTTGTGAGCCGGCTTTTAAGGTGCTGCTCTCATCAGCACACCTCCTCCCAAGTTCTGTGACTAGGTGTAACAGGGATTCAACTTGCAAGCTTGTAAGCTGGATTTTAAGGTGCCACTCTTGTTAGCATGGTTACGCAGCGCGTGATGATCCATGTCAACATGTAGCACCAGGGTCACCACCTTCTCATATGCAGGAAGTAGCTTGTGAACTAGAGAAGCACTTCTCCCTTCCAGAAAGAGTAAAGAGACTCCAAACAGGCATCTCTCAGGCCTCGTCATTTCTGTATCAAACCACATCGAACATTTTCCCTGGGACACTGTCTCAACAATTCCCTCCAAAATGTTCAACGTGTGCACAAAGCTTGGCTTGGTTTCATCGAATGTGTACCTATGGACCTGTTTCCCTTGCCATATCCCACTGGCCTTACACCTTCTGATGTCCTCCCACTGGTGCCCTGTGCTCTGGTACCCTGTCTGCCACACTGTCTTCCTGACCCATGCTTTCCAGATGAGAACATCATTCTGGTTTCACCAACAGCACCCCTATTGATATGCACATCCCCGAGAAACTTGTCCATCACTCCAGGCACTTATCTTCTCCAGTGCTTCTGCACTCTGACCCAGATCTTCCGACACTCTGCTCATGTCCTCAGGCTAGGATCTTCCATCTACTCAGGACCTCAGGCTTTGAGCTTTTGGTCCCAGTGCCATGCCCGACTGTCCAGACATTTGCTCATGTCTCTCTGCCTGAAGGGCCTTTGTGAGGATGTCTGCCACATTGTCCTCTAAACTAATGTAGGACAGACACAGAACGTCATTCTGGACTAACTCTCTCACATTCTAGTACCTAACCCCTATGTATTTTGTTTTGTTCCTAAGGTTTTCAGCCTCTGACATGGCAATGCAAGCCTGTGAGTCGTCATATACAACTGTTGGGCCTGTACACTCCTCAACTCACCTAAATCTACCAGCAGCTGCCCACCCACTGCACTTCTCCTGCCATCTCAGAAAGTGCAGAAAACTCTGCTTCTGAGGTGCTCAGTGCCACACAGCTCTACTTTCTACTCCTCCACACTGCAGGACTGTCTGCATGCTTCATAAGCAAGCCTGTCCCAGACCCCCTATCATGCAGCTCTGATGCAAAAGAGCTATCCATAATGCATTCTAGCTGTGCCTCAGTTCCCTGCAGCATGAGCTTCCTCTCCTTGCTACCCTTTAGGTACCTGAGCAACCTCTTGACTGCTGTCCAGTCCTCCACCTTTGGACTACTGACCCTCCTGCTCAAAACACCCACAGCGAAGGAAGTGTCTGGCCAGATGTTATTGGCTACAAACATCAGACTGCCTATCACAGACCTGTACAACACTGGGTGCTCAAAGATCTTGTCTGACTCACTGCTGGTAAAACCTGGTGTCATGGGGCTCTTCACTATCTTGGCATTCTCCAAACCACACTTTTCCACCAGTCTCACCAGTTCCTCCTGCACAGCCTTCACTTCCTGCTCATTCCAAGCAGCAACACACAGGTCATCAACATAGATTACTAGTGTGACCTCTCCTTTCTTGTATACACAAGCATCTGCTATGCTGTGCTTGTATCCCAGCCTCACCACTCATTGTGGATACAAAGGTTGCAGCAGTGCACACTCTGCTTAAGTCCATAAAGGGCCTTTCTCAGAATGTAAACTTTGCCCTCCGCGGCATCATCCAAATCAGGTGCTTGCTCCATGTATACCTCCACATCCAGCCGTGCATTCAGGTATTCCATTTCAAAGTCAAAGGGTCTAACCACATGACCTTTCCTCACAGCCAATGCCAACACTAACCTGAGGCTTTCTGGCTTCACAGTTGGAGAGAAGGTTTTGTCAAAACTCTCAAACCATTTCTGTGAGAATCCTTTGGCCATTACTCTGGCCTTATACTTGTGGGTCCCATCTGGCACCTCTTTCCTTTTGAATACCCACTTGCAACCTATGACCTTCCAGTCTCCTGGCCTATCCACCACTTTGAATGCCTCCCTATTCATTAGAGATGAGAACTCACTATCCATGGCCTCAAACCACTTTTCCTGTTCCTCCCTAGGACAGGTGAGAAGCTCCTGGTAGCTTTTTGGCTCATCAGCTGCTACATTACATACCCTAGCATTCTGTACCACAAAATGCTCAGTTGGCCTACTGACTCTCTGTCCTCCTGGGTATGATCACCTTGGTTCATCCCTTCTCATCTTCACTGTCACTACTCGTCTGTATCCCTATCTCTGTTGATGATGGTGTCTCAAACTTTCGTGTAGTGATGGGTGAGTTTTATATACCTGTGTGTTTGCAAGTGGTGCTAGGCTGGCTTTCTGGTGTAGCCTCTGGTGTTTCAACCCCTCCAGTTCCAGTACTGCCTCCCTGTTGTCCCAATCTGACAAATATTTCCTGATTTCTTTGAATCTTTTCCCACCCATAGTGTTTCTCAAAATTTGCGCTCCTGGACAATAGGATGTGGCCATTTCCCAGGGGAAAACCTGTAACTGTTCCCCTGGTACCCCACAAACATCCATCTGCACCACTTGGGGTCAACTTTCTTCCTGAAAGTCTGGGGAACCAAAATGTTGGCATGCTGCTCAAACACCCTTAGGTAGCTGAGGTTGGGTGGCCTCCCATACAGCATAAAGTAGGGTGCTTGCTTGACTGCAGAGTTCCACACCCAGTTGCTGATGTGGCAGTCAATCAGGATTGCCTCCCCCCAAAGACCCTCTGGGGCCTCTGCATCAAGCAGCATGCAGTCCATGATCTGCTTTAGAACCCCAGTTTTTCTCTCCACCAAACTGTCTTCCTGCTGGGTGGCTGGGTTGCTAGTATTATGCCAGATGCCTTTCTGTTTTAACCAATTGCCCAAGTTTACAGACAAAAATTCACCCCCACAGTCTGTCACCAGATTACCAACTTTGTATTCAATCTCCCTTTCCACCATTTCCACCCAGTTCTTAAATGTGGCAGCAGCCTCATTCTTCTCCTTTAGCATGTAGGCATAGGAGTACCTGGTGTGTCTATCAACTTTGACCATCAGATATCTACTATTGCCTATCGATATGGCAAAAGGCCCAGCCAAATCTGCGTGCACCACTTGGAATGGCCTCTGGGTGGTGCACTTCCACCTCTTTGCAACAGGAAAGGCCCTCAGCTTTATCGTGTGGCACACAGAGCATTCCAAATGGTTCTTACATTCACCCAGTTTCAACTCAGGGCACACACTTCTCAGTTTCTCTAAACTTGTAAAGCTCATGTGTCCCAACACCCTATGAAGGTAGTGTGTACAATTCGAGTGCAGTGGCACATTGCAAACTGTCGCACACGCTGCTGTTATTCTTGTGTGCTTTTGTACAAACCTCCCCCCCTTAGTGATAACACAATCATTTCCCTCATAATATAGGGCATACCCATCTGTAGTCAGTGAGGACACATTGACCAGACAATTTTGTAACTGGGGGGCACACAACACATTTTCGAAGTCTCTGGCAAACCCAAGAAAATGCACAGTCTTGATGTCCCTTATTTGGCTTGAACCCCCATCGGCCAAACCCACTGAGTCATCAAGTGGTGAGTTGCACCACTGTCGATCATCCACAGATATCTGGCTGCAACAGCGAGATGGACTTGACAGTCACTGTCCTTTACTGCTGAAAAAACTCCCTTCCTGTTCCCAGGAGACCAGTATTGTTCCTTCCTTCTGGCAGGAGGTGGCTTCTTGCATTTGACATCAATACCAGGAAAGATTCTAAAGCAGATCATTAAACAGAGAGTCTGTGAACATCTGGAAGGTAATTTCATAATCACAAAAAGTCAATATGGGTTTCAGAGAAACAGGTCATGCCAGACAAATCTGATCTCTTTTTTGATAAAATTACCAGCTTGGTAGATGAAGGGAATGCTGTGGATATAGTATATCTTGATTTCAGCAAGGCCTTTGACAAGGTTCCCCATGACATTCTTGCAAACAAGCTGGTAAAATGTGGGCTAGACAAAGTAACTGTTACATGGATTTGTATTTGGTTGACTGGCTGAACCCAAAGGGTGCTCGACAATGGCTCCTTTTCAACTTGGAAAGAAGTGACCAGTGGGGTGCCACAGGGCTCTGTCCTGGGCCCAGTGCTATTCCATATCTTTATTAATGACTTGGATGACAGTATCGGGGGCATAGTTATCAAATTTGCAGATGACACCAAATTAGGAGGAGTAGCTAATACCCCAAAGGACAGGATCAAAATTCAAAATGACTTGAACAGACTAGAAAGCTGGGCCAAAGCTAACAAAATGAAATTCAACACGGAGAAATGTAAGGTACTGCACTTAGGGTGGAAAAACGAAAAGCACAGATATACAATGGGGGACACCTGGCTGAATGATACTATGTGTGAAAGGGATCTAGGAATCCAGGTGGACCACAAGTTGAACATGAGTCAACAGTGTGATGCAGCAGCTAAAAAGGCCAATGCAATTTTAGGCTGCATCAGTAGAAGTATAGAGTCTAGATCAAAAGAAGTAATAGTGCCATTCTATTCTGCTTTGGTCATGCCTCACCTGGAATACTGTGTCCAGTTCTGGGCACCACAATTCAAAAAGGATGTGGAGAAACTGGAACGTGTCCAAATGAGGGCCACTAAAATGGTGAAGGGTCTGGAAACCAAGCCCTATGACCACAGAATCGTCTTTGACAATGCTGGCTCCCTTGGCTTAGTAACAGAAATGAGCACTGCCCCCTACAGTCAGACACACCGATCATGTCAAAGGAGAAAGCCTTACCTTTTCCTTTATACATAATGAAACATACAAAGTATCCTCAGGAACTTCCAGTATGACGGCGACTGGAGAAGGAGCGGTTTTGGTTTAACTCCGACTGTTCCTTCGATAACAGTGGTGCTTGTAGGAACGGGGAAACAAGCTACCCGTCCCTTACATCTGTGACGAGATTTAAGATGCAGGGCTAAAAATGGGGGGTCCCTTTCAAAGATCCAAGGCTGAGCGAGGCACCTCTCAGCGGCAAGCCTGGAGAGAAAAGGAGACCCGAAATAGCCTGAGCCTCCCAACTGTTATTATCACCAGGAGGTGAGTCAATGTCGCCCATACTTCTATTAAGATCAGACGGGGAAAGATAAGAACCCCGGAGAAGACCGCACCTCAATATTAAGACCTTTAAATTTTGAGCACTAAACCCAGAACGAAGAGCGAGGGAGATGGCTGGATCGGGGCTCAGATGCGGGGCCAGCAGTCAGCGAAAGCATAGAAAATACAGCTGATTTTGATTGCCCTTTCAAGGATAATTAGATAATTGGAAATTTGGAGGGAGAGAAGCGGAGTACTATAAAGACTGTTGATGAGAAAGAAAATCTAAGTATAGGACAAAGAGAGAAAGCGTGGATATAAGATTTGGTTAAAGAAACAAGTGGAGAGGAGAGGGAAGAAAGCGGAGAGAAAACGGAGCGGAGACAAGAAGAGTTACATGGAAAGAGGGACGAGAAAGGGAAAGAGAGAGTCAAGTCAAATGAAGATACAGGATATAAGATTGCTATGCTTCGTTGCCTTATTTTTGCCTTCTTCCTTTTGTGCTTCGATGGATTTTACTGTGGGCAAGGCTTAAAGTTTGCTGTTTTGTTCTTTTTTGCTGGAAGCTTGGTATATTACCTTGAATGAATTGGAACTAGAGGAAATAGACTGTTTATCTTTGAATAGAGCCTTTTGAGTGAAGATATATTAACTAATTCAGAACAGAACTCAGAACAGAACTTATTTCAGTTATCAGAAGCAGAGATTTATTACAGATCTACAAAGAAAGTTTCATCTCATCCTATTATTCTAGAATATTGTGGTTAAGAAGAAAGAAAAAAAAGGAGAGAGAGAGAGAGCAGAAGACCAGATAAAATTGATGGAAACAAGGAATACACAAAAAAATAAGGGAAAAGTAAGGGAAGCGTATATATTTAGAGGATTGTAAAAATTTATAAAAATTTATAAGAATTTATATACTGGGGTGATATTCTCTATTGATAATAGTTTTATTGGTGAATTAATAACTGAGCGTATATAGTTTATATTTCTTTTTCTTTTTTCATAAGCAACCTATCTCTTCTTGAATTAGAATATTAAGAACTGTCAAATATTAGATAATATAGAATTATATTAATAAATTTACAATTATATTTTGAATATAAATAATTGATATATAGAAACTGTATTGTTTATTTGAGAATTGAGAACTAAGCGGGTTTGGATAATTATAGGATTAGAAGGAATAATTGTGGAAATATTGTAAGATTTGTATGAGTTTTGGAGGTTAGTGAAAGGAATTGTTTTGTGATATAAATTGAATTATATGATATAAATTGAATTATATGAGAAGAGTATTAGAGATATACTTCTATTAATATTTTGGTGAATTTTTCTTTCCCTTTCTTCTTTTTTTACTTGGGGTATATATATTTTCCTTCATTTCTAGAATTTGTGATTTTTAAGAGCTAAAGAAAATAAGGAAGGAAAGAGAGAAAAGTTATAGATAATATATGTGAAAAACAGACAGATATTTTTTTGTGTGTGACTAGAAGGGGAGGATAAAAGACAGAAAGTATATGTTAATGATCTTTATTAATCTTGAATCTATAAATCTATAGATTATAGAATCTATAAATCTATTTACCTATATAGAATCTATAAAACCCATAAAAATTTATTGTAGCTTAAAACAACTTTGAAGATTTAGTATATATTGTTGTACTTTTAGAATTTGTTATATTATTATATAAGGTGAATTTGTTGATTAGTGGTATTTTTTATGAATTATAAGATACTGTGCAGGAATATCATATATTGCTGAAACTTATCGAATAGGGGGTAAAGGAAGACATTATGGCTACAATTAAGAAGAGTTAGACACAAAGCCAGACGTCTCTTCAAAGAAGAGCATCGACAGATGACTCTATGAAAGTAACTGACCCCATAGTTATGTTGCTAGATGAGGTACGGAGATTGAGACAAGAAATTAAAGAAAATAGACTGGAGTTGAAAGAAGATATAAGGGAATCAAGTCAAGAGATAAGAGAAGAGATTAAGGAAGCAAAAGCAGAGATTAGAAGAGATCTTAAAAAAGAATTGGACATTTTGAATAAAAAGATGGAAAGAATGCCAACGGATATTAATAAGACTCAAAAAGAAATGGAGAAAATAAAGACAAAAACGGATGTATTAGAACAATCGGTAAAGGAAAATATGATAAAACAAGAACAACAACAGATACAGGAATGGAGTAGTGAACTTAGATATAGAGAAAAGTGTATTAAAATCAGAGGTTTAAGAGAAAGAGTGAATGAAGATCTAATGGAAAGAATTATACCGGACTTGGCAAGATATATCGACCAAACAGTGGAGTATCTACAAAATGATGTGGACAAGATCTTTAGAGTTAACTCTCCACAAGCTAAAGAAAAAAAAAATCCCGCGAGATGTGGTCGTATGCTTTATAAGATCAAGGACTAGAGATGCAATCATAAAGAAAAATTATGATACAAGGCTTCTAATAGAAGATATGGAGGTGAAGATATTCAAAGACATACCACCACAAATTATGTTGGAGAGGAATAAATATAAGAACTTGACACAATTACTAAAAGACTTAAATATTAACTTCAAATGGGACAGAATGGAAGGATTGTCTTTCTTATTTAACCAAAAAAGGATTAGGATAGACAATATAGTTAAGGCTAAGGAAATGGAACAAAAGCTGAAAGATGAATATAGAAGGAAAGACAAAGATGAAGGGAATGGATTGGGAAATATCAAAGTAAGAGAGTGGAGATCGAAGAGGAATAAAGACGATCGGAGGAACACGGATAAAACTAATAAACAAGGAGAAGAAGAAATAGGAAAACCAGAAGAAGAGGAGGAGGAGGATTTGATTGAAGAAACAGAACAGAGAAGAAGGAGGAGGGAATCTAAAGAAAGTAGTGAAGAAGAACAATAAACATCTAAAGAGGAAAAGAAAAAAGAAGAAGAAGAAGAAAGAAAGAAAGAAAGAAAAAGAAAAGAATATAAATCCGGATTGGAAAAATTAATAAACTAAGTCACTTGAACATATTAAAGAAAAAAATAATAATAAAGGGGAGGAAGGGGTGGCACAACATCAACAATAATTTTTTCTTCATCTGTTTGTTTTCTTTATTATCTCTGAGACATCCTTGATAAAGAAAAGATGGGAATTAAGATTACATCTTGGAATGTTAAAGGTATTAACTCCAAGTGCAAAAGAAGCATAGTATTTCATAGATTAGAGAAAATAAATAGTGACATTACGTGCATTCAAGAAACAAAGATAAGGAAAAAAGATGTTCGATATATAAGGAACTATAAGTTAGGTAATTCTTATGTTGTGGCAAATGAAAAGAAAAAGAAAGGATTAGCAGTTTATATTAAAAGGAAATATCAATCAAAAGAAATTTTTGGCAATGATGAGGGTACTTATATTGGTGTGGAAGTGAAACTAGAAAATTTAACTATATTGGTAGTAGGAATAGTCCACAAGACAATAGAGAAAAATATTTTGACAGAATTCATAAAGAATTAAAGAATTGGGATTATGAAAATATCGTCCTGTTAGGAGATTTCAATGCAGTGATGGAACCAAAAAGAGATAGAGCATCTTTAGAAGGGAAAAAAATAAAGACTTGTCAAGGTAAATTACCGAACTCTTTTTTTGAGTTGATAGAAGAGTGTGGATTACAAGATGTCTGGAGTAGTAAATACAAGCAAGCAAAGGGATTTACCTTTTTTTCACATTCACATAATTCTTTGTCAAGAATTGATTTATTTTTAGTCACTAAAATGTTGATGTTGAAGATTAAAGATATGGAAATTTTAACAAAATGTACTTCAGATCACAATCCCATAATGCTGGAGATTCAAGAGAAGAAAAAGGAATTTACCTGGAAACTGCAAGAGGAGATTTTAAATGATAAAAATTATATAAATGAAATAAAGGAAAATCTGAAATACTACTTTAAGGAAAATAAAACAGAAGGAATGGCACCAAAAGTAATATGGGACGCAAGCAAAGCCATGATAAGGGGAGTTATCACTAAATTACAATATGAATCAAGAAAAAAGGAAAGGGAAAAAGAAGAAAAGATAAGGAAAGAACTAAAAAAGAAAGAACAATGGAAGATAAATGGAGATAAAAAACTAAATCATGAAATCGACAATTTACAACTTCAATTAAAAATATTGATGATTAAAGAAATAGAAAAAAAATTAAAAATAGTGAAACAAAACCACTTTGAAGCAGGGAATAAAGAAGGTAAAATATTAGCAAATAAACTTAGGAAGAGAAAAGAGAAAAAGATAATTACGGAGATAAAATACAACAGAGAATCAGTGGTAGATCAAATGAATATTAAGAGGATTTTTAGAGAATATTATAGAGACTTGTATAGTAAAGGATCAGAGGAGGAAATTGACAAAAAGCGAATAAATAATTATTTAAACACTCGGAAGATATGGTCATTAAAAGAGGATCAGAGAGAGAACCTAAACAAACCAATATCGGAAAAAGAAATCAGAGAAGAAATTGGGAAATTGAAATTAGGGAAAACACAATGATGGACTTACATCATTGTATTATAAAAAGATGATAGAAGAAATAGTAACCCCATTAAAAGAAACAATAAATATCATACATATTCAAGGAATACCGGATTCATGGAAGGAAGCTAACATTTGTTTGATACCTAAAGAGGATAAGGATTTAACTAACATAAAAAATTATAGACCTATTTCGCTCACAAATGTAGATTATAAAATATTTGCTGCCATTTTTGCAACGAGAATGAAAAAAATAATAACAACTGTGATCCATGAAGATCAAAATGGATTTGTTCCAGGCAGACAAATAAAGAATAATATAAGGACAGTTTTAAATGTTATTGAATTTTTTGAGCATCATGTTGATAGGAAATTAGCAATGATTCTTATCGATGCGGAGAAAGCATTTGACAGGGTCAATTGGACTTTCTTACAAGAAGTGATTGATAGAATGCGAATGGGAAAGATGTTTTTAGAGTGGATCAAAGCAATCTATAAAGAACAGAATGCTCAAATTATCATAAACAATGAGAGAACAGATAAAATACAAATAGAAAAAGGAACTAGACAAGGGTGCCCATTGTCACCACTTTTGTTTATTATGACATTAGAAGTATTAAACAATAAAATCAGGGAAGATAAAGAGATAAGAGGGGTTAACGTTAAAGGATTTGAAATAAAATTACAGGCATTTGCCGATGACATCATTTGTTTTGTTGAAAATCCAAAAGAGAATGTAGAAAAACAAAGTATCCTCAGAGATGAAAATAATAATAGGTTAATGTTAAACATTAGTCCTGCTTATTACTTATAGGAGCATAGGAATACACCAATATACAACTCAATCAGATAATTAAGTAGAAAATGCAGTTCAGATGTTATGGCCATTAGCTTCAATAATAATAGTTCTTTAAAAAGTGATATTTTAAAGCAATTTATTTTGAACTTATGTTAATAGATTATATAATAGGAAGGAAAAGATGGAGAGGTTCCATTAAGGTGGCCAAGACTAGACCAGCTGCTGACTGTGGTTTAGACCATGAAGTACTTATATCAAGAATAAGAATAAAGCTGAAGAAGAAACAAGAAGTAGACATTATGCCCAAATATGATTTGAACAACATCTGAACAGAATTTACTGAAACATATGAAATAGATTTGAACTATTAAACATAATTGGCCAAGAACCAGAAGATCTATGGTCGGATGCCAGGGACATACTAAAGGAAGAATGCAAACACAAACTTTCTGCAGTCAAAAAGAAAAAGAAGAAACAATGGATGACAGAAGAAACACTTCAAGCAGTAATAGAAAGAAGAGAAGCAAAACAAAAGAGAGAAAAGAACAAAATCAAAAGCACTAGGGTGAAAAGATAAAGACAACTACTACAATGATCAATGCAGAGAAATAGATTACAATAATAAAAAAAGAAGAACGAGAGACCTCTTCCACAAAATCTGAGAAATCAAAGGGAAGTTCAAGGTCTGGGATGCTATATGACAATTAAAAGAGCATAATTCAAGGCCAGGTAAAAATAAGACATTGGAGGCAATACACAGAAGAGTTATATAAAAGAGATGAGGAAATTAAAGATGCATGGAATGAAAAACTTTATGAAGATTAACCCCAAATTCTAAAAAGTGAAGTAAAAGCTGCAATAACAGAACTTATGAAAAATAAATCACCAGGAACAGATAATATTCCAATCAAACTGATAGTGCTAACCAATATATTCCTACATCAATGTTATGAAAATTAAAGAAACTAGTCTAATAGGACTGCAAAACTTGTACATTTACTAATGCAGATGAAACTGAGAGTGACCATTTCAACTTTGCTCATTAATCAACAAGAAGACATCTTCAGTGCTTCTAAATGTAATTATTTTAATGATAAGACATGAGACGGCTGTGACAGAAACTAGCCCCAGTCCGAACAAGTGTTTATAGTGTACCTATAATGTACTGGCTTGATTTAAAGGTTACTTTGTTGTACTAAATCTATCCATTATTTGCAGTGACTTTATTAGGCTTCATCTCAGCTTTCTAGGTTATATAAACTGTAGGTGGCTGTTATTTGTACTATTTGCATAGCGTATAATAGTATAATAGTACTGTGACTGTTTATAGGTGTTAGGATATGGATGGGATATACAGTCAAAGGTGAAATGTAAAGATGTGCGAGTCTGTAATTTTCCACTTGAGAACAGCTTTTGGACAAAGCACAAAACAATATTTAGAGAAACAGAGGGAGTCAACACCAGGTGGCTAAAACAGATGTCAACATGTACTTTCCCAGAGGTAAAACTAATGGAACCAGATTTTATTATGAGAAAGGCTTGATAAAAATACGTAAATATTGTTAGCTTGAGAAAGATAGTCACGTGGTAGATGATGGACAGCAAGAGGCTGGGTTAATAGACATCATACAGACATTATCCAATTAAAATAAGGTTAACACCTAAAAGGTGGAGTATGGGAAGGGCCTAGAAAATCCTTTGTCTAAAATTGTTATTGTTTAAGATGTGAGCGTGTGTGGCTGGCAACAGTGGTTTTAACTGCAACAAGTTGGATCCTAATGCTTTTGGGATTTTAAAAGATATAATCTTGTATGGCTGAACTGGACAAGTTCATCACAATGGATTTTACTTAGTTATCTTATTTTTACTTTTTATATGCATTAATAAAGCTATGCTTTTGGACTTTACAATGTGTCTTCTTGACTGAGGAAGACAGAGTGCTGAAGAAGAAAAGCTGAACCAGTTGTTGGTAAGAATTGCAAAGTGGCTGTGGCTCACAGCAGCCAGCTTGTCCTGCAGACTCTGCTGGGTGCCAAAGGGCATCACTACAACACTCATCATCCACACACCAACAATAGGCCACCTTAGGGCATAAGAGAGTTAGACCTATATTGGTAATTTAGGAGATTCTTTAGAGTGGTATATTGTATTGCATCTGTTATCTGGTACACAAAGAAATTGATTGGTGAATGACAATAAGTATATAGGAGATCTAAGAATTATTTTCTTTATCACTCACTTACCTTATTACTTTAATACTTAAACCAGGAATAGTAGTGTATATAGGAAAGATGTCGATGAGCTCAAGAAGTCAGACGTTGAAAACACAAACCTCTCAACAGAGGAGACCATCTTTAGAGCAGATAAAAGGGACCAAGCAAAAGGAGGTGACCCATTTGTCAGGCTTCTTGATGAAATAAAATCAATCCGGACTGACTTAAGCAGAGAAATCCAGGAACTAAGTCAAGACATGATGGACTTTAAAGCAGAGATTACACGTGAATTAAGATTAGAAATTAAGGATGTAAGACTTTAATTTCTTAAATAGACAAAATTTCAGTGGAATTCAATAAAATGAAAACAAGAATGGATAAGATAGAGGATAAACAAGGGAAATTCAAGGATAAATTTGAAGGGTTTCAAGATCTCCCTAAAGAGATAGAAGATGAAAAAGTTAAAAGACACGTAAAACAGAGGGAAAGATCGATAAAATTAAGTGGGTTACTGGAACAAGAGGGAGAAAATCTGTTTGAAATCTTGGTGCCTGCCTTAGCAGCATACCTATAAAGACCAGAACATCTTTTTGATATGGAGATAGACAAGTTATATAGATTAAATTCAAAAATAACACTCCAGAAGAAGGTTCTGAGAGACATTGTTATAAATTTCATTAGAAGATGTGTACATGATCAAATTCTGAGTTTACAAAATAAGACACCACTGATTGTTAATGAGATCGAGTTAAAGATATTTAAAGATATTGCCCCAAATGTAATAAGACAAAGAAGGGAATATGCTTTCTTAATAAATCAATTGCAAAAATTCCAGGTGACATATAGATAGCTAATCCCAGAAGGGCTAACCTTCTGGTTTAGAAAAACTAAAGTAGAATTGAAGTCCGCCATAGAGGCTAAAGAGTTTTGGAGAAAATATAGAGGAGAGTTTAAGGTGGAAGAAAGGTTTGAAAGCAGAAGGAAATCAAAGGAGGATAGTAGGACTGGAAGAGAAAGAGAGACATCATATAGCCAGAGAGGGGAAGGTAAGGGAGAGAAGGATAAAGGAGGAATGCATGATTCAGAAAGAAAAGAGAGAAAAGGGAAGATAAGACATGTTGAAAAAGATAAGAGGGCACCCCAAGATAGGCAGAAAGAGCAGGCAGGTGATTGCACGGTATTTGACAATTTGGTTGAGGAAACCACTATAGGATTAAGAAATGATGGTAAGATCACTCAAGAGAATAAGAAACAGGCAGATGATGAAAGTGAAGGTACAGATGATAATAAAGACTCTGAAAGAAGTTTTGATGATGATGAGGATAATGATGATGGACAAGATCCTACTTCTGAAAATGATGATATAAATGAGGCAGTTTAAATTTGATGGAATGTGAAAGGCCTTAATGGTCCCATAAAAAGGAAAAAGGTTTTTTAATATCTTGGTAAATTAAATGGAGAAATGATTTGTCTTTAAGAGACCAAAATAAGAAAAGATGAAACAAATATCTAAAAAAATAATAAATTTGATATATAATTTATATCTGCTGCTAAAAAAAGAAAGAAGGTGTAGTCTTATATGTTAAAGATGAATTGGCTCCTAAGAAGGTGCTAAAAGATCCTAAAGTTCGATATATTGGTGTTGAAATCATATGGCAGGACATGAAAATACTCTTGATAGGCCTATACACACCTAATGAACATAAAGGAAAGTTTTATGAAAAATTGTTGAATAAATTGGCGGATTTGAATGTGGAATCAATTATCATGATGGGAGACTTTAATGGGGTGGTAAACCCTCAGATAGACAGATGGTCCCTGAAAAATATAAGACCGAACCAGGGAAAACTATGTAGTGAGTTCTTTCAGTTGATAAATTTGTATGATCTGTTGGATGTTTGGTGAATGAAATATAATATGACAAAAGAATTCACATTCTATTCAGAAAGACATAAACCCTGGGCCAAGATTGATATTTTTTTTATTTCAAAGAACCTAGGCCCCAAAATGAATAAGTCAGAAACACTACCAAAAATATTATCTGATCATTATCCAGTTGCAATGGAATTTGTAGAAAGAATGAAAGAAAGGAGCTGGAGACTTAATGATCAACTTCTTAAAGATGAAATGGTGGTGAAAGAAGCTAGAAAACATCTGGAAAATTATTTCCAAGAAAATACAGACCTGAGGATGTATATGCGCACAGTCTGGGATGCCTTGAAGGCTGTTATTAGAGGGTTTTTAATGAAAAAAGAAAAGGGAGGCAAAATTTATAAATATTCAAATAGAGTTAAAATTTAAAGGAGTAGAATTTAAGAGAGATCCTAAAAACACAATTCTGGAAAATGAGATCAAAGGATTAGAAGAAAGGATGTCCTTAATATTATTATAGGATGTGATCAGAAAGAGGAAATATTATAGTAATTTATATAAAAAAGAAGAAATCTGTAGTGCAAGTATAGATAAATACCTGGATGAATGCCCCATTAAAAGCTTTACGGATTCGCAAAGAGAAAGCTTGAATAAGAAGATATCATTGCAAGAACTGGTCGATACGATCCAAAAAAATTAAATTAGGGAAGGCTGCAGGACCAGACGGATTCTCCGCTGAATATTATAAGACTTTTAGAGACTTACTAGGCCCTCCCTTATTAAATGTGTTTCATAATATAGGATCAGAAGAAGGACCCTAATTCTGGATAGAGGCAAATATAAGCCTAATTCCAAAAGAAGACAAGGACAGTTCAGAAATCAAAAATTATCACCCGATCTCTCTACTAAATGTAGATTATAAAATATTTGCCTTAATTTTAGCTGAAAGACTGAAGAGAGTTTTGGTAGAATGGATTCACCCTGATCAGAACGGTTTTCTGCCTGGAAGAGGCATAAAAGACAATATAAGACACATTTTAAATATAATTGAATACCACGAGAAAGACATCAATCGTAAAGTGGCCTTGATATTCATTGATTTTGAGAAGGCATTTGACAATGTACACTGGGAGTTACCCCCTATGTTTATTCTTTTTAAGCATTTTAGTTTATGCTAAAATGCTTAAAAAGAATAAACATAGGGGGTAACTTCTTAAATTGAATTGAGGCTATTTATAAGGATCAAACTGCCAGGGTGATTGTAAACTTGGGAAAAAAAAACTAAACCTTTTAGAGTGCAAAAAGGGACAAGGCTATCTCCTCTCCCTGCTCCTTTTTCTAATTGTGTTGGAAATACTAAACCAAAATATTAGATTGAAGGATGATATGAAAGGTATTAAGCTAAAGGGCATGCAGATGAAACTAAAAGCCTATGCGGATGATTTAGTTCTCACCATCACAAATGTGGAAAAAATAGAGGAAGTTATGAAAGAACTAGATTTATTTACCAGATTGGCAGGCTTAAAGGTAAATAAAGATAAGATGGTCATATTCACAATGAATTTTAATAAAAAGGAAGAGGCAGAACTGAAGGCAAAAACGGGATTTTAGATCAAAAAATAAGTGAAATATTCAGGGATAAACATCATGACTAAAAATGTAGAAAAAATGGCATCAAATAAAAAAGATTTGGAAAGGTGGAAACTATCATGGCTAGGGAAATTATTGACGAATAAGATGAATGTGTTACACAAGATTATTATTATTATTATTATTTTGGTAACTTGCCGATTATTAAAAATGATATGCCCTTTAAGATCTGGCATAGGGAGCTATCTAAATTTCTGTGGGGGGCAAAAAGCCTAGAGTGAGGCTAAAAACTTTACAAAGATAGAGTGGAGAGAGGCGGCTTGGCTATGTCCAACTTAAAAATATATTTTGAAGCTAGTTGTTTCATTTGGCTAATGGATTGGTTTTCTTTAAAAAATAAGGAGGTACTAACACTTGAGAGTGCAGATTTAAGATTTGGGCTACACGCCTATTTATTCTATGATAAAGCCAAGGTGAACAAAGACTTTGAAAACCATTTTGTTAGGAAGGCTCTGATTCGAGTATGGAAGAGATATAAACCAATACTATGTAAGAATATCCCCTTTTGGGCATCAACCAACAAAGTACTTTTCAGCAGAGAGAGACTAGATCCAAATAGATGGATTACATATAAGGATTTAATCAAAAGCATGGATCAAACTAATAAATTAGAATTTAAAACACAAGAAGAAATGATTTTGAATGGCTATAATTGTGGTTGGTTTCTTTATAGGCAGTTAAGGAACAGATTTATGAAAGATAGACATGAGAAAGGAACTGGTAAAGCGGATAGTGAGTTAGAAAAGATCCTGGCGCAAGGGAGACAAGCCAAAATATCACAATTTTATACCATATTGCTGAAGTTAGATCAGGAGGAGGAGGTGGTGAAAGAAAATATGATTAAATGGGCCAAAGATCTAAAGGAGGTAATACCATTAGATCAATGGGAGAAATCGTGGAAACGTAGGATTAAATGCTCTTTAAGTTATGAGGTAAGAGAAAACTTCCACAAAATGCAATTACATTGTTATTTAATCCTGATTAAATTGGTGAAAATGAAAAAAAGGGCTAAACAAAACGTGTTGGAAGTGTAAGAAGAAGGCACTTTCATACACTTATGGTGGAATTGTAAAATTGCTAAAAAATTCTGGCAAAAGATACACAGTACTGTGAAGCAGATAATCCCAACTATAAGCTGAATAGACTCAAAGATGTATTTGTTAGGGATGATTGATAATGAGGTGTTAGAAAATACATGTGGTAAGTTGATTTATTATATAGCTACAGCTGCTAGAGTGGTCTATGCGGCGAAATGGAAGTGCAAAGACCCGCCGGACTTGAAAGATTGGCTTTATAAGTTGGAGGACTATATGGTGGCTGACAAACGGACCTCACTCCTGAGGGGGAATACATGGGAAGATGGTAAAAAGACTTGGAAACCACTTAAAGCTTTTCTTGAAAATAATAAGCACTCTGAATTATTTGCAGATTTTATAGAATGAAGTGTGTCAGACTGAGTAACTAAATAGATGAAGGAAGACTAAATTAAGTTATATTGAAGAAGAGGAATTTTACGACCTTTCCCTGTATAGAGTAGGCTCCTTAAAGTTTTAGAGAAGCTGTAATACACTGCAAAGATTGTAAATATCAGAGAGGATGAACAATGACGATTGTAAAATACCTTGTTCGAAGCTCAGGAAGTCATCCTCCCCTTTTTCTATTTCTTTTTCTTTTCTCATTTTCTTTCTTTTTTCTTCTTCGTTTCTTTCTCTTTCTTTCTTTAGGGTATAAGTTTTTGTTTAGTTGAGTTTGTATTTGTTTTATTTGTATTATATATTTTGTCTTTGTGTGTTACTATTGTATTTGGATGTAATTTGTAATGTGTTCTTTGTTAATAAAGTTTAATTTAAAAAAATTAAATTGACAAATTTAAAAGCCTTTAAAGAATACAGTTTTGGTTAGCAGTGTTGGATTGATGTTTAGGCAGCATTCTCTTCATCTGCTAGATTAAGAGAATGCGGTGGATATTGCATATATTGATTTCAGTAAGGCCTTTGACAAGGTCCCCCATGAGATTCTTGCAAACAAGCTAGTAAAACGTGGCTAGGTAATACAACTGTTAAGTGGATCTGTAATTGTTTGACAGGCCAAACCAAAAGGATCCTCAGCAATAACTCCTCATCATCTTGGAGAGAAGTGGCCAATGGGGTGCCACAGGGTTCTGTCATGGGTCTAGTGCTATTCAACATCTTTATCAATGACACAAGGCCTAAGCAGACTGCCAGAAATAGTGCACATTAAATTGAGGCACTGCCATGGCTCAGTGCTAGGGAATCATGGGAACTGTATTTTTTTTCTGGGACATTGAGCCTTGTCTGTCAGAGAGCTCTGGTGCCACAATAAATTACAGTTCCCATGATTCCCTAGCACTGAGCCAGGGCAGTGCCTCAATTTAATGTGCACTATTTCTGGCAGTCTGCTTAGGCCCTTAGATGAAGGAATAAAGAGCATCAAATGTGCAGATGACTCCAAATTAGGAGGAGTAGTTAATACTCCAGAGGAAAGGATCAAAATTCAAAATGACCTTTATAGATTAGAAATCTGGGCCAGGATTAACAAAATGAATTTCAACAGGGAGAAATGTAAGGTACTGCACTTAGGCAACAAAAAAAAAAAGGAAATGCATATATATAGAATGGGGGACAACTGGCTGATAACTGATAACAGTACATGTGAAAGGGATATAGGAGTTCTAGGAGACTACAAATTGAACATGAGTCAACAGTGTGATGCAGAAGCTAAAAAGGCCAATGCATTTCTAGGCTGCATCAATAGAAGTATGGTGCTTAGAGCAAGGGAAGTAATAGTACCACTCTGTTCTGCTTTGGTCAGGCCTCACCTGGAACATTGTGTCCAGTTCTGGGCAACACAATTCAAAAAGGATGTTGACAAAAAGATGTTATTCCTCTTCAAGACTTTACCAATTTTAAAAATTACATTCCTTTTAAACAATGGAATAAAGATATTTCAAATTTTATTTGACAAGGTAAAAACAAGAGTTAGATTCAAAATTTTATAAAATGAGAAACAGAGATGAGCTTGGTCTCCCTGATTTGAAACTGTACTATTCTGCCAGTTGTTTGGTCAGGTTAAAAGACTGGGGCTGCATCCTCACTGCAGAAGTAATCAGGTTTGACACTACTTTAATTTCCATGGCTCAGTACTATGGAATTCTGGAAATTGTAGCATTCTCTGTCAGAGAGCTCTGGTGTCACAATGAACTGCAATTCCTAGAAATCCATACCATTGAGCCAAGGCAGTTGAATAGGTATCAAACAGGATTAATTGTTATTTGCCACCAAGTTAACTTTGACTTATGGCAACCCTATGAATGAGTGATCACCAAGCGCACTGGTCATCAACTGCCCTGCATAGGTCTTGCAGTCTCAGAGCTGTGGCTTCATCAATTGACTCCATCCAGCTGCAGTGCTGTCATCTACTTTTCCTACTGCCTTCTACTTTATCAAGTAGACTTTTTACCAAGTAGACTCATTTTCCAGTGAATCATGTATTCTCCTAATATGTCCAAAGTACGGCAGCTTCAGTGTAATCATCTTTACTTCTAGTGAGAGTTCAGGCAAGATAAGGGGCATGTGGCACCATCTACCTGAACTGTTTGCAGTGGATTTTCCACAAAACTCTGTGGCAAACAGTGAGTCATGTTGACCTGTGTTAAGGTCCCTTTGAGTAGGGTTCAGGCTGGATCCACTGGAACCTTGTCCAGTCTGCCAGATCCTGCCTAATCTCAACTCAGGGCTAATGACCAAATAGGACAATGTGAGGCCAGGGGGAACATGGGCCTTTTGGCCTGTGCAGACAGCCACTAACTAAGCTTGCTTGCTCGGTATTAAGTTTACTGTGATGTTATGATCTCCTGTAGACTCAAAGCTAGTCACTGCAACCCTGTTCTGGTTCTTTGCACAGGAATAATTAATTGAAGGCCTCCTGGGTCCCCCTTCCCACCCCTGCAGAGCTGAATGGGACTCCCTAAGACCACCTTTTCCCAAAGCTGCTGCCACCTTGCTAAGTGATTTATAGAGTTCCCTTCCCCTTGCCAATGTAGGCAAGCATCTCATTGAGCCACAGGCACATGAAGAAGGAGTGTAAGAGAGGCAAGGTACTTTAAAGAAAAGCTTTACTCTAACTAAGGAATTCTAGACCAAAGGATATCATTCATGCAGGACCCCTTGTCCTGCAGGCACAGAGAAAAAGTAAGTTACAGAATACAGTCATTTCAGCCAAGCCAGTAAAATAATAAAAAGACCTAACACCACTAGCTAATACATGTTCCTAACTACTCACAGTCAGATGGGATTTATAGTCCTTGATGTTTCTGGACAGCTGGGAGCCTGGTGTTAGAATCCTGGTAGTATTCTATCAGATATATAGTGTAGAGTTTAATAGTTGGGGATGATAGGAGAGTTTAGTTATAATAGAAATGTGACTGTGAGATATAGTGTATTGCAGGGCCAGGTGTCTTATCAGTGGCCTTGAAAGCCTGGCTCTCTGAGAGTGCCACTGTGCGGAGGAAAGGAGGGAGCACAATGCCCTGATCAAGGCAGTGCTCTCTGCAAACCGGGTCATCAAAAATCAGCTGTCTATCCCTCCACCTCAAGGTAGGGTTGTGGTGATGCAACCAGTCTATTCCCAGCATTAAGTGGTAATTGTAAGTGTGTCCCACCACCAGCTGAAGCTGTTCCCAGTGGTCTGCTACTCCCAACCACAAGGGGGCGGTCTTCTTTTCTGCCGCTTGGCCCCCCATTAGGGATCCATCCATCTGCACAAAGGGTATGGGTTCCTGCAAAGGATGGGTCGTAATGTCCAAACAATTCACCACCGCAGGATTAATCAGGCACCTGGTGCACCCACAGTCAATGGCCACAATTAATTGCATAGCCCTTTTTTTGGATCCCACCATCAGAGTCACTGTCACAGAAAATAGGGGGACACCCCCACTCACCATTTGTCCGCGGCTCTCTCTTTCAGTAGCCTGCCTTTCGCTGCTTTCTAAGGCAGGCTCAGGAAGTTTAAAGGCCCCTCCTCGGCTTCAGAACTATCGCTGTCGCTGTCTGTCCGGATTTCCACCTCCTTTTCCTCCGCTGCTTTCAGGCTGCAGTCGGCTGGGTTTTTTTTTTTCCGGCTTGCTTTTCCCTCCTTTTGGTGTTTTGCTAGGGGGGAGGGCTGAGGGGGGCTGGTCTTCCTCTCCTGGTCCAGGTCAGGGCAGGCTGCAATTAGGTGGCCTTTATTGATGCACTTTAAACACAAGCCTAACCTGCGCCTCCTCTCCCGCTCACTCTCAGAGAAGCTTGTTTGCCCTTTGGGTTTTGGTGTCTGGGCCCTGTTTCCCTTCACCTTGACAGAATACATTGAAAAGAACTTGGCCAGGGGGTTTATCAGGCCATCCACTTCAACCTTTGCCACCCCTGTGTTTTCTCTTCACCTGGTCGTGGATTATCGGAACTTGAATGGGATTTGTAGTACCAATAAATACCCCTTGCCCTTAATGAAAGACATGCTAGGAAGATTGGTCATGGGCAAGGTTTTTACAAAACTGGACTTAAGGGACGCTTACCACCGGGTTCGCATTAAGGAGGGAGACGAATACAAGACTGCTTTTAATTGCCCCTTGGGGGCATTTGAATACCTCGTCCTCCCTTTTGGGCTATCTGGGGCCCCGGGGCTTTTTATGAGACACATTAATGAGGTACTACATGACTTACTTTTTGAGGGGTCCTAGTATATTTAGATGATGTGCTCATCTACTCCAAGGACCTAGATAGTCACATTAAGTTGGTGAAAGAGGTTCTCAAGAGACTGTGGGGCAACCAACTATATGTAAAACTGTCTAAGTGCCACTTCCACACTGGGAGACTGGATTTTTTAGGTTACTGGGTTTCTAACCAGAGCATAGAGATGGATCCTGCCAAAGTGCAAATGGTATTAGATTGGGCGCCACCTAGAAACCACAAGGATGTTCAAAGGTTTCTGGGCTTTGCTAACTTTTACAGACAGTTTATTCCTGATTTTGCCAAGATTGCTTTGCCCATCACTGATTTGTTAAAGACCAAGGGGGTGGACAAAAATGGGGGAGAAGTGACCCAAAAGGGGGGCAAGGTACCCAAACCTTCCACCCCAATCCATTGGTCTGAGGAGTGCCAACGTGCCTTTGACCAGTTGAAGTTATTGTTCAGCACTGAGCCTATTTTGCTTCACCCAGACCCAGATAAACCTTTTGTGGTGCAAGTGGATGCCAGTGACTTTGCTATGGGGGCTGTTTTGCTACAAAGGGACAGTGAGGACAAGCTCAGACCATGTGCTTACCTATCAAAGGAGGTTACAAAAGGCTAAGATGAATTGGCCTTGCTGGGAAAAGGAAGCCTATGCAGTTAAACATGCCCTAGAGAGCTGGAGACAATTTCTGGAAGGGGCTCCACACCCTTTCGAGGTGTGGACTGACCACAGAAATTTGGAGGCACTACAAACTCCCCGTAAATTAACTCCCAAACAGAAGAGGTGGGCCAAGGACTTTTATAAATACAGGTTTAAACTGAAGTTTTTCCCAGGGTGCCAAAATATATTGGCTGATGCACTGTTCAGATTGCCACAGCATGTGGGGAATGATGCAACTCCACTTGAAACTATTTTCTCTCCTGAACAGTTGGGCCTTGCCTTGATCACTCACAAGAAGGCCCAAGTTTTGACTCAGCCCCCTCTACAGGCAAAGTCTCAAACTCCCTGGGATGACATTCTGCTCAAGATCCAGCAGGTGGCAAAAACAGATGACTGGCTCCTACATTATAAAGACCTGTTGTCTCAAAATGCTCAAGGCATGTGGGTTAACAAGTCAAAGACTTATGTTCCTGCTTCCATGACAGAAGACATTCTAAAGCTATGCCATGATTCTAAAGCTGCTGGACATTGGGGATACTTGAAGACTTGGCACAAATTACGCAACACCTATTGGTGGGATGGTGTGCGTGCTGACGTAGAGGCTTATGTCAAGAGCTGCCCTGTTTGTGTTAGAGCCAAGCCTATAGTGGGCAAGCCTAGAGGGTTGCTACATCCTTTGCCTACTCCTGAAGTACCTTGGAAACACATTGCTATGGACTTTATAACAGATTTGCCACCTAGCAAGGGCCGAGACACCATTTGGGTGATAGTGGACTTGTTTTCTAAATGAGCTCATTATGTGGCTTGTAAAGGGATGACCTCTGCCCCTAAACTGGCTGACTTGTTTATTTTCTACGTCTTTAAATATCATGGACTGCCAGATAAAATTGTCTCGGATCAGGGGAGCACGTTCACTTCTAAATTTTGGAGGGTGTTACAAAAAAATTGGGGGTTCAATTAGCACTTAGCATGGTTTATCATCCCGAATCGGACGTACAATGTGAAAAAACCAACATGGCACTGGAAAGATATTTGTGTTCCTATACAAATTACCTACAAGATGATTGGTTTGATTTGCTCCCCCATGCTGAGGTCGCTTTTAACAGCGCTGTGCACCGCAGTACTGGACAGTCTCCTTTTATGGTTAACTATGGGTTTGAACCCAAGCTACTCCCTGCCTTGCCAACTGATAAGACTGACCCCGTTCCAGTGACTCTGTGGGCTAAAAAGGTTAGGGAGGCTTGGCCTGTAATCACAAAAGCTTTACAGGAGGCCAAATGCCAATATAAAAAATATGCTGACAAAAAACGGGCCGATGGGTGGGACATTAAGCCTGGAGACATGGTATATCTTTCTATGAAAAATCCAAAATCCAGGCTTCCCTCCAAAATGTTGGGCCCTAAGTTCATTGGACCTTTTCCAGTTAAGAGACTGGTTAATGATGTTACTGCTGAACTCCTTCTTCCCAAGTCCTTTCGTCACCTTCATCTGGTTTTTCATTTCAGGTTGCTTAAACCAGATCGCAGCACAGGTCGTTGGGGGAAGGCTGACCCACCACCTCTCCCTTTGATGGTTGATGCACATCAGCATTTTGAAGTTTCAAAAATTCTGGACTCTAGACTTCACAAGGGCAAACTCCAGTATCTTATACGCTGGAAACATTTTCCTATAGATCATGATGAATGGGTTTCTGTTGTTCATGTTAATGCACCTGATTTGGTGGCACGTTTTCATGTGCAATACCCGGATAAGCCCTCTCTTCCTTCTGTGACTTGATTTCTTGCTATGTTTGCTTTAGCTGTTAGGGGGAGGGTTTTCTGTTTTCAGGGGGGCCGACTGTTAGAATCCTGGTATTATTCTATCAGATATATAGTGTAGAGTTTAATAGTTGGGGATGATGGGAGAGTTTAGTTATAATAGAAATGTGACTGTGAGATATAGTGTATTGCAGGGCCAGGTGTCTTATCAGTGGCCTTGAAAGCCTGGCTCTCTGAGAAGGGAATGTGGTTTTGGTTTTGTGGGAAACAGGAGGGATTTTGCAAGTGGGCTTTTGCATTGAGGGGTGGAGTTTGGCTTTGGGCTATTCCTTTCCTTTTTCTGTGGGGGTGTGTGTGGTCAGTCTCAGCTAAGAAGCTGGGTAAGGCACATGTCTGACTTTTGGATCTATCAATAAAGTGCTGTTGATTCTATAATCAAACTGACTGATTGATTGTCCAAGGTGCTGGTGCTAACTCTGACACCTGGACTCCATTGTCCAACTCAACCAGCTCCTTAAGGTCTGCCCTCAGAAGGGAACAAAAAAGGGATTCTAAAAGCCTCATGGTCCAAAAGGCTTTTAAAAACCTTTGCTTAGAAGTTCCTAATTCTGCCCAACTGATTCATCAGATGGCATTCCATCAGCTGTGATGTAAACCCTCATTAGAATGAGCCTCACCCCAACATTTAACCCTTTGCTGTTTGGGAGAAGTCCTCAGATGAATGGGGAAACCCCATTAATCACATGTGGACATGCAGAAAAGGCTCCTCCTTGGTGATCCTCTTTGAAGTAAAAGTTTTTATTCTTTTTTGGATTCATGTAAGGCATGTAAGAAGCCAGGATTCAGATGTATGATATGTTTTACACATTGACTTGGCTTTTATTTTATGGATTGTGTTGATCAATAGACACGTCTATTTTTCTCTCTAATGAATTCATTTGTTAATTAAATGCACTGATTTGATCAAGTTTACCAGTCAATACCATTATTAAATACATGAGTTTTGATGGCAATTTAATTAGGGTGTGTATGAAATTCATTGATTCATGGTTACACTATGTTATTTCCATGTGCTGTGAGCTCTGTTTACCCTGAGCAGAGTTTACTGTGATTAGTGCTTGTTGGCATTTGGAACAGATGTGGCTCTGCGTAATGTGTCTTCTGTTTCCTGTATGGCATAATACATTGCCATAATTTGCCTGAGACTGTTTTGAATTAAGCTTCAAGCAATTGTATTAAATAAACATTTATATTATACCATATGTAATTTGCTTCATTGCATGTGAGTGCTGCTGTCAAGGGAATGCTCAAAGAATATAATTGTTTTTGAACCCATGTTCAACGCCATGTAAATTTTAAATACAAAAAATTAATTTTAAAATACAAAAATTGTAGTATTTTCCCCCTTGCACATTGTCTTGTCATGTTTTGAGTTAACTTGTTTTTAAAGCAATTTTGACATGGGTACAGAATTGTAGATGGTCCACAGAGCTGTAGGAATGAAACTCACCATGCTCAACTCCTATTTATTTGGTTAAAATCTTTCTTCATCCCAGAGATTCCAGAGCATTGAATAAAACTGTTTTGTAGACATATGTGAGGAATTTGATATTTCAAAACCCCATTGAGCAGAAGCATACAAATACTTTTGTGTTCCTGGCACTACTCATTTCCTGCCTCCACCATGTAAATTACCTTTTATACTACCAGCAGCATTTTATTTTTAAAAAATAGTTTTCAGTCCCTCCTGCACTGTTTCATATAAAAATGCTCATTTTTTCCCAAATCATCTTCTAGCCACTTGCCTGAGAAGGGGCATTTTAAGAAGACTGTTCAGTCTCTGGAGCAACTCACAGAAAGAAAATTTATCTCTGGACTACTGCAGTTGCCCACTGTTTCATACCTGTTTGACTGACATTCACATCTAACAGATTTTCCACATCTTTTAATGTTTCAGTTGAAATATATACTTATACAAATGTAGTTCCATGTATATTTTGAGAGGGGAAAATATAAAATTAAAGTATTCAAGTGAAAAATATTCCTCAATAGTCTATTCTGTCAGATGCATATCAAGGTTAAATATATCTTTAGACAGAAAAACTGATATATTAGAATATAATTTGCCTGAGACTGTTTTGAATTAAGCTTCAAGCAATTGTATTAAATAAACATTTATATTATACCATATGTAATTTGCTTCATTGCATGTGAGTGCTGCTGTCAAGGGAATGCTCAAAGAATATAATTGTTTTTTAACCCATGTTCAAAAAATTTAATTTTAAAATACAAAAATTGTAGTATTTTCCCCCTTGCACATTGTCTTGTCATGTTTTGAGTTAACTTGTTTTTAAAGCAATTTTGACATGGGTACAGAATTTAATAAATACATAGGTAATAATATCCAGTATTCTACATCAGCTATTTGTGTGTGTGTGTGTATATATATATATATATATGCCTTTAAGTCACATGTTGACTTATGGAAAAGCCATGAATTTCATAGGGTTTTCTGAGGCAAGGAATACTCAGAGGTGATTTTGCCAGTTCTTTCTGCTGAAATATAATCTACAGAACCTGGTATTGCTTGGTGGTGTTCACGGTAGCTGCCCCAAAACCAAGAATTGGGTTGCAACCTCCAGTCCTGGACGGGGTCACACTCTCTGTAAAGGACTGTGTTTGCAACCTGGGGGTGCTTCTTGATTCGTCGCTCCTGATGACAAATTAGGTAAATGCGACAGTCAGAAGTGCCTGTTATCAGCTTCGGCTGATACACCAGGGGCACCCTTTTCTGGAACTAAGGGACCTTGAGACTGTTGTGCACACGCTGGTAACCTCCCATCTGGATTTCTGTAATGCACTCTACATGGTGCTACCCTCATGCTTGGTCCGGAAACTTCAGTTAGTACAAAATATGGCAGCCAGAGTGGTCTCGGGAACATCTCACAGAGACCACATAACCCTGGTGGTAAAATCTCTCCACTGGCTGCCTATCAGTTTCCAGGCCCAGTATGTTGGTCATTACCTTTAAAGCCCTAAATGGCTTGGGCCCAACTTATCTTCAGAACTGCCTCCTCCCATATAATCCTCCTCATGCACTCCAGTCCTCTGTGTGAAATTTGCTTCAGCAACAGAAATCCAGGCTGTCCACAACCTCCCAGAGGGCATTTTCGGTAATCGCCCCCAGATTATGGAATGACCTGCTGAATGCGATCCATCAGATTATGAGCCTGAGTAGCTTTAAAAAGGCAGTAAAGACAGATCTCTTTTGGCAGGCCTTTCCTGATTAGATTCCGGCCTCAGGAGCTGTGCCTCTCGTCTTCTCTTAGGGCCTTTGCAGACTGCCAGAAATAGTGGAAATTGAGGCCACTTTAACTGCCCTGGCTCAGTGCTAGGGAATCATGGGTACTGTAGTTTATTGTGGCACCAGAGCTCTCTGACAGAGAAGGCTCAATATCTCGAAAAAAAAATACAATTCCCATGATTCCCTAGCACTGAACCAGGGCTGTTAAAGGGGGGAAGCAGACGGCTAATTGAGCCATTTTGGGGGCAGGGAAGGGGAAGGGGAGCCACATGATCGGCACTCCAACCCCTTCCCCAGGTCATCCTCGGAGCAGCCGGCCCTCCACGCGGCTGGTGCTCCAAGGAGGACCTCCCGCCACAGCGTTCGCACACTCTGCGGCGGAAGAGTCGCCGAAGGTGCACCGCAGCCTTTTGCAGTGCACCTTCGGTGACTTGTGAAAGGAGCGCCAATTTAGCGCTCCTTTCAGGGGCGGTGAAGCTGTGCCACTGGGCTGAGGTGTGGGGATACCTCGGCCCCGCAGCGCAGCTTCTCGGGGCGGCCCACGGCCGCCCGTCTGCTTCTTCCCAAAGTGGACTCAATTTGCACTATTTCTAGCAGTATGCAAAAGCCCTTAGTCTCTGGCTTGCCTGCTACTTGGTTTAATATATTTTATGTCATTTTTAAGATTTTTGTAGATTTTATGGATATTTAGTTTAATATTTTTTTAATGGGGAGGGTGGGGTCAGGGATTTTTAGTTTGTAATTTGATGTAATTTTAACTGTTGTAAGCCGCCCCGATTGTTTTAACAGAGGGGCAGGGTATAAATTATTATTATTATTATTATTATTATTATTATTATTATTATTATTATCCAAGTACTGAGCAGAGCTTGCCCTGCTTATTTTCCAAGATCACATAGAATCTGGTTTCTTTAGGCTATTTAGACTGGATAGTTAAGAATTATTATTATTGTTGCTGTTGTTATTATTATTATTATTATTAAAGTATTACTTAATTTAAGTATTAAGTATTCATGGTCATGTTAGTCTGAAATATCGGTATGCAAAGGGGTCTTGTAGCACCTTTGAAACTAAAGGCCTCGGCATACGACTAAAAGAGTCGTCTGCGAGACCCGGAAGAAGAGGAGCCACCGCACGAGAGGCGCTCCTTCCTCTTCCTGAGGTCGCCCTGGGAGCTGCCGGCCCTCCGCACGGCCAGCGCTTCCAGGGCAACCTCCCGCCGCAGCGACCGCACGCGCTGCGGCAGAAAAGGCAGGGAAAGTGCGCCCTACGCGTTTAGGGCGCACTTTCCCTGACTTGTGGAAGGAGAGCTGATTTTGCACTCCTTCCAGGGACGCCGCAGGAGTGCCGCGGTCTGACTGCCGAGGTCCCGCGGCACTCCGGACCAGGGAGTCCCCGATGCCCTGGTCTGCATCCTCCCTCTATGAGAGGAAGAAGTTTGTGCTTATGCCACAACTTTGCTAAGTTAGTGGGACTACAGACAAGCAGCTCTCAGCTGCCCTGGGAAGTGGCGGATCAGGGCCATGGCAACCCCACGCCATGGCCCTGATCCTCATTTTGCAGCCCCAGAAAGAGCAGCAAAATGCTGCTCTTTTAGGGGTGGCAAAAAGCCGCCCTAAGAGCCAGCACACGGCTATTCAGCACCCTTTTTGGTGCAGCATGTTTGAACACTGTGCTGGAAGGACTTCCTGATGCTGTGTGCCATGCGTAATAGTGCATGGCGTCAGGACAGTGTTGGTATGGGGTTGGGGTGGCAGGCGTGTGGCTCCCTTGCCCCAACTCTGCCTCCAAGCCAGCCCTTTTTTCTCAAAGGTGCTATAAGATCCCTTTGCATACTTAAATTAAGTATATTTAATGAAGTAACCTTTTCAGGCTCAATCCTGATATCAAACTTGATGGAAATGTCATTCAGCCATGCTTCAGTCATCAGTGTAATTGACCACCTTCTGCTCATGCAGTTGATACCTGATAAAGGGACTAAGGGGCTTTGCAGACTGGCCTAAAGGACTGGCCTGGGGGTGGAGTTGAGGTGGGGCACCCCAACCCTGTCCTGATGCTGCGTTCCCGTTCGCACAGTGTGCAGCGTGAGGACACTCTTTTGGTGCAGTGTGCACACACGCTGCATCAAAAGGGCACTAAAAAGCTTCTTGGCCATGTTCATCAGCCCTAAGTAGCAATTGTATGGAACAGTTACTGATGATAGCTGTTCTGTATTCATTATCAATACTTAGTAGTCATAATTATGACAATATTGCCATGATTGTAACACCCCACCACCATCTACATTACCAGAGATCAACTGCATTCTGCCAAAGATCAGAGCATGACCAAATGACATTTCAATCAGGTTAGTGGGGGAAGATAAACTCAACTAATAGCTGAAGTAGAATACTGCCTAATATTTATTTGAATGCAATATTTTATTTTATAAAACATCAAGGATTAAATATACCTCTTGAGAGAAAACTTTAAGGAAAATACTAATGTTTTAAATTTGATTGTTATAATTTTAATATTTAATAAAATATTTATATATAATAAAATATTAAAGTGTTAAAATACAGATATTGAAATATATGCGTGTGTGTGTGTGTGTGTGTGTGTGTGTGTTTTAATAAAATTTGAGGAACATTTGGTTCTAGTATAAGAAAAAGAAGATTCGTACTGTAGGTCACTTATAGGTTTGGGCTTAAGTAGTTGCACTGTTTAAGTCTTAATGTTTTCTTTTTACTTTTTTCCCCTGAGCATAGCGGTCAGAAAAGGGAGGAATTTGAGGCAGAGCAGCTGCTATTTTCCAAACACTCCAAGACTTTTGTCAGCCAAGAGGAGGATAGGTTTCTGTGCTGCCCCTCCCTTTTCATATACTCCTCCATTTCCTTTACAGGGAGGTAGATTTGATGTTTGATTATTGCCAACTAAAGACCCACTGAATAAACAGAAAATTTATAAATCAACACTTATGTACATTCCTTTGATTAAATGAGTGTGTTCTGTTTGAGATATAAGACATTGTACCTCAGCTCCAGGGCTTTATTGCCCCTTCTAAGTGTACTGATTGAATATTTATTACAAGTACTTATTTTCTAACTACTAGACTCTCAAAGGGAAAAGATACCATTCTTTAATACAGATCCAAAATATTTTTTTTAAAAAAAATCAATTTAAAATATTTCAAAAGCCGGTCATAAAACAAAATTGGAAGTCAAAAGAAAAAGAAACCAGGTTTAAAGACCAAGGACCATACAAAACAATATAGTTGATGGGATTTCACTTGAGAGGGAGTTCTACAATGAGGAAGCTGCTACAGAAAAAGCCCTGTGTTCATATTGGGGAAACAAAAGTTTTGGATTTGGTGGATCCAAAACCGACCTTGAAAAATGTCAGCATGTCTACAATAGGATCCATTCTACCACTAACACAATGGATGTGATGGTGGTGGAGTGCTAACAGCGGAGCTTCTGCACCTGTCTCATAGTCAAATGATCTACCTCAAGAGGACTCTGTTTTCTTGCAGAGGAAGATAAGATTGCTTAATTTGTACCTATGGTTATTGGTGCTAGAATAAAGCATTCTGCATTAATCTCAAGCCAAACTATCTATAACCTTTAAAAAAAGTTATTTTCAATGACAGATGAAACTGTTCTGGTAGTTAAGAACAAATAATAAGCAAATGTTAAGTTAACAAGAACAAGGCCAGAATCCTGAACACAACTATTTGGCCACTTATACATAGGGAACAAAGAAAAATATTATCATAATTAATAGAAGAAGACAACAATAACAAAAAGGCAGAACAGGATACCTCTTCCACAGGATCCAAGAAATTAAAGGGACTTTCACACCAAGAACAGTATCCAAAGAGGATATCTTTTCCCCATTTTAACAGTGAAAGGTATTGGATACATTGTCTTTTTCTAGTTCATAAGAATGGTAGGTTCAAAAAACCACCAAGAAGCAGACATGTTTAGTGGAGTCCACACCAACATCATTTTTGAATAGCAGAACTCCATGCCATCCCACAAATTCATTTGAAATTTTATTCAGCTGGACACATATCCAAATCTCCTTTGGGAATCTGAAATTAACCGTGTGATTGAACCCATGACAGAGATAAGATATGTATCTATTTGTTTCCATGTTCCATTTTAAATTCACTGTGCTACATGGCCTTGTCATATAAGATAGATTCTGGGACAGTCAATATCAAAACTTCTTTCCTTCCTCTATGGACGTTATCACACGTGGGCCAGTTTCATTGTTAAAGAGATAATAAAGTGGAAATGAAGCATCCCAAAAAGAAAGCGAAAATAGAGCTTAATTACTCAAAAGCTTTTCACACGTAATTACAGTAAAAACGGAATTAAGTTAAAAGTGAAAAAAGTTTTTAAATTTCATACACAAGTGAAAAGAACCCGTACATGTACTGGAAATGGGTGTGTTTTGTGACCAGACTCCTCCTTTTTCCAGGGCGGGTCCTGCATTTCCCAGGAGTAAATGTCAGACTGTCCTCTATTTGGGGTCATGTCCTCCTGCACAGGTCCTAACCCCCTTCTGTTGGGATTAGGCCCTCTTAAGAGGAGGAGAAGGAGGAGGCTGGAAAGGCAAGGCAAGGCAAGGCAAGGCAAGGCAAGGGAGGGATTGAGAGGGGGAAACTGGAGGTAGCTCCCATGCCCCCCATAAGCCTTTCCCCTTTGTAGGACCTGCAGGGCAGAACTTCATGGTGAGATGGAGCTCCAAGTTCCTCCACAAGCACACCCCACACTTGCACTCACATCCCCCACAGCTGCTGCGAGGGAAGTCTTCTTTCCCCTCCTTTTCCCTCTATCCCAAATGCCAAACTTCTCCTCCGTCCCAAACTTTTTTCTCCTGGGCTGCCTTCCCTTCCCTTCCCTTCCCTGGCACTGAGAAGGAGCCTGGGACTCTCCCTCCCTGGAGGCCCCTCCTCCTCCTCCTCCTCCTCCTCCTCTTGGCCCTCCTCTAGGTTTTAAAAGAGAATTGTCCATGCGTATTTGCTTTTCACATTACAGTAAATTCAAAATTATTGTAATTTTGTAAATGCATTTCCTCTAAACTCTTGAAATTAAAAAGATCTCGTATAATACCAGTTTCTGACCAGTTTCTGACCAGATTCTGTGTGACGTCGTGTGAAATCGTGAGGTGCAAATTCAGTTTTTGTTTGGGATTTGTGTGGATTAACCAACAGATTTTCCCCGTGTGATAACGTCCTATGTGTATCCTCATACAGAGAATGGTCTGTTGGAGAAAATATGATAGCCAAGTTATATTAGGTGGCACCATGTATTTCCTGAATTACAATAAGTATGATCTTTAGCATATTACTGTCTTCATTGTAATACACATGCCTTACACTGATTTCAGGTGTATCCACACTGCAGAACTAAAGTGGTTTGACCACTTAACCACTATGACTTTATCCTACAGAATCCTGGGATTTCTATTTTGGTAAGGTGTTCAACCTGGTTTGTCAGAGAGCCCTGGTGCCTTACCAAATTACAAATCTCAAAATTATGTAGGATACAATCAAGGTAATTGAAGTGGTGCCAAATTGCTTTAATTCTGTACTGTAGACCCTTCACCTACAGTCCTTTTTATCCACTTTAATTCCATAAAAAAATTGCCCTAAGAAACCTAAAGTGGATAAAAAAAATATTTGTTTTGAAGTCAGCCTACATGCCCTCAGACATCACCAGAACCTTCAATGACTTTTACATTCTATGGTGAAATGTGTAACTGAACAAACTGCCAAATTAAAATCTTAAAGTGTCTTTGTTTTGAAACCAAATAAAAATAGGAACTATTCATTTCTACCAAAACTCCAGATGGCACTCTAAAATCTTCTTTCTGAGAGATCGTGTTACATTTTTTTACTAGTTTACACTTGTCTTTAAGATAGCTTTTAAGTCTGTTGGGAAAAAAACCTTTCCTGACAGGCATATACATGAAAAAAGAGCAGGAATAAAAGTGAAAAGTTCAGAAAGTTCATATTAATTTTCAGGCTGCAGCTTCTTCAGATGGCTCTTAGCACCGGTCACATTTTAAAAGTGCTGCACTCAGTTGTCATTGACTTGTCATTGATTTTCTTTTGCTGAGTTCTTTCATTAATTTAACAGCCTTGGATTTTTCTTGTACATTATTTGAAGACAATCTCAATACATGCAAACATTTTTTGCCTTCAAAGAAACCCAGGTGTCTTTCTGTATGTTTTCTCTGAACAATGGAATGTCAAAACTATGCTTTGATGAAAATAGACATATAGTAATAAAAGCACTTCCTTGTTGGTACACACCTGGGAGATTGATCTTTTCAAAAGCATAGCTTTTGTGTTGTTTTCTTTATTAAAGACAAATGCCTGTTATGCATTTGGGCACAGGGAGTCAGGCTCCCATTTGTGACTCCCTCTTGAACCTTGAAATAATGGTTAATATGTAAATTGCAATTGTCCGTGATCAGAATACATTATGATCATTGTATGGTGCAAAGCTTACTCACAGTTTCACTGTTGCAGAAAAAGGGGGAAAGTGTTTCCCTCTTGTAAGAAAAAATGTGTTCAATATTTAAATATTATTAACAGGGAATCCCTCTCTTTAGCTATGTAACCTATGGAAGCAGTTCTTGACTGTGGCCAGGAGCACATTTGCAGAGTTAAAACTAGTGTGCTAGCTCCACCCATTTCCTGAGAAGTCAGCTCTGTCTATTGTGACACATAACTTGATTACATCCCATTTGGACTACTGTAATGTGTTCTATGTGGGGTTGCCCTTGAAAACTGTTTGGAAACTTGAGCAGGTCTAAAATGCTGTGGCCTGGCTGTTCACTAGGGCTGGCTACAGGGATCATGTGACTCCTCTGCTGAAACAGCTGCACTGACTATTGGCCTGTTTCTGAGCAAACTTCAAGGTGCTGGTTTTGACCTTTAAAGCCCTAAGTGGCAGGGGCCCAGACTATCTGAAGGACCGTATCTCCCTAAACAAGACAGTCTGAGGGTAAAAATCAGCAGGGGAGGGCTTTCTCTCAGTCCCACCACCTTTGCAGGCATGGTTGGTGAGGACTTGGGAGAGGACCTTCTATGTGGTTGCTTCCAAATTGTGGAACTCCCTACCATGGGAGATCAGGTTTTCATTGGCAGCTGAAGAAAATGAATTTCAAAACAAAATGAATTTCAAGAGGCAGAAATGTAAGGTACTGCATTTAGGGTGGAAAAATGGAATGCACAGATATAGGATGGTGGACTCCTGGCTTGACAATAGTACAAGTGAAAGTACAGTGCAGCCTAGCAGTTCTAGTAGACCACAAATTGAACATGAGTGAAAATTTTGTGATGTGGCAGTTAAAAAGGCCAACGTGATTCTAGGCTACATCAATAGAAGTATAGTGTCTAGACTGAGGGAACTAATAGTACCCCTCAATTCTGCTTTGGTCAGGCCTCACCTAGAATACTGTGTCCAGTTCTGGGCACCACAATTCAAAAAGGATGTGGACAAGTTGGAGTGTGTCCAAAGGAGGGCAGCTAAAATGGTGAAAGGTCTGGAAACCATCACCTATGAGGAAAGACTTAGGGGATGCCCCACACCTTGGCCCCAATTCACCCTTCTGCCACCCCTGGAAGGAGTGCTAAAATAGCGCTCCTTCCAGAGTGGGCAGAAGATGCACCCGAAGAGACGCCGCGTGTCCCTTCAGCATCTCTTCTGGCCCAGCGTGTCCGGATGCTGTGCCAGAAGGATGTCATCAGAGCGCTCGCCATGTGCAATGGATGTCCTTGCGAAGGGGTTGGGGCAGCCAGTGGTCAGCTGCCCCTTCCCTTTCCTGGCTCCAAGATGGCGCTTTGCACCATCTGCAGAGACCCTTAGGGAGCTGGATATGTTTAAACTGGAGAAGAGAAGGTTAAAAGGTGATATGATAACCCTATTAAAATATTTGAAGAGTTGTTATGCTGAGGATGGAGTAAGCTTGTTTTTCTGTTGTTCTAGAGGCTAGGACATGGAGCAATAGATGCAAACTACAGGAAAAAGATTCCCCCTAAATGTTAGGAAAAACTTCCTGAGCTGTTCAACAGTGGAACACACTCCTGTGGAGTATGGTGGAGTCTCCTTCTTTGGAAGTTTTTAAACAGAGGATGGATGAACATCTATTAAGAGTGCTTTGATTGTAAATTTCTAAATGGCAGGCAGTTGGACTGGATGGCCCTTGAGGTCTCTTAAACCAGTGGTTGGCAAACTACGGCCCATGGGCCAAACCCAGCCTTTCGAGGCCTTGTAACTGGCCCATGGCCAGTCCTGGCGCCACCTCCGCCGATGCTGCCGATGTGTGCGATGCGGGGCTCCATTTTGCTTTCCAAAATGGCATGCATACACATGATGGTGGGTGCCATTTTGGAATGCAAAACAGCACCGCATGTCGCGAGCGCATGCACATGATGCCGGTGCCATTTTGCATTCCAAAATGGCACCCGCCATCACCATTTTGGAAAGCAAAATGGCACCGGCATCGTGCGCATGTGCTCGCGACGTGCGGTGCCGTTTTGCATTCCAAAATGGCACCCACCATCATGCACATGCACGCATGATGCATGGTGCCATTTTGCATTCCAAAATAGGGCCCACCATTGTGCACATGTGTGTGCAAGTGCAGGCGACATTTTGCTTTCCAAAATGCCACCCGCACTCATGCATGCATGCGCACAATGGCGGAAGTAGTGTGCATATGTGCACGCATGCACACTCCCCCCTTCAGCCCACCAACAACCGGGGGACAGCGGAACCGGCCCCACTAGCCAAAGGTATGCCGACCCCTGCTTTAAACTATAAGATTCTATGATTCTTTGAATACATTTTTATTTAGGCAGGGTTTTAGAGGGTGAATTTTACTTATGTAGGGGTTTTTACCAGTTTTAACTATCCTGTTTTAAATTTATAATTGAAGTATTACTTGAATTTCTGGTTGGTAATTCCACCTCATCGAGATGTCTCCAATTGAACAGGGTTGGAACTGATCAGACAGTGCAGTGTCTGGGTCACAAGAGAGACACTGGAGTGACCCAAAACTACTCCCATGGTTAACGGGGTTCAGAGGGGGCCCAACAGAGGTTGGAATCCTATTTCCTTCCTCCTTAAACCTTTGGATTGGGAATTCGAGTGCTAAAGAAGAGAAGGATCAGCTGGAACCATAGGGTCAGCCACGGCCACATTGCTTCCCCATGAAAAACAGAGAGGTGCCACCAATTTTAAGCTAAGTAAAATCGCTTCTGAACTCTTTAGGAAAAAAATATTTGTTTTGAAATTCTGAAAACTTAACTTTCAAAAGTTATCTCTACATGGGCTATTAAAGCTTGGATGCTAATCTGACATTAGAAAAAGTGAGTTGAAAATGGTACAGATCCAACTGTAAATGAAAATAATATACCAATTTACTCATCATGGAATAAGAATTAAAGATTAAAGATTCTCTTCAAACTTGAACAAGATTTACTAACTTAAGAAATAAAATAAAACAAAACTTTTTTCTTTTGAAAGTCTGGAAATCAGTAAGACTCTCAGACAGGGGTCCCCAAACTACGGCCCGCGGGCCAAACCCGGCCCATCGAGGCCTAACTGGCCCGTGGCCGGTCCTGCTGCCGCCGCTGTTGCTGCCACACATGCGTGGCGTAGGGTGCCATTTTGGGTTCCAAAATGGTGCCCGGCGTCGTGCATGCATGCGCATGACTCCGGGCCCCATTTTGGACCACAAAATGGTGCCAGAGTAGTGCGCATGCGAGCACAGCACCGGGTGCCATTTTGTGGTCCAAAATGGTGCCCAGAGTCGTGCACATGCACGTGTGATGCCAGCTGCATGCGCATGACCCTGGCCTCCATTTTTTTAATTCAGCCCTCCAATGAGCTGGGGGACAGCGAACCGGCCCCTGGCTCAAAAAGTTTGAAGACCCCTGCTCTAGGAGATAAGACACTATGGAAGTTTGATATTGATAATTAGAATTTATAAATTTAAAGGAAAGAACCTTAGTAATTGACATGAGAAGTAAGGTAGTCAAAAGAGTTAAATAAAACCAAGACTTACTTTGTTCTTGAAAATGCCTACAACTGAGATAATGCAGCTTTGTGTGCAAAAATAAAGGTGGAGACAGGACAAAGATGGAGACAGGGGAACAAGGGAAACTGGAGACAAAGAAGAAGGGTGGTCCTAATGCAGGAATGAGATGTCATCACTGAGGATGGCAGGAGGGGTATTTGTCAGAATCATGCCTTTGTGCATGAGTTCTGCCAGATGTTTGACTGGAGATGTTATAGATGTAGTTGTTTGGGGGATGATAGGTCGGATAGTATTTGGGAAAGGTAGTTAGCTTCAGTAGTTAGCTTATTTAGACAGTAGGCTGTTGGAGTTGGGGGGATGGGAGTAGTGTGGGAATCGGAGGTAGGAGCTAGGTTTTGCGCCAAAGTGGAGGGGTGGAGCCCACCGGTTTCGAGGGGTTTAATCTGGCATCTGGTGGAAGGGGGGGCAGTTCTGGCTTAAACACTGACTGGTGAATTACTGAATGTGTGTTTTCAATAAACTCCTAATTAATCCAATTGGCTGATTTAATTGCTACACAGAGTTACTGAATTTTCCAGGTCTGACAGTAAGCCAGAACTCCCTAGTGTCCAGAGCAATGGAAATCCATTCAATCCTGGATGATCCTACACCCTTAAAGGAGCAAGAAGAAGAAGTGAAGGTGGGGCAACAGAGACTGAGGAGCCCGCCAAGCAGGTTGGCATGGGAGCCTATCCTAAGGCCCTGATGGCAGTGGGGGAGGACACCCCAACTCGCCTGGCAGAGGACGTGTGGTTCCAGCCATCAGCCCTTGCCATGGGGAAGGAATGCGAGAGATGTCAAGCTGGCAGAGTATCAGCTTGGGATGTGGGGGTAGCTGACCCTGTGGACGAGCCATCAGATATGAAGAAGGACCTCGAGGATGAGGTAGCCCAGGTCCGTGAGGAAGTGCAGGAGATCCAGGGAATGCTGGCAGAGGTAATGCAAAACCTGAGAGGCTTATTGATTAATCCGGGGGGGGGGGGACAGGCAGCAGCAGCAGCAACCATAAGGATAGCCCCAAGGGCTCAGGCAGTGCCGGCGGAGCAGGCAGGAGTGCCCCCCCTCAGCTGAACCCCCCACCATTAAGGCTTAAAGATCCTGTGGCTAGGAGATTGGCAGTGAAGTTTGATAGCAAACCCAACTATTGCCTTATTTCCTGTCCCAAATGGCTGGACACATGTATGAGTAGGGGCCATCCTTTCCTGATGAGGCAGCCAAGGTGCGATGTGTTACTACTCATATAGAAGGGGCAGCAGCAGACTGGGTGGTGTAACTGTATGATAGTAGAGCAGCAGAGCTGCTGAATCTGCAGGCCTTCATGGTGGCACTGAGAGCGAGGTTTGAAGATCCTCTTAGGTCAGAGCATGCTCAAACCTGATTGTTGGTGCTGCATCAAGAAACACACTCAGTGTCTGAGTACGCTTATGAATTTACAAGCTTGGTGGAGATGGTTCCTGAGTGGCCAGAAGGCATCCAGGTCCAGTATTTTAAGGATGGACTGCACCCTGAACTGCTAGAATGGGTGCTGAACAGATAATCTGCCTACAGTGCGGGGTTGGATTAGGCTGGCAGGTGAAGCTGAAATGGCAAAAGAGATCAAGCTTTCACGCCAGCGCATGGTCTTACTTAAAGGAAAAGTGAAGGCAAGAGTCAGTCCTCCTTGTCAGTGGGAAAGCATAAATCGGAGGGGGGGGGGTGAGACCGAGAAGCAGCAGCGGATGAGGCTAGGTCTCTGCTTGGAGTGTGGGAAGAAGGGACACAGGATTGCAAATTGCCCCAATCGAGCAAAGAGTGGAGGTGACAACAATGCAGAGCAGAGGCAGCCAAGCCCAGCAACCAAAGGAGAAAGCAGTTGAGGAAGGGGTGGGGCAGTTCTGGCTTAAATGTTGACTGTTGAATTACTGACTGTGTGTTTTCAATAAACTCCTAATTAATCCAATTGGCTGATTTAATGGCTACACAGAGTTGCTGAATTTTCCAGGTCTGACAGTAAATGAAGATGGGGGAAGGGGCAACAAGGATGGGAGGAATGGGCATCAAAGACAAAAGGAGGAGCTGTCACTCCCTGATTTTGCTTTACATCATTTCCCATTGTTTAAAAGCAGTCGGGGTGGGTGGTTTTGTTTAGTGCCATTGCCACGGGATCCAAAATCGAAGTCTATAAAGAATGAACATATCATAGATAAGAGTCAACAGAGGTAATTTGAAGTTCCAAGGCAAGCTGGTTATTGTAGTTTAGAGACTCTAACTTATATAAAGAAATACCAACTGAAACCAGGAAATGCTACTGCAGTGGAACAATAAAAGATTGAGTTAACCTGGCAGACTTGTAGGTATAGATTTGCTTGTTTGGAATAGAGTCAAAATTGTTCAATTTGATTGTGGTAATTTAAACAATTTATAGACTGAGAAGCAGAGCTCTATCCCACCCCCACCTTTTTCTCCATCCCTTATAGATTTATAGATTCATTGTTGCTATCTCTTAATATTTTTACAGTAGAAATTAAATAATTTTTCCTTTTATATAATTAGAAATATATATCGACTATTAAGAATTAGAATTAAGTGAATTGATTGAGATGATTAAATAGATTATTAAATTGTTAATTGTTAATTAATTATTTAAATAGATCTGATATTAATTGTATAGAAGTAAATAGAATTATTAAAATAAATAGAGATATTAATAAATTCGAGTAAATTGAGGTACCGATGAATTGATTAAGTTGATGAATTGAACTTGATTTAAAAAATGTGGCTATTTATTGTAAAATTGATTTGATTCCAATTGAACTTGAATTGACCCGTGAAGTATTTAGGATATAATCATAGAATCATAGAATCATAGAGTTGGAAGAGACCACAAGGGCCATCCAGTCCAACCCCCTGCCATGCAGGAACTCCCAATCAAAGCATCCCTGACAGATGGCCATCCAGCCTCTAATATTTGAAGGAATTGAAATATTTCAATAATTAATGTTTAAAATTTGATGATTTTGGCAAAGTAACTGCTCTTCTTAAAATTCATAATAGCATTGGAAATCATAAGAAGAACAGGTAATAGATTATTAGTATATTCTATTTAAATCAGTCAAAATGGAAATGGGTATGAGGAGCCCCCCACCCAGATCCGAGCAATAAACACGAAGATAATTACTGGAGAGAGTTGATTCAAATGCTTCACTTTTAGATGAGATGAGGAAATTAAGAACTGAACTAAGACATGAGATGAAGGATTTCAAAAAAAAGAATATGGCAAAAAAATGAGTGGATTTAAGGAGATAAATCAAACAGTTGAGAAATTAACAACAGAAGTGTTAGCAAATTAAAAAAGGATTACAGTCTAAGAACAAAAGAGTGGAAAAATGGAAGAAGAAATTGATGAAATTAAGAAAAAGAAGGAAGATAAATTAGATGGAAAAGCAATTTGGGAACAAAAATTTTGAGAGAAATGTGTCAAAATAAGGGGTCTTCCAGAAGAACAAAAGGAGGATTTAATTGACAAACTTATTCCTTGTCTAGCAAAATTTTTGAAAAAGAATCTTTCAACATTTGAATTCAAAATTGATAGATCCAAACAATTATTAGATCTGAACAATAATAAACCAATCCTTATTAAACTCTGATTACGAATTATTTGCTTTGATATAGACCAAAAGATTGAAAGTAATTTTGCAAGACTGGAATTATGAAGACTAGAGTGGGTTTTTGCCTAACAGACTAATTAAAGACAACATCAGGAATGTATTGAATTTAATCGAATTCCATGATAAAATTATGATAAACTTCTCCTAATCTTTCTAGATACTGAGAAAGCCTTCTAAAAATTAACTGGGTTTTCATGTCCAGCGTTTTGAAAGAAATGGAGATAGGGGATGCCTTCCTAAAATGAACTAACAAGATATACTTGGACCAAGAAGCTAGTATAATTATAAATGGAAAAAACAGAAGTTTTAAAAATACATAAAGGAGTTAGGCAAGGCTGTCCCCTATCACCTTTACTCTTCTTAATTATAATGGAAATTCTCCTTATGCAAATTAGAGAGGATAAGCAGGTCGAAGGCATCAAAATAAAAGACTGGGAGTACAAATTTAGAGCTTTTGTGGATGATGTGGTAATAACATTAGGCAATCCATCAGCAAATATTGATAGCTTATTAATGAAGCTCAAGAAATATGGAAAAGTGTCAGGTTTTCATGTAAGCAAGATAAAATGAAAATATTAGCAATGAACATATTTGAGAAGGTCAAATTAGAGTTGGAATCTAAAGGCAATTACAGACTGCCAGAAATAATGCAGCCTGAGACCACTTTAACTGCCCAGGCTTAATACTAGGGAATCATGGGAACTGTAGTTTATTGTGGCACCAGAGCTCCTTGACAGAGAAGGCTCAATGTCTCAGAAAAAACTACAATTCCAATGATTCCCTAGCATTGGGCTAGGGCAGTTAAAGTGCTCTCAAGCTGCATTATTTCTGGCAGTCTGTAAAGGCCCTAAAACTGGTCACCAGATAGAGAAGAAAATAAAATATCTAGGAATCTATATAACCATTAAAAATACCGAACTCTTCAAGAATAAATACGAAAAAGTCTGGTTGGAAATTTTTAAAAAATCTAAAATGGAGTAAATTAGGTTTATCATGGTTGGGCAAAATCTCTGCAATCAAAATGACTCTATTACCCAAAATGATGTATCTTTTCCAAAACTTACCAATTATAACTAATGATAAACCATTTGTAGGTTGCATTCAGTAGTAGCTGTGTTGGTCATTTAGCAAATTAATACAAAATCCATCAGTGATACATTCATTGACCAACCAAAATGCACAATATACACAAAAATACCCTCCCCACCATATACCATCTTAACTAAAGAATGAAACATACAGGCATCTGACCAACATCTCCAATTGTTTTTCTCCTGTTTGGTATATAACATCTTAGAATCATAGAATCATAGTGTTGGAAGAGACCACAAGGGCCATCCAGTCCAACCCCCTGCCATGCAGGAACTCAAAATCAAAGCATTCCCAACAGATGGCCATCCAGCCTCCAAAGAAGGAGATTCCACCATACTCCAAGGGAGTGTGTTCCACTGTTGAACAGCTCTCATTGTTAGGAAGTTTCTCCTAATATTGAGGTGGAATCTCTTTTCCTGTAGCTTGCATCCATTGTTCTGGGTCCTGTTCTCTGGAGCAGCAGAAAACAAGCTTGCTCCCTCCTCAACATGACAGCATTTCAAATACTTAAACAGGGCTATCATACCACCTCCTAATCATCTCTTCTCCAGGCGAAACACAAATCATTCGTCATAGGACATAATTTCCAGACCCTTCACCATTTTAGTCACCCTCCTCTTGACAAGCTCCAGTTTTTCAACATCCTTTTTGAATTGTGGTGCCCAGACCTGGACACAGTATTCCAGGTGGGCCTTGACCAAAGCAGAATACATTGGTGCTATTACTTCCCTTTATCTAGATACTAGATGTCATGGATGAGGACAAGGAGGATGAGGAGGATGAGCCAGAACTAAGCCTACAACAGAGGAGCCCCAGCCTGGCCCTAGCAGCCCTGCTTTGCCAACTCCAGTGGAACCTCCAGCAGAGCCTGTGGCATCTCAGGAGCTCACTCTGCATCCATGCCTCCCAATGACCGAACCATCAGACATGGAGGAGGATCAAGGGACTGTGCCTACCTTCAATCAGCATCAGGCAGAAAGGGCAGGCCTTCGGCGCTCAAGAAGGCTTTATGAAAAATGTCGAGGTAATCAAGGTGATCAGCACCAGATGAATGGAAAACAGCGTTCCAGACATGGTATGGGCATTATGAATGACCTTTGGACTGTACAATGCTCTAGCTGTCTTCCAACACTTTGTCAATGATGGACTATCTGAACCGCTTTGTCATCATTCATATAGATGACTTTTTGATTTATTCCTCTAGCCAGGTGGCCTATGACACCCATGTCCATGTGGTGCTCCAGAGACTCCGGGAGCACCGGCTCTATGCGAAGCTCGAGAAGTGTGCCTTTGACCTCGGACGTCACCCTTGGGGCAGTTTTGCTCCAGCCAACAGGGCCTCAAGCTCACCTGTTGCCTTACGCTTTCTACTCCTGACAGCTCATGCCTGTGAAGCAGAATTATGCCATTTGGGAAAAGGGGATCTTGGTAATCAAGGAGGCATTTGCGACCTGGCGGCATCTTCTTGAAAGGGCAGTGCACTTGGTGCAGGTGCACACAGACCATCACAATTTGGAGCATCTGCAGACAGCGCAGAAGATGTCCCAGTGGCAGAAGCAGTGGTCCATATTCTTTGCCCACTTCAACTTTCAGCTGCAGTATGTGCCCCGAGCCCAGAACCATCAAGTAGACACTCTTTCCTAGAAGCCAGAGTATGCCATAGACCTGGAGGGGGAGCTTCAGTCCACCATTCTGCACCCAGAGAACTTCACTGCTGCCCCAGAGAGGCTACCTTGTTGGACTGGTTCCATGACCTCCACAGCCAGGACCCACAGCCAGGCCCAGCATGCTGCGGAGGGGGACGATTCTCCCTTCACATTCCAGGAGGACCTCCTCTACTATCAAGGCCACCTGTATGTTCTAGCTGGTGCTTGTTGGGAGGAGGTCTTGAGGTTGTGTCATGAAAGTAAGCCAGCAGGACATCTTGGTTTCTATAAGACTCTGAACCCCCTCACCTAGGAGTTTTGGTGGCCTTGAGGTGATCAGGTATGTTGACACTTGTCTGGTGTGTCACTCTACCAAGAACCATCCAGGACAGCCTACAGGTTTGCTGTTGCCTCTGCCAATGCCCTGCAGGTCTTGGAAGATAGTGTTCATGGACTTTATAATGGACCTGCCCATGTCTGTGGCTATACCATCATTTAGATGGTAGTGAAAATCTTTTCAAAGATGGCCCATTTCATGCCCTATTCTGGCCTCCCTATGTCCCAGATGTTTGTCCAGCATGTCTTCTGATTCCATGGCCTTGCTAAGGGAGTGGTCTCAGACCATGGTGTGCAGTTCACCACCCATTTCTGGACCAGTATGTTGCATCTCCTTGACATTGCACCTTACCTGTCCTTGGCTCATCACCCCCAGTCAAATGGGCGGACAGAGTGCACTAATGGGACTCTGGAGCAGTATCTATGGTGCTGCTCCAGTTACTGTCAGGAGAACTGGGCTGACCTGCTTCTGCTGGCCAAGTTCACCTGCAATAACTTGGTCCATGCCTTGACCTAGCAGACTCCCTTCTTTGCCACCGGGGACTTTCATCCTCAAGGGTTTCCTGCTGTCGCCCCTCCTTTGTTGTTCCCTGCAGTGGATCAGTGGCTCCAGGAACTCCAGGCCATGCAGTCTCTGTTGCAGGAACAGTTCGAGGTGGCCAAAGAGGCTTACAAAAAAGGAGCAGATTTGCAATGCCAGGAAGGTTTCCCTTTGTGGGTGGGGGATCCAGTCTGACTGTCGATGTGGCACCTTCCACTTCAGCGGCCATGTCAGAAGTTGGATGCCCAGTTTGTGGGGCCCTACATCTTCGTGGCCCAGGTCAATCTGGTGGCCTTCCAGCTCCAATTTCCTCAGATGTGGAGGATTGAACCTGTCTTCCACCAGTCCCTGTTGCTCCTGGTCACAGGGGGCTGACCCAATGCCAGCTCATTCCCACCATCAGACCCAATTCTGGTCAATGGGGAACAGCAATTTGAATTAAATAAATTAAAAAAAATAGCCATTTTAATAATCACTCCATAAGAAAATCTCTTCTAAGAATTTGACTGATAGTAAAAAAATAAATGGTGTACTAAAATACCCTTGTGGACTTCGATTAATGAAGCTTTATTCTAAAATGAAAAGTTATTATGTGACAGATGGCCTACATATGCAGATATCACCAAAACAGAGAGAAATCAAAGGCTATTAAAAACTGAAACAGAATTGTGTGAAGAAAGATATAGATGTAACTAGTTTTTATACAGACCCATAAAAGAAAGATTTAACAAGGACATGAAATTACAAGGTATAGGGAAAGCTGATAATGATTTTGAGAAAATAATTGAAGAAGAAAATAACCATGAAATCTCGAGATTATACCGACTCTTATTGAAATATGAATTAGAAAAAGAAACTATAAAAGACTGTTTGATCAGATGGGCACAAGATTTGGGACAAAACATCCATTTAGCACATTGGGGGAAAACAGGAGAAAAATGATTAAATATCCTATGAATTACAGTTTAAAAGAAAATATCATTAAAATGCAATTCAGATGGCATTTAACACCGTATACACTTGCCAAGTTGAGTAAAAACTCAAAGAAATTGGGCTGGAAATGTGGAGCAGAAGTTGGAACTTTTTTCATTGTTGGGGGAGATGCCAAAAAGCTAAAGAATATTGGCCAAAGATACATTCAATAATGAAAAAGATTTTTAAGATCACTGAAAGAGCGGATCTTAAAATGTATCTACTGAACATGATCAATAAGGAACAATTTGAAAGAACACATTGTAAACTATTGTTTTGTCAGAGTCAATTGCACTCTGGGTAAAAAATATCATAGATGTGGTTATGGCATGAAATTGGAACAAAGGTAAAAAGGTAACCTGAGTTCAGTTGGGAGACATGATGAGTCACAGGAAGCTGATGACAGAAGTACAGGAGATGAAGTCAGCAAATTTCATTTCTGCAGAGTCATGGCTAAGGTGACAGGAAACTGGGTGACATACCAGTAGTGGGCTGAACGCAAATCCCAGAGGGAGATATTGTATATAATTGAGTGAGGTGAATGTTCAGTGGTGTTGCACTGTAAATAGGAGCCTTTTGGTTTTGAAAAACTAAAGTAGAGCTAAGGTCATTAAGTGAAGCTAAAGAATTCTGGAGGAAATATAGAGGGGAGTTTAAAGTGGAGGAAAAATTTGAAAGTAAGAGAACCTATAAAGAAGACGGAAAGGAGTTTAATAAAAGAAAAGAATCTCATAAGCAAAGAGATCCAGAAGGAAAGGAATTTGAAGGAGTAAAATCTATTATAGAAAGAAAGAAAATTACTAGGCTAGAACCAGAAGATAAACAGCAGAAATATAGAAAGGAGGCAGAGATAGTAGATCGAAAAGATAGCAAGCAGGCACAATCTAAGGAAATATACAAAAAAAGCAATAATCTTAAAGATTTGGAAGATAACGAATCCCTGAGAGAGGTAGTGAGTGGAAAACTGATTGATGTAGCCTCTGACTCCAAGGTAGAAGAGATAGAAGAGAAAAAAGAAATATCAGTGGAACTATCGAAAGATGAGGAAAATCTTAGTGGAGAAAATGCCGAGCTTTAGTAAATTCCTTTCCTGGAATGTAAAAGGTTTATATAGTCCAGTTAAAAGGAAACACATTTTTCATTACTTAACAAAGCTTCAATGTGATCTTGTTTGTTTACTAGAAATTAAGATCAGAAATGATGAAATCCACTACTTAAAACATAACAGATTAGGTTGCGAATTTGTGGCAGCTTCAAATAAATGTAAACAAGGAGTAGTTCTGTATGTGAAAGACAAATATGAACCTAAAGAAGTATTATGGGACCCAAAAGGCAGATTTGTTGGCATTGAAATTAAAATGTATGGTGAGATGGTACTGGTTGTGGGAATTTACATGCCAAATGAAAATAAGGGTAAATTTTATAGAGATTTGTTAAATAAACTAAATAAAAGAAATATTGAAAACATGATTGTAATGGAAGATTATAATGGGGTCATAGACCCATTAATTGACAGATGGTCTGAAAAGGACATAAAACCAAGCCAAGGGAAGCTACCCAAGGAGTTGTTTCACCTAATGGATTTCTATAATTTGGTTGATGTGTGGAGAGATAAACATACTCAGGATAAAGACTACTTTTTATTCTGTGGGACACAAATCGTGGGCCTGCATAGATATGTTTTTGGTATTAAAAAATATATGTTCTAGAATTGCCAAGGCTAATATCTTACCTAAAATCATGTCAAATCATTTCCCAATTTCAATTGAATTTAAGATCAAGCAGAAAGAAAATAGCTGGAGATTGAATGGAGCATTATTAAAAGATGAGAGAATTATTGAGGAGATTAGAGAGAATATTAAAAATTATTTTGTTGAAAACACAAGAGATGAAACCCCTATGAAAATAATCTGGGATGCATTAAAGGCTGTGATGTGTGTCTTGTTTATTCAAAAGGGAACTGAACGGAAAAATAAAAGAGATGCTAAATTCAAAGAACTGAATTCATAACTTAATATTAAGGTTACACTGCTTAAGAAATATCCCAAAAATCAATATCTAGTAGATGAGATTAAATGTTTAGAAGAAAGGTTACAGTTGCTTTTGATAGAGGATGTTAGTACAAAGATGAAATATACAAAACAAAAATATTTTGAAGGTGTTAACAAACCTGGTAAATTATTAGCTTACCATCTAAGACAACAAAAATCAAAGAATGTAATAAGTAAACTAAAAGATAATGGTAGAGAGATCACAGATACAGAAGAACTGAAATTGACAGCTTGGAAGTTCTTTAATGACCTGTATAAAAGAGAAGCTGTTGAGTTAGACCAAACAGAGGGACAAATGTAACCAGAAGGAAAGATTAGACTCGAAAATTACCATGCAAGACCAAACTGAATAAAGGGGCTGGCCCGGATGGATTCCCAGCAGAATACTATGAAATATTCAAAGAACAACTAATTTCCCCTATGGAGGAATTGATGAATAATATAGGCTTAGATGATAGTCCGGATACATGGTCTGAAGCCAACATTACAATAATTCTGAAAGATCAAAAAGATCCCACTGAGATTAAAAATTATTGCCCTATTTCTCTGTTAAATACAGATTATAAAATCTTTGCAGTAATTTTGGCCAAGAGACTTAAAAAAGTTTTAGAGATATGGACCCCACCCAACCAGAATGGTTTTTTACCGGGTCGGGGTATAAAAGACAATGTGAGACATATATTGAATATTATAGAATTCCATGAAAAGGATGTAAGCAAGAAATTGGCCATGATTTTCATCGACTTCGAGAAGGCCTTTGATAGGGTATGTTGGGAATTTATGCTGAAATGCCTCTGCAAAGTTAATATAGGTCCTAGATTCTTAAATTGGATTAAGGTTATCTACAAACACCAGAAAGCCAAAGTGATAATTAATGCAGACAAAACAAAATTCTTTTATGTTCAGAAAGGGACTAGGCAGGGTTGTCCTCTGTCTCCCCTTCTGTTTCTATTGATACTGGAGACTCTAAATACTAATATTAGAGAAAATAAGAATATAGAATGTATTAAAATGTAGGGGAGACAGATGAAAATTAGAGCTTATGCCGACGATGTTGTACTAACCTTATCCAAACCAGAAAATATAGGGGAGGTAATAAAAGAGTTGGAATCCTTCTCAGAAGTCACTGAATTATGTGTCAATAAAAGTAAATCTGCAATTCTTGTGATGAATTTACAGGCGGAAGAAAAAGCAATGATTACAGAGAAATCAAGGTTCTCTATAAAAAAAAAAGATGTTAGATATTTAGGCATTACTATAACCGTTAAAAATGTAGACTTATTTAAAAATAATTATGTTAAGAAATGGAATGAGATAAAGAAAGATTTAGAAAGATGGAAAAGCATAAAATTATCATGGCTTGGCAAAATTTCAGCAATCAAAATGAATATCTTGCCAAAGATATTATTTTTATTTCAAAATTTGTCTATAATTACAAACAAAGCACCATTTAAGAAATGGCATGAAGATGTCTCAAAGTTTCTCTGGGGCGGTAGGAAACCAAGGGTGCTTATGAAGGTCTTACAGAATAAAATAGAGAGAGGAGGTCTGGGATTACCTAATCTTAAAATATATTATGAAGCATGCTGCTTTGTTTGGTTGACTGATTGGTTTACATTAAAGAATAAAGAACTGTTATTAATAGAAGGAGCTGATCTCAGATTTGGCTTTCATGCCTATCTTTTTTATGAGAAGCTCAAAGTAAATAAGGACTTCAACAATCATTTCATTTGAAAATCTATAATGAGAGTCTGGATGAAATATAAAGCAGTTGTGGGTGAAAATATTCCCTTGTGGGTGTCAACCAAGGAAGCCTTATTTAGAAGAGAAAGACTAGACGCGAATAGATGGGTAACATATGCTGACCTTACAAAGACTGAAACAGAAACAGGTAGAGTAATACTTAAGTCTCTTGATGAATTAAGAGCGGAAGGTTATGATTGTGGTTGGTTTCTCTACCGACAACTGAGAGAAAGATTTTTGATTGATAGAAACAACTTAGGTATTGGAAAGGTAGACAAAGAGTTTGAAGCAAAATTGGAAAAATATGAGTTGCCAAAAAATATCTTGTTTTTATGATTGGTTGCTAAATATAAATATAAAGAAAACATGATACAGTGGGCCAAGGATCTAAATCAAACAATTTCACTGGCTCAATGGGAAAAATCATGGACTATTAGACTAAAATATACATTAAGCTATGATTTGAGGGAGAATTTTCATAAGATGGCACACAGGTGGTATCTAACCCTGGCTAGATTAGCCAGAATGCAAAAGGAACTAAGTAATAACTGCTGGAATTGTCAAGGCATTAAATGTACTTTTATACATATGTGGTGGCACTGCCAAAGTGCCAAACAATACTGGTCTAATGTGCATAAAGTGGTCAGACAAATTATACCTCTGAATAGCGAAAAGGACCCAAAAATATATCTTTTGGGGATGTTGGACGATACACTGGAAAGGAATTACAGTAAATTCTTATTCTACATCACCACCACAGCCAGAATCACATTTGTCACAAAATGGAGATGTAAAGAATGCCCAAATGTTAGAGACTGGCTATACAAGCTATTGGATTCAGTAGCTGCAGATAAATCGTCATCAATGTTAAGAGGAGGTTCATGGGATAAATTAAGTAAAATCTGGGAGCCTCTGATATCTTATTTGAAGAATAGCGCATATTCAAACTTAGCTATTGATTTAACAGATTGACATATTAGAAAGAGTGAAATATTGATAGATCCCAAACTGAATTTTTAAATATGATAGAAAATGATCTTTAAACTCATCAGGATCTTTAGAAGTATAGATCTGAAATGTCATCATCAATTATTAAGTTATGATGCCTGCCACTTCATTTTGGTTACTTATTGGAATTATTGGATTCAAATTTTGTTAATGCTCTTAATACTATAAGTGCAAAGAATATTGATTATGATTGGAATAATGTTTGATCCTCAGCCAAAACTCAGGAAATTTTTGTTTACATTCTTTTAATTTGTGGTTCTGTTTTACTGGATGGATGGTTTGTGTGAGAATAAAGTCTTGTGGGGTAATAGGTAGATAGGTCAAGGAGAAGGGGGGAGGGGGGTATTTGGGGTACGAGTTTGATATGAATATTGTATGTCATTGCTATTGTTCTATAGTGTATATTTTATGTAATGTTTTTTTCCCTTTCTTGCATCCTTTTTTGTATCTTTTTAAAATAAAAATAAAAATAAAAATAAATAGGAGCCTGGCATAGCACTTTGTCAGTCTGATGTATATAGCTGTACTCGAGAATAAAAGCCTCTACGTCAGAATTCAGCAGTCCAGCAATTTTAATCTTGCTGACAGCTTCTGTGTGGGAGGATTTTTTCTCTGCAACCTGCACTGAACTTCATAGTAGAGAATTCTGTGGTGTCTTGTTCCTGGTGTAAGTCTTCTGCATATTAATTCTAGATTGCACATGCCCCAACATGTTTCACATGATAAGTGCTGCAAGACTGTTATATGCTACTCTTTAGAAAAGTAATACTTACTTCATACTGACACTTGGTTTTCAAAACTATATGACTATATGGAAATGGACAAATTATCTTACTTGATTAAAAGGAAATCATTAGAAGAGTTTGATAGAATCTGGAAATCATTGATGGTGTTTTTAAGGTAAGAAAGGGGTAACTTTACTGATATATTTTTTTGAGTAAATAACTAAATAAGAGAAACTGACAAGAAACTGTTCAAGAATGTATTGGTCTATATGCTCTATTTGATAAGGTAAACAGAAGTAGAAATGTAAATTATTTAAATTCTTATCACCAAGAGATCAATTGATAAAAGAAGTACAGAAAGTTTGACTGAAAAATGCTATTTATTCAGAGACAAAAGAAATAAGGGAGTAATGAATTAATTTTGGCATTTAAATGATAACTGGCTTATGGCTATATATGTATATGATATATGCATAATTTTCTTGTCACTAAAGGCCTTTGCAGACTGCCAGAAATAGTGCACATTAAATTGAGGCACTGCCCTGGCTCAGTGCTAGGGAATCATGGGAACTGTAATTTATTGTGGCACCAGAGCTCTCTGACAGAGAAGGCTCAATGTCCAAGAAAAAAAATACAGTTCCCATGATTCCCTAGCACTGAACCAGGGCAGTGCCTCAATTTAATGTGTACTATTTCTGGCAGTCTGCAAAGGCCCTAAGTAACAATGTATTCTAAACAATATTTTTAAATAAGTTATAAAACATATATATATATATATATATATATATATATATATATATATATATTCATTACTTTTTAAGCGTCTATCTTTTTTAGGTCTATCTTTTTAAATTAGATCTATCTTTTTAAATTACATCTATCTTTTTGAATTATTGTAATCCGCCGTGAATCCTATTTTCAGATAAAGGCAGGATATAAATCCCTTAAATAAATAACTAAACTGACATTGATGTATACGTTTCTTTATTGGTATGCAACATATTATATATATATATATATATATATATATATATATATATATATAGTTAATGGGGTGCAAGTGGTTGGGTCCATAGGTGGGAGTGATCATGTCCTCCTGGAGTTTATTATACAGTGGAAAGGAGAAGCCAGGCATAGTCAGACACACATTCTAGACTTTAGGAAAGCTGATTTTACTAAACTTAGAGAAATACTGGGGGTGATCCCATGGACAGGAATACTAAAAGAGAAGGGAGTTCAAGACGGATGGGAGTTTCTCAAAAGGGAGATATTGAAGGCACAATTTCAAACCGTTCCAACTAGGAGGAAAAATGGGAGGTGTCTCAAGAAACCAGGATGGATGACTAAGGAACTTGCAACTGAACTAAGTTTTAAACGGAACATGTATAAGAAATGGAAAAATGGAGAAATCACCAAAGAGGAATTCAAACAAATAGCTAACACATGTAGGTGTAAAGTCAGAAAAGCTAAAGTGCAGAATGAACTCAGGCTTGCTAGAGAGGTTAAGAACAATAAAAAGGGCTTTTTTTTGGGTATGTCAGCAGGAAAAGGAAGAAGAAGGAAATGGTAGGGCCACTGTGTGGAGAAGATGGCAAAAAGTTAACAGGGGACAGAGAAAAGGCAGAATTACTCAACACCTTCTTTGCTTCAGTCTTCTCAGAAAAGGCAAAGGGTGCTCAACCTGAGGATCATGGAGCAGAGGACAGAATAGGAGAATTTCAGCACACAATAAGTAAAGAGATAGTACAGAAATACCTGTTTAATCTAAATGAATATAAGTCTCCAGGACCAGATGAATTACATCCAAGGGTATTTAAAGAACTGGCAAACGTAATATTGGAACCATTGGCAATAATCTTTGAGAACTCCTGGAGAACAGAAGTCCCAGCGGACTAGAGGAGGGCAAACATTGTCCCCATATACAAAAAGGGAAAAAAGAGGATACCAAAAATTATTGTCCAGTTTGTCTGACATCAATACCAGGAAAGATTCTGGAGCAGATCATTAAACAGAGAATCTGTGAACATCTGGAAGGTAATTTCATAATCACAAAAAGTCAACATGGCTTTCAGAGAAACAGGTCATGCCAGACAAATCTGACCACTTTTTTTTTTGATAAAATTACCAGCTTGGTAGATGAAGGGAGTGCTGTGGATATAGTATATCTTGATTTCAGTAAGGCCTTTGACAAGGTTTCCAATGACATTCTTGCAAACAAGCTGGTAAAATGTGGGCTAGACAAAGTAACTGTTACATGGATTTGTAATTGGTTGACTGGCCGAACCCAAAGAGTGCTCAACAATGGCTCTTTTTCAACCTGGAAAAAAGTGACCAGTGGGGTGCCACAGGGCTGTGTCCTGGGCCCAGTGCTATTCAATATCTTTATTAATGACTTGGATGATGGTATTGGGGGCATATTTATCAAATTTTCATACAACACCAATAGCAGGCATGAAGCCAGATTGAAATGGATCTAAATAATCCATTTTGTTCAGAAACCTCTGAAACTGTGAGGCTACACATGTTCTAGAACTTTGTTCCAAAAAGATATATAGGAGACTATCTGGTAATTAGCCATTGCCACTGGATTCAGGAAGGGTTGTTTTTAGTAGAGGTTTCACCACAGTTTCCATTAGACAAAATGGAACACTGCTTTGCTGGAGTGAGACATTCCCATTACTCCCAACCCCCCCCCCCCCAGTTACTCCATCTAGCTGCTTTCATAAACCAGGAAGGGCAAGGATCCAGTGCACAGGGGATGTCCCTCACCTGGTCATCATGCAGGATGTGAAATCCAGAGCCATTCCTCATGGAGTGGTCTCAGCATGGGTGAGTTCCCCCAGCACAACCACGCAATGTGTAAAGCATCATTACTGCCAAGACCAATTCAGCCAGCTCAGGGAGACTGTTGAGGAGCAGAATGGGGAGTATATCATCAGAATAACCCCCCTTCATATACATACACAAAAACCCAGTAGACTGGGATAGAAACCTGGTGAACAAGACTGAATCCCAACCACTGGCATCAACTGTTCTGTATTCCCCCCTACCTCCTTTCCTGTCTTTAAAAAAGAGACCTGTATGATTCAGAGGGTCAATTAAATTGGCCATGTGTCAGTACAGTTGATCAAGATCAATTAAACTGTTCATACGAGATTGCAGCCGTCTCTGTATTATTTCACTATAAGCAGCACCCAAACAGGGACTTCCTCCCATCTTTGCCCTACTTATCTGCTCGGCAGGAGCTCCAAGGTGCACCAGACATCCCCAAGTGATCTCAGTAAGTATGGGCAGCTTGTTATCCATGGCTCAATGAAAGCATGCTGACGAGTTTTTTTTATTTGTTACAAAAGGGAGGAAATAAAGTTAATAAGTCTGATGTATGCAGACTGGTTCAGGAGATTAGTCATCAATGCATCTGGTATCCTGAAGAGGGCTCTTTAAAATTAGATACTTGGGGAAAAATAGGAAGAACCCTGCACGCTGAGCCCAGGGCCTCAATTGAGGCTTTGCACATGTGGCATTTGTGTAGACATTCCATAAAAAAATGCCTGCATGCTCCCACAGGATCAGTAAGGACAAAAGCAGTATTGGATATAGAGCCCCCTCCTTCATATGTGGCTCCTGTGGTTCATCCTCCCAGGGAACCAGAGATAGGTAAAAACCCCTCAGCTCCATTACCTAACAACAACATACAAAGCCCTTCAGGGGCAGCTATGTCTCATTTCAAAAAATGGTTGAGCAATGTAGAATCTCTCATCCAACTGATTTGGATGATCTAGAATTTTAGCTGCACACCCTGTCTCTCAAACACAGGATCAAAATGAGCACTTTATGGATGGAGCCCACTGTCAAATACAGTAATGAAGGAGCTACAACAAGCTATAAGGAATACAGGAGTAGGAAGTAATTATGTTAGAGGCATATTAGAAGGTATTAAAAATGGGTATCTCATGATACCCCAGGATTGGAAAGATATTATGCACATGATGTTAACCACTGTGTCATGAACTGAGGTTCTCTGTTGTTCTTTTGATCCAGAGAGAAATTTAGCCACCCTAGACTATAGGATTTTCAACAAAGACACGTGGGAAACCAGATCTGGGTTTAGACACTATGCATGTAACATTTATTAAGACAATTATTTTAAGTATCAAGAGCTCTTAATCACATACCTATTCATCCATCTACTTACACACACACCAAGTGGCATTTGGTGGGACTCCTGTTACCGTGGATCAGGAACACACTGCTGGTTGGAAAATGTTCATCTTTTAAAGACTTTGCATCACATTGGGCAACCCCACCCTTTTGGCCTCTGCCCACCATCTTCCAGAACCAGTCCTTTCTGTTTTTTTCTCTGTTATTGTAGAAAACATTCCAAGTCTTATCAATCTTTGTCCAAACATTCTGTTATCTGTTCCTCCATAGACAACACAGGCAGCAGCATCCTGTTCTTCCTAGGAGAGCCAATGCCACATCATCAATTTTAGGATCCTTGCTTCACTTGCCAGGAACCTCCCATATCATGCATTGTGGTTCTCCATCTTCTTTTGCTCATATTCTTATTTAGTCCATTAGTGCCACTAAAACAAAATCCTTTCACTCCTCACAACTGTGCAATATGTTTTGTGGGAAAGTGAATTTTATAGGGCCTGTGAAGTGCGGGGATGCAGTAGTGGAGGACAATAAACTGCAGAAATATTGGCAGGAGTAAATAATTATGCCACGATTCAGCAACAGGCAGTGCTACCTCGGGAAGTTCTAGCAATATCTTCCGATTTTGCATTTCTGGCCTTTCAGAAGATACCCCCCTCTGGTCAGCCTAAAAAAAGTTTTACTACAATAAGGCAAGGACCCGTTGAATCCTACTGTGATTTTGTTAATCGGTTGCAAGCAGCCTTAGCCCAGCAGGTTGATAATCCAGAAGCATCTGCAGATTTGTTGATCAAACTGGCAAAAGAGAATGCTAACTAAGAGAATGCAGACTGGTGGCACGGGGCCGCCGTGGGAAGGTGCGCTGCAGGACCGAGGCATCCCCATGCCTCGATCCTGCGGCACACCTTCCCCGTCCCTGAAAGGAGCACTAAAATAGCGCTCCTTTCACAAGTCAGTGAAAGTGCGCTGCAAAAGCTTGCGGCGCACTTTCACAGACTTTTCTACCGCAGCGTGTCCGGACGCTGCAGCAGGAGGTTGCCCTTGGAGCGCCGGCTGTGTGGAGGGCTGGCAGCTTCGAGGGCAACCTCGGGAGGAGGAAGGGGTGCCGAGCGTGCGGCTGCCCCTCCTCTTCCCTGCCTCCAGGATGGCTTTTTAAGCCGTCTGCCGAGGCCCAAAGACTGCCAGCAAGTTTTACAACCACTGATGGCATCCAGAAATGTTGAATTGGCAGACATGCTTAGGGTATGTCATGACATAGGCACTCAATCACATAAAATGAATCTTTTGGCAGCTGCCATAAAATTAGGCAATAAAAAGGATGTTAAATGTTTTAATTGTGGGAAAATGGGATATTTTAAGAAGGAGTGTTGGTCTGCCTTGAACAACACAGGTCCTCGCCCAAGCAAAAAATGTCCCAAATGCCAAAAGGCATTGGGCTAATCGGGAAACTCCCGATTGGGCCAGCCCTTGGCCCTGAGCCAAACAAGGGTGAATTACCTAATACAAAATCAGGATCAGTGCAACCAACCAACTCCCGTACCACTACCAATAACACTGGATTAGATCTGTATATAACCCAGGAAACAACCTTTAAGTTTCCAATGGAGGTACAGATCATACCTACCCAAGTAAAAGGCTCTTTGCCTTCTGAGCTAATGGGATTGGTATTACCCAGGTTGTCTGCTTCAAAAAGAGGGATTTTTGTTATACCCAGTGTTGTAGGTAATGACTACACAGGAATTGTTCAAACACAGGTATGGGTTAATCTGTCACAAACTTTGCCCTCAGACACTTCGATAGCACAATTAGTTTTCTTACCATGTGCAATCCCCAAACCAGTGGCTGTAGAAACTAACGGTGTCAATATATAGTGGATAAGGCAACTAATTACTGGCCTAGCTGTACATTTATAATCACAGGTTTAAATTTTACTGGATTTCTGGATGCAGGAGCAGATGTGACTGTCATTTGTGCATGGGAGTGGCCCACAAATTGGGAAACAGATGCTGTGCCTTAAGTCTGGGGTGTTGGTGGTGTCGCAGCAAAGCTATAAGTGGCTCAAGGTAATGATCCCCCCCTTCCACTACATCTGCAAATATTAAGCCTTATGTTTTAGGTCTCCCTATTCATATCTGGGGCCATGATCTGCTGCAATAATTTGGAGCAGCATTGCAACTGAATGTTTAGTGATGAAAACAGCTCTCCCACTGAAATGGAGAATAATCTCTCCTGTTTGGATTGATCAGTGGCCATTAATCGAAGAAAAGCTCTCTGCACTAGATCAGCTTATTAAGGAACAACTTGACGCCAGTCATATTGAACCTACCATGAGCCCCTGGAATACTCCAATACTTGTAGTAAAGAAAAAAATCATGCAAGTGGCAGCTATTACATGACCTTAGAGCTGTAAATGCACGTATTCAGCCCATGGGTGCCTTACAGTGTGGATTACCCAATCCTAATATGATTCCTCAAGATTATCAGATCTTAATAGTAGATCTTAAAGACTGCTTTTTCACAATTCCTCTGTTCACAAGGGATAAAGAAAAATTTGCCTTTACTGTGCCAGTTTTGAATAATGCTTCCCCTATCCAAAGATTTCAATGGAAAGTCCTCCCTCAGGGTATGTTAAATTCTCCAACTCTGTGTCAATTCTTTGTAGATAATGCTTTGCATCCTTTTTGAGTTAAACACCCCAATCCTATGGTTTCATTACATGGATGATATTTTGGTGGCTGGTGAGAAACTGTTGCTTGACCACCTAGCCAAACTGACTATTTGTGACATAAGGTTCTGCAACATGCTAGTATCCCCATGCTGCCAGTTATAGAACCCAAACATACATATACTTTGCTTGAGCTTCAGCATTTGTTGGGAATGTTAAATTGGGCTTGCCCGTACTTTAAACTCCCCACCTCTACCTTAGCTCCCTTATTCTCTCTGCTGTCCTTGGCACAATATCCAGCTGAGATGATTCAATTGCAGCCTGACCAATTTGAAACCTTAAAAACTATCCTCCTCCTCTTTACCCAACAATTTGTTGATTGAATGCCATCTACTCACAATGACTTCTCATTGTGCTTACTAAATACCTTACATACTCCTACTGGGGCCCTTTACCTCCCGTGAACAGAGTCTGTTGTATATATAGTAGAGTAGTTAGTGCTCCCACATACCCCTCCCCAAAATATTTATCTTTAGCACCAGGCACTGGCATATCTAATTCACAAAAGCAGAAAAAGGGCAATTCATCTGTCTGGCTATGATTTGGTTCATATTTCTTTGCCCATCACCAAACTGGAAAATGAACAATTACTGGGAGCTACTGATTATTTTCCTATTGCCATTGCAGGATATGTAGGAACCATTTCATACAATCCTCCCAAAGACCCAAGGTTTCTTCTAACTAAGTCGCTCACTCTGAAAATGCACTCCTTGTTAGCCTCACAGCTGCTTTCTAAGGCAGCAACAGTGTTTATGGTTTGGTCCCCAACCAGAGGGGTAGTAATTTATCAAGGTAGTGCACATATTTGGTGCACTCAATTTACAAGCACACAATCCTCGGCTCAGCACTCTGAAATTGCAGGTGTGATTTTAGCATTTAGACTGTTTGATCAGCAACCTTTTATTTTTTATTTTTTTTATTTAAACTTTATTTTAAAAAAAGAACAAAATTTACAATAGATGACACTGTTACATTCTTTCAATCTTACATTGGTTCATATTAAATTCCATCTTCTTATTTTCTAAATGTAACTTCTAAAATTAAAAGAAAATACTTCCTTAAGTTCGTTATTTAGTTAGTCCTTGTTTCTTTTTGTCTCTACAAAATTGGTTATCTTTTACAGATTACATTGGTTAAATTCCTTCTATATGTACATTTCCGATGTCCAAACTAATAACAACAATATTAATTAACAGTTTTCTAAGGTTCATGTATATACAATGTATATATTTATATCATTCTTACTGCTAGCATTAATGTTGATATCAGGTCCTTTGGTCTTAATAGCATCAACATATTCTTATAAAATACTAAAAAAGAAGACTATACTAGATTAACCAAAAAATAAATATGTGGTTTCTTTACTACTCTATTCTTCTACGTTTTGTAATCTTATAAGCTTTTTTATTCACCACATTTCTTTTTTTTTCCTTTTCTCTCTCTCTTCTTCTTCTTCTTCCTTTCTTTTGTCTTTATTATAATATATATATTTATATATGTCTATTTTTTTTTCTCCTTTTCTTTTCTTCCCCTCTTTTAATCTTCTTATTTTTGTAAATATACTTGTATCCAATTCTCTATCTCTTCCCATTCCTTTTTGTGTTTTTTGTTGGGAATATCCCTTAATAAGTCAGTTAGTTTATCCATCTGGATATAGTCTAATAATCTCCAGCACCATTCTGCTATGTCAGGTACTTTATTTAGTTTCCAGAGGGTGGCATATGTAATTCTGGCTGCTGTTGTCATATAAATTTTTTTTTACCAATTTTTTTTTCTAAGTTAGCATCTGTTATACCTAATAAGAATAGTTTTCCTTTTCACGTATAGACATGTTTTTGAGCTCAGCAAACATGATTAAAGATATAACTAATGTAGAAATCTTATCTAGGTCCATAACTGATCACAACCCTATTACTTTAAATTATAATAATAAAATTAGCAAATTCCAATGGAGACTAAATGATGAATTACTTCAGAATGAGTCGATAATAAAAGAGGCAAAAAAAATTGCAATTATATTTTAAGGAAAACATGAATGGTGAAACTAAAATAGGCACAGTCTGGGAGGCAGGTAAAGCGGTAATGCGGGGGTTCTTCATGAAAAAGAATATAGAATTAAGAAGGAAAAAAAATGAAAGAATTAATGAAATTAACAAGGAAATTAGTAGAAAAGAGAAAGAATTAGAGGAAATTAAAGAAAAAACAAAAACGTTAAAAGAAATTAGAGTATTAAAAAAACAATTAGACCTTTTACTTATTGAAGAAATGAAGAAGAAACTGTTAACGGTTAGACAAACTCAATTTGAACACGCTAATAAACCTGGGAGATGGTTAGCTTGTTTATTAAGAAAAAGGGGGAAAAGAAGGACTATCAACAAGATTAAAATAGGAGATAGGATTATAGTGGATCAGAAGGAAATTAAAAACACCTTTCAAAGATATTATGCAAAAATTTATAAAGAAAAGAGAATAGATAAAGAGGATTTGCGTAAATTTATGGAAAATCATGATATAAAACAAGTTAACGAAGATATAAAAGAAAAACTTAACAGCCCAATTTCAACTCTAGAAATTGAGAAAGCAATTAAAAATTGTAAAATAAATAAAACTCCTGGTCCGGATGGGTTTACCTCGCTATATTATAAAACATTCAGTGATCAACTAATAGTACCCTTCCAAATTACAGTAAATTCTATATTAGAGAATGGGGTCCCACAATCCTGGCAAGAGTCAAATATATGTTTGATCCCCAAGGAAGAGAAAGAAGAATTAAAACTTCAGAATTTCAGACCCATATCTCTATTAAATATAGATTATAATTTTTTTTCGTCAATTCTAGCAACTAGACTAAAAGAAACTTTAAAAGACATTATAGGAAAAGAGCAATGTGGCTTTCTTCCAAATAGACAATTGAAAGATAATCTGAGAGTTATAATTAATTCGGTTGAATTTGCAGAAAGACATCCCGATAAAAAAGTGGCACTAATTTTTTTGGATATTAAAAAAGCCTTTGATTGCGTAAATTGGGAATTTATGATAGAAATTTTGGATCAAATGAGATTAGGTAAGCAATTCGTTCAATGAATTAGGGAAATTTATAAAACACAAAAGGCCAAAATTATAATTAATGGGGAAAAAATAAAAGAGATAGAAATCCATAGAGGAACTAGACAGGGCTGCCCTATATCTCCACTGCTATTTCTGTGTGTTATCGAAGTATTTATAGAAAGCATCAAAAAAATAGAGAAATTAGAGGTCTGAAAATTATAAAAGATGAACATAAAATAAGAGCATTTGCTGATGATATAGCATTAATGATAGAGGAACCTTTAGAAAGTATAAAACAAATTAAGACAGTATTAAAAGAATTTAGCCAACTATCAGGTCTCGAGGTAAATAATGATAAAACAGCAATCTTGACAAAAAACATGACAAAAGAAGAAGAAAAGAAATTAATCATAGAATCAGGATTTGAAATTAAAAAAAGGTTAAATATTTAGGTATTATTATATCGAAAAACAATGTAGATTTATTTAAAAACAATTATAATAAAATCTGGACTGAAATAAAAAAAGATTTGATGAGATGGAAAGACTTAAAATTATCCTTTATGGGAAGAATAGCTTCAATAAAAATGAGTGTGCTGCCCAGATTCCTATTCCTCTTTCAAACTATCCCGATGATACATAATGAAATAGTTTTTAAGGATTGGCAAAAAGAAATTCTGAAGTATATTTGGGCTGGAAAAAAACCTAGAATCAAGGATACAAATTTATATGATTGTAGAGAACGAGGTGGATTTGGACTTCCAAACCTCAAACTTTACTACTGGGCATCTTGCCTGGTATGGCTTAAAGAATGGGTAACGTTGAGAGACTCCAAATTGTTAAACCTGGAGGGAGAGGACCTAAGATTTGGGTGGCACGCTTACTTGTGGTTTGATAAAGAAAAAGCAAACAGAGATTTTAATAATCATTTTATTAGACGAGCTCTATTAAAAACTTGGAAAATTTATAAAAAGAGATGCTCCCCATCTACACCTCATTGGATTTCGCCACATGAGGCATTACATAAAAGAGAAAATATAATGAATGATAGGTGGATAACAATTGGGGATATGATCTTTTTTGAATGTAAAGAATGTAGAGTAAAATCTCAAGAAGATCTAAAACTTAGTGGTATTCCCTGTCATTGGTTTCTTTATAGGCAAATGTTAGAAAAAACGAAACTGGAAATTAAAAATCATGGGATAAAAGAAGAACAAACGGAATTAGAAAAAATATTGGTAGAAGAGAATAACAAAAATTTATCCAAAATATATAAGATATTATTAAAATGGGCAACGGAGGAAGAATTAATCAAATTACCAATGGTGAAATGGGCCCAAAATATAGGTCATTCAATTGATTTGGATAAGTGGGAGACGGTATGGAGAAAAAAAATTAGAATTTCAGCACCTCAAAATATTAGAGAGAATATATATAAATTACATTACAGATGGTATCTCACACCTCACAGTTTATCTAAGATGTATAAACAGGTAGATAATGCCTGCTGGAAATGTAAGAGTGAAATAGGTACTTTCTTCCACTTATGGTGGACATGTCCCAAAATTAAGAAATATTGGAAAAACATCCATTTAGTAATTGAAAAAAATATTGGATATTAAACTGCAATTGAAACCAGAAATTTACCTTCTGACGATGATTGAAGACCAAGTAGAGTCAAGAAATAAAAAGATCTTATTTTATATGATAATAGCCGCTAGACTATTATTAGCTGAGAGATGGAAAAAAGATGACATTCCAACAACAGAGGAATGGTTAGAAAAAGTACTAGATATGATAGAAATAGACAAGTTAACATGTACATTAAGGAATGTTCAGCAAGGGAGACATTTAGAAAACTGGGAACGGGCATTAAAATTTATAAGTGATCGATGGAATATTAAAATAATATTAGATGTTTAGGACTACCATGTTGAGCAACAGTTGGGGAAATCAAAATGTTGAAATAATTTATGAGAACGTGTTAGTCCAATGACCTAGTAGAACTATGAAATAGTTAGAAATGGAAGAGATTAAGAACAGCTGAAAGAAATTGGAGGAAAAGAGAGCTATGGAAATAAAGTATTAAGCAATATCTAAGCTTCACTAACCCGGGAAGTCTTTTAATGTTTTTCATATATATGGATGTGTATTGTCTATTTGTTTTTTGTATGTAAATGTAATATGTTTTTTTCACTTTTTTTTGGTAGTATTCATGTTTGTCAAGGTTTGGTGGTGTGGTTGTTATTATTTAATAATAAAAAAATTAATTAAAAATATTTTTTTACCAATTTTTTTTCTAAGTTAGCATCTGTTATACCTAATAAGAATAGTTTGGGATCTATTTCAAATTTACTTTTTAACATCTCTTGCATGATTTTGTGAATCCCATTCCAATATTAGCCAATGGACATAACCACCACGTATGAAAGAATGTTCCTTTATATTTCTGACATTTCCAACATTTTTCATTTTTGTCCTTTTTCATCTTGGCTAGTTTGTCCGGTGTTAAGTACCATCTATATAGAAGTTTGTATGTGTTTTCCCGAAGATTATAGGATAAAGTATGTTTTATCTTAGTTTTCCACGAATGCTCCCATTCTTCATATTAGATGTTCTTACCTATATCTTGGGCCCAGCGGGTCATATATTCTTTTACCTGTTCTTTTTCTGTTTCCCATTGTAATAATATCTTATATAATTTAGATATTACCCGTTTGTTTTCATACATTAAGATTTTTTCTATAGGAGTATCTGTTGTTGTTATACCATATTCTTTTTGATCTTTCATATATCTTTCTTTAAATTGTAAATGCAGAAACCAGCTGCATTTTATTCCATTTTTTTCTAATTCTTCTCGAGTTTTTAATCTCCAGATATTTCCTACATTTCTCAGTAATTCTGTATATGTCAACCACTTATTTTCTATCAAATAGTCGTTTCGGTGGAATGCTTCATTTATGGATACAAACCTAGGGATTTTTGTATTGATATTCTGTTTATAACTTTCCCACACTTTTAGCAGTGATTTCCTAATGTAATGATTGTTGAAGTCTTTATTTGATCTTATTTTATCATAATATAAATACGCATGGAAACCACATACATTATTAATACCTTCTAAAGATAGTAGTTTTCTATCTGTTAATCTGATCCAGTCTTTTACCCAATCTAACACACAAGCTTCATAATATAACCGTAAGTTTGGGAGATTTAGACCGCCTCTTTCCAATGCGTCCTGTAATACTATCATTTTTATTCTTGGTTTTCTGCTGGCCCATATAAATTTTGCCAGTTCTTTCTGCCATTCTTTAAATGGATTATAGTTCAGGATTATTGGGACCATTTGGAAGAGGAACATTAATTTGGGGAGAATATACATTTTGATAGCTGAGATCTTGCCCATCAAAGATAGCTGTAGTTTTTTCCATGTCTCTAGTTTTTTCTTTATTTTTTTCCATGTGTTTTCATAATTGTTCTTAAAGATTTCCGAATTTTTGGTTGAAAAAATTGTTCCCAGATATTTCACTGTTTTAAGTATTTTTAGATCTGATATTTGACTGAAAAGCTCTTTTTCCTTATTTGTCATATTCATACATAAAACATTCATTTTTTCTTTATTGACTTTAAATCCAGAAGCTGTACCATATTCTAATATTTTCTTCATAAGATAGTCGATGGTATCTATAGGGTCCAAAAGGTAGATCACCATATCATCAGCATAGGCTTTGAGTTTTATTTCATGTCTCTTAAACTTGACTCCCGTTATCCTCTTCTCTTTCCTGATGATATTACAAAGAACCTCTAAGGATATTATAAATAGTAACGGGGAGAGAGGGCAACCTTGACGTGTGCCTTTTTGTATTTTACACTGCTGAGTTCTTTCTCCATTAACAATAATCTGTGTGAATTGTTCCTTATAAATTGATTCTACCCATTTATGAAAGGAACCATTTCCTACCAGCTTTTTAAATACATTTAGCATAAAGTCCCATCTGATATTATCGAATGCTTTTTCCGCGTCGCAAAATATCATTGCGATCTGTATATCAGGTTTATTCTGAAAGAATTCAATAATATCTAGATGATACCTGGTATTGTCTTTTATGTATCTACCTGGGAGAAATCCTCTTTGATCTTCATGGATCCAATTCTTCAATTTTTCTTTTAGTCTTTTTGCCAAGATTGCAGTGTATATTTTATAATTGATATTTAGAAGAGATATAGGTCTGTAACTTGCTGGATCTTGCTCATCTTTCCCTTCTTTCAAAATCAGACTTATATTTGTCAATTTCCATGACTCTGGTATCTTCCCATCTTTGATCTTGTTCATTATTGTATGTAATCTTGGTATTATTATTTCTGCTAACATTTTATAATATAGAGCACTCAACCCGTCAGGACCCGGAGATTTAGCTATTTTAAGTTCTTTAATTGTATCACTTATTTCTTCTACTTTTATCTCCTGATTTAGATCTTCTATTTCCTCTTCTTTTAAACCCATTAAACTTTGTTCTTCTATAAAGCTTAGTTGTTCTTCTTTAGATATTACCTTTTCCTTAAAGACTTTCTTAAAATACTCATAAAAAGATTTCTTAATTTCCTTTTGTGTTGTTAAGACTTTTCCTTTGTTATTTATTTTAGATATTAATTTCTTCTTTTTTTCCTCTCTTAATCTTAGTGCCAACCATTTACTCGGTTTATTGGCGTATTCAAAGTCTTTCTGTTTTATAAATCTTAATTTCTTCTCCAATTCTTCTGTTATTTTTTGAGACATTTGTTTTTGCAGTATAGAATGCTGTATTTTCAACTTTTTATCATTTGTTGTTCTTTTAATTTATCTTCTACTATTTCAAGTTCTTTTTGAATCTTATTATAATTCTCTTTTCTTTTTTCCCTTTTTTCAATGTTAGCTTTTATAAAAAAGCCACGCATTACTGCCTTACTAGTTTCCCAAATTGTGTTTAGATCAACATCCTCTGTTGTATTTTCCTTAAAGAAGAGATCTAGTGTTTCTTTTGCCTTTTCCTTAATTAAATCGTCCTTAAGTAACGAATCATCTGTTCGCCAGAAAAAGTCTTTCCTTCTTTCTTTAATTGTCATTTTGATTGGAGCATGGTCTGACAATGTCATTGGTAGTATTTCCACTTTTTTCACTTTTGTTTTGATTGGATCTGAAACAAAGAACATATCTATTCTCGACCACAAACTGTGTGGTTTGGAGTAAAAAGTGTAATTTAATAATTGTCCATTTTAAAATCTCCATATATCTTCTATACCGATGATCTCCTTTAATTTGAAAAAAGATTTCAGGAGTTTCCCTTGTAGGGTATATGTTTTTCCAGAAGATTTTCTATCTAGTATGGGGTCAATGACCCCGTTCCAGTCACCCATTAGGATGTTATTTTCATGAGTATATTCAAGAATTTTACTTAATATTTTTTCAAAGAAATTGCCTTTATTTGATAAAGGGCCATAAACTCCTAAGATAAATATATTAGTGTCCTCCCACTTAACTTCCACACCAATGTAATTCCCTTCTTTATCTGCAAAAAGTTCTCTAGCTTCGATGTTATCTTTTATATATAATGCCACCCCTTTTTTGCGTTTAGGGGAGGTTGACACAAAAAGTGAGCCTAATCTGTCATTATTTAATAACCTTATATCTTTATTACAAATATGAGTTTCTTGGATACAAATTATCTGTGCCTTCCGTTTTCCCAGGTGATGAATTTTTTTTTCTTTTTTGTGGAGAGTTTAGTCCTTTGACGTTCCAGGAGAGAATTTTCAAATTTCTACTCATCCTCGCTTAATAGAACTCCTTCTTCTTCTTGTCTTTGATCCTGTTCTTCATCTAATCCTTCACCTATCGACACACTATCTTGTAGATCTTTATCTCCATAGGCTATTCCCAGTTCTTCTTTTTGAGCAATTTATTTTCATCTTTTTAAATTATTCTTCCTCTGATATGATTTTGTCGCATTATCGTCTTCTCTTTTTGATGTTCCTTATTCCTTCTCCTGTCGTTTGTCTGTCCTTTACTCTTCTTTTCCCAACAAGATTTTCACCATTTCTTTTATTTTAATAACTGACAAAATCCTATACTTTTTTTGATCATATGCAAATTACAACCCTTCTGGGTATTCCCATTTATAATAAATACCTTTTTCTTTTAGTGTTTTGGTTAGTGGTGCGTACTCTTTTCTTCTTCTTAAAGTTTCTCCTGAGATATCATTATATATCTGAACTTCAACTCCATCAATGATCAATTTCTTCTCATAGACTATTTTCAATAGTTGTTCTTTAATATGAGTTCTAACAAAGTAAGTGTCTATCTCTCTCGGAAGTTTCCTTTGACGCGATAGGAAGGAGTTCATTCAGAACAATTTATCTATTTCAAAATATAATTCTTCCACATCTCTTTCCATAAATACAGCCAAAGCCATTGTAATTTTTTCATAAAGATCTTCATTTTCCTGTTCTGGCAGTCCTCTTATTTTTATACATCTATCTCTAGCTTTTTGATCAATTTTGACATGTTCTTCTGTTTGTCTAATTTGGTTTTTTTTCAAGTTTTGAATTTCATTTTTTAAGTCTTTATTTTGTTTCTCTAAAACCTCAATTTTTGCCTTTGCTTGTGTCAATTCCATTATTAGTTTCTCGACAATGTTCGCCACTTCTTTTACTTCTGTTTTTATGTCTCTTTTTAATTAATCCCGGGCTTCCTTTAAATCTTGCTTTAACTCTGCCTTATCTTTTTTCATATCAATTTTAATTTTCCTGATCTCGTTTAGAATTGCTAAATTAGATTCTAACATTTTATTGGTTTCAAGTGATGGTCTTCTTTGTGTTTGTGCTTGAGTTTGAGCCTGCATCTTAGCAACTTGAGCTCTAGTTGACGTTGCTATTCACTGAAAATACAATAGTTTTTATATTCAATGGATTATTAAATCTAGTTTTTGATTTGTTTTTCTGAAGCCCTTAACACTTTTCCCCTTAAGTTTATATTATTCGTGTTATTCTCTTCACAGTTCTATTTCTATTAACTCTAATATAATTAATCACTGATGTTATACAACACTGTAAAAAGAGATCATAATATCTAATAAATTGAATAAATTGAATAAATTCTTAAAAAATTAAATAAATTGAATAAATTCTTCTCTCTCTTAGTAATTACACTGTCTATATTAACTTAGAGGGCAAGCAAATAGCGGAAAACCGAAACACAAAGGAATAGTAAGCTTTTTCAATGTCATTATTAGTCAATATCAGTCACAAAGAGAAATATGTGTTTGATATATTAGAATATTTGAATAAATTCCAATCTAATACAAAATAATAAATTTTTTAAGTCACCTTATCAATTTAATTCTTAGCTTCACATCATACATTAATATTTAATCAAATCTATAGTTTTTGAATAGAGAAAATTATTTGTATTAATATTTTACGCTCCAAACACTTCAGTAAAAGAAAAAAAAATCCTATTCCCTTCTGTTTTTAAGATTATTGGTCTTCTTGTTTCTCAATACAAATAGTCCAATCAGCCTTTTAGGTTTGACTTCCCAAGTTGGAACAAAGCAGGAGAAAAAGAAGTATCTTTAAGATATATAAAGGTGAAGGGGACTGAATTCTTAATAAAGTTTATATCAGTCTATATAATCTTCACTCTTTCTTACAATTAGGTCGCTTACAAATCTTGCAACTTATTTTTCTTTATTTTTCAGCCCCCCAATAGGGTAGCTTACCTTTCTTCCAATCTTGGAATTTGTTATTTTCAAAAGAAGGTAGACACTTTCTTCTCTAATAGTATTTTCCTTTCCCTCCACAGCTTCACTTCTCTCCTTTTCTATCTAACCATCGATTATATAGATCTTGTATCTTGGTTTCACCTGACAGTCCTTCTTCAGCTGAGTCCCCCTGGGCTTACGCTGTTTTAGACTTTTTTCCCCCCTTCTTTTTCTACAGTCTCTACATCTGCTGCTTTCTCAAACCTGCAGTTAAGGACTTCTTTTCTACATTCCCTTTGCTACTTCACAGTTGTTTCTTACTCCTCTGCTGTTGCAAATCTGGAGATCGATCCTTCCTCTTTCCTTGCGCCCGTCCTTTGCTGATTGCTTTACTCTCCGGAAGTACCACTCCTCTTTGGATCAGACAGCCAAAAATCGGAGTCCCTTTAAGCTCATGATCCAGGGCAATCCGAACTGCTCCCGAGTAGTGCATCAGGTAAGGGGCTTTCCTTAACGTCTCGCTTCCTTCTTCTTCTCTTTCCTTTATTCTTCCTATCGTAGGTTTAAAGATTAATATCTGTTTTTCAAACCAAAAGGCTGGATCTTCCACGTCTTGGGCTTTTCAAATAACCGCGATGTATAACTCCATCAAAAATATATATTTAAATGTGGCTTTACTTATGTTTGTTAATATTTCTTAATGTTAATATTAATATTTTTCTTGCTTCCAAAGGATAAATTGGTAGTTGTTATTTGTACTAAATAGCGAACTTTTTATGGCTTTATGTTGAGCGTCAGTCGCTCTGCTTCACTTATCTTTTTCTTTGTTGGTAAGCCGATTAGCCTCAGCTAACCATTATGCACAGGAGATTCCCCTTGGTCTCTTCTGTCCCTTCCACCTCTGTGAGGATTTTCCTTTCTAAAAAAAGAAAAAGAAGAAGCTGAGACGGTGTCATGGTCAGCCCTGAGGAGGACTCGGAGGAGGGGGATGGGTCTCCTCCAGAGAAGGAAGAGATGCAGGCTCCACCTGGTTCTCATTCTGCTCTCCCAGCCCCAGAGCAGGAAGAGATATAGGCTCTGCTCTGTCTGAGCCAAGCCTGGTTCTCCCAGCCCCAGAGCAGCCAGGTCCTAGTGCTCCTTCCTTGGAGGCTCAGCTGCCTAGTGGGGAGAAGCAGGAGGATACAGCAGAGCCAGTGCCTTCCTTTAGGCAGAGGAGAGCTGAGAGTGCTGGCAGTCGCAGGTCCAGGAGACTAGCTGAAAAGCAGCTGCTGAACAAGCCTCAGCTGGCACTTAGGTAGGATTTGACTATTTAAACAGTTGCAAGAGGCTTCCTCAGTGTGAAGACTTATTGTAGTTTCCTTGGGAGACTACGGTCAGTGTGGCTCCTTGTTTCCTGCTTTGTGCCTCTCGCTCTTGCCTTGTGGAACTCTGTTGCCTTGACCTTGGACCGGACTGGACCTTTGCTGATTGCTGCCTGCCCTGACCTTAGACTGACTGATGCTGATTTCTGGACTCTGCTTTGCTGGTGCTTCAACTACAGGAAGGTTTGTGGCTGGCCTTGCTGTTTGCAGCTCACCCTTTCCATCCCTAGCAGCTGTGGGAACTGAGGCTGGCTGTAGTTGAGGACAGAATAAGTCTTGGCCATAATCTAAGCTGCTACAGGATGGCAGAGGGAGCCTTAATCAAAGAGCTCTTGGAGCAGAATCAAAACCTAGTTGCTCAAGTTGCAATGCTTACACAGGCGATCTCAGAACTCCAGGCAAATCCTCAGCCGCCTGCACCCCCCCAGCCCAGGCCCAGGGTTAAATGCCTGACTGCCCTGCCTGAAAAATTTTCTGGGGACCGAACTTTGTTGGATGGCTTCTTGGCTAGCTGCCAGCTGCATTTTCGAATCAGGGTGGCAGATTTCCCTAGTGACTCTCATAACATGGCTTTTGTCATTGGACTGTTGGCTGGTCCCGCTCTTAAATGGGCAACGCCCTACCTGAATGCCCAGAGCCCAGTGCTGGCTGACTGGCAAGCCTTTGAACATGAGTTTAAAGAGACGTGGGGGGACCCTGTGAAGACTGAGACTGCGGGACACAGGCTTTTGAACCTGAAACAAGACCAGGGCTCGGTAGCAGACTACTCAATGGCCTTTCGCCTCCCCGCACAGGATGTGAATTGGGGAGACAGTGCCTTGCAGACTGCGTTTCGGCATGGTCTATCAGCGGCCATTCTGGATGAGCTGGCCCACTCAGAACCACCACAGACCTTGTCAGCCTTGATTGCCCAGGCCATCCGCCTGGACTGCTGCTTGACAGCCCGAAGGGAGGCTCGACACGCTGGCCTTCCATCTCCTTCTAAGTCAGTGCCGTCCTCTCTTGCGGTTGTTCCGGAGGCTGCTGCTCCTGGGACATCAGTGGAGCCAATGCAGTTGGGAGGAGCTCGGCCACGGCTGTCAGGGACGGAGAAGGAGCGGAGGAGACGGGAGGGCCTGTGCTTGTATTGCGGTCTCTCTGGACACTTTGCAAGGGCTTGTCCTGCCAAGGGACGGCGAGCCAAGCCGGCAGGAAACGACGCAGCCCAGGTGTAGAGCGGGTGGGGCACCTGGGGACTGCTTGGAAACCCACCTCTGCTATCTCGGTCTCACGGAGGGACCCCTTGCTGGTCGCTGCCAACCTGAGGCTGCCATCCATAGAACTATTGCCGGTGGGGGCTATGTTGGATTCGGGGGCCTCCAACTGCTTCATGGACTTGGGGTTTGCGCAACGTCACGGGATGCCAATGGAGGCATTGCTCGAGCCCCGGACAGTGGAGACCATTGATGGATGGCTTCTCCGGTCGGGCCCCGTGATGCACCAGACTCCAGTACTTCACCTGGAGATCCAAGGACATGTTGAGGAGCTGTGGTTTTTGCTGGCCACGGTTCCTCACTTCCCGCTAGTGCTGGGCATGTCGTGGCTCTCGCAGCATGATCCGCATATTTCCTGGTCCCGGTGGGAGGTGCTCTTTGTGTCATGAAATAGACAGCAGCACCTTTAGACATCCAACCAGTCAGTTTAATTAAAGAATTAACAGAACTTTATTGGAAGGTCCATAGGTCAGTCATAACTATCAGACATTTTAGCTGAGACTGAAAAAATTCCCCCCCTACAGCTAGTGAAAAGAATGTGCAAAAAGCCCGCGCTCTCAACCCCTCCTTCCTTTTCCAAAACATCTCTTTCGTTCCCAGCTAGCCAAGCCAGCTGAGCCAGCCACCCAAGGTCACTTGATAAAGCACCTGCACTCTAACATTACTAACCCATCTTCCCATCATCCCCACACTATACAACATGTCTGATAGAATACTAACAGGATTCTAACAGGCTGCCCCCCTGAAAACAGAACCCCCCCTAAAACCAAATACAGAGAAAGAAAAGAAACATCAAGCAACTGAAGACAAGGAAGGCTTGTCTGGATAGCGTTCATGAAAATGAGCAATCAGATCAGGAGCATTGACATAAACAGCAGACACCCATTCAGAATGATCAACAGGAAAGTGTTGCCAACGTATCAAATATTGTAGTCTGCCTCGATGAACCCGGGAGTCCAGAATCTTCAAAACTTCAAAGTGTTGATGTCCATCAACCATCAAAGGAAGGGGTGGCGACTCAACGGGTTTCCAGGGGTCAACAGCACCATCAGGTTTCAACAAACTGAAATGAAAAACTGGGTGAAGATGACGATAGGTCTTAGGAAGAATCAATTCAGCAGTAACATCATTAACAAGTCTCTTAACTGGAAAAGGATCCACAAACTTTGGGCCTAGCTTTTTGGAAGGAAACTTTGACCTCAAGTTCTTTGTGGAAAGGTAAACCATATCACCAGGCTTAATAACCCAACCTTTTGCCCGTTTTTTGTCAGCCTGATTTTTATACTGTTTTTTAGCTTCGTGCAAAGCTTTGATAATGGTAGGCCAAGCCCCTCTGACTTTGTCAGCCCACTGGGTCACCTGAACCGGGTCAGTTTTATTTATAGGCAGGGTGGGGAGGAGCTTAGGTTCAAAACCATAGTTAATCGAAAAGGGAGAGCTCCCAGTGCTGCTGTGCACTGCGCTATTGAAAGCAACCTCGGCATGTGGAAGTAGATCAAACCAATCATCTTGCAGGTAATTAGTATAAGAACGCAGGTATCTCTGGAGACTTTGGTTAGTCTTCTCGCTTTGACCGTCAGTCTCCAAGTGAAAAGCCGTGCTAAGGGCCAGTTGAACCCCCAATTTGTCTTGTAGCACCCTCCAAAATTTAGAAGTAAAAGAACTGCCTCTATCGGAGATTATTCGGTCTGGGAGGCCATGGAGTCTATATATGTGTGCTATGAACAGATCAGCTAATTTGGGGGCCGAAGGCATCACCTTGCAGGCCACATAATGTACTTGTTTGGAGAACAAATCTACCACCACCCAAATAGTGTCTTGGCCCTTGCTAGGAGGCAGGTCTGTTATAAAATCCATAGCAATGTGTTTCCAAGGTCCTTCTGGTGTAGGCAAAGGTTGAAGTAGTCCTCTAGGTTTGCCCACTCTTGGTTTGGCTCTAGCGCAAACAGGGCAACTTTTAACATAAGCCTCTACATCTGTATGAATTCCATCCCACCAGTAGGTGCTGTGGATCTTGTGCCAAGTTTTTAAATATCCCCAATGCCCTGCTGCCTTAGAGTCATGGTATATCTGAAGGATGTCTTTTCTTAAGGAAGCAGGAATATAGATCTTTGAATTCCACACCCATAAGTCTTGTGCATTTTTAGACAGTTGATTTTTATGCTGTTGTAGCCACTCATCTGTTTCTGCCCCCTGCTGGATTTTTAGCAAAAGATCATCTAATGGCGGTGGTGAGTCACCCTGTGAAAGGGGTTGGGCTAAAGCCTTGGCTCTACTGCGTGTAGTTACTGCCAAACCCAACTGTTCCCGGGAAAAGATGGTCTCAAGAGGAACCGCCTCTTTTCCCCCATGCTGTGGCAATCTGGACAATGCATCTGCCAAAACGTTTTGGCGGCCTGGGAAAAACTTTAATTTGAAGTTATACTTGTAAAAGTCTTTTGCCCATCTCCTTTGTTTGGGGCTAAGTTTGCGGGGGGTCTGTAACGCCTCTAAGTTTCTGTGATCAGTCCACACCTCAAAAGGGTGTGCAGCCCCCTCCAAAAATTGTCTCCAGCTTTCTAGGGCGTGCTTGACCGCATAAGCTTCCCGTTCCCAGCAGGGCCAAGATAATTGGGGCCCCTGGAATTTCTTGGACAGGTAGGCACAAGGTCTAAGTTTGTCTTTATCATCTTTTTGCAGCAAAACGGCCCCCATAGCAAAATCACTGGCATCCACTTGAACCACAAAGGGTTTGTCTGAGTCTGGGTGAAGTAAAATAGGTTCAGAGCTGAACAACAGCTTCAGTTGTTCAAAAGCTCTCTGGCACTTTTCGGACCATTGGATCGGGGAGGAGGGCTTGGGAGGCTTGGACGCACCTCCCTCCCCACTTTTCGGCATTTTTTTCATCTTGAGTAAGTCTGTAATGGGCAATGCGATCTTAGCAAAGTCAGGAATGAATTCTCTGTAGAAATTTGCAAAGCCCAGGAACTTTTGTACATCCTTCCTATTTTTGGGGGGTGCCCAGTCCAACACTGTTTGTACTTTAGCTGGATCCATTTCTATGCCCTGGTTAGACACTCGGTACCCCAAAAAATCTAGTCTCTCGGTGTGAAAGTGACATTTGGACAGTTTCACATACAGTTGGTTATCCCACAATCTTTTGAGTACCTCTCTCACCAGTTTGACATGACTTTCTAAGTCTTTTGAATAGATGAGCACATCGTCTAAATATACCAAAACACCTTCAAAAAGCAAATCGTGCAGTACTTCATTAATGTGCCTCATAAAAATCCCTGGCGCCCCTGACAGTCCAAAAGGAAGAACCAGGTACTCAAATGCCCCCAAAGGGCAGTTGAAAGCAGTCTTATATTCATCCCCCTCCTTAATCCTAACTCGATGATAAGCATCTCTTAAATCCAATTTTGTAAATATTTTCCCCGTGCCCAGTCTCCCCAACATGTCTTTCATTAGGGGCAGAGGGTACTTGTTGGTGCTGCAAATCCCATTTAGATTGCGGTAGTCTACCACCAGCTGCAAAGAACCATTTTTTTCCCCTAAAAAATACTGGAGCAGCAAAAGTAGAAGTAGAGGGTCTAATGAACCCTCGAGCCAAGTTTTTTTCTATATAGTCTTTCAATGTGGCCAGCTCTTTTGGGGTCATTGAATACAGTTTGGGTTTAGGAAGGGGTGCCCCTGGCAATATTTCAATAGCACAGTTTGTTTCTCGGTGTGGAGGCAACACATCACACTCTTTCTCTTCAAACACCCCTTTTAAATCTCGATAAACCGGAGGGATGACTGGCGACCCCTCCCCACCTTGCCCAATGTCTCTGTCCTTGGGCAGCCCTTCCAAGTGAGCGGCTGCGTCTTTTTCTCTTTGTCCGGGAAGCACCACCGTGGGGAGGAGAGGGGGAGCACCATCCCGTGGGCAAGGCGATGGTTTGCACAATCCGGATAATTGAAAATTAACTGTCTCTCACTCCAGTGCAATTCAGGGTTGTGATGGTGTAGCCAGTCTATGCCCAACATTAGGTGGTAATTATAAGTATTTCCCACCACCAACTGGAGCTGTTCCCAATGGTCTGCTATCCCCAGCCACACAGGAGCATTCATTCATTCATTTTATTACAGCCATTAGGCCAGTATAAAGCCACACAGGAGCGGGTTTTTTTCCTGCAGCACGGCCCCCCATCAAAGTTCCATCCATCTGGACAAAGGGAATGGGCTCTCTCACAGGGTGGGTGGCTATGTTCAAACTATCTACTACCGCTGGGTTTATCAGGCACCTTGTGCACCCACAGTCAATAGCTGCAATTAACTGCATAATTTTTTTCTCGGGCCTCACCACCAAAGTTACAGATACGGACAACAGGGGAATGCTCCCACTCACCATCCTTTTGCGGCTTTCTGCTCCCACAGCCTGCCTCTCGCCGCTTTCTAAGGCAGGCTCTGGAAGTTTAAAGGCTCCCCTCCTGAGCCCGTGGAAGTCTTGGAGCTGTCTGAGTCCGATCAAACCCCCGGTTCTTGGGACGACTCCACCTTCAGGCTAAGTTCAGCGGCAGATTTCTTTTTCTGCTGGCTCTTCTCCTTCTTGGGACCTTTGCTGGGAGGGGCCTGAGAGGAACTGGGATTTCCTTCCTGAGCCATGTCTGGGCAAGCAGCAATTAAGTGCCCCTTTTGGCCGCATTTTAAACACAGGCCTAACCGCCGGCGTCTCTCTCTCTCGGTCTCTGCAGAGCTGGCTGGAGGTTTCCCCTTGTGGGCTTGGCTTCAGCCCCCCTTCGCTTTGGTCTCTTGGGTTTGTCTTTGATCTAACATTCTGACCTCATGTAAAATGCCTTCCGCTTCTCCCGCCACTCTAATCCATTCCATGGCCGTGACGGGTTTGCCCATCATCAACATCCATTTGGCTATCTCTGGCCGCAGTCCATCTTTAAAATATTGGATCTGTATCCCCTCTGGACAGTCAGGCACTTGGGCCACCAACCTTCGGAATTCTGCTGCATATGCTGCCACTGTCATGGAGCCTTGTTTTAAAACCTTCAACTCGGCCAAGGCAGTGGTGGCCTGAAAAGGGTCTTCAAATCTAGTCCTAAGGGCCCTCATGAATTCATCTAGGTTCCCCAGCTCCGCCGCTCGGCGATCATAGAGCTTCACCAACCAGCGGGCTGCCTCCCCCCGCAGATGCCTCGCCACGCACTTTACCTTGGCAACTTCCGAAGGAAAAATGGGCCCCCACTCTTCCATGTGATCCGCCACTTGCGATAGGAAGTAAGGCAGCGTTTGGGGATCCCCGTCGAACTTGACCTCCATCTTCTTAGCCTGCGCATCTGGGACCCTCGGCTGTGGAAGGGCGGCTGGTGGGGGCCCTGGGGGCAAAGCTCCATCTCCCCCTGCTCCCATTGCTGGGGGCTGCTCACCTGGGGCTGGGGCCAGGGCGGCTCCTGCCCCGGCAACCCCTGCTCCATCCCCCGCCATCTGTTGGAGGATCTCTAGCATCGTGGTCATGGTATCTCGCATCTCCTCCACCTCCGATTTCAGCTGCTGTACCTGTGTCTCCAGGTCGGTCCCCTCTCCCAAGGGCAGCTGCAGTGGTTGCGTGAACCCGGTGTTCCAATCCGACCACCTCGCAGCCCGCCGGCGTTCCTTGGTGTGTACTGGGGCCACTGGAGCACCAAACCATCTTCCAGACACTAGTGGGGTCTGTGGCAATTGTTGGGCCCCGGCCTTTGGCACCGCGCCGGTTTCTCTGTCCACCGTCCGAGGTTCTCCTCCATCCTCAGGAGTTTGGCACTCTATGGAGGATATCCCCTCTCCTGCATCCATCTCTCCGGGAGCAGGAACAAAACCCAAAAATAAAATAAAACTTGTTTGTGAATCTCAGCTAACTGTCATGAAATAGACAGCAGCACCTTTAGACATCCAACCAGTCAGTTTAAAGAATTAACAGAACTTTATTGGAAGATCCATAGGTCAGTCATGACTATCAGACGTTTTAGCTGAGACTGAAAAAATTCCCCCCCTACAGCTAGTGAAAAGAATGTGCAAAAAGCCCGCGCTCTCAACCCCTCCTTCCTTTTCCAAAACATCTCTTTCGTTCCCAGCTAGCCAAGCCAGCCGAGCCAGCCACCCAAGGTCACTTGATAAAGCACCTGCACTCTAACATTACTAACCCATCTTCCCATCATCCCCACACTATACAACATGTCTGATAGAATACTAACAGGATTCTAACACTTTGGTTCGGAGTACTGCCAGGAGCACTGTTGGCCAGAAAGGATCCCAGCTGCGGTGGTGGCAGGGGCTCAGGACAGTACCGTGATGTTGCCAGAGAAGTACCGGGACTTTGCAGATGTCTTCAACAAAAAAGAGGCGGACTGGCTTCCCCCGCACTGGCTCTATGATTGTGCCATTGATCTGGTGCAAGGAGCCCCTATTCTGGCGGGGTGACTCTACTCTCTCTCGGAGCCTGCGCTTGTGGCTCTGAGGGAGTTTTTGGAGAAGAATCTGCAGCGGGGCTTCATTCGTCCTTCTGTCTCCTGCAGGAGCACCGGTACTTTTTGTCCGCAAGAAGTCGGGGGAGTTGTGCCTCTGCAACGACTATCGAGACCTGAACAAGATCACTGTCTGGAACCACTACCCCTTGCCGTTGATTCCGGAATTGCTGGAGCGGCTCCGCCACGCCAAGGTCTTCACCAAATTGGATCTTCGTGGGGCTTACAACTTGGTGAGGATCCGGGCTGGGGATGAGTGGAAGACGGCCTTCCAGACTCGTTATGGGCATTATGAGTACACAGTCATGCCCTTTGGACTCTGTAATGCCCCCGCCGCCTTCCAGCATTTTGTCAATGACGTGTTCCGGGACTATTTGGATCGGTTCGTCATCATATATCTAGATGACTTCCTGATTTACTCCCCAACTGAGGAGGCCCATGATGCCCATGTGCGTGCTGTGCTCCAGCGCCTGAGGGACCACCGCTTGTATGCCAAGCTGGAAAAGTGTGCCTTTGATCTCAGGGAGGTGGACTTTCTGGGGTACACTGTTTCGGCACAGGGCGTGGCCATGGATCCTGCCAAGATCGAGGCGGTGCTGTCTTGGCAGCCCCCTCGCAACAGGAAGGATGTGCAGCGGTTCCTGGGGTTCGCCAACTTCTATCGGAAGTTCATCAAGGACTATGCAGACCTCACGAGCCCTATCTCCCAACTGTTGCGGGGGAAGGGCCGGTTCCAGTGGACGGTGGCGGCACAGTCTTCATTCGAGGCCCTGAAGATGTGCTTCACGTCAGCCCCGATTTTGCAGCACCCGGATCCTCGCACGCCCTTTGTGGTGGAAGCTGATGCTTCGGATGTGGCCATCGGGGCGGTGTTGCTCCAGCCCATGGGTCCCCAGGGGCATTTGCTACCATGTGCCTTCTACTCCCGGCAGCTCTCTTCTCTAGAATTGAACTACACCATCTGGGAGAAGGAGCTGTTGGCAATCAAGGCAGCATTCGAGACGAGGCAGCATCTATTGGAGGGGACGGCACACCCGGTGGTGGTCCATACAGACCACAGGAATTTGGAGCATCTGCAGACGGCCAGGAAGCTGTCCCAGAGGCAACAGCGCTGGTCGTCCTTTTTCGCAAGGTTCCAGTTCCAGCTCCAGTATATTCCACAGTCCCGGAACCGGCAGGCGGACGCTCTCTCCAGAAAGCCGGAATACGCCACGTGACCAGGGCAGGAATTGCGGTCCACCATCCTCCGTCCAGAGAACTTCGCGGCTGTTCCAAGGGAGGCGGCGCTGGTGGACCAGATCCTTCAGTGCCAGGATCCACTGGTGGCGCAGCATTTGGAGGATGGAGAGGCCTTGCCATTCACCATCCGCAATGGTCTCCTCTTCCACCGGGGCCACCTGTACATGCCAGCAGGTCCGTGTTGGGAGGCGGTCTTGCGGCTGTGCCACGACTCCAAGCCAGCAGGACACTTTGGCTTCTGCAAAACTCTGCACCTCCTCACCCGGGAGTTTTGGTGGCCTCGAGTTCAGGCGGAGGTGGCCAAGTATGTGGACACATGCCCAGTGTGCCATTGGGCGAAGGACCATCCGGGTCGGCCAGCGGGGTTGCTGATGCCACTGCCAACGCCATCGGGTCCCTGGAAGGTGGTGTCCATGGACTTTATCACGGACTTGCCCCCCTCTGCTGGCTGCACCACCATTTGGGTCGTGGTGGATCTGTTTTCCAAGATGGCACACTTTGTGCTGTGCGCAGGTCTTCCCACGGCCAAGGAGACGGCTTGGATGTTTATCCACCACATCTTCCGGCTCCATGGCCTGCCGGAGGGGGTGGTGTCTGACGGCGGCAGCCAGTTCACCGCCCGGTTCTGGACCAGTTTGCTCCGGCTCTTGGATGTCACACCCCACCTGTCTTCGGCTCACCATCCTGAGTCGGACGTTCAGACGGAGAGGACCAACGGCACCCTGGAGCAGTACCTTCGCTGCTATGTGAGCTACCACCAGGACAACTGGGTGGATTTGCTCCCGTTGGCGGAGTTTGCTTATAACAACGCCGTGCATGCCTCAACCCTGCAGACGCCTTTCTTTGCCATGGGAGGCTTTCATCCGCATGGTTTCCCGGCAGTGGTGCCCAGTTCGGACGTTCCTGCGGTGGACCAGTGCCTTCAGGAGCTCCGGGCAGCACAGTCGCTGCTGCAAGAGCAGTTGGAGGTGGCCAAGGAGGTTTACAAGAGGGGCGCAGACCAGCACCGTCAGGAGGGGCCTCCGTTGCAAGTGGGGGACTCGATCTGGCTCTCTACGTGTCACCTGCCCCTGCAGCGGCCTTGTCGGAAGTTGGGTGCACGGTTTGTGGGGCCCTACAAGATTGTGGCCCGGGTGAATCCGGTGGCGTTCGGCTCCAGCTGCCTGCGACATGGCGGATTCATCCAGTGTTCCACCGCTCCTTGTTAATTCAGCCTCGGAGGTTCGGCCTGATGCTGGCCTGATGCGTCCGCCAGATCCGGTTTTGGTGGATGGGGAGCAGGAGTTCGAGGTGGCCCAGATATTGGACTCTCGTCGCTGTCGGGGGCGCCTCCAGTACCTGGTGGACTGGGTTGGCTATGGGCCAGAGGAGCGCTCCTGGGTGGACGCTGTGGATGTCCATGCTCCACGTTTGGTTTGGGCTTTCCACCGCCACTGTCCAGACAGGCCATGTTCCCCGCCGCTGGAGGGGGACTGTTATGAGGGGGGAATGATGTCATGGTCAGCCCTGAGGAGGACTCGGAGGACGAGGAGGAGGATGGGTCTCCTCCAGAGAAGGAAGAGATGCAGGCTCCACCTGGTTCTCATTCTGCTCTCCCAGCCCCAGAGCAGGAAGAGATACAGGCTCCACCTGGCTTTCATTCTGCTCTGTCTGAGCCAAGCCCGGTTCTCCCAGCCCCAGAGCAGTCAGGTCCTAGTGCTCCTTCCTTGGAGGCTCAGCTGCCTAGTGGGGAGAAGCAGGAGGATACACAGAGCCAGTGCCTTCCTTTAGGCAGAGGAGAGCTGAGAGTGCTGGCAGTCGCAGGTCCAGGAGACTAGCTGAAAAGCAGCTGCTGAACAAGCCTCAGCTGGCACTTAGGTAGGATTTGACTATTTAAAAAGTTGCAAGAGGCTTCCTCAGTGCCAAGACTTATTGTAGTTTCCTTGGGAGACTACGGTCAGTGTGGCTCCTTGTTTCCTGCTTTGTGCCTCTCGCTATTGCCTTGTGGAACTCTGTTGCCTTGACCTTGGACCGGACTGGACCTTTTCTGATTGCTGCCTGCCCTGACCTTAGACTGACTGACGCTGATTTCTGGACTCTGCTTTGCTGGTGCTTCAACTACAGGAAGGTTTGTGGCTGGCCTTGCTGTTTGCAGCTCACCCTTTCCATCCCTAGCAGCTGTGGGAACTGAGGCTGGCTGTAGTTGAGGACAGAGGGGAACCCGACCCTGTGGGGGTTCTACTGTCTCCCTAATACCATAGGGAGTTTCTTCACTCTGTTGGTCTTCAGTAACTATACAGAAACTGTGCAAAAAGGTTAGTTTAGAATGGAGCCTCTGTTTACCCCGTCTAAACCAGTGCTCTCCCCAACCGGAAGTCGATCAGCAACCTTTTAATATGATAGTAGACACTCTATATGCTCATAATCTTGTTTCCTCACTTTCTAATGCTTATATTTCTCCCAATCTGGATAAAAACCTCCTTGCCTTATACCTATCTTTACAAACCCTACTACACGATCACCAGCAATCTTTTTTCCTGGCTCATATTTGCAGCCACACACCTTTGCCTGGACCATTAACAAAAGGCAATTCTAAAGCAGATTCTGCACTAAGAGATACTGTTCAATCTCTTTTCTCAGATCCTATCTCTAATCATGCATATTTCCATCAGCCAGCTGCCACCCTTGCAAAGTCTTTTCATATTCCACTTTCTCATGCTCGTAGCATTGTTTGTTCCTGTACACATTGTGCTCAAGACTCTCCTTTGTTTCCAGGGGAGGTGAACCCAAGGGGCACTAAGGCCAACAAGCTGTGGCAACTAGATGTTACTCAATATCCTCCATTCAATCCATTTTCTTCTCTTCATGTTTCTATTGATACTTACTCTTATGCTGTGTGGGTTATGGCCCATCACCATGAGAATGCTTCCACTATAATTACCCATTTACTATCTGCTGTGTCTGCTTTGGGCTGTCCCTTGGCCTTAAAAACTGACAATAGCCCAGCTTATACTTCTACCGAGTTATCTGAATTTTGCTTACATTGGAACATCAGGCTCACTCATGGTATTCCATACAATTCCACAGGTCAAGCCATAGTTGAATGTGCCCATCACACACTAAAAACATTGTTGGACAAACAAAGGAAGGGGGAATACCCCCCCACACACACACACAGATTGTGGACTGGGCCATATCTATTGCATTGTTTACCCGGAACCATTTAATTGCATTTTCTGATGACTTATTTCTAACACAGAAACATTTTTCTTCATTTTCTCCACTGTTGTACCCTTGGTGTGGTACCGACAGCAACCAGACCCTGCATGGAAGAGGGTATGCAGCAGTGTCGACTCCAGCAGGCACGGTGTGGATACCAGCCAAGTGCATAAATGGCTCATGGCTTGGCATCAGAACCTTCAGAATCCAGTACCTCAATTCAATCAACAACTCCACATGATGAGGAAGCATCCTTGTAGTCTTGAGAAGGCCAAGGCTTGACCAGTGACATGGGGAGATATTAAGGCATTGGTGGGCAAAGCACAACAACTGGTAGAGACTGATAACCCAGAAGAATTTCAGAGTATACCAGCAGAACATAAGATCTTTGTGGCTATTTGTGCTGTATTAACCCATAATTCTATGTTAACTATTATACTTGGTTTATTATTTCTGACCAGTGGAGCCCTTTCAGCCCAGTGGCATCGAAAGAGAGGTCAAAATGTTTGGGAAACTTTGGCTAATATTAGCAATGTGTCTCATTTTTATCTATCAAAAACCATGCCCACCCAGGAGGTTCTGGGCACATGCCTAATACCAGTATGCAAGGAATCTGTTGATTTTAAGCACACAACTCAGCTTGCTGATTTTAACATGACTGTCACTTATGCTGACAGCCTGAATTGGAGTGTCATCACCACAGAACTACCAGACATGGCATTTTCCTTGTATACACATCATGTTGCATTAGGGAACATTACAAGATGTACAAAAATTTGCAATTGTACAACAACAAATGTGTTAGAGGATGTGTTAAGCCCAGGGGAACACCACTTAATTGTGCTATTAATGAAGAGATTTCATCTATATATGCCCATATTTTGTTGCCACCTGGATGTTCTTTTACTTGTAACAGTCAAACTTATAATTATATACCTGCCAATCTGTCTGATGGCACACAGTGCTGTCTGAGTAGGCTTGTTCCTGTCCTCCCACTCCCTTCTATGCTGGATGTCTCCAGGGTTAAAAGGGCAGTAACACTCACCTCTGACTGTGACTCTATGATACACCTCTATAGCCCAGCTGAATACCTTTCACTGTCCCTATCCTTCATTGGGCTGCCAGGATTAACAGTGCACACTGAAAAAAACTTGCACAGTTTTAGTTGTGCAAATATACTCCTGATCACTGCTGAGACCTGGCATTCCAGACTCAGAGTTAAATACAGGAACACACCCATGCTCCAACTCTGAGATTTCAAGGAGAGCATAACCCCATCCAGCACAGGGAAGATCCCTATTCCCTGATCTGCCTTATGACTGACTAGGAGCACCTCTATCTTGTCTTGATTAAGTTTCAGTTTTTTTGCCCTCATCCAGTCCATTACTGACAGCAGAGTACAGAGTTCAGTACAGAGACAGTGTCCATGGAATCAGATAGAAAGGAGAGATAGAGTTGGGTGTCATCCGCATGCTGGTGACACTGCACCCCAAAGTTCCAGATGGCCTCTCCCAGCAGTGTCATGTATATGTTAAATAACATAGGGGGCAAAACAGAACCCTGTGGGACTCTACAGGCTAGACGCCAAGGAGTTGAAAAGGAGTCCCCCAACACTTCCTCCTGAGTTTGCCTCCTTCAAGAAGAGCTAAAGCCACTGTAAGATAGTACCTCCAAGCCTCATCCTAGAGAGGCAGCCCAGAAGGATACCATGGTCAATTGTATCAAAAGCCTCTGAGAGGTCCAGCAGGACCAACAGGGACACAACCTGTCCAGTTCCCTATCCACCAAGGTGACCAAAGCTTCCAAGAAGCAAAACCAGGGGCAAGCCAAGGGTCCAAGAATCCAGTCCAGGGTCAAGGATTCCAGCGAGCAGGTCAATGTGTCCAGTCCAAAGGTCAAGAGTTCCAAGGCAATTTGAAGTCTAGGAAGCAAGGCTGCCAGGGAGTCAGAATCAGATGCTTTCATCAGAGAACGCAGAGAGACTCTGACAAAGAAGCTCTGTGTCTCCCAGCTGTTTATATTGGCCCAGCTCCCAATCACAGCTATTTGGTGTTAGCTGAGCATTTCTCATACAATCTCAAAGAACGCCACAGGCACGTCCTTTCTGTCCTTCTCTGTCAAAAGGTAGGTACCTCCTCATCCTGCTTTTCTATGTCTCTCAGGCCTGGAACCTCTGCTGGGGGGAGGCTTTCTGCTGGGGAGGCTAGGCTGCTGAGTCATGGGCTGTGCTGCAGTTGGGATAGCAGAGCTAGGTCCAGGCTCAGCCCCCTCATCCTCTGAGTCCTCTGAGTCCTCAGCATGACTGGCCATGACAGCCAGGTCTGAAGCCAGACTGAAATGTATCTAGATAATCTGTTTCATCCACTCCCTCTGTTTATGTGCCATAAACAATTAGCAAAATTAAAATTATACTTCTAAATTACAATATCATATGCACAATCAGTTTTGTGGGTGGGGGACAGAGAAGAGTATAGGAAATAAAATCAGGAATCAGAGCAGAACCAGTAAGGGGCCATGGCCTGCAGAGAGTGCAGCACTCTATACTGAGAGATCCCTATTTGTAGTATCAGCTGTAGGTCTGCTTCCAGCCCCAGTATTAAAAGAAGATCAGCAATCACTTTCACAAGTGGTGTTAATATAAATACATAAAGATAAAAGAAGAAGAAATTTGTTAGATCAGATCAAAGCTCCATCCATTCCATTCATGGATTTTTCATAGTGTCTATACAAATCAAATCATTTTTATTACAGCCATTAGGCCAGTATAAAAACACATATAAAAACACAATAAAACATCTAAGTAACATATAACTCCTTATTAGAACATGATAATAACCATTAACATGTTTTAGTTTCAAGAGAACAAGACAAAAGTGAGACAGCATTATTTCATGATCATAATGTCTACAAGAAATGTCTACAACAGTCATAATAACTCACTAAGATGGTCTTTACATCTGTTTTAAGAATTTTTTGCGGTTTGCAATGGCAGCCGCAAAGAATTTGGCAACTTTTAGGGTTGTATCTTTATTGCAATCCGCAAGAAGATAATTGCCATAGAATTTCTCCTGCCTGCCCGGTATCTGCAGTACAATTGGGGTTATATACAGAGCACGTATTTCTACATACAGGGAACACTGAAAAAGAACATGATTAATTGTTTCTACTTCTTCAGTACCACAGGGACAATATCTATACTGATAAGGGGTCTTTTTATATCTGCCTTCAAGGACTGATGATGGTAAAATGTTAAATCTTGCAAGCATGAAGGCTCTTCTAAACTTCAAAACACTCAGGTGGTCAAAATATCTGGCATATTTGCCAGGTCTACTAGTTTCTCTGATGGGATACAAGGTTGACTTGTTTAAGTGCATTTGAAAATCAATATCCTTTATCCGCTGTGTAATGACATATTTTGCTTTATCATATCCAAGAGAAGCTATAACTGCCGGTGAAAATCCAAGAGAAAAAAGTTTTGAAGTAAGAGATTCCTTCCAAGAAGAAGAGAAGGAATCAGTCATAATTAGTGGCACCAGCCCAACCAGTACAAAAAACATTTGAAGCCATTTGTTAAGTTTGCGTATCCATATACGGGCTTCAATAGACAGCAAACCTAGTTCAAAACGAAGAGTGACATTCGAAACACAATATGGAATACCTAGAATTGTTCTTAAAAATTTTGTTTGAACTGTCTCAAAAGGGGCTACACACTTAAAGGTACTGATTTCAGTTCCATATAATAGTTGCGCTAAAATCTTAGCAACAAAAACTTGAAGAACCGCTGGCACAATTTGGCCTCCCTTATTATAATAAAAAGAACATAAGACCTTAATGTTTCTTTGTGTATTTATAACCGCATTTTTTTGTTGGAGTTTAGTGGTCCCTTTATCGCTAAACATAATACCCAGATATTTATAAGAAGAAACTTGCTCTATACAGTTGTTATTTAATGTCCATTTATATTGATGGTAACTCTTTGAAAAGATAGTGTCTATACATATGCCTTCAGGAAGCCAATAAACAGGCATATGAGAAAGGAAATAAAGGAAAATTATTGTAGTGTATGAGAAAGGAGCAGACATCCAACCCCCTCCTGCCATCTGAGGCAGCAAGGAAAGCTGGGAAAAGACTCATCCAATCCACTCCTCCCCTCTGAAGCTGCAAGGAGAGCTGGGAAAAGACTCATCCAACCCCCTCCTTCCATATGAAGCAGCAAGGAGAGGTGGGAAAAGACTCATCCAACCCCTTCCTCCCATCTGAAGCTGCAAGGAGAGGTGGGAAAAGACTATTCCAACCCCCTCCTCCCATCTGAAGCAGCAAGGAGAGCTGGGGAAAGACTCATCCAGCCCCCTCCTCCCATCAGAATCTGCAAGGAGAGCTTGTTAAAGAATGATCCAAGCTCCTCCTCCCATCTGAAGCTGCAAGGAGAGGTGAGAAAAAACTATTCCAATCCTCTCCTCCCGTCTGAAGCAGCAAAAAGAGCTGGGAAAAGATGTTATCCAACCTCCTTCTTCCATCTGAAGTTATGAGAGCTGGGAAAAGACTTCATCCAATCACCTCCTTCCATTTGAAGCAGCAAGGAGAGCTAGGAAAACACTCATCCAACTCCCTCCTTACACTTGAAGCTCCAAGGTGAGCTGGGAAAAGACTCATCCAAACTTCTCCTCCCATCTGAAGCTGCAAGGAGAGCTGGGAAAAGAAATGATCCAACCCCCTCCTTCCATCTGAAGCAGCAAGGAGAGATGAGAAAAGACTTATCCACCCCACCCCACCCCACCCCACCCACTTCCATCTGAAGCAGCAAGGAGAGGTGGGAAAAGACACATCCAGCCCCCTCCTTCCATCTGAAGCAGAAAGGAGAGCTGAGAAAAAACTCATCCAACCCCTTCCTCTCACCTGAAGCAGCAAGGAGTGCTGGGAAAAGACTCATCCAACCCCCTTCTTCCATCTGAAGCAACAAGGAGAGCTGGGAAAAGACTCATCCAACCACCTCCTTCCATTTGAAACAGCAAGGAGAGCTAGGAGAACACTCATCCAACTCCCTCCTTACACTTGAAGCTTCAAGGAATGTTGGGAAAAGACTCATCCAACCTCTCCTGCCATCTGAAGTTGCAAGGAGGGCTGGGAAAAGACTCATCCAACCCCCTCCTGCCATCTGAAGCAGCAAGGAGAGGTGATCTATGATTCTGTGTGCTTCTATAAATGCCTGCATATGTCAGAACCCAAAAGGGTTTTAGTTCTGCCATTATGAAGTTGGGAAATGTATATGTAAATCCTGTTGCTTTGTGTTGTATGTATATATACATATAGAATGTGTTATCTTTATTAGGCATGTTTAAATTTTGGTGCTGATTTCAAAGAACAGTTGAGAGGAATTTTTCTGCAGTTGCCAAGCAGAAATCAAAAGGTTACATCACAGTTACTAGGCAAAAAAAACCAAAAGGTTGTGTTACAGTCACCTGGCAGAAATCAAGTGGTTACATAGAAGTCTCTGGGCAGAAATGAAAAGGTTGCATTGCAGTTACCAGGTAGAAGTCAAATTGTTACATTGCAGACAGACGGGGCTAGGTAACTCCAATCTATATATAGGGACATGAAGGCAGAGAAGGGCAGCATCAATCTAAATGCTGGCCGATCACTATTGTCCTTGGTTTGCAATAAAGTATTTTTGTTCTTTCACCAAGACTTTTGTCTGAGTCCTTGGAACAGAGCTTATTGATACATAACAACATGATATATTGTACATATTTTGGTAGACAAATAATGGTATCAACATCATGTTATTGGGATTTTGCTAAATTTTTCTTCATGGCCAACATGGATACCTTGCAGAAATTCTTTTTTAGAATAATAATTGTGTAATGCTTCTGCAGTAATAAATGTATGTTACATACTCACATAATATATTGGTTAAAGAAGCATAGGGCCAATGCACACAGCCTGTTTGGGGAGGCAGAGAGCCATCCCAGGGAATGGTGGATCTGGGCCACAGCAACCCCATGCCATGGCCCCAATCCTCCCTTTTGCCATCCTGAAAAGAGCAGCAAAATGCTGCTCCTTTTAGGGGTGGCAAAAGGCCGCCCTAAGAACTGGCGCCATGGCTCTTCAGCGCCCTTTTGGCCGTGTGGTGTCAGGACGGTGTCAGCATGGGGTTGGGGCATCCAGCGTGCAGCTGCCCTGCCCCAACTCTACTTTTGGCCGGCCTGCAACGGCCCTTAGTATCCACTGGATTTTGGTTCCAGGACTCCCTGTTGATGCCAAAATCCATGGATGTTCCAGCCTGATTATATACTATGGCAAAGTAAAATGCTCTCCCTTATTTAAATCAACAAAATCAAAATTTGCTTTTTGGAATTTTTTTTGAAAAAAATATTTTCAAGCTATAGATGGTTGAATATGTGGGTGCATAATCCACAGATACAGAGGGCTGACAGTAATATATGCAGAATCAATAATGTGAGGTTAACAAAAATTAATGAGTTACAGTTAAAGACTGAAAAAAAAGAAAAGAAAGAGGGCTAGTAACACCCAATAGATGTGAGACAAAATTTCAGGATGCTGAAAAAAGGAAATAATTTTGTTATTGGAAATAGCCCAACATATTTCACCCTGGAAATATGTTCATGGCCTTTGGGGATATTAAAAAAGGAGGGGAAAATTACATAGATAACAGTAATTATAACAATGTATTATAGTGATTTTTTTTTTAAAAAAAAAAATTAATGTCTCCATGCCAATTTAGGTGGAACTAGCATGACGTATTAATTTGAGCAATCGTCTAGTACTCTGAAGACTAGGGTTTAAATTCTGGCTTGGCCATGTTCAATTCACTGGGTCACCTTGGGCAAGTCACACTCTATCAGCCTCATAGGATGGCAATGGCAAACCCCTCTGAATAAATCTTGCCAAAAAAAACCTGTGATAGGTTCACTATAGGGTTGCTGTAAGTTGGAAAGGACTTGAAATCTACTCTCAGCAGCTTTACACTTTCTTTATTCTGACTTCTTCACATGGACAAGTCTCTTACTTACATTTTCTGCCTTAAGCTGTTATAGTTTCTATTGCTATAAAATCTTTTAAAATCCAAATGTAAATTCAGTCTTTGCAGTTTCAAAACTTTGTTACTTAGTACTTGTTACTTAGTAATTGTAAGCTGTCTTCTTTCCCCTGATCACTTTGAATTTTCAAGTTATACCATCCCTTCCAGCTATTCAGTATGAATGTGGAATTTTAAGTGCAGAAAGAAGTTTTGTGCCAGCTTTCTTGGGTGGAATTTCTTACTTGTAGCAAACACTATGAAGCTTGTTTTAAAAGTAATTGGTGGCGACACTTATGTTGATCAGTCTCTGGTTGGTGGCTTAAGCACAGTGATGGCAGCTGCTTTGACCCCATCAGTTTTGTCTCTTTCCTATTATAGAACCATATTTTCAGTCAATAGGAACTTTAAAAAGATCCCCAAAGAGCCCCTCTGAGACCCTTTTATGGCGGGGGGGGGGGGGATTTCAGCCAGTTCTGATATCACCTAGACTGGCTTACTCTGTGGTTGGCAACTGTTTCTCTGCAGCTAATGTGACAAACAGCCAGTTATACTTCCATTACCAACTGAAAGTCCCCCAAAACTCTCTGATTAAATGTTCACACAAAACACCTGCTGGCCTTGCTGTTCGCTGAGCTTTAGAGATTGGGGTTGCAGATATATAGAAAGCTAATGGCTGCTAGCTCCTCCCCAACCAAGTCTGTGGCTCACTTCCTTTCAGCAGATGCCACACATCCTGAGACCAGGGCCTACACACAAAACAACAATAGAACACTAAAGAAAACACAAGCAAGAACTCACACAAACAAACAGCCTTGACCCAACAGGCACAAGGTCTCCAAAATACAATCAAATAATAGAACAATGGGACACTAATGAGTACACAAGCAACCCCCCTTACAGTTCACACAAACAGCCATAACCCAATAAACACAATAGAACACTAACAAGCAAACAAACAAAAAACTCCTCTCAACTCACACAAACAGACTTGCACCAACAGATACAGCAGCCTTAACCCAAGAAATTCTCCCAAAAGACTCTCTAGGGCTGGGGTAGTTTAACCCAACAGGCACAAGATCTCCTTATGCTGTGTCTTCTACTATAGCCACATAAAGCACCTGTTGGCTTTGCCTGTTATCTGAGCACTGAGCCCCAGGGTCTGGGGATGCAGCTATATAGGAGACTTTTGCACTTACAAATAATGTGACTGCTTCCCAATGGATACAGTCACGTTTTGGGTTGCTACCAGGTATTATTGCATGTAATTTGTTGCCGCTACCACCAGACAATTGCAACCTGGCTGCATCCTAGGTTCCAGCTGTGCTTCAGAGGCTGATTTTCCTAAACAGCAAGATCCCATTTTGGAGCAACCCGAAATGCGACTGTATCCCATTGGGGAGCAGTCACATTATTTGTAAGTGCAATAATCTCCATAGACTGAAAACTGCAATTGTGAATCAGTAGCCGCCTGTCAATGTTGGTGGCCTCAAGTTTGTGCCATCATCTATCTCTTGAGATCATGTCAAATGCAGACTTAAAGTCTATAAAAGGTGTGTAAAGCATGCCCCAGGGCAAGAATGTTTTTCTAATAAATGCTGTAGTACTAATCACTGATCAACTGATGAGTGCCCACACCAAAAACCTGTTTGCTCTTCCTCCAGGAAATTTTCCTTTTCCATCCAATCTAACAGTTTCTCTAGAAGATGATTAGCTACAACACACTGATGATACTTAAGAGACTTATTGGTGTATAATTGGCAGGATCTGATCTTTTAATATTTTTGTAGATTGGGATGATTATTACAAGCTTCCAGTGAGATGTTACATGCCGTCTGACCAATACAGTGTAAACATAAGAGTTAATACTGCTGTTTACATTCCAAATTTGACTTAGGCAGTTCAGGGGATATGTAATTCCTGGGGGTTTACCCAATTTAAGTCCAGAAATGAGCTGGCCAATTTTAGATGATGAAATAGAGAGCCAATCAGGAAGACCATAAAAATTTTGTGTTGTTAATGAGTCTCCAGCTTTCCTGCCACATGCATAGTGCTGAAACAATGATTCCCAGGTATTCATGGAATATGAAAATCTAATCCAGGTAAGTTGTTTTGCTCCTAGACATTATTTTTCAGAAAGTAGCTAAATCATGAGTCCGTGATGCAGAAATTAACTTCAGCCAAATCATTCTCTGTTTTTCTCCCCCCCCCTCTCTTTTTTAAAATATTTCTTATTTAGTGACAGCAATTTAGCAGGTAAAGATGCCATATACAAACTCCAATAAAATTTATATTTTTCAACAAGCACTTTCATTATATCTAGACACTCTTGGTCAAACCAAGGTTTGGACATGAAAAGATGAGTGTGTTGTCTGGGAAGGTTATTGCCTACCAAATATTTTGTAGATAAACAATTAGCTTCTGATATGAGCATAGAACATCTTCTATTGATCTTACTGGGAGTCTCTATATCATGGCATCTTTTTGAGTGTAGCAAATTGGTTGAGGCTTGCTCTAATTTAACAGTCCATTAAACACAAGAAAATCTTAAATCAGCCTCGAATCTCAACCCAGGTTCAAAGTTAGGATAGAAACCTTGTGCCTCAAGATTTAAGACTACAATCAAAGGAAGATGATCACTTTCAGTACTTACAGCTGCCCTGACACTTGAGATCAGATGTAACAAACTATGAGATACTATTAGGTAGTAGATTTTTAATGTCCCAGTGCCAGATGTGAATGTAAATTCACTAAATTTATCTCCCTTAACCCTGCATTCAGTATCACTAAATCTAAGTTATTTATCATTTATAGAAGGCACAAACCAGAGAAACTGCAACCATTACCCTTGAATTACCTAACAGGTATCAGATGTCCAGCTTCTGCTTCAGAGGGCATATTCACTAATGTGGTTACAAATCACTTCATCATTTGGGCCCAGTCTGGCATTAAAACCACCTGCCAAAATCACAGATGCTTCTGGGTGCATGGCAGTTATTTTATAATAAATTATTGTAGCCTGAGGCACTTATCCTTATTTAGCTGTATTTGGCATAATGGAGGAATATAATGGAAGAAAATAAAAAAAAATATTAACAGCAATGGAAATGAGCACAATTTAATAACCAGAGCAATCAAAATGCTAGGCAGGGAATCAGTGCCAGAGATCGTAACTTGAAGCTTGGTAGATATCAATATCTCAAGACCTTCCTTAGGGTGACCTCCTCTTGCATTGGAGTCTACTTTCAAAAAATGTATTTAAAAACTGCTTAACTCAAAATGATCAAACTTCCAGGTCTTTAGCAGAAAATTTATATCATGTTGTCCAATCAAATCACAAAATAAATGGTTGGCAGTCTTACTACACCAACCCACAATATTCCAGGATATAAATGACAGCTGATTCATCTATTTGATAACTTAGGTCAGTAAAATTTTGGACAATATTACCAGGTCCTTGGTTGTCCACTGTATTCCTTAATGAAGTACTGCACTTTCTTTGGCAGAAATCAGTTCCTTTGGGTCACCCTGTAGTTTCAACAGCTTCTAATGCATGTTCAATACTGTTCAGAGATATATTAAATTTCCTCACACTGGAGGGTGATGGATTGCAAAATGATGCTCCCCTATACATGGAGACTTCAGTTCCCACTCTTTCAGCTCTCTCATTGCAAGATGGACAAATGTTGTAGCCATACTTGCCTTTACAAAGAGTAGCATGAGGACAAACTTTTAGCGATGCTTTTCATTTCATGCTTATAAGAAAGTTATTTATTTATTTGATTTTAAGGATTTATATCCTGCCTTTCTTCCACAATGGGATTCAAGGTGGATTCATTTCTGTGGTAATCTCATGATAGTGGATGGGCATTTCTCAACCCGTAGTTGCAATTTGTGATGCCTGATGAGCTGCATCAGGAGCCAATAAACCAACTTTTTGCAACTTTCTGTCCCTTCTTCATACTTATCAAATAAAAATGGAAAAGATCAAGTCTGGACACTAATTCATTTTGGGTCTCATGAGGCAGGGTCCAGAAGGAGAGTAATAAGTTCTTTTCAGTATTATCGAAAAGGTCAATCCCCAAGTTTATCAAATGCAAAGACTCAAGAGACTCAGGGCTGTGATATTCTTTGGGTTTCATGTCAGATAGGTCATCAGGTTACCCCTACAGACTCAATGGGGCAAAGTAGACCAGCAGCTTGGAGCCATTCTGGTACCAATCGGCCCCAATTGGCATGGGACCACAGCAACTGGACAGCCTGCTCTGAAACCAGGCCATTGCCATGGTCCCGAAAGGAATGCTGGCAGGAGCAGCTTTTCACTGTTCCTTTTTGGGCTGGGTTTTCCTGGTCAAGTGTGTCTGCATGCCCTGCCCCCAAAGCAGCCAGAAGCTGCTCTTTCCTGCCCATCGGTTTCAGGCCAGTGTTAACTAAAACTTGGTGGGCTGGGGGAGATGTAGATGGGCAGCCGTGGGCCACCCCAGGAAGCGGAGGATCGAGGCCGGCTGCTGGACGCCTCAGCCCTGATCCTCCCTTTTGCAGCCTCAGAAAGCAGCGGCAAAATGCCACTTCTTTCAGAGCCAGCAAAAAGGGTGCACTAAAAGCCAGCACGCGGCTCTTTAGCACCCCTTCTGGTGCAGCGCATCCAAGGCTGCATTGTAAGGATGTCCTGAAGCCACACACCATACATAACGGCACGTGGCGTCAGCTGCCCCTCCCCATTCCTGCTTCCAGGACAGCCCAAAAGGCCCATCTGTAGAGGCCCTAGCTTGCCTTGAAGTCTTTTTAAGGGCACCACTACATGTATGTGAAGATGTGGTAGTCATGGGGGATTTCAACTAACCTGAAATTTGTTGCAAGTCAAACTCTGACAGAAATTTAAGGTTCAACAAATTCACCACTTGCCTGGCAGGCAATTTCATTATCCAGAAGGTAGAAAAGGCCACTAGGGGATCAGGTATTTTAGATCTGATCCTAACCAACAGTGATGATCTGGTTCATGAGGTGGAAGTGACAAGATCTTTAGGTGAGAGTGACTATATTCACCTGGATTCTTTATACAGCAGAAAAGGGAAGCCAAGCATAGTCAGACATGCATTCTAGACTTTAAGAAAGTCAAGAATACTAATACAGAAGGGGGTTCATGAGGGATGGGAGTTTCTTAAAAGTGAGATATTGAAGGTGCAATTTCAAACAATTCCAATGAGGAGAAAAAATGGGAGGTGTCTAAAGAAACCAGGATGAATGTCCAAAGTACTTTCAACTGAGCTAAGGCTCAAAAGGGACATGTGCAAGAAATGGAAAAGGGGGGGAATAATGAAAGAAAAATTCTAACAAATAGACAGTGCATGTAGGGAGAAAGCAGAAAAGCTAAAACACAGAACAAGCTCAGTCTTGCTAGAGAGCTTAAAAATAATTTTAAAAGGCTTTTTTTTGTTATGTCCACAGCAAAAGGAAAAAGCAAAGAAATGATAGTGTTGCTGTGTGGAGAAGACGATGAAATTCTAACATGGAAGAAACAAAAGACAGAATATCATGGACTTGGAACAATTACTAAGGAAGGTAAAGGAAGTAAGTGCAAAGGCAAACTTGCTGCTGAACATAAAGGACACACAAAAATAACCACTGAGGATCTACATAAATTCAACCTAGACAATGAGGAAATCAAAATAGTTAAAGATTTTAACTTTTTTTAAAAAATGACATCGCCACATATGGATGTGAAAGGTGCACAGTGAGGAAAGCCAAAAGACGGGGAAAATCAACTCATTGGTGATGTGGTGCTGGAGAAGAGTGCTGAGAATACCATGGATGTCCAAAAATACAAATAAATAGGTCCTAGAACAGATGAAATGTAAATTCTCCCTGAAAGCAAAGATGATAAAACTGAGGCTGTTGTAGTTTTTTGCGGGTCTTTCGGTCTGTGTGGCCATGTTCTAGAAGAGTTCTAGAAGAAAGGAACTCTTCTAGAACATGGCCACACAGCCCGAAAAAACCACAAAAAAACTATTGATGCCGGCCATAAAAGCCTACGACTTCACATTGAGGTTGTCGTACTTTGACCACATAATGAGACAGCATGACATGTTGGAAAAGGCAATAAAATCATAGAGTTGGAAGAGAGTTCGAAGTTCCTAGAGTCAGAAGTTCCTAGAATCATAGTCATAAAGTTGGAAGAGACCACAAGGGCCATTCAGTCCAATCCCCTGCCATGAAGGAACTCACAATCAAATCATCCCCAACACATGGCCATCCAACCTCTGCTTAAAAACCTCCAAAGAAGGAGACTCCACCACACTTTGAGGGAGTGTGTTCCATTGTCAAACAGCTCTTACTGTCAAGAAGTTCTTCTTAATTTTGAGCTGGAATCTCTTTTCCTGCAACTTGCATCCATTGTTCCAGGTCCTGTTCTCTGAAGCAGAAGAAAACAAGCCTGCTCCATCCTCAATATGACACCCCTTCAAATACTTAAACAGGGTCTTAACTGTCTCTTCTCCAAACTAAACATACCCAGTTCCCTATGTCATTCCTCATAGGGCATGGTTTCCAGACACTTCACCATTTTAGTTGCCCTCCTCTGGACACACTCCAGTTTTTCAACATCCTTTTTGAATTGTGGTGCCCAGAACTAGACACAGTATTCCAGGTGGGGCCTGACCAAAGCAGAATACAGTGGCACTATTACTTCCCTTGATCTAGATACTATACTTCTATTACTGCAGCCTAAAATTGCATTGGCCTTTTTAGCTGCAGCATCACACTGTTGACTCATGTTCAACTTGTCAGATCTTATATCTATGCAATACCTTACATTTCTCCATGTTGAAATTCATTTTTGTTAGTTTTGGCCCAGCTGTTCAGGTCATTTTGAATGTTAATAATCTCCTTTGGGATATTAGCTATTCCTCTTAATTTGATGTCATCTGCAAATTTGAGAAGCATGCCCCCTATTCCTTCATCCAAGTCATTGATAAAGATGTTGAATAGCACTGGGCCCAAGACAGAACCCTGTGGCACCCCACTGGTCACTTCTCTCCAGGATGAACGTTTGCCCTCCTCCAGTCTGCTGGGACTACTCCTGTTCTCCAGAAATTCTAAAAAAAATTATTGCCAATGGTTCTGAGATTACATTTGCCAGTTCTTTTAATATCCTTGGATGTAGTTCATCTGGTCATGGAGACTTAAATTCGTTTAGATTAACCAGGTATTCCTGTACTACCTCTTTACTTATTCTGTGCTGCATTTCCTCTATTGTGTCCTCTGTTCCATTTTCCTCAGGTTGAGCACCCTTTTCCTTTTGTGGGAAGACTGAGGCAAATAATGTGTTCAGTAGTACTGTCTTTTCTCTGTCCCCTATTAGAATTTCTCCATCTTCTCTGTGCAGTGGCCCTACCATTTCCTTCTTCTTTCTCTTGCTATGGACATATCCCCAAAAAGCCCTTTTTTATTGTTCTTAACCCCTCTAGCAAGCCTGAGTTCATTCTGCACTTTGGTTTTCCTGACTTTACCCCTACATGTGCTAGCTATTTGTTTGAATTTCTCTTTAGTGATTTTGGCCCTTTCTTATAATCTCCCATTCAAAACTTACTTCAGTTGAAAATTCCAACCCAGTTTCTTGAGACATCTCCCATTTTTCCTTTTCATTGGAAAAGTTTGAGATTGTGCATTCAGTATCTCCCTTTTGAGAAACTCCCATCCATCCTAAACTCTCTTCTCATTTTATATTCCTGACCACGGTATCACACCCAGTATTTCCCTCAGTTTATTGAAATCAGCTCTCCTAATGTCTAGAATGAGTGTCTGACTATGCTTAGCTTCTTCTTTCCACTGTATAAGAAACTGCAGGAGAACATAATCACTCCCACCTAAGGATCCCACCACTTGCTATTATTATTATTATTATTATTATTATTATTATTATTATTTAATCAAAACAAACACAAATAAAAATAAAAATACATTCAATTCATACTTACTCCTCTTACACATTGATTTCTTATTTAAATTCTTCTTATTGAAACATTCATTATTAAGTTTTTAACTAATAAAGAAAAAGAAATAAAAAAAATTGGAGTGGAAGGGGTGGAACAAAAACAAAAACAAAAATAAAAACAAAAACAACAAAAACCCTCGGATATAAGGAATTCTGAAATAAGAATTCAGACATAATAATAATCAATTATTAGGAAAGTGAGGATCCCACCACTTGCACCCCATTGACCAGGTCATTCCTGTTGGTTAGGATCAGATCTAAAATAGCTGATCTTCTTGTTGCCTCTTCCACCTTTTGGACAATGAAATTGTCTTCGAGGCAAGTAAGGAATTTGCATGACCTTGAAGTTTTGGCTGAGTTTGACTTCCAGCAAATATCAGGATAGTTGAAGTCACCCATCACTACTACAAACATCCCACAAGTGTTGCAAGGTGAGTGCAGCAGCTCCCTCAGTGTCCATATTGAGAAATATTAAGTAAGCACTGAAACAGGACTGTGGGCTTTTTCCTCAAAATGTAAAGACCCACGTAAAGGGCCCCTGTTGTCTTGGCAGCAAGCTCAATCAACTGGGTTTATACCTCTATAGAGAGCTCCTGGATGCTACCTTACTCCAGAAGCAAGTCTCTGTTGCTCTTCCTCTAAGCAGAAAACCCCCCAAAGCCATTTAATTAAAAAGAAAATAAGGAGAACCACTAAGATAAAGTTCTCAGGCCCCCTTCTGCCTGTGCTGTGCTCTTCCTTGCCTCATGAAAAAATTGTCCACGCACCTCTAGATCTAGTTATATAGAAGTTGGCAGCTAGCTCCAGCCCCTAGTGATTCACAGATGTGACTCACAGAAGCCCACCCCCTCAACAGCAAACACAGTCTCCCAAGTGTCTTTTAACAATTTAAACACTCACCCACTCAAAATGGCTGCCCAGGAACTGCTTTCCTTCTTCTCCTTGGCAGGGACTGGCCTGGAAACCTCTGGGAGGAGTTATATAGAGGTAGGTGGCTAGCTCCACCCCCTAATGATTCACATTTATGACTCACAGAAGCCCCACCCCCTCAACAACAAACACACTCTCCCAAGTGTTTTTAAAAAAATTAAAAACTCACCCACTCAAAATGGCTACCCAGAAACTGTTTTCCTTCTCCTCCTTGGCAGGAACTGTCAGAGGAAAGAAAATGGGATTCACATTAAAACTGGCAGTTAATTAGCATGTGGGAACAAACAAGACTTCAGATGTCTGCCTACCAATGCACAGAGTTTAGGAAACAAACAAGTTGAGCTTGAAATCTTAGTGCAGGAACGTAAATATGACTTTATAGCTATAACAGATACTTGGTGGGATGGCTCCCACAATTGGCATGTAAGAATTAAGAATATAACCTCCTCAAAAAGCATAGAAGTGCCAAGAAAAAAGGGGGAATAGCATTATATGTCAGACAAATTCACCTGTGCAGAAATCCTGGAGAATAATCAGACTGGACCAGTCAAGAGTATTTGGGTAAAAATTAATGGTGAAAAAATAAAATAAAAACTTGTTAGTGTAAATTATAACTTCTAAATTTTAACAAAAATTAAATGAAAAAGAAATAAAAATAACATTGTAGTAGGAATCTACTACAATCCACTACCAAGACCTTTGGATTATCTTTTTTGGAAACAAATCTCAGAAATCATAAAAATACAAGAATTAATAGTTATGAGGGACTTCAAATATTCTGATATCTTCTGGGAGGCTAGTTCTGCTAAGCATAGGCTGTTCATCAAATTCCTGGTGTTTCTTGCAGATAATTTCCTCTCTCAAAAAGTAGGGCACATCTACTCTGATGAAAAAAAAAATGATCTCACCTTGTATTTTTCTGGTCCACAGTGACCCCCTAGCAAACCCACTAATAGTACACACTTGCAGACATAGTGAGGTGACATCAGCATAACTGGGCACACATTCCCCCCCTGCAAATACACTTCCTCCATAACCATCAACCCATCAGCCAATAGCCCCTATGTTTTGCCTGTCAATCTATTGGCTCCATTCTGGTTGGATGTCTTACTGTCCAATCCCCCTTTCCCTTTTGGCACCCCAATGAGTGTGTGAGTGAATTTTAAATGTACACAGACATTCATACATGCAGACACACACATAAAAATGGCAGAGAAAGAAAAAATAAAATATTTTATGTTTTATTTATGAAAATGTTCAGCCATGAAACCAGTGGTGAGGGATAAGACTGGGTTACCCCTACCTCTTCTTCTAACCACCTGAGTGTTATATTTGTTTTTAATGTTTTTCATCCCCCTCCTTTGATTCCCTCCCCATTATTCACTTTCTCACTCATATGGAGATCTCATACACTCCTGAACCCCAAATCCCTGATCAGTTACTTACTTGTGCAGAGATCTGCAATGGTGGGGAGGGCAATTGAGGACGAGGGACTGCATGAGACCTCTGCATGAATGAGTGAATGGGGGGAGGTTTGGAGGGGGGAAGAGGGGGGAAGAGGGAATGTGCACATTCCATTCACTGAAGTGTAAACAAAGATGACACATATCTGATTGGGTGGGGGCACTAATGGAGGAGGGAAGAATAAAAACATTTGTGAAAACAAATGTGACACTTGGCAGCCCAATCTAACCCCATGCTGCTGATCTCATGACTGAAGAGATATTGAAGTGGGAAAACATGGTGGCACCATGCTTGCAAGTCCCAACCAGTCTCACCTACCAGAAACAGCTCCTACACTAAGACCCATACTGAAATCACTATCTGGATTTCTGGATTTCTGGATCAAAGCCTGAGGCACTGGAAAGATTCAGCCAGATTCAGCCCAAATCATCTCATATGTTTTCTTGACAGTTCACTGTGAAAATGAGATGATATTATTTTGCTTGGCCCATATAGACTTGCTTGTAAAAAAAAGGAACAAGAGGATTGGCAGTGTCATAGACTGCCCTGGACCTGACTTACAGGCACAGTCATACTGTGACTCTGAGTGTTCTGGTTCTGAGTCTGCAGATCTGGGGTTGCGTGGAGGCTCTCCAATTTCAGAGGAGGTTCAGGAAGCTGTAGCTCAGGATTTTGCAGAGGGAGAAACAGACTCTATAGAGCAGGGGTAGGCAACCTTTCCCCTTTAAGGGCCGAGGGACTTCAGCTCCCAGAATCCCAGGAGCTATTGGCCAACATGGGACTATTGGCCAACATGGCTGAGGCTTCTGGGAGCTGAAGTCCCTCGGCCCTTAAAGGGGAAAGGTTGCCTACCCCTGCTATAGAGTCTACAGACTCTAAGCTGCAGGTGCTAGGACCTGTGGAGTGAAGACAGGCCAAGGAGTCCTTGAGGCATTCTTCCAGGCTAGAAGCTAATAGGTTTCATCTGAAAGACACGGAGGTCCTTTTAAAGGGCTCTGATTGCTGAAATTCTTTTCAGCAGACAATCTGTCTTGCAGCCTCCTTTTTCCTGTGTTCCTTGTTATCTGAAATATAACTCCAGTTATCTGACCTTTGGAATTGCCTTGTGACTATGCTTCTACCTCTGCCCATTGTTGTGACCTCCTGGATTGTTATCGTGTGACCTCTGGACTGGACTTTTGACTACTCCTTTGCCTTCTCCACTGTTGTGCTGTCCTCCAGAGAGGTAAACAGGACAAATTTGTCAGCTGCCCATAAATCTCTTCAGGCAGACTCAATGGATGCCCTAAAATTGCAAAACCAAGAACTGGCTGGCCAGATAACTCAGAGGGGAAGCACACGAGTGCTTCCAGGACGCCGCGGGATGATGCGCCACGGGATCGCGGCATCCGCACCACGGCGCACCACCGGCGCCTCTGAAAGGAGCGCTAAATCAGCGCTCCTTTCAGAAGTCAGTGAAAGTGCACCCTAAAAGCGTAGGGTGCACTTTCACTGACTTTCCCACCGCACCGTGTGCAGACACTGTGGCGGGAGGTTGTCCTTGGCGTGCCGGCCGTGTGGATGGCCGGCAGCTCTGAGGGCAACCTCGGGAGGAGGAAGTGGCGCCGAGTGTGCAGCTGCCCCTCCTCTTCCCTGCCTCGGAGATGACTCTATTAGTCATCTGCCGAGGCCCTCAGTTGGTGGCAGTTGTAAATAACTTGCAAGGCCAGCTTAATCAACTCCAGCAGCCCCCACCCCCTGTGGCTCTTGCTGCTCGTTAGAAGAAAGTGCCTATCGCTCTGCTGGAAATGTTTCTAGGGGAGCCTAAGTATTTAGAAGCCTTTCTGGATAACTGCCAACTGTACATCAAGGTGAGAGCAGAGGATTTCCCCACAGATGCTATAAAGGTAACCATCCTTATCAGCCTACTCTCTGGGCCTGCAGCCCAGTGGCTACTCCCTTGATTAGGCAGAACAGTCCTCTGTTGGACAATTATGATTTATTTATAAGGGAGTTTCAGACAGCATGGGGAGATCCTGTGAGGACCGAGACCGTGAATTGGTAGATCTGGAGCCTTTGTCAAGGTCAAGGCTCTGTCTTACAGTATGTGACTGCCTTGAAATGGATCCAGATAATTGGTTTCCTCCAAGACAGCTTGGAGCTGAAGAACAACAGCCCTCTTGATCACTTTGCTCAAAACAAGCAAACAAACAAACAAAAAAATGGTGTGACACCACCTGTGGCTCCTCAACATGATCCTCAGTCCACCTGTTCTTCTTCTGCACTTCTGGGACCTCTGGCTGTGCCCAGAGAGGCTGCAGTCAAACCCATGCAGTTGGGAGGGACTTGCCCTCACCTCTCTGCTATTGAAAAAGACCACAGACCCCAAGGGGTCCTCTATTTATATTGTGGCAAGGTGGGTCACTTTGCCCAAAATTGCTCTTCCAGAGGGTGTGGCTCTGTTCCACTTCTGGGAAACATGACTCCCCAGATCTAGGTGGGCTCACTAGTCTGGGGAAGTGTGGAACCGATCCCTCAACACCCTCCAAGGAGATCAAAAGGACCCCTTGTTGGTAGCTGCAACTCTGTGGCTCACACAGAATAAGGCTGCCCATGTTGGGGCTATGATTGACTCTGGGGCTTCCAGTAACTTTATGGACTTTGACTTTGCCATTTAACACCATGTGTCTTGGCATCTGCTGCCTAAGCCTCGCCCAGTGGAGACCATTGATGGTCGCCTCTTGCATTTGGGACCCATGACCCACCAGACGGGGGTGCTGACCCTAGAGATGCAGGGCCATGTGGAAAGGTGCAGTTTATCTTGGCGAAGATTCTGCAGTTTCCCTTGGTGCTCAACATGCCCTGGCTCAACAAGCACGACCCTCACATTTTGTGGTCTCACCGGGAAATACTCTTTGCCTTGAAGTTCTGCTAGGAGCACTGCTGGCCCAAGTAACTGCAGGCAACTAGAGAATCCAGCCAAGAGCCACCTTTCGTGGAGCTGCCCCAAAGTATCGGGACTTTGTGGATGTTTTCGATAAAAAAGAGGCAGACCGCTTACCACTCATATGGTCTATGACTGTGCCATTGACTTGGTTTCAGGGACTCTTATCCGAGTGGGATGGATTTATTTCCTGTCTGAGCCAGAGTTGGCAGCCTTGAGGGACTTCTTAAAGAAGAATTTAAGTCGTGGCTTCATCCACCCATCCACGTCTCCTGCTGGGGCCCCTGTGCTTTTTGTCTGCAAGAAGTATGGGGAGCTCTGGCTCTACAATGACTACCAGGCATTGAATAGGATTACAATTTGGAACTAGTACCCACTAGCCCTCATCCCAGAGCTACTAGAGCAGTTGTACCATGCCCGAGTGTTTACCAACCTAGACCCCTGAGGGACCTACAATTTGATAAGGATCCGGCAATAAATGGAAGACAGCCTTCCAGATGAGGTATGGGCATTACGAGTACATGGTGATGCCCTATGGCCTGTGCAATGCCTCTGCTGTCTTCCAGCACTTCATCAATGATGTCTTCTACTACTACCTGAACATTGGGATCTACTTGGATGAGTTCCTAATCTACTCCCCCAACCAAGTGGCTCACAATGATCATGTACGGGCTGTGTTGCAGTGTCTTCAGGAACATCAGCTGTATGCCAAGTTGGAAAAGTGCACCTTTAACCTCACCACTGTGGACTTTTGGCTTATTGGATCTTGTTCCAGGGGATCGAGATGGACCTTGCGAAAGTGGAGGCTGTGACTCCTGGCATCCTCCTAGGAACTGGAAAGAGGTCCAATGGTTTCTTGGATTCACTAACCTCTACCGAAAGTTCATTCCTAACTATGCAGACCAGATGGCTGATTTCCCAGCTCCTACATGGGAAGGTTCCCTTCCAATGGACCCCCATGGCAGAGCAGGCCTTTCAGCAGATGAAGCAGCAGTCCACCTCAGTATAGCTCTTTCCGCATCCAGACTCCAAGACACTCTTTGTGGTTGAGACCCATGCCTCTGGCGCTATCCTTCTCCAGCCCACATCCACTGGACTGGGACTGCTGCCCTGTGCCTTCTTCTCCCAGCAACTGAAGCCTCCAGAGTGCAACTACATGAGCTGGGAGAAGGTGCTGCTGGCTGTCAAGGTGGCCTTTGAGGTGTGGCAACATTTGTTTGAAGGGACAGCTCATCCAGTGGAAGTCCACACCAATCACTGGAACCTCAAGTATCTTAAGATCACTAGAAAGTTGACTCAGCGGCAGAAGCGGTGGTCCTTCTTCTTGGTCTGTTTCAACTTCCACCTGACCTACATCTCAGAACTCCTTTTGGGCTCAGAACTTCCAGGCTGATGCTCTCTCCTGGAAGCCTGAGTGTGCAGCATCTCCTGAGGTGGACATACCCTTGACAATCCTGTGTCCCGAGAATTTTGCCACTGCCAGAGAGACCCTGACTCTACGTGACCTGATCCAGAAAGGGCAGAGTCAAGACTCCTTGGTGAGGGCCCAACAGAAAGATGAGCCTTCATCCCCCTATGCCATGTGGGAGGGACTCCTGTATCACCAAGACTGCCTCTATGTCCCAGTGGGTGCCTGTCTGGAGGAGGTGCTATGCTTCTGCCATGACAGTCAGTCCACAGGTCATTTTGGGGTCTAGAAGACACTATACCTCTTAATCCAAGAGTTCTGTTGGCCCTATCTCCGAGCGGAGGTCTCTCACTATTTCCGCTCCTGCCCCGTCTATCACCAGGTCAAGCCTGGTAAATGTGACGGGCTGTTGCAGCCTTTGGAGACTCTGTCAGGCCCCTGGAAACAGGTCTCAATGGACTTTATTACAGACTTGCCCCTCTCAGCAGGTGCCACCACCATCCTGGTCCAGGGAATGAAGATGGCACACTTCATTCCCTGTGCTGGCATGCCTACCACCTGTTCTTGCACCATGTCTTTAGACTCCATGGCGTTGCCAGAGGGGTTCATCTCAGATTATGGCCCCCAGTTCATGGCACGGTTTTGGTGCAGTCTGCTGTACCACTTGAGGATCCAGGCCCAGTTGTCCTCTGTGTATCACCCCAAAAGTGATGTACAGATGGAGAGGATTAATGTGACCTTGGAGCAGTACCTCCAGTGCTACATCAACTACCAGCAGGACAACTTGGTAGAATTACCCTCTCTGGCAGAGTTTGCGCTTTGCATTCCTCCACTCAGTGGTTGCCATTCTTTGGAAACTATGGCTTCCTTACACACCTGTTTCCTGCTGTGGCCTCTTCATCTCTAGTCCCTGTAGCCAATCGATGGATGCAAGAGTTGCATGGCATGCAGGAACTCCTTAGGAAAGAGTTAGAACAGGCAAAGCAGGCCTACAAGCAGTTTGCAGACCAAAAATGTCAGCCAGGAGTTTCTCTGAAGGTTGGTGACTGGGTCTGGCTCTCTATGCATCATCTGCCACTCCAGCATCCCTGCTGAAAGCTAGATGCCCACTTTGTCAGCCCCTACAGTATTATAGCCAAGATCAACCCAGTGGCCTTCAGTTTATGGCTCCCTTGGTTCCTGCAGATCCATCCAGTGTTTCACAGGTCCCTCCTGGTTCCTGCCATGGATATTTCCTCTGATGCCAGCTCAGTGCCTCCACTGCCTCTGTTCCTGGTCAATGGGGAGAAGGAGTTTAAAGTGGTTCAGATTCTGAACTCCTGGACACAGCATGGTTGGCTCCAGTACCTAATTGACTGGGACAGGTACGGGCTGGAGGAATGCTTGTGAGAGGACACCCCAACGGTCAATGCTCCTGATTTGATCCATGCCTTCCACTGCTAAACTGGGTGTCCCATTGTCTAGGGGGTGAAGAGAATGATAGGGGGGGAGTGGTGTCATAGACTACTCTAGACCTGACTTACAGGCACAGTCAGATTGTGACTCTGAGGGTTCTGGTTCTGAATCTGCAGATCAGGGGTTGCCTGGAGGCTCTGCAATCTCAGAGGAGGTTCAGGAAGCTGCAGCTCAGGATTTTGCAGAGAAAGAAACATGCTCTATAGAGTCTACAAACTCTAAGCTGCCGGTGCTAGGACCTGTGGAGTGAAGACAGACCAAGGAGTCCTTGAGGCATTCTTCCAGGCTAGAAGCCAAGAGGAGAGCTAATAGGTTTCAGCTGGGAGATGCAGAGGTCCTTTTAAAGGGCTCCAAATGCTGAGATTCTTTGCAGCCAACAGTCCAATAACCTTTGGACTGGACTTTTGACTACTCCTTTGCCTTCTCCACTGTTGTGCTGTCCACTGGAGATGTAAACAGGACAGGCAGTCCTGGACATCATGTTAACCAGTGGGGAAGTGGCCACTTGAATCAAAGTAAATCAAAGTACAGTTGCCCCGTCATTTTTATAGGGGATCTATTCTGGATCCCCCTGCAAAAATGGAAAATTGCCAATATTCAAACCCCATTGGCTGGAATGGTGTTGCACACTCCATTTTATCCTCACAAATGGGTGAGGGATGTGGACTCAAAGTCCATGAAAACGGAGAGGCGACTGTAGTTGGCACTTTGGGAGAAGTGACCATGTAATGCTAGAATTCTATTGTGGGGCAAGGCGAAGAAGAATGTAGTCAAACATGGGCCTTAGATTTCAGGAAAAATGATTTTAACAAATTCAGGGAAATATTCAGGGTGGAATCCCATGGCCAGAGATGCTGAAGGCATCCAGCAAGGGTGGGAATTCTTGAAGGACTTGCAAAAAGCACAATCACAAACAAGCCCTAAGCAATGTCCAAAAAAAGCCATTGTGTCTGTACAGCAAACTCAAGGAAGAAGTGGAAACAAAAAATAGCATGTATAGAGAGTGGAAGAAAAGATGAATCACCAAGGAAGAATATAAATATGTAGGCCAAACTTTTGGAAATACTATAAGGAAAGTTGAGGCTCAGAATGAGCCAAGACTGGGATAGGCAAGCAGGGAGCAACAGAAAGGGTCCTTCCCCCTTCATATACATTCCAAGCTAGGAAATGACCAAAAAAATAGTGGGGCTCAGTAAAGATGCTAAAATGCTAACAGATCAAAATGAAAAAACAGAATTACTAAATACTCATTTTGCCTCAGTTTTCCTCCAAAAAGAGGTCTGATTGCTTCCATACAGCAGCAGAGATCTTCGCAAAGAATTTGTATTGCAGTTCAAGATTGATAGAAAGTTAGTCAGGAATCACCTAGCTAACCTTAAGGATGGCCAGACAAACTGCATTCCAGAGTACAGACAGAACTTGCTGATGCATGCTCTGAACTACTTGCCATAATTTTTGAGAAATCTGAGAGAACTGGTGTGGTGCCAAAAGACTGGAGAAGAGCAAACCTTGTCCTTCTCATCAAAAAGAGAGAGAGAAAGAAAAAAAACAAGATCCAAGAAACTATGGATCAGTTAGCCTGACCTCAATACCAGGGGGGAAAATAGATTACACAAAAGCTTGTTTGTAAGTATCTTGATGACAATGGAGCATTCAGTAAGAGTGAGTGTGTGTTTCTCAAGATCATACCTTGCTAAATTAATTTTATATTTTAGTAGATTATTACTTTAGTAGATGGTAAGAGTGCTGTGGATGTTATTTATTTGGATTTCAGCAAAGCTCTTGATAACTCTGATTAGCCCACTGATTAAATGTGGAATAGATGGGAAGATTGTAAGATGGGTTCAGAATTGGTTGGAAAAAATCATCATGAATGGCTATGCTTCAAACTGGATGCAAATCTCAAGTGGAGTGCTTAACAGTTGTGTCTTGGAGCCAACATTCTTCAATATTTTTATCAATGACTTAGATGATGGAGTAGAGGGAGATCCTTATCAAGTCTTTGGATGGTAGAAAACTGGGAGGGGTAGCTAGCACATTGGAAGATAGGAAAAGAATGCAAAAGGATCTTGATAAACTAGGATATTGGGCTGAATCTAATAGAATGAAATTGAACAAACAGAAATATAAATTTCTACATTTAGGACACAGAACACTTATAGGATGAGGGATATATGACTTGGCAGTATGACATTTGAAAATGACCATGGGATTAATATTAGTCATAAATTAAACATGAGCCAGAAGGGTGATTCTGCAGCAAAGAAGGCAAACACTATGGACGTTATCACATGGGGAATTGCGGGGAGAAAGTGGAAATAAACGGGATGAATGGAAGACTTTAATTTACGGGATTTGTCCCATTCCGCCTCGTCTGATAACTAAATTCGAATTTAAAAGGGGGTTAATTTGAACAAAAACCTGATCTTTTCAAATCCTCAAAAATCCTGAAAATGAATAAAAAAAAATCAGCCCTGGTGGCGCAGTGGTTAAATGCCTGTACTGCAGCCACTCACTCATAGACCACAAGGTTGCGAGTTCAATACCAGCCAGGGCTGAGGCTTGACTCAGGCCTGCATCCTTCCGAGGTCGCTAAAATGAATACCCAGCTTGTTGGGGGGCAATCAGCTCACAGTTGTAAACCGCTTAGACATCCCATAGTGTGATATGAAGCGGTATATAAATAAGCTGCTTTAGCTGCTTTGCTTTTACATGTTCAGCCTGGTGAACAGAAGATTAATGGGTGACATAATTGCCTTCTTTATATATCTAAAGTTAAATACCTTGAAATATCACAGAGAAGAGATGCGTATTTATTCTCTACTGCCCCAGAGGGTAGGGCCAGATCTAATGGTTTTAAGCTACAGGAATGTAGATTTTGACTGAACATTAGAAATAATTTCTTGATGGTAAGAGTTGTTCAGCAATGGACCAATTATCTAGAAAGGTGGTGGGGTCTCTTTCTCTGGGCCTCTTCAAGAAGAGGCTAGACAGCTCCCTGCTGGGGATGTTCTAACTAGATTTCCTGGATTGAGCAGGGTTTTGAGCCTCAATGGCCTATAAGCCCCTTATACCTCTATGATTCTATTATTTGCTTTTCATCTATCAACAGCTGAACCATTCAGCTTGCCTGTCATGGCCTTAAATGTTAATCTAAAGGTATAGCTTTACTTACTCGCGGTTTGCTGGTACTAATGTTCTATACGGTAGTGCAGGAAATGATGGAATATACAGTGGGGTATTAATTGCTAGAAACTGTTGACCACATTCCTTTGTAGTTAACTGGCAGACAGAAGGGAGCTGAGACTGCCTTGAGAAGACTCTTACGAATAAGGGCAGAGGGAGAAGAGAAGGGGACTCCCATGAGAAAAAAGAAAGAAATGAATGTTTTACGGTACTTTTGTAATGAATTAGAAAACATCCTGCCAATGTTTAAAAATTGTGAATGCTTTGATTATGCCCTGATAATGCTTGCTGATTAGTTCTCACAACAAACATTGCTGCTGAACACCTCTAGTTACTAAATAAAGGTTTTTCTGAGTTTCTACTACCGAAGCTTGAATTTCTGAACTAAAATGTTACTGGACTTGGCAGCATCTATATGGCTTAGATTCAGACTGTTTGAGAGACCATATCTCCCCATACGAACCAGCCAGTGCCCTAAGATCCTCAGGAAAAGGCTTTCAGACCCACCACCATTCTAGGCTTGCTTAGTGAAGACACCTTCTCAGTGGCTGCTTCCAACCTCTGGAATGCTCTTCCACGGGAAGCAAGGCTGGTCCCTTGCTTGCTTGCTTAGCTTCCCCCTCCTTGCTTGTTTTTCATCGGCAGGCCAAGACATTTTTATTTAAGCAGTGATTTGATATTTAATTAATATCAGGGTGGGTTTATGGAGCAGGTGGGTTTTAGTTATGCTTTTAACTTTTGTATATTTTCATGTGGTTTTATATTATTTGTAATTATTTTAATTGTTTTGAATTTTATTGAGATTTTTTAATGTTTTTATTTGTGAGCTGCCTTGGGTCCCTCCTGGTGGAAAGGCAGCATACAAATGAAATGAAATAAAATAAAATAATCTGAGGCACAGGAGTACAGCATGGTGTTGGTTATTTGAGCCTGTGATTCTATTATTCTAAGACACAACAAATTTTTAAAATTAAATTTTAACAAGAACAATCTAATTTGTAAGACATTCAGAAAATAAAAAAACAAAAAGAAAAGGAGAGTAAAAGCAAAAAATAAAGAAAAAGGGAAAGAAAAAAAAAGACATATAACTAATACACAATAGGGCTCTGGCTCCACAATTCACAATACACTAGTCTGAGCAAGCCTCACCCATCACCCAGGTCTCACCCCTGTAGGAGTCTATGGTCTGCAACAGATGGGCCTAAAGTTGTGGGTTCCATCAAGCAGATGACATACACCCCCGGTGCATCTGGAAGCCTCTCCAAGGCTACCTAAGGTGACCTAAAGCCACCAGCAAAAGGAGCACCACAAATCTGCTCATTGCCAGCAACCCATTTAGAACCTCTGCAGTGGCCTACTTTCAGAGTGGGCTGTCTCGTTGCCTTGGTCCCTGGCTGATCACTGGATGATCACAGCTGGAGTGGCCAGAGTGTGCTCCAAGCTGCCCATCTTGAAAGGAATCCCTAAAAGTTCCCTTCTTGTCTTCACCTATCCTCCTCCCTCTGCAGTAATCACTCAACGACAGTGTTCATCTCCTGTTCAGATAGTGTTTGAGTGTGCTGGCTGCACTACACATTTATATTTGTTTGATACCATTTTCATTATCATGGTACCATTCCAAGAAACCCTTAGATTTGTAGTCTGAGGCTGCTAGCAGAGCACTTTCCCCCCTCACCAGAATTTATATCCTAGGATTCCTTGAGATGCAGCCATGAAAATTAAAGTGGTATTTAGTGCTGACATACCCCAAGCAGACTACAAATCAACAATAAATAAATCACCTTGCATTTCTGAAGTTACTTTTCCTATGAATTTGCAATTCATTTAGCTGCATTTATGCATTTACTTAGATTTATGGAGAATACATGTTGACTGAAAAATACATTTGATTAGTTGAAGAGAAGATGTGAAAACTTATCATATACATTCTCTTTGATTATGCTTTAAGATTCCTGACATGCACCACCCTAAGCACATTGACATACACTTATCACTTCCTTTTTGATGAAAACTTAACTTAAAAATTAAGATATCCCCCTTTCCCATACTTTCATGCCTTGGAAGCATTCATAGTTGGTTAAAATACTATAGAAGAAATACAGTGTCTACGTGACTGATGCAGCTGAGATGTATGATATATGAGTGAATTTTTCATGTGTTTGAGAAGCTTTCTTTTAGATTATTTTTTATTATTTTTAGTACAGTCTAATTTGTAATCAAAATAATATACAAAGATAAAGAAAGAGATGTGAGGAAAGAGAAGAAGAAAAAGAGAGAAAAGACATACAGCTAATACACAGTGTGGCTCTGACTTGCAAATCCCAACTGTAATGAAATATATATTTAGCTATATATATATATATATATATATATATATATATATATATATATATATAATTAAACATTATTAAATTATTAATATTAAAATTTAAAATATAAGTTACATTTTTGGACTACATTCCCCCCCTCCATACACCTATGTGGACATTATGTTCAAAATTTTGGGCCCACTTTATCATGTATTTTTTTACAAGTTCCTCTTCTGCCTCTAGCTTCAGAAGCCATTTATATGCTTTTTAAATTACATGGTCATTGTCTTTACAGATCTCTAAAATAAACTCATTTTCTCTATACTCTATGGCTGAATTTCTTTTATCTTGATTAAATCTATTCTTAAGTTGCATATAAACAAATCAATTAGGAACTTTTCCTTCCTTAAGATTCATCTCTCTTAATTTAAACTTTCAGCTGTCTTGTTCAAAATATGAAAGATTGGTATTGAGCAACAATTTCAAATTCTTAATGCATTCTTTCCAATAAAAAAGGACTATAATCTTAGGAAAAAGTCTCTCTTTGTACTAATACCAAATTCACATGAGACCCTTTCTAATACAACAATTTTAAAATTTAGCACGTGCCTAGTAACGTGAAAGGTAACACAGAGTGAAATAGGGCCTAGAGTAGTACAGTTAATACAAATAAAATTTCAAATATCTTCCAACAATTAAGCAAAGGCATAAGACACAACTCTCTGCCTAATATGATCCTCTTGTCTGCTTTGTGCTTAGAAAATGCTATAAGAAGAACAAACTGAAGTCATAACATCATTTTGGTTCAGTCCAAAAGGTTCTCTTCACCTGATGAAGTCATGTCCATGAGTAATGTTTCTCTCTCTCAAAAATAAATAAATAAATAAATCTGTTGTTGTGGAGGCTGTCATTTACATATCAGTTGTCATTTACATATTCAATAAAAATTGGCCAGTCCTCCTTTGTGTCTATAAGAAACTCTTATGTAATGCAAATGTTTTTCAGTCAGGTGTTCCATATTCTGATCCCCCAATTGGTCAGACTAAGATTGCTTCTCTTCCAATTCTTAATCCCCTCCACTTTGGTGGCTGCAATTAAAAAAAAAAACACTATCAAATTTCTGTGTTTCAGACTAGCATTCCGTCCAACATAAAGAGATAGTAATGTAAGCACTGGGCAAAAGTGTATAGTTCGTCTTGTAATCAATGAACTGAAGTCTTAGGGGGGAAGCAGACAGCACAAAGGGCCATTTTGGGGGCAAGGAAGGGGAGGGGCAGCTGCACGGTGGGCGCCCCAACCCCTTCCCAAAGGCATTATCGGAGCGCTGGCCCCTCCGCACGGCCGGGGCTCCGACGATGCCTTCCCGTGTGTGGCCGATGCATGTGTATGTGCAAAAGATAGTAGAATTTTAGTAATCTATGTTGATGACCTATGTGTAGCAGCAAGGGATGAAGAAGAGTTTAGACTGGTGCAGAATGAGTTAGCACATAAGTTTAAACTCAAGGACCTTGGTCATCTAAAAAGCTATCTAGGTATAGAGATAGACAGAGACCAGAATGGTGGTTTCAGATTGTGCCAGAGGAGAAAAATAGATAAATTAGTGGAAAAGATCAGTTTAGGTGAAGCTAAAGTTGTAGGAGGCCCAATGACACCTGATTACCAAAATCTGGAATCAGAGGAGATGTTTGAGAGGCCGGATATATATGATTCAACGATTGGGAATTTGTTGTTTTTGGCAAACAACACGAGACCAGACATTACCTTTGCAGTAGGGTTGCTCAGCAGAAGAGCTGCAAATCCTAGACAAATAGACTGGACAGCATTGAAGCGAGTTGTGCGATATTTGAAGGGCACAAGAGACAGATGCTTATTAATAACAGGGGGAACGTCAGAACTAGAAGGTTTTGCTGACAGTTCATTTGCATCAGAAACAGCTGATAGAAAATTGGTAACTGGTTTGACAGTCAGCTATGCTGGTAGCCTGGTCGCTTGGAGGGCCAGAAAACAAGGGTGTATAGCAGTAAGTACAACAGAGGCAGAGTTTTCTGCATTGTCAGAGTTAGCGAATGAAATTCAGTGGGCTAGACAGTTGTTAAAGGATCTAGGAGAGGAATGCAGTGGAGCAACAATAGTGAATTGGCATTGCAGAGTCAGAAAATTTAAAATGCAGGACAAAGTACATCACAGTGAGATATCAAAATGTGAGAAAACATGTATAAAGTGGAACACTGAAGCTACAGTATATTGGCACAGAGGACAATGTAGCTGACATTCTCACAAAACCTTTGTCTGTAGAAAGGCACATGAAATTGACTAACAGGTTAAGTATCAGAGGTCAAGGTCACAACATATAAAAATAAGTGTAAATGACACATGGTACACACAACATGTCATTTGGAGGGGAATGTCAGGAAAATAACATGGATGTGACCACAAGGTGGGGCTGTAGGATAAGAAATGCAAGCAGCTCAGCTCCATGGGCAGGTGTGTGTGTGTGTTAGTAATTGGAAATAGACACACCTGAGATGCCTGATGCAACAGGCATAGTTAACTGCTATAAAAGGGAGATGGGAATTATCTCCAGTGTGAGTTTGTTGTGGATGGTGGTTGGCAGAGCAGTTTGTTGGTTTGAGAGAGATTTATGAGTATTAGAGATGGCTGTCTGATACTCTGTGTATATATTGTAAATATACTACAAACAAAGATTAAAGCCCTCGAGTTGAGTGAAGGCTGGCCTTGTTGCTGTCTTTATTTGGCAAGCCAGAGCTCAAGGCAGTGTGCTGGGGTGAAGGAATTTTTCCTTCTCAGCCTGAAGTCTTTTGCTGAAGTCTCTCCAGAAACCTTCTTCTTGGTGTCCTGTCAATGTGGAACAACTCTGCAGGTGGTCGTGGTGGACACAGAGCGTCTTTCTATGCCCCAACAAAGATTACCCCCAGATATTTGAATCTTGTGACCATTTATAATCCAGTTCCAGTTTTGGCAAATGCCATGATATTAGTTTTTCGATAGTTAAGTTCTAGTTGATTCTCTCTGCAATACTGTGTTAGTGTTCTTGGTGCTCTTTTTAGACCAATACATGTTCTTGAAATTACTGCAGCAGCATCTGCTTAAAGCAGAGCTGAGATAGGCCTTCATTCTAGTTTTAGAGGATGGAAATTTGTGTTGTCAAGATAACCGGAGTGGAGCTAGAATGCAACCTTGCTTGATGCCCTTCTCAGTGGCAATGGCATTGGTGAGATGACCCTGAGGGTTGCATCTTACTTTGAGTAAGGTCCCTTCATGCAGCATATGAATTAGGTATAATAGACACTGGTCAACTGAGGAAGCCTCAGGTTTTCCCATAGTTCAGTTCTAGATACAAAGTCAAAAGCTGCTTTAAAGTCTATAAAGGCAACATAGAGAGAAACTGTGTTACAGGTGGCATACTTTTTGTTAAAGTGTTGAAGTACAAGACACTGATCTATGGTGGATCGGCATTCCCTAAAACCAGCTTGTTCCTCTGCAAGTATGTTTCCTTGTTCCATCCAATCCTCGAGTTTCCACTGTAAGTGTCCTGCATATAGCTTGCTGATTATATTATGGAGATTAATAGGTGTACAGCTGCCAGGATCATTCTTCTTTTTTAAAATATGGGGATAATGTTAGCAAGCCCCCTGTCCTTAGGTGTTCTACCATAGTTGTCAGTGCAGGTGAAGAAAGATGCCAGAATAGGGATCCAAAATTCCAAATTATTTTAAATGGCTTCTGAAGGTATTAATGTTGAATTTGGATGTGATGTGAAATGCAGAAGAGTTCAGGGACCAGCTTCCTTCACCAGCCTCATCCTTGCTACTTGCATGAAGACACATTTTGTAGATCTAAAGTAAAGCTTTATTGTTCCATAAATAAAACAAGAAAAGAAAATATACAATCCATCCTGCTGATGGCAAAACACTAAAGGATCACATCTTGCTGATGTTGTTGTAGAAATACAGCAATAGAAAAAGTTACAGATCCATGTTTGCAGATCCGGGTGTAGGTTGTGGTAGGTAGTAGATGATTTGTTAGGTGATACACATGAACACATTGTATGCATATATAAACAAGGAGAATAAAGAAAACTCTTGGCCTTTCCCATACTCCACCTTCTGGGTATTAACCTTATGATGATTGGATGATGTGCTTTAACCCAGCCTCTAGCTGTATGTATGACTTCCTTCCCATGGTTTCTTTTTTCTTGTATGCCAGCAGTTTTTTGTAACTTCTCGTCTGCTGGAGGAGCTTTATTACCACTTTGGCATAGTATTGGATACATAGCCCTGGTAGGTGGTCATGAGAGCTTTTTTACATATTTCTTGTCAAACCACGTATTTGAATGATGGTTTTGTTGTTGTTACCGCCAATGCGCATTATTTTACTGGTTTAGATATACTTGAGTAAGATTGTTGTAATTTTCCAGAAGTTCATCAGAGGACTCAGCTAATATCAGGTCATTCCGAAGACATTGAAGGTGATCTTAGGCCAATACCTCACTTATTGTTTGATTTAGCTGGGGGGGGGGTATTTAGCTTGTCAATAAGACCTTCCTGAGGGCATTAAAGAAAGTTGATAGCAGTCCTTGGTGTATGTGTCCTGAGTGAAGTTGCTTAATTGTAGTCAAATTGGAAAATGATCACTCTCAATCCTAGGCATAACTTCTTGCTCCTTGGCATAAGGGAGAAGGTTCTTTGAGATGACTATGTAGTTAATGGCACTGATTCTGGACCCAGAGAAGTAAGTAAATTCAGCTGGATAGTCACTTTTCACAGCACCATTTATAATAATAATAATAATAATAATAATAATAATAAAATTTATTTATAGCCCGCCCCTCTGCGTGGCAATCGGGGCAGGGTACAACAATATTAAAACAGAAAAAAGTTAAAACATTCCCTCATCCCATAATCCCACCCTCCCATCCCCTTAAAACAGGATTAAACAACAAATCAATTAAAATACAATATTAAATAAATTAAAACATCTAAATTAGTATAAGGAGTTAGAATAGCGAATTAGGGACTCCTCTCTCAGCAGCCAGTTATTCCGGGAAGGCCTGCCAAAAGAGATCCGTTTTTACTGCTTTCTTAAAAGCAGCAAGAGTAGTAATAAGACAGATCTCATCCAGCAGGCCATTCCAAAGTCTGGGAGCGGTTGCGGAGAAAGCCCTCTGGGAGGTCTGGGACAGCCTAGTTTTTATTGGCTGTAGCAGATACCATTTAGGATGCAAAGGTTTAATCTGAAGACTGATTGAGCCAAACAGGCTGGCAAAATTTGATTTACTGTCTTTTTTTAAAAAATCTTTATTACTTAAAAACAAATTTACAAACAAATAGACATAAATAAACACAAATTACTCTCTCTCTCTCTCTCTCTCTCTATATATATATATATATATTGCATACATACATACAAATTGACACCCACATTAACATCTATACAAACAGATAATAACCTACATCCTACCATCCACATTTATAATCTTTTAAGCATTGGATGAGGTGGGTTCCATCATCCTCAAGGTTAGGAGGAGGGCATTTATGCTGGGTGCATAGGGCACAGGTCATTGCGGCCCAATCTAGCATTCAAATCTCCCCCCAGGACTACAAATGCATTTGGATTTTGCAATATAAGATTAGCAGTGTATGATTCCAGTTCAGCCCACAGGTTCTAATTTGGGATTTCCCCTTTATAGGAGGCATGCAGACATTTATTAGCAGCAAAGTAAAGTGGTTGAATTGGGTTAACACTGCCATGGCATATGTTTTAAATGTGGGAAGAGGCTTTGTTATGGCACATAGGGTGGTGGAAACTAGGGCTCCCAGGACTCCCCTTGCTCTTCCATGCTTTCTCCTTGGCTCTGCTGTAACTGAAAATGTGTGAAAGCTGTTTAGTTCCAGTTCTTTAATAGCCTATATTTTTTTGGATCAGAAGAATATTATATTGGGCAAGAAAGTTAATAAAACAGGGATCTCTCTTAGATATGTACCACCCAGTGATGTTCCATGTCATTAAGGCAACCTTATGCTGGTCAGTTGATTGTCAAGTGGGTGTACTTCAGGCAGCAGGCTGGATGGGTAATTTCCCCAGTGGCAGTTGGTTCACATTAGCTGATTATTGAGATAGCTGTATCAATGTCTTTCTGTCTGGTTGGTGTTGTAGCACATCACATTCCTACTCTTCCTGCTCCATCTATTCTGGAAGGGGTTTTGGGTGCACCAGTGCAGCGTGGACAACAAAATGAGGATCAGAGACAAGCAAGGATCCCATTGCTTTGGTGAGAGGAGCATCCTTTGACTTGACCAGTGAGGTTGGAGATGAGATAAGTAGTGGTGAGGGGTGTCTTTTCTGTAGGCAGGATTTACACAGGCTTTGAGGGCCCTGTAATATAATTGTTGATGAGGCTGTATTATCATTACAAGTCATTTTGAGAGAGCTATTTATGTAGATTCCATGAGCTATGATAGAGAATCATTGTTTTCAGATTCACTATTTGTATGAGAAAATCCAAATAATGAACTGACAGCTTCCTGTGTGGGGATAATTTCAGTGGGTCTGGGTTACTATTTGGTTTTTGTTGTTCTTGGGTGTGTGTGTGTTAAAGTATCGGTGAGTCTTCTTCTCACTTTAATTAATTCTTGTTTTATGTTTTGAAGTTCCTCCCTTGAGGTAATATCCCTTCATCCTGGATGTGGTTGGCAGGTTTGCTATCTAGGTTCTCATGTATGTTTGCTGTTTTTCTTGTGATGAGGTCACTTTGAGCTGGGCAATCTACGTGTGTCAAAGCAGACAAAAGGCAAACTTTGTAGAAGGGCTTCACATTATTATTGCCAGTTAGTTCTGGGAGTTTGACTCCTTTATCTATGTTTTCCTTATTTTCTTCCTGTTCCCTGGAGTAGTTCATATTTGGACTTTGATGATTTGGGGAGTCTGTTTTTCTTAAACCAGATATCTGTAATGAGTTAGGGAGTGGAGAAGAAACTATAATTGCAGATTTGTTACTCACTGATTTTGGTGTCTCTGCAATAGTGATTCAATCCTCATCTGCTTTTCCATTAATCAATCATGACATATCTTTCTTTTCTTGATTGTGTTCCCGTAGCCATTGTGTTTTTTATTATATGAATTTTAACCACATTCCCAGTTAATTTCTTATTGTTTGTTATCAATCTTGTTATATATTTCGTTCCTTTTCTAGTTTATTCCTCCACTAGTTCTTTTGGATCTCTATGTTCTCTACTTTTTTGCTCAAGTCTTTAGTTTACATTAATTCATTTTCCTACCTATTTCTTTTTCTATGTATCTTTCTATTGGTTCCCACTGTTTTTTGACTTTATCTATTAGCTTATCCTGTAACAAAGCTGTGAGCACATCCATTCTCATGGCCTCCTTTAATTTTAATATCCATTCTTCTGTTTTGGGGATTGCATTACTATTCCAATATCTCACATAGACTATTCTAGCAATTGAGATCATATATTGGAGAATACGTCCATATTTTTTTCTACTTCTTTGTCCATTTCATTTAACATATTAAGTAAGAAAATTTTCAAACAATTAGGAATTTTTATATCTAATATTTCAATTATCGCTTTTCTTATCTTTTCCCAAAATTTTCTTGCTCTTGGGCATCTCCACCACATATGGCAGAATGTCCCTTTTCTTTTCTTACATTTCCAACATTCTCTTTTTCCAGTCTTGTAAATTACATTTAGTTTATCTGGTGAGAGATACCATCTGTGCATCATTTTTATGAAGTTCTCCTTGAGATCTTGACATAATGTAAACTTGTTTGTTTGGGTCCATGCTTTTTCCCAGTTTTCGATATTTATACTTTTCTCCATGTCTTTTGCCCAATCAATCATTACTTGTTTGACTGTTTCAAGATCTCTAGCTATGAATAGTTATAATATTTCTTTATGTGATGGCCTTCTTTATTCATTATTATGTTGTCCAGCTCAGTGTTTTGATCCTCAAATCCATCTGTATTCATGTCCAATTTAAATCTTTCTTTTAATTGTAGATAAAGGAACCAATTATTGTCGATTCCTTCTGAATCTAATTGTTCTTTAGATTTCATTGTTCATATTTCATTTCCTTTTCTCACTGTAAAGTCCTGGTATCAGATCCATTTACTATTATCTTTTTTACTTCTACCAAAAACAGCTTCCTGCGGAGATAGCCAGAGAGGGAGTTTTCTATAATGCTTCTTTCTTATTTTCATCCAAGCTTTCAATAATCCTCTTCTGATACAGTGATGCTCAAAATCTTTGTTTGCTAGGACCTTATTGTATCATAGCCACACATGCAAACCAAAGCGAATATTGCTACTTTCAATACTTAATATTCTTGTCTCCTCTAGTAGGATCTAAGTCTCGATCCATTCCATGCAACATGAATAGTAGTATGATTTCAAGTCCAGGAGGTTGTATCTGCCTTTATCTTTTATTTCAATTAAACTGGTCCATCTAATTCTCAGTTTTCTACCCTTCCATATAAACTTAGAAATTTCTTTTCTCCAAATATTGAAACAATCTTAGTTGTTGATTATTGGTAATGTTTGGAATAAATAAATAAACCTTGGCAAAATGTTCATTTTAATTATTGATATTCTTCCTAGAAAGGATGTTTGATATTTAGACCATTTGGTTAGGTCTTTTTAAATTTCTTCCCAGGTCTCATTATAATTGTTTTCATAAAGGTCTGCATTTATTTTTGTAATCGTCAATCCTAGATATTTTATCTTTTTCTCTGTTTTAAATTTCAATGTTTCCTTTATTTGTTCTTCTTCTTCTTTGCTTATGTTCTTTGTAATTATTGCTGATTTATTCTGATTTATTTTGAATCCTTAAACTGTTCCAAATTCTTTCATAATTTGTAGCAATCTATTTAGACTCTTGAGAGGATGTTCTAGGAAGCATATAATGTTGTCAGTGAAAGCTTTTATTTGAAACTCATATCCCTTTATCTTAACGGGAGTTACACCACAGGGAACAGTCACAGAAACAGTGATTTGTGGGCCTGACAAGATGTCTCGAGAGGTGTGTTGTCTCCCTGGGGTAAATATCCGAGATGTGACAGAGAGGCTGACAAGACTGGTCAAGCCTACTGACCAATACGCCTTCCTTTTGGTCCATGTGGGAATGAATGACACAGCAAGACACAGCCTTCAGAACATCAAAAGGGATTACGCGGCTCTAGGTAAGAAGCTGAAAGAAATGGAGGCACAGATTGTCATCTCGTCTCTTCTGCCAGTTGAAGGGCATGGTCCAGGAAGAGAGAGGAAAATAGCAGATATCAACAATTGGCTCCACAGATGGTGTCGTCGAGAACGATTTGGATTCTTAGATCATGGGCTGCGGTTCCATGAGGGCGGACTCCTGGCAAGGGATGGGCTGCATCTCACACCAGTTGGAAGAAACAGTCTCAAGAATTTGATCAGGAGGGCTTTAAACTGAATTATGTGGGAAAGGGAGACAGCATCCTGGTAGACAAAAGGACTGGGGAAAAATAGTCAAACTGTCATAGAGGAAACAAGGCAAACAGTACAGGGACCCAACAGTGGGAGGCAAAAAAACGTGCACAGGCAGCAAGTAAGGGGGACATATGGTCTTAGATGTCTCTACACTAATGCACAGAGCATGAGAAATAAGCTAGATGAACTTGAACTCCTAGCACACCAAAGCAAATATGATATGATAGGCATTACTGAAACCTGGTGGGATGAGTCTCATTATTGGAATGTAGAAATACAGGGGTATAACCTGTTCAAGAGAAACAGGCCAAACAGGAAAGGAGGAGGAATAGAATTATATGTCAGGGATATTTACACTAGTGAAGAAATCCAGGACATCAATCCTGGAAGCCAGGTGGAGAGCATCTGGATAAAAATTAAAGGGGAGGGAAACAACAGGGATGTTATTGTGGGAGTCTTCTATAGACCCCCAACTCAGGCAGAGGAATTGGATGATGCCTTTCTAGAACAGATGACCACACACTCAGAAAGGAGAAATATAGTAGTGATGGGTGACTTCAACTATTCTGATATTTGCTGGAAGTCAAACTCAGCAAAATCCTCAAGGTCTAGAGAATTCCTTACTTGCCTCGAAGACAATTTCATTATCCAAAAAGTGGAAGAGGCAACAAGGGAGTCAGCTATTTTGGATCTGATCCTAACTAACAGGGAAGACTTAGTTAATGGGGTACAAGTGGTTGGATCCTTAGACGGGAGTGATCATGTCCTCCTGGAGTTTATTATACAGTGGAAAGGAGAAGTCAGGCATAGTCAGACACACATTCTAGACTTTAGGAAAGCTGACTTTACTAAGCTTAGAGAAATACTGGGGGTGATCCTATGTACAGGAATAATACAAGAGAACAGAGGTCAAAACGGGTGAGAGAATGAAGGTACAATTTCAAACCGTGCCAATGAGGAGGAATAATGGGAGGTGTCTGAAGAAACCAGGATGGATGACTAAGGAACTTGCAACTGAACTAAGTTTTAAACGGAACATGTATAAGAAATGGAAAAATGGGGAAATCACTTAAGAGGAATTCAAACAAATAACTAGCACGTGTAGGGGTAAAGTCAGAAAAGCTAAAGCGCAGAATGAACTCAGGCTTGCTACAGAGGTTAAGAACAATAAAAAGGGCTTTTTTTGGTATGTCAGCAGCAAAAGGAAGAAGAAGGAAATGGTAGGGCCACTGTGTGGAGAAGATGGCAAAAGGTTAACAGGGGACAGAGAATTACTCAATACCTTCTTTGCTTCAGTCTTCTCAGAAAAGGCAAAGGATGCTTAAGCTAAGGATAATGGATCAGAGGACAGAACAGGAGAATTTCAGCACAGAATAAGTAAAAAGATAGTACAGAAATATCTGGTTAATCTAAATGAATATAAGTCTTCAGGACCAGATGAATTACATCCGAGGTTATTAAAAGAACTGGCAAACGTAATATTGGAACCATTGGCAATAATCTTTGAGAACTCCTGGAGAACAGGAGAAGTCCCAGCAGACTGGAGGAGGGCAAACATAGTCCCCATCTACAAAAAGAGGAAAAAAGAAGATCCCAACAATTATTTCCAGTTAGTCTGACACCAATACCAGGAAAGATTCTGGAGCAGATCATTAAACAGAGAGTCTGTGAACTTCTGGAAGGTAATTTCATAATCACAAAAAGTCAACATGGGTTTCAGAGAAACAGGTCATGACAGACAAATCTGATCTCTTTTTTTGATAAAATTACCAGCTTGGTAGTTGAAGGGAATGTTGTGGATATAGTATATCTTGATTTCAGTAAGGCATTTGACAAGGTTCCCCATGATATTCTTGCAAACAAGCTGGTAAAATGTGGGCTAGACAAAGTAACTGTTACATGGATTTGTAATTGGTTGACTGGCCAAACACAAAGGGTGCTCAACAATGGCTCCTTTTCAACCTGGAAAGAAGTGACCAGTGGGGTGCCACAGGGATCTGTCCTGGGCCCAGTGCTATTCAATATCTTTATTAATGACTTGGATGATGGTATTGGGGGCCTAGTTATCAAATTTGCAGACGACACCAAATTAGGAGGAGTAGCTAATACCCCAGAGGACAGGATCAAAATTCAAATTGACTTGAACAGACTAGAAAGCTGGGCCAAAGCTAACAAAATGAAATTCAACATCGAGAAATGTAAGGTACTGCACTTAGGGCAGAAAAACGAAAAGCACAGATATACGATGGGGGACAACTGGCTGAATGAGACTACGTGTGAAAGGGATCTAGGAATGCAGGTGGACCAAAAGTTGAACATGAGTCAACAGTGCGATGCAGCAGCTAAAAAGGCCAATGCAATTTTAGGCTGCATCAGTAGAAGTATAGTGTCTAGATCAAGAGAAGCAGTAGTGCCACTCTATTCTGCTTTGGTCAGGCCTCACCTGGAATACTGTGTCCAGTTCTGGGCACCACAATTCAAAAAGGATGTGGAGAAACTGGAACGTGTCTAAAGGAGGGGAACTAAAATGGTGAAGAGTCTGGAAACCATGCCCTATGAGGAATGACATAGGGAACTGGGTATGTTTAGCTTGGAGAAGAGAAGGTTAAGAGGTGATATTTTAGCCCTGTTTAAGTATTTGAAGGGGTGTCATATACTGATATTTGTTTCTCTAAAATCTATTAGAGAGAGTTCTTCTATAAATTCAAAGAATGAGGAAGGATGGAGCAGGCTTGTTTTCTTCTGCTTCAGAGAAGAGGACCCGGAACTACGGATGCAAGCTACAAGAAAAGAGATTCCAGCTCAACATTAAGAAGAACTTCTTGACAGTAAGAGCTGTTTGACAATGGAACACACTCTCTCAAAGTGCGGTGGAGTCTCCTTCTTTGGAGGTTTTTAAGCAGAGGTTGGATGGCCATGTGTTGGGGATGATTTGATTGTGAATTCCTTCATGGCAGAGGATTGGACTGGATGGCCCTTGTGGTCTCTTCCAACTTTATGATTCTATGATTCTAACTCCATATAACTTTTCGTGTTCTCTAATTTTTATAATCAATATTTCTAGGGTCAGCAGAAACAAAAGAGGTGAGAGTGTGCAGCCTTGTCTTTTGCCCTTTTCTATTTTTATGTTATCTGTCCTCTCTCCATTTATTATCAGCTGTGCTTTCTGTTCTTTATATATTGTTTCTATCCAGATGTTAAATTTCTCCCCCATATTCATCTGTTTTATCACTTCCTTCATAAAGATCCAGCTTACTTGATCAAATGCTTTTTCTGCGTCTCTACAGATTACCGCCAGCTTCCTTTCATTATGCACTTCTAAGTATTCTATGATGCTAATAACAGCTCTTACATTGTTCTTTATATGTCTCCTCAGTAGGAATCCATTTTGATCTTCTGTTATTATCTCATTGAGGATCTTTTTCAATCTCTCTGATATTATGGAAGTGAATGGTTTGTAGTCAGTGTTAATTAATGATATGGGTCTGTAATTTTAAACATTCCATGGTTCTTTCTTTTCTTTTAATATTCATGTTATAAAGGCATCTTTCCATGATTCCAGAATTCCATTTTTCAGTTTGTCATTTATCATTTTACATAACGGTGTTATTAAACTTCCTTCTAATTTTTTATAGTAGATGCTAGAAAAGCCATCCGGTCCAGGTGCCTTTCCCATTCTTATCCTTATTATAGCTTTTGATATTTCTTCTTCTGTTATCTTTTTGTTTAATTCTTTTTGTTGTTGCTCTTTTAATTCTGGAATTTTTTGTCTCTTTAGGTATTCCTTTACTTTCTCCTTTGTTTTTAAATCATTCTTTATGTTCTTTTATAAATTTTCATAATTGATTTTGAAGCTTTTTTTGATATTGTCCTGATCCGTTAGACTTAATACTTTATCTCTTATTTCTGTTATTATTTTGTTGCTTTTTTTCTTTCTTATCATATTGGCTTACAGCTTACTATGTTTATTTCCCATTTTGAAGCATCTTTGAAGGTTTTCTTGTAGTTTCTTCTCCATTCCTTTTATCGTGAACATTTTTAGTTCATGTTCCAGTAGCTCTATCTCTAATTTTGTTTCTCTATCTTTTCTTTTTTCCCCACTCTAGTTTCTTATTCTTTAGTTCTTTTAATATCTTATTTTCTTTTTCTTTTTCTTTCTTATGATCTTCTATCTCAATTTTTATCAATATTCCCCTAACAACTGCCTTACTGGCATCCCATATCACTTTATTTGTAGTGTCTTGTGTTGTATTTTTTTTTAAATAGAGTTTTATTACTTTATTTAATCTGTTCATGTTTTCCTCATTTTTAATAGATATTCTTTTAATCTCCAGCGATACTTATTCTTTCTTTCTTTTATCTCCATTGAGATCAGATAGTGATCTGATGTTATTTTATCCAATATGTTCATTTTTAAAAAATTCTCGGTTGAATGTTTTTAGAAGCAAAAACCATATTGATTCTTGATCGAGATTTATGTGCTTCAGAATTAAATGTAAAGCCCTTAGATTTCCCATATTTGTTTCTCTAAACATCTATTAGAGAGAGTTCTTCTATAAATTCAAAGAATGAGGAAGGTAACTTCCCCTGGTTTTCTCTTATTTTCTTCTTCCTTGTTGATTCTCTATCTAGTTGGGTTCTATCACTACATTAAAGTCACCGAACATAATTATACTGTTGTACTCTTCTGTTTTTACTTTCTTTTTAATTCCTTCGAAATATTTACTTCTTCCTGTAAGTGGCGCATAGATTCCTATCAATAGTAGTGTAAGTTCTTCTGATTTAACTTCAGTTATGATGCATTCTCCCTTTTTGTCCCTGAATATCTCTTTAGATGTGAATCTTTTATTAATATACATTGCTATTCCCTTTTTTTCTCTTGTCTGTTGCAGAGACATAGCATTGTCCTAATTTGGGGTTCCTCAAATATTTAGTATTCTTATCCTTTATTTTAGTTTCTTGGAGACATGTCACTCTTGGTTTTCTCCAGGTAATGAAATATCATATTTCTTTTATATTTGGAGTTTACCCCTTTTACATTCCAGGAAAGCAATTGTATCTTCATTTTTTCTAGTGTTCTTAGTACTTTTATTCTTTTTCATTACAGTTAGTTTCTGTCTTGTCCTTGTCCTTTGCTTTAATTGTTATTGTGTTATTGTTATTTTGATTGTTATGATTATCTTATATTTTTATTATTGCTGTTACTTTTGTTTATCATTGTTATTATTCCACCCATTCCTCCCCTTTATTTATTTGTTTGTTTTTATTCCTTTTTCTTTTCCCTTTTTTTTCCCAATTATCTTTTGCCTTCTTGTACCTTTGTGACCAATTAGTAAATTTCTTTAAGTGTGGTCTTTTTTATATTTCTCCTCTTTCTTCATCTTCGCCTTCTTCTAGTTCTGATTCTGTCCCACTTCTATTGCATATGTCTTTTTCTGAGTCTTGATCTGTATCTTCTCTTTCTGATGTTCTTTCCCCTTTCTTATTTGACAATTCTTCTCTTTCTTCCTATCTTTCCATTGATCTCTTTTCTTCTTGTTCATTTTCTGTTTTGTTTTGTTTTGTTTGCCTATTTCTCGATGTTGTGATTCTCTGTGGTTCTTCCTGGTTTTCTTTTTTGCTCAGTTTTTTTCCCCATCTTGTTTGCTTTTTCAATTGTATCTATTTTATATCTCTTTTGTTTCCACATAAAAGTCAATCCTTCAATTCTTTCCCATCTATACTCTATCTTTTTCCTTTTTAAAATTTGGGTCAAATTTTTGTATTTTTGTCTTTCAAGCATAATTCCTGGTGTTATGTCTTTAAATGCTTTCACTTCATTTTCCTCTATTATTAATTTAGCATCATAACTCCTTTGGATTATCATGTGACGTATTCTGGTTCTTGCTAGACATACCACGATATCTCTGGGTGCCTTTCTTTCCTTTGCCTAAGATGAGTTTATCCTGAAGATTTTATCTATTTCTCTTCCCATTTCTTTTCCTGTTATACCTATATATTATACTAATGGAATTGTCAGTCTGTTGTAGAGGTTTTCTTTTTGATTTTCCATCAATCCTCAGATCTTTACACATCTTTCCCTATATCTCAACTCATTGGTCAGATCTGTTATTTTTGTTGTTCTTGTTTCTGATTTATCTCTTTTGATGCTCTTTCTAAATGGGAGGTTTTCTCTTTTAGCTCACTTACATTCTTCTGTGTGTTTGTAAGGTCCGTTGTTATTTTCTCTATTTTCTATCTGAAGTTGTCCAGTTCTTTCTTCAGGTCTTTTCTTATCTCTGTCCTGGTTTCTTTTATTTCTCCCCTAAATTAATGTCTTGTCTCTTTCAGTTCATCCTTTAATTCTTGTCTTATTTCTTACATTTCTGTTCTCATCTTTCTTATCTCTTCAAGAAGTATAGATGTTTGGACTGTTATTCTGATAACATCATCTGTTAAACCTCTCCTTTAGGTTGTTACCTGAATTTGAGTCTATATTGGTCCTTTCTTTCCTGTTGCCATCTTCTTTGATTTGTTTTTATTTTTTGTTCTAAAGAAATTCTGTTTTCTTATTAATCTCTTATTCTTAGTTTTATGTTTTTTGATTCTTCTATTTTATATCTGTTGTCTCCTACTGCGGATTTTGAATATTTTTAGACGTGTTCTGATTACATAACTGTATTTATTGCAAACTATAAATTAGATTAAGCTTGAAATTAAAAAAATATTTTTGTTTATTCTCTTTTCTTAATCCACGTCTGATTTTAAATATCTGATTTCTGTGTCTTTAATATCCACAATTTCTTATGCTCTTGTAGCCCACGCTTTGCCAATGTAATATCTGATTTTCTTTTTCACCTTTTCTACGTTAATTCAGCTTGCTAGAATTCGAGGAATAATTATCTTACAAATATAACCATATAGCAATTAACAATTATTCCCTTCTTTTAAATGTCCATATCAGTTCATATTCTAAATGTCACTGGTTAGATCAAAACTAATATTATCACTTATTAAGATAACAGCAATGATAACAACAACAATGACAGTAAGATTAGTAATTTTAACAATGCCAGTAAAATCGTCAGTCCCTGTGATTTCCACAACATATACCTTGTTCAGTATAGCAATTATCCAGTATGACCAAATACTAGTATTTTTTCTTTTAAATGATGCAGGCCTTATTATACTTATCTGTCATTACAGTACCAACAATAACAACAGTAACAACAATGATATCAATCTTTTCTATAATATTCAATAGTATCCTCAATAATGTCATCAAAGTCTGCTATTCTATTAACAGTTCTTTGTTTTTTAATCCCTTTAGTTTTTTAATTTTTATCCAGTAATTTATCTACTTTACATTATGTAATGGTAACATACTTGTTATAGTTTTAATTCTATAATTGTATAATATTATTGTCAATTTAGAAAGTACTGTTGTTTCACCTGGTTGGGTGTTGTGTCCTCATCTGTACCCAATTCTCTAATCTCCAAATTGTCTTGTCCTTATTCCTCCTTTCTTCTTATTTGTCGATCACTTTTTCTTTTCCTTTATTTTCTTGTTCCTTCTCCTTCACTTGCTCTGTGTTTTCCACTCTCTCCGCTTGTTTCAGTTTTATACTTGTCCTTGATTTAACTTTTCCACCTCTACCCTCTCGTCTTGGCTTTCTCTTGTTTTTTCTCCCTCTTTGCTTCTATCTCTGTCTTCTTTCCTCTGATGATAGACCATCCTTTGCAATTTCTGGCTTTCTAACTTTCTATCTTTTTCAATTTGCAGTCCCTCAATTTTGCTTTGTTCCATCCTTCTCCTCCTCTCTTCTTTTCCCCTCCGTCTCCTCAATATCCTCCTTTGTCTCGCCAGCTTCGCTGCCATTTTCACTCTCTCTTGCTTGCTTTGCAGCCCCTTTTGCAGCTCTTCCTTGCTTTAACTGCTCTCCACTTTTCACCCTCCTTTTGTTGCCTTCTCTTGCTGCTTTAGCAACCGCAGATTCTCAGTGATTTCCTCCTGTGGCTGTTTTCTATTCCTGAATATAGCAATCCTTCATTAAATCAGAGTCACTGGTAAGGTTTAAAGACTCAAATCGCTTCCTTATCTTCTTTTGTTTTTATTAAGGTTGTTATTAGGACGTATGGGTGTTTCCTCATTGACTTAACTCAGCTGCATTAGCAGGCTAGAGACACTCTTCAGTCCTTTAGCTATACCTTGCCGATCCTATGAAAGTGCTAGCTTATCGACAATGGGGCTAATACACACCCCCAACAAGCCCCTTCATTCCACCTCTTCCCAGAGATGTATTTTAGATGGGAATTTGGTTGTTTTCTCCCATCTTTAGCCTCACTTTTAATGCGGTTGGGGACAGTGAGTTCTTCTCTCCCAACCTCTCGCTGCGCCCTCACGCCAGAAGTCAGATTTTGTATATTTTAAATGTTTTTCTAACTTGAAATGTTTTTAATGATGTACTTTTTTACTTGTTATATTTTTGTGATGTTTTTAAAATCTGTTTTAAAAATTGGTGCTTTTTTTAAAGTATAATTTGTGAGCTGCCTTGGGTCAAATTTGGGAGAAAGCTGGCAAAATAAAAAAATAAATATTCTGTGCCTTTTTCAGATCCTGCATAAAATGTACATTCTCTTTGAATTATCAGAGGTCTTCTGGTCATGTTTATGAGTAATCATTGTGAGATTCTGAAACGATGTTGTGATTTCTTTGAACTGTTTTTCAGCATGTTTTTAAAAATGATTTATGTATCCTGTATCTAATCTTAATGAGTCCAGTTTCTTCTCTAAATTTCCATTACTTTCTGTTATTCAAATCTAAAATCTGGTTAGACATCTCAAATATCAAGGCTTGAATTTTAATGAGCACAAGATCAATTTTATCTCTGCCAAATCTGGTCATTTTTCTGGTGGCCATGCTTATATCATGAAATCATCTTTTGCTTAAATTCCAGCATCAGACACAGTATATATTCCACTTTTTCTAAAATGTGACTTTCATATAGACCTTTTAATTGTTTAAGTCTTGGAGACACTGACTAGTTTTCTTATTTTCAGTCTAAATTGCCACTTAGTTTGATCTTCAGTTTTTGAGCACTATACTATCAGTGTCTTTAGGTCTTAGTTTCACTTTCAAATACTTCTTAATGGAGATTGCTTTTCAGATATTTACAATGCAAATTATTTGCCCTCAGTTGAGTGTAATAAATCACCAACTAAGTGGATTTGTGGGGTGCTATCCATCAATATTCAATATGGGCTATCCAAGTGTGATGGTGAGATTCACCCACCCAACTACTTTTCTCAGATAGCAGCACAATGGGTCTTTTTGCTCCCATTGCTGCCACCAATATGTGATGGCTACCTCTCTAGCTGCCACCAATAACTAATGGGGTGCCCTGTAAGATTTTCACTCCAAACTCCCTTTTAGTTTTTTTCTGATTTCACCCCACTGCTTGGCACCACATTGCACAATTAGTGTACTGCAGTCAGTCACTCACAAACCACAAGGTTGCGAGTTCAATATCAACCAAGGGCTCAAGCTTGACTCAGGCTTTCATCCTTCCAAGTTCACTAAAATGAGTTCCCTGCTTGTTGGGGGCAATTAGCTTACACATTGTAAACTGCTTAGGGAGTGCTTAAGTGCACTGATAAGTGGTATAGAAGTGTTCTTGCTATTGCTATCCCTCACTTGAGTGACTCCCACACTTTCCCTTGCCTCTGGGCCACTCTGTAGGGAGACAGAGCACTCACTATTTTGAGTATTCTCAGTAATAAAAGTATTATATTCCTGGTAGTGATTTATTTATAGTTTCTTTAAATACCTCAAGCGTTCACACATTGAACCAAAAAGAGAAAACTTTATTTATAAAATGGTTGGTTTACAGAAGCTTTCTTATGGATGGTATTTAGAATTGATACAGAGTTTATTTGCTTAAACAGTTACAAAGTATTACAGTCTCTGCTACTATATTCTATGAGTGGTCTCTAGGTTACAGTTTCATATAAAACTTTGACTAGACTCTGAGCTTTATAACTTTGTTGCTACTTTATAACTTTCCCAGCCACACCAAACCAATTTCCACATTTGACTTCTTTTAAGGCCATACACCACTCAAACAGTTTATGGTAGTATTCCCCAGCCTTTTCCTGGCTGTAATCCCTCAGGATTTTTCTGGACACCATTTACCAAGGACCCTTCTAGTCCATAACCTGGGTACTCAAAACCCCTATCCAACTGCCCCTCTCAGCAGTATACCTCAGCCTCCCTGGCAGATAAAACCCCCTCAGGGTCAAATAAACCTTTAACTTGAGTTTTAAGCTCAGTCTCTATCTCCCTATCTCACTCTGTTCGCTTCCCTATCTAATCTACACATACCTCACTCATCCTATTTATACCCATTCCTGAAAGTAGCCCCCACCTTTTCTTGGCTAAGCTCCCATTGGCTGTTGCCAATGTTCCAATTTGCTTTTTCTACACACCAAGTTTGTTTGATAATATTTTAAATCTTTTTTGGGGGAAGCTTCTGTCTAGCAGACAAATTCCTGTGATCCTTCAGCTTTGCAGTGGGTAATGTTATAGTTTCCAGGCCACATATCTCTACTAGACAGCTCCCCAGCCACTCTTCAGCTGAGGGGTTATCCAGGAGACTGCATTTCTGCCATTGTGGAATCATTTAATGTCTTTATGCACTTAAAAATAATTATAAATATTGCAAAGCTAAGAGCAGCACTCAAATCATGCTACTAACGGTCAGCCATCTTGGCCAGAGTTTCTGAGCAGCTTTTTTGATTCCAGCTTTTGTCAATGTGCTTGCTGAATGAGAAGTTAGCAAGACACTTACCTCAGGGTTGTTACATACATCAATTAACATGTGAGTATTCTTTCTCTCTTCTATTACAACTGAGAGTTATATATCCATACTGGGATCAGAATCTCCCCTGAGATCTTGCTGCTTAAAAATAGGGGAATCTCATTGTGTTGTGTTCCTTTGTTGTATCCCTGAGTAATTTGTCATTAAAGTTGTAGAGATTTGGAAGCATCCCAATAGTATGTATTTCAAGGAAGAGGGAAGCCTCAGCCTCCTAAATTCTAGGAATTCCAAACATTCATTTATTTCATGGTCTGCTCACATTAATTATATCTGCATTGTCAGAATTTAGAATCCCTCCTTCCGCTAAGGAGATGACTGAAGTAACCTGAGTCAGATGAAGAAAATGAGTTACAGATAAATGTTATCAGGGGGAAAGCATACTTCCCAGCATCCTTCACAGCGTTTTCATATCTATGGTACAATGAAACACCTGGTGAAACTGAAGGAAAACAGTGACATTATGAAAGGAATGACCAAATCCATTTGAGAACACTTCATGGCTCTCCAGCATGCCCAACAAACATTTCATTGTCTATTATACCAAAGGTGGCAGGAAAATCTAGTAAGTTTAGTTGGTACGCCAAGTTCTAGGCAGTGATGATTGGCCAAGGACGCAACTAGGATCATAAAGCGTAAAGTAACAACAGAGATCAGACAGACTGATGGCATCCAGTTATTCTGTCACTGATCATGGTAAGTATTTGGAATTTCTTCCATCCTTTCCTCTGTACCAATATACCCTCCTTAGGTGTATTTGTGTAGAGTAGTGTAGTGGTTGGAGTGCTGGAGTGAAACTTGAGAGATCAAGGTTCTAATGTCCAATGGGCCATGAAATTCACTGCATAACTTTCGGTAATCACCTTCCCTTTCAGCCTGACCAACCTCACAAGTTTGTTGTTAGAATAAAACATGGGGGATGTCAGCCATGTACACTGCCTTGAGTTCAGTAGGATAGGCATGTAACAATTAAATAAATATGCATGGATTTAATGACCTCATTCTTGGTTAGACATAGGAGAGCAAAATTTAGCCTGGCTTCTTCTTGAAGAAAAGTGCTTAAAATGACTAGTGATTCCTTTTGTTGCATTTTAGAACACAGCACTCCAAATATTCAATTGGAGTACAATTTGCAGTATTTGAGATGCCTTGAATAATTCACATATATTCATTAATTCTTGAACAGTGTATCAGGCTTGGTAAAAAGGGAGTATTTATATTGTTTTATGACATTTGGTATTAATAATGCATTCCTTTGCTCTTAAGCTGCTACTTACTTATTTATTTTGAAAAGAAAGCCATAAAAATATACAAGAAGATGAGGTTACTGAATGGAGGATAAGGAACCATGAAAATACTTTAAGCTGTCATTTGAAATATATATATATATATATATATATATATATGTATATGGGGGGGAGAGAGAGATAATGTAAGAGGAGCAAAAGGGAAAGGGAGGGTAGGGCAGGAGCAGACATAAATAAATAATCTGTATAAAAAAACAGCAACACCAAAAACAACAGAATTTACTAGGTAAGCATGGACACCTGAAAACCCATTCATTTACACTGCATATGTTAATGTCTGGGATAAAAGTCTTTCATTTGGACTACAATTGCCAGGTTTTACCTGTACAACACCTAAACATTTATCCAGATGTAATCATACAGAGATTTCCTGAAATTAAATGTTTTCTGCTTAACAAGGAGGCCAGTACCTTCTCACAGGACAGAGACAGCCTGAACTTCAAGAGCAGTTATTTTGTGGCTGCTAATAGAGCTGAAATATTATTACCTGGCTTTTATTGATCTTTCTCACCAATCCCACATAGCCAAGATGGAGAGTGGCCTCTGCCTGTACTGATATTTTAACTAATAACAGAAGTAATGCCTGAGAAATGTAGGCCTGGGATTCTACCATCATTAATTTTCTGCTCCTGTATGATTTTTAATATCTTTGCCTGATGAAGAAGCCAGTGTAGCTTCAAAAGCATGCATGATTAACGTTGTACTTTTTAGTTGGGCAATAAAGTTATTGTTATTTTATGGAGGGGAAATTCTGGGAATCAGTATAGAATAGATAGGACCAGTTTCTTTCTTCTTCAGAGTTTTTCTGATGGACATTTTGCCACACTGTCAGCACTGTTGACATTCTTAAGGTAGCCCAAGCTAGCATTCTAGAACATTTATGTTTGACCATTAAAAACAAACAAATATAATGGACCAGTTTCAAAATAAGATGTTATTAAGAAACTGCAGGATCAAGCTGGGTGGGATGTTCAAGCATTTTCATATGGGGTCAAAAGTAAAATTACAAAGCAGAGACGGATGTGTTAGCCTGTTTTTGATCTTTGATAGTTTCCCATAAGTTCTGGCCTTTGCAGACTGCCAGAAATAGTGCAAATTGAGTCCACTTTAAATTGAGGCACTGCCCTGGCTCAGTGCTAGGGAATTATGGGAATTGTAATTTTTTGTGGCACCAGAGCTCTCTGACAGAGAAGGCTCAATGTCTTAGAAAAAAATACAATTCCCATGATTCCCTAGCACTGAGCCAGGGCAGTGCCTCAATTTAAAGTGGACTCAATTTGCACTATTTCTGGCAGTCTGCAAAGGCTCTGAGTCCACTTTAAGGGTTAGGGAATCATGGGAATTGTATTTTATTGTGGTACCAGTGCTCTCTGACAGAGAAGGCTCAATGTCTCAGAAAAAACAACAATTCCCATGATTCCCTAGCACTAACCCTAACCCTTAAAGTGGACTCAATTTGCACTATTTCTGGCAGTCTGCAAAGGCCCTTCATCCCATTCTACTTGTACCTTAATTTGTGAGTAGGAGAGAGAATTTTAGGGCCTTTGCAGACTGCAAATTGAGTCCATTTTAAGGGTTAGGGTTAGTGCTAGGGAATCATGGGAATTGTATTTTTTCTGAGACATTGAGCCTTCTTTGTCATAGAGCTCTGGTGCCACAATAAAATACAGTTCCCATGATTCCCTAACCCTAACCCTTAAAGTGGACTCAATTTGCACTATTTTTAGCAGTCTGCAAAGGCCCCAAGTCACGTAAGCATGTTCATTCAAATCAGTATTTTAACACATATTTTAACTGAAGTTCATATTTACACTATTTCTCCTTTTTCGTTTCTTCTTCTTCTTCTTCTTCTTCTTCTTCTTCTTCTTCTTCTTCCTTCTTCTTCTTCTTCTTCTTCTTTCTCCTCCTCTTCCTCCAGAACTATGATTGAACACTTGGGAAATCTTGGGTAATGAAGTCCTGATCTGCACATTGTGTCATAAAAGGCAATTTATCAATTCCATTTAGCCCTCTATTATATGCACATGCATCTTGGAAATTATTTTTCTTTCTCTCTTTTGGCTAAAACTGTAGGCATAATATTTACCTAAGCTACCACCTGGCCATGTCTGATATGAATTTTTACTGTTATCAGTATCTCAGCCTAAGGCAGTGAAATGAACAGGCCATTAGTAAGAATTAGGAGGGTATAACAATTGTGGGAAGCACATTGTATTCTTGTGTCCCACGGCACAACCTTTTCCATGGAATGGAAAAATTTAAACAGGCATAACTTGAATTTCACAATGTGAGGAATCTTTATGGCAGTCAAGGATCACATAATGTAGAAAACAACCTAGATTTGACATAGGGGAGGGCAGGGTTGCACTTTGTATTTGGCTCAGGACATATTTTAGAATGAGATTGCTAACTTCTTAGCAACCCCTCCATCTTTTTTTTTTCTCTTTTGCATTATCCCATTATCTGAGATGGGTATAGGAAAATTCCAGGAGTCCAAAGGTGATTTTTCTAGACTCAGGATGCTTGAGGGGTTAGCCTCATTTATCATTTTTGAGAAGACAGGGGTAAGTGAAAGTCCCGAGGGCCCAAAAGACACAAATGGAATTGGACCCACATGTCATCCACAGACAACATGATCCTCACCCAAAGAGAAGAAGAATGTGAACTTGTATTTTGAGGGTTCAGTGTTGATTATTTGGCTGTGCTATTGGAGACTTGTGTTTGTTTAGGGGTTGTGCGCCCTCTCTGAGCACATGATTTAAACCAGTGGTTCCCAAACTTTGGTCCTCCAAATGTTTTGGATATCACTTCCCAGAAGCACCAGCCAGCTTAGCCAACTGTGAGGAATTCTGGGAGCTGAAGTCCAAAATATATGGAGGACTAAGGGGCTATGCAGATGGGAAGGAAAGGGCGACCTGAATTTGCCTTTTCCTAAAACTGCAGCAACTGCACTGCATGCCTTCAGGTTGCGCTAAATGGGGATGGAGCAACTGCACTGGGGCCAGTTAATGCAGCTTTTCCGAGGCTGTATTGAATCCTCATCAACCGCACTGCCGGCCCCGAGGTTGCCACAAATAGGAATGCAGTAACCGCACTGGCTGGCAGAGGCGGCTTTAATTTTTTTTTTCATTCTCTACAGCGCATGCGCACGTGCGCAGACACAACATGGCCCCTTTAACAGAAATGTTGGCATTGCTCAGGATCTGCGCACTATGTGCTGTAGAGAAATCATGGCTGGCTCGGCAATCGAGTGGTCCATGCTGGTACTCAGCCTACAATGCTCATCCACAGCAGCCTCTGCCATGGTCCCTGCTGCAGATACATTCACAGAAGACAACAGTGATGACTTTGAGGTCCCAGAAGTGACACCTGTGAGACCGGGTGCCACAAGATGAATCACACAGTTTACCGCCATCGTCGCCGCCGCTCTGATGCCCCCCGAGAGAGCCCCGCAGCACTGGTGGATGTTCCCCAGAAGCACCGACTGGTGGGATGGGTTCATCACATACATCTGGTCAGATGAGCAATGGAGGATGTTCTTCCAAATGCCCCATGCCCTCTTCCACAAGATAGTAGAAGTACTGTGTCCGGAAATGCAGCGGGCAGACACCGTGATGAGGAAGGCTATCCCGGTAGAGAAGAGGGTTGTCATGGCCATCTGGGTCCTCGCCCACAGAGCCAGCTACAAGTGGGCAACAGAGCAGTTCAGGGTCAGCCAAACCAATGTGGGGGAAGTGTTGGTGGAGTTTGCCCTCACCATGGCAAAGCTGCTCCTGTCACAGACAATGTACCTGGGGGACGTCGCTCAGGTAAGGACACTCACACATACTCGTCACTTTTCCCTCTTGGGCAGAACATGTCATGACCTGGCATACAGTGTGGCTGTCACTGCACAGAGTCGGCTACTTAGCCCGATGAACCTGCGCAGGGACACCTAAAACATCATGACAACACATACAGCTACTACTGTATACTTGGCAGCTTGTCCTGTTGAACCTGCGCAGGGATGCCTAGTAGGTCATGACTCCACATACAGTGTGACTCCTACTGTATACTCAGAAGCAAGGGCCGATGAACCTGCACAGGGATGCCTAGTAGGTCATGACTCCGCATACAGTGTGGCTCCTACTGTATACTCAGAAGCAAGGGCCGATGAACCTGTGCAGGGATGGGGAAAACGTCATCAGTTGGCAAATGCCGTAACTGTTTATCATTAATCCTCCACTTCTCCCCCTTCTTGTCACCCACAGATCATGCAAAGGTTCGGTGACCTCGGCTTCCCCAAGTAGTGGGTGCTGTAGACAGGTGCCACTGTCTGATTGTGCCACCTTTGGGGAGGAGGAACGAGTTCATCAACCGAAAGGACAGCTACTCTGTCGTCCTCCAGGGAACCAGGGATCATCGAGGATGCTTTGTGGATGTGGAATTGGGCTGGGCTGGATTGACTCACAATGCGAGGGTGGCAAGGAACTCCATCATCTTTCAGGCCATGGAGGTCAGCATCTACGTTCCAGGAAACCCCACTATCACCCTGAGGGGCCAGCAGATCGGTCCCCTCCTGCTCGCCAACAGCACCTACCCCATTCGGAAGTGGCTCATGAAGCCCTACCAGGGCACCAACAATGCCAGGCAGAAAGGATTCAACTAAATCATGCCAGGAATGTGGTGGAAAGGGCCTTCAGGCAGCTGAAGGCTCGGTGGAGGTGCCTTACTGCCCCACTCCTTGTGGCAGAGGAGAATGTCGTCCCCATCATCGCCTCCTGTGTCATCCTCCACAACATCTGCGAGACCAAGGGAAGGGTCCTGGATGAGGGAAGGTGCTACAGGTGACACTTTGTGCTGCCCACCCTGGGGGCACCCATGGAGGACAATGACCTTGTGAGGCAGAGAGAAGGGGAGGCTGTGAGGGAGGCCCTGGAAAAGTTATTTGAGACCAGGAGGATCTAAAATATCCCCTCTTTTCCATCTGTAACCCAAGGTCACCACTGCACTATGCCATGAGCATAAACACCTAAACACCACATTCCCTGTTATCCCCACTCTGTGTATGGCTTGCATTTATGTAGGGCACCACTGCAGTATGCCATGACCATAAGCATCTAAAAACCACATTTCCTAGTATCCCTACTCTGTGTATGGCTTGCATTTATGTAGGACACCACTGTACTCTGCCATGAGCATAAGCACGTAAACACCACATTGCCTATTATCCCCACTCTGTGTATGGCTTGCATTTATGTAGGACACCACTGCACTATGCCATGAGCATAAGCACCTAAACACCACACTGCCTATTATCCCCACTCTGTGTATGGCTTGCATTTATGTAGGACACCACTGCACTATGCCATGAGCATAGGCACCTAAACACCACATTTCCTATTATCCCCACTCTGTGCATGACTTGCATTTATGTAGGACACCACTGTACTCTGCCATGAGCATAAGCACCTAAACACCTCTCTGGCTTTTCTTTGCAAAAGAAGATTCAGGAAGGACTCATCCCACGCTTTTTGCAAGTGCGCTGATGACTAAAAAGGCCAATCCGAGATAAGCAAGTCCAGTTGCAGAAAGCACAGCAGAAGATCTCCTTGGTGGATGTTTCCGGGTTGTGATTCTGCATTGTCGTTTCTCTTCGAGACTTGTTTTGCGTGACTTCTCAAAGAAGGCTGCAGCATTGTGGATAGTGCGTCTCCATGCCTCCCGATGTGAGGCCAGGGTGGACCATTGTTGGTGATCAATTTGGCCGAGCCTGAGATGTTGTTTCAGGGAGTCCTTGTATCGCTTTTTTGGAGCGCCCCTCTTACGCTGACCCGTGGCGAGTTCACCATAGAGTACTATTTTTGGGAGACGATGGTCCTCCATCCTATAAATGTGCCCTGCCCAGCGCAGCTGCGTTTTCAATAGCATGGCCTCAATGCTGGTGATCCCTGCTTGCTCAAGGATAGCAACATTCGTCACATAGTCAGTCCAGTGTATATTTAGGATTGTGCGTATACAGTGCTGATGAAAGCGTTCGAGGAGTCGTAAGTGTTGGCGATAGCTGACCCATGTTTCAGACCCGTAAAGGAGAATAGACAGTACAATGGTTCTATACACACTGATTTTTGTGCTCCGCCTCAGGTGTTTGTTACTCCAGACTCTTTTGTAAAGTCTTGCAAATGCGCTATATGCCTTTGCTAATCTGTGATCAATCTCTTTGTCAATCTTGGCGTCTGAGGAGATGATGCTTCAAAGGTAGGTGAACTGCTGAATGGACTTAAGCACAGATTTGCCTACAGCGATGTGGGGATCGTGGTGTTTGTCCTGTGGTGCAGGCTGGTAGAGAACTTCCGTTTTCTTCAGGTTGACTTCCAGCCCAAACAGCTCTGCAGCTGTTGCGAAGCAAGATGTTAGGTGCTGTAGAGCTGCTTCTGTGTGAGCAACAAGGGCAGCATCGTCAGCGAAGAGCAGCTCACAGACTAGATAGTTTAGAGTCTTAGTGCGAGCCCTCAGACGGCTTAAGTTAAACAAGCTACCATCAACACAGTAACGTATATAGATGCTGTCTTCTTCGAGCTCTGCTGCAGCCCTTTGGAGCATCATGCTGAAGAAGATTGTATGTAACAAAGTTGGAGCAAGAACAAAACCTTGCTTCACTCCATTAGTTATTAGAAAGGGCTCTGAAAGAACATCGCCATATTTGACTTGACCATGCTGGCCCTCATGTAGCAAGATAATCATTTTGAGAAATTTGGGGGGGGGGGCATCCTAGTCTTTCCAGGATCTGCTATAGACCTTTTCTACTCATAGTGTCGAAGGCTTTGGTGAGGTCAACAAATGTTACATAGAGTCCCTTGTTCTGCTCTCTACATTTCTCTTGCAGTTGTCTAAGGGCAAATACCATATCTGTAGTACTCCTATTGGCTCTGAAGCCACACTGGCTTTCAGGGAGTTCTTCTGCAATAGCAGGAACTAATCTGTTCAGGAGTATCCTTGCAAGGATTTTTCCAGCAATAGAGAGCAGTGTTATACCTCGATAGTTTGAGCAATCGGATTTTGCTCCTTTTTTCTTGTACAGGGTGATGATGACTGCATCTCGGAGAGCTGATGGCAGTTCCCCTTTTTCCCAGCAACTCACAAGGAGTTTGTGGAATTTAGCATGGAGTACATGACCTCCGTGTTTCCAAACTTCAGGTGGGATTCGATCAATCCCAGCTGCCTTGCCGTTTTTCATCTGCTGTATGGCCTTAAGGGTCTCTTCCAAAGTGAGAGCTATGTCCAGTTCGTTTTTCATCGGTTTTTGTACCATACGTTGGATAGCTGAGCCTTGGACTACTAGGTGGGCACTGAAGAGACTTTGAAAATGTTCAGCCCATCGATTCAGGATGGAGGCTTTATCAGTAATTAGTGTTTGACCATCTGTACTGTATAAGGAGCTTTGGACCTGATAAGTAGGTCCAAACACTGTTTCGTAAAATCCTCTAAGATCACCCAGATCTGCAGTGTTGTGTCTTTTCTGCTATATTGATCCACCACTTGTTCTGAATGTCTCGGAGTTTTTGTTGAAGTTTACTACACATGAGACGGAAAGCTGCTTTTCTTACATGGCAAGTTGGTTGGGCAAGGTATGCCTGGTGAGCAGTTCTCTTCTTTGCCAACAGCTCCTGGATCTCTTGGTTGTTTTCATCAAACCAGTCTTGATTTTTTTTTTTTGTGGGAGAACCCGAGGGATTCTTCTGCAGACTGGAGGATACTGTTTTTGATATGTTGCCAAAGCACTGCAGGAGAAGGATCTGTAAGGTGGTCTTCAAGTTTTGTTTGCAGATTTGCCTGGAAGTTGTCTCTCATGGTAGCTTGTTGAAGATTGTTGACTTGGAGTCTCCTCTTTAAGATGCCACCCCTCTTAGGTTTGAGCTTGAGATGAAGATTTAGTTTACATCTTACGAGGCGATGATCTGTTTGGCATTCTGCACTGGGCATTACTCGAGTATGACGGACATCGCAAATGTTTCTCTGGCGGACTAGAACATAGTCAATGAAGTGCCAGTGTTTGGATTGGGGATGCATCCAGGTTGTCTTCAAGCTATCCTTCTGCTGAAAAATAGTGTTTGTAATAGTCAGCTGTTGTTCTGCACAGAACTCTAGCAGGAGGCGTCCGTTATCATTGCAATTTCCAACACCATGCTTGCCTAAAACACCTTTCCAGGCTTCTGAGTTCTTTCCTACTCTGGCATTGAAGTCACCAAGGATAATAATTTTATCTTCTACAGGGACTTTTTGTATGAGGTGGCGTTGGTCTGTGTAGAATTTGTCTTTCTCTACAGGGTCGGCTTGCATAGTTGGGGCATATATACCTAAACACCACATTGCCTATTATTCCCACTCTGTGTATGGCTTGCATTTATGTAGGACACCACTGCACTATGCCATGATGAGATCCTATCATCACCACTCTGTTTATGGATGGCAATCCTGCTTTTAGGCAGTTATCTTTGAACATGAGCCTAAGGGAGGCACACACAGACATACACAAAAGGGCATGGAGGGATCACCTGGTGCCAGATATCCTGGCAATAGAACGATACAGTGCAAAAACCACCAACTGAAACCTATGACAATTTTGCAAAATTCCCAACAGTCAGCTTTCCTAATGGCCCATTCAATTGTAACAATTGGTAGCCCAGAGAGCAACCATTGGGGCTCACATACAAATTTTTCTCATGAGGGTCTCCATTGGCCAGGGCCCAGGTAAGCCCATCTGCCCCCACAACAATTGCACATAAATGCTCCTGTGGACCTCCGTAGATCCCAAGGATGACGATGGCAGCCAGGAGGAGAGTGCCCATCCACATTGCTTACTGGAACAATGAGGAGGTGGGCATTCTCCTTCAGGCCCTGAGCCCGGAGCCAGCTGCATGGAGGATGATGGCACGTACCAACTGTCCGAACCTGGGGTACTTCGCCCAAGCCTCCCAGGCCCTCAGAGAACAGGGTTTCAGGAGGCCCCCCCAACAGTGCCGGATTAAATTCAAGACACTGAAGGGGGTCTTCTTCGAGGCCCAGGAGGACTATGGGGAGTACCCTCTGGTTTGACGCCACCCAACCTTCTACCAGCAGCTCTATGGATCAGGGCCGGCCACCCTCGCTGGCAGGATTGCCGTTCTCCCAGTAAGTGTTGGGCCTGTGCCATGGTGCCTCATGCCCTCCCTCCCTTCCCCTCACTCTTCCCTATCCCTCCCTTCCTCTTGTTCCCATCCTATAGGTGGTAATGGTGTTTCCCTTCTCTCCCAATGCAGGCGTGCAGCGGAGGCAGCAACAGGGATGGAGGGGGGACCCTGCCAGTTCCCCCTCCTCCCCCTCCTCCTCTGATGGTGAAGCCAGGCCAGCCAGGGAGGCCCGTGCAGAGGGACCTGCTGCCATCCCTCTGCAAGCACAGCAGCATCCCCTGAGGGGAGGGGTACTGGCTGCATAACTGCGGCCTCCATGGCATTCCTGTCCCTCCCCTCCCCCACCTCTTTCCATGGTGCCTTCCTAAACGGTGTCTTTTTTCATTTTCATTTTCATTTTATTAAATTTAAGATTACAGAAGATGAGAAATCATAAAGTACAATTTGCAGAAATAAATTGCAATTATAAAATACATTAAAGAATTTCCTTTTCTCTGCTTTTTACTTTCCCAGATATGTAAAAATATAATACTTCTATGAAATTACATGGTTTTTGGAACATAAAAAGATTATCAAAATAAATCCCAAACAATAATTCCTGTAATTGTTAACTTTAGTCTTAAATTCTTAAAGTGATTATTATGTAGCTAACTTAACATTTAGTCCAATATTTGTCACAATAATTTTTCGATTTCATCCAGTCTGTATCTATCACTTCAGTATTTTTCCCTTCTAGCATTTTTGTAAGTCTATCTAATTCTATATTGTCCATTGATCTGAGAAGCCATTCCTCTGTTGTAGGGACTACATCAGTTTTCCAATTTTGAGCTAAGAGTATTCTTGCGGAGGTGATTAGATATAACATAGTTTTCCAATGTTTTCTTATGTCAGTATTTGGTATTTTGTTAGTCATGTTAAGGAGGTATATTTCTGGCAGAATTGGAAATTTGATATTATAGATTTTTTGGATTTCTTCATGTATATTATCACAGAAATTTCTGATTACCGGGCATTGCCACCACATGTGGAACCAGTCTCCTTTCATTTTTTTGCACTTCCAGCATAGGTTTTCCTTATTTTAATAAATTTTTGCGAGTTTGGCAGGAGTAAGATACCATCTAAATGCCATTTTTAGATAGTTCTCTCTGACATTTTGGCATCTAGTGAATTGTAGAGTCTGACTGCAGGATGTCTCATCTGAGTCTGAGTGTTCCTCCTGGTCATCTAAAAATGACAAGGAATGGGTTCATCTCTGCCCTGTGGCCACCCTAGTGCTGTCCCCTGCACCCCTTCCCAAGGGCCCTGGCGCATCTTACCTTGAGGGGGCAAAAGCTCCTGGGCACATTCTCCCTCGGAGATGTCCATAATGGTTTCTGCTCTGGCTGGCTGGCCCACTGGGACCCTCACGACTTCACTGCTGGTGCATATTCTGCTGGGCCTTATGCTGCCATCCCTGGCTAGGAAGGCATGGAGTTCCTTGTAGAAGGGCATGGAGGAGAGACCCCATCCGCTTTTGGCCTTGTGGTCCCTAAACTTCTTGTAATCGGACCTGAGGTTTTTGGTCTTCTGATGACACTCCTCCCAGGTGCGTTGGTGGCCCTTCGCCCTCAGGGCTTCTGCCAACTCCTTAAATGTGTCAGCATTCAAGAAGGAATTTCTCAATTTCTCCAAAATGTGTGGCTGCGACCACAGAGCTATGAGGTCAGTCGTCTCCGCATGGGTCCACGATGTCCCTCTCCCTCTTTTTGGCTCTCTGCTTGTGGATGGCTGTGCCATTGTTCCCGCTGTAGACAAAAGAAGCCCCAAAGTGGATAGCTGTGGAGGTCTACAGCTGGAAAAAGTTGCACTGGGAAAACGACGCTGGAATATGTGTGGGGGTCCAGCTTAAAAGTGAAACTTTCCCCTTTATCTCTTTAAAACAATGTAACATCTGGTAGCAACAGTTTCACCTTCCCGCTCTGGTGCATGCGCACTATGAAAATTAGGGTTAGTGCACTTGTGGCATTTTACCCACACCTGAACCCTAAAAATGCTTTAATTTGAAGCTTTTTTCAATGAGCGCATGCTCCCCAAGGGCAGCTCTAAATGCGGCGCACCTGTACACATGCATTCACACCGGCGGCTTTTGTGTTTGGGTGCCTTTATTTCCGCCGAACCTCCGTCGCTGCATTTCGACATACTGTTGAAGGTGCCCATGTTTCCGGAAGGAGCAGAAAAAAGCAGCTCCTTTTTGAAGTGCACTTTTAGTGGAAGGGTCAGGTAGGGGCTGCTTTTTCGGCGTGTGTCATCTAAAGACCATGCCTTCAGGTCAACCCCAAAACAACCCTTTGAGCCCATCTGCATCCCCCCTAAATTTTGGGAAACACTGATCTAAATGTTCACAGACTCTCTGTTTAATGATCTGCTCTAGAATCTTTCCTGATATTGATGTCAGACTATCTGCGAGATAATTGTTGGGATCATTTCCCCCTTTTTTTTTGAAAATGGGGATGTTTGCTCTGCTCCGGTCCTCCACTGAGAACCCTGAATGCAATTGTGCACAAAAAGTAAGACAACTACAGTCAGCCCTCAGTAGCCATGAACTTGCCATCTGCAGATTCAGGCATCAGTGGATGGCAAGCCCACATTTTCCCCAATGGCAGTACATGCAATGGCCATGCCACCATTTGGGACAACAAATCCCATTGTCCCTAATGGTGGCATGGCCGCATGCACATGCTGCCACTGAGGACAATGGGGGCTGTCCCTAGTTGTGGCATGACCATGTGCACATGCCACCAGTGAAGTCTCATTGTACTTAATGGCAGCACGGTTCCATGCACACACCACTGTTAGAGACAATGGAACTCGTGCATCCTCAGCTTTTGGTATCCGTGTGGGGGTGGGGGTGGAATAGATCACCTATGGATACTGTGGGCCATCCATATTATAATAATATATACAAAGAAATAGAGGATGACAATGAAGAAGCTAGAACAGACCTCTTGACTTGGTTGTTAAAACAGAGGCTGTAGTCAAGAAATTAGAAGATGAGTAGGACTTGGAAGGGCAGCTATGAAGGAACAATATCCTCAAATGCTCTGCATCTCTCCTGGTGGACTGCTGCCTATTCCAGACACCTGCACTCCCTGAATAACTAGGACCCAGGTACTGAACCAGCTACTGGCTAATAAGCTAGAGGGCCATCTGTCTCCTTTTCAAGGAGATATCATGTGGATGCCTGCTGTGGAAGGCCTGACATTGGTGAGGTTGCACCTTTGGGTGAGCAACTTTGGGGGGTAGAGCAAGGTTGAGAGTCAGTCCCTTTGGATGGGAAGGGGTTTGGGTTTTATAACATTTAAATAACTTACCTGCCGGCAAAAGAATATGTGTTACACAGAGAGCACAGGAGAAGCAGGGGATAGCCGTTATAACAATAATGACCAGAGGGAGATATGGCATGGGGAGACCTGTTATTATGGTAGAGGAGCAGGCGAGAGAGAAAGAGAGATCTATCAGACAGACAGACAGGCTGGACAGTGAAGAAAGTTGCCTACAAGCTAGTAAACTCAGTTGAAATATGGTACTGGAGGAGGAATCTAAAAACCAAAATGACCAAGATCACGCATTCATACTTTGGCCACATCATCAGATGATATGTCTCATGAGTAAAGACGATTATGCATGCTAAAGTGGGAGGCAGTGGGGGGGGGGGGGGGAAGAAAGAGCACATTATAGGGTGATAGACACAATAAAAGAAGCCACAGCCCTGAGTTTGCATGACAGGGTACTTTGGAGATCTCTTATTCATAGGGTCACCATAAGTCTGAACTGACTTGAAAGCAATTAACAACAATTTAGATTGTAGCTTGTTACTTCACTTCGTACCACAGCCTATTTAATTTCATCTTTTATATAAAATGAACTGTAATTTTATTTAACTTTATAGTTATGGGAACGTTGTCTCACTAAATAGTGGAGGAGGATTTACATATGGGCTGACAGCCTGCAATATGGGCCCAGAGTATAATGTTCTCCACTAGCAGTTCCACATCTCTCTCCATCCTGGGAGTTACCTAATGCCTAAGGGATGCTTGTACAACCATTAAAGGGAGGAGAAAGCATAAGAGGGAGAACAGGGAAGGGGGAAAGAAAGACGTGACCTTCTCATACTTTTTGCAGTTCTGCAGGAGAGAGGAAGAGGAATTATGTAATTCCTTTTCTGTATGGTGAGCTACACATGTGTCTAACATTAAGTTATGCACGCCCATGACACTAACAGGATGCCAGCCATGATATCAATGGCTGTACCTCATACTTATCAGGATGTACTGTATGCTTTGTTATGGGTGCTGAAACAATGATGGAAGTAAATGGTAGTATAATGTGTTTGCATCATAAGGGTTATTTGTAGCATTGGATATAAAAATGAAACAAAATAAAACAGAAAAGCATAATAACTTTTGATAACTTTTGTTAATCTGATACTATTTGATTAACAAGAAAGTAAAATTACTTTTTAACAATGCAGCTACAATGATTTTTATTTTGTGGTGGGTGCTTGAAATTATAATTTTAACTAAATACCATAAAAAATAACCTCATGAACTCTGCTGACTCCTTAATATATACACTCAGGATTTCATTATACAACAGTAGTTCTAAACCTACTGTTGGCCATACTAAAATCCCTATTATGGCAATACTTTATTTGACCAACCAAAGAGGAACACATATCTGTGTAAACTGTCTAGACATTTGTCAGGCAAGATGTTGAAAAAACATTAAGCAAGATGCTGAAAAAAAATTGCATTAAGGTGCAATTTGATGCAAAGTCTGAACTCACAATATGGCTATCTGGTATTTGATTACACCCGGAATGGCCCTAGGCTTTCTGAAAGTAGCAAAAACATTAACAGACACTAAACACTGATTTTCCATTTTGTAAACAGAAACACTCTTGCCACTGCAAACTCAAAGCTGTCTCTATTTGGCACAAAGCTTATAGATTCCTTTATAGGTAAAGATGCTTACTTTTAAACATAACTTGTTTACTCAGAAGCAGCAATGGTTGATGGCTTCTATGTGAATCCATGTGTTGAATCCACTGTGGGATTTAGTCCAAGATTTAAAGAATCAATCAAAGGAGCTGAACCCAATGCCCCAAACAGGTTGAGCACATTTGGTCAGCTCCTTCAAAGATGGTGAGATCTGGAGTGGATACAGCAGTTTTATCCACCTTAATCCCTATTAGGTGCCCTGAAGTTTTCTTCTTCTGTTTAATTGTATGAGCTGTGGTTTGATTAATATAATTTGAAAAAAGAAAACAAAAACTGGATGTGAGTTCCATGGAAGGATGAAACATATATTCTTTGATGCTAGAATGATGCATAGTTGAGTTGCATGACAGGTAACATGGCAGCCATCCCCTCTTTTCTCACATACAGGACAAAGAAGAAATTATAATCTGCAACATTATTTATAGATGATTGCATTAACTTAATTTAAAATATTTGTGTGTATATGTGTGCGTGTACATGTGTGCTTTCAATTTGCCTGTCAATTTATGGTGACTCTATTAATTTCATAAGGCAGAGGTGTCACTAAGTGGTGTATGGGTTCCTGTGTATGATATAATTTTAAATGTACTGGTTGTTTATGTCACAACCATTACCATTACATTCAGTGATATACAGAAATTATGATTTATGAGTAACATTAGTACAAAAAAATAAAAATAAAATAGGATTCTGTATGATGTGGTATTGGAGGTTGGGGCAGGCTGACCAGGTAACACCCAAAAGGGGAGTGACACCACTGCTCTCCAAACATCTGTCTTTGGGAAGAAATGGGCTGTGGCATTCATCAGTATCCCTTTAAAATGCTGAAGAGATAGGGTGAGTGGGGTGAGGCTCAGTGGGAGAAGATTTTTTTTATAAAAATATTATTTTAAAATTTCTTTAAAAAACATCAAATTTTACTAAATTTTCACTTTAACCATGAGAAACTATGTACATGTAAATACATTTAGGCTGTGTGTATGATATAATTTTAAATCTACTGGTTGTTTATGTCACAACCGTTACCATTACATTCAGTGATATACAGAAATTATGATTTATGAGTAACATTAGTACAAAAAAAAAAGATTCTGTATGGTGTGGTATTGGAGGTTGGGGCGGGGCAGTATGACACCCTGAGTTACTGTACTGAACCAAACCTAGTACCACTACTGTCATAGGGTTTTCTTAGACAAGGAATGCCCAGAGGTGGTTTTGCCAATTCCTCACTTTGAAATATAGCCTACAGCCACTGGTAATTGCTGGTGGTCTCCCATCTTAGCACTAATCAGAGATGACCCTGCTTAGCTTCCAAGATCAGACAAGATCTGGTGTCTTTAAGGGTTTTTAGCTGTCTGACACCAAATGAGTCACAAATACCTTTGTAGTAGATCCAAATGTTTAACTGATTAATTTACTTTATATAGCATCTACTAGTTCTGTTTCAAGCTAATACTACATATACGTTTCGTACTATTTGTATGTCATCTAACTTTTCACAGATGAAGAGAGACACCAGGAGCAGCAGCAGGATGGAGCAAAGGCAGAAGAGCCTTTAAAAACACCCTACCAACACCTCTGGCTCCCCAGGGACACCAGCAGCAGCAGCAGCAGGGTGGAGCAAGGGCAGAAGAGCCATTAAAAATACCCTACCAAGTAGCAGGCTTGAAGAAAACAGGTAAAGAACTATTTATTTGTGACTTTTGATGGTGAGTATAGTGTGTGGGGTATGAGTGTTGGAGTTCCGACATTATGCTCTTCTCTCAAGGTTTTTTTCAATCTTAATAGCTACAAATAATGAGATATTGAGTAAAGAGTTGGGGACCCAGGAAGAGCTGAGAAGTATTGGGATCTGGAAAAAAAGAGCAGAGCTCTTGAGTGACGAAGCAAACTCCTCCTGGAAAGGAGGGGATCGGGACCTCGTGGAGGCTTATACCCATTTTAGAGCTCACCGTGGGAGAGAAGGAAGAGGGGTTAGGTCAGAAGATAGCTGGGAGAGCTGAACCAGGAGAGAATGCTGAAGGCATTTAGTGCTAGCTGCCAACTATAAAGCTACTGGAAAAATACAAATAGGAAAGTAAGCATGAATACTACCCAACAATTTGAAGATGAGAGAGAAGTCACAGGAGAAGAGATCCAACTACTTTATAAACAAAGAAAAAAGACAAGAGTTAAGGGGTTCAAGGTATCTTTAGCTACAAAAGTGTATAAGTGAAGGACTATTTTTTCTTTTTTTCTTTTTTTTAACAAACATGGTGGGTTAGCCATGTGGAATAAAGGCTCCTTGCTTTACTTTTATTATTTGAACATTTGAATATGTATGGACACATAGTTGAATCAGTGGCCAGTAAAAACAAAACAAAACACTCTTTAGTGCCTCTTATAAGAATACTGAAATTGAAGAAATTGAAAAGCTTAAGTAGAAGTAGAATAAAAGAACAAAAAATTAAATAAATAACAATTGAATTTCTCTGGGAAGATTAATTAGAATAAAATTGGAAGATTATTGATAAACTATCATATAAAAAGACTGAATACTAAATAAATTGAATAAGCTGGGGGGAAGAGAGAAGATAAAAGAAAATTTGATATTAAAATAGAAGATAGAAGACAGAAGATGGATAAAGTGACAAGAAAAACAACTGCAGCCACACAGGCAGTGCAGGCTCAAGCAAATGCTCAAAGGAGGAATTCAATAGATCAATTTTTCTTTTGGGAGGAAATAAAAAAAATTGAATTACAACATTTGCAACAGAATGTTAAGGGAAGATATTAAACATGACATAAAAATGAAATTAAAATAATTACAGAAACACTGGAAGAGCTTAATGAAGATATAAAACAAACAAATGAAAGAGTTAAAACACTAGAAGACAAAACAAAATTTTTAGAAGAAACAACAATGGAAATAAAAACAATTCATGAGAAAGAGCTATCTCAAAGAGCATTAGAATATCAAAAACTTAGAGAAAACTGTTTAAAAATCAGAAGATTGCAAGAAAGGAAAATGAAGATTTGTACAGTTATATAACAACATCACTTGATGGAATATGGAGGTTCCTAGGCAAGAATTGGGAAATAAACAAAGCCTTCAGAATTAACTCTTAAATTGCAAGAGAACATAATGTCCCAAGAGATCTAGTTGTATATTTTGTAAGAAAGAAAACTAGAGATGACTTCCTCTATCAAAGCTACCAGAAAGATTGGATATTAGATGGAAAACAAATTAAGATTTATTTTTAATACTCTTTATTAATTTCCAATATATATAAAAACACAAACAATACATTCCAAACAACAAATCCTTTCATACTTAACAAAAATGACACATGTTATACATACACAACATAATCTACAAATACTCATTATATACAAACATACATTTTATATCTACCACCACCACATATAACTAAAAAGACTTCCTTTGTTTTGGGAATACATTTCCTTTTTTTCCCCTGCCCATTAAATGCCACATATTTTCATTTCTTTTTTAACAATTAATGTTCAATTTATTTTTAGTTATTTTTATTTATAACTTATAGATTTATAAGGATTTATAAGATTTATAAGGATATACCAAAAAGAATTCTTAAAAAAATAGAAGACTATAAATTTTAACATCTCAATTAAGCAAGAAGAAAATAATTTACAATGGCAAAAATTGGAAGGAATATCTGTATAAACTACAAACAAAAATGGCATAAATTAAATACCATACAAAAGGCAAAGGTTTTTTGGAATAAAAATGGTAAAGAGATACAAAATACATTTGTGAGAAGAACAAAACTTAAAGTAAATGAGAAACAAGAAGAGAAAGGGAGAAAAGAAAAACATACAGGAGGAAATGTGGAAGATAAGTTGGATATAGAAGAGGGAAGCAGAGAAGAAGAAGCAACAGTAGAATTGGAAGATGAAAATGAAGAAAGAAATGGAGGAAAGGAAGAAGGAGGAGTTTCATGAGAGGAAGAAGAAGATATATAAGAGAAGAGGAAGAGGTAAAGAAGGGTGGGTTTAAGGAACAAGGAGAAAATATAATAAAGATCTAAGAAATAAATAAACAAAAAAATTAACAATATTCTCTTGAAATGTTTGAATGGGCCTCAGAAAAGAGAGTAAATATATCATTATTTGTGAAAATGTAAATAGCAAATAATTTGTTTACAGGAAGCACATATTGAAAAAAAGATATCAGATCATTAGAAAATAAAAATTGGGGGAAAGTTATATTTCTGCAGCTGACAATAAAAAGAAGGGAATTGTAATGTATATAGATAATATGATTGAAAGTAAGGAAATTTTTAATGATAATAATGGTCAACTTATGGGTATTGAAATAATGAATCAAGGGGAAAATTGTTAGTAAATATATATGCACCCCAAGAAAAGAAAAGCAGTTTCTTCCAAAATTTATGGAAAATTTTGAAAAACTATGAATATGACAATGTAATCATTATGGGAGACTATAATGATGTTGTAAACCCCAACATGAATAGAACTAAAATAAAAAATAAAAAATTAATAATGGGAAATTATTGAATGCTTTTTTAAAGATTGTGGAAAATATTTCCCTTGTGAACATTTGGAGACAGAAACATGGAGCTAGAAGGGACTTCACTTTCTTTTCAGATCATCATCAAACCTTTTCAAGGATAGATATGTTTTTCATAACTAAGTTGCTAGATAATAGAGTAGTTAACGTAGATATCATAGGGAAAACTATAACAGATCATAATCCAATACTATTAACATCAAAAGATGGAATAAAAGATTTCATTTGCCAAATAAATGAAAATTTACTTAAAGATGTGGATATAATTTAAAAAGCAAAATATACCTTAGAAAGATACTTTAGAGGAAATATAAATCAGGAGACAAGTAAGATGATTGTGTGGGATGCCTCTAAAGCTGTTATGAGGTGTGTGTGTTTTAATATATATATATATATATATATATAGTAAAAAAAAGAGGAGAGATTACTAAAAATCAATGATGAAATTAGGAAAAAAGAACAAGACTTACATAATAAACCCCAAAGGAATTGAAAGTATTGAGAAAACAGGTTGCCTTACATCTGACAGAAGATACAGAAAGAAAATTAAAATTTATCTAACATGATTACTTTCAGAATGCCAACAAGCCAGGTGAATGGTTGGCAAGAACAAGAAAGAAAAGAAAGGGAAAGTAGATTAATAACGGAAATTAAAAAAGGGAAAAAAAACTATACAGAACAAGGAGAAATAAAAAAAATGAGAAATACTATCAGAAATTATTTAAGGAAGAAGAAATAAAGGAAGAGAAAATTAAGAAATATTTGCAAAACTGTGAGATTTCAAAAATAAAGAAAGAAGAAAGAGAATTTTTGAATCAGCCAATAACATTGAATGAGATTTTAGAGGCAATAAAAAGTAAAATAGGAAAAGCCCCAGGACCTGATGGCCTAATCACAATTTACTATAAATCCTTACAAGAAGTAATGATAAATCTGTTAACAGATCTGATGAATAATATTTTAAAAGTATGCCATAAAGAATCGAACATCACAATGATTAAGAAAGAAGGAATAGATCAAACGTTGATAGAAAATTATAGATTCATATCAGTTTTAAATAACGATTATAAAATTTTCACTTCCATAATAGCAAATAGATTGAAAAAGATATTAAATATATTGGTACAAGAAAATCAAAGAGAATTTCTCCCAAGGAGACAACTAAGGTATAATATAAGATGTATCTTAGACATTATAGAACATCATGAGGTTCATAATGAGAAAAAATAGCCTTAATATTCATTGGCTTTCAAAAACATTTGATAATGTCCACTGGAACACATTGTGGGAAATCTTTAACAGAATGGATATGGGAGACAGAATTACAGAATGGATACAAGCAATATACTCAAAACAAGATGTTAGTCTAATCATAAACAGAGAAAGATCAAAACAAATAAGAATACAGAAGGGAACATGACAAGGATGTCCCTTATCTCCGTTATTATTTTTAATAATCTTGGAGATACAGTTAAATAACATCAGGAAAAATAAAGATATAAAAGGAGTCATAGAATCATAGAATCAGAAAATCATAGAGTTGGAAGAGACCACAATGGCCATCCAGTCCAACCCCCTGCCATGCAGGAACTCAAAATCAAACCATCTCCGACAGATGGCCATCCAGCCTCTGTTTAAAGACCTCCAAAGAAGGAGACTCCATCACACTCTGAGGGAGTGTGTTCCACTGTCGAACAGCTCTCTCTGTCAAGAAGTTCCTCCTAATGTTGAGGGGGAATCTCTTTTGCTGCAGCTTGCATCCGTTGTTCCGAGTCCTATTCTCTGGAGCAGCAGAAAACAATCTAGCGCCCTCCTCAATATGACATCCCTTCAAATATTTAAACAGGGCTATCATATACCCTCTTAGCCATCTAAGAGTATCAATATTAGATAAGAGATAAAAAAATCTTTTCAGAGATAGTATTAAATTGTAAATTGGACAGAATAGATCCCAAGATTTTAGTCCTTGGATCAACATAAAGTGAACAGAAAAGCAAATAATGAGGCAAATCCTTGATTTCTGATGCTCCACAAATACATAGACGGGAGTCCTTAGGTGTGTGTAGATATCTGCCATCAGTCATGGTAGAGGGCATTGTTTGAAAATGGAGAGCTGTAAAAGCCTGCCTAAGCTTTAGGAATGTAAGCTTCCCTAGATAAACGGCCATCTGATGGTCCAGTTTATATAATCTAAACCATTTAGAAAACTTTGAATTGTTAATAGCCTGTCTATCCAGATACACACCATGGTTAAAAATGTGTTCACAAAGCTTCTCTCTTGAATTCCAAATAGAAGGATTTTCAATTAGAACAGGATATGATTCAAGCAACCTATGATATCTTAATCTCCAGATTTTGCAGCTTGGTAAATGTTGGAAACATAACTTAGGAAAGACCTTAACCGGAAAGTCTTTTACAGATCTCCAGTAATTGAATAAAGTAAAATGAATACGAGTTCTGATGGAAGGGAAGCTAACCTCTGCCCGAACCAAAGCTGCCGGTGCACCAGGTGGAAGTATAAGCAATTTCTTAAGAAATGTATTCTGGAGGAGTCCAGTTTGACCAATTGGGAATCATCCCATCCCCACACAGCAGCGCCATTAAGGATCTGGGCTATAACTTTACTCTGAAATATTTTTAGAGCTGGTGCAACCAGTTGACCCCCAGCCTGATTGTAAAATCTAAGGATTTTGCTCTACTAGCTTCTATGTGGGGTTTCCAGGAGAGGTTTTCTGTAAAGTAAGTGCCAAGATACTTAAATTCTAAGCATTGTTCAATCTGGTGACCATTAATAGAGCAGCTAAAATCAGAGTGTCTTTTCCCAAACACCATCACCTTTGTTTTATTATAATTGATGGAGAGCTTTTCTTTAGAACCAAAAAACTCAAGTGTGGAAATTACCCTTCTCAAACCTTGCTGTTGTATTGGTGTAAAGTTCCTTCATTAGAAACAATAAGCAATTGTCTATATTAATATTAGCCAGTTTTTACCATAACAAGTTTCTATCAATTGAATTTATCAATTGAATTAAGCTGCTGCTAAATCAATAAAAGCAACAAATAGGTGTTTTGTGGGATCCTCGATTCCTTGTTGAGCTAAAAAATAAAGAGTCAAGCAATGGTCGATAGTACTCTGGCCTTCCCTGAATCCAACTTGTTCAGGGTAAATGATCTGATTACTAGATTCCCATTCTTTTAATCTATTTAACAGATATTCACTGTATAGCTTAGAACAGGGGTTGGCATACCTTTGGCCGGTGGGGCTGGTTCCGCTGTCCCCTGATCATTGGTGGGCTGAAGGGGGGAGTGTGCTCACGCGTGCATGCATGTGCACTACTCCCGCCATCGTGCGCATGTGTGCGCCATTTTGGAAAGGAAAATGGTGCCTGTTCTCGTGCACGCATGCGTATGATGGCGGGCGCCATTTTGGAATGCAAAACGGTGCCACACATTATTAATAAGGTGTCAATAATATTCCTAACTGAAGCCCTCTCGACATCGGGGACCTCAACAGTATTTACTGAATTCAGCAATGGTATGGCCAGGTCCTTGGTAGTAAGCAGCATATTTTTAAGATCGTCCACTCTTGAGGCCAAGTCATTTTGTTCTACATTAATTATTAAGTCAATTGAGTCTGTGGTCTGCTTCTCTGTGGATTGCCTCTCTGCCGTGGTGTTAGAGGTTTTAACTAAACCAGGTTTCAATGTAGACTTCCACGAGGTTCCTTTGGGGATTCCTTTAGGAGTTATCAAGCAGGCCTTGCTTTGCTCTGTAGGCCCCCCACTACTATGCTTATAAGGGAATAGAGGAGATATAATTAGATCTCAAAAAACCTGTGCTGGAGTTATTTGAAAGTTGGATAAAAAGGGCTTCATTTTCATCAACATAAGGGGAATTGTAGATTCTTCAAAAGTTAACAAAATACACTTATGAGCTGATGTACTAGGGAGCCATTCCACAGAAAGGATATCAACGTCATAGGGGGGTACCTGTAATAATTGGCTCAGCGAAGATCTAATAACTCTCTTTGACCCCCATCTGCCATTGTTTATTCTGTTATAAGCAATTTGCAACGCAACTTGATTTACTTGTAGAGTCCTGCTACAGTTTCTTTTCTCTGTCTCCTTAGGAATTACTAGTAAACTGTCCCTAGAGTCATTTATGATGGAATTCCCCATTTTACTAGATGTTTCTCTGTTGGTGTAATCCAAGCTCTCTTTTATCACTGTTTGCTTCTGCATAAAAGTCTCAAAAGAATGCTTAAGAAGCTCCACCTGATGCACAATTTTCCCTAAAAGCTCATAAATTGAAATAACAGTACGAGCTGTTAAAAGACACTGTTTTGTCACAAAGTCAGGAGGATTTAACTGTTGCTTAGTAAATTGTTTCTTCTCAGTATCTGTCAATTTCTCCCACACAGACTCATTTAAATCTAAGGACACTCCTTCATGGGAAGCAGCTGACTCGTTCCTGAGAGATACTAAACGTTCAGATAGAGGCTCATTTTCTTAATCCAGCACAAGGAAGTTGTTAGCAGTTTGAATTGTAAACTCCAAATTTAAGTTTACAGGTTTAGTTGGAGTACTCACAGTTTCCTCTTTAGCAAGTAAGTCATCAATCTTGAGCTGTTTAGAAGCCTTATTATGCTTATTTATACCAGGGCTTGTTCTAAGGCGTTTTTTGTTGCCCATATCAGTAGCTACACCAGAACACTAAAAGAGCAACAGCAAACAATACTTTTTCTTCTTTTCTCCACCTTTTTGAATAAAGAAACCTCTCATTACGGCTTTTGAAGTGTCCCACACTGTTTGTATTTAAACCTCTCTATCCAAATTGTCTTGGAAAAAAATAATTTAGATTTTTTTTCAGCTTGCTTTTTAATAATAATAATAATAATAATAATAATAATAATTTTTATTTATATCCCGCCCCTCTGCGAGGCAATTGGGGTGGCACACAACTCAAAACATCAAAACAAATAAATCAGAATCAAATCCCATCCCACCTTCCCTCATCCCCCCCAAACATACTGACACATTAAATAACAGTGATTAAAAATATACAATTTAAAAATACATGATTTTCAATATCATTGTGGTCCTCTGAGGGCTGCAAGGTGGAAAAGACAGTCCTCCACGGCCCCAAGATGCCGCCGCTTGCAGCGTGGATGGCTAATAAGAGTACATCATTGGCCATTTTCATTGGGGGCTGCAAGTAGAAAGGCAGTCTTCCGCAGCCTCCAAAAATGCCCCCACACGCGGGGAGGATGTTGTCAGGCGGCGTTTTATAGCCGCTGGTGCTCCTCCTGACAGCCGCAGAGGCGGGCGGCTCAGGCCGCTCAGCTGGTCTTCAGAGGGCTGCGTGATAAAAACAAACCTCCGCAGCCTCCAAAAACGTCAGGCCAGGTGTTCCGGCGGGGGAGGGGGGAGTGCAAACATACCCACCACCAAGTCCCCTTCTCTGCCTCCTCTGTAGCCAAGATGGTTGGGCTGGCAGCGTCCTTAAGAAGGCTCTCCAAGAGGCCAGGTGTTCCGGAGGGGGGGAGTGCAAACACACCCACCACCAAGTCTCCTTCTCTGCCTCCGCTGTAGCCAAGATGGTTGGGCTGGCAGCATCTTTAAGAAGGCTCTCCAAGAGGCCAGGTGTTCCGGGGGGGGGCAGTGCAAACACACCCACCACCAAGTCCCCTTCTCTGCCTCCTCTGTAGCCAAGATGGTCGGGCTGGCAGCATCCTTAAGAAGGCTCTCCAAGAGGCCAGGTGTTCTGGGGGGGGAGTGCATCCTCATCTTTCAGTAAAGATTCATTTAATTTCCAGTTGAATTCTTTTTTCTTGATCTTAATTTCCATAGTTATGGGATTATGATCCGATGAAATTTTAGGAAGTATATCCATTTGATCAATTTTTGGTGCAAAATCTGTTGAGATTAGGAACATATCAATCCTTGACCAGGATTTGTGTCTGTCTGAATAAAATGTATAATCTTTTATATTTCCATATTTAATCCTCCAACTGTCAATCAATGAGAGTATTTCTTTCATTTCAAAAAAAGAGTTTGGTAATTTGCCTTGTCATTTCTTTATTTGCTTTTCTGATTTCCTATCAATTTCTAGGTCTATCAATCCATTCCAAACTCTGAGTAATATTATATTTTCATAATCATACTCGCTCAACGTTCTTGTTAATTTACAAAAAAAATTGTCATTTTGTTCTGTTGGAGTATAGACACCTACTATTAATGTTTTTTCCAAATTCCAGCTAACTTCTACTCCCATATAGTGTCCATTTGGATCATTGAATAATTCTTTCCCTTTTAATTTATTGTTAACATATATTACCACTCCTTTTTTCCTCTGCCGAAATAAATTCTTTACCCAATTGTCGATTATTTAAATATTTATTTTCTGATTTTCTAATATGTGTCTCTTGCAGACAAAGGATGTCAAATTTTAATTTTCTGAGGTAGTGGTAATTTATTTTTCATATTCTTGGTCTATTTAGTCCTTTTACATTCCATGATAGGCATTTTATCTTGTTAAAGTTCTCCATTTTAATTTTCTTTTATAGATTACAGCTCTCGTTCTTCTTCTCCTTCCTTCATTTGATTATTCCTCCATTTAATTGCTTGTTCAGTCTCTCCTCTTTGTTGCGCCCGTTGAGTCTTCCTGTTCCCTTTCCTGTTCTTGTTCTTTGTCTTTTGTGAATTTTTCCAGGAATTCCTGTGCCTCTATCACTGTATTGATCTTAATCCTCTTTTGTTTGTATCTAAACGAAAGACCTAAAGGGTTCTCCCACCTGTAATTTATGTCCCATTCCCTGAGTTTTCTGGTTAGGAAGCCGTATTCTTTTCTCTTTCTCAAAATTGGTCCTGGTATGACCTTCATGAGTTGAACTTCCACACCGGCTGTATTTAGTTTCTGCTGAAAATGTTGTTGCAGGATTGTCTCCTTCATCTGTGTCCACACAAAGTATACTACGATATCTCTTGGTAGTCTCTTTTGAGTGGCAATCCATGAACTTATTCGAAAGCATTTATCAATTTCTAGTATCATTATGTCTTTATCAATAAAATCAGCTAGAGCCATTATCACTAAGTTACTCAAATCTTCATCTTCAGTTTCCAGAACTCCTCTAATCTTCAGACATCTTTCTCTCATTTTGCATTCCCACATAAGTTTTTCATCTTGTATTTCTTTCCTCTTAGTAATTTCTGTATTTAATTTTTCTTCCAGTTCTTTATTCTTTCTTTCCAGGTTGTTGACTTTGGAATTCACTATTTTTACATCTGTAGTCATTGATCTTATCGAGTTTTTATTTCGTTCAGGTCTGATCTTATTTCCTTTTTTATTTCCCCTTTCATATTCTCCATATCCTGTCTCAATTCCTCTTTATCCTTCTTCATTTCCAGTCTCATCTGCCTTATTTCATCAAGAATTATTGTATTGAAATCTTGTACTTTAGATTGGTCTATAGCAAACAATACACCACTGGAAAATATCATTCAGGACAAAATTAATCAAGATAAAAATAACAAAATGAAGAGAAGACTTCGGAGCTCACTAAAAATACCTCCTATCCAAAAAAGAGATCAGATTAGTCTGGCATGACTTGTTTTTGAGAAACCCATGTTGACTTTTAGTGATTATGGCATTCCCTTCTAAATGTTCACCGACTCTCTGTTTAATGAACTGTTCTAGAATCTGTCCCGGTATTGATGTCAGACTAACTGGGCAATAGTTGTTGGGATCCTCTTTTTCCCCTTTTTGAAGATGGGTACAACAATGTTTGCCCTCCTCTAGTCTGCTGGGACTTCTCCTGTTCTCCAAGAGTTCTCAAAGATTATTGCCAGTGGCTCTGAGATTACATTTGCCAGTTCTTTTAATATACTTGGATGTAGTTCATCTGGTCATGTAAACTTAAATTCATTTAAGTTAACCAGGTATTCCTGTACTTCCTCTTTACTTATTTTGTGCTGCATTTCCCCGATTGTGTCCTCTGCTCCATTTTCCTCAGGTTGAACACCCTTTTCCATTTGTGAGAACACTGAGGCAAAGAAAGTGTTGAGTAGTTCTACCTTTTCTCTGTCCCCTGTTAGAATTTCTCCACCTAATAATAATAATAATAATAATAATAAATAAATAATAAAGTTTATTTATACCCCGCCCATTGGTGATCCAATCCGGGCGGCTTACAATTAAAACATATGGTTCAGAATAAAATATACAATGTGAACAAACCCCTCCCCCCCTTAAAACAGGATTAAGTGGCCCTACCATTTCCTTCTTCTTTCATTTGCTACGGACATACCCAAAAAAGGCCTTTCATTGGCCTTAACCCCTTTAGCAATCCTGACCTCATTCGGTGCTTTGGCTTTCCTGACTTTACCCCTACATGTGATAGCTATTTGTTTGAATTCCTCTTTACTGATTTTGCCCCTTTTCCATTTCTTATACATCTCCCATTTAAAACTTAGTTCAGTTGAAAGTTCTTTTGGCATCCATCCCGGTTTCTTGAGACACCTCCCATTTTTCCTTCTCATTGGAACTTTTTGAGATTGTGCCTTCATTATCTCTCTTTTGAGAAACTCCCATCCATCCTGTATTCATTTCTCCTTTAGTATTCCTGTCCATGGGATCACTCCCAGTGTTTCCCTAAGTTTGTTGAAATCAGCTCTCCTAAAGTGTAGAATGAGTGTTTGACTTTGCCTAGCTTCTCCTTTCCACTGTATAAGAAACTCCAGGAGAACATGATCACTCCCACCTAAGGATCCCACCACTTGTACCCCATTTACCAGGTCATCCCTGTTGGTTAGGATCAGATCTAAAATAGCTGATCCTCTTGTTGCCTCTTCTATCTTTTGGACAAAGAAATTGTCTTCCAGGCAAGTGAGGAATTTGGTAGATCTTGTAGTATTGGCTGAGTTTGACTTCCAGGAAATAATAATAATAATAATAATAATATTTATTTATATCCCACTTATTGAAAGAGGCAATCCAAGTAGCTTACATAAAAAAAACCCATACAATATAACCCCTAAGACCAACCCCCCCCAAAACAGCATTAAACATCTCATAATTAAAATAATAAAAACATTTATAAAAACATTATAAATCAACAAGCAAAACAAAACAAACAACACAAACAAACCCGACCAACCTCTAAAACATTCCTCATCCATCAGAATGATGGGGCCACAAGAGGAAAAGGAGGCCGGGTAACCTAAAGTGACCGAATGACCCGAGGGGACCGGGAAACCCAAGGCTGGGATAATTAATCTGGAAAGGCCTGCCGGAAGAGATCCGTCTTAACAGCCTTTTTGAAGCTGTCTAAGGATGTCAACTGATGGATCTCATCCAGCAGGCCATTCCAGAGTTTGGGGCGACAGCAGAGAAAGCCCTCTGGGAGGTTGTCGCAAGCCTCAGTTTTTGAGGCTGCAGCAGGTTCCTCCCAGAGGACCGGAGAGCGTGGGGAGGATTGTATAGGAGGAGGCGGTTCCTGAGATAGCTTGGACCCAAGCCATTTAGGGCTTTAAAGGTGATAACCAACACCTTGTACTGCGCCTGGAAGCTAATAGGCAGCCAGTGGAGGGACCTCAAAACAGAAGTAATGTGGTCCCTCCTAGATGTACCAGAAATAAGCCTGGCTGCCATGTTTTCAACCAACTGAAGCTTCCGAACTAAGCTCAGGGGTAGCCCCATGTAGAGCGCATTACAGAAGTCAAGGCATGAGGTTACCAGCATGTGCACAACAGTCTCGAGATCCCTTACCTCCAGAAAAGGGCGCAGCTGGTGTATCAGCCGAAGCTGATAACAGGCGCTCCTGACCGTCGCATTAACCTGATTTGTCATCAGGAGCGACGAGTCAAGAAGCACCCCCAGACTGCGAACACAGTCACTGGAGGAGAGTGTGATCCCATCCAGGACTGGAGGTTGCAACCCGATTCTTGGTTTCGGAGCCACTACCGTGAGCACCTCCGTCTTGTCTGGATTCTTGTCTGGCCATGACAGTCTAAGAGCACCAACAGGGTCACACTACCCCTGTCGATGCTCAGATGCAGATCGTCGGTCAAGGCAACCATGGCAGTCTCAACCCCAAAGCCTGTCCTAAAGTCGGTTTGAAATGGGTCTAGATAATCGGTTTCGTCCAAGACCGCTTGGAGTTGAAGAGCAACCACCCTCTCGATTACCTTGCTCAAAAATGGCAACAAAGAAACAGGCCTGTAGTTACTCATATCCAGGGGGTCCAGGGAAGGTTTCTTCAGAAGCGGCCTAACAGCCGCTTCCTTTAGACAAGATGGAACATGTCCTTCCCTGAAGGATGCATTGACAATATCCGTGAGGAATCTCCTCAATGCATCCCCCCCCCCGGACGGCCAGCCATAATGTGCAAGGGTCGAGAGGGCAGGTTGTCTTCCTCACCTTACCAAGCAGCTTGTCCACGTCCTCGGTACTCACAGATTGCAGCTGATCCAGGATAACTACATCGGCGGAGTCACTGGACACCTCGCCTATAGACTCTGATTCAATGGTAGCATCTAAGTCGGCTCTTATCTGAGAGATTTTATCTGCGAAGAAGTTGTTAAATGCATCACAGCAGGCCATTGTTGCGTTAAGCAAGGGATTTGGTGCAGGGGGTACCTGTGTCATCTCCCTTACCACCTTGAACAGCTCTGCTGGATGGGACTCTGCAGACGCAATACGTGCAGAGGAGAAGGCTCTCTTCGCTGCAAGTATTGCCTCCCAATAGGAAGGAAGAAAGTTCCTATGGTGAATTCTGTTAGTTAAGAGTCAAGTCTTCCGCCACCTGTGCTCTAGTCGTTGGCCAAACCGCTTCATTCTCCTAAGCTCCGGCGTATACCAAGACTTTCAGTTTGAAGCGGGATGGCAAGGACGCTTGGCAGCGATCGTGTTGATAGCCCTGGTAAGATTGATGTTCCAGGTGTTAACCAGCATGTCGACAGCGTCACCAGCATTCCCCACCATTAAACCCTCTAAGGCTCTCTGGAATCCGATTGGCTCCATTAGCCAAGTGGTGCATCCAGCTCTTTCAGCTTCCTACCCAAAGCCCCATAATTCTGATATTCTGAAGACTGTGTCTTGCAGTATTATTGGTTCCCACATGGACCAAGAGAAAGGGGTAATGGTCAGTAGGCTTAACAAGTCTTGTCAGCCTTGCTATCACATCATGGATTTTTGCTCCAGGGAGACAACAGATCTCCCAGGACATATTTTCAGGCCCACAAACCACTCCTTCTGTACACCTCAACAAGGAGTCCACAACCACCACCGCACACCTCCTCCGAGGCTTAGCAGTGGCTGTTCCCTGCAGTGGTACTCTTAGGGTCCCCAGCACTGTCCCTGAGGACTGTCCCTGCTGCTCTTCTTTTTCATCCTTGATAACAGAGAAAGCTTCAAATCGATTATGTAGCTACAAGCTCCCAGAACGATCCCTGGTTTCCCTACTTGTGTGTGTGACATTCCTCCAGGTGTCCACCCCCTGTGTACCTCCTCCTCAACAACTTCTTCTGTGTGGTCCCCGTCCAAGACTGTTCATTCTGCTCTGTCCAGGAAAACCTCTTGCTCCCTAATGTGCTGAAGTGTAGCTACCTGGGCCTCCAGCTGTTTGACTTTCTCTTCCAGGAGGGTTACGAACTTGCACTTGGTGCAGGTGAAGTTTCCCACATCTCTTAGCAAGAAGACAAACATCCCACAATAATAATAATAATCCCACCCCTCTGCAATGCAATCGGGGTGGCTTACAACATTAAAACAGCAATGGAACAGATACAGCCCCAAAAACCCACCCATCCCTTAAAAAATATTAAATTTAAATAATTTTAAGTTTAATCAAAATATATGCAGGAAGCATTGCAATAACAGTAGCACAGACAGGGAGAGAAAATAGCTAACTCTTGGGGCCAGGATAATTATTCAGGAAAGGCCTGCCAGAAGAGATTTGTGTTAACAGCCTTTTTAAAGCTGTTTAAGGTGGTAATAAGACAGATCTCGTCTGGCAGGCCACTCCATAATGTGGGAGCGGTAGCAGAGAAGACCCTCTGGGAGGTTGCAGACAGCCTCGTTTTCATAGGCTGAAGCAAATTCCTCCCAGAGGACTTGAGTGCGCAGGGTGGATCATATGGAAGGAGGTGGCCCCAGAGATAGGTTGGGCCCAAGCCATGTAGGGCTTTAAAGGTAATAACCAACACCTTGTAATGTGCCCAGAAATCGATAGGCAGCCAGTGAAGTGATTTTAACACTGGTGTAATGTGGTCTCTCCTAGTTGTTCCCGAGACCAACCTGGCTGCTATATTTTGTACCAACTGAAGTTTCCGGGTAAAGCACAAGGGTAGCCCCATGTACCTTATAGAAGTCAAGATGAGAGGTTACCAGTGCATGTACCACAGTTTCAAGATCCTTAATTCCCAGGACCACCCTCTTGATCACTTTGCTTAAAAAAAGTAATAGAGAGACTGGCCTATAGTTGTTCATGTCCAGGGGGTCCAGGGAAGGTTTTTTTCAGAAGCGGCCTAACCGCTGCTTCCTTTAGAATGATGGAACCAAACCTTCCCTAAGGGAAGCTTTGACAATGTCCCTAAGGAACGTCCATAATGCATCTTCCCCCTGGATGGCCAGCCATGATGGGCAAGGATCGAGGGGGCAGGTTGTTTTCCTCACTCTACCAAGGATATTGTCCACATCGTTGGTACTCACTGATCCAGTATAATTTCGTCAATGGAGTGTTGCAGGTGACTGCAGCAACTCCCTCAGTGTCCATATTGAGAAATCTTAAGTAAGCACTGAAACAGGACTGTGGGCTTCTCCCTCAAAAAGTCCTCTGGTAAAGACTCACGTAAAGGGCCCCTGTTCTCTTGGTTTTTTCACCAGGCTCTGTCAGCTAGTTCAATCAACTGGGTTTCTAATTCTACCGAGAGCTCCTGGATGCTACCTTATTCTGGAGGCAAGTCTCTGTCTCTCTTCCTCTGAGCAAAAAACAACCTCAAAGGCCTTTAAATTATTATTATTATTATTATTATTATTATTATTATTAGAACCTCTAAAAAGAAAGGTCAAAGCCCCCCTTCTACCTGTACTGTGCTTTTCCTTGTCCTATGAAAAAAATCATGCGCCTTTAGACGCGTGGCTCTGGGAGGAGTTGTATAGAGCTAATTGGCTAGCTCCACCCCATATTGACTCACAAATGTGACTCACCAAAGCCTCACCCACTCAGGAGCAGTCACACTCTCCCCAAGTGTTTATAAAAGGATTTAAACACTCACCTAATCAATATGGCTGCTCAGAAACTGCTTTCCTTCTCCCTTCCTGGCAGAAACTGACCTGAGTAAGAATTAAGGGGGCAGAATTTAAAGTGCATACATTTGTCAACGATTTGGTCATTGTGTTGAGTGGCCCTAATAGTAACATAAAAACACTATTAAAAGAATTAACAGATTTTGAGAAAATTACAGTTCTGAAAATTAATAAAAATAACATAAAAATATTAACAAAAATATGAATTATTTAGAGAAACAACTATTAAGTGAAAGCTCAGGATTTGATATAAGCCAAAAAGTAAAGTATTTAGGAATTGTTCTAACAAATAAAAATCTGACCTTTTTGGAAACAACTATAAGAAAACTTGGATACACGTTAAAAAAAGAATTGGAAAATTGGAGAGAACTAAAGATTTCCCTATTAGGGAGAATTGCATGAATTAAGATGTCCGTATTACCAAAACTATTATTTCTATTTCAAAATTTACCAATCATTAAAAATAATGTGCCCTTTAAGGAATGGCAGAAATAAATACATTTCTACATTTGGGACCAAAAAAAAAAAAAAAAAAAGACCAAGGATGTGATTAAAATATCTGTAAGATACTAAAGAAAGGAAAGGACTAACACTTCCAAATTTGTTATGATATTATGAAGCTAGTTGTTTAACTTGGCTTAAAGATTGGATGACCTTAGAAAATGTTAATTTATTAAAATCAGAGGGGTCAAATTTGGGATACAGCTGGCATGCCTACCTATTCTATAATAAAGATAAGGCAAATAAGGACTTTCATAATCATTTTATAAGAAATATTCTGTTAAAAGTACGGCAGAAATACAGGAAACATATATGTCCCAAAATACCTCTTTGGATGTCACCCAAAGAAATGTTATTTAAAATAGATGCATATGGAAATAATAATAATAATAATAATAATAATAATAATAATAATAAATTTTATTTCTATCCCGCCCCTCTGCATAGCAATCGGGGCGGCTCACAACAATTAAAATACAATAGTTAAAATACATTCTGATATCCCAATCCATCCCCCCATCCCTCCCACCCCTTAAGACAGAATTAAACTTAAAAGATTTAAAACAAGAAATCAATAAAATGAAAACAAAGTTATAAAATAATGGTGGCAGGACAACAGAGAGCATAGGGAGGAGATTCGATGTTCATTCCTCTAAGAGGATCAATCTGGGAAGGCCTGCCAGAAGAGATCCGTCTTAACTGATTTCTTAAACGCAGTGAGTGTTGTGATGAGACGGATCTCGTCCGGCAGGCCATTCCATAGTTTAGGGGCAATGATAGAGAATGCCCTCTGCGAGGTCTGTTTAGATTTGGATTTCAGTTGTTGGAGTAGGTTTTTCCCGGCTGTCCGAAGGGCACGAGGGGGCTCATATGGGGAGAGGTGGTCCCTAAGAAAAAATGGATTAGATATGTTGATATTGGAAATAAACAAGGAAATTAATACTATATATGGCCAAGAGAACTGGAAAAAGAAGGAACAGTAAATAATTGGTTTCAATATTTACAACTTAAAGAAAGATTAAAACTAGAAAAAAAGAGGGATTAGATGGTAAGAATTTGGAACTAGCAAATATATTGTTGAAAAACGAGGAGAAATTATTATCTAAGGTAAGGTCTATAAATATCTATAAAAATGTATACTGAAGAGGAGATTGTAAAGGAGAACATGGTAAAATGGGCAAAAAATTTCAAGTATAATCTAGAAATGGAGCAATGGGAAAAGACATGGAGAAAGAGATTAAGCTATACTAGAAGCCAAGATTTAAGAGAAAACTACTATAAGATAGTCTATCAGTGGTATTTGACTCCTGAAAGAATAAATAAGATTTATGGTAACACCAGTAATAAATGTTGGAAGTGTCAAAAAGAAAAAAGGTACATTATACCATCTATGGTGGACATTTGATAAAGCTAAAGAATACTGGGAAAAGATACGACCCACAATTAACAACATATTAGGTGTCATGGCCAGCCAGGCTGTGGTCTCAGAGAATGAGGAGGCTGAGCCAGGCCCTAGCTTTGCTCTGCCAGCTCCAGCAGAGTCAGCTGAGCCAGGCCCTGTGACTCAGCAAACCAGCCTCCCCCCAGTAGAGGTTCCAGGCCTAGGAGACATAGAGGAGCAGGACGAGGAGGTACCTACCTTCAGCCAGAGGAGCACAGAAAGGGTGTGCCTCTGTCGATCCAGGAGGTTATATGAGAAATGCTCAGCAATCACCAGACAGCTGTGATAGCAACTGGGCCAATATAAACAGCTGTGAGACGCAGAGCTTCTTCGTCAGAGTCTATCTGTTTTCCCTGGTGAAAGCATCTTACTCTGACTCCCTTGTTGCCTGAAACCTTGCCTTCTAGACCTCAGATTGATCTGGATCTCTTGACCCTTGACTGGACTTGCTGATCTGCTATCTGGAACCCTTGACCCTGGACTGAACTCACTGACCTGCTCTCTGGACCTCTGGTCCCTTGGTTTGCCCTCTGGTTTTGCTCTATTGGACTGGTAATGTGCTCTTAGAATTGCCTTCGTGCTGCTGCAAAGTCTTGCATTTGTGTGCTTCATCCTTATCAACAGTTTCGTTCGCTGCTTTCCTGGACATTAGGTATAAGTGTAATGAATAAACCAGAGATCTTTTTGTTAAATATGATGGATGAACAAAATAAAAAAAAAAAGCATGGAAGAATATTATTTCACATGATAACAGCAGCCAGGATGGTCTTTGCTAAATATTGGAAAAAAGAGAACATTCCAGAGATAGGAGATTGGGAACTTAAGACAATCTAGAAGTCTTAACTATGAGAATTCAAGAAATTATTTAGAAGAGTGAGAAAAAGTTATAGAATATTTTAGAAGTAAAAGAGGGGAGGCTATTAAATTAAAATATCAAAAAGAGTGAAATATTAGGTATATTTGTCTTGAGAAAATTTATAACTTAGTAAAATATAGAAATAGCTGGGGGGGGGGAAGGAGTTGATGTATATGAAAAAACAAATTTATTTGGAGAATTTATAAGTGAATACACCCACCCACACCCACCCACACATGTATTAGTTATGTAACACCTGAACAGAAAATGTTTAATTATTTCACATTTTGGTATATGACACACGATACTATAAAGAAAATAAAGAATAATAAATTAGATATTACATAAAAATGAGGGATCAAAGAATCCAAGGGGAGAAATAAAGAAAAAAATGGGAAAATGACAAATCTGACAAAAGTATGGAAAGAATGTATCAGATTGTTGGAGAGTAGGAACTCATTTTTTTATTTTTGTCTGTTGTTTATGTATATGTATTGATATAAGGTGGTGGGTAATTATCTGGATGTCTCGATTTGTAATGTTGTATTATTGTTATATTCTTGGGAGTATTTTAACAATAAAAATAAAAATAATTAACTTTTCACAGATGAAAATACACTGGGCTGCCCTCTGGTGTCTTTCTAAAAAGCCCTTGCTTTGCATACCAGCAATCATTGCCTGAGTACTAACTGGCTGCTAGTTCAGGACCAGCCCAAGTTATTTTGCTTCTTGAGGAAGAGGATAAGATGGTGTCTTCTCCCTATTATACATATTGACAGTTGAATATAACTTAAGCACTAATGCTGAGAAAGCATCCTCTACTGTACCGGGTTGCAGAAGGCTAGCACTCAGAGCACAACACTGTATATGCAGCTTTGTTCTCCAGTACTTTGCTGCCATTCCCATCAGCACCTACTATATGATGCAACTTGCATATGTCATAGCTGGAAGAACATTGTCCCTGTCTCAGGTGTTTTTTGTGGCTGATGGCTATGTCTGTCATATGTCTGTCTGTTGGTGTGCTTTGTGTCTTGCCTCCTCAAGTGTGCTTTTTGTGGCTGATGGCTATGTCTGTCATATGTCTGTCTGATGGCATGCTTTGTGTCTTGCCTCCTCACCTGAAGAGCATTATGCATCTGCTTCTCCACACACTTAGGGGGGTTGCAGACTGCCAGAAATAGTGTGAATTCAGTCCACTTTTAGGGTTAGGGTTAGTGCTAGGGAATCATGGGAACTGTTATTTTTCTGAGACATTGAGCCTTCTCTGTCAGACAACTCTGATGCCACAATAAAATACAGTTCCCATGGTTCCCTAACTCTAACCCTAACCCTAAAAGTGGACTGAATTCACACTATTTCTGGCAGTCTGCAACTCCCCTTAGTTTGTAAGTGCTAATGGGGCATTGCTATTTCTAAATTGGTAATACTGTACGTCCTGACTAGCTATTGTGTGTTCCAAGACGATAAGTCCACAAAGCTACCATGGAGAACTTTATTGTATGGATACATACAACTTGGTAAATATGAATAGCTAAAATATACATTACACTGTCAGATTCAATCATATGGGGGCAGCATGGTGTAGCGCAGGGCTAGGCAACCTTTCCCCTTTAAGGGCCGAGGGACTTCAGCTCCCAGAAGCCTCAGCCATGTTGGCCAATAGTCCCATGTTGGCCAATAGCTCCTGGGATTCTGGGAGCTGAAGTCCCTCGGCCCTTAAAGGGGAAAGGTTGCCTACTCCTGGTGTAGCGGTTTGTGTGTTAGACTACAACTTGGGTGATCAGGATTCAACTCCCAACTCAGCCACAGAATCCCACTGGGTAACCTTGGACAAGTCACAGTCCCTCTGCCTCAAGGGAAGGCAAAGGCAAAACCACTCTGAACAAATCTTGCCAAGAAACATCCTTAGGGTAGCCATAAGTTGGAAATGACTTGAAGGCATACAATAAACAACAAGTAAAGACAAGATATAACTTAAATGATTAAATAAATACAATAGTACTGGGGAGACCTAGGTTCAAAGGATGAAAAAAAATAACCAAAACTTCTGGAGGAAGGTGAAAAAGCTAAAATCACCTAAAATTGGCAAGAGAGCCATTTTACTCTAGCTCTAGTGAAATCAAATGCGCACACCAGAATAATACATCCTTACCATAAAACATGACCTGCCTGATTCAAATAAATATTCTTCAGCCTAGATTTAAAAATATACGAATTAAGTTGTGTTACAGCAATTGAGCTACTAATACAACCCACTGGATCCATCTGCTGTATTAAAATAACTTCCTTGGAATCCAATGATTAACATTCCTTTCTATTTCATTGAGTGCATTTTTATGAGGCAATAAGTTCAATGTTTCCAATTTCATAAAATGTCAAATATAATACTAAGGAACAACCTAACTTATACACCCACAGACAAAAGCAAAATATCGGCATGGAGTGGAAATGTCAACTTTCCACATAAATAATTATTTGGACTCTTCAGCAACTTCTGTCAAATGTTCCAGCCTGTGCTATTTTTTATACCATTTTACCATCACGCATACATTTCATGAAACTGGGGTGGGGAAAAAAGTCTAAATTTAGAGGGAAAAACTGAATGGAAAGATTTGCCTACTGATGCAAATGGCCTTAAATGCCTAGCTCTTTAAAGTCTGACTTTGAATCCCTGTGTATTCAATGATATTTGTGGTGCTGATTCAGAGTTGCTGATTCTTTCCCTCTCCCATATAAATTACAACATTGGCAGGTAGCACATTGATAGGATTTTACCCTCTTCCATCACCATCTCCTTCCCTCCTTTCATCACAAACCACAAGGTTGTGAGTTCAATACCAGCCAGGGGCTTGACTCAGGATTGCATCTTTTTGAGGTTACTAAAATGAATACGCAGCTTGATGGGGCAATTACGGTAGCTTACACATTGTAAACTGCTTAAGTGCACTGATAAATGGTATAGAAATGTACTTGCTATTGCTTTGTGCCTTCCTGTCTTTGAAATTGTAGACATATGAGAAGATCCTGGTTTTATCAACCACATGGAAGCTTCCCTTTAGTTGAAGAGTGGATTAGAAATGGTTTATACAAATAAATGCTGCAAAAGTTGTGGCAATAATGTTGAGTGTGGGGACAGAGAAGGACATTACTAAAGCTTGAGCTGCTTGGTGGCCTGTTATTCCTATGATTCTAGCTTTGATCTATTTTGCTTTTACAATAACTATGTAGCATAGAAAGTTCAGACAGATAGATAATATAATATAGAACAAACCCCATAAGGACCACTATCTTAGATTTTATGCTAATTTTATTAATAAACATCTTAATTAACAAGACAACATGCTGTACATAATGTGAAAGAGACCTACAATGGTTTTAATTGGATTTCCATTGCTATTGGATGTAATAGCATATGATGCCCAACAGGATAATTCTAGAGAGTGGATTATGGCAGTTTCAGTACAAATACACAGATGAAGTTACTTTGAAACCCTGTAGAATACAACACACAGAAAATCTCCCTGAAATGCAAACTCAAATATAGATATTTACAAAAGATTTTTAGTTATATTTCATAATTAGGGTAAACATGAGATACATATAATTTTGTTTCCTTTGATTTATCAAATAGAACCACTGCCTTCACTCTGTTTACTTATGATTGCAAACCCAATTCTTCCTTTAAAATAAGAAGCAGTCCAGGCCATAATCTGATAATATCAGTTCCTGTGGAAAGATTTGCACATGAATAAAATTAATGAAACAAACTAATTTCAGTGCACATAATTTTCTCAATATGTTGCACTCTCAATTATACAATCATAGAACTGAAAGAAACCTCAAGGGCCATCCAATCGAACCCCATTCTGCCATGCAGGAACTCACAATCAAAGCACCCCCTAACAGGTGGCCATCCAGCCTCTCCTTAAAAACCTCCAAAGAAGAAGACTCCACCACACTCCTTGGGAGTTCTTATTGTTGGTAAATAGTTCTTATTGTCAGGAAGTTCTTCAAAATGATGAGGTGAAATCTCTTTTCCTATAGTTTGAATCCATTGCTCCAGGTACTATTCTCTGGAGCTGCAACAAACAAGTTTGCTCCATCAATAATATGACATCACTTCAAATATTTAAACAAGGCTATCATGTCATCTCCTAACCTTCTCTTCTCCAGGCTAAACATAGCCATCTCCCTAATAAGGCATGATTCCGAGACTCTTCATCATTTTGGTCACTCTCTTCTGGACACATTCCAGCTTCTCAACATTCTTTTAGTGCTGTGGTTCCCACAACTAGACAGAGTATTCCTGTCACACAAGTCACACATTTATGTTAACAGAGCCTAGATTTCAGGAGACCCCACTCAGATATTGACAACAGGTACTCTTTTTCCACCTGGAATAATTTCTGAAAAATTGAACAAGTTTCTAGATAATTTATGTTGCTTTGGAATAAGTCAATTATTGCTAAGAAGAATAGAAGTGGGGGACAATTCAATGATGGCTTATTTTTAAATTTCCACAACAGAGTAGAAACAGACAACAGTATGTTTGGATGCTTAATGTAATAAGAAAGTTTTTGTTTTGTTTTGTTACATTAAGCATCCAGACAAAGCATTACAAAGTAAAGTGACTTATCCCCAATGGGATACAGTCACGTTTCAGATGACTCACTGATATTATCACATTTAAATCACCACTGCTGCTGCTGGATGACAAGTCCCAACTGTGCCTATCCAGCTGCTTTTCCAAACCAGCTGTTTTGGAAAAGTGGCTGGATAAGCACAGATGGGATCCAGGCTGCAGCCCAGTTGCAGTCATTCGGTGGCAGCAACAATGATTTAAATGTGATGATATCAGTGGACAATCCGAAATGCAACTGTATCCCATCAGGGATAGGTCACTTTACTTTGTAATGTGATAATATCCAGGCTGTTGCCTGTTTCTATCTTGTTGGTTCTCTCTTGGCAGACTGCTTTTCATATTACTGAATTAAACAACTCCGGAATGAAAGTTGGTAGCCATTCCAATAATATATTTGTAGACAAGTTTCTTTCAAAATGAAACAAAGAATTATTATGTTGTAAGTTGGAGTTTCCCAGCAAAGGGAAAGAGGACACAACAACAATAGCAATTGTTTTACTGTTAAGAACCAGTTTCCACATGAATGTTAATCATCTGGTGACAAAATTAATTATAAATTTAGCCATAGGTAGAGATATTCAGATCCCATCTGATCCTGGAAGCTAAATAGGATCAGCTTGGATGGAACACTGCCTAACGATACCAGGTGCTGTAGGTTTTATTTCAGAGGGCTGGCAAAACCACTTCTGAGCATTCCTCACCTAAGAAAACTTCAAGGATCACTATAAGTCCACAAGTGACTTGAAGATACACACACACACTATTATAACCACCTCAGCCAGATAACTTTTCCAAAGAATTGATTTAATGTTACACATTCTTCAACCAAGTATTTAATGAAGAGAAATAAATGATGTGCATAGTGGATGTGTGTCATGAATCAATAGAATAGAATGTGGGGCTATTTTAAACAAACCTCTAAAATTAAAAGAAAAACTGGGCCAGATTTTTAACTTTGCACTATACACTATTCCTCAGAGGGAGACAATGGGCCTTTGCAGACTGCCAGAAATAGTGCAAATTGAGTCCATTTTAAGGGTTAGGGTTAGTGCTAGGGAATCATGGGAATTGTTTCCCCCCCCCCCCCTTTTCTGAGACATTGAGCCTTCTCTGTCAGAGAGCTCTGGTGCCACAATAAAATACAGTTCCCATGATTCCCTAACCCTAACCCTTACCATTATATATACAGAATGAAACAAATCAGTGCAGTTGCACAGTACAGAATGCTGTATATTGTTTTCAGGTGGTTTTTTTTAAGTTACAGTTTAATACAAATTAACATAACATTAATAAATAATATTGCAGAAAAGATAATGCAAAATATATTCATATGAAGAAAGATATGCAAATAATTAATGTTAGTTCTTAGGGTATTGATAGAAATTATACCAAAAAGCCTATGCATTTTTTTATGTTTTGTAAATACGTCAGAAACATTATTTTTCAATGAGCCAGAGCTTGGTAGATATTGAAATATACATAGGGATTGTTTGCATAGATATTCTTGTCAGTGGAAGATGATATTTTGCATGATGCAATCCAATATGCATCTAGATAAACTTTTATTTATTAAAATGAAAGAGGAATATATTGTGTATGAGAGGCTTTGAATATATCATGTTGGCAATCCCATACAGTCCTATCTGTAAATGCAGTTGGGTGTTGGGTGGGAAGAATATAAAATGAATTAATTTCTTAACTGCATATTGTTTCCTTAATCCTGTTAATGTGAAACTATTTCTGGGTCTGAGAGTGGTAACCCACCAAATGTCACCTAGTGGGTTTCCATGGCTGAGTGGGGAATTGAACCCTGTTCTCCAGAGTATAGTCCAGCACTCCAACCACTACATCATACAACCAAAGTGGATCATATAAATAATTTAAGTAAAAGTAAAGGTAATCCCTTGACAGAAATGTCTAGTCATAATGAACTGTAGGGGGCAGTGCTCATCTCCGTTACTAAGACAAAGAGCCAGCATTGTCTGAGGACTACTCCAGTGGTCATATGGCCAGCATGACTGCACCAAACACTGTTACCTTCCCACCAAAATGGTACATATTTATCTATTTGTATTTGCATGCTTTCAAATTGCTAGGCTGGCAGAAGCTGGGACTAGTGACAAGAGCTCACCCCATCATGCAGCACTCGGGCCTCGAACTTCCAACTTTCTGATCTTCCAATAATCAGAATTGGCATCTTAACCACTAAGCTATAACCAGCCTTTTTTTTTTTTAATGCAGAACAGGTGTTGAGTAGAGTTAGGATACTGGGGGGAACATATTGCACAAAATGTCTCCCCACTTGCAAATTCTCCCTCTTTTCAATTTTGTTCTGCTTGCAGAAAGGGAATAGGGGGTGGTCAGAGTGGCAGAACAAATGCAGCACTTAGTCTGGGGCATTTCTGAAGTTTTCTTGGTGGTCATCTTGACCATGGAAAGAGTTTGGAGCTTTGTCTGAGCTTGGACTTGGTTTCTGCATTCCCCAGTCATTTTGAATGTCCAGTGGTAGGGGGGAAGCAGACAGTGCAAAGGGCCGTTTGGGGGGCGAGGAAGGGGAGGGGCAGCCGCACGGTGGGTGCCCCAACCCCTTCCCGAAGGCATCGTTGGAGCGCCAGCCCCTCCGCACGGCCGGCACTCCGACAATGCCTTCCCGCCACAGCGTCCATACACGCTGCGGCAGAAAAGTCGCCGAAGGTGCGCCACCAGCCTTTTGCAGTGCATCTTCAGTGACTTGTGGAAGGAGCGCTATTTTAGCGCTCCTTCCAGGGGCGGTGAAGCTGCGCCGCGGGGCCGAGGTGTGCAGATACCTCGGCCCCATGGCACAGCTTTCCGGGGCGGCCCGGGGCCGCCCGACTGCTCCCCCCCGTAAGTTCAAATTAACATTTTGGTGTATGACTGTGCAGTGCTTTGTTTGTGGCTATCAGCATATTTATAATGATCTTGTGAAACCATTCAGGTTATTTCATTATGAGCAGACTGCCACATTGGTTACTTATTGTGAAGGTGAATTCTGGGTTGTTGACAGGAAGAATCCCCACAATTTGGCTTTTTCCCTATCACAGCCCACAGTCACAGCAACACATGGCCCGAAGAAAAATTGACTGATTCTCTCAAGTACAGACATCTTCTGCAGGTCAGTTCTCAACCTAGTCAAGCTCAAGTTGGGAGATAAGAAATGAAAGGAAAATGTACCCAGACCATTGCCATTAGTTGATAGTAGCAGGTATGCATGATAGGAAGCAGTGGTTCCTCTTAAAGACACAGAATGTATCTTCAATAGATGTAATGAGTGTGCCATTATCTGAAATGGTGGTGGGAACCTGGGACTTAGGGGTTGAACAGATGGCTCCTAAGGTGCAGTGTCCCGCCACCCCTTTCCTTGCTGGATCAGAGCTGTGGCAACTGCATGCCACAGCCTCAATCCAGCACTTTGCCACTCCAAAAAGAGCTGGCAAATGCTGCTCCTTTTTGGAGCAGCAAAAAGCTGCCCTTGCCGCCACCACAGAGGCTTTTCCGCACTCCTTTGGTGCAGTATGTCTGAACGCTGTGCCAAGGGAGTGCCCTGACACTGCCTGTCATGCGGTGGGGTGCATGGCATGATGGCAGCATTGGGACAGAATCGGGACAGCCGGCGTGCTGTCGCCACATCCCAACTCCACCCCCAGGCCAGCCCTTTTGGGCGGTCTGTACAGGTCTATACTCAAGCATCCTGAGAAGTAGTATAGGGTGAGAGTGGCTGCATGCTAATCCCTAATAATTTTGTGAGGTACCCTCCTTCTAAAGGTGGCTTCTACTGTTTGGTATTTGTCTGTTTTATGTTTATTTACAGTCTTTTTTATGATGTCAGATGAAAGTAGTCAGGATGTGCAGGTAGCCCCTTCCCCCCATATGCCATTGGTGGTAACATTAATTGAAAACACTCCTTCTGATCATCTTAGATGGGCTGCAATGTTTGCAGGACAAGGCACATTAGAGAATTCACTGGCCTTTACAATGCAGGCCTTGATCCATATGGACAGTGTTGACCTAGAGAACTTACAGATCATAGAATATGGATTAAATCACACAAACATAGAATCAGGTTGACTAAAAAACTTGGTTTTGTCCATATAAATCTTACTGCTATATGCACAACACATATAATAGGAACAGGGAATGTGGGAAGCATGAATCAGGGGAAGCTAGACATTGTAAAACAAGCAATGGGTGTCTTGGGGTGAGCAAGCTAAAATGGACAGAAATTGGACATTATTAGTCAGACAATCCAAGTTTATGCTGTAACTACAGAAGGAGAAAAAGGGAAGAAATTGAAAGTCTCTGTGCTGCAGTCCAGGAGGAAATTGATCACATATCCAAACAGGACTTTTTGTTAATCATAGGCAATTGGAATGCAAAAATAGGAAACAGAGAAGAAGAGAAGAACCAAAAATTTAAGAACAGCTGAAAAGAAGTCATCTGTCATGGTGATTTGGCTAAAAAATAAAAGAGCCAAAACAATCTCCCTGATAAAGGAGGTTCAGGTGGGCCCCCTGAAGCACCCCAACATTCTCCCAGCAGATCCAGCAAGGATAAGATTGGTAAGAGAAGTGAGACAAGAGTAATGGAGACATGGAAGGGAGCTAGGGGAGTGAAGAGAAAGAAGGGGGAGTGCAGGCATCCAGTCCCATGGCCAGCCACTGCTTTGATTTATAGCAGTACAAGCACCAGTTGCTGCTTCACATTCTTCAGAATACTTCAGAATAAACAGTGAGAACAAGGAAAACAAGACCCTTCAAAAGCAAACTTTCTGCAAGTAACTCTGCTGCTACAATTACAATTAGAAATATATTTAATTTAAGCAATATTATCCCATTAACAATATTGAAGTAAAATAAGATCTATAAAACATTGAATAAAAAACAGAAATTTGATTACTTTTTTTTCTTCTTCTTCTTTAAAAGAATGGACTGGCGGATGAACAATTGATATGAAGTATTAAGGATCTGGAGTGGAGATTTATTAATTGACCTTCTGAATTATTAATTGATCCTCTGATAAAAGATAAGAGTCAGATTACAAAGAATTACTGATTATACTATTGATTGTGATGGAGGTCAGATTGTGAGTTGAATACAAGGAACACAAGGAAAGTGACTGATACAGTGAAATAAAATACTTCAGAAAGGTAAACGGATATTGTTTATAGCTTATAGTTTAAGCAACGGAAAAAAGAAAGTGAGGAAAGGAAGAGAGAAGAGTTGAAAGAATAAAATAAAATAAACAATTATTAAGAATAAACATTTAAAGTAAAGCATTGCAGAAGAACAAATATATGTGAAAAGAAGAACCAAAAGCGAGAGAAGAGGAAACTAATTATGAAGAATTAAAAGCGGAGCTAAGTCAAGAGAAACTTTATAAACTTTATTTTTTATATATAAATTAATCTGATAGCTGAGATGTATTGATTTGTGTTTGTTATTAATTTAATGGGTTGTAAGGTTTGAGTACAATAGTAGTTAATTGGTAGAAAAGGAAGAGATTTATTGTATTAGCATAATAAGAGGTAACAGAACTGATTATATTGTATATTATAAATGAGAAGGTGTTGGAAAAGTGAAAGTAGAATAAGAAAGAAAGGTGTTGACCTTGAAAATGCTGAGAAGAGAAAATAAGTAAAATTGCCAAAAAATTGGCAGAGTGCCTAATTGATTGTTGTGTCTAGTTAGCACATACATATACACATATAAAAAGATGAAAAGGAGACATCTGGTGGCCAAAAGTATAAGTGACATAAAAAAAGTTTGGAATATAATATGAAAGAAGGTTATACAGGGAAGCTAATAATTGTAATGTTGTTGTTATACATAATTGTACTTTGTTTATACATAATCTATACTCTGTTTAAATAGAAGGAAAAGTGAAAGGATATTCTGTGGATATAAGATTTGTTATCTATTGTAAAATACAGGAAAAAGAGAAGAGAAACTTAGATCATTTGGCATGGCAAACATGAAAAGAACAACATCACAAACAATAACACTTCCACAAAGAAGATCTTCAGTAGAACACCCAATAAGACTGTCAGAACAAAATGACTTGATGCTGGATGAGATTAGGAAGATCAGGGAGGAGATGAGACAAGACAATTTAAAAATAAAGACTGAAACAAAAGAGGAAATCAAACTAGAGAAAAAGAGTGAAATGAAAGAGGTAAAAAATTCACTCGATAAAATCACTAAGGATATGGCAAAGATAACTGAAAAAGTTGAAGTCCTGGAAAGTCACTTAAAAGAAATGGAAACAAAACTGGGAAAAAACTATAAAAGAAAGGGATGAAGACTGAGAAACACTGATCAAACTGGAAATAAATTAAGACAAAACTGTGTGAAACTGAGGGGAATACCAGAACATGAAAATGAAAATCTTCATAAATTTCTTATACTGATTTTGGCACATTATATCAATGAACCTGTAGACCAATTTCCATGGGAGATAGATACTATGTACAGACTCAACTCAAAGACAGCGAGACAAAGGGCCTTTGCAGACTGCCAGAAATAGTGCAAATTGAGTCCACTTTAAGGGTTAGGGTTAGTACTAGGGAATCATGGGAATTGTTTTTTTTTTTCCTGAGACATTGAACATTCTCTGTCAGAGAGCTCTGGTGCCACAATAAAATACAGGTCCCATGATTCCATAACCCTAACCCTAAACCTTAAAGTGGACTCAATTTGCACTATTTCTAGCAGTCTGCAAAGGCCCAAAGAGGACTTCCAAGAGACATAGTGATATACTGTGCGAGGAAGCAAACAAAAGACCTAATAATACAACAAAGGGCCTTTGGAGACTGCCAAAAATAGTGCAAATTGAGTCCACTTTAACTGTCCTGGCTCAGTGCTAGGGAATCATGGGAATTGTAGTTTATTGTGGCACCAGAGCTCTCTGACAGAGAAGGCCCAATGTCTGAGAAAAAAAATACAATTCCCATGATTCCCTAGCACTGAGCCAGGACAGTTAAAGTGGACTCAATTTGCACTATTTCTGGCAGTCTGCAAAGGCCCAAAGTTTTAAGAAAGAGTTAATAATTGAAGGGGAAATAATTCAAAATTTCAAGGACATTCCCGTGAGGGTTCTCAGGTCAAGGAGAGACTATAGTTTTTTATGAGATCAATTGAAACTTTATGGAATCCCTTTTGATGGGAGGAAGTGGAAGGTCTAATCTTGACATGGAGAAAAAAATATATATTGATTGAACTCTATAGATAAAGCAAAAGATTTTTGGGCAAGAAATAGGAAAGAAATTGAAAGATACAGAGAGAAAAGTGCTACTAATATTAGATATGGAAAAAGAACAATGGCTACACGATCACAAGAATGAAATTTAAAAGAGAAAGAAAAACAAGAAGATACTGGAGGCACAGAGGAAGAAGAAAGGGAAGATCTATAAATTGTGATTTATAAACTGTGTGTAATTGCTAAGTAAAACTTTGTACCTAAAACGTGAAATAGAAGTATGCATATAATATAAGTAATCCCATTGTTCCTTTATATTGATAGTGATATAAGATAATACAATCAAGATAGCTGAGTAGTTGAAAGTCAATATATCTTGGATAATTTTTTTCTATTTTTTCTTTCTAAAATTCTCTCCTTCCCTTCTTGGAGAACTCTTGAATACATTAGTAGTAATGAAGGTACTATCATGGAACGTAATAGGATTAAATTCACCACTTAAGTGCAAAAATGTATTCCATTACAGAGAAAATGAAATATAAAATAATATGTTTTCAGGAATCACATATAGAGAAAGATTGTAGGCTAATTAAGAATGCTAAATTAGAGAAATAATATTTATCCTGTCAAGAAAAAAAAGGAAAAAGGGAGTAATTATATATGTGAGTGAGAAAATAGATTCTAGAGAAATATTTAGAGATACAGAGGGACATTTTATAGCTGTTGAAATCAATTGGTCTTCAAAGAAAATAGTAGTAGTAGGAGTATACTCCCCTATTAAAAATAAAGCTAGATTTTATAACGATCTTTTGAGGAAAATAATAGAATTTGATTATGAAGAATTAATGATTCTAAGAGATTTTAATGGAGTTGTTGAACCCAAGCTAGATAGAATGTCAAATAAGGAAATTAATGAAAGATAAGGAAAATTGCCTAATTCATACTTTAATTTGATAGAAAATTTAGAGGTGATAGATTCCTGGAGATATCTATATGATAGGACTAAGGGATATACCTTCTTTATGGAAAGACATAAATCTCAGGCTAGAATAGATATGATTTTGATTTCATGATCCCTTGCTAAAGAAGTTACAGAAATGGAAATTTTACCACGAACACTATCTGATCACAATCCACTGATGCTGCATTTAAAAGAACAGGTGAAAAGTTATGTCTGGAGACTAAATGATGATCTGCTAAAAGAATCTGATATAATAAAAAGAGTAAAAACAATGATGTTAAACTGTTTTAAAGAAAACGCAGATATGGTGACAAATTGGCCTATAGTCTGGGATGCAGGAAAGGTAGTTTTTAGGGGATTTTTTTTATCCAGCAGAATGCCATAATGAAAACAAAACGTAATTATAGGTTACAAATATTAAAGTTAAAATTAAAAGATAAAGAGGAAGAATTAATGGGAGCTCTGAATGATAGAAGAAAATTGAGGGAGATTCAATTAATTAAAAAGCAAGTATCAATGGAATTAGTGACTGATATAGAGAAAAAAATAAAAAGTGCAAAACAAAATTATTTTGAAAACTCTAACAAACCAGGGAAATTTTTATTATATGAAATAAAAATAAAAATAAAAAAGACAAAGCAAATTATTAAAATAATAGAAGGAAATGAAATCATCTCACAACATGATTAAAAAAAATCTCATAAGTTTTACGAAACATTTTATGCAGAGAGAATTCTAAATTAATTGGAAGGATATATAACAACAGCAGAGCTGTTTAGGGTGGTGGGGGAGCTGACGCAGGTGCCTCCTGCCCAAGTCCCATTACTTAACCCAACAGCGGCCTGCTGTGACGTGTATAACAACTTTTTTGCAAAATGTGTAGGGGTAAAGTCAGAAAAGCTAAAGCGCAGAATGAAATCAGGCTTGCTACAGAGGTTAAGAACAATAAAAAGGGCTTTTGGGGGTATGTCAGCAGCAAAAGGAAAAAGAAGGAAATGGTAGGGCCACTGTGTGGAGAAGATGGCAAAAAGTTAACAGGGGACAGAGAAAAAGCAGAATTACTCAACACCTTCTTTGCTTCAGTCTCTTCAGAAAAGGCAAAGGGTGCTCAACCTAAGTATAATGGAGCAGAGGACAGAATAGGAGAATTTCAGCACAGAATAAGTAAAGAGATAGTACAGAAACATCTGGTTAATCTAAATGAATATAAGTCTCCAGGACCAGATGAATTACATCCAAGGGTATTAAAAGAACTGGCAAATGTAATATCGGAACCATTGGCAATAATCTTTGAGAATTCCTGGAAAACAGGAGAATTCCCAGCGGACTGGAGGAGGGCAAATGTTGTCCCCATCTTCAAAAAGGGGAAAAAAGAGGATCTCAACAATTATTGTCCAGTTAGTCTGACATCAATACCAGGAAAGATTCTGGAGCAGATCATTAAACAGAGTCTGTGAATATCTGGAAGGTAATTTCATAATCACAAAAAGTCAACATGGCTTTCAGAGAAACAGGTCATGCCAGACAAATCTGATCTCTTTTTTTGATAAAATTACCAGCTTGGTAGATGAAGGGAATGCTGTGGATATAGTATATCTTGATTTCAGTAAGGCCTTTGACAAGGTTCCCCATGACATTCTTGCAAGCAAGTTGGTAAAATGTGGGCTAGACAAAGGGGGGTTGCAGACTGCCAGAAATAGTGTGAATTCAGTCCACTTTTAGGGTTAGGGTTAGTGCTAGGGAATCATGGGAACTGTTATTTTTCTGAGACATTGAGCCTTCTCTGTCAGACAACTCTGATGCCACAATAAAATACAGTTCCCTAACTCTAACCCTAACCCTAAAAGTGGGCTGAATTCACACTATTTCTGGCAGTCTGCAACCCCCCCAAAGTAACTGTTACATGGATTTGTAATTGGTTGACTGGTCGAACCCAAAGGGTGCGCAACAATGGCTCCTTTTCAAGGTGGAAAGAAGTGACCAGTGGGGTGCCACAGGGCTCTGTCCTGGGCCCAGTGCTATTCAATATCTTTATTAATGACTTGGATGACGATATTGGGGGCATAGTTATCAAATTTGCGGATGACACCAAATTAGGAGGAGTAGCTAATACCCCAGAGGACAGGATCAAAATTCAAAATGACTTGAACAGACTAGAAAGTTGGGCCAAAGCTAACAAAATGAAATTCAAGACGGAGAAATGTAAGGTATTGCACTTAGGGCGGAAAAACAAAAAGTACAGATATACGATGGGGGACACCTGGCTGAATGAGACTACGTGTGAAAGGGTTCTAGGAATCCAGGTGGACCACAAGTTGAACATGAGTCAACAGTGCGATGCAGCAGCTAAAAAGGCCAATGCAATTTTAGGCTGCATCAGTAGAAGTATAGTTTCTAGATCAAGAGAAGTAATAGTGCCACTCTATTCTGCTTTGGTCAGGCCTCACCTGGAATATTGTGTCCAGTTCTGGGCACCACAATTCAAAAAGGATGTGGAGAAACTGGAGTGTGTCCAAAGGAGGGCAACTAAAATGGTGAAGGGTCTGGAAACCAAGCCCTATGAGGAACGACTTAGGGAGCTGGGGATGTTTAGCCTAGAGAAGACAAGGCTGAGAGGTGATATGATAGCCGTGTTTAAATATTTGAAGGGATGTGATATCGAGGAGGGAACAAGCTTGTTTTCTGCTGCTCCAGAGACTAGGACCCGAAACAATGGATGCAAGCTGCAAGAAAAGAGATTCCACCTCAACATTAGGAGGAACTTCCTGACAGTAAGGGAGGTTCGACAGTGGAACACACTCCCTCGGAGAGTAGTGGAGTCTCCTTCCTTGGAGGTCTTTCAGCAGAGGCTGGATGGCCATCTGTCAGAGATGCTTTGATTGGGAGTTCTTGCATGGCAGGGGGTTGGACTAGATGGCCCTTGTGGTCTCTTCCAACTCTATGATTCTATGATTCTATGAAAATCTCTCAGATAAGAGCCGACTTAGATGCCAGTGTTTTGACAGAAACAACTGATGAGGTGTCCAGCGAATCTGTTAATGAAATTGTGGATCAGTTTCAATCTGTGAGTACCAATGACGTGGACAAGCTCCTTGGTAGACTGAGGAAAACGACCTGTGCTCTCGATCCTTGCCCATCTTGGCTGGCCATCCGGGGGGGAGGTTGTATTGAGGATGTTCCTTACAGACATCGTCAATGCATCCTTCAGGGAAGGTCATTTTCCATCTTGTTTGAAGGAGGAGGCTGTCAGGCCGCTTCTGAAAAAACCTTCCCTGGACCCCCTGGATATGAACAACTATAGGCCAGTCTCTTTGTTACCATTTTTGATCAAGGTAATCGAGAGGGCAGTTGTTCTTCAATGCCAAGCTGTCTTGGATGAAACCGATTATCTAGACCCATTTCAAACTGGCTTTAGGATGGGATTTGGAGTTGAAACTGCCATGGTTGCCTTAACTGATGACCTGTGTCTGAGCATCGACAGGGGTAGTGTGACCCTGTTGGTGCTTTTAGACCTCTCAGTGGCTTTTGATATGATAGATCATGGCATCCTCTTGGATCGCCTGAAGGGAGTGGGAACTGGAGGCACTGCTTTGCAGTGGTTCCGTTCCTTCCTCCCAGGCAGATCCCATAGGGCAGTGGTCCCCAACCCCCGGTCCGCGGCCCGGTACCGGTCTGCAGAACAAATGATACCCGGCCGCCCTGCTACTGCATCTTGCCCCGGCCCAGCTGATCAGCATGGGGGCGGGCTTCTGTACGCGGCTTTAGTGGGCTGCGGAAAAATTATCAAACGTTGACCGTCCACGGCAATAAAAATTTAGGGACCACTGCCATAGGGTACTGCTTGGGGACAGTTGCTCCAGTAGAAAGGAGATTACTTGTGGCATCCTTCAAGGTTCCATTCTGTCCCCGATGCTGTTTAACATTTATATGAAGCCGCTGGGTGAGATCATTCGGTGTCATGGAGCTACGTATTATCAGCACTTTGATGACACCCAGATCTATTTCTCCATGTCTTGATCGTCAGCCTTGAATTCCAATGGCGTCTCTTCCCTCAATGAATGTCTTAAGGCAGTAATGGGCTGGATGAGGAAAAACAGATTGAGAGTGAATCTAGATAAAATGGAGGTACTCACAGTACCGGCCCTGAAACCAGAAATTGGGTTGCAACCTCCAATCCTGGACAGGGTCACACTCTCCGCAAATGACTGTGTTTGCAGTCTGGGGGTGCTCCTTGACTGGTCACTCCTTATGACAAATCAGGTAAACACAACGATCAGGAGCGCCTGTTATCAGCTTCGGCTAATATGCCAGCTGCTCCCTTTTCTGGAAGTAAGGGACCTCGAAACTGTTGTGCACGCACTGATAACCTCCCGTCTGGATTTCTGTAATGCGCTCTACATGGGGCTACCTTTGTGCTCAGTCCGGAAACTTCAGTTAGTACAAAACATGGCAGCCAGAGTGGTCTCTGGAACATCTAGGAGGGACCACATAACTCAGGTGTTAAAATCCCTCCACTGGCTGCCTATTAGTTTCCGGGTCCAGTATAAGGTGTTGGTTATTACCTTTAAAGCCCTAAATGGCTTGGGTCCAATCTATCTTTGGGACTGCCTCCTCCCATACAATCCTCCCTGCACACTCCAGTCCTCTGGGAGGAATTTGCTACAGCCATTAAAATCTAGGTTGTCTTCAACCTCCCAGAGGGCATTCTCAGTAATCGTCCCCAGATCGTGGAACGGCCTGCCGGATGTGATCCATCAGATCACAATGCTAAACAGCTTCAAGAAGGGTGTTAAGATGGATAGCTTCTGCCAGGCCTTTCCAGAATAGACTTCCCGGCCTCAGGAACCCCCTTATTCTGCCCTCTCCCAATTTGATTGCCATCGCTATTCTTCTACTCTGCTGTTTTTGTTTTGTTATCTCCGCTGTTTGTTATTTCTTTGTTTGGTTATTGGTTTTATTTAATTTTATGTTTTAATCTATGATGTTTTAATTAGTACTTAGTTTAATACTCTTTTAAAGGGCGGGTGGGTATTGGTCCTTTCGGATTTGTATTTTATGTATTTCTAATTGTTGTTAGCCACCTGATTGTGATCAGAGGGGAGGTGTATAAATAAATAAATTATTATTATTATTATTATTATTATTATTATTATTAAAATATTAGAAATAGAGAATGAGGATGAAGTTATCAAAGATACAATGATAAAATGGGCACAATGTGTGGGTCACTCAATTCAATTAGAGGATTGGGAATGAACATGGAATGAAAGAATGAGACACACGGCTTCTCAAAACTTAAAAGAAAACTGGTATAAGATGTTTTACAGATGACATCTTATCTGATAAAAATTGCAAAAATATATAAAAATCAAAGTAATTTATGTTGGAAATGTGGAGAAAAGGCAGGTACATATATGCACTGTTGGTGGGACTGTAGCTTAGCAAAAAAAAAAAAAAAAATGGAGGGAGATAAAGTTACAAATCCATGATATACTACAGATAAAACTGGAAATGAAACCAGTTTTTTTAAAAAATTAGGAATGATAGAAGAGGAATTAGAGAAGAAATATGGAAAAAAATAATTTTATATGTTTCGAGTAGCAAGAATATTATATGCATAGAAATGGAAAATGAAAGACATACCAGACATAGAAGAATGGAAAGTGAAATTACTAGACATGATAGAGATGGATATACTAACACAAAATTTTAAAAATGAGGTTTCTGACAAGATGAGGACAGAATGGACTACAGTGTTCACATATATAAAGGAACAATGGGATCATGTAATAATTTAAACAAATTCCTGAATATAAATTCAGCTAAGAAAAAGATTGTAAAATTTTAGATTAAAATGTTAGAATGGTGAGCTATAATTTTTAACTATTAAGAAAGTAGGATAAGTAATATTAGATGACTATGTAGTAAGTAGCAGAGACAATATTCAATATCCAATATTTAATGGATAAAAGTAAAGTAGAAATGAGAATATAGAATATAGAATATTATATAAGAAGGCCTAAGAAAGTCAATAATATTACAATTCATATTGGAGGGAGGAAGCTATGGTATGAATGTAAGTATGATTGAAATAAGATAAGAAAAGAATTTGTACATGGGTGTAGGTGGTGGGAGATGAAGAGAGAGTATGATAGATACTATTTAGATATAAGAATGTATAGTGTGTTAGCTTAACTATATGTAATTGTATGTATGTAGTTGCATGTATTAATTTTAAAAAAGACAGAATCTACTTTAGTTCTAATTAAAATCTGTCAACAAATATAGAAAACAAAGCAATGTCCTACAGATGTTCAATATGCATTCCAATCCCCAAGAATGGGACACCAGGAATAGCAGTAACCATAGGACCATTACATTAATTTCCCATGCAAGCAAAGATATGATCAAAATTCTACAACAAAGACCTTTACCTATATAAAGTAAGAAATGTCCCAGCTGGGTTCAAAAGAGGAAGAGCCAAGAGGGATCATATTATAAACAGACAGGGCAGCCAATTGTGATACTCAACATGCTCCACAGTCACCAGAAAAAATGCACTTCAGGGAAAATTCTGAAGGAACTTCCTTGAGAGGTTCAAATAGTAGTCCGGTTAATGTCTTCAGCATCAATGGGAGGTTCCAGGATAGGGAGCATTAAATCACTGAAGGTGAAATTAGTGCTCCTCCCCCTTCAGAAATCTGCAAATATTGGTGAGATGATAATGGGGCTCAGGCTGATTTGGATAAAGTTTACAAGAGAGCCTCTGCCTGTATCTTCAGGTTGTTTGGCCTGAGCCCCACTTCAAAGCCTTTCTGTAGGAAAGAAAAGAGATGAGTTATGGACACTCAATGTGGAAGGTGAATGGATTCCTGGAGGGACAAGGCCCTGAAAGAACCAAATAAAATGGTTGTCGCGCAAAGCACTACTGAAGGAGGAACTTGGATGGTAGAAGTGAGGAATGGGAGAAACTTGGCCTCGGAAGTGGAGATGCTGACCAAGCATAACCAGGACAATACAATCTGTCGAACATGAATGAAATATGTTGGTATGGCCGAGTAAGATCCGGCACACACAGAATGTACTGAAACTTGTCCAAAGAACTGAATTGTTCTGAATCCATGCAAAACATGTTTGTTTGAAGAAAGAAGAGAAAAAGGTATAAAAGACAGTACTTCTCCCACTTCACCTTTTGGTTCCTGATCCGTGACAACAGGGGCCATCCACCCTTCATGGATGTTGATCAACTTCCAGTGAAGGATCGTGAGTATGAATGTGTGTGAATGTGTGAGTGAATGAAAAGAGCTCTTGATACTTAAGGTGTTTGTTATATTGAGTATCTGATATTAGAAATGATTGTTTCAGGTGTCTCTGTGTCTGTGTCTCAATAAATGTTACATACAAAGTGTCTAAATCCAGATCTGGTTTCCTATGTGTCTTTGTTGAAAGTTCTATAGTCTAGGGTGGCTAAATTTCTCTCTGGATCAAAAGAACAACAGAGAACCTTGGTTCATGACATCAACAGTAGTTAACAGAACCAGACTCACAATCTAGTAAAGGCTTTCCAGGTGGCTTTATAAATACTGTTAGCCGACTTCTTTTCAGACAACATGAGGATGGAAATTATTTGATTAGAGTAACTGAGATCTCCTTAAAGCTTGTTGTTGTGCAACTAAGGGGGGAAGCAGATGGCTAAAAGGGCATTTTGGGGGCAAGGAAGGGGAGGGGCAGCTGCACGGTGGGTGCCCCAACCCCTTCCCGAAAGCATCGTCGGAGCGCCGGCCCCTCCGCACAGCCGGCGCTCCGATTATGCCTTCCCGCCACAGCATTTGCACATGCTGCAGCGGAAGAGTCGCCGAAGGTGTGCCGCCAGCCTTTTGTGGCACACCTTCGGTGACTTGTGGAAGGAGCACTATTTTAGCACTCCTTCCAGGGGCGGCGAAGCTGTGCCACGGGGCCGAGGTGTGCGGATACCTCAGACCCGTGGTGCAGCTTCCCGGGGCAGCCCATGGCCGCCCGTCTGCTTCCTCCCTTAGTGGCTAATTGGAACTATGGCACCAGTCAGCAGATATGAGCAAAGAGATAAGAAACATGGCTCAGCTGCTGCTAGGTGTAACAAGTCTTCAAAACCTGGTCCAGAAATAGGGCTATGAAAACCTCTTGAGCCTTTTTGACTCTCACTTTCTTGCTTACCTTCTCTAGGAGTGGGGAAACCTAGAGCATACAATATGGCCATTTGGAGTAGAGATCATTTACTATCTCTACTAGGAAAGATTGCAACTTGGTAAAAAAAATCTGAGAAATTTATGGTTGTTTTGTGAAGCAAACATGTACAGCATCAAATCTGCAAAATCTCTCCTGAATTTATTGAAAGCCTGAAATATTTGGTTTCATTCTTTCAGCAGTGCTTGGGAGTTCTCTGTTCCCTTCACATATTGGACTACAATGAAGTTCAGCTACCTCTCCACTCAGTAAAATAGTAGGGCTGCTTTCCTGTAGAGGAACTGGAATCTGGACCTTGTGTTGTCATGTTGCCTTTGAGTAGTAACACATGTATCCCTCAGATGAAGTGGACCAGGGCCAGGTGGATTGGTTTAATTCCAATTTATGCTGTATGTTTTCTCATGCAGCTTCTAAATACACTGGACCTCTTGGCCCTGACAATCAGCACCTCAGCAAAGGAGACTTGTGCTCGTGGTGACTGAGAGCCAATTTGGCTCCAAAAAGGGTAAAACACTTTCTAGCTTTTTGTACTGAATCCAGTATTTCAGTGAATGTTGAAGCTGAAGCAGTAAGGGCAGAAGTGTTTCCAATCCACAATTTAATATTGAAAGATTCTGAATAAGAACTCTAGTTGCATAGACTAGAACCTGGCCAATTGGACTATTTGGCCCAGATATGTCATCAGGACCAGGAGTCTGGCTAACATTATAACATCTGCTACTTTGAGAAATCAGATTTAGCCTGAGGAGCCCTGGTGTTGCAGTGGTTAAATGCCTGTACTGCAGCCACTCACTGATAAACCACAAGGATGCGAGTTGAATATTAGCCAGGGCTCAGGCTTGACTCAGGCCTGCATCCTTCCAAGGCCGCTAAGGGGGGAAGCAGATGGGTGGCCGTGGGCCACCCTGGAAAGCTGCGCCGCGGGGCCGAGGTATCCACACACCTCGGCCCCGCGTTGCAGCTTCGCCGCCCCTAGAAGGAACACTAAAATAGCGCTCCTTCCACAAGTCACCAAAGGTGCACTCAAAAGGCTGGCGGTGCACCTTCGGTGACTCTTCCGCCGCAGCATGTGCGAACGCTGCGGCGGGAAGGCATCGTCGGAGCCCCGGCCGTGCGGAGGGGCCGGCGCTCCACTGATGCCTTCGGGAAGGGGTTGGGGCACCCACCGTGTGGCTGCCTCTCCCCTTCCTTTCCCCCAAAACAGCCCTTTGTGCCGTCTGCTTCCCCCCTAAAATTAGTACCCAGCTGTTGAGAGGCAATGAGCTTACAATTGTAAACCACTTAGACCAGGGGTAGGCAACCTTTCCCCTTTAAGGGCCGAGGGACTTCAGCTCCCAGAAGCCTCAGCCATGTTGGCCAATAGTCCCATGTTGGCCAATAGCTCCTGAGATTCTGGGAGCTGAAGTCCCTCGGCCCTTAAAGGGGAAAGGTTGCCTACCCCTGGCTTAGACATTCCTTAGCGTAGTATGAAGTGGTATATAAATGAAGCTGCTTTGTCTGATGCCACTTTTACTCTCCTTTCCTCTGAATGGAACGTCATGGGTTATTTGGTGTATATTATGCTATTCTGATGGATGGTGACTTCAGAGAGAGTTAAGTGCCTTTTCTTGGTATTTATCAAGAAGCTATGAGATTGCAGACAAGAAGTGGTCAACTGAAGTGGACTGAAAGTATCTTGGTGGGGGCAAGGGGGGCAACCCCTTACAAAAGGATTATCAAACTAGGCGTAAATCTAAATGACTTGCAATCTCTGATGGAGTGTAGGGTCTCCAAGTGAAAAGGTTTATCTATTTAATGAACCTATTGGTGAATTTGAGGTCTAAAATCAATCTAAAATTTCAAAAATCTCTTTTCTTTGGCACCATGAAGAAAGTAGAGAAAACCCTTAAGAAGCATGCATTAGAAAGCACATATTTTATTGCCTCTGTGTAGAGAAGGCAATTGCTTGCACATGAATCAGCTTTTTATGCCTGTCTTTTGGGACTAGAGAGGTTACGAGTCTGTCTCTGGGGATCTCAGCACACTCATTGTAATCCTGAGAGAAAGTTTTGAGAAGCCAATTGTTTGTCAAAATTTGCATTTGCATTGTACTGCAGAACCCCTAGAAGGCCAAAATCATCCCCACCTTTTGAGTGGGAAGTTTGGGAAAAGGGTCTTTAATAGTGATAGGGAAATTAATAGTTTTGGCCCGGGATGTTTTGAAGGACCTAAAATTCCTAGATCTCCCAAAGCTCCTAAACCCTCCCAAAAGGGTAGAATGAAGAAATGAGAGCAGATCTCTTAAACTGTGTCTTTAGTTATAGAGGACATGCCTCTCTAAATATTTTGGAAACTTTATGGACAGCTGTGGACAATTTGGTTTATAGTGGTCATCCATCTCCTAGGGCTTAACCCACATTGTTTATCCACAGTAATGGCCCCAAAAGCTCTAGCACCAAAGTCCTGTGTAGGCTTAGGCTTGCTTGTTAGGTCTTTTGATCGACATTACTGTTTTGTATGCATAGGAGAGAGGCACATGTAAACAGAAAACTGGAAGCTAAGGCTCTTAATGGAGAAGATTATTGTTTGTTTGTTTTCTATAAAGAAAACTTCTGTACTCTTTCTCTCAAGGTCCTTGATGGTCCCCTCATTTCTTGGGAGCTGGGATTCCAGAAACTAGAATAGCAACTGGGCCATCCACAAAAAGGACCTTTATTTCCTCCATTATCTATTTGTTTGGGTTATAAAATCTTTGCCCTGATGATACATGACTATTTCCATGTAGGATCCTTTCTCTCTCTCTCTTAATCTGGCTTTGCTCTGAACTAAACAAAGTCATGGTAAAATAAGTTTCCCAGAAACCCACAAGTGACTTTTGGTTCTTTTGGCATGTTGATAGCTGGACTGAATCTGATTTAGCTTGGTCCAGTTGTCCACATGTCAAGAGCACAGAGCACAGAGAAAGGGGATGACCTATTTTCAGAGCTGCCAACAACACTTCTTCATGGGTAGAAGCTCTGTGTACTGCCTGCCCTATATGACACCACTTATGTTGAGGATAGAAATGAGCACCTCAATTCTTTGTTAATCACATGTCCAGATGCCTGTTTCTGTCATCAACAGAAGTGGTGGCATGTTGGGCAAGGTTTACATGGAGCTCCTGCCCATGAAGAAGTGACAGTATTGGCTCTGAAAACAGGGAACAGGCCAGTGGGGTCCAGTTTTCCTGCGTGCACAATGAGACATTGTACCAGATTCAGCCCAGTACATTTGCTTGACATTCTGGTCAGTCTGGGGCTGGTCTGGGGCATAATGCTCCAGACTGGCACTGGATTAAGTGGCCAATGTAGATCTGCTCCAAAATACCCTTCTTGATTTACAGTGGCGCAGCTCATTCTGATCTTAAAAGGCAGGAAAACTGAGCAGAAAGGAATCTCTTTCACTGAAACCTTTGGTTGCTGTAGGATTGTAACACCCCTTTCATCAGTACCTCTTGTTTGTCCAAAGAAAGCTGGGAAGCTGGGAAGCCCACAAATGCAGACACATTACATGATAAAGGAAGAAAATTTTCTGAGTGAAAGAGCCTAGTAGTAAACTCCTCAATACCTTTATGCTCTAGGGCTTCTTGAGCAGGGACTTTAGCTCAAAATCATTGTCAAAAGCCTCTCATATTAGAGAAGGCTTTATTAGTAAGGATGAATATGAAACCAAGTTATCTGACTATCATTTAGATTTTTGGGGGAAGTCTTTGGGCCTGGAAAAAAAGGTGCCTTTTAATATTTTAATGAAATATTTTAAAAAGAAAAAAAGAAAAAGTTGGCTGTTGATCCAAACAGAGAATGGGCACAATCCTCCCTATAGGGTCCAATGTAGTGGACCAGTTCCACCTGTGGAACTATGCTGCAGGTAGCCATTCACCAACCTTGGACCTCCTACTTATAGCACTACTAAAGGCCTCCTTGATCACTACAGCCAGCCATTATATATAATAGTGTAGCACAGGGGCAGGCAACCTAAGGCCCAGGGGCCGGATGCAGCCCCCCGAGGCCTTTGGACCAGCCCCAGGCCAATCCTGCCACTGCCTCCACCCGCCATGATGATATTGATTATTGTTGTTATTACTTGTTCTTGGGGTTTTCTTGGCAAAATCTCCACAGGGGGTTTGCCATGGCTTTTCTGGGGCTGAGATTTTTTTATATATACCACCACACTCAGAGGCACATTTTGTTAGGAAATGAAGAGGGTATTCTGGGGCTGAGATTATTTATATATTTTTTATTTTATTTTTTAAAAAATATTTTATTTATTTATTTATTTATTTTGGGTGCTTCTGCCCCCCAATTGTCTGAGGGACAGCAACCCAGCCCCCAGCTCAAAAAGGTTGCCTACTCCTGGATTAGAGGGCTGTGACCACAATACTTGAATAAACATGGCAAGTGTTTATAACACAGTTTCACTTTGGAACTGCAAGTCTGAAGGAGGCAACAAAGCAGCATCACCACTATGATAGTCCCCTGAGTAATCAAAAAGGGGGGTTCTGTAGTTGTGTTCAAAGTAGTGGCTATATACTTTCCCACTGTAGTTAAAAATGGTGTGGGAAAGGGATTTGCATACAAAAATGGCATGGAGGGATCTGGTAAAGCATGCTTGTAACCACTAAACTTTTAGCCAAAACAACATAGGTTGAAGGTGACAGATCCTAGGTGAGTTCAGATGGGTCTTCTCAGGAAGACTCTGCTGCAGCCCCTTCACTTGCACTAGCTGAGAGCAAAGCTGGTAGCATTGACCACTTCAGTTCTACCACAGGTCTGGTGCAGCCATTTAAGGGAGGGGAGGTACTGTTTTCTTGATTTCTGCAACACCTGCTGAAACTGCTTCAGTGGTAGTAATTTTTTTCAAGTGCTCTGAGCTGGAGTAAACATACTTACTCTGTTTTGGGGAAAAGAAAAAATGGAAGGAGCGAAGAATAAAGCAAAACCTAAAAGTTATAAAAGTCCACAAGGAGGACAAAGGGGACCCAAGTAAATAGAGTTGAGGAGAGAAGCAGAAGAGTTCTGCTCTGAGTGAAGGCAGAAAAGGAAATTACTTAGAAATTATGGTTATGCCTGAGGGAACCAATCAGTCTTTTCATTTGGACCATCTGTTTTCTGCGTGTATCTCACTGGTGATGGGAAGAAAACATTTTATGTAGATTCCTTTCCAGGCCAATGCAGACAATTGCCACTCCTTTTTGGGGTGACAAAAAGCTGCCCTTAGAGCTGCCGCCACAACCCTTTTGCACTCCTTTGGCACAGCATGTGTACACGCTGTGCCAACAGGGCACCCTGACACCATGCAGTCGGGCACGCAGCATGATGGCATTGTCGGAGCAGATTTGGGGTGGCTGGCATGCAGTTCCATCACCTCAACCCCACCTCCAGGCCAGCCCTTTAGGCCAGTCTACATTGACCCTAACCCAGAGAATTCATTAGTTACCATATTGTGGTCAACTCTGCCGCCTTGGAGTTTCATGAAAAGATTTCATAAAAAGATGATCGCTAGTGGAAATTATTATGTACTTCAAAAACAGTCTAAAGCAATCATCATGATACCATTAATTGTTGCTCAGCAGGAATGAGAGGAACTCAGGTTCCATTCAGTGGAAAACTAACACAATAAAGTATTTAATGATTTGTCTCAAGGGCACTTGGATTAAAAATCCAACTGTCATGAAGTTCATAGAGTTAGTATAATATATTAATGATATTGATAACATAAACGTGGATCAATCTGTTGGCCTAACATCTGTATCGCTTGCCATTTTTGTGACATACCCCCCGCCCACCCACAGAGCTTATTTCAGGAAGGATGGAATACAAATCTAGCAATGTTATATCAATTTGATTTAAATGAATATATACTATTAGCAGCCATTAGGATTTCAAACATTTTTATAACACCCTGCCAAAGCATTGGGATCTTTGGAGAAGTCCTTCTCCTGATACCACCACACTCAGAGGCACATTTTGATAGGAAATGAAGAGGGTATTCTCAGTGGTTGTCCTAAGCTTTTGAACTCATTGCCAAGCTGGATTTGATGCAAATGAAATAATTATACTGCCCAAGTGGAACACTCTCCCTCAGAGAGTAGTGGAGTCTCCTTCTTTGGAGGTCTTTAAACAGAGGCTGGATGACATCTGTCAGTGTGCTTTGATTGTGAGTTCCTGCATGGCAGGAGGTTGGATTGGATGGCCCTTGGGGTGTCTTCCAGCTCTATGATTCCAATATCTGTACTAACAAAACAACTGTTTCTTTAGAAAAGCCTTTGTTATATAAGGAAAGGTATTATTAAAGGGGACTTTGGCTTATTGGTCAGAACTGTTGTCTTTATATTGATATATTTTTGTGTTTTTAATCTGTTCTATATTTTAACTGTGTTTTATTTCATTTTACTGATGTTAGCACCTTGAATGACATTTGTTGGCAGAAAGGCAGTGCATCAATTTAATAAGCACATTATAGAAAAATTGCATTAGATCATTCTCTTGATGCTTTTCGTCTGTAGTTAGATTTTCCTATCCAGCTTTAAAGTCACACAAAGTTCCTTAAAGGGACAACAGAAATGTCTTAAGCCTTTGGCAGGCCCAAGTAGGAACAGTCTTCAAACATGCTAATATTGAGCTTTTTGTATCAATTTTTTCCCATGACAGCACTTCCAATTTGAATGGAAAGGTAAAATTCTGATGGTCAGGTGAAATTAGCCCAACATTCAGCTATGGAAAATGATATAGAATGCTTGTTTTTGTGAGATATATGAATGATTTTCATTCTTTAGCAGTCTTGGTCACCTTCAAATCAGACTTCAGAAGATAAGACTTCACATGCCCATGGGAAGTCAGAGAGACCATATAAACAAAGATTGATGGAATTCAGCCTTTCATTGAGTTTTGTGCATAAGAAAAATATATTTACAATAGGAATACTCACAAACATTACTAATAGACAACTTCTAGTCTGACACATCTTCTGATGTTCCATTCATAATCAATGGTAGTTGGACTGGAGAATTCTTCAAACAGAATCTAAAAGCTTCCTTCCTTCCTTCCTTCCTTCCTTCCTTCCTTCCTTCCTTCCTTCCTTCCTTCCTTGTTTGTGTAGATTGTGTCCAATGTAACATAAATATTTCAATATTTTACTCTTCATGTTTTGAAATCTAGGCTGTATGGGAACAGGATTTTGTTTTTTATATTTGTCTAGACATTCAGAGGGAAATCAGGTATAATTCATCAACATATGCAGACAGTATGTGTGTAGGTATTTTAGAAAGGATTCAATCTTTGCTTTTCAAAGGAAGTTTATCATGCTGCTTCCTTGGATGTAGTTGTGGGTAGGTGGGTGTCCACATCTATATACATACAAGCACCACTAATCTACGAGGACTATTTTAAAATAATAGTACAGCTGCTTTTGAGCAGGGACCAAAACTTTTTCAGCCCTGAAGGGATGGTGAAGGTTTGTTGATACTGATTAGTTCCAAATTAATTTGTCAAACTCTTAACTGTGTTTGAATTAGTAAGTGTCAGTATCTAAAAGATTAACACATACTACAGAATTTACATGCACGTGGATTCTAATATGCCATATCCTAGCCAAAACATTTTGGAGAAATAGGAAAAGATACAGTATAAGATTGCTGGAGATTTTATGAATTAAATACTATTGGAAGATTAAAAGTGAAGCTTCTCCTATTATTATTATTATTATTATCATAATTGTTTTTACATATTAAAACAAAGTGTGCTTCAATAGATTAACAGTGGGAACACAATATATAAAGCTTCTTATCCTTGGTGGGCATATAAAGAAGAGAAGCTCTCTTAGCATTCACTTGAACCCTTGACAATGGGAATTTCTATAAATTTACAAGCAGTTTTACAATACAGCAATTGTACACAGAAAGTTATGTTCATAAATTACAGATTTTTAAGATACATTTATGAGCCTACATGGAGTTCTTTTCACAGGATTTTTTTTAAAAAAAATATTTGAAGCATCACCCAGTGTTTCCTTCTCCCCATCAAATTATGATTGTCTTTTTATGAAAAATATGGAGCTAGGTGCTTATGTCACAGATAGTTCAAACAAAAATCTATCAAACAATGGATATGTTTATTGGCCAACCAAAATGCACAATATACTTGTTGCAAGCTTTCAAGGCTCCACTGACTTTTTCATCAGGCAAGATGTTACAAACCAAACAGGAGAAAAATTGGAGATGTTATCTTAACTAAGGACAGAAACATCAAAATGCAGGTATCTTGACTACCATCTCCATTTTTTTTCCTCCTGTATGGTTTGTAACATCTTGCCTGATGAAGAAGTCAATGGAGCTTTGAAAGCTTGCAACAAGTATATTCTGCAATAAAGGTATCACTGTTTGGTGGATTTTTGTCTGAATTTGCTAAATGGCCAACACAGCTACCCCTACATGTTACAGGTTATATGACTACTGAAGTTATAAGATTGCATGAATCAAAAAGGCTAGTCTGTTTTGTCTAAAAGAGACATCTTTGTACCATTATAGGATTTGCTCACTATTCGATATGTTGTATATGAAAGCAAGCACAGAGATCAGTCATGAATGTCTTATATTTCTGGGTCCATTACCTTGAGCTGCTATGGAATAACATAACAAGGGAAACTTCATAATTGCATCTACTGAACATGTGCTTTCCAATTGTCTCATTCTTTAATGTCGTGATTTGCTTCAATATATACCTAGTAAAAGTACTGGTTCTTTTGCCTAATAGGTTTAGTATATAGCAGATTAAGTTACACAATGAAATCTACCAGAATCAACAACATATATTAACAATGATCATGTTGTTTTCTATAGGATGTCAGCTAATTGCCAAGACAAAGTATTTATTTCCTTTATGAACTGGAAAATTTTTGTAACTGTTAACTGAAACATTAATTATAGATCAAAAACTAATCTCTCTCTTACTTTCAATTCAACAGCCATATACAGGATTCACATTATTGTTGTTAACTGTCTTTGTGTCAATCTCGATCCATGGCGACCCTATGGATGAGACATGTCCAGCCCCCCCTGTCCTCTACTGCTCTACCCAGCTCCTGTAAACTCATATTCATGGTCTCTTTAATAAGGTCCATCCATCTAGCATGTGGCCTTCCTCTATTTCTACTTCCCTTCACCTTTCCTAACATTATTGTCTTTTATAACAATTCATGCCTTCCCATGATGTGTCCAAAGTATGACAGTCTAAGGGCAGATGCAGACAGCAGATCGGGGTAACGGCAACCACATGCTATAGCCCAGATCGTCTTTTTTGCACTTTTGGGGATGGCAAAAGGCCGGCCTTAGGGCTGGTACTGCAGCTCTTTTGTGCCCTTTTACAGCTCTTTTGTGCCCTTTTGGTGCAGTGTGTGTGCACGCTGCACCAAGAGGGCACCCTGACATATGTGCCAAGTAGACGAGTGCACAGGATTGGGGTGGAGTCACGGCAGCCAGCATACAGTTGCCCCATGCCAACTCCACTCCCAAGCCGGCCTATAGTGCTGGTCAGCATAGGCCCTAAATCTTGTCAACTTGGCTTCTAGGGATATTTCTGGCTTGATCTGCTCTAGGACCCAATTGTTTGTCCTTTTGGCTGTCCATGGAATCCTCTGCACTCTTCTCCAGCACCACATCTCAAATGCATTGATTTTCCTCCTATCTTCTTTGTTGACTGTCCAGCTCTCACATCCATAAATAGTAATAGGGAATACGATAGCTTGTATGATTCTGACTATTGTGCTGAGTTGTATGTCTTTGCATTTTAGGACATTTTCTAGTTCTTTCATAGCTGCCCTTCACATTCTTAATCTTCTCCTGATTTCTTGGCTGCAGTCTGATCAATGTTTGATCACAGATATGAGAACTCTTTTACTATTTCTATTTCCTCATTGTCTAGTTTGAATGTGTGTAAGTTCTCTGTGGTCATTATTTTTGTTTTCTTTATGTTCAACAGTAAGCCTGCCTTTGCACTTTCTTCTATGATCTTCCTTAGTAGTTGTATTATGATGTCATCTATCTGTCCAAAGTACAGATTCCTCATCAGGACTATCAGATGTGTTGGCACTCCCATGTCTTTAAGAGTGTTCCATAGTCTTTCATGATCTATACAATCAAAGGCTTTGCTTCAGTCTATAAAGCACATGCTGATTTTCTTTTGGAACTCCCTGCTATGCTCCATTATCCATTGTATATTTGTAATGTGATCCCTGGTGCTTCTTCCTTTCCTGAATCCTGCTTGGAACTCTGGGATTACTCTGTCCCTGTTTAGTTGGAGCCTATGTTGCAGAATTTTGATTATGATTTTACTTGCATGGGAAATTAGTGCTATGATTCTATAGTTGCTGCTGTCTCTTGTATCTCCTTTTTTGTTGATGGGAATGTATATTGATTGCTTCCAATCTGTTGGCCATCGTTTCAATGTGGATTGTAATAGTTCTATTGGAATATCATCAGTTCCTGGACTCTCGTTTTTTGCCATTTCCTTTATTGCAGCTTCCACCTCAGTTTTTAGAATTTGGTGTTCATCTTCATATGGCTTTTCATTCCATGTTTCTTCCATGTTGTCATCTCTTTTATATAACTCTTCTGTGTATTGCATCCATCATCTTTTTATTCCTTCCTGGTCTTGAGTTATGTTATTTTTATTGTCGTAGAGTGTCCCGGTCCTTGGTTTGAACTTTCCCTTGATTTCTCGAATCTTGCAGAATAGGTCTCTTGTTCTTTTCTTTTTGTTGTTTTCTTCTATTTCTCTACATTTGTCATTGTAGTAATTCCCCCTATCTTTGTGCACTAGCCAGTGTACTGTTGCATTCATGGTTCTTAGTTTATTCCTATCTCCTTTTTGTTTTGTTTCTCTTCTTTCAATTATTGCTTGTACCATTTTATCTGTCACCCTTTTTTCTGTTAGAAGCGTCTTTATGCATTCTTCTTTTATTATGTCCCTGGCTTCAGACTAAAGCTCTTCTGGTTCACCATCTATTATTCTTTGTACTTCAAATCTGTTCCATTAATTCTGTGGAAATGTTGTTTAAATCGTATTTTGTATGATGACGGTTTTGTTCTCTTCTTGAGTTTTACTTTTATTTTTGAAATGAGTAGTTCATGATCTGTGGCACAATCAGCACCTGGTCTACTCTTGGCCACCAGTATGGAGCTTTGCCATCTTTTAATTTCAATTATGTAATCTATTTGATTTTTGTTTTGGCCATCTGGTGATGTCCATGTGTATAACCTTTTCTCTGGCTGTATAAAGAATGTGTTTGCAATGAATAGGTTGTTGGATTCACAAAAATCAGATCCTCACCTGCTTAATTTCATTTGCCTAGTCCAAATCTGCTTCAATGGTTCATGCATATACTTGAATTATGGTGATATTCATAGGCTCCCATGGAGACTTATTGAGATGATTTGGTCTGATTTTGCATTGTATCCTCTGACTGCTTTTGCAACATCTTTTCTTACTATGAAAGCCATCCCGTTTCTTCTTGTCTTTTCATTCCTTGAGTAGAACACGGTGTGGTTGTCTGATTCAAAGTGGCCAATCCTGTCCATTTAGACTCACTCACCCCCAGTACTGCTATGTTCATGCTTTGCATTTCATTTTCACTATGTCTAGCTTCCCTTGCCTCATGCTTCTCACATTCCATGTCCCTATTTTATGTGTGGTGCTGCTTCTGATGGGGCTTGTCTTTCTGAGAGTGCTTACTGCTTGCTTCGTCATTTTTACTGCCCTTAGCTGCTCTTGAAAGTGTGTTTTCCTTTAGTTTCTAGTGCTCTTGTCCTGCCTGTGTGACACTTTTTATGGATCCTCATAGGGTTTTCTAGGTGTGGGGTTACTCAAGAAGGACCACCCACTCCTCCTTGTGTGCAGTGCTAACAAGTGTTAGCTATGGTGTCACTGCTGTTCTTCACTTCAGTGACACTCACCACTACTCACTCACTATGAAGAAGAGCCCTCCCTCCACTCCATCTGATGTCATCTGGGGGAGAGACAACAGGCCCAGCACCATCATGCCTAGAATAAGAAGAAGAACCCTTACTTCTTAAAGGACATGTGGAATTCGGAATTTTTATGTTCTGTTTAGATTTTATTAATATATCTGTATGGAAATTTTAATGTTGTAAGCCTCCCCCAATTGCTCTGCAGAGGGGCGGGATATAAAGTATTATTATTATTATTATTATTGCTGCACAGTAGTTGTTTTCCTATGTCATTCTCCCTCCCCCATTATTGCTGAATTTATTGTTTCCCTACCCTTCTCCTCCCTCCTTTTCCCTTTCCCCCTCATGTCCTCCTTTATTTTAGTCTCTCATTGTCCTTGTGTGTCCTCTCTGTTTTCTCCTTTTCTCCCTCTGGAAGACAGGGGCAGGGGGATGAGATGGTCTGTGCAGGGCTGAGATGGACTCATGTGGCTGGCTTTTCCCTTCCTCTTCCTCCCAGCTGTTTCCCCTCTCATCTCTCTGGAAGGTGTGTGTGTGTGTGTGGGGGGGGGTCAGATGGACTCACATGTTTGGGAGGGGATTAGATGGCATCTTTCCCCACCTCTCATTGCTGCTTCCTGAGCCTTCTTCAGGATGGGTAGGGGATTTGATGGAGTATTTTTTTATACATATGGTTAAAGAGAGAGGATGGGTATGGTCAGTCCATCTCTTTCTGGCTGCCTCCTTCCATCAATCTTGACAATTTGTAGGGAAAATATCTGCAGCATGGTACCTTCTTCATTAATAGAAATTGCCTCTGTGAGTTAGCTCTAGGGATGTGAAGAATATGCATTAATATTCCCATCCTTCATTTAAAAACAGTGTCTCAACACTCAAGACGCCCTGCGTAAAGGAGATATACTGTAAGGTTTCCTGTAAAGAGACCACTTTGGAATTTCATTGGGCAAAACTTGTTTGTGGAAAAATACATGTGGGTTTCCTGTGCATAAAATCTGTTTTTCTACAGTAAACATGTATTTTTTTCCTAAGTACACTGATTTCTGTGCAAAACTATTAGGTTTTGCACAACAAATATGTGCAGGAAAACAACATGTGTTATTTTTCTGCATAAGAATCTCTGTATTTATATAAAATAAAGGGAAATTTAGGTGCTGAGTAGTATTTTCTTGGCTAGCTTATCTTGGGCATCATGATTTAAGTACAAATGTTTTAAGGATAAAAGGGGAGTTACAGTATAGGCAAAATGCCCACACCATACAAAATGCTCCCACTCCGCTTTTTCTTCATTTGTGACCACTTCTTCTTCTCTTTGGCCCTGGATTTGTCTTTTTATCTTCTCCACAACATCTTGTGAATGTTGCCAATTAGAAGTAGTTATATGAAGAAATCACTTGGTCTTGCAGGCTAACTTTTCTTCCCCTTCTGAATACCTAGACAAAGCATTTATGGGCTGGCCCCCTATAAGACAGTTATGACATTGTAAGCTAATCTTAACAACCTTGTAGCTTTGTCTCTCCTATTCACATTTATGACCATAGCATCATTGACACAACTGCAAATGCCACCAAAACCCACTTTAAAATCTAGCAAGCTTTATGGAGGGATCATGTTCTGTGGTACTGGTGAGAGGGGTGCTGAAGGATGATGTTTCCAGGCCTCCCATCAGAGAATGGTGGTGCAAAAAGAAGTTGTGTCAAAACCCCAGAAGCTAGGTTTCTGTTTCTCATATTTGCACCATCACTGACTGGTAGGAGGGGACCAGAAACATCATCCTGTATGCCCCACTTGCCAGCACTGCAAAATTCTGTCCCTTGGTAGAATCTAGATTTTAAGGTAAATTTCATGAGAAGGATCAGCCATTATTTGCTTCCTCATTTATTTATTTACTTTATAACCCACATTTCTCTTAGGTACAAGACCCAAGGGAGAAGACAACAAATCATTTATTTGTTACTATTCCTTTCATCTCCATTGTGCCTAAGCCTAGCAGCCAATAAAAGGCCCTCTTTCTATCCCAACTGCCACTGTTGTGGTCTGGGATGGAGAAAACAGCAACCAGGATTTGCTGAACTTAATCCCCTCCCTTACTGCTTTCCCCCTTTCTATGTGTGTCACATATTTTTAGATTGCAAGCCTGAGGGCAAGAAACTGTAAAAATTTCAAACTGCTCATGTAAAGCACCATGTTGGCTGCTTGGTGCCATGATGTCAGCACATTAACAATGTGATCTCTTTTGACTGGCATTTTTGATGACATAAGCTTTAAATTAAACCTGTGGCAACCTTTCCATCTTATCAAACATTCCTGTGTCCCCTGTAAGTTCTTTCTAAGAAAATACCCAAAGGGGAAATTTTGGAGAACACTCAACCCTAGTGTACAGTATTAGTGTTTGTTCTGCAGCTTGAGTAAGGTAGAAGGAATGCTATACTAAATGCTTTGCCATTTGTTGGGTTAGGAGAGATGGAGTTAATTTGTACATAATTTACCATATAAGTTACACATTCCTCTTCCAAAACTCTTTTCATTACTTTTTGAAACTGAATATTAATTAAGACTGAAAGCTAAGCAAAACTCCCAATCCATCTAGATAACACAATAACCTGAGGACTTCAGTTTCCCAGTGTCACAGCTCCTTCATTCCTGAATATGTGTATATAGTGTCACTGCAAATGAAAGCAGTAGATAAATGTCTTATTAGTATGGCCACCATTTTGAATCCTCCAGACCTAGTATCATCCAAGGGCATAAGATTAGGGGTGCTGCTGGTTGGCACAATAAATGATAGCGAACATGTATAGAAAATTCTACTATGGTCTTCTTTTTCTAGCCAATAAAAGAAAAAAATCAAGGGGAAAACTCCATGAAATTTCAATAAGTTTTCAGTTCTGTGGACCAACATGTTGTTTCAAATCTCATATATATATTTGTGTATGTAAATATATGTGTATTTAACATCATCTCTGAAACATTTTCTTTATTTAAACTATTTTATACCTTTCATCACTGTACCATATTTCAGGCCACAGAACAGTATATACTGTGGTTGCACCGTGCACAGTGCAACGCTTGATGTCTTAACTGCCCATTACAGAGAACTCACCAATGCAATGGGAAGAAGAGATATTTCTTTTTAGATCCACTTATGTAGAATTTCAAGGCTCGGCCATAAGTATATACTAATAATTTTACTATTACTAATAATGTTACTATTTTATCATGTACAAAACAAAACAATGACCTAAAGGCAAAGAGATGATCTGAAAGTTCTTGTCTCATTTACTGCCATTAAGTGGATCTTCATCCCAAACAATTTTCATTTCTATAAAGAGAAAGAACAACCTTAGTTTCAAATGATATTTTGTGCCTTGACAACATATTGGGAAAAGAATCACATCTGTTGTTTGTGTTGTTTTTGTTATGCATACTGTTAATTACTGAATAAGCTGAATCGTCTTTAACTTGTTACTTAGGGTATAGATTTTCAGCTTCAATTCAGAATTTTATATACATAAATATTCACAAACCTGAAGAGGTTTGCATATGGATTAAAACTGCATTAAGCTGTGACTATATACACTCACACATTAATGCTCAAAATAGCTTGATTTGGCAAGACATGTCTTTATAGCTGGTGCTCATGTATCAACGTGGTGCTGCCTCCTGACACTGGTGTTGCCTGAGTAGGCATGAAGTTTGCAAGAGGAATCACTTTGACTGGGTCCTCACTGACACAAAGTCTTTCACAGGTGTTGTAGAACTGAGGCCTGGGTCCTCCTTGGCCTTTCTTAGTATCATCCTTGGGAAGGTGCCTTCCAAGAGTGTGCCTTCCTTCTGGCATGGCTCCTCTTCCCCATCCTTGCTGGAAGCCAAAGGCTGGCAGAGGAGGATTGGATTGCTGATACTGGGTTAATGAAGGTGGCATCCAGCAATTGTCAGAATGACCAAGGATGAGGCATTCCTGTGTGCAGGTTTCAGAAGCTTCAGCAAGAGCTTTTTGGAGATTCACCTCAATTGCTTTAAAAGAGAAGGAGAAGAAATAGATTAGAAAACACTTTAAAATATTCTTATAAGACTTTTAGTCTACAGAATGCTTTTTGAGTCTCAAAATAGATACTCATGTATATAAGTCTAGAAATGTTAGTCAAAAAACCAAATGTCTTTACACATTTTTTCATTTTTTTTAAAAAAATCATATTTTTATGCCAAGACATCCTTCCCCATTGTTTTTCATACAAAGAACCCTTGTCCATTTCTATACAGAATGATTTCCTGAAATACTTCAGTATGTATGAATATTACAGTGATTGTTTTAACTGTAAGGTCATTTCTGTGGTTCCTGGCTGGACTCCTCTATGTACTACATTGCTATGTAATCACAGTAGTTACATAGCTATATAGCTATCCAGGACATCCTGTTCTAGCTTTCAATGCACATTTACCAATCAATAGCTGATAGTCAATGGAAGTCAGTTGCTTTGTCACTTAGGAAGTGGCTGAGCAAGTTCTGGTGTGAGCAAGTTCTATTGCAACAGGGAGAGAAAGGGTCCTTGTTGCAATCCCCCCTCAGAAGGGAGATCACTTGCACAAAAGGGGTGTGTGAGAATGTCCACTGCTTTCTGAGCAATAAGGAAACAGATCCCCCCCCCCCAACACATCAATTGCAGTGGCAACTGACTAGTAAGTGTGGATGGGGGAACTTTCACATATGTATCATAAATGAAGGGATACACAGGGTTTGTGTCATGAATGCATAACTCTTTGTTACATATTTGTAACTACAAAATAGGATTTTGCCACCATCCCTATAGGGTATACAGGGCCTCCCTATTTAGATCCTGGATTGTTTTTGGAACTGTAATTGACTGCATGTCTACATTCTGTTTGGTTTCTGTCAGGCTAGAGTTGTACACAGTATGAACTAAATTTCAGCTATATCTCAAGGTGAATTTATATTAAGAGCACATATGTGCTTTGTATGTTGATCTCAGATAACAGAACAAAGAAAAATCAGAGGCTTTGAAAAGCTATCACCCACTGTTGTAGCCATTAGATTGGGTTTCATACATGACCAAGGGCTGCAGCAGTTATGTAATGTAATGATCCCTCATAAATTTATAAACCTGGTCACTATAAGGAAATTGCCTCAATATATATCATTGTTAATCACTTCTAGCATTTTGGAATCTCATTGCCTTTGGATTTGTCTAGACCACTAGAATTGTGAATGAGAAAATGAAATTGCTAATAACATACTGGGAAGCCAATCAGCTGAGCATTAGCTGATGCCATAGGAAACCCAAAAGCCCATCTGCTTCAGCCTCACCAATACTTTCACATACTACATTCAACCAGGAGAATGTCTGGCTTGAAACACAACACTTCTGCCTGAAACAAAGGAGGGGGGATCCCCTCTGCCATAGGGTGGTGGTAGACTAGAACTGACAGTTAAAATGTACTGGTGAAGGGAACTGCCAGTAGAACTTTATATCAACACTGTTGAAAGGACATAGGGCCTTTGCAGACTGCCAGAAATAGTGCACATTAAATTGAGGCACTGCCCTGGCTCAGTGCTAGGGAATCATGGGAATTGTATTTTTTTCTGGGACATTGATCCTTCTCTGTCAGAGAGCTCTGGTGCCACAATAAATTACAGTTCCCATTATTCCCTAGCACTGAGCCAGGGCAGTGCCTCAGTTTAATGTGCACTATTTCTGGCAGTCTGCAAAGGCCTATAGTGGTCTAGATCAGGGGTAGGCAACCTTTCCCCTTTAAGGGCCAAGGGACTTCAGCTCCCAGAAGCCTCAGCCATGTTGGCCAATAGTCCCATGTTGGCCAATAGCTCCTGGGATTCTGGGAGCTGAAGTCCCTCGGCCCTTAAAGGGGAAAGGTTGCCTACCCCTAGTCTAGATGAAGGAAATACAACACAGGCCATATGAAACAGAAGAGCTCTGTCCTCCAGCAGTGCTTCTTTTCCAGCATTTGCTGCCAGAGTCAGCTGCCTTATTTTGCCTGGTTTTTATGCATGTTTTTATGCACGTTAAAAGCTTAATTATTTGACCGAGCCTCACCTGTTTTGTCTGCTCTGATATCTCTTATTTGGATATCATAAAGAATGTGTGCTATAAGAGCATGCAAATACTGTACATTTGTTGTTTGTTTATTTATTTGTATTTTTTATGTTTTGTTGATGTAGATTACTTTGAAGTTTTTGAATGTACATTTGCAAACAAACAAATACATATGTACATAATTATTTTTAAACAGGAAAAAGAAAGTCCTGCTGTGACTATCTTAAATGCTATTATTATGTTGTTGTTTAATACAGTAGTTGTTTAATGAAGCTAAGTTTTAACAAAGGCCAGTCCAGAGGCTGTCATGCACTTCTGGATAGGTGCTGTCCAACCTTCCATTCCAAACACTTTTATTTCATCATGAAGCAAACAATAATTAGCATACAATTAAGCAAATTGCTATAATTATGTTATTGCTGTTCTACTTTTCATATTTTTCCAACACATGAATGTGAAGTTGGCAGTGCCAGCACCGTTCTTTCAACAGCCAGAAGTGCCTCTCAGTTGCTGAAGCATTGCTTATTAAACAGGTCCAGTAGCACACTGCAGTGTTATCTGCTCTGCAGGAACTTGCTCAAGTGATGCTTATGACAAGTTTAAACTGGTCATGTCAGCCAACAGCTAATAAGAAATGCACCAGTTTCTTGCTAGAAGTTGTACTTCAATCTATGCAGGAAGTGGGATCTAATGTGAGAAAATTATGACTAGGAATTACTCTGGTGGCCTGAAGTAACCACTTGGGTAGAATAATTTAACAGTTTTTAGTTATGTAAGACACTGAAAATGACAGTGAAAATGAAGAACAAAGTAGAAGACATCTGTTAGTATAAGTTGGGTTGCTTTAATGAGGTTAGTACCAAGATACTTTTACGTTGAGCCCCCAAAATGATTGCTGTTATAATATGCTCTATCTCCCCCACCCCCAGTTTAATAATCAAACACCTTTGGGAGCAGATTGCCATGAATATTTTAGTTTCTCCTTACAAGCATAATATAAATTTGAGGAAAAATAAGACCTTGATTTAAAGTTCCAATGCTTTATAGCTTTATAATCATAGGCCCAAATAGAGCACACATTAGTAGTTGATAGGTTTCTTTTAACTTTTAGGCTGTTATAAAGAGCTTATTCTTATAAAAAAAATTGGGGCAAGTGAACTAGTTTACATTATGGATAAAGGAAATCTTTGCTTCTAAATTTATGTTCAATTAATGTATTCTTCTCACACCATAACACCATAATAGTGGAGGAGCCAGTTAAATTATTCTAGAAATAGCATGAGAGCAGGTCCCCTAGAACTATTACTCCTAATTCTCCATGGCAATAACTCAAAAAACATTTCTTTCCCCTTGAATCCTTAAAAATTCAAACCAAAAACTGTAACAAATGGTTTTATATTATTATACAGAAAAAAAATGAATCATAGTCTAAACCCTAGTGTCAGAATGTAGCACATTGTGCTAGATTTGGGGTATAAATAACAATGGCTTTGATTAAATATTTCATTAGCTGCCTCACTTTTGAACTGTTCTTCTTTAAACATTGATAGGACCTTTCTTTTATTTAAAAGGACTTGTCCAATGGCAGTGCAATGGCTCCAGATACAAAGTAAGCCTATTTTAATACAAACGGCTTAGTTTCTCCTCAAAAATTGTTTAACCAATCAAATGTTTAAAAGGGCAGTTTTAAGTAATTTGTCCAGTAACTGGAACATGTAAGTGTACTGTATTCTTGAATCAAAACTTATTGGGTGGTTTTGTTTTTTGTTTTTTGTTTGTTTTGGGCATGATGATTGCTTTATTGTTTGTTTCTTTTAACCTGGATTATTTTTAAAAAATTATTATTATTTGCAGTTCATGATCTATATCATTATCTGCCCTGGTCTTGTTGTTAAAGAGAGAATAGAGCTTCTCTGTCCTCTCCTTCCAAATATGTAGTCAACTTAATTTCTATGTTGGTCATCAGGCGACATCCACTTTGGTTGCCTGAAGGATGTGTTTGCAATGAACTATTGGCTTCATAAAATCCAGCCAGTTGCTATCTAACTTCATTCCTTGATCCCAGGCCAAATTCACCAACAATTTTTGGTTCTCCTCTGTTTCCTACTTTTGCATTCCAATTGCCTATGATTAACAAGAAGTCCTGTTTGAGTATGGGGGGTTGCAGACTGCCAGAAATAGTGCAAATTGAGTCCACTTTTAGGGTTAGGGTTAGTGCTAGGGAATCATGGGAATTTTTTTTCCCCTGAGACATTGAGCCTTCTCTGTCAGAGAGCTCTGGTGCCACAATAAAATACAGTTCCCATGATTCCCTAACCCTAATTCTAAAAGTGGACTCAATTTGCACTATTTCTGGCAGTCTGCAACCCCCCTATGTGATCAATTTCCTCCTAGACTCCAGCACAGACTTTCAATTTCTTCCTTTTTCCTCCTCCTGTAGTTACAGCATAAACTTGGATTGCCTAACTAAAAATGTCCAATTTCTGTCTATTTTAGCTTACTCACCCCAAGACACCCATTTGCTTGCTTTAAAATGTCTAGCTTCCCTTGATTCATGCTTCTCACATTACATGTTCCTATTATATGTGTTGTGCATATAGCAGTAAAATTTATATGGACTTGAGCTTGACTAGATTGAGAACCAACTTGGAGAAGATGCCTGTACTTGAGGGAACCAGTCAGCCTTTTTATTTGGGCCATGTGTTGCTCTGTCTGTGGGCTGTGATGGGAAAAAAATTGTGGGGATTCCTCCTGTGAACAACCCAAAATACACCTTCACAATAAGTAACCAATGTGCAGTTAACTCATAATAAAATAACCCGAATGATTTCATGAGATCATTACAAATATAGTCACAAACAAAGCATTGCATACAGTCACACACCAAAATGTTAATGTGAACTGACCACTGGACATTTAGAATGACTGGGGAATGCAAAAACCAAGGAGCTTATCACACAGATAATAAAACTGGCTTACCTGAGCTGGCTTAAAATTTTAAACAAAATTCTTGTTATCAAAAGAATTTACCTGCCAAAAACGCTGTCTGGGTCCATCCCCACTTGCAGGGGTGCTCAGCATGCCTCTTTTTTAAGCCAAGAGTTTTCCAGTTTAAGGAAATGGCCACCGGAGTGCCTCTGTGAGCGGGGATGGACCAGCAGTGAACCCAGGTAGCAGATTCGGCAGCTAGCTCCTTTTGATAACATCAGGATGCCATCCATTTTAAAATTTAAGCTGGCTCAAATAAGCCGGTTTTATAATCTGTGTGGGCCTTTGCAGACTGCCAGAAATAATGAGTCCACTTTAACTGCCTTGGCTCAGTGCTAGGGAATCATGGGAACTGTGGTTAATTGTGGCACCAGAGCTCTCTGACATAGGATGTTAACACATGGGGGGCAGTTTCATGGTTAAAGAGAAGATAAAGTGGAAATAAAGCATCCCGAAAATAAAGCGAAAATAACGCTAAATTGCACAAAAGCATTTCTCATGTAATTAGAATAAAAACGGAATTAAGTGAAAAGCAAAAAACAAAAACAAAACCTTACATACTCAAGTGAAAAAACCCGTAAATGTACTAGAAATTGGCGTGTTTTGTTTTGTTTTCGGGTGACCAGACTCCTCCTTTTCCAGGGCGGGTCCTGCATTTCATTCAACCTTCTCTTCTCTCCAGGAGGAAATGTCAAACTGTCCTCCATTTGGAGCAGGAGTAAGAAGCATGATTTTCTATTTCTATGTGTGTGTGTGTTTTTAAAAAGCTTTTTTTGAGTCCTGTCCTCCTGGACAGTCTTCCTTTGGGGTTAGGACCTCTGGTCCCCCTGATGTGGATGGAGAAGAGGGCAGCATCCCTCCTCCTTCCCTCCTCCTGTGGGCAAACCTTTTGCCAAGGGAATAAGCCTGCCACCTCTTCAGCTGTGAGAATGTCTGTGGGGTTGTCCTTTTTGCCTTGAAGAGCAGCCACTTGCTAGCCTAGGTCCTCTTGCTCTGGGATGGGCTGAGAAGCAAGGCGCCCCAAATTGGGGTCTGACTCACTGGAGGGGTCCCCCTTTCTCCCGCTTTGTGGTGTGCCTTCATGTCGCTTCCGACTTAGGGAGACCCTAAAGCGGTGAACCTATCCTGGGGTTTTCTTGGCAAGTTGCTTCAGAAGGGGTTTGCCATCCCCTGAGGCTGAGAGAGTGTGACCCACCCGAGGTCACCCAGTGGGTTTCATGGCTGAGCAGGGATTCTGTCCCACTTCCCCCCCCCAAAAAAAATAGGGACAAAGAGCAGCTTACAAATGAAAACAACCCCCTCCCAATCCTATCCATGGTGGGTTGTTGGCATGGAAAACCTTTTCCCTTCCTCAGTCTCCCCCTTGTCTTTTCGACTCTGCAGTCACTCTTTAGCTTGAGGGAAATGCACCTGTTTGCTCAACTACCAGACAGGAAATTTTAGAAAGAGAAAAGCAGAGAAGCTTATGTCTGCCTGGCATGTTGTCACCCAAGCAAACCAGGAAGTAAAAGCAGCCCCACAGAACCATGGGAAAACTGGGAAAAGGCTTTAAAGGAGATTTGTTTGTGCAAATTTGAATTTCACACTACAGTAAATGTGCAATTACTTTTAAAGCGCAAATGCATTTCCTCTAAAGTCCCGAAAATAAAAAGATCTCAGATAACACCACTTTGTGACCACTTTAATGTCAGTTTCTGTGCAACATCGTGTGAAATCGTTAGGCGTAAGTGCGCTTTTTGGGGGGGATTTGTGTGGGATAACCTATAGAATTCCCTTATGTGATAACGTCCATAGAAGGCTCAATGTCTCAGAAAAAACTACAGTTCCCATGATTCCCTTGCACTGAGCCAGGGCAGTTAAAGTGGACTGAAGCTGCATTATTTCTGGCAGTGTGTAAAGGCCCAAAGTCGCTAGTCTAAGTCCAGACAACGCTCCAAGCTCTTTCCATGACCAGGATGACAACCAAGAGGTCTGCAGAAATGTCCCAGATGAACTGCTGGGTCTTTTCATGCTTCTGCCAGTCTAACCACTCCCTTTTCCCTTTTCAAAAATCCACAATCCAGTGCATATATGTTAATCAGTCATTCCACTCCACTGACTCTCAAATGGATATCAGCCACTGAAACTAATCTCATGTCAGTTCAGATTGTCAGTCTACTCTAGTATTGTCTCTACTGATTGACAGTCACTTTCCAGGATCTCAAGCATCACCTCATCTTGGTTTTTCAAATTTGAGATGGCAGGGGAGGAATATAGGCTCTTGTACAAGCAGAACAAAATTGAAGGGAGGGAGAATTTGCAGAAAAGAGGGTGTTTTGTGCATATGTCCTCCCAGCACCCTAATACAATTTTTCTGATTTTTTTTTTAAAAAGAGGCTGGGTATATTATTTATTAGTTGTCACTCTGCAGCCAGATTTCAGAACTTTATTTTCTTAAATATACATTTTGTAGCTATCTCTATGATAAAATGATAACAGTCACCAAAGATGCCATATGTAATTACCTTTTTCCACTAGGAAATTATGACATCAAAAAAACAGAGGCAAATGAAAATACTGAGTTCCTTAGATGATATGTCTGTAGCATAAAGTATAGCACTGTGCCCGCCTCACCCCCAGCAGCAGCCAAGTTCTCTGATGCCTCTACTATAGGGGAGGGGGGAATGTAGCCAACCAGGCAACAGTGATTGTCTCTCATCCCCTTGTAGTTGCCAAGAGAGAGAAAGACAAAGGAAAGATGAAGCTGAGCATCCAGCAAGAATGATTGATCCTCTTATCTAAGCATCTACTCCAGGGGTAGGCAACCTTTTTGAGCCAGGGGCCGGGTTGCTGTCCCTCAGACAATTGGGGGGCCAAAGCCCAATAAATAAATAAATAAATAAATAAATAAATATAAAAATATATTTTTTAAAAAATTAAAAAAATTAAAAAAATATGCATGCACACTCTCTCAGCCCCAGAAAAGCCATGGCAAAACCCCTGTGGAGATTTTGCCAAGAAAACCCCAAGAACAAGTAATAACAACAATAATCAATATCATCATGGCGGGCAGTGGCAGCAGCGGGGGGGCAGCGGTGGTGGCGGCAGGACCGGCCTGGGGCCGGTCCCAAGGCCTCAGGGGGCCGCATCCGGCCCCTGGGCCTTAGGTTGCCTACCCCTGATCTACTCTTTCCTGGGAAATGAAACTCTGGTTGAGATCCTGAATTGCACTGGCAAAGCATAAAGCTCCATTAGATATAGCTATCTACTCTCCTCCTCCCTTTGTACTCAATCTACCTGTTTGCAGGCCGTCACTCCTCCATGGCCAGTTAGTAGCTGGGGTATGACAGGGAGAGGAAGGGGGCATCCAGAAGCAGTTGGCCATATTCTGTCTTGGCTGTGGCTCACTGTAAGAATGCAGGTGCTGACAAACCACCTTACAGCCTCCCCCGCCCACCCCCGGTCTCCCCAACCAATACCTCCTTCTTCAATCACCAAATAATTTGCCTATATATGTCACTAGAAGGATTCTGGCCATAATTTTGGGGCTTTCACCATATCATTAGATGACATGACTCATTAGAAAAGAGGATAATATTGAGTAAATTTGAACACAGTAGGAAAAGAGGAAAGATCACACTATAGGGAAATTGACTCATTCAAGGAAAACAAGACCTTAATTTTCAAGACCTGAGTAGTCAGGCCCAGGTAGTAGTCATCAGCAGCAATTCACAGAATCATGAAATCATAGAATTGGAAGATATCACAAGGGCCATGCACTCCAAGGGCCTTTGCAGACTGCCAGAAATAGTGCAAATTGAGTCCACTTTAAATTGAGGCTCAGTGCTAGGGAATCATAGGAATTGTATTTTTTTCTAAGACATTGAGCCTTCTCTGTCAGAGAGCTCTGGTGCCACAATAAAGTACAGTTTCCATGATTCCATAGCACTGAGCCAGGGCAGTGCCTCAATTTAAAGTGGAGGCAATTTGCACTATTTCTGGCAGTTTGCAAAGGCCCCAAGCCCTTTCTGCCATGTAGGAATACATAATCAAAGCACTCCAGACAGGTGGTTGTCCAGCCTCTGATTAAAAACAGAAGAAGAATCCACAGAAGGAAAAACCCATCAAACTCCAAGGAAGCTCATTCCACTGCCAAACAGCTCATATTGTCAGGAACTTCTTCCTAATGTTTAGGCAGAATCTTTTTCCCTGTAGCTTAAATCCATTGCTCTGTGTCCTGGGGGGAAGCAGACGACTGCTTCCGGGATGCCGCCGGACGGAGCGCCAGCGGAGTGGAGCCTCCGCACCACGGCACTCCTGCGGCGTCCCTAAAAGGAGCTCCAAATTGGCGCTCCTTTTAGATGTCAGGGAAAGTGCGCCCTAAAAGCGGCAGGCGCACTTTCCCTGACTCTTCCGCTGCAGCGCATGCGGTCGCTGCGGCGTGAGGTCATCCCCGGAGCGCTGGCCATGCGGAGGGCCGGCAACTCTGAGGGCGACCTCAGGAAAAGGAAGGGGCGCCACTCGTGCGGCTGCCCCTCCTCTTCCGGGCCTCGAAGATGACTCTATTAGTCGTCTGCCGAGGCCACTAGTCTTTGAAGCAGCAGAAAACAAGATTGTTCCATCCTCAATATGACACCCCTTCAAATACTTAAATAGAGCTATCATATCACCTCTTAACCTTCTCTTCTCCAACTCCCTAAGTCTCTCCTCATAAAGCATCGTTTGCCCTCCTCTGGACACACTCCAGCTTCTCAATATGCTTTTTGAATTGTGGTGCTCAGCACTGGACACAGTATTTCATGTGAGGCCTATTACTCAGTTTCAGCACTATACCTCTATTGCTTCAGTCTAGAATCACATTGACATTTTTAGCTGCAGCATCACACTGTTGACTCATGTTCAATTTGTGGTCTGCTATAGACTTCTAAATCACTTTTGCATGTACTGTTTTCAAGCTACATGTCACCAATCCTGTATCTGTGCATTGCATTTTTACTAGTGCAGTACCTGACACTTCACCCTATTGAAATTCATTTTATTAGTTTGGACCCAGATCTCTAATCTTTTAAGGACACTTTGAATCCTGATCCTATCTTCTGGTATATTTAGCTACCTCTACTAATTAAGTATCTGCAAATTTCATAAGTATATCCTCTATTCCATCATCCAAGTCATTGATAAAGGTGTTGAATAGCACTGGCCCAGGACAGAACCCTGTGGGACCCCTTTAGTCATTTCTCTCCAGAATGAAAAGGAGATACTGGTGAACACCCTTTGGGTTCAGCCAGTAAACCAATTACAAATCCACCTAACAGTTGCATTGCTTAGCCCACATTTTACTAGCTTGTTTGAAAGAATATAATGGGGAACGTGGTTGAAGGTCTTACTGAAATTGACATATGCTACACCCACATCATTCCCATCATCTACTGAAGCTTCCAACTTGGAAAAATGGCTGCTGGAGCACATTTCCCAATTTGCATTGGAGAGGGGATGCACCCGGACGGCTCTTTTAGGAGCAAAAACCATGTGACAGGACCTGGCTCCAGCCCGAATTGGGCTCCAATTCACAAGAGGTAAGCTGGGTCCGGGAGGAGGTGTGACAATCCCCTCAGTTTCGTGATCTGCTCTAAAATCTTTCATGGACTTGATGTCAGGCTGCCTGGATGATAATTGTTTGAGTCTCCTTTTTGAAAATGAAGGTATTTCAGATCCTCCAGTCTTCCAGGATTTCTCTTGTTCTCAAGGAATTCTCAAAGATTATTGCCAGTGGTTCTGAAATTTCTTCTGCCAGGCCTTCTAATACCCTTTGCTGTATTTATCTGGCTCCAAACATCTGAATTAATTTAGAGTAGCCAGATATTTCTGTACTACCTCTTTACATCTCTCCTTACATTCTTAAGAAGAATATCCATGTTAAAGTTTAAAACTCAAGTCCATTATCTGTGTATGTTTAAAGTGTACTTGGGGTTGGAAAAATCTAAACATCCAATTAGTTATGTGCCATATCAACATAGCTAACTACAATGTTTCAAAAATAATGCATTGTTTCTCAAACATGCTTGTTTCAATGCACATTTGGTCACACTCTATAAATGGTACCTTCCATTGTTAGGCATTTAATTTGCATTAAACTGCATTAATAGCAGCAAATTACACAGCCTTGCAACCTTGCAACCAAGAAATGGGGGGTACCACACTGTTTAATGAGGATGAAGCATGCTGATTAAATTAAGGGGAACTTGGAGCAAAAATAAACATTCTCATTTGCAGTGGCTCATTGACTGGACTCCAGTCTGACTATTTCAGAAAAGGTATGCTGAATTGGCACTTTGGGAGAAAACAAAGGCTAATTAAGTGAAAGCTGCTTAGCCAAATTAAGGTAACTCTGGCCATCATATAAAGGCATTTATATCCCCTTTAACAATTGTATAATTGTGCCATTCACTCATTAACCAAGCATATGAAATCCAATTAAATTGACAAGTATACATTTAAAGTTCATTATTTATTTAATCAAGACTCAGTAGAAGCATGATATTGCTTTAATTTACATGAGATAAGTCTTCACATGTATGCAAGTGGTTGTTGTTGTATGTTGGAAGTGATGTATTTTTGTGTGTTGTTGTGGCAACCTTTAAGTGAATCTATCATGCATTTTTCTTGGCAAGATTTGTTCAGAGAGATTTTTGCCATTGCATTCTTCTGAGTCTGAGAGTGTGTGACATGCCCAACATCACCCAGTGGGTTTTCATGGCCAAGCAGGGACTCAAACCCTGGTCTCTTGGGTCATAGTCCAACACCCAAATCACTACACCATGCTGGTTACACATGCAAGTGTTATTTAATTATATTTACAAAGTTGAAAATGTCTGTTTGGAATAGTGAGTATTCAACTGCTGAGTGATTTCTGAAATGGAATGAAGTTAGGGTTGACTGTAATATATTTAACAACCTGCTTCTGGAAATTAAGCTTAATAGGTATACTTGTTTATACATCATGAACAGTTAGGAATTTTGCTATCTTAACTTTTTGATTCAAATTTAATCAATAGTGGAAGTAGTTCTATGCCACTCAATAGTGTTAGAATACCCTACACCCCTGCCAATGGATATGAGATTTCATAACTAATATCTGAAGTTGGCATGTTTCAGGGCTGTGATGACCTGTGGAAACAAAAACTTATAAATGTGTAGGAGTCATGCTAACCAGACTGCATGCAGAATACCTAGACAATACTAAGATAAACACTAAAAGAGTTTGCTAATCACCTCACTTCCCCGCCCCCATGCTCTTGCATTTCTGCTTACAATGGAATCAAAGGGAATTATACTGAAAAATAATCAGTTACCATGCCCTTTACCCCACCTTATGATGCTGGTCCTACACATACTTCCTGCATAATCATTATGGGATTGTTTCCAATCTAATCAATGTATTGTCACTCTGGAGCTAAAGCGACAAGCTGTTCCAGACCTTTTTGTCAATCCCCTGCGAAAGCCATTAAGGCCTTTATCACCAAATTTTTTTTTAATTTTTAATTAAAAACAACAAAGAAAAACATAAATAACATATATAAACATACAGATATACAAGACAAGAAACAAATAAACAACTAACTATAGACATACTAACATTAAAATTGCTTCCCTTCCTTTATCATGAATATTGCTTTTAAATACAATAGACTTTCAATATCCTCATAAAATCTTTACTATCTTCATGTAAATATCTATATCTTTTTACTTTTAATTTTAACTCAATTCAGATCATCTTTTTCAAAATCACACCTTGATGAAATCACTGATTTTCTCTTTTCCTCACTATTTAAGACGGTGTTACTATCGCTCATCTAAATTTGCATATGCCCCCTTTATGTATCTTTTGATTAAAATATAATTCTTTTCTTATTTCCTTTGATTTTCTGACAAATATTTAGTGATTGGCAACCAATCTCTTTCAAATGTATCTCTTGTTTGATCCTTTAACATACAAGTAAGTTTATCTAATTCCATTGTATCATACAATTTAAGTCTCCATTCATTTAGTGTAGGTTTTTTCATGTTTTTCCACTTTTTAGCCAGTACCAATCTTGCTGCGTATAGCATATAAAAGATAACTTTTCCAAATTTCCTCTATATTGCTTCATCCACCATTCCTAATAAATATATGGCAGGGTCTAAGTTCATCTTTGTATCTTTAATCTTTTCTATTTCACTGTGAATTTGTGTCCAAAATTTCTTTGCTCTTTTACAATCACACCACATATGCATAAAAGTCCCCTTTTCCTTTTTTTACAGTTCCAACATATATCATTATTTTTATATATTTTTGATATTTTTTCTGGGTTTAAGTACCATCTGTACTGTATTTTATAGTAGCTTTCTTTGATATCATAATTTAGGGTATGTTTTAATCTTTTTTTTCTAGTTTTCCCCCCAATCTTCTAGCATTAAGGGTCTTTTCAAGTCTTGTGCCCAGTTGATCATATATTGTTTTATTGTTTCTTCTTCCATGTCTCTTTCTAGTAACAATTTATATAATTTTGAGACAGTGTGTTGTATATCTTGAGTCACTAATTTTCCAAATTGGGTTTCATCTTTTTCTATTTGATTTAGTTTTTTGTCCATTTTAAATCTTTCAACCATCTGTCTATAAAGGAACCAATTACATTTTAGGTTTTCATTTAGTAACTCCTCCATTGTCTTCATTCTATATTCCCCTTTCTCCAATATTAAAAGATCATTATAGGTGATCCATCCTTCTTTCATTCTCTCCCTTCTGTAGAAGGCTTCATTAACCGATGTCCATCTTGGTATTTTTTGAATAAAAATTGTTTTATATTTCTTCCATATTCTTAGTAATGACTTTCTTATATAATGATTATTAAATTCCATATTTACCTTAACCTTGTCATAGATCAAATATGCATGCCAGCCATATGGGAGATCATATCCTTCCAACTGTAGGAGTATTTCTTTCTTTAATGATATCCAGCCCTTTATCCAATCCAGGCAGCAGGCATGGTAATATAATTTTAAGTTTGGTATTCCAATCCCACCTCTTTCTTTGATATCTTGCATAATTTTCATCTTAATCCTAGGTTTCTTTTTATTCCATATAAAAGTAGATAAGTCTTTTCCCAATTCTTAAATGGTGTGTCATTGGTTATTATTGGCAGGAATTGAAATAGGAACATCAACTTCGATGTTACGTTCATTTTAATTGTAGAAATTTTACCTAACCAAGATAAATTTAATTTGGACCATCTCTGTAAATCTGTTTTTTATTTCTTGCCAGGTTTTTTTTATAATTGTTTTTAAATAATTCTGAATTTTTTGCCATTATATGAATTCTCTCCTGAAGAGGTGGTATTAAGTAGATTTAAAACATCCAGAAGTTGGCTAAAGCATCAGGATATAATAACAATAAATAGACAAACTGGTTGCACAAAAATGATAGATTTAGCTACCATTCAAAATAAAGATGCAACATTTACATGGTTCCAATATCATCAGATAAAAGCTTGCTTTAATAATGACCTTAAACAACAGAACTTCAATTTAACATTAAATGAAATCGACAATATAATCATAAAAAAGAAATCGAAACAAATTGCCAATTTATATGGAATACTGATACAACGAAAGCTAGAAGATGAATTGGTAAAGGACCACATGATAAAATGGGCCCAAGATCTGGGTGTTGAAATAAGCTTAGAGGTCTGGGCTAAGGCGAGAATGATAACATTCAAATTCACTAATAACCAACTATTTCGTGAAAATTACTATAAAATGGAAACGAGGTGGTATTTAACTCTGGTCAGATTGGCAAAAATGTACAAAAATAGGAAATATCTATGTTGGAAATGTCAGAAAGAACCTGGAACCTGGTCACATATGTGGTGGTATTGTCCTGTAATGCAAGAATTTTGGAAGCTGATTCATGGTATAATTTGTGACATTCTTAACATAACCTTTGATTGTACACCGCAAATATATCTTTTAAATATGATTCAAGATTTACATAACATAAAAAAAAATTATAAATGGAAGATCCTCTTGTATATGGTGACGTCTGCAAGAATAGCAATTTCTGGCAAATGGAAATCTCAATTTTTACCAACAGTGGGTGGCTGGTTACAGAAATTATTGGATATTGCGAATTTGGATGATCATAGGGAGGGAGTATGCAACAAAGATGGCAATGGTGCAGTTAGCATATGGAAACCCTTATATCTTTATTGTGAGGGAAAATGGGATATTTATATGGTAAAGGACTGAAATCAAACATTATAAGGATAATAAGAGTGGTAACGGTAATATTAACAAGATTAACTAACGTTGTTTTTTTGTTATTATGTGCTCTTCTTTGTTTCTTTCTTTTTCTTTCTAGGATTAGTGGGATAATTAAAATGTTTATTTTTCTAGCAGTGTATTTGGTAAGGAGTTAAAGAGAAGTGGTACTTAGATGAAATTTAAGGATAATGACTCGCAAACTTGATATGTCTTAGTTACTAATTAGATTTATCAGCCCTGGGCTTTATTTTATAAACCTGAGTTATACAAGAGGTGACTTTAGGCAGGGAATCTTAACAGCCATGTATGAATTTGAAATTGCATGTGTAAAGCTTTGTAATTATATTTTTGTTATAATAATAATAAAATAAATAATGATAAAAAAAGAATTCCTAAATATTTTATTTTGTTCTTTATTTCAAATCCTGAGAGTTGTTGTAGTTCTTTTTCTTTTTTTCCTCTCAAACAGGTAGTACTCCTTAGATGTCATTGTTTTATTACATTATGTTGTTGGTGGAGTAATCCTTTAGTTTTATAATCTATATTAATTATAATACATGATTATATTTTTATATTTTATATTTTATAATGTTAGATATATGGTATATTAAAAGTATTTTAAAATGTTTTTGTAAAAAATGCAGAGAAGTACGTGGCAACTAGCTAGTTATATTGTTCACTCCCCTCTTACTCTTAGTTAAAGGAAACGATTGTTGTCTTTTGAACTAAAATGTCCTAGGGGTAGTATCATATATTTAGAGTTTAGAGACATATATGAGACCATATCACTTCATCTTACTGGAATTATTAGAATTTTCTAGTATCACTGTGTCTAGAAAATGATATTGTCCTACCTCTGTCTCTCTACAAATTAGGATATGTTTGTAGTTACCAGTATGTTCCTGTATACAACTAAGATGTTTTATTGTAATTTTATGCTGGCCAAATGGCTGTAATAAAAGATGAATGAATGAATTTTCTCTTTTTTTGTCATATTCAGGACTAATATATTTGTCTTCTTTTCATTTATCTTCAGTCCCGCTAATTTTCCATATTCCTCAATTGTTTCCAATAATGGTATAATATTTTCCAATTGATTAGATAAGGTTATAGCCATGTCGTCCAGATAGGCCTTGATTTTATATTCAAATCTTTTAATCTTGATTCCCTTTATTGATTCTTTTTCTCTAATTTTATTATTGAGTATATCCATAACTGTGATGAACAATAAAGGTGACAGGGGGCAACCTTGTCATGTTCCTTTTTGTATTTGACATTTTTCTGTTTTTTCCCCATTAATCAATATTCTAGCATCCTGCTCTTTGTAAATCGCTTCAATCCAATTCAAAAAATTTGATCCTACTTCCATCTTTTCAATTGTTTCTATTAAAAAATCCCAATGTACATTGTTGAATGCTTTTTCTGCATCAAGAAAAATTAGAGCTGCTTGTTTATCTGATCTTTTGTTATGATATTCTATAATATTAACTATATCTCTTATATTTTCTTTCATATGCCTGTTAGGGAGAAAACTGAATTGATCTTCGTTAATCCAATTATTTAATATTTTCTTCAATCTTTCTGCCAATATTATTGTAAAAATTTTATAATCTGTGTTTAATAATGTGATTGGTGTAAAACTTGTTTCCTGTATATCTTTGTCTTCTTTAGGGATTAAAGTTATAAATGATGTTTTCCATGTTTCTGGTATCTTCCCCCCCCCCCCCCTTGAATGGAGTTCATTGTGATTTGTAGTGGTGCTGCTAACTGGTTCTTAATTTTTTTTATAATATAATGCAGGGAAACCATCTGGGCCAGGTGTCTTTCCAGGTTTCAATTTCTCAATTGCTTGTAATACTTCCATTACTGAAATTTTCCTATTCAATTCATTCCTTTGTTCTTCATTAATATTCCAAAATTTTTGTCTATCCATGAATTCTTGAATTTCTTCCTTAATTTCTTTCCAAGCAAATAATTCTTTAAAATATCTGTGAAATATTTTTTTTATTTCCTTTTGCTCTGTGAATGTTTTCCCTCCTTTTATCTTCCCAATTATCTTATTTTCTCTGTTATTTTTTAGTTTCCATAATAACCATCTTCCCGGTTTTTTTTTTTGGGTTTTTTTTGCAAATTCGAATTGTTTTTGTTTTGCGTATCTGATCTTTTTCTTTAATTCATCTGTCATCAATATTGAAATTTGTTTTTTGCAGAATTTTAATTTCTTCTACCTAACCTTTATTTGTTGGGTTTTCTATACTTTTGATTTCTTGCAATATTTGTCCCATTTTTTATCCGCATTTTTTCTTCTTTTCTACATTTTTTTTTTATAAAGAAGCCCCGCATTACTGCCTTAGATGTGTCCCATACTATTTGGGGTTTGACTTCTTTATCTAAATCTTCTTGAAAGAATAATTCTATATTTCTTTCTGCTAATTTTAATATTTCTTCTTCTTTTAGTAATGATTCATTTAACTGCCAATTGTAATCTTTTATTCTATCTCTTATTTCCAATGTTATTGGGTTGTGGTCAGATAAAGTTTTTGGGAGAATTTCCATTTTATCTATCTTGGGTGCCAGAGACAATAATGTCAGAACATATCAATTCTAGACCAAGATCTATATCTGTCCGAGAAAAATATATAGTCATTTGTGTTGCCTTGTCTGACCCTCCATATGCCCATCAATGATAAAATGTATTTCATCTCAAAAAATGATTTAGGTAGTTTTCCTTGTTTCTTCTTAATCGGCTTTTCTGACTTTCTGTTTATTTCTGGTTCTATTACCCCATTCCAATCCCTGAGCATGATTGTATTCTCATAATAATATTGGGTCATAATTTTTGTTAATTTTTGGTAGAATTTGTCTTTTTGCTCCATTGGTGCATAAATCCCTACCAACAATGTTTTTCCATTCTGCCAGTCTCCTTGTCATCATAATTATTGCCCATTCAGGTCGTTGGAAAATTTTTTTTTTTGCTGATATTTTCTCATTTATATAAATTGAAATTTCTTTTTTCCTTTTAGTTCCTGCCGATATAAATTATTTGACTAGCTTATGATTATGTAGATATTTCGTTTCAACTTTCTTTATGTGAGTCTCTTGTATACAGTATATGTCAAATTTCAGTTTTCCTAGATAGTGATATACTTTTTTTCCTTTTCTGGGGGCTGTTTAATTATTTTATGTTCCATGAAAAACATTTTATATTTTGTTAACTATTTTTTCTTCCTTGTTTGTATCGGTCACAGCTCTCCTTCTTCTCCTGTTTGTTCTTGGTCACTTTCTTCTCTGAGGTTTTTATCCAAAGATTGTTCTTCCATTTGTATCAGTGATTGTTCCTCTTCTAATTCCTGTTCCAAGTCTTTTGTAAGATTCTGTAAAAAGTCATGTGCTTCTTGTACTGACCTTAATCTAACTCGCTTTTGCCTGTATTTAAAAGACAGTCCTTCTGGATTCTCCCACCTGTAATTTATACCGATTTCTCTGAGTTTCTTCATTAAAAAGTTGTACTCTTTCCTTTTCCTCAGCATTAACCTTGGGATGTCCTTCAGAAGTTGAACCTCCACTCCCTTTATGTTTAATCAGGTCTCAAAATGCTGCTGTAATATTTTTTCTTTCATCTGAGTCCTTACAAAATATATGACAATATCCCTGGGGAGTTTCTTTTGCTTTGCAATCCAGGAGTTCACTCTGAATAGCTTATCTATCTCAAGTTCCATTATTCCTTTATCTCTTTCAATAAATTCTGCCAATGTTGTAACTAGAATCATAGAATCATAGAATCATAGAATTATAGAATTGGAAGAGACCACAAGGGCCATCCAGTCCAACCCCCTGCCATGCAGGAACTCCCAATCAAAGCATCCCCAACAGATGGCCATCCAGGCTCTGCTTAAAGACCTCCAAGGAAGGAGACTCCATCACACTCCAAGGGAGTGTGTTCCACTGTAGAACAGCCCTTACTGTCAGGAAGTTCCTCCTACTGTTGAGCTGGAATCTCTTTTCCTGGAGCTTGCACCCATTGTTCCGGGTCCTAGTTTCTGGGATGGCAGAAAACAAACTTGTTCCCTCCTCAATATAGATCCCTGGTCTCAGGAGTTGCACCTCTCTACCTCTTTCAGACATGCGGCAGTGGCGGCAGCCTTGAGGACTGTCATCATCCCTATTAAGATCAGCTAGAGCGGCCTGCGATTGCCGCAGCAGCAGCAGAGTCGGGAGGAGCACTAGTGGGGATAAAAACCCGGCCCGAGACCATCTCTCCCCTGGGAACACGCGGCAGCAGCAGCAGTGTTTGGGGGCCTTGAGGACTGTCATCAGCTCTATTAAGATCAGCTGGAGTGGTCTGCGATTGCCACAGCAGCAGCAGAGTCGGGAGGAGCACGGGTGGGGGATAAAACCTCTGCCCAAGACCATCTGTCCTGTGGTGACACACGGCAGTGACGGCAGCATTTGGGGGCCTTGAGGACTGTCATCAGCCCTATTAAGATCAGCTGGAGCGGCCTGCGATTGGATGAAACCGATTATCTTGATCCATTTCAAACCGGCTTTAGGACAGGATATGGAGTGGAGATTGCCATGGTCGCTCTGACCATTGGCCATGGTTGCTCTGGCCAATGCCATGGTCTACCTTGGGCATTGACAGGGGTAGTGTGACCCTGCTGGTGCTCTTGGATCTTTCAGTGGCCTTTGATACAATAGATCATTCCATCCTCTTGGATCGGCTGAGAGGGCTGGGAATCGGAGGCACTGCGTTGCAGTGGTTCCGTTCCTTTCTCTCTGGCAGATCCCAGAGGGTGAGGCTCAGGGACAGTTGCTCTTCAAAATAGAGCTTAATTGTGGCATCCCTCAGGGTGCTATCCTGTCCCTGATGCTATTCAATATTTATATGAAGCCTCTGGGTGAGATCATTCAGAGGCACGGAGCGCGGTGTCATCAGTATGCTGATGACACCCATATATATTTCTCCATGACCAGATCATCGGCTCAGACTTCAGATGGCCTTTCTCCTCTCAATAACTGTCTTAGAGCGGTTATAGATTGGATGAAGAAAAACAGATTGAAGTTGAATCCAGACAAAACTGAAGTACTCGCAGTCTGGGAATACAGTCTCCAGTCCTGGATGGGGTCACACTCTCCTCTTAGGACTGTGTTCACAGCTTGGGGGTACTCCTAGATTTGTCGCTTCACATAACTAGTCAGGTGAATGAGACTGTCAGGTGTGCCTGCTATCAGCTTCGGCTGATACGCCAACTGCACCCTTATCTGGATATGAGGGACCTGGAAACTGTGGTACATGCTCTTGTAACCTCACGTCTGAATTACTGTAATGCTTTCTGCATGGGCCTACCCTTGTGCCTAACCCGGAAACTTCAACTGGTACAAAACATGGCAGCCAGGATAATTACAGGAACAGCTAGGAGAGAGCACATAACACCTGTGCTTAAATCTCTCCACTGGCTGCCGATTAGTTTCCGGGCACAGTACAAGGTGTTGGTTTTAACCTTTAAAGCCCTACATGGCTTGGGTCCATCTTATCTCAGGGACCGTCTCTCCCCGTATGATCCCCCCGCACACTCCGATCCACTGGGAGGAATCTGCTTCAGCCTGTGAAAATGAGGCTGTCGCAGACCTCCCAGAGGGCCTTTTCAGCATCTGTTCCCAGACTATGGAATGGCCTGCCAGACGAGATCCGTCTTATTACCACTCTTGAGAGCTTTAAAAAAGCAGTCAAGATGGATCTCTTCTGGCAGGCCTTCCTGGAATAACCTCCCAGCCCAATGAAAGTGGTTGCTCACCCATCTCCCCCTTGCTGCTATTGTTTGTTGCTCCAAGTTGTTTTTATATATTATTTCATGTGCTATTTTAACTCTGCTTTAGTTTAATTGGTGGATACTTGGAACACTGACCTCACCAGGGTTATTGACACAATCGCTCCCAAGCATCCTTTCTGGCCTGCTTCAAACCGTAAGCCCTGGTATACAGAGGAGCTTAGGAGGATGAAGGGTGCCGTACAATGACTAGAGTGCGAATGGTGAAGGACTCGTCTTCTATCTGACAGAATTCGCCTTAGGAAGCATCTTGATTCCTATAGGGAAGTTTTACGGGCAGCGCAGAAATCTTTCTGTTCTGCACGTATTATGTCTGCAGAGTCCCGCCCGGCAGAGCTGTTTAGGGTGGTGGGGGATCTGACGAAGGTTCCCCCTGCGCCAAACCCCCTACTTGACCCAACGACAGCCTGCTGCGAGACATTTAATATCTACTTTGCAGATAAAATATCTCGGATAAGAGCCAACATGGACGCCAGTGTTTTGGCACATTCCGTAGACGAGGCATCCAGGAACCCCGTTGATGGCATTTTAGTGGATCAGTTACAATCTGTGAGTACCGATGACATGGACAAGCTGCTTGGAAGGGTGAGGAAGATGACTTGCCTCCTTGATCATTGTCCATCATGGCTGGTCGTCCAGGGTGGGGACGCGTTGAAGGTGTTCGTTCGGGACACAATCAACGTGTCATTCAGGAAGGGTAGTATATAATCTTGTTTAAAGGAGGTGGAGGTTAAACCACTCCTAAAAATACCCCTCCCTGGAACCTCTGGACAGAAACAACTACAGACCAGTCTCCTTGCTTCCCTTTTTAAGCAAGGTGATCGAGAGGGCAGTTGCTTCCCACCTCCAAGCAGTCTTGCATGAAACCGATTATCTTGATCCATTTCAAACTGGCTTCAGGACAAAATATGGAGTGGAGACTGCCATGGTTGCTCTGACCGATGACCTCCGCCTGGGCATCAACAGGGGTAGTGTGACCCTGCAGGTGCTCTTGGATCTCTCAGTGGCTTTTGACACTATAGATCATGCCATCCTCTTGGATCGCCTGACAGAGTTAGGAATTGGAGGCACTGCTTTGCAGTGGTTCCATTCCTTCCTCTCAGGCAGATCCCAGAGGGTGAGGCTCAGGGACAGTTGCTCATCTAAAATTGAGCTCAGTTGTGGCGTCCCTCAGGGTGCCATCCTGTCCCCAATGTTATTCAACATCTACATGAAGCCGCTGGGTGAGATCATTCAGAGGCATGGAGCGCCGTGTCTTCAGTACACTGATGACACCCAGATATATCTCTCCATGACTAGATCATCATCTCAGACTTCAGATGACGTCTCTCCTCTTAATGACTGTCTCAGAGCGGTAATGGATTGGATGAGGAAAAACAGATTGAAGTTGAATCCAGACAAAATGGAGGTACTCACAGTTACAGGCCTGAAACCAGATTTGGGAATACAGTCTCCAGTCCTGGATGGACTCACACTCTCCTCTAAGGACTGTGTTCACAGTTTGGGGGTACTCCTTGACTCGTCGCTTCACATGACTAGTCAGGTGAATGCGGAGGTCAGGAGTGCCTGTTATCAGCTTCAGCTGATACGCCAACTGTGCCCTTATCTGGATGTGAGAGATCTGGAAGCTGTGGTACATGGCCTGCTAACCTCACGTCTGGATTACTGCAATGCACTCTACATGGGGCTACCCTTGTGCCTAACCCGGAAACTGCAACTGGTGCAAAACATGGCAGCCAGGTTAATTACCGGAACATCTAAGAGGGAGCACATAATACCGGTGCTTAAATCCCTCCACTGGCTGCTGATTAGTTTCTGGGCACAGTACAAGGTGTTGGTTTTAACCTTTAAAGCCCTACATGGCTTGGGTCCATCTTATCTCAGGGACCGCCTCTTCCCGTACGATCCCCTCCGCGCCCTTCTGTCCTCTGGGAGGAATCTGCTACAGCCAATAAAAACCAGTCTGTCTCAGACCTCGCAGAGGGCCTTTTCTGCAACTGCTCCCAGACTTTGGAATGGCCTGCCAGATAAGATCCGTCTCATTACTACTCTTGCTGCTTTTAAAAAGGCAGTGAAGATGGATCTTTTCCAGCAGGCCTTCCCAGAATAATAGCTGTCCTTATGGAGATGAGTTTTCATCTTGTTTTTATATCACTGATTCCTGTTTTATTTATTGTTTTTTGGTATTTTAATTTTTCTTAGTTTAATTCTTTTTTAAGGGGATGGGAGGGTTGGACTGTGGGATGAGGGAATGTTTTAACTTTGTCTGTTTTAAATATTGTAACCCACCCCAATTGCTGCCAGAGGGATGGGCTTTAAATAAAATATTATTATTATTATTATTATTATTATTTAGTTTTAAGGGGTGGGAGGGTTTGAGATTGGTTGATGGAACGTTTTAATCTGTATCAGTTTTAACCTGTTATATGCCACCCTGGTTGCTGAAGCAGAGGGGCGGGTTAGAAATAAAATTTATTATTATTATTATTATTATTATTATTATTATTATTAATATTATTATTATTATTCAGTCTTTGGCTTGCCCGCTGCTCTTGTTTGTCTGTAGTTCCTTCAGTTACCTTAATTCTTCCTGAGATTTTATGTTATGATTTTTAAGCATGTCCAGTTTAATACTTTTTTCCCGAGGTTTATATTTATTTTATTTCAATCTTACAATCTTATATCTTATGTACAATTTCCAAACTAGCAGAGAGGCAAAATAAATTATTGATATCTAACATCATCCACCTATTTATAACCCTTTATCATCCATTTTTTCAATGTTCTATCATATTACTTTATATGTTCCATTACTATTACTATTTCATTGATTAATTCCTTTTACTAAATACAGTCTTTATTGCCATAATTCATATATTTTTTCCCATTTTTTGAGTATTGTTGCGCAGTTTTCCGATTAATCATCATAGTTAGTTTATCCATTGTCATTAATTCATATACTTTTCCAATCCATTCTTCTATCAATTGATTATTAGCTTCTTTCCAATGTTTAGCATATACAAGACGAGCAGCAGTAACCATGTACAATACTATCCCTATCTCATCTTTCTTTAATTTCCCTTTCAAATCTTCTGTTATATTCAATAATAATAACTTTGGTTTCAATTCACAATCAGTTTGGAGTATTTGTTTTATTTTATTTTTAATTTCATCCCAAAACAGTTTTGTCTTTTCACATTCCCACCACATATGAATTAGATTTGTTTTCTTTTGTCCGCATTTCCAGCATCAATCTTCTTTGCTATTTTTCATTTTGGCTATTCTATTAGGGGATAGATGCCACCTCTGTAACATTTTATAATAGTTTTCAATCAGATTAGCTCCCTTCGTGAATTTCAAATTTTTCGACCAAGTTGTTTCCCATACCTCCAATGGAATCTGTTCATTGAGGTCCTGCATCTACTTTATTACACTTTCTTTTATTGTCTCTTCTTTCAGTTCTATATCTAATAGCAATTTATAAGTTCTTGAAATCATCTGTTTTTCCCCTGTATCTAGTATTTTTTCTAATTCTTTTTTCTCCGTTTCTATTCCTTTATTTTTTTGATCTTTTTAAAATCTTTCTTTAAGTTGAAAATATAGTAACCATGATATTGTAATGCCTGTTTTTTGGAGTTCTTCTATTGTTTTGAAGCTTTTTCCCTTACTTGTTGTTATTATCGTATCATGATATGTAATCCAATTTTTTATGAAAAGCCTCATGTGTCGAGGTCCATTTTGGGATTTTTGTGTACATGTAATTTTTATATGTCTTCCATGTTGTTAGTAATGCTTTTCTTATAATATGATTATTGAAATCTTTATAAGATGTGTCCTCTTCATAACATAAATACCTATGCCACCCTTCCACCAGTTCAAAACCTTGCAATTGTAGCAATCTCTTATTTTTGAGATCTATCCAATCTTTTATCCATGTAAAGGATGCAGCGTTATAATAAATTTTTAAGTTAGGTAAACCTAAGCCTCCTTTCTTTTTGCTATCTTGCATTGTTGTAGTTTTTATTCTTGGTTTTCTCCCCAACCAAATAAAGCCATTTATGTCTTTTAACCAAGTTTTAAAAATGCTTCTAGATGTAATTATTGGCAAGGTTTAAAACAAAAACATCATCTTTGGTAAGATGTACATTTTTACTGTAGCTATTCTTCCAAGTAATGATATTTGTAATGATTTCCATCTTTCCATATCTTCCTTTATCTTATTCCATGTACTGATATAATTATTTTTTAAAAGATCCGTGTTTTTATTTGTTACCATTACTCCTAAATATTTTATTTTGGTTACTAATTTTAACTCTATCACTTCCTTTAAGTCTCTTTCTTCTGATTTAGTAAAGTTTTTTTATCAACATTGCACTTTTTTGTTTGTTAATTCTAAAGCCTGCCATTTGAGATATTTCTTCTAAACAGTGCCAAAGTTTATTAATGCTACTTTTAGGATCATCTAATATTATAATAATATTGTCTGCGAATGCTTTTATTTTGTAGTTTTCTTTACCTAATTGCAGACCTTTAATATTTTTATCATTTCGAATTTTCCTCATAAGCACTTCCATCATTAATATAAATAACAATGGGGACAACGGGCATCCTTGCCGTATTCCTTTAATTATTATACATTTTTCTGAAAGTTCTCCATTAATCTCTATTTGGGCATTTTGTGTTGTATAAATTGCGTTAATCCATCTTTGGTATTTCTCCCCTATATTACATTGTTTTAATATTTCTTTCATGAAATACCAATTGGCATTATCAAATGCTTTTTCTAAATCTAACATTACAATGCCCATTTTTTTCTTTACATTTCCCATAATATTCTATTATATTTACCAAATTTCTGATATTATTTTTTATTTGACGTCCAGGCAAAAAGCCAGCTTGGTCTTCATGAATCCATTCTGTCAAAAAAAAATTCAACCATTCTGCTAATATCATGGCAAAGATTTTATAATCGATATTTAATAACAATATAGGTCTATAATTCTCTATTGAGCAGTTTAATACTTTTTTAATGGGGGAGGGTGGGGTTTTGGGTTTTTTTAGTCTGTATTCTTGGTGTAATTTTAACTGTTGTAAGCCACTCCGATTGTGATTAACAGAGAGGCGGGGTATAAATTATTATTATTATTATTGTTGTTGTTGTTGTTGTTGTTACTATTATTAATGTAGGAATAGAGGGATATAACTTTTTAAAGAGAAATAGGCCAAACAGGAAAGGAGGAGGACTAGCATTACATGTCAAGGATGTTTACACCTGTGAAGAGATCCAGGACTTAAATCCTGGAAATCAGGTGGAGAGCACTGGATAAAAATTAAAGGGGAAGGAAATAACAGGGATGTTATTGTGGGAATCTACTGTAGACCCCCAAGTCAGACTGAGGAATTGGATGATGCCTTTCTAGAACAGATGACCACACCTTCAGAAAGGAGAGATATAGTAGTGATGGGTGACCTCAACTATGTGGATATTTGCTGGAAGTCAAACTCAGCCAATACTTCAAGGTCTAGCAAATTCCTCACTTGCCTGGAAGACAATTTCTTTGTCCAAAAGGTGGAAGAGGCAACAAGGGGATCAGCTATTTTAGATCTGATCTTAACCAACAGGGATGACCTATTCCAGGGGTAGAAAACCTTTCCCCTTTAAGGGCTGAGGGACTTCAGCTCACAGAAGCCTCAGCCATGTTGGCCAATAGTCCCATGTTGACCAATAGTTCCTGGGATTCTGGGAGCTGAAGTCCCTCGGCCCTTAAAGGGGAAAGGTTGCCTACCCCTGACCTATTCAGTGGGGTGCAAGTGGTGGGATCCTTAGGTGGGAGTGATCATGTTCTCCTGGAGTTTCTTATACAATGGAAAGAAGAAGCTAGGCATAGTCAAACACTCATTCTAGACTTTAGGAGAGCTGCTTTCAATAAACTTAGGGAAACACTGGGAGTGATCCCATGGTCAGGAATGCGAAAGGAGAAGGGAGTTCAGGATGGATGGGAGTTTCTCAAAAGGGAAATACTGAAGGCACAATCTGAATGTTCTAATAAGAAGGAAAAATGGGAGGAGTCTCAAGAAACCGGGTTGGATAACAAAAGAACTTTCAACTGAACTAAGTTTCAAATGGGAGATGTATAAGGGGCAAAATCACCAAAGAGGAATTCAAACAAATACCTAGCTCATAAAGTCAGGGAAGCCAAAGCACAGAATGAGGTCAGGCTTGCTAGAGCGGTTAAGGACAATAAAAAGGTCTTTTTGGGGTATGTCCATAGCAAAAGAAAGAAGAAGGAAATGGGCCACTGCGCAGAGAAGATGGAGAAATTCTAACAGGGGACAGAGAAAGGGCAGAACTACTCAACACTTTCTTTGCCTCAGTCTTCTTACAAAAGGAAAAGGGTGTTCAACCTGAGGAAAATGGAGCAGAGGACACAATAATGCAGCACAGAATAAGTAAAGAGGAAGTACATGCAGCACAGAATAAGTAAAGAGGAAATACAGGAATATCTGGTTAACATATATGAATTTAAGTCTACAGGACCAGAGGAACTACATCTAAGGATATTAAAAAAAAAAACTGGCAAATGTAATCTCGGAGCCACTGGCAATAATCTTTGAAAACTCCTGGAGAACAGGAGAAGTCCCAGCAGACTGGAGGAGGGCAAACATTGTCCCCATGTTCAAATAGGGGAAAAGAGATAGATGCATAGATATAAGATGGGGGACACCTGGCTTAACAAGACTATGTGTGAAAGGGATCTAGGAATCCTAATAGACCACAAATTGAACATGAGTCAACAGTGTAATGTGGCAGCTAAAAAGGCCAATACAATTTTAGGCTGCATTAATAGAAGTATAGTATCTAGATCAAGGGAAGTAATAGTACCACTGTATTCTGCCTTGGTTAGGCCTCACCTGGAAAACTGTGTCCACTCCTGGACACCACAATTCAAAAAGGATGTTGAAAAACTTGAGTGTGTCCAGATGAGGGCAACTAAAATGGTGAAGGGTTTGGAAACCATGCCCTATGAGGAATGACTTAGGGAACTGAGTATGTTTAGCCTAGAGAAGAGACTGTTAAGAGGGGATATGATAGCCCTCTTTAAATATTTGAAGGGATGTCATATTGAGGAGGGAGCTAGCTTGTTTTCTGCTGCTCCAGAGAATAGATGCAAGCTACAGGAAAAGAGATACCACCTCAACATTAGGAGGAACTTCCTGACAGTGAAAGCTGTTTGACAGTGGAACACACTCCCTCGGAATGTGATGGTGTCTCCATCTTTGGAGGTCTTTAAACAGAGGCTGGATAGCCATCTGTCGAGAATGCTTTGATTTTGAGTTTCTGTATGGTAGGGGGTTGGACTGGATGGCCCTTGTGGTCTCTTCCAACTATATGATTCTATGATTCCACATCTTTCTTTTTGATAGCCTTGTATGATTCTTAAGGTTTCCTCAGTTCTTGTATGCTTGTGTGCACACTTGCATATTTTTAAATAAAACACTTTACTTACTGAAACTAGAATACTCTGCAATCAGCTACCCTTCTCTCACAGACTTGCTTTAAGCTATAATTTCCCAAAAATTTCAAGGAAATGCTGACATTGCAGGTGGGGATTCCCAATGTACCCTACTTTTTGGGTAACAATAGGCTCTGAACTTAAATTACATTAGTAGCACCTGATTCTCTATGATGGCATGTGGCAACCTTACTTTGAAAATGAAGGCAAATGTGCATGGTATGTGGGACTATTCAAATAAGCACTCAAAATGTGAACACTTTGGCAGAGTTCTTGTATCATACTGCAAATTATTCCTGTGTATGCCACCAAGAGAATTCTGGCCTTTATCATTATGATTAAGGAATACAAGCAATTCTATGAGTGTTTACTTAATTACTGGAAATATGGACCAGAGCATTGGATATTGTTGTTGTTGTTTTAAAAATACATTCTACCATTTCATAATTTTAGACCTTTATTGCAGTAAGTGTGGATAATCTTTGGTATAAATTTGTTGTTGTTGTGTGCTTTCAAGTAATTTCCAGTTTATGGCAACCCTAAGGTGAATCTATTGTGCTTTTTTGGTTGTTGTTGCACATTCTATTCAGAGGAGGCTTGCCATTGCTTTCCCTTGAGGCTGAGAGCATGTGACTTACTCAAGGTAACCCAGTGGATTTCATGGCTGAGCTGGGAATCAAACCTTGGTCACCAGAATCATAGTCCAACACTCAAACCACTATGCTGCACTGGCTCTTTGGCATACAATTAGACATCCAATAAATGTTCACTTCTATCATTGTTGGACTACAGTTCCCAGAATAGCTATTGGTCATGCCACATTGGGGATTTTAGAAGTTTAAGTCGAAAAAGCAACTCATCAAGTTCTGCCTATGCCTTTTACATGTGTTCCTCTACTCTTTTCCTGAAGAATCCTGAATAGAGCTTAGCTATGCACAGAATTGCTAACATTTTCTTTTGATGACTGATAGTCTCTTAAATATGGAATTCCATGTAAGATGTTTAACAAAGTAAGACCCGAAACATATGTCTATTTAAAAAGTGATTGATTTGGGATTTTGTGGTCCAAAATAAGGGTTTCAGAACTTTTCTTGTGATGTCAGTTGCAAATATATTTTCCTATATTTATTTCTGTACATATTTAAATCTCAAAAGAAAACTCAAAGCACTTCACTAAAGCACGACAATGAAAAGAAATCTTGACTTCAATTAAGCTTTGAAAATATTATATTATATTACTACAAAAAAAGCTCTCAGCTGTCTTTCCTACCAAGCCCAAATAAGACCATGCATGGAGAGTAGCACATTTACAAACTAAATTCACCTAGCTTTATTTTTGTATGTGCTTGAAGCTGTGACTTGTCATTACTGATGGGGGGAAAGGGGAGACAGGAAGGAAGGAGAGAAAGAAGGGGAAAATCTTTGTCCTACAGTTAAAACCTTGAAAATCCCATAAAAAGGGTATTGCATTCATGCATAATTAGCAGGGGTCAGCAGATTAAATTTAATAATGGAAACTACATTTCAGCTTTTATAAGCATATGACCTAACATCTCAGTATAAAAGAAGCATGGTAAACTAAACACAGATTACACTCATTCCTATTAATCTAATACACAATGGAGACTTGACTCAGAAGAAGAAATAGCAATAGCATGTCTTTTCATTCAATAACAATTGGAAATAAAGCATCAAGGACAATGATTGTTTGGTGGATAAAAGCATATATTTATCTTTGCTTTGATTGGGAAAAGATACATATACCATATTTAGATAAGGAATAGAATTTAGATACATATACCATGTTTTGATAAGTGTGATGGTTACTGCCATCATAGGTGATAACTTCCTCATTGAGAGGTGTGTGAGGCAGCTGAATGGTCTGAACCATCAATATTTATTCACCACTATAAAATTGATAAATGTCATTCTTCACATGCTGCATTTGATAGGACTGTGTTGCAGTCTGTTGATCAAATTTAGGCTCACCCAGAAAAAAGGGCTTGGGTATGTCCCAATCATAGTGGATTGCTCCTCTTGCCATAATGTGAATGAGAGATTTACCATGAAAGGATGGCAGGAGGATCAATCCATACTCACCCAAGATTAGGTTAAAAGATAGAGCAGGGATTGGGCTGGATAATCAAACTGGTTGAGGAGGGCAGGAGTCCAATGGCAGTAATTGTCAGAATGATTTAAAAAGGAAAAAGAAAAAGAAAAAAAATGTGGACTCCTGCAATACCCCAAGAAGTAGCTAGAATCACCTCAGTCATTCAGACTTATCAACCTGCAGTTTATTTTTTTATTTTACTTTTATTCACAAACAAAATCAAACAATTAAGATAAAACATATATCTCAACATTTCATACACATTATATATAATTTTCTTTTAGTATTGTTCCAATTAACAGTTTTTACTCCCTTTACATTTTCCAATATTCTTTCCATATTTTCCTCTTCTCTTCTCGTTTTCTTCTTTCCATTTTTGTTTCTTTTCTTCCCCCTCTTCCTCTCAATGAATGGGAAGAAGATAATACATTTATTCTCATATATTGTTACCTTTTCCTCCTAAAATTCCTTTTATTTTTTCTTTTCTCTACTCTTTCTTCTATTCTTGTTTTCAGTATTTCCTTTACCTTTCTATTCCTACTTCTTTCTTTCATAATCTTCATTATCCTAATGCTTATCTCTTTATCTTTCTTCTTTTTCTTCTTGCCCCTCCCTTCTCTTTCTTATTGTGTCCCCTTTCCTTTTTCCTCCCATCCTTTCCTAGCTCTACTCCAATGCCTTCTTCTCCTGCCTCCTTCCTTCTCTCCTTCTACTTTCTATCTTTTCACTTCTACTAACATCCCTTCATTTCCTACATTCTCTTACCTTCTCACTTACTCCATACCATCTGTCACTTACCATATCCTCCCCAGTCTCTTGTTACTTGCTTCCTTTCCCCCTTTATATTCTCATCCTTCTTCCTATCCTGCTTTGCTTTGAACCTTATTCTTCTTTACTCTTCCTCCTCCTTCCCAAATGTTCCCCTTTCTTCATTTCATAAGTCTTTTAAAATTGTATCCAATCAAAATTAGATAAAATAAAATAAAATACAAAGCACTAATACAAATTTGCCTACCACAAAGTTCTTTGACTTTTTGTCATTTTCTCCCTAATTTGACTTCCCATCATAAGTGTCAGTTAACTAGCTAAATTCTTTTATATTTTTCTCCCCTTCTCAAGAGATTTGCTTTTTATATTACCTTCCAATTTTACTATTTCTGTTCTTCATCTTTTTTCCTTCACTTTTTTATTTTCCTCCTTTCTCACTTACTCTGTTTTCCTCCCTCCCTTATCTTTTCCTATCTCTCTCTCTTTCTTCCCTTAAAAACATTCATTTCTCAATGATATCCAATCCAATGTCCACATTAGACAGCATGCCTGATAGTATAATTTAAAATTTGGTAACCCTAGACCACCTCTTTCTTTAATGTCCTGCATTATTTTCCATTTTATTCTAGGTTTCCTTCCTGCCCAGATAAATTTCCAAAGTCCCTTATCCCAGTCTTTAAATGTTTTTTATTAATTATTATCAGGAGATTTGGGGGAAAATAATAACATTTTTGGTAGCACATTCATTTTAATAGTTGCTACTCTCCCTAAAAATGATAGCCCCAATTTGTCTGTTTTCTCAGATCATTCTTTACTTTATTCCATGTCTTTTGGCAATTATTACTAAATAATTCTCCATTTTTGTTTGTTATAGTAACCCCTAAATAAACTTTTTCTGGATTTTAAAACCTGCTTTCATTTCTAACTCTTCTTCTTTTTAAGTAATCAATCTACAGTTTATAACTGTAACTCCATTAAATAAATAAAAGCACTAGCTTGGTTCCATAGTTTAGGATCTAGACTACAGTAGTCTCCATCATTTAAATTGGAACTAAATGATTGTGAGAGTGGCTGTGCCAGCCACTAGAAGGCAGCAACAGCAGTGAGCCCAGCCCAATGACAGTGGTTCCAGCCCAATGGCAGCAACAGAGGAGGAGGTGGAAGTGAGAGCAGCCTTGGCCATGACTTGTCACCACAATCATCTGTATGGGCAACCACCAGAAGACACACTGTATTGAGGAGGTGTTGTGGCCTGTCACTGTTGCTCATCCATGCCACCAGAATGGGGCTTTGTAAAGCAAGGCTTTGCTTTGATTTTGGTCAATCATGCATTTTGTATATTTGCTAACCTAAATGTCTCTAAAAGATTACATGCATCTGGAACAGCTTAGGAAGGAACCTTAACCAAGTGTTCAGATATGAAGGCTTGATTAATGGCCTTGAAGTGGTGCTAGTCTCGTGGCTAGCACCTGTGGAAGTAACAACCTGATTGATAGCCTTGGAGTGGTGTGATCCTAATCACATGGCCCATCCCAAATGTAGATAACTGCCAAGTCATTATGAAACAGACAAATAAAACCTATAAATGCACCTAAAGTATTACCATAAGGTTAGAGCTTCAGCATGGACCTGCAGGCCTGAGATATCATTCTTTGGTGCCTATAGTGGGATCCCTTCCACTGCTATTTCTTCAGGGTTCCCAGCAGCTGAATGGAGCTGTTTGTTTGGTATGATTTATGAATGTTCTGTTGTATACTGATTCTATAATAAATCTTATGGCTTTGCAATTACCACAGTGTTGCTTCCGAATCCCAGAAAAGGACCTCCTTGCCTTTGGCAAGAAACAGTCTCCACTAGTACAACCCCTGCCATCAGTGCAGCAAAGGCAGCCATCAGAGAGTTCAAGTCCCTCCCTAATCTTGGAGGTGATGCTGGTGCAGCCCTGGAGCAGCTCCATCGATGCTTCTAAACTTCACAGGAACAATGCAGCTACTTTGTAGGAAAGTTGCAAAAAATACAGGAAAAACTGAGAAGCGATCAGACTCTAGAGAATGGAGGAAGGGGAGAGAAATAACTGCTGAGATGGAGACAGACGGATCCATAGTTGTCTACTATAATGTATGTGCAATGTTTGTCTTCTTGCCAGAAATTATCATCAACTATACCTGCAGCAAGTGCAAATTGGGAGCTTTCTTGGAAGAGAAGGTCACTACAGCTATATGTTGAGTCCTTTCAGTGTATCCAAGAACATGATGACTTCCTGGATAGAACCAACAAGGAGAAACTGCAAATGAAAACGAAGAAGCTTGTAACAGAGAGGAAAGTCACAGTCAGAAGCAGACCATGCAGAATGGATTCAAAACATCTCCAACTAAGCAATAACTTCCTACATCTTCAGGACGATAGCAGCAGTGACAATGCTCAAACAGGAAACCAGCAACAAGGGATACTGCATGCCAAGGAAGGAGTTATGGAAACCACCAACCAGAACAAGAAGAAAAGAAAGGCATTGGTGGTTGGGAACTCTTTAATCAGGGATATAGAGGCACCTGTGTGCCAGCTTGAGAAGACGAATTGGGAAGTCGGCTGTTTTCTTGGCACATGTAGCTGGGATGTTACTAACAATTTGCCCAAATTCATCAAGAACACAAATCATTACCTCTTTCTCTTTATTCATATAGGTACCAACAACAAGGTCAAAACAAGGTCCTAAAGCAGCTTTAGGAAGGTTTTGAGGCATAGGTAGTATTCTCATCAATTCTGCCAGTTAAGGATAAAGGGGGACACAGGGACAGGACAATACTAAAAGTGCATGACTGTCTATTTAGATGATGTACAGGGGAGACGTTTGGCTTCTGGAACCATGGTTTTCACTTCTTAGACAGAGAATTACTGCCTGCATATGGTCTGTATCTCACAAAAACTGGAAATAATCTCTTTGGTGGTAGCATGGCAGATCTGATCAAGAGAGCTTTAAATTAGTTCCAGGGGGGGGTAGGGGGTGGAGATGACAGTTCAAACATCAGCCCAAAGGCACACTCTAAACACAAGGATATGAATTCTAGAGGAAAAGCTGAGGGAGAAAACAGGGGGGAAAAAAGAGAAAAACTGCCAGTAAATTAATGGGTGAGAACAAAGCTTCAAATTTTATACCACAACGCACAGAGTTTGGTAAGCAAGCAAGATGAGCATTAAGTCCTTGTGGAGGAATGTAAATATTATTTAATAAGCATAACAGTCACCTGGAGGGATGACATCTATGTTTGGAATATTACAACTGAAGGGTTTAATGTATTCAAAAAGAATAGATGTGGCAGAAAGGGCAAGCAGCATTATATGTAAAAACAACAACAACAATTAATGCATACAGAAATCTATGAGAGCGAGCAGAGTGGACCATTTTGAGAGCATTTGTACAAAAATAAATAGAGAAATAAATAAATGCAACATTGTGGTAGAACCTTATTACAGGCAAGAGGTTGTGGATTATGCTTTTCAGAAACCAATATCAGAAATTTCAAGGATACAAGAATTTGTAGTTGTGGAGGACTTCAGTTACATTGATGTGTGCTGGGAGATTAATTATGCTAAGCCTGGGCTCTCCTACAAATTCCTGATGTGTCTTGCAGACAATTTCCTATTTCAAAAGGTAGGGGAAGGAATAATGGAATTGGCTGTCCTAGACTCCATCCTAACCAATAAGCAGGAGTTGGTCACTGGAATCAGAGTAGTCTGTACTTTAAGGGGGAGTGGCCATGTAATGCTAGAATTCACAAAATTTGGGATAGGGCAAAGAAGAATATAGTCAGACATAGACCATGGATTTCAGGAAAACTGATTTTGACAAGTTCAGAGAATTACTGGCTGGAATTTCATGGCTTGTTATGCTAAAGGAAAAAGACACCCAGCAAGGGTAGGAGTTCTTGAAGAAGGAGTTGAAAAAAATATAATTACAAACAATCCCATGGAAGGGGGAGAAGGGAAACATCTGGAAAAGCTAATGTGACTGCACAACAAACTCAAGGAGAAAGTAAAGGAAGATGTATTTTGCTTCTGTTTTCTCCCAAAAAGAGAAATGTGCAATTTCATGCATCAGCCTCTGTTGATCTGGATTGCAAATCTTGTTTGATTAGGACTTAGGGATCACCTAACTGATCTAAATATGTTCAGTTCTGCATGGCAGAGAAATTACATCCCTAAGTACTGAAGGAAGTTACTGATGTACTGTCTGAATTACTTCTCATCATTTTTGAGAAATCTTGGAGAACAGGTGAGGTGCCACAGGATTGGAGAAAGGCAAACATTTTCTTTGTCTTCAAAAAAAGGGGGCAGAAATGAAGTCCAGCAAACTACAGACCAGTCAGCCTGTCCTTAATACAAAGAACAATATTAGGACGGATTATACAGGAAACTCAGCAAGTATCTTGATGACAATACAGTGATCAATAGCAGCCAGCATGGGTTTGTCAACAAAAAAATCTGCCAAACTAATCTAGTTTAGCAGATTTGGGGAATGTTGTGGATGTCATTTATCTGGATTTCAGCAAAGCATTTGATAAAGTCTCCCATAATATTTTGATTAGCAAATTGATTAAATATGGAACAGATAGGAACGGTGTCAGATGGATCAATCTGGTTGAAAAACAATTCTCAAAGAGTCATCATCAATAACTGTGCTTCACAGTGGAAGGATGTCTCAAGTGGAGTGCCTCAGGGTTCTGTCCAAGGCCCATTAGTCTTTAACATTTTTATCACTGACTTGATGAGGGGGTTAGAGGAAATCAAATTTGCAGTTGACACAGAACTGGGAGGGGTAGCTAATACATTGGAAGATAGGGACAGAATTCAAAAGGACCTAGATAAACTAGAAAAGTGGGCAGAAATTGATAAAATGAAATTCAATAGAGACAAACACAAAATTCTACATTTAGGCTACAAAAAGCAAATGCACACTTATAGGATGGGGAAAACATGGCTCAGCAGTACTACAAATGAAATGTACCTTGAGGTTATCATAAATTGAACATGAGCCAGCAGTGTGACCTCCAGCTGATAATTGAAGTGTGGCTGCCTCTGTTGGCTGGCCTCAGCCAATGAGCAGCAATGGCTGCCTTCGCTGCTTCATGTACAGGTTGCTTTCCTCTCCCCTCATTAGTGAGAAAGGAAAAGGAGGGGGGGGAAACCCACAGCACCTCATTCTATACTACATCATGGGGAAAACTGGAAGTAGTCCTAACCAGTTACTATAGTGGATGAAGACCATATATCTATAAGGAACCATCAATCAGTTTATGGCATCTCTAAAGAAGAAAATGACTTGCCATGGAGGCTTGAAGGAGACTGGTTATTCTCTAACTCAAGCAATGTTTCAATTGATGTTAATGATACAATGAGGAGGATGCAACTTTTAGCAGGAGCTGAGAAACTGAAGCTAGTTTTTGTGCAGGGATTCAGCAGTCATTTCAAAGAATTTGTAAATGGTTTGGTTGCAAAAATTGCAAAGTGATGATGGAGTCTTCCCAATTTCTTGTACAGGGGAACAGAGCATCAAAACTAAAGGATCAAGATCACCTTCAAAACATGGGAAAGTTTTTATTGTTAAGAAGTCTCTCAAAGATGAGCTATTTGAAGTGGATCACATCCAGACCATCTATCACATGTTCATTGCTATTCTCACCTTGTTCATTCTCATCACAATTGTAATTGACTTCACTGATGAAGGAGGGTTGGTGCTAGAATTTGATCTTCTGGTCTACTCTTTTGACCAATTTGGCTCCTCCTGGAACACTAGCTGTGTTTTATCAGCTCTTTCTACAATGGGCCAAGGGCTACCATAGTTCTTTCCGCAAGATTATCCACTCCTTTTCTTTCTGAAGCTCTCCTCCTGATTAGCTGAATTGTTTGCCTTGGATTGGTGCCAGTAAACATTGCATTGGCCTATGAACTACCACCAGCCTGTAGTCTCACAGTCTTACTTGAGCAGGTGTGCCTGGTGATGAAACCCATTCTAAAGGAAAATATTTCTCAAGTAGCCTCTTCTTCTCAGAAATCGAACTCTCTTCAGCTTCTTTGAGTTTCCTAGTACTTTTACTTTCTTTTCACTTCCACCCTTATTTACAGACATATTATCTTAGGACTCACACAAGAATATGGAGCTACCAATTTAGCACAGATATTTGTTTCACTCTTCTATGCTTACTACATCATTGTGTGACTCTATTCCTACAAATTTGAACTTTAGTCAGGAAAACTTCAGTTTATAAGGCCTGGTCCTTTGTAGCTCTATCTTTCCCAGTGTATTGATTCTGTTCCTGGTCTTTTTTGTATTCTTTTATTGCTGGCTTAATGCTTTTGCTGGGATGTTTTGCTTTGCTGACAGAGTGCTAGAATTTGTATAAGAACCAGTGGAATTCTACATCATTTCCAATCTATTACTTAACCTGGACTGTTGTGGTAGATGGTTGGCTATATCACTATGCATACAGAGACTTACTTTGATTCTTTGTGAAAAGAATCTAAAGCTGCTACTATGCTGACAATCATTACTGTTTCTATTGTTGTATATGAATATGGTACTGTCTACACTAGCCAGAATACTCCATGGGCAGCCTGGAGTATCGTGGATCTGGATCTGACCTGAATTCCCCTGATTACCTCAGGCCCTATGTTCTGATGCAGAACAGCTGTCTGTACATATGTCCACCTGTGTCACCTGGTGCAGCTGCTGCAGCAGCCGATCACTTGTTCCTGAGGTCAAAAGGAGGCACCCAGTGTCAATCACATGGCTGGGTGTCTCATTCTGATGCATTTTAAGCAACTGCCAGGCATCATAATGGAGGGTTCCAGATCTCAGGGAATTATTTTACACTAACAGGGTTATACCCTTGGTTTGGCCCTGAGTGGGCAGTATGTCATCTGGCATGTTCACATCAGACTTGGGCATTGGGGTCCCATCATCTGGACTCCCTGGCAAGAGGATGGGGGGAGGTGAGTCTATTTGGCCTGTGAAGACAGGGCCTATGCCTTGTCTACTTTGGTTACTTCTGTCCAGTCCTCTTATGTCCCTTCATATGCTTTGGAATGGTTTCCAACTTCATTCTCCATGACCATTGGAAAGGCCCAATATGGAATGTGATCACATGGAGTTTACTCTTCCTTGGATAGGGGATCAATATTTAACTTTAAAGTCAGGAGTGGTATGTCCCATCAACATTGCCCTTTGGACACACACACCCCTTTCCTGGACCACATGAAATCATTTTCTGGGGCTTGCCAAATTAAAATCTGAAGTCTTCTGGGATCAAGGCTGAAAGATGTTCTTAAAAACAAGCAAACAAATTTGGGGCACTCTTTAGTTATGGCAAATAATGGTATTTTGTCACTCAAGGCAGTTAGGCTGCTGGAGACTCGGCAAGTGATTCACATTCTCTAAGCAGCTCCAACAGATATTTTTAGAAATGTTTAATTGACTAACAATGTATGGAATCAGTCAAGACTGAATATTCTATATGATGCATTCTGGAAGGTATGCTTGAGTTTTCCTTTTCTGTTAGTAGTTCAAAATTTCAAAGATCCTTGTTACAGTCATAGCCCAGTATGAGAAGGTCAGAATACAATTAAATAAAGACTCTAAAAATATAGAAAAAGGGGATCATATATATATATATATATATATATATATATATATATAAACTTTATTATGTTATAAAAAATAATAACAGATATAAAACACATTAGCCATCAGATTACAAACCCCATCTAGATGTATAATTGCTTGTATCTTTTAGGGACTTTCTTTTGATGCTTAGTATCATAATTAACATTGGCAGAAAGCACTATCATGTTCACCCTTCTTTTAGTTTTTGATCTGGTAAAATGGACATTATATTAAGTACTAATATTAAAATGTAAGTTGAAATTACAGGCCTGTTTGCACTATGAGTAGCTTTTTTGTGTGTGTGCTGCTAGGAATAGCTGGAAATCTTGTGTGCTACATTATAATACAAATAGTGTAATTTGTTTTGGGAAATTATTTGTATATTTTTGAGCCATTAAAAATCAAAACTTTCAATATGCTAAAATTTGGAACATTCATGTTATGTTCAGGATTTCCCTGGAAACCTATTCTCAATAACAGAAGGTTATCTACAGAATAGTAGATAGAGCCCGAGACAGTTACTTTTTTTGGACGACAGCTCCCAAATTCAGGGAACTATTGTTGAAAAGTATAACATCAAAGCTCTGTATTATATTACATTTTAAAAGTAAAGTGCAGCTAGGGTGTCCTTGATCTGTGGTGTAGGAGAAGAGGACTTTTCACTTTGCCCCTACTGTTGTCCCTTTTGGATCCTGAACAGCTAGTTGCATTAAGTGATTTTCCTACTGGGGTCAACTGTGGGCAAAACATTGTTACAGTTTTTTCCCTGCACTTATGATGATGTTTCAGTAAGGCTAATCACCCACTGGACACAATTAATTTGTTGGCCACTGTCAGCCCATAGACTGCCATTTGGTCATCCCCACTCTATTACATTCATGCCATCAGAGTGCTGTCCTGCATTGCCTACCCATTGTTAAGACTGGCATTTCTTATTAACATTTTTCCAGCAATGATTTAGCATGTGTAATGTGATTGAACTGAACAACTAAGAAAACACATCAATGTGGTCCTGTTGCTCTAATTAAAATGCCAGTTTGCTATCTAAGAGCAAACTGCATTAAAATATGTATGGGAGTGAGTAGCAGCTTAGATCTCAATAAGAAGTGACTTTGGGGGGTTGCAGACTGCCAGAAATAGTGTGAATTCAGTCCACTTTTAGGGTTAGGGTTAGTGCTAGGGAATCATGGGAACTGTTATTTTTCTGAGACATTGAGCCTTCTCTGTCAGACAACTCTGATGCCACAATAAAATACAGTTCCCATGGTTCCCTAACTCTAACCCTAACCCTAAAAGTGGACTGAATTCACACTATTTCTGGCAGTCTGCAACCCCCCTTTCTCATTATGAAAAAAATATAATTATATTGGTGGTTGGCAACTATGATCTGTAGAGTCCATTCAACCTTTAGACAAATGCCCTCTGACCAGCCAGAGGGCGCCTTTCTCTCAGTTATCCCAAAAGCCATTTGAGGCTTGTTTCACAAGAAGCAAACACAGAAGAAGAGAGAACAAGCATGTGTACTTGAACTACTGTGTACTGCCCTTTGCTTTGTTTTTGGGTATGGTGCACTTGAAATTATAGGTGCTGACAATTTTCTCGCATGTTGTCTAATTGCAGCATACTCACTTATGGTGTGGGGAAAAATAGTAAGTGCTGATACTGCAGGAAAGAAGTGATAAGTGCATTTTAATTACCAAGGTGATATGATCCAAGAGCACAACAACAAATTGGGACTTCAAGAGAGTAGCAGTTTGGTAACACTGAAAGGGCAACCAAGACAAGTTTTCTTTCAAAAGGCATACACACATAAGCACAAACACATGTGGAATTTCAAACTACTTTGTTCCTTTGTATTTATAGAAGAGGGTGGTTTGAAGTAAATTTAAGATGTTTTAAAATTTAAAGAAGTATTACAGAGCCAGCATGGTGTAGTGGTTTGAACATAGGACTAGAATTCTGGGGAATGGGGTTCAATTCCCTGCTCAGCCATAGAAACATGCTGAGAGACCTTGGGTGAGTGACTTACTCTCAGTCCCAGAATACCTCATGACAGGTTTGTCTTATGGTCACCATAAGTTGGAAATGACTTGAAGGCACACAACAACAACATTACAGATTAGATCAAGAGAAAATGCTTTATTTTCCATTTTAATAAGTATTTGCAAACTGGATCTTATTTGTTTCTTCAGATAAATAATATATTTTTTTAAAAAAACAAATTGACAGACAACTGTAGCACACATTTAATGATTTGTAGTATTTTATGAGAGAAGCATTATGACTCTAGAGGCCAGAGCTTGAATACCTGCTAATAATAATAAATAATAAATGTTTATTTATAGCCTACCCCTCTGCATGGCAATCGGGGCGGGTTACAGCATTTAAAACAATCAGAATTAAAACATTCCCTCATCCCACACCCTAACCCTCCCATCCCCTTAAAACAAGATTAAACCAAGAAAGAATTAAAAGCAACAATACAATAAAACAATAAAACAAGGAGTCAGCAATAATAAAAACAAGAGAAAGACTAATCTCCCATCTAACACCAGTTATTCTGGGAACGCCTGCTGGAAGAGATCCATCTTTACTGCTTTTTTAAAAGCAGCAAGAGAAGTAATAAGATGGATCTCGTCCGGAAGGCCATTCCAAAGTCTGGGAGCGGTTGCAGAGAAGGCCCTCTGGGAGGTCTGAGACAGCCTGGTTTTTATTGGCTGTAACAGATTCCTCCCAGAGGACCGGAGTGTGCGTGGGGGGTCATATGGGGAGAGGCAGTCCTTGAGATAAGATGGACCCAAGCCATGTAGGGCTTTAAAGGTTAAAACCAACACCTTGTACTGTGCACAGAAACTAATTGGCAGCCAGTGGAGGGATTTGAACACAGGTGTTATATGCTCCCTCCTAGATGTTCCTGTAATTAGCCTGGCTGCCATGTTCTGTACCAATTGCAGTTTCCGGGTTGGGCACAAGGGTAGCCCCATGTAGAGTGCATTACAGTAATCCAGCCGCGAGGTCACCAGAGCATGTACCACAGCTTCCAGATCCCTCATGCCCAGATAAGGGTGCAGTTGGCATATCAGCTGAAGCTGATAACAGACACTCCTGTCCGCCGCACTCACCTGACTAGTCATGTGAAGCAACGAGTCAAGGAGTACCCCCAAACTACGAACACAGTCTTTAGAGGAGAGTGTGACTCCGTCCAGGACTGGAGACTGTATTCCCAAATCTGGTTTCGGGCCTGTGACTGCGAGTACCTCCATTTTGTCTGGATTCAACTTCAGTCTGTTTTTCCTCATCCAATCCATTACTGCTCTGAGACAATCATTGAGAGGAGAGACGCCATCTGAAGTCTGAGACGATGATCTGGTCATGGAGAAGTATATCTGGGTGTCATCAGCATACTGAAGACACCGTGCTCCATGCCTACGAATGATCTCACCTAGCGGCTTCATATAGATGTTGAATAACATCGGGGACAGGATGGCACCCTGAGGGACACCACAATTAAGCTCAATTTTAGATGAGCAACTGTCCCCGAGCCTCACCCTCTGGGATCTGCCCAAGAGGAAGGAGCGGAACCACTGCAAAGCAGTGCCATCGATTCCCAACTCTCTCAGGCGATCCAAGAGGATGGCATGATCTATGGTATCAAAGGCCACTGAGAGATCCAAGAGCACAAGCAGGGTCACATTAACCCCTGTCGATGCCCAGGCGGAGGTCATCAGTCAGAGCGACCATGGTAGTCTCCACTCCATATTCTGTCCTGAAGCCAGTTTGAAATGGATCAAGATACTCGGTTTCATCCAAGACTGCTTGAAGTTGGGAAGCAACTTCCCTCTCAATCACCTTGCTTTAAAAAGGAAGCAAGGAGACTGGTCTGTAGTTGTTTCTATCCAGGGGGTCCAGGGAAGGTTCTTTCAGAAGTGGCCTAACCACCGCTTCCTTTAAACAAGATGGTATACTACCTTCCCTGAATGATGCGTTGATTGTGTCCCGAAGGAACACCTTCAACGCGTCCCCCCCCCCCCGGACAACCAGTCAAGATGGACAAGGATGGAGGGGGCAAGTCGTCTTCCTCACCCTTCCAAGCAGGTTGTCCAGGTCATTGTTACTCACAGATTACAATTGATCCAGTAAAATGCCATCAACGGAGTTGCTGCAAGCCTCGTCTATGGATTCTGTCAAAACATTGGCATCCAAATCGGCTCTTATCCGAGAGATTTTATCTGCAAAGTAGAAATTAAATGCCTCACAGCAGGCTGTCGTTGGGTTAAGTAGGGGGTTTGGTGCAGGGGGAACCATCATCAACTCCCCCACCACCCTAAACAGCTCTGCCGGGTGAGACTCTGCAGACGCAATACGTGCAGAACAGAAGGATCTCTGCGCTGCATGTAGAGCCTCCCTATAGGAGTCAAGATGCTTCCTAAGGCGAGTTCTGTCAGATAAGAGATGAGCCCATATCGCCATTCACAATCTAGTCATTGTCCGACCCGCTTCATCCTCCTAAGCTCCTGTGTATACCATGGCTTTCGGTTTGAAGCGGGCCGGAAAGGATGCTTGGGAGCGATAGTGTCAATAGCCCTGGTGAGATCGGTGTTCCAAGTGTCCACCAAGGCTTCGACAGAATCACTGGCGTTACCAACCATTAAACCACCTAAGGCTTTCTGGAAACCAATTGGATCCATTATCCTTCAAAGGCTGACCATTCTAATGGGTCCACCACCCCCGGGAGGGTGGGGGATAGCCCTTAGTTCTGCCTTGATCAGAAAATGATCTGTCCATGACAATGCGGAGGTTTTTGTAACCTCCACCCACGGATATACCTGCTCAGTACTAAAGACCACATCGAGGGCATGACCAGAACAATGTGTGGGCCCGTTGACCAACTGGGATAGGCCCATGTTTGTCATGATATCCATGAAGTCCCGAGCCGTGCCAGTTAGATCTTGTAAACTGGTTTCGAGTGGGAAGTTGAAGTCACCCAGAACCAAAAGTCTGGGTGACTCCAACAGCAACTCAGAAACCAGAGCAGTCAGCTTGGCTAGGGAGTCTGTTAAGCAATGGGGTGGCCGGTATACCAACAGAATCCCTAAGCTATCCCTCGCCTTCAGGCTAAGGTACATACACCGGATAGGCTTTCTGATCACGGTTAAGGTGTTCCTGTGGACAAGGGCTATACCGTCCCCCCATCCACTTTCCCTCACCTGCTCAGTGACTGAGTACCCAGCTGGGAGAGCCTGCGCCCATATCGCAGAGCTGGGATCCCCCAGCCAGGTCTCAGTAAAGCATGCCAGGTCAGCCACCTCATCCACTAAGAGATCGTGGATGATATGGGTCTTATTTTTGACCGACCTGGCATTGCAAAGGAGCAGGTTGAGGGTCAGTGGAATGGTTGGCATGCTCTCCAAGTTATCCTGGGCAGCAGAGCAAACTGAAGGAGGGATAGGTATTAAACATCGATCCCTCCTTCTTTTGTAACATTTGTCGGCTCTGCTACCACCATACCTTACCTGCCCCCACACAACCTGAATATCTGCTCCCAGACTATAATCAATTCCGCAATGCGGAGGGGGAGATGAGTGACCAGCTGATTCCTATCCCTAGTCTAAGGCGGCGAGTTCTCTGAATAGAGAAAGGGCTGTGGGAAAGATAATCCTCCAAGGCCGCCTCAGGTGGTATTATCGGGCTGGCCAGATCCTCAAAACAGCCTAAAGTTCTCCTCACAGCCACCTCAGGTGGTGTCAATCAGGGGTGCCAAGTCCTCCAGGCAATATAGTGCAGCCTAACCAATGCCCTTACAGCCTAATCAATGCCCTGTCAATGCCCTTACCTCACTATCTCCTTTCTGAAGCTGGGCTAAATCTAGAGTATCCGGCAGAGTGTACTCCTTTGGTTTCATATTAATAGGTGCCGTTGGGACTGTTGCTGTTTCCTTGGCTAAAGCGTCTGCTTTGTTATTCCATTGAGCTTCCTCTCTGGTCCCTTTCTGGTGGCCTTTAACGTAGGACACCCAGGTGTGGGCAGCCCACCTCCTGATTAACTGGACTGCTTCCTGCCATCCATGTGCATGGGCAACCAGTTTATTATTGTTGGTCTTCCAATTTCTGGACATCCAAATGGGGAGCCAATCTATAGCGGCATTTACCATCCATTGGGAGTCCATATATATAGCTAATGGGGCATGTGGGTCCTCAAATTCTAAAACAGCATGGAGGGCTTCCACTTCTGCTGCCTGGCTGGAATGAGGCCGAACTGTTCCCTGTAACGTGTGCTGGTCATTTACCCTAATAGCTCCAAATCCCATTAGGCGGGTTCCATCAGGGCACACAGAAGAGCCGTCGCAGAACCAGCACATGAATCCTGCCTGCATGCCTTCTGCTAGTGTCTTTCCTGCTTTTACTGGCCAATTGCTTTGTGTGGTGATGGGGAGAGGGCACTCATGGGCAGCTCCGGAAACTAGTAGCCCATAGGGGGCAACTGGTTCATTAGCCTGCCTGCTGTAATCTATGCCTCGCTTCACTAGTTCTAATGTCCATCTGGCTATTTGGGAGCTATGAATTTGTCCCTCCTGGATTTTTCCAGACAGTATATACTTGATTTTTCCAGACAGTATATACTTGAATAATGACCTTAGCTCCACCTATAATAAACTCCCAGTGGGTTAGGGCCCATATTAAGGCTAAGCATTTTTTCTCACAGGGACTAAACTTTATTTCCATGTTAAAGAGGTTCTTAGATGCATAGGCTACTACTCTGTGCACATTGTTTCTGAGCTGCATGAGGGCTGCTCCTATGTGACTATCTGCTACAGCCAACTGAATGTAGAATGGTTGGGTTACATCCAGGTGACCTAACGTGGGGGCTTTGGCTATGTCCATTTTTAGGGTGGCAAATGCTTCCTGCTGCTAAGGCCCCCATTTCCACACTGCTCCTTTCTCTTCCTTTTGCCACACTGATGGCAAAAGCCTCAATGCATTCTCTGGAGAAGTTAGAGGTTCCTAGGAGTACTCTCAGGGATGCTACATCAGTGGGGGCAGGAAGCTTCCCTATTGTCTCTACTCTCTGCAGGTCCGGGTCCTGCAATCAGTCTGAAGGTTTAATCCTAAGTATTTGACTTGTGTCTGTTCTAACTGAGCCTTCTCCCTATTATCCTTGAATCCAATGTCCTGAATGAGTCCTAACACTTCTTGAGTGATGTCTGCAGTCCTTTCTTGGGAGTCTGAGTGGATCAAGATGTTGTCCACATAAGACAAAATGTCAGGGCGCAACGTGGGTCACAGCTTGGTCCACATTTTGACCACGTGGGTATGGCAAATACTGGGGCTGGAGTGGAAACCCTGGGTAGTTCTTTTGAAGCACATCTGACTTACACTGAGTTCGAATGCAAATTTGTAGAAGCAGCTCTCATGGAGTGGGATGGAGTGGAATGCATTTGCTAAATCTATTACGCTGTAAAATTTGGTTCCGGCTGCAATAGCGGCTAGGCTTTCCTTGTATTTGGCTACTACAGGGGCTACTGGGGGAGTGACTGCATTGAGGGGTCTAAACTCCACAGTCCTCCTCCACGTCACACCATCAGCTTTATTTTATCACAGGCCAGAGTGAGGAATTACAAATTGATTGCATAGGGAGAATGACATCATATTTCAACAGATCTTCTTTGGTTTTGCTATTCCTTCTTCTGCAGAAGAAAGTCAGGGGTCTGTGTCCTCTTTTTTGCAAGCCATCATCAGCCTTTGGGAAAGTTGTGGGGAAGGGGGGAAAGTCAGGGGTCTGTGTCCTCTTTTTTGAAAGGCATCATCAGCCTTGGGGAAAGTTGTGGGGACAGGAAGAAAGTTGGGGGTCTGTGTCCTCCTTTTTGCAAGCCATCATCAGCCTTGGGGAAAGTTTTGGGGAAGGGAGGAGAATTGCCCATAGGTCATACTGCAAAGCAAAGGCAACACTGAAAGGGAGGAAAATGGCTGATTTCCCCAAAACGGAGGTGGAATGGTAAACACCCCTCTGCCAACCCCCTCTGCCATTAGTCCCTCCTCTCCAGAATGATATGATTCAGATCCGTTATTCCCATTTGTTGAATACACTTCTGAATCGTCTCTTTTCAAAAGAAATTCCAGGAAACTACTGTCAGAAAAGAGCAGGTTTTTTGTGTTTGCCTCACTTCATCATGACTGCAACTGAACTCAATAGAATTGAAATTGGTTTCAAGTGGGGACAAGGCACATATAACCCAATCAGCAATTCGAGTTAAATCATAGTGGGAATGAGGCCCTAATGAAGGCTAACCAGCAAAGAATAGAGTGAGAAGATTACTTCCTTCAACTTGGAAAGTACGCTTCTATTTACGCATTCTAGTTTTGAGTGTTGGTCTATGACTCTAGAGAACAGGGTTTGAATCCCCATTCAGCCATGAAACCCACTGGGTGATGGTTGGCATATCACACTCTCTCAGCCTCAGAGAGGATGGCGATGGCAAACCCCCTCTGAAGGAACTTGCTAAGAAAACCCAGTAATAGGTTCATCTTAGGGTCACCATAAATCGGAAATTGCTGAAGGCACACAAAATAACATTTGCCTTCTTTGGTTCAGCATCTCATTGCTGTTGCTGTTATTGTTGTTGTGTGGCTTAGAGTCATTTCCAACTTATAGTGACCCTAAGGCGAATCTAACATGGGGTTTTCTTGGCAAGATTTGTTCAGAGAAGTCACCCAGTTGGTTTCCATGACTTAGCACATTACTGCCACCTTTCTCCTTTTACACTTTAATTCTAGCTGGCAGTCCTGTGAGAACTTTTTATGCCCACCTTTGCCACCTAATGAAGTGTAAGGGACTCACACTGTCTTTTGGACGATGTTCCACCTCCTAAACTTCAAAATATTAGTAGCGTGTTTTGTGACTAAAACATAGGCCAAGTGATGTTGGAACAAGAAGAAGTTTATTTTAAATCAGCATGTAATAAATGTAACTTGCTTCAGAACTTGCTACTATAGTCTTTCTTGGTTACAAAATTATAACGTTTGTTTCTAATTCACTCACAATACCTCAGCCACACTGGCTAACAATATCTATCTGGAGAGAATACCACAGCAACTCTCTTCTTTAGAGCACTGTGGGTGTTCAGAGTCTCTCCTTTCTAGACTCTAACTCCCCAAAATACAGTTCCCCCAGGAATACCCTAAACACAGCTCTCTCTGGCTGAACTTTCTCAACTATCTCCTCATCTCAACACTAACTCTAACTGTTCACCAACTGTCAGTCTGGGCTTCTTAAATGCTCCCAGCTGGAATCCCATTGGCTGGCTCTCAGCTGCCTCCTAATTGGCCAGCTGGACATTCTATTCACCACAGCAGCCACAGGGAAACACCCCATGGGAAAATACAGCATAGTGCAAAAGGAAGATTCATGGTGGGCAGTAGATGGAGAAGGAACCCATCATTGGATTGCCCCCACAGAGGTCTGCGGAGACCTTATCCAATTTGTACATGGCATAGGCCACAGAGGGAAACAGGTCACACTAGAAAGAGTTAAGGAAACAGGATGCTGGCCCCGTATGAAGGAAGACAGTGGGTAGAAAACTGACTGTGCTATGGTTAATGCGGAGTCCAGTGGCCCTAAGGCACCCATCTGCCACCAGCGTATAGAAGCCCCTGGTCCTGATTGCAAATGGACTACATTGTCCCCTTACCAACCACTCCTCGACAACATAAATACTGCCTAACCATAATAGATCCCTTCAGTATTGAATCTTTTCCCACCCAGGACAATACAGCCACCACCACAGCTAAGATATTGTTTGAGCACATTTTCAGCCATTGGGGACTGCCCCAATCATTCACGATTGACCATGATTCAGGAAGCCATTTCACGGGAGAAGTCATGAAAGCTCTGTGTATAGCCCTAGGTATTAAGCAGTGATTTCATATCACAGCCCATCCCCAGAGCTTAGGGCATACAGAAAGAACCAATAGAACCTTAAAGGAAGTCATGAGAAAGGTAGTTAAGGCCTCTGGCAAGGACTGGGATGCAAAACTTCTCATAATCTTCATGGCCTTTAGAGGGACAGTAGGTCACACGACTTTATGCCACACCAAGTAATGACTGGACACAAAATGGTTATGCCGGAAGCATTTTGGCTGAACACCGCCCTCCCCTCAGATTTAGAACCCATAGTTTTAACCCACGAGTGGATGAAAACTCTCCTACAAAGCATCCAGCAGACACACAGACTGGTAGTGGAAGAATTAGGCCAGAATATGCAAGCCATGAACAGAAGGTTAGGATAGGTACATAACCCTCAGCAATGGGACCCAGGACATCAGGTTGCGTACAGGAACTTCTTTAAACAGAAGCATAATTTAACGGCCAAGTTATCAAGTCCACATCCCCAGCCGTCACGGAACTAGGCTTAAGTACTTTCACTCTTCGCATTTAAAGGAATGGAAGGGAGGTCTGACTCCAGTAAAGCTGGTCCACTCGGAGCCTGCCCATCATAAACTTAACAGAGACATTTGTAAGTCTCTTCTCCATGTAAGTCAGCCATCGTGAGATGCTTCTTTGTTTCCCTATAGGGGCGAGAGATGGCACAGAGCACATGGACCCTCAGGATATTGTTATGTATGGCATCTGAGGCTCCAGCTGATATCTACCAAGTTCAGTTCACCACAGATTGGCAATATAATGTAGAGGTCATGTGTCAATGGGCCACCCCCTATCCAGGAATGATGGCAGTATTAGACACCATGAGCAATGCACGGACATGGTATGATAAAGGACTCCATATTTTGCTTAAAACTAGAGTGTACATAACAAACAGAAAAAAACATAGCCTCAAGAGTTATCATGTGTGGCTCCAAAGAACTCACTTGGTAGAGGCAAATGCAGGTAGAATCCTCCTCTCAGCCAAAATTTAGACTAAGCACCACTTCGATCCCACTCTCAGCAGGATCCCTGCCTCCTTCTACACCACCATGATCTTAGATTTCCAGTGCTGCCCTACATGGGCTTGGAAAACTAGACTCTTTACCTGTCACAATTACATTCACACCCCTACTAACTGTAGCATAGACTGCCATCAGAGGACGTGCCCAGATATCCCCGTAGATGTCCGTACAATGATACAAAAACCCTCCATGTTTGTTGGTAATCTAGTAATTAGGAAAGACATATCCATGTATGCATACTCGGAGATCCAACCCATAGTTACCACCTTAATGTTGAATCTAACTGCCGTAGATGTGGCACGTGCTATCCCTGCCTGTAGCCCTTATTTGCGAGCGGTATGGGCACAGGGGAACAATTGGAAAAGAAATGGCAGTCTGTAACGCACCCGCTTTTTAGAAGCAAGAGAGGTATTATGGACACCGTTTTAGGAGGTTTTGGAACAGGAGTAGGAGTTTTAAACACTATAGATACAGAGGGGGTAGCCAACAAATTCGGACTGATTGGACCTCACACTAAAGAACTAAGTGTCTCAATTGCCTCAGGTTTAACTAACGTGGCTTATGGCATAGACATAATTGGTCGTATCTTGCCCCAGTGAGTAAGCGTAGAGAAACAAATCATCATAGACATTGGAAATTCACTTAAATCCAGCATTTACATTTTATCTATTGCAATCTAATGCACCCAGATCCAAAGTAGCCTCATGGCATTTGCATCCCAATTAATACAAGCCTCCCTGATGAAACTTATCCACCCTGAAGTTATGGGTCTGTTTAAAAGTCAATACCCAGACCTGTTCCAACACCCCACAGATAACAGGAGCACAATGGAAGGTTATGATGCTCAAGATAGGCATTTATCATGAGAAGGTATCAGATCTCCAAATCATTCACTTCCTTCCACATAGGTCTTCCCCTAGCAGAGGGCAGCACCTCCATGCTACCTAAGAAGACCCTACATTGGACTAATGGCACTCACCTGCATGATTTGTGTAAAAACACAGCAATGGACGCACTGTTACAGTGGCTTAATAGGAACCCCTATACAAGAAGTGCAGGGCCGTGTTATAGTCCCGGTCCAAACCTTCATCCTGGTACAATTCAATCATGACTGTTTTTGCCTCTGCACCCCATGTGATCATGTTCTCCTTATGCCATTCAAATGCATTTTTGACATTGATAGGTCATTAGGAAACCCTTGTTTCTGCCAAGTACACGTAAGAGACTGTTTTGGCAAGGAATTTTATTTGCATGAGATGGTCAGGGAATACACAAGTGAAGCCCCATACCAGATAAACCCACAGCTGTTACAAGGATTTCATTTAAAAGAGGAACTACAGATCCCAAAATGGCTGTGCCTGCTCACTAACTTGAGTCAGGCTACCAAAAAAATTGAGCAGACTGAGGCCAGAATTAAGATTTCTGTAGACCTCAAGGCCCAACAGATCATTGAAGTCACTCAAGAAATCAAAGATGCAGCAAGAAATTGGTTTGGGACATGGGACTGATCTGCCACAGAACAAGCAATTCTAAAATTGATCACCAACCCCATTGCAATAATCCTGGTAACACAAATCATCACTGTTGTAGGCACTGCCAGTCTCGCATATTGGGTAAGAAAGCAAGTGGCCGAGTTCCGTGCCATTAGACGCAGACTGGACCTCCCACAACAGCTGACCATTAGGCATTACACCCCTTTTCACCAGCCATGCTCCTTTTCATGTCACCCCTGTTCCTCCATGAACAAGAGGGGAAAAGAGAGTCTTCTTGGATAAATGCAGCCAAATCCAAAGTCTCTGTTTTCACTCCCCTGCCTTTCCAGAAGGACTCTCCTTGGAGAGCTCAAGGAAGAGAGAGACCTGCCCACCACCTTCCAGGTCATTATGACCAAACTGCTCAGAGCTCAGGATCTAAATCCCTGCTCCAAACCACAATCAAACATACCTTTCACATAATCAGAAACGCAACGGTTCAAATGATTCAGGCCAGTTTTATTCCAAACGGAAATCTAATCTGCATATTTTTCCAGCAGCCCTGACCCCACTCCAACGTGGCGACTCCAGCTTTGCCCAAACCAGATACCCACAGTTCAGATAGCCTATGAGGTTCATCCTCTCAGTCCACCTAACCAGTTTTGACCTATCCGTGCACCCCCATGTAATAGATTGCTCTGGTGCAAGCCCTAAGTCTGCAGATAGTTTTGTGCAAGTCACAGGGCTTTGAGACAGTGTAAGCACTATGATCTCTCTGCCTTTGGAATAGTTATTGATATAGTTTTAATGGAATGGGCCTTAATCCCTCACTAGATTCTTTGTTGCATGCTTATTATTGTTGTACTTCTTCGTTTGGTGCTATACACCCCCTTTTAGGGATGGATTTCTTTGTGAGAATGATGGTTTGGAGCTCTCTCTCTCTCCTTCCTTCTCTTTCTTGGTTTCTCTGCCGCTGACTCCAATGCTATCCTATGGGACATCCTTTAGCTGAGTCTCTCCGGAGACAAAGGGGGGGATGGAATTAAGTTACCCTCATTCCTGTTGCATGATCTCTCTCTCTCTCTCTCTCTCTCTCTCTCTATATATATATATATATATATATATATATATATCACCTCTGTCCCTCCGAATCTTACAAGAGGAAGGTAAGCGTCCAACGCAACACCTGAGCCCTTGAGATGCCATTCCAGGACCCAGGCAACACCCCTGATGTCAACTGATGTTCCCAGATGTCCCTGCTGTCACAGACACCATCATCCACCTCCAGCCCTCCAACACCCAGTCAGTTGAACTGCCTGCATCCAGTGCCACCATCCACCACTGATCATTGCCAGGCCAGCTTCACCGCATCTTCCCACCAAGAGCATTCACACTGGTGCACCTTCATGCCCGCTTCACCAAGACACCCCGCCATCACATGGACATGCGGTTGCCTGCATTTCTGTGCTAACCACCCACATTCCCAGACACAGCTCACTACCACTCAGTTACTACATATGGACATTGTTGCTCATCCAAGCACATTAACACTGCCCCTTGGACTCTTAACTCCTCTTGCCCCCACTGGACCATTGGACTCTACAATGCTAATTGCTGAGTGTTTTTCACATGCACTCTCATTGATCATACCATTGCTGCTACTGATGGTTTTCATTGACACTGCTTATTGATTGCTATTGATGTTATTGCTTTAGAACAAATGGGTTCCAGATGTGTGATGTTAGGAACCCCTTCCCTATGAGAGAGCTACTCCCTTCTGCATAGTGACATCTCCTTCCAAATTCTCACCCCAAAATTTTAGGACAAAGGTGAATTTGAAAGACATTGATCCTACACACCCATGCCTTGATCTCAACGCTTTTAAGGGGGAGGGGGGAATCTGTTAGCATATGTGATTTTTCATAAAATTTTGGACACATGTGGAGTTTCCTCTATGACCCCAGACTGACCTCTGTGGGATGTCAGCCATAATCCCCTAGATGGCAGGTAATATAGGCACTGAGAGATCTGCCCAGGACAGCTGGAAAATTCCCTACAAGACAGGATTGGGAGTTGCCAAAAGGGAAAAACCATTATACTGGAAAAGACACATAATAGTGCTTATTTGTCTTGAGTCTCACATTTAATGGGGCAGTGATCAGATTTGACTGCACCCTTTTCTCTAGCCTCCCTTCCTTGAGAGTCTCGAAATCAAATGCATTGTCTAGACTATTCTCACACATTAAGAAAGGTATTCTCCCACCTTAAGAACAGTGCCGGCAGTGCTTTGGGGCTGCAGAGGACCCTTTCCAGCCCTCAAGGACACCATCTGGGCAGTCTGTCCCTCCTGCAGCTGTGCGAGAGCCGGGAGGAGCACCGGTAGAGATAAAAGCCCTGCCTGAGTCCACCTCTCCCCCGGCAAACACGCGGCAGCACCGGCAGCGCTTTGGGGCTGCGGAGGACCATTTCCAGCCCTCAAGGACACCATCTGGGCAGTCTGTCCCTCCTGCAGCTGTGCGAGAGCCGGGAGGAGCACCGGTAGGGATAAAAGCCCTGCCTGAGTCCACCTCTCCCCTGGCAAACACGCGGCAGTGCCGGCAGTGCTTTGGGGCTGTGGAGGACCCTTTCCAGCCCTCAAGGACACCATCTGGGCAGTCTGTCCCTCCTGCAGCTGTGCGAGAGCCAGGAGGAGCACCGGTAGGGATAAAAGCCCTGCCTGAGTCCACCTCTCCCCCGGCAAACACACGGCAGTGCCGGTAGCGCTTTGGGGCTGCGGAGGACCCTTTCCAGCCCTCAAGGACACCATCTGGGCAGTCTGTCCCTCCTGCAGCTGTGCGAGAGCTGGGAGGAGCACCAGTAGGGATAAAAGCCCTGCCTGAGTCCATCTCTTCCCTGGCAAACACGCGGCAGCGCCGGCAGCACTTTGGGGCTGCGGAGGACTGGGGGAGGGCTATCTGTAGCCACTGTGGAAGCTGCCATTAATAACAAGCTTCTTACTTGCTGCTCTAAAATTAATAGTGAATAATTTACTGGGATTGGAATAGGTTATTATTTCCTCTAGCCCTTTTCTCTTTTATTAGTTGGACCACCTACTGTTGTCATCTCACAATGGAGCCGGGAACAGCTTGGGAGCAGATATTAAGGTTGTGTGGGGACAGGGTAGATATGGCGGCAACAGCGTGAAGAAATGTTACAAAAGAAGAAGGGATAGATGTGTAATACCTATTCCTTCTTCAGTTCACTCTGTTTCCCAGGATAATTTGGAGAGCGTATCAACCATTCCACAAACCCTTACTCTGCTACTTTGCAATGCCAGGTTGATTAAGAATAAGACACATATCATCCATGACCTTTTATTGGATGAGGCAGCCGACCTGGCATGCTTCACTGAGACCTGGCTGGGAGATGCTAGCACCACTATGTGGGTGCAGGCTCTCCCAGCTGGGTATACAGTAAGTGAGCAGATAAGGGAAAGTGTGCGGGGGGGGGGGGAGTGGCCTTGGTTCATAGAAACAACCTGACCTTGACCAGGAAGCCTGTCCGGAAAACAACCCTCATCGAGTGCATGTACCTCAGCCTGGAAACCAGGGATAGTTTAGGGATTCTGTTAGTATACCGGCCACCCCGTTGCCTAACAGACTCCCTAACTGAGCTGACCTCACTGGTCTCAGAGTTCCTGCTGGAGTCACCCAGACTCTTAGTTCTGGGCCACTTCAACATCCCTCTCGAGACCGGTTTGTCCAATCTAAGCGGTGCAGCTTGGGAGTTCATGGAGACCATGACAAACATGGGCCTATCCCAATTGGTTGACGGGCCCACGCATTGTGCTGGTCATACCCTCGATGAGGTTTTTAGTACGGAACAGGAATATCCATGGGCAGAGGTTATAAAAGCCTCCGCATTGTCATGGACAGATAATTTCCTGGTCAAGATAGACCCAAAGGCCACTATCGGCCCCCTCGGGGGTGGTGGACCCATTAGAATGATCCGCCCTCGAAGGCTAATGGAACCCATTGGTTTCCAGAAGGCCTTAGAGGGTTTAATGGTTGGTAACGCTGGTGATTCTGTCGAAGTCTTGGTGAACACTTGGAACACCGATCTGACCAGGGCTATCGACACAATCGCTCCTAAGCGTCCTTTCCAGCCCGCTTTGAATCATAGGCCCTGGTATACTGACGAGCTCAGGAGGATGAAGCGAGCTGGACAACAACTAGAGCGCGAATGGTGGAAGACTTGACTCTTATCGGATAGAACTCACCTTAGGAAGCATCTTGATTCCTATAGGGAGGCTTTACGTGCAGCGCAGAAATCCTTCTGCTCTGCACGTATTGCGTCTGCAGAGTCTCGTCTGGTAGTGCTGTTTAGGGTGGTGGGGGAGTTGACGAAGGTCCCTCCAGCGCCGAGTCCCCTACTTAACCCAATGACAGCTTGCTGCAACGCATTTAATATCTACTTTGCAGACAAAATCTCTCGGATAAGCTCTGACTTAGACGCCATTGTTTTGACAGAATCCGTAGATGAGGTGTCCAACAACTCCGTTGATGGTGATTTACTGGATCAGCTTTAATCTGTGAGTACCGATGACGTGGACAAGCTCCTTGGAAAAATAAGGAAGATGACTTGCCCTCTCGATCCTTGTCCATCTTGGCTGGTCATCGGGGGGGGGGACGTGTTGAGAGTATTTCTTCGGGATACAATCAACGCGTCCTTCAGGGAAGGCATTGTACCATCATGTTTGAAGGAGGCAGCCATCAGGCCCCTCCTGAAAAAAACCCTCCCTGGACCCCCTGGATAGAAATAATTACAGACCAGTCTCCTTGCTCCCTTTCCTTAGCAAGGTGATCGGGAGGGCAGTTGCTTCCCAACTCCAGGCAGTCTTGGATGAAACCGATTATCTTGATCCATTTCAAACCAGCCTCAGGACAGGACATGGAGTGGAGACTGCCATGGTAGCTCTGACCGATGACCTCCGCTTGAGCATCGACAGGGGCAGCGTGACCCTGTTGGTGCTCTTGGATCTCTCAGCGGCCTTTGATACAGTAGATCATGTCATCCTTCTGGATTGTCTGAGAGAGTTAGGAATTGGAGGCACTGCTCTGCAGTGGTTCCGTTCCTTCCTCTCGGGTAGATCCCAGAGGGTGAGGCTCAGGGACAGTTGCTCATCTAAAATCGAGCTAAATTGTGGCATCCCTCAGGGCGCTATCCTGTCCCCGATGTTATTTAATATTTACATGAAGCCGCTGGGTGAGATCATTCGGAGGCATGGAGCGTGGTGTCTTCAGTACGCTGATGACACCCAGATATATCTCTCCATGACCAGATCATCGACTCAGACTTCAGATGGCGTCTCTCCTCTTAATGACTGTCTTAGAGTGGTAATGGATTGAATGAGGGAAAACAGATTGAGGCTGAATCCAGACAAAACGGAGATACTTGCAGTCACAGGCCCGAAACCAGATCTGGGAATACAGTCTCCAGTCCTGGATGGAGTCACTCTCTCCTTCAAGGACTGTGTTCGCAGCTTGGGGGTACTTCTAGACTCGTCGCTTCACATGACTAGTCAGGTGAATGCGGCAGTCAGGAGTGCCTGTTACCAGCTTTGGCTGATACGCCAACTGCGCCCTTATCTGGATAGAGGGACCTGGAAACTGTGGTGCATGCTTTGGTAACCTCACGTCTGGATTACTGTAATACGCTCTACATGGGGCTACCCTTGTGCCTAACCCGGAAACTGAAATTGGTACAAAACATGGCAGCCAGGTTAATTACAGGAACATCGAGGAGGGAGCACATAACACCAGTGCTTAAATCCCTCCACTGGCTGCCAATTAGTTTCTGGGCACAATACAAGGTGTTGGTTTTGACCTTTAAAGCCCTACATGGCTTGGGTCCATCCTATCTTAGGGACCGCCTCTTCCCGTATGATCCCCCCCACGCCCTTCGGTCCTCTGGGAGTAATCTGTTATAGCCAATAAAAACCAGGCTGACTCAGACTTCCCAGAGGGCCTTCTCTGTGACTGCTCCCAAGCTGTGGAATGACCTGCCAGACGAGATCCGTCTTATTACTACTCTTGCTGCCTTTAAAAAGGCAGTAAAGACGGATCTCTTCCGGCAGGCCTTCCTGGAATAACTGCCCGGCCATATGGAGGAAATCTGCTGCTCTTACTTTTCTGGCTGCCATGACTTGTTTGCTAATTGGTTTGTATTACATTTTATGATTAATCTGATTTTAATTCTATAATAGTTTAATTTAGTTTTAAGGGGTGGGAGGGTTGGAGTGGGGGTGGAGGGCGTGGGGAGTTGGAATGTTTTAATTGTTGCATCTTTTAACTTGCTGTAAGCCGCCCCAATTGCCGAGCAGAGGGGCGGGTTATAAATAAAAAATTATTATTATTATTATTATTATTATTATTATTATTATTAAGAAAGCTAAGACTGTTAATGCCTTTGTCCAGGCTTCAGCCAAACTGTTTAAGATAGAAATTTCCTATTTAAAACCTGAGATTTTTAGCCTCCACTTGCTATTTTTGGAGTGCATGCTGACTTCATGTCAGTCTGCACCCTGATCATAGCTCCCTCAGCCATCTTCTCCCCCATTTCGGTGACCGTGCATCAACAGCATCAGCATCACCAAATCCACAGCAGATCCCAGAGAAGCCTTCAGAAGAGAGTAACTCCCTCAGTCTGGCTCATATGAAGCTATTCCCTCTTTCACTCCTTTATTCCTAAGAATGCAGTGTGTGTGTATGCTATATTTGTGTGCGTAGTTTTCCCTTTTAATAAATATTTAGATTTTAATTGGAGAGAAGCCTGTCTCAGTGTCATCCATTGTGGGATTCCTTAGTCCTCTGGTATACATAATGGACCCTGGTCCTATGGGGATTTGTTTGGACCCCACTCTTGTATATTTGAGTTAATTATAAATTCCCCTAATTAGATCCTTCCTAATCATGTGTCTTATGCTTGGAATGCATTAATAGAAGGATATATTTCAGAGAAACAGACCAAACAGGAAAGGAGGAGAAGTACCATTATATGTCAAGAATGATTAAAAGAAAGTAGCATTACAAGTCAAGAATGAGCAAAAGAAAGAAAAAGGGGAATGCTTCACAAATTTCCAGATGATACCAAATTAGGAGGAATATCTAATAACCCAGAGGACAGGATAAAAATTCAAAATGACCTGAATAGTTTAGAAAGCTGGGCCAAAGCTAACAATTCAATTCATTTATTACAGCCATTAGGCCAGTATAAAAACACACATAAAAAACACAATAAAACATCTAAGTGACATATAATGACTTCTTGTCAAAACATACTGATAGCCATTGACATATTTCAGTTTGAAGGCCAGACATAGGAGAGCATCATTTCTTAAACCTAATATCTATAAAAGGTTCAACTTATGATAAATATAGAAACTTATGTTTTTATGTAAATCTGCAAACTATAAACATAAACATACAATACCGTCTTTAAGATATTTTTGTTCAGAGGTGAAACCATTTAGTTTAGGTGATCCTACAATAATCAGTATAGCTATCTGCCATGTATTTTTTTAGATTTTTGACAGAAGTTTTTAAAATCTTTTAACATATTATATATCTAACATATAGTATAAAATATAACATACAAAGTTAAAATATATGCTATAATTATATTGTTAAACATGGTAATAATAATAACACCAATATATATTATTGCTGACAGCATAATATAATAAAATAAAACAATAGCATCTGAAAAATACTATCTACCTAAATAAAATAGTTAATTAAACTATAGGCATTTAAGATAACTGAAATGAAATTAAGTCTCTTATAACTAATCATTAGGTTTACAGGTTCTACGATTAAAACAAAAATCCACATTTAAATATTAGGCATTTATCGTATCTATACAGCGGCTAAATCTCATATTTCTTGTTAATAATTAAGGAAGTTAAGTACAGTCAAGCCCTCTGTCACGTTGGCGGATTAACCATTCCTTATTAGATCTAGTCTCCTAATGCCTATTTATGGTTTAATATTTACACTACGGCTGTACCCCCCTAAAACATCTCTGTTTACATAACATAGCAGACCAAATCAAGTTCATTGTAACAAAACTTCAAATGGTTAAACACATGTGAAACACAATAGTCATAATGGCTCACTAAGGTGATCTTTACATCTGCTTTAAAAAAAAATTGCGGTTTACAATAGCAGCTGCAAAAAATTTGGCAACTTTTCGGGTTATATCCTTATTGCAATCTGCAAGAAGATAATCGCCATAAAATTTCTCTTGTCTACCTGGTATCTGCAGTACAATTGGGGTTATGTACAGGGCACGTATTTCTACATACAAAGAACACTGAAAGAGAACATGGTTAATAGTTTCAATTTCTTCAGTACCGCAAGGACAGTATTTATGCTGATAAGGGATCTTTTTGTATCTGCCTTCGAGAACTGACGATGGCAGAATATTAAGCCTTGCAAGCATGAAGGCTCTTCTAAACCTCAAAACACTCAGATGATCAAAATATCTGGCATATTTGCCAGGTCTACTAAATTCTCTAGTGAGATACAAGGTTGACTTATATAAATGGATTTGAAAATCAATATCCTTTATATGCTGTATAATGGCAGATTTTGCTTTATCGTATCCTAGAGTAGCTATAACTGCTGGTGAAAATCCAAGAGAAAAAAGTTTAGAAGTGAGAGATTCCTTCCAGGAGGAAGAAAAAGAATCAGTCATAATTAATGGCACCAGCCCAACCGGTACAAAAGACATTTTGAGCCATTGATTGAATTTACGTATCCATATACGAGCTTCAACAGATAACAAACCTAGTTCTAAACGGAGAGTGGCATTCGAGACACAGTTTGGGATACCTAGAATTGTTCTTAGGAATTTTGTTTGAACTGTCTCAAAAGGAGCTACAGACTTAAAAGTACAAACCTCAGTTCCATATAATAATTGCGCTAGGATCTTAGCAACAAAGACTTGAAGAGCCGCTGGTACAATCTGACCTCCCTTATTATAATAGAAAGAACATAGGGCCTTAATGTTTCTTTGTGTATTTATAACCGCATTTTTTGTTGAAGTTTAGGGGTCCCTTTATCACTAAACATAATACCCAGATATTTATAGGAAGAAACTTGCTCTATACAGTTGTTATCTAATGTCCACTTATATTGGGAGTGGCTCCTGGAAAAAAACATTACCTTAGTTTTATTATAGTTGATCTTTAAGGCATCATTTATACAATGGGTTGCCAATGCTTTTAGTAGTCTATTTAAGCCTACTTTTGTAATAGACATAAGTACAATGTCGTCAGCGTAGGCAAGTATAGACAGAGGCTTATTTGACAAGGTCAGAGAATGAGCTGGTATTTTTGATAAGGTTGAAATCAGAGAATTAATATAGAAATTAAAAAGGGTGGGGGCCATAACACAACCTTGCCTGACTCCATTTGGGGTATGGATAGGTCTTGTCGTGCTACCCTTATTGTTACATCGTATACTACACGAGAATTTTCATGTAATCTACGAATTAGAGTTAATAAATGTTTATCAATATTGGTAGCCTCAAATTTTTTCCATAGCCTATCCCTTGGAACAAGATCAAATGCAGATTTAAGGTCAACAAAAGCAGTAAACAGTGTCCCCTTAGCTAAAGCAACATATTTTTCAGAGAGATGATTTAAAACTAAGGCGTGGTCAATTGCGGATCTATCCTTCCTGAAACCTGCTTGCTCTTCTCTAATAATTTGCTCTTCTTCAAGCCAATCTTGTAACTTATCCAACAAATGCAGTGCATACATTTTGCTTATGATATTGAGAAGGCTAATTGGCCTATATTTCCCAGGGTCACATTTGTCACCTTTTTTATATATTGGGACAATTATTGCAAGGCCCCAATCCTCAGGGACATATGTTGTAGAATCTATAGCTGTAAATAAAGCTGCTAACACAGGTGTCCACCATTCTACGTTGGATTTGAACACTTCAGATGGTATATTATCATTACCAGGGGCTTTTCCTGAGGAAATTCTAGAGATCAATTTGTTTATTTCCTGCACAGAGACAGGTGGCCATTTCGGGAGTTCTTCAATATCAATAGAGGATTGTTCTAAACTACGATGCGATTGGTCATATAGTTGGCTATAAAACTGTTCCCAGCAACTAACAAAAATATAATAGATTGTACTTGAAGATCTCGGCCAGCCATTAGATATAATTTTCCAAAAAGATGATGAGTCCTTGTTTATAGCAGCAATTATTAAGTTAGACCAGGACTCTTTAACAGCAGTCTCCTTTTTTTGTTTTTATCAGCTTCTTATATTGTTTCTTAGTTTCAAACCATTCTGGTGGGATCGTTTGTAGACTTTTTTGTCTATATTCTTTATATTGGTTTACCAAGGTTTGCTTCATATTAATACAGTCCTGATCAAACCAGGTTTTATTTCTTAGCTTTTTGCTAGGTGTTTTAAGAAGTGCTGGCTGAGTTAACGAGTTTCTAAGTATCGTGCTAAGCTGATAGAAAGGTTCAAATATATTATCTGGGGATTTTTCTGTTAGGATTGAATTTCTTAAGATAAGACATTTTTCAGAATTAAGGATTATTTTAAAGTCATTTTCAACTTTTGGGGGCCACTTGATGCCACGAGGTCTCAAATCCATATTACCTTCTGGCGGGACTGTTTTTTCTGCAAAGTCTGTTTGTACTACACAATCTAGAGTCAGGGTGATAGGTAGGTGATCACTCTCAACCCGTTGTTCTATTTCACATCTAGGAGATGTACATAGCAACTCATATGATATCAAAAAATAATCAATGGTAGAGGATCCTTGCTTGGACACAAAAGTAAATTCCCCTTCAATATTGCCTATAGTTGAACCATTCATAATTACTAGGTTTAATTTATGAGATAATTGTGTAAGATAGAGACCTGCCCAATTAAATTTTTTGTCTTTTGATTGTCTTAGGGAGAGAGCCAGCCCAGGGTCTATTTCAGGTTGTACATGATGAAAATGGGCATATAGATCAGCTTCATTTGAACCAGTTCTCTCATTGAAGTCCCCCGCCATCAACAGGAGAGCTTCAGGATACTGAACTAATAGGTCTACAATATAGGTTTCTAATCTTAACCATATGTTCTTCAGTGTTGCCTTATGCCAAGAGGGAGGTAAATAAACATTAATAATTAACAACCAAGTATTTTTAAACTTAACTAGTAAAGAAGAAGCCAAATTTGCCAAAGATGGAATAGAAAGGGAAGGATATTTTACGTTAGTAGCAATCATAATGGCTAAACCACCACTAAGACGGCCTCCCTTCTGAGAGATAGAAGCCTCAACAGTATGTGCTGCAAAGCCACTTAAAGTTAACTTTTCCTTCAACCACGTTTCTTGAAGTAGTATTATGTCAAATTTAGAAATAAATTTAACAAATGAAGGATCACAAATGTGTCTTGCCCATCCCATAACATTCCATGACAGTAGGTTCAAATTTCTTGTATCAGATTTCTTTCTTGTATCAGATTTCTTTAAACTGGCGTGGGGGGGATTATATAATCATTTAACAGAGGAAGAATTTGTATTAACCTCAATAGTGGCCAAATTGAAATTAATATAATCGTTGCCTTCTGGGATAGAACAGGCTTTGACCTTACTAGAATTTTTTTCATCTGATAGCTCCTCAATAATTTCCAGGTTTGGATGAGCGTAGCTCACATTTGACACTTTTGGGCCTTGCACTTTCAGTATATCTCTACGTTGGGTGTTATCAACAGACAATAATCCATTTTCCATATTCTCAAGATACCTCATTTCTGTCCATGCTGATGGATTTATCTCTGCTGTAAATGTTACTTTATTCCCTTTCTTTTCACAACCTTCATTTGTAGGGGATTTTTCCTCTACACACATACTTGAGAGATATAGTCTTAGTTTTTCTAGCCTAGTTAATATTTCTGTCTGCGCAATCTGAGGAAGAACTAAAAAAGAGTCAATTAATTCTTTCTCCTCCTCAGTAATTGAAAAGTTGGAAAGATGGGGCAATTCGGAACCATTTGATGTTTTAAGGTCCTGTCCACCATTGCATCTACTTAAATTTTGTTCTTCATAATCAGCATTTATTTGGTCTTTGTTTTTATGGACTTCATCTAATCGAGACGTTGTTGAAAAAGAAGTGGCCGGTATTAATGGTTGGGGGGGAGCTACATTAGTGAAAAACCTAGATACATAGATGTTATTCCTTCTTAGCAAAGGTTTGTATCTATACAGTAAGGTGGCAAACTTGGTTTCTCTGAACGTAATTAAGACACGGACATAACCAGTATTAGAATATAAATATACAACTTGTATAATATCATTAACAGTAATTTGATTTGGACATATACCATCTAAAACAGTTAGAAGATGATATTTTCGTTTAACCTGTGAAAGTACTTCAAATGGCTTTGGAAAATTTGATAATACAATTTGATTTTGACTGAGAACAAGCTGATATTTCTTTTTTCCTTTCCACTTAGTATGTTTTTTGATTGACTTGTTTTGATTTATATGTGAGGCCATATTTGAAGAAAATTTTGGTAGCTTGAAGTCAGATGGTTCCAACTGGCATACCGAGGGAGTTTTGTCCTCCAAATACTTGTTTGACGCACTCCCATTTTGGCTACTAAGTTTGATATTAGGGTCTACAGCATTCGATGGCAATAATTTTGTTCTATATGATTGAGATGGACTTAATTCATTGGACTTAAATTCATCACTAAGCATGGATTTCTTGCATTTTCCTTGATTTATAAATTTTCCCAGTTTACAAGGTTTATTTAAAGGCTCAGGTGAATCTTCGTTTGAATTTTTCCTTTTAAGACCCTTTTTTAGATTGTTCACAGGCCTGTGTAGAAAATTCCTATCGTTCTTTGGAAAAGGAGATGTCATCGGAGATAGAGGGATTTGTCCAGATTTCATATATATCTTATCTTCTTTTTGGTTAATACAACTAGTTTGGAGATGTAAGTCTACCAGTGTGGTAAGAAGATTATTACATTCAGGGAGAATTTTTTTAACTATTGCCAAATCCTGTAAAAGAGTAGATACCCACTCAGGGTTTTCTAATTCTTTTGCTATTAGCTTTTTAGGTTCAGGTGCTCTGAGGTCTTCATTAAGCTTTTTGTAAGCATTAAACTTTTTGTAACTTGGTAATTTCACTACGGCCGTACTCCCTTAAGGCATCTTCGTGTTTTTGGTCTTTTGCTGGTTTTATTTAGGATATTTCTTTTATTGCAGTGTGTTTAAATGGCAACTCACCCTCAGCAAGAACTATCTCATACGCCAAAGAGGAACTCTTATCTAAGGGTTTCAAAAGAGCTATCTTATCTAAGGACCATTCAAATACAGGCATCATTAGCGGGGAAGTTGTTTCTTTAACTTCAATGGAATTCGTCTCTATTTTAGGTTCCGACTATCTGTGTAATAACTCATTTCTACTATTCGGAAAGAATTGTGTTATTTTAGATTGAACATTTTTCCTTTTGGAAGGTTGTGTTGGAGATGAAAAATATTCTAAAGTATCATTACCCTCCTTAATCATGTTTTAAGGTTATAGTGTCTATTTAATGCTGAGGTGTATAAAATTACAAAACCTTAAAGAATTACCTCCATTTAACCCTTATAGTGACAGCCTGATAAAAACAAAATGTTGATGATTAGAGGGTAGACAGAAACTTTTCCTTCAGACAAATAAAATTAATTTTACAACCTCCAACACCTTAAGAATACCAAGGATTATAACCACAAACTGCTGCTGCTTGCCGCTGAGTCGGAAGGTGGTGGGGGAGCTTGCAAGGACCCTTAAGGCACGAGTGGACCTGTCTTCTCCTCCTGTTACTGCCACCCCCCTGCTGTTTGTGGGGGAGGGAGAGTGCGCCGCCAAAGAGGGCTTGTTGGGCCCTTTTTATAGGCCTGGTTCTTCTTCCAGCCGCTTGGCCGCCGCTTGCTGGGGGAGGGAGAGTGCGTGTGGGGCCCTGGAGCGTGGCCTCCTGCTCGCCGCCGCCGCCGCCGCCCCAAAGCTAACAAAATGAATTTCAACATGGAGAAAATGTAAAAAATAAAAAGTGAAATACATAGAAATAAGATGGGGGAAACCTGGCTTAATGAGACTATGTGTGAAAGGGATTTAGGAATCCTAGTAGACATGAGTCAACAGTATGAAAAGGCCAATGCGATTTTAGGCTGCATCAATAGAAGTATAGTATCTAGATCAAGGAATGTGATAGTGCCACTGTATTCTGCTTTGGTCAGGCCCCACCTGGAATACTGTGTCCAGTTCTGGTCACCACAATTCAAAAAGGATGTTGAAAAACTGGAGCATGTCCAGAGGAGAGCGACTAAAATGGTGAAGGGTCTGGAAACCATACCCTATGAGGAACGACTTAGGGAATTAGGTCTGTTTAGCCTGGAGAAGAGATGGTTAAGAGGTGATATGATAGCCCTGTTTAACTGTAGCCCTGAAGGGATGCCATATTGAGGAGAGAGCTAGATTGTTTTCTATTGCTCCAGAGAACAGGACCCGGAACAACAGATGCAAGCTACAGGAAAAGAGATTCCACCTCCACATTAGGAGGAACTTCCTGACGGTGACAGCTGTTCAAGAGTGGAACACACTCCCTCAGAGTGTGGTGGAGTCTCCTCCTTTGGAGGTCTTTAAATAGACGCTGGATGGCCATCTGTCAGGGATACTTTGATTTTGAGTTCCTGCATGGCAGGAGGTTGGATGGCCCTTGTGGTCTCTTCCAACTCTATGATTCTATGATTGTATTCTATGATTACACCTGTGAAGAAATCCATGGCTTAAATCCTAGAAGCCAGGTTGAGAGCATTTGGCTAGAAATTAAGGGGGAGAGAAACAACAGAGATGTCATTGTGAAGGTCTATTACAGACCCCCCCCCCCCCCAGCCAAACTGAGGATGTGGAAAGCTTATTTCAGTAAACCTAGGGAAATATTGGGTCCCATTGTCAGGAAGACTAAAAGAGAATGGAGTTTAGGATGCATGAAAGTTTTTCAAAAGAGATATTGAAGGCATAACTTTAAACAGTTCTAATGAGGAGAAAAAATGAGAGGTGTCTCAAGAAACCAGGATGGATGAGTACAGAACTTGCAACTGAGCTAAGTTTTAAAAGGGACATGTATACGAAATGGAAAGGGGGGGGAGGAATTAGCAAAGAGAAATTCAAACTAATAGCTAGCATGTGTAGAGGAAAAATCAGAAAAGCTATAGCACAAAACTAGCTCAGGCTTTCTAGAGAGGTAAAGAACAGTAATAAGGGCTTTCCTGGTTATGTCTGTAGCAAAAGAAAGAAGAAGGAAATACAATTGGTCCTTGGTATATGGTGGGATTTGATTCCAGGACTCCTAGTGGATTGCAAAATCAATGGACACTTATGTTGTCAGGGATGATGGGAGTTGTAGCTCTTCACCTCTGGCTCTAACTCACCACCTTGTTATGCAGCAGAGCTGACCAGCTTTGATCAGTGGTTGATGCTTCTTTCCCAAGCAGCAGAGTTTCAGAGAATAGGCTGACAAACTCTCCAAGCCTTCTCACTCTTCTTCCTGAGATGTCTCCAAACTTCTCCAGGATTCTTCTGGCTCTTGTATCTTCCCTCAAGACACCAGACAACTCAGTAGTCTTATATAAAAGATCTACTTTATTCTACTATATATAAATACTATATGCCCTATAAATCACAATCTCTACTCCACACTACACCAAACTACTCCACAATGTACATTAGCAAACATTGCAATTTATAGCCATTGTTAGACACCACCCACCAGTCAGTTTCCACCCAGTGGGTGTGTACATACATCTTGATTGGTCCACATAGATCATCCCATACCTAAGACCAACCCAAGTGTTTCATCACTTTACCTTGACCACTTAATGAGTCTCAGGTGTTTGCAATCTATCACAGGTGTTCTCAATATACCTTCTATAACTTTGTCCTTGGCTCTCAAGGCTTCTTAACTATATTATCTTTTTCACCTGTGTATCTTCCTGATTGCTCCTGCTTAGTCACTTTGACATTCACATACATATTTTTATTTCTATTACTGTATATCCCATGTTGCTTTTTCCTTAACATATGTACCATTATATAGAATGGCATTATTAAATGGTGTCCCTGATATAAAATGGAAACATCAAGGTTTGCTTTTTGGAATTTCTATTTGTAGGGAATATATTCAAGCCATAGATGGTTGAATCCTTGGATAAAGAATCTACAGATATGGAGGGCTGTCTGTAGTACAGTCATTGCATGGAGGAGATGCGAAACGCTAACAGGGGACAGAGAAAAGGCAGAACTATTCAACACCTTTGCTTCAGTCTTCTCAAAAAAGGAAAATGGTGCTCAACCCGGGAAAAATGGAATAGATGACACAGTAGGGGAAATGCAGCATAGAATAAGTAAAGAGGTAGTACATTTATATCTGGTTAATCTAAATTAATTCAAGTAATCAGGGCCAGATGAACTACAGTTGGTCCTCCATATCCATAGATTGTTTACCCACAGATTCATCCATCCACAGCTTGAAAATATTAAAGAAAATATATAAATTCCAAAAAGCAAACCTTGATTTTGCCATTTTACTATGCTATTTTACAGGGACACCATTTTCTTATGCCATTATAGTTAATAGGACTTGAGCATCCACAAATTTTTGAAGCCATGGGGGAGGGGAACTGGAACCAAACCCCAGTGGATACTAAGGACCTAATCTACATCTAAGGGTATTTTTTTTTAAAAAAAATATTGATTAAAAAGTCTACACAGTAACATAGAAAATAAAATAGATAACACAGATCAAAAAAGAAGTGAAAAAAGTACCACATACAAAAACATACAAATAAAGCTAGATAACATAAATTTCCTTCCTTCACTTATCAACTGATTCAGACTGCCATTAATATATTGTTATCCTCCTGATTTATTTATCTATCTATCTCTATATATAAGGGTTCCCCCCCCCCATTACATATCTTTAATACGATCTAAGAATCTCATGTATAACTATACAGTTTATTCTATAACCTATAATTTATAACACTGTTTTATTTCACCTCATAGTTATAATGTGACCTGCAGGCTTTTCTGATGGAAGTTTTGCTTTTTAGATTTAAAGTTCATTTATTAGTATCTTTTGTGAGCTATTTTGTTTCCAGACCTAAAACCCATTGTTGACCCACTCCCATTTCAAATACTCAATAAAGGGATTCCAAACTTTCTCAAATTCCTTATGTAGTTTTCTCTGTAAAATCTGTGTTAATCTACACTTTCCATTACATCAGATAATTTCATAATCCAGTCATCTATTCCAGGTATTGCTTTTTGTTTCCACTTCACAGCGTATATTATTTTAGCAGCTGTAGTCATATAAAAAATGAGTCTGCAATGTTTGGTTTCCAATGTTTCTTCTTGATTCATACTTAGTAAAAGTCTCATCAGGTCTTTCTTAATTTTAATATTTAATATTTTTTCCATAACACCATGAATCTTATCCCAAAAGTTTTTTGCCAGATTGCATTTCCACCAGATATGATAATACATACCCAGTTCTTTCTCACATTTCCAGCATGTATTCTTTTCATTTAAATAATTTTTGCCAATTTAAAAGGTGTGAGATGCCATCTAAATTGCATTTTGTAAAAGTTTTCTTTCAAATCATTACCCAAGGTATATTTCAATCTTTTATTCCAGGTTTTTCCCCATTGGTCTAAATTTATGGGGTTACCAAAATTATGTCCCATTTTACCATTTGGGGTTTAATTCTTTCTTCCTCGGTATCAAAAGTCAAAAGTAATTTATAGTATTTCTTGATTCTATGATTATCTTCTGATTTCACAATTTTTTCAAATTCAGGATCTGCCTCTTGGATATTATTTGATTTCAAATCTTGATTAAATCTTTCATTTAGCTGATGATAAGTAAACCATGTACATTTATAGCCTTCATTTCTTAACTGTTCTAAGGATTTCATTTTCATCTTTTTCCCTCTTAGCAAGTCTTCATATGTAACCCATTTTGAATCATCTAGTTTGGTTCTATTAAAGAAAGCTTCATATACTGAAACTCACTTGGGCAGTCCTCTACAGATTTTGGGTTTTAATTTTAACCAAATTCAAATTAGAGATTTCCTAATGTAATGGTCATTGAAGTCTTTGTTAACTTTTAATTTAACATAGAATAAATATGCGTGCCATCCGAATCTATTATCCATACCTTCCAGTTGTAATAATCTATTATTTTCCAACTTTATCCAATCTGTAATCCAATCTATCATGCTTGCATAGTAGTAAATTTTGAGATTATGCCTCTTCTTTTAATCTCATCTTGTATTATTTTAAGTTACATCCTTGATTTTCTTCTAGCCCACAGAAATTTTGATATATCTTAATGCCAATTCTTAAAGGACTAGTCATTTGTAATAACTGGTACATTTTGAAATAAGAAGATCATTTTAGACATTTTGACTGCTGAAATTTTCCCCATCCATGATAAGCCTAATTTTCCCCACCTTTTTAAGTCTTTCTTTATTTCTTTTCATTTTATCTCATAATTATTTTAAAATAAATCTGAGTTCTTTGTAGTTATGTTGATCCCAAGTTATCTTATTTTATTTACAATCTGGAAACTAGTTTTTTTTTTCTTCAAATTTTGTTTCTCCTCTTCAGATAAGTTCATTAACATCATGGCTGTTTGTTCTTTGTTTATAGATAGACTCGATACTGCACAGTATTTTTGAATCGTTACTAGAAGTTCCTCTATATTGTCCGCTGGATTTGCTAGTGAAACCAGTAGGTCATCCACAAAGGCATGTAATCTAAATTCAACTTTCTTTATTTTTACTCCTTCAATTTTAGGATTCTCTCTGATTGCATTAGTTAGAATTTTCAGTGTAGTGATAAAGAGCAAGGGTGACAAAGGGCATCCTTGTCTAACACCCTTTTGAACTTTATATTTTTTTGTGGTCTCCCCATTAATTGATTACTAAGGTGGCTTCTTGGTTACTATAAATGTTTTTCAACCATTCCAATTTATTTTATCAAATGCTTTCTCAGCATCAAAAAAGATAAGAGCTAATTTTTTTTATCTATATTTTTTTCATGGTATTCAATCAGATTAAGTAAACTCCTTATATTTTCTTTTATGTGTCTTTCTGGGAGAAACCCTGGCAGATCATCCTGGATCCAAGTAGATAGTATCTTTTTTAAGCATTCCGACAATACGTTTGCAAATGTTTTATAATCACTATACAATAGCACAATGGGTCTGTGATTTTTAGGATCAAAGGAGTCTTTATTCTCTTTTGGGATTAGAACTACATTGGCTAATGACCAAGAATTTGTGGCCTTTTCTTTTAGTATAACATTAAATACCATTTGAAGGGGGGGGGTGTAATTTGTTCCTTAATTTTTAAATGGCTTGGGTCCAAGCTATTTTCGGGACCGCCTTCTCCCATACAATCCTCCCTGTGTGCTCTGGTCCTCTGGGAGGAATTTGCTTCAGCCACAAAAATCTAGGCTATCTGCTACCTCCCAGAGGGCATTCTCTATGGTCGCCCCCAGGTTGTGGAATGGCCTGCCGGATGAGATCCATCTGATTACATCTCTAGACAGCTTCAAGAAGGCTGTTAAGATGGATCTCTTCTGGCAGGCCTTTCCAGAATAGTTGTCCCGGCCTCAGGAAATTTCCTTCGTTCTCATCTCTCCTATTTGCCACCTCCTTGTCACTAGTTGTAACTTCCCATGTTATTCTGGTTTTATTATTATGTTTAATTATGACTTTTTAATATACCATTGATTTAATACTTTTTTAAGGGGTGGGTGGGTATTGGGGTGCATAATTGTAACTCTGTATTTTAACATTGTTAGCTGCCCCGATTGTTCTCAGAGAGGCGGGGTACAAGTAATTATTATTATTATTATTATTATTATTATTATTTAAAATATTGAAATCCATTTTAAAAAATTCAAAACAAAGCAGTTAATTTTTAACAATTTTCAGGAAAATATATGTTGAGATATATATTAAAGGAAAATATGCTGGCATTAAAATTTAAATGAGTTTTCATGTAGAGTTTTTTTTAAAAAAATCACAGAAAGAGGGTAGAACAGACCTATAAGTGGCTACAGGCAAACCTGACAAAGATCAGAAATAAAGTGGTTGGCATCTTAACAGTAACATATGCTGGCTTTGTAACATTGGGTGCTGCAGAGAGAGGAATTCATTACTTCCTACACATCTTTTTGCAGGAAAAAAACCAGAGGGATATGAGTTCAGAAGGATACATTTTGGCCAGGGATAATATTGCACCGAATTTGGAATCCTAGAGGCCTGATAATTGTCACTACTCTCTGTCTTTCACTCAAACCCTGAATCCTGGCTGCATGATCATTACTTCTATACTTTCAGCAAAGCCTTTGTTAAAATGCCCATGAATTATCTTTCTGGATATTCCTTTATTCTTAACTTAGATGCACTAGACCTTCTGGCTCTGGATCTGCCTCCTACTTAACATATATACTCAACTTTAAGTTTATCTTATGTATAATTCGAGAGCAGATTTTGTGGCCAAAATTACGGATTTGTATATGCTCCATGGGTAAAGTGAGGGTAAAACATAGAGTCACTGCACCCTTCCTCTCCTTCCACAGCTGTCAGGAGTGAGCTGGGGAGGAAGATTGAGGGCTGAGAGTAAGAGAGCAGAAAGGCAAATTTAAGTTATTACAGTAGTCCAGCCATGAAAAAAAACAAGGCCTGGACAAGCAAATGGGCAGTCTCAACAGTCAAAACCTAAGGATCCTATAGATGTTAAAAAGATATAATAATAATAATAATAATAATAATAATAATAATAATAATAATTTATTTATATTTCCCGCCTCTCCCTATGGATATAAATTACATGCCTTAGCAGTTGCCCCAATAAAGGGACAACTGTTTGTAGGGACAAACGATCATTGAGCAGGACTCTAAAGTTTCTGGCAACTGAAACAGGGGCCAGTGTGCAAGGGTATGAAAGGGTATGAAAGTGGAGCTCCTACCTTGGCAGGCGAGCACTGGCCCTCCTTCCTCATTCTCACCCTGGCTGTCCTCCAAGAGGCAACCAGGCTGGAGAGGAGGCTTGGGAGGGGGGGAGTGCTTGCCCTTCCTCCTCTTCTGCAGACCGGTTGTCCCTTCAGGGGACAGTCAGGCTGGGGAAGTTATCATATTAACCTGTGTATAAGTTGACCCAGGTTTTGTGGGTCAATTTTTTTTGCCAAAATGTTTCAACTTATACACAAGTGTATACAGTACTTGAAACTCTGGTCCTAAATAGACTGGCAAAAAGTGCCAGCATCAGGGTGGCATGAGGGCGACACCACCCTGAAGCCAGCATCAAACTGGCCTGCTGACCACACAACAGGGGGCATTGGGGCATTTCTGCAGCATGCTGCACTGCAGAAACACTGAAAAAATGCCACTGTGGCAACAAATGTGCCTTTCTCCGTTGCAAAAAGGAGAGGCTTTCTGCCACTCCTTTTTGTGCCTGGGAAATCCTGGGTTGGGGGAATGGTGTGCAGTTGCTGCATCCCCAACTCAGCAAGCAAAGGGGTGGAGGCAAGCCGCTGTATCGGAGCTGTCTGTTTCACCCCTCTGATGACTGCTTATTTGGGGTGGAGGAGATAGTTACTTCAGATTTGTCTCCTGACTCTGCTTTCTGGACTGCTGGACCAACTCTGCATCTCATCACGATACCTCCCATAATTTACATGTAGATCATGAAACCACTGAAATAACTGAACCCACAGATTATGTTCTGGAGAAAAGGTATTGTCCCTTTGCTCACTTCTTTCTACTTACTCTAAGGATAACCTTAGAACCAGATGCCTCTTCACTGATATCTAAATTAGCTGATCCAGGACATGTGGCATTCTTAAGCAGTTGTCTGGGCTACAGCAGCCAGTGAGTGGACCTGGGCCACTTTTATTTAAGTTATTTTTGTTTGACACTCCAATTAATATTTGTGGACACTATTTTAAATTCTATCATAGTTCAACTCTGAGGCATTGTGAGATGTTGAATCTCATGGTGATACCCCTCCCCACAACAACTGTCATTTTCAACTATTGTGCTTAACCATACAGCACTGAGTGCAAGTGCATGGCAATGGTGAGACTCCCAGACAGTGACAGTAAATAATAATTCACCATGATGCAGATCTACCCAGATCTGTGTATTTTCCACAACAGAAACTGAAAGCAGCTTAGATATTCACACAGCAGTTGACTTCTATCTTTTTATTTTCAAGTTGAAGAAAAAGGTTGAAGCATTAAGCCGCAGATTCCTTCTTTATTAAAGGATTCTATATGAAAGGGTTCGTACTTATTAAGAAATTGCCCATCCAGAGTGGCATTGCTTAGCTCTTGAATCCATCCATCTTCCCTTCAAAATGTCATTAACACACTTAGTATTAATTCATTGTAAAACTCCTGCTTCAATTTAAGCTCATGTTAGCAGTATATATTCATCGAAAATGATGAGACCTGAAAAGGCAGATTTAGATTCTGACAGAGAATAATTTATCATGGCTGGGAAATAAGTTTCCCACCAACTGTGTTATCTGAAAATTGCTAGGAGAAAATATACTAACTAGAGAGATTTTGCAGTGGGGGAGAAACAAATGAAAGTAAAAGCTTTGTGATAGAGAAATCAGAGTGGCCGTAGTCAAAAGATATACATTTTCATTTTAGAATCATAGAATATTAGAGCTGGAAGGGGCCACACAGGTCTTCAAATCCCAATTCCCTGCCATTCTGAAAGATCCCCATCCAACCTCTATTTCAAAGAATCCATCACTCTATGAGGTAGTGTATCATATGTTGAATACCTGTTAGAGTAAATAAGTTCTTTGTAATGTTTAGGAGGAATCTCTTTTCTTATCATTTGAATCCATTGGTTCATGTTCTAGTTTCCAAGGCAGCCGGGGGGGGGGGGGAAGTACTCCATCTTCTACATTACATCCTTTCAGATATTTAAGAATAGCTATTATATCACCTGTCAATCTTCTCTTTTCCAAGATAAACATACCCAACTCCCTAAGTCAGAGGTAGGCAACCTCTCCCCTTTAAGAGCTGAGGGACTTCATCTCCCAGAATCCCAGGAACTATTGGCCAACATGGGACTATTGGCCAACATGGCTGAGGCTTCTGAGAGCTGAAATCCCTCGGCCCTTAAAGGGGAAAGGTTGCCTACCCCTGCCCTAAGTCATTCCTCATAAAGCTTGGTGTCCAGATATTTGCTCATCTTGGTTGCCCATGTGTGGACACATTCCAGCTTGTTGATATCCTTCTTGAACTGTGGTGCCCAGAACTGGAAATGGTATTCCAAGTGAAATCAGAGCAGAACAGAGTAACACTATTACTTCCTCAGTCTGGATACTGTACTCCTATTGATCTTCCATGCAATAGGTTTCTGCAGATTCATGAAAAAGAATTTGACCATGAGATGATCAGTGGGCTCTAAGAATAGAAAATGTATTTCCCAAACCCAAAGTTCTATGAAATGTTCATCCATTTCCTAATAAAATGGAGCCCTAAAATAACTTGGTAGAGTCTAAATATGGCTGTTCCACTCCAGCATTCCCTGAGGCTACATCAAGAGCATTATCAAGGTTTGGCATTGTTTGGCCAACTAAGGCCTTGTCCCTAATTTAAAAGCCCTCAGCAAGCACTCAGTTCAGACATATTGAAAAATTCTAGTAGATGAAAAGGAAGAGTGGTGCAGAAAGAAAGGCAAAAGGCTTGAGTAGCAAGAAAAACCACAAAAAGAAGGAGATCCACCAACAATTTGTTCTGTTCTTGTGCACTGATAGCTTTGGCACTGCTGATGTACAGCCCCTGGCAAATTACCCAGAGGAAAATCTAGCCTTCAGGAGAAAATAATAGTAATAATAATAATAATAATAATAATAATACAAAATTTTATTTATACCCCGCCGCTCTGTTAAAAATAATCGAGGTGGCTTACAATAGTTAAGGTTACATCAGATAATTTGTTCAACCCAGTTGGAGAAGGGAAATTAAATACATCCGTTGTAAGTGTAGCAAATTTCTTTCTTTCTTTTTTAAATTAGACTTCAAAATATACAAAATGTAACATAATATATCAGTACATATAACATATATAACAAACAAACATACAATCATACAGAAAACATCAAATTCTCATTAGGTTTCCTTATGAGCAATCCAAAGACTCCTTGTTTCTTCAGTCTTCCATTCCCATATGATCTTTAAAGCAGGTAAGTGTTGTCATTTAGAGAATGTTTTATCAGATTGTCTCACTTTCCAATTAGTCATTTGTCTCTTTTTCTCTCTTCTTGTAATTCCATGTATCCATATAGGAATTTTTCCCTTTCCAATGTCTTTGTTTCCATTTCAGCTCTCTATTTTTTTTTTATTTCTTAAATCTTATTTTTCATTATTTTAATTTCTAATCCAGTTTCATTTGATCCTCAGTAAGGGGGGTTGCAGACTGCCAGAAATAATGCAAATTGAATCCACTTTTAGGGTTAGGGTTAGTGCTAGGGAATCATGGGAATTGTTTTTTTTTCTGAGACATTGAGTCTTCTCTGTCAGAGAGCTCTGGTGCCACAATAAAATACAGTTCCCATGATTCCCTAACCCTAACCCTAACCCTAAAAGTGGACTCAATTTGCACTATTTCTGGCAGTCTGCAAGTTTGTCATTCATTAACAATAGAGCAGAAATCAGGACTAAATAAACCAATTACGCATGAAGAATTAGCCGAGGCTATAAAAAAATCCAAGACCAAGAAATTTCCAGGCCCAGATGGTTTCATGAATGAATATTATAAAATGTTTAAAACTCAATTAGGCACCCCACTCATAGAGACAATGAATGAAGTTCTTAAAAGTCCAATCCCCCAAACATGGAATCAAGCAAATATATTCTTAATTCCCAAATAAAATAAGGATCGATTAGATCCGAATAATTATAGACCAATTTCTCTTTTAAATTCGGATTATAAATTATTTGCAGCAATATTGGCAGAAAGGTTAAAGAAAATTTTAAGCAACTGGATACATTCTGATCAAAATGGCTTCCTCCCAAATAGGAAATGAAAGATAACATTAGAAATTTGTTAGGCTTAATTGAAATTCATGAAAAAAAATCTAATAAAAAATTGGCTATGTTTTTTTGGATGCGGAGGAAGCATGCGATAATATAAGATGGGATTTCATGTTTGGGGTCTTGGAGTCTTGGAAAAAATGAGGTGGGGGGAATTTTCTAAATTTCAAAATATATTTGAAGCAAGAGCCTTTGATCTTAATCAATAGGGAGAAAATGTTGCCATTTCAAATTTTTAAGGGGTTTTGGCAGGAATAGCACCCATTTCAGAATTTAGTTGAATTTATATGGCAAAAAAAGAAACCAAGAGTTAAATTAAAGGTACTTCAGGATTCTGTGGACAGAGGGGGCTGGCATTTCCCAATCTAAAATGGTATTTTGAAGCTTGTGCCTTAGAGTGGCTTCAGGATTGGATTAAATTAGAGAATACAAGAGTATTAGCCCTTGAGGGATTTGATCTGTCTTTCGGGTTTCATGCCTATTTGTTTTATGAGAAAATTAAGGCTGATAAAAACTTTAAAAATAATTTCTTACGTAAATCATTATTGAAAGTATGGAGAAAATATAGGATTAAATGGTGCCCAAAAATTCCCCTTTGGGCTTCGGCAGTCGAAGCACTTATAAAAAGGGAAGTGTATACCACTGGAAGATGGATTCATTCTGAGGATATTATTAATGATGTACAAGGAATCAGTACTTCAAAGACACAAGATAAATTAATCAGACATGGGATCAATTGTAATTGGTTCTCATACAGACAGCTAGTTGAGTGATATAAATTGGATAATAAAATGTTTGGAATTGGCCCGGGAGAAGGGGAATTGGAGAAAATCATGCGGGACGACTAAAAAAAACCACAAATATCAAAATTTTATAAGTTAATTCAGAAATGGGAATGTGAAGATGAGATTGTTAAAAAGAATTTATGGTAAAATGGGCAATTGATTTGAACCAGAATATTGACATGGAACAATGGGAAAAGATTTGGAATGTTGGGATTATATACACAGCAAGTGTTGAGTTAAGGGAGAATTTATATAAATCAATGTATAGGTGGTATTTGACTCCAAATAGACTTTCCAAAATATTCAAAAGTTGTGATCCTATTTGTTGGAAATGTGGACTGGAGGCTGGTGCATATTTACATATTTGGTGGAAATGTGAAAAGGCTGCAAGATACTGGAAATAATACATCAGGAAATGAAAAAAAAAATCATTTGAAAGGACGCCTGGATCCTAGATTATATCTTCTGAATATCTTAGACAATAATCAATTGGAAAAAATGGAAGGTAAAATAATCTTTTTGGCAGTAATTGCTGCCAGAATATTATGTGCCAAGTACTGGAAATGAAAAGAGATCCCAACCTGGGAAGAATGGAAATTAAAACTCTACGACATTTATGAAATGGATAAGTTAACATGTTCAACAAAAAAACAAGGTCTTAGATGGCTTTTATAAAGACTGGAAATCATGGATTGCTTATGTGCAAGCAGAAGGCAATGAAAATAGATATATAGTGTTACTGAATTAATATTAAGTCTCATATTGGCAAAGTAGGCTTTAAAATTGGTATATTTCTTTCTACATTGGTAATAGTTGAATGTTTTTTTGAAGATTGGTTAAATGGGGTGACAATCTACTTTGAGTTGGAAAAATCAGTATTTATATAAATGTTATAGGAGGTTTGTACTGGAAGTTACAAATTTTAACTTGCAGATGTTCCTTATCTTTTTGTATGCTTCCAGATCTATGAGGAATTAAGAATTAGGAAGACAAGTCTTTAATTTGATGAAACATCGAGGAGGGGGATGTTATTTAAGAAGAGAGGAATACATTTAGATATTTAAGATTCTATAGATTATGATTTTGCAAGTATAGTACTGTTAAATTTAAGAGTTATGTGTGAGTTATATTGTTAATATTAATCTTCACATACAAAGCATAGGAAGGATAATAGGAGTTTTATTATATTGTCTATTTGTATGTCTTAAGTGATATCATTGTTTGTTTGTTTGTATGCTTTATTGGTTTTAAAATTAATAAAATATTTTTTTAAAAAAAGTAAGTTTGTCATTAAGCGACCCCATTCATTTTCTAAACATATTAACACATTATTCCAGTCTTGTAAATATTTGTCTGATTTTTCATCTCTTAAATTTCTAGTCATCTTATCTAGATTTAACGCTCCATAAAGTTTTATAAGCCATTTTTCTGTACGTAGGCTCTTTCTTTTTTCCCCACCATCTAGCATAACAATTCTGGCAGATGTTATCCTATAGAATAATATACAACCATGCTTTTTTATTTCTGTATGTTCATCTAACATATTGTATGTTCATCTAACATTTTGTATGTTCATCTAACACTGTATGTTCATCTAACCATTTCCTGGTTAAGTTGGTGCTAAGGACCACTATCGGCCCCCTCGGGGGTGGCGGACCCATTAGAATGGTCCGCCCTCGAAGGCTAATGGAACCAACGAGTTTCCAGAAGGTCTTAGAGGGTTTAATGGTTTGTGATGCCGGGGATTCTGTTGAAACCTTGGTCAACACCTGAAACACTGATCTCAGCAAGGCTATCAACACAATCGCTCCCAAGCGTCCTTTCCAGCCTGCTACTAATCATAAGCCCTGCTATACAGAGGAGCTTAGAAGGATGAAGCGAGCTGGACAATGACTAGAGCGCGAATGGTGGAAGACTCAGCTCATATTCGACAGAACTCACCATAGGAAGCATCTTGACTCTTATTGGGAGGCTTTGCATGCAGCATAGAAATCTTTCTGGTCTGCACGTATTGTGTCTGCAGAGTCCCATCCAGCAGAGTTGTTTAGGGTGGTGGGGGAGCTGATGAAGGTTTCTCCAGCACCAAATCCCCTACTTAACCCAACGACAGCCTGCTGTGACACGTTTAACATCCACTTTGCAGATAAAATCTCTCGGATAAGAGCCGACTTGGATGCCATTATTCTAACAGAATCCGTAGATGAGTTGTCCAGCAACTCCGTTGATGGCGTTTGACTGGATCAGTTTCAATCTGTGAGTACTGATGACGTGGACAAGCTCCTTGGAAAAATAAGGAAGACGACTTGCCCTCTCGATCCATGTCCATCTTGGCTGGTCATCCGGGGGGGACGCATTGAGTGTATTCCTATGGGAAACAGTCAATCTGTCCTTCAGGGAGGGTATGGTACTATCTTGCTTGAAGGAGGCGGCGGTTAAGCCACTCCTGAAAAAATCCTCCCTGGACCCCCTGGATAGAAACAACTATAGGCCAGTCTCCTTGCTACCTTTTATAAGCAAGGTGATTGAGAGGGCAGTTGCTTCCCAACTCCAAGCAGTCTTGGATTAACCAATTTTTTTGCCGCTACACACCCACCAGGCTGTTAGCGTGGTGACGCAGCGCGTGGGAACCATGTAACGTGAAGCAGCAAGATCCAGACTGTCTTCAATGAAGCAAGCAACGTTGTCAGTTACAGGAAAACTCCTTTCCCCTCCAGACAGAGCAGAGAGAGACCCAGCAGATGTCTCACTAAGAGGCTTTTAATCTTCAGAAGTTCTATGTACAAAGGCTATGTACAATAATACACCAACGCACTCTCCAACAATCTCCACCTTCCACAATCAACCCACATCAACCCACATGTGTGTCCAGAGGCTTGTCCCTTATATAGCCAGTGCTACACATGGCTTTCTAGCCCTGCCTCTTCCTTTTTGGACACCTGTCAATCAACAGTATGATACAGCATGTTTGCAGCCCTTTTGCAGCACTTACTGTTTTTTACAGCACCAGGTGACTCCCTGTCATTATGTCATCTCCTGTTTCATCAGTCTTGATGCTGCATGACTCAGCAGTGGCCAAATGTTTAGTCATCATGTGTGCTGCCATTCACCACATTGTGCATTTTCCCTGGAACATTATTCCAACACAGGCATGGTAAAATGTTCCTTTTTTCTTTACACATTTCCAACACTTATTCTCAGTGTTGCCATACATTCTACAAATTTTTCCTGGCATCATGTACCATCTATAGAATACCTTACAGTAGTTCTCTCTTTTCTCTTCACACAATGCCCAAAAGACACCTAAAGAGAACATGGTCTGCTAACCCAGGATGTTTTCCATTGATCTAATTCTAGCACATGAGCTATGTTTTTGCCCATTTCACCATGTTCTCTTTGATAATCTTATCTTAGTTATATTGTTTTAATAGACATTTATAAAGTCTCAATATTGTCACATCTTTTTTTGACCAAAGGATCTCTTCAAGTTCAGTTTTGTTTCCACCTATTACACTTGTTCTACAATCGGCTTTGAACCTCTCTTTCAGCTGTAGGTACATAAACCAGTGGTTCACCAAGCGTTCTTTTTTACATCTTCTATTGATTTCATTTCTGGAGTATTTCCTTGTATACTTAGTATATCTTCATATCTCAGCCATGTCTCATTTCCCCATGTATCAGTTCTAAACAAGACTTTGTAAGGAGAGACCCAAAGTTGAATTCCAGTATATATTGATCTTTTGTATTATTCCAGACTATATAATGCATTTCTAACATAATGATTTTTGAATTCCTTATTAATTTTAACTTTGTTGTAAAATAAATAAGCATGCCAGCCATATCTGAGATTGATACTTTCTAATTTAAGTAGGTTTTTGTTTTGAAGAGACAAACAATCTTTCATCCAAAGTAAACAGCATGCCTCATAATAAAGTTGAAGATTTGGTAGGGCCATACCTCCTCTTTTTTTTAAATCCTGTAAATATTTTAGCCTGATTCTTGTTTTTTTTCCCCTCCCCCTTCTTTTTGCCAATCTTTGAAAACTGAATTGTTTTGAATTATTGGAATAGTCTGGAATAAAAACAATATTTTTGGGAGTATAGACATTTTTATGGCCTCATTTCTGCCAAGAAAGGAAATGTTGATTTCTTTCCATCTTTTAAAATCTTATTTTATGTTCCCCCAGCATTTTTTATAATTATTGACAAATAAATTTACATTTTTCTTAGTCAACACTATTCCCAAGTATTTAACTTTTTTGCTTACTTAAAAACCAGATATCTCATTCAGAAGTTTTACTTTGTGGGAATCAGTTTTTCATCAGAATAGGTGTTTTATTTTTATTAATCCTTAATCTGGCTATTTTTTCAAATTTATCCAATTCCTTCTGGAGATTTATGATGTTGTTTATGGGGTCACTTAATGATATTAGTAGGTCATCAGCAAACGCCCTTACTTTAAATTTTGCTCCCTTTACTTTTACCCCTTTTATATTTTCATTGTTTCTTACATTTCTTAATAATATTTCAAGCATCATAATAAATAATAGGGAAGACAAGGGACAGCCTTGTTGTGTTCCCTTCTGGACGTAGATTGTTTCTGTCTTTTCCTCATTGATAATGATTATTGCTTTTTGTTTAAAGTAAATTGCTTTTATCCAACCCATGAATCTTTGACCAGTATTTATTTTTTTAGCTTTCTGGATTAAGACACAATGGGCATTATCAAATGCCTTTTCCATGTCAATGAAGATTAATGCAAGTTTTTTCTCATTGTGAACTTCATGATGATCTATTAAATTTAAGATGTGTTTTATTTTATCTTTTAGGTGTCATTTGGCATTGATCTTCATGAAGCCATGTGCTTAGTATATTCTTAATTCTGTTTGCTAAGATTGTGGCAAATAGTTTATAATCCACATTTAATAGAGATATGGGTCTGTAATTTTCTGGGCTGAGATGATCTCAATCTTCTTTCAGTATAAGGATGATGTTTGCCTCCTCCCAAGTGTGTATCAACTTCTCCTCCTGAATGGCATTCATTGCTTCTCTCAAAGGTTCTATTAAGATATCTTGAAATTCTTTGTAGTATAAAGACATCAACCTGTCTGGTCTGGACAATTTACCTTTTTGCTGCTTTTATAGTTTCTTTTATTTCTGATGTTCTAATTGGTTGATTTAGCATTTCTTTTTTATTATTATTTAAACATTGAATCTTTGTATTTTCTATTTCTCTTATTTGTTTTTTCTCAATCTTTTTATCTTTGAAATAATTTCTGTAATAGTCTTCAAAGGTCTTTTTTATTCCTTTTTGGTTTGTCAATATATTCTTCCCTTGTTTTATTATTATAATCATTTTCTTCTCTTTTTCTTTTTTAAATCTATGGGCTAGCCATCTTCCAGACTTATTAGCAAATTGAAAATCTTTTTTGTTTTAATGATTTAATTTTTTGTTCAGTCTCCTGTGTCCACGTGTGTGGTATTTATCCTTATTTCCCATTGTAGTTTTTTATTTGTTGGTTTTTGTTGTAACTCTAGTTCTTTTTTCCTTAATTCCTGGGCTGCCTCTTGCATTTTTCTCTCTCTTTCTCTTTTTTCTTTCTTTCAATATCTTCTGCAAAAAGATCCAGGATCTTCTCCACTACTTCCTGATGAATTCATATCCAGCAAAGAGAAAAATATCACTCTAACCTAGTTTTTTCTAATTAAATTATTATTGAGTTTTCACAATAAAACACAAAACATCTGTAGAACAATGACAACAACAACATTTAACCACACAACAAACCCAGGTTGAGAAAGGGTAATGAGAGGGAGAATATTACTGTCACAAGGTCATTCAGTGAGTTTCCTGTTTAAGTAGAGATTTGAACCTCAGTTTCCCCAACTTCAGTTCCACACTTGGAACTGACAGTAAGAGCTTTCAACAGTGGAACACACTTTCTTGGAGAGTGGTGGAGTCTCCTTCTTTCGAGGTCTTTAAACAGAGGCCGGATTGCCAACTGTTGGGGTTGCTTTGATTGTGAGTTCCTGCATGGCAAGGGGTTGGACTGGATAGCCCTTGTGGTCTCTTCCAACTCTATGATTCTATGACTTCTGTAACCATCTCATTATTTAGCACTGTTTTAAAAAGGCTAGGAAATGTCTGCTTCTCCCAGTATTATCTGATTGCAACTCCCATCACCCTTCATCACTGAGTATGTTGGTAATGACTGCCAGGACTTGGAATCTCATCACACACACACACACACCACTGTAGTTTAAACTTTTATAAATCTCCCTATTTATATTTGGAAAAAACAAAATAGAAACCCCAAAAATAGCATTTTGTTCTACTTTGCTCTTAAACATGCTGAATTTTTGCACCTGTGTCTCACATAAAGCAACACTGTGCTTGGCAGACTCCATGCTAAATGAGTTTTGAGTAAATTAAACAGACCCTTGAAATGCAACTGCAACAATCAATACCTTTGATTCTAAGCTTTTGTCTATTTGTAATTGACATGCTAACAAGTATGTGAACATAACAAATATGAGTTGCCTTTCACAATCATTAATAATCCTGTAAATGAAGCTAGAAATCTAATTCCTTTTCTGAATTAAAAGGAAAAAGAAAAAAGAAAAAAAAAACTTGTTAACCATAAAGAGTTAATCAATTACTTTAATAAAGGTCATTTTAGAATTCGATGCAAGTAAATTAGTAGAGATAAGAAAATATTGGTAGCAGACCTCAGTGTACTCCTGTGCATACTCCCCACCTTCACTTAATTAAAGTTGATGGCTTAATAAAGTTCTTTGTTAGTAAACCAATATCCAAATTTCTCATGACTCCTCTAATTTTAATGAACTTCTCTGCAGTCTGCTATTCTCCAAAGAAGATCAAAATATATTAAGTCTACATTTACGCCATCAAATATTGATGTCAATGTCCCAGAGCCAGTGTGTTTGTGTGTACAGGTGTTGAAAAGAGAAGCTCAGTTATTACTGGTTTTAAAGGGAAATTATACATTTGTTTACTCAGAGCTAAACTATGTGCTACCTTAAATATATGGATACAAGGTCACTTTTATTTTTATATTCCAGCAAGCAAGTGCAACCCTGATCTGTACTGGGACCACATCTTATTGTATGCCTTCAAGTTGTTTTTGACTTATGGCAGTCCTAAAGGGAACCTAACATGGGGTTTCTCATTACAATTTGTTAGAGGGGTTTGCCTTTGCCTTCCTCTGAGTTTGAGAGAGTATGAACTGCCCAAGGTTATGCAATGGGTTTTTATGCCAGAGCAGTTATTTCAACCTTGGTCTCCAAAGTCATAATCCAATGCTCTAACCACTGCACCATGCTGGGTCTCCCACTATACATAGTGGGATTGAATATTGCCTCCAAGTATAATTTAATTTCAAAGTCCTCTCTCCTACAAACCTTACTTGTGCAAACTTGTATGAGAACTAGAAAATGATCACCTGGCCACTTGTGATGCAAAAAAGAAAAGAAAAACAAACAAACAAATAAACAAAGAGAAAGAAAGAAAGAAAGAAAGAAAGAAAGAGAAAAAAGTGACTCTGAACTACATGTGCCTTAGTCCATAAATTGCTTACATTCTAAGGAATGATATAGAAAATCCTTCTTAAGACTATAAAGGAAGATGCACACAGACAGAGAGGAACTTTACCAGTTCTCTCCCTATTGCAAGAAAGTACTCAGAAATTGCAAAGTATTGTTCTCTTCTTGTTCTTTGCAAATAATAATAATAAAATAAATCACTTTTTTATTGAAAATAAAAAATCATTTTCTGTGAGGAGGTGATCTTGTCTGTGCAGAAATTCAGATTTTACTGTGCAGGAAGCTTGCTTTCTGTGCAAAAAAATCCCATGAGCATTTTTTTTAAATTCCAAATACAAATGATACAAACTATAAAGATTTTCATTCCTCGAGTATTCTCTTTGTCAGGCCTCCCAACTCTCAGGAAACCCATTTTTCATTTGTCATTCAAATATTTACAAATATTCTTTCTCACTTCTAATCAGTTCTTGGACTTACCTTTATTAATTTTCTATTTCACAGGGTGGGCTTGGAAATTCCTTCTTTATATGTTGCATGGATAGGACATTGAATGACCATGTGAACATATAAGCTTTGTTGATAACTGCTGTTAAGTCAACTTCAACTTATGGCTACCCTAAGAATAAGAGACCTCCAAATACTGTAATGTTATTTAAACTGTGAGCTGCTTTGAGTCACAATTTTTGGGGGAAATGGGATATTAATACAGCTTCTTTGATTGAGTCTATAAACATGTAATGTGGTCTTTCTCTTTTCCTACTGCCTTCTGTCTTACCAAGCATTATTGTCTTTCCATAAGTTATGTCTTCTCATGATATGAATCACACAAATCATGTCTTCTCATGAGATGTCCAAAGTGCATCAGTCTCAGTTAAATCATCTTTGCTTTTAGGAAGAGTTAACTTGATTTGCTCTTGGACCCATTTACTTGTCTTTTTGGTAGTATAGGGTACCAGCATAACTCTCTGACAGTCCTATATTTCAAATGAGTGGATTCTCTTCCTATCAGTTTTCTTTACTATCCATCTTTCACAACCATACATAAAAACTGGAAATACAGTGACATGGATAATCCTGACTGTTTTTCAATGATATATATTCACACTTGAAGATCTTGTCTAGTTCCTCCATAGCTGCCCTTCTAAGTCTTCTTCTGATTTCTTCACTACAGTCCCTATTTTGATTCATAACTAAACCAAGGCATAGGAAATCTTTTGCTATCTCAGTGTCTTCATTGTCTAGTTTGAAGGCATGTAAAAAAATTATGGTCATTATTTTTTTTTAATGATCAACTATAACCCTATCGTACTTTTATCCTTCAGTTTTACAGAATAATACAATCACAGTCATAGAGTTGGAAGAGACCACAAGGGCCATTCAGTCCAACCCCCTGCTATGCAGGAATACACAGTCAAATACACAATCAAAAGCACAATCAAAGCACTTCTGAGAGGTGGCCAGCCAGTCCCATAGGGCTGGAAAATACCTCAAGGGTGATCCAGTCCAACCCCCACCATGAAGGAATACATACTCAAGCTTGTCAACATCTATTTTTAATTGTGGTATCCAGAACTGAACACAGTATTCTAAGTGAGGCCTGACCAAAGCAGAATAGAGTAGTACTATTACTTCCCTTCACTATTACTTTGGAGTGCGGTGGCTCAAGTGGTTAAGACACTGACTCTGGGGGGTTGCAGACTGCCAGAAATAGTGTGAATTCAGTCCACTTTTAGGGTTAGGGTTAGTGCTAGGGAATCATGGGAACTGTTATTTTTCTGAGACATTGAGCCTTCTCTGTCAGACAACTCTGATGCCACAATAAAATACAGTTCCCATGGTTCCCTAACTCTAACCCTAACCCTAAAAGTGGACTGAATTCACACTATTTCTGGCAGTCTGCAACCCCCCTCTGTTTGGGCAGTTTGAGGCCCAGACCTCCCATCACTAGTCCCAGCGTCTGCTAATCTAGCAGTTTGAAAGCATGCAATTGCAAGTAGGTAAACAGGTACCACTTTGGTGGGAAAGTAAACAGCATTCTGTGCAATCATCCTGGACATGATTAGAGGAGCCTATTGCGTTAATTTTAAAACCGGCTTACTTGATCTGGCTTAAATTTTAAAGCAGGCAGCATCCTGATATTATCAGAAGGATTTAGCCACCGAAATCGCTGCCCGAATCCATCCCGGGTCCATCCCTGCTCCCAGAGCCGCTCTGACAGCCATTTTCTTAAGTCCGAAAACTCCCAGCTTCAAAAAGAAGCACACTGAGTTTTCCTGGGACTGGTGATAGACCCAGGATGGACCTGGGTGGCAATTTCAGTGGCTAAATCCTTCTGATAATATCAGGATGCCATCCATTTTAAAATTTAAGCCAGATCAGGTAAACTGGTTTTAAAATTAATGCAATAAGCTTCACAGAGTAGTCTCTGACAATGCTGGCTCTTCAGCTTAGTAACAGAGATGAGCACCACCCCATATGGTCAGACACAACTTGACAACCTTGTCAACAGCATATATCTTTATCTTTACCTTATTACTTCCCTTGGACTAGATGCTATACTTCTATAAATGCATCCTAAAATCATATTGGCCTTTTCAGCTGCTGCATCATACTCTTGACTCATGTTCAACATGTGGTCTACTAGGATTCCCAGATCCCTTTCACATGTACTGTTGTCAAGCCAGGTGTTTCCCATCCTATATCTCTGTGCCTAACATTTTTCCCTGTTGAACTTTATTTTGTGAGTTTTGGCCCAACTTTTGGATCTATTAAAGTTATTTTGAATTTTGATCCTACCTTCTGGGGGATTAGCTAATACTTCTAATTTGGTATCATCTATACATTTGATAAGCATTCTCTCTATTCTTTCATCCAAGTCATTGATAAAGATGGTGAATAAAAATCAGCCCAGGACAGAAATGTGTGGCACCCCACTGGTTTCTTCTCACCAGGATAAAGAAGATCTTTTTTAAAAAAGAAAGAAAGAAAGAAAGAAAGAAAGAAAGAAAGAAAGAAAGAAAGAAAACAACACTTGACCTCATCCAGTTTGCTGGGACTTCTCCTGCTCTCCAAGAATTCTTGAACATTATTGACAGTGTGTCTGAGATTACATTCGCCAGTTTATTTATTTATTTCACTTTTATGCCACCTTTCTCCCAGAAAGGCACCCAAGGCAGCTCACAAGATAAAAACATTTTTAAAAACTTTACATAAACATTTTAAAACAGATAAAAACATCTAATTAAAATAATATAAAATTAAGGTTAAAAACATACCAAAAAAAGAAAAAAGAAAATAAAACATAACTAAAACACACACCCCATATAAAATCACCCTGTCATTATTATCTCATTAAAAAGCCTGCCTAAATAAAAAAAAATTGCTTCCCAGTGAAAGGCAAGCAGGGAGGGGGCGAGTCTAGACCTGTGGAAGAGAGTTCCAGAGGTTTAGAGCAGTCACCAAGAAGGCTTTCTCCCATGTCCTCACCAAGAGAACCTGGGATGATGGTAGGACCAAGTGAAAGCCTTCCTGAAGATCTTAGGGGTCTAGTAGGTTTGTATAAGGAGATATAGGGCCTCGGCAGATGGCTTATTGAGCCATCTCCGAGGCAAGGAAGAGGAGGGGCAGCCGCACGCACGGCACCCCTTCCTCTTCCCGAGGTCGTCCTCAGAGCCGCCGGCCCTCTGCACGTCCGGCGCTTTGGGGACAACCTCCGCCACAGCGACCGCACGTGCTGCGGTGGAAAAGTCAGTGAAAGTGCGCCCGATGCTTTTAGGGCGCACTTTCACTGACTTCTGAAAGGAGCGCTATTTTTGCGCTCCTTTCAGAGGCGCCGACGGTGCGCTGCGGTGCGACTGCTCCAGTCCCGCGGCGCACCGTCGTAGGGTGTCTTGGACGCCCTCGTCTGCTTCCCCCCTTAGGGCCTAAGCAGACTGCCAGAAATAGTGCACATTAAATTGAGGCACTGCCCTGGCTCAGTGCTAGGGAATCATGGGAATTGTAATTTATTGTGGCACCAATGCTCTCTGACAGAGAAGGCTCAATGTCCCAGAAAAAAAATACAGTTCCCATGATTCCCTAGCACTGAGTCAGGGCAGTGCCTCAATTTAATGTGCACTATTTCTGGCAGTCTGCTTAGGCCTATAGTCTCTGAAATAGTCTGGATCTAAGCTGTGTAGGGCTTTATAGGCTATGACTAGCACTTTGAATTGTGCCCAGAAACATACTGGTAACCAGTTAAGCTGTTTCAACAAGAGGTTATATGCTTCCTATAACTGGCCCCAGACAGCATTCTGTCTGCAATATTCTGAACCCATTGAAGTTTCTGAACAGTTTCCTAAGGCAGCTCCACATAGGGTGCATTACAGCAGTCCAATTGGGATGTAATCAAGGCATATCTCACTGTAGCCAAATCTGACATCTCAAGGAATGGGCATAGCTGGCATACTAGTTTTAGCTCTGCAAATGCAGTCCTTGCCATTGCTGAAACCTGGGCACCCAGGCTTAGAGCTGAGTCCAGGAGAACACTCAAGCTGTGAGTCTAAGGGGGGATGCAGACGAGGGCGTCCAAGACGCCCTGGTCCGTAGCGCCGCGGGGCCAAGGCAGCCTCACCGCGGCGCTTCTCCGCCGAATCTAAAAGGAGTGCCAAATTGGCGGTCCTTTTAGATTTAAGGGAAAGTGCACCCCAAAAGTGGCGGGCGCACTTTCCCTGACTCAAACGCCGCGGCGAGTGCGGTCGCCGCGGCGTGAGGTCAACCTGGAAGCGCCGGCCGTGCGGATGGCCGGCGCTTCCAGGGGCGACCTCAGGAAGAGGAAGGGGCGCCGAACGTGCAGCTGCCCCTCCTCTTCTGGGCCCGGAAGACGACCCAATTAGTCGTCTGCCGAGGCCCTAAGATTTCAGGGGAAATGTAACCCCATCCAGCACAAGCAAAGTCCCTATTCCCTGATCTGCCTTATGATTGACCAGGAGCACACCTGTCTTTTCTGGATTAAGATTCAATTTAAGATCATCCAGTCCATCACTGAAAACAGACATTGGTTCAGTATAGAGATTTGTCTATGACTGTAATAAAGATTCTATTCAGTATAGATACAGTTCCCTTGGAGTCAGATGGAAAGTACAGATAGAGTTGGGTGTCATCAGCATACTGTAGCTACCCACATCCTCTGGCAGGAAGACATGCATTCCACAGCAGTTGCTGGTGAGTGCAGCAGCTCTCTCAATAATCATGTTCAGTAGTCTTAAGCAAGCACTGAAGAGAACTCAGCCCCCCTTTAAACACCCACAAAAACACCCCTGTTAGTGAGCCTGTTCACCAAACTTTGTTGCTTAGGAGGATGAAGCTTTTTTGGAAAGACTATAGCAGATTCTCCTGGAAGGACAAATAATGGGGGTTGCTTATAGGCAAGCTGACAATTCTCAAACAAAGGTGGCAAATACTTGGGATAATGGAAGCAGGACTACCAAGGACTGCATCTCAAGTTTGAAGCTTCACAATCAATCTCAAGCTCTCACTTTGAGGAACAAGAACTTCTGAAGGCATGGAGTTGACCTTGGTGGGTTCTGTGGATGGAAGATCTACTGTAAATTCCCAGAGAAGGAAGAGACATGTAACAGTAGTGTGATTCCCTATTGTAAGGAATATAAATGATGGTGTGTTGGACTGATAAGATGTCTCAAGAGGTGTGCTCTCTGGCATGGGTGAATATCTCTGATAAACAAACAAACAAACAAACAAATGCAACAGAGAAGGTGACCTCATTAAGACCTCTGATCATTACTCCTTCCCTGTGATTCATGTTGCAACAACTGATACTGAAAGATATAGCCTTCAACATACTGTAAGGGACTAGGCACTGGGGAGGAAGCTAAAGAACTTTGGGGTCTATATTGTTATTCAATAATTCTTCCTGTTGAAGAACATGGTCCAGGAGAATTATAACAGAATTGAACAACTGGCTCTACAGATGGTGCCATGCAGAAAGATTTGGCTTCTTGGACAGTTGCCTACACAAAAAACTTTCAAATTATTTCAGAATCAAAAGGAGGAAGAAAGGGGAAATCACAGAAAAAGAATACAAACTACTTTCAGTAGAGTAGTAAAAAGCTCAGAATGAGCTCAGAATTGCTAATGGTGTTAAAATTATATTTGGAGCAAGAGCAATAAATAAATGATAGAAATCATTGCTCAGGGAAGATATAGTTAAATTGTAAGAAGGAACAGAGAGAAGGCAGAACTGATCAATACCTTATTTGACTCAGGATCTTATTGCATTACCTTTTAAATTGAAATTAGTCTCCCCAGATGTGGCCGGGATGTGGCATGGAGGTGGAAATCATCACATTTTAATTCACCCCTGAATAGCTGGGCAACTGCAGCCCAGGACCCAGCTGCACTCAGCCAGCCACCATTTAAAACTTGTGAGCTTTCTGACTTTGAAAAAGCAGCAACTGAGCATGGCTGGGACCTGGGCTGCAGTCGCCCGGAACTTCAGCAGCGAATTACAATGTGATAATTCCTGCTTCCAAGTCACATCCCAGCTGTATCCCAGGAGGCTAATTTTGATTGAAAAGGTAACACAATAAGCTCCTTAGTCTTCTCCCAAAAGGAAAACTGTACTTTATCTGGTGAAAATAAAACAAATTATGTATAAGTGGAATGCAGCCTAGATTAGTTAACTAATAACAGAATACCTAGCTATTCTAAATGCATTCAGGTTGCCAGGGCCAGAGGAACTGCATTAAACAATACTAAAGGAACTTGTAGATGTAATCTCAAAGTCATTGTCAATAATCTTTGAGAATTCTTGCAGGGCTGGAGAGGTCACAGCAAAATTAAAAAAGAAATAAAAAAGAAAAAAGAGCAAATTTTGTCCCTGTCTTCAAAAAGGGCAAAAGAGGACCTGGACAACTGCCAACCACAAAGCTTGATGTCAGTAACATGAAAGGTTCTAGAACAGGTAATTTAACCTTCAGTCTGTGCATACTTAGAAATGAATGTTGGAATTACTAAGATCCAGGATGGGTTTCTCAAAAACAAGTTATGCAAACTATTCTCATCTCTTTTTCTACCAGAGTTACAAACTTGGTAGATCAGGAGCGCTGTGTATATCTTGATGTCATCAAGGATAGCTCATTCAACACTGAGTTTGTAAGCATTTAGAAAGTAATGCCATAATTGCAAAAAAGTCAACATGGGTTTTTAAAAAACAAGCCATGCTAGACTAATCTTATCTCTTTTTAAAAATAAAATTACCAGTTTGGTAGATGAATGGAATACTGTAGATGTATCATATCTTTAATTCAATGCTACTCTATTCTGCTTTGGTCAGAGTCTTAGAATAGAATAATAGAATCATAGAGTTGGAAAAAACCACAAGGGGCATCCAGTCCAACCCCCTTGCCATGCAGGAACTCAAAATCAAAGCATCACTGACAGATGGCCATCCAGCCTCTGTTTAAAGACCTCCAAAGAAGGAGACTTCACCACACTCCGAGGGAGTGAGTTCCACTCTCAAACAGCTCTCATTATCAGGAAGTTCCTCCTAATGTTCAGGTGGAATCTCTTTTCCTGTAGCTTGTATCCATTGTTCCGGGTCCTAGTCTCTGGAGCAGCAGAAAACAAGCTAGCTCCCTCCTCAATATGACATCCCTTCAAATATTTAAACAGGGCTATCATATCACCTCTTAACTGTCTCTTCTCCAGGCTACACATACACAATTTTCTAAGTCATTCCTCATAGGGCATGGTTTCCAGATCCTTCACCATTTTAGTCACCCTCCTCGGGACATGCTCCAGTTTTTCAACATTCTTTTTGAATTGTGGTGCCCAGAACTGGACACAGTATTCCAGGTGGGGCCTGACCAAAGCAGAATACAGTGGCACTATTACTTCCCTTGATCTATCAGCGGTAGGCAACCTTTCCCCTTTAATGGCCGAAGGACTTCAGCTCCCAGAATCCCAGGAGCTATTGGCCAACATGGGACTATTGGCCAAAATGGCTGAGGCTTCTGGGAGCTGAAGTTCCTCGGCCCTTAAAAGGGAAAGGTTGCCTACCCCTGCACTTCTATCAATGCAGCCTAAAATCGCATTGGCCTTTTTAGCTGCCACATCACACTGTTGACTCATGTTCAACTTGTAGTCTACTAGGACTAGATCCCTTTCACATGTAGTCTCATTAAGCCAGGTGTCCCCCATCCTATAGCTATGCAATTCATTTTTCTGCCCTAAGTGCAGTACCTTAAATTTCTCTGTGTTGAAACTGATTTTGTTAGCTTTGGCCCAGCTTTCTAATCTATTACGGTCATTTTGAATTTTCATCCTGTCCTCTGGGGTATTAGCTGTTCCTCCTAATTTGGTGTCATCTGCAAATTTGAGAAGCATGCCCCCTATTCTTTCATCCAAATCATTAATAAAGATAATAATAATAATAATAATAATAATAATAATAATAATAATTTATATCCCACCTTTAGCCTTGGCCATCAAGGCAGCTTACATCTAAAATCAAATACATAAAATAACCCTTCCAACAATATAAAACTAACACAATTTACCCCCCATTAAAATACATTAAATTCAATCTCAATTACATTAAATTCAATCTCAATTTCTTCCCAAGGTTGAAGATAAATAGAAGAAAGCTTCTTTCTTGAAGCTTTCTAAGCTCTAAGTCATATTTCATTAGCAGCCCCCTTAAAATGGCCCCCACAGGCTTGGTTATTCATATAAGGTAAGACCTGAAGGCTTATCTTCCCAATTCTTATAGCCATTATTTGGATCTCAGCATGAAGACAGATTTCCCACATGGTGTGTAATTCCTTGTGCCCTCCAAAGTGAGAGCAGATACACATCCCAAAGCTAGTCATATAGAGAACTCGGTATATCCTTTCTTCTGAATTTTTGAAATATTCATCCATCAAAACCCTTATCATCTCATGTTTCTCTTACCAAGATAAACTTCTGATCTGAATCCTTGGTATGCTTAAGAACTACAGTACAATAGCTGGTGGGGGATGCTTGAGGAATTTGATCTTTGCACCGTCTCTGAAAAAGCCAGTGATCAAAAGGAGATATGAACTCAAGCTTTATCAGAATCAAATAGTGCAATCTTTCTTTTACCTGATTGCAGTGGCTCCTACACAATATTGACATTGTATGACATTCACCGAGCTGGACTGCTGTCATCACTAATGTCAATAATTCACATGAAAAGAATGGCAAGCAAGAAAGGGGGGAATTAAATAAGGGCAAAAGGTTGGCATTTCCAGCCTTCTTTCAACAGGGGAAGCTGAGATTAGCTGAGTTCCAATTGTAAATAATGCACATCACGTTATCATTGTTCTGACAAGATCAGTAACTGTCATTGGAGATGACTGTAATGAAATACTAGTATGAGAGATGAAAGAATAAGAACACCCCACCCCCAGAACCCAAGCCCTTTGTGAAAAGATCTGACTGTTTTCCATAACACTATCCTACTGTACAGCATGTCACACAAACCCTATATTGCATGGGGATTAGTATTTTTAACATGAACTCTCTTGCCTTGGGCATTACATGAACTATTTTAAGTTAAAATACATCAGATAATATTAAATCATTTTGCACAGATCTAGTACAATTGACTCCAACTGCTGCTTTGATTTCCTCGTTGTCTCCAGAGGAATGATGAAATGGCACTTTATAAACCAAAGAATAACTAGGGCCCACATGAGATTAACTTTCCCAGCAGGAAATACATTCTTTTTCCACTCTGAGGGAAGAGCTTGTTTAGGCCTAAAGTCTGTATTTATTGTATTGGTTCACAACCCTAGAACATATGAAGCAATAAGTAGTAGTATATTTATTTATGATCATAGACCAATAAAATAAAATATTATTTACAAAAATTTAGGAGTCCCATTGAGTTAAAACAGTATAGAGATACATAAAAACAACTTAAAACATAGGTTTATATATTAAAAATTGAAGGTTTCAAATAAACATACAACAGCTAGTAAGAATGATTTTCTATGCCATCTGTGCTCTGGAGCCAATCACAAATCTTCGTATTTTAATTTCTGTCACATAAAATGTAGCCACCTTATATGTTACAGTAGAATCAGTATCTACAAGCATCACAAAAGTTAGACATTGCTCAGCATATGGAAAAATACATGTTCCAGTTTCAGTATGACCAGAGTCACATGGTCAGCATCTCACTAAGTATGGAACCTTCCTATATTGTGCTTCCAGGACTGCAGAAGCAAGAACACAGCAATGAGCCAATGATATTTAGGCAGTTCCAAATTACTTAAACATGCTACGGAAGTTGTTAGATATTTACTATGGGGTGAAGCAGATGGCGCAAAAGGTTAGTGTGGGCTGGGACCATGCCACCACCATTTGCCCCAGGACCACAGCAGCTTTATGCATCCAGCCTTGATTCAGTCCACCACCACAGTCCTGAATCAGGCACAAAAAGTAGCAGTATTTTGCCACTCCCTTTGGGGCCAGTTCTTCCTGGATGAGGTGCACCCTGGGTGGCTTTCAGCCATGTTCAGGGTGTGTGTCATCTGAATGCCACACACCCTAAGTGGCCCAATGGCAGCCCTTTTGGGCCATCTCTTTGAAGCCCATGATGGCTGTCAATAAAAGAGGAAACTTATCCAGGTCTATTTAGCATTCTATGTCAGTGATATGCTGTTTAATGGTCAGTTTGGCCTATTCAAATCCCATTGTAAACAAATGTTCAGGTGGAAAACCCAAAGCTGATATTTAGCCATGGATATTGGGAGTAAAAATCATCCTTCAACATTAGAGAAGCAAGCTTATTAGAAAAGGAAGACAATCTGAACCAGTAGCTAAGTATGGACATTCATACTTTAGCCTCTATGCTCAAAAAACCAGCGTCCAGCCACAAATTAGCATTGGTGACTACAATTACTAATTACCACATTGATATCAACTGAGATCCTGCATCAGACACATAAGCATGATGTCATAGCTTCCATCTCCTGATCTGATCCCCCTAGATCCACCTTAAGATCTAGCCAGCTCCACAGTGTTTTGTAGTGCTAGCAAGACATATCCAGCCCCCTCACCCCAGTAATCAGCAGTGCATCAAGGAGCTGCAAGTGAACTCCACAGAGATCCTGCTTTGTGAACTGCAAATCGCTGATAGCAGGTCAGGGGGAGATATGGAATGGGGGGGGGGGGTCAGTACTTTTCTTCTGGTAGAAGGGAGAGTCACAGGGTTTTGGTTTCTCCCAAGCTTTCCCCTATTTCAAATAATCTGGATAGCCTTGGCAACAGGCCTCCTGGGCTGAAAATGCTGCTGCTCAATGCCAGGTCCATGAATGGGAAAATATCTCTGATCCAGGACTTGATCCTGAATAACCACGCCAACCTGGCTTGTATTATGGAGACCTGGCTGGAAGAAGCTGGGGGCAGGGGACCACTCCCAAATTTGTCCACCTATGTTCTCTGTATAGCAGCAGGCAAGGCCTGGGGGGCAAGGAGGCATAGTTACAGTGGTCTATTGGTACTCCATCTCCCTTACCAGGTGCCCTGTCCCACAATCTACTGGATATGAGTGTATGTATTTGAAGGTGGGTGACCAGGACAGAATAGGGATTCTGTTGGTGTACCGCCCACCCACTGCACAAAAGTCTTCATGCCTGAGCTGGCTGAGTTGGTCTCTGCAGTGGCATTGGAGTCCCCTTGGCTTGTTGTCCTGGGGGACTCCTCTGTCAGGAGCAGCTCAGGACTTCATGTCTGCCATGACAACCATGGAGCTGTTTCAAGTAATATCTGGTGCCACCCATGTTGCAGGACACACTCTGGTCCAGTTTTTTTGCTCTGGGCAGGATGACGGTGACCTGGGATTGGAAGAACTTTTTGTAGTTCCATTGTCATGGATTAATCACTACCTGGTAGGGTTTAGACTCACTGGGACTCAAAGCCTCTGCTGGGGTGGGTCCACCCCAGGAGGCTTATAGATCCGGGTGGATTCCTGATGGCTCTTGGGGAGTTTCCTGTTGCATTGACAGGTGATCCTATTTAAGCCCTGGCTGATCTCTGGAACAGGGAATAGGCAAGGGCAGTGGACACGATTTCTCCAAAGCATCCATTCTCATGAAATGGAACCAAACATTCTCCCTGGTTCACTATGGAGCTGCTGGTGATGAAACAAATGGGACAGAGACTAGAGTGACGATGGCAAAAGACTCACAGTGAGTCCAACTGAACATAGGCTAAGGCTCATTGGAAGGTTTATGGCGGGTCAATGAATGCAGTAAAGAAATCATACTTCTCTGCCACCATTGTGTCTGCACAGTGTCATCCAGTAAAGCTGTTCCGAGTGGTCAGGGCCTTTTACACTCTGGGCCCCAAGAAGAAAACAAAGACCACTTGACAGCTCATTGTGAAGAATTTTCAAGATTTGTTGTTAATGAGAAAATTGAAAGAATCCAGAACAAATTCTTAAGGTTGATTCTGTGAATGTCAAGAATTACTCCAGCTCAGGCAGTTAGAGCCTAATTTAGATTGGCAGCTGTATCAGACATGTGCCTCCTTAGATTATTTAACTATGGGATTAAGTTAACACAAATGAGTGAGAATAGGCTTCCCAAGATCTGTTTAAATGAACAAGTGCTCAAATCCCATACAAATTCTTGTTCATGAACTTTTCCAAAATGCTCTAAAATCTGGGCCTGAGCACAGAGGCTCTCAGTGAGTGTAATTCTAATATCATAAACATGTTTAAACAAAGGTATAAAATATCAAAGCCCAATCAGATCTAGCTGCTCTGGCCTCAACAAGATCCTTAAATTGACTAGCAAGGGGTAGAACACATTTTCAGAAAGAAAAATACCTGAGTTTCCCTATGAAAAAACTTTATTCACCTCCACTTTGAGCAAATGGATACAAAGATGCTACAAGGATGATATTAGGGCATCCCTGGACTTTGTATATTTGGAGCCTCCAAAGCTGAAGATGTAGCACATTGCATTACTTATTGAATTATCAGCTTTATGCTAGTATCAGAGCACATTATTTAGCCCTATTCTTGGGAAGCTGGCATGAAAGGGATGATGACAGCAAACTTATTTTCTTGTTGCATGGGGTCAACCCCTTTGTAACTCATAGGGTTGCCCTTTTTGCTGTCAAGGTAGCTACCCTGAGGAAGCAAGGGGTAGAAAAAGGGTTGGCCTCACATAGAGGGATTGAGTAACTTTTTTTTAATTTTATTAATTAAAAAACAAACATCACAATACATCAAAAGACACGTTCATTCAACAACAACAACAACAAAACAAAGACAAAAATACTAACTAGAACTAACGCTAACTCTAAAAACATTGACTAAGACACTAACAATAATAACAAACATTCATCTCTAACAATTCATTCTGACCTCCTTCTACAGACTACTGATTCTTTTCTTTTTTTCCTTCATAGTTTCTCCTTCACAGATTCTTACATTTTCTTCATCCTTATTTTTATTGTGTCAAAACATTTCTCAGTTTTCTATATTCTGACCTTATAGACATTCTATATAAACAACAACACCAATTTGAACATACTTTGAACTCTTTTTTAAAAAATTAAATTAATGTTTCTTTCCCTATACCAATTGCCCATATCTGACCCCATTTTTGTTTCACATATTCAATAACGGGATTCCAAGTTTTCAGAAATATCTTAGAGTCTTTTTTTCCTGCAAGATTTGTGTTAATCTATCATTTACATTAAATTAATATAATTTCCAAATCCAATCTTTAATCTCAGGGATGACATTTTGTTTCCATTTCGAGGCATATGTTATCCTGGCTGCTGTGGTCATATAAAATATCAATCTACCATAGTTCATTTCTAAGGCATCTTCATTATTAATATTTAACAAAAATCTCTCTGGGTCTTTTACAATCTTGAGTTTCAAAATATTTTCTATTTCATGATGTATACCATTCCAATTTTTTTTTTTTTTGCATATTTACAATCCCACCATATATGATAAAATGTGCCCAATTCTTTGTTACACTTTTGGTGTTTTTTTTTTTGGGGGGGGGGGGGGTTTGTAAATTTTGGATAATTTAAATCGTGTAAGGTGCCATCAATATAACATTATGTAGTAATTTTCTTTTAGGTAATAGCATAATGTATTTCAGCCTTTTATACCATATCTTTTCCCATTGATCTAAATTTATGGGACGACCTATGTTTTGGGCCCATTTTATCATCTGAGGTTTTATGGTTTCCTCTTCCATATCAAATAAGAATATAAGTTTGTCTAGTTTCTTGATCCTATGTTCTCCCTCAGATTTCACTAATTCTTCAAATCTCGGGTCTGCATCTTGTATGTTGCCTAATTTTATATCTAATGCCAATCTTTCTTTTAGTTGATGATATGTGAACCATGTAAGATGCATTCCATCATCTCTTAGTTGTTCTAGAGTTTTTTATTTCAATTTATCTTTCTCTAATAGGTCTTCATACATAGCCCATTTTGATTCTTTTATCAGTACTTTATTAAAGAATGCTTCATTTATAGAAGCCCATTTTGGCACTCCTAAACACCACCTTGGCTTTAATTTAAGCCAAATTCGTAAAAGAGAGTTTCTAATATAATGGTCATTGAAATCCTGAGTAGCCTTAATTTTATTATAGAATAGATATCCATGCCAACCAAATCTTGACTCTGGTCCTTCCAATTGTAACATTCTTTTGTCTTCTAGTTTTAACCAATTCATTACCCAATCCATGGCACAAGCATGACAGTATATCTTCAAGTTTGGTAGAGCTAAGCCCCCTCTATTTATCTCATTGTGTAGCAATTTGTATCTTACTCGGGGTTTTTTACCTGACCAAAGGAATTTTGAAATGTCTTTTTCCTAATTATGAAAAGGCTTGTTGTTTTTGATAATAGGTAAGTTTTGTAATAGATAGATCATTTTCAGTAAAATATTCATTTTAATAGTTGATATTTTCCCTAGTCATGATAAATCTAATTTTACCCATTTTTTAAATCACTTTTAATCTCTTTCCATTTTACTTCATAATTGTTTTTAAATAGATCAGAATTTTTCGTAGTAATATAAATGCCAAGATATTTTGTCTTCTTCACCAACTGGAAGTTGACTTTATTCTTCATTATTTGTTTCTCTTCCTCTCTCAAATTCATCAGCAACATATTAGTTTTTCTTTATTTATTGACAATACTGAAATGCTACAATAGTTGTGGAAAGTTTCTAATAATTCTTCTATGTGATCTGTGGGATTTGCTAGGGATATCATTATGTTGTCCGCAAAGGTTCTTAATTTGTATTCTTTATTCTGAACTTTAACTCCTTCAATTTTTTTAATTAATAATTTTATTGATTAAAATAAGTGACATACATAACGTACAAAAAAACCCAACAAAACATATACAAACACATGTTAACAATACAACTATACAACAAACCAATAAACATTATCCACATTACACACATTAAACACCAAAACAAAACTTCCTGGACTTGAACATTGGTCTTTTTACAAATTTATAATTCCATTCCCCTGTTGTTATCCTCTAGCTATGCTTTTTCATATCATTATTTCCAACTTCAATCTAACCTATATTACAAAAAACCAGAATTATTTAATCCATTCAGAAATAGCCGTTCTCATAGCTTCATATACTCGGAGCAAGATACAGCAAAAAACTCTTACTTTACATGTCATTATCCTTAACCAATCTGCTCATATAATCACGTAACGGTTTCCAAACCCTCTAATTTATTTCGTAGTTTTGCCCCTTTACTAAATACGTAAATTCATCCATCTGTTCAATCTCACATAATCTATTCAACCAAGAATCAATAGCTGGGATTTCTTCTTTTTTCCAGTTCCTAGCCAGAACCATTCTAGCACATGTTGTCATATGAAACATTAGTTTTCCATATTTACATTCTAAGTCTTGGTTATCACAAAGACTCAACAAATAAAATTTTGGGTCAAGCTTAAATTTTAAATGTAAGATATTCTCAATAGTACCGTGAATTTTTTTCCAAAAATTTTGAACTTTCTTACAGTACCACCACATGTGCATATATGTGCCCGTGGCTTTGTTACACCTCCAGCATTTATTCGAACAACCTTTATAAATTCTCCCAATTTTAGCTGGAGTCAAATACCACCTATACTGCATCTTTACGTGGTTCTCTCTAATGTCAATACATGGAGAGTATTTTATTCTATTCCTCCACATTTTCTCCCATTGGTCTAGATTGATGTTATATTTTAGATCTTGAGACCATTTAATCATGGATTCTGAAATAAGCTCTTCTTCCATTTCAATGCTCAATAAAAGGTCATAAAACAGCGCAATTTTATGTCTGTTCTCAGAGAAAATGATTTCATCCAATTTATTATCATCTTTCCTAATACCAATCAATTTTTGATCCGCTAGAAATCTCTCTGTCAGCTGTCTATACAGGAGCCAACCATATGTATATTCCTCTTCAATTAACTTCTGGTGGCTTTTGAGGGACAAATTTCCACTTCCCTTGTTTCTTTCCAACAAGTCATCATAGGTTATCCATTTCCCTTTTTTTATAACTTCCCTCTGGTGGAATGCTTCATGAATTGAGGTCCATCTGGGTAGTTCCGGGCATACTCTAACTTTATATTTTGTCCAAATATTAAACAGCAATTTTCGAATAAAGTGATTACCAAATACTTTGTGTATTTTATGTTTTTCATAAAACAAGTACCCGTGCCACCCAAATCTAAGCCCTCTCCCCTCTAATGCCAGGACTCCTTCATTACCTAACATAAACCAGTCCAACATCCAGGTAAAACAGCATGCCGCATAGTACACTTGTAGATTGGGTAAAGCCAAACCTCCCCTATTAAGCTTATTTTGCATAATTTTAAAACTCACTCTGGGTTTCTTTCCTCCCCAAACAAATTTAGAAATTTCTTTATGCCAGATTTTAAAAAGGTTTAAAATTAGTAATTATTGGCAAATTTTGAAAAAAACAACATAAATTTAGGCAAGATTTTCATTTTTATGACCGCAATTCTCCCCAACCAAGATAGTTGTAATTGATTCCATTGTTTTAATTCATTAACTAGTTCTGTAGCAATCTTCTCATAATTATTTTTATATAAATCTACATTTTTGTTAGACAGTGTTATCCCCAAATATTTTACTTTCTTACAGATCTGAAAACCCGAACATTCTTTAATTTTTGCTTCTTCTTCCTTAGGCAAATTCAGGGATAACACGGAAGTTTTATTTTTATTAATCTTTAAGCCAGAGACCAAGCTGAACTCATCCAAAATATTTAATAGATGTTTTATACTTTCATCGGGGTCTACCATCATAACAAGAAGGTCATCTGCATAAGCTCGGAGTTTAAATTCCTGACCTTTACATTTAAACCCGGGGATCTTATCCTCGTTCCTAATTTTATTATTGAGCATTTCGATGACCATAAGGAACAATAAGGGGGATAATGGACATCCCTGCCTGGTTCCATTATTTATTTTAATTCCATCCGTTCTTTCCCCATTTACAAGAATTCTTGCTTCTTGTATTTCATATATTGCTCTAACCAAGCTAATAAATGTCTTCCCAGCCTGAGCTTTTTCTAGAACTGCGAAAAGAAAGGACCAGTCAACTTTATCGAAGGCCTTCTCGAAATCGATGAAGGTCATGGCCATTTTCTTATCAATGTTTTTTTCGTGGATCTCGATCAAATTGAGGACAACACTCAAATTGTCCCTGATTTGCCTCTGTGGTAGAAACCCACATTGGTCTTTATTAATCCAATTCTTTAACACATTTTTAAATCTCATGGCTAAAATAGAAGCAAAAATCTTATAATCTACGTTTAATAAAGAAATGGGTCTGTAATTTCCAATATCTTGTAGATATTTTTGTTCTTTCGGGATTAACACTATGTTCGCCTGGGTCCAAGTTAACGGGTATTTGCCACCAATAATCTCATTCATTACTTTTGCTAGTATTGGAGCCAGCTGCAACACAAACTTCTTATAAAACTCTGCGGGAAACCCATCAGGTCCCACTGCCTTGCCTGATTTGATCTCTTTTATAGTGTCTACTACTTCCTGAATGTTAATAGGTTTATTAAGTTGTTCTTTCTGGGCTATGGAAAAAGCTACTACATCACAACTGTTTAAGTAATCCATGATGTCTTCCCTCGGGATCTCGTCCCCTTTTCTATAAAGCTGAGTATAAAAATCATGGATAGTCTTTTTAATTTGGTCTTGTTCTGTAAGCTTTCATCCTTTATCCCTTACACATATAATTTGTCTTTTAATTCTTTCCTTTCTCAATTGATCAGCCAACCATTTACCAGGTTTGTTAGTTCCTTCAAAGATGTTTTGCTTAATAAACCTTAGTTCTTTTTCTCTCTCCTCCAATAGTATTGTAGATATTTGTAACTGTAAGTCTTTAATTTCTTTTTTTAAATTTTGTTTATTTGGATGCTGTCTATACTGGTTTTCTTTTGTCTTTAACGTTTCCTGTAAGGTCCTTAAATTTTGTAATTTCATTTTTTTAAGGTAGCAATTTTTTCCCATATAGAACCCTCTCATAACCACTTTTGCGGCTTCCCATACCACCATTACTGGGATGTTTTTATCCTGGTTTTCTATAAAGTAATTCTGTAGACATATTAATACTTCTTGGGAGATTTTATCATTATGTAGCATATTAGCATTCAGTCGCCAACAATATTCTTTTGGTCTTAATTTTAATTCCAACAATATTAAGCCATGAGCCGAGATAACTCTCGGCAAGATCTCTACATTAAATACCATATGAGAAATATTTTTGGAGATCAGTATCATATCTATTCTTACCCAAGAGCAATGCCTACCTGAATAGAAGGAAAATTCTTTCCTTTCAGGATTTATCTCTCTCCATATGTCAATTAGATAAAATCTCTCCATGATATCAAAAAAATTATGCGGTAATTTACCCTGCTTTTCCTTCATTTTCTTTGTTGACTGTTTATCTACTTGTGGATTGATTACCCCATTCCAATCTCCCAAGAATATACATGAATCAAAGGAGAGTTTATCAATTTTATTTAATAATTTTTCATAAAAATTTCCCTCGCTTTGTCATGGGTCCATAGACCCCCACCAATAGGACCTTTTTCCCATTAAGATTAATCTGAATTCCAATATAGTGGCCTTTATTGTCATTCAACAGTTCCACCGCCTCGTATGATCTTTTAACATAAATAGCAACTCCCTTTTGCTTTCTATCAGCTCCGGAAACAAACACATCACCTAATTTTCGGTTTTGTAATAACTTCAACTTATCTTTTCTAATTCTTAACTCCTGCAAACACAAAATTTCCGTGTTTACTTTTTTCAAATATTGGAAGACTTTTCCTCGTTTAGTATTCCCATTCAGTCCCTTCACATTCAATGACACAATTTTCAATTTATTCATACACTTCAAATCTACTTTTACATTCCTACTCATAATATTTCAAAAGAAACTGAAAACTCTAAGATAAGAATCTTCCTACAATTCTCTCTCTTCTTTATCCGAGACTGGATCCTCGTCCGTTTCCTTTTCACTATCTAATTCTGATTCTGTGTCTGACAAATCTACTGGGTTATCTTGCGTTCCTTGGGTGTCTGTCTGGTTTTGGTCCTTTGACTTCCTTACTTTCCTCGCCTTCACCTCCTCTTGGTCAAGTTCCGATCGACTGATCTCTTTCTTCTCTCTCCTCTTTCTAATACTCTTTCCTTCTAAGTATATTTTTTTTACCTCCTGAGTCACGCTTAGCTTCCTCCACACCACTGCCACTACCAGAATCCTTACCTTCTCTGTCTTCATCCTTTTGTTCTCCTCTTTTAAGGAATTTGTGAAAGTCCTTAGCTTCCTGTACCGATTTTATCTCAATTTTCTTCTTTTGATACCACACGGTTAGCCCCGCGGGGGTTAACCACCTGTAAACTATTTGTCTCTCTCTGAGGGTTAAGGTTAACGGCTTATATTCCTCTCTCCTGCTCAGGATTGCTGGGGGTATGTCCTTGTATAAATATAACTCTCTGCCCTCCCATTGTTGTGGTGTTTCCCTATACTTCTTCAACAATGAATCCCTTAGGTTTTTCCTAACAAACACAACCATAGTGTCTCTAGGAACCTGTTTTTGTTTAGCTATATATGACTTCAATCTGTACAAATTATCTATTTCAAGTACACACAATTCTGGGGCAATTTCCAAATATTTACCTACTATCTGAGATACTACCTCCAACAAATTCTCTCTTCCCTGTTCGGAATTCCTCTAATTTTAACCGCTTTTTCCCTGGCTCTCAGATCTCTAACCATATTGTCATCCAACAGTTCTTTCTGTTTTAGTTTAATTTCCTTTAGATTACATTCAAAGGATTCATGTTTATTCTCAATTCTATCCATCTTATGTTTAATCTTGTTAATTTCAGTTGTAACTTTATCTAAGGACCCACTCACTCCTTGTAAGTCATCTCTGAGTTCTTTTTTCAGTTCCCCTCGTAGATCAGCCATTTCTTGCCTAAGATCTTGGATTTCTTTCCCTAGTTCCGATCTTATTTTCCTTATTTCCTCCAAAATCTGTGCATTACTGTCCATCGTCTTAATTTGTTCCATTGAAGGTCTACAGGCAGCTAAGGCTTGTATCTGTGCTTGAGTCTGGGCTCTCGTTTTCCCAGTAGCCATTTATATATGTAAGGACAATAACAATTATACTGCTACTACTCTAGAGATCCCCAATCCACCCTTGTCTTTAAGAATTTTACCAAACAGTAATAAAGCTTCTATGTCTAAACAGGTAAACAGGTGAATCAAAGCTGTAACAGTATAACAGTATAACTATATAATCACAACATAACAATACAGCGACCCAAGAATTCCTCAATCAAAACACAGTTCAATAAATTACGAAATATGTAGCACACAAAAGGTTTTAAGCCACAAATTTGACTACTGAGGTTTTAACCCGTTCCAGGTTTGTTCCCAAGTCCAATGTAAAGTATAACTCTAATTCAACCAGCCACCAACTCCATATATAACAAAAATCAAATAAGTCTTTGTGACTGATAAGTGTCATATCATTCAAACCTTTACAGTCCTTCCCTTTCGTTTATTTCACGTCTCTCAGACCGCTTGTGTCTCTGGCTATCAAGTACGTCAGGCTCAAATTGGGCTCTACACATTAAGCCCCCTTTATCTTCATTCCTCTCGAGTTTAATTACTTCCTTAGTTTGCTGCTGCAATAGAGATCTATGCAGCCTCTAACTTCACTCTTGTCCTGCGTGGCCAGAACAAATTCTGCGGACTCTGTTGAGATCTTCTGCTCAGGGTTTCGTCCTGCCGCTCCCCGCGGTCTCCATGTCAACCCTCCAGACTACTGTTCCCAGCAGCCTCTGCCGATCTCCAAATCACTTCCGCTTCCGCCTCCACCTCAATCCCTGAGCAGCTGCGCCACGCTTACTCCTAAGGAGCACTGAAAGTCAAACCGGTTCCTTCCAAGTAAGTAAACCAAAGAGGAAAAAATAATAAAAATAGACAAGCTCCTTGGTCCTACAAAAATATTTCCACCTTGATTCTGTGATTTACGGAAAAAAAAAACTTCCTTTAGCTCTTCCTTTAGCTCTTCAAGAGTACAAAACCAAGAGAAAAAAAGCCGCATTTCACAAAACAGGGGGGTAGCATCCCTTCTGAGCAGAAGCAAAATCAATTGGGAAGGCGATTTACTCAAACCGAGGCCCAATGTCCTGCTTAAAAAAGATGAATATCAGTTCACCACATTCTTATAATTATGAGTTAAAAGTTGGAAGTATCCCTCGACCCCTTACAAGAAAGGGGAGAGCCAATAGGTGGATATGGCCCCCAGCTTGCTGCCGTCATAAGTTCTTCTTGTATCTCTCTTCCTTTCTTCCTTTCTCCCAACCAGCAGACTCCAGCTCGCCCCCGAGATCCCCTTACCAGGTGGTCAATTCAGGTTATTAATCTCCAAAACAACCTTTTTCCACCTTTGGCTAGACAGTTCCCTCAGGAGACAATGAGGAACATGTCTCTTCGGTTCACCGTCCCAACCGGAAGTCCTAACTCCTTCAATTTTGAGGATGTTTCTAATTGCGTTATTTAATATTTCTATAGTAATTATAAAAAGTAAGAGGAAAGGGGGCATCCTTGTCTCACATCTCTTTGGATCTTATAATTCTTTGTAAGGTCACTGTTAATTACTAATGCCGCTTCTTGGTTATTATATATATATTGAATCCATTTTCTGAAATTAGTGCCTATATGCATTTTTTCCAATATTTTAAACCTAAATTGCCAATTAACTTGGTCGAATGCTTTCTCAGCATCTATGAAGAGCAGAGCCAGTTTTTTATCAATATTTTTGGAGTGGTATTCTATTATATTGAGAAGGTATCTTATGTTATTCTTCTTCTGTCTTTTTGGGAGAAATCCCGCCTGCTCTTCATAAATCCAATTATGTAATATTTTTTAAAATCATTCTGCTAATATATTTGCCAATATTTTATAATCGCTGTTCAATAGCGAGATGGGCCTATAATTTTTAGGTTCAAAATGGTCTTTATTTTCTTTAGGTATTAGTATAACGTTTGCTGCTGTCCATGATTTGGGAAATTTGTCATTTAATATATCATTAAATACTATGTGTAAAGGAGCGATTAATTGATCCTTAAATATCTTATAGAATTCAGCGCCCAGGCTATCCAGTCCAGGTGCTTTTCCTGATTCACTTCTCCTTATAGCATCTATAATTTCTTCAATTGTTATCTTTTTTTTCCTAAGATTTCTTTTTCATGGTCTGTTATTTTATTAATTATTTGTCCATTCAAATATCTGTCTATTTTTTTCCTCCTTAATCCTTTTTTTCCTTTGCCAAATTGGAGAAGTATCCAAAAAAAGTGTCTTTTATTATATTTTGGTCCGTCACTGTTTTACGGTCTCGTTTCAATTGATTGATATTCTTTTCCCCTCTTTCTTTACGTAATTTATACGCAAATAATTTTCTGGGTTTATTTGTGTGTTCGAAATTTTTTTGTTTAATAAATTTTAATTTTTCCTCCATTTCTTCCATTGTTATTATGGAGATTTGTTTCTGTAAGGTTTTTATCTCTTTTTGTTTTTCTTTATCATTAGGAGTTACTATCAGAAGGTTTTCTCTTTTTTAATTTCTATTTCTTTTTTATATTCTTGTCTTTCTTCTTTCTCCACTAAGAGTTTTTTTATTAAAAAACCTCTCATAAAAGCTTTTACAGTATCCCATACAACATGTGGCTCTGTTCCTTTATTTAGATTATCTACAAAGAAGTAGTTTAATTCTTTTTTTGCTTTTTCCACTATTTTTTCATTACGCAATAGGTATTCGTTTAATTGCCATCTATATGATTTTTTATTTTTGAGAATTGTCACTGATCCAACCAGACCATGGGTAAAGTCTCTATTTTTTCCACTCATTTTAGCATTTGTTGTGAGGCAAAGATCATATCAAGTCTTGCCCATGATTTGTGCACATTTGAAAAAAAAAAGTGAAGTCTTTACTCTCTCCATATTTTCCCCTCCAAACATCTTTCAATCCAAGCCTTTCTATCATTTCAAAAAAACTATCTGGTAGTTTTCCTTGATTTTCTCTTATTTTTTTTTTTGCTTAAGATATGTCTATTGTGGGATTTATCACCCCATTCCAATCACCCATCATTATTATTGAATCATAATTTACTTCTAACTTTTATAAGATTTCCTTATAAAATTATTTTTTATGGTCAGAGGGCACATAAATTTCCATCAAAAGCATTTTCCCTATAGTACAAATTAATTCAATTGCTACATATCTTCCATTTGGGTCATTCAAAATCTCTTTTGTTTCAAATTTAGAGTTAACATATATAACTACCCCTCTTTTCCTTTTATCTTTTGTTGCTGATATAAATTCCATGCCTAATTTTGGATTCTTTAGATATTTCCTGGTTGTTTTTTTCTTTGATATAAAAATTGGAGGCAAATTGCATCTTTTTTTTTCTGTAGGTAATGGAATATCTTTTTTCTTTTTTGTGGTGAGTTGAGGCCTTTTACATTCTATGTCAAAAATTTGATTTTATTGAACATTTAGATATTTGGATTCTCTCCCCCCCCTTTTTTTTATTTGTCTTTAGGGCGGTAGCGTTCAGGTTCCCTCTTTAATTCTGGCTCTGATCCGTCATTATCATCTTCTTCCTCTTCTTGTGATCTTGCTAAATGTATCACGTCTTCTTCAATGTCTGGATCTTGTTGTTTGCTTATATACCTGGTTTCTTTTAAGATTGATGTTCTAAGTATCTCAGTTTCTTCACAATCCAGTAAATTTTGTCCGCTTGCTTCTAATTGTTCTGGTATAGTTTCTCTTTCTATTTTCCTTCTACGTAGAGATTCTTCTTGTTTTCCTTCTTTTTCATGTCTCTCTTTTTTTGTTTAATCTTTCTAGGTACTCCCAGAAGTTTTTAGCTTCTTCTATACTTTTAATTATGATTTTTTCCCCCTATTGAACCATAAAATTAGACCTTCTGGTTGGATCCATCTATAGGTAATATTCCTCTCTCTTAGTAATGACGTCAGAAATACATAACCTTTCCTTTTCCAAAGAATCCTAGTGGGTACATCCTTAAAAATCTGCAATTCATTTCCTCTTATTTCCAGTGGTCTCTCATTATGGTGTCTTAAAAGATCATCTCTAGTTTATTTTCTGACGAAGTAAATTATGATATCCCATGGTAGATATTTCTTTTTCGCTATTTTGGAGTTCAAACGGAAGATTCTACATACATATATCCCTCTCTCAAAAAACAAACAAAGGGGAACAAAACAGAAAATAAATATAAAGATAACAAATATTGACTTCCCATTTGGAAAGACAGACAATGTATCCCTTAATCCTTTTCCCCATTCCTTTCTTATATAAACTTCCTGTATTCAGTTTAGTCTTAATTATAACATCTTATAATTAAAATAGGAAGAAAAAACATACACCACCATTTCCTTATAACTTTGTCTCCATCTTAAACTAAATAAAATCAATCACACTTCAAGGCCTGCTGATGCCACCTCCCCCTCTTTTAGCTGCAAATAAGCTGCAAATGGGAGATACTGAAGGCAAACTGAAGGCAAATCTAAAACTGTTCCAATGAGAAAGACAAATGGGAGGTGTCTCAAGAAACTGGGTTGGATGGCAAAAAAACTTTTAACTGAACTAAGTTTTAAATGGGAGATGTACAGGAAATGGAAAAGTGGTGAAATCACTAAAGAGGAATTCAAATAGCTAGCCCATGTAGGGGTAAAATCAGGAAAGCCAAAGCACAGAATGAGCTGAGGCTTGCTAGAGGGGTTAAGGACAATAAAAAGGCCTTTTTTGGGTATGTCCATAGCAAAAGAAAGAAGAAAGAAATGGTAGGGCCACTGTGCAGAGAAGATGGAGAAATTCTAACAGGGGACAGAGAAAAGGCAGAACTACTCAACACTTTCTTTCTCTCAGTCTTCTATCTTTCTAAATGAATTTAAGTCTCCAGGACCAGATGAACTACATCCAAGAACATTAAAAGAATTGGCAAATGTAATCTCGGAGCCACTAGCAATAATCTTTGAGAACTCCTGGAGAACAGAAGTATCAGCAGAGGGCAAACATTGTCCCCATCTTCAAAAAGGGGGAAAAAAAAGAGGATCCCAACAACTACTGCCCAGCTAGTCTGACATCAGTACTGGGAAAGATTCTAGAACAGTTCATCAAACAGAGAGTCTGTGAACATTTAGAAGGGAATACCATAATCACTAAAATTGATCATGGGTTTCTCAAAAACAAGTCATGCCAGACAAATCTGATCTCTCTCTCTCTCTCTCTCTCTCTCTCTCTCTCTCTCTCTTTTTTTTTTTTTTTTTGATAAAATTACCAGCTTGCTAGATGAAGGGAATGTGGTAAACATAGCATATCTTGACAAGGTCTCCCACGATATTCTTGCAAACAAGACAGTAAAATGCGGCCTAGACAATACTGGGTGGATTAGTAACTGGTTGACTGACAAAGGGTACTCAACAATGGCTCCTCTTCATCCTGGGGAGAGGTGACCAGTGGGGTGATACAGGATTCTGTCCTGTGCCCAGTGCTCTTCAACATCTTTATCAATGATTTGAATGAAGAAATAAGGGGCATGCTTCTCAAATTTGCAGGTGACACCAAATTAGGAGGAATAGCTAATAACCCAGAAAACAGGATGAAAATTCAAATAAACCTTAATAGATTAGAAAGCTGGGCCAAAGCTAACAAAAAGAATTTCAACAAGGACAAGACTCGTCATAGGAATTTCCTTGATTTCTATCAAGAGGCAATACATGCAGCGCAGAGATCTTTCTGCTCTGCACATATTCCGTCTGCAGAGTCCCATCCAGCAGAGCTGTTTAGGGTGGTAGGGGAGCTGACATGGGTTCCTCCTGTGCATAACCTACTACTTGACTTGACAACGGCCTGCTGTGATGCCTTTAACAACTTCGTTGCAGATAAAATCTCTCAGATAAGAGCTGACTTGGATGCCAGTATTAGTACAGAATCTATAGATAAGGCATAGATTAGCAACTCCATTAATGAAATTTTCCAATCTGTGAGTACCGATGATGTGGACAAGCTGCTTGGCAGAGTGAGGAAAACTACCTGCCCTCTTGATTCTTGCCCATCATGGCTGGCCATCCAGGGGTGGGGGGGAATGCCTTGAGGGTCTGCCTCAAGGACATTATCAACACATCCCTCAGGGAGGGCTTTGTTCCATCTTGCTTAAAGGAAGCGGTGGTTAGGCCGCTCCTGAAAAAACCCTCCCTGGACCCCCTGGATATGAATAACTATAGGCCAGTCTCGTTATTACAATTCTTGTGCAAAGTGATAGAGAGGGCAGTGGCTCTTCAACTCCAAACTGTCATGGATGAAACCGATTATCTAGATCCATTTCAAACTTGCTTAAGGATGTGATTTGGGGTGGAGACTGTCATGGTTGCCTTGACTGATGACATTCGTTTGAGCATCGACAGGGGTAGTGTGCCCCTGTTGGTGCTCTTAGACTTCTCAGCAGCCTTTGGCACAATAGATCACAACATCCTCTTGGATCACCTGAGGTGGCTGGGAATTGGAGGTGCTGCATTGCAGTGGTTCCGTTCCTTCCACTCAGGCAGATCCCAGAGGGTGTTGCTCAGGGACAGTAGCTCCACTAGTAAGGAACTAAAGCAGGGGTAGGCAACCTTTCCCCTTTAAGGGCCAAGGCACCTCAGTTCCCACAATCCCAGGAGCTATTGGCCAACATGGCTGAGGCTTCTAGGAGCTGAAATCCCTCGGCCCTTAAAGGGGAAAGGTTGCCTACCCCTGAACTAAAGTGTGGCATCCCTCAAGGCACCATTCTGTCCCCCATGTTATTTAACATCTATATGAAGCCGCTGGGAGAGCTCATCCGGAGACATGGGTCTGGGTGTTATCAGTACGCTGATGACACCCAGATCTATTTCTCCATGTCTCGGTCGTCGGCCTCGGCTCCCGATGGAGTCTCTCCTCTCAATGACTGTCCTAAGGCAGTAATAAAAAGTCTTTTCAAATAGAAAAATATCTGATAATGGGTGTGAATCAATCCCATGGGACAGCTTTAACCAGAGTGAAATTTGAGCAGTTAGATTCCATGGTCAAATATGGATGATTCCACCAAGTGCCATACATGTTTGTGGAAATAGAAGATGTTCAATATCTGAAATAGAAGATATTGAGCATGTCCTATTTAACTGAAAGTAAAGGCCCAATATCTACAGACAGTATCTGAGACCATAACAAATTGCTATCTTATTTCCTTCAAGGCACAAATACATACGTAATTAGAGAACTGTTATATTCATAGGTAGGTCTGTTTAATTGAACACACTGACTTTGTACATAAAGGTTATTAATTTATTTGAACATTTCTTAAAATTGTATTTTATTATCTTTCATTTTTTATGATAACGATTTTCTACTATTAATTTATAGTTCATATTATTTTAGTATAATTTATCCTTTTCCATTGCATTTCATGCAATCTATTATTTTATATCTTACCATATTTGATGTTAACTGTTTTGATATGGTTGATTGACTAATCAATAAATGTCTAGTTAGCTAAGCGCAAAGAGACAATTGATAGTTCAAAACATTCCTCTTAGTTATAGCATACAAAATACCAAGCTATGTTTTGCAATGTTCATGTTTTAGTGCAGGGGTAGGCAACCTTTCCCCTTTAAGGGCCGAGGGACTTCAGCTCCCAGAAGCCTCAGCCATGTTGGCCAATAGTCCCATGTTGGCAAATAGCTCCTGAGATTCTGAGAGATGAAGTCCCTCAGCCCTTAAAGGGGAAAGGTTGCCTACCCCTGTTTTAGTGTATAAGAGAACACTTTTACAAATAGGTGTGCTGGAGACAAAATGCATCCATTTCAATTTAGATATTTAACTTCTACGTACTGCAAAGAGGGAAGTGAATCCATAACTTGAAAAACAGAAGCTGGGGGCTCTTAATATTCATGATAGATTCTTTTTGGAAAAGTACAGATGGGAAGATGTTTTGGCCACACCTGGAGGTGGAATCAGGGATTAGGTTTATAGATTATGTATTAATAACCCCATTCATATTTTAAGCATATTTTAAGTGGGGTGCCGGAAGAGAATAGAGAAAAAACTCACTCTCCTTCCCTCCCTCTCTTCCTCCCTCCCTCTTTTAATTTGGGTATGTGGTGGGGGAGGGAAGAGAATGAATGTGTGTGTGTGTGTGTGTGTGTGTGAGAGAGAGAGAGAGAGAGAGAGATCTTTACGGATAATCATCATAAAATTTATGTATTATTGGATATACTTGCATATTGATCTTCATCCCATTAATTGTTATAGTAACTAACATGATAAACAGAAATGAGGTAAATAAAAGCAGACGAAAAATTAAAACTCAGAGCTGAGAATGGAAGGCAAAAATATTCCCCAGTGCTAAAAAAATGTAGATCAATGGTACTCAGACTTTTTACCTTTGGGACCCCCTCCTTTACATGCAGACATCATGTCCCACCCAACATAGTATATGAATAAAAATATTTTGTTTAGTGTGCATATGTTAATATGTATATGTATATATGAAAATATGTATATTCATATTTTAACATTTTATAATAAAATAGCATTGTTCAAATTAGAACAGTTTTATTTAAGTAAATTTCAATATTTAACTCAATGCATGTGTTAATTTTACACATTAAAAATACTCCCTTCATTACATGCAGACATCATGTCCCACCCAACATAGTATATGAATAAAAATATTTTGTTTAGTGTGCATATGTTAATATGTATATGTATATATGAAAATATGTATATTCATATTTTAACATTTTATAATAAAATAGCATTGTTCAAATTAGAACAGTTTTATTTAAGTAAATTTCAATATTTAACTCAACGCATGTGTTAATTTTACACATTAAAAAGTGAACAAATGAACAACCCTCACTTCCCCCTTTTCCTGAGAGAGCTTCTCTTTCATGCTAGCCAATCAAGCAGCAGTTGGGAGATTTCATCAGAGAAACAGACCTTTTTTCCATCTCCTTTTCCTAATGCCTTGAGTGGCTCCTTTAAAAACCCTCTCCTTTCCTGAAGCAGCCAATCTGGGGAAATTTTCCAGATGCTGCTTAAGCAGCTAGCATGAAAGGAAAAAGGGGAGGAGAGCTCTGTTCATGTTTTTTAAAGGGGAAGAAATACCTAATACTGGCTCCTCATGCTACAAAGCTCAAACAGACAGGCAAAGGGACAGATGGAAATGGCTCTTTTTTGCCCTCATGGAGCAACAAAGGGAAGGATAGTGTGGAGAACAAGCAGAATTATACCAAGCTAGCAAGAGCCAATCAAGAGTAAGCTGGTGACAGCCAATAGAATCTTGGGCTGTTGTGATAAAGAATTCCATGGCTGAAGTCAGACTGGGTCTGGACAGGTAACAGTCCAGGAGTGAAGGACTGTGAAGGCAAGGTCCAGTAGTGAGGGACTTACTTGAATATAGCACTCCAAGTGAGGGAGTTGCTGATATTTGATATCCTGTGGGATATAGTTAGGCTATTACAGTACTAAGGTTAAAAAGATAAACATAAATAAGGATGGTGTGAGAGTCCTAAAGACAAGTAAATGTTGTTCTTTAGAATTAAATAGAATTAATAGTATAGATTAATACCAGAATCATGGTCGTTTGCAAATGTTATCTTGATTCCCCAAAGAAAACAAAAAATTATTAAATCTGAAAAATTTTAGACCGATTGCCTTATTAAACAGTGACTACAATTTTTTTTCCAAAATATAATGGCAGAAAGATATATATATATATTTATCAGATTGGATTAATGAAGATCAGGCCGGCTTTTTACCAAAAAGACACATAAAAGATAATATTAGAATAGTTTTAAATTTGATTGAATACCATGGTATAAACTTTGATAAAAAAAATTGGCACTAATCTTCTTAGATGGCGAAAAGGCTTTTGATAAGATTAATTGGAATTTCATGATAAAATTTTTGGAGGAAATGAATTTGGGAACAAATTATATAGAATGGATGAAAAAAATATAATAATCAGACTGCGGCACTGATAATTAATGGGGAATCAACAAAAAAATATAAAATTCAAAAAGGGGTCACCCTGTCACCCTTGTTATTTATAACTGTTCTAGAAATTTTAAATAATGCAATTAGGAATAACTCTAAAATTGGGGGTGTTAAGATTAAAAAATCATAGTTTAAAATAAGGGCTTTTGCAGATGACCTATTAATATCATTAGCAAATCCAGTCAAGAGTATAGAAGCCCTTATAGAAACAATCCACAAATTTTGTCTAAACTCTGGGCTATCCATAAACAAAAATAAGACAGCAATGCTAGTAATGAATCTCTCGGAAGAAGAAAAATTAATAATTAAAGAAAAATCAAATTTTCAAATAGTTAAAAAGACAAATTATTTAGGAATCCAAATAACAACAAAAAAACTCAGATTTATTTAAAAATAATTATGAAATAAAATGGAAAGAAATTAAAAATGTTCTTTAAAAAATGGCAAGATTTAGACATATCATGGATGGGGAAAATATCATCAATTAAGATGACTATCTTACCTAAAATGATCTACTTTTTTCAAAATTTACCGATAATTACAAATGACAAACCTTTTACTACATGGCATAAAGACATTTCAAAATTTTTATGGTCAGGGAAAAGACCTAGAGTCAAGCTCAAAATACTTCAGGATGAAATAGGCAAAGGAGGATTAGCCCTTCCAAATTTAAAAATCTTACTATGCTAGTTCATTGGATTGGTTGATGGCGTGGATTAACTTGGAAAATACAAGACTATTAAATTTAGAGGGAGCTAATATCAGATACGGTTGGCATGGGTATTTATTTTATGGTAGATTGAAGGCAGATAGGGGATTTAATGATCATTATATCCGCAGATCACTTCTACGTATTTGGCTAAAAGTTAAAGCAAGATTATGCAAAGGAGTCCCTAAATGGGCCTCAATAAATGAAGCTTTTTTCAATCGGACACAACTAAATGAAAAGAAATGGGTGACATATGAGGACTTGTTAATAGATAAAAAGATAGAATTAAAAATATTAGCCCAATTAAAAAAAGGAAGGACTTAGTTGTACATGGTTTACTTATTATCAATTAAGAGAAAGATTTAATATAGATAAAAAATTAAATAATATCCAAAAAGCCGATCCGAGTTTGGAAAAAATAATTAAATCAGAAGGTAATCACAGAATTAGAAAATTTTATGAATTACTATTGTCATTTGAGCTAGTAGAAGAAGTGATCAAGACACAAATGATTAGATGGGCCCAAGATGTTGGACATACCATAAGCTTAGAAAATGGGGGAAAACATGGGAGAAAAGATTGAAATACACCTCATTATTATTTGAAAGAGTATGTTTACAAAATGTTCTACAGATGGCATCACACCCCATTTAAACTAGCTAAAATATATAAAATCAAGAAAGGAAATTGTTGGAAATGCGAAAAAAACACCGGCACATTCTACCATATGTGGTGGAATTGTGCATTGGCAAAGAAATTCTGGGATGAAATTCATAAAACAATAGAGAAGATTTTAAAATTGAAAATGAAAAAAGATCCGATAAGATATTTATTAAGTATCAATCAAGAAGATTATATTGAGAGAGAATATGCCTCCCTTATTTTTTATATGTCTGCAGCCACAATAATTCTATATGCTTCTAAATGGAAAGAAAAAAAGATACCGGGGATAAAAGAGTGGATATTAAAGATATACAATTTGATGGAAAATGATAAACTAACCCAATTATTCAAACAAAACAAAACAGTGAGAGATTTTGAAAATACATGGAAACCTTTTATTGATTATATGAAGCAAGACCTGGGAGAACATTGGACAGTTGGTTTAAAAAGCTGAAAATGCCAAATAGTTCCAGAATAAATAAAAACTTTCAGCTACCTCTCCTGAATAAAAGGAGGGGAGCTTATGGATGAACTATAACTATGAGGATTGTCCGTTTACTTTTAGGTATATGTCATGAATAGTAGAGTAGATTATATGTATGTATAGAATAATGTCTATACTGATCATAGGCATGTATAAAACATTGTTTATTAATTTAGTGATAGGATATATACTATAAACATACAGGAAGAATAATAATATACTTAACAACAATTATAGATCCAGAGTTGGAGAAAGGGAAGTTCATTTATATGTCTGTATGAAGTAGATGTTTTTAGTTGTGTTAGTTAGTTAGGTGTGCTGTATTGTCTGTAAATGTTTTTAATGTCTTGTTCATTTGTATGTATGTATGTATGTATGTATGTTATTGTTTTTTAACTGAATAAAATTATCCAAAAAAAATAGAATTAAATAGTATAGATTAAAGGAGAGAAGTTTTAGAGGGCAACATTTCTTTTACAGGATGGTCTCCCAGGACAGAAGTAACTGCCAATCAACCCCTGCTCTCTCCCACTGTGGCTCTTTGAAATTTCCCTTCGGCAGCAGGGAGAGAGGTGGTTGGCACTTCTTTGAGGACACCCTCTGCTTTTCCCTCAGTGGCAAAGAAATCTGAAAGAGCCGAAACCACAATTTTTTTGAGCCACATTATGGTATTGACCCGCATATAAATCTACCCAGGATTTTTGGATCCATTTTTTGGCATAAATGTTTTGACTTATAGACAAATATATACAGTAATCAAATCCGTGAATAATCAAATCTGCAAAAGTCAGAACTGCAAATGTGAAGGGCTGACTGTATATGGAACATCAGTGTGAAGTGCCTCAGCCATATCTCCAGTGTTGGAAATGTTAATTATGTCCTCAGATAAAATAAAATTAAGAAATATTATTTTAATACATTCTTATGACATAGGACGTTATCACACGGGGTCTAAAGCAGTCCCATCCCCGCACCATCCCCGTCCCATTCCAGATCTTTTGCCCCTGTGATCACACGACGTCACACAAAACCCCGCCCATCCCTGCATCATCCCCGCACCATCCCCGTCCCATTCCGGATCCTTTGCCCCTGTGATCACAAGACGTCACACAAAACCCCGCCCATCCCTACACCATCCCCGGCGCATTGCAGCATCATCCTTGTTCTTTGCAATTCCTCTTTCAAAGAGGAATTACAGCTGCCGCGACCAGAATCAATTCGCATCCACAGGTCTCTCTCTCAAGTCTCCTCCTCGCCTTCAGTCCTCCTCCTCCTCCTCCTCTGCAAGCTCCCTCTCGGGTCCCTCGGCCTCGCTGGGATCCGGCAATTGGCCGGGCACTGAGGCCAGGAAGGGAGAGTCCACTCCGGGCAACTTGCCGCTTCCTCTGCCTTGGGCACAGGGCAGCGAGGGAAGGAAGCCCGGGAGGAGAGGACGCTCACAGTTCCTTCCTTCCTCAGTTCCTCAGCCGCTCTTTCCTTCCCTCCTTCGGTCCCCTTCCTTCCTTCCTTCCTTCCTTCCTTCCTTCCTTCCTTCCTTCCTTCCCCCCTCGGGGCCTGGAGATGGTGGGGGTCTCTGGGGCCCCTTCAGCCCCCGAGGAGAGAGCCCAAAGTCCCAAAGGCCAGAGGGAGTCCCTCAGAGGCTTCTCTGGCTGGGGGAGATGTAGAACCATACAGGAATGATGCTGTTTTCTCGTCTGGGTCCATTCCGGTATGGTTCTGGATTGATTCCATGCCGCTTTCTTGCCGCTTTGAGACCCCGCGTGTGATAACGTCCATAGAATTTAACTGTAGCTCGATGTGGTTGGATTCTGCATGTTTTTACTGTTCTTACTATTGAAAAATAATTAGACTCCAAGTTTGGAAAGATAAACACTTTTTACCACTTGGTCAGAAGATCTTACTCAGGGGTAGGCAACCTTTCCCCTTTAAAGGCCAAGGGACTTCAGCTCCCAGAAGCCCAGGAGCTATTGGCCAACATGGGACTATTGGCCAACATGGCTGAGGCTTCTGGGAGCTGAAGTCCCTCGGCCCTTAAAGGGGAAAGGTTGCCTACCCTTTACCTACTTATAAATATGTGCTTTATAGATGCTAATTTCCAGTGATATATTAAAGTCTTTTACTCCAAGTCTCAAGTCTCTACCTTCAAGTAGTTAGTCTCATGTCCTTGCAAGATACTTTCAAGTCAAGTTTCAAGCCAAGTCTCAAGTCTGGGAGTCAACTTTAACAGAAAAAAAGAGTTTGTGCTGGGGTGTGTGTGGGGGTGGGTGGAGTTTCAATAACTAGAAAATCAAAAAGATGTGCACAAAGTTTGATTAAAAAATAAATTATCATAAGAAAATTATCAAGATTGGATTTTCAAAAAATGAGGTGTACTCAGAAGCCTCTACCTGCTGCACATTGGAGGGGCCTTTTAAACTTTTCCTAGGAACAGCAGGCAAGAATCAGTCCATAGTTTCCTGGAGGGGGACAGCAAAAAGGTTAAATTGTCTTCAGGTGGGGTCTACAGGAAGCAGAGGTTTCTGTGAAATAATATTCCTTTAAATTGTGTGGAAAATATTTTGATTGACAAGATGCATCATGTCCTGTGAGACTGTCCTAAAAATTCGCAGACAGAGCAAATAGCATGATGCAACTTACTGCAAAAGGTTACATCATGATGTGAGGCACAGGATGATGACTCATAGCCATCACAGTATATAAGTGTACCAGGAGTGGGTTAGATGGCTTGTGGATTGTGTGTCGTGGAGCTGTATGCTGAGTTACAACAGACAGTAAAGTTTATAGGAGTTGGTGAGGAGAGTTTGTAAATATTTGTACTTATTGCAACTGAAGAGGAAGAACTTCCAAGGACTTGGAAGATATCAACTGTGTCTATGACTTTATTTTTTAAGTGTTGAATGTGGTCAGTGCACTGCCAAGATCTTTATCTGGGCTGTTGCTTCCATACTGTACTACATTAAGCTGCCTCTGAGAGTGTTGTCCTCAGATTGCATTGAACATTGGCATCTGAAGTGAACCAGAGATTTTTTTGTTTTTGTTTTAGCAAATTAAGAGCCAACAGTTTTCTGAATGGCAAATGTAAAATACTGCTTCTGTCATGTGACCAGTAGGCACAAAGCAGTAAGTTGGAAGTGTTTTCAAATGTGGAAAACTGTTTTCTGTTCTGTAAAATTTCTGGATGAAATTTAGACCAGCAAGTCAGATGTCACAAATATACAATTTTTTTAAAAAAAATTATTTATTGCAAATTCAAACGTACAACATATTACATATTCTAACAAGCAACTTACAGAAACATCTATTATTTACCCAATTTAAAATCTATATCCCCTCAAATTTATATTCTTTTATCCCTTTAATCTACCAAATCACTTCTGTTTTTTCTTCCATTCTTTTCAACTCTCTTTCCTTCATTCTCTCTTCCATACCTTTCGTACACCCTCTCCAATTCCTCTCTCCTGTCTCCCTAATCTTTCCTATCCACATCTCTCACTCAACCCTCCTTTCCTCCCCATATCTTTCCTTCTCTTCACACTTCACTTTCCACTCTTCACCTTCTCTACCATTCTTATCTTTCTCTTTACCTTCTTCTACTTAACTTCATACCCTCTTCTACTTTCATTTACCTTCTCGTTCCTCATCCTTACTTTCAACCCTCTTCATACTCATACTCTTCCAGATTGGTTCGCTTCCTCCCAGCTGATTTCTTTCCTATATATACCTATTAGTTGAACTTCTTACTATCTAATTCATTAATCATGGATATTATATTATGGATATATATATATATATATATATATATATATACTGAAATCCTTATAGCAAACTAATCATTTATTTATTCATCTTCTTTACTACTATACATTCCCCCTATAGATCCTATTACAAAGTCATTTTTCATAACTTATAATCAAACTTTAAACTATGTCTTAACCCGTAATACTAATTACTTTAACGTCATCTTTCTAAATACCACACTGTATAGCCTATCTCATTTCCATCTTATCACTAAATACTTCTACATTACAACCCTTATTCTCATTATTCAACTCTATTATACCCTTTCTACAAATATATATATATATACTCGATTACCTATCCCTAAATACATACATCCTTTTTCTCTTATTCTACCAAATGCTTTACAGCTAGTTCTCCCCATTGCTCTCTCATATATTCAATTACTTTTCCCCAGTCTTTAACAAAATTTTCTGGTGTTTCATCTTTCAATAATTGAGTTAATTTATCTGCTTCCATTTCATCGTATAACTTCCACATCCAATTCTCTCTTGTAGGTGTATCTTTTCCCCCCCAAATTTTGGCCATATACCATTCTAGCCATTGTAAATAAATAAAATAGGTCCTTCCCATATTTTTTATCATATTCTTCCTCTAATATTCCCAATAAAAAAAAATCTGGTTTTATTTCCATTTTTATTTCTAGGATCTCATTAATCGTTTTTCTAATCATTCTCCAATATTCTATCGCCCTTTTACATTTCCACCAACAGTGAAAAAAAATCCCTGGAGATTCCTTGCACTTCCAACATTCGTTATTCACCTTTTTATACATTTTTGATATTTTATCTGGAGATAGGTACCACCTATAAAACATTTTGTACCAATTTTCTTTTAACCTTTGTGATGCGGTGTATTTCACTCCTGTTTTCCACATCTTCTCCCACTGACTCATTTGTATCAGGTGTCCTATGTCTTTTGCCCATCTTATCATGGCATCTTTAACAACCTCTTCCTCCATCCGCATTTGTAAGATTTTTTTATATAAAAACCCTATTACTTTTTTGTTTTTATCCAGCAAAATGTCTTCTATTTCCATTTTTTTCCTTCTGCTATTCCTCGATTTTTCATATCCAATATAGAAAAGAGATGGATAGGGATGATAATTGGGTTACATATAAAGATTTGATAGAAAGACAAAAAGGGAAGGTTATGATAGCAAAACAGGAAATTCTGGAAAATAAAGGATTTAAATTAGGGTGGTTTCAATATAGGCAAATTTATGAGAAGGTTATATTGGATATTGAACAAATATACAAATTTTGAGGTGAGATGAGTCAGTGCATCATTTATTGTGGAGTCAAATCATTGAAGCAACTTGAGTACAAGCTGAATCCAAGTCAATTGATTTGAGTCTACATCACTGCCAATTTCAAGAAAAAGTACTTTTGGAAGTATGAGTACATAGAGAGGTCTTGTAGCACCTTTGAGACTAACTGAAAGAAAGAAATTGGCAGCATGAGCTTTCATAGCCTTCACTCTACTTCCTTAGATGCATTTGGAAGTATGGTCAGTTTATATCAATTTATATTCTTAGTCCTTGTTCACATGCTATGTAGTTCCTTCTCCTTTTTTTCTCTCATTCCTTCTCTCTTTCCCCTTTTCTTTGTAATAATAATTTTAAAAACCATTTTAAGTTTTACCACATCAGTTGCAAAAGCCATACTGCTCCTCATACTACTCACAAATGAAAGTATAGCAAAGTGAGAACAAGATCAATTATGTATTATTTTCATTTTTATAAGATGGTATGCCAATAGAATACAATACAATACGGGTCAACTTTACAATAAAATTGAATGCACTCAGTTCCATATTATAGATAAATAAAAGGCAATTTAGAAATCACCGATACCTTCAAAGTGCCACCAGTGACCCTTAGCAAAAAAATTATTTTAAATTAAGCAGATCTTTTGGCCAAGGTTAGCATTAAAATGCTTATGTTAGAGAAAATATGTAACAAAACATTAGCAGAATCTGATTCAATCTGAATCATTTACAAATGATTTAATCTAATAACCAGGTTTCTAAACAGCACTTATCCTTTTCTCCAAGCTTTTTGGCAAATTGCAACCTGAGAGATGAATACACTAAGGAAATTTTACTCATTTCTATTTTTTTTTAAATGACTCAGCTAGTCACAGAGTGGCTTCTTTAGTTTTCAAAAGATATTAAGAACATGGATAAAGGCTGATGTTTACTAGATCCTGGAGATGTTAGAAAAATATATTATGTTATAGCTGGCATGATTCCCCACCCCATCTCATTTATCTGATGGCTGAAGAGTCTTTGACATTTGTTAGCTAACCTGTAGCTATCTGGTGTTGTTTCTAGTCACGTTCTGGTTACCTGGGCTCCCACATGTGAACAATGGTATCAACCAGATAGGCAGATTACCATCATCAGTCTCCTTAAGTAATCTTAAGGAATTTCATGAAATCCAATGTGAGAGAATAAAGAGGTGGCTTTGTAAAATGTTAGGCTATTTATTATTGTTTTTTAAAAAAATCTACAGACATAAACAGTCAGTCAGACATATGCATTCCTTGTGGAAGAACATAGATTGTTCACTGTTCAGGCATATAACCTACAAATTTTACACTGCATGCTATGTAAGGAATCAAACATCTTACATCTTATTCATCATAGAAAATATCACTGATCTGTCAATGCTAGTATAATTCTATTACAGAGATCTTCATCCAGATTTTCCTTTAATCCTCTTATCTTTATGCATTTATTTCTGTTTTTATCTCCAATAATTGGGTCATGTTTGCTTCTCTTTCAACATTATATTCTAAGAGACACATTTTTTCTCCATTGTTTTAGACTTTTCCTTCAAGTCCTTTATGTCTGATTTGTTCTGATTATCAATTATATAGGCTGGGACAATGAATAGCTGGACCTCAAAATTGATAAGGCATTTCGAATTAACTCTAAGGCCGCAAGTGAAAGGAACCTGCCACGAAGTTTGGTTTGTAAGGGAAAGCGTTAAAGAAATAATACTACAGCAAAATTTCACACAAAACTATGAATAGAAGATGAGGAAGTACAAATATTTAAGAGAATTTGGTTCTGCCTCCAACAAAGGTAAAGCATTTTTTTTTTTTGTAATATTGGGACTGACTGGCATGCTTTACCCCTACACCACCTAAAGCATGGTGGCTAGAGGCAGCAGCCCAGGCCAAAGGAGGACTCCTGAGCCCAATTGTTTTCACCTGGGCCCCCATAGAAGCAGCCTCAGCAGCAGGAGCAGCACCGAGGCGAAGTGCTGCGGGTTTAAAAACCTGCTGGAACATCTCCCTCGGCAGTGCATGGCAGCTAAAGGCAGCAGCCCGGGCCAAAGGAGGGCTCCTGAGCCCAATTGTTTTCACCTGGGCCCCCATAGCAGCAGCCTCAGCAGCAGGAGCGGCACCGAGGCGAAGCGCTGTGGGTTTAAAAACCTGCCGGAACATCTCCCTCGGCAGCGCACAGCAGCTAAAGCCAGCAGCCCGGGCCAAAGGAGGACTCCTGAGCCCAATTGTTTTCACCTGGGCCCCCATAGCAGCAGCCTCAGCAGATTGGAACTGAATCCAGACAAGACAGAGGTGCTCATGGTAGCGGCCCCGAAACCAGGAATTGGGTTGCAACCTCCACTCCTGGATGGGGTCACACTCTCCTCCAGTGACTGTGTTCGCAGCTTGTGGGTGCTCCTTGATTTGTTGCTTCTGATGATGAATCAGGTAAATGCGACGGTCAGGAGCGCCTGTTATCAGCTTCGGCTGATACGCCAGCTGCGCCCTTTCCGGGAAGTAAGGGATCTTGAGACTGTTGTGCACGCGCTGGTAACCTCACGCCTAGACTTCTGTAATGCGCTCTACATGGGGCTACCTGAATCTGAAGTAGCAGGGGTTGTTGGTTTGTATTTATATTTTTATTTTTACTTTAAATTGTTAGTGTTTTAATTGTAATTGTAATTTAATTGTAATTAGTTTTAATTGAGTTTGATTTAATAACTTTTTAAGGGGGGGAGGGGGGAATTATATTGTTTTAAGCTGTATGTATTGTATTGTTGTTCACCACCCGGATTGGCTTGCCGCAGGGCGGTATATAAATAAAAATTATTATTATTATTATTATTATTATTATTATTATTATTATTATTAAAGTTTTCCTGATGCAAAACATGAAGACTTCTTGAGAAATTCAGTTTTCTCTACCTACATAGGAGCCTGTGGCTTCACAAAGGAAGTAAGCATGCTGGATTCCAAGGAAACATCGCTGTTTAGTAGCTATCCCGCCTTCTGTCCCCTCTGTTTCCCAGAATGGTTTGGGGAGCAGACCTTCCATTCCACAGAACCTCACTCTGCTCCTTTGTAATGCCAGGTCGGTGAAAAATAAGACGCCTTTATCCAGGATCTCCTCCTGGATGAGAATGCCGACCTGGCTTGTTTTACAGAGACCTGGCTGGGAGAGGACAGCGCTGCTATCTGGGCGCAGGCCCTCCCAGCTGGGTACTCTGTCAGTGAGCAGGTGAGGGGAAGTGGGCGGGGGGGCGGTGTGGCTCTAGTCCATAAGAACACCTTGACCTTGACCAGGATACCTCTCCGGAACATGGTCCACTTCGAGTGTATGTACCTAAGCCTGAAGACCAGGGATAGTTTGGGGATTCTGCTAGTCTACCGACCACCCCGTTGTCTAGCAGACTCCCTGTCCGAGCTGACACAGCTGGTCTCTGAGCTTTTGTTGGAGTCTCCCAGACTTTTGGTTTTGGGGGACTTCAACATTTCGCTCGAGACCAGCTTAACAGGTGCGGCTCGGGAGTTCATGGATACCATGACAAACATGGGCCTATCCCAATTGGTCATCGGCCCCACACATTGTGCTGGTCATACACTCGATGCGGTCTTCAGTACGGAACAGGAATATCCGTGGGCGGAGGTTGTAAGTACCTCCGCATTGTCATGGACGGATCATTTCCTGGTCAAGACGGAACTTAGAGCCAACACCTGCCCTGCCGGGGGTGGTGGACCTATTAGAATGGTCCGCCCTCGAAGGCTGATGGAGCCAATTGGATTTCGGAAAGCCTTAGAGGGATTAATGGTTGGGAATGCCGGTGACCCTGTCGAGGCTCTGGTCGACACTTGGAATAGTGATCTTACCAGGGCCATCGACACGATCGCTCCCAAGCGCCCTTGCCATCCCGCTCCTAATCGTAAGCCATGGTTTACCCTTGAGCTGAGGAGGATGAAGCGGTATGGACAACGGCTAGAGTGCAAGTGGCGGAAGACTTGACTCTTATCTGACAGAACTCGCCATAGGAACTTTCTTTGTTCCTATCGGGAGGCACTGCGTGCAGCGAGGAAAGCTTTCTCTTCTGCACGCATTGCGTCTGCAGAGTCACGTCCGGCAGAGCTGTTTAAGGTGGTGAGGGAGATGACGCAGGTGCCCCCTGCGCCAAATCCCTTGCTTAACCCGACAACGGCCTGCTGTGACGCATTTAACAACTACTTTGCAGACAAAATCTCTCAGATAAGAGCCGACCTTGACGCGACTATTGAGACAGAGTCTATAGGCGAGGTGTCCACCGACTCCGCCGATGTAATTTTACTGGATCAGTGGCAATCTGTGAGTACCGAGGACGTGGACAAGCTGCTTGGTAAGGTGAGGAAGACGACTTGCCCTCTCGACCCTTGCCCATCTTGGCTGGCCGTCCGGGGGGGGGATGCATTGATGAGATTCTTTACGGATATCGTCAATGCATCCTTCAGGGAAGGACATGTTCCATCATGTCTAAAGGAAGCGGCAGTTAGGCCGCTTCTGAAAAAACCTTCCCTGGACCCCCTGGACATGAAAAATTACAGGCCTGTGTCATTGCTGCCATTTTTGAGCAAGGTGATCGAGAGGGCAGTTGCTCTTCAGCTCCAGGCAGTCTTGGATGAAACCGATTATCTAGACCCATTTCAAACCGGCTTCAGGACAGGCTTTGGGGTTGAGACTGCCATGGTTGCCTTGACCGACGATCTGCGTCTGGGCATTGACAGGGGTAGCGTGACCCTGTTGGTGCTCTTAGACCTCTCAGCGGCCTTCGATACAATAGATCATGGCATCCTCTTGGACCGCCTGAAGGGGTTGGGTATTGGGGGCACTGCTTTGCATTAGTTCCGGTCCTTCCTCTTGGGTTGGTCCCAGAGGGTGCTGCTCGGGGACTGTAGCTCCAGTAAGAGGGACCTCACTTGTGGGGTCCCTCAGGGAGCTATTTTGTCCCCGATGCTGTTTAATATTTATATGAAGCCGCTGGGTGAGATTATACGGAGTTATGGGGCTGGGTGTTATCAATACGCTGATGACACCCAAATCTATTTCTCCATATCTCGTTCGTCGGCCTTGAATTCCAATGGCATCTCTTCTCTCAATGAATGTCTTGGGGTGGTAATGGGCTGGATGAGGAAAAACAGATTGAAGCTGAATCCAGACAAGACAGAGGTGCTCACGGTAGCGGCCCCGAAACCAGGAATTGGGTTGCAACCTCCAGTCCTGGATGGGGTCACGCTCTCCTCCAGGGACTGTGTTCGCAGCTTGGGGGTGCTTCTTGACTCGTCGCTCCTGATGACGAATCAGGTTAATGCGACGGTCAGGAGCGCCTGTTATCAGCTTTGGCTGATACGCCAGCTGCGCCCTTTTCTGGTAGTAAGGGACCTGGAGACCGTTGTGCACGTGTTGGTAACCTCACGCCTCGACTTCTGTAACGCACTCTACATGGGGCTACCCTTGTACCTGGTTCGGAAACTACAATTAGTACAGAATATGGCGGCCAGGCTTGTTGCGGGAACATCTCGGAGGGACCACATCACTCCGGTTTTGAGGTCCCTCCACTGGCTGCCTATTAGTTTCTGGACCCAGTACAAGGTGTTGGTTATTACCTTTAAAGCCCTAAATGGCCTGGGTCCAAGCTATCTCAGGGACCGCCTACTCCCATATAATCCTCCCCGCGATCTTCGGTCCTCCGGGAGGAATTTGCTGCAGCCTCAGAAATCGAGGCTGGCGGCTACCTCCCGGAGGGCTTGCTCAGTTGTCGCCTCTAGCCTCTGAAACGGCCTGCCGGACGAGATCCATCTATTAACATCTTTGGATAGCTTTAAAAAGGCTATTAAGATGGATCTCTTCCGGCAGGCCTTCCCGGACTAGTTACCCCCCCACCCTGGACATAAACTGCCGCTAATGATGCCCCTACGTGGCCCCATCACTTGATGGAGGGGATCATTCAGTTGCGCATTAGTTTTTCTGTGTAGGTTTTTAGTTTTTAATTTTTAATTTGTGTTAATTTTAAATTTGCTTGATTTAATACTGTTTTAAGGGGGGGGTTCTCTGTACTATGTGTTTTATTTGATTCTTGTTTTAACTTGTAAGCTGCCCTGATTGGGTCCCCATTGGGCGAGGTATAAATAAATTTTATTATTATTATTATTATTATTATTATTATTATCTTTGAATTGCAAATGGACATTAAATCTCCTTGTCTTTGAAAATCCCCCAGTGACCGCATGGCCAAAGGGGGAGGTGCCAGCCTGAAGATAGCTCTCCCTACCATCTAAACTAACACCAGAAACAGAAAATGCAGGCCTATGACTAACAATTTCAATCTTTTTCTCCTGTTTGCCTGATGAAGAAGCCAGTGTGACTTCAAAAGCTTGCAACGTGTGATTGTTTATTTTGGTTTGCCCAATAAACGTATTATTGTTTGGATGTTATTGGATTTGCTATATGGCCAACATGGCTAACCCTAGATGTCTTAGAAAAATAATCTTCCTCTGCCTTTCCTTGTTGCTGTTTTGCTGAATATCCACCAGGGACTTCCACTTGATCTTGCATTTCATCTATATCCCTTGTATATCCTTTTAAAAATTCTCTTGCTTTCTTACCAGAATCCAATCAAAACCTTCATTTTTGAAAGTAAAAATCACTCTTTCCAATTTATCCCATGTAAATTATATCTTTTTTGTTTGAGCTTATCCATCAAAAAGGAATAATCTTCCCTTCTACAAAATATTTTGATAAGAGATATCTTTTAATACTGTGACAGCTGAGTTATCAATCTACAGTCTGGTTATGAAAGATTGCTGTAGAACCTCACCTCTAACTTTTTCCTGACAATATGAACATCTCTCAGAACATTTCTTGAAGATGTAAATTATGAATTAATTGTACACATTTTGTCTATGGGGGGAAGCAGACCAGGGTGTCCGGGATGCCCTGGGATGGTGCGCCGTGGGACCATGGCAGCCGCACTGCGGCGCACCGGCGGCGTCCCTGAAAGGAGCGCAAAATCAGCGCTCCTTTCAGAAGTCAGGGAAAGTGCAACCTAAATGCGTCAGCCGCACTTTCCCTGACTTTTCTGCCGCAGCGTGTGAGGAAGTTGCCCCCGGAGCACCAGCCGTGCGGAGGGCCGGCAGCTCCGAGGGCAACCTCGGGAGGAGGAAGGGGTGCCGCTCGTGCGGCTGCCCCTCCTCTTCCCTGCCTCCAAGACGACCCAATTAGTCGTCTGCCAAGGCCCTATCTCTCCTTTCATACTATCTTAATTTTTGTTAAATAAAAAACCACAACAAGAGATTTTTTTTCTCTTATATTTTTTCCACAGTTTTCTAAAAATGCTCTAGACTATGAACAAAATGCTTTTTCTCTCAATTCCAACAAGGTCAAATTGCCCTAAACTTTTTTTTATCTTTTTATTTATACTTTCAGCTTTATATTCCAAAATTTCAACTTCATCATTTTTTATATCTCCTACTAGTTGTTTTTTTTACTGATTCCTTGATTTCTTTGACTTTTGAGTTTTGAATCATCTTTTTATTTTTGCATCTCCTCTTCAAAGATCCTCCAATATCTTCTGTAGAATTTCTGGAGTGCTTGATCTTTCTGCAGTTTGATTTGCACACATTATCCTTTTATATCTATATCTATATCTATATCTATAGATAGTTTTTGGCCCGTCATACATAGTTGTGAATTGCAACAATTTCAGGACACTTTCAATAAAATAAAAGAAGATGAAGAAGAAGCCATCTTTTTTCCTTTCCTTTTAATATTTATAGTCGTATTTTTCCTTTGATCACTGAATAATGGTGTTTTACTATAACACTCTGAAAAGCTTCAGTTTACTGTTCAGCACTAAGGGCCTTTACAGGCTGCCAGAAATAATGCACCTTGAGACCACTTTGACTGTCCTGGCCCAGTGCTAGAGAAACACGGGAATTGTATTTTTTTTTTTCTGGGACATTGAGCCTTCTCTGTCAGAGAGCTCTGGTACCACAATAAACTACAGTTGCCATGAATCTTTAGCACTGAGCCAGGACAGTTAAAGTGGCCTCAAGCTGCATTACTTCTGGCAGTCTGTAAAGGCCCTAAATCAAGCAGTTTAGTTCTTTCAAAGCCTTTAAAGCAGCAAGATGGTATCATACTCTTCTGTCCTTATCTCATCCTTTAAACAACCCACATTCCCACAGTTTGACAATAATTAAAACAAAATAACATTATTTATTTTTAATTTTAATATTCCCTTTATCTGTTTATTACTTTATGTCAAACTCTTATTAGGGTTTTTGCATTGGAACATGCAAAATTAATGTTCCTTCCTTCATGCTTCCTCCCTCCTCTGGTTCCTGAAACTGCAAGTTCTCAGTACAGAAGATCAATAGAAAGCAAAGAAAGATTGCTAAGATGGCTCCCCCCCCCTCAACTGAAAATGAATGCATTTTACTGCACATATAATAAGGATACCTGGCACACTGTAGCAGTTGCATCCAATGTGAGGGCCACCAGTATTACCCATAATGGATAGGTTCCCTTCAAGCTGCAGTACATGACCCCAACTATGTTGAATTTAGCCTGAGTCACAGGTTGGCTGTACAATAGATACTGTATGGATGGATTATTGTACAATACATAGTGAAAGTGGATTTAACTTGAAAAGTGTTAAGCAGAGCCTTCTGTGCTGCAGTTTAACTATCACAATCCTGTTGAGGAATTTATTTAACATTATTTTATTTTTCATTTCTGGCATTTATTTATTCATGTTCAGCTATTTTATCTTTCTCTTTAGTGAAAAAAAAAAGGGGGGGGGCAAGCAAGTTTCAGACAAGATCGTCTTTGCCAGAAGATGCATAGTTTAAAAGTTTGGGGGGGGGGGGGAAGAGAGAGAGAGAAGCTGGATGGAAAAGAAAGATGGACAAAACCAACCCAGGCAGCAATAGCTGAATAATGACCCTATAATGACCAGCTGGAATGGAAATAGTTAAAGGAGAGAAGCAGTGATGGCCAAACCTGTCAATTTGAAATTATAAAGAGCTGAACAAAAACTGGTGAGCAATTTTTTTCCTCCTTTCTACCAATCTACCTACATTTTTGTTTGGTTCTTTTACTTATGCTGCCATTGTAAGCATCAGCACTGACTACCATCATGGCTGCCTTGCAGCATTGTTGTCATGGTCAGTCAGGAGCTGGACTCGGAGGATGAGGATGATGATGAGCCTACTCCAGTGCAGGAGGAAAGGGAGGCTCTACCAGGTCCTAATCCCGCCCTGCTAGATCCCAGCCCTGTCCTCCCAGCCCCAGAGGAGGAAGAGCAGCCAGGTCCTAGCACTAGTAGGATCCCTAGGGAGGCACAGCAGCCTAGTGGTAAGGATCAGGAAGAAACAAGCATGGAAGTGTCTTCCTTCAGACAACACAGGGCAGAGAGTGCTTGCATGCGTCGGTCAAGGAGGTTTGCAGAGAGGCAATTGACTAACAAGCCTCAGCAGGCACAGAGGAGGGAATCTCCTACTTAATCACCTGGGAGAGGACCACTCAGTGCCAGAGTTTATTGCAGTTTCCTTGTGTGATACTGTCAGTACTGGCTCCTTGCTCTTTGGAACCCTTGTGTGCTGTGAACCTTTGACTTTGGAATGGACTGGATGCTTGTTACCTTCTGGCTGCCCCAACTTTGGACTGAACTGACTCTTGTGTTTTCTGGAATCCTGACCCTGGCTTTGGTACTGGTGTGCTTCTTGGGAACTAACAGAAAGGTCTGTAGCCTGCCTCTTAGCTCCTTTCTTGCTAAACTGTTCTTATCAGTGTTTGGACTGGTGCTGGCTGTAGTCCAGGACAATTATTTGTTGGGAATAATGTTCCTTTAAGACAGTGTAACATAGTTTGTCTGGCTGTAAATGATAAATTACACCAGGTTTCAACCCTTAGTCATCACCACTGTATATAAGTGCTCTAAAACCCAGGGCAGGTATGGGTTGAAGAGAGAAGAGTTGTGGTTGGTGTGTTGTTTGTAGAGAGTGGGTTGCTGTATATCAGACAGTGAATGTTGGAGAGAGTTTGTATATAACTTGTACATATTGCAACGAGTGATAAAAGCCCCCAAGGAATTTGGAAGAATCCAACTGTGTTTGTGCATCATTCAAGCTTGGTCATTGCAATATTGCCAAATACTACAAACTGAGTTTGTGCTTCTGCACTCTGCTGCAAATAGCTACTGTTGAGGTCAAGCATCTCAGACAGTGCTGATAGCTGGCTTCTCTAGTGGGCCTAGTTTTTGTTTTTGTTGTTGCATGCCTGCAGGATATAGAAGAGAGCCAACATTATTGTACCCCATGCCCTAGACTGGCTGGGGTGCAGCTTGCATGCTGCTTGCATGCTGGATACAGCTTCAAGGCTATTTTTAGACCCTAGATTTCTTATAACCCCTATTTTTAAAAATTGATAGTTTTTTTTTTTTTTTTTTTTTTTTTTTTTTGTCCTTGGTAGAGGTGGGAGCAAGTTTGCCACATTGTTGACCTCCTGGATTATTGTAGGCCCAGAAGTGGCAGGAGATATGTGGGACAGAATAACTGTAAACAATATTTTGGGAGATAAAGGTGAGGGCTGGCAGGGATGGTGTAACTTTCCAAGATCCTGAGAGTCAATGTAGCTCTCTCAGCCACTGACAGTTGTCCTCTCCTGCTCTAAACCTAGTGTTGTTAGGTTTAAATGGGATATAGAGTCAATGTTAAAATGTTGAAATGTAAAAGATGTGTGTCTGTATTTTTCTATGTTGTGAAAAGTTGTTTTTGCTGAAGCCAGACTCAGTTATCAGCCCAGATGTGTTCTTAGCCCAAAACAAGGAGCTAACAAGCTTCAGTTCTGTGAGAAAGAGATTTTGTTTATATTGAGGTTTTTGTCAACACAATATTGTTATGGGAAATGTAGTCACATGATTTGTTATGGTAATTAAGGGTTGGGCTAAAGCACGTCATGTTTTATCATCCAACCAGCTTGTAAAGGCTACACCCAGAAGGGTGGAGAATTGGGGGGCTGGGAGCTGGGAATCAGAAAGCCACTCACTTGCTTTTAACTTTTGAACTGTAATGAACTAATTAAACTTTTCTCCTGATGATGCTACTCACAAATCTTGAATTATGTAGCAAATAGACTGTGTTCCTGTTAGCCTTCTGGCTAAAGTGAAGTTCTTGTTATTATTATTATTTGTTTTTGCTTTTGCTCTTTTACAATAAAAGAAGCTTGCTGAAATTTCCAGGTTTGGATGTTTGGTTCTAAAGGACTGTTTTCACCACTCCATCAACATTAATTTCAACAAGTGTCACTGTAGAGTATTTAAAACACAGTGACTGCCACAAAATGTGGATATTTTTAGATAGTATTCAGCAAAATGTGCTTCATTTACTTTTGAAGGATGGGAAGGAAAATGGGAGACACTGGTAATTTGTCTTAGGATAAAAGTCTCTTCTAAAAATGTTCTTCTGTTCTGGATTTAGAAAGTAGGGAAGAAGGAAAGGAATACTTCAGAAAACAGTAATCTGTTTCCATGATTTCTGTCATGAGAGAAAGTATTAATGCTAGATAGACAATATTTGATTATTTGAACTGCTTCATAATAATAGGTTTCATTTGAATTACACTTTTTAAATAGCTATTTTCACAGAGCAGCTAGACTGCAAAGGACAGTGGGTTTTCCTCTCTATATTTAAAAGATCTGACCTCTATGAAGTTACCCATGTATTGTAGAACAAAACTATTTCATGCTACCATTCCTGCAATTATTGTTGTTATTGCACTATTACTTGCTAGTTTTAATAATATTTTCACCTGCTGTTAACTCTGATGACTATTCAATGAGAAACTGAGAAGCATCAGATTTTTCCTTTGGGGCCCCCAGATATAGGCTAGACATGGAGGCTGATTCAAAATTGCAAATCTTCAATACTTACAAACTCTCCAACTATTTGAATTTGGGAGATACAGTCCCAAGTAATCCTCTGTCATCCCACTTTTGTTGCAGTTTCTTATTCTTTCATTCCCCCCTTTGTTCTTGGTGTATTTCCACTGGTGTAAACTAATTGCAAAGTGTACAAGCAGTGTGCACTTAAATCACTGGAGAATTGGAGGAGAGGAAGGGGCAGCTCTTGCCCTTCCTAGCAGACCCAGGCAAAAGCAACTCCTGCATCCTCTCCTAACTTGTGTGTTCTTTCTCATGAATACCTTCTGTCTTCTTGACTACACTCTGATGTTGCTCAGCCATAGGTGCCTCAGTTTTCATCATTGAAACATTAGAGGGCATGCACTGAAGGTAGTAGGAATTTTGCAGCATTTAAAGTCTCACAATGAATGTCAAATCTTTGTATTCATGTGACAATGTAATATTCCAAGATGAACATTTTTCATTTTTCAGATTGGCACTTTAAAAAACACCCTACTGAATTTCTTTTCTTTTAAAGTTTCTGTAGCAGTGACATTATTGGCAGGATGGCCCTTCTCCAAGAGCTCCCTGATTTAATCTCCCACTGTTAAAACAAATTGCCCTGAATCCTGATGCTTAGTTTCAACTGGAAGAGACCCACTGAATCTATTTTTGAATTGTGAGTTAACATGTAAGTAAATCCCACTGAGACTACTGTAGTTGGGACTAATAATAGAATTCATACCATTATGTTGTATAGGACTTCTCATGAGCAAAGTGTGGCATTCCAAAATTTAGGTTTCCATCCTGCATATTAGTATGCGTGTCCTGGCAAACTTTTGGCTCTCCAGATGTTTTAGCCCACCAAAACATGATCAGATAAGGGACTGAATGAGTTGTAGTCCAGAACATATATAGAATCAAAGATTATCCATGTCTACTTACTTACCAAGGACTAAACCCCAGTGAACAATCTAATTATGAATAGATCAGGAAAGAATTATAATAATATGATCATGCCTCAGATAACTAAGTAGATGTGTTCCTAGGCACACTTTGGTACCAGAGGCACAAATAACATAGAAGTAAGAGAGAGAGGTTCCTTCACCACAAAAGAAAGGGAAAAAAGAAAGAAAGAGAAAGAAGAAAAGAAAACAATTTTAATAAGTTTCAACAAATGTTTTATACAAAACTAACAATATGCATCTGTGGAATGAAACAACCAGATTAAGAAAGACTTGTGTAAGTAAACAGAAATATTTACTTACAAAAAAGAGCCCTGGTGCCACAGTGGTTAAATGCCCATACCGCAGCCACTCACTCACATACCATAAGGTTGTGAGTTCAATACCAGCCAGGGGCTCAGGCTCAACTCAGCCTCGCATCCTTCCGAGGTTGCTAAAATGAGTGCCCAACTTGTTGGGGGCAATTAGCTTACACATTGTAAATTGCTTTGGGAGTACTTAAGTGCTCTGATAAGCAGTATAGACATATCCTTGCTATTGCTATTGCTGTTCTTTTTTCTAAAGACCACTTGAAAGCTTGTTCCAAAATTTATCCAAGGACAACTGGTGTCCTCCACCAGCCTCCACCTTTCTTATGATTACCCTTTTTGTGACCAAATTTATAGATCTATGCTCTTCTTTAAAAACATATTGGGTGGACTTCTAGATGTTATCTACTTCTACTCCCACCTTCTCTCTCCGTAGGAGACAATGGAAAATGGAGTGCAAAATCATCTTGGATGGCCACAGGTTACACAGCCCTGCAGTAGGCTACTTATTTTCTTCTACTAGGGTTACCAGATTGACAGGCACCCTCTCCACTTCTCACTCTGGAAAGCCTAGCTTCTATTCTTTCTCCTATTTGCATGTTTGAAGTTCAAAGTACACAGAAGATCATACGGTAGATTTTGAAATACTACCTAATCAGCATTTATATTGGATGTTATACTAGTCCTATAATTCTTTGAGACAGCATGAAATGACTCTGGCTTATGGTCACATACTCAAACCTACACATTCAGAGCCCCATCAATCCTTTACACATATCCACTATCTTTGTCCATCTGGTCCCTGAAACCTGGTGCTCAAAGAAATGCATCAAACAATGGATTTACCTCACCTGCCACCTTCAGGATTAATGTAAGAAATAAATACTTTCCCTCTATAATTTAAACAAAATAAGAAATTAATAGAGGCACATGTAACTGAACTGAAAGAGGAAAAACTTCTCTTATGGACTCTCCTTGGAGAGTTACTGATAGAAAGCAATTTACATTGCAGTCATCTGAATATGTAAAGGAAAAAAATAAAGAGAGCTGAGACACTGCTGAGCCCACTATACTATAGTGTTTCTTTTTAAATATATATATATATATATTATTTACTTTATGTCAAACCTAAAAAATGTACAAACAATACATAGACAAACAAGACAAAACCTTTTGTTACTTCCTCATTTTGGTCTCCTTTTTCTTTCTTCTTTCCTATGTCAATATTTACTCTTGTTCTATCAGAGTTTCAAACAGATAATAAATTCAATTAATTTTGTTTCCCCTTTGCCCCTTATTTATAAACTAATTCAAATTATCTCACATTATATCTGATTGCTACACTTATATACATAGTTTCTGCTAATACTCAAATCTCCATCTTTTTTATATAAAGTATATCACTCCACTTTTTTTTAACAGTCATATACTTTCTTCCACTTTTTCAATCTATCTTCTGTCTTTTCTTCTATTTTGGATAACAGTAGATCCATGTCTATTAAATCCATGAGTTTTAGCAGCCATTCATCTATCTGGATTTCCTTATTGATTTTCCAATATTTTGCATAAATTATTCTAGCTACTGTGAGCATATAAAATATAGTTCTTCCATATTTTTTTCAGTCTTATTGTCTAACATATATATTAACATTGTCATGGTTTCCTTTCCAGTTCTATTTCCAATATTTCAGCAATTTTTTGACTATTTTTCCAAAAATTGTCTGCATATATGCATTTCCACCATAGATGAAAATATGTTCCCTTTGCCTTCTCACATTTCCAGCATTTATCCCTACCAGTATTATATATCTTAGCTATCCTATCCAGTGATAAATGCCATCTATATATTATTTTATAGTAGTTTTCTCTAAACTCTTGACTTAATGAATATTTTATTCTGATTTTCCAACATCTTTCCCATTGGTTAAGCTCTAATTCATGTCCACAATTTCTCACCCAAGCTATCATATTCTCTTTAACCAGCTCTTCCTTCATATAGAATTCTAACCTTTTTTTTAATATAAATTCTAGATAATGGCACTGGTTTGTCATTCCAGATAATCTCTTCTAATTAAGTTTGTTTAAATCTGCTATTCCTATTGTTTTCCAATCAATATTATATCCTGCTCTTAGCTGGTGGCATAAAAACCATCAACATTCTTTTCCCTCTGGCCTTAACTGTTTTAAAGTTTTAATTTTTAATTTCCTATTATCTTTTTCTAATATATCTTGATATTTCAGCCAATTTTCTTTTTTGTAAGGGTCAATTTGGAACAATGCTTCTTGTGGGGAAGCCCAGAATTGAAGTTTAGGGCATATTCTTTTTATATATTTTTTCCAGGTCTTAAATATTGCTGATCTTAGAAAATGATTTTCAAAACTTTTATTTGCTTGAATTTATTTGCTTAAAATAAAAAAGCATGAAATCCAAATTTTAATTCCATGCTTTCTAAATTGAGCAATTTTCTGTTTTCCAATTTCAGCCAATCTTTTAGCCAAATACAAGTACTGGCTTCAAAATATCTTAACTTTGGTACCGCAAAATCCCCTCTCTCAGTTGTATCTTGCATATATTTCTGTTTAATTCTTGGTCTTTTGCCAGGCCAAATAAATTCAGATAATTGTTTTTGCCAATCTTTAAACAGCTTGTTGTTTTTGATTATAGGTGAAGTCTGAAAAAGAAAGAGAAGTTTTCACTCTAGCTATCTTTCCCAGCATACTTAGTAACACTTGTAGAAAGTCTTCTATCCATATGTGTTAGAGTTTATTTTTTCCAATTTTTTAATCTTTTTTATTTCCTTCCAAGTTTTATTATAGTTGTTTTTAAATAAGTCAGAATTTTTATTTGCAATCTCTACACCCAAATATTTTGCTTTTTTTATTTACATTAAATCCTGAGATCTTAATTCTTTTTTCTCAGTCTGTCATATTTTTTTTGTTATAACACTAGTTTTCCCTCTATTTTTAAGCCAGAAACTTGTTCTAAATTCTCTGTTTCGATAATTATTTGATGCTTTCTAAAGGGTCTTCTAATGTCACCACTATGTCATCTGCATATGCTCTTGTTACCAATTTGTTTACTCTAATTTTCACTCCTCTTATCTTTCTGTCCTTCCTAATATTATTCAAAAAGATGTTTGTTATGTTGTATGTTGTTTTTATATAACTATAGATGAAAATAATAAAAATATGTAAGACAAAATTTTTTCTAAAGACCTAATAAAAAGGAGAGGGGAGAGGGGGCAACACTGTCTTGTGTCCTTATTTACTCATATAGGGTTTGTCCTTATTCCATTGATTTTTATTCTCACTGTCTGATCTTCATATATTGCAGCGATCCAATTTAAATTTTTTGTACCAAACTGCATTCATTTTAGTACTCCAATCATGAATTCCCATTGTAAACTGTTGAAGGCTTTCTCCATATCTAATAGTATAATTGCAAATTCCTTGTCTATTCAGAGATTAAAGTGCTCTATTAAATTGACTATGTACCTTATGTTATCTTTTAACTGCCTCCCGGCAGAAAGCCACATTATTCTTCTGATACATAACTAACTAGCACTTTTTGAGCCTATCTGCTAATTTGGATGCAAACAGTTTATAATCAGAGTTAGGAAGGGAAATTGGCCTGTAACTATTAGGGTTTTTTCATCTTTCCCTTCTTTCAAAATTAAAGTTACATTAGCTTCTCTGCAGGTTGATGGAATCTTCCCTTTGCTGATATTATTTATTATTTCCAAAAATGGTAATTTTAGTTCCTCCTTAAAGATTTTATAATATCCAGATTTAAGCCATCTGGACCCAGAATTTTATATTTTTTAGCTCTCTTAATTGCCTCTTCTAAATCTGATAATGTTATTGGTTTATCCAACTCATTTATATGGGCTTTTTTAATTTTGGGGTGGAGCTCTCTTTAAAATAGTTTTCAATATTTTCTTTGTTGTTGTTTTTTTTCTAATTTGAATAATTTCCTGAAATGGTCTTGAAAAATTTCTTTAATCTTATTTTATTCAGTGTACATTTTATTCCCAATTCTAATTTTTGTAATTAGTTTATTCTTTTTCTCTTTTCTTAATTTCCATGAAAGCCATTTGCCAATTTTGTTTGCATTTTGAAAATGTTTGACTTTGACACTCTTCATTAGTCTTGCCATTTTCTCTGTATTTTCCATGGAATACTGTTTTTGTAGGATTTAATCTCTTTAATTATTTTATGTTTGTTCTTATTATCCATTAATTTCATTAATTCTCTTTCCTTAGTAAATATTTCCTCTGTAATTAATTTCATTCTTTCTTTTTTCTCTTTTTGTAGTTTTCAATGTTTTTGAACGAAGAAGCCCCTTATAACAGTTTTGCTTGTGTCTCATATTGTATTAATATCAGTGCCTTTATTTATGTTTTCATTAAAATAATTTTAAGTGTTGTTGTTTTTTTTGGCTTCTTCCACATTTTTTAAAATCTTTTAATAAGTAGTCTTGTAACTGCCAAAGGAATTCTGCTTCTATAAATTTAAACATCATTTTAACTGGCTTGTGGTCTGAGTATGTTTTAGCTAGAATCTATCTTTTTGATTTTATTACATAATGATTTTGAAACAAAAATCATGTCCAGTCAAGCCATCGATCTTTGTCTACTGGAATAAAAGGTAACCTTTCTTCTGTCTCTGTGTTTATATCTCCATGTTTCTACTAGATTTTGGTTCCTTATCATTAAGAATTTTGGGGGCAGTTTGCCTTGTTTTTCTTTGTTTTGTTTTTTTACTGGACAGTCTATCCATCTGTGGATTTATAACAGTGTTAAAGTCTCCTCCAAGGATGATCTCATTTGCATTATACTCTGATATCTTTTTTATAAATTTGCTTTAAAAACTTTGTTTTATTTTCTTGTGGCACATAAATTGCCACTAGAATTATTTTTTCCCTTGAGCTGTTAGTTCAATTTCTATATAGTGTCCTTTGTTGTCATTAAATAGCTCTCTCGACTGTATATTTTTGATACATACACTACTATACCCTTTTCTGTTTGGTGGCAGATACATATTATTTCCCTAATTTGGGATTTCTTAGAAGTCTTATCTTTAAAAAAGAATGTGTGTTTTCTTGAAGAATCACCACATTGTATTTCTCATGGTTTATCAAATGGAATATTTCATTCCTTTTAGCTTTATTGTTTAAACCTTTAACATTCCAAGAGAGAAAAGTTATATCTTTAAAACTCATCCTTGACTTTAGCTTTTATTTCCAAAAAGAGGGAGAAGGAAATAAGAGGGAAGAAAACAATGTATAAGAACTATATTCTTAGTATAAAAATAATAGAATGATCAACACGTTTATGTATTATAACACAAAGTTTTCGATTTAATTTTCTTCCTCCGATAAGATGTCTTCTTCTTTCTCCTTCAATGGAAGGTCTTCTTTTCCACTCATCTCTCCATTCTCTTCCTGTTGTTCTTCCTATGCCTGTGCCATTGAATTGTTTAGATCTTCTCCCACTTTATCATTATTCCTCTTTTTTTCTCTCACTGAAGATCTTAATTTTTCCTTATAATGTTGATTTCCTTGTTTCTCTGCTCCCTTTTTTATGTCTTTGCTGGTTTTCTTTCAGAAATCTTTCACTTTCTGGGGTGTATTTAATTTATGCCATTTCTGCTTAAAGAATACTGAAACATCTTCTATTTTCTCCCATCTGTAAAAAACAACAACCCATTCTTAGATAGAAAAGATGTTAGAAATTTGTAACTCTCTCTTTTTCTCAAAGTTCTGCTAGGTATGTCTTTAAACATCTTGGCCTCTACTCCATTGATTTTCAAGATTTTCCTGTAGCTTAGTTCTAATATTTTGTCTCTGTTTTTTTCCCCCCTCAGAAAATAAATTACTATATCCCGTGGCCAGTTTTTTTCTCTAACTGTCCAGGAATTTATTTAGAACATTTTATTTATTTCCCATTGTAATTCTTGGGTTGTAGTTTCCATAAATTCTGCTAGAATCAAAGTCATATATTCATATAAGTTCTCTTCTTTTATCTCTCTTATGCCATGGATTTTTAGACAGTACTCCCTTGCTTTTAAAACTTCCATTGCTCTTTCATCTAGTTTTCTTTCTCTTTCCAGTTTCTCCTTTTTTAAAATTTGTGAGATTTTCTTCCAAATTTGTTGTTTTTTCTTCAGTTTTTCTATTTTTTTCCTTTGCTTTACTCAAGTCTTTTGTTACTTCTTCCAATGAGTGTCTGATGTCTCTCAGCTCTGCCTTTATATCCTGTTTAATGTCAGCTCTCAAAGTTTTTATTTCTTTTTTTCATGTTATTTTCCAAATCTGACTTCATTTTTTTCATTCATTTTCCTTATTTCTTCCAAAATGGAAGGCATCTGAAAAGACTGTCTTCTCTGAGGAAGTCCAGAGGATTGTATATTAGATGTTTTCTTAGCAGATGTTGCCCTTGTTCTCTATTAGCTTAATAATTCAAAGCTCTTTATATGGTGAGGATTAAGTGCAGTTAGTCCAAAAATACTTAACACCTGAGGGAGAGGCTCTAAAGATTTAAATTGCAACAGTACTGAAGTTTCCAGTTTCTTTTTCTTTCCTCTTTTTTAAAAAATTCTTTTTCTCTTTATATATTAACAAGCTAACTGACAGAAGCTTTAGGACAGAAAATATTTCAGTTGCAATTTAGAAATTCAAATTTCCTCTCAACGGGATGCGATTGTCTAATACATTTATCTAATAATATAATTCCCAAAATAACAGGTCTCTCACAGCCTTTTCCCTCCTCTAAACTTCCATTTTGGATCCAATAATAGATTTGTATAATTTCCTCCTCATCTCTCCTTTCTCTCTCTCTCTTTTCCCCTCCCCCCCCCAGAGCTCTTTTTTTTTCTTGTTATTCCTTCTTTTAAATTCTTTTAAATTAAAGCATTTCAAGACAGTTCTAGAAGATTGCCATCTGCTGGCCATATGAGAGCACCATAATCTGATTATTTTACTTCCAATTGTTCATAGATTCTCCAGGCGGTCAAACTGCTCCCAAATGCAGTTATTATTTCAATTCAGTAAGTTAAAAAAAATTAAGATAATACTGTTTCTTCTTACCATGTGTTATCTTGTCTGTCGAAAGGGGTAGTGACTGCTGATATGTTTAATCCAAGAAAGCTAGCCATTTACATCCAGCTTCACTTGTTTAATTTCAGTCTTTCCATTAGAAAAAAAACAAACAAAAAAACACAACCTGTCAAGTTGTGTTTGTTGGCTATTAAGCCTCTTGGACAAGGCTTGGCTTCCCCATGACTCCTTGATTCATGTACATACCCAGTCTCTCTTCCCCCCTCTTCACCAGTACTAGGTTTCCTGAGTCAATAACTGGTCTCTGAGGGGACCTTCATATCCCCTATACCAAGGGGAGTTGTCGCCTGCATTGCTTTCTTCTCTCCTTTTTTTGAAAGGGGTGAAAAGCACTCACCCAAGGAGTGTTACTCCGTGGAATCACTCCCATGCCTCCACTTGCCAGCCGGAAGTCCTATACTATATTGTTTCTAAAATAAAGTTTGTCCTATCACAATGTGAACAATGTTCTTTAACCTATCATCCCTATTATTTAACACAAATACAGAAATATGCATATACAGAACCAATTATGTCATTCAGATCAAGTTAATGACACTATGCAGTTCAGGAAAAAATAGTTTAACAATGCCTTCATTTGGGTTGTGTTTTAAAAAGTACAGAGATCTCTTCAAGAGTTATCCTGTTTTCTTCTCTTCTTTCCTAAAATTAAATTTGCCAAAGATATTTCTTTTTCCTGAATTGCCTTGTTTTCCTTTCTCATGTATGCATCAGTAACTTGTGGCCTAATTGTCCTAAAGGCACAAGATTCCATCTGATCTTGGAAGCTAAACAGGGCCAGTGTTGGTTAGTATCTGTATGGGAGACCACCTATGAATACTAGTTGCTGCTGGCTGTATGTCAGAGAAAGGAACTGGCAAAACCATCTCCTTGCTTAAGAAAACCCTCTGGAATTCATAAGGTCACCCATAAGGCTGATAGGCAACTTGAAGGTGTGTGCAACCCCCTTACACAGATAAATGAGGAAGGGAGGGGAATAAAAAAAATGTGGCCCTTTAAGGCTGTTTTTTATTTTAGGAAGAGCTTTCATTCACCTACTTCTGCAGAATAATTAGTGGTATTAAGGTCTCAGGTATAAAGCATACCATTGTGGGAGTGGGAAAGAATATAATAAGATCCAGAAAAATATAATATCCCTTGCTCTAAATTTTTAAAGGACTCGGCAGGGTGATACAGGTTTTTCAGATCTTTACAATGATAAGTTAGTGTTGATGTGTGAAAGCAATAAATCTGCTTACAAAAATCAGACTTCCTAGGTTCACAAGTCTCTCTGAGAAGATTTATGTTATATGTGCAGTAGCAAGGATTCTTGTATTCATATATGTAGTATGCCATGAACTCATGAACTGTTCTTACCTAGCTAATGGAGAGTGACGCCAGCTATACAATCGCTCCCATGCATCACCACAGCTTGCATTTACACTGTAGAAATAATGCAGTGTAATAATGCCACTTTAACTGCCATGGATGCATCCTATAGAGTCCTAGAAATTGTAGTTTTGTGAGACACCAGCACTCTTTGCCTGAGAGAGCTAAAGACACTACAAATCCCAGGATTCCACAAAATGAAGCTACCACACTTACAGTGGTGTCAAACTGGATTATTTCTACAGTATAGATGCACCCTCAGTCTGCACCACATGACAAATGGTCACCATGAAATCAGAGACATCATACAGAACTTGTTAACACTGCATTAAAGTGTTTCTCATATTCTTCCCTGCAAGGATCACAGTCCCAGATCAGTTTCCACATAGAATCAAACATATTAGAGTGGGGGGGGGGACTACATCTGCCTACGGTTCTGTTAAGCAGACATGGCACTCAACTAATCCCGCCTCTCCAGAATGAAGAGCAACCATTCCTGAGCACACCCTGGGTTCAGTTTGTCAACCAGTTAGAGATCTACCTAACCAGACTACTATCAAGTACACAGTTTATCAGTTCGCTTGAAAAAAAATATGGTGAGGGAACTTGTCAAAATACTTACTGAAATCAAGATATACATTCACAGCAATCCCTTGATCTACCAAGTTTGTAATTCTATCAAAAATAGAAAATTAATTTTTGAGAGATCTATGTTGGTTTTTAGAGATGATAGCATTTCTTTCTGACTGAGCACAGAGCAACTATTTAATGATCTGTTCTAGAAACTGTCCTGGTGTTGATGTCAAGCAGATGTATCGGTAATTGCTTGGGTCCTATTTTTTCACCTTTTGAAGATGCCTTCTTCCAATCTGCTGTGACCTTTCCTGCCCTCTAAGAATTCTCAAATATTATGGACAGTGTCTCTGAGATTACACCTGCAAGCTCCTTCAGTACTCTTTGATGAAGCTTATCCAGGCCTAGAGACTTGAACTCATTTAGAGTAGCTAGGTTTTCCTTTCCCACTACCTTTTCACAGTGGAGGGATTGTATTCTTCTGTAGGCAAGAGGGGATGCTGATGATACCACTGCTGCTAGTAGGGTGTCCCATGTCAGAAAGCTTTTGCTGAGGAGCAAGGCTAAATGTGCCAAAAAATTAATGGGCAGCAACAGTAGTGGGAGTGACACTGGATGAGGATCTCTCAGATAATGACTGTGGCACCATGCCTTACACTTGTCAGTATGGTGCAGAAGGAGGTGCAGTAAACTCCTTTTGAATGTCGCTTACCATAAAAACTCTATGATGAGACAATCCAAAATGAAAAGAGATAGCCTGAAGATGAAACTTCCTCCAGTTTGGATAGCACTAAGTTGAACTATGGGGTTAAAGCAGAGAACAACAATGAAAGGATGCAACTGGACTCAAGCCAAAAGGATATTCAGTTATTGATATGCTCGGAGCTGGTACCCAAAAAGATAGGAGCTTGAAAAGCCCCACCAGAGATACCAGTGTCTCTTTTGAAAAGTTGGGGGATAATAATTAGCTCAAAGGACGTTATCACACGGGGAGTCGCAGGGAGAAAGTGGAAATAAACAGGCACAAGCGGAAGTCTTTAATTGATGGGATTTGTCCCGTTCCGCCTCGTCTGATAACTAAATTCAATTTAAAAGGGGGTTAATTAGAATGAAAACCTGATCTTTTTATTTTTGGGATTTTTTTAAAAATTATTTTATCATTTATTAAAACACATATAACACATAAACAAAAACAATAATAAACAAACAACTTACATATACATACATACATACATTTCACAACAACAAAAAACAAACAAACATAAAATATGACTTCCCCTCCTTTACTTTGAATATTATACATATTATTTTTAACTTTCTTATATCTCCTTTATGTATTGTAATTTGATTTCCAATTCCTTTTCTGTTTTGCACCTGTTTTTACATTATTATTTTTCATCATCCTTAACCGTTACATACCATATATTTTAATTCACTCTACCTATTAATTTTTTTTTCAACAGCGCCGCTTTTCCCCTCTTAACACAACCATTACCATCAATATCAATATCTGATTATTTAATAACCCCTTTTCATTTCCACACAACCACACTGTTTTCTCCCCAAAGTTCTTTAAAATATTCTATAATCGGTGTCCATTCTTTCCCAGGTTCACCACTTTTATCTTTTTTCAATAAAAATGTCAATGTATCCATTTCCATAACGTCATATAGTTTAATTTGCCAGTCCTCTATGTTCAAAGCGTCCTTACTCTTCCACTTTTTTGTAATTACAGTCTTAGCAGCATATAACATATAGAATATTATCTTACCAAATTTTCTTTCAATCTCATCATTTATCATCCCCAATAAGTACACTTCAAGTTGTTTGCACATCTTAATTTTTAAAATCTTTTCTATTTCTGTATGTATCTGTGACCAAAATCTTTTCGACGTTTCACACTCCCACCACATATGTAAGTATGTACCAATTGATTTAGAACATGTCCAACATTCTTTCTTGCTGTTTTTATAAATCTTAGTTATCTTTTCTGGTGTCAAGTACCATCTGTATTGCATCTTGTAATAACTCTCTCTTACATCATAGCTTACTGTATATCTTATTCTTTTTTTCCAATTTTTTTCCCATTCATCAAACATTATAGGTCTTCCCACATCTTGTGCCCACTTTATCATGTATTCCTTTACCGATTCCTCTTCCATTTCAACCTTCAAAAGCATTTTATATAATTTTGAAACCAAATGTTGTGGGGTTTCTAATATTACTTTCTCAAATTCAGATTCTTCTTTCTCTATCTGATTTATTTTCATGTCCATTTTAAATCTTTCCATAATTTGTCTATATAAAAACCAATTACATTTAAAGCCTTCTTCTAGCAATTGTTCCATACTTTTCATCTTTGGTGTATCCTTTTCCCATATTAATAAGTCCTTGTATGCAACCCAGTCATCACCTTTCATTTTTTCCCTACTGCCCCCACCGATTCTTCACAAGCCTCCAGGTTTTAGCCCAAGTATTTTAGTCCCAAGCCTCCAGATTCTTGTAATCCTTAATCCTCCTCCACCCTCCACTTTCTTCTCCTTTTCTCCGCTGCCTTTATTTATTTATTTATTTATTTATCTCCTTAACTCCACAGAGTTTTCCCTAGCCCCAAGCGCCTCCTTTCTTTCCACGTCTTTCCACGTCTCTCCAGATCTCTTATTTTCTTGTTTTCTTGTAAAATCTTCTTATTATACCAGATCACCTGGTCATGCTATATTTAGTTTTCCAGTCTTCTATTTTATTTCCAGTGTTTTATATGCTTCAATATATATATATATATATATATATATATATATATATCCTCCAAATCCTCCACTTTCCAATCCGCCTCCTCCTCTCACTCTCCCTTTCTCCCCGGCTATCAGTATTATCCAGCTCTCTCCTCGCTGGTAAAATGCACTCTACAATATCTTTTACAAGTCAGTATGTATCCAGTGCAGAAAGTCTTTCAAAGTAACAAAGTAAAGGTTTCTATTATTATTGTTGCTTTCTGTTTGAATTATAAATTAGTTGGTGGCTTCTGTGAGCCATTAATGGTGGCACAAATGCGACTGTGACAAGTTCTTCGACCCCCTCCGCTCCTTACCGGACCACAGCAGATGTTCTTTTTCCTACAATCCTGGGCGGGATCCGGGTCTTCGTAGAATGCATCCGAACTTCATATAACTAAGAGGTAATTTGGTACTATTTTCACTACTGAAAATAGCCCCCTGTCACATTTGGCGAGTGAAGCTGCGGGAGACACCCAAAGCCTCACTCTAATCCGAAGCCATTCCTAACCGGAAGTCTTATTTTTGAGATTTTTGAGGATTTAAAAAGATCAGTTTTTCATTCAAATTAACCCCCTTTTACATTCGAATTTAGTTATCAGACGAGGCGGAACGGGACAAATCCCGTAAATTAAAGTCTTCCACTCATCCCGTTTATTTCCACTTTCTCTCCGCAACTCCCCGTGTGATAATGTCCAAAGGCTTGTGAGAGATTGAGTAATCTTTGATTAAGGATCTATCATGCCAATCTACACCAGGAATAATCATGAGAGATCTCCAGCTTTAAATAACAAAGAGGTTTTTATTTAGAAATATGCAAAAGTTGCACATTAATACACCCAACACCAGAGCCAAACAACCAAAACACACACAGGGCTATAGAAGGAGAGGTTTAGAAAGTCTGGATAAAGACAGTTAAGGGATTAAATGTTCAGCAGAGGAGATCATTGTTCATACCAAAAAAAAAAAAAAGATCAAAAGGAGGCTACAGTATATCAGCAATCCAGAAACTATTTGTAACAATATCAATAGTGCAAACTTATATTATGCTCAACTATGGGGGATGCAGACCAGGGCATCCAGGACGCCCTGGTCCAGAGTGCCGCGGGGCCATGGCAGCCATACCGCGGTGCTCCGACAGTGTCCCTGAAAGGAGCGCCAAATTGGCGCTCCTTTCATAAGTCAGGGAAAGTGCACCCTAAACGTGTAGGGTGCACTTTCCCTGACTTATCCCCCGCAGCGCGTCCGGTCGCTGCAGAGGGAGGTCATCCCCGGAGCACCGGCCGTCCGGAGGGCTGGAAGCTCCGAGGACGACCTCAGGAAGAGGAAGGGACGCCGCACGTGTGGCTGCCCCTCCTCTTCCGGGTCTCAGAGACGGCCCTATTAGCCGTCTGCCGAGGCCCTATGTCCCTTCCTTTGTTTTACAACAATGGAGTGTATGCAATCTAAAATCTAAAACGTATCTAGGGTAGCCATGTTGGTCATATAGCAAAGTACAATAAAATGTTGCACAGGAGAAGAAGGAGGAAAAAATGGAAAGACTCCAAGCTCAAGTCTAGGAAGAACTTGATTACACACCAAAACAGAATCATAGGAATATTAAATAGGAGTCAGAGCAGAATCAAAGATTGTAGTAAAATTTGGCCTAGGATCAAGGAAAGAAAGAGAGTGCATTTTGCAAGGCTCAGTTTGTTTATGACAAACACATTCTTCAAGCAACCAGAGAAGTGAGTGTATACAAGGACATCATTAGTTGACCAATATAGGAATAAAATAGACTATATCAGGGGTAGGCAACCTTTCCCCTTTGAGGGCCAAGGGAATTCAGCTCCCAGAATCCCAGGAGCTATTGGCCAACATGGGACTATTGGCCAGCATGGCTGAGGCTTCTGGGAGCTGAAGTCCCTCGGCCCTTAAAGGGGAAAGGTTGCCTATCCCTGGACTATATAATTGGAAGCAGAAAATAGAAAAGCTCATTCTCTCTTCAAAAGCAAGACTAGGATCAGATTGTGGCACAGACTGAACTACTAATGAACTACTAATATCAAAAATTGGAGTAAAGCTAAAGAAGAACACTACACCAAACACTATGCTAAAATACAACCTGGATAACATTCCCATAGAACTTAAAGATGATGTGAAAAACAGATTTGCACTATTAAGCTTAATTGACCAGGAACCTCATGAATTCTGGTCTGAAGCCAGGGACACTGTCAGACGGGAATGCAAAAAAAGACAATATCTGCAGTCAAAAAGAAAGAGAAGCCTCACTGGATGACAGAATAAACTTTTCAAGCAGTTAAAGACAGATGAGAAGTGAAAGTGAAAGAACTAGAGTATCAGAATAAAAGTCCAGACATGGCCTGTCAAGCTTAATTCCTATGCTTATATGTGTTAATGTAGGATGATGGGGGTATGCTATCCCAGTGGTGATGCTGGGAAAGGAAAAGATTATGTACCAATTGTGACCTGGGATATTGAGCAGATGTGTGGGGAGGAATTATGAGCTGCAAATTATCAATATCACTCCTGTGGGAAATTGTAGATGGGGGTGAGGATAAGTAGGTTCAAATTCAAGAAGGCACTTAAGACAGAGCTCTTCTGGTGGGCCTATCCATCTGATGATTGGCTATTTTATTTTATTTTATCCTATTTAATTTTATTTTCATATATTATATTATATTATATTATATTATATTAATCTATTATTATTGTTCTGATTTTTATTTTATTGTTTATATTTTGTACATTGTATTCATTTTATTGTGTGATCCCGCCTCGATCCATAGGGAGAGGCGGAAAATATAAATAAAACATTATTATTATTATTATTATTAGGTGTTAGAACTAGGAAGACAGTATGTTTTGAATTGCTGGCAAATGGGTTGAAGGTTTTTATAACAGGTAAATTGTTTGAACTTTAAGTATAAGGTGTAACTGAAAAAATTCTTTAGTCCTGACAACAACCGTGTATTGTCATCTATGTTGCTTACTGAATATTTTCTAAATTTACCGATGGCTTGTCTTCCTGAACTGGAGTTAGTCTATACATTACATACGGTCAGAAACCTGAATGTTCAGTGTGCAGTGACTTAGGCACAGAGACAAAGAGAATTACTATAATAAGCAATGCAGAAAATAGAAAATAACAACAACAAAAGAATAAGAGATCTCTTACACAAGATCTGAGAAATCAAAGGGAAATCTAAACCAAGCATTGTTGGGAACAAAAGTTTCTTTAAGACATTGTAAAATAGTTTGTATGCTGTAAATGAGATGTAACACTAGGTTTCAACCCTTAGTCATTACTGAAGTAGCTAAATGCTTATTTGTGCTTACTGAGCTTTTATGATGAACTTTTATGATTGCTGTTCATGGTCAGACTGGATAGCTACATGAGACCTTACAAAAATAAGTTTTTTGTTGTTGTTGCCTATCTCTCCTGAGACTCATATGATGTTCTACACTAGACACAATGTTCACTCTGATAAGACTTCCTGTTCTGTAAACATCTCTTCTGTTCTATAAACATTTTTTGTTCTGTAAACAATCTCTGCCCAAGTGAGAAGTGCTAAATATTGTGAAACTAGTTATCCAAGGAGGGGGAAAAATGTTCTTTGTATATGTGTGATCCTATAAAAAGGTCCTCAGCTGTCCAGTTCTGGGCTCAGCACCTCTGGAAAGTTATTTCCTGCTGGGTGCACTAGCATTCCTTTTTTTCAATAAACAATTCACTTTCCTTCAGTACGTGGTGTCTCCAATCTCATTTTTCTGCAATTTTACCACTCTATATAAGTGCTCTAAAACCCAGGGCAGGTGTGGGTTGAAGAGAGAAGAGTTGTGGTGTGGTTGACAGGTCATTTGTAGAGAGTGGATTGCTGTATATCAGAGAGTGAATGTTGGAGAGTTAAAAGAGAGTTTGTATATAACTTGAACATATTGCAACAAGTGATAAAAGCCTCCAAGGACTTTTGGAAGAATCCAACTGTGTTGTGCATCATCCAAGGTTGGTCAGTGCAATATTGCCAAATACTACTGTGTTACGATGGCTGATTTGATATAAAGATCCCTTTTGGGTCCCGGCCATGGCCATGGATTGGGAGAAACCCCAATTGCCATAGACTCAAGGCGAGCACATCGCGTAGGCACCTGAAAAGTCACATCTGCACTTACAATTTGCAGATCAAAGGGGCCAAGCCTAGGAGCTGCAATGCAGGACATTCACACCTAGAAGATTTATGAGTACCAGCCAGGATGTGTCCAGCTGAAGGTGAAATAACATTAACATCCCATCTCCACTCCTTAGAAATTGTTTACTTCAAAGAGTAGTAATTGGAATCCTTTGATATACAATAGCAACTCTTCACCTCAGGCTAGGTTTAAGGGTATAAATGATCCCCAACATCTCAGGCATTGGGTCTGGTTAGATTTTATGGCGACACGGCACCACTGTGAACTCTGACTAGGATCCCAGCTCTTTCCGTTGTCCTTTCCCTTCTCATAACAGTTGAGTCTATCCATCTTCATTCAGTGTTGCAGCAGCCTTCTTTAGGCAATTATCACCTTTAGAAAGCCTTGTGTTTCTTCTCCAAGCTTACTTTATACCTGAGTTCTTGTGTGTATGAGTGTATGATAGAGTCTGTTTGTATGTTTGAATCCCCCAAATAAATCACAGATTCATTGAAAAGCTTTGATTCTATCAGTATATTCCCTAGCTACCTCCATAAACATAGGATAAAAGATCCCATAGAAAATCTGGACTTTAATAATTCCCCAAGTTCACGTCCTTCTTTACAACTGAGTTTGTGCTTCTGGACTCTGCTGTGTTAATAGCTACTGTTGTGGTCAAGCACCTCAGACAATGCTGATAGTTCGCTTCTCTAGTGGGCCTAGTTTTTGTTTTTGCTGTTGCATGCCTGCAGGACATAGAAGAGAGCCAACAAGCATGGCTGTGCTTTGTTGTTGTTGTTGTTGCTGTTGTTAGCTGCCCTTGAATCGGTTCTGACTCATGGTTACCCTGTGGATGAGACATCTCTTCTATGCCCTATCTTCCAGTGCCTTGCCCAGATCTTGCAAGCTCTTCATCATAACCCCCCTGATTGAGTCTATCCATCTGGTTTGTGGTCTTTGGGCCTTTGCAGACTGCCAGAAATAGTGCAAATTGAGTCCACTTTAACTGCCCTGGCTCAATGCTAGGGAATCATGGGAATTGTATTTTTTCTGAGACATTGAGACTTCTCTTCAGAGAGTTCTGGTGCCACAATAAACTACAGTTCCCATGATTCCCTAGCACTGAGCCAGAGCAGTTAAAGTGGACTCAATTTGCACTATTTCTGGAAGTCTGCAAAGGCCCTTCCTCTCTTTCTTTTACCCTCTACCTTTCCTAGCATTATATTTTTTTTCTAGTAACCCATGCCTTCTCATTATGTGACGAAAGTATGATAGTCTCAACTTGATCATTTTTGCTTCAAAGGAGAGCCCTGGACTGATCTGTTCAAGAACCCATTTGTTTTGTCGTCTTGGCTGTCCATGGAGAAGTACTCTTCTCCAGCACCACATTTCAAATGTGTTGATTTTCTTTCTGTCTGCTTCCTTCACTGTCCAGCTCTTGCATCCGTACATGGTAATTGTACTGAACAATTCTGTCTCTAGTGCTCAGTTGTCTTTTCCAGTTCTTTCATAGCTGCCCTTCCCATTCCTAGTCATCTTCTTATTTCTTGACTGCAGTCTCCATTCTGGTCAATGTTTGATCCTAGATATAGGAATTCTTTAACTATTTCAATTTCCTTGTCTAAATTGAATTTGTGGATTTCTTCTGTGGTCATTATATTTGTTTTCTTTATGTTCAGCATCAGACCTGCCTTTGCACTTTCATCTTTGACCTTCCTTATCAACTGTTCCAATTCCTGAATGTCTTCTGCTTCTAATATGGTGTCGTCCACATATCTTATGTTGTTAACGTTGTTTCCTCCTATCTTAACTCCTCCTTTTTCTGATTCTAATTCTGCTTTTCTTATGATGTTTTCAGCATATAAGTTAAACAAGTAGAGTGATAGGATGCAGCCTTGCCTGACTCCTTTCCCTATTGGGAACCACTCTGTTTCCCCAAATTCTGTTCTGACTGTGACTTCTTGTCCTTGGTACAAATTCCTCATTAGGACTATCAGATGTAGTGGCACCCCCATGTCTTTGAATGCATTCCATAGCTTTTTGTGATTATACAATCAAATGCTTTGCTGTAGTCTATGAAAACACATGTTGATTTTTATTGGAATTCTTTGGAGCACTCCATTTGCCATTGTATGTTTGCAATGTGATCCCTTGTGCCCCTTCCTTTTCTGAATCCTGCTTGCACCTCTGGAATTTCTCTCTCCATGTATGGTTGGAGTCTGTGCTGCAGAATTTTGAGCATCATTTTGCTTGCATGTGAGATTAATGCTATTGTCCTATAGTTGCTGCAGTCTTTTGTATCTCCTTTCTTGTGAACTAGTGTGCTAGCACTGTAGGCACTGTAGGGTGCTTTGAGTAGAAATGAAAAAAGTGATGGAAACACTTTGAAATCGCCCGGGCCAGATGGATTTGTCAATGAATACTATAAAATTTTTGCCCCGCAATTAATACCACCCTTATTAGGCACTATGAATAAAATTTTAGAGGGAGAAATTCCTCAAACATGGAGCTCCGCGGATATCACGTTAATTTTGAAACAAAGTAAAGATAAATTAGACCTCAACAACTATAGACCAATATCACTGTTGAATACCGATTATAAATTGTTTGCCGCGATTTTAGCAAAAAGGTTGAAAAATATTTTAGATGATTGGATTTACTCAGACCAAAACGGCTTCCTCTCGTCCAGAAAAACAAAAGAAAATTTTAGGAATTTGTTAAATATAATTGACTTGCACCAAAAGAATTCACATAAAAAATTGGCACTGATTTTTCTGGACGCTGAGAAGGCCTTTGATAATATTAATTGGAGCTTCATGTTTGAGGTTTTGAAGAAAATTGATGCTGGAGATATATTTATTAATTGGATTAGAAAAATTTATGCTAAACAAGAGGCACAGATTGTAATAAACGGGGAGAAAACATCCAAATTTAATATATACAAAGGGGTACGACAAGGTTGTCCTCTGGCCCCGTTGTTATTTATCCTTACCTTGGGGATCTTACTAATTCAAATTAGAAAAGATAAAACAATTACTGGTATGGAAATACAAAAGCAAAATTATAAACTCAGGGCATACGCTGATGATGTTGTTTTAATGATATCTAACCCTAATGACTGTATCGAGACTGTAGTAAATACTTTACGACAATATGGGGCCGTCGCTGGTTATCGTGTCAATAAAAATAAAACGGTAATTTTGCCTATAAATGTTCCTAAAAGGGAATTAGACAGCTTGATTGACATTTCGGGATATAAAATTGAAAGTAAAGTTAAATATTTGGGAATCTGGTTGACGGCAAAAAATTCTGATCTTTTCAAAAATAATTATTATAGAGTTTGGCAGGAAATTCGGGAGGACCTTAGAAAATGGGCCTGTTTGAAGATATCTTGGCTCGGCAGGATTGCCCTCATTAAAATGTCTGTTCTCCCAAGAATGATTTACTATTTTCAAAATATTCCTGTTATAGATAATGACGCCCCTTTAAAACATTGGAATCAGGATATTATAAAGTTTATTTGGTCAAACAAAAAATCTAGAACTAAAATGATGAATCTGTATGATACTTTAGAACGAGGTGGCTTAGCTATGCCTAACTTATCATGGTATTATGATGCCTGTGTATTAGATTGGTTACACGATTGGTTTAAATTGAAAAATAAGAGGTTATTGGAATTGGAAGCGGTAGATTTACAGTACGGGCTCCATGCATATCTGTTTTATGACAAAGTTAAGAGTGATAAAAATTTAAGGGACCATTATTTACGTAAAGTTTTCATGAGAGTCTGGATGAAGTATAAAAAAAGTTGGTGTATTAAGATTCCTTTTTGGGCGTCTCCTGCAGAAGCCATATTAATGAAAAAGATTTACAGTGACGATATTTGGCTTCAATATAAAGACTTGATCAAGTTAGATGGACCAGATAAGGTTTTTATATCGCACGGGAAACTTATTGAAGACGGACATAAGTTGAACTGGTTCACTTACAGACAGTTATTTGAGAGGTTCAAGTTAGATATCCGTCTGGATCAGATTGGACCTGCTTACAAAAAATTTGAAGAAATAGTGAATGGGGAAGAAAAAAAATAATATCCAAATATTATAATTTAATTAGAGAATGGATCTTGGAGGAGAACACAATTAAAAATTATATGATCAGCTGGGCTAAGGATTTGAAACAAAATATAACATTAGAGGAATGGGAGGGAATTTGGAAAAAAACTGTAAAATGTACTCTATGCACTGACTTAAGAGAAAATTTATATAAACAAATATTTCGATGGTATTTGACACCAGTAAGACTTTCTAAAATGTATAAAGGGTATGATCCAAAATGTTGGAAGTGTGGCGAAGAAGGGGCATCATATATTCATATGTGGTGGACATGTAAATCAGCCAAGATATATTGGAAAAAAATAAGCCAAGAGATACAGAAAATGTTAAATTTACAAATTCCTTTAGACCCTAAAGTGTATCTTTTAAATATTGTAAATGAAGACATTAGGAAAAATGGTAAATTGCTGTTCTTTTTGTTAACATCGGCTAGAATCCTCTACGCAAAATACTGGAGAAAGAAAGATATCCCTTCTGTTGAAGAATGGGGTTTGAAAGTATATGACATATACGAAATGGAAAAATTAACACATTATATACAAAACAGTGGGAATTCTGAGTTTCATGAAAAGTGAAAACCGTGGTATCGATATATAAAAGAAAGAGATTTTGAGAACAGGAAGGAATGTATAACTCTCTTGAAATATTAAATGAAATGTTTTGAAGTCAATGTCGGAAGATATACAAGGAATCTGTGCTATTTTTTAGGTTGTTATAATTAGGATTATTATCGCACATCAATATATGTCAAATAGATAACTAAGATAAACATATACATATATATCGGTGTTTTGAAGTTACATATATAAATATTCAACTTACCTAGCGGTTTAACACTATTATAAATGTTTTGGTTCTGGATTCTGAATTGGTAACTGTAATTTATTTAAGTATCGGATAGAGAATTAGAATATATAGACATAAACAGAGGATAAATGTATTTTATAGTTAGAGTTTGGCAGAATTTGAAAAAAAAAAAGTGTAGATTCACTTAAGTTTCTTTTGTTTTATGTATACAAGGTTTAAAATTTATATCCGCAATGTAGCAATGATCCATGTTTAATGTGGTTATTTGTTTTTCATTTATGTTTTTGAATCCTAGGTCTCAGTTTAGGAAGTTTCAATGTTGTGTTTTTCTATTTGTCAGTTCGTTTTGTTGGTTTATTTTTAATGTATTGTTTTGTACTGTGTTTTTATGTATTATGTTTGTATGTCGTTAATGTTGATTTTTTTTATATTTCAATAAAAGTTTTTTATTAAAAAAAAAGGGATTGCGTACTACAGGACTATTGTGTTTATCTCCCATGCAACCAAAGTGATGGTCAAAATTCTACAACATAGACACAATATATATGGAGCAAGAAATACCAGATGTTTGAGTTGGGGTTAGGAAAGGAAGAGGCACTATGCATCAAAATGCATACATACATTGAATAATAGAGCACACCAAAAATTTCAGATGAAAAACACTTTGGATTGTTCTTAAAGAAATAGGTGTGGCACAATATTTGCCTTATATATAACCTGTACTCAGGACAAGTGGCTACTGTAGGGACAGTACATAGAGAAATGGAATGGTTTCCAATTGGCAAATGGGTCAGGCAAGACTGCATTTTATAACTATTTATTTAACCTGTGTGCTAAACATATCATAGATGAAGTAGGATTAGACTCTGAGAAAGGAGGCTTTAAAATTGGAAGAAGGGACAGCAGCAAATTAAAGATGTGTAGATGACATCATATTACTAACTAGAAATAGTAAAGACTTGGAACTATTACTGAATATAAGAAAGAAAGGGCAAAGGTAAGTTTACAGTTGAACATTAAAAAAAAATAATTACCACAGATTATTTACATTATTTACATAAATAATTCATCAAAGCAATAAAATAATTCAGGAATTTCTGTAGCTCAGCCATTTACCAGAATGGAGAATGAAGAAACTGGAAAGTCACAAGAAGACTAGGACTTGCAAAGGCAACTATGAAGGAACTACTCAAAATCCTGAAGTGTAAAGATACATCATTAGATACTAAAGTTGGGATTGTCCATTCCATCATATTTCCAGTTTCTATGTATGTTATGAAAACTGGGCAGTGAAGAAAGATGATAGAAGAAAATAATCTCATTTAAAATGTCATGTTGAAGAAACGTTCTATGGATACCATGGGTTGCTAAAACGTCAAATAAAAGTCCTAGTGCAATGAGCAAAAAGAGCAAAAACAAAAAGAGAGAGAGCAAAAGTCCTGGAACAAGCCACCACCACTGGAAACAAATGAGGTGGAAGGAAGAGAGGGAGGGCAAGAGGTGTCTTCCACAGCAGTGGCCCTGGAACAAGCACTGCTGTTGGAGATGCTCCCACACACCACAGCTGAGACCAAAGAGGCCCAGCAGAAGGAGAGGGAGGGCAATGGGACTCTTAAGTCCTCTGCCACTGCTGAGCAGGGTGCTGGAGGGCTCTGGAGAAGGCCAGGGATCTGGAAGGGAGGCCAGTGAAACTAGAGTGGGGCAAGGACATGACAAGAGGAAAAACAAGAGGGTAAGTCAAAAGGAGAATTTACATAAACTCAACCTAGACAATGAAGAAATAGAAAAAGTTCTCATACCTGGGATCAAACATTGATAGGAATAGGGATTGTAGTCAGGAAATCAGAAGAAGGTGAAGAATGGGGAGAGTGGCTATGAAAGAACTAGAAAAGATTTTAAAATGCAAAGATATACAACTGAGCACAAAAGTTAGTACCATACAAGCCATTGCATTCCTGATTGCCATGTATGGATTTAAGAGCTGGACATTTAAGAAAGAAGATAGGAAGAAAATAAATTCATTTGAGATTTGGTGCTGGAGAAGAGTACTGAGGATTCCGTGGACAACCAAAAAGCAAACAAATGAGTCCTAGAGCCAGATATCCTTCTGGTTTTCCTTGGACTTTCTCAAATTCCAGTGCTGGGGTGTTCCCTCAGCAGTATCACTCTTTGTGCCTCTGTTTACTAGCCCTTCACCAATTCTGATTCTCACTCTTGGATCTTGCCACCTACACCAATCGTCTCACCAATCTAGGTGTTGTTCTTTAAATCCAGATAAGTAACATATCAAGAGGCCTCATTCATACACACGTTCATACAATACTGATACACACAACTCTTCTCAGAGGTTGATCAGTTCTCTGAAAGAACAGTGTGTGTCAGTTACAGCTGATTCTGGCACACTAGCACCATGGTTTTGAAGATTCCTTTATACTTTTTAATATGTGCATCATTTTTCTTGATGATTGACATGTTGTTCCCATTCCATTCTTGTTCTGGTACTCCTTACATTAGATTATGTTGTATACATTCAATTCTTGTTTTGGTACATTCAGTTTCATGTCCTTGCTTATGTTGTCTTTGTCTTTTATGTTGTTTACACACATTCCTTTCCAACTGAGCAGTTTCAGTTTTTCTCGCTTCCATGTGCCAGATCATTCATTTTATTCTCTATCTTCTAATTATGTCACATTCACACATAAGATACATAATATAAATGGTATAAGCAGGATTCAAGAATGAGAATCAGAATTGGTGGTTCTCCCAGCACTAAGAAAGTCCAGAGAAATGTGGCTGCCTGACTTACTGGGCCAGCCGGGTTGTAGGACAAGGGGAGCCTTCAGCCCATGGGGGCTCTCTCAGCCCAGCAGGGGGGTTGGTTGGCTCCCAGGATACTTTAGAAGTGGTTCCATGGGCCTGGGTTGACTGCCTGGGCTTTCTGGAGGGTGGACTTCCAGCAGTCGCTTGGGACTAAAAGTCCCAGTGGCCTATGCGGCCAGAAGCCCTGTCCCTCTGCTATGGGGTGTGGCAAATCCTCTTGCCACCTTTCACTTTAGAACTAACTTTCTAAGATGGCAGTCCTGGGTTTTGTTTTGGTTTTTTTTGTTAACCCACCCCAAAAACTTTAAAAGGTTAGTAGCATGGTTTGGTTTGAAAATGCAGGCCAAGTGATGTTTAAATGAGAATAAAAGTTTATTTTAGAACAGAATGGAATAGATATAACTTATATCAAAGCTTGCTAATACAGTTACTCTTGGTTACATATAAGCAACGTTTGTTTCCAATTCTCTTGCCAGCGCTGCCACATGGGCGCAGGCTCTCCCAGCTGGGTACATGGTCAGTGAGCAGATAAGGGAAAGTGGGCGGGGAGGCGGCATGGCCTTAGTTCATAGAAACAAGCTTACCTTGACCAGGAAGCCTGTACGGAAAACAACCTACATCAAGTGTATATACCTTAGCCTGAAAACCAGGGATAGTTTGGGGATTCTGTTGGTATACTGGCCACCCCGTTGCTTAACAGACTCCCTAACCGAACTGACTGCCCTGGTTTCTGAGTTGTTGCTGGAGTCGCCCAGACTTCTGGTTCTGGGCGACTTCAACATTCCACTCGAAACCAGCTTGCAAGACCTAACTGGTGCAGCTCGGGAGTTCACCTATCCCAACTGGTAGACGGGCCCACACATGCAGGTCATACCCTCGATGCGGTTTTTAGTATGGAACAGGAATATCCGTATGCAGAGGTTACAAAAACCTCTGCATTGTCTTGGATGCATCATTTCCTGGTCAAGGCGGAGCTAAGAGCCACTGTCTGCCCTCCCGGGGGTGGCGGACCCATTAGAATGCTCCACCCTCGAAAACTGATGGAACCAATAGGTTTCCAGAAAGCCTTAGAGGGTTTAATGGTTGGGAATGCCGGTGATTCTGTTGAAGCCTTGGTGGATACTTGGAACACCAACCTTACCAGGGCTATCGACATAATCGCTCCCAAGCATCCTTTCCAGCCCGCCTCTAACCATAAGCCCTGGTATACAGCGAGCTGGACAATGACTAGAGTGCAAATGGCGAAGGACTCGTCTCTTATCTGAGAGAACTCGCCTTAGGAAACACCTTGATTCCTACAGGGAAGCTTTACGTGCAGTGCAGAAATCTTTCTGTTCTGCACGTATTGCGTCTGCAGAGTCCCGCCCAGCAGAACTGTTTAGGGTGGTGGGGGAGCTGACGAAGGTACCTCCTGCGCCAAATCCCCTACTTAACCCAACGACAGCCTGCTGTGGGGCATTTAACATCCACATTGCAGATAAAATCTCTTGGATAAGAGCCGACTTGGACACCAGTGTTTTGGCAGAATCCATAGATGAGGTATCCAACAACTCCGTTGATGTCATTTTACTGGATCAATTTCAATCTGTGAGTACCGATGATGTGGAAAAGCTGCTTGGAAAGGTAAGGAAGACGACTTGCCCTCTCGATCCTTGTCCATCTTGGCTGGTCATTCAGAGGGGTGATGCACTGAGAGTATTCCTTTGGGATACAATCAATGCATCTTTCAGGGAGGGCAGAGTACCATCTTGCTTAAAGGAGGCGGCAGTTAGGCCCCTCCTGAAAAAACCCTCCCTGGACCCCCTGGATAGAAATAACTACAGACCAGTCTCCTTGCTTTCTTTTTTAAGCAATGTGATCGAGAGGGCAGTTGCTTCCCAACTCCAGGCAGTCTTGGATGAAACCGATTATCTTGATCCATTTAAACCGGCTTTAGGACAAGATATGGAGTGGAGACTGCCATGGTTGCTCTGACCGATGACCTCCACCTGGGCATTGACAGGGGTAGTGTGACCCCATTGGTGCTCTTGGATCTCTCAGCGGCCTTTGACACCATAGATCATGCCATCCTCTTGGATTGCCTGAGAGAGTTAGGAATCGGAGGCACTGCTTTGCAGTGGTTCCAGTCCTTCCTTTTGGGTAGATCCCAGAGGGTGAGGCTCGGGGACAGTTGCTCATCCAAAATTGAGCTTAATTGTGGCATCCCTCAGGGTGCCATCCTGTCCCCGATGTTATTTAATATCTACATGAAGCCGCTGGGTGAGATCATTTGGAGGCATGGAGTGCGGTGTCATCAGTACGCTGATGAAACCCAAATATATTTCTCCATGACCAGATCATCGGCCCAGACTTCAGATGCCGTCTCTGCTCTCGATAACTGTCTTAAAGTGGTAATGGATTGGATGAGGAAAAACAGATTGAAGTTAAATCCAGACAAAACGGAGGTACTAACAGTGACAGGCCCGAAACCAGATTTGGAAATACAGTCACCAGTCCTGGATGGAGTCACACTCTCCTCTAAGGACTGTGTTCGCAGTCTGAGGGTGCTCTTAGATTCATCGCTTCACATGACTAGTCAGGTGAATGCATCGGTCAGGAGCGCCTGATATCAGCTTTGGCTGATACGCCAGCTGCACCCTTATCTGTACATGAGGGATTTGGAAACTGTAGTACACACTCTGGTAACCTCACGTCTGGATTGCTGCAATGCACTCTACATGGGGCTACCCTTGTGCTTAACCCGGAAACTGCAATTAGTCCAAAATATGGCAGCCAGGTTAATTACTGGTACATCTAGGAGGGAGCACATAACACCTGTGCTTAAATCCCTCCACTGGCTGCCAATTAGTTTCCTGGCACAGTACAAGGTGTTGGTTTTGACCTTTAAAGCCCTACATGGCTTGGGTCCATCTTATCTCAGGGACCGCCTCTTCCAATATGAGCCCCCACATACCCTGAGGTCCTCTGGGAGGAACCTGCTACAACCCATGACGACCAGTTTATCGCAGACCTCCCAGAGTACTTTCTTCGCGACTGCTCCCAGGCTATGGAACGGCCTGCCGGACGAGATCCATCTCATTACTACACTTGCTGCTTTTAAGGTAGCAGCAAAGACGGATCTCTTCCGGCAGGCCTTTCCAGAATAACCTCCCGGACATGAGAAGCATGGCAAGCCACCCCGATTTACTGTTCCAAATTGTGTCTGCTGCCTTGTTGTTTTATATTGTTTTAAAGTTTGTATCTGGTTTTTAATAGAATATTAGTTTAATTCAGTTTTAAGGGGTGGGAGGGTTAGGGGACTGGAATTGTCTGTTTTTAACTCTTTATGATTTAATTATGCTGTAACCCGCCCCGATTGCTTAGCAGTGGGGTGGGCTATAAATAAAATTATTATTATTATTATTATTATTATTATTATTATTATTATTATTATTATCAGCCACACTAGCTAACAAAATTCCTCAATATTTAACACAACAGCAACTCCCTTCCTTAGAGTTCTGTATGTGTCCTGAGTCCCTCCCATCTGGATTCCAACTAACAAAATTTACAGTTCCCTCAGGAACTCCCAGAAATACAACCTCTCTTTCTCTGGCTTAACTCTCCTCTCAAAACAGCCCCCCCCACTGTTCTCTCCCAACTCTCAGCTTGATTTTTTTTCCAAATGCTCCCAGCTTGAATTCTATTGGTTGGCCCTCAGCTACCTCCTGATTGGCCAGCTGGACATTCTATTCACCACATGGGGTAGCCTCCGTAATTGGTGGGAAGGCTAGGGAGGGGGGGACATCCACCCAGTGTCAGCCCTGATTGGGCAAAGGGTGTGTTTAAGGCCATGCAGTTGGGGCAACTGGTACCATTCTAGCCTGGTGCTCGCCCAGAGAGGAGGTCTGAGCTTAGGAGCTCTCTAGAGGTGGTGGCATTAAAAAGTGGTGAGCAGCAGAATCGGCGGCTATAGTGGTGGCAGGATGGGCACAAGAGTTACCACAGCCTGGGCCTGCTTACAGGGGACTGGAGAGCCAGAGCTGAGCTTAGACAACCCCTCCTTTGGGGTTTGAAAGCCAGTGTTGAGCCTAGCCCACTCTGACCCGCATTAGCTCCCCCCACCCTTGCAGATCCTTGGCTGCTGAAACCTTGGGGATTCATCCTTCAACAACCTCCTATGCCACCAAGAAAGGGGAAGCAGGCTGAGGCACCAGGGAAGGCCTCCAAGGGAAGGTAGACTGCCTTCTCCTCACCCCCACCCATGAGTGAGGAGGTAATGGATGGATTCTCCTACATGTTCTCTGCTTTTCTGGAGCAGAAGCAGTGCACGGTGTCATGCCTACTCCTGGGGCTGGCACACTATTGCCCTCTGAGTGAAGCACACCAGCGACTCCTCTGTTCATGCTTCTGGGAGAGGACACCATGAGTAGCTGCTCATCCAGTGCCTCCAGCAGCAGCAGCAGTTCTTCCAGTCAAGTTTCAGTGAGCAACAAGGGCAGGAGATGCAAGAAAAAGCAGAGAAGAAAAAGAAGACCAAGAAGTCGTGGGCCAAAAGGGATAGGGTTGATGAGTCCTCTGATCCTGCCAGCAGGTATGACTACTGGCTGGAGAATGCCATGGTGCCAGTCTGACTCCATGGGTTGCCAGGTGAAGAGCCAGGTTTCCAGGGCTGGAGGGAGTGTGGGAGGGCTGCCAAATGGCTGCCTTCCTCATCTTCATGCACAATGAAGAGCCCCCAGGCCTTCATTTACCCAAGAAGGTCAGGAAGCATATCTTCAGACGATACTATGTGGATGTTTTCACCTTGCTGAAATGAGAGGGAGAAGAGGGTTGTTCTCCTGGGTCCAGCAAGAAAGGGAAGTGGGAGGCGGAGCGATCTTTCACTAATTGGATGATAGGCTACTCCATTTATATGGGAGTGGTTAAGATGTCCTATCCTGAGAGGGACTGGAAGCTCAACAACCACAAGGTCAATGTCCTCAGGGCATGGGATATCACAGAAGAGGTGGTGGCCATCATGTACAATGCTGCCTTTTCCAAACACACATCCCAAAGCAGCAGTGTCAGGTGGGGCCTCATCAACGCGATCTGGCTTGTCGAGGTACAGCCCAACATCAGGACGAAAGAGGTGGGCAGAGAAAAAGGATCCACACAGGTTGCTGTGTTGGGAGTTCAACCTGGGGAAATGTGTACAGGCACAGTGCAAATTTGAGCATTTCTGTGAGCTCTGTTGGGGCTGTAAGCAATGCCATAATGACAAGTTGGCTTGCTCATGCTTAGCCAGCATGCAGCAGCCCTTTTGCCCAGGACGCTCCAGCCCAGCAGACTCTGAAAAGAAAGAGGGAGCATCAGGCTCTGGAACCAGAGGGTTGGGGGGTCCACAATGAGCCCACTGAGGCTGTCTGGATGCCCTTTGGCCTCGTTCCCACCCCTACGAACCCCTCACCCAATACCCAGACAAGAAGGTAGCTGCCTTCCTGGTGGCAGGCTTTAAATCAGGGTTTCAGGATCCCTGCTGTGGGCCCACAGGTTGCCACCTAACCTCAAGTCAGCCTAGGACATACCACAGGTCCTCAAAACCAAGATCATAAAGAAATGCAAGGCTGGCAGGGTGGCAGGCCCCTCTGATTCCCCGCTTTGCCCAACCTACAGGTGTCCCCTCTGGGTGTGGTGCCCAACAAAGTGCCAGGTGAATTTCACCTTATACATCACCTTTCTTATGCCCCAGGATCATCTGCCAAGGATGGCATCCCCCCAGACCTGTGTTATGCTTCCTTCAAACATGTTGTCCACATGCGGGCGTGTGGTCAGGGGCCCCTTCTGGCCAAATGTGACATCAGTTGGCATTTCAACCACTGCCTGTCCACCCTGATGATTTCTGCCTCTTGGGTTTCATGTTCAAAGGTCAATGGTACTTTGACAAGGCCATGCCCATGGGCTTCTTCATCAGCTGTGTGGCTTTTGAGACCTTCAGTTCCTTCCTGGAGTGGGAAGTGAAAGTCCGTGCACATCCCCCTGGTGCTACACTACCTCAATAACTTCCTCTTCATTGAGGAGGCTGGGAAAAGGGGCTGTGCCAAACTTTTGGTCACTTTCCAGGCTTTGACTGCTGAGCCTGGGGTCCCACTAGTGGCTGAAAAGACTGAGGACCCAAACACTTCCCTCACTTACTTCAGAAATCCAGCTGGATTCATTGGCCAATGTTTCTCACCTGCCAGGCAAGAAACTCTGCTCTCTTCTCTCCATGATACAGATCACCCTCTCAGCCAAAAAGGCCACACTCAGGGAGATCAAGGCCCTCTTAGGACACCTCAATTTTGTATGCAGGGTGGTTTTCCTGGGCAGGGCCTTCTGTGCTCTGCTTGCCAGGGTGATGGCAGGGATCAGGGTGGCGCACTACATCTGCCTCACCAAGGGTATAAAGGAGGACCTCAAATTGTGGGATGAATTCCTCAGGGACTTAAATGGCATCTAGGGCTAGGTCTTCAGGTCCACTCTGATGCAGCTAGAAGTCTAGGGTTTGGGGTATTCTTCCAGGGCCATTGATGTGCCCAGCACTGGCCCGCCTGATGGGAACAAAAGGACATTATCGGGGCCTCACTTTTCTAGTTCTTCCCAATATAAGTAGCATTCTACATCTGGAAAGATACATTTGTCAACAAGTCAGTTTGCTTCTTGTGTGACAACCAAGCAGTGGTCAACTTCCTCAACCACCAAACCTCCAACTCCAAAAGGCTCATGCTTCTGGTCTGACGTTTTGTTCTGTTGTGCATCTGCAACAACACCACATTCAAGGCCCATTTTGTGCCAGGCCTGGAGAACAAAATTGCAGATTCTCTCTCTCGTTTTCAAGAGGCCAGGTTCTGGCAGTTGGCACCAGAGGCCCACCTTGCTCACACCTTTTCCAGAGGAACTGTGGGAGGTTAGAAACTTGCTGTGAAGCTGGATGTCCTGTCTTTTTTGGCCCCAACCACCTTCAGAGCATACAAGAGGGCAGCTTCCAAGCTTTTTATCTTTTTTAGGTCATCAGGCATCAGGGCACATTGGCCAGTCCAGTCAGTCCCACATCATCTTACAATACCTTGTATGGTTAAGAGATTTTGGTGTCATTTCTCACACCATGTCAGTCACCTTGGCTGGTATTTCCTTCTTTTCCAAGGCTGTGTGTTTGTGTGTGTTCCAGGATGCTTGTGCTTTCTTCTTGGTCAGGAGGGTCCTGGAAGGATGGAGGCAGATATGTAAGAGGGAGGGAGATGGGAGGCAGCCCATTTGTTTCAATCTGCTCCCCAGACTCTCCCCACAGCTCAACCTGGTCTGCAACTCCAGGGATGAGGCACACTTTTTCAGAAAGGCTTTGTCATCACTTTCGTTGGAGCACTGCAGGTGGGTGAGCTGGTCCCTTCATCCAGTATGGATGGGTCCAGGTGGTCACTCCAGATGGAGGATGTCTCCGGTGGGAAACACTGTGTTTTTAGTTCTTCACAGGTCCAAGTGTGACCAGTTGAGAAAAGGGTCTACCATCATCCTGAGAAGGCTTCATGGCTGCCACTTGTACCCTGTCCAGACCTTACACAGATACCTGGCATCCCGTCCTCACACCTCAGTCCCTCTGTTTGCTCATGATGATGGGACACCACTAACCTGGTTCCAATTTGTGTCAGTACTCTGTATGGCCTTGCAATGGACTGGGCTGCCAGCAGATGACTTTGGAGGACACTCATTCCAGATAGAGGCTGCTACTACTGTGGCTGGATGCTGTCTGCGTGTGGACTCTATCAAAAAGATAAGCAGGTGGAAGTCTAGCGCATTTGTGCGTTATATCCGCCCAGACCTGGACCCTTGCTAGAAATAGCCATTAGGACTGGGGGGACAGAGTGGGGAAAGTACAGCTTTCAGGGGGGTTGGTGGAAGGCAGGTGCCCTCAGGGAGAGAGGCCGGCTTTTATGGTGGTAGTATGAGCCATGGATCTGGTGGGCATGGTTTCCTGTACTGTAGAGCACAGTATCAGGCTCTCATGGCCTGGCTGGGGGCTTGATTGGCTCCCAGGATGCCCTTGGAGAGATTCTGTGGGCCCAGGTTGGCTACCTGGGCCTGCTGGAGGGCAGGACCTCCAGCAGTTGCTTGGGACTACAGGTTCCAGCAGCCTATGCAGCCATAAGTCCCACCCCTCTGCTATGGGGCAGTCTCTGTGATGGGTGGGGACGGGCAGGACATTTGCCCCATGTTGGCCCTGATTGGGCAAGGGGGCTATTTAAGGCCATGTAGTTGGGGTGGCTGGCGCATTGTAGCCCAGCTCTCAACAAGAGAGAAGCTCCCACCTCAAAGCTCTCCCCTCCCCTCTCCCTCTAGTGGATCAGAGGTTTCTGGGGTGCTGCCACAAATTTTAGGGGCAGTAGCATGGGCTGTGGATCTGGTGGGCAGAGTTTCCTGTACTGTGGAGCACAGGATCGGGAGTCCCAAGGGGACCCGGGGGTGCTGGGAGTGGTGAGGTGTTGTCATTGTGGGGCAACTCCTGAACAGCATCCTCTGGTGACAAAGTGGCAAATATGGCAAACATGTAATCAGTTGGTTACCCCTTCTGTCATCCCAAAGCCTGGCTGTGACCGGACCTTTGGGTTCATCAAACAACAGGCGGGTTGGGCGATGACAGATCCAGGTCAATGCATTCTGGCCAACCCTACCTGCTAGCTGTAGTCAATAAAGTTGTGGCCTTTTTCTGCCAATTGTGTGTCCTGGTGTCATTTCCTGCAACATCTTTGCTTCCCATGCAAAGTCAGAAGGATATATGGCTTCCTTTGGCAAATAAAAGGGAGAACAGGAAGGATACACTGTTCATAAGAATTCCTTTTATTTCATAAGAATTCTGAAAATCAAGGAATAACACCCCACTCTACTCAACCAGCCCATCTAGTTAGAAGAAATCAAAGCAGGCAATAATAAACTTCAAACCAGGAAAATCTCCTGGATTAGATGGATTTATGGGAGAATTTTACAAGTTATGTTATAATAAAATTGCCTCACACCTACAAGATCTATTCAGTGAGATAATGTCATAAGGTCTATGTCCCTGATTTTGGCACACTTCCAGAATTGTCCCCATCCCCAAAACAAATGACTGTCAACCTCCCACCTCAGCATTTAGACTGATAGCATTAATAAACTAGGATGTGAAACTACTGACCTCAATTCTAGCAAATAGAATTAATAGCTTGATCGTTGAGTATATCTCTGTTGACCAAACTGGCTTATGCCAAGTAGAAAAATATCTGATGTCATTAGATGAGTCCTAAATGTCACTCATCATGCTTCAGAATCTAAAATCCCAATTGCCCTTATGTCCCTACATGTCTTGAAAGCTTTTGACAGAGTGAACTGGCAATACTTATTTGGAGTACTGGGAAAGATGAACTTTGGAAATAAATTTATTAGTATGCTAGAAAACCTATACATAAACTCAAAGGCCTTAGTGACAGTCAATAGAATAAACTCATCTACCTTTAGGCTCCAAAGGGGAACTAAACAAGGATGTCCCTTATTCCTACTGTAATTTGCTATTGCAATAGAGCCCTTAGCCACCTCAATCAGAGAAAATGAAAACATAAAGGGACCCAAAAGAGGAGGAACAACTCATAAGCTAAATCTCTTTGCAGATGATGGGATCATCTTCCTAAAACAACCCAAACAATTCTTCCCTACCTTACGCACCATATTAAACTCCTTTGATACTTTTGAAGGTTTCCAAATTAACTATTCAAAATATAAATTGCTGTGTCTCAACATCACTCATGAGAATTAGACATTCAAAAAGTTACCAATCTCCAGTTAAAACCCTCAGGATTTACTTACCTAGGAATCACCATTACAAAAGATTTCAATCAGATAATCCCCAGAAACTACAACAAAATAACTAAATCGTTAATCTCTAAAACACTAGAATGGAAGAGATTGAAACTCTATTCTAGGCAGAATAGCCCTCATTAAAAATGTTTATTGTCCCTCATCTATCCTTCCTATTTCAAACTATCCCACTTCAACCACCGTAGACAAAACTCAAACTTTGGCAAAATCTCATCAATACATTTGCTTTTAACCATAAAGATCCAGATTCAGGAAATCCACATGACACCTCTCTTACAAAAAAGCGGGGTTAGCAATGCCTGATCTTGAACTATATTTTGCAACATTCCAACTTAGTCAAATCTCTCATTTAATTAAAAAAGATCAGGGCATACACTGGGTTAACATGGAAATGAATGGCCCACCATCAATCAATCTTGCTTTGTTACTTAACAAACCCACTTCATGAGTAATTAAAAGCATTAAAAACCCATGGCTACAAACAACACTAAAGATATGGTCAAGATGGAAGCAAGTCCTAGCACCAGATCCTATTGCCCCTTCCTTGTCCACAAATCTTTCTATTCCCCTGATAAATTCAATCAATTCCAGGGATGTTTTATCCTGCTGTATGCTGCCCCGGTTGCTTTGCATGCATATTTTGTATATACATGTATATGATATGTATATTTTGTCCAAGACATCTTTCATAATGGCCGACCAAAAACAAATGATGAACTAACTTTAGATTTAGAGCTATTAAAGGCTAGTTGGTTTCATCTCCATCACATAATTACTTTTTCACACAAATTAAAGGAAATAGGAAGACCACCTAGATCACTTACCTTATTTGAGGCATCATGTGTTCCTCCCTCCCAAAGCACCAAAAGACTAACATCTTTAATCTACCACTGTTTGATTGACCACTCTTAGCAAAACATCCATCACATAGAGCCAACCTGGGAAACTGATTTGAATCTTTTAATTCCCATTCCAAAATGGACTACAGTTTGATCTTCTACCCCTTTTAAATCCAAATCAGCACTGATTAGAGAAAACGCCTTGAAACTTATACACAGGTGGTATTTGACTCCAGTGGAGCTAGCCATAATGGTTAAAAATGTTTCCTCCAAATGTTGGTGTGGTTGTAATGATAATGGCACATTTCCACACATGTGGCTAGACTGCCCCCATAGAAACACATTTTGGCAATTGGTACTTGAACAAATTTCATCAACCAAGAAGTAAAGTTATGTCCAGAAATGCTTTTGTTATCAATATATGTAGACACAAACTCAAATTTGAAACATAAAAACTTCATAGATTTCTTCATTACAGCAGCCCATGTAGAAATTGCCAGATGCTGGAAAACAGGGGGGGTATCTTTAGATATGTGGTGGAAAAAGATATGAGACCTATGGTTACTTGAAAAACTGTCTGACAGTACGGAAAATTACATAGGAAGATCAAAATCAAGACCTTTCATAGACAAATGATTTTCACTCATTGACTTTGTAAACAAAGACAGGAAAAAGAGAAGACAACCTCCATCTCATCTCAACCTTTGGTTGGACATTCTGGACTAAAACTACACAAAGACGGCACTGGACTTTAAAATGACCACTTATATTGCACAGAATTCAAGAAGGAGACTGGCAACATAATTCAAAATTGTGAGATGAATGTTTTATTTTGCTTTATTGTTGTGACATGTTTTGTATAAATAAGTAAGTAATCTTTATTGCTTTTGGCCAATGGCCATTGCAAAATACAAAACAATAAAACAATACACATAAAATTTCAGTAAAACCAATATACAATAAACTTTACCAAATAGCAACAATTCAACATAAGCAGTTACATATAACATATATAACATGAATACATTAAAATTCACAGCTAAACCCTTTTAACTAAAATTACCCCCTTTACAAGGAACAGCTATCTCTGCTACGTATTTCTTCCTGGTCTTTTTAGCAGCAAGGGCAAATAGGGCTACATGCCAAGTCATGTATTTGTCTGTGTCCATTAGGAGATAAAATACCTTTTCTTGGGAATTCAGAAATAATCTATTTCCAATTAAAGGTAAAATAAAATGCTCCCTTGGGTCCTTATATAATAGACAACAGATTAAGTAATGTACAAGGTCCTCTGAGTGAGGACAGCCAGCTATACATCTTCGTTCATTTTTTGGAACTTTCTTAAGCCTCTCTTCTCTTTCAGCTGAATCAAACATATTGAGTCTCAGTTCTGTGAAAGCTTGATGCAACTGCACAAAAGTTAGGTTGTCAAAATAACCTAGGTGATCACAGAATTGCCTGAGGTTATGATATAAGGGGCCACATGAGGAACCATAGACAGTATGTAAATCTGCAAGTGTAGTAACTTCTAATATTAAATTTATTTTTTTCTTCCTTGCAGGAGAGTCTAGCCCTTTCAGTTCATCATCGAAAGCTCATACTTGGTAATTAATTGAGCTGCCCCATGGACCCAATTATTGACAGGTAGTCCATTATTGAGTTCCAGGAGACTTTTTTTTTTTTTTGGTAATCTAGAAAGTGGCATCTCTTGGATCTTAAACCAATAACGCAGAATCTTTTTGACTATTTGACTTTCTAAAGTTGGAACAGAAGTTTTGAGGCAAATCATAGCAGTTGGGGAACCCCAGGAAGTCCTAGTAAAGCCCTTAGAAAATAATTCTGAGATGCTTCTAAACCTGAAACCTTAGGTATGCCCCAGATCTCTACCCCATAGAGGATCTGTGCCAAAGTTTTAGCTTTGAAGACCATTAAGGCAGGATTTACTAAATTGCCTCCTCTATTAACAGCAAAGCTCAGCATTGATTTAGCTGATCTATGGGCTTGTATTTTAATGTTTATCATGTGTTGCTTCCAAGAGTATGATTTTGAAAAAAAAATCCCAGATATTTAAAGATTTTTACTTGTTTTATTATATGTTCATCTAGGTGCAAGGAATGTATTTTGGGACACCTACACCATAACCTGGGTTTTGTTGTATTTACTTGCAATATAATGAGAACCTGGCAAGAAACCTGAGTTCTAGATAAGAGAATGATGTCATCAGCATACATTAACAGAGAAAGCTTTTAGTCCAAAACAGTAACTGGGACATACTGTAGGCCCTCTAGATCCGTAACTGTATAATTGATGTAAAAATTAAATAAAAAGGGCACCAAAATGCAGCCCTGTTTAACACCAGCAAAGATATTTATTTTTGAAGTAAGATGACCTACCAGGTCAACTTTGACCTTCATCAAGATGTTAGTATATAAAGCCCTAACTAGATATAAAAGATGAGGGTCAATATCAGCTTTTTCAAGCTTTTGCCACAGCAGGTCTCTAGAGATTGAGTCAAAAGCTGACATTAAGTGAATAAAACAAGCATAAAGTGTTTGCTTCATATTTTGAGTATATTTATGGACCAAAAAGTTTAGTACAAAGCACAAGTCCATAGTAGATTTCACCTTTTGAAAACCAGCTTGATCTTCAGATATTAAACCATGTTTCTCAGACCAATCCTCTAAGCATTCCAATAGGATAAGTCAGGGGTAGGCAACCTTTCCCCTTTAAGGGCCGAGGGACTTCAGCTCCCAGAAGCCTCAGCCATGTTAGCCAATAGTCCCATGTTGGCCAATAGCTCCTGGGATTCTGGGAGCTGAAGTCCCTTGGCCCTTAAAGGGGAAAGGTTGCCTACCCCTGGGATAAGTGCATACAGTTTGGAAGAGGTATTCAAGACACTAATCAGCCTGTAACTGGCAGGACCTTTTTTATCATCCTTTTTGTATATGGGGAATAATACTTAATCTCCATCCCTCAGGGATACATCCTGATTTGTTTATATGTGTAAACAGCTTTGCCAAAATAGGAGTCCAATAATCTGGTTTTGCATTGAATAGTTTCATGGGGATCATATCCTTCCTGGGAGTTTTATTAATCAATTGTTTGGCCACAATTTTTTTAACCTGATCAGAAGTAACCTCTGGTAGGGCAGTAAGTTGGGGAAAATGTTAGTGCAAATGTGGGATTAGTTTGCTAATATTTGCAAACTGTATATATTTGCAAAATATTCTTCCCATACATTATTTTGGATTACTGCTTCCAGAGAATAATTTATCATTCTGGTTGCTCGTGCAATAATATGCCAGAATTTGTGAATCTTTTTGTAGAGCAGCATAACCTAGTTCTTTCCATTGAGATATGTAGTAATTGTGTCTTTTTTCATTAAGTAATGTTTTATAATCACTCCTCAGCCGTGCTATACATAATTGTATTTCCATGTCTTCTTAGTGGCCTTCACTTTTAGGGCCTTCAGTTCTTTCACTAATGTTTGAATAGCAATGGGGAGAGGGGATATCCCTGACGAGTTCCTTTTTTTATGCTTCATCTTTCTGTTTTTTCTCTGTTTACCAGTATTTAAGTATTTTGGATGTTATAGATATTTCTAACCCAGTTTATGAATCTTCCGCTTGCTCCACATTCTTCCAGTACTGTATCTAGAAAATCCCAATTGATGTTGTCAAACGCTTTCTCCAGGTCAAGGAATATCATGCCCAACTTTTTATCTTCATTATGGTAATAGTATTCTAAAATGTTCAAGACCAACCTTATATTTTCTTTTATATATCTCCTAGGCAGAAAGCCCACCTGATCTTCATGTATCCATTTTGACAAGATCTTCTTTAATCTTGCAGCTAGAATTTGCACGTATATTTTATAATTGAGATTTAAGAAAGTAATTGGATAGTAGTTACTTATGTCTTCAGGGTCCTTGTTCTCTTTATGTATCAAAGTAGTCAAGGACTATCTCCACGATTGCCAAGTCGATTTCTGCCATTGAAGATTTTGACTTGCCAAGTCGATTTCTGCCATTGAAATCAAAGCACTTAAGTCTTCTATATGTTGCTTTGTAAATTTTGGAATTTCCACTCCCCTTATATATTCTCTCATTTTAATTCTTAATTCTTGTGTTATTTCCTGGGATGAGAATAACTCTTTATAGTATTCTTGTACTCTCTGTTTAATTTCATTTTGCAGAGTAAATTCTCTGTCCTTAGACCGGAGTTTTTCAATCAAGTTTTTCCCTTTCTCTTTTTTAAATCTTGAAGATAACCATTTTCTGACTTTATTTGCATTTTCAAAGTGGTGATGCTTTATGTATTTAATTTTGTTTGTTATATCTTGCATCAAAATTTGATTTAATTGATTTTTTATGTTCTGTATTTCATGATAAAGCTTTTTGTTTTTGGTATTCCTCTTATATTCTTGCTCTTTAATTTTTAATTTTCTTGTCAATTCTCTTTCTTTTTCTTGTTTAATTTTCTTCTTTCTAACTTCTTGTTGCATCAAAAAAAGCAAAAGCAGCTTATTTATATACCGCTTCATATCACACTATGGGATGTCTAAGCGGTTTACAACTGTGAGCTGATTGCCCCCCAACAATCTGGGTACTCATTTTAGCAACCTCGGAAGGATGCAGGCCTGAGTCGAGCCTCAGCCCTGGCTGGTATTGAACTCGCAACCTTGTGGTCTGTGAGTGAGTGGCTTACTACTGCCTTACTTGCATTCCAAACTATATTCATTGGTGTTTCCTCATTGATGTTTTCTTGAAAATACAGTTTTCGATCTCATCTTATTTTTTCTACTATTTCCTTGTCAGAGAGTATGGATTCTTTTAAATGCCATGAATATTCTCTTTTCTTCAAATTCATTAATAATATAATTGGACTATGGTCTGATAATGTCAATCTTTGTTATTTCTTTATTTAGTATTTTAGATGTAAATATCATATCAATTCTCAACCATGTATTAAATCTTGCTGAATAGAAAGTATAATCTCTCACTCTACTGTGCTTCATTCTCCATACATCTATTAACATTTATTCCTCTTTTAATTCCAATGCCATCTTTGGCAGTTTTCATTGATAGGATCCCCTGAAGAGATCTGCAGACCTGTCTTTGTCTGGGTTAACTACAGGATTCCAATCCCCAAAAATTATTATCTTTTCGTATTCTACTTCTCTTATTATTATTATTTTTTGAGAGGTCTTTGAAAAATCTGGCTTTATTTTCCCGAGGGGCATATATGTTGATTAATAATATTGTCTCCATGTGGTTTTCTATTTCAATTGCTAAGTATGTCTTTGATTATCTTTAAATATCTCCTTTGCCTTTGGAGAGTTTCTAACATATATTGTCACACCTTTTTTTGTTATGTACTTCATTCGAAGCAGAGAATAGCTTACCCATTTTTTTGTTTTGTAAAAAGCAGGTGTCTTTATTTTTAATATGGGTTTCCTGGAAACAAACTATGTCACAATTTTGTTTAATCAAATAGTGGGAAATTTTCCTACATTTGTTTTTAGAATTTAACCCATTGACATTCCAGGAAATTACATTAAGCATCATTTTATATATACTTTCTGGTTTATTATTTGTATTTAACATCTTGTACTAGTTCTCTTCTCTTTCCTTATTCTTAAGTTATTTGAATGTGCTTTCTTTTTTCCTTTGCTTTACCTTTTTTACCTGTCTTTTCTGATGTTCCTGCTTATTGCCTATTTTCTCTGTCTTTTCCACTTTTATGAGTCTCCTCTTCTATTTCTCCATCTGTGTGGTTTCCTACCTCCTCATCTTCTGTTTTTTTTCCTACCTCTGAATCTTCTGAATCAGATTCATACTTCTCTAACGCCTCCAAATTCTCCCTCTCTGATACTTTGTTGCTTTCTATTGTTTTCCCTTGTACTTTTACTTTAGTTACCATTCTTTTCCTTCTGTACCTCCTTCTAGACATATGGTATTCTGTTCTGTAGAGACCTGTTCCTCTCTTGGTTTAAGTTTTTGAAGAAGCTCAGTAGCCTTCTTTTGGGAATCTATCAGAAATTTCCTTTTCCCTATTGTATATATGACACCTTCTGGTTTGCCCCATTTATATTTTATGTTGTTCTGCTTAAGGTATTGTACAATCTCAGAATAGTCTTTCCTCCTCTGTAAAATCTGTAAGGAGATATCCTTAAATATTTTTATTTTCTGGTCCTCAATATAGATTTTTTTTCCTCTGGTAATTTGTTTCTAGAATTAAGTTACAAACTTTTTCCTGAACAAAATAAATTATTATGTCCCTGGGAAGATTCCTGTTTGTTGCTGCCCATAAATTAATCCTGTAAAGTTTATCCACCTCTATTGACTGTTTAATTGGCCAGTCAATAAATTGAGACAGTGCTGGAATAACTCTTGCCCCTAGATATTCATTGTAATTTTCACGTAATCCTCTTATTTTTAACAATTTCCCTTTAAATCTAATTTCTGCTGAGATTGTATACAATTCCTCTTATTGATAAGTTTTTTTTCTAGAAGGCCTGTGTTTTTTTCTAGCCTCTCTGTTCTGGCTTCAAGTTTTGTTACTCTACTATGCATTCCCTTTAGTTCTGTTGTCATTTTTTTGTAGACTATCTTTAAATTCAAACAATTCTTTATGGATCCCAGTCTTAATTTCTTCTTTCCACTCTTTTATGTCTGCTCTTATTTCTGCCTGAATTGTAGCTCTTATATCTGCTCTCAGCTTCTTGATTTTTTCAAGAATACTTATATTTGGGTTAACAATTGTACTTATATCCCTTGCTGATATTGCATGATTTGAAATTTGCTCGTGTTGTTTAGATAAGTTTTCTAATTTCTCTGCCATCCTTAAGCATGTTTACTAAACTCTCTATTTATGATAGAATTTTTAACTGCTTTATCTGTTATCTATTTTTTTAAAAAAATTCCTAGCTGAAAAATTAAACTCCTTTCTCAGCAATTTATAAAAGTTCTATCTACCAGAAATACAATTTATATGATCTAACCCAGACAATGCACTTATCCACAATTTCTTATTACAGTTTATCCAACAATTATCAAAAATTCCTTAAAAAAGGATTGATCTAACTTTAATTATATTGCTTGCTTTGATTTTTACTTAAGTCTGTACATACCAATTTCAACAATACCTTCACGTGCACTTCCACCCTGCCCATTAGGAGCTTTATCCAATAATTCTATATGAAGTTATTTAAGAATCTCCCAGTTCCTTGGTAGCCATTGTTAATGCTTCTCCAAGGGTCAATAATTTCAAGCCTGGAGCTCCCTGGCTTCATCACCTTTATCACTGATCTACTGTGGGGAGGTGATAGACCAAACCTTACTGGCTATGCTGCTATCTCTCCACTCCTCTGTTCCACTGGGGTTTTTGACTGCCAATTCCTCCAGGATTTTCCTGGGCCTTCTCTAATCTGTTATCTGTGCCTTTATTTTGCCTCGGTAGATGGTAAAGTCCAAACGAATCTTGTGACTTCTTCTGAGCCTCTACTGCAAGGGTAGGCAACCTTTTTGAGCTGGGGGCCAGATTGCTGTCCCTCAGACAATTGGAGGGCCAAAGCACATAATAAATAAATAAATAAATAAATATTAAAAAAACAAAAAATTAAAAATATGCATGCACACTCTCTCAGCCTCAGAAAAGCCATGGCAAAACCCCTGGGGAGATTTTGCCAAGAAAATCCCAAGAACAAGTAATAACAACAATAATCATTATCATCATGAAAACGACTGGAAGGCAGGCCCACAAACAAGCAGGGATGTATGCACACTGTCTCAGCCCCAGAAAAGCCATGATGGCAAAACCCTTGTGGAGATTTTTCCAAGAAAACCCCAAGAACAAATAATAACAACAATAATCAATATCATCATGGTGGGCGGTGGCGGCGGTGGCATGACTAGCCTGGGGCCGATCCAAAGGCCTCAGGGGGCTGCATTCCATAGATACAGATGCTGTGCAAGAAGGAGACTCCTGTCTCCTACACCAATGGCAAAACCCTCTCTGACAGGATTCTTGTTTATGGAGGTTTTATGGGAGGCCAATATGGTACAGTTTCGGCCTGGACAGGGGAAGGAGGGGGAGGCTTTCCAGGCCAGTATCTGAAAGAAAGGAGAAAGAGAAGGAGGCTTTCCAGGCAATTTCTGCCAGGAAAGGGGAAAGAGAAGGAGGCTTTCTAGGCCAGTTCCTGCTAGGAAAGAGGAAGAAAGCAGTTTCCAGGCAGCCATTTTGAGTGGGTGAGTTTTAAAATTCTTTTTAAAAACACTTGGGGAGAGTGTGACTGTTACTCAGTGGGTGGGGCTTTTTTGAGTCGCATTTGCGAGTCAATAGGGGGTGGGCTAGCCAGTTAGCTCTATATAACTGCTCCCAATATTCCCAGGAATTTTATAACCACTAGTAATTGTTGAAAAGTTCCGGTCATCAGCAGACTTAAACACTGGTGTTAGCGAGTGATTTTCTTTGAGGAGGAAAGCTGTAGTTCGCTTTCAGGTACTAATGAAGACTTAGTATGGACACTGAAGGAACTGCTGCCATCACCTGCAATACCTGTGGGATGTTTGTCTTCTTACCTACAGATGTGGGGAACTACACATGCTCGAAGTGCAAGTTGGTAGCCCTATTGGAGGAGAAAGTACAGCAGCTGGAGGCGCGGGTAGCTACACTTCAGCATATTAGGGAGCAAGAGGCTTTCCTAGACAGAACAGAACGAACGGTCTTGGAAGGGGACCACACAGAGGAAGTTGCTGGGGAAAAGAAGGTCACATCACATACACAGGAGGTAGACAGCTGGAGGAATGTCACACGCAGAAGCAGGGAGACCAGGGATCATTCTAAGAGCTTGCAGCTATAGAATCAATTTCAAGCTCTTTCCCTTACCAAGGAGGACAAGGAAGAGCAGCATGGACAGACTTCAGGGACAGAGCAGGGACACTGGGAATTTTACCACAGGGAGCAGCCGCTGCTAAGCCTTGGAGGAGGCGTGTGTTCATGGCGGGGAACTCCTTACTGAGGGAGACAGAAACAGTGATTTGTGGGCCTGACAAGATGTCTTGGGAGGTGTGTTGTCTCCCTGGGGCAAAGATCCAAGATGTGACAGAGAGGCTGACAAGACTGGTCAAGCCTACTGACCAAAACCCTTCCTTTTGGTCCATGTGGGAACAAATGACACAGCAAGACACAGCCTTCAGAACATCAAAAGGGATTACGAGGTTCTAGGTAAGAAGCTGAACGAAATGGAGGCACAGATTGTCATCTCGTCTCTTCTCCCAGTTGAAGGGCATGGTCTAGGAAGAGAGAGGAAAATAACAGATGTCAACAATTGGCTCTGCAGATGGTGTCATCGAGAACGATTTGGATTCTTAGATCATGGGCTGCGGTTCCATGAGGGTGGACTCCTGGCAAGGGATGGGCTGCATCTCACGCCAGTTGGAAGAAACGTTTTTGCCAACAGTCTCAAGAATTTGATCAGGAGGGCTTTAAACTGAATTATCTGGGGAAGGGAGACAGCGTCCTGGAAGACAAAAGGACTGGAAAAAATAGTCAAACTGTCCTAGAGGAAACAAGGAAGACAGTACAGGGACCCAACAGAGGGAGGCAAAAAAAATGTGCACAGGCAGCAAGTAAGAGGTGCATATGGTCTTAGATGTCTCTACACTAATGCACAGAGCAGGGGTAGGCAACCTTTCCCCTTTAAGGGCCAAGGGACTTCAGCTCCCAGAATCCCAGGAGCTATTGGCCAACATGGGACTATTGGCCAACATGGCTGAGGCTTCTGGGAGCTGAAGTCCCTCGGCCTTAAAGGGGAAAGGTTGCCTACCCCTGGCACAGAGCATGGGAAATAAGCAAGATGAACTTGAACTCCTAGCACAACAAAGCGAATATGATATAATAGGCATCACTGAAACCTGGTGGGATGAGTCTCATGACTGGAATGTAGAAATACAGGGGTATATGTTAAGGAAAAAGCAACATGGGATATACAGTAATAGAAATAAAAATATGTATGTGAATGTCAAAGTGACTAAGCAGGAGCAATCAGGAAGATACACAGGTGAAAAAGATAATATAATTAAGAAGCCTTGAGAGCCAAGGACAAAGTTATAGAAGGTATATTGAGAACACCTGTGATAGATTGCAAACACCTGAGACTCATTAAGTGGTCAAGGTAAAGTGATGAAACACTTGGGTTGGTCTTAGGTATGGGATGATCTATGTGGACCAATCAAGATGTATGTACACACCCACTGGGTGGAAACTGACTGGTGGGTGGTGTCTAACAATGGCTATAAATTGCAATGTTTGCTAATGTACATTGTGGTGTAGTTTGGAGTAGTTTTGGAGATATTGTGAAGTGTAGAGATTGTGATTTGTAGGGCATATAGTATTTATATATAGTAGAATAAAGTAGATCTTTTATATAAGACTACTGAGTTGTCTGGTGTCTTGAGGGAAGATACAAGAGCCAGAAGAATCCTGGAGAAGTTTGGAGACATCTCAGGAAGAAGAGTGAGAAGGCTTGGAGAGTTTGTCAGGGTCTTCAGCCTATTCTCTGAAACTCTGCTTCTTGGGAAAGAAGCATCAACCACTGATCAAAGGTGGTCAGCTCTGCTGCATAACAAGGTGGTGAGTTAGAGCCAGAGGTGTAGAGCTACAATTCCCATCATCCCTGACAAGGGTTATGGGCCCAGATACTAGAGCAACCAGCATCCACAGAAACTGAAAGTTCCAGAGAGTGGAAGAAAGTTTTGTGGAGCCTTGTGAGTAATTCATTTTGTGTTTTGTCTGCTGTGCATACTCAGAGGGACTGTGTCAAATTGAGTCACTGCACAAATTAAGATGGAGATACTAAAGTTTAGGAAATTAAATAGAAATAACTACTCTACCTGGAAGATATATGCCCGTTCTCTAATCATAAAGGAGTCTCTGTGGTCGACAGTTGAAACAGGGCTGGTAGCTGATGCTAATGCAGCCACTCGAGAAAGAGACGCTAAAGCAAAAGCATGTCTTTATCTTATGCTAGAAGAAGACTTGATTAACGATGTAAGAGATAAAGTGTCCGCCAAGGATGTGTGGGATACCTTGCAGAGATTACACACACCTTCAACTGCATTTGCAAAAATGCTTTGGTCTAAAAGAATTTACAGACAAAAGATGACTAAAGGACAGTGTGTGATAGAACATTTAAAAACAATGCAAGATTTATTTGTGCAAGCTGAACTGAGAGGAGTGGAAATTAGCAAAGAGCAGCAGTGTTACATTTTACTGGAATCGCTAGACTCTTCTTGGGACAACATTACAAATAGCTTGCAAAATTTGCCAGAAGCTGAGCTGAACAGAGACTTAATTGTTGCCAGAATATTGGAAGAGAACTTGAGAAGAAAGTCTGAGCAGGGTGACTCAGCAAGTTTAAGGACTGTGCCAAAACAACAAACAACACCTGATCTACGAAAGCAGGAAGAAGCAGCTTCTACAAGGGAGCAACGGAGGTGTTTTTATTGTAAAAAGATTGGTCATCTGCAGAGACATTGTAAACAATTTGCTGCTGAGAGAAACAAGCAAGGAGAGAGCAGATGGCAGCCGTGGCAGTATCAAAAGCAGTCCAAACCTCCATTTTTGAAGGACAGTGGTAACAAAAAGGGGTTTGCAACCATGATTAAGGAAAAACAAAATGCTAATTGTAAATGGTTAATTGACTCAGGAGCATCATCTTCAATGTGTAACAATATTAATTTGATAAGTAATAGAAAATCAGCTAATGTAAATACTGTAGTTTTAGCTGATGGGAAAGAGCTCAGTACTGTAAATCAAATGGGTACAGTTTTCATTCCTGGGCTAAAGGAAAACTTTAATGATGTGTTACATGTAAAGGAGTTAGAAAATAATTTGTTATCAGTGAGCAGGTTAACAGACAGAGATTACACAGTTATATTTGAAAAGGACATGTGTAAGATAAAATTGAATGGGGAATTGCGAGGCATAGGCTTGAAAAAAGATAAGCTTTATTATTTGGAGGACAATATTGATTGCTACAGGGTTGAAAATGCTAATAACATAGACAATAGTCCAATTCATAAAGACTGCATACATGAACTACACAGGAAATTTGGCCATGCTAGTTTCAAATGTTTAAAGTTAATCAGTATGTGTCCAGATTTAAAAGTTGCTGAATGCAAAAATCACTTAGATTGTACTGTATGTAATCAGGTAAAGGTCAGAGCTTTTCCAGTAGCCAAGAAAACCAAAAGAATTGCCCAAAGACCATTTCAGTTTGTACATGCAGATGTTGCCCAAGCTAATTGTTTATCTTTAGGGGGAAGCAAATATTACCTAGTAATTGTTGATAGGTTTACAAGGTTTGCTTTTGTAAGAATATTGAAAAACAAATCTGACGCTGGGCAAAGTTTAAAAGCATGGGTGAGAATGGTGGAAAGACAATTTGATATTAGAGTAGGCACCATTGTTACTGACCGGGGAGGAGAGTTTCTAAGTAATCAATTGTTTAATTGGTTTCAAAAGGTGGGAATAAGGCATGAAACTACTAATCCCGCTTGTCCTAACGAAGATGGTTTAGCGGAGAAAAGAATACAAGATATAAAAAGGATAACTGCTTGTTTGATGGCAGATGCAGAGGTAAAAGATAGTTTCTGGGCAGAAGCAACTTTGACAGCAGTACATATTAGTAACAGACTGTATCATTCAGAAATTGAAGACATTCCCTACAGGGTATTGTATGGGAGAGTGCCAAATTACAAATATTTGAGAGTCTTTGGACAATTTGCTCATGTTTTCATACCAGCTTGTTTCAGGAAAAAGGGAGAACCCAAAAGTAAAAGACTTAGGTTTTTGGGGTATTCAGGAAATAGCTATAAGTTTCATTTAGGTGGAAGAGAAGTGCAGTATTCCAGGTCTGCTAATTTCGAGAGACATGCCGGTTGGGACAAATTGCATGCCAATAAGGAAGTTTTCTTGAGGTTAGGAAGTTCAAATGAGCCAGAAACACAAACTGAACCAACTTCAGGAAACGGAGGGGTTTCAGTTAAGCCAGAAGCATCCACTAGCAGCAGTGATAGTTCTTCAGATAATGAGACACAATCTAGACCTATTACTACTAGAATGACTGAGGACAAGAGATTTAGCCATAGAACTATAACTCCCAGCACAGAAAGTGAGGATGAAAGAGGCAGATCAGCAGAGTTTATTCCCAGACGTAGTCACAGAGTTAGAAAGCCTCCAGACAGGTTTGTTGTGACAAATGCAAGAGCTTGTTTAGCAGTGGAAGAGCCTGAAAGTTTTGAAGAGTTGGAAAGTTTGTTTAGAGAAGAACAGGAAAGATGGATTGATGCAATGGATGATGAGTTTGGTTGTCTGGTAGATAAAGATGTTTTTGAAATAGTTGATAGACCCAAAGACAAGAAAGTAATTGGTTGTAAGTGGGTATACAAAAAGAAAGAAATGCCAGATGGAAGTATTAAGTATAAAGCAAGGTTAGTAGCTAAGGGTTTTGCACAACAGCAGTATGAGAACTATGATAAGACATATTCTCCAACTGCAAAGCCAGAAAGTCTGAGAATGGTTCTGGCTGTAGCAGCAAAAAGAAGTTTAGTTGTAGAGCATTTTGATTTTGAAACAGCCTACTTAAATGCTAGTTTAGATGAAGAGATCTTTATGGAGCAGCCACAAGGTTTTGAAGAAAATAGTAGTCAGAAAGTTTATAAATTGAAAAAAAGCATTGTATGGATTAAAACAAAGTGCCAGAGCATGGAATTTGTGCATTAATGACGAGTTAGTTAAGCTAGGATACAAAAGGAGCATTGCAGATGCTTGTGTCTATACAAAAGGAGACATAGTGTTAGTAATTTATGTAGATGATTTGTGCGTGGCAGCAAAGTCAAAACAGGAAATTGAATCAGTAAAAAGAGAATTGTCTGAAAAGTTTGTCTTAAAAGATCTAGGTTTATTGAAGTCTTATTTAGGTATTAGTGTTGAATGGACAGAAGAAGGACATTGTTTGTTAAGTCAGAGAAAGAAAATTGAAAATTTGATTGAAAAGTGTGAATTACAAAATGCTAAAATAGTAAGAACTCCAATAACAATTGGTTAAGTATCTGAAAAAACATCTAGAGATTTTGAAGACAAGACTTTATTCAGGAGCATAATAGGATCTTTACAATTCATATCTTGCCACACCAGACCAGACATTTCGTATGCTGTAAATGTATTGTACAGAAGAGTTAATGATCCAAAAATTGAAGACTGGACAGCAGTAAAACACTTATTGAGATATTTGAAAGGAACTCTAGATAAGAAATTGGTAATTAGAAACAGTAATTCAGATTTAGATTGTTATGTGGACAGTTCTTTTGCATCAGAATTAGGAGACAAGAAGTCAGTTACAGGAATAATAATCAAGTACAGTGAAAGTCCAATAGTCTGGAGAAGTAGGAAACAAACAAATGTAGCGATAAGTACGACGGAAGCAGAATTCACAGCTTTAAATGAGATAGTAAATGAGGTACAGTGGGTTGAGCAGTTATTGAATGATTTAAATGGAAGTTACAAGATACCAGTAGAAATTCTGGAAGATTCACAGTCATGCATACCAATGGCTGAAACTGAAAGTTTGAAGAACAGAACAAAATATGTTGGAGTAAGATATCAAAATGTGCGAGACATGGTTCAGAAGGGTAAAACAGAATTGAGATATATAGAAACACAACACAACATAGCAGATTTGTTCACAAAAGCATTGACGGCGGAAAAACATGAAAGACTGACACAAATGGTTGGAATGACATTGTAAGACACATACAATATTTTATTTCGGAGGGGATTGTTAAGGAAAAAGCAACATGGGATATACAGTAATAGAAATAAAAATATGTATGTGAATGTCAAAGTGACTAAGCAGGAGCAATCAGGAAGATAAACAGGTGAAAAAGATAATATAATTAAGAAGCCTTGAGAGCCAAGGACAAAGTTATAGAAGGTATATTGAGAACACCTGTGATAGATTGCAAACACCTGAGACTCATTAAGTGGTCAAGGTAAAGTGATGAAACACTTGGGTTGGTCTTAGGTATGGGATGATCTATGTGGACCAATCAAGATGTATGTACACACCCACTGGGTGGAAACTGACTGGTGGGTGGTGTCTAACAATGGCTATAAATTGCAATGTTTGCTAATGTACATTGTGGTGTAGTTTGGAGTAGTTTTGGAGATATTGTGAAGTGTAGAGATTGTGATTTGTAGGGCATATAGTATTTGTATATAGTAGAATAAAGTAGATCTTTTATATAAGACTACTGAGTTGTCTGGTGTCTTGAGGGAAGATACAAGAGCCAGAAGAATCCTGGAGAAGTTTGGAGACATCTCAGGAAGAAGAGTGAGAAGGCTTGGAGAGTTTGTCAGGGTCTTCAGCCTATTCTCTGAAACTCTGCTTCTTGGGAAAGAAGCATCAACCACTGATCAAAGCTGGTCAGCTCTGCTGCATAACAAGGTGGTGAGTTAGAGCCAGAGGTGTAGAGCTACAATTCCCATCATCCCTGACAGTATAACCCGTTCAAGAGAAACAGGCCAAACAGGAAAGGAGGAGGAATAGCATTATATGTCAGGGATATTTACACCAGTTAAGAAATCCAGGACATCAATCCTGGAAGCCAGGTGGAGAGCATCTGGATAAAAATTAAAGGGCAGGGAAACAACAGGGATGTTAGAGTGGGAGTCTACTAAAGACACCCGACTCAGGCAGAAGAATTGGATGATGCTTTTCTAGAACAGATGACCACACACTCAGAAAGGAAAAATATAGTAGTGATGGGTGACTTCAACTATCCTGATATTTGCTGGAAGTCAAACTCAACAAAATCCTCAAGGTCTAGCAAATTCCTCACTTGCCTCGAAGACAATTTCATTGTCCAAAAGGTGGAAGAGGCAACAAGGGAGTCAGCTATTTTGGATCTGATCCTAACTAACAGGGAAGACCTAGTTAATGGGGTGCAAGTGGTTGGATCCTTAGGCGGGAGTGATCATGTCCTCCTGGAGTTTATTATACAGTGGAAAGGAGAAGCCAGGCATAGTCAGACACGCATTCTAGACTTTAGGAAAGCTGACTTTATTAAACTTATAGAAATACTGGGGGTGATCCTATGGACAGGAATACTAAAAGAGGAGGGAGGTCAAGACGGACAGGATATTCTCAAAAGGGAGATACTGAAGGCACAATTTCAAACCGTGCCAACGAGGAGGAAAAATGGGAGGTGTCTGAAGAAACCAGGATGGATGACTAAGGAACTTGCAACTGAACTAAGTTTTAAACGGAACATGTATAAGAAATGGAAAAATGGGGAAATCACCAAAGAGGAATTCAAACAAATAGCTAGCACGTGTAGGGGTAAAGTCAGAAAAGCTAAAGTGCAGAATGTGTCAGGATTTTGCTAGATGGGATATAGAGTTAGTCGTGGAAATGTATAAGATTTATGAGGAACTTTCCTGTGGGAAGTGATTGGAAAGCAAGTTGGGCCACGCAAACAATAGGTGTCTCGCCAGACAAAAATAGAGGACCAGAGAAGAGAAAAAACAATAGGGTGTTTTGGGAAAGGAAATGTGCTGACCAAAATACACAACGTCAGCATGGCAGGTCACATGGACAATGACATCAACAACAGGGGATGGACTGAAAGTCTGGGAAAGTTGGGTTCATCCAATTAACTAGAAGGTGTACACCGAAGTGGGTGGTAGCTTGGGGGGAGACAGAATTCTTTGTCTGTGTATTGTGGTGTGTGGTGAGAGAGGGAGCTGGAAGGTTCATCTGGTAAATGGCTGCATGATGTGTTGCCAAGGATTGTTTTGTAAATATCCAAGAACTATATATAGCTGTTTTAGTTGTAGCAATAAAGTCTCATTGTATTTGGCTAGCACTGGAGCCTTTCCTGACTGCTGGTAAGACTGGAGAGCTGAGGCAGTATCATCAACTTCCAGATGGGAAAAATTCTGGAGGCGTGTAGGAGAAGAGTCAGCTTTTCCTGTCAACTCTGCTGAATGGAAAAACTACTGCAACACACATCTTCCACCACTCTGACAGAATGAACTGAAGCTTGCTAGAGAGGTGAATAACAATAAAAATGGCTTTTTTGGGTATGTTCGCAGCAAAAGGAAGAAGAAGGAAATGGTAGGTCCACTGTGTGGGGAAGGTGGAAAAAAGTTAACAGGAGACAGAGAAAAGGCAGAATTACTGAACATCTTCTTTGCTTCAGTCTTCTCAGAAAAGGCAAAGGGTGCTCAACCTGAGGATAATGGAGCAGAGGACAGAATAGGAAAATTTCAGCACAGAATAAGTAAAGAGATAATACAGGAATACCTGGTTAATCTAAATGAATATAAGCCTCTAGGAGCAGATGAATTACTTCCAAGGGTACTAAAAGACCTGGCAAATGTAATATCGGAACTATTGGCAATAATCTTAGAGAACACCTGGAGAACAGGAGAAGTCCCAGCAGACTGTAGGAGGGCAAACGTTGTCCCTATCTTCAAAAAGGGAAAAAAGAGGATCCCAAGAATTATTTTCCAGTTAGTCTGGCATCAATACCGGGAAAGATTCTGGAGCAGATCATTAAACAGAGAGTCTGTGAACACCTGGAGGGTAATTCCATAATCACTGAAATAGAACATGGGGTTCTCAAAAACACGTCATGCCAGACAAATCTGTTCTTTTTTTCTTTTTCTTTTTTGACAAAATTACAAGCTTAGTAGATGAACAGAATGCTGTGGATATAGTATATCTTGATTTCACAAAGGCCTTTGACAAGGTTCCCCATGACATTCTTGGAAACAAACTGGTAAAATGTGGGCTAGACAAAGTAACTGTTACATGGATTTGTAATTGGTTGACTGGCCAAATCCAAAGGGTGCTCCACAATGACTCCTTTTCAACCTGGAAAGAAGTGACCGGTGGAGTGCCACAGGGCTCTGTCCTGGGCCCAGTGCTATTGAACATCTTTATCAATGACTTGGATAACAGTATTGGGGGCATAGTTATCAAATTTGCAGACAACACCAAATTAAGAAGAGTAGCTAATACCCCAGAAGACAGGATCATAATTCAAAATGATTTGAAGAGACTAGAAAGCTGGGCCAAAGCTAACAAAATGAAATTCAACACGGAGAAATGTAAGGTACTGCACTTAGGGCTGAAAAACTAAAAGCACAGATATACGATGGGGGACACCTGGCTGAATGAGACTACTTGTGAAAGGGATCTAGGAGTCCAGGTAGACCACAAGTTGAACATGAGTCAACAGTGCGACGCAGCAACTAGAAAGGCCAATGCAATTTTATGCTGCATCAGTAGAAATATAGTGTCTAGATCAGGGGTAGGCAACCTTACCCCTTTAAGGGCCAAGGGACATCAGCTTCCAGAAGCCTCAGCCATGTTGGCCAATAGTCCCATGTTGGCCAATAGCTCCTGGGATTCTGGGAGCTGAAGTCCCTTGGCCCTTAAAGGGAAAGGTTGCCTACCCCTGGTCTAGATCAAGAGAAGTAATAGTGCCACTCTATTCTGCTTTGGTCAGGCCTCACCTAGAATATTGTGTCCAGTTCTGGGCACCACAATTCAAAAAGGATGTGGAGAAACTGGAGCATGTCCAAAGGAGGGCAACTAAATCGGTGAAGGGTTTGGAAACCAAGCCCTATGAGGAATGACTTAGGGAGCTGAGGATGTTTAGCCTGGAGAAGAGAAGGCTGAGAGGTGATATGATAGCCGTGTTTAAATATTTGAAGGGATGTCATATTGAGGAGGAAACAAGCTTGTTTTCTGCTGCTCCAGAGACTAGGACCAGAAACAATGGATGTAAGCTCCAGGGAAAGAGATTCCACCTCAACATTAGGGGGAACTTCCTGACAGTAAGGGTGGTTCGACAGTGGAAAACACTCCCTCGCAGAGTAGTGGAGTCTCCTTCCTTGGAGGTCTTTAAGCAGAGGCTGGATGGCCATCTGTCGGGGATGCTTTTATTGGGAGTTCCTGCATGGCAGGGGGTTGGACTGGATGGCCCTTGTGGTCTCTTCCAACTCTGTGATTCTATGATTCTACTCATTACCTCTGTGGAGTACCCCTGTCATTGGAAAACTAGCCTCTCAGAAGCCAAATGTGAAACTGGAGCCAGCTGGAGTTTGGGTGGAAGACTAGTCTCTGGCATAACTAGTCTGGTCTGAGTGGCAACTTTTCAGACTAAACCATTTAGATTTGTTCATTTGAATCATTATTCTGTTGCCCTGCAGGAAGATTTTGTTGTGCTGCTGTTTTTTTTAAAAAAACATCTTGTGTTAGTGTACAAAAAAGAACATGGCGATTGCTCTTTTAAATTATTGTGAGATGCTTTAGAAGGTTATAAAAACAAATGCTTTTAATAATTTTATTATAAACAATAAATCATGATAAAATCATCACCCAACTACCAAAAAAAAAATCCTTCTTTGAAACTCAATTGACTGTACAAACCTTCTGCTCTAATGATTATTACAAATCAGTTGTTACTTTAAGTGATTTTCATTGGTTTTTATATCAAGACCTCTTTTGGATCTCTATTAGAAGCCCTAGGCCGGAAAGGGCCTCCATCGCCATGGGCTCGAAGCGAGCACATCACGTAGGCACTCCAAGGTGAATCTGCATTTACAAGCCATTTGCAGATCAAAAGGCCATGCTTAGGAGCTGCAATACAGGACATTCACACCTGAAAAGATTTATGAGCCAGTCAGGATGTGTCCTTAAGGTGAGGAAAAGTAAAAAACCTACATAATAATAATAATAATAATAATAATAATAATAATAATAATACTTTTTATTTGATATCCCGCCCCTCTGAGAACAATTGGGGCGGCTTACAAAAGAAAATCATAATACAACATTTAAGAACTATTTCCCCCCTCCCACCCCTTAAAAATTATTAAATCCAAACATGCCATATAAAAGAGGTTTTAAAACATACCATATAAAAGAGGATATGTACCTCTATAAAACATCAGAAACAATAATACAGGAAGGCGCTGGAATCAGAGTATAGAATCTCAACTCTCAAGAAGTCCGAGGGGAGGACACATCTCCAGAGTATTCTAGGGCCTTGAGCTGGTGGTTATTCCGGGAAGGCCTGCTGGAAGAGATCCATCTTGACAGCCTTTTTAAAGCTGTCAAGTGATGTCAATTGACGGATCTCCTCCGCCAGGCCATTCCATAGTTTGGGGGCGACAACAGAAAAGGCCCTCTGGGAGGTAGTCACCAGCCTCGTTTTATGAGGCCGTAACAAATTCCTCCCAGAGGACCGGAGAGTACGGGGAGGATTATACGGGAGGAGGCGGTCCTTAAGATAGCCTGGACCCAAGCCATTTAGGGCTTTAAAGGTAATAACCAACACCTTGTACTGGGTTCGGAAACTAATAGGCAGCTAGTGGAGGGACCTTAATACTGGGGTAATATGGTCCCACCTAGATGTTCCGGATATTAATCTGGCTGCCATATTTTGAACTAATTGCAGTTTCTGAACCAAGCACGAGGGTAGCCCCATGTAGAGCGCATTACAGAAGTCAAGGCGTGAGGTTACCAACGCGTGCACAACAGTCTCAAGATCCCCTAGTTCCAGAAAAGGGCGCAGCTGGCATATCAGCCGAAGCTGATAACAGGCACTCCTGACCGTCGCATTAACCTGATTTGTCATCAGGAGCGACGAGTCCAGGAGCACCCCCAAACTGCGAACACAGTCACTGGAGTAGAGTGTGACCCCATCCAGGACTGGCGGTTGCAACCCAATCCTTGGTTTCGGGGCCTGTACCGTGAGCACCTCCGTCTTGTCTGGATTCAGTTTCAATCTGTTTTTCCTCATCCAGCCCATTACCGCTTGAAGACATTCATTGAGAGAAGAGATGCCATTGGAATTCGAGGCCGACGAACAAGACACGGAGAAATAGATTTAGGTGTCATCAGCGTACTGATAACATCCAGCACCATAACTCCAGATTATCTCACCCAGCGGCTTCATATAAATGTTAAACAATATCGGGGACAAAATAGCTCCCTGAGGAACCCCACAAGTGAGGTCCCTCTTACTGGAGCTACAGTCCCCGAGCAGCACCCTCTGGGACCGACCCGAGAGGAAGGACCAGAACCACTGCAGAGCAGTGGCCCCGATACCTAACCCCCTCAGGCGGCCCAAGAGGATGCCGTGATCTATGGTATCAAAAGCCACTGAGAGGTCTAGGAGCACCAACAGGGTCACACTACCCCTGTCGATGCTGACGCAGATTGTTGGTCAAGGCAATCATGGCAGTCTCAACCCCAAAGCCTGTCCTAAAGCCGGTTTGAAATGGGTCTAGATAATCGGTTTCATCCAAGACTGCCTGGAGCTGAAGAGCAACAGATATACATCCCATCTCCCCTCTTCTGGAAATTGTACACTTCAAAGCATAGCAATTGGAATCCTTTGATGTTCAATAGCAACTCTTCGCTTCCAGGGTTTAAATACTCCCCAAAATCTCACGGAAAAGGGGGGGTCTGGATATATTTCATGACGGTCCTGTACCATTCATGATCTCTAGCTAGAGTCTCCGGCTCTACCTACTGTTCTTTTCGGTTGAGTCTATTCATCGTTGGAGCAACATCTTTGCAGGTAATTATCACCATTAGAAAGCCTTGTGTTCCTATCCAAGCTAACTACTTTACTCCTCAGTTCTTGTGTGTGTGCATGTATGTTAGGATGTCTTTGTATGTTTCAATCCTTGAATAAAGCTTTGTTTCTATATCAGTCTCTTCTCTAGCCACCTCCGTAAACATAGGATAAAAGATCCCATAGAAGACTTGAACTTTAGTAATTCCCCAGGTTCTGAGTCTTCTCATTACAATTGGTGGAGAATCTTATGGGCAAATCCCCAAAGTGTAGACATTCCAATTTGGCCAATTGGACTGTTTACACCCTGGGTGTAGAGGTTAAAAGAGCTGGAGACTGAACAGATTCAAAAGCCAGAAATTCTCTTTGTGTGTTGTTCTGTGTGAGTGGCCACAAGGGCTTGGGAGTATCGGGGTTGGCTGAATCCATTTCATTTCTTTGGGTGGTGGTTCTGCACTCTGGCTCTGGCTGCGGAGATTGGGTCATCCAGGTGTGGACTTCCAGCTGTCCTTGGGCGTGGAGTCAGAGCAGATTCCTGACGCCCTATTTTTATTTTCATCTATCATGGGTTGGGCACCAGTGTTAGGATCCAGCAGTTCCCTTTCCCCCTTCCCACACTATACCTTCAGGACCATCCATAACTCAAACCTCAGGCAGCATTTAAGTTTGAATCCTGCAGCCAAACCCAGGCTTTTGTGCTGCAGTGCAAAGTATTTGTCCTCTGAGGGTGAGACATCCCTCAGACCAACTTTGAAGTTTGAATCCTGCAGCCTCATCCAGGCATTTGAGCTGCAGTGCAAAAGATTTGTCAGGGATCCTCTTAAGGTGCTGACATGCTCTGTTTGGAGCTGGAGCTAGTGAGTTTTAACTCCTGGTCTTCCCCAAGGGTGTACCTCTTAAGGTTGACCCATCTAGCTAGTGAATTCTAAATCCTAGCATCCCTTGCCGGTGTGCCTTTTAAGGGACACCTGTACAGGTTTAAGCTCAGCATTGAGAGAGTGAGTGTGCACCACCTTGGTTGGGCACAGGTCTGTGGCCATAAGACCTCTGCGCAAGGTGGGAGGAAAAGCCTTGGTTGGGCACAGGCAGGTACAGCAGAGAGACGTCTCTGATCTGTGGCCATAAGACCTCTGCGCAAGGTTGTAGGAAAGAAAACCCAAGGTAGGAACTGAGGTGGGGATTCTAGCTCTTGGAGTCTGTTCAAGTTGGCCACTGCTAGCTACAGTGGGGAGCAGATTCCAAAAAGCTCCCTATTAAAAGTTCTGGGGCCTGAGTCTAGGGAGAAAAACCGAGAAGGTCGCTACTGCAGGAGCGATTGGTTCCCTAGGTGAAAATGGTGATAATGGTTTCACTTCTGACCGTGGGTAGAGAAGGAACACAGGGTTCCTAACGCTCTATAGGGAGAGCCAGAAATGAAAAGAAAGGTGCAGGGAAGAAGTGTTCCCAGAACATTCCTAAAGGTTGAATAGGATAGGTAGAAAAATCCTAAAGTCAGAACCCTAGAGGTTGCCTGGCTTTAAACTTCTCCCTCAGAAGAAGAGGTGGAGAGAACACCCTGGGATAATTTGATTAGGAGCAAGTGGTTTTCACTCAGGCTCTTTAGTGGGAAATCCTTTTAAGGTCCCCACCAATTAAAAAAAAAATTGGGTTTAAACCATTGCCATAACTTTGAAGTCTTAAGAAAAGACAGTAAGTTCACCTCCCTTCCATCGGAGGTTGAGAAAAGATTCCCCCCCCCCCCCCCCGGTTTCTAATTGAAAGGCAGGGGAAAGGAACAAAGGAACAAAGGAAGCAATGTCACCAGTAGCAGCTAGGCTGTTTAAGGAGGATCAGCCTAGAGACAGGTTAGAGAAGTGGATTCTAGAGAAGGGACCTAATCCCTGGAAAGCAGGAGGCTTTCTTACTGAAGATCCTTTTGCAACTCTGTTAGAGGTATACAATGCAAAGACAACTAAATCCGGATTAAAGAGAGTACCTACTGCAGAAAAGAATAGGTGGGCATCATGGGGAATTTGGATGCTAGCCCATGAAGCCATTCAAGAATACCAAAAGTTACAATTGGATTCAAACATCCTAAAGGAACAAATAGGGGATCTGGCAACACAAATAAGGGAAAGAGTAGTGGAAAATTCTGTGGCACCCACAATGCTCACACAGCCATCCAAAGGGCAGAAAATGCAGGAAAGGAGAACACCTGTCTACGTAATCACATTGAGACTTTAGAGAAGCAGCTAGTGTAAGCAAAGCAAGCAGCAGACTTTTTGTTGTCCAAAAGTACTAAGGAAGTCATGAAGGCTGACCACACTGCCTGTGAAAAGTGCATTAGGGAATTAGAAAGTAAGGTTGACTTAAATACTGCAATCGTGGCCACAGTACATCCCGAGATCCTTGAATCAGCAACTCAAGCCAAGGTTCTTCAGGAGGCTATGCCAGAGGATGCCAAAGCTATCCACCCCTTAAATCCGCAATGGGAGGCCAGAACAAGAGCAAATCAATCACCAATTTTATATCCACCACTTCCAGTTGATCCTGTGAGAACTAGAAGTATGGTGGAAACTAAGAAGATAGATGAAGATGGTACTGTCACTAAGACTTTAGTTGAGACAGCCCAATGGACTCTGGCCAAAGTTAAAGCTGTAGCAGACCAGTTAGGAAAGCTTAATCCACAAACCGGAGTCACTTGGTTTTCCATTATGCTCCTGGCATATCCGAAGGCTAAAGGACTCGATTTAACACAGGTAGTTAGAGTCTGCATAGATCCAGCCTACTCTGGAGCATTTGAGGCTGCTGTGTCTAATCACAACCTAGCTACAGCAGAATTAAAGGAGCGGCTGCCCAGAATGGTACAAATCTTATGGCCAGGAACTATATTAAGAGGAAAATATCAGAATGAAATACAAGGATCAAACAAGTCTCCAGACACTTATGTAGCCAGGAAAAAGATGTTGGGCATTCTGTCAGGATGTATTCCACTCAGTGGAGAGGGACAGCCCTTGCTAAATGACAGAGAGATAATCACGGAAGTTTATCTGGGACTTAATGAATCTGACAAGACATACTTGGGCACAGAATCCAGGAGACTCTCCAACCTAGACTGGAATGGATTTATGGAGCATATTACATTAGCATCGGAAATATACTGGATACAAGAAGCTAGAAAAGAGGTGTCTACCACCTCATCCAGTAGAAATGTAAAATCAGGAGGGAGAAGAAACGATAAGGAAGGGGACCCAGTGCATTCAGTGACATATAGAAATAACGGCCCCCACTCCAGGCCATTTCATGGAGACCAAGGAAGAAGGGGATATAAACACACAAATCCAGTGAAGGGGCCAATGAAGGAAGATGAATTTAGAACACATACATGGAGACAACTCAGGGACATGGGAGTATCCATGGAACCCTTAAATGGGAAACCAACTGCAGAATTGTTGCGAATTCTGGGGGATGTATTGGAAGGCAAATACCAGAATCCCAGTGCTCCCAGTGCTCCCCCCAATAGCAGACTAGGACAGCCTGGGATCCTCTCAATCACTGAGGACCAAGGCAGGACCATGGATCTCTCGGGCTAAGAAACGTCCTCCTGCCCCAAAAAAGGTTTCCTCCAGAGAAAAAAAATATGTGTGGCTTCCATCACCACTACCATTCCTTCATCCATTCCTACACCCCTTCCTGGGTGCCCACAAGTGATAGCCACCCTAACTCCAGATTCCTGGGGATGCCCCATGGTAGATGCACTAGTAGGACAGAATCCAAATCAGAAACCAGCAAAACTTTTGGTGGATTCAGGAGCAGCAGTCAACACATTGCATCCAGATTTTGCCAAATCCGGAGTTAAAACCAGAGATAGCATGGAACTGGTGGGATATGGGAAGGGCCAGCAGAAGGCTTCAGTTTGGAAGGAAATTCCTCTGCAGATTGGTCCTATTCTAGATCTCATCCAAGCATGTGAAAATCAGAGAGAGGATGATGGTATTGTGGGAGTTAAATTTCTATGTAACAACAGGCTCACTCTTGACTTAGCAAACGGCTTCCTCTGGCATCTAGAGGAGGGTCCTGTACAGATCTCAGCTATTCACAGCTGTGCTGCCTTAAAATCCGCTATGCCACTCTACCACCTGGCCACAGATCCATGGGTGAGAGATTAATAATAATAATAATATTTATTTGTATACCGCCCTGTGGCAAACCAATCCGGGTGGTTGACAACAGTAAAATGTAACAAGAGTAAAATATAACATTAAAACATTATAATCCCTCCCCCCCCTTAAGAAAGTATTAAACAATATGACAAATTAAAAACACAGTATCAAAACATAAAACCATAATTAAAACAAACTAAAAACCCTGGTGTCCCTCTGGAGATCCTCAATCCTCTGGAGATCCTCAACTTCAGATTTTCCTGAAGTTTGGATCAAGGACAAAATTGAATGTGGCACAGTCAAGGATGCATGTGTGTTGATAGAGGGAAAAGATCCCCCTCCACAAAAACAGTATAGATACCCTAGGGAAGCTGAAGAAGGGATTGCCAAGACCATAGAGGGATTGTTGAAATGGGATGTGATTCTTCCGATGCAATCCATTTGCAACTCCCCTCTATGGCCTGTTTTGAAAGCAGATGGGGTGACTTGGAGAATGACAGTAGATTTCAGAGCCCTAAATGCAGTCACTCTGGCAGTAGCCCCTGTAGTGGCAAAGTACAATGAAATATTGGCTGCAATTGCAGCTGGAGCCAAATAGTACCATGTCATAGACCTGGCTAATGTGTTTCATTCTATACCACTACATGAGAGTTGTTTTTACAAATTTGCATTCGAATTTCGCGGGAGTCAGTTCTGTTTAAAAAAAAAAAACTGCCAAGGTTTTCACTCCAGTCCCAGTATCTGCCATGCACATGTGGTAAAAATGTGGACTAAGCTGCGCCCCACTTCGCGCCCCCATGTTTTGTCCTATGTGGATGACATACTGGTGCATTCGGATTCCAAAGAAAAGACCACAGACATCACCCGAGAGGTTTTGGACTTGATTAGAGACACTGGTTTCAAGGCAAACCGAGATAAGGCTCAGTTAGTTCAAACACAAGTGAAGTACTTGGGATTGAACCTACAAATGGACTGCAGAACCCCAGATCTACAGAGAGTAGAAACTATTGGAAAGCTTCCAGCCCCTACTGATGTGGCCTCTTTGAGAGCATTATTGGGCACTTTTAACTTCTCCCGGGAGTTCATAGAAGATTTTGCCAGCAAAGCCAAACCGTTATATGATCTGTTGAAAAAAGGAGTTACTTGGGAATGGGGACTAAAGCAGCAGGAAGCATTTGCTACTCTGAAGCAAGATTTAGCACAAGCACCAGCCTTGGTTCATCCAGACACTCAGAAACCCTTTTACATTCAACTTGCTGTTTCAGACAGCCATTTAGGGGCAATCCTCTCTCAAATCCAAAATGGAACACAGAGAGTAGTAGCATATGCATCCAAAAACCTCTCCCCTACCGAAGTTAAGTACAGTCCCTGTGAGAAAAATTGTCTTGCTTTGGTGTGGGCATTAACTAAATGGGAATTCATCATTGGAGGAGCAAAAGTCATTGTACAGACACCTCACACACCTTTGAAGTTTATCCTTTCAGGAAAGATACAGGATGGTCAAGTTCATAATGCAAGGATAGCAAAATGGACTTTAGAACTGACAAAGAGAGGTGTAGGCTATCAGAGACAGCCCAATGAGCCGGTGGCTCCCTATGGCTTGATTGTCACTGGATCTGCTCATGAGTGTCCCCTTCCCCCTATCAAGGAGGACAAATGGCCAGTAAAAGCAGGAGAGTCACTGGAGGAAGCACTCTCACAAGGTTTTGCTTGTTGGTTTTGTGATGGCTCCTCATCATGTCCTGAAGGGACCCGCTTAACTGGATATGGAGCCATTTGGGTAAATGATGGCCAGTCATTGCAAGGAGTTGTGAGACCACATTCTAGTCAAGCTGCTGAGGTAGAAGCCCTCCGTGCTGTGTTAGAATTCGAGAGCCCTGACAGGCCTATAGCCATTTATACAGATTCGCAATGGACTGTCAGTGCAGCCACAGATTGGCTCCCGATATGGTTAGAGCGAGACTGGAAGGCAAGTGATGGCAAAGAAGTAGCCCATGCAGACAAATGGAAAATAGTAGCTCAATTGCTGCAGGACAGAACAGCCACTACCTGGGTTTCATATGTCAAGGGACATCAAAAAGGAAATAGCCAAGAGGCTCACTGGAACAACTGTGCAGATGGGTTGGCAAAAGAAGCTGCATCAAGGGTAGAAAACCTCCCAGATGTCCCTCTAGATCCTGTCAATGTAAAGCCCAAGGAACCCTTCATGCCTCCTACCTTGGATCTGGCTCCGTTGCAAAAAGGAGATGTGGAGATCAAAGAACTCGTAGATGCTGGAAGGGATCATACAGGAAGATACAAAATAATACAGAAGGAAGGAGTTTGATGGGCTGTAGATGATGATGAAAACTACAGTTGGATCGTTCCCACAGAGATCAGGGGTGATTTAATCCAGTTCATACATGAAAGTGGACACAGGGGACGTCAACCCACTTATGAGAGAGTAAGGGAGACAGGTTGGTGGCTGCAAATGAGACAGGATTTAAATCAATGGGTAGACAACTGTTTAGCCTGTCCCATGGTCAATGTAGATCAAAGTGGTCCCAAGGCCCCGATCCGACATCAACGCATTGAAGGCCCATGGACCCGCCTGCAGATTGATTTCCTTGGTCCTCTTCCCACCACTCCTAGACAGAAAAAATATTGCCTCACCATCATTGATCCATTTAGCAAATGGGTGGAGGCTTTCGCAAGTAAGGACAACACAACAATCACAACAGCACGAGTCCTGTTTAATCATGTCATTACTCGATGGGGAATTCCACGTACTTTCTCCACAGATCATGACTCGGGTACACACTTTACTGGAGAAGTGATGCAGGAGTTGTGTAAGGCACTGGGCATCCGCCAAAGGTTTCACATAGCCCATCATCCACAGAGTTTGGGTCATATTGAGAGGACAAATAGAACTCTAAAGGAAGCTATGAGAAAGGTGGTACGTGCATCTGGAAAAGACTGGGATGCTAAACTGCCCCTCATTCTCATGGCTCTTAGAGGAACCATAGCTTCTCACGGTTTCACACCCCATCAAGTCATGACAGGGAGGAAAATGATGATGCCTGAGGCTTTTTGGCTAGATACAACCCTGCCTTCTGATTTAGAGCCAGTGGTCTTGAATCAAGAATGGATTCGATCTCTGGTCCAAAGCATCAGTCAGATTCATCGACAGGTAGCAGAAAAGCTGGGGGAAAATATGCAAACCATGGATCGAAGATTGGGTTGGGTTAGAAACTCACAGCAATGGGAAGTAGGACAGTTGGTCCTGTACAGGAATTTTTCCCAGAACAAACATGCATTGTTCGCCAAGTGGGTGGGTCCTGTTAAAATCACTGGAAGAGTGTCCCCGGCAGTCTATCAAGTGTGCATCCATAATAAACATGGGGATAAATTCAAATACTTTCACTCATCCCAGTTGAAAGAATGGAAAGGTGGTCCAGTTACTGGAAAGCCTGTAACAGAGATCTGGCCAGAGTTGCTTTTAACTGATTTGTCTGAAACAGTTTTATTCCCCCAAGGTGGGTGAAATAGTTTCCAATGTTAGTCTGCCTCTCTGTTTCCCTACAGGGACAAGAGATGGCTGGACATCTTTATAATTGGCTGATCTGGACTATTGGATACAGAGTTATAAGTGCTATTTTGCCTACATACCCAATGCAGTTTAACACCGGTTGGGAATACAACATTCAAGCAGAATGTCATTGGGCACCCCCTTATCCTGGAATTTATGAGGTCTTAGATGCTATGGAAGAAGCTCGTGAATGGTATAACAAAAAGGTTCCCCTTAAAGTAGCCACAAGAATTATTATCTCTGCTGAAAAGACCATTTCATTGAGGGTAATTATGTATGGCCCTGGAGGACACAAATGGGTGGGTGCAGATGCTGGACATCTTCCATTGAAAGCTGGAATATGGAACAGGAATCGCTTCGATCCCAGGTATGGTAAGGTCCCTCCTTCCTTTCAAACCACTATTACTTTAGACCAACAATACCGTCCCACATGGACATGGAAAACCAGGCTGTTCATCTGTACTAATTTCACCCGAACGCCTGCAAACTGTGAAGTCACATGCAACCGAATGTGGTGTCCATATATATACATATACCTTCCTGATGTTTTAAAAGAACCACCCTTGTACTTGGGAGATGTAGTAATCCGCCAAGACATCTCCACCTCTGCGTATTCTGAAGCACAACCCATTTTAACCACCTTGGTTCTCAACTTAATGGCTGTTAATGTAGCCAGAGCCATTCCTGCTTGTAGTTCATATTTAAATGTCACCTGGGCACAGTGGGAGCAAAGAGAGAAAAGGTGGCAGAACCTTAATCATCCTCTGTTAAGAACAAGAAGAGATGCTTTAGATACTGCACTTGGGACATTGGGAACAGGAGGAGCGATTTTAAATGCCATTGATACAGAAGTGATCTTGAACAAATTGGGTTTGATTGGGTCTAAAACACAATAATTAGGGGGTCTCTATGGGCTCTGGCTTGACAAACATAGCTCAAGGAGTGGATTTAATTGGACACATTTTACCTCAATGGGTGGGAGTGGAAAAAGAAATCATTTTGGATATAGGGCATTCCCTACAAAGCAATGTCTGCAACCTGTCAATTGCCATCCAATGCACTCAGATACAGAGCTCCCTCACTTCACATTCTGTATCTCACCTAGGACTTCCCTTGGCCAAGAGTAACACTACAATTTTACCAGGAAACATACTACATTGGTCAAACAGAACCCATCTGTATGATTTAAGTGGCTGTGCAAAGATGCATCAATGGGTTCACTGTTATGAAGCACTCCAAGGCATTCCACTCCAGGATATGAGTGAACAAATTATAATTTCTGCGCACTACACCATTTTGGTACAAATGTCTCATGACTGTTTTTGCCTCACGACCCCATGTGACACAGTAACCATTTTACCCATGGAATACTCCAGGGGTAGGCAACCTGTCCCCTTTAAGGACCGAGGGACTTCAGCTCCCAGAATCCCAGGAGCTATTGGCCAACATGGGACTATTGGCCAACATGGCTGAGGCTTCTGGGAGATGAAGTCCCTCGGCCCTTAAAGGGGAAAGGTTGCCTATCCCTGGAATACTCTTTAAAAATAAACCGAACCTTGGGAAATCCATCTTTTTGTAGGATACATTTAATAGATTGCTTTAATAAAGAGTTTTATTTGCATGAACAGGTACGAGATTATGCCACAGATATACCTTACCAAATTGATTCCACTGCTATACAGGGCTTTCACCTAGAGCAGGGGTAGGCAACCTTTCCCCTTTAAGGGCCAAGGGACTTCAGCTCCCAGAAGCCTCAGCCATGTTGGCCAATAGTCCCATGTTGGCCAATAGCTCCTGGGATTCTGGGAGCTGAAGTCCCTCGGCCCTTAATGGGGAAAGGTTGCCTACCCCTGACCTAGAGGATGAGCTCCCTATAACAAAATGGCTGAGATTGCTAACTCATTTGAGTGACATAGCCAGAAAAATGGAGAAAACAGAGGAGAAGATTAAGATGGTGATAGATATGAAAGCCCGATGCATCATTAAAGTCACACAGGAAATAAGGAAAATCACAGAAACATCATGGTGGAGTGTCATTGATTGGAGTTCGACAGCTGCAGCTGTGATCCACACCCTGACTAACCCCATAATCATCATTTTATGTGTACAGGCGGCCACTGTTATGGGAACCATCAGCATTGTTATCTGGATAAGGAAAAAGGTAGCAGAATTTGATGCTATCGGCAGAGAAGCTTATCTTCCCTGCAGAAATTCTGTTCCACTGCTTGGTTCTTCCCCTTGACCAGCAAGGAGGAAGGACTCAGTTCTTTTATTTAACTGGTATATGTAGTTAGTGTTGTAAATAAATCGTATTTTAGTCATTTGGAGTAATATAGGTCTGGTTTTAAGCTATTTTTTTTAAAAAAATATCTTTTTTCTTTCCTTCACTCTCAGTCAGACCAGGACTCAGTCGGACCAGCTAAAAGGGATACTGCTAAATTTCGTAAAGATACAGTGCTCTAATCACTGAATTAAGCCTTGTATTCACTAATTGGGCAATTGGCAGCTCCCTTCTAGTTCACTATCCCTCTTAACCACTGTTAGTTCCTTAGCTTTTCAAGAGCCAAGGGGGGGGGGGAGATTTCTCTTTCTTTTCTCCCTTCTCCCTCAAGGCATGTATAGAAACCTCTCTCTTTTTCTTCATTGTGTTAATGGATAGCCCTTAGAAAGGAGTGTTAGAGATTAGCACACTGTCTCTAACCTAGCTTCCCCAGTAGTAGATAGAGAGACTACAATTCCCTTGGAGTGATTCTAGAGTTCTACTGATGAGGGAGAATCGGATCTCCTGTAAGAGGCTGTGCCCTATTTAGATATATTTTGTGATGTTAAAACATAGTTTGGCTTCCTTTGGGTACACAAGTTTTGTAGACAAAGAGAGCCTAGCATTTCTGTTAAGTTGCAATCTGTACTTGGTGGTACTTAGTGAAAACTATGTCTCATTCTTCCACACTGCTGGTTTGCTCAATCTGCCTAGACAGGAATAGAGAGCTCGCTTCCCTGTGATTCCCTGTGATTCCTAGTCCTTTGTTCCTCCTAAAAGGGACCAAATCTTGTAGACTTTGTATCTTTGTGTTATGAGAGAAAAGAATTCTAGTTCCTCTTTCTGGTTCTATAGTTGTAAAAATCTTGTGCTTGTGCTCTAGCAAATATCAATCTGATATTTCATGAGTGTACAAATCATACAGGCAAAAAGGGTAGCATTTTGCTTAGTGGTACTTAGTGGAGAACTAACCCCCTCTGCAGACCAGGGCGTCGGGGACGCCCTGGTCCGGAGCGCCGGCGGAGCTCAGCCTCCACACCGCGGCACTCCTCCGGTGACTCTAAAAGGAGCACCAAATTGGCGCTCCTTTTAGATGTCAGGGAAAGTGCATCCTAAAAGTGGCGGGCGCACTTTCCCTGACTCAAACACCGCGGCGCGTCCAGTCGCCACAGCGTGAGGTCATCCCCGGAGCGCCGGCCGTGCGGAGGGCCAGCGACTCCGAGGGCGACCTCAGAAAGAGGAAGGGGCACCACTCGTGCAGCTGCCCCTCCTCTTCCAGGCCTGGAAGACGGCTCAATTAGCCGTCTGCCGAGGCCCTAAGTTTCCAATGCAACTAGATTTCTCCTTCTAGCTGAGCAGTTTTTTGTTAAAGCCACCAGCTAGAGAAATAGGAAAAGGGAGTTCCTTTGCCCTCTCTGAATGTCGATATACATAACACTGGCTCAAGATTGCTGAGAAATCTCAGTAGTCAGCAGCCAGTAAAGGGCAGTTTAAAATTCATGTTTTTGAGTGTCTTTGTTTTCTGTTAAGTGGTTATGGAAAGCCTCATCTGGTCAGCAAGGTCTATCTGAAGCTTAGATGCTGATAAGTGATGCTGTTTTCTTGCATCCCTCTCTCCTGCTTTGTTTCCTAGAGAGAGAGCCTCCCCTACCAGCACAGTCCGTCTTTTTCACTCTTTGTACATTTACAGCAAGTAGAACCTTTTGTTGTAGACAGATTGTATATCCCATTATCCTGATGAGATACAGTGTGTTGCAGACTCAGGGGGTGACCCCCCTCCTTTTCTTTCATTGATAACATGGAGAAAAGAGTCTCATTGGCCTTTTCAGAACTCTCTGGGCTCCTATACTGCATAGCCCATGAGGCAGGGATGGTACTCACTGTCCTATATCATCCAGAAAACCAAAGGGGCTTTGATCTGCTGTTGATGTTTCTCAGTGTTGTTCCCTGTAGGTTAACTTCACTGGCTAAGCATAGTCTCTCTAAGTAGATGTCTTTATGTTTCTTTTTTATACATTTCTTCTCCTCCATAATCTATGTAGGACAGGACACCCAAAATTGAGGGGAGGGGAAGTCCCTTCTCTTCTCATTGGCTCACAGGTGGTTCTTTGTTGCTGCCCTCTAAACATGCTCAGAGGACTTCCTTTGTCCTCCTAGGTCTGAAATTTGAAACTCATGGTTGTTTTGTTCTTCCTTGGCTGTGAGTATGTGACTCAGTCACACACTCTCTGCCCAAAACTAGATCTGACTTTCTTCTTTCCCAATGGCTCTTCTTCAGAAAAAGAGAGCCCCAGGTGGAGAATCGCCTGCTTGGCCAGCCTTCCCCCAAAGCAGCTGAGAACAGCCGAGAGCAGCACAGCTGTAGCGCTGACAGCAGCGGAGCCCAGAAGCCTTCAAAAGCAGAGGAGGAGGCGACGGATGGTGTGGAGAATTGCCCGCTTGGCCGGCCTTCGCCCAAAGCAGCTGAGGACAACTGAGAGCAGTGCGGCTGTAGCGCTGACAGCAGCGGAGCCCAGAAGCCTTCAAAAGCAGAGGAGGAGGTGACGGACGGCGTGGAGAATCGCCCGCTTGGCCGGCCTTCCCCCAAAGCAGCTGAGGACAACTAAGAGCAGTGCAGCTGTAGCGCTGACAGCAGCGGAGCTCAGAAGCCTTCAAAAGTAGAGGAGGAGGCGACATTAAAAAGTGGCAGCGCAGCATTGATAACTCTGGTAGGAATTATTTTGGACCCTGATAAGCAAGGCGAAACCAAGATTTTGCTAGAACAGTTATATTACAGGGAATGCTGTTGTTTTGTGTGGGCTGATAGCTTCTGGGTAAGTTAATCTCTGTTGCTGTATATTTGGCATATCTAATCCTCCATGTTATCTGGAAGATAAGCTCCCCGGTGTGGAGCTTATAGTTTATTTTCTTGCTTATTCAAGAGGACTGAGGGGATTTTTTTCCCTCTTCTAATATAGTAGGCCTCTGGGAAGAGGGCCAGTAGATAGGGGCCCATAGGAGGTGGGCAAGGGGATTCGGTGATTTCTGTTTGCTCTCCCACTGCTACCGGCTGGGCAGCCTCCCTCATGAATAAGGACTGTGCTGATTCCATCCAGTTACAGACTCCAGATATACATGGTAAATTTACAATTACAATCACCAAAGGGTTGATAGATTGTTATATCTCAAACTTCTCATACTCAGCTTAGAATAACAGTTATATAACATAATACTGTCGGTTAAAATAATCTTTATATGGTTCCTGGTTATAACTGGTTATCTATGGGATAGTTACTGCAGCTGTAGTTATATGTAATTGTTATGAGAGTACTTTAATACTTAAGAACCAAGTAGTATGTCAATTACAACTAGGTTACAAACTGCTAAGGCACTTTACAATAGAAGAGGATCAGCGGAGATGCCTCCTAAAGTTCAGGAAAGTACCCAACCAATAGAAGAACTGTTAAAAAATTTTCAAAAAGAGATATCCCAGGAGCTGAAGGAACACCGAAAAGAAGCGAATGGTAATTTAAATAAAGGTCTAGAAAAATTCGAGAAAACATTAGAGGATCTAACAAAAGAAATGAGAATATTGAAAAAGGAACAAAAAACAATCAAGGAAAAAACCAATCACTTAGAGGCAGTTACAAAACATTTATCGGAGCAACAAAAAGAGGAGGAAAATCAAATCTTAATTCAAGAGTTAAGATACAGAGAAAAATGTTTAAAACTGAGAGGATTAAAGGAAACTACTAATGATGACCTTTATGTAAAGATTATACCTGCGTTGGCAAGTTTTCTGGAAGTAGCAGATGAATATGTAGAGATGGAAGTTGACAAACTTTTTAGAATTAGCTCTGAGGTTGCCCGGGAAAAGAACTTACCACGTGACGTGATCGTTAGATTTACAAGGACTAAAATCAGAGATGAAGTTCTTTTACGCAGTTACAAGAGCATTTTGCAAATAGATGGACATGCTATAAAATTTATAAAGATATCCCTGCTGCCATTTTAAGAAAAAGACAAAATTATAGACAACTGAGTTTTTTCCTAATCAAAAATAATATCAGATACTCCTGGGATAAGCTCAAAGGCATAACTTTTAAATACAATCAGAAAAGATTCAGAATTAATTCCAAACAAAAAGCCGAGGATTTTCTTAGAAAAACTAAAAAAGACAAAGAAAGGAATCTTGAAAATCAAACCTTAAGCAGAGATGATAACAGTTGTAATGGTTTGGAAAAAAGCAAGACAGTAAGTTTATTGGAAGCTGAAGAAGAGCTTGTTAAGGTTGGAGACACTTCCTTGGGTAATCTGACATAGCACGTTACTGAAACTTGTTTGAAAATCTGGTATTTTGGTTAGTTTGGCAACTCATATTTTATACAGAATATTGTTTGTGTCTGTAGATGGATAATTGCATTAGGTTTTTTTTCTTGGAATATAAAAGGAATAAACAATATACATAAGAGGAATAAAATATTTCATTATTTAGAAAAAAAGAATTTGGATGTAATATGCTTACAGGAAATTAAAATCAAAAGGCAGGATGTATTCTATACAAAAAATATCAAGTTGGGGCAAAAATTTTGTTCATTAAACGAAAAAAGTAAATCAGGTATAAGTTTGTATGTTAAAAAGAGTATTCTAGCAAGGGAGATTTGCAAGGATAAAGAGGGGCATTATATTGCTGTTGAAATATCATTGCCATTTGATAAACTGTTGATCGTGGGGATATATGCTCCTAATACAGGTGGGAAAAAATTCTTTAAAGACTTACAATTAGCTTTAAAAAACCATGTTTATGAGAGGATTTTAATGATGGGGGATTGGAATGGGGTTATGAACCCCGAAAGGGATAGATATTTCTCCAACGTTTATAAAAAAGAGCCTGTTAAAAACAAGGATATTAAAGCATTTGATGCATTTTTAAGGAATATAGCATATATGAAGCTAAATGATATAGAGCAAAGTACTTTAAATGAGAACATCACAATAAAAGATGTAGAGGATGCCATTAAAAAACTTAAATTAGGGAAATCTCCTGGACCGGATGGCTTCACTCCTGAGTATTATGTTAAGCTAGCACCAGCTTTGATAGAACCACTTAAGAATACATTCAATGACATTATATCAGAGGGAATCCCAGTTACTTGGAAGTGTGCAGATATTGTGGTAATACCAAAAACAGGAAAAGACCCTACTTGTTTAGAGAATTATAGCCCCATCTCATTGATGAATATAGATTATAAGATCTTTACAGGCATTTTAGCCAACAGATTGAAGATAATATTAAATAAGAAAATACAGGAAGATCAATCAGTTTTTTTACCACAAAGGCAACTCAAACATAACATCAGAACAGTTATAGATATTTTAGAATATTATGAACAGCATAATGAACGGAAATTGGCAATGCTACTAATAGAAGCGGAAAAGGCATTTGACTCTGTGAATGGGGAGACTATGTTTATAATCTTAGAAAAGCTTAACTTTGGATACAGATTTATAAACTGGATAAAGGCAATATATATGGTTCAAAAAGCCAGAATAGTAATTAATGGGATGAAATCTAAAGAATTCAATATATGTCGAGGCGTCAGACAGGGTTGCCCCTTATCGCCACTACTTTTTCTTGTAGTTATAGAATTGCTGATTAACAATAAAAGACAGGAGAAGATGATTAAAGGACCAAAAGTAAAAGGGTTTGAGTTCAAAATAAAGGCTTTTGCCGATGATTTGATAATTTTTCTGGATAATCCTCTGAATGGTATTGAGACATTGTTATCCATTCTACACGAATTTGGTAAATATACAGGATTTAAGCTAAATACAATTCAATCGGTCATTATCACAAAAAACATGTCCAAAGGGGAAGTAGAGCAATTAGAACAAAAATCATGTTGTAAGGTAGTAAGAAAGGTGAAATATTTGGGCATCTACATTTCCAATAGAAACACCGAATTGTTTGATTTGAATTATGGTAAAACGTGGAACGAAATCAAAAAAGATTTAGTAAAATGGTCCAGAATAAGACTGTCGCTGTACAGGAAAATTGCTGTAATTAAAATGTGTGTGTTGCCGAAATTCATCTTTTTATTTGCTAATCTGCCTATTATATATAATAACAAGCCATTTTCAACATGGAATAAAGAACTTAAAAGATTTCTCTGGGAAGGCAAAAAAACTCGTGTTAGATGGAAGATTCTAACTGATCGCAAAAATAATGGAGGAGGCGATTTACCTGATATTGAATTGTACTTTCAGGCAAGTGCGTTAACCTGGATTCAGGAGTGGATACAACTTAGGAACACCAAGCTATTGGCTTTGGAAGGGCATTACCTGAGTTTTGGGTGGCATGCTTATTTATGGTACAATAAAGCTAAAATACATCAAGCTTTCGGCCACCATATAACTAGAAAAGCCCTATTTAAGATCTGGGAAAAAGTAAAAGCTGACTTTTATCAACATATACCAGGTTGGCTATCTCCAGAAGAAGCCATGTTAAGCAGATTTAAAATCTCATGTAGTTGGCTAAACTATCATGATATAATCACGATAAATACTAAAACGGGCAGTGTAAGTATGATAGATCTTTGTACCATACAAAATAAGGATCCAAGTTTTACATGGTTTCAATATTTCCAACTGAAGGCTCGCTTCAATAATGATCTTAAAGAACAGAACTTTAATCTGACTCCAAATGAAATAGACAATATAATAGTTAAAGAGAAACCAAAACAAATCGCCAAATTATATGGAATATTTTTACAAAGGAAGCTGGAAGATGAATTGGTCAAAGAGCACATGATAAAATGGGCCCAGGACCTAGGTGTGGAAATAAGCCTCAATACCTGGTCTAAAGCAAGAAATATGACATATAAATTCACTAATAACCAACTGCTACGGGAAAACTATTATAAAATGGAAACAAGGTGGTATTTAACACCAGTTAGATTAGCTAAAATGTACGGAAACAATAATTACACCTGCTGGAAATGCCAAAAAGAACCAGGAACTTGGCTACATATGTGGTGGGGGTGCCCCCTGATTCAAAAATTTTGGAAGCTGATACATAAAGTGATATGTGATATACTTGATATATCATTTCAATGTACACCACAGATATACCTGCTTAACATGATACAGGACTTAGACAACATACATAAAAATTACATATGGAGGATTCTTCTTTATATGGTGACACTGGCCAGAACTGCTTTAGCTAGTAAATGGAAATCTCAAGATATACCATCAATTGATAGCTGGTTACAAAAATTATTAGATATTGCAGAATTTGATAAATGTGAAGATTTAACTGGAGACAATTTGTACAAGGAAACAAGGAATATATGGAAACCCTTATACTTATATTGTGAAAAAAGATACAAAATTTAAGAGGCTTAAAAATGTTTATTTTCAAGGATTAGCATTAGCACTTAAATTGATTATTTGCTCTAACATTGTATTATATAATACTAAATATAGAAGTTGGAATTAGATGTAACTATAAGATAACAGTCTTTAACCTGATATGCCGTAGCAACCAAAACAGGAATTATCAGTTCGATATACTATACATTTAATTGGCACATTATAATTTCTGCAGAGTTGTCAACAAAACAACGTATGATTTTGTGAATATTGTTAATCAAGCTTTGTATTCTTATTTTTGTTATAATTAAAAAAAAGAAAAGAAAAAGAGAGTCCTTTTCAAATGCTAATTACCCCCTCTTACAGGCAGCCTCAAAGACTCTGCTAGAGCTTCCCATTTTAAAATCTTTCCTCCTTCAAAGAGGAACACTCTCTCCACCCAGTTTAAACCTTGCTTTTGTCTTTCTTAATAGTCCTTGCTTTAGAAACAAAAGGCTTCTCTCTTCAGAGACTAATGGCACCTCTGGCCAACTTTTTTTCCCTTCAGTCAGAGATGCTACTAAATGGAGGGTTTTTTGTTTGTTTGTTTGTGCTCAAATGCCACATAGCGCATTGTGGTAACCTCATGTATTTTCCCATGTTGCTACACTTTTGGAAGAGCCTGGTCATTACACACAGTCTATCTGAAAATAATAATAATAATAATAATAATAATAATAATAATAATAATAAGTTTTTACTTGTGCTTTTCTTCTCTGGTCCATGGCACAAAACTTCCAAAATTCATTTGTTATTGTTGTTCTTAACCTTTTTCATTTTGAAGTTTTTATTTGTGGATATTTTGTTTTTGTTTTTGTTTTGTTGTTGTTGTTCAAAGATTATTTTGCCCCCATACCTTTTAACTTGGGTCTTGCATTTCTTCTTTTGGGCATTAGTCATTGCATTTTACTTTTTTTACTAAGCCATTTTGAAAGGTTCTTGTTGTGCTTTTTTGGGCTCTCCAGTTTGCTATTTTCATTTTTCCTTTTCAAGTTTAAAGGGAATTTTCTAGACCAGTTAGAATTTTGTTTTTAAAGAGACACAGATTTTCTCTAATGCCTTTTGATTTTCTGTGTAAAGTTTTTTTTTAAAGAGGAGTTTTACTTTTATTTTGCTTACACCTGTTCCAGACCTGAGGTGTCATCTATTCCAGACCTGAGAGGCACGTGGTCTCCATTTTATTTTTGCCTTACAAAATACATACACAAGCTGAGATCTCCTGTCCTCAGCCCAGACAATCATGCAGCACATTTGCCAATGATTCTCACAAACATCTTGCCATATAATTCCCTTGCTTGCATAGCTTTGCATTTGTTACTCTGTGGCTTTGGCCATTCTTCTTTACAGAGGGCTTGTTATGAAGCCAGGAGGGGGAGAGATTAGTTTTCTTTTCTTCCCTCCTCCCAAGTGCATGAGATTTTGCCTATCCTTCATTTCCATCCAGATATATATGTGTGTGTGTCTGTTAACAAATGTGCTTAAAACCCAAGGTGCTTTGTCCTGCGAGGGAGGGGTGAGACGTGCCCCTGCCTCCTCTTTAGATGTCCTCCATGATGTCCGGTGATACTTCAAATGTGCCCACGCCAAGCTGTTTCCATGATGTCAGGCCATGTCCTGGACGTCCTCCATTTCGCTGCAGATGCCTTCTTCAGACCTGAGATGCACTGAGCTAGACATGAGCTGCAGTTCCTGAGATGTCCTCCAAAGTGCTCCATGCCTAGTTCCTGTAACTGTTCCTGATCCCTGCAGAGCGCTTGCTTGTTAATTGCGCTCCTGCCCTATTCATTGCATACATTGGTCATGCTTATTGTCATATCATCTTGTTTTTGACATTGGTTATTAGTCATTAGCAATGCTTTGAGCTTCTTTAATTACGACTGATATGCAAGTGTGAATGGGTTCCAGGAATGAATGATCTTCCCAGAAGCTAAACGCTTTCTAAAGGATAATTCCCTGGAGCTCCCCAAATTAACACTTTCTAAATTTTTCATGGCGAAGAGAATTTGGCAAATGTGGAAATGATCCCCTGTCCAATTTGCATTTGAACAGGTGAATAATTTCCAGGGGGGAGACTGTTACAATAAGTGGCTTTCATTGGTTTTTATATCAAGATTTCTTTTGGATCTCTATCAGAAGCCCTAGGCTGCAAAGGGCCTCCATCGCCATGGGCTCGAAGCGAGCACATCACATAGGCACTAAGGTGAATCTGCATTTACAAGCCATTTGCAGATCAAAAGGCCAGGCTTAGGAGCTGCAATACAGGACATTCACACCTGAAAAGATTTATGAGCCAGTCAAGATGTGTCCTTAAGGTGAGGAAAAGTAAAAACCTACATCCCATCTCCCCTCTTCTGGAAATTGTCCACTTCAAAGCATAGCAATCGGAATCCTTTGATGTTCAATAGCTACTCTTTGCTTCCAGGGTTTAAATACTCCCCAAAATCTCAGAGAAAAGGGGGGTATGGATAGATTTCATGACGGTCCTGTACCATTCATGATCTCTAGCTAGAGTCTCCGGCTCTACCTACTGTTCTTTTCGGTTGAGTCTATTCATCGTTGGAGCAACATCTTTGCAGATAATTATCACCATTAGAAAGCCTATCCAAGGGGGGAAGCAGATGGCTTAAAGAGCCATTTGGGGGCTTGGAAGGGGCAGCTGCACGGTGGCTGCCCCAACCCCTTCCCCAGGTCGTCCTCGGAGCAGCCGGCCCTCCGCACAGCCAGCGCTCTGAGGAGGACCTCCCGCTGCAAGCGTTCGCACACGCTGAAGCGGACGAGTCGCCGAAGGTGCGCCGGCAGCCTTTTGCAGTGCACCTTCGGCGACTTGTGGAAGGAGCGCCAATTTAGCGCTCCTTCCAGGGGCAGCGAAGCTGCACCACGGGGCCGAGGTGTGGGGATACCTCGGCCCCGTGGCGCAGCTTCCTGGGGCGGCCCATGGCCGCCCGTCTGCTTAGCCCCCAAGCTAACTACTTTACTCCTCAGTTCTTGTGTGTGTGCATGTATGTTAGGATGTCTTTGTATGTTTGAATCCTTGAATAAAGCTTTGTTTCTATATCAGTCTCTTCTCTAGCCACCTCCGTAAACATAGGCTAAAAGATCCCATAGAAGACTTGGACTTTAGTAATTCCCCAGGTTCAGAGTCTTCTCATTACACAGTGTTTCTTAAACGAAATTCCAGTTGTTAAAAATACCAGTTGTGTTTCTCCAGCATCTTTTCCTCCAGTCCAACCTACTTGGGATTTTTTCTAGAACTCTCTCCTCCCTTCCCCACCACCTCATCTCCCACATTTTTGTTTTCTTTTCTTTTCCAAGACTTCTATTTGCTGCTTGCTTTTGTCCCAAAGAAAATGACTTTAATTCAGGATTAGCACCCTCCCCTCTTCATGTGCGCACACATATTCCTTCAGCTGCCTGAGATTGAAGGTATTTAAAGCTTGTGAGTTAATTGGAAGAAACACGATTGGAAGGGATTAAGCAATCCCCTCAATTCAATATGCAAAATTATGTTTACACGGCCAAAAAGAGATTAATCTACTATTTTTCTCATTTCACTCCATTTCCAAAGCTTAGATTTCTAATCACAAAAGCATAACAACAAGCCCATGCTCCTGTTATTATACGAGTAGGAAACTATGTCTTATCATAAGCACATTGGCTTAAGAATATTTTGCATCTCCCAGCCAAATTTTCATTTCAGTGAATATACATTATTTTTCTTTCTTGCTTCAAGTGACCAGCTATCCCCAGATTTAGCATCAAATGGAAGTCAAAGATGGATCTTGTCAAAGTTCTAATATGGAGTTGCATTTATGAACAGATAGCATGAGCTGCTTCAATAGATGCTCAACACCTTCACCTGGACCTCTCTCTACTTCCCTAATTCAATGATTAAAAAACAACACCAGATATGCAACATGGAGGCATGGAGCACGGTGTCATGAGTATGCTGGTGACACCCAGATATAGTTCTCCATGACCAGATCATCGGCTCAGACTTCAGATGGCATCTCTCCTCCCAATGACTGTCTCAGAGAGGTAATGGATTGGATGAGGAAAAACAAATTGAAACTGAATCCAGACAAAATGGAGGTATTGACAGTCATGGGCCCGAAACCAGATTTGGGAATACAGCCTCCAGTCCTGAATGGAGTCACACTCTCCTCTAAGGACTGTGTTCGCAGTCTGGGGGTACTCCTAGATTTGTTGCTTCACATGACTAGTCAGGTGAATGCGGCGTCAGGAGTGCCTGTTATCAGCTTCGACTGATACGCCAACTGTGCCCTTATCTGGATATGAGGGAATTGGAAACTGTGGTACATGCTCTGGTAACCTCACATCTGGATTACTGTAACACACTCTACATGGGGCTACCCTTATGCCTAACCCAGAAACTTCAATTGGTACAAAATATGGCAGCCAGGCTAATTAGTGGAACATCTAGGAGGGAGCATATAACACCTGTGCTTAAATCTCTCCACTGGCTGCCGATTAGTTTCTGGACACAGTACATGTTGGTTTTAACCTTTAAACCTCTACATGGCTTGGGTCCATCTTATCTTCAGGACCGCCTCTCTCCGTATTATCCCCCCCCCCACACACTCCAGTCTTCTGGGAGGAACCTGCTGAAGCCTCTGAAAACTAGGCTGTCGCAGACCTCCCAGAGGGCCTTTTCTGCAACCGCTCCTAGACTTTGGAATGGCCTTCCGGATGAGATCCATCTCATCACTGCTCTCGATAGTTTCAAGAGAGCGGTGAAGACGGATCTCTTCTGGCAGGCCTTCCCGGAATAACCTCCCGGCTCAATCTAGGCAATTTGTTACTCGCCTCTCATGGCCCGCCGCTTTTGTTTGCCTTTGTTTGTTTTTTAGTGGTTGTTTTTAGTGTTTTTGAATTGTATTTTGTTCTGCAACCACCAATTTAATCTTGTACTAGTTTAATTTAGTTTTAAGGGGAGAGGGTTGGGGATGGGGGAATAGGAGTGTTTTTAAATTGTTATCTGTTTTAATCTTGTTGTACGCCACCCTGGTTGCTGAACAGAGGGGCGGGTTAGAAATAAAACATTATTATTATTATTATTATTATTATTATTATTACATTTTTGGGTGCTGTGTGAAACAATTCTGGGATTAAATCCAATGTCATGCAGTCAGCACTAGAATAATAGAATCATAGCGTTGGAAGATGCCACAATGATGTGACGGTGAGACTGACAAGACTTGTTAAGCCTACTGACCATTATTCCTTCCTTTTGGTTGATGTGTGAACCAATTATACTGCAAAGCACAGCCATCAGAATATTGTAAGGGATTATGAGGCTCTGGGTAGGAAGCTGAAAGAGCTGGATGTACAGGTTGTTATCTCATCTCTTCTTCCAGTTGAAGGGCATGGTCCAGGAAGGGAGTGGGAAATAGTGGATGTAAACAACTGGCTCCACAGATGGTGTTGCCAAGAATGATTTGGATTCTTGGATCATGGGGTTTCCTTCTTGCACCATCTCTTCTCCAGTCTAAGCATACCCAGCATCCTAAGTCTCTCTTCATATGACAAGGTTTCCAGACCCTTCACCATTTTGGTTGCCCTCCTCTGGACACGCTCCAGCCTGTCAACATCCTTTTTAAATTGTGGTATTCCAGGTGTGCATCATTTGATAAATTATACTGTGTGACATTGACATTGCCTTTCTTTACATCAGAACTACTCAATTGTGGCAGTTCAAGATAAATTTTGGAATACAGTCGCCCCCTCCATTTTCACGGACTTGAAGTCCACCATCTCGATTATTCATGGAGAAGTGAGCCCCATTGGCTAAAATGGTGTGTGTGCAGCTGTGCATGGCCATTCAAGCTGATGAGGCTTGGATATATGTGAGTTTCTGTTTTCGCAGGGGTGGAGTCCGGAATGAATCCCCCACAAAAAATAGAGGGGCGACTGTACTAACTATTCTAACAACTTTATATTTTTAAAATCTTCAGATTTGATCTAATGTCAGCTTCTAGGAAACAACAATTTATTGCCCACAGTGAACTTGTATGAATTCAGAAAAAAATTCTAACAAAGCATATACAGACTTTAAAAACTGAAAGAGATACACCAGAAAGTCATCTGACTCCATGTATTTAACTTTTGAAAGCCTTTATAATCCTTATAACAGGGGTAGGCAACCTTTCCCCTTTAAGGGCCGAGGGACTTCAGCTCCCAGAATCCCAGGAGCTATTGGCCAACATGGGACTATTGGCCAACATGGCTGAGGCTTCTGGGAGCTGAAGTCCCTTGGCCCTTAAAGGGGAAAGGTTGCCTACCCCTGCCTTATAAACTATTATTAGTAGTACTCCTGTTAGTCCTTTTGGTGCCTCTACATCAGGCGTAGGCAACCTTTCCCCTTTAAGGGCCAAGGGACTTCAGCTCCCAGAAGCCTCAGCCATGTTGGCCAATAGTCCCATGTTGGCCAATAGCTCCTGGGATTCTGGGAGTTGAAGTCCCTCAGCCCTTAAAGGGGAAAGGTTGCCTACCCCTGCTCTACATTATGAATACTACTACTACTTATTCTAATAATAACAAATCTATTACTTCTTCAGTATAATTAATATTATTTATGTCTTTCAATTGTACTGTCAGTGTAGTTGAAAGGAAATGTCTAATTGGCTGGACAACTTTCTACAAGATTTGGAATGTTATATTCCACCAACAGTTAAACAGCCTACTTTGGGAACACAACAACAACAAAGAGCCCTTTTTGGCTTGAAAGTAAGGTCAGATGATGCTGTATGCATAAAAATGAGATTGCAAATGACTGGAGAAAAGATGAGATGTGATCATGTGTCATCACTTCCTATAACTACAGGGGAAATTTTCCCAGGGATACAATGAGGAAACAAAATGGCAAATCCCTTCTTTCTCAGGCTGTCTGTGTGCAGCAGCAACATCACACTCAAGCTGCTTGCAACAACTACAGCCTGTTTTTAAATCAAACAAATACATAGAATGCAGGTACTACACCACCTCATATTGGTATGATACCAATTATCAGTGTACATTGTGAAAGAGAACTATGTTCCAGTTGGCAAATCATTTGGGAGGTGTAGATCAGGTGAATTTTCTCTGGAACTGGGGCACACCAGATTCTTTCAGAATTTCTAGCATCTCTCAGTCCTGTATCTAATCATTCCCATTTATGTCCTATTGAGCATTCCCTTGGTTCTACATGCAAACCAGCACTTGATGCTGCAGGTGTAGAGAAAGAAGAGGATGTACATGTGAAACAGTTTTTTATTCTGTTAAAATAAAAAGCAGAAGCAGTGATATTCCAGGTTCTTACTTCCATTTTCTATATTACCTAACAGCAGCAGTAGAAAGCAAAAGGGCAAGGACATGCAAGACATTTCAGAAGTTTTTTCTGAATATCAGAAAAAAAATCAGAACTTCATGCATATCCAATCCCATCCCTTTTCCTTTATCCTGAAACACACTACAAATTTCCATTCTGTCATTTTGGCTAAGAAGCAAATCTGACAATGTATTACAGCTCTTGTGTGCCACATAATGACCCAACTGATGGTATGTGACAGAACAGCTTAATGTCAAGAGCCAAAGCTTCTTCCTATAACTGTTGTCACTTCTGCTTTCCACAGCTTCACCTCAGTAAATGATTTTCTTGGTGCTGTTTCAAATATATCTTGCTTCCTTGGGAGACTTCCAAGAAAAGTGAACAAAAAAATAGGTGGATGTACATACAATGTATGTTTTTAAAAAGGTATATCATTTTCTATCTAACAAAATCATGTTGCTGGGTAGAAGGGTACAGAAAACCTACATTCCCCATGTACATATATATGAATTAAGAACTGCATTCTTAAATAGCCTAACTTCACTCCTGCTATTTATTAAGAAGGACATGTGCTATGTGGAACCTGCTTGACTGCATAAGTAACCTATGGTATTGGTTCCCATTAAACAAATAAATAATAAACCCTTTGGTACTGTGGTATTCCTTGAATCCTACTCAAAGGTCCTTCAGTGGAAATGAGTGATCATTTTTTTACATAACATGAGTCACATCTATCCTATTGAATTCAGCAGGTGGTAATAAAGAAGAATTTTCTTTCATATCATTTTGAATGAAGTTAGCAAAATTTACAAATTTCTTCATGTTTAGGAAGGAAATAATGTGAGGTTTAATATGGAGGAGATATTTTTCTATGTACTGGAGTGCATACAATTTCCAGAGTCATAGTAGCTAGCTACTAACTTGCTCCTGCTTTGTTTGTTTACAGAAAATAGTATAAAAATTAATGGAAGGACAAGAATAATCCAATATATAAGTATATTCACAAGCAAATAATAAGAATAAGAAAAAAATTCCCCTAAAACTACTGAGAGAGATAGAATATTTGCTGTCAAGCTAAAACTCACCTGAGCTATCACTAATATTTATGCAGCACAGGTATACATAAAGTGTGGCTTTGCATACCATGCTGTGCTGCTCCAAAAGTTTTGTGTGTGTGTACACAACCTGCATGTGTATGGCATAATGTACATTTTATCCAGTCACCCATAAAGAACTTTAATACTAAAGAAGAGGAATAAAAACAAAAACAAAAAAAACCATTCTATATTTATATGGCAAAATGGTGCTTAAAAACACTGAAGCAGACTTACATGGCAATTCTACTATGTGGTGTCAAGAGAAGAACTTCCATATGGAAAATATTTCATGAAATATTTTAATGGCTGGCAGCAACTAAGTGGACAGTTGGAATGAAAAGCAGACAGAAGCCTGAGTTTTACAATTGTATAGTAATGAACAACTTGACAGAAAAGCAAGTTGTTGGTTTGGAGGGGAAACTAAAACAGTTTTAAATTCTGACAATGGTTTAGTTGATATTTGTTATTGGGGGGAAAAAGTGAAAAGATCCTATAAAATCAGTCTCCAATAATCTGTGAAATACATGCCATAAAATGTTTCTCCCCATTTTCCCCGAAACTGCTCAGGGAAGTGGGAAGCTACAAAGCCAATATTACCTAAATTTTATTTATGATATGAACCTGAAAGCTGTCTCTTACACATTAAACTTATTGTTTTGTCAATTGAAAAGTGATAAGTACTATTGATGCTTTGCTTTCACACTCTAGGACATTTGTACCTGGTTAGGCAACCGATCTGGACATCTGCCAGTTGGCAGCCCTGAGTTTACTGTAAACAAGGACATATTTATGAAACCTTAATGACATGAGACAAATTACTCCTCTGTTTTAGGAGATTATTTTTCAACATCAGCTTGAGATTTTCTTTGCATGGCATTTTTTCTTTGCACTGCCAGGAGCATTAAAGGGCTGTCACTATTAAATGATATTTTATGAAAGTATGCTTTATAAAATTGTAAAGATTCAGTGAGTGAAAAAAAACAGCGAAAACAATAATTCTAAATGACTATATCCTTCAAAGAGTCATCAAAGACTAATCCCTTCCTTTCTTCGAAATAGATTTGCCAGACTGAGAACTGGAGCAGACTCCTGTACCATTAATGGTTGTATTAACTGGGAATTTCTGCGAGTGTTGCTTGTTATCTGGTTACTTGACAACCAACATCTGCTGAAATTCCTTCTGCCTGGAAACCATGCAAGAAAAGCATTTTTTTAAAAAAAAACAAACCCTCCACCCTTCTCCTTTATTGCAAACAAGTATAAAGGATGAAGAATGTTTCCTCTATTTCTGACATTCAGGTGTGAGTATCAATGTTTATGTAGCCAAAACTGCACTGCTCATGCAAAAGATATCATTACACTGAAGGGGGAGGACATTTACATAAGAAAAGTATTTAATGTGGGACACTCCATGAAACAGGAACCATTCTACTTATGCTCAGAATGCTGACTGCTATAGGGTAAGAAAACATAATGTATTGGTAGAAGGAGGAACAGAATGCAAATAATAAGGGAGATAGCTTTGAGACAGCTGTTGGGTTAGATCAAAGGTTTTTGACATAAGATTACTGACCAATGAATCTGCATAAAAATGATCAATTGCCTTTTAAAAAGAACCCCCTAAATTTAATTCTTGTAATATTCAGAAAAGAAATCTATCTTAATGTATATCAGATCTTGCTTTCCTCTGTGAAAGCATGGTGGGGCAAATATGTGAGATGTTTAATTCTGATGTACAAATTTTAACATTATTCGATTTTCTTGCACACACTACTTGCACAAGATTCTGCATCTTGATTTGGTAAAGAAAAAGTCCAGGGGCTTTATTGTTCTATAGTATCTAACATATATTCAGGTGGGTGTCTTTCTAACACAAATAAATCTGTTTTAGAGACTTTGGACAATTTTATATTGCTTGATGCCATCCTCTGATGGATTTTGTGAGGAATATAGCTTGATAGAATTTCTGAAACTATTTAGTTATTTATGATGATGTTTTTGTCATCTTCATGTTAAAAATAATAGCCAATAGTAGTCTTTGTTTCTGCTTATTTTAAAAAATATTTTGACCAACAACAAAATGTTTTAAAGCAAGTGCCGAATTGATGTGGCAGATGTGTTTTCCCCTTTAACACCATCATTACACTTGCATGACCACAACATACTCCCCAAACTCCAAATATAGAGTATAAACTGAGTTTACTGATTTAGGAGAAAAGCCACCAACTCTCTGTGGGTCCTTACAAGCTAAGTTTTGGAAATGGACAATTAACCAGAATAGCCTTCCCCCACCAAAATAGAAAAGAAAAAATGGTTGAGGACACAGAAATAAGCAAGGATGAGAAGGAACTGAGAAAGAACCCCCTGACGTGTCAGGAGGGACTCTCTGTTGCACTGGCCACCTTGAGAGGCCGATGCCATGATTGGCTGGGAGGGCAGGAAGTCCCGCCCTTCCTGTGCCTCCCAGCCAATCAGGGGGATCTCGCGAGATCCCCTAATAGCCCGCATAATCTCGCGAGACTGCTTAGTCTTGCGAGATTTCGGACGGGATTTGGGGACTATTTAGTCCCCGGCTGCCACATGGCGGCAGCCATTGTTAGTTCGGACAACTGAGTGTGCTGGTTGGCTGCTGACTATCTGGATGCCGAGAGGATGGGTGTGGCCTGTTTTTTAGGCCCGATCTCCATCAGAGGGACCTTGGGAGGAGGCTGTGGAGGCCTGGTCACCTCGACGGGAGGCGGTTTTTGGTCCTGCGGCCTTGCCCAGCCTGGTCCCTTGATCAGGGAGGCCCAATTGTCCTGGGAGGGACCTCAGGGGAGGCCGAGGCAATCCCTTGGGGCCGCGGTTTGGCTCAGCCTGGTCCCGCAACGGGAGGGAGAGGCCTGGTCAGGGCGAAGAGGGGCGGGATAGCCCCCTTGAGGCCTGGTCTCCCAAAGGAGGAGAAGGCCTGGTGTGGCCTGGTCCTGGTAGTTGTGGGGCCAGTAGCCATTGACACTGAGGTTCTGTCCCTGCTAGGGACCCTCAGGTTTAGGTTCATTGTCCCTGCTTGGGGCAGGATAAGGCCATGGGGGCCTGGTGATAGTCCCTGCTTCGGACAGGATAAAGCCATTGGGGCCTGGTGGTAATCTTTGCTTGGGACAGGTGGTTAATTGGGGACCCGTGATTGGGATTGGTGGCTGTCCCTGCTTGGGGTATTTCAGGGCAAATTCTCCTGGATTGGGGCATTTCATGGCATGGAGCTTATTATTCTATTAAGGGAAGTTCCATATATTGTTTGGTGGCTGGAGCGTTTTAGCCCTTGATAGGAACGCTATAACCCAAGGGCCTTGTTATTCCAGCTTGTCCTTGCTTGGGGCATTTCATCTCCCTGGGCTCATTAATTATTGGGGCTCTTTTCTATATTGATTGTTGGCTGAAGGGTTTTAGCCCTTAACAGGAACACTATAACCCAAGAGCCTTGCAATTTTCTCTGAGTAAATTGGCCATTATGTCTCGCAGTAAGTCTCAGTTTAAGTGGCGCGTGGCCCCTGCTGGTCCTAGTGTTGGTCAGTCGGCACCTAAATGTGTGTCTAAGCATGTGTCTAAGGGTAGGGATGATGAAATTGTTGCACACCTGGCCCAGTTGGGTCGTACTATGCAGGCATGTGTGGTGGTGTGTGAACAATTGGCTCAGAGAGGGGTTTGGGATGATAGTTCAGGAACCCCTGATATTTCAGCTCCCAATGATGATCAAATGGTGGGGTCTCAGATTACACAGGTGCAGGAGGCAGTCTCCCCTGGTACATCTGTGGATAATACATCACATGGTCCCCTGGCTACCTCAGCTATGGAGATTGGGCAACCAACTGTAGCTGATGTAATGGAACTGCTTAAAAAGGTTCCAGGTTTGGAACACCAGGGAGCGGCTGTCCCTGTGTCTGAACAGCCTACATTGGCAGATTTATTCGTAATGGTACAAAGTGCGTTGTTTTCAGGCCAGAGCAGTGGGCTGACTCTTGAAACCTCGGAGACACTGAACAGGGGGTTAGGAGGTGGTTCTTCCACCCTGCAACAGAACAACCGAGCTCCAGTTGCGCTACACTTGGTGAGGGCTTCTCAAGCATCGGCAGATGCTTTGCAGCAGTTGACTGGCTCAGATTTGTCAACTTCAACTAATTCATTGGTTTCTTGGCCTACTTTAGTATGGGTGCCTGGAGGGCAATCTGGTCAGAGCTGTGGAGCTGAACGCTCAACTTCAGTATCTCTGAGTACACCCTCAATGGCGGTTGGGGTGAGCCAGGTTCAGGAGCCAAGGGCTCAGGAGGAGCAGCTCACGGTGGGCAAGGTAGGTGAGTCCAGAGGGGTTGTTACAGTGGGAGCTTTAGATCTAGCTGGGGTGGACAGTGTGGCTGAGTGCAACCCTTATACGGGTATGTCTACCCCTTTAGGATCACATCTCCTGCTTGCTACAAAAAAAGAGGATTTGGAAGGGAGAGTATATTGATTTGTTTTCCCTGAATTTCGTGATCTGGAACCAAGAATTATGGTAAAAGATGAAGTAGTATTTAGTTTACTGAAGGAGTTCCAGGCTCACAAACGTCCTAAGTTAGTAATAATAATAATAATAATAATAATAATAATAATAATAAATTTTTATTTGTAGCCCGCCCCTCTGCAAAGCAATCGGAGCGGGGGACAACAGCATTTAAAACAAACAGTGTTAAAACATTCCCTCTCCCCATAATCCCTTCCTCCCCCCGCCCCATCCCCTTAAAATAAGATTAAACCATATACTAATTAAAATACTATATTAATTAAATTAATAAATTAAAACAAATTTAACAAAGGAGTCAGACAAATGGGGCCCCTATGGGCCGACAGTTATTCCGGGAAGGCCTGCCGAAAGAGATCCGTCTTTACTGCTTTCTTGAAAGCAGCAAGAGTGGTGATAAGATGGATCTCGTCCGGCAGGTCATTCCAAAGTCTGGGAGCGGTTGCAGAGAAGGCCCTCTGGGAGGTCTGAGACAGCCTAGTTTTTATTGGCTGTAACAGATTCCTCCCAGAGGACTGCAGGGCGCGGGGGGGATCATATGGGGAGAGGCGGTCCCTAAGATAAGATGGACCCAAGCCATGTAGGGCTTTAAAGGTCAAAACCAACACCTTGTACTGCGCCTGGAAACTAATTGGCAGCCAGTGGAGGGATTTGAGCACAGGTGTTATGTGCTCCCTCCTTGATGTTCCAGTAATTAACCTGGCTGCCATATTCTGTACCAGTTGAAGTTTCCGGGTTAGGCACAAGGGTAGCCCCATGTAGAGTGCATTGCAGTAATCCAGACGTGAGGTTACCAGGGCATGTACCACAGCTTCCAGATCCCTTCTATCCAGATAAGGGTGCAGCTGGCGTATCAGCCGAAGCTGATAGCAGGTGCTCCTGACCACCACATTTACCTGACTAGTCATGTGAAGCGATGAATCTAGAAGCACCCCCAGACTGCGAACACAGTCCTTAGAGGAGAGTGTGACCCCGTCTAGGACTGGAGACTGTATTCCCAAATCTGGTTTCGGGCCTGTGACTGCAAGTACCTCCGTTTTGTCTGGATTCAACTTCAATCTGTTTTTCCTCATCCAACCCATTACCGCTCTAAGACAGTCATCAAGAGGAGAGATGCCATCTGAAGTCTGAGTCGATGATCTGGTCATGGAGAGGTATATCTGGGTGTCATCAGCATACTGAAGACACCGAGCTCCATGCCTCCGAATGATCTCCCCCATCGGCTTCATGTAGTTAGAGAGGTGTCATTGAGGAGACATAGAGAGAAATTTTGTGAACTGGATGATGGGCTTCACTATTTACAGAGGTGTCATTGAGGAGAAAGAGCCTTCAAGGTTTCCTGATTTTTCCAAATATCAGGAGATAATGATTAAGGCATATACCAATTGTCATTTTAATTTGAGAGGGTCTGCTTGGCTGCAATACGATGAGCAGTTCAGGATGCGGGCTGCCTTAGACCGTTCTTTGTCATGGAGGCACGTATAGGCTCAGTTGTGGGTGGATGTCATGGTAGGAGCCTCCTCTTTGAGCAGGTGTGACAATGGCCAATTGTGCCTATGGTCACGTAGCTGAGAGGGCAGTATACGAGGACTGGCACGGGGGAGAAAAGAGCACCGGGAGTTTGTTGGACTTCAACGCGGGTAAGTGCAAGAGGCAGTCCTGCAGGTTCAAGCACCGATGTAACGCCTGTGGTGGCAATCACTCTGGCACTTCCTGTTTCAAAGGTAAGAGGACCAGGGCTGGAGCCACCCCCCCAGCCAACACCAGCGGGAGGAAAAAGCACCAACGCCCATTAAGTTGGATGTTTTAGGCACTTGGTTGCAGATTTATCCTAACCGGGATTCTGCCCAGTAGAATCATAGAATCATAGAATCATAGAATCATAGAGTTGGAAGAGACCACAAGGGCCATCCAGTCCAACCCCCTGCCATGCAGGAACTCCCAATCAAAGCATCCCCGACAGATGGCCATCCAGCCTCTGCTTAAAGACCTCCAAGGAAGGAGACTCCACTACTCTCCGAGGGAGTGTGTTCCACTGTCGAACCGCCCTTACTGTCAGGAAGTTCCTCCTAATGTTGAGGTGGAATCTCTTTTCTTGCAGCTTGCATCCATTGTTTCGGGTCCTAGTCTCTGGAGCAGCAGAAAACAAGCTTGTTCCCTCCTCAATATGACATCCCTTCAAATATTTAAACACGGCTATCATATCACCTCTCAGCCTTCTCTTCTCCAGGCTAAACATCCCCAGCTCCCTAAGTCGTTCCTCATAGGGCTTGGTTTCCAGACCCTTCACCATTTTAGTTGCCCTCCTTTGGACACGCTCCAGTTTCTCCACATCCTTTTTGAATTGTGGTGCCCAGAACTGGACACAGTATTCCAGGTGAGGCCGGACCAAAGCAGAATATAGTGGCACTATTACTTCTCTTGATCTAGACACTATACTTCTACTGATGCAGCCTAAAATTGCATTGGCCTTTTTAGCTGCTGCATCGCACTGTTGACTCATGTTCAACTTGTGGTCCACCTGGATTCCTAGATCCCTTTCACAGGTAGTCTCATTCAGCCAAGTGTCCCCCATCGTATATCTGTACTTTTCGTTTTTCTGCCCTAAGTGCAGTACCTTACATTTCTCTGTGTTGAATTTCATTTTGTTAGCTTTGGCCCAACTTTCTAGTCTGCTCAAGTCATTTTGAATTTTGATCCTGTCCTCTGGGGTATTAGCGACTCCTCCTAATTTGGTGTCATCTGCAAATTTGATAACTATGCCCCCAATACCGTCATCCAAGTCATTAATAAAGATATTGAATAGCACTGGGCCCAGGACAGAGCCCTGTGGCACCCCACTGGTCACTTCTTTCCAGGTTGAAAAGGAGCCATTGTTGAGCACCCTTTGTGTTCGACCAGATAACCAATTACAAATCCATGTAACAGTTACTTTGTCTAGCCCACATTTTACCAACTTGCTTGCAAGAATGTCATGGGGAACTTTGTCAAAGGCCTTACTGAAATCAAGATATACTATATCCACAGCATTCCCTTCATCTACCAAGCTGGTAATTTTATCAAAAAAAGAGATCAGATTTGTCTGGCATGACCTGTTTCTCTGAAACCCATGTTGACTTTTTGTGATTATGAAATTATCTTCCAGATGTTCACAGACTCTCTGTTTAATGATCTGCTCCAGAATCTTTCCGGGTATTGATGTCAGACTAACTGGACGATAATTGTTGGGATCCTCTTTTTTCCCCTTTTTGAAGATGGGGACAACATTTGCCCTCCTCCAGTCCGCTGGGACCTCTCCTGTTTTCCAGGAATTCTCAAAGATTATTGCCAATGGTTCTGATATTACATTTGCCAGTTCTTTTAATACCCTTGGATGTAATTCATCTGGTCCTGGAGACTTATATTCATCTAGATTAACCAGATGTTTCTGTACTATCTCTTTACTTATTCTGTGATGAAATTCTTCTATTCTGTCCTCTGCTCCATTATCCTCAAGTTGAGCACCCTTTGCCTTTTCTGAGAAGACTGAAGCAAAGAAGGTGTTGAGTAATTCTGCCTTTTCTCTGTCCCCTGTTAACTTTTTGCCATCTTCTCCACACAGTGGCCCTACCATTTCCTTCTTTTTCCTTTTGCTACTGACATACCCCCAAAAGCCCTTTTTATTGTTCTTAACCGCTCCAGCAAGCCTGATTTCATACTGCGCTTTAGCTTTTCTGACTTTAACCCTACACATGCTAGCTATTTGTTTGAATTCCTCTTTGGTGATTTCCCCATTTTTCCATTTCTTATACATGTTCCGTTTAAAACATAGTTCAGCTGCAAGTTCCTTAGTCATCCATCCTGGTTTCTTGAGACACCTCCCATTCTTCCTCCTCATTGGCACGGTTTGAAATTGTGCCTTCAGTATCTCCCTTTTGAGAAACTCCCATCCGTCTTGAACTCCCTTCTCTTTTAGTATTCCTGTCCATGGGATCACCCTCAGTATTTCTCTAAGTTTAGTAAAATCAGCTTTCCTAAAGTCTAGAATGCGTGTCTGACTATGCCTGGCTTCTCCTTTCCACTGTATAATAAACTCCAGGAGGACATGATCACTCCCGCCTAAGGATCCAACCACTTGCATTTAATGGATGCAGTATTTAATGGATGATTTTTACACGGTTTTCACATACCTTATTGTGGTTTGAGAGCTTACCGTTTTGCACCTAATGCACGTTCAATGAGGGACTTACCGGGGATTGTTAGAGACAAGCTGGCCAAAGAACTAGTGGCAGGGAGGATATCGGGGCCCCATAAACATCTGCCAATGCCGACATTACGATTATCACCCCTAGGTGTTGTTCCTAAGAAGGCACCAGGTGAATACCATTTAATTCATAATCTCTCCTATCCCAAAGGGGAGTCTGTGAATGATGCTATTGACCCAGTGTTAGCATCTGTAAAATATGCATCGTTTGACTCAGTGCAAATGGTTAGAGCCTTGGGCAAAGGAGCACTGTTGGCTAAATGTGATATAAAATCTACCTTCAGGCTCCTTCCAGTACACCCTGATGATTTTGATTTGCTGGGTTTTCAATTTGATGGAATGTACTATTTTGATAAGGCAATACCAATGGGTTTTCCATTTCTTGCTCTGCTTTTGAAAAATTTAGTACTTTTTTACACTGTTGTGCAGTCAAGAGGTCCGGCAATCATGCAATTATGCACTATTTCGATGACTTCTTGTTTGCAGGGGCTCCCGGCATGACAAGGTGCTGGGATACTTTGTCGGCTTTTCAGGTTTTGATGGCAGAGATGGGTGTTCCCTTGGCTGATGAGAAGATGGAGTGCTCCTGCCACCCGTCTAACCTTTCTGGGTATTGAGCTAGATCAGGGATAGGCAACCTAAGGCCCGGGGGCCGGATGCGGCCCCCCAAGGCCTTTGGACCAGCCCCAGGCCGGTCCTGCTGCCACCGGCGCTGGCACCGCCAGCCATGATGATATTGATTATTGTTGTTATTACTTGTTCTTGGGGTTTTTTGGAAAAATCTCCACAGGGGTTTTGCCATGACTTTTCTGGGGCTGAGAGAGTGTGCATGCATATTCTTAATTTTTTAATTAATTATTTATTTATTTATTGGTGCTTCGCCCCCCCCAATTGTCTAAGGGACAGCAACCCGGCCCTTGGCTCAAAAAGGTTGCCTACCCCTGAGCTAGATACTGTTGAGTGTTTATCTCACCTTCCGAGTGAGAAATTGGATCTAATGAGGCATCAAGTGAGGATAATGAGGAACAAGGCCATGCTGCATGAATTTCAATCCTTAACAGGTTTGTTGAATTTTGCTTGTAAGGTTATAGTTCCAGGAAGGAGCTTTTGTGCTCATCTTTACAATGCCACGAAGGGGGTTTCCGCACCGCATCACCACATTCAAATTACGAGTGGGATATGGGAGGATTTGAAGATTTGGGAGTAATTTTTGGAGGAATTCAATGGTGTTTCATTTTACAGGACCGAAATGCTTTTAAAGGCAGACTTTCAGGTTCACTCCAATGCTTCCGGTGCCCACGGTTTCAGCCTATATTGGAAAGGGCAGTGGGCGGCTGAGAGTTGGCCTCAGGTTTGGGTGCGTAAGAGTTGGTCCTGGAATCTTACTTTTCTTGAACTGTTCCCTATTGTGGTGGCAGTTCACTTATGGCCAACACAATTTGCACACAAAACTGTTTAGTTTTGGTGTGACAACCAAGCAGTGATGCACGTGGTTAATTCACAGAGCTCCAAATTCCCAAGCATTGGTCAGGTCTATGGTTTTGCAATGTTTAACATACAATGTCTTTTTTCGGGCTTGCCATGTGCCTGGTTTACAAAATCCGTTGGCAGATGCCCTTTCACATTTTCAGTTTTGCAGGTTTTGGCAACTGGCTCCAGAGGCAGCGGTGCAACCGTTGAAAGTGCCAACACATCTTTGGAGCCTTGGAGAGTAGAGATTGACAGGGTGATTCTTCAGTCCATCACTCCTTCCACACGCAAGTGTTACCAGCTTGCAATGCGAACTTTCAGACAGTTCTTAACAGATGTGGGGGAAGTTGAGATTTGGCCCCTGGGGTGGAGATTATACTCTGTTTTGCTGTTCACCTTAGACCAGGGGTAGGCAACCTTTTTGAGCCGGGGGCCGGGTTGCTGTCCCTCAAACAATTGGGGGGCCGGAGCACCAAAAATAAATAAATAAATAAATAAAAATTAATTTTAAACATAAAAATAAAAAAATATGCATGCACACTCTCTCAGCCCCAGAAAAGCCATGGCAAAACCCCTGTGGAGATTTTGCAAAGAAAACCCCAAGAACAGGTAATAACAATAATCAATATTATTATGGTAGGCAGTGGCAAAGACAGCGGCAGCAGGACCGGCCTGGGGCCAGTCCAAAGGCCTCGGGGGGGTGCATCCGGCCCCTGGGCCTTAGGTTGCCTACCCCTGCCTTAGACAGTCCGGGTTGTCCCCAGTTACCATTAAGAGAAGGTTGGCAGCTCTGGCCTTTTACTCCCGGGCGGGGGGATTTACTGATCCTACGGTTGATTTTAGGGTCCAGAGGGCTTTGGAGGGATGGTCTAGAGAGCTTCCTGTGGCACAGGATAACCGCTTACTGGTTACAGATACAATTCTGATTCAGATTTGGCAATCTCTACAAGCAGTGTGCTCTTCGCCCGAGGAGTTTATTTTGTTCCAGGCAGCTTTTTCTTTGGCCTTTTTCTCTTCCACTAGAATTAGTGAACTTGTTCCTAGCTCACACTCTGACATGTCAGGCAGGGCGCTTGTCTTATCTGATGTTCAAATTTTGGGGCAGGGTATACATGTGTGTTTTAGACATTCAAAGACAGATCAGTTGGCTAGGGGTCAAACTATAGTTTTGTCCAAGGCACCTGAATGTCAGATTTGCCCTGTTTCGGCATTGTCTGACTACCTCAGATTGCACCTGACTGGTCCTGGTTACTTGTTTCTTCATGTCTTGGGCCTTTTGTTGACGCAGTTTCAATTTCGAGCTGTGCTACGGGAGACTTTGAAGCAGGCAGGTTTGCCAGCGGCTCAATTCTCCTCTCATTCTTTTAGGATCGGAGCGGTGACCGCTGCAGCAGCTCATGGCTTAAGTGATACTGTGATCTGAAGGATTGGGCGCTCTAGACCATTCAAATCTTATATTCGTTCATAGTGGGGTTTGTTATGGATTTGATATTGGAAGCTGAGGGAGTCATACATTCACAACTAATGTATCTTTTTGTTGAGCAGGACAAGAACAGGGGGACGTGTGGATAGTCGGGCACAGCCTGGTCTTTTGGGCTGAGTGCCATATCATCCAGTCGGGATGAGATCCGAACTTGGGGTTGGAGGAAGTTGGGCCTATCCACTGGTTTGGCCATAGACGCATGCTGTGGGGAGCTCTTCTCCCGCGTATTATCGAATTGACAGCAATTTTTCGACTCCCTAAGATTCTTATTATTCACTTAGGGAAGAATGACTTAGTGAAGCTTCCCAGTTTGCAGCTGGTCAAAAGGATTATAAGAGACTTGCAGGAAATCTGATGATTCCCAAAAACAGTTGTTTTATGGAACAAATTTTTGCCACGTTGTAATTGGTCGGGTGCAAGAAAGGACTCCACTGTCAATGCAGCTTGTCGTTGTGTCAACATAGCTGTTTGCAAGAAGTTGGGATAATTGGGCACTTTTGTTGTAGACTATGATGGAATTAAAGTTCATTTGCCACATCTGTACAGGGGTGATGGGGTTCATCTCTCCCCAGTGGGTTGTGATGTATGCCTTGATTCCATCGCTTCTAATATTAAACGAGTTCTTCTGGGGGGGGGGAGGGAATGCCAAGCTAGGCTGGCCCCCTCCTGTGGTGGGCAGGGACCCCCCAGGGGATAATTCAGATATTTGAATTTACAATACTTGATTAGTTAATGGGGATGAAGGGTTTACATCCAGCTTAAAAAAGTATCTTATGTCAACAACATTAATAATGATGTCATAATTTGCTTACGTCATACATTTGGGGCTGACGTCCAATTTGGTATGGGGAGGGGATGATTTGTTGACATGTTTAGCAATTTCTGTGGGAACCTTCTTGGCATATGCTTGTGAGGGCATGTCTTGTACCTGATGGATTGACTTGGCTAAAGTCGATGATTATGTCAGGTGTTAAGTCACATGCATGGACACGTGTCCAGTATGATGTTATAGTCAAGTTAATAATGTATTATTGGAAAAATAATGTTTCTAACCCTGTACAGATATATTAAAGTTGTGGCCATTTTCTTAACCAAATAAGACGGCATGCGGACTCTTTGGTGCTGGTGCCAAGAACCCCCCGATGTATCAGGAGGGGGTCTCTGTTGCACCAGCCATCTTGAGAGGCTGACCCCATGATTGGCTGGGAGGGGCAGGAAGTCCTGGCCTTCCTGCGTCTCCCAGCCAATCAGGGGGATTTGCGAGATCCCCCAACAGCCCGCATAATCTCGTGAGACTGGTTAGTCTTGCGAGATTTCGGGTGGGATTTGCTCAAAATTGAAACTTTAGTCCCCAGCTGCCGCATGGCGGCAGCCATTGTTAGCTCGGACAGCCGAGTGACCAACCCACCCACCCTTAATCTAGCAACTGGTTTCTTACTTTCAGGCTTCGGCTGATTGCCTTCGGGGGCCGGGAGGGAATTTTCCCATAGTTATTGTAACTTGGGTTTTTCACCCTCCCTGAGAATGATGTACTGTGGGTTTACATTATGGTATAATTGCTGCGGTTATTGTTTGTTATTAATGCACACATGTGGTTTTGTGAGTTTATTGCTGATTTTGTCACAACTTGGGACAGTGTATTTTGGTCAAATATTGTGCAAATCCATTATAGGCTGGGGCGGGCAGGGACCTCCCCCCCCCCCCCCGGGGGATAATTCAGATATTTGAATTTACAATACTTGATTAGTTAATGGGGATGAAGGGTTTACATCCAGCTTAAAAAATTCTCTTACGTCAACAACCTTAATAATGACATCATAATTTGCTTACGTCATACATTTGGGGCTGACATCCAATTTGGTATGGGGAGGGGATGATTTGTTGACATGTTTAGCAATTTCTGTGGGAACCTTCTTGGCATATGCTTGTGAGGGCGTGTCTTGTACCTGATGGATTGACTTGGCTAAAGTCGATGATTACGTCAGGTGTTAAGTCACGTGCACGGACACATTCTTGAACAATGTTATAGTCAAGTAAAAAAAGTATTATTATAAAGATATTGTTTCTAACCCTGTACAGATAAATAAAGTTGTGGCCATTTTCTTAACCAAATAAGATGGCTTGCAGACTCTTTTGTGCCAGTGCAACTGGAGCATGCAGGAAGATCAATAAGGAATGGGAGCACAGACTCAGAGTTCAGGGAGCAAGTTGCTCAAAACAAACAAAACACTCACTCACTCACACACACACACACACACACACACACAAAAGAAGGAGTGGTGGAATCAGAAGGAAGGAAACATGTGAGAATGAAGTGAATTAGCAGGGATAAGAAGGAACTGGGGAATCAAAATAGGTGAACAGGTCAAGAAAGAAGGGGAGCACAGACTCAGAGCCATGATAGAAAACCTATGGCGAATAGGTGCCGGGCCAAATGGTGTCATGTGCCATCTCTGGCATGTGACACCATTTGGCCCAGTACCTATTTGACCAGACACCATTTGGTGTACTCCTATTCCTCCTTCTCCCTGATCTTTACTGGTCTCCAGCTGTCTCTCTGGAGACAGCTGGCTCTGGAGACAGCTGGAGGCTGGGAATGGAGCAAGGGGAGATGGAGCGGGGCACTTGGCTGGGAATGGAGCGGGGCACTTGGCCCCAAAAAAGTTCACAATGACCTATGCAGAGAACTGAACAGGGAGAGTGTGTCCCTATTGGCTTTGCTGGACTTCTCATCAGCTTTCAATACCATCAACCATGGTATCCTTCTGAGTTGCCTCTCTGGGATAGGGCTTGGAGGTACTGTTCTACAGTGGCTTTATTATTTCCTGAAGGGGCACTCTTGGAATGTAGTGCTGGAGGATTCCTTTTTGGCCATCAGCCTGTGGGGTCCTTCAGGGCTCAGTCCTGTCCCCTATACTTTTTAACATTGACATGAAACCGCTGGGGGAGGTTGTTACTGATGTATGCTGATGTTACCCAGAAATATCACTCCTTTCTACCTAATTCCAAGGAAGATGTTTCTGTCCTAAACTGGTGTCTGTCCATTGTAATGGACTGGATGAGGGCAAACAAATTGAAGCTTAATCCAGACAAGTCAGAGGTGCTACTGGTGAGTTGAATGACAGATCCGGGAATAGGGATTCAGCCTGTGTTAGATGAGATTACACTCCCTCTAAAAACTCAAATTCATAGTTTGGGGGTACTTCTGGATTCAGCACTGAGCTGGCTGCAAAAGTATCAGTGATGACCAGGAGTGCTTTTGCACAGCTAAAACTTGTGCGCCAACTGTGCTCATTCCTGGAGAAGTCAGATCTGGCGACAGTGGTAAATGCCCTGTTTACATCCCATCTGGATTACTGTAATGCGCTCTATGTAGGGTTGCCTTTGAAAAGTCCTCAGAAACTTCAGCTGGTCTAGAGAGCTGCAGCCAGGCTGTTAACCAGAGCTGGTTACAGGGGAGCATACAACTCCCTTGTTGCAACAGCTCCATTGGCTGCCAGTCCATTTCCAGGCACAATTCAAAGTGCTGGTTTTGACCTATAAAGCCCTATAAGGTTTGGGTCAAGGCTATTTGAAGGACCCTATCTCCCTGTATGAGCCCCCCAGAGTATTGAGATCATCCAGAGAGGCCCTTCTTTCTGTTCCACCACCCTCTCAGGTGTGTTTGGTGGGAAGAAGAGAGAGGGCCTTCTCTCTGGCCACTCCCAAGCTCTGGAACTCCCTCCCTAGAGAGGCTAGGATGGATCCATCTTTGTTTTATTTTTGGTGGCAGATAAAAATGTTCTTATGCCACCAGGCCTTCACATATTGATATGGGCACTGTTTTGGGTTTTTGTTTTAATATGGGTTTTTGTTTTAATGAATTTTAAAATTTTAAAATTTTAATAATATAATGTTTTTAATTGTGTTGAATTGCTTAATTATTTTTAAATTTTGTATTTTTAATGTTTTATACTGTTTTAACTTAGAATGTTTTAAATTTGTTAGCCACTTTGAGTTCCTGTACTGGGACGAAGACAGGATATAAATAAACAGAATAATAATAACAATAAAAGACTTTAATTATATATAAAATTTTACATTTCTTTGTAAAAGCATGGTAGGAAGAAGAAATGACAATCATATACAAACAAACTTTACCTTTCACAGTGTAAACTGACAGCAAAATGTAATACTATGCAAAAATGTATATCCATAGTAATATTGGGGTGGATAGGAATAAAGTTTCTGGCCTTGAGATAAAATGAACTAAGGCAAGGTTTGAATAAACTTAATGGAGCTAGGCAGGTGGGATCCAAGTTTAGGAATGAAGATCTTTTGATATAGTTGGAAAGTAACTTCCACCATCACTAGCACTGGCTACAAACAGTTAGAACAGATGACAATTGCAGCCATCATCTGGAAATCCACGTTTTCCATCACTGGAGAAGTTGGTACCTCGATAAATGACAACCTTAAGACAGTGTCGGCTGGGGTTGGGGCGGCCGGCATGCACTGCCCCATTCCAACAGCAACCCCAGGCCAGCCCTTTAGGCCGGTCTGCAATGCCCCTAAGTTCCAAAGACTGAGGCAGCTGCTATAGGGATCTAGCAGCTGTTAGCTTTGCCCCAAACCATGTTAGTGACTTAGCAGAACCCCCACCTCTTTAGACCATGGAAAAAAGAAAGAAAGAAAGAAAGAAAGAAAGAAAGAAAGAAAGAAAGAAAGAAAAGAGGCAGGCAGACATTATTTCACAGTTGTTCTTACATCACCTGTGCAGTGCTAGAGATTTACAGAACTTATGCTTAAGAGTTAGCAAATAAAAGGAGAAAGGAATAGAAACCCCAGAGGAGAAAGGGGAGGGGAGGGAGAGATGAGATATTAATAAAGGGAGAAAGGAATATGTGTATCATAATTAGCAAACAATAACCACACAATGTACTAAGTCATCCCCAACAATAATTTTTTAAAAAATAAATAGGACTTAGCCCAGTGACAAAAGAAAACAGGATCAACAAAGCCAACAAGTCCCTTATCTTGTCTTTCTAAGAGAAGGAATGGCTGTATAGGGGGCAACCAGCATAAAAGGCCACTGTGCTTCGCCCCCTATCACATGCCCCTGGCTTGCCTAATCAGCCAAGCCCCAATTATCCTGGTCTCTAATCATGAATACCATCAAAGGCCTACCTTCCCTTAAAAGCAGTGCCACTGCTTAGGTCATGTCTGAAGTGTTTCAACAAGCACAAATAATTCAGTCAATTAAAGGAAAAGAGAGGAAAAGAGAGAAAAGCAAGTCCAATCAATTTTATCCCCAAGTTCCTTTTGGTATTATTTTACTGAATCTAGTGTGGGTCACAACCATGTATTAGGTTGATAATGCCTACTTACACCAGCCAGTTCACAGGGGTCACACATGGATTAATGTTCTCATTTACTTAATAGAATACACACAGCCTCAAAAGTCTCACCATACAAATATGAGCTGATATTGTTGTTTTCTTTACCATTACAAACTTTATTCATCCATTGTGGTGGTGATTTTTTTAAAAAACAGAGAGTCCAGGGCAGATTAATACTTTAAAAATTGCCTGTATAGTAGCTAGATTTCAAAAGCTGAGGAAATTTTTTCAATGAAGGTTCAAATTCCCTAAACCCCATGGAGAATATGAATATGTTCTCTAGATGGTGTTGGAGAACTTCAGCCAGGTGCTACTGGGTGCCTCCCCTTCCTTCTCCAGCCAAACAGCACACTCCAGAGATACTTCCTGCTGCCCCTCACCCTTGGTCAGTAAATGGCCAGTGCAGTGTACCCTGTAGAAGGGATGTACTACTATGTGAACAGACTCTTTCCACATGATACAGGCTCTTGGCCATCAGCTCCTTTTTAATTTACTGTTTTCCCAGAGTGAGAAATTTTGAGAAAATTCAGCTGTTGAAACAGAATTTTGAAATAAGAATATCACAAAATTTCTCATTTTTATTTTTTATTTAGCCTTTTTTGTGTGAAATAGGCTGTCTTGGCACATTATGACACAAGTACCAAGGAACTGTCATCTTCCATAAAAGTTCTCACTTCCAGGTTGAGCAAAAGGAGTGTGCTGTTGTTGATGATGTTGCTGTTGTGGTTGCACAAAAAATGTTTGCACAAAACTGCTTTTTTCTGTGAAACAAGGGACATGCAAACAGGGAAAGTGCAGAAGGACTGGCTAGTTTGATGAAAAAGGTGCAATGCTTCTGGATTCTTTTTTTAATCAAATAAACAAAACAGCACCTATTGTATTTTTTGTACAATTTAATTATTGTACTATTTCAGCAGAAAACATAGTCCCAAATGTGAGATCTCTAAATCAAAAGCCAGGAAATGTATTACCTTCTTGCCTCTATGGAGAGAGAAAAAAATGGCTTCTTGTTCTCACATGTGAAACTGAGAAAAGTGAAGATTTGCATCCCTATTTTGAACATATAGATGAACACATACATGCAGAGAGATCAGAAATGTAATTAGGACTGCTCCCCTTCTATCTAGAGCAACATGGTTTATGTAAATAAATCAATGTAGAGCCCTGGTGGAGCAGTGGTTAAATGCCAGTACTGCAGCGACTCACTCACAAACCACAAAGTTGTGAGTTCAATACCAGCCAGGGGCTCAGGCTCAATTCAGGCTTGCATCCTTCTGAGGTCACTAAAATGAGTACCCAGCTTGTTGGGGGCAATTAGCTTACACATTATAAACTGCTTAGAGACTGATTAGTGCAGTATGAAGTGGTATATAAATGAAGCTGCTATTGTTAGCTGTTAATCTTATCGAACAAATGTGTATTGACAGAGCTACACAAATCTTCTCAGCAGATTTATGAATGGCTGCATCTCTCAAAAATGCCAGAATTGCATTTCAGGGCATAAAGTTTCTTCCTTTTTCACATGGGAACTGCATTATTTTAGACAGGGACAGTGGTTTACTCTAAAATAAATCTTATTGTGGCACTTTAAAAAGCCACCAATCCTTTGTGATCTTTTTGAAGCAGGAGTAGAAGGGAAACTATATACCCCACATACTTCCATGCCACCAGCCTCTGAAGATGCCAGCCAAAGATGCAGGTGAAATGTCAGGAATAAATTCTTCCAGAATGCAACCACATAGCCTGGAAAGCAGACAGAAAACTATGGACGCTGGCCGGGAAAGCCTTCAACTTCACAGAAGGGAAATTATTTTCTTTATACATGATTTGGTTATTTCTTTCTCGTGTCTTTTCCTCTATTATTCCTCTTATAAAAATATGTCCCATTTTCTCCAACTTTTTCCCCAACATACATTACAAGTAAGTTCCTAAGGAGGTGAGTGACCAGATTCATAAGAATAATTATAAGAATGACTAATGCATGGAATCAACAGTCAGGGCCAACAGCTTTTCATCCACCTTTTCCCCTTACCCCTTGACTCACCATCTTTGCTAAGAAACCCCTTCCTCTTATATAATAAGGCCAGTGCAGATACAGCACAGCAATGGTGACCATGAGGGAGTGCACATTGGCTCTTCTCTGCCTCTTCCAGTGTAGCACGTGAGGATGCTACACCAGTAGGATGTCCTGATGCCACATGCTGTGCGTAAGGGCATGTGGCATCAGGAGGTCTTCAGGGAGGGGTTGGGGTGGCCGGCATGCAGCTGTCCCTCCCCTTCCCTGTCTCCAACATGCTGCAATGGGCCCGTCTGCAGAGGCCCTTCATTTCTTAGTCAGAAGACCACTGGCTACAGATGGGCTGCATCTCATGAAAATTGGAAGAATGTCTTTGGGCCTAAGCAGACGGCTTAAAAGGCCGTCTTGGGGGCAGGGAAGGGGAGGGGCAGCTGCACGCTCAGCGCCCCATCCCCCTCCTGAGGTCGTCCTCAGAGCAGCTGGCCCTCCGCATGGCCGGCGCTCCGAGGAGAACCTCCCGCTGCAGCCTTTCCACGCGCTGCGGTGGAAAAGTCAGCGAAAGTGCGCCGCAGCCTTTTGCGGCGCACTTTTGCTGACTTATGAAAGGAGCGCTAATTTAGCGCTCCTTTCAGGGGCGGCAAAAGTGCGCCACAGGATCGAGGCGTGGGGATGCCTCGGTCCCGCGGCGCAGCTTCCCAGGGCAGCCCACAGCTGCCTGTCTGCTTAGCCCCTTTGTTACTACTATGCCATATCTGATCAAGTGAATGTTAAACTAAATCCACTCTGGTGCCACTACAAACTTCAATTCCCAGAATTCCCTTGCATCAATCCATGACACTTAAAGCAGTGTCAAACTGGGTTATTTCTGCTGTGTGGATGCAGTGCTTGATTCTAAGATATTAAGGGAAAAAGAGAAAGGAGTTACAAAATTGAAAATACAGTCATAGATTTTTGTTTCTTATTTTGAGGAAAACAACAAAAGGAAAGAAAAATACAAAAGAGTAAAGAGAACATGAAACATGCATGTGTTTGCATAACAGCCTTCAAGAACAATAACCAACAACTGAGAAAATGTAAACAAACTACTTTTCTTGCCAATAGTCTCCCATGCAGTATGTTCATTAACAGAGCCCTTATCTGAAGAGTGAAGGCCAAAAAATGTCTTTGTGTTAAAACAGCAACATCACTAAGGAGTACGGACCACACCGGGTGACACTCCAAAAGAGGGGTGACACCCAATAGGGCCCACCTCCCACTGTGAAGTGAGGAGGGCCCAGCACACCCTTCCCGGCTTGCCATGACAAGGGAGGCCTCTTCATGAGGAGGCCTCCAGTGCTACAGCTAAGGAAAGGTCCAGGGTCACTTCTCCTGGCTCTGCCACAGTGAGAGAGGCCTTCTCACAAGGAGAATTCCAGTGTGGCAAAGGAGACAGCTGAAGTCACTCCCCTGGCAATGCCCCTTCATCCTGCAGCAGCTGACACTTGTGGTGGAGATGCCACTGTGGTAAAGAGTGAGAAGACCAAAGTGGAAAGTTTACTTCTAAAAGTTTTCTATAAAGTCTTTCAAAATGGATTTTGATGTGTATAATCCAATTTGTCAAACATTCACCAAATATGTTGCATGTCTTTATCAGGCAATAGTATTTGATTTCTGTATTAGATTTACTTATTTTATTTTGGTTTTTAATGTTTGCTATGAAGTGAAATTAATGTTTGACATCACTGAGTGTTTCATAAGTAGCCTTTTTTTCTATTGGACAGTATGTTATGGTTTTAAATACAATTATATTTCATTATGGAAGAGGAAGTGAAATTTCGTATCTGGTAGATGGCAAACATTTAGCACAGGGGTAGGCAACCTTTCCCCTTTAAGGGCCGAGGGACTTCAGCTCCCAGAATCCCAGGAGCTATTGGCCAACATTGGACTATTGGCCAACATGGCTGAGGCTTCTGGGAGCTGAAGTCCCTCGGCCCTTAAAGGGGAAAGGTTGCCTACCCCTGATTTAGCATTTGGCAGCTTCTGAGATTTCAAAATTAGATAACTGCAAAAACAGGTATAATCAGAAGCTATATTTCAAAACTTGATACAACTTTCAACATTTCCAAAGATATCAACTCTCTCTCTCTCTTTGTTTAAAGATTCAGAACATTCAGGATCACTCAGCTAACAGAATAGGGAATATTTTTTGTGATTGAAATAGATAATCCAGGTTAAATTAGCCAAGGCCATATTTGCCAACTGATTTATTTATACCATGGCCTCCTTTTCTGAACTGACTATGACAAAGCCAGATAAATATATATTTGGTCAGAGCTTGAAACATTACTTTTGAAAAATAATTTGCTACTTGAAAAGTTCACCAATGTTAATGTTGTTCATTGGTAATTAAATAAAATACAAAAACCACCCCCCAGCAATGATTTATGAATAACAAGTATTTACTCATTATACCAAAATGCTATTTTTAATGTTATTTTTCAAGGTAATTTCATTAGTAACAATGATGCCTATATATTAGTGCAGGGGTAGGCAACCTTTCCCCTTTAAGGGCTGAGGGACTTCTGCTCTCAGAATCCCAGGAGCTATTGGCCAACATGAGACTATTGGCCAACATGGCTGAGGCTTCTGGGAGCTGAAGTCCCTTGGCCCTTAAAGGGGAAAGGTTGCCTACCCCTGTATTAGCGTGTTGCAGGATGTGTGATCTAAGGATGTTTATTATATTACTTGTGGCTTACATTTATTTGCTCAGGAGATACAGTGATCCTTTTGACACTGGTTGTATCTGTGTCTGTGTCTGGTTTGGTTTGGTATGTGTGTGTGTGTGTGTGTGTGTGTATGTGCATGCATATGTGTGTTTGGGGGGGGGATGCAGATGGGCGGCCGAAGGCCGCTCTGGGAAGTGGCGGATTGGGGCCGAGGCTGCCCCATGCTTCAGCCCTGATTCTCCCTTTCACCACCTGGGAAAGGAGCACTAAAATAGCACTCCTTCCACAAGCTGCGAAAGGGGTGCCTGAAGAGCCACCATGCGGCTCTTTTGTGCCTCTTCCAGCTCAGCATGTCTGGATGCTGAGCCAGAAGGACGTCATCAGAGCGCCCATCATATGTAATGATGGGCACTCCAATGACATCCTCAGGAAGAGATTGGGGTGCCCAGCATCCGGCTGCCCCTCCCCTTCCTGGGATTGAACACCGCGCTTTGCGCCATCTGCAAAGGGGGGTGGTAATGTTTTAATGTATCATTTTATTTGATTTTAAACCACTGTGTGATCTAAGGATGTTTATTATATTTCTTTAAAACAGCATGGTTCAGGTATCAAAAAGATGCCAGTTTCTATTTGTTTCTTAAATCATCAAACTATCATTGAAAGAAAATGAAACAATGCCTTCTCCAACTTTATGCAGCCAAGTGATCTTTCCTTCCTGTTCTTTAAGTTGACATTATCTGCTTTGCACTAAATGAATCCAGAGCAACCAGCTAATATATCAAAATGCAAAAAGAAAAAAGAAAAAAGTCTGCTACCTTTTTGGCAGGCATCAGCTTCCTGGGTTCTCAGAAATGATTCCACTACGCGGATACCTCAAGAAATAAAGTATCTGTCACATTATGGACCCATCTGGATATTAAATGTCAAAGATAAATGAAGTATAGAGGGAGGGGATCATAAAGTCAGTTTCTCTATGGGAAAATACAGAGTGTTCTGAAGAAATATATTAAATGTATTAAAAAGAAAAGCAAATACACCAGATGTATACTTTGATTCACTGCAAAACAGATGAACTTTTATCTAGATGCAATTAAAATGCAATGTTTCTTTTCTTTGGTGAAGTTAACTTTGGTAAAGCTATTCCTGCTATGTCCTCCCAGAGAAATTTGAAGTGATACCATTATCCCTCTCCTGGTATAAAAAAACAAAAGCAAAACAGTTTGGGATTTCATGTAAAAACAACACTATCTGTGAGAAGGAAAAAAAGAACACTGAGATGAACTCTGTCTTCCAGTTTCCTGAAAGTTTTCTTCCCTGATGAAAGAGGCTCCTGTTTTTGTAACTCATTCTCAAGGTGTTCTAGAATTCCTTTTGAATTTCTGATGGTGATGTTTTTAGCTTAATTTAACATTATAAGGTGGTCGTGGGTGCTCTCTCTCTCTGTGTCTGTGTGTATTTGTCTCATCTCATATTACCCTGTAACTCTACAATTTCAATTTCAAATTACAACTGCCCATGCATTCTAATCTAAAAAAAAAAAAAAAAATACATGGGGGAATTATCTCATGGTGCTATCTCCTCAGGCTTAACTGAGTATGGGAGGTTTGGGAGGCTGCAGACTTGAAGATATATAATCATACAATAGCTCTATTCAGGCATTCTATATATTACTATATTTCAAGAGATTACGGGGCTTTGGGCAGAAAGATAAATGAGCTTAGAACACAGGTCATTATTTCATTGCTCCTTGACCCAAGAAGAAGGAGAGGCCCTTTAAGAACAATTATTTTGTCATTTCACAACACCAGTGGTAAGACCACTGCCTGGAGAAGATGATGAAATTCTAACAGGAGATAGAGAGAAGGTGGATTAGTTTAATACCTTATTTGCCTCAGTCCTCTCCTAAAAGGAAAACAATGCTTTAACAAGCAAAATTAGAATAAATCATGCAGCAAGAGACCTACAGCCCAGAATAAATGAAGTGGTAGTAAAGGAATACCTAGCTACTCTAAAATAATTTAAGTTTCCAGCCCAGATGAATTGCTTCCAAGAGTTCTACTGAAACTTGCAGATGTAATCTTAGAACCACTGATAATAATTCTTAGAGAACAGGAGCTGTGACAGTAGATTTGAGGTTTGAAAATCATAGCATCATAGAGTTGGAAGAGGCCACAAGGGCCATCCAGTCCAATCCCCTGCCATGCAGGAACTCAAAATCAAAGCATCCCCGACAGATGGCCATCCAGCCTCTGTTTAAAGACCTCCAAAGAAGGAGACTCAACCACACTCCAAGGGAGTGTGTTCCACTGTTGAACAGCTTTCACTGTCAGGAAGTTCCTCCTAATATTGAGGTGGAATCTCTTTTCCTGCAGCTTGCATTCATTGTTCTGGGTCCTGTTCTCTGGGGCAGCAGAAAACAAGCTAGCACCCTCCTCAATATGACATCCCTTCAAATATTTAAACAGGCCTATCATATCTCCTCTTAACCATCTCTTCTCTAGACTAAACATACCCAGTTCCCTAAGTCGTTCCTTGTAGGGCATGGTTTCCAGACCCTTCACTATTTTAATTGCCCTTCTCTGGACATGCTCCAGTTTTTCAGCATCCTTTTTGAATTGTGGTGCCCAGAACTGGATGCAGTATTCCAGATGGGGTCTGACCAGAGCAGAATACAGTAGCACTATTACTTCCCTTGATCTAGATACTATACTTCTACTGATGCAGCCTAAAATTGCATTTGCCTTTTTAGATGCGGCATCACACTGTTGACTCATGTTCAACTTGTGTTCCACTAGGACTCCTAGATCCCTTTCACACGTAGTCTCGTAAAGGCAGGTTTCCCCCATCTTATATCTATGCATTTCATTTTTTTTTGCTCTAAGTGCAGTACCTTACATTTCTCTGTGTTGAAGTTCATTTTGTTAGCTTTGGCCCAACTTTCTAATCTATTAAGGTCATTTTGAATTTTCATCCTGTCCTCTGGGGTATTAGTATTCCTCTTAATTTGGTGTCATCTGCAAATTACTAGTTACTAATCCACCTAACAGTTGCATTGTCTAGCCCACATTTTACTATCTTGTTTGCAAGAATATCGTGGGGGACCTTGTCAAAAGCCTTACTGAAATCAAGATATGTTATGTCTACCACATTCCCTTCATTTACCAAGCTGGTAATTTTATCAATAAAGAAGATCAGATTAGTCTGGCATGATTTGTTTTTGAGAAATCCATGTTGGGTTTTAGTGATTATGGCATTCCCTTATAAATGTTCTCAGACTCTCTGTTTAATGAACTGTTCTAGAATCTTTCCCAGTATTTATGTCAGACTAACTGGGTGATAATTGTTGGGATCCTCTTTTTTCCCCTTTTTGAAGATGGGTACAATGTTTGCCCTCCTCCAGTCTGCTGGGACTTCTCCTGTTCTCCCGGAGTTCTCAAAGATTATTGCCACTGGCTCTGAGATTACATTTGCCATTTCTTTTAATATCCTTGGATGTAGTTCATCTGGTCCTGGAGACTTAAATTCATTTAGGTTAACCAGGTATTCCTGTACTTCCTCTTTATTTATTTTGTGCTGTATTTCCCCTATTTGTCCTCTGCTTCATTTTGCTCAGGTTGAACACCTTTTTCCTTTTGTGAGAAGACTGAGGCAAAGAAGGTGTTGAGTAGCTCTGTCTTTTCTCTGTCCCCTGTTAGAATTTCTCCATCTTCTCTGCGCAGTGGCGCTACCATTCTTCTTTCTTTTGCCAAAGACATACCCAAAGAAGCCCTTTTTATTGTGCTTAAATGCTCTAGCAAGTCTGAGCTCATTCTGTGGTTTGGCTTTCCTGACCCCTACATGTGCTAGCTATTTGAATTCCTCTTTAGTGATTTAGTGACTATAATTTATTGTGGCACCAGAGCTCTCTGACAGAGAAGGCTCAATGTCTCAGAAAAAAACTACAATCCCCATGATTCCCTAGCACTGAGTCAGGACAGTTAAAGTGGTCTCAAGCTGCATTATTTCTGGCAGTCTGTAAAGGCCCCTAGCTTCTTGGGAGAATTTGGGCTTCATTTATTATATGATTCATTTGTTTGTCTTCTTGGCCATCCATGGTATTCTCAGCACTCTTCACCTAGACCACATCTCAAAAAAGTCTTCCTGTTTGCTTTCTTTACTGCCCAACTCTCACATCTGTACATGATGATGGGGAATTCAATAGCAATAACTTTGGTGTTCAGAGTTATATCTTTACATTTTAGAATCCTGTCCAGTCCTTTCATAGCTGCTTTTCCCAATCGTAGCCTTCTTCTATTTTCTTGACTACAGTCTCCATTCTGATTAATATTTGATTCAAGATATGGGAACTCTTTGACTATTTAATTTTCTTCTGTGGTTATTATTTTGTTTTCCTGATGTTCAGCATCAAGCCTCTCATAGCACTTTCCTCCTTGATCTGTTTCAGTAATTGCTCCAGGTCTTTGTGATTTCTGCTAATAGTATTGTATCATGCCCAAGACAGATTACAACAATATTAAAATAAGAAAAGCTAAAACCTGATGATAAAAAAGTTAAAACACAAATAAACAAGATATCATATTAAAGTGCCATTAAAAATTGTAAAAATAAATTTAAAACATAGAATTAAAAATAATAAGGTCTTTGCCTGCCAGCAAAAGGAGAGTAGAGCAGGGCTAGTCTAGTTTCCTATGGAAGTGAACTCCATAGTCTGGCAGTAGTTACTAAGAAGGCTCTTTCATGTATCCTCACCATCTGGGCCTCTAACTGAGAAGAAAACATCTCCTGAAGATCTTAAGATTCTGAGAAATTCATATAGGAAAGCACAATCTTTCAGATAATCTGAAGCAAAACTATGTAGGGCTTTATAAGTCATAAGCAGAATTGCACCTAGAAACAAAGACAGAACAGCTGTTTCCACAAGGGAGTTCTATGTTCTCTGTAACTAGACCCAGGCAGCAGCCTGGCCACAGCATTTTGAATCTTCTGAAGTTACAAAACATCTCACAAAGGCAGTCCCACATCAAGTGTGTTACCATAATCCAAATGAGATGTATGTCCTCATCTGACCATTCCAGAAAGAGGTGCAATGGGTGTACTAGCCTTAACTGTCGCCTAGCATCCAGGCTCAGGGTTGAGTCCAGAAGTGTACTCAAGCTACGAGCCTGAGATTTCAGGGGCAGTATAACCCCATGTAGACTGAATTACTTTGTCATAATCTCCCTCCTAATAGAAACCTAATTCTCACTGGCTTTGGGAGGGTTATGCCACACCTAGAACCATGAAACACAAGCATCTTCTCATTTCTTTTTTAAAAGTGAAATTAGCCACCACACTTATTTTATATTTTTGGATAATAGTGTCTTCTAAAATGGATATGCTGCCATTGGATCTAGTTAGATCCTCAAATTCTTAGATCCTCAAATAGGGAGTAATATAATAGTAATATAACAATGTTTTTACTGACAGGATTGTTTTTAGAAATAACAATGGTGAAGTCTTTAGAATTTTTAAAGTGTACCATTCCAAATGGCAATACATTATGAAGTAATTAATTTCTAATCCAAACTGTTTATAGCTTAGTGTTAATTGTGTCAGCCATGCTACATGCAATTATTCTACAGCTTTTAAGATTTAATTAATCAGTACAATCCTGCTATGAGTTATACGTTCATGGAGGGAGGTCCCCAATGGGTATCTCAAATGCTTTATGCTATTTAATTAGCAAACTTCATTTCAATCCTATCTAGTTTTTACATGTTACCAATAATGTGATGTAATTTCTTCACCTTTAGATCTAATTTGCTTACCCAGAGAGCAAGGGAAAATAATAATAATAATAATAATAATAATAATAATAATCCAATAACAAGTAGGGTTTAAAGGTGGAACACATGTTTTTCATGACAAAGGACCCTGGCTAAGATCCTAGGTGCTCATCTTGCAGAATTCTGGATGGTCAATTAGCTAAATTTCCTTATTGTTTACAGTACTGTTGCTATGTTCTGAATGAAGTTGAGGACCTCGCTCACTATTTGTTTAGTTGTTCTTTGTCAATGGGAATTAGAGAAAAATACCTTAGCAATATCAATATCAAGTACATTTCTATATCACTTATCAGTGAACTAGCACTCTCTAAACAGTTTACATTGTGTACAATTGTCCCAACAAGCTGGGTACTCATTTTACCGACCTACAAAAGGATGGAAAGCTGAGTGGACTTTGGAGCCCTGCAGGATCAAACTCACAACCTTTTGGCTGTAGTGCCAGTATTTAACCACTGCACCACCCGGGCTCCCTTGCCTCGTGGGATGGTTATCTATTAAAAGCAAATAGTCCATCTGCCTAAAAATTTGACACAGAGAACTGTAAGGTACTGCACTTAAGGAAAAAAATGCATAGATATAAGATGGGGAACACTTGGCTTAATGAGACTATCCCCCTTTGCAGACGGCACTTTGGGCCGTCTTGGAGGCAAGGAAGGGGAGGGGCAGCCGGACGCCAGGCACCCCAATCTCTTCCTGAGGACATCATCGGACCGTCCGTCATTGCACACAACGGGCACTCCGATGACATCCTTCTGGCTCAGCATCCGGACACGCTGAGCTGGAGGAGGCGCAAAAGAGCCACATGGCAGCTCTTTGGGTGCCCCTTTCATGGCTTGTGGAAGGAACACTATTTTAGTGCTCCTATCCCAGGCGGCGAAAGGGAGGATTGGGGCTGAGGCGTAGGGCAGCCTCGGCCCCAATCCGCCGCTTCCCAAGGTGGCCCACGGCCACCGTCTGCACCCCCCCCCTAAGTGTGAATGTTAGCATTCTATATTAAAAAGGACTGTATTCAGGTTTTCTTTGCAATGGCACCTTTGTTGTGGAATGTCCTCCCCTTGTAGGCCTTATTGGTGGCAGTGTTGGCTTTGCACTAATGCCAAGTTAAAACATTGCCTTCGAGATCAAGAAAATATATGACCATCAGAAATCGAGAACAATGAGCTGGGGGAAAAAGTTTCCCCCCCTCCCAATCAGATGAATGTAACAAGTGTGTTAGGTAGATTGATAGTGTGTTTAAATGTTTGTGGTTTGGGGGTTAGTAATGTTTAATGTTGTTTAAGTATTTTTATGTGGTTCTATGTGTTTTGTATGATATTTTTTAAACAATTGCCTTTGGGTCTCAATGAGTTGATCCAAATCTGTATATACACAGCATTAATAAAATATTTTAATTTGTTTTTAACTTTTTAGTTAGTAACATATTAAACATGTTCTTTATTCATTTATATGCTGCCTTTCTCCTGATGTGGGACCCAAGGTAGGTTACATGTTATTAGTATTCCTACTACTTCAAATTTTAAAATGAAAATTGTTTAAACTGATTTTTAACTGTATAGTGCCATGAATTCTTATTATATATAGCAAGATAAAAATATTGTAATAAATAAATATTATACAGTGGAACCTTGGTATCCAATGGGGTTTGGTTCCAGGACCCCATTTGGGTATCAAAATCTGTGGTTCCATTAAAAACAATGGCATAGTAAAATGATGTCCCTTATATAAAATGTCAAAATCTAGTTGTTGTTTTTTAATTTATACAATTTTTGAATATTTATAAGCTTTGGATACATGCATAAAGAATATTGATATCCAAAACTGATCTCAAGGGCCAAAATTCAATTTTTAGCCCCAAATAAAACTGACCCAATGAATTGATTGGGAGCTTGGTGAGGCAATACTTACACAAGTTCTCATTGAATCATAGAATCATAGAGTTGGAAGAGACCACAAGGGCCATCCAGTCCAACCCCCTGCCATGCAGGAACTCCCAATCAAAGCATCCCCGACAGATGGCCATCCAGCCTCTGCTTAAAGACCTCCAAGGAAGGAGACTCCACTACTCTCCGAGGGAGTGTGTTCCACTGTCGAACCACCCTTGATTCTTATTCTAGCTAAGATTGTGTGAGATGCTGAATCTTGACTGTCATGTTCTGAATAATTGCATGGAATGGTTTGTTTTTTTTTTAATTCTGTAGAATGTATAGTAAGATATGAACCTTAAGGACATGGTGACTCAGTGGTTAAGACACTGACTCTGATGATTGCAAGATCAGCAGGTCAGCAATTCAAGGCCCAAGCACTGTGTAACGGAGTGAGCTCCCATCACTAGTTCCAGCTTCTGCAAACCTAGCAGTTCAAAAGCGTGTAAAAGTGCAAGTAGATAAATAGGTACCACTTTGCTGGGAAAGTAACAGCATACTGTGCAGTCATGTTGGCCACATGATCACAGAATTGTCTTTGATTGTCTTTGACAATCTTTGGCTTAGTAATGGAGATGAGCACCACCCCCTACAGTCAGACACTATGGTCAGACAATCTTGTCAAGGGAAAACCTTTACCTTTACTTTCATGAACCTTAACATTTCCCAGAAATGCATCTGAAATAAAACTATTCAGAATATGGAAAGGCTAAGTTTCATCTCAAGAAGACACTTTTGGAAAACATTAATCAACAAGTTGCTAGAGAGGTATGCATCAGTGTCACCTGAAAGATAGCTGTGGTGATCTTGATCCAGAAACCAGTAAGCACATGATGAGAATGGTATTGTTTTGAAAGAAAATATGATATCTTCAAATGACATACTAGTGACTGGTTAAGGAAGAGATTATAAATCCATAGGCATAGATCATGTTAAGCACCTCAAAAAATATCCATATGGTAGTTTTCAGACTGATCCAAAGAACCATGGAAAACCAAGGTTACTCTGATTGACCCATTTGAGTGGATTTTTTTTATTATTATTTTGCTTAAATCCGAGTCATTAGCTTAAATCTGAGTTTATGGATAGATCTGCGGGCACTTGTTGGAGTTGCTTTGATGACTGAACAGCATTTCTTTGCAGGTAAGCCAGAATGCATTTTCAAAATGGCCCTGTCAAGGGTCATTGTAACTGTATCTTCTTCTGCTGAACCTCTAATAAATGGTTCATGATTCTATGCTGATTTTGTCAGAAATGGTATTCAGGGATGGACAATTCCATCTCCTGGCAGCAAAGACATGAGAAGCAAGAATCTTTCCCATAAATACAGTTCTGCCAAGATTTCGATTTTACTTGTTTGTGAATAAAAACACTATACAATGTTCTCTGTATTGAGAATGATTAGACCACACAAAGGAGTGGGATGGTGGAAAATCCAGTTAAAATAATTAAAATAACTCAACTTGAGAAATTTCATGCTGAGTTTTTTCCAACAAACTTTTCTTTTCCTTTGGAGATTTTTGCGGACTCAGCCTTCAGCATTTTTTTTTGCCTTCACTTTAAAAAAAGTCTCTAAATTAAAACAGAATAACTAATAGAGCTTTACTACACTAAGTACTATTGCTGAGGTTCAGTGCTATGTCTTCTGGAAGAGTAGCAGAAGCCCTTGTGTATTAAATGTTAGATTACTGTTTATAGTACAGTTTTAATTATAGCTTCCTGCTGCCAAGAAAATGAACTTTTCAAAGTCAAATCCTAGTACTGCTGTCTGTTTCTATATATTACTTGAAATTTGAGTACATTCCTTTTTATAAGGTAAAAATAGTAATCATCATCATCATCATCATTTTTACTTGGCTCATTGCATCTGGCACAGCTAGCCAAATTAGCAGCTGTTTGGTGGTGGATAGCATCTCACAGAGGATTATCACAACAATCTATGACTCCAATTGGCTCACAATCTTGAAGTATTGTTAATGAATAAGCTGGTGTTTAATGATGCCTTGTGGTTTTACTTAAACTGAAGCTAGCATCTTCAAGTCTAGGGAAACAGTCATCAGAGAATAGAGCTAGATGTCCTACTACCTATATAGGAAGGAAAGATGTGAACGAGTTACTAAAGTAAACTGCAAGGGATCAGATTGCATTATAGACACATTATAGAATCCATCATTTCCACAACACACTTTGACATTGAAGGTGAGATATAACCCGAGTTGTTATTCAAAATCCATTTACTGTAGATTCTCCTATAATGTCTGTTCATCAGGTAATGAGCAACACTCTTTAATATTTTAGCCTTTGTCTCCAGAACACTCTATCACTTAGGATTATTATGCCAAGATGCGCTTCTGTAGCAGCCTTAAGACTTGAGGTAGGCATTGCATCATTAGAAGGCATGGCCTGGCTATATGCTTTCAGATATTGGACCAAAGTGGTATATTCAAATAGTTCTGCAGGTTATGTACATCTTTTACAGAAAGATGCTTATACTAGTTCTTGGTTTAAAACCTTTTCTACTAAACTGCATTTATTAGGTCTGTCTATGGATTTTCTTTATGCCCATGAGCTCAAAGCATTTAATTTTATTTTAGAAAATTGGATTAAGGACATAGATCTTCAATATTCGTTATCAAATGCCAGTAAAACCTGATCACCTCTGCATTTTGGCTTGAATTTCAAATTTCCCAACAATTCTAGGTATTTCAAAATCTGACTGTTGCAAAATATTGACAGTTGTTGCTTTTTTGAGAGCCAGATTTAATTGCCTACTGTCTGCAGTTTTAGATGGGCACTATCATGGTGTGGCATACAAGAATAGACTATGTCCCTGTAATGAAGAAGAAATTTAATCCACTGAGCATGTTCGCGGCATGTAATTCTATGAGTGTACCAAACTCCTTGGTCCTATAATGAGTAACTTTCCTGGCAGGACCCCAGACTGGCACTTAAAACATTCCTACATGATACAAATAAGTCCATCACAGAGTTAGAATAATAGAATCATAGAGTTGGAAGAGACCACAAGGGCCATCCAGTCCAACCCCCTGCCATGAAGGAACTCAAAATCAAACCATCCCTGACAGATGGCCATCCAGCCTCTGTTTAAAGACCTCCAAAGAAGGAGAGTCCATCACACTCTGAAGGAGTGTGTTCCACTGTCGAACAGCTTTCACTGTCAGAAAGTTCCTCCTAATTTTAAGGTGGAATCTCTTTTCCTGTAGATTGCATCTGAGTTCTATTCTCTGGAGCAGCAGAAAGATAGTGGCCTAGTTTCTTTTTTCTGCACAAAGAACACATAAGTAAATTCTTTCCCCTGCTCCATAAATATATTTTGATTTTTAAGGTATGTTTTGTAATTTTTAAATGTTTAAATGTTTTTATATGTTTTATGAATTTTGTTAGGTCTGCGACTGTAGAATATATATATTAAGATTATTGCTATTATTGACATTTGCTGTTGGGGCTGTATTTTACAACAAGAGTGATTTTTTCTTAGAACTGTAGCTGTATTCAAGAAATATGGATGCATTGTCTCAGAAATGCTGCATAACTAAATAACAAACCCTCTAGAAACCTATGGCTTTGATGATGGACCATGTCAAAGGTTCTATTACTTTCTTTAGAAATAAAAATACAGGCATACATTTAGCATGAAACAAAGAAGTACTAGCCTTCAGCACAGAGTCCTGGAGAAGGAAAGGTGTGCAAATCTACTGAAGAGCTGTGGGGCAGAGGAAGGAGGGGAGGATTCAGATATTTCAAGGACACATTAATGACAATGGCTACCTCTCCAAAAGTATTTGTGAATGAGATTTCTTTGTATTTTCTCCATTAAGCAAGATGACAGGAGGTGTTCTTCTGAAGCCCAAGACATTTGGATCATGTCAAAAGTGCACTGTAATGATATGTCTCTAGGACAGACTAAATCTTGTGTAAACATGGCAAAGCAATCAACTTTCATATTTGAAACTGAATTAGAAATGTGTTACAAAGAGCCCTGAAATTGACATACTTTGATATGACAAGAAATATTTTCTTTGCTAGAGGAGATTACCAGTGTGTGTTAAAATAGCCACCTAACCAAGTTGTAACTGCAATATGGCATGTGGCTAGCAAGAATACTAAGTAATAGTTTCTACCATCTCTTGATAATCTCAGGCACTGCTGCACCACTTTAAAGTCATGACATTTTGATCTTGCTGTAATTGTCACCCTGGATACAGAAAGATCAATCTCCATTATCCTCAGCTCCATCTGAGGAAATTTCCAAAATGAAAAAAAAAAAAATGCATGGTAGAGAATGCACTGTAAGATGGTCCCACATGGTTGTTGAAGGGGTAGCATCAACAGTTTGAGTGAGAGCTGGTAATCTCATATCGCAATATCATAAAAACAGATGCCAGCATGGTGTAGTGGTTTGAGCATTGGACTATGACTCTAGAGACAAGAGTTTGAATCCCACACACATCCCAAAACACACTGCATAAATAATACAGTTTGAGACCTCTTTAACTGCCCTGGTTCAGTGTTAGGGAATCCTGGGAAATGTAGTTTATTGTGGCATGAGAGCTCTCTGATAGAGAAGGCTAAATGTCTCACAAAACTACACTTCTCAGGATTTCCTAGCACTGAGCCAGGGCAGTTGAAACAGTCTCAAACTGGATTTTTTATGCAGTGTGTTTTGGACCTTAGTAATGGAAAGTCACTGAATGACTTTGGACAAGTCATACTTTCTCAACCTCAGAGGAAAGCAAAGCAAACCCTTTCTCAACAAATCTTGCCAAGATAACCCCATGATTGATTCACCTTAAGGTTGTCGTATGTGGGCAATGACTTGAAAGCACACAACAACAATAACAACAATAACAGCAACAATGCATATGCACATTCTGTAATGTAAGAATGTTTTCAGCTATGATGCTTTTCATATGTTTCCACAGTTTCACCAGCTGGTATGCAATGGCACATAGCCTCTTACTACTGTGATTCCAAACAACTATCATGACTAATTGGTTGACCTATCACCCATGAATGAGTGTTGTTGTTGCTGTTGTTGTTGTTGAAGGGCTACATTCATGAACATAAACTTATCTATGCTTTTAGCTTAGCATCATTCATTGGTTCATCTTTCAGTATTAGTTAGATTGAAGGACAGTAACCCCTCCTCCAAATTAATAGAACTCCCTTTCAAGGGGCATAAAGTTGTGGCATTTCTAAAGACTTTGAAAACCCATATCTTTCAAGTGGCTTTTAATTGATGTATTTTCTTTCTCACAGGTCTGCTATATTGATATTTTATTAGGATTATTTTGTTTTTATTTTTTAAAGGATCGGATTATATTTTAAAGTATTGTTGGGTTTTCCATGTTTTTTAATGTTGCATTTGATTCTAGTATATATGTTTATTGACTATGATTTTTGCACTTGTATTTTGTTTAGTTCCTTGGGTGGACCACTCTACTACTCTGAACATACCCAATCTAATCTGATTTCAGAAGATCAGCAGAGTTGGGTTGGTTAGTAATTGGATCAGACATCAGCAGGTAATCCCAGGGATTTGCAGATAGGACTAAGAAAGAATTCTGCCTGAAATTCAAGAAAAATGTAGAACATTACAAAATAAAAGCTAAAAACACTCATATAAATATAAATTCGTGCTTCTTAGTCATGTTCAAAGTGGAAGACATTTTGAAATTCCTCCTGGACAGAAGGTTGAAACGTAGGACTTGTCTTGGAAAAGGTCCCTAAAGGATACTCAAGTGAACAAATAAGCCATCATAAATGCTTATAATAAATACCTGAATGCTTGTAATAAATACCTGAATGATTAATAGTGTGAATAAGTACTTTATCTTGTACATGGTAATAAAAAAATCTCAAACACACAAAGAGGAGGGGATGAGAGATAGATAAAAGGCTTACAATCTAATTATTAAGATGACAAAATTCTGGAACATTAACAGCATAATATTAGGGAAGAATTGTTACCCAGAATCCCCTTCATATCCAAAAATATTAATAACTCCATATGCCACCCTTGGATCCCTTGCTAAATTCCCAAATGACCTCCAGATGAACCCTGGCAGTAGAGTCAAGAGGCCAAAAGCCCTCTGCACCCATGGCATGGGCAGCCCACCCTTAATTCTTAAGGAATGCATTTCCTCCAGATAGTCAGGAGAGTTGCAAATGGGATTTTCCATGATGAGATCATCCAAACCATCAAGAGGTGTATTGTGTCATCCTTCCACAAACACCCTCAGCCATCCAAGGTGTAATGTTTGTATTGTGCCACCCAGTCTAACACCCTCCCACCCATAGGAAGGTGCATTGTGTCACCCACCCACACATTTCCCCAGGATATTGACCCCTCGGATTAAGACCACCACATACAATGGAACCCTATACAGCAGGGTGCCATCATCGCAATTAGCGCCTTCCGCCCCCAGGGCCCATTTGGCCCTATATAAACCCTAGATTTTAGCCAGTCAGTGTGCTAGATTCATGGTCTAAACGACTCCATGTCACTCTGACCTCTGAAACTAGTTACCGGCAAGTCAGCTCAAAATCCAGGCTGCGGAGCCTGACTTGTCTCCCTATCATTCCACATTTTCCATTCGCTTCCCGGGAGGAAGGCTACGTCTCGGTAAGTATCACCATTAGTAACGCCTGCATTTCTGTTCCAAACTCCAACCTTGATCTTCCTGAGCCTTGTGTGTGTGTGAGAGTGCATGTTCTGTGAGTGAGTTTTCCCCTATTTTAATAAATTAGACATCTAGTGGTTAACCAATATCTGTCTCAGCTCCATTTCTTGGGATTCTCTGGTCTCTTGGTATAAACACCGGGAGAGCGGTCTCATTGGGCTGTTGTAGCAAGCCTACTCTCACATATTTGAGCTAATAATAAAATTCCCCTAAGGATTCGTTGCTACAGAATGGGGGGGAAAGGTGAAAGAGAATGCAAGTTGAGCCAGAAAAGCCAGGGAACAAAAACATGCTAAGGAATCTTTTGAATGTTGTTATAGAGACAAGAGCAAAATGTAAGAAAGGGCAGCTAAATGGGTGCCAAAGTTTTTCAAAAATAGTTTTACCACCTCACCCCACCATCTGAGCAGAAGTGGATACAAGTTGCTTTTGGAAATCTGTACATTTCCAGGCTTGCAATGCAATTGCCAGTCTCCCCCCTCCAGCATGGACATCAATGCAAGCATGGTGTAGTGCTTTGAGCATTGGATCATGATCTGGAGACAAGATTTGAATCCCCACATGACTGTGGAAACCCAGTGGGTGACCTTGGGCAAATCACGTTCTTTCCCCTCAAAGGAAGGCAAAGGCAAACCTCCTCTGAACACATCTTGCCAAGAAAACACTGTCTCAAAGTCACCAGAAATCAGAAATGACTTGAAAGCATACAAAATCAACAAATGCACACATTCCTAAAATACACAGAAACAAGCTTTACACACACACACACACACACACACACACACACACATAACTGAAAAAATGTGCACACTGCACATGGATTCCACAATTACAATGGTGAAAATAGTGTTGTAAAATGACAGAATATTTTTTCTTGTGCCTGAAGAATGGTGAGCAATAAAATTACTTTTCTCCATGTATGAAAAGTGTGAAATAATGACAGCATCTCTCGCAATGGCCAGCGATCAGCGGGAAATTTCTTTTGAAGCTCCTTCATTTGCTTTATGGCATCATGGCAATAAAACTGCAGGGGTGCAAGAGGGTGTGAATTTTCACACACTAGTGAAAGTAAAGCTGTCTTGCCAATAAGGTGTTGAGATTGAGTTTTGTCTACAAGTCCTATAGCTAGAGGGGAGTTTGTAGGAGCTGTAATCCAAACTTTTTCCAAGCTCTAATTTTCTTTCTCTACCCTGCTGTCTTCAGCACATTCACTACACTGAACTGAGTTATGGAGTCCAGCTATTGTTGGACTGCAAGTTCCAGCAGCCCCTAGCTGGTGTAGCTAATGCTGAGAAATGCTGGGAGCTGCAGTCCAACAACATTTGGAGCTTGGAAACTATGCAGGGTCAGTCAGCCCTGGTTAGTACTTGGATGAGAGAGAGCCAGGGAATAATACTAGGTGCTGTAGGCTAGCTTTCGGAGGAAGGAACTGGCAAAATCACCTTTGAGGATTTCTCACCTAAGAAAACCCTAAGAAATTCACAGGCTCCCCATATGTTCATGGGCTTCTTGAAGATTTGACCCCCACTTTTATTAAATAATTGAAGGGTGATATCACTTTTTATTATTTTTAGTTAGTATTTAGCACAAATTTAATTTATTTAGCACAAATCTGATGCAAAAAACCCTGAATATTGTTCAATTCTCATTATAGTAAGAACTTACTAAGCTGATACTTCCCAAATAAATATAGAAACCAATTATTCTTCACTATTTATACTTCTGATAATTTTGGAATGCAGTTGAAAATATATGTTAAAGGAAAATATATGCTGAACAGTAGAAAGTCTATAAAAGTATATATTAGTGAAGGCAATGTCAAAAATGGTTACAAATATGTATATTGTATACAGAAATTCATACAATTTGGCAAATTATGACAAATGCATGCTGTTTATAGTAAAATGCACAAAATTCATATGAATTTTCCAATGAAATCCAGTCGTATGAATTTTGTGGCTTTTAAAAGAATGTGAAACAGAGAAACCAAAATTTACAGGGATCACATCCCTAAATATGGAAGTGACAACCATTTTGTATTTATTTAGTACTGAAGAAAGCTGTAATTCAGATCTTTCTGCCCTGCTCTTAACATTTTTATGCAGTGAGGACTATAGTGAAGTACAAAAAAATGAGGAAATTAGCACCCACAATAGTTATTCTCTTTTACTCAAATAAGTGAAATGACCAAAATAGATATTTGATTATTTGCCTCATTCCATGATTTCTGTTCCTATTCAGAAATAGGACTAAACTAAACACACATATATGTGCATGTGTTCTTTTAAATTACATTCTTATAGCATGGAATTTAACTGACAGGAAACATTGTTGGATCCTGCACACTTTCACTCTTGCAAAAAACCAAACCAAACACCTTATACTCCAAGGTTATAAAGATAAACATTTATCATCTGCTGTTCAATAGTCAAGCAACCTTATACTTTATAGATGTCAACTTCAAGAAAATATATTACTAGAAATATGATCAGCTTGTACCACTGCACAGATTTAACAAAATAGACATATTCCTGGGTATTATTTATTTAATAGAAAATTTGGCACCAGAGGCAGAAATAATATTTAAAGAATTGGAACTGGTTCCTATACCACAAAAAAGAAGAACAGTTCATGATGTTTCTGCAAACATTTTATCCCAAACTAGCAATATGAATTTGTGAGATTAACCAATGAGGGCAGGTAAACCTTGGAAAATATAACAGAAAATATTTTGAATCTTCTAGAAATCTCTCAAAGCCTTCTTCCAAAAATGCATCTAGGGATGACTTTTTTTTTCTGCACCAGCCTCCAATTTTCTTATAATTTCTTCCTCCTCCTCCTCCTCTGCATATGCCTAGCCTGTGTTCATATCCCTTCCCCTTTTTTCTGTTAGTTTCTTTGTAATCATACTTTTTTCTACTTCTTTTTTTTTAAAAAAAAAAAATCCATTCAAATTCTCTGCAACATAAAAATACACAATAAGTTTTTCAGTTAGATAATGGGATGTTCTAGCATTATTTTGTTGTTGTTGCATGCCTTAAATTTTTTCCCTTTCCATGGCAACCCTAAGTGAACCCATCATGGGGTTCCCTTGGCAAGTTTCTTGCTGCTGTCATCCTCTGAGGTTGAAAGTGTGTAATTTACCCAAGGGCACTCAGTGAGTTTGCATGGCTGAACTGGGATTCAAACTCAATGAATCCCAGTCCAAAACTCAAACCACTACACCACACTGGCTCTCTGGCATTATAGCAATATGGAACAGGGAGATTTTAAAAAGATGAAAAATCATTACTTACAAGTTTCTAAATATAAGTCCATAAATATACTGTTATCAAACTGGCTTCAGGACAGGATATGGAGTGGAGATGGCCATGGTCGTTCTGACCGATGACCTCCGCTTGGGCATCAACAGGGGTAGTGTGACCCTGTTGGTACTCTTGGATCTCTCAGCAGCTTTCAACACAATAGATCATGCCATCCTCTTGGATCGCCTGAGAGAGTTAGGAATTGGAGGCACTGCTTTGCAGTGGTTCTGTTCCTTCCTCTCAGGCAGATCCCAGAGGGTGAGGCTCGGTGACAGTTGCTCTTCCATAATAGAGCTTAATTGTGGCTTCCCTCAGGGTGCCATCCTGTCCCCGATGTTATTTAACATCTATATGAAGCCGCTGGGTGAGATCATTCAGAGGCATGAAGCATGGTGTCTTCAGTACGCTGACGACACCCAGATATATCTCTCCATGACCAGATCATTGACTCAGACTTCAGATGGTGTCTCTCCTCTTAATGACTGTCTCCGAGCGGTAATGGATTGGATGAGGAAAAACAGATTGAAGTTGAATCCAGACAAAACGGAGGTACTCACAGTCACAGGCCCGAAACCAGATTTGGGAATACAGTCTCCAGTCCTAGATGGAGTCACACTCTCCTCTAAGGACTGTGTTCACAGCTTGGGGGTGCTCCTTGATTCGTCACTTCACATGACTAGTCAGGTGAATGCGACGGTCAGGAGTGCTTGTTATCAGCTTCAGCTGATACGCCAACTGCACCCTTATCTGGACATGAGGGACCTGGAAACTGTGGTACATGCTCTGGTAACCTCATGTCTGGATTACTGCAACACACTCTACATGGGGCTACCCTTGTGCCTAACCTGGAAACTGCAACTGGTACAGAATATGGCAGCCAGATTAATTACGAGAACATCAAGGAGGGAACACATAACACCAGTGCTTAAATCCCTCCACTGGCTGCCAATTAGTTTATGGGCACAGTACAAGGTGTTGGTGTTAACCTTTATTAAACTTTATTACGGCCATTCGGCCAGCACAGAATGTGTTAACCTTTAAAGCTCCACATGGCTTGGGTCCAGCTTATCTTAGGGACCGTCTCTCCCCGTATGATCCCCCCGTGCCCTCCAGTCCTCTGGGAGGAATCTGTTACAGCCAATAAAAACTAGGCTGTCTCAGACCTCCCAGAGGACCTTCTCTGCGACCGCTCCCAGACTGTGGAATGGCCTGCTGGACGAGATCCGTCTTATTACTACTCTTGCTGCTTTTTAAAAAAAAAAGTAGTAAAGATGGATCTCTTCCAGCAGGCCTTCTCGGAATAACCCTCTGGCTTGAGGAGAGATGGTTCTGCCTATCCCTTTCCTGTGGCTCACTTTATTGTTGTTTGTTATTGCTTTGTTGTGTTTTATTATACTGTATTATGTTTTAATTTTCAATAGTTTAATCCTGTTTTAAGGGGTGGGAGGGTTGGATATGGGATAAGGAATGTTTTTAAATTTGTATGTTTTAAAATGCTGTAACCCGCCCCGATTGCTGTGCAGAGGGGTGGGCTATAAATAAAATTATTATTATTATTATTATTATTATTATTTCTTTCAAATGTTGCAAATGTTATTATTTATTTATATCCTGCCTTCCTCCTGGTACAGGGACTCAAGGTGACTAACTCCTTCAGTCCTTTGGATTACAAGTGGGGGGCTGCTATGTTTCTAATATTTTCTAATATTTAAGTATCAGTCATTTTGGTCCCTGAACTGCACAGCAAGGCTGTGCAGGGGAGGGGGCATCTTTGTTGGCCTCTATGAATGGAGACCAGAGCGGGACCTTTTTGGCTTGATTGGTCAGGCAGGGTCACATGATGAGAGTGATCTGGAATGTGTACACCTTGGCACCCCATTATGATGGAGGATTGGTATCTGGACCTGCTCCCATGGGGCATAAAACCAGAGGGCCAGTGGAATGAGACTTCACTTGTGGCTGATCTGGGATTGACTCTCTCTTACAAAGCCACAGGCTTTGGGAGGAAGCACTCCAGGTTTGGCCTTCTAAATATGACTGTCTCAGATAGCAACCAATATCTTTAGATTGCCCTCGGAGTGTGGTGTTTTGCACAAAGGGGTATCTGGGGAAGTGTCATAGGTTGTCACCTGGGCCTCAGCTGGATGCACACGAGGTTGCTTCCCCCTTGGTTTGTCATTTACTTATTCCCAGGCCTTAAATAGCTTAAATGGGTTATGTCAATAAAATGTCCCTTGTTTAATCCAATTATAACTGTGTCTGGTCTCATAATTTCATGTTTGGTCAATAATAGCAGTCAAGGCACAAAAGATTCATTTCTGCTGTCTATGTGTTTACATAGGGCCTTTGCAGACTGCTAGAAATAGTGCAAATTGAGTCCACTTTAACTGCCCTGGCTCAGTGATAGGGAATCATGGGAATTGTATTTTTTTTCTGAGACATTGAACCTTCTCTGTCAGAAAGCTCTAGTGCCACAATAAACTACAGTTCCCATGATTCCCCAGCACTGAGTCAGGGCAGTTAAAGTGGACTCAATTTGCACTATTTCTGGCAGTCTGCAAAGGCCCTTTGTGTTTCTGCTGGTGCTTTTGAACCTCTCAGTGGCATTCAATACCATCATCCATGGTATCCTTCTGGAACACCTGGGAGATTTGGGAATTGGAAGCAATGTGTTTTAGTGGTTCTGGTTCTATCTCTTGGGCAGGTTCCAAATGGTGGCGATTGGGGATAGCTGCTCCTCAAAAAAGGACCTGTTATATGGCACACCACAAGGTGCCATCCTATACCCAATACTATTCAACATCTATATGAAACCGCTGGGAGAGATCATCCAGAGGCATGCAGCAGGGTGCTATCAGTATGCTGATAACATCCAAATATATTACTCTATGCCTTCAAATACAGCCTCAGCTAAGGATAATGTGTCTCCTCTGAATGAATGTCTGGAAGAGGTAATGGGCTAGATGGAGAAAAACAAAATGAAGCTAAATGCAGACAAGACAGAGGTGCTTACTGTCAAAGGTCCTAACGTGGATTTGGAGGCATATCAACCAGTCCTGTATGGGGTTACACTCCCCTGTAAAGACTGTGTTTGCAGCCACAGAAGATCATAACACTTTCCTAGAACTGGATTACCTAAAGATGGTAGTCCATATGCTGGTACCTTCAAGGCTGGACTTTTGCAATGCACTTTACATTGGGCTACCTCTGTACCAAGTTTGGAAATTTCAATTAGTTCAGAATATGGCAACCAGATTGGTTACTAGGACTTCCAGGAGTGATCCTATCACACCAATATTAAAACCACTCCACTGGCTACCAATTAGTTTCTGGGCAAAGTACAAAGTGTTAATTATTACCTTTAAAGCCCTACATGGGTTGGATCCAGGTTGCTTACAGGATTGCCTCCTCCTATATAATCCACCCTGTACAGTCAGGTCCTTTGGCGAACATTTACTCCAGACAGCCAGGACTAAGTTGGCAGCTGTCAGCCAGAGGACTTTTTCTTCAGCCACCCATAGACTGCAGAACAACCTTTCAGAAGAGATAAGACAGCTGAATATGCTGTCTAAATTTAAAACAGCATTGAAAACTAATCTCTTCTGGCAGGTCATTCAGATGATTGTTAAAACTATATATCTTAAATAATAAATTTTAAATGTAGATTGTTTTAATACAATCTTGTTTGTCCTTTTAAATTGATGTATATTTTGACTGAATGCATGTATGAAGATGAACCTCAAATACTAAAAAATGAGGTGGAAACTGCAATAAAAGAAATAGTGTGTGTGTGTGTGGGGGGGGGGAATCACCAGGAACAGATGATATTCCAATTGAACTGCTGCAATCTACATTGACAGAGTCAACTCTAGTGCTAACCAACATATGTCAACAGATATGGAAAACAAACAGATTGGAAGCAGTCAATATACATGCCCATCCACAAAAAGGGAGACACAAGATACTGCAGCAACGATAGGACCATAGCACTGATCTATCTAGCACCAAGGTTTTTTTCATATAATTTCTTCTACCCAGAATGAGACAACTATGGGTCATTTCCAAAGCATTTGAGTTAGAGAAGCATTAGCAGTATTATACTTCCACCAAATAGCTGATTTAGATAAGCCTTTTAAAATTATAATTTAAAAATTCAGTTAAAAATTAAAGAGACGCTTCCACGAACACTTAACCTTTTGTCCAGATTCTTCAAAAGTAACACTCACATACACATTCTTATTATTATTATTATTATTATTATTATTATTATTATTCATTTCTTCACAATGTCTCAATGTCTATTAAATCTTCCATATCAGATCTTGATGAATAAAAACAATGCAAAACCATTATCACAACACACTAACAAAAGATATCTGCATCTCACTTTCAAAAATCCCTAGAGGGCTTTGGAAACTACTCTCAGTTATGTGATGCAAAGCAGATCCTTAGAGCATAATTTTAGCATAATAAATTTAATTACTGGAAACTACAATAGATTAACTACTGAGCTTTGCTGATTGTATCATTGTTCAGAAATATTTAGATTTGTGCACTTGTATCTAAAAATGCAATTCTCTTTATTTCTACTCAGAAGTAAGACTCAATGAGTTCAATTGCATTTACCTTGACATGTTTTGCAATTCAGGATGGAATGTAGGAAAATTATACAGGGAACGAGGGAGGGAGAGAATATTTCATGCTAGTCCCAGTTTTTAATGGCTGGGCATTAATGGGAAAGCTGTTCTGGGTTGCACCTCTTCAGATTTCAGCATTTTATTTGATTGAATAACCCCTCTGCTACAGATAAAAAAGAATCTCACTGCTCCCATGGTTTTTCTTGAATCTGGCCCTTGCAGAATGCCAACACTATACTCTGGACATCCGTCAACAGCTCCATGAGTTTTGGCTTCTATTGTTAGAATCACTCACTGGAAAATATGTTGTGTCTTTCATATTTTTTCAGTTTAACATTGTTTCATCATCTTGTATATTTTGAATATATGTATTTGTTGGTTTGCTTTATTTTATAGTGTATTGGTTTTTACCCACCAACACCCCCATTATATCTGGATGGTTTGTTTTACAATTGTATAGTATGACCCCCATATCCACAGGGGACACATTCCTAGACTTACCATGGATAGCGAAAATTACAGACAATAGTGTACCCTATATTTCAGGTGGAAGTTGACCACATAGTCACACTGGAGAAACTTCAGATGACTTGAGAGGACATATTTTTTTCAGATGTGGGCAAGTGAACCCATGGGTACCACATCCAATTCTATCTAGTTCATGCAGCCAACAAGGGAACAGTTATCCCATTCTCCAGTACTACAAACTAGATTGTACAATTGTGGTGCAAAGAAATCAAAGCAGACAATTTTTTTTTTTTGCAAATGTCACCCACATGTGATTGATCTAATGAAGATTTATACCTTTTCTTTCTGCACAAGAAAACACATGTGTCAGCAACAATCCCTGGGTATGAAAGATACATTACTAATGGCATCTTAATTTTCCCACCTTCCTTTTAGGATATTTTAAAGGAATCATCTCCAATGTAGGCTGTCTTGGAACTCACAGTAAGACATGATTTGGAAACAGGTTCAAGCCTAGGATCATGGAAAGTTAACAGGCTGTTGTTCAGAAACTCCATACTTTGGAGAATTGTGACTGAAGGAGTTTGCCTCTAAGTCAGAACAAATGGGGGAGATGATGCAATAATAAATTCAGGCAGCACAACATATGTCCTTCTGACACCTATTTTAAATGCCATCTAACACTTGAGGCAGATTATTTTCAAGACAGTATGCTAATTCATATCATAATCCTAAACTACAGGAGGATTAATGATGGCATAAGCAATGTACATATAACATGTTATAGAAATGTCAGCAAAAGGCATAACACCTGCTTGCCTTACTGCATAAATGCTCAGCTTATGAATAATATGATTTTATATGGATGCCAAGCGTATAAGAACATGACAGGCTAAACTAAATAACAAGCTTTGCTTTTATTTAATATTGTGTTGGATTTATTATGCAAAACAAATATCCAATAAGAAAAAAAATCATTGTGATTTAATTTTATTTTAAAACAAACAAAAATACTTTATATTGTTATTAATTGCCACAGTTTGTTTGCAGAAATAATTAGCAAATGTATTGCCACATCAATTATTTGCTATTTTATGTAGTCTTCTATGAGAAAGACATATAAAGTGTGCACAGATGCTACCGTTGGCTGCATTCTACAATGCAGAAGCTCTTAATCACTTCTATGGCAATTTCAGTCTAGGCCCGAACTCGGTGATTGTGTACAAAATGTTGTTGTTGTTATTGCTTGATTATGGAGAAAAGTCACCAAAATAAATGAAAGGAAGACAGGAACTCTTTCTATGGAATCTGAACTGTAAAAATATCACTAAATTAATTCAGTTGTCAGAGATCTAATCTATTTGCCTGTAGTAGAGGACAAAAAAACAGACTGTTTTATAAATAAATTGCATGATGTAAAAGCAGATGCACTGGCCCAAGGTGAGCAAAAAAAAAAAAAAAAAATAGCTTGCAAAAACAATAATTAAAATAGCACAAGTGATGGATTTCACTTCCTCTACCTAAGGGCTCTCAAACACTATCCAGGATAGAGACTAATCAAGAAATAAGAGGAAGATGACTTGTTGGAAAGGTAGCCTTGAAGGTACTAGATAAGATCCTCAAGTGTGTGGTGTGGTGTGGTGGTGGTGGAGGAGGACCCCTTGTTGAGGGGTACAGAAGCTGTGATTTGTGGGTCTGACAAGGTGTCCCTGGGGCAAAAATCTGTGATGTGAAAGTGAAGCTGACAAGACTTGTCAAGCCTGCTGACCACTACCCCTTCCTCTTGCTCTATGTGGGAGCCAATTATACTGCAAGGCATACCCTTCAGAATATCAGAAGGGATTATGAGGCTTTGGATAGGAAGCTGAAAGAGCTGGATACACAGGTTGTTATCTCATCTCTTCTCCCAGTTGAAGGGCATGGTCCAGGAAAGGAAAGGAATATAACAGAAGTGAATAACTGGCTCCGTAGATGGTGCCACCAAGAACGATTTGGATTCTTGGATCATGGGCTGCAGTTCTATGAGGGTAGACTTATGGCAAGGGATGGGCATCTCACACCAGTTGACAGAAATATTTTTGCCAATAGTCTCAAACATTTGATCAGGAGGGCTTTAAACTGAGTCATGTGGGGGAGGGAGACAGTATATTGGAAGGCAGGTGTACATCATGGGCTGGAGATAATAGTCAAAGTGTTATAGAGGGAACAAGGCAAATGATCTAAGGTCCCAACAGTGGGAGGAAAAAAAACCTCACACATGCAGCAAGTGGGGAGGACCTATGGTCTTAGATGTCTATACATTAATGCACAGAGCATGGGAAGTAAACAAGATGAACTTGAACTCCTAGCACAACAAAGCAAATATGATATAATAGGCAACACTGAAACCTGGTGGGATAAGTCTCATGATTGGGATGTAGGAATAGAGGGGTATAAATTTTTAAGCGAAATAGGCCAAACAGGAAAGGAGGAGGAATAGCATTATATGTCAGGGATGTTTACACCTGTGAAGAGATCCAGGACTTAAACCCTGGAAATCAGGTGGAGAGCATCTGGATAAAAATTAAAGGGGAAAGAAACATCAGGGATGTTATTGTGGGAGTCTACTACAGACCCCCAAGTCAGACTGAGGAACTGGATGATTCCTTTCTAGATGATCACACACTCAGAAAGGAGAGATGTAGTAGGGATGGGTGACTTCAACTATCCTGATGTTTGCTGGACGTCAAACTCAACCAATACTTCAAGGTCTAGCAAATTCCTCACTTGCCACAAAGACAATCTCTTTGTCCAAAAATGTGGAAGGAGCCTTGGAAAGAGGGAACTACAATGAAGCCGAGGCCAAAAGAGAAGAATTGCCTCGTCCCTGCAATTTAAGTAAGGAATTTTAATTTTAATGTTCCCTAGTTTCCACCCTGCACATACCTTAATTTACTCCCTTCTGAGAAACTGAAGAGGAACACTTTATAACAACAAGTAAGATAAGATATATCTGTTACAATAAGGAATGCACTAATTATTTTACTGCAACGGCTGCGAGTAGCTAAACAGCTGAGCCACACCAGTTAAAGGGCCTTTTGACTCTCCTGGAAAATAAAATTACAACTAGAAAAAAGGGAAGTGACTGAACTATCTAACACAAGAAGCTGCCCCTTTTGAACTTTACATCTAGAAGTCATAATGGTGGTTTTGACAAGACAGGGTTACAAAAACCTGGGCTACACTCCTCTAAACCCTAATGAACTAAACTCTCTCCCTTGTAAAAAGTGAAAACAAGCCAAAATCACTGCTTACTTTTCTTCAGCTGCAGAACCAAACACACAAACAAAAGACATGGACCACATATCACTTTTGGACTCAACTGCTGATTGGACTCTAAGAAACAAACTGCTTTTATGTGTTTCTCCAGACAACTGTGGAGTGAACTTGGCAGCTGAAATTGCTACTGCTGAGAAGGTTGAGAGCAAGGGTGTAATGCAACAGCATGGAACATTACAAAAGGAAACCTCTGTTTATGTTTCGCCAATTGTAGTGATAAAAAATATAGACCCAGAATTGTCATCTAATTCTGTTGTCAATTGGTCCCTGAACCGCAGACAAATCCTGTTTGACCCTTATGATGTGGGTCACATAAGTCCTGTGGTTGACCCAGCTTTTCATAAAAAGACTGAGAATTCTAATCACTCAGTAACGTGGAGTAAAGGAACTACCTTTGAGACCTCGAAGGGAAACAAATCTGAGGGTGGCATGCAGCAATGTAGATTATTCCAGGAGGAATGGCAAGAGGAGAAACTCTCAAACCTCACCAAACAGGTCTGCAATATAAACAAGGATCTGCAATCAATTAAGTCCTTCCTTTCTCAATGTAATGCTTTATTAACAGTTATTGCTGAATCCTTGGTAAAGCTAGACTCCGAATTTAAAACCAAGTCGCTAGTCTCAGATACAAACTCACAGCGTTCCAATAAAAGGGAGTTTCCCATCAGTGAACAAACTTCATGCCAAAAGAAGCTAAAGACAGCTAAAAAAAGCAAAAGTGCCATGAAAGCAAGATCAGAAAGAAGAAAGAAGAGCGACATCAAAGCATAACAAGAGAAATCCCACAAATCCCACAAAACTGACTAACTTGACAAACAACAAAGTCAAGAAATCTGTTAAAAGAGAAATATTCTAATTCCCAAAGTAAGGGTTTATACGCTGCATTTATTGATCTGAAATCAGCTTTTGATTTAATCCCAAGAAAGAGACTATGGACCAAACTTCTCGCCTCTTCTATAGACAGGAGACTATTATGGTTGATTATGAATTTGTATAGAGACACGACTATACAAGTGAGATGTAGTATTCAGGGTAATCTTACTAAATTTATTACTGTTGATAAGGGGGTGCACGAAGGTTGCATTTTGGCACCTGTATTATTCAATCTATATCTTAATGATCTCTCAGCCTTTATTTCCTCAGAAGCACATCCACCCAAACTGGGCTCAGTCGGTATTCCGTTATTGCTGTATGAAGACGATGCAGTTCTCCTCTCATTTTCTAAAATAGGCTTGAAACAAACGCTGAGAGCTCTTGGGGGTTACTGTGAAGAAAATCGCTTAACCATTAATTATAGCAAAACTAAAATCATGGTCTTTTCCAAGAACCAGAGTTGGTCCAACTGGGTCATAAACGGACATGAGGTAGAGCAAGTGAAACACTTCAAGTACTTAGGAGTAATATTTCAATCAATGCGTGGTTGGGCATCCCAGCGGTCTGCTGCTATTCAGTCAGCAAATAATAGTGCTAAGGCATTAGTTCGATTTTTTTTTACACCAAAGGAGGCCAATTTTTACCTGCAGCACTTAGGGTGTTCCAGGCAAAGGTCTTGCCACAACTGTTATTTGGGATCCCTATTTGGATCCTAGGTTTTTCTGTAGCATTAGAACGGATTCTTTCAGCCTACCTTCGAAAACTGTTTGGAGTACCCAACTGTCCTACGGCTTGAAGCGGGCTGTCACTCAGTTGAATGTACTGCCTGGATGTGGGCCCTAAAGTACTGGCTTAAAATTTCTATGTTGGCCCTGAATCAGGATATCTATATCTTGTAATGAAAGATAATTATATCACCCTTTGGTCTAAAAACATCAAGGAAAAACTGCAGAGAGTGGGCTTTTCAAATAACTTCCTCATTACACAAGACTTACCCAGGGCACAGCAGATTTTGGTACGCCATGTAAAAGATATTGATATCCACTATTCTTTGTCTTCTGCCCGCACTACCTGCTCTCCCATCAGTTTAGGGTTGCAGTTCAATCTCAAGAGAGAGGCACATTATTTACAAAACTTGTCCATTCCAAAATACCGTGTTGTGTTTACTAAAGCAAGATTTAACGTTATCCCCTCCGTCCTGCTAGAAGGTTGCTTTAAGGGAATTCCCTACAATGAACGGGTCTGCCCTTGTGGTGAAGGTTTTGTTGAGTCTCTAGAGCATGTCCTATTCTGTATTTTTTACAAGGATGAGAGGCTAAAATTAATTTCACCCCTCCTGCTCAAGTTTCCAGGCAGACCTAATAACTGGTACTTGGAGTATCTGCTAAATGATTCTGAGAAAAGTAAAACAGAAGCAGTGGCAAAGTTTTTCTTTTCTGCTGTTAAAACACGTGAAATTATGACCCAAGTAAAACAAACAGTCCCGTCTATTGTTCCTTAAATACCCATACAAATATCCACCTTTTTCCAGTGTCACATGGCTTGTATTATCTAATGTATCTGTGAGTGACTTTGTATATGTATATATGCATGTCCATATATATGCATTACGAGTATGTTATGTATATTTGTCTTATAGTGTTATGTTATTTTAAATGTTTTATATGTTTTATATACATTTTGTTGCCTAATGGCCTGTTGCCTGAAATAAAGGTATGTTGTTGTTGTTAAAAATGTGGAAGAGGCAACAAGGGGATCAGCTATTTTAGAACTGATCCTAACCGACAGGGATGACCTGGTCAATGGGGTGCAAGTGATGGGATCCTTAGGTGGGAGTGATCATGTTCTCCTGGAGTTTCTTACACAGTGGAGAGGAGAAGCCAGGCATAGTCAGACACTCATTCTAGACTTTAGGAGAGCTGATTTCAATAACCTTAGCGAAACACAGGGAGTGATTCCATGGTCAGAAATACTAAAGGAAAGGGGAGTTCAGGATGGATAGGAGTTTCTCAAAAGGGAGATATTGAAGGCACAATCTCAATCTATTCCAATAAGAAGGAAAAATGGGAGGCGTCTCAAGACCCTGGTTGTATAACAAAAGAACTTTCAATGGAACTAAGTTTTAAATGGGAGATGTATAAGAAATGGAAAGGGGGCAAAATCACTAAAGAGGAATTCAAAGAAATAGTTAGCACATGTAGGGGTAAAATGAAATGTATAGATCTAAGATGGAGAACACCTGGATTAATGTGTGAAAGAGATCTAGGAGTCCTAGTAGACCACATGTGGAACATGAGTCAACAGTGTGATGCAGCAGCTAAAAAAAGGTCAGTGCAATTTTAGGCTGCATTAATAGAAGTATAGTATCTAGACCAGGGGTGGGCAACCTAAGGCCCGGGGGGCGGATGCGGCCCCCTGAGGCCTTTGGACTGGCCCCAGGCTAGTCCTGCCACCGCTGCCGCCCACCGCCACCGCCCACTATGATCATATTGATTATTGTTGTTATTACTTGTTCTTGGGGTTTTCTTGGCAAAATCTCCAAAGGGGTTTTGCATTGGCTTTTCTGGAGCTGAGAGAGTGTGCATGCATATTTTTTATTTTTTTAAAATTTTTATTTATTTATTTATTTATTTATTTATTTATTTATTTATGGTGCTTCAGCCCCCCAATTGTCTGAGGGACAGCAACCTGGCCCCTGGCTCAAAAAGGTTGCCTACCCCTGATCTAGATCAAGGGAAGTAATAGTGCCACTGTATTCTGCTTTGGTCAGCCCCCACCTGGAATACTGTGTCTAGTTCTGGGCATGAAAATTCAACAAGGATATCGAAAAACTGGAGTGTGTCCAGAGGAGGGCAACTAAAATGGTGAAGGGTCTGTAACCATGCCCTATGAGGAATGACTTAGGGAACTGGGTATGTTTTGCTTGGAGAAGAGACGGTTAAGAGGGGATATGATAGCCCTGTTTAAATATTTGAAGGGATGTCATATTGAGGAGCGAGATAGCTTGTTTTCTGCTGCTCCAGAGAATAGGAACTGGAACAACAGATGCAAGCTACAGGAAAAGAGATTCCACCTCAACATTAGGAGGAACTTCCTGACAGTGAGAGCTGTTTGACAGTGGAACACACTCCCTCGGAGTGTGGTGGAGTTTCCTTCTTTGGAGGCCTTAAATAGAGGCTGGATGGCATTCTGTTGGGGATACTTTGATTTTGAGTTCCTGCAAGTCAGGGAGTTGGACTGGATGGCCCTTGTGGTCTTCTAACTCTTTGATTCTATGATTCTATAAAATGTTAAAGGTGTATCATTAAATACTGAAGCCAGAATCAGCCAGGCTATAGTATTTCTGATTTCTATGTATGATCTTGAAAGGTGGGCAGTGAAGAAACCTGGCAGGGAGAAAATCATCTCATTTGAAATGTGGTGCTGGAGAAGAATTCTACAGATACTGTGTGTTACTGTGAGTTTCAGGAAGCCTTCTGATGAAGCTTTTCCTCTCTGAACTTTCAAGTGTAGGAAAGATAACGAAACCGAGACTGTTGTACTGTAAACATATAATGAGATAACATGACTTACTGTATTATTCTGAAAAGTGGACAGAGAAGAAAGCTGACAGGAAGAAAACTGATTCATTTTAAATATGATGCTGGAGAAGAATTATACAGATACCTTGGGCTACTAAAAAGAAAAATGAATGGGTATTAGAGGAAATTAATTACTAGAAGCAAAGATGACTAAACTGAGACTGTCGTATTGTGGACATATGAAATGTCTAATTAAAAATATTATAATGCTTGGTAAAGTGAAAGGCAGTAGGAAAAGAGGAAGGCAAGATTATAGATGATTTGACTAAAAGAGCTTTGAATTTGCAAGATCTAATCAGATTTGTTGATGACTGACTGACTTGTAGGTCTCTCATTCATGGGTCGCCATAAGTCAAACTCAAGGGAAGTTAACAAAAAGTACTAGAAATAGAAGACCTTCTGTCCTCCACTGCTCTGTTTCATTACTGTAACCCCTTAATATCTGTGACCTCCTTAATAGAATATATCCATCTCACATGTGGCCTTTTTCTCTTCATATTTCCTCCACCTTTCCCAGCATTATTGTCTTTTCCAGTCAGTCCTCCCTTCTCAAGATGTGTCCAAAGTACAACAGCCTTATTTTGGTAATCTTGGCTTCAAAGGAGGTTTTCAGCTTGATCTGCTCTATGACCCATTTGTTTGTCCTTTTGGCTGTCCATGGGATCCTCAGCACCCTTCTCCAGCACCACATCTCAAATGCATTGATTTTCTTCCTATTGTCAGAATCATGCCTGCGTGTCAGGTTTATTGTTGGGTTTTAATATTTTAATAGTTGTAGTTGATAGGGAATTGTGGGTATGTTAGTAGTCATATCAAATATTTTAGCTGGAATGGGGGGCTGGGACTATTGTTACTGGGTTAGAATAGTTTTGAGAAAACTAGGCCTTTGGAATGTATAAGCTGTGGGATGTGGAGAGTTGGTGTCTGGATGTAACTGGAAGGCGGGCTGTTGGGTGAAATCCCTGGGCTGGAGAAAGTGCTGGTGAGAAAGTTTGGAAAGGAGGGCTGGCTTGATGGGGAAAATAGACTTTGGGAATTGGAGGTGGGTGCAGATTTTGGCACCAAGGGTGTTGGGTGGAGTTTGATGGTGTGGGTTTTTTAATATATCATTTGGCTTGGATGGGGCAGTTCTGGCTTAAATACTGACTGGTAAATTTCTGACCGTGTGTTCTCAATAAACTTTTTGGATCAACTTGCTGGACTTATTGATACACAGAGTTTTTGAATTTGCTCAAGTCTGACACGTATCATCTTTCCCAACTGTCTGGCTCTCACATCTATACATGGTAATAGGGAATACAATGGCTTGTATGATTCTAACTTTAGTGCTCAGTTGTATATCTTTGCATTTTAGAATTTTTTCTGGTTCTTTCATAGCCACCTTCCCCATTCTTAGTCTTCTTCTGATTTTCTGACTGCAGTATCCATTTCTATCAATGTTTGATCCCAGGTGTGGGAATTCTTTCACTATTTCTATTTCTTCATTGTCTAGGTTGAACTTATGAAAGTCCTTGGTGGTCACTATTTTTATTTTCTTTATGTTCAGCATTAATCCTGCCTTAGCATTTTCTTCTTTGATCTTCCTTAGTAGGTGTTTCAAGTCTGTGAGGTTTTCTGCTAGTACTATGGTGTCATCTGCATTTCTTAGATTATTGATTATCCTTCCTCCTATTTTTACTTCTCCTTCTTCTGTGTCCAAGCCTGCTTTTTTAATAATATGTTCTGCATACCAATTGAACAGATAGGGTGATACGATACAGCCTTGTCTGACCCCTTTGCCAATTGGGAACCATTCTGTTTCTCCGGGTTCTGTTCTGACAATAGCCTCTTGTCCTAAGTACAGATTTCTCATGAGGACTATCAGATGTGTTAGCACGCCCATATGTTTAAGGGTGTTCCATAGCCTTTCATGATCTATGCCAGGGGTCGGCAACGTTAGCTTACCTGGGGCCGGTTGCTGGTCCCCAGGTCTTCCGGCAGGCCGGGGGGGGAATGGTAGTAGGCGCACATGTGCGGCCGCTGCCACCACCGCTACCACACATGCTGCCACCGCCATGCCTCTGCAAGCATTGTGGCTGCCATTTTGTTTGCCAAAATGGTGGCCACGATGCACACGGCGGTGTGGCAGCAGGAGCGCATGGCGGCGGTGGCAGGGGTCATCGGCAGTGGTGGCGGGGGTCAGCGGGGCCGGGGGGCCGAGTGCGGCCTGTGGGCCATAGGTTGATGACCCCTGATCTATGCAGTCAAAATTTATACTATCGTCTATAAAGCACATGCTGATTTTCTTTTGGAATTCCCTGGTGCATTCCATTAGCCATCACAATGTGATCCCTAGTGTCTCTTCCTTTCCTGAACCCTGCTTGGACCTCTGGGATTTCTCTCTCCATTCATGGTTGGAGTCTATGTTGCAGAATTTTGAGCATAATTTTTGAGCATAATTTTGCTTGCATGGGAGATCAGTGCTATGGTCCTTCTAGTTGCTGCAATCTTTTGTGTCTCCCTTTTTGTGGGATGTATATTGAACACTTGCAATCTGTTGGCCATCATTTTGTTTTCCATATCTATTGGTATATGTTGGTCAGCACTAAAGTTGATTCTGTCAATGTGGATTGCAGCAGTTCAATTGGAATATCATCTGTTCTTGGTGATTCCCCCCCCCCCACACACACACACTATTTGTCTTATTGCAGTTTCCACCTTGCTTTTTAGAATGTGGGGTTCATCTTCATATGGCTCTTTATTCCATGTGTCCTTCATTTTGTCATCTCTTTTGTATAATTCTTCTGTGTATTGCATCCAGCGTGCTTTTATTCCTGCTTGGTCTTGAATTATGTCATTTTTATTGTCATAGAGCAACCAGGCCTTTGGTTTGAATTTTCCTTTGACTTCCCAGGTCTTGTGAAATAGATCTCTTGTTCTTCCCTTTTTGTTGTTGCCTTCTATTTCTCTGCATTGGGCATTGTAGTAATTTTCTTTATCTTTCTGCACAAGCCGTTGTACAGTCACATTCATGATTCTTAGTCTGTTCCTATCTCCCATTTGTTTTTCTTCTTTTCTTTATTGCTTGCAGTGTTGTGTTTGTCATCCATTTTTTTCTCTTTCTTTTTGCTTGTTGAAAGTGGCTGTCTGCAGTCTTCTTTTATTATGTCCCTGGTTCTTGGTCTATTATGCTTAGTAATGCAAATCTGTTTCTTATGTTGTCAATAAATTCTGTTGAGATATTATATAGATCGTATATTGGTATAATCACTGGTTTTGTTTTCTTCTTGAGCCTTAGTCTTATTTTTGATATGAGTAATTCATGATCTGTGCCACATTTGGTGCCTGGTCTTATCTTGGCTACCAGTATAGAGTTCTCTTTACATGAGGTCTAACTTCCTTTGAAAAAAGAGAGAATTAGTTTAAAGACTCTTCATGATGAAAGCCTGCTTAGAGAGGTTATAATTTTATCACTCAATAAATTTTCTACATTTGGGAATATGTATTATTTGAGAACTGTTTTCTGTCATACATAAAATGTCCCATGTGCTGAAGAGCCTTGAATTTGTTTTTCTTAAATTTCAGACTCATTTATAATGAACCAACCCTTTCCCCCTTGTTCAGGCAGAAAAATCCTTGTTCTGAAGGTCAAAACATGCTGTAAAGTCAGAATGAAAAACAATACATCCTGAAGCATGAAGTACCATAATAATGTCTGGCTATGTTTGCATGGTGAGCAATATTAATTTTAATATCATTCCTTCTCAGGTGCAAAACTATGTAGTCCCTCTTGATGTATAATTCAAATCAGCCTACAACATCTCCTGCTGATTGCAAAGCTAATAAGCACCAGCTCAAATCTAACAGATTGCTGAGCATTTTAGCCATGAAAAATGATAAAGACCAAATCAGATTTCCATCTCCAACTAAAGGGAAGATTCATGCAAGTCTCCATTTGAGAAACAAACCATACATGTCAAATAACAGTCATGTAGGCAGTATCTCTCTAATTCATCCCTAAACAGAAGATAAAATATATCTGCAAGGGAGATTCATGGGATTGTGAGACTCATGGAATCCAGTAGTGGAGTGGACTCATGGGATCCAGTAGAGCTTCTGTGAGTCACACTTGTGAGTCACTAGGGGGTGGAGCAAGCAGTCTAGCTCTATATAACTCCTCTCAGAGCTTTCTAGACCCTTCTAGGCCAGTTCCTGCTAGGGAGGAGGAGGAGGTGAGCAGTACCTGCGCAGCCATTTTAAGGGGGTGAGTTTTGAACTTTTAAAAACTCTTGGAAGAGTGTGTTGTTGTTGAAGGGGTGGAGCTTCTGTGAGTCACACTTGTGAGTCACTAGTAGGTGGAGCTAGCAGTCTAGCTCTATATAACTCTATATAACTCCTATATAACTCCTCCCAGAGCCTTCTAGATATTTGTAGGCCAGTTCCTACTAGAGAGAATGAGGAGGTGAGCAGTGAGCAGAGAATTTTATTACCAGCAGCGATTGGTGAAAAGTTCAGGTCATCAGGAGCCTTAAACACTGGTGTTTAGTGAGGAATTTTCTTTGAGGAGGAAGGCCATAGTACTGTTTCAGGGACTAATTAAGACTTCTCAGTATGGACACTGAGGAAACTGCTGCCGTTACCTGCAACACTTGTGGGGTGTTTGTCTTCTTGCCTTCAGATGTGGGGAACTTCACATGCCCCAAGTGCAAGTTGGTAGCCCTCTTGGAGGAGAAAGTACACTTTTAGAAACCTCTTGGAGGCACAGGTTGCTACACTTCAGCATATTAGGGAGCAAGAGGTTTTCCTGGACTGAACAGAATGAACCGACTTGGACAGGGACCACACAGAGGAAGTTACTGGGGAAGAGAAGGTTACTTCATATACACGGGAGGTAGAGAACTGGAGGAATGTCACACACAGAAGTAGGGGGACTAGGGTTCGTTCTGGGAGCTCACAGCTACAGAATCGATTTGAAGCTCTTTCCCTTATCAAGGAAGATGAGGAAGAGCAGCATGGACAGACTTCAGGGACAGAGTAGGGGACCCTGGGAGTTTCACCACAGGGAGCAGCTGCTGCTGACTCAGAGGAGGCATGTGGTCATGGTGGGGGACTCCTTGCTGAGGGGTACAGAAGCAGTGATTTGTGGGCCTGACAAGATGTCTTAGGAGGTGTGTTGTCTCCCTGGGGCAAAGATCCAAGACATGACAGAGAGGCTGACAAGACTGGTTTAGTCTACTGACCAATATCACTTCCTTTTGGTCCATGTGGGAATGAATGACACAGCAAGACACAGCCTTCAGAACATCAGAAGGGATTACGAGGCTCTGGTAATAAGATGAAAGAAATGGATGCACAGATTGCCATCTTGTCTATTCTGCCAGTTGAAGGGCATGGTACAGGACGAGAGAGGAAAATAGCAAATGTCAACAACTGTCTCCACAAATGGTGATGGCGAGAAAGATTTGGATTCTTAGAAAATGGGCTGCAGTTCCAGGAGGGCGGTCAGGTCAGTTTCGGCCAGGACAGGGGAAGGAGGAGGAGGAGGAGGCTCTCCAGGCCAGTTTCTAAAAGAGAGGAGAAAGAGAAAGAGCTTTCCAGGCAATTTCTGCCAGGAAAGGAGACAGAGAAGAAGGCCAGTTCCTGCTAGGAAAGAGGAGAAAGCAGTTTCCAGACAGCCATCTTGAGTGGGTAAGTTTTTAAATTCTTTTTAAAAACACTTGGGGGGAGTGTGACTGTGACTCAGCGGGTGGGGCTTTGTTGAGTGGCATTTGCAAGTCAATAGGGGGTGGGCTAGGCAGTTAGCTCTATACAACTGCTGCCAGAGCCACGCGCCTAGTGGCGCGCGAATCTTATAACCAGCAGACTTAAATACTGTTAGCAAGGGATTTTCTTTGAGGAGGAAAGCCGTAGTCCTCTTTCAGGTATTAATTAAGACTTAGTATGGACACTGAAGGAACTGCTGCCGTCACCTGCAATACCTGTGGGATGTTTGTATTCTTACCTACAGATGTGGGAAACTACACATGCTCCAAGTGCAAGTTGGTAGCCCTCTTGGAGGACAAAGTACAGCAGCTGGAGGAGCTGGTAGCTACACTTCAACATATTAGGGAGCAAGAGGCTTTCCTTGACAGAACAGAACAAATGGTCTTGGACGGGGAACACACAGAGGAAGTCGCTGGAGAAGAGGTCACATCAGACAAACAGGAGGTAGAAAGCTGGAGGAAGGTCACACGCAGAAGTAAGGAGACCAGGGATCGTACTGGGAGCTTGCAGCTACAGAATCGATTTCAAGCACTTACTCTTAGCAAGGAGGATGCAGAAGAGCAGCATGGACAGATTTCAGAGACAGAGCAGGGGACCCTGGCAGTTCCACCACAGGGAACAGTCGCTGCTAAGCCTCGGAGGAGGCGTGTGGTCGTGGTGGGGGACTCCTTGCTGAGGGGGACAGAAGCAGTGATTTGTGGGCCTGACAAGATGTCTCGGGAGGTGTGTTGTCTTCCTGGGGCAAAGATCAGAGATGTGACAGAGAGGCTGACAAGACTGGTGAGGCCTACTGACCAATACCCCTTCCTTTTGGTCCACGTGGGAACGAACGACACAGAAAGACACAGCCTTCGGAACATCAAAAGGGATTACGAGGCTCTAGGAAAGAAGCTGAAAGAAATGGATGCACAGATTGTCATCTCGTCTCTTCTGCCAGTTCAAGGACATGGTCCAGGAAGAGAGAGGAAGATAGCAGATGTCAACAATTGGCTCCGCAGATGGTGTCGTCCAGAACGATTTGGATTCTTGGATCATGGGCTGCGGTTCCATGAGGGTGGACTCCTGGCAAGGGATGGGCTGCATCTCACACCAGTTGGAAGAAATGTTTTTGCAAACAGTCTCAAGAATTTGATCAGGAGGGCTTTAAACTGAACTGTGTGGGGAAGGGAGACAACGTCCTGGAAGACAAAAGGACTGGAGAAAATAGTCAAACTGTCATAGAGGAAACAAGGCAAACAGTACAGGGACCCAACAGTGGGAGGCAAAAAAATGTGCACAGGCAGCAAGTAAAGGGGACACATGGTCTTAGATGTCTCTACACCAATGCACAGAGCATGGGAAATAAGCAAGATGAACTTGAACTCCTAGCACAACAAAGCAAATATGATATAATAGGCATCACTGAAACCTGGTGGGATGAGTCTCATGACTGGAATGTAGAAATAAAGGGGTATAACCTTTTCAAGAGAAACAGGACAAACAGGAAAGGAGGAGGAATAGCATTATATGTCAGGGATATTTACACCAGTGAAGAAATCCAGGACATCAATCCTGGAAGCCAAGTGGAGAGCATCTGGATAAAAATTAAAGGGGAAGGAAACAACAGGGATGTTAGTGTGGAAGTCTACTACAGACCCCCAACTCAAGCAGAAGAATTGGATGACGCCTTTCTAGAACAGATGACCACACACTCAGAAAGGAGAAATATAGTAGTGATGGGGGACTTCAACTATCTGGATATTTGCTGGAAGTCAAACTCGGCAAAATCCTCAAGGTCTAGCAAATTCCTCACTTGCCTCGAAGACAATTTCATTGTCCAAAAGGTGGAAGAGGCAACGAGGGAGTCAGCTATTTTGGATCTGATCCTAACTAACAGGGAAGACCTAGTTAATGGGGTGCAAGTTGTTGGATCCTTAGGCGGGAGTGATCATGTCCTCCTGGAGTTTATTATACAGTGGAAAGGAGAAGCCAGGCATAGTCAGACACTCATTCTAGACTTTAGGAAAGCTGATTTTACTAAACTTAGAGAAATACTGAGGGTGATCCCATGGACAGGAATACTAAAAGAGAAGGGAGTTCAAGACGGATGGGAGTTTCTCAAAAGGGAGATACTAAAGGCACAATTTCAAATCGTGCCAACGAGGAGGAAGAATGGGAGGTGTCTCAAGAAACCAGGATGGATGACTAAGGAACTTGCAACTGAACTATGTTTTAAACGGAACATGTATAAGAAATGGAAAAATGGGGAAATCACCAAAGAGGAATTCAAACAAATAGCTAGCACGTGTAGGGGTAAAGTCAGAAAAGCTAAAGCGCAGAATGAAATCAGGCTTGCTAGAGAGGTTAAGAACAATAAAAAGGGCTTTTGGGGGTATGTCAGCAGCAAAAGGAAAAAGAAGGAAATGGTAGGACCACTGTGTGGAGAAGATGGCAAAAAGTTAACAGGGGACAGAGAAAAGGCAGAATTACTCAACACCTTCTTTGCTTCAGTCTTCTCAGAAAAGGCAAAGGGTGCTCAACTTGAGGATAATGGAGCAGAGGACAGAATAGGAGAATTTCAGCACAGAATAAGTAAAGAGATAGTACAGAAACATCTGGTTAATCTAAATGAATATAAGTCTCCAGGACCAGATGAATTACATCCAAGGGTATTAAAAGAACTGGCAAATGTAATATCGGAACCATTGGCAATAATCTTTGAGATTTCCTGGAAAACAGGAGAGGTCCCAGCAGACTGGAGGAGGGCAAATGTTGTCCCATCTTCAAAAAGGGGAAAAAAGAGGATCCCAACAATTATCGTCCAGTTAGTCTGACATCAATACCTGGAAAGATTCTGGAGCAGATCATTAAACAGAGAGTCTGTGAACATCTGGAAGATAATTTCATAATCACAAAAAGTCAACATGGGTTTCAGAGAAACAGGTCATGCCAGACAAATCTGATCTCTTTTTTTGATAAAATTACCAGCTTGGTAGATGAAGGGAATGCTGTGGATATAGTATATCTTGATTTCAGTAAGGCCTTTGACAAGGTTCCCCATGACATTCTTGCAAGCAAGTTGGTAAAATGTGGGCTAGACAAAGTAACTGTTACATGGATTTGTAATTGGTTGACTGATCGAACCCAAAGGGTGCTCAACAATGGCTCCTTTTCAACTTGGAAAGAAGTGACCAGTGGGGTGCCACAGGGCTCTGTCCTGGGCCCAGTACTATTCAATATCTTTATTAATGACTTGGATGATGGTATTGGGGGCATAGTTATCAAATTTGCAGACGACACCAAATTAGGAGGAGTAGCTAATACCCCAGAGGACAGGATCAAAATGCAAAATGACTTGAACAGACTAGAAAGTTGGGCCAAAGCTAACAAAATGAAATTCAACACGGAGAAATGTAAGGTACTGCACTTAGGGCGGAAAAACGAAAAGCACAGATATATGATGGGGGACACCTGGCTGAATGAGACTACGTGTGAAAGGGATCTAGGAATCCAGGTGGACCACAAGTTGAACATGAGTCAACAGTGCGATGCAGCAGCTAAAAAGGCCAATGCAATTTTAGGCTGCATCAATAAAAGTATAGTGTCTAGATCAAGAGAAGTAATAGTGCCACTCTATTCTGCTTTGGTCCGGCCTCACCTGGAATACTGTGTCCAGTTCTGGGCACCACAATTCAAAAAGGATGTGGAGAAACTGGAGCGTGTCCAAAGGAGGGCAACTAAAATGGTGAAGGGTCTGGAAACCAAGCCCTATGAGGAACGACTTAGGGAGCTGGGGATGTTTAGCCTGGAGAAGAGAAGGCTGAGAGGTGATATGATAGCCGTATTTAAATATTTGAAGGGATGTCATATCGAGGAGGGAACAAGCTTGTTTTCTGCTGCTCCAGAGACTAGGACCCGAAACAATGGATGCAAGCTGCAAGAAAAGAGATTCCACCTCAACATTAGGAGGAACTTTCTGACAGTAAGGGCGGTTCGAGAGTGGAACACACTCCCTCGGAGAGTAGTGGAGTCTCCTTCCTTGGAGGTCTTTAAGCAGAGGCTGGATGGCCATCTGTCAGGGATGCTTTGATTGGGAGTTCCTGCATGGCAGGGGGTTGGACTCGATGGCCCTTGTGGTCTCTTCCAACTCTATGATTCTATGATTCTATGACTTCTGGCAAGGGATGGGCTGCATCTCATTCCAGTTGGAAGAAATGTTTTTGCCAACAGTCTCAAAAATTTGATCAGGAGGGCTTTAAACTGAGTTATGTGGGGAAGGGAGACTGTTCTGGCAGACAAAAGGACTGGAAAAAACAGTCAAATTGTCATAGAGGGAACAAGGCAAACAGTGCAAGGACCCAACAGTGGGAGGAAAAAAAAGTGCACAGGCCACAAGTAAAGGGGACATATGGTCTTAGATGTCTCTACACTAATGCACAGAGCATGGGAAATAAGCTAGATGAACTTGAATTCCTAGCACAACAAAGCAAATACGATATAATAGGCATCAATGAAACCTGGTGGGATGACTCTCATGATTGGAATATAGAAATACAGGGGTATAACCTTTTCAAGAGAAACAGGCCAATCAGGAGAGGAGGAGGAATAGCATTATATGTCAGGGATATTTACACCAGTTAAGAAATTCAGGACATCAATCCTGGAAGCCAGGTGGAGAGCATCTGGATAAAACTTAAAGGGGAGGGAAACAACAGGGATATAATTGTGGAAGTCTACTACAGACCCCCGACTCAGGCAGAGGAATTGGATGATGCCTTTCTAGAACAGATGACCACACACTCAGAAAGGAGAAATATAGTAGTGATGGGTGACTTCAACTATCCTGATATTTGCTGGAATTCAAACTCTGCAAAATCCTCAAGGTCTAGCAAATTCCTCACTTGCCTCGAAGACAATTTCATTGTCCAAAAGGTGGAAGAGGCAACAAGGGAGTCAGCTATTTTGGATCTGATCCTAACTAACAGGGAAGACCTAGTTAATGGAGTGCAAGTGGTTGGATCCTTAGGTGGGAGTGATCATGTCCTCCTGGAGTTTATTATACAGTGGAAAGGAGAAGCCAGGCATAGTCAGACACGCATTCTAGTCTTTAGGAAAGCTGATTTCAGTACACTTAGAGAAATACTGGAGGTGATCCCATGGTCAGGAATACTAAAAGAAAAGGGAGGTCAAGACGGATGGGAGATTCTCAAAAGGGCAATACTGAAGGCACAATTTCAAACAGTTCCAATGAGGAAGAAAAATGGGAGGTGCCTCATGAAACCAGGATGGATGACTAAGGAACTTTCAACTGAACTAAGTTTTAAATCGAACATGTAGAAGAAATAGAAAAATGGGGAGATCACCAAAGAGGAATTCAAACAAATAGCTAGCATGTGTAGGGGTAAAGTGAGAAAAGCTAAAGTGCAGAATGTGTCAGGATTTTGCTAGATGGGATATAGAGTCAGTCATGGAAATGTATAAGATTTATGAGGAACTTTCCTGTGGGAAGGCATTGGAAAGCAAGTTGGGCCAGACAAACAACAGAGGACCAGAGAAGAGAAAAATAATAGGGTGTTTTGGGAAAGGAAATGTACTGACCAAGACATACAACGTCAGCATGGCAGGTCACATGGACAATGACATCAACAACAGGATATGGACTGAAAGTTTGGGAAAGTTGGGTTCCTCCAATTAACTAGAAGGTGCACGACCAAGTGGGTGGTAGCTTGGGGGGAGACAAAACCCTTTGTCTGTGTATTGTGGTGTGTGGAGAGAGAGGGAGCTGGAAGGTTCATCTGGTAAATCGCTGCATGGTGTGTTGCCAAGGATTGTTTTGTAAATATCCAAGAACTGTATATAGCTTTTTTAATTGTAGCAATAAAGTCTCATTTTATTTGCCTACCACTGGAGTGTTTCCTGACTGCTGGTAAGGCTGGAGAGTTGAGGCAGTATCATCAAGCTCCAGATGGGAAAAAGTCTGGAGGCGTGCAAGAGAAGAGTCAGCTTTTCCTGTCAACTCTGCTGAATGGAAAAACTACTGCAACACACATCATCCACCACTCTGACAGAATGAACTCAGGCTTGCTAGAGAGGTGAAGAACAATACAAAGGGCTTTTTGGGGTATGTCCACAGCAAAAGGAAGAAGAAGGAAATGGTAGGTCCACTGTGTGGGGAAGATGGCAAAAAGTTAGCAGGGGACAGAGAAAAGGCAGAATTACTGAACACCTTCTTTGCTTTAGTCTTCTTAGAAAAGGCAAAGGATGCTCAACCTGAGGATAATGGAGCAGAGGACAGAATAGGAAAATTTCAGCACAGAATAAGTAAAGAGATAGTACAGGAATACCTGGTTAATCTAAATGAATATAAGTCTCCAGGACCAGACCAATTACATCCAAGGGTACTAAAAGAACTGGCAAATGTAATATCGGAACCATTGACAATAATGTTTGAGAACTCCTGGAGAACAGGAGAAGTCCCAGCAGAATGTAGGAGGGCAAACGTTGTCCCATCTTCAAAAAGGGGGAAAAAAAAGAGGATCCCAACAATTATCTTCCAGTTAGTCTGACATCAATACCGGGAAAGACCCTGGAGCAGATCATTAAACAGAGAGTCTGTGAACACCTGGAGGGTAATTCCATAATCACTAAAAATAAAAATAAAAATAAAAACAAGTCATGTCAGACAAATCCGATCTCTCTCTTTTTTTTTTCTTTTTTTCTTTTTGATAAAATTACCAGCTTTGTAGAAGAAGGGAATGCTGTGGATATAGTATATCTTGATTTCACGAAGGCCTTTGACAATGTTCCCCATGACATTCTTGGAAACAAACTGGTAAAATGTGGGCTAGACAAAGTAACTGTTACATGGATTTGTAATTGGTTGACTGGCCGGATCCAAAGGGTGCTCCACAATGGCTCCTTTTCAACCTGGAAAAAAGTGACCAGTGGGGTGCCACAGGGCTCTGTCCTGGGCCCAGTGCTATTCAACATCTTTATTAATGACTTGGATAACAGTATTGGGGGCATAGTTATCAAATTTGCAGACGACACCAAATTAAGAAGAGTAGCTAATACCCCAGAGGACAGGATCAAAATTCAAAATAACTTCAACAGACTAGAAAGCTGGGCCAAAGCTAACAAAATGGAGAAATGTAAGGTACTGCATTTAGGGCGGAAAAACTAAAAGTACAGATATACGATGGAGGACACCTGGCTGAATGAGACTACGTGTGAAAGGGATCTAGGAGTCCAGGTAGACCACAAGTTGAACATGAGTCAACAGTGTGATGCAGCAGCTAGAAAGTCCAATGCAATTCTAGGCTGCATCAATAGAAGTATAGTGTCTAGACCAAGAGAAGTAATAGTGACACTCTATTCTGCTTTCGTCAGGCCTCACCTGGAATACTGTGTCCAGTTCTGGGCACCACAATTCAAAAAGGATGTGGAGAAACTGGAGTGTGTCCAAAGGAGGGCAACTAAAATGGTGAAGGGTCTGGAAACCAAGCCCTATGAGGAAGGACTTAGGGAGGTGGGGATGTTTAGCCTGAAGAAGAGAAGGTTGAGAGGTGATATGATAACTGTGTTTAAATATTTGAAGTGATGCCATATTGAGGAGGGAACAAGCTTGTTTTCTGCTGCTCCAGAGACTAGGACCTAGAACAATGGATGTAAGCTCCAGGAAAAGAGATTCCACCTCAACATTAGGGGGAGCTTCCTGACAGTAAGGGCTGTTCGATAGTGGAACACACTCCCTTGGAGTGTGGTGGAGTTTCCTTTAAGCAGAGGCTGGATGGCCATCTGTTGGGGATGCTTTGATCGGGAGTTCCTGCATGGCAGAGGGTTGGACTGGATGGCCCTTGTAGTCTCTTCCAACTCTATGATTCTATGATTCTATGATTCTAGTGGGAGGGAGAAACTCTCCTACCACTGGGGTTGCTAAAGAATGGTGAGGAAGAAGAGATTCATATTGATCCTCTGGTGTTATTCATTCTCCTCTTCTCCTCAATGCTGTATACTGTTTCAGGAAGCCTTCTTATGAAATTATTCCTCCCTGGCACTCCTCCATTTCTCCCAGGCTTCTCCCCAGTCCTCCTAGAAACCACAAGGCATCCTTATTAGCAATGTCACATATGAAAACGAGGAAGTGAGGTGGAGCAAAATTAATGTGGCAGCATCTGTAAAACTAACTGGTTCTTATTTTAGCATTAATTTTTCTAGATATAAAGCCACTTCTTTAGATGCAGTACATATGTGATATTAAAGCCTCAGTTTATAAAGCATATTGATACAGTTGTGGGAGTGGGACAGAATGTAATAAAATCCAAATGTAAATTATGTCCCTTGCCAATAATTTTCAAGGGCTGATACAGGTCTCTCAGAGCTTTACAGTCAGTGTTGATGTGTGGAAGCAATAAATCAATAAATAGAACTAAAATTCTATTTCCCTGGGTTCATACATCTCTCTGAGAAGTCTCCTTCTGTTATACTTACAGTAGCAAGGACCCCTATATTAATATATCAGGCCACTGTCTTTGTTCATATGTCTGCTAATGGATACATCTTCTTCTTTGAAAATTGTCTCATATATGTGGACAGAGATCTAAAACACACACTACAGAAATAATTCAGTTTGAGATTGCTTTAACTGCCCTGGCTCAATCCTAGGGAATTCTGGGAACTGTCATTTTGTGAGACATTTAGCCTTTTCTCAGGGAGCTCCAGTGCCACAATAAACTAAAATTCCCAGTATTCCCTAGCACTGAGCCAGGGCAGTTAAAGCAGTCTCAAACTGATTTTTTTCTGCATTGTTTTATAGACCAAAGTCAGCTTTTAAGAAATGTCTGTCTACTTATCTTCTCATCAGTCCAAGCTGGGGGAGATGGTTGCCTCATCCAGGAGAAATGGGGTTAATGAAAGGGCAAGAGATTTGTTTTTCAAAACCTCATCCTGATTATAAAGTTAAAATCTTATCCTGATTATAAAGGAATTTGTGAATTTTGATAAATTCTGGTTTTAAGAACTCAGAAATGAAATTCTTACCCACCAGTTTCATCCACCATGATTACCTGAGCAAGAGGCTTTAGCAAAATTAAGATTCCCCTTGTAAATGTTTCAAAGCATTCTCACTCTGTTGTGCAACTTTAAGTGAAATAGGAAGTGGAATCATAAAAGCATCTTATAAGCTTTCTTTCATTTAAACCCATATGCTACTCAGAAGAGATTTTATTTTAATTCTGTTTAAAATGAGTTATGCAACGATTACTTGAGGGTGCATTAAAGGAAATATGCAAGATAATCCCATCAAGGCTGCTTCTTTTTTTTAAAAAAAATACCTGCAGTTTGTCAGTCTATTCAGATGGTTAAGAATCTGCCACATGCTACTGATTCAAGTACTTGAAAGAAAAGCAGGAATGTATTACATTTTTCTACTCTCCCTAGCAGAGTCTAGTGATATCAAAGAATTGCCCCTCATCCCTCCTTTCAACAGCAGCTCATAGCATGGTGACATCACAACTTGCCTTTTGTAATAGTTGAACTCCTCTACTCCAGATGTTCTTGTACTACAGGTCTAACCCTTGCTGACCACAGGGTTATCATACCTTAAAACAACTGTAGGAACATAGGTTAAGGAAAGCCACGCTAGACATTGCAAGAGAGAAGAAGGAATTCCAAGGGCCTGCTTTCTAGTTTCAACACACATACACAGAAGGTTAAGAAATTTAACAGTATATCATTTCTATCAATCATAGGTGACAGAAAAATTAGAAGGAAGGGCAGCATTCATAGAAATATGAAAAAAAGAGAGTGCAAATACAAAGCAACTGGAAGAACAAGGAACCAGAGGTAGGATTTAAACTGAATAATGTGTTTTGAAGTCCTGTCCAATGGAAGCCTTATACAGACTGAGTGCCGGCAAATAAAGACTGCAGTTGATTTCTTTTCCTTAAGTAAATGGGAGAAAATTCTGCTGTGCAATTCCACTGTCCCATTATTTGAAATAGTCTCAATAAAATACACAGACAACTGGAACTAGCATAGGGGAACATCCAGAGATAATCAGCTGGAGATGCACGAACCATCAAACTTAACCATACGGTGTTATGACTTTTCTTTCCATAAAAAATTATGAGCAAAGCAGCTTCATGTATATTCTGCTTCATATCATGCTATGGGATGTCTAAGCGGTTTACAACTGTAAACTCATTGCCCCCCAACAGTTGGGTACTCATTTTAGCAATCTCGGAAGGATGCAGGCCTGAGTCTAGGCTGAGCCCTGGCTGGGATTGAACTGGCAACCTTGTGGTTTATGAGTGAGTGGCTGCAGTACAGGCATTTAACCACTGTGCCACCAGTACAAAAATCAAGAAAGTTGTATGTCCAGTGTTCATCTGGAGACAGCAGTTTATATATATTTTCATTCATGTTCATATCATTTATCCATCTCATAACTCATAAGGAAAGTTCTATTGGTAGGCATGTGTGAGGAATCCATTTGCAGTGTGAGATTCAATGGCCTTGCCTCAATTTCTAGATTGTCTGAGGGACAGACAAAATGTATACTCTATTTTCATGTTGGTAGATGGCTGAAGCCTCATCCAGGGTGGGGGGATGTGCATATTTCAAAAGTATGTATAGGAACATGACAACACACTTACTCAAGCATTACTGGAATACATTCCAGGACATCACACTACCTATTTAGACATTTCTCTCCAGTTTAAATTTCAGTAAGGCTTTTGACATGGTCCCCCATTATATTATTGCAAACAAGTTAGTAAAATGTGGGCTAGACAATACAACTGTTAGGTGGATTAGTAACTGGGCCCAGTGCTATTCAACATCTTTATCAATGAAGGAATAGGGGGCATGCTTCTCAAATTTGCAGATGACACCAAATTAGGAGGAATAGCTAATACCCCAGAAGATGGGATGAAAATTGAAAATGACCTTAATAGATTAAAAAGCTGGGCCAAAGCTAACAAAATGAATTTCAACACACAGAAATGTAAGGTACTGCACTTAGGGCAAAAAAAATAAAATGCATAGATATAAGATGAGGGACACCTGGCTTAACAAGATTACGTGTGAAAGGGATCTAGGGGTCTTAGTAGACCACAAGTTGAACATAAGTCAACAGTGTGATGCCACATCTAAAAAGGCCAATGCAATTTTAGGCTGCATTAATAGAAGTATAGTATCTAGATCAAGGGAAGTAATAGTGCCACTGTATTCTTCTCTAGTCAGGCCCCACCTGGACTACTGTGTGCAGTTCTGGGCACAAAAAATCAAAAAGGATATTGAAAAACTGGAGCATGTCCAAAGGAGGGTGACTAAAATGGTGAAGGGTCTGGAAACCATGCCCTATGAGGAACAACTTAGGGAACTGGGTATGTTTAGCCTGGAGAAGAAATGGTTAAGAGGGGATATGATAGCCTTTTTTTAAATATTTGAAGGGATGTCATATTGAGGAGGGTGCTAGCTTGTTTTCTGCTGCTCCAGAGAATAAGGACTCGGAACAATGGATGCAAGCTGAAGGAAAAAGAGATTCCACCTCAACATTAGGAGGCACTTCCTGACAGTGAGAGCTGTTTGACAATGGAACACACTCCCTCAGAGTGTAGTGGAGTCTCCTTCTTTGGAGGTCTTTAAACAGAGGCTGGATGGCCATCTGTCGGAGACGCTTTGATTTTGAGTTCCTGCATGGCAGGGAGTTGGACTGGATGGCCCTTGTGGTCTCTTCCAACTCTACGATTCTATGATTCTACGAAATGGCAATCAGTTGATATCATAAATAATACCAGCCTTGTTCTCACTCAATACATCTTTAAAAAAATAACCACAGTAGTATAACAATCTCTGGGTGTGCAGCAATTTGACCATTTCATCTGTTTGACCATTTCCATAACATCCACAAGGTTCCATGTCTCTCATGTTATCATTTTCTGCAGTGTGTTTGTTGATCACTCTATCAGGCAAGCATGTTTAAGCACCATTGCATTAATGACATGTTCTTTTAAAAATGAAACTATATTTTAAAGACCTATCAAAAGTGAAATGTTAAAAATTCTCAAATAATATTGTGCTCTAGCACATTGGCGCATGTATATGAGAGAGAAAGAAGGAAAAAAGGAAAGAAAGAAAGGGCCTTTGCAGACTGCCAGAAGTAGTGCAAATTGAGTCCACTTTAAGGGTTACAGTTAGGGAATCATGGGAACTGTATTTTATTGTGGCACCAGAGCTCTCTGACAAAGAAGGCTCAATGTCTCAGGAAAAAAACCAATTCCCATGATTCCCTAGCACTAACCTTAACCCTAAAAGTGGACTCAATTTGCACTATTTCTGGCAGTCTGCAACCCCCCTAAGTCTTCAATCTGCATTGTTTTAAATCCTCTGGATTAAATTACTCATACATCTCCTTAAAGATACACACAACCTAAAACATGTCTTTTTTATTTATGCATGTATTTATTTCATTCATTCTCTGTTTTTTATTTTTTTATTTTAATTTTTATTTATGATAATATTTCAATATTATCAGAGATTTACATGACTACTATTTCTTCTGTACAAGTCCTTCTATGCAATACCTTTCTGCTTTTGCCCCAAAATGTTATATCCATTGGGGCCTTGGTCTGATGTTAAGTTCAAGGTATGAGTTATGAATGGGTAACATATTTTCAAAAAGTTGTCTTTTGCTATTTCTCCCCTTACTGATCAAACTTCTGTTGTCAACTTTTCAGTCAGAACAGTCCACTAAAGCCTATCCAATCAACATTAGAGAAACAGTCTTCTTGCAGGTTTCCATGATCTTGTTATTTCAGCTCTAGCAACTCTGACCAGAACTTAATGTGGCAATTGTCCATTTTCCTAATCAAAAATTTAGAGTATCGATAAATGTTCTGAGAAGTAATATTATATCTTACTTGATTTCACAAACTTAGAATTTTATCCCCACATTACAGGAACTTAGAGTAAAAGATTACACATGTTCATTATGCTTATGTTCTGAACAGGGGCTGAATGGATACAGTGGTGGAACTAGCAGTTTTCTATATTTTTGACAAATAGCTACATTCCTTTTATTAATGGATTTGTTATTTGGAAATATTAGACAGAAAGATTAAAGAATCATATGGAGTTTATTTGAAGTGTGTCTTTATGTGAAACCAAGGTAACAGAAGTGTCTGCTTCAATGAACTTCATTAATTGTGCCAGCTGGAATGCTTCATTGTATTTGTAGGTGCAGTATAGCCATGCATCCCTGTGGTTCATATTTAATAATAATAATAAATAATAATACAATTTATTTTTTACCCCACCCCTCTGTTAAAACAATTGGGGCGGCTTATAATAGATAAAATACAAACTAAAAAATAAGACCCCCAAACCCCAACAACCCCCTCTCTCTCCCACCTCCCCTTAAAAAGGCATTAAACTAAGCACAATTTAAAACCAACAATTAAAATAACGTAACAAGATAAAAACTGTGGCAACATTCCATTGCATCAACTTAATTCAAAAGGAATTTAGGGGTCTCTCCTAATGGAATATCCTGATGGAATATCCTGATGGAATATCTTGAGGCTGGGATTATCTATTCAGGGAAGGCCTGCTGGAAGAGATCCATCTTGACAGCCTATTTAAAGCTGTCTAAAGATGTCAATTGGCAGATCTCATCCAGCAGGGCATTCCACAATCTGGGGGCGACAACAGAAAAGGCCCTCTGGAAGGTAGCCGACAGCCTAGATCTCTGTGGCTGTAGCAAATTCCTCCCAGAGGACCAGAGGGTGCGGGGAGAACTATATGGGAGGAGGCGGTCCCTAAGGATGTTATCACACGGGGGAAATCGGCTGGTTAATCCACACAAATCCCAAACAGAAACTGGATTTGTGCCTCACGGTTTCACACGACATCGCACAGAAACTGGACAGAAACTGGTGTTATCCGAGATCTTTCGAAATTCGGTAGTTTTGAGGAAATGCATTTGCGAAATTACAGTAATTTCACATTTACCATAATGTGAAAAGCAAATGCGCATTTGGGAGCATTTCCCTGCTTTTCCCATGGTTCCACGGCGAGCATTCCTCTATCTGCGCATGTGCAAGAAGATCATTTCTAGTTCATTTATGGGCTTTTCTCACTTGTGTGTGAACGTTAAATGCGCTTACTGTAATTTCGCAATTAAGGTAATTATGTGTGAAAGCCATTTGCGGAATCAAGGTTTATTTTCGGAATGCCTCATTTCCACTTTATTATCACTTTCTGGCCCACGTGTGATAACATCCTAAAATAGTTTGGACCCAAGCCATTTAGGGCTTTAAAGGTAATAATCAACACCTTGTACTGGGCCCAGAAACTAACAGGCAGCCAGTGGAGGGATCTTAGTACCGGGGTAATATGGTCCCTCCTGGATGTTCCTGACACTACTCTGGCTGCCATGTTCTGTACCAGTTGCAGTTTCCGAACTAAGCATGAGGGTAGCCCCATGTAGAACGTGTTGTAGAAATCCAGACGTGAGGTTACCAGCAAGTGTACAACAGTCTCGAGATCCCTTACTTCCAGAAAAGGGCGCAGCTGGCATATCAGCCAAAGCTGATAACAGGTGCTCCTGACTGTTGCATTTACCTGATTTACCATCAGGAGTGATGACTCAAGGAGCACCCCCATACTGTGAACACAGTCACTGGAGGAGAGTGTGACTCCATCCAGGACTGGAGGTTGCAACCCAATTCTTGGTTTCGGGGCCACTACCGTGAGCACCTCCGTCTTGTCCGGATTCAGTTTCAATCTGTTTTTCCTCATCCAGCCCATTACCGCCCAAAGACATTCATTGAGAGAAGAGATGCCATTGGAATGATGTGATTATACTGGATCAGCTCCAATCTGTAAACTTTATTTACAGATCTAATCTCTCTTATCTGAAATGCTTGGAATCATAAATGTATTGGATTTGTATTTGTATTTTTATTATTTTTAGATTTTGGAATATATATATATATATATATATATATATAATGAGATAACTTGTGATGGGACCAATGTCTAATGAAATTAATTTATATTTTTATACACACTTTATACATATATCCTGAAGGTAATTTTGTACACAATATTTGTCTACATGGGCTGCTGAGATAGTGACACCTTTGCTTCCTGATGGTTCAGTGTAACAAATTTGGGGTGAGCAGGAAGGAGTAGCCTCTGGCCCAGAGCACCATGGGACCATGTGCCACAGTCCTGATGCTAGCCCTTGCTGTAGTCCCAAATGGAGCATGGTAAAGAGCAGAAAAGATCCACTCCTTTTGAGCTGGGTGGATGCCTTAGGTGGCCCAGGAGCAACCTTGGTGCACGAGGTTGGGGGCATGCATACGCTAAACATCATGTCCCCAAGCTGCACAGAGGCTGGCTTTTTACACCCATCTCTTTTGGATCTTTGTTTCATACAAAAGTGTCACTATCTAAACCACCCATGGGTGGACTCTTTTGGATTTTTGAATGTTTTTGATTTCAGAATTCCTCATAAGGGAGGGTCAGCCTGCATGGATCTCAATTTAGTTGATTGGGAGGGGGATAGATTTTTTTGCCATCTTTTCAAAATCTCCTCTTTACATTTCTATGGAAAGAGGAAAAGGCATCCTGGAAAGATACTAACCCCCTCTGCAGACCAGGGCGTCGGGGACGCCCTGGTCCGGAGCGCCGGCGGAGCTCAGCCTCCACACCGTGGCGCTCCTCCGGCGACTCTAAAAGGAGCACCAAATTAGCGCTCCTTTTAGATGTCAGGGAAAGTGCGCCCTAAAAGCGGCGGGCACACTTTCCCTGACTCAAATGCCGCGGCGCGTCCAGTCGCCGCGGCGTGAGGTCATCCCCGGAGCCCCGGCCGTGCAGAGGGCCAGCGACTCCGAGGGCGACCTCAGGAAGAGGAAGGGGCGCCGCTCGTGCGGCTGCCCCTCCTCTTCCGGGCCCGGAAGACGGCTCAATTAGCCGTCTGCCGAGGCCCTAAGTTCTTATAAATTTCTTGAACTTCCAAGGATAGATTTATATACAACAATTTGGATTTATCATTAATTTTTAGTTGACTGTATGTGTGAAATGTTTCTAATATCATTTTGAATGGGATGATTTAATACATTATCTGATTATCTAGATATTTCACCAAAATTTTCTTTTCTGCTTTAGGCATCTGATCACATCTTCAGGGGGTATCACATGGTTGGTTATAGATTACAATGTCTCAGTAGCATAGGGTTCCCAAGTTTTTAAAACAGAAACAACTTTTTGCTATCTATTAGCTAAAATAGCCATTAATGTTTACCTTTCAACATTAACTATGGGCCTATGCAGACAGGCAGCAAAAGGTGACCTGAAGCTGCCTTTTCTGTAAGTTGCAGCAACTGCACTGCCTGCCATGAGGATGCCCTAAATAGGGACGGAACAACCGCACTGGGGGGAGTCAATGCAGCTTTTCTGAGACTATATTGAAGCCCCAGCAACCTTACCGACAGCCCCAAGGATGCCACAAAGGGAGACAGAGCAACCACATGGGCGAACAGCAGCTGCTTTAATTTTTTTTCTCAGACTCATGCACACGGGTGCAGGAACGCATCCTTGCACACCTGTGCAAGACTTGTCATAGGCTAGTATACAGTCTGTCACTCTCTGTGTACAAAGCTGACTGAACTTCTGCATGCCTTCGCACATGCACAGGATCTGTCATACGCTCACATATCATACAAGGATTCACTGATCTAGGCTTCCCCCAAGGAGTGGATGCCATAGACAGGTGCCATTGTCTGATTGTGCCACCCTTGGGGCAAAGGAACAAGTTTGTCAACTGAAAAGACGCCTACTCTGTTATCCTCCACAAAACATGGCCCACACAGATCAGGGGGAAGGGAGAGGTACATGCAAGGGAGATTTGTGTGGACAGACTGGATGCATGTAGCTGGTGGTCATGCAAGGGACATGGTCAACAGGACACACGGACAAACTTTACTCCAGGAGCCTCTCCCCAATCATGCTAGGAAGTGGTGTACAGGTCTTATTCACACCTGCATACCTGTACAGAAGAGGTCACAAAAGCCTCTTTCATGCAAACTACTGTGCATGCTGACAGCAAGCGTGCATGCAACAGAATGCATTTATTGTCATAACAGAGGACAGTTGCTAGGACACATGCATAGGGTTACAATTAGGGTTAGGGTTCTAATATTCAAGCACACCTGTGCTAGTGCATCCACACCTGGAAACATAGGGTGCTTTAAATTAAAGCCTGCATCGTAGGGTGCATGCTCTGGATTGCTGACTCAATTTTTGCCACATGTGTGACAGTGCATTTATATGGCCATTTTCTGGTGCACTGGTGTCGCTGCATACAGACACAAATGCAAAGATGTGCATCTTTGCCGAAGAAGCAGAAAAAAGCGGCTCCTTTTTGGAGCAGCTTTTCTTAGCATATGATGGCTAGGGGGCGCTTTCCTGGTGACTTTTAGGCATGCGTCATCTAAAGGTCATGCCTACAAGTCACCCTCAAAGCACCTCTTTTTGCCCATCTGCATAGCCCCTACTTCCGACATATCATGAAAAGACATGACTCATTGGAAAAGACAATAATGTTAGGAAAGGTGGAGGGAAGTAGAAAGAGAGCAAGGCCACATGCTAGATAGATGGACTTTATTAAAGAGACCACCAGTATGAGTTTGCAGAAGCTGGGCAGGGGGGCCTTGAGATGTCTCATCCATAGGGTCACCATGGGCCAAGATCAATGCGAAGGCAGTTAAAAACAACAACAATAGGGTAGTAGTTAGCACTGCGAGTATGGTCATTACCAGGTATAGGTATTAGAGTAATAGAGACATTACTTAAGAAGAAAAGGAGGTGGATTCTAAGATATGCTTGTAAAGTTGGAGCAATCTTGGTGCTAACAGAAAAAGCATTGTACCATTCAATTAGAAACCTATCAGGACCAGGAGACCCCCATTTGTCACATTTGCTATAACATTGGAAATTTCCTCTAGGTGCAAAGGTTCTGAAAAAAAAAATGTTGCTGTGATATGCTGGTCAAGGCCAGTATGAGAAAAGCAAGTCACCCTATCTTGTTAATGAATTTCATTATCAAGCTATAGATATCTACATACAACTTTTTTATAAAAAAAATAACCCTGTAGGTTTATATCTGTGAGCGATGGAGATAAATTATTACTTTCATCTTTGATTGCTAAAGTATCAGAGTGTTACTGTTGATGCTTAAGGCAATGAGCCAGAATCTTATTGGGAAATTCCTTATTTTCCCAATATGCTTGTTGTAGAAATGTCCAAGCAATGAACTGAACAATTGTTTTGAGAGAATATTATTTGATTCATTTTTAATTTTTTCAGATTCTTCATAAAATTGTTCCAATGCAGAAATAGCAAATTGAGATACAAGAGCTTTCAACTGCTTGTTCTATAATTCCTTTTTTATTTTAAATTCTTTTTTATATGAAGAATAAGGAATGGTTCTGCCATGAAAATAGGCTTCACACATTTCCCATTCAATAGCATATGAACCCTCAGTGCCTTAATTCATTTTAAATGTCAGATCTGCTGACATTTGAGCCTTAAACGGTTCATCAGTGAGAAGTCTAACATTAAAATGCCAGAGACTAGAGAGTTTAACAAACTGGAGTATGGTCTGATATTATTAAGAATTAACTTCTGCATGTACGTATGTTACTAACACAAGATGAGGACATTTTAAAAAAATCTAATCTGAAATAATTATGGTGGACAGAAGAGATAAAAGTATACTCCTCATTTGCTAGGGTTACAGTTCTCCACACATCCATTAAACCTTATTCATTCATATATACCAGTAAAGTAGTCCTCACCAAAGATTGTTTCCTTGGCAGTGGTGTTTCTTTCACACACAAAAAAGGATCAAAAATTTCATTAAAATTACCGCCAACAATCAATTAATCATATTCTTAATCAACAATGGAAAACAGCCTCCCCGACACATCGGGAGGGGCTCCAGGTTGCACCGGCCAATTAAAAAGAGGCCGATGCCTGATTTGCTGGGCGGGCAGGAAGTCCCACCCTTCCTGTGCCACCCAGCCAATTGGGATGGGGATCCTCTAGGATCCCCAGGACACTAGTAGTCTCGCATCTCACGAGGCGGCAGCCATTTTAGTGTAAGCAGCCAAGCGGAGCGCTTGTCTGCTAGTTGGATTGGGCCTAGCTTGTTCGGGCCTGTTTTGATGAAGGAAGGGAGTGTGGATTGGTCTCGTAACTCCCTCCACCCCCTGTGTGTGGGTCGTGGCCTGGAAATTCGGCACGACCTGAAGAGGATTTCTTTGGTGGTCCGAGCCCTGGGCCTCCACCGCCTTGGAGGTGGTGGCCTGGATGGAGGCAGCCTTGGGAGAGGCTCGTCCACAATTGGCCTTGGTCAGACTTTACAGGGGCCTGCGGTGCTGCGCCTGCAGCTGGCGGTGAGGCACCCACTCGGGAGGCCCACCAAGTAGGGGGTTGCACCCACTACAGCCGGCGCCCGTGTTTTATCTTGTGGGCCTGGCGGGGGGTGGGGGTGGGGAAGCTGGTGCCCATTTCACAGGCCTGAGTGGCTGGCCTTTTGAGCAGCCCTTGGAGTGGCCTCTCTTTGTTGGGATTGTGGCCTTCTTTGGCTTGTCTCCCTGAAGGGGGGGCATAAGCCAACGGCCAGACCGCAGGGCCTAGTTCTCAACTAGTGTTCTCAGTGCAGTCTGGCTCTTTATCCAAGGGAATGCCTGGTGGTAGGCCTAAGGAATTTTGGCCCTTGTGGAATTTGCACTAACCAGTGTATGCTGGCTTGGTTTCTTTATCCCAAAGGGACTGGGCAGGCCATTGGGGCCTTATTTGGGTCCCTGCTTGGGACAGGTTCTGTTTTGGGGACCCGTGCTAGGAGGTGCAATACCTGTTCTATAATAAAGTGAAAGCTAACAGAAGCTCTGAGGACCATATTATTAGAAAAGCTTTATATAGAATTTAGAGGAAATACAAAAGATTGGTAGTAGATGGATTACCGCTCTGGCTATCACTGATGGAAGCTTTCAATCGCACTGAGAGCATTATGGAAGGGACATGGTTGAGGTACCAAGATATACTAAAGAAAGATCAGAGTAATAAACTCAGTTTGAAAATGAGGGAAGAACTTAAAGAGGAAGGAGTAGAAATTCCATGGTTCACATATTATCAAATAAATGAGAGATTCAAAACTGATAGAAAAAGTTGACAAACTGGACTGTGTCCACAGAAGAGTGATTAAGGGGCATTGCAGACTGGCCTAAAGGGCAGGCCTGGGGGTGGAGTTGGGGTGGGGTTGTCGTGGCCCCGATCCCCTGCTAGCAAGGGCAACCCAGAGCTGCCTGTCTGCATAGCCCCTTAAATGGTGAAAGGTCTAAAATCCATGCCCTATGAGGAAAGACTTAGGGAGTGGGTATGTTTAGCCTGGAGAAGAGATGGCTATGAGGTGATAGGGTAACCATGTTTAAATATTTGAAAGGCGATCATACTGAAAACGGAGCAAGCTTTCTGCAGCCCCAGAGACTAGACTAGGAGTAACAAATTCAAACTACAGGAAAAGAGATTCTACTTCAACATCAGGAAGAACTTCCTGACAGTAAGAACTATTTGACAGTGGAACACACTCCCTCGGAGTGTGGTAGAGTCTCATTCTTTGGAGGCTTTTAGCCAAAGGCTGGATGGCCATCTGTTTGGGGGATTTTGATGGTGTGTTCCTGCATAGCAGGGAGTTGGACTTGATGGCCCTTGAGGTCTCTTCCAAATCTATGATTTTATTATTCTAGAGTTTTTCGCTTGTTGGTTTTAATTAATTTAAATTTTTATTGTAAGATTTTCAAACATTTTTATTTGTCAGCTGACTTGGGTTCTAGGAGAAAGGTGGCATAGAAATGAAATGAATGAATGAATATGTAAATCCATTTAAAATATAGTGCTTTCCATATGCAAAATAGCTGTGTAAACTAAATAATGTGACTAGGAAGTAAATGCATATTGTAGCAGTCATGCTATTATAACAACTAATGGTCAAAACAATAGTACAATTCTGCTTCTCTTTGGGCCTCTGCAGACAGGTGGCCATGGGCTGCCCTTAGAAGCTGTGGATTGGGGCCGTGGATTTCTGGACACTGTGAAGGAAGGACGTCATTGGAGCGCCCGTCATGTGCAACGGCAGGTGCTCCAATGACATCCTCAGGAAGGGGTTGGGGCGTCCAGCGTGAGGCTGCCCCTTCCCTTCCTTGTCTCCAAGATGGCACAAAGCACCGTCTTCAAAGGGGAGTTGTTTCAAGTCTCCTGAGGATAGAAGGGGTGGTACTGCTGCTACTTGCATCAACTCTCCCTTAAAACATTATTATTATTATTATTATTATTATTATTATTATTATTATTATTATTATTATTTTATACCCCACCCCTCTGAGCTCAATCGGGGTGGCTCAGAAATAATAAAAATACAAGATACATTCAAACCCCTGTACCCTCCCCCCCTTATCTATTGTATTGTTCATATGAACTGAAACTCTCAAAGATTTACAGTTTTACAGGTCAGAAACATTTCAGGCCCTGTGATTTCCAAGCCAAAATGTGAGACTTAGGGATGGTCCTTAGTGAAACCAGGAGGTGCTCTGGTGTTGTCATTAAACATTCTACATTAGTATCAACCACAGTTGCTTATCATCTCTCATTAAAATAAACAGTACCTGTGTTTCCAGTGTCTGTTGTGAGGTCTCTCTCTTACTCTCTTTTGAGTCTAGTGGCTGTGTCTCTTTGACTACCTTAGGTTCTTCTCCACCTTTCTCAGGTGGTACCAGCTATCAGAGCATACAGCAGCCTAGGATAGCACATGTGTGCGCGTACACACACACGTGCACAAAAGCAAAGAACTTTGTTCACTTGTGCCCACTGCTCTATGTGCCTCACACATATGCTCTATTTTCATTTTGTTTCCTCCTCTGATGCTCATTGTCTACCATGTCCACATGAACTTAATTTATCTAATCAATCTAAGGAGTTTATCACACGGGGGAAATCCCATGTAGAAACGGGATTTAAAAGGTGGGGGAAACCCACAAAAGCGGGCAGATTTTCACACACATTGCTGTTAAAATGGGGTTAACCCGAATGGAAAGTAGTCAAAAACTGCTTTCTTTTTACATTCGGGATTTTCCGAAAGTAAAAAGAAGCAGTTTCTGACTACTTTCCATTTGGGTTAACCCCATTTTAACAGCAATGTCATCTGAAAGTCTGCCCGCTTTTGCAGGTTTTTTTCAATTTAAAACCCTGTTTCTGCACGGGATTTCCCCCGTGTGATAAATTCCTATCACTTATTGCATGTAGTTCTTTTGCAGAGCTCAGTGCAACAGCTGTTGCCCTTTTGAGGTCTGCTCTGTCCCAGAGTAAAAACAATATTGAACAACTACAGGGCAGGGAGCTTCAGCTGACCTAACCAAGCCCTGTAAATTGCAAGGGTTGACTCCCCACACTTCTTTGTTCAGGACAGTGGGTATGGAATGAAATTACTCTGACCTGCAAAATGAGACACTGAAAATGGTTTACACCTAGGGCTTTTGTATTTTCTGTGTTAGCATTTCCTTTTTTAATTTCATATGTCTCTTTTCTCTGTATGCCTAATTCTATTTCTAATGTAGCTCCTGCAATGCCAGAAATGTGGGTGCTGAAGAAAAAACATAATTGGGGTCAGAATTCTTATTTGAGGGGAATAAACAATTCTAATTTAGCAGAGCAAATTTGAGGGTGAGCATTTGAATACACCTTCTTCAACAGTGTTTGAAGGTTGACACAGTAGTATCCCATTTCAGAACAGAGTTTGTGCATGTGGAGATGGACACACTGAAACTATTGCCCATGCCTTACTGTTTTGTTCTTTGTACAGATTCATGAAGAGAGGTAATTGCCCCTTAAATTACTATCTTACCCAAGGCATCTATCGGTTTTATGTACATTTCTTCCTTAGGGATTGTGACCCTATGGTCATTTTAAAAACAGCAAAGGTTTTAGCAATTGCTGCTAGAATAAGGCCAACAGTTAAATCCTGAGTTTTAAACTGCACCATTTTTTATACACACACACATTTTGAAAATCAATATTATTTGCATTTCTTCTCCTTTTAGCTATATTGTTTATTTTTGTTTTCATATCACAGAAATAATTCAGATATTTTAGTCATAAGATTGCTTTAGTGTCAGTACAAGCAAGCTTTTACACTGCTACGTTTGTTGGTATGTATTGTATTTGATATAATAGAAATGGCCATTTGCTTGATACAAATAAAATTTGTCTTAAATTGATCCAGTGCTAGTTTACATAGGGTGTGGAAAACTTAATTGTTTGCACTGTTAATCTAAAGTAGCAAATGCCTACATTATTTGAAATGCATAATGAGATGAGTTTTGTAGTTCTGCATCTTGGTAGTACTGTAAGAGATTAAAAATAATGTTCAAAACTACAAAGCTCATGGTTAATTCAGAGCTGGATTGGATGACCCTTGGGGTCTCATTTTCTATGTTTAAAGTTGTGCAATTGCAAGGCAGATTGTAAAGGACTTTTTCAGCTCTGTTTCACTGATAACAAAAAAAGTGTTGTTTAAAGTAACACAGGAATTTGTTTATTTTAGCTTGAAGGTAGGCTGACAGTTTTACAACCTGAGGAGGAAAGCCAGATTTGTTCATGCATAGCAAGAAAAGTGTAACATAATAGGAGAAGGAGAGGATTTTGAGTTATATCTTGTAACCAATGAAAATGTTGTGTTAGTATAATTATAAACTAGCTGTATAAGATGGTATATAAGGATGTTGATTAGCAGAGGAGGGGCGCCCAGTCACAGGAAAAACCTGTCTGGTAGCCTGTCAGCAATTAAACTCTCTTTTTTCCTGAAATTCTGTGGTCTCTGTTCCTGTTTACTCACTACAGTACAACATACATAAATAAATCTGTAGACACACATGGCTTATTGCCACATTCAAAACGTTAAAATAGTAAACAATAAAATGTATATCATTTATCAACTGTAATGTGTTCCAACAAAAGCCTAGCGCATTGGATGAAATGGGATTTACTTTCTGTAGAATTGGTTGTAGCTAACTACTACTGGAATTTATTTCAGTCACAATTTAAGAAAAACTAATTTCTCCCCCTGCAGAATTTACAAAATCTCTACTTTGAAAATGGGAAGACAAACAGCAAGAGTGGAATTTAACAATCAATATAACAATTTATAGTAACTTGTAAAGTGATTTGATATCTAATATACAGCAATGGCATTTGAAAACTTGCATTTGTTACTTTCTATATAATAAATATAATAAATGAATGTAATTCTGTATGGGAAGGTTTTTTTTATGTGGCGAGTTAGTAAATGCTAATTAAAGCAATGTGTTTTATGATATGTTTGTTTTCACATGGGGATTACCAAAATATTTTTATAAGGCAAAGTAAACTGATTTTAGATTTTCCCCCAAAATTCTTTCCTAGCCAATTCCATCTGCATTCCCTTATAGGTGTGTGCTTCTCCTCATGCTCTGAAATTGAAATTAATACAGCTTTTAAATAACTTTTAAACTGCTGCAGTCGTATAATTTCTCTCTTATCAATGTTTATTTATTCTTCAGTGGATGTTATTGGAAGGCACAAATATTAACCTAGTCATATCAATTTCTGTTTGAGTCCCATCTTCCCATCCATAAAATGGGAGTCAACTACACAGGCATGCATGTTTTACAAATAAATAAGAAGTGGAAATAGTCTCTCTCTTTCACTCACATGCATATATGTTTTTAAATATAAGGTGCTGAGGTGAGAGGAAAATAGAAATTAAACCAGGATTGAATACATATGAAAAGGAACATGAGATTAATGCATATTGAATGTTTCCTTTTGATCTTTTTGGCAGAGTTTACAAGACAGGTATAAGAGAAAATGTAATTGCCTTGGACTAGCAAATAAAATCAATCCCATTGCTATTCACAGCATCTTCAATGCATTTTTATTGAATAGCCCTAATGAATGCACTTTTCATTTATCAATAAAATTGCTACTGCAGTACACTTATCACATCTCTTTATTGACACACATATTAGATTAGTGTGGGTTCCTAGTCATCATGACCTCCTCAAAGTAACAGGAGTGGCTAGGTTCATTCTTTAGTCATGCAAAAGAATAAGGATGTCAGGAAGAAACACACATTGCATAATGTTAACATCTGTTTCACCATATCTTGATTTATGTACATTATTTTCTTTAAAAAGATACACAGACAGGATCCAACAGAGCAGTCAAAACAAATAATAAAGATGGTTTTAATGGGGGAAGTCCTATTTTGAAATAAATTGGTGTTCAACCATTTACTACTTTTTAAAGAATCCATAATTACTGTGACAATTCCCCCTCAAAGAAAATCAATCGGAAATGCAAACAAGATATATGTTGTTTGTAACCATAAAAAAGATAAAGGTATTCCCCATTAACAAGGTTGTCAAGTCATGTCCAATCATAGGGAATGGTGCTCATCTCTGTTACTAAGCCAAAGAGCCAGCATTGTCAGAGACTGCTCTGTGATCATATGGCCAGCATGATTACACAGAACACTGTTTGGCTTTTCACTGAAATGGTACCTATTTATCTACTTGCATTTGCATGCTTTCGAACTGCTAGGTTGACAGAAGCTGGAACTAGTGATAGGAGCTCACCCCATCATGCAGCACCCAGCATCTTGTGATCAACAGAGTCAGCATCTTAACCACTTGAGTCACTGCATCCCTTTGTAACCATAGTCTTTGTAAACATAGTCTTGCTTAAAATAAATACATTGAAACATGTAGGGCTTGGGTTTGTGACTAAATGTGACTGAATCCAACCCAGTGTTATCTCATAACTTCAGAAAGGGAATCCATTCCTGTTGTTGTTGCTGTTGCTGTTGTTGTTCTTATAAATAGAATTAAAATTAAGACCTTAGTTACAATATTTTAAGGGACCCACCTAGTTACATGGTACACTGTCTTCTGTACAGTCAAATTAATTTTATTGCATATATAATTCAAATTACATTTTATTCATCTGGACCACAGTCAATAATATAATATCAAGTCAGAGATATTGTCAGGCTGTGAAGACAGACCCAAACTAGATGAACAAATTAATTAGTAGAAGGCTATTTTATATGTGTATTTATATTAGTAGAAGGTTATTTTCTGCAGCATAGACTCCAACCATACATAAAGAGAGAAATTCCAGAGATGCAAGCAAGATTCAGAAAAGGAAGGGACACTAGGGATCACATTGCAAATACATGCTGGCTAATGGAGCGCACCAAAGAATTCCAAAAAAGCATTGCCATGTGTTTCATAGACTATAGCAAAGCATTTGATTGTATAGATCACAAAAAATTATGGAACACACTCAAATACATGGGGGTACCACTACTTCTGATAGTCCTGATGAGGAATCTGTACTAAGGACAAGAGGCCACCATCAGAACAGAATTTGGGGAAACAGAGTGGTTCCTAATAGGCAGAGGGGCCAGGCCAGGCTGCATCCTGTCACTCTACTTGTTTAACTTATATACTGAAAACATCATAAGAAAAGCAGAATTAGAATTAAAAAAAAGAGGAGTTAAGATAGGAGGAAGCAACAATAACAACCTAAGATATGTGGACGACACCATAATATTAGCAGAAGACATTCAGGAATTGGAACAGTTAATAAGAAAGGTCAAAGATGAAAGTACAAAGGCAGGTCTGATGCTGAACATAAAGAAAACAAAAATAATGACCACAGAAAAAATACACAAATTAAATCTAAACAATGAGGAAATTGAAATAGTTAAGGAATTCCCATATCTATGATCAAACATTGACCAGAATAGAGACTGCAGTCAAGAAATAAGAAGACTAGGAATGGGAAGGGCAACTATGGAAGAACGGGAAAAGATGCTGAAGAGCAAAGACATACAACTGAGTACTAAAGTCAGAATCGTTCAGGCCCTTGTATTCCCAATTACTATGTATAGATGTGAGAGCTGGACAGTGAAGGAAGCAGACAGAAAGAAAATCAACTCATTTGAAATGTGGTGCTGGAGAAGAGTACTTGGGATACTATGGACAGCCAAGAAGACAAACAAATGGGTTCTTGAACAGATCAGACCAGGGCTTTCATTGGAAGCAAAGATGATCAAGTTGAGACTATCGTACTTTGACCACATAATGAGAAGGCACGGATCATTAGAAAAAAACAATAATGCTAGGAAAGGTAGAGAATAGAAGAAAGAGAGGAAGACCACAGACCAGATGGATAGACTCAATCAGGGGGGTTATGAGCAAGGGCTTGCAGGATCTTGGCAAGGCAGTGAAGGATAGGAATTCTTGGAGATGTCTCATCCACAGTGTCACCATGAGTCAGAATTGACTTGAGGGCAGCTAACAACAATTTTATATCTATCACCACTTAATGCATCTGATTACATATGGACACCCATTCTCCCATTCACCCCCAAAGAAAATCAACGCTTTTCATGTATTCTGAATGAACTACAAAAAATAATTTGTGTGTGTGCACATCCTTCCACCTACATTGTTGTACTTTTTAACTTCTGCCTCCTTCAACTTTATATTTTGTAAAAATACCAATGAATCATTGTCCCCTAAGTTAGGCTTAAGTTGTTAGATATCTTCTCCAAAAAGATAAAGCCAACACAGCCAATGGTCATAGATTCTCGGGGTGATAGAGCAGCGCCATCTGGGGATCTAAGAATGAGAATCATTGACCTAAATACAATTTAAATACAATCATGTGGAAGTTGTTCATTGGTCATTTTAATAGTAAAAGACTGTGAGACTTAGGGCCTTTGCAGACTGCCAGAAATAGTGCAAATTGAGTCCACTTTAACTGCCCTGACTCAGTGCTAGGGAATCATGGGAACTGTAGTTTATTGTGGCACCAGAGCTCTCTGACAGAGAAGGCCCAATGTCTCAGGAAAAAAAAATACAATTCCCATGATTCTCTAGCACTGAGCCAGGGCAATTAAAGTGGACTTAATTTGCACTATTTCTAGTAGTCTGCAAAGGCCCTTACAGTCCAAAAATGTCTGAAATATCACAGCTGCCCACTCCTACTTTATATGACTCAAATATTGACTACCTCTAACTGTTGCTAGCATCTTCTCCTAAGGGGTGTTCATGAAATAATTTCTGTTCATGTAATTCTAAATGTTTATTTACTGCTTTATTGACTACAATGAATTCAAATTCACTGTGGGTTACCAGAAGGAATACTAGAGCATAGAAAGGTTAGTGATCTGCCACAATATATTTGTGTGCGCACTGATGCACATGAACATGCACACATACATACATACATACATAAATGTGCAAAATTTCTGGAATGGTCTGATGTAGGAGAGAGTCATCCTAATTAATCAAAGGCATTCTTGTGCCCCCATGCAAACATGTTGGAGCTGTTTGTCTAACGGATTAAGCAGAGGAATCCCCTACCTGCCAGACAGACATAATCTGTCCCTTCCTCTGATTAATTACTAAAGTTAACTATTACTTGCACCCAGATCCAAAGGTCAGGCACAAGTGATTAACCAGTCATGCAATAATTAACTATCCTGTATTCCCCCATCTCCTTTTCTGTCTTAAAAAGTAAGAGACCTGTATGATTCAGAGGGTCAGTTAAATTGGCCATGTGTCAGTGCAGTTGATCAGGATCAATTAAAGTGTTCATACCCGATTGCAGTGGTCTCTGTCTGATTTCACTATAAGTGGTGCCCGAACAGGGATTTCCTCCCATCTTCGACCTACTTATCTGCTCAGCAGAAGCGCCAAGGTGCACCAGATATCCCCAAGGGGTCCTGGTAAGTATGGTCAACTCGTTATCCATGGCTCAACAAAAGTATGCTGACGAGCTTTTTTATTTGTTACAAAAGGGAGAAAATAAGGTTAATAAATCTGATGTATGCAGACTGGTTCGGGAGATTAGTCATCAGTGCACCTAGTATCCTGAAGAGGGCTCTTTAAAATTAGATACTTGGGAAAAAATAGGAAGAACCCTGCACGCTGAGTCCAGGGCCTCAATTGAGGCTTTGCACATGTGGCATTTGTGTAGACATTCCATAGAAAAATGCCTGCCTGCTCCTGCAGGATCAGTAAGGGCAAAAGCAGTATTGGATAGAGAGCCCCCTCCTTCATATGTGGCTCCTGTGGTTCATCCTCTCAGAGAACCAGAGATAGATAAAAAAAAAAAAAATCTCAGCTCCATTACCTAACAACAACATACAAAGCCCTTCAGGGGCAGCTGTGTCTCCATGTAAAAAAATGGCTGAGCAATGTAGAAACTCTCATCCAACTGACTTGGATGATCTAGAATTTTTAGCTGTATATCCTGTCTCAGACACAAGATCAAAACAGTGGAGCAGTTTATGAATGGAGCCCACTGGCATATGCAGTAATGAAGGAACTATGACAAGCTATAAGGGATACAGGAGTAGGAAGTAATTACGTTTGAGGCATGTTAGAAGGTATTAAAAATGGATATCTTATGATACCCCAGGATTGGAAAGATATGATACGCATGATGTTAACCACTGTGCAATATGTTTTGTGGGAAAGTGAATTTTATAGGGCCTGTGAAGTGTGGGGATGCAGAAGTGGAGGACAATACACTGCAGAACAGCTGGCAAGAGTAAATAATTTTGCCACAATTCAGGAACAGGCAGTGCTACCTCCAGAGTTTCTAGCAATATCTTCCCATTGTGCATTTCTGGCCTTCAGAAGATACCCCCCTCTGGTCAGCCTAAGAAATGTTTTGCTACAATAAGGCAAGGGCCCGCTGAACCCTACTGTGACTATGGGCCTTTGCAGACAGCTAGAAATAGTGCAAATTGAGTCCACTTTAAGGGTTTGGGTTAGGGTTAGGGAATCATGGCAACTATATTTTATTGTGGCACCAGAGCTCTCTGACAGAGAAGGCTCAATGTCTCAGAAAAAAACACAATTCCCATGATTCCCTAGCACTAACCCTAACCCTTAAAGTGGACTCAATTTGCACTATTTCTGGCAGTCTGCAAAGGCCCTTTGTTAATCGGTTGCAAGCAGCCTTAGCACAGCAGGTTGATAATCCAGAAGCAGCTGCACATTTGTTGATCAAACTGGCAAAAGATAATGCTAACAAAGACTGCCAGCAAGCTTTACAACCACTGACACAAGTCGGTTAAAAATAAGACCCATATCATCCAGGATCTCCTCCTGGATGAGGATGCCGACCTGGCTTGCTTCACGGAGACCTGGCTGGGAGAGGATAGCGCAGCTACATGGGCACAGGACCTCCCAGCTGGGTACTCCATTAGTGAGCAGGTGAGGGGAAGTGGGTGGGGTGTGTGGAGTGGCTCTGGTTCATAAGAACACCTTGACCTTGACCAGGATACCTGTCCGGAACACAGCCCACTTCGAGTGTATGTACCTTAGCCTGAAGACCAGGGATAGTTTGGGGATTCTGCTAGTTTACCGACCACCCCGTCATCTAGCAGACTCCCTGACCGAGCTGACACAGCTGGTCTCTGAGCTGCTCTTGGAGTCCCCCAGACTTTTAGTTTTGGGGAACTTCAACATTCTGCTCAAGACCAGCCTAACAGGTGCAGCTTGGGAGTTCATGGAGACCATAACAAACATGGGCCTATCCCATTTGGTCACCGGGCCCACACATTGTGCAGGTCATACACTCAATGCGGTCTTTAGTACGGAACAGGAATATCCGTGGGCGGAGGTAGTAAATACCTCCGCATTGTCATGGACGGATCATTTCCTGGTCAAGATGGAACTTAGAGCCAGTATCTGCCCCATTCGGATGGTCCGCCCTCGAAGACTAATGGAGGCAGTGGGATTCCAGAAAGCCTTGGAGGGTTTAATGGTTGGGAGTGCCGGTGATCCTGTCGAAGCCCTGGTTACTACTTGGAACACCGATCTTACCAGGTGCCCTTTCCAACCCGCTTCCCAAGCGCCCTTGCCAACCCGCTTCCAACTGTAGGCCTTGGTATACGCTGGAGCTTAGGAGGATGAAGCGGGCTGGACAATGGCTAGAGTGCAGGTGGTGGAAGACTCGACTCTTATCTGACAGAACTCGCCATAGGAACTTTCTGCGTTCCTATTGGGAGGCAATACGTGCAGCAAAGAGAGCTTTCTCCTCTGCATGTATTGCGTCTGCAGAGTCCCGTCCAGCAGAGCTGTTTAGGGTGGTGAGGGAGATGGCGCAGGTGTCTCCTGTGCCAAACCCCTTACTTAACCCTGTGACAGCCTGCTGTGATGCATTTAACAACTACTTTGCAGATAAAATCTCTCAGATAAGAGCCGACTTAGATGCCACTGTGGAAACAGAGTCCAGTGACTCCGTCGATGTAGTTATACTGGATCAGCTCCAATCTGTGAGTACCGAGGACATGGACAAGCTGCTTGGTAAGGTGAGCAAGATAACCTGCCCTCTCGACCCTTGCCCATCATGGCTGGCCATCCAGGGAGGGGATGAATTGTTGAGATTCCTTATGGATATTATCAATGCATTCTTTAGGGAAGGATATGTTCCATCCTGTTTGAAGGAAGTGGCTGTTAGGCCGCTTCTGAAAAAACCTTCCCTAGACCCCCTGGATATGAGAAATTATAGGCCTGTGTCATTGTTACCATTTTTGAGCAAGGTGATCGAGAGGGCGGTTGTTCTTCAGCTCCAAGCGGTCTTGGATGAAGCCGATTATCTAGATCCGTTTTAAACTGGCTTCAGGACAGGCTTTGGGGTCGAGACTGCCATGGTTGCCTTGACCGACGATCTGCGTCTGAGCATCGACAGGGGTAGTGTGACCCTGTTGGTGCTCCTAGACCTCTCAGCGGCTTTCGACACAATAGATCACGGCATCCTCTTGGGCGGCCTGAAGGGGTTAGGTATCGGGGGCACTGCTTTGCAGTGGTTCCGGTCCTTCCTCTCAGGAAGGTCCCAGAGGGTGCTGCTCGGGGACAGTAGCTCACTTGCGGGGTCCTTCAGGGGACTATTTTGTCCCGATGTTATTTAACAGCTATATGAAGCCGCTGGGTGAGATTATACAGAGTTATGGTGCTGGGTGTTATCAGTACGGCGATGACACCCAGATCTATTTCTCCGTGTCTTGTTTGTCGGCCTCAAATTCCAATGGCACCTCCTCTCTCAATGAATGTCTTTGAGCAGTAATGGACTGGATGAGGAAAAACAGATTGAAGCTGCATCCAGACAAGACGGAGGTGCTCACGGTAGCAGCCCCGAAACCAAGAATTGGGTTGCAACCTCCAGTCCTGGATGAGGTCACACTCTCCTCCAGTGACTGTGTTTGCAGTCTGGGGGTGCTCCTTGACTAGTCGCTCCTGATGAATGCGACGGTCAGGAGCGCTTGTTATCAGCTTCGGCTGATATGCCAGCTGTGCCCTTTTCTGGAAGTAAGGGATCTCGAGACCATTGTGCATGCACTGGTAACCTCACGCCTCGACTTCTGCAATGCGCTCTACATGGGGCTATCCTTGTGTTTGGTTCGGAAGCTTCAGTTGGTTCAAAACATGGCAGCCAGGCTTATTTCTGGAACATCTAGGAGGGACCACATCACTCCGGTTTTGAGGTCCCTCCACTGGCTGCCTATTAGCTTATGGGTCCAGTACAAGGTTTTGGTTATTACCTTTAAAGCCCTAAATGGCTTGGATCCAAGCTATTTCAGGGAACGCCTCCTTCCATATAATCCTCCCCGCGCTCTCCGGTCCTCTGGGAGGAATTTGCTGCAGCCTCAAAAATCTAGGCTTGCGGCGACCTCCCAGAGGGCCTTTTCTGTTGTTGCCCCTAGACTCTGGAACAATCTGCCGGACAAGATCCATCAGTTGACATCATTAGACAGCTTTAAAAAAGCTGTCAAGATGGATCTTTTCTGGCAGGCCTTTCCAGACTAAACACCCCGGCCATGGGTTCCTCGACTCCTGCGTTCCTCTCGTGGCCCCATTGATTGTTGATGGATGAGGAATGCAGTAGAGGTTGATGAGGATATTGTAATTCATTTTAATGTTTAAATGTTATATGTTTTTACTGTTATGTTTAATTTTATCTTATTGCTATTTTAACTACGTATTATTTAATACTGTTTTAAGGGGATGGGTTGGTTTTTCTTCTTGAGATATATTACACGGGTTTTATTGTAAGCAGCTTGGATTGTCCGTCAATAAGCAGGATATAAATAATATATTATTATTATTATTATTATTATTATTATTATTATATAACCCAGGAAACAACCTTTAAGTTTCCAATGGAGGTACAGATCATATCTATCCAAGTAAAAGGCCCTTTGCCTTCTGGGCTAATGGGATTGGTATTACCCAGGTTGTCTGCCCCAAAAAGAGGGATTTTTGTTATAACCAGTGTTATAGGTAATGACTACACAAGAATAGTTCAAATACAGGTATGGGTTAATCTGCCATAAACATTGCCCTCAGACATGTCGATAGCACAATTAGTTTTGTTACCATGTGCAACTCTAAACCCAGTGGCTATAAAAACTAGTGGTGTCAATATACAGTGGATAAGGCAGCAAATTACTAACCAACAGCCTAGAAGGGCCTAGCTGTACATTTATGACTGTACGTTTAACTTTTACCGGACTTCTGGATACAGGAGAAGATGTAACTGTCATTTGCGCATGGGAGTGGCCCACAAATTGGGAAATAGATACTGTGGCTCAAGTCTGGGGTGTTGGTGGACCGCAAACATCGTGGCAAAGCCATAAGTGGCTCAAGAAACATTTTTCTTCATTTTCTCCACTGCTGTGACCCTTGGTGTGGTACTGACAGCAACTAGACCCTGTGTGGAAGGGGACAGCACCTCTTATTACCTGGGGAAAAGAGTATACAGCAGTGTCGACTCCAGCAGGCATGGTGTGGATATCAGCCAAGTGCATAAAGCCTGCTCATGGCTTGTCATCAGAACCTTCAGAACCTTCAGAACCCAATACCTCAATTCAATCAATAACTCTGCATGACAAGGAAGCATCCTCATCATCTTGAGAAGGCCAAGGCTCAACCAGTGACATGGGGAGATATTAAGGCACTGGTGGGCAAAGCACAACAGCGGATAGAGATTGATAACCCAGAAGAATTTCAGAGTATACCAGCAGAACATAAGATCTTTATGGCTATTTGTGCTGTATTAACCCATAATTCTATCTTAAAAACTCTTGGGGAGATTGTGTTGTTGAACTTTTAAAAACTCTTGGGGAGATTGTGTTGCTGCTGAGGAGGTGGAGCTTCTGTGAGTTACACTTGTGAGTCACAAGGGAGTGGAGGTAACTTTATACAACTCCTCTCAGAGCCTTCTAGACTCTTCTAGGCAAGTTCCTGCTAGAGAAGAGGAGGAGGAGGAGAGCAGTTCCAGGGCAGCCATTCTAAGGGGGTGAGTTTTTGAACTTTTAAAAACTCTTGGGGAGATTCAAGATCCAAAGGTCAGGCACAAGTGATAAACCAGCCATGCAATAATTAACTATCCTGTATTCCCCTCCACCTCCTTTTCTGTCTTAAAAAGTAAGAGACCTGTATGATTCAAAGGGTCAGTTAAATTGGCCATCTGTTAGTGCAGTTGATCAGGATCAATTAAACTGTTCATACCAGATTACAGCAGTCTCTGTATGGTTTCACTATAATCTAGTATACACAATACAGTGAACAATACCAGCGCGCAAAATTACTTCTCATTTTTTTTAAAAAAACAATCACTTTGAAACTTGCCAACCATAGCAGACACTCCATAGCATTTTGGCCATGACCTTGCAAGGACAAAATATGCACATACACATGTGCACATCTTTTGTAAAAATAAATAAATAAATCTATGTCTCTTCTCAACCTCTGCTGTCAACTCGTGAATATCTCCAATTATTTATAGTGCAGCAAGGGTCACAATTGGAGAGCATTAAAACTTGAACTGAAGCAGAATATGATTTGCAGTTGAATGCAAAATGCCAGCAGTCAAAGGGGCCACATTTCCATTCATTGACTTGTCAGTGACTTCAACCCTGATCTCTTCTGTTAATCCAGGAGGTAAATAAGCTTACATTGTTGCTTACCCCAAGGTCTCTGAAGAATACATGCCTCCAATTGTTTGTGATTGAGACAGGACATCATAAACAAGCACCTCTCTTACACCTGTCTTTCATTCATTCCCCTAGCCACTGCTGTTATGCATTAAAGGAGTAATTGGACAAAATAAGTCTTCAACTTAAACTCTTTGTGAAGTACATGTAAATGAATATGATGCATAATACATTGGTAAAGGCAAGTCTTTTTCTTTGGGAATCATAGAATGTTTGCCCTGTCATTGTAAACTATTGTGGCAGTATTGCTATGTTGTTGTTGTTTTTGACACATATACAAAGATTCCCTCTTTCTTCATTGTTGGTCTCTGCCCCTACTGCATTTCACAGATTTCCTCCATATCATTTGGATCATGATAATCAACGCTGCTTACTGTCACAATACATTTGGCCATTCTGGATGAGAATGGAGAACACCATGTTGGAAATATATGTCTCTAATATACATTGTATAGTTGAGGAACCCTGCCAGGAGTGGAAGGGAGTGCCAACTCTAAGTAATTGTTAGCATGATGTAGGCACATGCATTGAAAGGAAGATTTCTAATAGTTAACCATTCAAAATTGTAGGCTGGATGTTTGGTTTTTTTCATATTCAGTTTTATTGTGCTTATTAAGAAGTTTATGGATTTCAGTAATGTTTTATTTACCCAACAAACAAAAATACAATTCTCTATCACACTGAAGACGAGGGTGATAGATTTAATGCAGTTAAAAAGAAAAAAGAATGTATAATGTAGGAGAAAGATAAACAGGTAGAGTTATCCCCTTCTGGTCCTGCATGGTCCTACTCCTTTAAAGAAGGACCAAAATAAGTGGATTAACATGGTAAAACAACTAAATAAAACAAATAAAATCAAAAGATGGATTATTTAATCCTTGACAACTGTAATGACAATAAGAGGTCATATGGGCAATATAGACTGGTACCATCACAGTTGTGAAAATAAACAAAAGAGGAACACATGGCATAAATATATTTTATAAATTTCATTTTTTCAGTATGTCCCAAAGGTTAAAAGCATAACCAAACCTCTTTATTCAACAGCTCTCAAAAGAATAAGATATCAAGAGAGTATATGCAAAAGGGACATTGTTTAGAAACAAAACAAAGAATAGAGGAAAAATAAGGAATTAAACAACTTAATAGTCATTTATCAAATGGGACTCAGAATAACTGAGAACCAAGGTCAAAGTCCTATTACCTCTCTGACTAGAGCCAATCTATAGGGCACAGACCTGGACACAATACTGAGTGTAACCTAAGCTGATGATCTGTCATGTTGACCTACAGAACAAACCAAGTATTAATATGTTGCCCTCATTTCAGCTAAGTGGATAGTCATCTCTTGACATTACCAGTGATAATGTGAGATGTCAAACAAAATGAAAACACAGGAAAATGCAAGGAAGTGGTCCAAGCAGAATATGGTTTTATTGTATCAATTTTACTATCAGTTAATAATCATTATCAAAGGGATGTTGTAGCATCATTTAGACCAGGGTTGGCAACCTACGGCCTGCGGGCCGGCCCCAGCCCACCGAGGCCTTGGAACTAGCCCATGGCCAGTCCTGCTGCCGCCACTGCCGCCGCCGCGCCGTGCGCAATGCGAGGCACCATTTTGCTTTCCAAAATGGCACCCGTGCTCGCACACGCATGCACACTATGGCAGGTGCCATTTTGGAATGCGCGCACACCAATGTGGTCCAGGGGGCATCGTAGGACAGGGGGACTGGCCTCACCCCCAAAAAGATTGCCGACCCCTGATCTAAATCCATGTCAGTCTGGTTTCAGACCTGACTATGGGACAGAAACCACTTTGGTCACCTTGGTGGATGACCTACACAAGGAACTAAATAGGGGGAGTCTGTCCCTGTTGGTTCTACTGGATCTTGACCATGGTGTCCTTCTGAGTCACCTCTCAGGGGTGGGGCTTGGAGGCACTGTTCTACCGTGGCTCCATTCTTTCTTGGAAGAGTGTTCTCAGAAGGTGACTCCATTTGATGCCCTGGCCAATGGCTTGTGGGGTCCCTCAGGACTCAGTCCTGTCCCCTATGCTTTTAAACATCTACATGGAACCGTGGGGAGAGGTTGTCTGGAGTTTTGGTGTAAGGTGTCACCTGTATGCTGTTGATACCCAGCTCTATCATCCTTTCCACCTAATTCCAAGGAAGCTGTTTCTGTCCTAAACTGGTGTCTGTCCACTGTAATGAGCTGGATGAGGGCAAACAAATTGAAGGTTAATCCAGACATGACAGAGATGCTCCTGACCAGTTGAAAGACAAATCCAGGAATAGGGATTCAGGCTGTATTAAATGGGATCACACTCCCTCTGAAAACTCAGGTTCATAGTTTGGGAGTACTTCTGGATTCAGCGTGGAGCTTGGAAGCCCAGGTTTTGGTGGTGACCAGGAATACTTTTGCGCAGTTAAAACTCATGCACCAACTGTGCCCATTCCTGGAGAAGTCAGATTTTGTCACGGTGATACATACCTTGGTTACATCCCATCTGGAATATTGTAATGAGCTCTGAATGGGGCTGCCTTTGAAAAGTGCTCAGAAATGTCAGCTGGTCCAAAGAGCTACAGCCAGGCTATTAACTGGAGCTGGCTACAGGAAGCATACAACTCCCTTGTTGCAACAGCTCCATTGGCTGACAGTTCTTTTCTGGGCAGAATTCAAAGTGCTGGTTTTGACCTATAAAGCCCTATATGGCTTGGGTCCAGTCTATTTGAAGCACCGTATCTCCCTGTACGAGTCCACCAGAGTATTGAGAGATAAGGGCCTCATTGGGAGAGGCCCTTATCTCTAACCCACTACCCTCTCAGTCATGTTTGATGGGAAGAAGAGAGAGGGCCTTCTCTGTAGCTGGTCCCTCTTTGGCACTCCCGCCCTAGGGAGGCCAGGATGGCTCAATCCCTGCTATCCTTCCTGCAGCAGGTAAAGATGTTCTTTTATTGCCAGGCCTTTACAAATTGATAAGGTCTGGGAATGGTGTGCTATTTAAAATTTTAAAGGTTTGTATTACAACATTTTGATTTTAGCTCATAACTGTTTTAACTTTTAAAATGGTTTAATAGTTGTTTTTAATTTTTATATTTATACATTTTAATGTTGGACTGTTTTTAAATTGTATTGTTTTAAATCTGCTGTTTGCTGCCTTGAGTCCCTATATTGGGACAAAAGCCAGATATAAGATAATAATAATAATAATAATAATAATAATAATAATAATAATATCTCTTCAAAAAGAGGTTCAACAGCTACCTACTGGGGATCCTCTAGCTGGGTTTCCTGTATTGAGCAGGGGGCTGTACTTGATGGCCTCTGAGGGCCTTCCAACTATGATTCTAGAAAGTGGGATTCAACAAAGGAAAGTATCATATCATTACATCATCTTTCTATCATCACTCATGGATATTGCATGTTAAATTGATTGAGTATTACTTTTTTTAAAAAATCAGAAGATACAGCCCTAAGGTGATCTTCATGTACAGTGGAACCAAATCATAAAGCTTTTCGTACTTTATATCATTCAGATGTGGTATGGGTCACTTGTAAATGCTCTTTCTTGGGAAAAGGACTTCTGGAAGAAAAGAAGCACATCAAGGAAAAAGAAAGCTAACAGATTCTTCCTGGAATTCAAAAATCTGTATGTGAAGATTTTATTATTAAAAAGAATCATTTAAATATATAATTTCTCTTTCCTGTATTTACAGTAGTACTATCCAAAGGAAAAATGCATTCTGTACCACATGATTCTGCTTTACCTATAGCTTGGGTGTTAGTTATTGAACAGAATCAGGTGCTCCATGCCCATTTCATAAGGATTGGCTTATATTTTTCTACTATATGATTGACTAAGTAGCGTGTAACCTCCTCTAGCAGAAAAAGCTTTATGTGATTATGAAGAACACTCCTGCTTTTCACTTCAAATTAACTGAGATGACTTGTCTATCATCCAAGGAGCTTTTACATCTTAAACCGTAAAACATGCTCAGTATCAGCCTTGCTCAAATGGAATTGCACTACAATTTAATCGCTCTATATTATCATTTGTTTCCAACAACAGGTTAGCCTAATTGATCCCAATACATTTGAGGTTCCCTGTTTCACATCTGGAAACAAGCAAACCTGCAATTTAAAAAAATGCCTGATGAAATGAGATGGTGATGTACTGGTAAATTCATTTTTAAAACAAAAAATGGTTAAGAATGCAGTGCTCATTTGCTAAGAAACACAGGATTTTGGCAACTGATTAGTTGCTCAGGAAGGGGCTTTAAATGACTGGTGCTGCACCAAACATAGAACAGTCAGGATTTCGAGAAAGCTGATTTAGGAAGCTTAAGGTGTGCATGGCACAAGGAAGTTTCCTAAAAGTGATATGAAGGAACAGTTATAAACAATTCCAAAGAGCAAGAAAAGTGGAAAGTATCTAAAGAAATCAGGGTAGATGTACAAAGAATTTTCAGATGCCCTTTGATTTAAAAGAGATATGTATAACAAATGGAAAAGGGGAGAAATTACTGAAGAGGAATAAACAATACTTATAGGGAGAAAATCAAAAAAGGTAAAGTGAGAATGAACTCTGGCTTACATTTCATTCATTTTCATTTAACCTTTATTAGGCATACAAGAGTAGGATTTACAATAGATTTACAATAAAATAAATATGTTTACAATAGAACTTCAGGATCATTATTATAAAATTTAAGCCATAATCTTGAAGCTTCCAGCAGGAAAGTGGCCATTAGCCTGGTAATATGTGGATTCCGATCTTCCAATAAGAATTCCGCTGATAACCAATCCAAACAGATGTTCATTTCCAATAACCTCCTTAACAAGTTTCCCCTAGGAATTATATACAATGGACACAGCAATACAATATGAGGGAGAACATCAAGAGCTTGATCACAGTGGCATATACGTTTCAAAAATGGGGTCTGTAAATATCTACCCCTTGTCACATTTGAGGGGTGCACATTTAACCTTGCTAATAAAAATGCCTTCCTCAACGCCAACAATGAAAGGGTTTGAAAATAATCAGGAATCCTGCCCTGCAAGGGGGGGGGGGGGATACCAAGCATTGCTGGAGAACACACCCTAGGAGGTGTTGGATATGACAGTTGATAATCTCTCTCTGCAAGGCAGACCCTGATAGATTCAAGACACTCCTTTTCGGTTAGCAAAAGGAGAGAATCAAAGTTTAAACTCTGGCTTACTAGGCAGGTTAAACATAATAAAAGTTGGGGTTGAGGGGTATGTTCAGAGCAAGAGGATGTAAAAGGAATAGTAGGGCCACTACATGGAGAAGACAGAGAGAACGCTGAACTGTTCAGTACCTTCATTGCTTCAGTCTTCTCTCTAAAGAAAAACAGTACTCTTCCTGGTGAAAACAGAATAAATCATGCAGTAATGACTGGACTACAGCCCAGAGTAGGTAAAGACATAAGAAAGGAACACTTATAGCAACTCTAAATGATTTCAAGTTTCCAAGGCTGTTTGACCTGCATCCAATAGTACTAAAGGAGCTTGCAAATGTAATCCCAGAGCTATAATTTATAATGTTTGAGATTTGGAAAACTGGACAAATCCCTACAAACCGGAAGATCCATCTTCAAACAGGGTAAAAAAAGACTACTAGAGCAACTACTAACCAATAAGTGTGACATCAATAGCAACTAAGTTTCTAGAACATATAATTAAGCAATCAGTCTGTGCACACTTAGAATGCTTAAAATTACTAAAAACAAACGAATATTATCTTCTTCTTCTTCTTTTTAAAAAATGAATTCATAGAATGATAAAGTTGAGAGATCTCAAAAGCCAACCAGTCCAACCCCCTGCTATGCAGGAAGACACAGCAGCCCCGACAGATGGTCATCCAGCCTCTGTTTAAAAACCTCCAAAGAAGGAGATTCCACCAAGGAAGTGTTCAACTGTTGAGCAGCTCTTACTGTCAGGAAGTTCTTCCTAATGTTGAGATTGAATCTCTTTTTCTGTAGTTTGCAAGTTACAAGCTTGATAGATCAAGGGAGTCCAATGGATATTGTATATCTTGATTTCAATAAGGCAAAGTCTTTACTTTGGGAAGACACCTCACCACCACCACCACACCAATATTCTTGCAGACAAACTGGTGAAATGCGAGCAGCCAGTTCTAGTGTTAGGTGGATTTCAAATTGATTGATGAGCTGAACCCAAACAGCACTTACCATTTGTTCATCATGGAGAGAAATGTCTGGTGGGGTACCACAAGATTCTGTCCTGGGCATAGTGATGTTCAATATCTTTATAAATGATGTGGATGATGGGGCTTTTGGCAAAGATGGTGGGTGCAATGGTCATGTTTTAAGAACAGCTGAAAGGGTGACAGCCACGGTGGTGATCTGGCTCATAACTAAAGAGCCAAAATAACCTCCCTGATAAAGGAGGTTCAGGTAAGCCCTCTGGTGCACCCCAATATTCTTCCAGCAGGTCCAGTAAGGATAAGATTGGCAAGTAAAGCGAGAACAAATGGAGTCGTGGAAGGGAGCCGGGTGAGTACAGAGAAAGGAAGGGAGCATGGGCATCAAGACCCATGGAAAGCCACTGCTTTGATTTAGATCACATTTCAAGCACCTGGTGATGCTTCACATTCCAGATACTTCAAAATAATGGTAATGAAATCAAAGAGAATGAGACCCTCCAAAAGCAAACTTTCTACAACAACTCTGCTGCTACAATTATAAACAGAGACATAATTAGTTCAAGCTATATTACCCATTCAACGACATCAAAATAAGAACTCTAATTTTGAATTTAAAGACATTGAATCAATTTAAGCTGCAATATACAAAGTAATATAGACTAATTAATGAATTAATGAATATTGCTGACACAAACCTCTGAAGACCATTCATTGATTACAGAAATTTGATTAACCTTTTCTGATTAATAAGAATGGACTGATTGATTAATAATTGGTATGAATTATTAAGGATTTGGATTATAGAAAATTACTAATTGTGCTACTGACAAACAATATGAATTATTAAGGATTTGGATTATAAAGCATCACTGACTGTGTTACTGATGTTGAATAGATATAATAGATATAAATTGATCTGACATTTAAAGGGTATTGAATTGCATTTGGAATTAATTCATTGATCTGTACTAAGGATAGAATTATTAGAGTATAATAGTAAATAAGGTATAGATTTAAAATATTAATATTATAAGTAGAAGTAGAATTGATTATATTGTATGCTACAAATTAGAAGGTGTTGAAAAAGAGAAAGTAGAATAAGAAAGAAAGCTGCTAACCTTGAAAACGCTAAAGAGAGATGAGAAGTAAAGCTGCCAAGAAATTGGCAGAGTGCCTAATTGACTGTTATGTCTACTAAATAGAAAATAAAAAGAAGAAAAGAAGACACCTGGTGGCAGTAAGAATTAGTGATATAAAAATATAATATAAAATAAGGTTACACTGCCATTCAGTGGGCAGAGAAAAAGTAACAACTGATATTTTGTTGCTATATATAACTGTACTGTTTATATATAATTTGTACTCTGTTTTCATAGAAGAAAAAGAGAAAGATTAGTTTTGCTGATATATTTGCTGTTTATTGTTAAAGTATTTGTAAGAGAGAAGAGAAGCTTTGACTTTTGAAATGGCAAACATGGAAAGAATGTCATCACAAACAATAACACTTCCACAAAGAAGATCTTTGATGAAACACCCAATAAAATTGTCTGAACAAAATGAACTGATGCTGGATGAGATAAGGAGGATCTGGGAGGAGATGCAACAGGACAATTTAAAAATAAAGACAGAAACAAAAGAAGAAATAATGCTGGAGATGAAGAGTGAAAATAGAGAGGTGAAAAGTTCACTGGACAAAATTAGCAAAGATATGGGAAAGATAACTGAAAAAGTTGAAGTTCTAGAAAGTAACTCAAAAGAGATGGAAATAAAATTGGGGGAAAAATCTATAACACTTTTAAGTAACTTTAAATATTTTTCTAAATTTTAAATGTATACATTGATATGTGCTTTCTACAGGAAAATTCTTACAAGCCTGATTCAGCCTACTTACATGTAATGGATTCAGCCTACTTACATTTACTTTGACAATAGGATAATTACTCTGCTGCCCTTATAGGTACATTTGTTTGATTATGATTTTATAATATAGTGTGTTCACATGTGAATTATGTACTAATTAGTATATCATCATTTTTTAGCTTTGTTTTACCACTGAGTAAGACATTTGTCAAAATAAATTTGGATCTTAAGATATTATTTGCCTTCTACACATCTCTGCATATTGTATTGCATTGTGTATGCATTGTATACTTTGATATAAGAGAATTCTGTTATTGTATCATTTGAATATATTTTAGATATTAAAATTATTTTTATGTTTTACTTTGTAAACACACTATTTTTTTCCCTAGACCTTTTTGTTTCTACTACTGTTTAGGTTTTTGGTTTAGGTTATTACTTTATTGTTTAGATCATTGCTGCATCTCATGGCCTGCACAGCAATCTGGTGCAGCATGTCAGGTGGTGGAGCTTGGGGGCCTTTAAGTCCTACATTTGCTCTCAGGGCAGAGGATTCCTGACTTCCTGCACTGGGGACCCAGAGGTTGGTTCCCCAGTGCTTTAATGTGTTGTTTTCTGTTGAGCTTGGTGTTTTGCCTGAACAATATGCCCTGCAGTCAGCCAGAGGTGGGGATCTGGGTTTGGAGCAGATGGTGCATATTCATTGATTTGGACATTGAGGGATGTTATGGGGAGCTTCCTCATCATCTTGAGAAGGCCAAGTCTCAACCAGTGACATGGGGAGATATTAAGGCACTGGTGGGCAAAGCACAACAGCGGATAGAGATTGATAACCCAGAAGAATTTCAGAGTATACCAGCAGAACATAAGATCTTTATGGCTATTTGTGCTGTATTAACCCATAATTCTATCTTAAAAACTCTTGGGGAGATTGGTGTTTTGCCTGAACAATATGCCCTGCAGTCAGCCAGAGGTGGGGATCTGGGTTTGGAGCAGATGGTGCATATTCATTGATTTGGACATTGAGGGATGTTATGGGGAGCTCTTGTGCCACGTATCGAGCTGGCTGCAACATATCCACATCCTCACATTCTTCTGATACATCTTGGTGAGAATGATTTGGTCAAGACCCTGGGACTCCATCTCATCAACAGAATCATCACAGATCTACATGAATTGTGAAGCCTTCTACCGAACACAGTGTTATTATGGACTAACTTCATACCAAGCTGTGCTTGGCCAGGTTCTAAGAGTGAATCTGCTAGCAACGCAGCTCATTGCTGGGTGAACAAAAGTGTTCTAAAGAGGCTGGGCTGTGTGGGGGCTTCATTGGTTTTACACAAGCAAATCAGGTTTGAATTGCCACATCTGTACAGGGGTGAAGGGATCCATCTCTCTCCTGCAGGCTGAAATCTTTATCTGGACTCCATCATACAACACTTTAAGCAAGTCACTCAGGGGGCAGGAGAGGATGCCAAGCTAGGCTGGCCCCCTCCTGTAGGAGGACATAGACCCCCTCCTGTAGAATGAATAGCTCATTTATCAATGCATTGTGATTTGCAATAGATGATTGATTTATGATGACAGCTTTTGATTTATGACCTTATTAACCAAAATGATTAATTCTGTGCATTAATCTAGGAATGATTTATGGCATGATTTATCGTTAGATTTATGATCTGAATACTGCCATATGATCTGAATACTGACATTTTAGGAGAACAGCACTGCGATTGGATGTAGCCATGGGAAGTCCTGCCTCTCCCTGCAGCTCCCAGCCAATGGGGGGATCTAGAGAGATCCCCCAGCAACCCACCTAATCTTGCGAGATTATGCAATGTCATGAGATTGGGGATGGGATTTGGAGGTCATCACCATGATTGGTTGGGGCCACAGGAAGTCCCACCCCTTCCTGTGACTCACAGCCAATCAGCAAACCCCGTACTCTCATGAGATCTCCTAATCACATGAGATTTGGGTGAGACGTAGGGCCTATATAAGGACTAGCACCTTGTGGCTGTGGCCATTCTAAACTGGGCAGCCAAGAGACCCAACCCACCTACCCTTGGTAATTTTCAGTACCATAACCTCAGGTTGTCGCTAGTCACCTTCATGCCAAAAATGATTTATTTATGGCATGATTTATAGTGTGGGCATATACACATATGTCAAATGTCAGAGAAATAACGTGAATGATGTATGGCAATCAAACTGTGATTTATGCCTCTATACAGATAAATAAAGTTGCAGCCTTTTATTACCCACTAAAGGTGAACAGGCTCCTTTGTGCTGGCACAACACTAGTAACTGCATTGGCAGCCTGACCATCATTGTCCATTACCAACAGTACACTGTACCTAGAATTATTTGGGGGGATTTTTCTGGAAGGGAGAAGAAGCACCATATGTAAAAGAAAACAACATTTATTGATTTGGGTGTTTTTTTTTTTTGTTTAATAAATTTTATTGAATTAATTAAAAACATAACAAAAACATAAATACATTTAACTAACACACTAACATACAACATGACAATAATGTTAATCATACATCCACATACATTCTTACATTCTTCTCTATAAGATCACTTCCTCGAATCTAAACTAAGGTAATATAACTATCTTGTTGTCTCTCTAATATCCTTTATATATTGCAAATCATAATCTATACCTTTTTCCCCTTTTTCTTTTTAATTGACCCTTTGTTGCTTTCCTAATATACAAATTATACCATCAGGATACCATCTTTGATTTGATTTACCTCTCACTTTTCAAATGATTGGGGGAATTATTTGGGGAATTTGCAGCTAGGTTTTAGGAGAAACAGAGTTCTATATCTATAGCCTCTCCATCTAAGGATCCCCAAGATTAGTTGCTTGAGATGAAAGTTGTCTATTCAAACACTACCTGTGAACACTGTAAACACTTTTGGTTGCTTTTGAAGAAATGAGAGCTGATGTTCAATATGCTGCTTCTACCTGATGTATTACCCATCTGTACACCAATATGAAAAATGTCAACATCTAGATGTTCCAAATAAAATTTGACTTTGATTCTTTCATTATACCTCAAACCAGACTTTTAAAAAACTGCTTATGTGGAGAAAAAGAAAGTACACAAAGTTTTGATTGTAGTTCAGTTGATAGAGCCCATTCTGCCTCAGCATTGTTAAGCCTGGATTTCAATCATGATTTTGAAGAAAAGCCAGAGACTAAAATCAATTGAACTACCAAGTCCTATTCATCAATTTTTGCTTATTGGCAGCTTACACTTGGAAAATTAAGTCTCACAAAAGAAACCTGAGGAGGGGGTCAAAACATGTCTGCCTGATACTTGTGTTGCCAGATATTATCTCAGAGACAAAGACCTGCTTAACACTGGGACTCCACTACTCTTCTGAATGCAATCTCATTTCACTTGTCCTTGGCAGTGCTGTATCTTCTCTGACCTCCAGCTTGTTAAATATTCAGCAGAAAGTTTATGGACTTTCCCATAACCTTGATTAAAAGCCTATTGGGAACCGAAATGCTGAGCTAAGAACTTTTCATTTTGAAAAGCAACTGGCATAGTTCATGATGATTTCTATTTTGTTAAGAGTACTTCTAATCAGCAGTTAGAGAATCTGAAGATGGGCCTGGGATGAGTGACAAAGAAATGGCGAATAAACTCAAGACCCAATTCTGAATTTTACATCGCCCTTTCCAGTAAAAATTGACCACACAATTCAGTTTGCAAACCAGGCTCCTTGGTGTTCTAAGCAAAATTAGATTCTATATATAAATAAGGTGTTCCTTCAGAGATAAATTCTCAAACCCACCACCCCCTGACAATAATTTGGTAAATGGCACAATCCTTTCTTATGTTAGAAGCTATCTGAACATGCATCAAACTTCTCTTCTCCTTGAAATACACTACTCCCCCTAAACCATAATTTTAATTCAATGTTTTTTTTAAAATAATTTTGGGGTGAGAGAGTGACAGGGGGACTCATAATACTACTGATCTCCTGTCATAACTAGATAGCAGCAATATTAGTTATGGAGTAATTTATCAACCCTGCCCCCCAAAAATCCCAACCCACCACAAGCCTGCTTCAAAATAGTGCATGTTTTGTCTAATGTGAAATAGCAAGGACCAACATGCCCAGTACCATGCAAAAGCTCAAATATATTTCAAACATGGCTAGACATGACCATGGAAAGTAAATCAGGAAAACTATGTGTATTTTTGTCCAAATGTAGCTACCCTCCCAAAATTCTTCAAGTAGGAATAATGCCTTGAAATTGTGTATTGGTCCTCATATCCTTGCAGAGCAGGGAGAAAATTACTGAAAATATTCATTCTTGTCTATGGGAATGAAATAAGAGCAGATTTACATCCATACTTCATAACATCCTAAAGCAGGCAAATTACATCTGTTAATGAGAGAACAAAAAACATTCTATAAGTACTTGTCTCTGCATCCAGCAGTAAAAATGCAATAATAAAAAAGCAAATATGTAGCTAGAGGGCTTAACAACAGGTCTTTTGGGGGTATGTCCATAGCAAAAGAAAGATGAAGGAAATGGTAAGGCCACTGCACAGAGAAGATGGAGAAATTCTAACAGGGAACAGAGAAAAGGCAGAACTAGAATTATAGAATCATATCTATGTATTTCATTATTTTATTTTTTTGCCCTAAGTGCAGTACTTTACATTTCACTGCATTGAAATTCATTTTGTTAGCTTTGGCCTAGCTTTCTATTCTATTAAAGTCATTTTGAATTCTCATCCTGTCTTCTGGGGTATTAGCTATTCCTCCTAATTTGGTGTCAACTGCAAATTTGAGAAGCATGCCCCCTATTCTTTCATCCAAGTCATTGACAAAGATGTTGAATAGCACTGGGCCCAGGACAGAACACTGTGGCACCCCACTGGTCACTTCTCTCCAGGATGAAGAGGACCCATTGATGAAAACCCTTTGGGTTTGGTCAGTCGACCAATTACTAATCCATCTAACAGTTGTATTGTCTAGCCCACATTTTATTATCTTGTTTGCAAGAATATCATGGGGACCTTGTCAAAAGCCTTACTGAAATCAAGATATGCTATGTCTACCATATTCCCTTCATCTACCAAGCTGGTAATTTTATCAAAAAAGAGAGATCAGATTAGTCTGGCATGACTTGTTTTTGAGAAACCTATGTTGACATTTTGTGGTTATGGCATTCCCTTCTAAATGTTCACAGACTCTGTTTAATGAACTGTTCTAGAATCTTTCTCAATATTGATGTCAGACGATAATTGTTGGGATCTTCTTTTCTCCCTTTTTGAAGATGGGAACAATGTTTGCCCTCCTCCAGTCTGCTGGAATTTCTCCTGTTCTCCAGGAGTCCTCAAAGATTATTGCCAGTGGCTTTGAGATTACATTTGCCAGTTCTTTTAATATTCTTGAATGTAGTTAATCTGGTTCTGGAGACTTAAATTCATTTAGGTTAACCAGGTATTAGTATACTACCTCTTTACTTATTCTGTGTTGAATTTCACATATTGTGTTCTCTGCTCCATTTTCCTCAGGTTGAGCACCCTTTTTTGTGAGAAGATTGAGGCAAAGAATGGATGTAAGCTACAGGAAAAGAGATTGCACCTCAACATTAGGAGGAACTTGACATTAATGGCTGTTCAACAGTGGAACACACTCCCTTGGAGAGTGGTGGAATCTCCTTCCTTGGAGGTCTTTAAACAGAGGCTGCATGGCCATCTGTCAGGTATGTTTTGAGTTTGAATTCCTGCATGGCAGGGGGTTGGATTGGATGGCCCTTGTGGTCTCTTCTAACTCTAGGATTCTATGATTCTATCTCTTAAATAACAGTAACTATTCAATGTTAAATATTCTCGGCGGCAAGAGGAGTAACTATTAAGACATTACACACGAATACTTCCCATGGAGAGACTGTTACCTAAAAATGAGCAGCCTGCATTTAGACAGTAGCCATAATGACATCAAAATCACCTCTTGTAGGTGACTGTTTAGTCAAGCACTCTGTAATGTTTTCCTCAAGTGGCATCTTGGTTTAAGAAAAAGGCAGTAATGTCCAAGTACCCAGTAATCTCTCTCAGAAAAGCCAAATGCTGCTGACTCCTTTGTCTTAAGAGTACCTGCCTGCTCTGAAGGAAACTTTTCCCTTATAAAACCAAGTAAAAGACTCCAAAGCTAATTTATTTGGGGGAGGGGATTTGTTTTCTATTTCCATCTTTGACAAAGAGCTCTGATTTGTAAGAGGAATGACTGATATTTCTATCAAGACAGCTTATTTCTATCAGCACCTCATCTAGAAAGTCTATCAAGGCTTTGGAAAACTTCTGTCTGTAACCCCTTATATTTGTTTTTCAGCAAGTACTTTTTGTATGGCTTAGGCAGAAAGAATGCTCTCTACAGCTACCAACTCTCTCTGGTGCATATTTATGTATGTGTGTTTCTTAGGGAAAGCCCTTGTCCACTTTTTGCCAAATGTTTGTCTTGTTCTCCCTTCCCCTTGAACCTCAGATTTCTTGATCCCAGGTAAATTTCAACATTCTGTAACAGCTCCAAGACATGTATTGTCTGTTAGGTTCTTAAAGTTTTCTCAGCCTTGTGAGTTTAAACAAAAATTGCATGTACCCCTGAAATCCTAAATTGAGTTGCAGATTATCAAAGCAGTTTCATGGCTTGATCATTATGTCAGCTTCCATTTCAGTAGTTGAAGAGTATGTCTTTCTTGGTCAGCTCATGATCTGTGGTGTATCCTTGCTAATGTTCTTGCTTCATAGAATCATCTTTATTTGAGAAATTCTGTACAACTCTGGGTTTTTTTCATACTTCAAATAGTTTCTATTTACTAATACTAACTTTGTGAGATGGTATACCTTGGTTAGGTCAGATTGAAAATCCAAGAACATGTTCTGGACCCTGACCTATTTTCACAGCATCTTCAAGCCCACTCATCAAGTTATCCTTATCTGTGTAACCCCTTCTCTTCATGTACCCCTTCCTGCCTTTGGTTTGTTTTCCAAAACACACCTATTTCTTTGTTCAGGATCTGTATCTGGCTGTGTAGCTATTTGTGGTGTCCATAACATGGACATCATTTGCATTTCTGAGAGAGGTTCAAGATGTTTTCTTATTCTTCTGTGGATTGTAACTTAGGGGGGATGCAGACAGTGAAAAGTGCCATCTTCAAGCCCAGGAAGGGGAGGGGCAACTGGACGCCAGGCGCCCCAACCCCTTCCTGAAGACATAATCGGAGTGCCCACCGTTGCACATGGAGGGCGCTCCAATGACATCCTTCCGGCTCAGCATCTGGACACGCTGAGCTGGAAGGAGTGAGGAAGAGGCGCCTGGTGCCTCTTCCGGTGCCCATTTTGGCTCCTCTGAAAGGAGTGATATTTTAATCCTCTTTTTCAGAGGCGTCATCCGCGGCTTCTCAGGGCAGCCCATGGCCGCCCATCTGTAGAGGCCCACAGTTTCCTCTTCTTATGAGAAATCTAATGCAATCTCTTGTTCCTCTGGGAAAGCTAGCACAGTTCCTTTCCAATCCATTGTGTCATTCATCAAAGTCAACTACATGCCTAATAGTCACTTCACCAGTCTTTAAGTTCATTACTCCATTACCTTTGCTTCCAGAAGTAGAATTAATGAGAATAGTCTGTTCTGTTCACTTTTTTTTAATGTAATAATAATAATAATAAAGTTTATTTGTATCCCGCCCCTTGGTAATCCAATCTGTCAAAAGTCCTAATGTGTTTAATGCTTGGCTCTCTGCCATGCCACAACTGAAATGGTGCTGTGTGGCATCTTTGGCTGACAATCTAATTTGAATATAAGTTGCAGTCATAATGGAGTTATCCCAGAGTCAGCTGTGAAGATGAGTCAGTGTGTATTTTGACATCTTGAGGAGGAATATCAGTTTCCTTTCAGCAATGCCATTGTGCTCAGGAGTGTAGCTGACACTTCTGTGCAAAATGTCATGTTTCTTCCAGAAAAAAACCTGTGTGTAATATGAGAGATAGTGACCATGAAAATTTCTCTAGATAGCTTTTGGTGTCCTTTTGCACCAGTTGCTCACCATGACAATGTACTTCTGCACCATCACTTGGGCTTGATTTTGCTCTTTCAGCTGGTAGATGACAAAATATCTTGAAAAATGATCTACAAAAATTAAAGCATATTTCCTTATGCCAACTGATAACGTGTTAAATGGACCATATAGATGTGTGTAAGATCTAGCACCTTGGTGCCTGTCATGGGCCAGGACTCAGTCTGAAGTTAGATAAGGTGAAGGACTCTACCAGCAACTAATTAGTCCTCAAGGCTGTGGAGGCAAAAGGCATTAATGCGAACTACCTGGGTGCAGCCCTTTTAAAGCAGGGCATAGTTACTGCCTTTACCTTGCTTCTTGGATTTCTTGACCCCTGGAATGTTGGACTCCTCATTTACTGGATACCTGAAATTATTTTGGACTTTGGCAATCACTCCTATAGAGGCAAGCAGTTCCATAGACTGTTATCATATGCCACATAATTTACTATGTTGCCTGGTGACAAGGCCTGGAAGAGGGACTAAGACAGTCCCCTTCTTTTCAGTCCTTGGCTGAAATAAGGCTGTTTTTGTCTCTTTCAGTGCATTTTTGTCTGAGGTATGAGACAGCATCATCAAATTTCAGCAAATTTATCCCATTCATAATGGAGAGAAAATAATAAAGTGTTCTCCCAAAGTTCCTGTAAAAAAATCCCATTTTCTAATCATCGCTAAGATAAAATCTGTTTAATCTCAGTGCAATAAAGTATAGCTATATATGCCTCATCATTATTCCAGAGTAGTTATATATGCCTGGTAACTCCTTTCAAAATCTAGTTACTGTTTCACCGCTCTGTGATCCAAATTTTCTAGGATTTAAAGTACTCATAACCAAATGATTTTTAAAGATAACCCAACATTTCTTTGGCTCTTTTATACTCTGTCAAAAACTGATTATCCTCCAAAGAGTTATAAGTTATATCATGTAGAACAGAATCTCACCCCAACCCCTGCAACAGTATTTTTTTCCTAATATGTCTGTTTCAAGACACTTGTAGATATTTTTGGATTTTAATGCAACTTGAATACTGTCTCTCCATTGCTGGTGATTATGGTCCAAAACACAATGCAGAAATAATCCAGTTTGAGGCTGCTTTAACTGCCTTGGGTCAATGCTAGGGAATTCTGGGAAATGTAATTTTGTGAGACATTTAGCCCTCTCTGTCAAAGAGCTCTGGTGCCACAACAAACTACAATTCCCAGGATTCCCCAGCACTGAGCCAGGGCAGTTAACCACAATTATGGTTTATCAAACTGGATTATTTCTTCAGTTTTATGGACCTATGAGTGGTAAGTCTCAAAGTCGCCTCACAATGATTCTGTTACTTTGTGAGGATATGTTGCTTGATTAGCAATTCAGAAAAACTTAATATATGCCTGGTAACTCCTCTTGAAGTTACTGTTTCACCAACTCTCTGATCCAAATTGTCTAGGATTTAAAGTACGCATAGCCAAATGATTTTTAAAGATCATCCAACATTTCTTTGGCTGTTTCCAAATAACAGGAAGGGCAGGGGATCTCTGGCTAGTGTGTGTTTCAAAAGGAAATAAAGCCTGAAAAATCTGCTTATCTCTGGGCCTCAATAGCATGTTTGGAAATTTGAGAGATAGTAGTAGATCTCTCAAGCAGAGCAATCCAACTGGCAAGGCAGAGAGTGGATGATAACCAGTCCATACCCATGCTCCCCACAGGGTTTAGCAAGGAAAGAAATATGCAAGCTTTATCTTCTTTGTCAAAATATATAAAATAATTTTTAAAAGTAGAAATTACTTCATAATCAAACATGTTTTAATAGAGGAGAGAGAGAGGGAAGAGAAAGTGAAGAGAGTGAAAAGGGAAGAGAGAAGGTGGGGGAAAAGACTAGCAAAAAGGAAGTCACCATAAATATAATCTGTGTCCATACACTCATGCAGTCTAGCAATTAGTGAGTGTAGACATGTTAAAATAGCTAATTCTAACATTTCTCACTTCCCATAATGAAGGCTTGTAGCAAGCTAGCCTAGGAGACGTAAAACAAGAGTGTCATATGACTAGTTTTGCAGGATTACTTGATTTCTATTGTGGTCTGAGCTGTATTTGTCCTAATTTGAACAGACAGAAATATTCAGAAAGAAATCAATTGCTGAAAGATAAATCAACACTTATGAAAATCCCATTGATTCAATGGGTCTATGGTAGTTGAGACTAGTAATTGGTTTTATCTCATTACTTTCTAATGTGGACATGGAAAAACAGTCACCAGTGTATTCTGACAACTGAATACCAAGAGAAGAATAATAGAAAAGATTCAATGGAATCTCAAGAAAACAAATACAAAATTCTTGCATTTATCAAAAAAAGTAGAATGTATGGATCACATGAGTGCCTGGCACAAAAATGAAGAAAACATTTAATGTTTTCTTAAGGAAAGTAGCATGTTATTGCCAAAATCTCTCTTTGAGTTTTTGTGTATCAGTTCATGTAACATTAACAGATTATTCTCACAATATTTCAGGGAAAATGTTTTTAATGCTCTATTGTATAAACAGCGAATTAATTGCTCCCAGTGAGATCCCAAGACTGCAGAAGCATACTTATTACCTCATCTTACATTAACTATTCTTGTAATGGAAACATGCACTCATTAAGTTTATACTTCAACAGAAAGAATAAAGGTCACATAAGAGTGATCAGCAAAGTTTCCAGTCAACAAACTTGTAAGTACATCAAAACATTGAGAAACCTGGGCACACTAAGGAAGAACAAATCCATTGATCCAATGGTAAGACATAATTAGTTTCTGAAATATGAGGGTAGTACCCTACCCCCCTCCCTTTGCACAGATGCATTATTATTCAGGAATTTCTATCAGGAAAATGCTAGCATTTAATAATGTATCAGACCACAGTTGATTATACATTGCAACATGTTATTATTATTATTTATTTATGTATCTTTAGCCAGGTAGTCTGATGGGGTTTTGAGAAGGAACTCCATAATAACAGACATATGGAACTTTATACATACCTTCAGAATTAATAAGAAGCAATTTGGCCTTTTTTGCAGAGGAGTGGGCAAAAAACACCATAAATTCCACTGAAAAGGGATCTGCACAAAAATGTAATTTGGTACAACTGTGTTAGTGGAAATTTTCACTCCACTGGCACTGAAATGAACTGAGGCCCAACTAATTCTCCCTCATCCTAAGAGATAGGATTCTAACAGCAGTTTATTACACTGATTGCCTATCATTCAAATTTAGCAGTACCCAACTGTTCCTTGACATCAATATATTAATTTAAAAAGATAGTCCCCTGATTACAGAATAGATCCTTATATTGGAGGAAGAATCTATCAGAGGAATGGATCTTTTGGATCCAAAAATACAATAATTCCTGTCCTAAAGATAAATAATATCTGCTTTTTAAAAGCCCAGTGATAAGTAAAGCAAATATATAATAATAAATTTGCAATACAAAACTTATTATTGATATGTCCCATATAATTCAAAAGCAAGAACTCTGAATTAAATGAAAAATACGCTTGTCTGTTTTTAGTGGATATTCCTCATCTTTAGGACCTTTGGATCCAAGCCATCATAACTAGTGTTTTCCCATATCTCATTTTGTATGTGTAAAAAATGTAAACATTTGCATATTTCATCTCATATGCAAAATGAAGAATTAAAGTTTTCAGTATGCAGAGTAAGCTTAATCTTTTTTCATATATCAGAATATGTTGGTTTTTGCAGACACAACAGGCACAAATCCTTTTCTTTTTCTTTTTTTTTTGATAAAAAAATGATGAGTTTTGCATGAAACCACTCAAAATGACAAATATACAAAAAACAAAAACAAAACAAAACCAAAACCCAGTAATCACTAAAAGACATAAAATCTCACAGCAATGGACATTTTCTTCATTAATTATGAAGTAATGCGTAAATATTCTTTATATCTTTAGTAAATATCAGCTGAATTGAGATTCAAATCAAGGCTGCCTAAAATTTTCTATAAATCTTAACTTGCCATGCCACACAGAGTATACAACAGTAGGATAATCTTTTGGAATGATCTTAAGTATAATCAAGATAATTAGTATGTTTGAAGTAAGGACAATCAACTACGATAAAGTTATCATCATGGATTTTTGAATAACTATTCTTACAATCTTCTTCAGGGCTCATTCCCACTTGCATTTAAACCAGTTTGCAAGTTGCATTGACAACAGGTCACAGAATCGATTCAGGCTGATACATAGTTCCCATTATGGAAGAGAATTATTTCATTATTCCATGAATTCTTGTCTTTTTTGACACAATTGTCATTCCCACTAGATTTGTGCCATTACAAAATTTCTGTTCAGTAACAAATGTGATTGATCCATCCCAGTCTTTTTTTTAATGTCAATCATATGATGTGTATCTATGCATCATCAGTGACACAAGGAAGGAGGGAGGTGGGGAAAGGGAGGGCTGGGAGGACCAGACACCCCTCCTCCCCAAAATGAAGGACCATCCAGGAAAAAAACATATATATATATATATATATATGGAGGATGTCCCCAAATCAAAGCCCAAAACATTGCTAGGAATGTCAATGTATGCCTCTTAGGGGCTCTGCAGATGGTACAAAGTGGCATCTTGGAGCCAGGGAAGAGGAGGAGCAGCCGGAAGCCAGCCGCCCCAACCCCTTCCTAAGGACGTCATCAGAGTGCACGACGTTGCACACGGCGAGCGCTCTGATGACGTCCTCCTGGTGCAGCATTTTTACACACTGCACCGGAAGAGGTGCAAAAGAGCCATGTAGTGGCTCTTCCAGTTCCCTTTCTGTGGCTTGGGAAAGGAGCACTATTTTGGTGCTCCTTTCTCAGTTGCCAAAAGGGTGGATTGGGGCCTAGGCATGCGGCAGCCTCGGCCCCAATCCTCCACTTCTCAGGGCAGCACATGGCCGCCCGTCTGCATCCGCCCCCCCTTAGTCCTGTTCAAAATGGAGGACATTTCCAAGCCAAAGCCTAAAGCTGTCTTAGGCATGTCAGTCCATGGTTCTTAGTCCTGCTCAAAATGGAGGACTTTCCAGAGGGATATATTTAGAGAGAGAGAGAGAGAGAAGAGAGAGAGCATAACCAAATCAAAGCCCCAAGCTTTCCTGGAAAGGTCAATGCATGGTTCTTAGTTGGAGGACCTTCCAAGGAAAAATAAATAAAAATAAATGGAGGACATTCCCAAATCAAAAAAACCCAAATCACTCCTAGGAATGTTGATGCAGAGCTTCTCTAAGTGATGCTCAGAATGGAGGACATTCAGGGGAGTATGTAGGATGTGACCAAAGTAATAGCTGAAAGCACTCGCATAGATATGCATGCTTCTTAGTGCTGCTGAAGATGGGGGATGGGGCTTTTTGCAATTCCTCCTGGACAGGATGAGATTGAAATGGAGGACAGGTGCTGGAGAAGGAGGCCAGAGTTCCCCTAGACCTCTCCCCGAGCTGGGGGTCTCTGCACCTGCCCCCAGTCCCTCCTTGTGCAGGGAGTCTCCAGGGTGGGGGGTGGGGTGGTGTTTTTGGGGGGATCACTGGCACTGGGCTGGCAGAGAGGGAGGAATGGGGTTGGAGGTGGAAGGGAGTTGTGTGTCTATGGAGGGGGGGGTCTTATGCCAGGGGAGGGCCATCCCTGGAAGCCCTCAATGGGTCTTTGAAGGGAAAGGGTCCCTCATCTCTCTCCCTCCCTCCAAAAGTGTCGCAGCATCTGGAGAGAGAGAGAGAGAGAATTGCAAGGGATTACAAAATCCATTAAAAAAAACCATGCTAAAACCTTCTCCACAAGGAAAGCACCCCCAAAGTTGTCCTGCCTCTAGAAAATATTCCAGCACAACTGGGGAAGAATTGCAAAAACAACTGGATCAGGACCAGTTCTGCCTTTCCTCCTCCTCCTCCTCTTCTTTTTGTCCCCCACTTTCCCTCTGTGTGGAAAAATGGAATCCTATAAACTGACAGGAGCAGGACTCTTTCTATGGGGCAAGTGCTATCAGTACACACTCTCCTCCTCCTCCTCCTCCTCCTTTGTCACTCTCGTGTGGGAGAAATGTGGGAGATTGCACAATCCATCATGTATTTTATTTTTTTAAAAAATAACAACATGCAAAACCCCCTCCCTAAGGAAAGCACCCTCAAAGTTGTTCTATCTCTTGAAAATATTCAGACAGAACCAGGAAAGAAATGCAAAACAAAGATCAGGATTGGTGTGATTTAAATGGGACCACTTGACAGTTTTGAAAAATGAAATCCACAGAGCCCACGGAAGTCAATATATAAGACATCACTAAGGCAACGCTGTGAGGGGGGGAAATGGCAGATTTCTCAAAACCTGGGGTGGGATAGGTAACACCCATCTGCCCTAGTCCCTCCTTTCCAGTGTGAGGCAATTGAGATCCAAACATCATTCACATTTGTTGAACACACTTGCAAAACAATTATTTTCAAAACAGCCACCAAATTATCTGTCTTTGAAAAAAGTGATTATTTTGCATTTGCCTCGCTTCACCTTGATTCTCCACAATTCAGACCAAATCTAGTCGGGTCTGAAATCAATTCCATTGTGAACAAGGCACATATAAACTGATCTGTAAATTGGTTTAAATCATAGTGGGAATGAGCCCTCAATATTTGTAAAACTGTGTTATGGCTATTTTCTGCTTCTCAGGCTGGTGATTTTGAGTTTGATTCCTTGCTAAAGTTTCTGGGTGTTGTTTTTTTTGGGGGGGGAACCCTTACTATACCAACTGATTTTGATGTTTATGACTTTTGGGGTCTCATGGACACCTTGTGTCCCTATGCCTGTACTTCTGGACCCAAGTATTTTTGTGCACATGCTTTGTGCCTTCAAGCCATTTATGACTTATGGCAATCCTAAGGGAAACCTATCGTGGTTTTCTAGGCAAGATTTGTTCAGAGGTTTGCCATTGTCTTCCCCTGAGGTTGAGAGCATGTGACTTGTCCAAAGTCACCCAGAGGGTTTCATGGCTGAGCTGGGAATTGAGCCCAATGCTCAAACCACTACACTACTGAATGCCATTCACACTTATAACTTGGCCTGGTATGATATAAATGCTCAGCATTCATATATATATAGTCAGGACTCTGAGGTGGTTTCTGAGTCCAGGTATTATGGCAGATCCTTCTAGTAATTATTTTTATCCTGTTCTTCTACACTGAATGGTGGACAAATATCAAATAACATTTTAAACATACTCTGTTCCCTTGATTACTCAATATAGTAGCACTATTTGTCAATAAATTTAAACATTATTTCTCATAATACCAGAATATTGTCCAGAATGTATGAGCAGCATGACAATTTTTGGCTAGGACCGTGCATTGTGCTAGTGATGTATAAAGCACTGCCACTGGTGGCTACCCTCCTGTCCTCCTCACCATGTGTACTTTACAGGCTTGGTAATCCCATGGTCATTTTGTGGACAGGAAAGGACAGGGGCCACCAGGCAGCAGCTGATTATGTTTCTGTAGCCAGCCAAAGCAAGACACTTATTCTTTCCTGAAACCATTCCCATATCCCCCCATCCATTTCCCCCAACTACTAAATGTTTGGAGGGGGTGTGAGGTTCCTCAATCTAAAGAGAGGTAGGTAGCATGCAATGGGGTTCACTGTGGATAGAGATGATCAATACTTCCATATGAAATGACCATAAACAGTCCATACAGAGTGTAACTGCAAATTACACCTGCACATGTCATCCACAAGATTCTGACCTGTCTCATGAATAATGCCTCATAGCTCCCTCTTCAATTTTTTTAAATTGGTTTTTTTTTAAAAAAAAAAAATATTTTTTTTATTACCACAAACTTACATACATATATTCACATCTTATCCTGTAAGATTCACTACAACAAACACCCTTCTATCCTACCACCCTACGTGAATACATACTAACCAACATTATCCCTCCAATTTTACTCCTAACATCATCTAACCTTTTTAGCACACACAACACTTAAAACCACATATACACTTAAGACTTCCTTCCTCTCAAAGTTATTTAGCCATTTCCTGTGTCCCTTATTTAAGTCCTTTAAATTTCCTATATTATATTGTCAACTTGTTACAAACTATACACTACAATTAAATCCTTCAACTTGAGCGTATACATATATTATCCCCCTTTGCAATTGCCTCATTTCATAAGTATTTGTACCTAATTAAGATAAATTGAATTAGTATCTCCCTCCCTTGCTCCTTTATATATTCAAATACCAATTGCCAATCTTCTTTTATTTTAACGGGTAGTTTATTTTTTAGGATTTGTGTTAATTTATCCATTTCTACTATCTCTACTAATTTCATTATCCAATCATTTTTACTCGGAACATCCTTCATTTTCCATTTTTGCGCCAATAATATTCTTGCCATGGCTGTCATATAAAACAGGAGCTTTCCATTTTTTTTTCAATTTCGCTATCAAAAATTCCTAATAAAAAGCTTTCCACTTTTAAATCCAGATCAATATGGAGTACTTTACAAATAGTTTCCTTAATTTGTTTCCAAATTGTTTTAACTTGTTTGCAGTTCCACCAGCAGTGTATAAATGTCCCTGTCACATTTCCACATTTCCAACATTTATTATTTTTGTTTTTATAAATTATAGCTAATTTTTCCAGAGTTAAATACCATCGGTAAAGCATCTTATACCAATTTTCTTTTATATTTTGGGAGGCAGTGTACTTTAATCCCTTCATCCATACCTGTTCTCACTGTTCTAATTGAATATTATCACCCAGATATTTGGCCCATTTTACCATTGTATCTTTCACAATTTCATCTTCCATTTCTAATTCTAATAATTTCTTGTATAGTTTCCCAATGAGTTTGTCATTCACACCACACAATATTTTTTCTAAATCTGATTTGCTTTCCTCAGAAACAAATTCTTTTAAATCCTTCAGTATTCTTTCATGTAGTTGTCTGTAGGCAAACCATCCCCGATCAAATCCTATTGAGATTTTAGCTTAATCTTATCCTCAATTTTCCTAATCAGTTCACTATATTTAAACCACTTATCCTTTCTAATCATTTCTTTCCTATACCAAGCCTCTTGAGGTGACACCCACATAGGGAAATTACATATGTTTATATATATTCCACACTCTCATTAAATTTTTCCTCACACAGTAATTATTAATCATGTGGCTAATTTTGTCTTTCCCATATGCCAGATATGCATGAAAACCAAAACTTAACCACTCTCCTTCTATTTCTAGAAGTTTTATTCTTTCTAATTGTATCCAATCACGAATCCACACAAGGCTACATGCTTCCAAGTACAATTGTAGGTTTGGGAGTGCCAGTCCTCCTCTTTCTCGAGCATCTTGAAGTAGTTTTAATCTAATTCTTGGTCTTTTATTTTGCCAGAAGAAATGCAATAACTCTTTTCCCCAAATTTATAGGGTTTGTTTGATGTTATAACTGGTATCATTTGAAATTTAAAAAAGCATTTTCGGCAAGATAGACATCTTAATAGATGCTATTCTGCCTAAAAATGATAAATGAATGGTTTTCCAATTTGATAAATCTTTCTTCATTTCTTTCCACAATCTATGATAATTATTCTCAAATAATTCATTGTTGTTGTTGTTTTTTTGGTTATTCATATACCCAAATACTTTACTTTTTTTGAATTTTAATCCCTGTTTTCTCTTGCAACAATTTTTCCTTTTTGTTCTTTTTGTTCTTTTTCTTGTTCTTTTGCAGTCATCTGTCTGGTTCTCACTCCAAACCTTCTTCATTCTTAAAGCTAAGCTGGAAGCTGGTAGGAGGGATGCAGAAAAGGAGTCATGGGACATATTTTGCTGAGATGGGTGGGTGGCAGCCACTATTATACTGTTGTTTTTTGCAGTATATTCTAATTGGAGAATAATAGTCTAACATTCTTAAATCCTTTCCTCCTGTAGTTGTTGTGTGTCTTCAAGTCATTTCCAACCCTAAAATGAATCTACTGTGGTATTTCCTTGGGAAGAAAATGTTGAGAGAGAAAATGTCTTTGCCTTTCTTTGAGGCTGGGGGAATGTGACTTGTCCAAGATCACATAGGAGGTTTCCATGATTAAGGGGGGATTCAAATGTTGGAAAATGTAATGTGTGTGGAAATGTACAGATGTGGAAATTGTAGTCTGAGTGTAAACTGACAACATGGGAAAGTTTGCCTGCAGGTGGAATACGAAAAACAATCACAAGAGAAGATAGTCAAGGACAGTGTAGTCAAGGACACACGGATGGCAAGTGTAAACATACTAGGTCATCATGTTTTGTGAGAACCATTGTTCATGTGACTATGAGTCACAAGAAGAGGCTGGACTTTGAGGCTGTTTAGCAAGTGTCCACAAATTAATTAAGCCCTCAGCTTAGAGGTGGAACTGTGTCTTTTTCTTCTGCTGGTTAGCTGGTTAGCTCTGATGATTCTTTTGTTCCTGCCTGCTGATGTTCTGATTTACTTGTAAATAGTTACTTTGTATTTACTGCAACTGGAGAATAAAATCTGCATCTTTAGAGTTATTTTCTGCCTGCGGTCTGATTAATGGGAAAGCTGCATTCCTAGGTGGTAAAGTCAGCACCAGAGACGTATGCCATGGAGATCAACTCGCAGCGGAGGAAGGCTTCAGCAGTGAAGGTTTCCACAAATATTTATCTACTCTGCTCAACTCACACAAATAACATCAAACCCTGGTTTCTAAAGTCACAGTCCAATGCTCAAACTATGCTGGCTCTCCCTTTTCCCTGTATGCCTATCTTATCGTTTGCATGTTTTTGCAAATCACCACCTTGAACCTTGTATGACTGTGGAAATAGAAGTAAATAAGCACTGTCCTGAGATCTTTTCATTTGATCTAAAACATTTTCTTAAAATTACAAATCTAGCCTCAAGAACTCTCATGCAAGAATAGCACCATCTGTATTATACAATAACTCTGAATCAGTAGATGCCAGACTCTACTCAGCATTGTAGTTATGCAGATGCTATTCTGTTCACCTCAAGGTTAAAGATAGTAATAAAGACTTTAAAATAATTTCCATTAGTTAGAAACATGATACTGTTTAAAATAGGAAACTGTCTTGTACCAGGAAAGAAATAATTACAAATAACATTCACTATGTTGTGACTTCTTGGATTACACCATAAATATTCAACTTTAAGTTTATTGTCTATTTTAATTTGTGTAATTAATCTGTTCATCTTCTGCAAGTCTTTAAGCAAAGAATTTTTTGCAGAATTATAAGATAAATTATGAAGTAGCTTAAATTTCATAGGCAGAGAGCATGCTTCTAGCCCAAATAATTGTGATGAAAACAGAAAGGGGTGGGGGAAACCTAAATAAAATCTCATTTTGAGCTGGGAATCTTCTCTCTTCCATGTGGTTTCTTCTTGTTAGTCACTCTAACTATCTGGCTGTATTTGTAGGGGAGGAAGCACACATTTCTGCTTAAGTAGAGAAGATAGCAGTTTAAACCTGTGATTTTATATAACAATAGTGTTTTGTCTGGTACAAATAGAGAAAATTTGGATCATCATCTGATACTTTTTAAACTGTAAAATGTTTTAGTGGTTTATGCCTTTCTGCTCCTCCTTTCAAGGGCTGTTAGCTCTTTAATGCATGATTAGACCAGGGTTTCTCATCCAGAACTCTGGAACCCTAGAGTTCAGTGAGAAGTCACTAGGGGTTACAGAAGAGATGATGATTATTTGCTTACTTACTTGGTTGTTTCTATTAATGAAGAATATTCTGATTTCTCTTTAGATCACATATTGATACAGGTGTCCATTCTGTAAACAAAGCATGCCTGGCCATGACCTTCTGCCTCTTTTGCTAATACACAACTTCTGAAAAACAATTTACTTCCTGATGCTTTTAGACAGTATATATGTTTTACATCTTTGTCCCCTGATTAGTTTGATAGCTTCCTGTAGTACGTTGTTGGTAACTGCCATTTCCCTGCCAGTACTGTTTCACCTTCCAGACTCTGTGAAAATCTCAATAGGGCTTCCCGCTGGAAAGAATTTGGCTGAGCATGCAGCTTGCAGCCAATTGCTGGGCAACCCAGAGACACTGGGATGACAGATGGCTGAAGAAGGGAGAGGCTGGGGTATAAAAGGCACAGCTGTAGCTAAAGAAAGGGAGGAGGCTGATGAACAGTGGTGTCACCAGGATAGGTTTTGCAGGTGTGTGCGTGTGCAGAGAGCACTGGATGACACCCCACAGAAGGGAAACACCCAGTTGGATCCTCCTGCCGCTTCATGGTAGGACAGGTGAATATACCCCCTTCCTGGCTGCTCCATCACCAGGCTGCCTTCCCACAAGGTAGGCCATGCCCCAGCCCTCACCAGCAGCCCTCCACAATGGGTATCATCATAGGTAGTGATGTCACTGCTGATGAACATGAGGGCCAAGGCAAGAGTGTGGAAGAAAGAATATCAGCAATGGTATTAGAGGACATAAGGAGGGTCATGGGCCAAGGCTATAGATTGCCTGAAGGATGGAGAGAACTGAGAGAGACCCAGTACCTATCTAAAAACAGAGATGATAGACACAAACTTGGGCAGTGTTGAGAGGATGCAATGACTTGGAGTCTGCTCTGGAACTGTATCCTGAGGAAGACACTTGTAACCAGGCCTGTCTCTGCATTCCTCACCTCTCTCGCAGACCTAATCCTGTCCCACCTTACTGCAACTGGGCACGTGATCCAGTGGAGGACGTTCTGAGCCCTGGTTCTTCTCAGGACTGCTGGGCTTGTATCTTTAAGCTAGCTGCTGGCACTGGTGGAGTGGAATGAAACAAAGATAAACACAATAAATCACAAGAGCATGGATTCAGTGTGTGAAGTCTCTTATTTTAGGGATGGATGCTCTTAGTTATAATGTGCCTTTACCTATGGAGGAAATTTACCTGGTCAAACTTCCAGTTTCAACTATTTTGGTCCTTTCCATCTCATTCCAACACATGCCTCTCACCTGTGGTTTTCTTTACACCATACTGTTTATTCACATACATCCTCTTCCCTCCCATCCTTTACTATATTTGTGACTAAACGGCATACATAGTCCTCAAAGCATCCATCAATCTCTGTCCTATTCTGTAAAAAAGAAAAGGGAGAGGGGTACAAAATCAATTTCCTCTGTCCTGTTATTGCTTTGAAGCATTTCATTTAATTTTTGAAGTTACCTTTTTTCCATCCTGAAAGTGAGCACACTTTCATCCCAGGCAACAATACACTTCATTTCTACCATCACTGACATTATAAGCAAATTTTAATCATGATTTAAAGCCAGAATACATCAGTGAAAAATCTTCTCTTCAAATTTGTGTTGCATCACTGTCATCTACTTTTTGATACATCTGCACATATTCAAATCCCAAGAACCTGCACTGAAGGACCATAGCTCAGTGGCAGGGCATGAGCTTTGTATACAGAAGGTCCCAGTTTCAGTTCATAGTCTCTCTAGTGGCTTTCAGCCAGCAGATGCTAAAAAAACACATATTTTATGGAGACTTCCTATCAGTCTGAGTAGAAATTGTATGGCTACAAATACCAACAGTCTTTCTCACTACAAAGCAGCTGCATACACTGTGAAATATGGTGAGGTGAAAGCAACACACAAATGACATAGTGTGAATCTGTTGCACTTTCCAAAAGGTTCACATTATTTTAACCACATGTTTTTTCAGAGTTATTTATGTACACAAGAATACATTTTTACAAATATTTTCCTTATCATCCAACAGATATACTGCAAAAGTCAGAGAAATTGAGAAAAGTGTGAAAATCGAAAAGTTGCACTCCAGTTTGTGTAGTTAGTCTGAGAAATTCAATTTAAATCAATTCATATTAAAAGACAAAGCATCAAGTCTCTCATGGTTTAATTTCTAGTACTTAAAGCTGACTTTGAGAAGAACATGAATAGAAGACTGCTGATTGTGAATTGACTTTTTTTTGTCTCCAGACCAATCTTAGGTGCACACTATTTCCAGATTCTCTCTCAACAGCTGTAATTGTAGCCAGTATTTTTAATGACATAATACACATAGTTATTTCCACCTAAGTTTCAAAATCCTGGGCAACAAAGTTCCTTATGACTAATAAAGTAAATCAGTGTTATCAAAAACAGTTTGCAATATGAAATGGGGAGATGTTGTTCAAATATAAAACACCCCAAAAATCTCATAGAGTGTGCATGAACTCTTGGAGACACCTTGCTGACGATGTCAGATATTGCCTCTCTCTCTCTCTCTCTCTGTAATTTGTTTTATTTTGAAATTATTATCAATACACCACAGTCACTGTCCCTGTCATCAGCATTTGTACCTGGTTTGGGGTTCTTTAATCAGAAAAAAGGAACTTTGAAATTCATATCTTTAGTATTAACTATTATTTTGAAACTTGACATTCTTTTGCTTCCACTCCAAAAGTTCAAATCTTTCTTCTCAAACTTTAGTCTATCCATGAAGGTAAATAGTGAATGCCAAAACACATACGTAGACACACATCCTTGGTTTAGGACAGGGGTCCTCAAATTATGGCCCATAGGGCGGATCCGGCCCGCTGAGGCCATTTATCCAGCCCGTCGCCCACCTGGTGTTTTTTTTTTTTTTTGCTGCCATTTTCCTGTCTTGGCGCCGTTTTCCCTCTTCTCCCCTTCTCCCTGCCTCTCCCCTTCTCCCTCGCGTGCCACCCACCCAACCGGCCAATCACAGCAAGAGGCGGCTCACTCCCCGAGTGTGCGCACTGGGCATTGTGGGCGGGGTGTGCCCATTAGTTGGCTCACTTGTTTTGCAGCAGGAGCCATTAGGGACGCCCAGTAAAAAGGAGCGCATGTGGAGACAATGACGCCGACGCTGACGCCGATGCCTTGGACTTGAGCCTCCGCCGGCGCTGCCCACCTGCAGCCTCCATCCAGAGGGGACTTGTCAGCTATGAGCCTGCATGGAGCTGCTCCCACCGTTTGCCTCTCCGGGGGTGGCGGCAGAGGAGGTGCCAATAACAGCAGCAGCAGCAGCAGCAGCAGCTCGTGGGGCAACATCTTCAATGCCTCCTCTTCCTCTGCGGGTGAGTCTCCCATGGCTGTGGCTGCCGGAGGTGTCAGGCACCCAGCCTTCCCGAATGTTTCCTCAAAATGTGTTCAGAAGGTATTTGCCTTTGCTATCTTCTGAGGCTGAGAGGGTGTGACTTGTTCAAGGTCAGGCAGTGGATGCATCTTTCTGGTTGAGCAGGGATTCAAGTTAGCATATGATGTTGTATGTTGTCTGCTATGTAAGCCCCGGTTCACACTGTTGTGATCTCTGAGCTCTGTGAGTTCAGCCATATGCTTTTTTAAGGTAGTGTGAACTGGAAAGGTGGTGGAGGAACCGGCTCAGTCTGTGAGGACTGGCAAGGCTGCATTGATGAACACTGATCAGACTGCATTGATGGGCAGTGCAGTCTGTATGTCTCTGTGTGGGTAATTTTATTGCTGTATATTGTTTTTGTAGATATATATATATATATATATATATATTGGTATTTTATTAAGAGCAATTTTGAATTCCTAGGAAACAATGATACCAAGAAAGAGAAAAATTGACTCGGAGTGTAGGATATTCAACAAACAGTGTACTAATGATTACTTTTTCATGCAGTACAAGGAAAGAGCTGTGTGTTTGATATGCCAGAATATAGTGTCTGTGTTCAAGGAATACAATGTGCGTCGACACTATAAAACTCAACATAAAGATAAATATGATTGTTTGGTCAGAGAAGCAAGAAAAGTTAAAATATTAAAACTGAAAAATAGATTGACAACTCAGCAAAATACTTTTGTGAAGCAGAAGCAGTAAAATGTTTCATCACTCCAAGCAAGTTTTCAAGTTGCCAAGCTAATAGCGTGCATTGACAGACCATTTGTGTAGGGAGACTTTGTTAAAGAATGCCTTCTTTCTGTTGTCAAAGAGATGAGTCCAGAGAAGGCCAATTTATTTAGTACAGTGAGTCTTTCAGGACCTACAATTACATGAAGGATTGAAGAAATGGGAGACAATTTGCATCAGCATTTGCAAAACTCCGCAAAAAAAAATTCTTATTTTTCCTTGGCACTTGACAAAAGTAATGATATTTGTGATTCTGCACAACTTCTAATTTTTATTCATGGGATAAATGACAATTTTGAACTCACAGAAGAGCTTGCTGCACTGCAAAGCATCAAAGGAACAACTACAGGAGAGAATATCTATGAAATGGTTTGCCAAACTGTGAATGGTTTGGAGCTGGACTGGGCTAAACTAGCCAGTGTGACAACTGATGGTGCTCCTAGCATGGTGTGGTCTAAGAAAGGAGTAATTGCTCACATTAACCAAGAGATGGACAAACATAACCATTCTCATCCAATATCCATACACTGCCTCACCCACCAATAGGCGCTATGTAGTAAATCACTGAAGAGGGACTCTGTTATGAAAACTGTGGTATCTTGTGTTAACTTCATTAGAGCTAATGCATTAAAGCACAGACAATTTCAGGAATTTCTGTCTGAGGTACATGCTGCCTGTGAAGATGTTCTCTACCATACAGAAGTCTGTTAGCTGAGATGAGGGTGAGTTTTGAGACATTTCTATGACTTACTTCCACAGATTACAGCTTTTCTGCTTTCAAAACACAAAGAAGTACCAGAGCTCAATGATGCAGAATGGAAATGGCACCTTGCCTTTCTGACAGATGTAACAGAGTTCCTTAAGAGTTTCAATGTGCAACTTCAAGGAAAGGGGAAACTCATCTGTGATATGCAATCACATGTGAAAACATTTGAAGTAAAATTAGGCCTCCTCATCAAACAAGTGAAGGAGGAAAATTTCTGCCATCTCTCCACAACTCTAAATCTGTTAGAGGAAAAGCCATTGGTTGCATTCCCAAAGAAAACATGTGTGGATTCACTGGAAAAGTTACAAAAGGAGTTCCAACTTAGATTTAAAGAGCTTCATCTCGATGAACAGAACATGCAGCTTTTCCGTAACCCATTTTCTATTGACATTGAAAATGTGGATTTAATTTACCAAATGGAACTGGCTGACCTGCAGAATTGTGACTCTCTGAAAGATGCATTCAAGTCAAGCAGCCTTCTTAATTTCTATGCACCTCTCCCCTCTGAGACATATCCTAATCTCAGGAACCATGCACTCAAAATGGCAACCATCTTTGGCAGCACTTATGTCTGTGAACAGACTTTTTCCAGAATGAAACATCTGAAATCTCCATCCAGATCTAGACTAACTGATGCACACTTGCATCACTTGCTACGACTAGTAGTGACAAATATGGAACCGACATTGACCATCTTATTAGCCAGAGGCAAGCCCATAGTTCCCATTGAAATACTGGTAAGTTTGTTGATTTAACTTTACTTGTTCTTCATTTTAAAATTTGTTCCGTTTTGTTTTTTTTACTTCAAAATATGATGTGTGCAGTATACATAGGAATTTGTTCATAGGTTTGTTTGTTTTTGTGTGTGTGTTTTTTTGTTTTTTTTACTCTGGCCCTCCAATGGTCTGAGGGGCAGTGAACCGGCCCCCTGTTCAAAAAGTTTGAGGACCCCTGGTTTAGGACAATTAAACTGACTTCCATTTATTTCAATTTAGGTACACTTTAGATTTGGACAAATATGTGATCTATTATTTTCAAAATATTCTTGTGGGGAAGTGGTGAGATATGGATGGTTTTTTTGCACAAACAGATTAGTAAATGAAAAGGTGTGTATATGCAGTTATTGTGATTAAGGAACATTGGCATCAACAACTATAGAAAATAAACCAAAGTTTCATTACAGGAACTCCATTAGCCAAAGAAAATCTCTCTAAGGAAAGATATCTAAGCTAAATTGGAACAGAAATATAGGGACTCTAAGTTAGTTTCATTTTGGAGTGGTGAGTGAAGAAAAGAATAGCTCAGAAAGATAAGGATAGGTGGATAAAACATGTCAAGATTTTAGGTCATTGAAAAACTCTTTAACCTCATCATTGCTACTTTCTCCAGGACTCATCTAAATCTTTAAACAATGAAAATTATTGTATTTCCAAAAGCAAAAGGACAAATGAGGATTCAGACAGAAGGTGAAATATAGTGCAGAGATAAATATATAAAAAAATATATAGAAGAAGAGTGGGCATATTGAATATGCAGCAACACCAGTGCACCGGGGCTGTGAAGAAGCTCAGGGAGTCTTTAAAACTCACCCTCCTTCTCCCGGCAACAGCGCAGCAACACCAGTGCACCGGGGCTGGGAAGAAGCCCAGGTGAGACTTGGAGACTCACCCTCCTTCTCCCAAGGCAGCGCAGCAACACCAGCACACTGGGGCCAGTAGAAAGCCCAGGTGAGACTTGGAGACTCACCCTCCTTCTCCTGAGGCAGCGCAGCAACACCAGCGCACTGGGGCTGGGAAGAAGCCCAGGTGAGACTTGGAGACTCACCCTCCTCCTCCCGAGACATCGCCCCCAGCCTCTAGACTCACTTGCGGCGGCCCTCCGCTCCTGGACCAGAGGACTTATAAGCCGGAACACCAGCCCAGGAGCACGGCATCAGCAGCAGCGAGAGCAAGGCCAGGAGGTGGCCGTTGCCTCAGCGCGCCATTACCATTGCCCTTATCATCGCCCCCGGCTCCTGACTCACCTGCAGCAGCCCTCTGCTCCTGGTCCAGAGGACTTATAAGCTGGAACATCAGCCCAGGAGTGTGGCATCGGTGGCAGCGAGAGCAAAGGCTGGGAGGTGGTCGTTGCCTTAGTGCGCCCTTACCATCGCTCCCCGCTCTAGTCACACCTGCACCGGCCCTCCGCTCCTGACCAGGGGACTATTGAATACCCTATGCTTTAGTCATCCTAGCACCTAGTGGTCTGGAGTTCTATTGCCCTCCTGAGACCGGGAATGAGGTGGGGGTGGCTATCGGAGTTGCGCAGGGGAACAGAAGGTATGGTCGCAACAGAGGGAACATATGTTACAAAAGAAGACAGGGTCACTGTCTGAAAGCTATCCCGCCTTCAGTTCCCTCTGCTTCCCAGAATAGCTTAGAGAGCAGACCAGCCATTCCACAGAACCTCACCCTGCTCCTCTGCAATGCCCGGTTGGTTAAAAATAAGACTCACATCATCCAGGATCTTCTCCTGGATGAGGACACCGACCTGGCTTGCTTTACAGAGACCTGGCTGGGAGAGGACAGCGCAGTCACCTGGGCGCAGGCCCTCCCAGCTGGGTACTCTGTCAGTGAGCAGGTGAGGGGAAGTGGGCGGGGGGGGCGGAGTGGCTCTAGTTCACAAGAACAGCTTGACCTTGACCAGGATACCTGTCCGGAACACAGTCCATTTCGAGTGTATGTACCTTAGCCTGAAGACCAGGGATAGTTTGGGGATTTTGCTAGTCTACCGACCACCCTGTTGTCTAGCAGACTCCCTGACCGAGCTGACACAGCTGGTCTCAGAGCTGTTGTTGGAGACTCCCAGACTCTTAGTTCTGGGGGACTTCAACATCCCTCTTGAGACCAGTTTAACAGGCGCGGCTTGGGAGTTCATAGTGACCATGACAAACATGGGCCTATCCCAATTGGTCAACAGGCCCACACATTGTGCAGGTCATACACTCAATGCGGTCTTCAGTACGGAACAGGAATGTCCATGGGCGGAGGTCGTAAGTACTTCCGCATTGTCATGGACGGATCATTTCCTGTTCAAGACGGAACTGAGAGCCAATATCTGCCTTAGAATGGTCTGCCCTCAAAGGCTAATGGAGGCCATTGGTTTCCAGAGAGCCTTAGAGGGTTTAATGGTTGGGAATGCCGGTGACCCTGTCGAAGCTCTGGTAAATACCTGGAACACCGATCTTACCAGGGCTATCGATACGATCGCTCCCAAGCGTCTTTGCCATCCCGCTTCAAATCGGAGGCCTTGGTATACGCCAGAGCTTAGGAGGATGAAGCAGGTTGGACAACGACTAGAGCGCAGGTGGCAGAAGACTTGACTTTTATTTGACAGAACTCGCCATAGGAACTTTCTTTGTTCCTATCGGGAGGCAATGTGTGCAGTGAAGAGAGCTTTCTCCTCTGCACTTATTGCGTCTGCAGAGTCTCATCCACCATGTTTAAGGTGGTGAGGGAGATGACGCAGGTGCTCCCGGCACCAAATCCCTTACTTAACCCGACAATGACCTGCTGTGACACTTTTAACAACTTCTTTGCAGATAAAATCTCTCAGATAAGAGCCAACTTAGATGCTACCATTGAAACAGAGTCTATAGGTGAGGTGTCCAGCGACTCCGCCAATGTAGTTAAACTGGATCAGCTCCAATCTGTGAGTACCGAGGATGTGGACAAGCTGCTTGGTAAGGTGAGGAAGATGACTTGCCCTCTCGACCCTTGCCCATCATGGCTGGCCGTCCGGGGGGGGGGGGGATGCATTGAGGAGATTCCTCACAGATATCATTAATGCATCCTTCAGGGAAGGACATGTTCCATCTTGTTTGAAGGAAGCGGCTGTTAAGCCGCTTCTGAAAAAACCTTCCCTAGACCCCCGGGATATGAGTAATTACAGGCCGGTGTCATTACTGCCATTTTTGAGCAAGGTGATCGAGAGGGCAGTTGCCCTTTAGCTCCAAGCTGTCTTGGATGAAACCGATTATCTGGACCCATTTCAAACCGGCTTCAGGACAGGCTTTGGGGTTGAGACTGCCATGGTTGCCTTGACCGACAATCTGCATCTGAGCATAGACAGGGGTAGCATGACCATGTTGGTGCTCTTAGACCTCTCAGTGGCTTTTGATACGATAGATCACGGCATCCTCTTGGGCCGCTTGAGGGGGCTAGGTATCAGGGGCACTGCATTGCAGTGGTTCTGCTCATTCCTCTCAGGCAGGTCCCAGAGGGTGCTGCTTGGGGACAGTAGCTCCAGTAAGAGGGTGCTCACTTTTGGGGTCCCTCAGGGAGCTATTTTGTCCCTGATGTTATTTAACATCTATATGAAGCCGCTGGGTGAGATTATATGGAGTTATGGTGCTGGGTGTTATCAGTACGCTGATGACACCCAAATCTATTTCTCTATGTCTCGTTCGTCGGCCTCGAATTCTAATGGCATCTCTTCTCTCAATGAATGTCTGTGAGCGGTAATGGGCTGGATGAGGAAGATGTCATGGACAGCCCTGAGGAGGACGCGGAGGACGAGGAGGAGGATGGGTCTCCTCCAGAGAAGGAAGAGATACAGGCTCCACCTGGCTCTCATTCTGCTCTGCCTGAGCCAAGCCCGGTTCTCCCAGCCTCAGAGCAGCCAGGTCCTAGTGCTCCTTCCTTGGAGGCTCAGCTGCCTAGTGGGGCATGTCAGGAAGATACAGCAGAGCCAGTACCTTCCTTTAGGCAGAGGAGAGCTGAGAGTGCTGGCACAAGAGCCATCCAGTCCAACCACCTGCCATGCAGGAACACACAAAGCACCCCTGACAGATGGACATCCAGCCTCTGTCTAAAGACCTCCTAAGAAGGAGTTTCCACCACTCTCTGAGGGAGTGTAGTTCCACTGTCAAATAGCTCTTACTGTGAGGAAGTTACCCCTAAAGTTGAGGTGGAATCTCTTTTCCTGTGGCTTGCATCCACTGGTCCATGCCATGTCCTAATCTCTGGAGCAGCAGAAAACAAGCTTGCTCCATCCTCAATACGACACTCCTTCAAATGTTTAAACAGGACTATCATATCACCTCTTATCTGTCTCTGGAGCAGATCTGCTAGCTACGAGGCTTATCAGAGATGCAAGCAACAACTTATGAATGGGTTCAGGTCACTTGCCCTTATACAAGCCCCTAAGGCATTGGAGAAGATTCCAGGAAAACTACTTTAGAAAACCCCACATTCTTGAGTCCATTTTGAAAACCTGATATAAAGTAAGTAAAAATCCATAGAATCATATAATCATAGAGTTGGAAGAGACCATAAGGGCCATCCAGTCCAACCCTCTACTATGCAGGAACTTGAAGGATTTTCTTACAAACAGATGAATTTCCTGAAGACAACCCACCCAGGACATCATGAACAATACCTCTAGTCCCTGTTTCAGTGATATGTTACATTGCTCTGGATGAGTTTACTTCCACATGCTATAGCAACAACAATTCTTTATTACAGTCCAAGACCCAGAAAAACCAAATTTACCACCTAAAGTAAATAAAGTGAACAAGGAATAATTGGTCACATGCTATAGCAATACAGAGTCCTTCAAATATGGCTTAACATTATCACACTCTCAGTTCTAGGAACTGTAGTTTATTGTAGCACCAAAGTTCTCTGACAGAAAAGACGAAGGGCCAATGCAGACCGGCCTAAAGAGGTGGCACAGAGCTGCCCCTGGGAGTGGCGGATCAGGGCCGTGGCAACCGCATGCCGCAGCCCTGATCCTCCTTTTTGCCGCCACCAAAAGAGTGGCAAAATGCTGCTGCTTTGGGGGGCAGCAAAAGGCCACCCTTTTGCTTTTTTGCACCCTTTTGGTGCAACATGTCTGCATGCTGCTCCAAGAGGACGTCCTGATGGCATGCACCATGCAAATGGGCACATGGCATCAGGACAGCGTTGAAATGAACTTGGGGTGGCTGGCATGCAGCTGCCCTGCCTCAACTCCACCCCCAGGCTGGCCCTTTAAGCTGGTCTGCAAAGCTACTAAATGTCTCAAAACTACAGATCCCAGAATTCCATAGCACTGAGACATAGCAGTTAAAGTGATGTCAACCTGGATTATTTCTGCAGTGTGGATGCAGCCCTAGTTCACATTTGAAATAGGTTACAAATCATTCTCCAACTGTTTAATAGAAAAATAAACAAACCTTTTTTTTTTTTAAAAAAAAAAAAGAGAAGTAGTCACTCATTTTTGAAGGCATTTTGGTAATGTTTGCAGTTTCAGGAGCAGAAAATTGGCTCCCAGACTTTCTACAGGTGCCACCTCTTTTCTACAGAATCAGACCAATAGATTCTGAGTGCAAGAGTACTTCTGCTCTACAAAGAAAATCCCATCTCCTATTGCATTCTCTGATCTAATGAAAATTTCTGATTATTTACAGTGGAGTGAGGGTCAGACCTGAAAGCATTAAAAACTGAATTCAAGCAGAAAATGCTTGGCAATGAATATACAACGCCATTCACCCAAGGGTGAATCTTTTATTCATTGCATTGTCAGTGACTTCAACCTTGATCCTTTCTATAAATATGTGAGGTAATTCAGTTTGTTTTACTTTTTTCTCCAAGATCTTTACGTTCCAGCCAACAGAGCTTGAGGACACTTATCTATATTGTTGAACACTAATGTCATTCAGATTTTGAATGTTCTGTGAATTGCTGAACAGTTAAACCCTTCTCTGCAAGAAATATCAACATTGTTTCTTTGAAGGCATTCCTCCATTCACATCTAGTTTGCATGATAGAAATAATTCGGCAAAGGAAGTATTCAGTATGAAGTAATTTGAGAATTAAGCATAAGTAAGATTCATAATGTGATTTGTTAATTCCATGTCTCCTATTTTTTTAATCATGAGTTATTTATGGATTAAATGTTTTTGGATGAACAAATAGAATATGATGCAGAAACAAAAAAGCCAGTGTGGTGGAGAGTAAGTGTTGAACTCTGATTGTGACATACAAGTTCAATTCTTCAACAAGACATGAAATTCACAGGCTGCTTTTAGGCCAATCAACATCTCTTACCTTACCAATTAATATAGTTTGAAACTGGGCTTGCACTAATATTGTGTCACATCTAGAGTATACTCACAAAACCATAAACATTTCTTGCATTATTCTCCCTTTCCTGGATACCATTTTTCCCGAGAAGGCAATCATTGGAAGATGTTTCTCTCTTCCATTCACTTTCTCAATTTCCCACAGTCTCCTATTCCATCCCCACCATCTATTGACAGAATGTTCAAGATGCCCTAGAAGTTCTGTACAGTAAGGACTACTAGAAAATATAGTTTTCCAAGTCTTTTGGATTTCCAGTTTCTGTGTGTGTCTGTGTCTGTGTGCATGTGCACACTTGCATGTGTATTTAAAAATATCTTGGTCATTGGAGAAAAATTCCAATCAAATAATTGCAATTGCAATTGTATGGTGGTTTTATTGATCATTGTATTGGTATGTGGACCTGATAAAATGTCTAGAAAGGTGTATTGTCTCCCAGGGTCCACAATCCATGATGTAACAGAGAGACTGACAAAACCCAATCTTCTGATCTATATCAAAAGAAATTATTCTGAAAAGTATAAAGATATAGCCTTTAACATATTACAAGAAACTATGAGGCTATGACTGAAAGATAAAGGACAATTAAATACAAGGTATTTTATTGCTCCTTCTTATTGAGGGACATGACCCATGAAGAGGGAAAAGAATACAAGAAGTGAACAACAACAGGCTCCACAGATGGAAGCAAAGATCTGGGGTCTTGGATCATGGTCAATACTTTTCTGTGCACCTCACAGCAATGGTAAGAATGTATTTGCAAAAAGTCTTGTAAACCTGATCAGAGTGTCTTTAACTTGAGTTAGACAGGGAAGGGAGATAGCATTCCAGATAAGGACAGCAATTACTGGGGACAATAAGCTCAATGATACAGAGGAAATTGGGCCAATAGTAAAATTTTGAAACAACAACAAATAATAAGCTGGAGAGAATGGCCCATAGTCTTAGATATCTCTAAATTAATCCATAGAAGATGGAAAATAAATAAGATGGGCTTGAAGTCTTAACACAGGAAAGCAAATATGATTTGATAGATGGGATGTATTTCATGATTGTAACATAGTATAGGATATAACCTATTCCAAAGAAGTAAACTACAGAGGAAGGAGAAGTAGCAGCATTATATGTCAATAATGTGTTCTCCTGTGAGGAACTCCATGACACAGAGCAAGGAAAACAGGTTCAGAGCATTTAATTTAAAAATTAAAGGCAAGAGAAATAACAATAATCTTATTGTGTGGGTCTTCTTTTGGCCCCAAAAGATTTTGATGTTGCCTTCCTAAAACAATGACCAAATATTTAAAAAGGAGAGATACAGTAATTAATGTGGGACTTCAACTACCCTAATATTTGTTGGGAGTCAAACTCTGCCAAAATTATAAGGTCCAACAAATTCTTCATTAGTCTTGTACACAGCTTCATCATACAAAAGGTGGAAGAGGCAACAAGGGGAATCTGCTATTTTGGATTTGATCCTAACCACCAGAGATGAATTGGTCAATGGGGTGGAAACAGTGGAAGGAAGAAAAGCCAAACATAATTAGATACACACACTTTAAGAAAGCTGATTTCAGTAGGCCTAAGGAAATAATAGGGACAATATCACACTACACTGTTATAGCACTATTATTCCACTTAAACTGCTATGGCTGCTTCCCAGAACCCTAGGATTTGCCATTTAGGGATGGGCATTTAGAATTTCCAGCCAGAGAGCTCTTAGGCTTCACTAAACTATAAAATCCAGAATTCCACAGGAAGTAGCCATAGTAGCTATAACAGTGTGGTGTGATATTGTCCTAGGAGAGGTGCCCATGATCAGAAATGCTGAAAGGGAAGGAAGCTCATGATATATGCACATTTCAAAGGGTGAGATATTGAAGGTGCAGTTTCAAAAAGTGAGGAAGAAGAGTGGGATATGTCTAATGAAACCAGAGTTGATTTAAAAAGAACTATCAAATAAGTTGAGATTTAAAAGAGATGCATATAGCAAATAGAAGAAAGATGTAATCACCAAAGTACAGCATAGACAACAAGACAGTATTTGTACTGGGAAAACAAGAAAAGCTAACACTCAGAATGAGTTGCGGCTTGTTAGAGAAAAATTATAACAAGGGGTTTGATGGGTGTGTTTGGAGCAAGACGAAGAACAAGGACCACTACATAGAGAAGATGGCAAAACTCTAATAGGGATCAAACTTTCAATACTTTCTTTTTAGATGCAGAATACCTAGCTGCTAGATTCAAGTCTCCAGGCTGGAAGAATTGAATCCAAAAGTACTAAAAGAATTTGCACATGTAATCTCAGAGCCACTATTAATAATCTTTGAGAATTCCTGGAAGACTGGAATGGTCCAAGCAGACTGTAGTAGTGCAAACATCCCTATCTTCAAATAACACAAAAATGAGGACCCAGGCCATTACCAGTCAGTGAGTGTGCTGCAGATATCAGGAAAGGTTCTAGAACAGATCATTAAATAGGCAGTCCATGAACATAGGAAAGAATGCTGTTATAGTTCAGAGCCAGCATGAGTTTTTCAAAGATAAATCAAACTACTCTTAACTCTCTTTTTATATATATAGTTACAATTTTGGTAGACCAAACTGATATTTAAAAGAGAGAGAGAAGAGAATAAGATGAAATTTAGAGGGCAACATTAAAAACCAGTAAAAGATCTTCATCATTTTCTTTAAATGATGAGAAAGGGACAGTGTGGTATAGTGCTTTGAATGATGGACCAGAACTCTGAGAAACCAAAGGTTTGGATCACTACTCAAGTCAGTCTCCCTTTCTGAGCTACTTCAGGGACAATATAAGGGCTCAGAGCCTTTTGCATCTGATCAAAGTAGTTGAGGTCTTCAGAACTTTCACATAGCAACACTTGGTATAAAAAACTGTAACATGAGGAAAGGGGGCAGGATTAATCTATCTCCCACACTGTGGAGCAGCCAGAGGAAACACCAATCTGCATTTTTAAAGATTTTTGAGCATCACAGAACTGCTTCTTTTGATATGAAAATTTGGCATATTTAAAATATTTGCAACTTTGATTTTAGCCCATGGCTAGTTATGACCATAACCCACTCCCTAGTCCCTTAGGAAGTCATGCTACTGGGATGAAATGAAATATCACTAAAGAGTCTACAAAAGTATCCTTTTGTTCAAAACAGGAATATTCAAACCCCTTTGGGTTTGTTTTTTTTAATCTTCTTGAATTTTCTCACCTTTTAATTCAAACATTCAACTAATAACTGCCCCAGAAGTGATGTATGGGAGCAGTCTCAGTGGTTCATTAATAAAAAGCCTTTTCAAAGCCTTATAGTAAACTGTTCAGCTATTACAGTCTCCCATCTGTGTGCGTGCTAATTAGTTTAAAGGTAGCAGATCAATCATATGGTACTGTCTTCGTAATATTAATTACTCCTCCCCTGTGCAAATTAATTATTAGCCTGGCACGTTGTAGAGGGGGAAAAACAGTACCGTTCAGGAAATCATAACAGAAAAATGTATAATAAGATGTATTATCTTTATATCCAGGACACTGTTGGAACTTTATTGTGGAATATATTGCTTTGAATATTATGCTTCTCTAGTGCTTTTCAAGATGAACACTACTTTTGTTTAACAAAAATGTTTGAAGGCCAAATGTTATTGACATTTTTTGTCTTGTCTCATTTGCTTTAAAAATAGCTAGCTGGTGGGAAAGAGTAGGAAGTTAGATCCAGACATACAAAGAAAGAGGCATCCGAAATTTTTATCACTGTAGTTCCAAATGGAATCTCCCCCATGCCTAGGGCATAAATAGTCTAATTAGAAATAGCAGAGGTGTGAGATGGAGTTGGGAGGATTCCAATTGTTAGTACAGTGTGGGAGAAAGTCTATTGCCCCCCCCCCTTTTCGCATGTTACAGTTTTTTATACCAAGTGTTGCTGTTTAAAAGTTCTGAAGACCTCAACTATTTTGTTCTGATGTGAAAGGCTGTTCAGCTATTTGGCACTGATCCCTTATGTGTCCTTGAATTAGCACACTAAGTACACCTGAGGTAAATTTGCACACCTGTGTAACAGCCCCACATCCCATCCCTTATGTCTTGCAACAGCCTTTTCTTCCTTCTGCTCAGAGTCACATGAGGGGGGTGGTGTTTCTAGTGGCAGACCCAGCTGTTTAACTATGCTTCCAAGTTAATGCTTTCCTGCCAAACTAGAGGGTCCAATTGGGTCGGGAGAATGAACTTTTATGTATGTATGTACTATCCTGCCTTTCTCCAAAGTGGCTTACATTATCAGTTAAAACAAAATAGCTGAAACAATATGTCATGTAAAAAATTCAAAACCATCTAAGGGAGAAAAGGTGAGTCTAAGCCACTCGCAAGCTTCTCACACCTAAAGAGACATCTACTGCTTTGCTCAGCAATAGATGAGATGTGTCAACAACATTGGCCTGTCAGAGTACATATCATAAGGTTCAAAGTGGCATTGCAAATGTTACAAATGGAATACTTCCTACTACTACTGAATTAAAAGGATGAGAAAAGGATCTTCACAAAGACACACATGGTTCAATATAGTTTTTTTGTTGCAAGATGAGAACAAGTGTTTGCTTTATCTGAGAAAAAAATTATCTCAGAGCAGTTTTATGTCAATTCCATTAATGGTTTTCAATTGCATCTAAACCAAATGCTGTGGAATGTTTTGTAGAATCTATGTTTGCATTAAATAATTCCACAACTACTATTTATTTTAAAATTTTAAAATTTTAATATTTTAAAATTCAAGACATGAGAACTGCTGGATCCATACAAATTTCAAAAGTAGACCCTTATATTTTACGGTAATTAAAAACAAAAAACAAATCATCTAAATATGTGCAACAATGCTGCTTAAAGACATTTAGTAGATCTGATGCCATCTCCTACTCTCCTTTCTCAACTGCATTTTCATCTTTTTTATAAGTTCTGTTGAAATATTGGCATTTATCAATTGCACAAAAAAATACAAAATTTGTACGCTGGCTAAAAATAAAATGCAATCTGAAGTTAAAGCAGATGCAGTAGAGGACCCAATTAGGAGCAGAGACTGAAAAATTACTTTTTAAAAAAGTAATGTTTTATGTTATGAATTGCATAACCCCAAAAAAGTTAATTCCCTTTTCAGAGCATGATAATATTTCAGTAGGTTGAGCAATGCATTGTTCATTGCATAATTGTCATTTTTCATGAAAAACTCCATCTGAAAGTGTAAGAAAATGCCCTAACATTTGAAAAAAATTCCCTCAAATTATCCCTAAAGATTTTGAATATCATTAGAGTAACAAGAAAATGTAACATGTTACCATTTCATAAATGTAACATCACTAGTTGTTTTATTATTTACAAATGAAATGTTGTGTTCTCATAACCCCCAAAGGTAATTTGTTTAGGTAATACAATTACTTAGGATGTTTTAACTTCATGTTCTTATTATGAAAATAGATCCCACATTTTGTGAACATTTCTTTGCAAATGCTTGTATGCTCATAATTGTAGAATTGTCATATCTTCTTTGACCTGGTCCAAAAGTAACATTCCTACATGCCAAAGACAATCACTTGGAAGTCTCTATTTGGATCTATCATTCGAATCTCAAAATACAGCTGAGTAAACAGACACAAGACAAATATGTAACATTTGCTGCAAAATGCTTCAGCCTCAAGTAGAAATATTATTTGTTCACCTTTCTTGCTTCACTTGCTGCAAGACATCTCATTTCTATCAGTTTGAGTTCTCATGATGCTGATAATATTGGATGTATATATGCATATTCTGAAGTAAACAAGACAAGGCACAGCTAACTTACTTGATTCTGGATCCGAATTGCCATCTCCCTCTGTCCGGCTGTTGGGTGATGTCTGTTCATAATACTCTTCTTGTGGAAAACCAACAGGTAAAGGATGTGATGTACTTGCAGTGCTGCTGGGTTCATGGTCTCCTAGCCCACTGTCACTGCAACTTTCCTGAGAACCATCAGGCAGATGAAATGTAACGCGGCGCTGTGACTGAAAAAGGGAGAAGAAAACCACAGAGTTCTAGCGATGTTCCCAAAAAGCTGGTGGTGACTACACTGAAATGGTGCAAATATATTAAATCAATAAAAAGGAAGGCATGGTCTCTATCCATTGTAGCTGTTTATATATTGTAAGCTTCTATCCCTGTCATTTCAGCTTCACCTAACTTCCTTATTAACATTCTAAACCCGGGGCCAAAATAAGATACAACTTTTACATAAACAGAAGTCCCGAGGAATCAGATGTTCTTTCTACCAGATTAATGATTTCACATATTCATTGCTCATTTCTATAAATTTCAGAGGTTGGGTGGGATGCTTTTTTGATGTTGAACCAAAGACAATCTAAATGCTGAAAATCACAGTGTCAGATGTACAATCCACTAAAGCAAAATGAAAGCAAAAAAATCCAAAAAGAGGAAAATGAAAAGAGAAGAATGAAATATGTTTAAAAGATTAACCATTTCTTTTTCATTTTTGTATGAATTTGCAAATATCTAATAACAACAACAACAACATTTATGTATAACACTTTTCCCGCCAAAGGGTGGTACATCAGAACATATAAAATAAAAAGCAAATGATAAAACACCACACTATAAAATACTAAGATAATATACTAATATGCTAAAAACAAAAACAAACTCCTCAGTCACTAGCCCATCTAACATAGACTTCTCTAAACTACTTTCCAGAGCAGCAAACAGTGAAATAATAATAATACAAACAATTGGCTTATTAAAAGAAATAAAAATGACAGAAAAGTTAAGTCAGCAGTGGACATGCACACAATAAGAGAAAAAGAGGAAGCGAGGGAGCAAGAGAGAGACAGACTCCAGAACAAATCCATCAATCAGTGATAGAATTAGGCTCTGTGACAAAGGAATTCCAAAGATGGGGTCCCAGTACTGATAAGACTGCATTCCATATAGAATAGAATAACAGAATCTTAGAATGGACCACATGAGCCACTGTTAAAAGACCTTGGAAGATGGAGAGTCCACCATTCTTTGAGGCAAATTATTGCACTGCTGAACATGTCATATAGTAAAAAGAGTTTTTCCTGATGTTTAAGTGCAATTTGAACACATTTGTTTGTGTTCTAGTTTCTGGAGCAGCAGAAAAGAAGCTGGTTCCATTTTCTACATGACATCCCTTCAGATATTTAAAGATAAGTACCATATTATTTCTCAGTCATCTCTTCTCCAAGAGTGTGACTTAATCTTGGGCTCATCACACACTCTCAGCCTTAGCAGAAGGCTATGACAAACCCTCCAAAGAAATCTTGCCAAGAAAGCTGAGGTTCAAAACACACTGCAGAAATAATCCAGTTTGAGACCACTTTAACGGCCCAGCTGACTGCTAGGGAATCCCAGGAATTCTAGTTTATTTTGGCAACAGAGCTAACAGAGAAGACCAAATGTCTCAGAAAACTACAGTTCCCAGAATTCCCTTGCATTGAACCAGGGCAGTTAAAGCAGTCTCAAACTGCATTATTTCTGCAGTGTTTTGGCCATAAGTCAGAAATGACTTGAAGGCACAGAGCAATAACAATGGTTGTTTTAGACTCCATATCTAGTAGTCCCTTATCATTAACTATGCTAGGTGGGGTTGATGAGATTTATAGAAAAATCCCATCTTAGACCTAAGTCTATGAAAGCTCATGCTGCCAACTTCTTTCTTTAGTCTCAAAGGTCTCTCTACACACTAATTCCAACTAAAAGTTTTCTATCCAGAGTAGAAAAGGTTGGATCAAGTCCTGAATGGCAGTGTTCTGAATCTTTTGCATGCTGGTTCACAAGAAGATAATCCACTTGAAAGCCCACTGTGAATAACATGCTCAACACTTTTCAGATCCAGAGAGTGTCAGCCTTTGCAGACTGCCATAAATAGTGCAAATTCAGTCCACTTTAACCGTCCTGACTCAGTGAAGGGAATCATGGGAACTGTAGTTTATTGTGGCACTAGAGCTCTCTGACAGAGAAGGCTGAATGTCTCAGAAAAAAATACAGTTCCCATGATTCCCTAGCACTGAGCCAGGGCAGTTAAAGTGGACTCAATTTGCACTATTTTTAGCAGTCTGCTAAAGGAATGGCCTCTGCTTTTTCAGTGATAAAGGATGCTCTTATATTTGTATTGACTGTGGATGAGGAGAGGGTTCCAATATGTATAGTAGACCCCTGCACATCATGGCCTATTTTGAAAAGCCAGAGGGTTATGGGCTAAGTAAATAGAAGGATTGATCAATGCCTCACTAAAAAAAAAAAAAAAAAAAGCAGAATTTTATCATGCTTATAAACAGGATTGTTGAAAAAGCCCTTTCTGAATCCTCTTATATTGGACAACTACCAGCCATTTTCCAACATTCCATTTTTAGGCAATGACTGAACCATGTTGTGGTTAGCCAGCTCTGGGAGTTTCTGGATGAGAAAGATTATATAGATGTATTTAAATTTGTTGTCTGGCTATTGAATAGAGACAGCTTTAATTGTCATGGTGAAGGGACCGTGTTGGGAACTGTTGGTTCTACTTTACCTTATAGCAGATTTTAATAGATCTGGAACTTGCTGGGATAAGACTTTAGAGTTTCTCTGTTCCTTCCTGGAGGGATGAACCTAGAATGTAGTGTTGGGGGACTTCTGCTTGACCCCCTTGCCCATTGGTCCCTCACATTTCAGGTTTGTTTTCCATGCTATTTAACATATACCAGTGGAGTCACTAGGGGTATGTGGACTGCATCAGGTGACACCCTAAGGATGTGTAACACCACTCCTCTTCAAACATCTGCCTTTTGGCATTCACCTGTGTCCCTTTCAAATGCTGAAGAAATTGTGTGAGTGGGGTGAGGCTCCGTGGGAGGAAAAATAAGATGCTCCATGTTGTTGTTTTTAAAATTAACTTTTAATTTTTTAAATTTAATTTTTAATTTTTTGTTTAAAAATATTTTATTCTTTTTACATTTCTTTAAAAACATCACTTTTTACCAAATGTTCACTTCAACCACATGAAAATATGTACAGTATATGAAAATGCATGTACGCTGTGTGTATTGTAATGTAATTTAAATGTATAATTTTAATTTTGCTAGTTCTTTATACCACAATCATTGCCACTGCATTCAGTGATATCCAGGAATTACAATGAATGAATAACATGTTGGGACATGGAAAGATGCTCTGTGTCCACCACGACCACATGCAGAGTTGTTCCACATTGACAGGATGCCAGGAGAAGGATTCCAGAGAGTTGTCTGCAAAAGGGCTTCTGGCAGAGAAGGAAAAATTCCTTCACCGCAGCACATGGCCTTGAACTCTGGCTTGCCAAATAAAGACAGCAACAAGGCCCATCTTCACTCAACTTGAGGGCTTTAATCTTTGCAGTATATTTACAATATATACACAGAGTATAGGACAGCCATCTCTAATACTCATAAATCTTTCTCCTAACCAACAAACTGCTCCACCAACCACCATCCACAACAAACCCACACTGGAGATAATTTCCATCTCCCTTTTATAGACAGTTACCAATGCCTCTTGCACCAGGCATCCCAGGTGTGCATACGCTCAAGTGCTGACTCACACTCACCTGCCACTGGAGTATGACTACTTTTAATATTAATCTTACAGCTCCATCTTGTGGTCACATACATGTCATTTCCTGACATAACATTAGTAAAATAATAATAATAATAATAATAATAATAATAATAATAATAATAATTTTTATCCTGCCCCTCTGCAACATAATTGGGGCGGCTTATAGCATTTAAAAACATCCATAATATAACAATACCCTAACCCACCTCCCCTTAAAAAGTATTAAACTAACAATTTGAAAAACACAAATACAATAAAACCACAACAGCAAAGAAAAAATAACTCAGTGGATTAGATGATTCAATGGCATCCCCCAGAGCTGGTAGCTGAATCTTAAGGCCGGGGAAGCTAGTCAGGGAAGGCCTGCTGAAAGAGATCCATCTTGACAGCTTTTTTAAAGCCATCTAGAGTGGTAATAAGACGGATCTCATCCGGCAGTCCGTTCCATAATCTGGGAGCAATGGCAGAGAATGCCATCTGGGAGGTTGCAGTCAGCCTAATTTTTATAGGCTGCAGCAAATTCCTCCCAGAGGACCTAAGTGTGCGGGGGGGGGGGGGATTATAGGGAAGGAGGCGGTCCCGGAGATAAGTTGGGCCCAAGCCATCTAAGGCTTTAAAGGTCAAAACCAACACCTTGTACTGTGCCCAGAAACTAAGAGGCAGCCAGTGGATGGTTTTAAACACAGGTGTTATGTGTTCCCTTCTGGAAATACCAGAAACCAGCCTGGCTGCCATGTTTTGAACTAATTGCAGTTTCTGAGTTAAGCACAAGGGTAGCCCCATATAGAGTGTGTTACAAAAGTCCAAGCGAGAGGTTACCAGAGCATGTACCACAGTTTCAAGATCCCTATTTTCCAGGCAAGGGCGCAGTTGGTGTATCAGCCGAAGCTGATAGCAGGCACCCCTGACCACCACATTCCCCATGATTAGTCATGTGAAGCGACGAATCTAGGATTACCCCCAAACTGCAAACACAGTCCTTGGAGGAGAGTGTGACTCCATCCAGGACTGGAAGTTGTATTCCCAGACCTTGTTTCGGTCCCATGACAGTTAGTACCTCTGTTTTGTCTGGATTCAGTCTCAGTCTGTTTTTCCTCATCCAGTCCTTTATCACTTTAAGACAATCATTGAGAGGAAAGACACCATCTGAAGTCTGAGCTGACAACTGGGTCATGGAGAAGTATATCTGGGTGTCATCAGCATACTGATGACACCACACTCCATGCCTCTGAGTGATCTCTCCCAGCAGCTTCATATAGATGTTAAATAGCATCGGGGACAGGATGGTGCCCTGCGGGATGCCACATTTAAGCTCTATTCTAGAAGAGAAACTGTCCCCGAGCTTCACCCTCTGGGATCTACCAAGGAAGATCCCAAGGAAGAGGAAGGAACAGAACCACTGCAAAGCAGAGCCTCCAATTCCTAACACTCTCAGGCGATCCAAGAGGATGGAATGATCTATTGTGTCAAAGGCTGCTGATATGTCCAAGAGCACCAACAGGGTCACACTACCCCTGTTGATACCCAAGCAGAGGTTGTCAGCCAGAGCAACCATGGCAGTCTCAACTCTATATCCTATCCTAAAACTAGTTTGAAATGGATCCAGATAATTGGTTTCATCCAAGACAGCTTGGAGTTGGGAAGCAACCGCCCTCTCGATCACCTTGCTTAAGACGGGCAGCAAGGAGACTGGTCTACAGTTATTCCTGTCCAGTGGGTCCAAGGAAGGCTTTTTCAGGAGCGGCTTAACCGCCGCTTCCTTTAAGCAAAATGGAACAATGCCCTCCCTGAAAGACGCATTGATAATATCCCGAAGGAGTATTCTCAATGCGTCACCCCCCTGGGCGACCAGCCAAGATGGATATGCATCAAGGGGGCAGGTCATCTTCCTCACTCTTCCAAGGAGCTTGTCCATGTCATCAGTACTCATGGATTGAAGCTGATCCAGTAAATTACATCAACGGAGTTGCTGGACACCTCTTCTATAGATTCTGTTATAACACTGGCATCTAAGTCAGCTCTTATCTGAGAGATTTTATCTGCAAAGTGGATGTTAAACTCATCCATTATCGCTTTAAGACAATCATTGAGAGAGAGACGCCGTCTGAAGTCTGAGCCGACAAGCGGGTCATGGAAAACTATATATAAGGATTCTGTATGGTGTGGTATGGGAAGAGGTCAATGGGGGGGGGGGGTGATACCATGAGTTACCACACTATGTAACACCAACTGCAGCACAGAATAAGTAAAGAGTAAGTACAGGAATACATGGTTAATCTAAATGAATTTAAGTCTCAACTCTATAGTCTCCAGGACCAGATGAATTACACTCAAGGATATTAAATGAACTGACAAATGTAATCTCAGAGCCACTAGCAATAATTTTTGAGAACTCCTGGAGAATAGGAGAAGTCTCAGCAGACTGGAGGAGGGCAAATACTGTCCCCATCTTCAACAAGGAGGAAAAAGAGGATCCTAACAACTATCACCCAGCATCAACTATGCTGATGACACCCAGTTAGCCTGAAATCAATACCGAGAAAGATATATGTGTTTATGTTGTGTTTAGTTTTGCACTGGTATTTGTTATGTATATGTATTTATGTATATGTTTGTTCGGTAGCTGTATTATGTGTTTGTATATATGTTGTATGTTGGTTTTTTTGTTGTTGTTGTTTTTAAATTTTCTAATAAACTTTATAAAAAAATTTAAAAAAAATACCGAGAAAGATTCTAAAACAGTTCATTAAACAGAGAGTCTGTGAACATTTAGAAAGGAATGCCATAACCACAAAAAGTCAACATGGGTTTCTCAAAAACAAGTCATGCCAGACTAATCTGATCTCTTTTTTTGATAAAATTACCAGCTTGGTAGAAGAAGGGAATACAGTAGACAGAGCATATCTTAATTTCAGTAAGGCTTTTGACAAGGTCCCCCATGATATTCTTGCAAACAAGATAATAAAATATGGGCTAGATAATACAACTGTTAGGTGGATTAGTAATTGTTCAACTGACCAAGCCCAAAGGGTGTTCAGCAATGGGTCCTCTTCATCCTGGAGAGAAGTGACCAGTGGCGTGCCACAGGGTTCTGTCCTGGGCCCAGTGCTATTCAACATCTTTATCAATGATTTGGATGAAGAAATAGGGGGCATGCTTCTCAAATTTGCAGATGACACCAAATTAGGAGGAATAGCTAATACCCCAGAAGACAGGATGAAAATTCAAAATGACTTTAATAGAATAGAAAGCTGGGCCAAAGCTAACAAAATGAATTTCAACATGGAGAAATGTAAGGTACTGCACTTAGGGCAAAAAAATGAAATGCATAGATATAAGATGGGGACACCTGGCTTAACGAGACTACGTGTGAAAGGGATCTAGGAGTCCTAGTAGACCACAAGTTGAACATGAGTCAACAGTGTGATGCCACAGCTAAAAAGACCAATGCAATTTTAGGCTGTATTAATAGAAGTATAGTATCTAGATCAAGGAAAGTAATAGTGCCACTGTATTCTGCTTTGGTCAGACCCCACCTGGAATACTGTGTCCAGTTCTGGACACCACAATTCAAAAAGGATTTTGAAAAACTGGAACATGTCCAGAGGAGAGCGACTAAAATGGTGAAGGGTCTGGAAACCATGCCCTACGAGGAACGACTTAGGGAACTGGATATGTTTAGCCTGGACAAGAGATAGTTAAGAAGGGATATGATAACATTGTTTAAATATTTGAAGGGATGTCATATTGAGGAGGGTGCTAGCTTGTTTTCTGCTGCTCCAGAGAACAGGACCCGGAACAATGGGTGCAAGCTACAGGAAAAGAGATTCCACCACAATATTAGGAGAAACTTTCTGACAGTGAAAGCTGTTCAAGAGTGGAACACACTCCTTCAGAGTGTGGTGAAGTCTCCTCCTTTTGAGGTCTTTAAACAGAGGCTGGATGGCCATCTGTCAGTGATGCTTTGATTTTGAGGTCCTGCATGGGAGGGGGTTGGACTGGATAGCCCTTGTGGTCTCTTCCAACTCTATGATTCTATGGTTCTATGAACTCTAGAATGAATGAGATTTATTACAGTCAATGACCAGCAAAAAAAAAAAAAAAGAACCATTATAAAAGCAATGTCATACATGATAAAAAGGAATTGTACAAGATAGTACAGTATTATACAAAATGAAATACTATGTTGCACCAGGACAAAATTTCAACAGCACAGAAGCTTGCCGTCTACATTAGTTTTCCATGTAGTTTTCCTATAACTGGATAATCTGTAAATACAGATCAAACAAACGGCCAGACAAAAACAACCCATATAAATGATAATGACAATGACAGTGACAAACAATAACCAGCATAAAATTATAGACTCCGGTAAACAATATAATAATATATACATTCTAAGAGAAATTTTGTACAAAAATGGCATGTTCTAGTACAATAAAATTAAGACACAATTTTACGTCGGCAGGCTATTGCAGCAACGCAAAAACTTGCTACCTTAGTTAATGGTTCTATGAACTCTAGTGATGCCACTGACATATACATTGAACCAAGCAGAGAGCTTGTTCAGGAAAGTTTCTCTACCATCAGCATGCAGATAACACTGTTCTATTAGTGGATTCCAGATACTCCATAGTAAAGTGGCCGTACATCATTGATAGTGGACTGGATGTGAGAGAAAAATTGAAATTAAATCAAGACACTTAAAAAAAACTTCTTTATGCTTTTAAATTAATTTTATATTGTTTTAATGTAATGACTTTAATTGTTTAAAAATTTTTATTGTCACATTTTATTGATTCCTTTTGTGAGCCATCTTCGATCCCTCTGTGGGAGAAAGCCAAATATAAATGAAATAAATAAAAAAGACAAAACAGAGATGCTCCTGGTCAGATGAATGGTAGATCAGGGAATAAGCCTGTGCTGAACAGGTTACATTTACTCTGAAAATGCATGTTTGCAGCTTAGGTGTACTCCAGGATTAAAACCCTGAACCTGGAAGTTCAGGTTTCAGCAGTGTCCAACGGTGCATTTACACAGTTCAGGCTTATGTGCCCAGCATATTGTAGTGGTCTGAGTGTTGGACTAGGACACTGAGAAACTAGAGTTCAAGGGCCTGTACAGACCGGCCACCCTGACTCCACCCCAACGCTGTCACGCCACATGCCCCACTGGATGGCGCACGGAGTCAGGGCACTCCCATGGGGCAGCGTGTACACACCCTGTGCCAAAGGGATGTAGAGGAGCCACGGCAGTGGTGGTAAGGGTGGCGTTTTGCCACTCCAAAAAGGAGTGGCATTTGCCAACTCTTTTTTTGGGGGGGGGAAATCTGGATCAGGACCACGGCGTGTGGTTGCCGTGGCCCTAATCTGGTGCTCCCAGGGGTGGAGCTGCCCCTTACAAGTCATCTGTGTGGCCTGCAAATCCACACTCTTCTATGGAAACCCACTCTCTAGCCTTTGAAGAGTGGTCAGAAATTTCAGCTGATCCAAACTGTTACAGCCATACTATTGACCAGGGCTGGCTACAGGGAGAACACAGCTCCTTTTCTGCAATAGCTCCACTGGCTGCTGGTAAGTTTCCAGATACAATTCAATGTGCTGGTTAGGGCCTATAAAGCACTATGGGGCTAAGCAGACAAGGCGCAACCCCACACCATGACCCCCAATCCTTCCTTTTGCTGCCCCTAAAAGAGCAGCAAAATGCCACTCCTTCTAGGGGTGGCAAAAGGCTGCCCTAAGAGCCGGCACCACGGCTCTTCCGCATCCTTTCAGTGCAGCATGTCTGCACGCTGTGCTGGGAGGGCGTCCTGGTGCCACGTGCCGTGCAAACGGTCGTGTGGCATCAGGATGGTGTCAGAGTGGGGTTGGGGAGGCTGGCGTGTGGCTGCCCTACCCCATCCCCAATCCCGGGCCGGCCCATTAGGCCAGTCTGCAATGCCCCTATGATCCATGTTATCTGAAGGACTGTATTTTCCCAAATGAGCTTGCCTGTGTTTTGAGATCTTTTGGAAAGGCCTTTCCCCTTGCACCTTTACAGATACATCTAATGGAAATGGGGCAGGGGGCTTCTTGATGGTTATTAAAAGGCTCTGGACCTCCATCCTATGTTTATGTAGGCAGGTGAAGACTGTTTTGTATTGACAGGCCTTTCATGGTTGATTACTCAGGAGGGAAGGGGCTGTACTGTTTATTTGGTGCTGCTGTTTTGCTTCTATTTTTTAACTGTTTTAAATTCTATTGTTCAAGTTTAAATAGCTGTATCTCTTTTAAATACTGTAAGCTGTCTTGTGTCCCAGAATGGAAAAATGTCATGATATAAAGAAATATAACAACAGCCACTTTTACATGACTTTTAAATGAAGCAGCTGAAGGATTTTGTACTTACAACATAATACAGGTCAAATTGCAGTTGAATTATTTTTATTTTTATACATCTTACATAAAACTTATATAGGTAAGATCTTACAGTTTAGTCAGATATAAAATAAATAAATAAACAAACAAGACATCCTCTTCCCATCTAAATCAGAGTTTAGAAGCTTAGATATGAGCAGGAATGATAAAACTGAATCACAGTTTTCTTGAACAACCCAGAATGAAATTTTAGGGGAGGGATTGCTTTTGCTCATTCTTTAACTTTCCTTTCCGACATCATCATTTGACTACAATGAATAGCTTGTCATTTAAAAAGAACAAATGACATTCTACTCTCCGTTTGATCGTGGTTACCTTTTTAATTGACTAATAGTCTTCTAATCAAAGAATATGAGCAATTGACAAGTATTTGAAGAAGAATATGTAAAATTTGTTAACAATTTTAACACAGAGAACATTATTGACATATTCTCATTATTAATATTTCCTTCCAGCACTAAGAGTGACATTACTTTTGCTTCCACAGATGCCTAATGGTAAACAGTTTGTTTGTTTTTTCTGAGGAGTGACGGTAGTCAGAAAAAGGCATTTAATCAGTTAGGGGTATCTCCTGTGCAATCCTATAAAAATAGGCAAGAGCCATGGAAGAACATGCTGTCCACTGCAATGTGACTTGGACTAATGCAGACCAGTCTGGTGTATATACTGTGCATAGCTGCATTTTAGGATTAGATTGTAATTATAAACAGGAAAAATAACTTTGGGTATATCCACATCACAAAGTTTCATAGGTTTCATGCCATTTTCATACCACTTTATCTGTCATACCACTTTATCTGTTGTGGCTCCATCCTGTGGAATCCTGTGATTCATTTGGTAAGAGAGTTAGAATTCTTTGCTAGACGGCTCTAGTGTCTGTCTACTAAAGCCATCTAAGAACCTCACCATACACAATATATAAATCTCTATATTCTGTAAGGTAAAACCATGGCAGTTAAACTGATGTAACTGTGTACTGGAAGAGATGCTCTCTTTGTTGAGTAAATCTCCTCCCAAATTGTTTACACAGAGCAAAATAATAGTGAGATTATCCATTACCCACAATTCTTACAATCTTTATGTTTTTGTGGTGAAACTCTAATGTTATATTAATTGTCTGCTTTGTGTCAGAACTAGGAATTTTCTCATTCATTCCATTTTTAGTTTATCTGAGTGGAAATCTCTCATCATTTCTGAAGATTTTTCCCTCTGCTATTTTATTAAAAGTAAACAGACTGCACAAAACATTGATTTATGGATTTTTAAAATTTTCATCAACTTAATGGGTGGGATAGCCCAAGACTGTAGCTGTACCTGACCATAAGCTGGACAATTTGCTAAGATACTGTTTAAAAGAATCTGGAATTGGTCAGACACATCACCTAATGCTAGTTTCCCTGTTAACATTGAAAACTTGAACGATAAACTTAATGTACTTGCTTGTTTCTCTTCAAATAAGGATAACAACTGATAGATTGAAGTAAATGAAAGTTGTATTTTCTGAATGTTGTACCATTTGGAGCAATGATCATCATACTGGGGAAAATGGTCCCATAATGGAATCATAGAACTGTAGAATCATAGAATTCAAAGAGACCACAGCCCAAGCCCTTGCCATGTAGAAATTCACAATCAAAGCACTTATGACAGATAGAACTATAACCTTCAGTCTTGGTTACAGCACAATTACTGCCATAGTAAATACTATGACTGTTATCATGGTGCTTTGGTAAAATAAAGTAGCCATAGTTAAAGGTAAGAATAATATGATTTGAGATGCAGCATCAAAGGATTGATTACTCAAGAGACTCAATATTTCTCTTCATTTACAATTATTTAATTATTAGGACAAAAAATATGCAGAGTTTTATAATAAGACTTCAGGATGGCAAACTGATACAATTCCAGACTAATGAATAATTTAAACAAAACAAAACATATTAAACAATTTGACAAGTTAAAATACTTTTAAAAAGCTAAAATATTTTTTAAAAGACAGTATACATGCTCCAAAGTACATTAGGCCCCAAAGCTTTCAATAAAAAGCTACGTCTTGATGTGACATTAAAAAAGAAGTCAACATTGATGAAGCATGGTGTTCCATCAAATAAAAAACTCAAGAGGGATGTTATTTGTATACAGGAAACCAAGATAAGAGATAAAGACACAAAATATGTAAGAAATCCAAAATATCAGCAGCAGAAAAGAAAAAGAAAGGAATAAAAGTCTACGTATATATATATATATATATATATATATATCTCTAAGGAAATCTTCAATGATAAAAGAGGCTCATTTTTTGCAGTAGCTACCTGTAGGAATTAACCATCCAAGAACAAAGAAAGCTACTTTACACAAATATATAATGAATTAAAGAATACAGACTACAGCAACATATTGCTGTTAGGAGATTTTTATGTGGTGATACTGTGAGGGTAGTAGATTATTGAAATATATATATGCTATAACTAATCAATAATAGTAAGGAAAAGTTAAAGACTTGGAGCTGATTTCTAAGAGAGCATCTGACCGAAGTTTGAACTGTGTAATTATTTTGGGTGAAGGAAAGGTGAAATGGATATGGGAGGAGGGAAAAGAGTGAGTTCATCCCGTCTACCCAGGATGTTGATAAGGTTCAAGAGATAATGAGAATGTAGAGGACGCAGCTGAAAAGCTCTTTGATACATGTCCTTGGCAAAAGAAGGAGTGAAAGAATGTCCTAAGCAAGAGAAAAGGAGTGAGAGGATGTTGACATACATGGGTCAAGTCGACCTTCATAGTATGTAGGGAGTTTAATTACACTTGTCTGGAAAATGTGTTGATTATGGAATTCTTTGTAACTCTTAACATGTATAAAAGTTTCATCCTAGACTGGGCTCGGGACCACTCTTTCTGAAACGATTCAGGGGTGGTTCAATCTCTATTGCTAGCAATAAAAGCAATCTGTTCAATGAGAGCATCTAGTCTGCTGTCTATGCTTTATGAGAAATTATTATAACTGATTTTTGACCATAACAATACAACCAAAACTGGACAGAGCTTCTAACTCAAATAAAAACATAAAGAAAAATCAAGGCAAGCTCCCCAGATCCTTCTTTAAAATTTTGGATGAATTTTCCATGGCGGATGTGTGAAGGCACAAATATGAATTCACAAGAGATTATACTCTTTCCATTAACACATTGAATGGATATTTTATCCAAACATATCTCAGATCATAATTTAATAGCTTTAAAAATTATAGAGAAAAAAACAGAATATACTTGGAGACTTCAAAACAAGTTACTTAATGATGAAAACATAACAAATAAAATTAAGGAAGCATTAAAATTGTATTTTAAGGAAAATAAAACAGAAAGTATGCTGAATATAACCCATTGGGATGCCAGCAAGGCTTCATCAAATTTAATGCCAAACAAAGAAGAAAAGAAGAAAAGAAAGAAAAAACAATTTTAGAAGAATTGAAGATAAATTGCACCCCACTCCCACACAAAGGATTGAGATGGGATGCATAGTTGCCTATGCGCACAGGGAGACAGGACTTAAAAGATGTCTCGGCAGTTATGCCTTGGCTGGAAGATTTTGGGAGCATGGCCAGAGCCAACTTATGGTCTGCTGCCCCCAGGTTCTTCACTTCAATTTTGCAATCGAGGAGAACAGACAGCAGTTATTAGGCTGGGCTGTGTTATATATTTTTTCTTTCCCAACTTTAAGGGGGATGAGGAAATTGGGTTTTTACTTACTTACCCATCCTTTTAGCTGTCTCTAATATTTTCCTGGTTATCAGTGAGAGAGGTTTTTTTCCCCCCAGCATTGTTTGGGGCCAGGGATTCCTTTATATCTCGCTGGCCTTTCCTTTACTCTGTTTTTTCACCTCGTTTAGCGTCTTCTTGGAAAGTTTTTGCACCCCCTCCCCCCCACACTTGTTACTGGCCTCTTGCTCCCTTCTTTTAGGCCTCTTTTTATTATTATAGGCCCAGCAGCCATTTTAGCCCCCTTTTGATTAAAGGCCCAGCAGCCATTTTAGGCCCAGTGGCCATTTTATATTCCTGCACCTGCAGCCATTTTGCTCATAAGCCCATTGTCTATTTTATATTCCTGCATTTGCAGCCTTGTTTAGAATAGGCCTGTGGCTTTGTGGGAGGGGGTCTTAGGGCGGTCTTACAGCTGGTCTCGAGCAGGCAAATAAAAAGCCCAAAGGGGGGGGGGCTCCAACTCTGCAATAGCAAGCTGACATCGCTGATTTTAGAGCCAACTGCCATGCTTAGCTAGGTCAGGCTGGACGGTTTTTGGATGGGAGTCTGCCAATAAATATAAGTGCTTTGGGCTTTTTATTTGCCTGCCTGGGACCAGCTGTCACAGTATCAATGACAATCTGTGCTAGTCTGTTCATTTTTAAATCACCTTGTGACTTTTGCTGGGTGTCCACGTCATTGCATGCTGAAGCCATAGCAATGTCACACCTCTACCAACTGTGGTGTCACCTCCATCAGCTCCTGTTGTGGGACACTCATGGCCATTGGGGTGCCTGGTTATTCACAGCAACAAAATCATTCATTGCAGAAGGAAGGAACATCTGTACCATCAGCAACTCAATGGTACACACAGTGGCCACTAGCCCCACCCGCTTGGGCAATGTGGTCTGGCTATTCCATGATACCCCCTTACCCACCTCTGCCAGCGTGTGACTTAAACTACAAGGGTCCCAATCCAAGCAGGGCTACAACACAGTAGCACACTCTGCCATTCCCTATTAGGAGTTGTCCCTTCTTCTAGTTGATCACCTTCTCCAGTCTATCATAGATACTGGTAAGATACTACGGGGTGAATATGTAGATGTCTTTACTACTCTACCGGGAGATGGAATAGAAAGATAAGAAGGAGCTTGATGATAAAGATAAGGAGGCTTTAAAAAGGCAAAATGTTGAATGCAATTTTGTTAGCTGGTTGAATGGGTTCTTCATCTATGCATGGATTATTACTATGGCACAGCCCATGTGCACAGCAGCCTTGATTCAATACATGGATATTATAAACCAGGCTTATGTTTATTATTCTGGCTACTATATGAGGAGGCTTTACATATGCATGCAGCTATTTATCCTACTTTACGTTGGCACTCCCAACTCTGGATGCAACTAATGATGCCACTGTGTCCCATGCAAGGTGGTCATACACATATTGGATATTTGGTCAACAAATCTGGCAGTGCTTCAACTGCCAAGACGCAGGATAATTCTGCCAAGTCCCAAAAGCTTCTGTGTTGGGAATTTAGCTTTCAGGGATCATGCAACCATAAAGTCTGCTAGTATAAACATGAGTGTTTGGTCTGTAAAGAGCTGCACTCCTTTCGGAATTGTACCAGAGGGAGGGGCCAATCAGGTGCTAATAAAGAAGGCCAATACAATAAAAAGGGGGAGGTGCCCCTCCACCTTCAAAAGGATTCCAGTCCAATTAAGATATGAGTACTGAGGCGTCTTTTGTCCTCACACCTTAACCATAGAATCATAGAATCATAGAGTTGGAAGAGACCACAAGGGCCATCCAGTCCAACCCCCTGCCATGCAGGAACTCAAAATCAAAGCATCACCGACAGATGGCTATCCAGCCTCTGTTTAAAGACCTCCAAAGGAGGAGACTCCACAACACTCAAAGGGAGTGTGTTCCACTCTCAAACAGCTCTCATTGTCAGTAAGTTCCTCCGAATGTTGAGGTGGAATCTCTTTTCCTGTAGCTTGCATCCATTGTTCCAGGTCCTGTTCTCTGGAGCAGCAGAAAACAAGCTAGCGCCCTCCTCAATATGACATCCCTTCAAATATTTAAAGAGGGCTATCATATCCCCTCTTAACCATCTCTTCTCCAGGCTAAACATATCCAGTTTCCTAAGTCATTCCTCACAAGGCATGGTTTCCAGACCCTTCACCATTTTAGTCGCTCTCCTTTTTCAACATCCTTTTTGAATTATGGTGCCCAGAACTGGACACAGTGGGGGGGATGCAGACCAGGGCGTCAGGGACGTCCTGGTCCGGAGCGCCGCGGGACCTCAGCAGCCGGACCGCAGCGCTCCTGCGGCATCCCTGGAAGGAGCGCAAAAATAGCACTCCTTCCACAAGACAGGGAAAGTGCGCCCTAAAAGCGTAGGGCGCACTTTCCCTGCCTTTTCCGCCTCAGCGCGTCCGGTCGCTGCAGCGGGAGGTTGCCCCGGAAGCACCGACCGTGTGGAGGGCCGGCAGCTCCCAGGGCGACCTCAGGAAGAGGAAGGAGCGCCGCTCGTGCGGTGGCTCCTCCTCTTCCGGGCCTCCAAGATGGCTCAATAAGCCATCTGCCGAGGCCCAGTATTCCAGGTGGGGCCTGACAAGAGCAGAATGCAGTGGCACTATTACTTCCCTTGATCTAGATCAGGGGTAGGCAACCTTTCCCCTTTAAGGGCCGAGGTACTTCAGCTCCCAGAATCCCAGGAGCTATTGGCCAACATGGGACTACTGGCCAACATGGCTGAGGCTTCTGCGAGCTGAAGTCCCTCGGCCCTTAAAAAGGAAAGGTTGCCTACCCCTGATCTAGATACTATATTTCTATTAATCCAGCCTAAAATTGCATTGGCCTTTTTAGCTGTGGCATCACACAAATTGAAGTGGTCCAATATTTGTTACAAGGTTTTTGTAATGTTTTTCGCATCCCAGTTCAGGATGTTCTTATCTAATAATCTTAAGTTCATTATAGGCATGGAGCACATTGTTAGAGCAAAGATCTCGAAAGAGATTTCTGAGTGACATGGCTTTGGTCCATTTGTAATTCCTGCAGTTAGAAATTTGAGGGTTTCCCCTTTAGGCATAGTACCCAAGAAAGCCCCAGGAGAATACTACATCATCCATCACTTGTCTTACCCCCACAGGTCATTGGTCAATGATGCCATCCCTCGTGGGTTATGTTCTGTTAGGTACATGACATTCGATGAGGCAGTTTGGTTAGTTCGCAGCTATGGTTTAGGAGCTGAACTTGCCAAGTGTGACATCAAGTCTGCATTCCTTCTCTTACCAGTCCACCCATCAGATTTTGAGTTGTTGGGTTTTTGGTTCAATGACCAGTTTTTAATGGACCTAACCCTCCCTATAGGTTGCTCAGCTTTATGTGTAGCTTTTGAAACATTTAGCACTTTTTTAGAGTTGGCTATTAGGGAAAGAACTGGTTTTTGTGGTGTGGTGCACTATCTGGATGATTTCTTATTTGTTGGTCAATCAAGTTCCAGTCATTGTTCTTTTTTATTGAGAGAGCTTGAAGCCCTTGCTCTTGATCTGGGTGTGTTGCTGGTCCCTGAGAAGACTGAAGGACCCACCACTCAATCGGAATTTTTGGGAATTACTATTGATATGCTTTTGGGGATAACATTTCTAGCTTGTTGCAATGCCTTCAGCACTTCTCAACTCAATGAAAGGCTACACTACATTATTTTCAGGAGATCATTGGTTACTTGAATTTTGCCTGTAAGGTAGTTGCCCCATGTAGAACATTTTTACAGCATCTGTGTAACACAATTAGTGGGGTTCATAGGCCACACCACAGAATTTAACTTACATCTGGCATCAAGGCTGATCTGGAGGTTTGGATACAATTTTTGAATAGTTTTAATGGTGTTTCCTTTTGGCAAGAAGAATTTAAAATTAAAGACGCTTTGCAAATAGCATCTGACACTGCAGGGTCAGTGGGATTTGGAGTGTTCTTTAATGGGAAATGGTGTGCACAAGCATGGCCTGATGATTTGGCTCATTCAGGATTGACCACTGATTTGACCTTTCTTGATTTTTTTCCAATTTTGGTGGCTGTGACAATATGGGCTGAGGAGTTGTTTGTCGTGGCCAGCCAAGAGCAGGTCTCAGAGGATGAGGCTCCTCCAGAGCAAGAGGTAATTGAGGCTACACCAGGGGCTAATCCTGCTCCAGAGCAAGAGGTAATTGAGGCTACACCAGGTGTTATTCCTGCTCTGCTAGAGCCCAGCCCTGATCTCCCAGCCCCAAAGGAGGAGGCTCAGCCAGGACCTAGTGCTCATGGGATTCCTCTGGTGGTACAGCAGCCTAGTGGTGACTCTGGGGAGGAATCAGGCTTGAAGGTTCCCTCCTTCAGGCAGCGTAGGGCTGAAAGTGCTGGCAGATGCAGATCCCAGAGAATTGCTGCAAGGCAATTAGCTAATCAGCCTCATCTGGTAGGGGGGAGGGCCCAGCCCTGATCTCCCAGCCCCAGAGGAGGAGGCTCAGCCAGGTCCTAGTGCTCATGGGATTCCTCTGGTGGTACAGCAGCCTAGTGGTGACTCTGGGGAGGAATCAGGCTTGAAGGTTCCCTCCTTCAGGCAGCGTAGGGCTGAAAGTGCTGGCAGATGCAGATCCCAGAGAATTGCTGCGAGGCAATTAGCTAATCAGCCTCATCTGGTAGGGGGGAGGGCATCCCCTATTTAGGAAGCAGAGAGATGCCAACTCAATGCCAGAGTTTATTGCATGCTCCTTTGGTGTGATTTCTGCTTGCACTGGCTCCTTGTACCTTGACTCTTTGTGGCCTTGATTCTTGACTTCGGAATGGACTGGACTATTGCTACCTTCTGGCTGACCTGACCTTGGACTGAACTGACTATCGTGACCCTGTGTTCCTGACTTCAGCTCTGGCTTTTGGTTTGCTCTTTCTCTCACTTCCTGCAAGGTTGGTGGACTATTTCCAGCTGCATAGCTAGTTACCTTGTTGAACCATCCTTATTGGCGTAGGTTTGTGTGTGCTGGCCGCAATCCAGGACATTGTTGAACTATTCAGTCCATTTTTGGTGTAACAACCTTGCCACTGTGCACATTATTAACTCATTAACCTCCAAATCTCAAAAGGTTATGCACCTTGTCTGCGCTTTTACTCTTCACTGTCTACACTTTAACATTTTGTTTACAGCACAACACGTGCCAGGGATTGATAATGCTATTCCAGATGCTTTTTCCCGTAAACAGATGGAACGTTTCAGGACACTGGTGCCGGAAGCAGCACTGATACCAGAGCCTATGTTGGAACATCTGTGGAGCCTTGGCAATCCGAGGCAGCAAGAACATTGAGTTTGTCCATTGCACCATCCACCAGGCACAGCTACCTTAGGGCTTTAAAAGAATTTTTTCGAGTTTAGGGCTAGACACAATTTAACTAACTTCTTACCACCACTCGTGCTGCATTTACTACACTATTGTATGTACCTACATGGTAGAGGATTAACTCCTCTTTCTATTCAGTTGCAACTTTCAGCAATTGCATTTTCGCTGAAATTATAAGGGGTTTATGACACAACTGCTGACTTCCACATCAGAAAAGTGCTTGAGGGCTGGACTGGGGAGAGGGGTAGAGTAGTGGGTGCTAGGACTCTGTTTTCTCCAGATATATTGAAAGGTTTACACCAAGTATGGCAAGATATTTGTATATTGCCATATGAAGCTCTACTATTCCATGCCACCTCATTGACAGAATTCTTTGAGGCATTAAGAATAAGTGAATTGGTTTTGTCCCCCAAACTGGATGCATTTCAAAAGACTTTATATTTTGCCGATCTCCAGGTTACACTCCAGACTGTTAGTGCTGTTAACTCATTTTTCCAAAGCTGACCAACAAAGTAAGGGCTCAACCATTTCATTTGAATTAGCTGCTGTCCCTCACATATGCTGAGTTCAAGCACTTCTTCACTAAATTTGCACTATTTTTAGCAGTCTGCAAAGGCCCTAAGTACATGTGAGAGGACACAGTGCAGGTCCTTTATTTATTCATCAGTAGGCTTCACCACTAACTAAATATCAATTCTAGAATATTACTTCTAGGGCACTAGCCGCACTTGCAAACTTGGTTTGCCATGCCCTCTTTCCACATTGATGCTGTTTTGACTGCTGCTGCACTTGGCTTTCACTCTCAAGCTATCAAGCAAATCAGCAGATGGAAATCTTCTGCTTATCAGCAATATGTTCAGAACTTTCATTGTTAACATGTTTTTGTTCTTTTTCAGATCACAGCTGGTGGCCAAGGAGACATTAAATGCTGGTGTGTAGCCACAGCATGATATATTGAGCAGCCCACCAAGCCAAGTTGAAACACTTCAAATCCCATCTTGGACTGAGTGATGTTGGTCAGTTTCAATGGCTTGGCAAGTGTGGGCTGCATTGGCACAGCCTGTTGTCATTGTTATTTAAATATAACAATGTGCGCCTACTCCCCAAGTTGTGGTTATTCATTTAGTGGGTAACGATATTGGTCTGCTAAAAGGGATTGCTTTGGTCTTGTAAGCAAAGCAAGATTTTAAAGTGATCAAGCAGCAGTGGTCCCAGGTTGAGCTGGTGTGGTTGGCGATGCTACCACATCAGGTATGGAGGGGCAAGGGTGACCCTCATTGCCTGGATAAAGCCTGATGATAGGTTAATTCTGAGATTCACCATGCTTTGGAAAGTGGGTTGGGTCACTTTTTACCACAGCCACAAATCATATTTCAAAGGCCCAAACTTTATCGAGTGGATGGAGTTCACCTGTCTGAACTAGGCAATTCTATTTTTTGATGGGCCTACAACAGGGTATTAAGGATGTTTTGGATGCCTTGGTGGGAGATAGGGGCTAAGCAGATGCTTGCCCTGTATCTTTGGTATGATTTGGAAGAAAATTGGATTTCAGTGAGTACCTAGGACAATGCTTGGGTGGAAGGGCAGTTTACGGAACAACCTCTTTGGTCCTTGGGATTTGGGAGGTGGGCAAAGAGACACCCCTTGGGATTGCATGGAGGATAAACCCATCTCTTTAATTCTTGGGCATTGGGTGAGGGACTTTCATGTTAGTCTCCTGATGTGGGCTGGCCAATGGATAACCCAGCTATTGCCCAGGGGAGGCTGCAGAGGTGGTCTTGGAGATAGACCACCGCTTCAGCTGCTCCCATCCTTGACTATTTCCCCACCGGGTTTGTAGTTCCATTAAGAAATTAATAAATAGGTCAAGTTAATAAATGGCCCTGTTTGAACCCACTTTCCATTGTCTTGTCTCATTATTCCTGAGGTGGGGGGGGGCAAAAGAGGAAGAATACAAAAAATTAAAAATTGAGGTTAAAATCTTACAACAACTGTTAAAAACATTAGGAATAATTGAAATAGAGAAGAAATTGAAATTGGCTAAACAGAAACAATTCGAATACGGGAATAAAGCAGGAAAACATCTGGTGAATAAAATGAGAAAGGAAAAGGAAAAGAAGATAATTACAAAGATACACCATAAAGGGAGGATGACCACAGACATCAAAAAGATATTTAAAGAATATTTTGAAAATTTATACAGAAATTAACTGGAAACAAGTAAAAAGGGGGGAAAAATCAAAAATACCTAGATTATTACCAACTAATACAATTAAATGAAGAACAGAAAAATAGTTTAAATCAAAACATTTCGATAAAAGAAATAGCGTAAGCAATCAGGAAAATGAAGTCAGGAAAATTTCTGGGCCCTGATGGCCTACCATTATAAAATTATTAGAAAAAAATGGAAAACATTCTTCTTATACCATTAAAGAATATGATGAATGACATACAAAATCATGGGCCTCCCAAATCATGGAAAAACATTTATCTCATTGATATTGAAAGAACACAGAGACAAACATGAAATAAAAAAATTACAGACCTATTGAAACAAATGGTACACAAAGATCAACATGACTTCATTCCAAATAGAAGTATAAAAGACAACTTAGGAACAGTGCTGAATATCATAGAATATTTCAAAAATCATAACAAAAAAAGTTAGCTATGCTATTCATAGAGGTGGAAAAAGTGTTTGATTGAGTAAATTGTCTATTCACGCAGGAAACCATAAAAAGGATGAAAAGAAGTTTCTTAACTGCATTAGAGCTATATACAGAGAACAAAGATCTCAATTACTCATAAACAAGGAAAAAAACAAATTATATAAAGATAGAAAATGGCACCAGGCAAGGATGCCTGCTAATTATATTATTATAATTATAATATAGAAGTTTTGAACAATAAAATAAGGAAAGACCCAGAAATAAATGGTGTTATGGTGAAAGGTCAAAGTTTTAAAATTAAGGCATTTGCAGATAATTTGTTCTGCTTCCTGGAAGACCCACTAAAAGCATTAATCAATTAATAACAACTTTTCAGGAATATGGTACTGTCTCAGGATTTAAAATAATCAAGATAAAACTTCAATCATATCAAAAAATATCAATTTCAGAAGATAAAGAATTATGATATAAATTCAGATTCAAAATAGAAAACAAAGTGCAATATTTGGGTATAAATATAACAAAAAGGAATATGGACCTATTCCAAAACAAGTATGAGAAAATGTGGAAAGAAATAAAGAAAGATATGGAAAAGTGGACAAAATTACACTTAACTTTCTTAGGGAGAATTTCAGATTTATGTACACCTTCCAAAATTTACCAATTATCTTTGATGAAAAATACTTCAAAAAGTGGCAAAAGGAGCTATCAAAATTCTGTGGGAGGAGAAAAGAGCTGGAATAAGATGGAAACTTTTAACAGATGATAAAATGAAGGGTGGTTGTGCACTACCCTATCTAAAACTGTACTACTACGCAGCATGTTTAAAGTGGATCGAATATTGGGTAAATCTGGAAAGATTATTAACATTGGAAAGGAACAATCTAAGATACGGATTCCATGCCTTTATGTGGTATAATAAACTTAAGGATAATGAAGACTTTGACGATCACCTCATAAGAAAAGCTTTGTTAAAAGTATGGATCAAGATCAAAAATCAATTCTATAGAGAAATCTCCATATGGGTATCGACCCAAGAAGCATTCTTTGACAAGAATAAGAACAAAAATGAATAATTGCTTAAATACAAGGACATTATAACACTAGGAGAAAACAACGTTTACAAAATGAAGTCTATAGATCAACTATGTAAAGAAAAAAATAAATAATAATTGGTTTCTGTATAAACAACTATCTGAACAGTATAGACAAGATATGAAAACTCCACGTGTTACCAATAAAAAGAATGAAATAGATAAGGTACTTTTGGATGAAGAAAGAGGACACATAGCTAAATATTACAAGATTCTAAAAGAAAGAGATCTGGAAACAGAGAACATCAAACACACAATCATAAAATGGGCTCAAGACATTGGAAAAATGGGGAAAAGCATGGAAAATTATCAATAACTTCACACTATGCCAAAATTACAAAGAAAATTTTCTCAAAATGATATACTGCTTGTACTTGTCTGTGTTTAAGATCAGCAAAATCTATAAAACCTGGAACACAAACTGCTGGAAATGTCAGAATTTGGAAGGATTTCCCCCCCCCCCCACCCCATTTGATGGAACTGTAAAGAGGCAGTAATATATTGAAAAGGAATTCAGGATTTGATGGCAATAATTTTACAGTTAAAATATGTTTAGATCACCAATTCTTCTTGCTAAATATGATAAGTATTCAAGATACAAAGATAGAAAAGAAACAGCAACACATTATATTATACATGACAACTACGATGAGAGTTCTTTTTGCAAAATGCTGGAAAAAGAAACAGACCCTGTCTAATGAAGAATGGATCATGAAGATTGTTTTAATCTCTATTGATTTAATACTGTTTTAAGGGGAGGAGGGGTTCTTGGGGTTAGGTACTGTATATGTTTTTATGGTTGTAAGCCACCCTGATTGGGTTACCATAGGGTGGGATATATAATAATAATAATAATAATAATAATAATAGATTAGAGAAGCTGTGGATATGGATATTTTGACTGCCATTTGAGAGATAATTCAAGATACCAAATAGAAGCAGACTGGAAATGTTTTATAAATGTTTATAAGCGATGTGAAGACAACAAGTAATCCATTGACAGAGTGGTTTATAGGGATAAAGATTAATTAAGATTCCTTAAAATACTGTATAAGTTGTCATAAAAATAAAGGGTCTGTATTTAAGTTGCTTTTTAAAGAACTTAATTGGTATCCTATTTAAAGAAAATGACCTTATTTAGTCTGGAAGTTATTTTATGGTCATAAGATATAGGGCCTTTGCAGACTGCTAGAAATAGTGCAAATTGAGTCCACTTTAACTGCCCTGGCTCAGTGCTAGGGAATCATGGGAACTGTATTTTTTTCTGAGACATTGAGCCTTCTCTGTCAGATAGCTCTGGTGCCACAATAAACTACAGTTCCCATGATTCCGTAGCACTGAGTCAGGGCATTAAAGTGGACTCAATTTGCACTATTTCTGGCAGTCTGCAAAGGCCCATAGATAATCAAGAAACTTCTTTGTTCTTTGTTTGTTTATTTGTGTGTATATAGTTTTGTACATATTGTATATATGTATGTTTAAGTTTTGTGATATGTTGTTTTAAAAATCAATAAAAATTAAAAAAAGAAGAAGAAGCCAACATTGCCACCAGTTGAGCAGATAATTTCCTCTCCTGTGTCTCATTGTACTGTCCCACTGCTGGTGGGAATAAAGGAAGGCCCCTCTGGCTGCTTTCGAAACATACCATAAGTAATCCTTATCTGTAAAAAAATTATCCAGAATAATTCAGTGGTAATGAATGATACTAAGCCTAATAGACAGGGAACCAGAACAACTCTGGACTAAAACAAGAGATATTGGGCCTTTGCAGACTGCCAGAAATAGTGCACGTTAAATTGAGGCACTGCCCTGGCTCAGTGCTAGGGAATCATGGGAACTGTAATTTATTGTGGCACCAGAGCTCTCTGACAGAGAAGGCTCAATGTCTCAGAAAAAAAATACAATTCCCATGACTCCCTAGCACTAAGCCAGGGCAGTGCCTCAATTTAATGTGCACTATTTCTGGCAGTCTGCAAAGGCCCATTGTCAGTGAAGAATGCAAGAAAAGCATTAGTCAGAATCCTATATGACCTTTTATGTAACACAAATGTGCATATGCATAGTTATGTAGCAGAGGTTATAAGAAACCTGGTAACTCAATTCTGAAGCTGTGTAATGGGACACTGGCAAGAATGTCCATTGAATAGATACTGCATTGCAAACGGTTAATTGCTGGCCTGGGGAGTCATGAGGCAAAGATTGGAGAATTAATGGGAATTGTAGTTTTGTGAAACATTTAGTCTTCTTTCTGAGAGAGCTCTGGTGCCACAGCAAACTAGTTCCCAAAGTTCCACAGCATTGAGCCATGGCAGTTAAAGTGGTGTAAAATTGGATTATTTCTGCAGTGCAGATGCAGCATTACATACCCTTGACAATAAAGGACCTCTTGCCAGGCCAAGACATATCACTGACAAAATTTTCAGTCCTTATGAGATTTTTTTTTACCCTCATGTAAGAGGAAAAAGTCCAGCACCTTTTAAAAAGTTTATTTTATGTAATATATTATCATTTGAACAAAAATGTATATGAACAAAATAAAAATTTTGTTCATATACATTTTTGTGCAGATGATAATACATTACATAAAATAAACTTTAAAATAAGTTTTTTTAAAAAAAAAAAAAAGTCAACATGGGTTTTTCAAAAACAAGTCATGCCAGACTAATTTGATCTCTTTTTCTGATAAAATTACCAGCTTGCTAGATGAAGGGAATGCGGTAGACATAGCATGCTATATATGACATCTCTTTGAAGGGATGTCATATTGAGGAGGACGCTAACTTGTTTTCTGCTGCTCCAGAGAATAGGACTCGGAACAACGGATGCAAGCTACAGGAAAAGAGATTCCACCTCAACTTTAAAAGACACTTGCTGACAGTGAGAGCTGTTCAACAATGGAACACACTCCCACGGAGTGTGGTGGAGTCTCCTTCTTTGGAGGTCTTTAAATAGAGGCTGGATGGCCATCTGTTGGTGATGCTTTGATTTTGAGTTCCTGCATGGCAGGGGGTTGGACTGGATGGCCCTTGTGGTCTCTTCCCACACTATGATTCAATGAAAAAAAGTGATTTTCTTTTTGCAAAAAAAAGTTCAAAATGCAAACAATTAAAAATACTAAAGCTATCCTAATTTGACCCAGTGGGGATAAAATATCTGACATTTTTATTGTTGCATGCAAGAAAAAAATTACGGAAAGTTTTAAATTTTTCAGTACATTTTGAAATTATGAAAAAAAAAGGAAAAAATGGTAAGAGATGGAAGATCATGGATTTTCTAGAGCACATCTAGTTTGTTTCTAACTCAATTGATCATATTATTTTTAGCCACTGACAAAAATAGATGTCAGTCTTATTTTTGTTTGGCATATAGCACCTTGCTTGTATTCTCTCTCCCACAAAAATTAACATTATTATTAGATTTTGGCAGTCTAGTACAGTTGGCCCTCTGTATCCACGGATTCTTCATCCATGGGTTCAACCAACCACAGACTGAAAATAACACACCCACATTCCAAAAGGCAAACCTTGATTTTGCCATTTTATATAAGGGACACTACTGTATTTAATTGGACTTGAGCATCCACAGGGGTCTTGGAATCAAAGCCCAACAGATACCAAGGGCCTACTGTAGTAAAAATCCTTGTTGTAATTTAAGCAGTGGCTGTGGCCTGCAAATACCAAAAATCAAAACTAGGAAGCCACATGTTTTACATTATTTGTTCTTGACTCACAAACAGGTAATGAAATCACAATGGATAGAGACTAAAAATACACTAGTCAGTCCCGTCTCAAATGTATATACAAATATGCAAGCATACAACAATCAGTTTTAATCAGATAAATAAAAACAGGACAAATCATTGTTATTGCACTGGTAACTCTATTCCCTTCCTTTGGGAGGGGGGGGGGGAGGAAATAGCCAGAGTCTAGAGATATTTTGTAATCATATAAATTCAAATTGAAATGTCTTGAGGAAGTAGTGTTAAAAATAAACATGGCAGAAGCTAAACTTCTGCTTTTGGCTAAATTGCATTAATAATGTCTTGCTTGAGATTGCTGCAGCAATATTTGCAGATATTCAGGAAAATCACAGGTTAGTTACTTTTAAGTTACATTTTGGCATCTAGATAGCACACAATAACTGTCTTTCAAAAGCTGTATTAAATAAATGTGACACTTTAATTTTTCTATATTCTCCCTTTCTTTTTATTTGTATTTTATTTTATTTACCAAGCAAATTCAATGTTTAGAAAAATGTTTAGATATTTAGATATTTAGAAAAAGTTACTATGTTGGTTTTCAAGGTAATGATACCATTTGCTCTATAAAGATGTTGGCCAGAATTTAGTAATAAGTTCAGTATATCAGTATGCTAAGGAATCTTTTGAGATTAACTGTATGAAAGAAGTTGTAACACAAGCTTTCTTTTGATGTATGCTACTTCCTCAGATGAAATTTCTTTTGCTCAGTCAGTCTCAAATGTTCTGCAAGATACCTTTGCATTCTGATAATCCAGACTAACATGGCTATGTCTCTGAATTCTACCCTCTTAATTCAGTATACCTAGCCTGATCCTGCCCCCACAACTCCTAAACCTGACAGAAATGTCATTCACCCATGCGCAGATAGCAGGATGGATCTTCTTCTCATCATCCAGCTGATGCCTGGCTAAGAGGGGGAAAGATATAGGGGGGATGCAGATGGGCGGCCATGGGATGCCCTGGAAAGTGGCGGATTGGGGCCGAGGCTGCCCTATGCCTCGGCCCCGATCCTCCCTTTCGCTACCTGGAAAAGGAACGCTAAAACAGCTCTCCTTCCACAAGCCATGAACGGGGTGCCACAAGAGGCATTGCACACCTCTTCTGCTCCTCTTCCAGCTCAGCATGTCCGGACGCTGAGCTGGAAGGACATAATTGGAGTGCCTGTCATAATTGGAAGGGCCGGCGCTCCAATTACGTCCTCAGGAAGGGGATGGGGCACCCAGCATCTGGCTGCCCCTTCCATTCCTTGCCTCCAAGATGGTGCAAAGCGCTGTCTGCAAAGGGGGATAGTTGCAGCAATAGTGCCACTATCATGGCTAAATAGCATGAATAGCATGGATGAGTAAATCTAGTAAATCAGCTGTGTTGGGAAAAGAAGGTTCATTCTGCAAGCAATTGTAGCATGGTTGAATGACATTTCTGTCAGGTTGGGAGGAGGGTCAGGACAGGACAGGTTGCTTTATTAAGTATACTTAACTAAATAGCTGATACAGAATTCCAGCCAATATATTCAGGCATTGCATAACAATAAATGAATTGATTTATTTCACTTAAAATCTTGGATCTGTTGCCATTGACATCATTTGTGATTTATTCAAAGCATGGGCAACTGTATCCTTCCAAATGTTTTTGGTTAACCGTTTTCAGCAGCCCTAACAAACATGAACGCTGCTTTGATTATTTTAAATGATTAATGTTGAGAAATTATTGGAACTGTAGCCCAAAGGACACAGATGTCCAACATAACTTTGGTCTCTGACTAATTAGGTTGCAAAGGCAAATTTGAACTAAGATTAGCTAAATCAAATTAACAACTCAGGCCCCTCTTATTTACCAAAAAGCGCTAGGCCTAATAGTCTTCTTAAATCTGTTTTAGCAGTTTTCTTATATTGTGAAATCTCTGCAGATGCCACACACAGTAGGAAGGTGGTCTTCACTACATCTTTCATTGTTTGTGAAACTGATCAAAGGTTGATTTCAATGATTTATGAGAAGAAGCCAAAAGGATCATCTATGGATCATTGTAATTCTCTTTCATGGCAAAAATGATAACATGTTTGATGTGTTAATAATCACTTTCCCTTAACAACATCTACCAATTAAACTATCATCTTTCACACTTATCAACATCAGAAAAGAGCCACAGAACTGAAAGAACAAATAAAAAGAAAGGGAGAATATAGCAAAAATTAAAGTGTCACAAATATTTAATTCAGCTTTTGAAAGGCAGTTATTGTATGCTAACTAGATGCCAAAATATAACTTAAAAGTAGCTTTTAAAATTTAATGTGTGTGTGATATTTCACACTGACATGTGATGAATTTGAAATTGCTCATGAAAGATACACTGCTAAGTGTAGCCTCATTTGGGGATTGCATCTCCATGGTTAAATAAATGTATTTATTCAATTTCCTTGTTTTTGTAACCAAAATTATGGAAGAAGGTGTCAATTTATTTTTTTAAAACAATTATACTTTTTAAATTTAGATCATATTACTCTGCCTCTTCTCAAAAAGAGCTTAGTCTGTTGTTGGTGTTAAAAAAGCATCACTGTCAACTAGGATAAATTGAAGCACAGGAATTTATGTTGGTTCTCTGCATAGTCCATATTTTGTTTTTTACCAGAAAAATCCTGGAACATGAGGTTTTGAAGGCACATGGTGTCCCCTGGATAACCTGGCTGGTCACTAGACACCTCCTCATCCCAAGCTTTTAAACTTGCTCAGTTGTATCTGCTGTGTTGTTACATTGCCAGGAAGAGAACTGTGTAAAGAGGCCATACAGGAATATGATGGACTCCTGGTATCTATTCGGATTTCATTCCAGGACACCCCATGTATACCCAAACCCATGGATGCTCAAATACCATTCAGTACAGGGCACGTAAAATGACATCTCTTATATAAAATCAAATGTGGAAGAAAGAAAGAAAGAAAGAACTTACAGATCTGCTCCACCCCTACAACCCCTTGTAACTTGGATTCCAAGGATATTAGGGGCCATCTCCATACATTCTACTTCTAAGATACAGGCTGGTTTTATTGGTTGGGTTAAAAGAACAAACAATTAAATGGCTTTAGATTTGATACAGATCAGAATTCTAAATTTAACAGCTATTTAAAAAACAAATACAGCGCACATATATTTGGTATCAATTAGTACAGCATGGGGGTGAAACAGACAGGAAAAATAATGTGGCTTTGAGTGGGTGGAAAGTGAAATGAAGCCATGCTCTGGGGCTAAAAATTGGAGAAAAAAGCCTAGAAAATGTGCATCTTCACTACTGCATATAAACGTCCTGTCACAAGAGCAGGTCTGCAGCAAAGCAAAAAAATGAAAGTGTGACAATTCCAATGGATTTAATTGAAACAGACACAAACCAGACATTCCAAAGGGGGCATAGGGTGAAGGGTGTGTGTGAAAGGGGCATTATAGGGAGGCTCCAAGATTGTGCTTTGCCAATGCATCACTCGCACACCTGTTCCATTCCTACAGGTGGAGCATCACTTGTGTGACTGGTAGCTGATCAAAGGGGTGGCCATGCAATGGGATGGCATCTGAACAGAATGTGGGAGATACTTGGAGGTCACAGGCTTTGTGTTTGTGTGACAGTGAACATGCCTGGTAGGGAGGCAACAAACGAAAAAAATTTCCAGCAGCATGGCTTGACACCGCACCATATGGTCAGGCCATGCATATTCAGCCTACCTTGGGAGTGGGCCACATGGAGAGTGGGGTTTCAAACTGCTTTCAGAAAAAGCAGGATCAAGCCACTTTTTCCTGCCTGTCTGCTCTGCCCCATAAGTGTTTACTTATCACTATAAATCTATTCTGACCACACTGAGGAAAATCATTTTTTTAAAATAAAAGCAAATATGCAATGCAGTTTACACAGAAATAAAGGCTGCTGTGTTATTGGATTTGCTGCACCATATGCATGCTTAGAATTGCAGGGTAACTTGCCCTGTCATTTTTCAGAAGTATTCTTTTAATGAACACCTGTTGCTCATTACTGAAGTTTGGGATTCAGATTGGAGGGACCTTCAATTTCAGTTTTCTCCCAGTATAAGCAGAGTAGTGTGAAGCTGCATTTTACAACTGTGCTGTATTATTTATAAGCTTTTAAAAGTTTTGGTTTTTAAAATTAGATTTTTCAATTGTGTTTCAAACAGGCCCTTTCCCCCTTTCCCCATGTGTATAAACAGATTTGCAATGGCATACATTATTGCAATACCTTATTCATTGTCCTCTGGACCTTCATTTTAAACAGTAACACTCCATGTTAGATCTTTAAGTGCCTGTGTGATGAAGCAATATGGACCCAGGGGATTTAGAGCATATTAGAAAAAGCTGATCAAAAATCAGTTTGGTCTTTTTCCTCTCTTTCCTCTGCCTTTCACTGTCATTTTTCATTTAAAGGTTAAAATCTTTAGCAGCTATATATAGGAACATAATTCCATAGATGATCACATCTATATACTCAACATAAGGTTACACATATTCTCAGTCTTCAGAGATTTTTCATCCTTCTTTTGAAGCTGGGAGAAAGTAAAATACCCTTTTAGAGAGTTCCATGTCAGTGGATTTTGTTGAGTTCAATTTGCCTGACCCACTCTTTGCCAAAGTTACAAGATCCCTGATAGGCATGTACACTCAGATCATGTATGAATTCACTCATATATTCTGAAAGGCATATGTGGTAACACTTCCCACTTCAGAAGCAAGCAGCTGAAGACTGTTCTGAAGCTACAGGGTATAAGATGGGGCAAATGAAAACAGCAAAAAAGGCTTACCCAGGTGGGGTGGGCTTTTATAGCCCCATGGCCCATTGGTAACATTACTAAACAAAACATATAATGACATCACTTCATTTCACCTCTTCCAGCAAGGAGTATAAAACAGCACACCTCCTGAAGCCATCAAGCAGGTTAAGGACCAAAGCCAACAGTACTTTTTATTAACCTGTATTCAGGTGTTTGTTTTTTAAAGAAAACAAAAACACCAGCTTCCAATATGGGAGTTCTGTGATATTTTCTGACACCATTGGGATTTCTATCAAATGGAGCTATTTGAAGGGTTAATTTTATATTATTATTATTATTATTATTAATAATAATAATACCCTGCCCCTCTGTCGAACAATCGGGGTGGCTTACAACAATTAAAATTACAACCAGAAATACAGACTAAAAAACTAAAAAACCTAAAACCCTGCTCCCCCATTAAAAAAGTATTAAACTACATATCCTTTAAAAGATTTTAACAAAAACATCACCAAATAAATAGGCTAATTGGATAATTAATATACAAATTAAGAGGACTGTAACACCGAGGAACCACTCTGGAGAATAGTTATTGTTAGGAACACACTATACATTATTGAGAACCACTCCAAATAAGCACCACTTCCCACCTCTTTCTGAAGATAAGGGTGTTGAAGAACACCAGCAACAAGAAATACTGCTAGCCAAGAAGAGAGTCAACATAACCACCAACTGAAGCAAGAAAAAAAAAGGTGCTGGTGGGGAGGGATTCACTGTTTTGAGGTATAGAAAGCCCTGAAAAAAATAATCAGGTAGTGTGCTGTCTCCCTGATATACACATTTAGGTTGTCACAGACAACTTGCCAAAGCTCATCAAGTACACAGATCAGTACTCCTTTCTCCTTATTCATCTGGACACCAAACAAACTGTGAAGAACACATTTGGCCAGATCAGCTCAGAGATTGAAGCTCTAGGGAGAGAGGTAAAAGGCTTAGGGGCACAGGTGATGTTTTTGCCCAGGGGTAGGCAACCTTTCCCCTTTAAGGGCCGAGGGACTTCAGCTCCCAGAAGCCTCAGACATGTTGGCCAATAGTCCCATGTTGGCCAATAGCTCCTGGGATTCTGGGAGCTGAAGTCCCTCGGCCCTTAAAGGGGAAAGGTTGCCTACCCCTGTGTTGCCAGTTCTACTAGTGAAACATAAAGGACCACACAGGGATAAGAAGATACTACAAGTGACTATGTAGGTGGTGTGGATGAATGGTTTGGCTTTAGGAGCCACGGACTTCTGTGACAAAGGACTACTGGGTACAGATGGGCTGCATGTCAGGAGAATGTCTTTGACAAAAGCATAGTGAGTCTGATCAAGAGGGTTTTAAACTAAATCCTTGGGGAATGGAGGTAATAGCTCAAGCACCTATTCAAAAGCAAGCTCTGAACACAATTCTCTTGGATTTTACAGGAGAATATGAGGGAGAGGACAGGAACTATAGTAAAACTTGCAGTATAATAATATCAGTTGTGAACAAACAAGGGTTTAGATATCTAGACACAAATGCACAGAGTTTGGGAAACAAACAAGAAGAGTTTGAATTCCTAGTTCAGGATGGTAAGTATGACTTCACAAGTATAACTGGTGGGATGACTCCCATTACTGAATTCCATAGCACTGAGCCATAGCAGTTAAAGTGGTGTTAACCAGGATTATTTTTGCAATGTGGATGTAGCCCTAGTTAAAAACTGCAGGGCCAGATGAACTGCATTGCACTGTATTGAAGGAACTTGTTGATGTATTCAAAGCACCATTTGACATTATTTTAAAGAAATCTTGGAGAACAGCTGAGGTGCCAGTGGACTGGAGACAAGCAAACGTTGTACCTCTCTTCAAAAATAGTGAAATAAAATGAAATGAAATGAAATAGTTTTTGTGGGTTTTTCGGGCTGTGTGGCCATGTTCTAGAAGAGTTTCTTTCTGACATTTCGCCAGCATCTGTGGCTAGCATCTTCAGATGCTGACAAAACGTCAGAAAGAAACTCTTCTAGAACATGGCCACACAGCCCGAAAAACCCACAAAAACTATGGATGCCGGCCATGAAAGCCTACGACTTCACAAAATGAAATGAAAGTTCCAGAAAACTGCAGGTCAGCCAACAGGCCTCATTATCAGGAAAAACATTAGAATAGATTTTATAGGCATCCATCTGAAAATATTTTGATAACAATGGAGTGATCAGTAGTAACCAGAATAGGTTGGTCAAGAGCAAATCCGGCCAAACTAACTCCCCCCCCTTTTTTTAATTGTGTCATTAGTTTATTAGATGTTGAGAATGCTGTGGATGCTATTTGTCTGGAATTCAGTAAAACATCTGATAAGGCCCCCTTATCGGCAAACTGACTAAATATGGAATAGATGGAAACACTATTGGATAGATCTATAATAGACTGGAAAACTGGGCTTAGAGACTTGTCATCAGTGGCTGTGCATTAAACTGGAAGGAAGTCTGAAGTGAAGTGCTGCAGGGTTCTGTCCTGGGACTGTCACTTTTCAATGTTTTTATCAATGACTTAAATGATGGGGTGGAGGGAATCCTTATCAAATTTACAAGTGATACAAAACCGGGATGGATAACAATGGAACATAGGAACAGAATCCAAAAGAGCCTTGGTAAAGTAGAGTGGAAGACAGAAACAGAATCCAAAAAAGGCCTTGGTAAATTAGAAAACCAATACATTGAAAGGAGGGCAACTAAAATGGTTAAGGGTCTGGAAACCAAGCCCTATGAGGAATGACTAAGGGAGCTGGGGATGTTTAGCCTGGAGAAGAGAAGGTTAAGAGATGATATGATAGCTTGTTTAAATATTTGAAAGGATGCCATATTGAGGAGGGAACAAGCTTGTTTTCTGCTGCTCCAGAGACTAGGACCCTGAACAATGGGTGCAAGCTCCAGGAAAAGAGATTCCACCTTAACATTAGGAGGAACTTCCTGACAGTAAGGGCCATTTGACAGTGGAACACACTCCCTCGGAGTGTAGTGGAGTCTCCTTCCTTGGAGGTCTTTAAGCAGAGGCTGAATGGCCATCTGTTGGGGATGCTTTAATTGGGAGTTCCTGAATGGCAGGGGATTGGACTGCATGGCCCTTATGGTCTCTTCCAACTCTATAATTCTATGATTCTATGAAATTCAACAGAGATAAGTGCAAAATCCTGCATTTAGGAGGCAAAAGCCAAATCCATAGGTACTTGATGGGGGGATACTTGTTTCAGCAGTACTGCATGTGAAAAGGATGTTGGGATTATTTTTTGATAAACTGAGCATGAGACAGCAGAATGGTGCTGCAGCAAAGAAAGCAAATGCTATCTTAGCCTGCACAGTTGAGGGAAGTAATAGTCATATATTCTACACTGATCAGACCTCATCTGGAGCACATCCTTCAGTTCTGGGGGTGGGGGGTCAGGCTTGTGTTATGAAGGGCATAGACAAATTGGAGTAGCTTCAGAAAAGGCAACAAGGAGGATAAGAGGTATGGAGAGAAAATACATATGATGAGAGGTTGAAAGAGCAGATAATGCTCAGCTTGGAGGAAGACTGAGGTGTGACATGACTGAACTCTTTAAATATCTCAAGGGCTGTCACAAAGAGGGGTATGCAGACTTGTTTTCTGCTTCACAGGTATAACTAGTATAACTCCCTGCCTAGGAGGTTAGAAATAGTTCTAATGGTTTTAAGTTACAGGAGGGTAGATTTTGATTGAACCTTAGAAAGAACTTCTTCACAGTGAGAGTAGTTCAGCAATGGAACCAATTGCTAGAGAGGTGGTGGGACTTTTATTAAGAATTTATAGATCCAGTCCAGTGACATATATTGTCAGAACTGACCAGAAAGTGTTGACATTGCCTAATTAAACTGCAAACAGTTTCAAAATTCAGGCCACCTTAATTCTTATTTGTTACAATTAATAAACATATTTCCCCCTCTGAGACATTAAGCCTTCTCTGTCAGAGAGCTCTGGTGTCACAATAAAATGCAGTTCCCATGATTCCCTAACCCTAACCCTAAAAGTGGACTCAATTTGCACTATTTCTGGCAGTCTGCAACCCCTATGTGTTTGGATATTAGCTGCTAGCAGTTTCAACAAGAAAGTGATATATCCCCTCTAATTTTATGACCTGGACCACCAATGTCCCAAAGCCCTAAAATACTGAGGGAATCTAGTCTCAAACCAAACAGAAATTACAGAAAGAAACATACTGTGTGGATGCTACTCACACAAGTGTGACTCTCAAGTTGTATCCGCACTGCAGAAATAATCCAGACTGACACCACTTTAACTTCTGTGGCTCATAGCTATGGAATTCTGGGATTTACAGTTTTGTGAAACATTTTGCCTTTTTGTCAGAGAGCTCTAGTGCTACAGCAAACTACAATTCACAGAATTCCATAGGATTGCACTATGGCAGTTGAAGCAGTGTCAAACTGCATTAATTTTGCAATGTGGATGCAGCCTCAGTCAAGGTGTTGCAGTAGGCCTTTCGTTCTTCAGATTTTTTTCTAGCACACAAAGTAAAAACAGCCCCATTTTCCTACTGAAGCATGTTTAGTGTTGACATGGGAAAGAGCTTTCTTGGTGGATTCCTATCCCTAGAGGGTAGGTTGCCCCCTTCATTGCTGCCTTTCTGATAGGATGTGAAGACCAATCCAGTTAGGCCTTTATCAGCTGACCTTACTTCTGTCATAAGGGGCCCTTAACTGGTTCTGGCTAAAAAATTTAATGTATTCATGGTTTTGTTCATTTTGTACTATTTTATTTTTAGCTATTTTGAGTCCCATTCATGGAAGGAAGGAAGGCTAAATATTGCATACACCACTGTGCTGTCTTATAGTTTGACCGTTGGACTAGGACACTAATGGATCATTGTTCAAATCACCACTCAGCCTTTGACCCTTGGACAACTCACATCCTCTCAGCCTCAAAGGAAGGCAAGAGCAAACTCCCTCTTAACAAATCTTGCAAAAAAAAAAAAAAACTGTGATGGGTTTGCATTAGGATGTCAAAAGTCAGAAATGAAGGCACACAACAGTGACAACATATAACATAATGGTAGAACATAATGCTTTGAATAGCATTCTCTGTCTTGCTCCATGCTCATTATCTACCAAACAGACAGAGTATAATTGCCTTCCTCAGTAGTACACACTTTTCATTTTCTGCCTCTTTTTATATATTTATTTTTGCTCCCTAATTGAATGTTCTCCAGTTCACCTACCATTGCAGGTGTTAATCATCACTTCCAAAATAACCCTGAGTTGGTTAAAACATGCTGGCTATTGACAGAGAATTAAAGGAAAGTAATGTTGGTGATTAAATTTGCACCAATTTTATAGCATTTTTATAATGCAGTTTCCCTTCTAAAAGCAAGGAAGACCAACTCATTGAAGGAACAGTAGCCATTCCCTCCAGGCATGTGGTTTCAGGACCTTTAAATCAGTGTTCCTTGACTTTTGGGGATGACAATGCTTGGTTTAAGTGGTGTAACTAACTGCTGCAATTGTAGGATTTAGTTTTCTATATAATGTTTTCCCAAAGGTGAAAAAGGATTCTATTGAAAGCTGCCAGTTCCCATTACTTGTTCTCATGCATCATACAATAAGTGGCTCTTGGATTGGATTGAATTGAATGGTAGTTGAAAAGTTGTTGCCTTGGCCACAGTTTTCTAGCTAAAAGTATCTTAAAAGATGGTTCTGGTCACCATTGTACATATGCAAAATATATATTAAACAAAGGGAAGCATGTTCTGGGTTACTATGTGGTTGCAACCTCATCCCTTCCAACATTTCAGAGGTGAAAACCAGGATACATGTGGGGAAGTGTCATGAGAGAGTGATGAAGATGGCAAAGGTTATTAATGACACACACAGGCTAAGAAACACACAAGCTAAGAAAGGCTGCAGAGGTTTGCTTTTGCCTAGACCTACTGCAAATGGCAAGACTTCACCCCTCCTCTCCCTCTGATGAATTAATTGTGTACAAACTACCTTTGCACTTTGGACTCAGTTTGCAGCAACTGAAGAAAGCCAACAGCAATGGGAAAGAGGAAAGAGGAGAAAGAAACTGGGACATTTTGAAAGCAGATGAAAAAATGGGACAACGTTTCCTTAAGTGGGACTATCCCTGCCACACTGGGACAGTTGGAAAGTATGCAGTTTCCTCTTTCCTAGGAGAACATTAGCCTGCAAGGAGAAGCCCATCATACACAAATAGCTTTCCTATAATTGCCTGTTGTCCTATGACTGTGGAAACAAAGGAAAGAAACTCTCAGCTCTACCAGAACAAGAACTATCCATTGAATTATATATAACTGTTTTTGCTTTGTTTTTTATATATGTTTCTTTTAATAATTAGGGCTGCCATTAGGCAAAGAGTGGGAATCAGTTCATCCAGTACATCAATGTGATGATCCCTGGACCAGTGACAGTCCCTGAGTCATTGGGTGAAGCTCTCTGGCAAGTTTACAGGAAAGAACAATTGGACCTAAAGGGCACAAATTGGCCCTGACATACTGGGAAAAAAATAACTGCTAGTCCCAGGTATCAGCCTGCTTGAGAAGCACTGCTGTAGGTGTTATTGGACAGCAACTCTCAGCAGCCCTAGCCAAAAGCAGGCAATGCTTGAGTTATAGTCCATCAACATCTGGAGAGCCAACACCCTGCATTTGGGGGAGAGAAGTGGCCATCTTAGACTGCAGATAGTAAGTGTAGGAAGTTGTAGAAAGCTTTTGAAGGACAACAGTATTTACCAAAAAGCCTCCCTCAGAAATGGCCATTACCAGTGTTCAGATAAGATTCCACTGCCACTTTGATCAGCTTCTGTACAGGGGATAAGGGTAGCATGTTATGTTTTGTCTCAAGCAGCAGCATGCTCTGGAGGCAGCCATAATTATAATTCAAAATTGAGATTATGTGACTAAAAAGTAAAGTATGTTTGTGTCTGTGTGGTATGCAAATAAGAATAGATTTTCTTAAGGAGAAGTTAATCGCTTCAATGGAATGTACATTTTAAAAAAATTAGCAATCACACCATAAGATTTGGGAGATAGCACAAGCTGATTCACAAAACCCACTTTGATTCACAAAACCCACTTTGAAACCCACTTTGAAAATATATGGTTGTCAGAGAATCCACCCCATTTTTCCTGAGCTGGTACATTCTGGAAAGTATGTCATACTTGAATGCTTTCCTACTGCTTTTGAAATTTGTTCTGTGCTGTCCAAGGCACCAGCTGATTTACATTCCACTATTGTTAAGAGTTCAGTGTCAGTAGAAGTGCCCTTATTTCTTCATAATTAAAGGCTGTAAATCTACTCATACAACAAAAATCTGTCTCCTTCACAACTACATACCCCTCCAGGGATCCTGAGAGCAAACAGAAAACAGCAAGTGACTTGGAGATAAAAGAGTTGCTGCTACCAATCAATACCTCACCTTCCACTCTAACAAAATGTGGACCTCCAAATGTATTAGTTTGCAAAGTTCTTTGTCAATGCCAGCAGTACATGGTTGCACTTCTCAGAAAGCATTTTGCAGCATCTCTTGGGACAGAATGTCAATCAGATTTGGTTTTTCATTTATATAAAAGCGTCTTCACATGGAGGAAATGGTTTTAAAGGAGCAAAGCGAACACAAGACAGGCAAACTAGTGTGATCTCATACCTTCTTTATTCATGATTTAAACTCTCTATTTTTAAATTTATTTACTATAAATGTTGTTATCCCACTTATCTCACAGTATGCACACTCATGCACAGACACATAGGGAAGATACCATTTAACATTGATAGTAGATAGACAGTTTCTAAGACCAAGTGCAAGGCCTCATCATGAGAGATTTTTAATTTTGATCTCATCATTTTGTGTAGACAACATTTTAAACAGCTATTGTTCTGTACAATATCAAAGTGTATAGTTGAACGTCCATTTAACTTTAAAATATACACATTTGTTGAAAAGCGTTAATTTTATCAAGCTTTATAAATAGTCATCATGATCTATAGACAAAAGTAACAGTATATCTTGGCCACGGGATATCATGAAAGCATAAATAAATGGCCCCAGAATTCAGACCATACCATACAACTAGAAAGCTAGTAAAGAGCCTGGAATAAAAGCCTAAAGTTCTCAAAAAGTTACCACCTAAAATATAATTTTAATAATATGTTTTAGAGGTGGCACCTGACACCAGAGAGAATGGCCAAAATTTCAATATATATATATATATATATATATATATATATAAACAGCAATTGCTGGAAGTGCATAGAACAGAATGGCCTCTTTCAGGCAAGATGGAGCTCTGCCTTGTTTCAGCAAGGCATTAACCACTGCTTCTACCCACCAGTTCCCCTCTAGCTTTTTTTAATAAGCCAGGAAAGATATGTGGTATGTCTTATCTTTCCAGGAATCCTATCCACATCCTCATATTGCACAAATTGAAAAGTATCCATTGTCACTGGACAAGCAGGGACCAAAGTTACATCCACTGGATCTGTATCAAAGTCAGAGGGGATCTGAGTGATTTTATCTGCAAAGTGCCAGATAAGTTGTTCACAGCGAGCTGTCAAGCGTTCTTTATTTTCCTCTCTTGGGCCCTGTGTGTAAAAGACCCTTGGCCATTAAAAGCAGCTCTGCTAGCCAGCTCACTCTAGACCAGTGCTTCTCCATTATTTACTGTCACGCCCCCCCCAGGAAAGAAGAAAACATTTTGCACCCCCCCCTGCGCGACTGTAAATAGTCACATGGGTGGGTTTGACCAATCAGGATAGAGCACGTTGGGCTGCTACTGGGGCTGCGCTGGGACAATCTCCCTCTCTCCAGCCGTAACGGGCCCCCCTTTACAGAGCCTCACACCCCCCCTGGGGGGCGCGCCCCACTATTTGAGAACCGCTGCTCTAGACACAGTAGAAGCAGAGAAAAAGTTTGCCTTTGCTGCCTCTATTGCCACAAAGGAGGGCCTCACATAAATTTTAGCCTGTGCTCAATCAGACGCACTCTGAATTTTCTGTCAACAGTGCTCTAGTCGCCTTCTCATTTGTTTCACTGCCACCAGCTCCCTGGAAAATCAGGGGACTGTGAGAAGAGATATTAAGCATGATTGGGCTCATTGCCTATAGTAAGGTCCCATGTTTAGGACTTTAAATGTCATTACTAGCACCTTGAATTCAAACAGGAAGAGAAATGGCAGCAAGCAGCTCTTTTAAAACTGGCAGTATATGTTATTTTTATGGAACTCCACCAAGCAATCTTGCTCCAGCATTTTGCACTAGCTGTAACTTCTAAATCAATTTCAGGGTGAGTGTAACCCCATCCAGGGCAAGTTGCTTACCCAGTTCCCATCCTCAGAATGACCAATCTACAGAGCCTCCATATTATTGGGATTCAGCTTCAGTTTACTGGCTATCAAAGAGCCCATTATAGCATCTAGGCACTAGTCTAGCTCCTGTACAGCCTCAGATGATTCTGCTTAGAAGGAGAAGCAGAGTTGGGTGTCAGATATGACATTCAAAAGGCAGAGGAACTTTTGTCCTTCTTGATGGCACCCCACTCCTGTTCTCCCTAGGACTTCACCCAACGGCTTCATAAAGTTCTTGCATTGCCAGAGTCCTAAAGTTTATAGCGAAGGTTTTCTCTCATTCCTGCCACCATCACAGGCTCACTGTGATGAGAGAGAGAGAGAGAGAGAGAGCCTTCTCAGTGGCTGTTTCCACCCTCTGGAACACCCTTTGTGGGGTGCTAGGCTGGCCCCCTTCCTGCTTTCCTTTCACCAGCAAGAAAATAAATTTTTATTTAAGCAAGCTTTTAATGATTGAGTGGGTAAAGTTCTTACTTAGATGTACAGTTTATCTGTTTTTAACTTCTGTATGATTTAAAAATGATTTTCTTGTGTTTCATATGGGGATTTTTAACTGTTTTAAAAGTTTATTATAATTTTTTTAAAAAATTGTCTAGAAGCTGTCTTTGGTCCCACCCTGGAGAAAAGTGGCATATAAATTAAGGAAATGAATGAATGTTTGAATATAATATTAAAAGCATAGTATGGCTTTTAAGCCAGCCTCACTGCTGCATAACTGGCCCATTTTTAAACTTATATTTGGTCATACTTATTCCATGATCTGGTACCCCACCTGTATTGTAGCCTTTCCCCAGCCTGCTTTGTTGTCTGTAGTTCTTTTGTACACTAAGTACATTCCTCAAGATGTTGTTGAACTCCATCCTATATTATCATTGGCTACATTAGGTAGAACTGATGAGAGTTAATATTGAGAAGACCACAAGGTCCTCTGCCTTTTGAATATCACATCTGCAGTAAACAATAGTTTCTATAACAATGAGATCTCCATAGCTGATGTCCAGATCATAGCTTCTGCTATGCTTGATAACCATATATTTTGCCCTGTTTGCTAACATATTATGGATATGCTTTGTAATACTGGGTTGGGTTATGTTACACCAGTGGTGATGCAGGGTGGAAAGACTGTTTATCTTGTTTGGACTGCATAATAAAGAGATGTGGAGGGAGAAAATATGAGCTGTGAACATCAAGGTCAGTTCAGTGAGAGTTAGTATTGAGTTAGTATGGAGAGGAAGGAAATAGAAATATTTTCATATGAAGACAAATGGAGTATAAGTGCATGAAAATGTTTGATTTACAAAATGCTTTTAATATGCTGTGTAACTGAAAATGCTGCATTCCTGACAACGTTGTTATACTGTGATCAGCTCAGTTTCTAAATAAAGCAATCTGACTTCTCTGAAGCTTGTGTTTCTGAATTGTAGTCAACCAGTTTATGACAGATGACTGCCATGGGTTGAGATAATTTGCACATATTTATTTCATATTGATGCAATTGTTGTGCCTGATGCATTCTCATCCCAGTAGTGATAGTATTGCTTTTGCTGTTGTGGACTGCTTTCAAGTTGATGTTGAGTTATGGTGACTCTATGAATGGGGGACCTCTAAGTCACCCTATCATCAACAGCCCTGCTCAGGACTTGCCGACTCAAAGCTGTCGCTTCCCTGATTGAGACTTTAAAAGGAACTCAGTAATAAACCAACTAAGGAGTTTATCACGCGGGGGAAACCCCGTGCGGAAACGGGGCTTTAAATTAAACAAAACCTGCAAAAGCGGGTGTTTTTTCAGACAACGTCGCTGTTAAAAGGAGGTTAATCCAAATGGATATTAGACAAAAATTGCTTCTTTTTTTATTTTCAGAAGATCCTGAAAGTAAAAAGAAGCATTTTTTGTCTAATTTCCGTTCGGATTAACCTCCTTTTAACAGTGCTGGAGTTTATCACACGGAGAAATCCCATTGATAAATTGCTTCCGCTTTTGCCTTTTTTTCCCCTCTCTTTAAAGTACCATTTCTGCATGGAGCTCCCCGTGTGATAAACTCCTAAATCATTAAATCAAGCTTTGTTTCCAGCAAAAGGAATGCAGTGGCTTAGTGGTTAAGCACCAGCTCAGAAGGTTGGTAGTCTGAGGCCCAAGTGCTTCATGATGGGGTGAACTTCTGTCATTAGTCCCAGCTTCTGCCACTCTAGCAGTTTGAAAGCATACAAATGCAAGTAGATAAATAAGTACCACTTCAGTGGAAGGTAACAGCATTTGATGCAGTTATGCTGGCCACATGACCACCATCAGACAACACTGGTTCTTTGGTTTAATAACAGAGATGAGCATCACCCCCTACAGTCAGTTATGACTAGACATTCATGTCAAGGGACTACCTTTACCTTTACCTTTTTCCAGCATAGCTGGATTAGCATTAGCTAGCTAGGAGGCAGGTGTGTGTGCCTTCAAGTCACTTTTTGACTTATGGCAGCCCCATGAATTTCATAGAGCTTGCCAATTCCTTCCTCTGAAATATACCCTTCAGTACTTGGTATTCCTTTATGGTCTCCCATCCAAATACTAATCAGAGCAGCATTAGCTTTCAAGATCAGGCAGGATCTGGTGACTCTAGCATATTTTACATTAGTAAGAAGGCAAGCTGAGTCACAATTCAGTCCATCTCAATGGTGCCATATGGGATCAGAAGAGGCTTTTAGCACCTTACCATAAGTGTGTGTGCAAGTCATAGAACAAAAACGATCTCCAGTCTAATGAAACTGAGAAATTGGCTGAATGTGTGTGCTGCCAAATGCAACATCTGTAAAGAGATAATTTCTTTAATCAAATCATTTAAATTAAAGTTGGAAACCTCCAAGAGTTGACCTTGTCCAACCAAAGCAGCCTTCCCTTCAGAGTCGTACATTGGGCCTTTGGTATCCACTGGCGTTTGGTTCCAGGACTCCCCATAAATACTAAAATCTATGGATGTTTAAGTCTCATTATACACAGTGGCATAGCGAAATGTTGTCCATTACATAAAATGGCAAAATCAAGGTTTGATTTTTGGAATTTATATATTTTTTGGAATATTTTCAAGCCATGGATAGCTGCATCTATGGCTAAAAAAAAATCAGTCAATATGGAGGGGCAACTGTACAAATTGAGAAAATTAACAAAAACCTAAGAGATAACCAAGTCTGCTTTCTATTATAGTTTGGGTAGTCACACACTTCCTACCCCACCTGATCAGAATTTGTCACAATGCCTAAGTGAATATTGGATTGTTATGGAAGAAATCAGGATGAAGAAGATTAGGCACTGCAGTTCACCAAGTCTTATTTGGCTCTGCTACAGCAGGGAGAATTTCATTTAAAACCACAATGCTTCATTCATGAAGGATGCATTCACAAAGGGAACAAAAATTCTGTCTGTTCAGGCCTGAAAATGGTTTTCAATATATGGTACTTCAAAGAAGCAGTGGGAGTTAAAGCAAATTGCACAAATGTCGATAGTACTTCCACCACCCCACTCCAAAGCATCCTTCAAAGATTTATACCCAATCTTTTTCAAAACAACTCTTATGATGGAAGAAGTTGATTTTTGCAAAATAGGGATACTGCTAATGCCATAATTTTCTATACAACTATCAGTACATTACATTGTGTTGTTGCAGAAAAGCATCACAAACAGATTTGAAATATTCAAGTAAGCTGGGAACAAGGGACAAAATATGCACAATCTGATGAGCAATTCAGTTAATTAAAGCTAATAAAGAGCACATGATGCACAATAATAGTTCAAATCTGCAAGTGAGAGCTTAATGTGTTCCAAAATGGGGAGTATGATTGCAGTTTATTGATGGAATGTGATGACATGAATGAGATGAACAATAATTTGAACAGGCACTGTGTCTCATCTTGTACCTTCATGTGTGCTGAATATGCAGTGTTTATTCCCAGAGACACAGGAACAGTTCCACATATACCTACTACTGCTGATAGGGCCACCTCTCTAAAGTGTGTTTGTATGGATGTATGTGCATATTACAAAGACTGACACTGTGTGGTAATTGGACACTTTTATGACCTTCAACATTATGATTGCCACATCAAATATAAAGTGTCAGTACATTTAATAGTCCTGATGAGAAATGTGTACTAAGGACAAGATGCAACTGTTAAAATGGAAGATGGAGAAACAGAATAGTTTCCAACTGACAAAGAGGACAGGCAAGGCTACATTTTATCAGCCCATTTGTTCAATTAGATTGCAAAAAATATAATTAGAAGAGGCCTAAGCTATGTGGATGACACCATACTACTAGTAGAAAACATCCTAAACATGGAAAAAATAAGGAAGGTCAAAGAAGAAAGTGCACAGGCAAGATTACTGCTGATAATAAAGAAAACAAAACTAATGACCATGGAGGATTGACATAAATTCAACCTAGACAATGAAGAAATCAAAATAGTTTAAGATTTCCTATACCTTGAATCAAACATAGAAGAGAATGGATACTGCAGCCAATAAATCAGAAGAAGATTGGGAATGGGAAGGGCAGCTATGAAAGAATTAGATAGGATCCTAAAGAGTAAAGATATGCAACTGAGCACTAAAGGTAGAATCATCCAATCTATTGTATTCCCCAACATCATGTACAGACATGAGAGCTGTACAGTGAACAAAAGCAGATAGGAGGAAAATTAACTCATTTCAGATGTGGTGCTAAACAAGAATGCTAAAGACATTGCGGACAGCCAAAAAGGCAAACAAACAGATTGAGCCTGAAGTCTCCCTGGAAGTAAAGATGATCAAATCAAGGCTATCTTACATTGGCTACACAAGACACAATTCATTACACAATAATATTAAGAAAGATAGAAAACAGTATTTATTATTATTATTATAGTTTATTTCTAAAGCTCTATCAATATACACAGCACTGTACAAAAAGAAAATCAACATAAAATAGAATAAAAACCTGCCAGAGGCATACAATCTAATACAAACAATAGGTAAAATAATAAAAGTCAATTAAAACAAAAAACAATACAACAATCAATTAACAACATCCACTGTCTATCTAAATGACAAAAAAGTATATGTAAATGTAAATCAAACAGTGTCTGGGAATGCCTCGCTGAACAAGGTGGCCTTTAGTAGAAAGGAAGGAAGACTGCATGCTAGATGGATAGATTCAATCAGGGAGGTCATGGTCCTGAATTTGCAAGACCTAAGCAGAGCAGTGGAAAACAGAAGGTCTTGGAGATTTCTCATACACAAGATGACCATAAGTTGGGAGTGACTCAAGGGCAATTAACAACAAGAACAACAACAGGGGAGACAACTGATTCATCTGACATAATTTAGACATGCAAAAAGAGAGCTACCAAAGGGGACAGTTTTAAAGTATGAATTTTAAAGTGCACACAAAAGCTCAAGCAAGCAATAGGTTAACTAGGATTTCTGGTTATTAGACATACAGGAATATATGACAGCAAATTTAATTCATTCTGCAGCTTTAAAATGATTGCTGTATATCATGCTCCTGGAGATGATTTTCCCTAGTGGCTCCTGAAAAATGCATTGAATGCCATATCTCAAATTTTGGGTTTTGTTTTTGTTCTGTACACAAGAAGCTCCCAGATTAATTTATTTTGCATCCACTTCAAAGTCTTTTTCTTCAAAGAAGCAAGGGCACAACAATGAAAAAATGAAGCAATTACTTATCATGGGTCATAGAATCTTAGCACCTTTATGGTTAACTCAAAGTCTGCAAATGAAGTTTTGACGGACTGGGTCAAGACAATTTCAAAACAAGATGAATTGTTTTTATGTTGATTTGCAGTGCCCATTTTTATTTCTATTATTTTGTTGATTTGAATTTACACACATTATTTGACTTCTAAACTGCTCTGATTAAATATTTCCTTTGCTTTCTGTAAGCTCAACAACTTAATTGGGCATGATATTTTCAGAACATGAATGATATGAGGAAAAACCAATTGATTTCAGATATATTTTGAATTCCTGTTCTTATTGGTTTGGAGACATAAAGCTGATATAGAAATATAGGTTGGAACCCTGTATCTGCTTATAGTTAACATTAGTTTTTCCTGGCCCAAACCCCCAAACCTGCTGGAAACATCATTCAACCATGCTCCAATCACCTGAAGAACATACCCCTTTCTCCCCTTGTGGTAGTGAGTTATTTTGGTAATAATATTAAAATCATGACTGAAGGCCTTTACAGACTGCCAGAAATAATGCAGCTTCAGGCCACTTGAACTGTCCTGGCTCAGTGCTAGGGAATCATGGGAATTGTATTTTTTCTGGGACATTGAGCCTTCTCTGTCGAGAGCTCTGGTGCCACAATAAACTACAATTCCCATGATTGCTTAACACTGAGACAGGATAGTTAAAGTGGCCTCGAGCTACATTATTTCTGGCAGTCTGTAAAGGCCCTAAGTAGCCACTATGAATATGAAACATTTACAGTTAGTCACAATTTTGACAGTTACCCTTTGTGGAAATTGTGAAATGCTATGCTGAAACAAATTCAGCAAGTATTGATTTGTACTATGATTGTGTATGCAAGTGTTAAGGGAAAGGAACACTATTTCTGATGTTGGTTTACTGGAGTGGAAGCTGCTGCAGCATATAAATCTCCTGCGTCACTCTAATGATAGTGAAAGATCTATTTGAAGGATAAAATTATATCTCTCCTTTCATGCCAGTGTTATCGTTTCTAAAATTAGGAAATATTTTATGATCCTGTACTTCAAGACAGGCTCTTCTCTAATTCTCATCCCCCTCATAGGTATGATTATGCAGACATGAGAAAGGGTCTTTTCAATTACTGTTCCCAAATTATAGGTCCTCCTTTCTAGGCTAGGTTGGCTCTGCCTTGTTGCCCTCCTGCCTGTAGGCAAAGATCTTTTTTTCAGTCAAGCTGTTGCCTTTCATGGCACTGAGGTGGTATATCTGCTTGAGGTTTTAGTCCAAACTTTAAAGTTGCTATCCAAAATAATGAGCTATTATAGGGACATGATAAAGCATAGTTAATCCCTTAAAGTTCAGGTTAAAATCAAGAGTAGATTCACCATCCCATTGGCATGAAAGCCATCAGATGAACCTGGGCTTTGGCAACTGATTCCTCCCATATTGCTGTTAGGAAATGAAAGAAACAGTAATGGAGTTCTCTAGCAGAGTAATCACATTTCCCAGCAAATCTTGAGCTGATTTTTTTTTAACTTTTACCTGTCTGATGCATTTTAAAATGAATGCAGGCTCCTGGTTGGCCAGCAGTTTGAGCATTGGACAATGACTATGCAAACCAGAGTTTGAATCCATGCGCAGCCATGGAAACCTACTGGATAACCTTGGGCAAATCACATTCTCTCAACCTCAAAGGAACAAACCTTGCCAAGAAAAATTCATGATAGGTTTACCTTGTATTACCATAGGTTGGAAACAACATGAATACACATAACAACAACAATTTCTAATTTAGTCAGACAGTGTATGAGATGGGTGCTGCTTTCTGCTCTAAAACTGTGTTATCTTCTGGTTTAGAAATTACCAGAGTGAGCAAAAGAAATAAAAATTATTTATTCAGTACAATATAAACAATGTAGATCATGCCAGATGCCTTTATTAATATTACTTCAGCTGAGGGATCTTAAATGCTGGATAAATACTACCTTTCTACTTTTGCCTTTTCCACTTGTGAACAATAAACATAAGGTATATCTGCTGTGTTCATCTACTTTATTTTTTATTGATTCCCTAATGTTATATCTTCACCAACAGGAAAAGCTAAAAGGGGGAGAAAAGGTCTGTGAAAAGAATAAAAGATTTGTTGCCTTGTACTAAGCCAGCCTTCTCCAACCCTTCCAGTGTTTTGGACTATAACTCCCAAGACTCTTGACCACTGGTCACAATTGTTGGGACTGATGTGAATTACACTCCAAAATACTAGGAAGACAGGAAGTTGGGAAAAGTTGTACTAGGCCATACATCCTGCCTATCTAATACAGAATCATGTAATCAAGGGCTTCCAGTATAAACCTTCTCATTCATGTCATCCAACCTCTTTAACTAAAGATCTCTGGGATTGAACAAGAGACTTCCTTCACCGAAAGCATGTGCTTTACCACCAACCCATGGTTTTCCTGAAGAATCATTTGCTTATTGAAGAAGCCTTCTTCTAAGAGTAATAATAATAATAATAATAGAAGATTTTTATTAACTCAATGTAGTCTAGTGGGGTGTCAAGACAGCAAATTCCCATTGTCTTAGATTTTAGACCTAAAATCAGAGAATCTCTGTAAGAATTGGGAAGATTATAAGACAACATGACTTGCTGGTACTACCTCCAAAATAAATATTAAGCTCCACATAAAGGCTGAGATCCTGCACTGTGCTTGCATAGTGTACCTCCCAAGGCAAGCCTAGCACCAACTGCCATTCCCAGCACCATCAGAGGAGGAGCCAGAGGCAGCACCTTCAAAAGAACCTTTTTTTCTCTCTCCAAGTGCTGCAGATTAGATGTTGCCTTTTAGAATGATCTGTCTGAGAATTCTGGGACCAGTAAAACAATCATTCAGAAGGAGGGTAATGGGGAAAGCCAGTAGAGGAAACACTGGGAGCGGCGATTGAAGTTGTGCAGGGCAGAGGAAGATATCCATCTGTCGAGGATGCTTTGATTGGGAGTTCCTTCATGGCAGGGGGTTGGACTGGATGGCCCTTGTGGTCTCTTCCAACTCTATGATTCTATGATTCTATATGGTGACAACAGTTACAAAATTTTGTTACAAAAGAAGGCAGGCTTGATGTCTGAAAGTAATCCCGCCTTCAGTTCACTCTGTTACCCAAAATAGGCTGGGGAGCTTACCAACCATGCCACAGAACCTTACCTTACTCCTCTGCAATGCCAGGTCAGTAAAAAACAAAACTCACATCATCCATGATCTCCTCGTGGATGAAGAAGCCGACCTGGCCTGTTTCACAGAGACCTAGTTGGGGGAAGATAGTGCCATCACCTAGAATCAAGCTCTCCCAGCCATATGTATTAATTTTAGTGTTAAAATTAAGAACTGTTTATCAAATGTATTAATACATATGTATTAATTTTAGTGTACCCAAAAGAACTGTTTATCAAATGACATGAAATTATTGAAATATTTAGAAATAGACTAATTTAACTGGTACTGTATCTATGTATTCATCTCCCTTTTTAGCTATCCAGCAATTCTTTGAGACATCAGTAATTTCCTGAGGCCTGGCAATACTGCCACCCAGAGAAGAAAGTGATAGTTTTATCTCTGCCTGTCTCACTGTCTAGCCTTACCTTTTTTTCTTTTTTTCTTTTTTTTAGTGAGTCTCTGAGGGAATAACTCAGGCCTGTTTCTATGTGACTGGAGCATTCAATCACTTTTAAATCCTGAGCAGCTGGTATGACACACAGCTCTAGCTTTGCTTCTATGCACTAACACTGCTCACCCCACGGAAATATATAACCAGTAATCCAATGGTGTAAACTAGCATGGTGTAGTGGTTTGAGAGTTGGACTGTGACTGAAGTTTGGACTGAGATTTCCAGAATGAAAAAGAAAAATGCATGCCAGAGAATGTATTGTAACATGGTCCCCCATAGTTGCTGCAGAGGCAACATCAACAATTTGCTGAAAGTCTCATATTGTAATTGTGTGCCTCCAAGTAATTTCCAATTTATGGTATCCCAAAGACAAAACTTTTAAATGGTTTTCTTGGCAAGATTTGATCAGAGGAGGTTGATCATGGCCTTCCCCTGAGGCTGAGAGCATATGACTTGCCCACGTTTGCCCAGCGGAGTTACATGGCTGAGCTGAGAATTGAACTTTGGTCTCCAAGGTCATAGTCCAACATCCAAACTACTGCACCACACTGGCTCTCTCATATTAGTTTAATAAAAACAGATGCCAGTGTGGTGTAGAGGTTTGAGTGTTGGATTATGACTCTGAGACCAGAGTCTGAATCCCCACTTGACCATAGAAATCCATTGGGTGACCTTAGGATGTTATCACACATGGGCCAGAAAGCAATAATAAAGTGGAAATGAGGCATTCCGAAAATAAACCGAAAATAAACCTTGATTCCGCAAATGGCTTTCACACGTAATTACCTTAATTGAGAAATTACAGTAAGCGCATTTAACGTTCACACACAAGTGAGAACAGACCGTAAATGTACTAGAAATGATCTTCTTGCACATGCGCAGATAGAGGAATGCTCTCCGTGGAACAATGGGAAAAGCAGGGAAATGCTCCCAAATGCGCATTTGCTTTTCACATTACGGTAAATGCGAAATTACTGTAATTTCATAAATGCATTTCCTCAAAACTACCGAATTTCAAAAGAACTCGGATAACACCAGTTTCTGTCCAGTTTCTGTCCAATTTCTGTCCAGTTTCTGTGCGACGTCGTGTGAAATCGTGAGGCACAAATCCAGTTTCTGTTTGGGATTTATGTGGATTAACCAGACGATTTCCCCCATGTGATAACGTCCTTAGAAAAGTTTGGAAATAAAACTTTTCATCTTTGCATGTAAGAGTGAACTTTACTTCATTTATAGCCTTCTAGGGTGGGGAATGTGTCTCAGCTATCAGTGCTAGAGAAACATGAAATTATGAGAATCATTGTGGGGTAGAAGATTGTTCCAGCATGATAAAATAACATTAATGAGGGCATCTTAGTGAAAAAAATGCACTAACCTAAATTATATATCTACACTTGACAGATCATCTGACATAACATTTGTTTTTTCTTGATGTAATGACACCTAGTAACTCTTTAATGATTAACTTGATAGAAACACACATAAATAAAACAAAATTTAGACACCTCACTATTTATTTAGAATGTTTACCCCTTTGATATACATATATAATTTGAATGTCTGTCAAAACTAGAAGACTAAGGAATGAATAGAAAACCAAATATGAATAACTCTTATTCAGAGTAAGGGATAAAAGCTTGGTATATTCTTGCCATCATGGCAGCTGATGAAAATTCAAGGTTTCGATTACTTATTTGTAAGCCGACTGTACTGAGTGAATTACGATGCAACAATACTTTCAAGAAATGCCCCCTAAAAGAAAGCACACCTTGCTGAGGAGCTAAGAGGAAGTAAAGAGGAGAGAATGCTTAGAAGATAAGGAATGATAAGAACTCCTGGTCCGTCCCAAGCACCAATTTTCAAATGGACAAATTGCCACCTCAAAGCTGTCAGGTGGTAAATACTCCTGTTACCAGAAAACTCAGAGTGAGGACTGCAGTCAATCCAGGCTAGCAGAACCCCTTTTAAATCCCCTTGAATCCAGTTTTTCAGTCATCACGGATTCTAATCAAAAGCATGGCAGGGAAGGGGCAGTGCTCACCTGCTCCTTACTGCTCTCTCAAGGAGTGCTGAAAGAAAAAAAACTCTCATTAGCATCTTACACACTGACTGACTAGAGATGTTAACCCAGACTGCCTTCCTGATCATTACTGCTGCTGTGAGAGCAGGGGAGGGGGGGGGGGGGAATCTGGTAGAAATCTGAGCAGAACAGCAGCAGCAAATATAATGGCAAGAGAGGGAACAACTTTATGGCTCTTTCCTTCTTTCCCCCCCCCTCCCTCTCCTTTATCATCCACAAGAAATTCTGCCTGCCAAACACACGGCCTAATAAGACAATATTAACCACCATGTAACCGAGTTGCTGCAGAGCTGTCACAATCCTTTCCCCATCCCTGTACGACTTCTCAAAACCTTCTCCCTTTCAATGGAGACTTTGCCAAGAGCCTCTTCTGCTCTGTTCTGTTCTGAATGGCAACAGAAGGGCTTCCTTCCCTGAATGTGCAATGGCATTGGGGTGCCACCTTGGCACTGCCCCATGGCCTTCAGCGGCTGGAGGAGCTGCATCTGAGAGCTGCCCATGTGATCTTGCACAGAAACAACAAAAATGAGAGGTATTTGGCATAGTAGTTTGAGCGTTGGACTATGACTCTGGAAACCAGCATTTGATTCCCAGCTTGGCCATGAAACCCACTGGGTGACCTTGGGCAAGTCACATGCTCTCAGCCTCAGGGGAAGGCAATGGCAAAACTCCTCTGAACAAATCTTGCCAAGAAAACATGATATGTTTGCTGTAGGATCACCATAAGTCAGAAACAGTTTGAAAGCACATAACAAGAAGAACAACAAATTTGTGAGGAATAAGATAATAGAAATGTCACCAGAGGTGACAAAAATCAAAAACAAGAGGGATTGTTAATACACCCTACTTTGTGCCTTGTGTGAGATTGTTGCAAGTTGCTTAAACCATGGATTATAGATTATTGCCATAGCCTTCCCCATGAGATGAGCAAGCAAGCTGAAGAAACCCTGGACTGTGTGTTTACTTACTGCTTAGTATTTTCTATTTGTATTTGTATACCGGTATATATTTCTATATATATTTATATATATGAAGTACAACTTTCATGCTTAGTTACTTTTCACTTTTCTTTTGTTTTCTTATTATTTAATTATTATTTAATTAATTATTTGTGTTACATGACATGTATGCTTCTCATTCTAGCATAGTGTGTGTGTGTGTGTGTGTATCTTATCTAACAACCCTGCTTGTGAGAATATTGCTCCCATTAAATGACTAAGGGAGGTTTATATACTTATTTAGAATGGTTTAAATACCCTAGAGGCATCAGATCCTGTCTGATCTTAGAAGCTAAGCAGGGTCAGCTCTAGATAGTACTCGGATTGGAGATCAGTAATGAATACCAGATGCAGTAGGCTATATTTCAAAGGACGGAACTGGCAAAATCAACTCTGAGTATTTCTTGCCCAAGAAAACCCTGTGAGATAAAGGTTTGTTCTCCAAACTGGTTGCTGTAAATATTTTCTATACTTTGAAGAAGACCTTTTTGGTAGAAACAGATATTATCCAGAAATCTCTCTCTCCCTCTCTCTCTCTTGTGTGTGTGTGTATAGCTAGACAGACAGACAGACGACAGATTTATTGAAGCAACTAACAAACAGAATTTAAAAATACATATTAAGAGCAAAACATTTTTTGCTTCCACCTTCTCCAGTTGCCAAAAATCAAACTGGGCTACATATTAAGTGGCACTTTAGAACACTATGTTTGCAGCATTCTTAGTTCATATGAGCCTATAAGTTGAGGCCATTGGTTTGCTTTTTCATCACTAACATATACATGGGAGTCAGTGTGGCATTGTGATTTGAGCATTGGACCAGGGCTCTGTAGACCAGGGTTCAAATCCTGACTTGGCCATGTAAACCCACTGGATGACCCTGGGCACCTCACACTCTCTTAGCTTCAGTGGATTGCAATGGCAAACCCCCTCTGAAGAAACTTGCCAAGAAAACCCCATGATATGTTCATCTTAGGAGTTTATCACACAGGGAGTCCCATGCAGAAACCCTGCTTTAAGTAGAAAAAAAACGCAAAAGCGGAAGCAATTTATTAAAGGGATTCCCTAGTGTGAAAAGTGAAAGCGATGTTAAAATGGGGTTAATCTGAACGGAAACTGCTTCTTTTTACTTTCGGAAAAAAGCAGTCAATGAGGGGGTTCCGTTCGGATTAACCCCAGTTTAACCTCCTCTTAACAGCGATGTTGTCTGAAAAAACATCCGCTTTTGCGGTTTTTTTCTACTTTAAACTTCCATTTCCGCACGGGATTTCCCCGTGTGATAAACTCCTTATAGTCTCCATAAGTCAGAAATCACTTCAAAGCAAACAACAACATATATATTTATATAGAATATATTATTCCATATATTTTATATCTTATGAATGCAATATTATGTTTATATAATTTGTATGTATTAGTGATGTATATTTACAATCCCTCATGTACTCTCACATACCTGGGGCAAATACAATGCACAAGGAGGTACAGAAAACTCCTGTTCAAAACACTTTAAATAATAATAATAATAATAATAATAATAATAATAATTTATATCTCGCCCCTCTGCAGAGCAATCAGGGTGGCTTACAACATTAAAATTTACATAAAGATTAAAATTTACATACAATTAATACAATGTAAACATCCCAAAACCCACCCGCCCCTTAAAAGGTAAGGGCTCTTCTTCTTAGTCTAGGCCCGATGGTGCTGGGCCTGGTGTCTCCTTCCCAGATGACATCGGATGGAATGGAGGGAGTGTATTATATTTATTTTAAAATACACTACATTTATATAGTGGTGTGTGTGTGTGTGTGTGTGTGTGTGTGTGTGTGTGTTTTACACCTGCACAAGTTACCAACATGATCCTGGGCTTTGATTTAACCTGGTCTTGATTCCTCTACTGAAATTAAGCTTGCATGCACACAGGTTGAACTGACCAATATCTTGCCTCATTACTTATCCATTGCTGTTTATGCTCTCTCCATTGCCATTACACTAACCCTGTTGATACCAGATTGTGCAGAAGCTTCTTGTCCTTGTCATTGTGACCCTGCATGGTCTTCCCCCATACCTTTACCTTTCCACTTTTACGTCCCTTTACATTTCTATCCATGAACATCTGTTCTGTTCCATTTCCATTCATTGTTGTTGTTGTATGCCTTCAAGTTGTTTACAACTTATGGCAACCTTAAGGCAAACCTATGACAGGGGTTTCTTGACATCATTTGTTCAGACAAGGTTTGCTTTTGTCTTCCTCTGAGGCTGAGACAGCATGACTTGCCCAAAGCCACCCATGGATTTCCATGGCCAAGCCAAATATTTGAATCTTGATCTCAAATGTTCTAATCCAACACGCAAACCACTATACTATGCTGGTTCCACTACCATCAGTCATAAAACTCCACCCTTCCTGCTTTTCTTTCCGTATGTTTGAAACTGCCTCTTAAAACAGTAAGTCCAGTCTGCCACAATGATGCTTTTGAATGCCTATATTCAATAATATATAGACTTGATATATTAGTAGGGAAAAGACACTGAAATAACATCAAAAGTCCAAGAAAAAATATGTTACAGCAAAAATGCCATAAGTAAATTAATATACTTCTAGTTTAGCAATTTAAATTCTCTGTATGGTTTATGTGCCTTATAATCCAGCCTTTCTCAGCATGTTAAATATTCATGCACACTCTCAGCATCCTTTTCCACAACACCTCCTCTGGGGATCATAATAACTCTCACTTGGACAATTCCATCTTATGGATCTAAGGGTCTTTAAGGGAATTCAGCTTTGCAAAATAGCATAAAAATTACTTTGAAAAATGAGGGGGCAAGGGGGAAAACTTTTCCACTGATGAAAACGACAGTGGCCAGAGAGGTACATGCTAATGTTCTATGAGTGCAAGATGAGGTCATGTTCCCTGAAAGTATGATAGTACAGCCACACCATTCTCCACACCATTCTTGGTGTGGAGGGAAGAGGGAAGCAGAGAAAACAGCCATGAGAGAGGGGATAGGAGGAGATGAAGGGTTACATTGATGTCTCTTGCATGTGTGGAAGATAAAATGAAATCACTTCCACTTTTTCATTCCTTCACTTCTCCCAATTTGACCAAACTAGTCCCCCCCCCCCCCCACACACAGTGGCCTTCTGCAGATCAAGCATTTTTGTATGATTATCTGAGCAATCATCCAGTACCATGCAATGTAACAACCTCTCCAGCACTTTGTATAATAACATGGTGTACATATGTGTAGTCTCATAACTCTGTGGAGAAATACTACTGTGACATAAATTGTACATTCTATTGAGCTTGTGGTCATTTTCATGACCATGTTTCTTTTAAAAACTAAAATAGCCATCCTGGATATGGCTGCTAGTTTGTCATATCAGACACAGGTAGGGAAATTTATTTGTTTTGCTTTCTCTCCCATCAAAAATATGTAATTACTTTCTAATTGTATTGTACAGCCAACTAGGAACACCTGCCCCCTGGGAAAGGGGATATAAGCTGGATGCCTGCTGCAACAACCCCACTGCTGGTGGGGTCACCAAGGGGAAACAAGAACAAGGGCCAATCTCTATGGTTGTGAGGGGAGGGGTGCTTTGAGTCATTGACAACTTTTAAAATATCCTGTCATCTGGTAATAACAAATTGTACTATCAGAAGAACATGGGAGGGGAAGCAGTCCAAGGAGCAGTCATTACAACAGTAATAGGCAGAGGGAGATATGGCATGGGAAGCCAGCCCTATTATCCTGATAGAAGGGAGAGCCACAGGGTGCTGGTTATTCTCAAGCTGTCCCCTATTTCAAATAGTCTGGATATCCTCAGCCATAGGCCACTTGGACTGAAAATACTGCTGTTAAATGGCAAGATCGTGAATGGAAAAACATCAGCGATCCAGGACTTGATCTTGGATGAGCATGCTGACCTGGTTTGTATTATAGAGACCTGGCTGGATGAAGCAGGGGGATGGGGGGATGGGACTAATCTCTACTAGTTTTGTCCACCTGGGTTCTCTGTACAGCAGCAAGTGAGGCCTGTGCATCAGGGAGGTGGAGGTGCTCCCTTACCAGGTGTCCCACAATCTTCTGGGTATGAGTGTGTCTACTTAAAGTTGAGTGGCTGGAACAGAATAGGGATTCTTTTCGTGTATCACCCACCCCACTGCACAACAGTCTCCCTTCCTGAGCTGGCTGAGTTGGTCTCAGTGGTGGTGTTTGGGTCCCCTTGGCTTGTTGTCCTGGGGGACTTCAACATCCATGCAGAGACTGCTCTGTTGGGAGAATAGGGACTTTGCCTGTGCTGGGTGGGGTTACACTCCCCTTGAAATCTCAGGCTTATCACTTGGGTGTACTCCTGGACTCAACTCTGACCCTGGATGCCCAAGCCTCAGCAGTGGCCAGGAGTACATTTGCAAAGCTAAAACTAGTGTACCAGCTGCACCCGTTCCTTGAGATCTACCTACAATGACACATCCCTTGATTACATCCTGTTTGGACTATTGTAACACACTCTATGTGAAAACTATTCAGAAACTTCTGGGGATTCAAAATGCCACAACCAGAATGTTGACTAGGGCCAGTTATGGGGGACAAATAACTCCTTTGTTGAAACAGCTTCATTGGCTACCAGTTTATTTCCGGGCACAATTTAATGTGCTGGTTATGACCTATAAAGCCCTATACAGCTTAGGTCCAGATTATTTGAGAGACCATATCTCCCCATACAAACCTGTTAGAGTGCTAAGATCTTCAGGAGAAGGCCTTCTCTTGGTCCCACCACCATCCCAGGCTCACTTTTGAGGACATGGGACAGAGCCTTCTTGGTGGCTGCTCCCAACTTCTGGAACACCATTCCATGGGAGGCTAGATTGTCCCCCTCCTTCTTTGCATTTTGTCAGCAAGTAAAAACATTTTTATTCAGAAAGGCTTTTTAAAATCATGACAGGGTGACTTTTATATGGGATGTGTGTTTTAGTTATGTTTTTAACTTTTACATGTTTTAATGTTAATTATATATTGTTTTAACTGGATTATTTTAATTATTTTTACATTTTTGTTGTAAAGTTTTTAAAGTGTTTTTATCTTGTGAACTGCCTTGAATCCCTTTCTGGGGGAAGGGTGGCATAAAATGAAATAATAATAATAATAATAATAATAATAATTTCTGATAACAAAACAAAATGAAAAGGAATTCCCCTCCATACTGAATTCAAGCCTGATTCAAACCAAGTACATGGTTGCAAACCAAACCAAAAACATGAAAGAGGGTACCAAAGTGAATATAACAGAACACTCCTTCTTGCAGGAACTCCTTTATTTTCCTTTCAAAGAATGGAGATACCATAAAACAACAGTGATGGAATATACGATAAGAAGATTGGATCCTCCCTTCTTTTCCTCCTTCAGTATTATTTTGTGCTATTGAGCTCTGAGGAAGATTACCTCCTCTTTAAACATTTGTTGTTGTTAACTGCCCTCAAGTCGATCTCGACCCATGGCGACCCTATGGATGACAATCTCCAAAACCCTGTCCTCCACTACTTCAATTCTGCAACCCCATATTCATGACCTCCTTAATAGAGTCCATCCATGTGGCATGTGGCTTTCCTCTCTTCCTACTTCCCTTCACCTTTCCCAGCATTATTGTCTTTTCTAATGAGTCCTCTCTTCTCATGATGTGTCCCAGGGAGGTTTCTTGCTTGATATGCTCTAGGACCCATTTGTTTGTCTTTTTGGCTGTCCATGGGATTGTCAACACTCTTCTCCAGCACCACATCTCAAAGGAGCTGATTTTTATCCTATCATCTTTCTTAACCATCCAGCTCTAACATCCATACATGGAAATAAGGAATACAGTGGCTTGTATGATTCTAACTTTTCTGCTGAGTTGTATGTCTTTGCATTTTAGAATCTTTTCTACTCCTTTCATAGCCACCATTCTTAATCTTCATTTGATTTCCTGCTTGCAGTCCCCATTTCTATCAATTTTTAATCCCAGGTATGGGAATTCTTTTACTATTTCTTCATAGTCATAATCACTAAAACTTGTGAAGGTCCTCGATGGTCATTATTTTTGTTTTCTTTATGTTCAACATTAAGCCTGCCTTTACACTTCTTTGATCTTCCTTTGATCTGTGTTCTGGGTCTGTGAGGTTTTTCTGCTAGTATTATGATGTTACCTGCATATATTAAATTGTTGATATTCCTTCCTCCTATTTTCACTCCACTTTCTTCTTTGTCCAAGCCTGCTTTTTTTATAATATGTTCTGCATACAAGTTGAACAAATAGGGTGAAAGGATGCAACCTTGTCAAACTCCAAAGATATTAAAAGAACTGGCAAATGTAATCTCAGAGCCACTGGCAATAATCTTTGAGAATTCCTGGAGAACAGGAGAAGACCCAGCAGACTGGAGGAGGGCAAACATTGTCCCCATCTTCAAAAAGGGGGAAAAAGAGGATGCCAACAACTATCGCCCAGTTAGTTTGACATCAATACTGGGAAAGATTCTAGAACAGTTCATTAAACAGAGAGTCCGTGAACATTTAGAAGGGAATGCCATAATCACAAAAAGTCAACATGGGTTTCTCAAAAACAAGTCATGCCAGACTAATCTGATCTCTTTTTTGGATAAAATTACCAGCTTGGTAGATAAAGAGAATGCGGTAGACATAGCATATCTTGATTTCAGTAAGGCTTTTGACAAGGTCCCCCATGATATTCTTGCAAACAAGATAGTAAAATGTGGGCTAGACAATACAACTGTTAGGTGGATTAGTAACTGGTTGACTGACAAAACCCAAAGGATACTCAGTAATGGCTCCTCTTCATCCTGGAGAGAAGTGACCAGTGGCTTGCCACAGGGTTCTGTCCTGGGCCCAGTACTATTCAACATCTTTATCAGTGATTTGGATGAAGGAATAGGGGGCATGCTTCTCAAATTTGCAGATGACACCAAATTAGGAGGAATAGCTAATACCCCAGAAGACAGGATGAAAATTCAAAATGACTTTAATAGATTAGAAAGCTGAGCCAAAGCTAACAAAATAAATTTCAACACAGAGAAATGTAAAGTACTGCACTTAGGGTAAAAAAAAGGAAATGCATAGATATAAAATGGGGGACACCTGGCTTAATGAGACTACGTGTGAAAGGGATCTAGGAGTCCTAGTAGACCACAAGTTGAACATGAGTCAACAGTGTGATGCCACAGCTAAAAAGGCCAATGCAATTTTAGGCTGCATCAATAGAAGTATAGTATCTAGATCAAGGGAAGTAATAGTGCCACTGTATTCTGCTTTGATCAGGCCCCACCTGGAATCCTGTGTCCAGTTCTGGGCACCACAATTCAAAAAGGATGTTGAAAAACTGAGGCGTGTCCTGAGGAGGGTGATTAAAATGGTCAAGGGTCTGGAAACCATGCCCTATGAGTAACGACTTAGGGAACTGGGTATGTTTAGCCTGGAGAAGAGGCAATTAAGAGGGGAAATGATAGCCCTCTTTAAATCGTTGTATTGTTTTAATTTCTGTACGCTGCCCCAGTTGCCCAGCAGAGGGACGGGTTAAAAATAAAACCTATTACATTATTATTATTATTAGTTGAAGGGATGTCATATTGAGGAGGGTGCTAGCTTGTTTTCTGCTGCTTTAGAGAATAGGATTCAGAACAATGGATGCAAGCTACAAGAAAAGATATTCCACCTGAACATTAGGAGGAACTTCCTGACAGTGAGAGCTGTTCAACAGTGGAACACACTCCCTCAGAGTGTGGTGGAATCTCCTTCTTTGGAGGTCTTTAAACAGAGGCTGGATTTTGAGTTCCTGCATGGCAGGGGATTGCACTGGATGGCCCTTGTGGTCTCTTCCAACTCTATGATTCTATGATTCTATAGTTCCTTTGCAAATTGTGAACCATTTTATTTCTGTTCTGTTCTGACAATGGCCTCTTGTCCTGAGTACAGATTCCTCATCAGGACTATCAGATGTGTTCGCACTCCCATGTCTTTAAGGACATTCCATAGCCTTTCATGATCTATGCAGGTTTTGCTATAGTCTATAAAACATATGCTGATTTTCTTTTGAAATTCCGTGGTGCACTCCATTAGCCACCATATTTTTGCCATGTGGTCCCTCTTCCTTTCCTGAACCCCGCTTGGACCTCTGGGATTTCTCTCTCCATGTATGGTTGGAGTCTATGTTGCAGAATTTTGAGCATAATTGTGCTTGCATGGGAGATTAGTGCTATGGTCCTATAGTTGCTGAAGTCTCTTTTGTCTCCCTATTTGTGGATGGGGATGTATATTGACCACTTCCAATCTGTTGGCCATCATTTTGCTTTCCGTATCTGTTGACATATGTTGGTCAGCATTACAGTTGACTATATCATTGTGGATTGCAGCAGTTTAATTGGAATATCATCTGTTCCTGGTGATTCCCCCTCCCCCACACACACACACACTATTTCTCTTATTTCAGTTTCCACCTCGCTTTTTAGAATTTGGGGTTCATCTTCATGTGTCTCTTTGTTCCATGTGGCCTTCATTTTGTCATCTCTTTTGTATAATTCTTCTGCGTATTGCATCCAATGTCTTTTTATTTCTTCCTGATCTTGAATTAAGTTATTTTTATTGTCATAGAGCATTCCAGTCCTTGTTTTGAATTTTCTTTTGATTTCTCAGATCTTGTGAAATAGATCTCTTGTTCTTCCCTTTTTGTTGTTGTCTTCTATTTCTCTGCATTGGTCTTTGTAGTAATTTTCTTCATCTTTCCCCACAAGCCATTGTACTGTTGCATTCATAATTCTTAGTTTGTTCCTATTTCCCTTTTGTTTTTCTTCTCTTCTTATTTCAGCATAACTGTTGCTTTTTCTAGGTATGCTGGGATGGGATGGCATTTTGGGAACTGTCTGATTTGGCTTTCACATATAACAAAAGCTGATGGGGGATAGACCATTGTTGTGTGTGTGTGTGTGTGTGTGTTAAATATTAATCTAAGATAGAGAATAATGTGGGGTCTTTAAAGACTCATACAGCCTCAAGCATTCATTGCTGAACCTTGGGTCACAACAATTTTTCTATAATTTCTAAAGGTTAGCAGTAGAAATATACTTTACCAAGTCAGATGTGTAGTAAATAACTCACTGCATCTCCAACTGTCATAGGTTGAGGTGGTTTCTAAAGTCTAGCACCTGGCCATGGAATGATAATTAACCATGAAAAAGACAGGGCTAAGTCTTTCATCAGTATTTTTTAGGTTACACTGACAGAATGCAGCATGAAAGCAAGAAATAATGAGCTAAAACATTGACACAAAAAGAATTTCACTGCCACAGCAATCATGAAGGAATCATTCCACCCCTATATATGCTATGTTAGACCACATCAGAGCAATCTCTAGTTTATTTCAGCTGTTTGATTCCTTTCATTAGTATACTATCTGTATGAGCAAGTGGTGCAATTCAACCTAAATTGTTGATGAGTCTCCCTGCAATTCTCTATTTGAGATTATGAAAACAATGAAGATTGTTACAGAAGCAGGGATGCGTTAAACCACATTGTTCCACTCCAGAAAGATTTGGTGCAGATTGGAATGAACTGAGACTGATTCATCCAGACTTTGGATTGTGGATGCCTTAGTGGATTCTCCAGCTCCTTCCAGAAATTTGAAAAGTTTTCCATTTTCTCCCGCAAAGGGACATAAAGCAATTAATTCTTAATATGCATGTGAATAAATCTTGGAACACTATCAGATTCACCATCTTCATAGATAAGGTTATCAATGGCTGCTAGTCAAGCTCACTGTGTAATACCTACAGTGGCAAAGATAGTGCATCTCTTAATACCAGTTCCTGGGGGATGTAACTGAGAGGTTGGCTGCCTATGTACTTTATACAAGTATTTGTTTATTTTTAATTGTAAAAAGGTAAATGTAGAGGTTTCCTTTTTGACAAGGTTGTCAAGTTATGTCCAACCATAGAAGGCAGTGCTCATCTCTGTTATTAAGCCAAAGAGCCAGCATTGTCAGACAACTCTACGATCATGTGGCCAGCATGACTGCACAGAACACTGTTACATTCCCACCAAGGTGGTACCTATTTATCTACTTGCACTTTCACATGCTTTAGAACTGCTAGGATGGGAGAATCTGGGAATAGTGATGGGAGCTCACTCCATCACGCAGCAAATGGGCCTTCAACTGCCGAAGTACTGTTCTTTTAAACTGTAAGCTGCTCTGAGTCCCAATTTTGAAGAGAAAGTGGCATATAATAATAATAATAATAATAATAATAATAATAATGATAATCTGACTATATACTGTGGCAACAGATGCTGGAACAGATTGGCCTTTGGCCTGATCAAATAGGGTTTCTCTTTTGTTCACACCAAAAGGGGACAGATTGAGAACAGCAAGAATAAAATCCCTCCTCTGATACCACTGAAGGCATAACAGGACAGGATTAACATTTAATGATTAGGCACCAAGGTGGGATTCCCCAAAGGAGAGCAGCCCATGTTTACAGCATCATTGCAGAGATATGGAGTCATCTCAAATGAGCATGTAGTCTACATGACAACCACAACCTACAGACCACAGAAGAGGCAATATCTTTCAGTATGAAATATTCACTGGGTTATCCTAACAACATATTTGTAGCCATGGAAGTCTCCAAGTGTAAACAGAAAAGGGAACAGAATTTATCAGGCTTGTCAAATTTCTGCACTAAGGCTGATCTGGCATGTTTCTCCTCTTGCTCAATATATGCCAGAGCACGGGGACTGTCCTTCTGCAGAAGATCCAATATCGTTTGGTTTACTTTGCTGTTTCATGTTGTTTGCCTCATTTTGCTTTATTGATTGTATGACTGTGGGAGGCTAGAGACGAATAATGTAATAAAGTGCCCTTTGGGGAATGGTCCAGTATTTGTTGAAAGACAGACTAAATAATCTATGCCTTTTCAAAGCTTGAGCTTCTATCTGCCAGATTTCTTTTACATCTATGCTTTTATATCACTCACAACCATTTTACTAGCATCATCAGATTTATTCCTTTCAAGTATAACTGATAGGAAGCAGTTCTACAGTAATCACTGGTTTAAAAAGAGTTACAAACAAGATTGTATCAGAACTGCTATTTTTTTCCCTTTATCAACCTGGCCAATGGAATGACAATATGGGGGTGAGGGGTGTTTTCTTGGTTGATTTCTCACAGTTGCTTGATGTCAGAATAATAATAATAATAATAATAATAATATTTATTTAATACCCCGCCTATTGGAAAACCAATCCAGACACCTTACAAATTAAAATCAAATACAAACCCCACAACAATCCCCCCCCTTAAAACAGTATTAAATCACAACAGAAAGGAAAAGAACAGAACTGTCAGGCTTGAGATGATCCAGCCAGAAATACCATGCTAGATTTTAGAGCTCTGATCTCCAAGGAAATATTGTGTCATTCCAATGACTGAGTCGTGTGTGTGTGTGTGCGCGCGCGCATGCGCGCACATGCGTGTGTGTGTGCATGTACAAATGCACACAGACTTCATATTGTCTACCTTTCACTTTACTTGAAAATAGCTGATCTCTTATATCATTTTAAAAAATTAATTAACAAGAACAAATGAAAATAACTAGAGAAATTATTTATTTCCCTTTTCCTCTCTTCCTCTAACCTCTCTATTTTATTGTAAGCAGTTTTTGAAATTGTAAGTACTTGTGGAACAATATTTTTAAAGAGAAATAAAAAAAAACTATGAAATATGTGTGAGTTGATTTCTGGTTTTTGAAGAATGCACAAAAAATAAGATATTTCCTTCAAGCTATCATGAGTCTATTGTTCAGCCCAGGCTCAGGAGATAATCTCTTATCAGATACAACAGTCACTCATAACACTAAAATTATCTTGACTTATACAAGACTGGCTTTAACCTTTCTGAGACTGTTTTTCCTTTCTTGTCTTCAGACTCTGATGTTGTTGAAATTAAAAGTATTCTACATTTTTCCCTTCTCCAAAATGGGTTTTTTTTTTATAACATATCACATAAATTTGGGCAAACTACATAACTGGAGTTTAATCTTGAAGAGTTTCTCTCCTTTATCTTTGGTTCCCTGAATAATCTAATATGTGTGTTTTTGTTTTTGTTTTTAATTAGAGTGTACTGATTCTTCAGCGTTGTAAACAGTTGTGTGCTTCACTGTGCATTTGCTGTGGTTTTCTAGATTACATCAAACTTCATGATGCTGTAAGGGCCATATTGCTTTTTAGATATGTATAGCTCATAAAGGTATGTCTGCATTAATGTATTTATATAGATTGTTTATAGGTTTGCTCTTGTCCCAAATCTTCTAAAGCAGGCAGACCAAGCTTTTGGGAAAATCTTCCTCCTAAGAAGCCACCGTTTCTGTTCACATGTGCACCCGTCAGTCTCTGCCATTTACCTTTCACTCTGGGGGCTCATTCCCACTTACATTTAACATGGTTTGCAATTTGCTTTCACTCCAGGTCGGTGAATCGCTTCCAGTCAATGAGTCGTTCCCACTAAGGAAATGGGTCTTTTCTTCTTTTTTGGCACAATTATCATTCCTAGTGATTTTTGCTGCTTCAGAATGCCTGTCAATCATCTATATGTCATCGGTGATGCAACCAGCAACACATTCAAGAAAACACAGGAGGGAGTGCCATGGCCAGAATTCTTCCCTGGGATGCATGCATCCATGGATGTCATGGAGGACTCTCCCCTGGGATGCATGCAGCCATGAGTGTCATGGAGGACCCTCCCCCAGGATGCACACAGCCATGGGAGTGATGGGGGACTCTCCCCGGCATGCATGCAGCCATGGGTGTCATGGAGAACTCTCCCCCGGGATGCATGCAGCCATGGGCATCATGGAGGACTCTCCCCTGAGATGCATGCAGCCATGGGTGTCATGGAAGACTCTCCTCTGGGATGCATTCAATCTACATGTATTTTGTGATAGCACAGAATGAAAAAGCCCATTTCCTTTTCCTCTCTTTTTACCAATCCCTTTTCTCAAATCTTCTCTTTCTGTCTCTGTTGTTTTCCCCATTTCCTCCTCCTTATCACTCATGTGAATTAGGTCAAGCACTGTAGGTTCTCCACCATGGGTTTAATAACATTACCAGGCACAAAAATGTTTTGCAATAGAATTTGGTCTGCAAGTAGGATGTTACCATTCTTTATAATTGTTCTATTAAGATTATGAAATGTGTGGACAGGTAGAATGCACAAATAATCCAAATATTTCCCTTCCTCTGTAGCTCTTGTGTGCCTTCATTTTGAGAATCTAGATATGCTAGGAAATATCCTAGCATTTCCCAACATCCCAAGTGCCTGTACAGTAGTGCCAGTGCCAGAAAGGAGACAACAATGCAAACAGGTGGCAAAAAGGAGAGACAGAGACAGTAAAAGAGGTTTGGTGAAAGAAATTCAGACCCCATAGCATCTTTGATCAGGGACCTAAGCTGTGTTTCTTGTCAACCAAACTATTTCCTTTTTAAAAACAAAAACAGAAAGATGAGAAAGAAGAAGCTTGTTTTCTTTGAATTCTGAATTGAACTGGGGTGAAGATGCCATCACCCATCACTGCTTGCAAGCTAATATTATCATATGATGAAAAATTCACTCTAAAAGGCAACTTTGATCATTTCCAGAAAGTAGTATCTCAAAGAAAATGGATACTTTGCTGTGTTATTATGTTACTTGATTGCAGCATGATTCATTGCCCTCTCCCAATTTTTACAAGTAGAAATAATTATACAAACCTAGATCATGAACTTCATTATGAAAATATATATATCCAAGGCAGAATTATAAAGAAATCTTTACTGTATTAATAAAGCATACCAAATATGACTATTTCCCCCCTTTTAATACCAATGCCATTTAAAAAAACAACAACAACATGATCTACAGTAGCAATAGTAAAAGAAAGAATGAGCACTTTACATGCAGATGCAAAATTGTGTTGGCATTTCCCCAGCATCTGTGTTACCATCAGTCTGCCTTTAGATATGCAGCTCAGTGTGTATAATGTTGTTAACAACAGGCATAACATTATAAAACTGCAATTATATGAAGGTGGTTGGAAGAGCCATTAAAATGTCATCTTCTTTTAGAGCACTGTTTACAGAATTTTAATAGGATCTATATGAACATTTAAAATTCTTTTTCATTAAGAGAAGTGCATAACACATTTATCAACGGTTTCTTAAACACCTTGCTGAATCGGATCAAGGTCCATCTAGTCAATTGTTATGCTTCTAGTGATTCATACTAACCTACCTAATTGCAGCTTTAGAGTTATTGTTACTGGCCATCACAACTTCTTGTGATAATGAGGTTAGCTGTGTGTTGTAAAATGACTGAACAGAAAACCATGCTGTGTTTATTATAGTATTTCCAGAGCTAGAATTCAAAAGTAGCTAGCACAGATTATTTTTTTAAAAAAAATCAGGATGCTACAAATTACTGCCCTGTGATACAAAACAAGTCTAAGTGGTGTGACCACACATACTGTGTGTGACTATCAAAAGTAACTAAAAGCTTTGCAATTAACACAGGAAGAAAAAGAATGAAATTATCCCTTGTTATATTGAAGTTATAGTTTAATTTAGTAATGCCATAATTGCTGCAACTAAATAATTACAAGCAACTTGTTGTTTGCAAGTCATTGTTGATATTCGGGTGTGGTATGTAGAATCCAGCAGAGTACAGATTTCCCTGCCAGATTTCCCTCATTCCTTCTTTAAAATTTAATAACCAGACCTTGTGATAATGTGGTAGTCATGCATTGCTATATGTTATATGCTACACAAGGAACAGAGAAGAGAAATGTGTATTTACACCCTTTTTCTTTGTTCATTCAAACCAATAAGCTTCAATGTATAGCAAGTTGAGATATTACCATATCTGAGCAGAGCTACTCAATACCTATTCAGCTCCCTCCCTCCCCCCTCCACACATACACACTAAAGAGAACTTTGGATTTCCACACAGCAAAGACCAATGGCAAAGAATCTGGATTGCAAATCAGAATTGATTTGGAGATAACCAGGAATCACCCAATCAACCTAAATGACTTCAGAATTGCAGGACCAAATAAACTGCATCTGAAAATGCTGAAGGAACTTGCTGATGTACTCTCTAAACTGCTTGTCATCCTTCCTGAAAAAATCTTAAGAACAAGCAAAATGCCAAAGGATTGAAGAAGGGCAAAGAAAAAACAAACAAACAAACAAACAAACAAAAACATCCATTATCTTCCAAAAAAAAAGGGGGGGGGGGGCAAAAAAGAAGATCCAGGAAACAACAGACCAGTCAGGAAAAACAGAACAAATTATACAAAGGACTATCCACAAATATCATGATGAGTGCATGGGTTTGTCAAGAACAAATCCTGCCAAACTAATGCTATAACTATTTTTGATCAGGTAACAAGATTAGTATATGGAAAGTTCAGCTAGTACAAAATATGGCAGCCAGAGACGTTTCTGGTACATTTAGAAGGGACCATATAACTCTTAAGGTCCCTCCACTGGCTGCCCATTAGTTTCCGGGCCCTGTATAAGGTGTTGGTTGTCACCTTTAAAGCCCTAAATGGGTCCAAACTATCTCCGGGACTTCCTACACCCATATAATTCTCCCCTGGTGCTCCGGTCCTCTGGGAGGAACTTGCTTCAGCCATTGAAATCTAGGCTCTCGGCTACCTCCCAGAGGGCATTTTCAGCTGTCGCTCCCAGATTATGGAACGGCCTGCCAGACGAGATCTGTCTGATTACAACTCTGAACAGCTTTAAAAAGGCTGTTAAGATGGATCTCTCCGGGCAGGCCTTTCCAGATTAGACGTCCCGGCCTCAGGAAACCCTCAAGACACCTCCACAGCCCTCTCTACAGGAATTCTCATTGTTGTATTACTTGCCATACTTCTTGCTATTTTTATGATGTTCTTATTTATATGATGTTTTAATTGAATGTTGATTTAATATCTTTTTAAGGGGTGGGTATTGGGTGTGAATTTTATATGATGTATTTTCAACTCTTCTGGCAGTTGAAGGGCATGGGCCAGGATGAGAGAGGAAAATAGCAGATGTCAACAACTGGCTCTGCAGATGGTGTCGCCGAGAATGATTTGGATTCTTAGATCATGGGCTGCGGTTCCATGAGGGCGGACTTCTGGCAAGGGATGGGCTGCATCTCACTCCAGTTGGAAGAAAGGTTTTTGCCAACAGTCTCAAGAATTTAATCAGGAAGGCTTTAAACTGAGTGATCTGGGGAAGGGAGACAGTGTTCTGGAAGACAAAAGGACTGGTCTAACTGTCATAGAGGGAACAAGGCAAACAGTGCAAGGACCCAACAGTGGGAGGCAAAAAAACATGCACAGGCAGCAAGTAAAGGGGACATATGGTCTTAGATGTCTCTACACTAATGCACAGAGCTTGGGAAACAAGATGAACTTGAACTCCTAGCACAACAAAACAAATATGATATAATAGGCATCACTGAAACCTGGTGGAATGAGTCTCATGATTGGAATGTAGAAATACAGGGGTATAACCTGTTCAAGAGAAACAGGCCAAACAGGAAAGGAGGAGGAATAGCATTATATGTCAGCGAAATTTACACCAGTGAAGAAATCCAGGACATCAATCCTGGAAGCCAGGTGGAGAGCATCTGGATAAAAATTAAAGGGGAGGGAAACAACAGGGATGCTATTGTGGGAGTCTACTACAGACCCCCGACTCAGGCAGAGGAATTGGATGATGCCTTTCTAGAACAGATGACCACACACTCAGAAAGGAGAAATATAGTAGGGATGGGTGACTTCAACTATCCTGATATTTGCAGGAATTCAAACTCAGCAAAATGCTCAAGGTCTAGCAAATTCCTTACTTGCCTTGAAGACAATTTCATTGTCCAAAAGGTGGAAGAGGCAACAAGGGAGTCAGCTATTTTGGATCTGATCCTAACCAATAGAGAAGACCTAGTTAATGGGGTACAAGTGGTTGGATCCTTAGGTGGGAGTGATCATGTTCTCCTGGAATTTATTATACAGTGGAAAGGAGAAGCCAGGCATAGTCAGACACGCATTCTAGACTTTAGGAAAGCTGATTTCAGTACACTTAGAGAAATACTGGAGGTGATCCCGTGTCAGGAATACTAAAAGAGAACTGAGTTCAAGATGGATGGGAGTTTCTCAAAAGGGAGATACTGAAGGCACAATTTCAAACAGTTCCAATGAGGAAGAAAAATGGGAGGTGCCTCAAGAAACCAGGATGGATGACTAAGGAACTTTCAACTGAACTAAGTTTTAAATAGAACATGTATAAGAAATGGAAAAATGAGGAAATCACCAAAGAGGAATTCAAACAAATAGCTAACATGTGTATGGGTAAAGTCAGAAAAGCTAAAGTGCAGAATGAACTCAGGCTTGCTAGAGAGGTTAATAACATTAAAAAGGGCTTTTTTAGGTATGTCAGCAGCAAAAGGAAGAAGAAGGAAATGGTAGGGCCACTGCATGGAGAAGATGGCAAAAAGTTAACAGGGGAAAGCGAAAAGGCAGAATTACTCAACACCTTCTTTGCTTCAGTCTTCTCAGAAAAGGCAAAAAGTGCTCAACCTGAGGATAATGGAGCAGAGGACAGAATAGGAGAATTTCAGCACAGAATAAGTAAAGAGATAGTACAGGAATACCTGGTTAATCTAAATGAATATAAGTCTCCAGGACCAGATGAATTACATCCAAGGGTATTAAAAGAACTGGCAAATGTAATATCGGAACCATTGGCAATAATCTTTGAGAACAGGAGAAGTCACAGCAGACTGGAGGAGGGCAAACATTATCCCCATCTTCAAAAAGGGGAAAAAAAGAGGATCCCAACAATTATCATCCAGTTAGTCTGACATCAATACCGGGAAAGATTCTGGAGCAGATCATTAAACAGAGAGTCTGTGAACGCCTGGAAGCTAATTCCATAATCACAAAAAGTCAACATGGGTTTCATAGAAACAAGTCATGCCAGACAAATCTGATCTCTTTTTTTGATAAAATTACCAGCTTGATAGATGAAGGGAATGCTGTGGATATAGTATATCTGGATTTCAGTAAGGCCTTTGACAAGGTTCCTCATGACATTCTTGCAAACAAGCTAGTAAAATGTGGGCTAGACAAAGTAACTGTTACATGGATTTGGAGTTAGTTGACTGGCCAAACCCAAAGGGTGCTCAACAATGGCTCCTTTTCAACCTGGAAAGAAGTGACCAGTGGGGTGCCACAAGGCTCTGTCCTGGCCCCAGTGCTATTCAACATCTTTATCAATGACTTGGATGACAGTATTGGGGGCATAGTTATCAAATTTGCAGATGACACCAAATTAGGAGGAGTAGCTAATACCCCAGAAGACAGGATCAAAATTCAAAATGACTTGAACAGACTAGAAAGCTGGGCCAAAGCTAACAAAATGAAATTCAACACGGAGAAATGTAAAGTATTGCACTTAGGGCAGAAAAACGAAAAGCACAGATATACAATGGGGGACACCTGGCTAAATGAGACTACATGTGAAAGCGATCTAGGAGTCCAGGTAGACCATAAGTTGAACATGAGTCAACAGTGCAATGCAGCAGCTAAAAAGGCCAATGCAATTTTAGGCTGCATCAATAGAATATAGTGTCTAGATCAGGGGTAGGCAACCTTTTTGAGCTGGGGGCCGGGTTGCTGTCCTTCAGACAATTGGGGGGCCAAAGCACCAAAAATAAATAAATAAATAAATAAAAATAAAAATAATTTTTAAATTTTAAAAAAATATATATGCATGCACACTCTATAAGCCCCAGAAAAGCCATGGCAAAACCCCTGTGGAGATTTTGCCAAGAAAACCCCAAGAACAAGCAATAACAACAATAAAAAATATCATTATGGCGGGCGGCGGCAGCGGCAGCAGGACCGGCCTGGGGCCAGTCCAAAGGCCTCAGGGGGCCGCACCTGGCCCCCGGGCCTTAGGTTGCCTACCCCTGGTCTAGATCAAGAGAAGTAATAGTGCCACTCTATTCTGCTTTGGTCAGGCCTCACCTGGAAAACTGTGTCCAGTTCTGGGCACCACAATTCAAAAAGGATGTGGAAAAACTGGAGCGTATCCAAAGGAAGGCAACTAAAATGGTGAAGGGTCTGGAAACCAAACCCTATGAGGAACGACTTAGGGAGCTGGGGATGTTTAGCTTGGAGAAGAGAAGGTTAAGAGCTGATATGATAGCCTTGTTTAAATATTTAAAGGGATGTCATATTGAGAAGGGAACAAGCTTGTTTTCTGCTGCTCCAGAAACTAGGACCCAGAACAATGGTGCAAGCTCCAGGAAAAGAGATTCCACCTCAACATTAGGAGGAACTTCCTGACAGTAAGAGCTGTTCAACAGTGGAACACACTCCCTCGGAGTGTGGTGGAGTCTCCTTCCTTGGAGGTCTTTAAGCAGAGGCTGGATGGCCATCTGTCGGGGATGCTTTAATTGGGAGTTCCTACATGGCAGGGGTTGCACTGGATGGTCCTTGTGGTCTGTTCCCACTCTATAATTCTATGATTCTAATATTGTGTGCAAACACACACTGTCTTATGCTGGAGGGGGCATGGCTGGAGAGGAAATATTAGCACATCCCCAGTCTTTCCCTATCTCGAGCATCCACCTGACTCCCCCTTTTTTGTGTGTGTTCACTGTAGTCAAGGCTAGTCACTCTAGTCTTAAGTAGGAATGTTTGTTCTTTTTCTTAAAAAATATGAAGGTCTTTTCACCTATTCTTTAATGAATTTAGTAGGGAAAATATCTTTTTGGTGAGTGCCGATTTCATTTGGTCAAAGTTCATTTGGTCAAAATTGGTCTTGAGAGGTTTGTATGGAATAATTCAAGCATAAAATATTAAAGATTTGGACCTACTACTGATGAAACTTAAGGAATAAAGTGCTAATGCAAGGGTGAAAGTGCTAATGCAAGGTACACGTGAATATTAATAAAAAAAAAGTATAATGTTCATTATCTTTCAATATACTGTTCATTAGATAAGATTTCTGATCTGAGTCATTCATTGAGAAATTAGAAGACCTTGGCCTGAAACAGATGGGCTGAAAAAACTGTGGTGGGGTCATTGTGACTGCATGCACCTGGCCCCAATCCGGACCACCACTGTGGTCCTGAATTGGACTGCTGAAAAGGAGTGGACTTTTCACTCCTTTTTGGCCTGGTTCCTTTTTGAAGACATGGCATGGGTGCAGTTTCTGGCCATATTCAGAGTGTGCATAATCTGAATGCTATGCCCCAAACATGATGGGAAAATGCATCATTTGGCCCATCTATTTTAGACCAAAGACTTTGAAAGGCAGCTGTGAAAGAACTAGATGAGACCATCAAATGTAAAGGTATATTATTAAATACCAAAATCAGAATAATTAATGCCATAGCACTTCCAATTTTTATATACTGTATAGCTCATGTATAAGTCTAGACAGTTTAGTCAACAAAATTGACCCCAAAAACCTGAGCTGACCTATCCATGGGCCAATGTGAGTACTGTACTTTCTCTCTTACCCAAAAACGAACCATTCCCTCTGAGCAGAGTGGCAAAAGGAAAGAGCTATGGGCCTTTGCAGACTGCTAGAAATAGTGCAAATTGAGTCCACTTTAACAGCCCTAGCTCAGTGCTAGGGAATCATGGGAATTGCATTTTTTTCTGAGACATTGAGCCTTTTCTGTCAGAGAGCTCTGGTGCCACAATAAAATACAGTTCCCATGATTCCCTAACCCTAACCCTAACCCTTAAAGTGGACTCAATATGCACTATTTATGGCAGTCTGCAAAGGCCCTTAGTCTGTCCCAAGAGCACTTAAAAGGGTCACAGATCTTCACTACCCTCTCTGTTGCTTTGCTGCACCTGATCTTTTTGAATGCCTGGGCAGTTTTTGATAGTTGATAGTTTTTATAATTGATAGTTTGAATGCCTCAGCAGAAAAATGGTGGTGGTTACTCTTTGGCACTTGCCCTCAACGGAACACCAAGAGGAATTGGGCTTTTGGGCACTTTCCCTCAAAGGAGCACCAAGAGGAATTGGGCTTTCAATAATACATTTGTGTATGTCAACTTTTCTGGGTTAAAATCAGGGAAAGTTATCACATTAAAGTTAAAGTCTGTACTCACTGCTGACATTCTTTCTTTTGCCTTCACATCCTTTTGGACATGGGCACATTTTCTTAGCCCCGCTTGCATCTGGCTGCCTTCTCTACACATCACACAGCTTCCATTTATCACTGATCCCTCCTCATCTATCCAATCTTTAGGGTAAACACAAACAATTATGCCTGCCAGAATTTTGTAAGCTCTTTGGCATCATGTTCCTTTGCTTCATCCTTTACATTCTTTGTTACATCCTAAATTTTACCTTCAACTTATCCACAGCTCATATCAAAATTCATAATTTCGACACCCAAACCTGCCTTTGACTTATACATTGACTTATACATTTGACTTATAAATTTGTGACACTGGACAGTGACAAAATCTGATAGGAAGAAACTGGAAATTTCATGGGAAGTGTGGTGCTGAAGGAAAGTAGTACAAATACTGTTATACCAGTCTTAATTTTGCAAATGCATTCCAAGACACATGTGGAATGAATCACATTGTGGATCCAAGCCCAGGGCTCAGTCTAGGAGTAGACCCAAATTGTGAACCTGCCTATTCAAGATGATGTAACTCTGTTTCTTGATCTGCTTTTTGAATGACCAGCAATTCCTTTATCTTGTCTGGATTAACTCATAAATTTTGGACAGTGTCTCCAAGAGGTTTCATGTCTATATTAAATAGCATGGAGTACAGAACTGAACCATGAGGGTCAATGCCCAGATTTTGTCAAAAAGGAAATGATATTTTGTGTCACAACTCCTTTACTTCTCCATCTGCAAAAAATCCTAATGTTTTGTGTTATTAGATACTTGTGTATTATATACATATAATTGAAGAGACTGAGGGAAGCTAAGGTAACAATATACCTGATAGCAATAATCTTGTTGGTGCACCACACTGATAGTTCTATTATTTCTGGAGTGGCAAGGTGAGACATAACCTGCCAGCTGCAAACAGCCAATTTCTCCAAAACCTTCTTTCTTTCATAGGTACCATGCCTACAGCCCTTTTCCTCTTGCTGCCAACCACCTACACCAGTATAGTGGCTGGAATACAGCAAACTCCAGCTGATGACTGGTAGCTGAATCTATTTGTGTGTGCCAGGAGAAGCACTGAGTAAATAAAATGCATTTCTATATCACTTTGTGACCTGAATGCCCCCAAGAAAACAATTCAAATATTAAATCAAAGAACCAACAATATGCAAACAGCAAAAAAAAACTATAAAACATTGGGGAGCAATAAAGCAATACCAATTTTCATAAAAGGTAGTGAAGAAAAAAATCATTTTAACTGACTTTTGAAAAGAAACAACAGAAGCATCAAAATGCATCACATAAAGAAGGGATTTCCAGAGCCTGGAGTTGTCTGATCAACAGTTCAAAATGTACTTCACCAGCTTCAGAATGTGAAATATTATTCCATCTGCAAAAGATCCTAAAACTTTTTGTTTTTAGATATGTATATATTGAACATATAGTCATATAAATAAGAGGGGAATCAAGAAGTTAATACCTTATTCCCAAAAGGTGATAATAATGGCTGTGAATTTCTCAAACCAGAAAGCAGGAACTGTCTCTGGTTTAAAGCCTTCCTTGGAGGTCTTTAAGCAGAGGCTGGATGGCCATCTGTTGGAGATGCTTTAACTGGGAGTTCCTGCATGGCAGGGAGTTGGACTGGATGGTCCTTGTGGTCTCTTCGAACTCTATAATTCTATGATTCTATCATTCTATGATTTGGATATGAAGAGATCAAAAGAGTTCATTTCTGATTTTAACTAACCTGCTTATCTAAATAATTTATCATAGCATTAACTGTCTTCAACTCTCTTGAAGAATTATCAACATCAAACTATGATTTCTACAGCTGGTTTCTTCAGTATATGATAGGGAAGAATAGGGATATAATAATTCCTGATGAATAATTGATGTAGTGTTCTCCCTGCTGTGGGAGAAAATGCATAGTTTTTGCATATTTTTCAAATATTCAGGGATTCTGAAGTATTTCAAGAAATTATTCTGTGCAAATCAATGAACATTGCATGCATATACTGCAAAGATAACATTATTGTAAAAAAAAAACAACAAGTTTTTTTTAACAAAAAATAGTTTTCAGAAAAACATTTTTATGCACCAATCTTTTTTTAAAAAACAAACAAACAAACAAACAACAACAACACAGTATTTTTTGTGTGAAATTGTGTTTTCTTTGGAGAATGATCATTTTTAAAAAAACCTGTCTCCAGATTTAAAAAGAAAAGAAAAAACCTTTGAGGGCAGAATCCACCAGTTTTGCACAAAACACTTCACATTTCTGGAAGCTTTGGGGGGGGGGGCATGAATAAAGGTGGGGTTTGCAGAGAAAACATGATTATTGTATGAAAAGTGTGGTTTGGGTAAGAAAAACTCACACACAGTTTTCACACACAAATATGACTATTACAGTGCAGAATAATCCCCCAGAGCACTTCAGGATGTGCAAATCCCAAGTGAAGACTACAAAATTCTCCCCTCAAGCTATTCTTCCTGAAGAACTTCCCCAGGTGTTAGAAAATGAATTTTTCAGCCAGGAAACAACAGTGAATATTGTTTTCAATCCTAGTTAATAATAGGCCTAGTTTAGGTACTGGGTGCAATGAAAATCTTGGTTCACTGAACATAGGTGCAACACTTCCAGCCTGTACATGGACCTTGCAGAGGAAGAAAGGGATTTGCATGTGAGCCTGAGGCTCACTAGAGTAACAGTAAATTCACGTTTGTCATCATATTTGAATCCTGTCAAATACTTTTTAGATACTCAGTTGTATGCATTTGTGCACTCAAAATGTTTTTGCGATAGGACTGCAACATAAAATACCAAGCTGTTAGAACTATAATTACACTTTAATGCCTGCCAAACAATAAACTCTTCTTGCTTTTATAACATTAAAAAAAAAAACATACAGAGCTTGTTTTACCAACATGTTTGATTTTCTAAAGAATAATTCATTTAAGAAAGAGAGAGAGAAAGAGGTGGGATTTACTGTGGCAAAGTTCTCAGTTAAAAGGGGAGTGATGATGAACACAAGTAAAATAATCAGCTTCAACATAGTTGTCAGAGGAACACTTTAAGGCTTTATGCTGTCATGACACATATTTCTTTTAGATGCAAACACAGGTCCAGGATGAAGCTATGTAGAAGTTTATTTGACTTACACTGAGTATTTTTCTAACTTAAATTCCTAACAATCATTGCTATGTTCTATAAGTTCCTAACAATCATTGCTAGAACTGAGGACTTGATCAAGTGCTGCAGCCTAGAGGGCAGCAGGAAAAAAGGATCTGCTCTGTTGGGTAAGCAATACCTGAAGGCTCATAGAATTTTATATGCAAGATGCTTTAGTATACTCTCTGCATTACCTTGGAAACAGTTACAGGGTGTGCAAATTTTTGGTGTTATGTTTGCCTAATTTCAGTTCTTGAAGCTGAAATGCTTGTGTGTTAGCAGTATATTATAAAAACAGTTATGCACTTGTTCTTGGCCTGTAGCATACCTAATTATAACTAGAGATAAGCTTCAGTGCCATACCTAGTGTGATGTCAGATCTAAGATCTTTGTTTTTATTGGACAAGAGATATGTTTATATAAATAAGATATAGTGAGCTCTTTTAGCTAAATGGAGACAGGGAGAGTATAAAACAGAAGCATTTGGGGAGGCAAAGCACCAGATTTTGTAAGATGTGCCACTGGGGACTACATAATTATCTGTGCTCCAATTATAACTACAGTCAGGCCCCACATTCACTGGTTTCCCTTTCAAAGATCTGACGATTCATGGACTTGATTAATACAGTGGGTTGTTGGTATCGTCCCATTACATATAATGACATAGGAAAATGGTGTCCCTTATATAAAATGGAAAATCAAGGTTTGCAATTTGGAATTTATACTTTTTTTTAATATTTTCAAGCCATGATGCTTGAATCTGTGGATAAAAAATATGTGGATAAAGAGGGCTGACTCCATGTTCTTTTTAGGAATCACTGGGTCTTCCAGAATGACTCTATGGTCAACATCTGCTGGACATTGAACAATGAGTTACACTGGAGGATCTAGAGCATGGGTAGGCAACCTTTCCCCTTTAAGGGCCGAGGGACTTCAGCTCCCAGAATCCCAGGAGCTATTGGCCAACATGGGACTATTGGCCAACATGGCTGGGGCTTCTGGGAGCTGAAGTCCCTCGGCCCTTAAAGGGGAAAGGTTGCCTACCCCTGATCTAGAGAGAACACCTCTTTAGGAATCTCTAGTCCTACAGCACAATTCTATGGTCAACTTCCAGCAGTTAAAAAAAAAATAGTGTGTCTGTCAGTCAGTCAGTCTGTCCGTCTCTCTCTGTATGGAGAGAGAGAGAGAGAGAGAGAGAGAGACTAAAACAATAGCATTCGGGTTTTTATTTTTTATTTTTTGATATTCATGTTTTTTCCATTTTCACCAGCTAGGCTGTGCTCCTTATCCCTGAAAATATCTTGGAGTGGCAACAACTGTATTAGTATAAAACTGCAACTTGTTTTTCTGTTATTTTCCTGATAGACCAAGTCTTAAGACAGGGGTAGGCAACCTTTCCCCTTTAAGGGCCGAGGGACTTCAGCTCCCAGAATCCCAGGAGCTATTGGCCAACATGGGACTATTGGCCAACATGGCTGAGGCTTCTGGGAGCTGAAGTCCCTCGGCCCTTAAAGGGGAAAGGTTGCCTACCCCTGTCTTAAGAATACTTATGGGGAATATGGATGTTGATCTGACTATAGGATAAGGCTAAGTTTAGCAACCTTGGGAGCCTTTGTGGTCAATATAGCAAATTCTAGAAAATCTGAACAGTGACAGGTAAGAGACAAAGAAGCTTCAGCCTTCTAAAAGATATAGGGGTGGAGGGACCATGCTGTGTCAAAACACCCAGGGGAGACATATAATATTCTGACCTTGAATGCACTATAGTGACACCTATATAATGGCTAAAAATTGGGAAATTACTTATGAAAAGTCACACTTTACTTAATTTCAATAGGGAAAAAACACTAAAAGAAAAGTGAGCTAAGCACTCCATTTGCTCATTCCATGAATATGAGTAGGTTTCTCGGGGGCTACAAGGGTTAGGTGCACCGTCCACCAGAACTGTGGTCCTGGGAACTTACTTAACATGAATGACCCAAAGACTCTCCCAATATAGTGTGAAAGTCTCCCCCATCGTAATGAGCATGTGGGCCCAATCCATTTTATACAACAGATATTCTATTTACTTTGACTGCATATTCCATCTTCCAGCACAGAATCTACAATACACTTCAGGTTTCAAACATTCTCACTATCTCACACATAGCTTTAATGAAAAAGTCTATCTTTTATGTACATATACAAGTGTTCACATAGGTTTTTAGTATACATTTATTTAATTTCAGTGTGTTTGTCCCTAGATTGCACCAAGGATATATAATTTGCCTGCCAATGTAAAAATCAATATGCCATTTAGATTCACATAAAGATGTGAATTATTATTGAATGGATGAAGGGGAAAAGCACAGCTACTTTGCTTTAGGATAACCAACCATTCATCTCCATTTGGGCTTTTGGGTGACATTAAACATAATTTCTATTGTACAGCACAATATGTCTGCCTGTTCTTTTTTTATTTTATTTTAAGCTATGACCTTTTTTCTCACCCTCCCTTTACTTCTGTATAACTAAGACGGACTCCTTTAAAATGTCACAGAGATGTAAAAAGCTTAATCTCTGATTAGTCATATGAACTAGAGATTTATTACCAATGCAAGATTTCACTCAGCCTTGCAATATTGAGGAAAATGCACCAATGTGTGAATTTCTTTTTCACCTAATTAAGACAGTACCAAAGTTCAGAAAACACTGTTTTAGCATGTTTAATGTTGTCTGTTTATTTGTTTGCTTAGCTTACACCAGCAGACACACTGGCTGCTCTCTGAGTCAGCCAGCATAACAGCAAAATATTCTCTTTTTCCTCACTCAGAAGTAATCAAAGAATTAAGATACATAAGATCTAACAGTGGATTTACTTGGAGAGGAGATCTTATTAGATGTGAATATAGGTTTCTAGAAAGTGTATTGCTCCACAGCAGAAAGGCAACAGATCTTGCTCTAGACTAAACAAGGAAATGCAGTGGATATTATGCCTTTAAAAAAAGTAACTGCATATATGTGCAGGGTAGATGTTGAACCATTTCACCAGTGTGTGGGATTTCACCACATAATAATAATAATAATAATAATAATAATAATAATAATAATAATTTTTTATTTATAACCCGCCCCTCTGGGTGGCAATCGGAGTGGGGTACAACAGTTTAAAACAAAACAGAGTTAAAAATCAATCCCTCACCCCATCAATCCCTCACTTCACTTCTCTCTATACCATTTCTATATTAGAATTGCCTCCCTCACTTTGTTCTCTGCCATATTGTGGAAGAAAGTAGTGGGGTGAGCCTAAGATAAGTGGCATGACAATACTCAGTGTGAGAATTAGTGACCTTGTTTGTATCCATAAAATGTTAGGCAGAACACTTACATCGATCCTGAACATCACCATATTGAAGCAAGCTAGGAAAACAGCTGAGGCCACATGTTCCTTAAACTGTACATTACCTCAAAGTCATTACCTAAAAATGTTTCTAAAGGTTGTTCTGCAATGCATGATCTACCTCTAGCCTATGAAGTTTTCTGTGGCAGCTGAAGGCTCCCAACTCTTTAGATTAAAAAGCTGGGTCAAAGTTAACAAAATTAATTTTAATAGGGAGAAATGTAAGGTACTATACTGAGAAAGTAAAAATGAAATGCACAGATATAGTATGGGTGACACCTGGCTTGACATCAATAACTGTGAAAGGGATGTAGGAGTCCTAGTAGATCACAAGTTAAACAAGAGTCAAGAGTGTGATGTGGCAGCTAAAAAAGCCAATGTGATTCTAGGGTGAATCAATAGAAGTATAGTGTCCAAATCGAGGAAAGTAATAGTACCACTGTATTGGTCACTTTAAAAACACATGAAACTATTCACATGTAAAAACAATTAGGCTGTGTGTATGATATTGTAATTTAAATATATGATTTTGCTAGTTGTTTATCTCACAACTATTACCATTATATTCACTGATATATGGGGATTATGATTTTTGAGTAATATTAGTACAAAAAAAAAAACCTTACTAAGGATTCTGTATAGTGTTGTAATGGGAAGACATTAATGGGGAGCGGGTGCCACCATGAGTTATCACACCAGGTGATACCAACCCTAGTGATGCCACTTTCTAGAGCAATGATTCAAACTACAAGAAAAGAGATTCTACCCAACATTAGGAAGAACCTACTGACATTAAGAGCTGTTTGGCAGTGGAACACCTGCCTCAGAGTGTGCTGGAGACTCCTTTTTTGGAGGTTTTTAAACAGAGGCTTGGATGTCCATCTATCAGGAGTGCTTTGATTTGTTGTAAGCTGCCCTGATTGCACTGCAGAGGGGCGGATACAAATAAATTTTATTATTATTATTTATTGATTGTGAGTTCCTGCATGGCAGGGGGTTGGATTGGATGGCCCTTGTGGTCTCTTCCAACTGTATGATTCTGTGGTTCTATGACCATGAATCGATAGTGCAAGTGGCAGCTAAAAACAGCCAATGTGTTTGTGGACTGAATCAGTAGGAGTATAGTGTTTAGATCAAGGGAAGTAATTGATGTTGTTAGCTGCCCCCCCAAGTCAACCTTGACTCATGGTGATCCTGTGTATAAGACATCTCCAAGACCCCTATCCTCCACTGCTCTGATTAGGTCTTGTAGATTCAGGCCCATTACCTCCCTAATGGAGTCTATCCATTTGCTGTGCCTCTCTTTCTACATCCTTCTACCTTTCCAAGCCTTATTGTCTATTCTAATGAGTCATGCCTTCTCATGATGTGGCCAAAGTATGACAGGTTCAATTTAATCATTTTGGCTTTCAGGCTTGATCTCTTCAAGAAGCCATTTGTTTGTCATTTTGACTATCCACAGTATTCTCAGCAGTATTCTCAAGCAAACATGTCAAATGTGTAGATTTTCTTTTTGTCCACTTTTTTCACTGTCCAACTCTTACATCCATACATAGTGATGGAGAATACAGTGGATTGGGTGATTCTAACTTTAGTATATCTTTACTCTTTAGGATCTTGTCTAGTTCTTCCATCACTACTCTTCCCATTCCTAATCTTCTTCTTATGTCTTGACTGTGGTCCTTTCTGATCAATGTTTGATACAAGGTACAGGAAATCTTTAACTTTTTCAACTTTCGCATTATCTAGACTGAATTTATGTAGATCCTCCATGATCATTATTTTTGTTTTCTTTATATTAAAATGCAAGCTTGCCTTTGCAGTTTCTTCTTTGACCTTCCTTAGTAACTGTTCCAAGTCCATGATGTTTTCCACTAGTAGTATGGTGTTATTCACAGATATCGGATTCTTGATGTTCCTTCGCCTATCTTTACTACTCCTTCAGAGTCTAAATCTGCTCCTTGTATGATACTCTTTGCATACAAGTTGAACAAGTAGAGTGATAATATGCAGCCTTTCCTGAGCCCCTTGCCAATTAGGAACCATTCTCTTTCTCCATATTCTGTTCTAACAGCTGCTTTTGTTCTAAGTACATACTTCTCATGAGGACTATCAAATGTAGTGGCACTGCCATGTCTTCAACAGTGTTCCATAGCTTTTCATGATCTATGCAGTCAAAGGCTTTGCCAGGGATTTCTAGACAAAATGGATTATCTAGATCCATTTCAATCTGGTTTCAGGCCTGGCTATGGAACAGAGACAGCCTTGGTTGCCTTGGTGGATGACCTACACAGACCTCTGTTAGTTCTGCTGAAACTCTCAGCAGCTTTTGATACCATCAACCATGGCATCTTTCTGGGCCACCTCTCTAGGATAAGACTTCGAGGTACTATTTTAAAGTGGCTCCATTCCTTACTGGAGGGGTGAACCCAGAAGGTTGTGCTAGGGGACTCTTGCTTGACCTCCTGGCCATTGGCCTGTGGGATCCCTCAGGGTTCTGTTTTGTCCCTTATGCTATTTAACATATACATGAAACCACTGGGAGAGGTCATGTGGAGTTTTGGGGTGTGATGCCATCAATATGCAGGAGACACACAACTCTACTGCTACTACAACTCTACTACTCCTTTCTACCTCAATCTAAAGAGGCTACCCTGGTCCTAAACCAGTGTTTGTCATCAGTAATGAACTGGATGAGGGCAAACAAATTGAAACTTTGGGCCTCTGCAGACCGACCCAAAGGGCCAGCCTGGAGGCAGAGTTGGGGTGGGGCAGCCGCACACCAGCCGCCCCAAACCCCATGCCAATGCCATCCTGCCACTGCATGCCATTACACACAACACGCAGCATCAGGATGCCTTTCCAGTGCAGCGTTCAAACACCTTGCACCGAAAAGGGTGCTGAACAGCCATGCACCGGCTCTTAGGGCATCCTTTTGCCACCCCTAAAAGGAGGGGTATTTTGCCGCTCTTTTCGGGGCAGCAAAAGGGACGATCGGGGCTGCAGTGTGGAGTTGCTGTGGCCCTGATCCATCACTTCCCGGGGTGGCCCAGAGCCGCCCATCTTCAGTCCCCCTTAATCTAGACAAGACAGAGGTGCTCCTGATCAGTCAGAAGCCAGATCAGGAAATAGAGATCCAGCCTGTGTTACACTCCCCCTGAACATGCAGATTCACTGTTTGGGAGTACTCCTGGACTCACCTTTGAACCTGGAGGGCCAGGTCTCTGTAGTGACCAGGAGTGCTTTTGCACATTTAAAGCTTATGCTCCAGCTGTTCCCATTCCTTGAGATGTCAGATATGGCCACAATGGTAAATGCCTTGGTTGTATCCTCTTTGGACTACTGTAACACACCGTACTTGGGGCTGCCTTTGAGGAGTGTTTGGAAACTTCAACTGGTCTAAAGAGCTGCAGGCAGGCTGTTAATGGGATAGTTTATAGAGATCACACAAGGCCCCTGTTGAAACAGCTTCACTGGCTGCCAGTTTGTTTCTGGGCACAATTCAAAGTGCTGGTTATGACCTATAAAGCCCTATAGGCTCAGGTCTAGGCTATTTAGCAGACCGTATCTCCCTGTATGAGCCAGCCAAGGCTCAGAGATCCTACCACCACAGTTGTTGGGGACATGAGAGAGGGCCTTTTCCATGGCTGCCCCTAGACTCTTGAACTCCTTTCCCAGGGAGACCAGAATGGTCCCCTTTTTGTTGTCCTTCTGCTGGCAGCCTAAGACCTTCTTGTTTAGACAGGCATTTAAAACAGAAGGTTTTTAAAGAACAGTCTTGGTGTTGTATTCTTTTAAATGTATTTTAAACACGTTTATCTTTTAACTATATTTTATTCATTTATATGTAATCTGTTTTAATATTGTAATAATTTAAATCTGTTTTAATGTAACTTTTCTATGTTTTTAACTGTACTGTTTTTAATCTTATAAACCACTCTGAATTCCAGTTTTGGGATAAGGATGGGAAATAAATAAATAAATAAAATAGTCTATGAAAGAAATGCTGATTTTCTTTTGGGTTTCCTTGGTGTTCTCATTAACCATCATATGTTTGCAGTCTGTTCCCTAGTGCCTCTGCCTTTTCTGAACCAGTCTTGTACCTGTGGAATTTCTCTCTTCATGTATGATTGGAGTTTATGTTGCAGAATTTGAAGGAATAGTGCCACTCTATTCTCCTTTGGTCAGACTTCACCTGGGACATTGTGTCCAGGTCTGGGTGCCACAATTCAAGGATGTTGACAAGTTGGTGCATGTCCAGAGGAGGGTGACAAAAATGGTGAAAGGTCTGGAGGCTATGTCCTATGATGAGAGGCTTAGGGAGATTGGTATGTTTAAGCTGGAGAAGAGAAGATTAAGAGGTGAAATGATAGTAATGTTTAAATAATTGAAGGGATGTCATATTGAGAAGGGAACAAGCTTTTTTTTCTTCTGCTCTTGAGACTAGGATCCAGAGCAATTCAAACTAGAAGATTCAAACTACAGGAAAAGAGATTTCACCTACACATTAGAAAGAAGCACCTTATAGTAAGAGCTTTTCAGCAGTGAAATATGCTGCCTTGGAGTGTGGTGGAGTCTCTCATTTTTGAAGTTTTTTAAACAAAGGCTGGATGACTATCTGTCAGGATAGTGTATTCATAGATGGAAGGGAGTTGGACTGTATGGCCCTTGTAATCTCTTCCAATTATGTGATTCTATGATTCTAAGGGCCTCGGCAGACGGCTAATAGAGCCGTCTCCGAGGCAGGGAAGAGGAGGGGCAGCCGCATGCTCAGCGCCCCTTCCTCCTCCCGAGGTTGCCCTCGGAGCTGCTGGCCCTCCGCACATCCGGCGCTCCCAGGGCAACCTCCCGCCGCAGCATCCGCACACGCTGCGGCGGATAAGTCAGTGAAAGTGCACCCTCTGCTTTTAGGGTGCACTTTCACTGACATCTGAAAGGAGCACTGATTTAGCGCTCCTTTCAGGGGTGCCGATGGTGCACCGTGGTGCGGATGCCTCGCTCCGGCGGCGCACTGTCCCGCGGCATCCCAAACGCCCTCGTCTGCTTCCCCCCTAAGTCAGTGGGGCAGTAAATCTACTCTAGGTGCTTGTCCAAACCTGAAAGGAGTTTTCCCAGATGCTGAGACTTTTTGAGGATGAGGTTTAGCACTTTAAATAAATAACCTGGACAGTTTCAACATTACAATGATCTAGAGGTTTCTTTAAATGATGTGATTCATGATCATTCTCCTAAAAGGACTTTATTTTCTAGCCAAAGTTTTCCTGATGGCACAACTGATCTGTTTCCTTACAGATATTTTCTTTAACCTGACCTAGGGGCTAAACATTTAACCTGGCCTAGCTCCGAAGGGGTGGCTTGAAGCCGCCCCTGACAAAGCCAGATAGAGGCCATGGCAAGCAGACACTGCGGTCCCATTCTGGCCAGAATCTGGCCCAATTAACAGAGGAAAAGAACTGCTCCTATTTGGGGTGGATTGAAAACACCCCACCACAGCTTCAGCTGGCTTCCAGCCAACCTGGGTAGTGGTGGTGTTTAAACGCTATGTCCCTAAGTTGCCCAGAAGCTAGCCAGTGTGTAACCACTGGCACGACTTCCAGGTGACTTGGGGGGTGTGGCATTTGTAAACACTACGCCCCCAAACTGGCTTGAAGCTGGCTGAAGCTGCTGGTCTATTCTGGCCCTTGGATAATCATAGCCAGATTAGAATTGCAGCTGATATCTGTCTAGTCTTTGGTTCCAGACTGACTAGAGTCTTGAATTCTTACAGAAGTCACCAGTGATTACATTTGTTTTGTAAGACCAAAAGAAAAATGAAAAAAAAAGAGGGGGGCTATAAATTTGAAGGGATTCAAGGAACTCATTAGCAAAAAGTGACATTTTAATGAGTGTGATTTAAAAGAGTACATTATTTAATTATCTTGAAGCTTTTTTTTTTTTTTAAAAAATCAAAACCTTGCAAAATTTTCAAATTAATTACTATAGTTTATAGAAAATAAGTAATCCATAATCAGGAAGAAAATGTTAAAAAGATCCTTTCAAAATTATAATTTAATCTTGTTCTGTATGAATTTCTTTACTGCTGAGCTAAATCAAAGCAAAGACTTTGAACTTAACCTTTCTCAGATTTTCTCCCTTCTCTTTCTCTCCAACTTCTTATTTTTGTCCACATATAAAATCAAAGCCTTAAAAATCAGTTGTGATGCCTCAGGTGTAGGACACCAAACAGCATGGATCATAAATCAATGCCTAAGTATACTGCATTAGAATGTAAATTAATGAGTCATGCCATAGCACAGCTGAGCTGCCTTATATCTAACTCAAAGAAAAACGATAAGAAGGCAATCAGTTGCTGAGTCATCTTATATAAAAGATCCTGAAAAGGACTAGGATATCTCTCCAAAATAGGGTCATGGGGTGAGGAAAGTTTTAATATTTTCCTTGCCTAGTGCCTCCTGCAAAAAATAATGAGAGACTGGCAGGACCAGGGATGAAACTTGATATGGGATTTCCAGGGGGGGGGGACCTTCATTAGCTGAAAACCCAGTGGGGTTTCTGCTGTACCAGACTCTAGCTTTCTGTAGTATTCCCACAATAAGGCAATTAAATTATATCACAGGGAGTTTCTCTGGAATAGAAATTCACATATTTCACTTTATTCACATGTTTCACTTTTGATTGAAAATGTGTATTTGGGAGAGGTTTGTTTGTTCTAGAATTAGGAGATGACACAAGTCCATTCAAGGTACCAGTTATATTCTCATTTGTTTCCCTTCAGTCACATTGTAATGAAACAAATAGCCTTGTTTATATACATGATCACTGTCATTCATGATTAGAGACATTTAAGTCTCACTACTGTAATACATTTTGAATGAGGATGTCCAAGTGGATGGACCGGTAACATAAAAGAGTGCATGCTTTGCATGGAACAGGTGTCAGTCTGTGACATTTCCTGGGAGGGCTGAGAAAAATTACTGCCTGAAACCCTGGCTTGTATCAATCTATCTAGAAAATACTGACAAAGGGCCTTTGCAGACTGCCAGAAATAGTGCACATTAAATTGAGGCACTGCCCTGGCTCAGTGCTAGGGAATCATGGGAACTGTAATTTATTGTGGCACCAGAGCTCTCTGACAGAGAAGGCTCAATGTCCCAGAAAAAATACAGTTCCCATGATTCCCTAGCACTGAGCCAGGGCAGTGCCTCAATTTAATGTGCACTATTTCTGGCAGTCTGCATAGGCTAAGGGCCTCTTAGAGATGGCCTATTTTGGGTGGCTCTGGGCTGCCCCTGCTAGCGGCAGATTGGGGGCCATAGCAACCTCATGCTGTGGCCTCGATCCTCCCTTTTGCTGCCCCCAAAAGAGTAGCAAAATGCTGCTTCCTTTAGGGGTGGCAAAAGGCCACCTTAAGAGCTGGTGCAGGGCCTCTTCTGTGTCCTTTAGGCGCAGTGTATCTACATGCTGCACCAGGAGGGCATCCTGATGGACAGCATCAGGACAGCATCGGGGTGGGGTTGGGATGGCCAGTGTGAGGTTCCCCCACCCCAACTCCACCCGCAGGACGGCCCTTTAGGCCGGTCTGCAATGCCCCTAAATGTAACATTTAATCCAACCAGAGTAAGCCCATTCAATCAATGGGAACTTGGTTACACTTATACATTGATTCAATGAAAAACAGGTGAATTCGCTTGTGAAAGATGTGAGGTCCAATATCCCATGAAAAAGTAAACTTTTCTGAGAGTTAATTGACCATCACATATCAAATATTTCCAGCTCTACTTAAGTCTTGAGTGACTTAAAAGTTAGGGATTTAAAAAAACTTATTTGAATCAAAGTTTGACCTGAAATTTGTATGCAAGGTCACTGGAGAACAAAATTATTGGAGAAGAGAAAATAAATGTTTGCACATTTTTCCAGATAGACTGGGGGGGGGGGGAGAACCCTTTGATCTTTTATTTAATTGATTAGTCACATGAGCCAAACTCTTGTAAAGATAAAAGAAAACAACTTCTGACAACACAAGCTGTCTTATCCTTGCTTCCCTTACTGGTTAATAATATATTCCCAATCTGTTGTTCATTAAGGTGAACAGCTGTGAATTTATTTCTCCACTGCGTGGGCAGAGTACCCTGTAAACTTAATGCATACATATCCAAATGATATTATCATTATAGTTTTAGTTTACAAGAATGCATAAAGAGATTAGTCAATGTCTTAATCCTGTAACTCATTCAAATAAAGAAAAATGTGGACGATGGTATCTAAAAGAAACTCCACACTTTTTAAGATTCTACTTTATCCCACCTGTGCCCTATGAAATCAGTGCTTATCCCAGATATTTCCAGATGATTCCCTAATAACATTTGCCTTCATCATGGAACATAAACATAACTTTGTGATACAGCACATTTTAAAAGAGCACTTACTGTACTACTCCTCACAATTTGCATCCCACTCCCACACAAAGGAGTTTATCACACGCGAGAAATCCCATGCGGAAACGGGGCTTTAAATTAAACAAAACTCGCAAAAGTGGGTGTTTTTTCAGATGACGTCACTATGAAATGGAGGTTAATCCGAATGGAAATTAGACAAATACTGCTTCTTTTTACTTTCGGAAGATCCCGAGAGTAAAAAGAAGCAGTTTTTGTCTAATTTTCATTTGGATTAACCTCCTTTTAACAGCGCTGGAGTTTATCACGCGGAGAAATCCCGTTGATAAATTGCTTCTGCTTTTGTGGTTTTTTTCCTCTTTAAAGTACCATTTCTGCACAGGGCTCCCCGTGTGATAAACTCCTAAGGGTTGGAATGGGATGCATAGTTTGCCCATGCCCACAGGGAGACAACACTAGATTTTGGGGGCATGGCCAAAGCCAACTTATGGTCTGCTGCTGCATAAAGGTAGTGTCTCTAGACCTTTCCACCCTCCTTGAGAGATCGTGTTTCTACTGAAAGGTGTCAAATGTTTCCCAAGTTGCACAAACTCTACTTGGCACAAAAAACCCACCTGCACAAAACTAAAAGGCCTTTACAGACTGTCAGAAATAATGCAGCTTGAGTCCACTTCAACTACCCTGGCTCAGTTCTAGGGAATCATGGGAACTGTAGTTTATTGTGGCACCAGAGCTCTCTGGCAGAGAAGGCTCAATGTCTCAGAAAAAAACTACACTTCCCATGATTCCCTAGCACTGAGCCAGGGCAGTTAAAGTGGCCTCTAATGTCTTTCTTCTTGTGAATGTAAGTCATATACATACACCTAACACTGAAATAAAATAAACCTAAGAATGTGTGAGATAAATATGTAAATGTATACTGAAATAATATTCTCCGCAACAGTATCTTAGTTCATAAATGGAACAGACCAGAATTTTGTATAGAAACATGTGACAGTGAAACAGAACAAAGATAACAAGTTTTCATTAGTTTTAGAATGGAACAGGTATGTGTGATACTATGGACGTTATCACACGGGGCCCAATCCAAACAAAATCCACATGAAATCCCAACCTAATACGTATTATTGGCCTGTGTTTTCACACGACGTCGCACAGAACCCCGACAGAACCCTGACAGAAAGCGGAATGATCCGAGATCTTTTGAATTTCGGTTTCTTCAGGAATTGCAATTGCGCGATGGGAATCATTTCGCATTTACCATAGGTCTGATAACCAAATACGTATTGTGGCACATTTCCCCACTGTTGCCATGGTTCCAGCGAGCATTCCTCTCTCTGTGCATGTGCAGGAGGCTCATTTCGGCTACATTTACGGGTTTTTTCTCTTGTGTGTGGACGTTCGATACACTTACTGTAAATGCGCAATGAAGGTAATGACGTATGCGGAAACAAGGGTTATTCCCCGTTTGTTTTCGGGATGCCTCATTTCCACTTTTATTTCCGCTTTCTAGCCCATGTGTGATAACGTCCTATGGGCCTTTACAAATTGCCAGAAATAGTGCAGCTTGAGGCCAATTTAACTGTCCTGGCTCAGTGTTAAGGAATCATGGGAACTGTAGTTTATTGTGGCACCAGAGCTCTCTGACAGGGAAGGCTCAATATCCCAGAAAAAATACAATTTCCATGATTCCCTAGCACTGAGCCAGCGCAGTTAAAGTGGACTCAAGCTGCATTATTTCTGGCAGTCTGTAAAGGCCCTATGACCATAATCCTATAGATACTGCCCTCCTCCCATCAACTTCCATTTTATCATCATTGTTTTTTCCTTAACGAAGAAGCTGCTACAGGGAGATAGTAGACTTATCTGCTGCCAGATAGCATTATCTTTACAGGAATCCACGGTGAGTCCTGCCCTTACTAGTTTCAGACTTTGTTGCAGGAAGACATTCAGAGCCGAACTGGTGACTGCAGTGCTTCACTTTGAAACCTTGCACTTTAAAACAAACAGTATCCAACAGAGTAGCTTTTGGATGCTACTGGTGAATTTGCCAGTACTTTGCTCCTGATTGTACCTAACCTTGAATTTAGGATGTAGTGAGAATCCATTGATTCCTCATCCACTGCTGACTTACACTTTGGAACACCAGACAGGAATATTTGTGCACCTTGAAAATTTATTGCAAAGTCAAAGGAATAAAGAATAAAAACTGTATTTTATTGTGTCCACCCAAAATTTGTATCACCTTTTCCTAATGATACAATTATTTCTATATCATGCAGCTTTTTGTGGGGAGGGAGGACATAAAAAACAAAGGGAGGATGCAGATGCCATGGGCCGCCCTGAGAAGCAGTGGATTGGGGCCAAGGCTGCCTCTAGCCTATGAAGTTTTCTGTGGCAGCTGAAGGCTCCCAACTCTTTAGATTAAAAAGCTGGGTCAAAGTTAACAAAATTAATTTTAATAGGGAGAAATGTAAGGTACTATACTGAGAAAGTAAAAATGAAATGCACAGATATAGTATGGGTGACACCTGGCTTGACATCAATAACTGTGAAAGGGATGTAGGAGTCCTAGTAGATCACAAGTTAAACAAGAGTCAAGAGTGTGATGTGGCAGCTAAAAAAGCCAATGTGATTCTAGGGTGAATCAATAGAAGTATAGTGTCCAAATCGAGGAAAGTAATAGTACCACTGTATTGGTCACTTTAAAAACACATGAAACTATTCACATGTAAAAACAATTAGGCTGTGTGTATGATATTGTAATTTAAATATATGATTTTGCTAGTTGTTTATCTCACAACTATTACCATTATATTCACTGATATATGGGGATTATGATTTTTGAGTAATATTAGTACAAAAAAAAAAACCTTACTAAGGATTCTGTATAGTGTTGTAATGGGAAGACATTAATGGGGAGCGGGTGCCACCATGAGTTATCACACCAGGTGATACCAACCCTAGTGATGCCACTTTCTAGAGCAATGATTCAAACTACAAGAAAAGAGATTCTACCCAACATTAGGAAGAACCTACTGACATTAAGAGCTGTTTGGCAGTGGAACACCTGCCTCAGAGTGTGCTGGAGACTCCTTTTTTGGAGGTTTTTAAACAGAGGCTTGGATGTCCATCTATCAGGAGTGCTTTGATTTGTTGTAAGCTGCCCTGATTGCACTGCAGAGGGGCGGATACAAATAAATTTTATTATTATTATTTATTGATTGTGAGTTCCTGCATGGCAGGGGGTTGGATTGGATGGCCCTTGTGGTCTCTTCCAACTGTATGATTCTGTGGTTCTATGACCATGAATCGATAGTGCAAGTGGCAGCTAAAAACAGCCAATGTGTTTGTGGACTGAATCAGTAGGAGTATAGTGTTTAGATCAAGGGAAGTAATTGATGTTGTTAGCTGCCCCCCCAAGTCAACCTTGACTCATGGTGATCCTGTGTATAAGACATCTCCAAGACCCCTATCCTCCACTGCTCTGATTAGGTCTTGTAGATTCAGGCCCATTACCTCCCTAATGGAGTCTATCCATTTGCTGTGCCTCTCTTTCTACATCCTTCTACCTTTCCAAGCCTTATTGTCTATTCTAATGAGTCATGCCTTCTCATGATGTGGCCAAAGTATGACAGGTTCAATTTAATCATTTTGGCTTTCAGGCTTGATCTCTTCAAGAAGCCATTTGTTTGTCATTTTGACTATCCACAGTATTCTCAGCAGTATTCTCAAGCAAACATGTCAAATGTGTAGATTTTCTTTTTGTCCACTTTTTTCACTGTCCAACTCTTACATCCATACATAGTGATGGAGAATACAGTGGATTGGGTGATTCTAACTTTAGTATATCTTTACTCTTTAGGATCTTGTCTAGTTCTTCCATCACTACTCTTCCCATTCCTAATCTTCTTCTTATGTCTTGACTGTGGTCCTTTCTGATCAATGTTTGATACAAGGTACAGGAAATCTTTAACTTTTTCAACTTTCGCATTATCTAGACTGAATTTATGTAGATCCTCCATGATCATTATTTTTGTTTTCTTTATATTAAAATGCAAGCTTGCCTTTGCAGTTTCTTCTTTGACCTTCCTTAGTAACTGTTCCAAGTCCATGATGTTTTCCACTAGTAGTATGGTGTTATTCACAGATATCGGATTCTTGATGTTCCTTCGCCTATCTTTACTACTCCTTCAGAGTCTAAATCTGCTCCTTGTATGATACTCTTTGCATACAAGTTGAACAAGTAGAGTGATAATATGCAGCCTTTCCTGAGCCCCTTGCCAATTAGGAACCATTCTCTTTCTCCATATTCTGTTCTAACAGCTGCTTTTGTTCTAAGTACATACTTCTCATGAGGACTATCAAATGTAGTGGCACTGCCATGTCTTCAACAGTGTTCCATAGCTTTTCATGATCTATGCAGTCAAAGGCTTTGCCAGGGATTTCTAGACAAAATGGATTATCTAGATCCATTTCAATCTGGTTTCAGGCCTGGCTATGGAACAGAGACAGCCTTGGTTGCCTTGGTGGATGACCTACACAGACCTCTGTTAGTTCTGCTGAAACTCTCAGCAGCTTTTGATACCATCAACCATGGCATCTTTCTGGGCCACCTCTCTAGGATAAGACTTCGAGGTACTATTTTAAAGTGGCTCCATTCCTTACTGGAGGGGTGAACCCAGAAGGTTGTGCTAGGGGACTCTTGCTTGACCTCCTGGCCATTGGCCTGTGGGATCCCTCAGGGTTCTGTTTTGTCCCTTATGCTATTTAACATATACATGAAACCACTGGGAGAGGTCATGTGGAGTTTTGGGGTGTGATGCCATCAATATGCAGGAGACACACAACTCTACTGCTACTACAACTCTACTACTCCTTTCTACCTCAATCTAAAGAGGCTACCCTGGTCCTAAACCAGTGTTTGTCATCAGTAATGAACTGGATGAGGGCAAACAAATTGAAACTTTGGGCCTCTGCAGACCGACCCAAAGGGCCAGCCTGGAGGCAGAGTTGGGGTGGGGCAGCCGCACACCAGCCGCCCCAAACCCCATGCCAATGCCATCCTGCCACTGCATGCCATTACACACAACACGCAGCATCAGGATGCCTTTCCAGTGCAGCGTTCAAACACCTTGCACCGAAAAGGGTGCTGAACAGCCATGCACCGGCTCTTAGGGCATCCTTTTGCCACCCCTAAAAGGAGGGGTATTTTGCCGCTCTTTTCGGGGCAGCAAAAGGGACGATCGGGGCTGCAGTGTGGAGTTGCTGTGGCCCTGATCCATCACTTCCCGGGGTGGCCCAGAGCCGCCCATCTTCAGTCCCCCTTAATCTAGACAAGACAGAGGTGCTCCTGATCAGTCAGAAGCCAGATCAGGAAATAGAGATCCAGCCTGTGTTACACTCCCCCTGAACATGCAGATTCACTGTTTGGGAGTACTCCTGGACTCACCTTTGAACCTGGAGGGCCAGGTCTCTGTAGTGACCAGGAGTGCTTTTGCACATTTAAAGCTTATGCTCCAGCTGTTCCCATTCCTTGAGATGTCAGATATGGCCACAATGGTAAATGCCTTGGTTGTATCCTCTTTGGACTACTGTAACACACCGTACTTGGGGCTGCCTTTGAGGAGTGTTTGGAAACTTCAACTGGTCTAAAGAGCTGCAGGCAGGCTGTTAATGGGATAGTTTATAGAGATCACACAAGGCCCCTGTTGAAACAGCTTCACTGGCTGCCAGTTTGTTTCTGGGCACAATTCAAAGTGCTGGTTATGACCTATAAAGCCCTATAGGCTCAGGTCTAGGCTATTTAGCAGACCGTATCTCCCTGTATGAGCCAGCCAAGGCTCAGAGATCCTACCACCACAGTTGTTGGGGACATGAGAGAGGGCCTTTTCCATGGCTGCCCCTAGACTCTTGAACTCCTTTCCCAGGGAGACCAGAATGGTCCCCTTTTTGTTGTCCTTCTGCTGGCAGCCTAAGACCTTCTTGTTTAGACAGGCATTTAAAACAGAAGGTTTTTAAAGAACAGTCTTGGTGTTGTATTCTTTTAAATGTATTTTAAACACGTTTATCTTTTAACTATATTTTATTCATTTATATGTAATCTGTTTTAATATTGTAATAATTTAAATCTGTTTTAATGTAACTTTTCTATGTTTTTAACTGTACTGTTTTTACTCTTATAAACCACTCTGAATTCCAGTTTTGGGATAAGGATGGGAAATAAATAAATAAATAAAATAGTCTATGAAAGAAATGCTGATTTTCTTTTGGGTTTCCTTGGTGTTCTCATTAACCATCATATGTTTGCAGTCTGTTCCCTAGTGCCTCTGCCTTTTCTGAACCAGTCTTGTACCTGTGGAATTTCTCTCTTCATGTATGATTGGAGTTTATGTTGCAGAATTTGAAGGAATAGTGCCACTCTATTCTCCTTTGGTCAGACTTCACCTGGGACATTGTGTCCAGGTCTGGGTGCCACAATTCAAGGATGTTGACAAGTTGGTGCATGTCCAGAGGAGGGTGACAAAAATGGTGAAAGGTCTGGAGGCTATGTCCTATGATGAGAGGCTTAGGGAGATTGGTATGTTTAAGCTGGAGAAGAGAAGATTAAGAGGTGAAATGATAGTAATGTTTAAATAATTGAAGGGATGTCATATTGAGAAGGGAACAAGCTTTTTTTTCTTCTGCTCTTGAGACTAGGATCCAGAGCAATTCAAACTAGAAGATTCAAACTACAGGAAAAGAGATTTCACCTACACATTAGAAAGAAGCACCTTATAGTAAGAGCTTTTCAGCAGTGAAATATGCTGCCTTGGAGTGTGGTGGAGTCTCTCATTTTTGAAGTTTTTTAAACAAAGGCTGGATGACTATCTGTCAGGATAGTGTATTCATAGATGGAAGGGAGTTGGACTGTATGGCCCTTGTAATCTCTTCCAATTATGTGATTCTATGATTCTAAGGGCCTCGGCAGACGGCTAATAGAGCCGTCTCCGAGGCAGGGAAGAGGAGGGGCAGCCGCATGCTCAGCGCCCCTTCCTCCTCCCGAGGTTGCCCTCGGAGCTGCTGGCCCTCCGCACATCCGGCGCTCCCAGGGCAACCTCCCGCCGCAGCATCCGCACACGCTGCGGCGGATAAGTCAGTGAAAGTGCACCCTCTGCTTTTAGGGTGCACTTTCACTGACATCTGAAAGGAGCACTGATTTAGCGCTCCTTTCAGGGGTGCCGATGGTGCACCGTGGTGCGGATGCCTCGCTCCGGCGGCGCACTGTCCCGCGGCATCCCAAACGCCCTCGTCTGCTTCCCCCCTAAGTCAGTGGGGCAGTAAATCTACTCTAGGTGCTTGTCCAAACCTGAAAGGAGTTTTCCCAGATGCTGAGACTTTTTGAGGATGAGGTTTAGCACTTTAAATAAATAACCTGGACAGTTTCAACATTACAATGATCTAGAGGTTTCTTTAAATGATGTGATTCATGATCATTCTCCTAAAAGGACTTTATTTTCTAGCCAAAGTTTTCCTGATGGCACAACTGATCTGTTTCCTTACAGATATTTTCTTTAACCTGACCTAGGGGCTAAACATTTAACCTGGCCTAGCTCCGAAGGGGTGGCTTGAAGCCGCCCCTGACAAAGCCAGATAGAGGCCATGGCAAGCAGACACTGCGGTCCCATTCTGGCCAGAATCTGGCCCAATTAACAGAGGAAAAGAACTGCTCCTATTTGGGGTGGATTGAAAACACCCCACCACAGCTTCAGCTGGCTTCCAGCCAACCTGGGTAGTGGTGGTGTTTAAACGCTATGTCCCTAAGTTGCCCAGAAGCTAGCCAGTGTGTAACCACTGGCACGACTTCCAGGTGACTTGGGGGGTGTGGCATTTGTAAACACTACGCCCCCAAACTGGCTTGAAGCTGGCTGAAGCTGCTGGTCTATTCTGGCCCTTGGATAATCATAGCCAGATTAGAATTGCAGCTGATATCTGTCTAGTCTTTGGTTCCAGACTGACTAGAGTCTTGAATTCTTACAGAAGTCACCAGTGATTACATTTGTTTTGTAAGACCAAAAGAAAAATGAAAAAAAAAGAGGGGGGCTATAAATTTGAAGGGATTCAAGGAACTCATTAGCAAAAAGTGACATTTTAATGAGTGTGATTTAAAAGAGTACATTATTTAATTATCTTGAAGCTTTTTTTTTTTTTTTAAAAATCAAAACCTTGCAAAATTTTCAAATTAATTACTATAGTTTATAGAAAATAAGTAATCCATAATCAGGAAGAAAATGTTAAAAAGATCCTTTCAAAATTATAATTTAATCTTGTTCTGTATGAATTTCTTTACTGCTGAGCTAAATCAAAGCAAAGACTTTGAACTTAACCTTTCTCAGATTTTCTCCCTTCTCTTTCTCTCCAACTTCTTATTTTTGTCCACATATAAAATCAAAGCCTTAAAAATCAGTTGTGATGCCTCAGGTGTAGGACACCAAACAGCATGGATCATAAATCAATGCCTAAGTATACTGCATTAGAATGTAAATTAATGAGTCATGCCATAGCACAGCTGAGCTGCCTTATATCTAACTCAAAGAAAAACGATAAGAAGGCAATCAGTTGCTGAGTCATCTTATATAAAAGATCCTGAAAAGGACTAGGATATCTCTCCAAAATAGGGTCATGGGGTGAGGAAAGTTTTAATATTTTCCTTGCCTAGTGCCTCCTGCAAAAAATAATGAGAGACTGGCAGGACCAGGGATGAAACTTGATATGGGATTTCCAGGGGGGGGGGACCTTCATTAGCTGAAAACCCAGTGGGGTTTCTGCTGTACCAGACTCTAGCTTTCTGTAGTATTCCCACAATAAGGCAATTAAATTATATCACAGGGAGTTTCTCTGGAATAGAAATTCACATATTTCACTTTATTCACATGTTTCACTTTTGATTGAAAATGTGTATTTGGGAGAGGTTTGTTTGTTCTAGAATTAGGAGATGACACAAGTCCATTCAAGGTACCAGTTATATTCTCATTTGTTTCCCTTCAGTCACATTGTAATGAAACAAATAGCCTTGTTTATATACATGATCACTGTCATTCATGATTAGAGACATTTAAGTCTCACTACTGTAATACATTTTGAATGAGGATGTCCAAGTGGATGGACCGGTAACATAAAAGAGTGCATGCTTTGCATGGAACAGGTGTCAGTCTGTGACATTTCCTGGGAGGGCTGAGAAAAATTACTGCCTGAAACCCTGGCTTGTATCAATCTATCTAGAAAATACTGACAAAGGGCCTTTGCAGACTGCCAGAAATAGTGCACATTAAATTGAGGCACTGCCCTGGCTCAGTGCTAGGGAATCATGGGAACTGTAATTTATTGTGGCACCAGAGCTCTCTGACAGAGAAGGCTCAATGTCCCAGAAAAAATACAGTTCCCATGATTCCCTAGCACTGAGCCAGGGCAGTGCCTCAATTTAATGTGCACTATTTCTGGCAGTCTGCATAGGCTAAGGGCCTCTTAGAGATGGCCTATTTTGGGTGGCTCTGGGCTGCCCCTGCTAGCGGCAGATTGGGGGCCATAGCAACCTCATGCTGTGGCCTCGATCCTCCCTTTTGCTGCCCCCAAAAGAGTAGCAAAATGCTGCTTCCTTTAGGGGTGGCAAAAGGCCACCTTAAGAGCTGGTGCAGGGCCTCTTCTGTGTCCTTTAGGCGCAGTGTATCTACATGCTGCACCAGGAGGGCATCCTGATGGACAGCATCAGGACAGCATCGGGGTGGGGTTGGGATGGCCAGTGTGAGGTTCCCCCACCCCAACTCCACCCGCAGGACGGCCCTTTAGGCCGGTCTGCAATGCCCCTAAATGTAACATTTAATCCAACCAGAGTAAGCCCATTCAATCAATGGGAACTTGGTTACACTTATACATTGATTCAATGAAAAACAGGTGAATTCGCTTGTGAAAGATGTGAGGTCCAATATCCCATGAAAAAGTAAACTTTTCTGAGAGTTAATTGACCATCACATATCAAATATTTCCAGCTCTACTTAAGTCTTGAGTGACTTAAAAGTTAGGGATTTAAAAAAACTTATTTGAATCAAAGTTTGACCTGAAATTTGTATGCAAGGTCACTGGAGAACAAAATTATTGGAGAAGAGAAAATAAATGTTTGCACATTTTTCCAGATAGACTGGGGGGGGGGGGGGGAGAACCCTTTGATCTTTTATTTAATTGATTAGTCACATGAGCCAAACTCTTGTAAAGATAAAAGAAAACAACTTCTGACAACACAAGCTGTCTTATCCTTGCTTCCCTTACTGGTTAATAATATATTCCCAATCTGTTGTTCATTAAGGTGAACAGCTGTGAATTTATTTCTCCACTGCGTGGGCAGAGTACCCTGTAAACTTAATGCATACATATCCAAATGATATTATCATTATAGTTTTAGTTTACAAGAATGCATAAAGAGATTAGTCAATGTCTTAATCCTGTAACTCATTCAAATAAAGAAAAATGTGGACGATGGTATCTAAAAGAAACTCCACACTTTTTAAGATTCTACTTTATCCCACCTGTGCCCTATGAAATCAGTGCTTATCCCAGATATTTCCAGATGATTCCCTAATAACATTTGCCTTCATCATGGAACATAAACATAACTTTGTGATACAGCACATTTTAAAAGAGCACTTACTGTACTACTCCTCACAATTTGCATCCCACTCCCACACAAAGGAGTTTATCACACGCGAGAAATCCCATGCGGAAACGGGGCTTTAAATTAAACAAAACTCGCAAAAGTGGGTGTTTTTTCAGATGACGTCACTATGAAATGGAGGTTAATCCGAATGGAAATTAGACAAATACTGCTTCTTTTTACTTTCGGAAGATCCCGAGAGTAAAAAGAAGCAGTTTTTGTCTAATTTTCATTTGGATTAACCTCCTTTTAACAGCGCTGGAGTTTATCACGCGGAGAAATCCCATTGATAAATTGCTTCTGCTTTTGTGGTTTTTTTCCTCTTTAAAGTACCATTTCTGCACAGGGCTCCCCGTGTGATAAACTCCTAAGGGTTGGAATGGGATGCATAGTTTGCCCATGCCCACAGGGAGACAACACTAGATTTTGGGGGCATGGCCAAAGCCAACTTATGGTCTGCTGCTGCATAAAGGTAGTGTCTCTAGACCTTTCCACCCTCCTTGAGAGATCGTGTTTCTACTGAAAGGTGTCAAATGTTTCCCAAGTTGCACAAACTCTACTTGGCACAAAAAACCCACCTGCACAAAACTAAAAGGCCTTTACAGACTGTCAGAAATAATGCAGCTTGAGTCCACTTCAACTACCCTGGCTCAGTTCTAGGGAATCATGGGAACTGTAGTTTATTGTGGCACCAGAGCTCTCTGGCAGAGAAGGCTCAATGTCTCAGAAAAAAACTACACTTCCCATGATTCCCTAGCACTGAGCCAGGGCAGTTAAAGTGGCCTCTAATGTCTTTCTTCTTGTGAATGTAAGTCATATACATACACCTAACACTGAAATAAAATAAACCTAAGAATGTGTGAGATAAATATGTAAATGTATACTGAAATAATATTCTCCGCAACAGTATCTTAGTTCATAAATGGAACAGACCAGAATTTTGTATAGAAACATGTGACAGTGAAACAGAACAAAGATAACAAGTTTTCATTAGTTTTAGAATGGAACAGGTATGTGTGATACTATGGACGTTATCACACGGGGCCCAATCCAAACAAAATCCACATGAAATCCCAACCTAATACGTATTATTGGCCTGTGTTTTCACACGACGTCGCACAGAACCCCGACAGAACCCTGACAGAAAGCGGAATGATCCGAGATCTTTTGAATTTCGGTTTCTTCAGGAATTGCAATTGCGCGATGGGAATCATTTCGCATTTACCATAGGTCTGATAACCAAATACGTATTGTGGCACATTTCCCCACTGTTGCCATGGTTCCAGCGAGCATTCCTCTCTCTGTGCATGTGCAGGAGGCTCATTTCGGCTACATTTACGGGTTTTTTCTCTTGTGTGTGGACGTTCGATACACTTACTGTAAATGCGCAATGAAGGTAATGACGTATGCGGAAACAAGGGTTATTCCCCGTTTGTTTTCGGGATGCCTCATTTCCACTTTTATTTCCGCTTTCTAGCCCATGTGTGATAACGTCCTATGGGCCTTTACAAATTGCCAGAAATAGTGCAGCTTGAGGCCAATTTAACTGTCCTGGCTCAGTGTTAAGGAATCATGGGAACTGTAGTTTATTGTGGCACCAGAGCTCTCTGACAGGGAAGGCTCAATATCCCAGAAAAAATACAATTTCCATGATTCCCTAGCACTGAGCCAGCGCAGTTAAAGTGGACTCAAGCTGCATTATTTCTGGCAGTCTGTAAAGGCCCTATGACCATAATCCTATAGATACTGCCCTCCTCCCATCAACTTCCATTTTATCATCATTGTTTTTTCCTTAACGAAGAAGCTGCTACAGGGAGATAGTAGACTTATCTGCTGCCAGATAGCATTATCTTTACAGGAATCCACGGTGAGTCCTGCCCTTACTAGTTTCAGACTTTGTTGCAGGAAGACATTCAGAGCCGAACTGGTGACTGCAGTGCTTCACTTTGAAACCTTGCACTTTAAAACAAACAGTATCCAACAGAGTAGCTTTTGGATGCTACTGGTGAATTTGCCAGTACTTTGCTCCTGATTGTACCTAACCTTGAATTTAGGATGTAGTGAGAATCCATTGATTCCTCATCCACTGCTGACTTACACTTTGGAACACCAGACAGGAATATTTGTGCACCTTGAAAATTTATTGCAAAGTCAAAGGAATAAAGAATAAAAACTGTATTTTATTGTGTCCACCCAAAATTTGTATCACCTTTTCCTAATGATACAATTATTTCTATATCATGCAGCTTTTTGTGGGGAGGGAGGACATAAAAAACAAAGGGAGGATGCAGATGCCATGGGCCGCCCTGAGAAGCAGTGGATTGGGGCCAAGGCTGCCCCATGTCTCGGCCCCAATCCACTCTTCTTCTGGCCCAGGAAGGAGTGCTAAAATAGCAGTCCTTCCTCAAGGCGCGGAAAGTGCCCTGGAAGAGGCGGCGTGCACCTCTTCTGCATCTCTTCCATCACAGTGTGTCCGGACATTGCAATGGAAGGGCGTAATTGGAGCGCTCGCAGTGTGCAATGGCAGGCGCTCTGATGACGTCCTTGGGAAAGGGTTGGAGCAGCTGGCAGCTGGCTGCCCCTCCCCTTCCCTACCTCCAAGATGGCACAAAGCACTGTCTGTAAAGGCCCCGAGTCTCTTTATTGCCTCACAGCACTATACTGATTTCTGGCAGCGTAATCTAAAAAGTAAAACAAATGCTGCATTCCTGTCGTTGTTGTTGCATGCTTTTAAGTCATTTCCAACTTATGGAGATCCTAAGATTCATTGAGTTTTCTTGGTAAGATTTGTTTTTGCGTTTGCCTTCTTCTAAAGCTGAGAGTATATGACTTGCAAAAGGTTACCCAGTGGGTTTCAATGGCTGAAGGTATTTGAACCCTGGACTCCAGAGTTGTAGTCTAACGCTCAAATCATTACACCATGCTGGTGACTATCTGGTGAATTCCAGGTGACACGCCTCTATTTCTAAGCAGTTTCAATGGAATTTACCAATCCTCTGGGATGAATGAAATACATTTCACCACCCCTACCCAAATTATCAAAATAACTCAAAAATTGCAAGTTCATGAATTTAAGAGTAATAATTAGAGAATATTCACATATTTTCTGATTGAGAAAAAGTTGTTCTTTTTCAAGCCATGCTGGGGGGGGGGGTTGACTGCTGGACAATATTTTGCACTTTGAGACATTTTTGTGAAAAAAATGTGCATATGCATAAAAACAATTTTTGTACAAACAATTAATAAAATGTAAAGGTATTCCACATTGACAAATTGTTAAGTCATGTCTGATCATAGGGAGTGGTACTCTCATCTCCATTACTAAGCCAAAGAGCCAGCATTGTGAGAGACTATTCTGTGATCATGTGGCCAGCATGATTGCACAGAACACAGTTTACCTTCCCACCAAAGTGGTATCTATTTATCTACTTGCATTTGCATACTTTCAAACTGTTAGGTTGGCAGAAACAGGGACTAATGACATGCAATCAACAGAGTCAGCAGAACAAACCATAAACAGAAAAAAAAACACAACAACAATCACACTTTTATCTTACAATAAATTTTTAGAAAGAACTCTAAAATGCAAACCAGAGGAGGGTGGGAAGGAGGGAGGGAGGGAAATGAACTTCCCTATTGGAAAGACATTTAGAGTTCTTCATTCTTTTATGTGATGGTAACATCAGCAACAAATTATGCTCCTAGTTGGGACAGGCACTTTAGCTTATATGATATCTGAATCATTTACATGAAATAGTTCAGACAGGCAAAAGGAGGAAGAGAAACAGAGATATTATATGGCTTATAGAGCAAGGTACACACACATGATGATCCACAACAGGGGATGTGTTATCCTCACTGAAACTCTTACAAATTCCCTTAGAACTGTTTGGATATGGTGCCTAAGTTCAATTAAAATTCCTGAAATTTCTAAAAGTTGCCACAAACAACTTGCCAAAGCTCATTAAAAACACAGATCAGTTCCCCTTTCGTTTTGTTCATATAGGCACCAAAGACACTGTGAAGAACACATTTGATCAGATCATATTGGAGTATGAAGCCCTGGCTAGGAAGGTGAAGGACTAAGGATTACAGGTGGTATTCTTGGCAGTTCTACAAATGAAAAATAAAGGACCACACAGGGACAAGATACTACAAATAAATAATTTGCTATGTAGGTGATGCAGATGTCAGGGGTTTGGCAACTACTGGCTACAGCTGGCCTACATCTTTGACAAAAGCATGGTAAGTCTGATCAAGAGGGATTTAAACTAAATCCTTGGGGGCTGGTGGTAATAGTTCAAACACCCATCCAAAAGGAAGCTCCAAATGCAATTCTGAATTTTACAGGAGAAGGGAGAAGATGGAAACCACAATAAAACTCACAGTATAATATAAGTTGTGAACAAACAAGGCTTTATATATCTATACACAAACACACAGAGTTTGGGAAACAAACAAGATGAGCTTGAATTCCTAGTTCAGGATGTGACTTCACAGGTATAGCTAGTGGGATGAATCCCATTACTGTAATATAACAATTAAAGGCTATAACCTATTTGAGACTTCCGGTATGATGGCACCAAAGGAGGATGTAGATTCAGGATGTTGGTAACTGCAAACTCCTCAGCAATGGTGCTTGTAGGAATGGGGATAAAAACAACCCATTCTTTATCTTTCAGACAAGAGAGATAATTTAAAATAACTCGTTGGGGGGTCTGGAAGGGTAAGCGGCTTGAAAATGGGGTTCCCCCAATTTTAACGGAGAAGCTGTGGGACCGAAGAACCTGAAAAGTTTGTACCTCCCATTTGCTGAAAGGTGGGGACTTGGCACACATACTATTGCCTTAAAAGCAACTTTATATAAGAGAGAAGAAAGGAACAAAATATAAAACAAATATTTGCCTGGTTTAATACCCTCATTCTGGTAAAGATTGATGGGCTCTGAGATGTAGAAGAGGAGTCCGGTGTAGAGATGAGAGTTCCAGAGAGAGGGGGGGTGCACAAGAAGAGACAGAGAAAGTTGGGAGGAAAGGCATAAAAGACTTGAAAAAGCTGTAAAGGACTGTAAAAGATCGTAAAAGTCTGTGATATCTATGGAAGGTTGTAAGGTGTTGTGAAAGGTCATGAAATACTGTAGAAGGCTGTAAATTACTATAAGAAGAAGAGGAGCTGCATAAATATAAGAGAACGCCAAAGATGCTGAACACACCCAGATTGAATAAGAGAAGCTGAACAGAGGTAGGAGGAGGATTTAAAAAGGGTGAAAAGGTGGCAAGCGGCAAGTTTTAGATATGGAGCAGAGAAGAATTACAAGATATTGAGTGTAGAGGATAGACTTATAAAATATATATCTGTTGAAAAGAAAAGACTCAGAACTGATAAGATACTGAATGGACTTTTGACAACAGAAAAATGAAAAAAAGTTTAAGGACCTGTGGACTGTGTGGTCTTTGTTCTTTAGAGGAGTATCTTAATAAGAACAAGGAACAGAACAAAAGTAGAGCAAAGGAAAAATCACCTGAGAGGAAATAAAATTTGTGGAAAGAACAGAATTGAAGAATAGTGGAAAATAAAATAAAATAAAATGAGATGAGATGGAAAGGAACTTAAAAAGAAGCTGAGGAAAAGGTGGAATATAGACTTATTCTATTGTTAGAAAATCATATTCAAAGAAAGAGAAATATTGTTATTATTGAAATTAATTGAAGTTTATGCACATTATAAATTAATTGAAATTTAATGGAAACAAGAAATGCACAAAGAAAAAGAAAAAGAATAAGAAAAAACAAGATGTTTGTGATGAATAATTTATTGTTAAAGTGAAAAATTGCTATACTTCTTTAGAATAAGATAAATGAAATTGCTAGAGAATAATGAAACAAAGGATTATGTTATAATGTGTTAATTTATTTTCATTCAAAACAATCTGTGTTAAAAAAATATTAATGAACTAATTGATTACTGATATAAAAGAAAAGGACGGGAATATATGGGGCAAAAAAACTCTTATGTAATTTCTATTATATATATATATATATATATATATATATGATACATATGATATATCAGAAAACTAGAGGCTAAAGTGAAAGATTTTGATAGATTTTATATAGAAAGAGATTGTAAATTGGAGAAAATAGTATTGTAAAATTATTGTTGTTATAGACTTGTCATAATATTAGTTGATTTGTTGATTAGATTGAAAAATTGAGGAAAATGTCTGCAACAACAACAAAAAAAAAGGTACAAACATAATTGCCCATACAAAGAAAGGGATCAATAGAAAATCCAATGGAAGTGACTGACTCCATTGTGTTAGTTTTAGATGAAGAACATTGAATAAGGCAAGAAATGAAAGAAAATAGGCAAGAACTGAAAGAAGATATGAGAGAATCTAATGGGGAAATAAGGGAAGACATAAAAGAGGTCAAAACTGAAATAAGAAAAGACATTGAGAAGGAATTAGACAACTTTGGTAAAAAGATGGAAAAAATGACACAAGACATTAATAAAACACAAAAAGAAGTAGACAAAATAAAGGAAAGGACCAATGTATTGGAAAATACAATAAAAGAAACCTCAAAGAGACAAGAACAACAACAAACCAATGAACTTAGATAACGTCAAAAGTATGTAAAAATAAGAGGATTACCAGAAAAATCAAATGAAGATCTCAATACTAGAATAATACCATATCTGGCAAGTTTTAGTGGATTCACAAAAGATGGATTGGAACTCAAAATAGATAAAATCTTTAGGATTAGTTCACCTCAAACAAAAGAATGGAAGACACTGTATGATGTGGTGATATGATTTGTTAGGACCAAAGTAAGATATCTGGTAATTCAAAAGAACTATGGAGCAAAACTTATAATTGAGGATGTGGAAGTTAAAATTTTCAAAGATATTCCCCCTCAAATAATGACGGAAAGGCAAAAATACAAAAACATGACACAACTATTAAGAAATATTAGAATTAATTTTAAATGGGATAGGATTGAAGGAATATCATTCTCTTATAAACAGAAAAGAATTAGGATCGATAATGTAAAAAAGGCAGAAGAAATGGAACAAAAGCTTTAAAAAAATTTAGAGGAAAAGAGGAAGAATGACCAGATAAAATGGAAAAAAACAGTAGTAAGAGAATGGAGATCTAAGAGATATAAAGAAAAAAATGAAGAGGAAAGAGGACTAATAATGAAGGGATGGAAGAAAAAGAGAAAGGAGAGGAGAGAATGCTGAAAAAAATAGTGAAGATGAATATACAGACTCTGAGACAGAAGAAAATACTGAAGAAGAAGAAGAGAACAAAGAGATATAGAGATTAATGTGATATAGAAAAATATAAGTGAAAAAGGAAAGTAGAACTGGCTCAACAGAATAAGTAGTAGGAAGAAATAAAAAAATATTAAAGTTGTACACAAATAAAGGAATAATAAAGAAAAATATATCAAAAAATAAAAGTTAAAATTAGACAATTAAGATAAACAAAATCAAAAGGAATATTTAGAAGATACTGTGAGAATCTAATTAAAATGGCTATAAGAATAATATCATGCAATGTTAAAGGTGTTAATTCAAAATACAAGAGAAGTATCATATTTCACCAATTGGAAAAGATTAAAAGTGACATTATATGCATACAGGAAACAAGGATAAGGAAAAAAGAAATAAAATATATAATAAATCCTAAACTTGGATATTCATATACATTGGCTGCAAATAAAAAGAAGAAAGGAGTATTAGTATTTGTGAATAAAAGTATCAATCGAAGGAAACTTTTTGTGATGAGGAAGAAACATACATAGTAGTAGAAGTGAAAATGGAGAATTTAACAGTACTGGTGGTGGGGATTTATGCTCCACTAGAAAATAGAGGCAAATATTTTACTGTGATAAATAATCAGTTAAAGAGATTGGAATATAATAATATAATTTTATTAGGAGATTTCAATGCAGTGCAGGAACCCAAATTGGATAGAAAATCCAATGAGGGGGAAAAGATAAGAATGAATCAGGGGAAGTTACCAAGATCCTTTTTTGATATGGTTAAGGATTATGAAATAGTGGATATATGGAGATATAAATATAAGGAGACAAAGGGGGTTAGATTTTTTTTCAGAGCCACACAACTCCTTCTCCAGAATAGATTTTTTCTTAGTTTCAAAATTCCTAGCCTCAAAGATATGTAAGGTGAAGCTATTACCTAAATGTTCATCTGATCATGACCTGATCAAAATGGAATTGTTAATAAAAAAGAGAGATTAGCATGGAGGTTAAACTATGACTTACTGAAAGGAGAGGAAAATATAAGGGCTATAAAAACTATTAAAATATTATTTCAAGGAAAATAAAACAGAAGATGTACATAATAAAATTATATGGGACGCAAATAAGGTGGTAGTTAGGAGTGTATTTATCAAAAAGCAATATGACCTAAGAAGAAAAGAAAATGAGAAAGAAAATAAATTGAGGGAAAAATTAAAGAGTGAGGAGGAAGAATGGAAAAGGAAAGGAGACAAAAGATTGAAATGTGTGATTGAAAATTTATAACAACAATTAATAATACTGGTGATCAAGGAAGTAGAGAAGAAATTAAAAATGATTGGGCAAAAACATTTTGAATCGGGTAATAAAGCTGGGAGAATATTGGCAAATAAACTGAGAAAAGAAAAGGGGAAAAAATAATTACTGAAATACTGCATAATGGGGAATCTATTACAGACCAAGCAGAGATTAAACAATTATTTAAGGAGTATTATGAAATTATGTACAGTAACACATCAAACTTAAAGGGTGATAAAGAAAAAGTAACAAAATATCTGATGGAACAAAAAAAAATACTGTATTAAGTGAAGAACAAAAGAACAGTTTAAATCAATCCATCATGGAAAAAGAGATTCTAGAAGTGATAGGAAAATTGAAACTGAGGAAAACACAAAGTATGGATGGTCTACCAGCAATTTATTATTAAAAAATGACAGAGGTATTAGTGAACCTATTGAAAGATGTAATGAATGTTATGCGCAGACATGGAATACCAGAATCCTGGAAAGAAGCCTTAATTTCACTAATCCCAAAAGGAAATAAAGACAACTATGATCTAAAAAATTACAGACCAATATCTCTGACAAATAAAATCTTTACTACAATTATAGCAACTAGGATGAAAAAAATTCTTTAAGTAGTCATACATGAAAATCAAAATGGGTTTATACCAAATAGACAAATTAAAAATAATGTAATAACAGTGTTGAATATGATTGAACATTTTGAACACCATAATGAGAAAAAGCTAGGTATGATCTTACTAGATGCAGAGAAGGCTTTCAATAGAGTCAATTGGCATTTCATATTGGAGTTGATTAAACAGACGAAAATGGGGGCAAAATTTATAAAATGGATAACAGCTATATATAAAGATCAGAGAGCACAAATAATAGTAAACGAACAAAGAACAGAAAATATAAAAATTGAGAGCGACACCAGAAAGGGATGCCCTCTCTCGCCTCTATTATTCATAATTGTCCTAGAGGTTTTAAATAATAAGTTCACAGAAGATATGGAAATAAAAGGAGTTAAAATAAAATGTTACGTCTTTAAGCTATAAGCTTTTGCTGATGACATAATTTTCTTTTTGGAAAATCCAAAAAAAGCATTAAAAGATTAATAAATGTTATACAAGAATATAGGAATGTAGCAGGACTGCGAATAAATAAAGAGAAAACTTCAATCTTGACAAAAAACATGGATTTAACTGAAGAAAAGGAATTAACAGAGATAACAGGATTTAGATTTGAGAAGAAAGTAAAATACCTGGGATTATACTTAACTAAAAGGAATATAGATTTGTATAAAAACAATTATCAAAAAACTTAGGAAGAAATTAGAAAAAAATTGGAAAGATGGACTAAGCAACATTTCTCTTTTTCAGGGAGAATAGCGATAATTAAAATGAATGTTTTACTGAAGTTAATATATTTGTTTCAAAATTTACCCATAGTCAATGAAGAAAAATACTTTGTTAAGTGGCAAAAGAGCTGTCCAGATTTATTTGGGAAGGCAAAAAAGCAAGAAGAAACCCCTAAATTAAACAAGGTTTGGCTACCAGTCCTACAAAATAGGAAAATCAGCACTCAGCAAATGCAAATGGGAAACCAACCAGAGTCAGGGGCTTTCCCAGCAGACAATAGCAGACAATATCCTTGTTTGCATATCCTCCTGCCCTGAAGCCATACCATCAACAACAGAACAATACACAGTTTACATGGGAATCACTCCTCCCTATCCAGGGTCTCACAGTATATATAGACCCACTCTCCTCCATTCCAGCATTCTCTGAAGATGCCAGCCACAGATGCTGGCAAAACGTCAGAAAGAAACTCTTATGGAACATGGCCACACAGCTCGAAAAACCCACAAAAAAGAGCAAGAATTAGTTGGAAGAAACTAATTGATGATAAGCTAAAAGGGGGTTGTGGATTACCCAACATTAAACTTTATTACTATGCTTCATGCCTAAATTGGATTGAGGATTGGGTGAAGCTGAGTAATGAGAGCTGGAAAGCACTAAAATGAAGTTTGAATTCCATTTCTACATACATTTCTTTGGTATGACAAGCTTAAAGATAATAAAGATTTCACTCACCATTTCATAAGAAATGCCCTCCTTAAAACCTGGATAAAAATCAGAAAAATATTCTACAGAGGCCTACCAGACTGGGTGTCAATGCAAGAGGCCTTTTTCAGAAGAACTAAGAATGAAGATACATCATGGATAACATATAAAAATGTAATAAGTTGGAAAGGAAATAATGAAAACTCAATTAAAACTATGGAACAGTTGGAGAGAGAAGTTAAGAAAAAATTGTTTTTATATAATCAATTAAAGGAAAAATATGAAACCGATAAGAGAGACTTAGGATTTATAAAGGAAAAAAAACAGAATTGGATATAACTTTATTGAATAAAAAGAAAGGACATATATCTAAGTACTATAAATTTCTGAGAGAAAACGATCTTGAAAATGAGAAAATAAAACACTCCATGATCAGATGGGCACAAGATATCAGGAAATACAATAATGAGATATTTTATTATGTTTAATTTTAGAATTTAAACTGTTAACATTCCAGGAAAATACTTTAAATGACATCTTATATTTACTGACAGCACTTTTATTTACACTTAACATTTTATGCTAGGTTTTTTCTCTTCCTTGTCCTTAAGGTGGTTTCTATGTGTCTTTTTTTCTCTTTTATCTTGCCCCTTTTTCTTGTGTCCCTTGTGTTGGTTGTTGTGTCTTGTGTCCCTAAGTGTTGGTTGTTCCTCAACCTTTCTGCTTCTTTTTCTTCTTGTTGTTTCTTTTCCTTTGATTCCTTATCTGACTGATTTTCTTTTTCTTCCTCTTTGTTCTCTTCTTCTGGATCTTCAAATTCCGTTGAGTAATTATCTGATTCATCCAATTCTTCCTCTCCTTGTTCTTTTTGTTTCTTTGTGCTCCTTCCACTTTTCCCTACTTTTGTTTCCATTTTTCTCCCATCTTTTCTTGTGTCAAGCTATGTAACTACTTGTTCTTTATTTGGTTGTCCTTCTTTTAGTTTAATTCTCTCTAAATATTCATTGGCTTCATTCATAGAGGAAATAGTGCAGACACTTCAAAGGCTGTTTAATCAAATACCAAGGGAAGGCATACCAGAGTCTTGGAAAAAATCCAATATAGCATTAATACCCAAGGAAGGGAAGGATCCAGAGAGCATAGCAAATTATAGGCTTATCGCCATACTTAATATTGACTACAAGATCTACATGAATATCTTATCCAAAAGACTTAAAGATATCTTAAAAGATAAAATCCCGTCAGACCAAAACAGATTTCTCCCTGGGAGATATATCAGGAAGAACATGAGGGAAACACTGAACTTGATTGAATATTATCATATGCACAATGAGAAACAAATGGCCATGATGTTTGTTGACGCAGAGAAAGCATTTGACAATCTGAGATGGACCTTCCTGTTTGAATGCATCAGAGCACCAGGGATGAAAGGATATTTTGTAGAAAGTCTACAACAAATATATAAATCTCAATCACAAGAATTTGTCACAAGAATTCTAACAGGAAAAAGGAAGAAGGCGGGGCTGCCCCATCTCACCCTTACTGTTTATCATCTCATTGGAAATTTTGATTAGCAGGATAAAAGAAAATGGTAAAATAAGAGGAACAAAAATCAAAGGAAATGAAATCAAGGTCAAAGCCTTCGCTGATGACCTTGTATTAATATTAGAAGATCCAATTAACAACATCAATGAGGTCCTAACAGAAATCAATGAATTCGGTGAACAATCAGGTTTCAGACTAAACAAAAATAAAACTGAAATTATGACAAAGAACATGAGAAAAGAAGAAGAAGAAAAACTAAAGGAAACATCTGGCTGTTGCATGGTAAAGAAGGTGAAATACCTCGGAATAACACTTACAAACAAAAACGTAGACTTGTACAAAAACAATTATAAGAAAGTGTGGGGAAAAATCCAACTTGATCTCCAAAGATGGGGAAAAAAGAATATATCATTCCTTAGATGTATTGCTGTTATCAAAATGATGGTTCTTCCTAGAATGCTCTATCTGTTTATGAATATACCAATTATAACAAAAAATATAGGAAGAATATTGGAATTCTTGGAATAAAGATTTGGAATAAAGATTTATGGAACTTTATTTGGCAAGGATGAAAACCAAGAATAAAATGGCAGGTACTACAGGATGACATATCAAGAGGAGGTTGTGCTCTTCCCAACTTAAAACTATATTATCAAGCCACATCAATGCTGTGGATCCAGGACTGGGTTAAACTAGAAAATCACAACTTATTAAATTTAGAAGGAACACTATTAAGGTTTGGTTGGCATGCTTACCTATGGTATAATAAGGAAGCAGTTAACAAAGACTTTAATAATCATTGTGTAAGGGGTGCCTTAATAAAAACCTGGAAAGACATCAAAATGAAATTCTATAAGAAAATCCCAGCATGGATTTTGACCCAAGAAGGATTTTACAGAAGATGGAGAGACAACAAGTAGATTAAATACAGAGATCTTATCACAAGAGACTCACAAGACAATTTGAATTTAAAATCTCAAGAGGCACTGAATGCAAATCAGGATTGGAAATTAGACTGGTTTAACTATTTGCAAATTGAGAAAAAATCAAAGATGACTTGAGAAAGGAAGGTATTGAGATGGAAATGAATGAAATAGATAAAATTTTCTGGAGTGAAGAAAAAGGGAAAATTTCTAAATTCTATACTGCTGGAAAGAGAATGCGAACAGGAAATAGTCAAACATTCAATGTTAAAAAGGGCTAGAGATATAGGGCAGAATATAACTCTAGAAAAATGGGAATCCACAAGGAAAAAAACTCAAAAATTCACCACATCTCAAAACCTTAGAAAAAATTATTTTAAGATCGCAAACAGATGGTATCTAACACCAATTAAGATAAAGAAAATTCAAAGATGTAATAAAGATAGGTGCTGGAGATGCCATAAAGAAGTCGGGTCATTATACCATATGTGGTGGACTTGTCCTCGAATTAGGAAATTTTGGATTGAAATACACAATGTAATACAAAATGCATGGAATATTCAATTTCCTCTAGCGCCAGAATTGTTCCTACTAAATATAACATCAATTTTACAAAAGAAGGATGAAAATGAGCATTGAAGAATCATGTTATATTTAGTGACAGCGGCTAGATTATTGATAGCCAAGAAATGGAAACAGGAAACAGTACCCAAATTGATAGATTGGAAATTAAAAGTTGCTGATATGAAAGAACTCAACATCTTAACATCCCTAATCAAAAACAAACAAATAAACAAAGTAAAGAAAGCATATATCGAAGACATCTGGAAAATTTAAGGAGAAACCATAATCATGCTGAATTGAAACATACACATATGTAAAGATGAACACAGGATTAAAGGATAAAGAAATTGTGAAGTCATAGGCTTTCATGGCCGGCATCCATAAGTTTTTGTGGGTTTTTCAGGCTGTGTGGCCATGTTCTAGAAGAGTTTCTTTCTGACGTTTCGCCAGCATCTGTGGCTGGCATATTCAGAGAATAAGGTAATAGAAGAGAGTGGGTCTATATATACTGTGAGACCCTGGGTAGGGAGGAGTGATTCGATGTAAACTGTGTATTGTTCTGTGTTGAATAGGTATTGTTCTGTTGTTAATGGCATGGCTTCAGGGTATGAGGATATGCAATCAAGGAGATTGTATGCTATTCCCATGTAAACCCACAAAAATCGATAAAGAAATTAAAAGAAAAAGAAGAATAACAACGATATACAAGAGATTATGCAATTAAACTTTTTAACACAAAAATAAAAATTCACAATAGAGAAAAGTAAATAGATAGATAGATAGATAGATAGCATAATGTTAGTATTGTATACAAAAAGAAAAATGGGTTAAATGGTAAATATGTTGTCTAAGAGGGTACAAATGACAAAAGATTTTAAATTCTCTGAACCAATAAGCTAGAATAAGGAAGTCATAATCGAAATATGAATTGAGTTTTCTTCTTTTTTCTCTGGAATACTAAGTGATGAAACAAAGAATACTTGCAATGCATTCAAGAGTTATGATGTTATAACATACTTTATTTGTTTTTCACAATATTATGGAATGTAGGAATATGAATAAATGTACAACTGATTGAATCTTATAGTTCAATTTTGTTTTATTGTAAAATTCTAAAAAAAAATGATAAAAAGATAAATATTCATTGGCTTTCTTTTTTTGTATCTATCAGATATTTTCTTTTCCCTGTTGAGAAAATAACACCTTCTAGTTTTCCTCATGTATAAGTTATACTATTCTGTTTAAGGCAGGGGTAGGCAACCTTTCCCCTTTAAGGGCCGAGGGACTTCAGCTCCCAGAATCCCAGGAGCTATTGGCCAACGTGGGACTATTGGCCAACATGGCTGAGGCTTCTGGGAGCTGAAGTCCCTCAGCCCTTAAAGGGGAATGGTTACCTACCCCTGGTTTAAGGTATTGTATAATTTCAGAATAGTCTTTCCTTTTCAGTAAAATCTGTGAGGGGATATCTTTGAATATTTTTATTTCCTGATCTTCAATGTAACACTTTTTTAATAATTTGTTTCAAGAATAAGGTCCCAAACTCTTTTGTGCACAAAGTGTATTATTATATCCCTTGGGAGATTCCTATTTTTTGCTGTCCATGACTTGACTCTATATTAGGCTGCTTCTGAAAAAACCTTCCCTGGACCCCCTGGATATGAAGAACTATAGACCAGTCTCTTTGCTACCATTCTTAAGCAAGGTGATTGAGAGGGCGGTTGCTCTTCAACTCCAAACTGTCTTGGATGAAACTGATTATCTTGACCCATTTCAAACTGGCTTCAGGACAGGCTTTGGGGTTGAGACTGCCATGGTTGCCTTGACCGACAATCTGCATCTGAGCATTGACAGGGGTAGTGTGACCCTGTTGGTGCTCCTAGACCTCTCAGCGGCTTTTGATACGATAGATCATGGCATTCTCTTAGACCACCTGAGGGGGTTAGGTATTGGAGGCACTGCATTGCAATGGTTCCGGTCCGTCTTCTTGGATAGGTCTCAGAGGGTGCTGCTCGGGGACAGTAGCTCCAGTAAAAGGGAGCTGACCTGTGGCATTCCACAGGGTGCTATTCTGTCCCCGATATTATTTAACATCTATATGAAGCCACTGGGTGAGATTATACGGGGTTATGGAGCTGGGTGTTTTCAGTACGGTGATGACACCCAAATCTATTTCTCCGTGTCTCATTTGTTGGCCTCGAATTCCAATGGCGTCTCTTCTCTCAATGAATGTCTTCAGGTGGTAATAGGCTGGATGAGGAAAAATAGATTGAAACTGAATCTGGACAAGACGGAGGTGATCACGGTAGCGGCCCCAAAACCAAGAATTGAGTTGCAACCTCCAGTCCTGGATGGGGTCACACTCTCCTCCAGTGACTGTGTTCGCTGTCTGATGATGAATCAGGTGAATGCGACAGTCAGGAGTGCCTGTTATCAGCTTCGGCTGATACGCCAGCTGCGCCCTATAGATTCCTTTTATTTCTGTTGTCATTTTCTGTAAGCCATCTCTAAATTCATGAAGTTCATTATGAATTTTTGTCCTTATTTCTTCTTTCCATTCTTTTATTTCAGCTCTGATTTTTGCCCGAATTTCTGCCCTTATATCCACTCTTAGCCACCTGATTTCTTCTAATATGCTTCTGTTTGAATCGGCAATTATTGTTCTGTTTGAATCGGCAATTAGTATTGTTTTGTGCATTTTACTTTGTTTCTGTGACTTAAGCTGCATTTATGTGCTGTCTGCCATTCTTCTATATTCCAATTAGAGTTTATATATTTTATAGATTTAACTATATTTGTTTTATCTTTACTCCAGTTTATAATATTCTACCCTTTCCAATGAATTCAAGCAATAAACACTTACATGAAAACAGAAATCTCAAGTAATACAATAATTAACAATTATAATAATAATTATGTAGTTAATAATTATATATAACTCAGAAGCAGACTTATCCCGTATAGCGAGTTGCTTATTTCTGTTGTAAAGGTAATTATAAACTAATCCAAAAAAGGAGTAAAAGAGCCCTCTTACTTTCATGTTTCCTTCTATTTTATCCTCTATGCTCTAAGCTCTTATCAAAATAATGGTAAAGATCTCAAGTTAGTTAATTGAGTCCAATTTTATTTTCTTGACCTTCACTTAATTTCTTCCTCCCTGTCTCCTCCTTCTCTTTAAGCTTAGTCAGAATTCCTTTGCTTATTCTTCAGCAATTGTCCATGACTTGATTCTTAGTCCTTATATTTCCTTACTATTCCATTCTTTCTATATCTACAATTCAATGCTTCATTCTGAGTATTAGTTCAGTACTGACCTTTATTTCTGCTCTTTCCCTCTTCCACTGCTTCTTTTCTGTTATTCTTTCCTCTGTCTCATCACTTTATTTTCCTCTGTAGTGGGTTCATTTTTCCCTTCTCCTCTCTCTGGTGCCTTCCTTTTCTTAATCCCGTTTCTCTGTTTATGTAAAGTTTCCTCCTTCACTCTTGAACTCTTCCTTTTCCTGTAATTTCATCTATCTTCTGATTACTGACTTTCTGTTTTCCCCTCTATGTTGTCTTGGCGCTTCTCCTCTGTACTGCCACAGCTGCTCCCGCTCTTGCTCAGCTGTTTTTCCTCTTTCTCGGCTTTCCCACTGCGGCTCCATAGCTATTTCCCCCTCTCTGCTAGATCAGCTGCTTGTTCTTGATCTGTATCTATCCCTCTAGTGGAGGAGGGGTTCTCACTCTACCAAGTCTTAAATTAAGAATTTGTTTGTTTGATTCTCAGTGAGTATTACAATGTCTCTTAAATTAAAAGGGTGGTGAGTGCTGCTCTTGCCTTATGGCCCCAAATAGCCAGGTCATAGCTCCACTTCCTCTTCAGTCTATTCTGTCTGCTCTTCCACTTTCACTTCACTTTTCTTTGGAGCTGGAATCTCTTTTAAGGAATGTATCGGTCTTCTCCAACCTCCATTCTTCTAGGGGGTTTCTGTTCTTCTCTGTTTGCCTCAATTTGATTTAATTTGAGCTTAAAACCTCACTATTGTAGCTGGGTTCCACGAATCTCTCACAGAACCCAGCTGGTTGTAGCGCCGTTCACCACCAGAAGGTCAATCTCCACTGCCTCTGTTGTTGTTGCTGCTGCTGCTGCTGCTGCTGAGAGGTGGCCAGATGGGCTGGTGGCTTTTATTTCCTCCTTATCTCCTCAGCTTATCAGGCAGCCTCCACTGCCTATGTTGTTGTTGTTGCTACTATGGCTGGGAGGTGGCCAGGTGGGCTGGTGGCTTTTATTTCCTCCTCTGCCTTCTCAGCTTGTCAGGCAGCCTTATTCTCTATAACTTATTCAAAAGAATAAATGTGACAGAAAAGGAGGAAAACTAACATTATATGTAAAATAAGACAAATTCACTTATGCAAAATCCATGCAAGTGATCTGACTAGACCAGTCAAGAACATTTTGGTAAAGAAAATTTACCAAAAGAAAAGAAATTTAAAACAAAAGACATTATGATAGGAGTTTACTACATGATATCAAACCAAGAAGAGGTGGTGGATAATGCTTTTCAGAAACAAATCTAAGAAATATGTAAGATGTAAAAACCGGTAGTTATAGGGAACTTCAATCATCCTGATTTCTGCTTCTCTCCAACAGATTCCTGACACAGATAATTTCTTCCATCACAAGGTGACAAAACCAACAAGTACATCAGCAGTCCTGTTTGGCTCAAGAGGGGGGGAGGAGGGATTGTTGTTATTTTAACTTGTTGTAATTTCTAAATTCTATTGTTCACCGCCTAGATTGGTTTTCCACTAGGGCGGTATATAAATAAATATTATTATTATTATTATTATTATTATTATTATTATTATCAGGAATTTATAACCATAAATGTGAATCCAAATATAAATCTTTCATGAGCTTATTATCTTGTAAATATTGAATAGGATGATATTGTTGTTTACAATGAAATATTTACAGATCAGATCAAGGGCTTAGCAGACTGGCCTAAAGGGTTGGTCTGGAGGTGGAATTGGGGCAGGGTGGCTGCATGCTGGCTGCCCCAACTCCTCCCCAACCCCGTCCTGATGCTGTGCACCTGTTCGCATGGCGCATGGCATCAGGACACCCTAAAAAGGCCACCACCATGGTTGAAATGGCAGGCTTTTACCGCCCCCAAAAGGAGCAGCATTTTACCACTCTTTTCAGGGTGGCAAAAAGGAGGATCAGGGCCATGGCGTGCAGTTGCTGTGATTCCGATCCACCACTCCCGGGGGTGGCTCTGTGCTACTTCTTCTTGGCCATATGCATCGGCCCTAAGTAGCATGCTCCTTAAAGTCAATATTCTTCCTATATATTTACAGGTGTGTATGCACAAATGCAGTCAGTGTGGTGTAGTGGTGTGAGCATTGTACTACAACTCTGGAGACCAGGTTTCGGATTTCTGTTTCGCTATTGAAACCCATTGGGTGACCTTGGGAAAGCCTCATTCTTTCAATCCCAGAGGAAGGTAAAGGCAAATATCCTTTGAACAAATTTTTCTAAGAGTACTGGAGACCTTCTATTGAAAGATGAGAAGGATTCATAGTAGTTCTTTTGTAGGTTCTCCTCAGAGAGTGGTGGAATCTTCTTCTTTGGAGGTCTTTAAACAGAGACTGGATGGCCATCTGTCAGGGATGCTTTGAGCGTGAGTTCCTGTATGACAGGGGGTTGGACTGAATGGCTCTTGTAGTCTCTTCCAACTCTATGATTCTATGATTCTCTTTGTTCAATGAAAACAAAGAAAAGACAGGCAACACTTTTTTAAAAATCTGTGTTAGGTCTTCTACATCAGTAAGAAATCTTTTAGTCTTTCTCTTTCATACCTACAATGTAGCTCTTTGTGCACTGTTGTCTTATATATTAATTGAAAATTAATTGAAGATGACTGTTCCTAATGACAAGTTGTGTTTTCTTTTTTCATTTTGCCCTGTGATAAGGGCCTTGAGGAGATAAGCTTAAAAAAATCACAGTGGAGCCAAGCTGATGCTGTTCATCCAAGGGTCATGGCAACCACATGTACCCAGCCCTGACCTGTGCCACTACCACAGTTTTGAACTGGGCAGGTCCTTTTGCCTTGGAGTGGTATCAGGGCGGCTTCCAGCCATGTTCATGGCATGTATCATCTAAACACCATGCCCTCTACATGGCCCATTGGCAGCCCTCTTGGCCCATATGTTTAGCCCCCTTTAAACAACAGCCTGCTTGAGTATATATATCATTTCAAAAATACATCTTTCATGTGATTGAGACATGTAAATATTCATTTACAGAAAGAAATCTGAGGACAGATAGAATAAATTTCTATGAAGGTCTTTATATATCATAGCTGAATCCATAAATAATTGTGTTTTATTTCATTTATGTATATTGTGAAGCATTAGTATTCCCGCTTACAAAATCCTTTCACTACAAAAACATGGACTATTTCACCCATGAAGTGGCATCCCAGCTGTATTTTCCTTTTATAGCCAGTCTGGAATCCTATCTTTTTATAATAATAATAATAATAATAATAATAATAATAATATTTTATTATTTATATTTTCCCCCTCTCCCTATGGATTGAGACGAGATTACACAATTAAATGAATACAATATGCAAAATATAAACAATAAACTAGTGAAATCAAACAACAGTAATAAATTATAAGAACATATAATATAATATAATATAATCAATAAAAATAGAATAAAATAAAATAAAATAAAATAGCCAATCATCATCAGAATCTAGAAATCTAGACGATCAGATGGATAGGCCTGCCAGAAGAGCTCCATCTTAAGTGCCTTCTTAAAGGCATCTAGCGTAGTAATAAGACGAATCTCTTCCTGTATGCCATTCCATAACATGGGAGCTGCACCCTTGTATGATCTTTGGGAAGTCATGTTGAGTTTGGTTCTATGATGTTCTGATAAGTTTTTCCCAGATGTTCTAAGAGTGCGGGGCGGATTGTGTGGGGAGAGGTGTGACTTCAAGTAACTCGGGCCCAAACCATGTAGGGCTTTAAAGGTAATAACCAACGCTTTGTACTGCGCCTGGAAGCTAATCGGCAGCCAATGAAGAAATTTTAATATAGGTGTTATATGGTCTGATCTAGATGTTCCAGTGACCAATCTGGCTGCCACATTTTGAACCAATTGAAACTTCCGAACTTGGTACAGAAGTAGCCCCATGTAGAGCGCATTACAGAAATCCAAACAAGAGATTACCAGGGCAAGTACTACTGTTTCAAGGTCCTTTCGGTGCAGGTAGGGACGCAGTTGGGGGATCAACCGAAGTTGGTACCAGGTACTCCTGGCCATTGCATCCACTTGAGATGACAACTGTAAAATGTTTTGTTGTTGCAATCTGTATGAAACAAACTGGCACAGGAAACAGAATGCACTAACATGCAGCAACAAGACTGCATATGTCAACTATTCTCAGTGTACTGAGTTGCCTCTCTCCTTCCTACATTCACCAAACTATGGGCTGATGCAGACTGGCCTAAAAGAGCAGCACAGAACTGCCCCGGGAGCGGTGGATTGGGGCCACAGTAACCCTTTCAGCCATGGCAGCAGCTTTTTTGCGCCTTTTTGGCACAGCATGTGCACATGCTGCACCAAGAGGGCATCCTAATGCTGCGCGCCATGTGAACAGGTGCGCGGCATCAGGACAGGGTCAGGATGGAGTTGGGGTGGCCAGTGTGCGGCTGCCCCACACCAACTCTACCTCCAGGCCAGCCCTTTAGGCCAGTCTGCAACGGCAGTATGTCAGTCAAACCTCGCCAGTAGGCAAAGGTATATATTTAAATGAAAGATAAGAAGATTGAACAGACCACCTACCTCATTTAGACTGCAATGGGATAGTACAGAACAGAAAAAAATCCTTATGAGTCAATGAACTATAGTGCATATTTTTAACAAGGATAGTGCACAAAGCATAGTGACCAGCAAATGTAGTGAAGCAGTATATTGTAGTGCATGATGATCCACAGCAAAGGATGTGTTATAGTCACTGAAATTCTCTCAAATTTCCTTAAAACTGCTTGGATATTGTGCCTAAGTTCAATTAAAATTTCATTATAGGTGAAACAAAAAAATCAGCATCATCCCAATATACAGTTGTCATGGTTAACAGGACTTGTAAGCTTCTCATGACAAATCTCATATCAGAAGAGGTTGCTCAAATGAATGAGGATTCAAAGATTAGTTTGCATGTGTATGAATTGTTGCATGAAAACACAATAGAAAGGCAACATTTGCCTTGAAAGAGCCAGAGAAAGCCAAACACCAACAACAGCAAATTGAGGAAATGTGGTCTCTGTGGAATGAATGTGTGTTCCAACCTGGTTTCTCAGATAAAGTAATTGCTTTCAGACTGTGTAAACATGTGTAACCTCTGCTAGACGTCACTGCTGAATGAGAGATATAACAAGTAAATATAACTTCTGCAGTGATAACACAAAAGAATCAGAGTTTACTTTTAAAGCACTTGGGCAATATGTCCTTCTGTTTCTGATGGATGGGGCAGTGGGCCTAGAAAAAGAGCCATTGTTTTGGATGGATCTGCTTTCCAGGCTTGTCATTAAATAAGTATATCTATTATACATGTTTAAAGCATGTCACATATTGTCATGTTTACAGCAAGTCAGTACAAATGTACTAAAGCATAGAAAAAATGTTACTAAACTCAGCAAAGGCTGCCTGATCCACAGCTCAGTCCCTTGTCCAACACAACATAATACATTTCACTTTTGCCTTCTCATTTTCCCTGGTTCAAAAAGAGACGGGGAATGGAGAAAGATTTAAGTTGATATGTACTATGAAATTTGATTTATATCTATGTGATTACTAAATGGGAAAAAGTAAAGTTTTCCCCTTTGACAACATTGTCAGGTCATGTCCGACTGTAGCGGTTACCTTCCCACCAAAGTGATACCTATTTATCTACCTGCACTTTTACATGCTTTCAAACTGCTAAGTTGGCAGAAGCTGGGACTAGTGACGGAGCTCACTCTGTCATGTGACACTTGGGCCATGAACTGCCCACCTGCCAATCTTGCAATCATCAGAGTCAGCATCTTAGGGTTAGGGTTAGAGAAAGGCATGAATAAATGGCAGTGAGATTTATTTTCAGATTTGCAATCCAGTTATAAATTGTGTTTCTAATTATATTGTAAAAGATATGCATGTTGGAATACTTCTTGTGAAGAAATAAATGTTTTAATAAGTTATGGCCAAGATCTAGTACATTGCCACTAGACTGTAAAGCTACTGCAGTGTTGTTCTGTGGAATCAGGGTGGAGAGGGAAGGAAGAGGCATCTTACAGTGTAGCTCTGATTGAGCATGCAAGTGAGGTTCAACTAGCATAGGGGTAGGCAACCTTTCTCCTTTAAGGGCCGAGGGACTTCAGCTCCCAGAATCCCAGGAGCTATTGGCTAACATGGGACTATTGGCCAACATGGCTGAGGCTTCTGGGAGCTGAAGTCCCTTGGCCCTTAAAGGGGGAAGGTTGCCTACCCCTGAACTAGCACATCCACTAGCCTAACTGCACTATCTGACCTCAGCACAACAGTGGGAACTGCTTCCATAAGGAGGTTCCCCCAGTCTACTGCCATTTACTGCTTGCATTTCTGACAGGAAAATGTGTTTTATCAATGCCCAGAAAGAATACAACAGCATTCTCTGCCCTGCTCTAGATAAATTTCCAGAATTTTGTGATCAAGAAAAGGTGGTGGTATGAAGTGTTACTCACAAGACTGGGACAAGCAAAGCCTTTAACTCTACTAGGCAGCAACATCCATAAGGATATTGGGATCTGAGGAACACGTGTTCTCCCCACCCCAGCTGGCAGGTTTATTTGTGCAGTTGATCTGCTTTATGCAACTTTTCCCCAATTTTTTTTTTTTTTTTGGCCATTTTATAGTTATCAGTTCAGCCACTTATATTCTAAAATATGTGCATTGTTTTGTGTGTATATGATTTCTTGGAAACATTGTGTAAACAAATATGAAAAGGCAAGGTACAAATGTTCTCACAGAAGATCTTAAGTGATGAAAACTGTCTTTTATTGAGACAGTTCTTTCCTTCCCTAGTACTAGATTCTTGTTGGTGGCTTCCTTACAACCTACTTCCATTGATACATCAATTTTCATGCTAATTCTGCCACCCTATTACTCTGTGCCCCAAGAAACTTATTCTGTTAACTGTTAGGAGGTTTAAAACAAACAAAGAAGTTTAGTAACTTCTTAAGGGACAGCAAATACTACTGTTAGCCTAATATTTACATAGCCTCTTTCTGCCTTGTTAGGCTTTACAGGTGGGGGTGGGTGAGTTTCATATATATTTAAATGGACCTAGTTGTATGTTGTTTTTTATGAGTCATGCTATGTGGGTTGTCTTCAACCAGAATAGAAATGAAACAAATAAATGAATAACAAGTGACCATCAGAGTCATTGTATGCTTCACAAGGGGGACATCCTAGATGTATTCATTTCTCACTTCCTTTGTGCGAGGAGAATGGATGCCCTTCTACCATCAGCTGCCTTGTATGGGAGCAATGTCTTAGAAATAAAGCACCATGCTATTATTTATATCTCTTTACTGAGAGAAACCAATATAAAAATAATGCTATGCCAGCAAAGTGATGCAGCTGACAGGTATAGAGCTTCAAAATATTGCAGCAATTAGGGAGCTTGGCTTAAAGGAAACACACACACCTACACAGGCAAACACATGCCAGGTTTAAGTATCTCAAGTGATAGAGTTGTCAAACTTTGTATCAACTGATGAGACAGCAACATATTCACAACCAAAGATAATGCTCCTTGGTGGGTATGAGTCTTCAGACAACATAGATACATGAATCAAACCTGGCAAAAGACCATTGCTCAATAGAAAAGCACATGTTTTCCATTCAGAAGTCCCAGATTGAGCTCTTAGAATCTCCAGTCAAAATTATCTCAAGGCCTAAGCAGACTGCCAGAAATAGTGCACATTAAATTGAGGCACTGCCCTGGCTCAGTGCTAGGGAGTCATGGGAATTGTATTTTTTTCAGAGACATTGAGCCTTCTCCGTCAGAGAGCTCTGATGCCACAATAAAATACAGTTCCCATGATTCCCTAGCACTGAGCCAGGGCAGTGCCTCAATTTAATGTGCACTATTTCTGGCAGTCTGCTTAGGCCCTCAGTTACCTTAGCTGCAATGACCTTTCTCTGACACAGATGCTGGAGAGCTACTAGTCAGACTAGGAAGTAACCAGTTCTAAGGGAACTATTTTCTACTCAGTGTAGGACAGTTTCATATATCCAAATAAGGAGCTCTATCTTGCATAACTTTCACCAAAGCAGCTTTTTAAAATGTTTGAATTCAGACTATTCACTCTGCATTTGCTATCTTCCAAATCATGACCCAGAGCCAAGAATAGCTGTTGCTGCAGAAGCCAAGCATTGAGAATAATCCTGGCAAGCCACTGCCACATGGATAAGAATTTATGGATTGTGCTACTGATCTACCACTGGCTTTAGCAGGGAAGTAGAACAATCCTAATGTTAAGTCCGAGGATGAATATGGGAGTTCCCTCCTAAGGTAAAACATGTGAGTAGTTACATTCCTGAGTGCCCACATACACCTTAGTCATTGCAACATGCATTGCAACATATTTGCAACAATTTTGAGGTTTCTGGTAGGTGAAATATGGAAAACTTTCAGGAAAATCTGGAGTTGAAAATTTTCCAAGGGGCGTGGGGTAGAGTGTGCAGAACATACATCACTGTCATTATCCTGAGCATTTCTTCATTAGAAAAAAGTCTACTTGTTTTAGAATACAGGGTTTGAGATTTCAGCACAATGTAAGGTGTCACCCCACTGTAAAATCCAGTGACTAGTCATTTGGGCAATGATGGTGAGCACAAAAGGAAGGAGATTCTTGATTAGAAGAAACAGTTGCTATGAGAAATGAACATCTTCCATAATTTTGTGCATGCGTGCTTTCTGCTGTGGCATTAGAAGGAAGTGCTGCTGCTGCCATGGACCCAAAAGTGGGGAGACTATGTACACAAGGCATTTGTTTACAGATTAGGAGTCACAATTAGGAAACATTCACACCTTCTGCAGCAGGAAGACCAGGAGATTTATGACACAGGATGCTTTCCTGACAAGAGCCAGAGAAGACCCATTCTTCCCTTTATATGGATCTATATCAAAGGCATCTTTTGAGTATAGTAAACAACCCTTGCCTGGAGGCTAATTTTGGCCTATTTAAGGGCCTCAAATCTCTTTGTTCTGAGAGCTGGTAGGTAGTGGGGGGGGACTTTACATCTCTCTCTGAACTTCTACTAGCCTCCACTCATGCTGCTCCCCCAACAGTGCCACTCCATGGGCAGCTGAGTAAGATTTTCATCATGAAGAGGAGCACCCATGGTAATTATGTTCATAAGTGAAGTCTTTCCTAGTAGCTCGTGTGTGTGTGAATGAGTGTATATGTGTGTGTGCATGCATTGCTGTGTGTTTTATCTTAATAAAGTACAATTCATTTGAAGAAGTCTGTCTCTACTGATCCTCTATCTCTCCAACTGCCATAAAAATTAGGATGTATCCTGGGTTAATTAAGTGAGCTAATTAAAATTCCCCTAAATCAAAGTTTCTTATAATACAGTATATGAATACAGTACATTGATACAGTATATGGATACAGTACATGGATCCTGTAGTGGTAGTTCTATCAATACATAGGCTGGTGCTATTGTATGCCGTCGTCATTTTCAACTTACAGTAAATCTCTCACAGGGTTTTCTTGGCCAGATTTGTTCAGAGCCATTGCCTTCCTCTGAGGCTTGAAAGAGCATCACTTGCCAAAGGGGCACAAGAAACCAGGGTCTTTCTAAGGGTGAGTGCCATTTGAATCCTCACCTCCCACAGTTTTAGTTCAGCAATCAAACTACTATACCATGATGGCTCTGTTACACAGTCTGTGTTACACAATGAAAACTGCTTTTTTGTTTGTATTCTGTGGACAGGAGAGGAGCCTAAAACCCCACCAAATACCAACACTGTTCATATTTCTAAATGGATGAGATGTCTTGAATATAGACAACATCTGTTTCATCAAAGTTCAGGCATACAAGTGTTGTAGGTTTGCAGCTTAACCTCTTCTTATTTTTTCCAGCAGAGGCATCTTGTCAAGTATCAAGAAATGTCAAACACAAGCACTGAGCAGCTCCAAAATCCCGTTTCTTCTTCCCCCTCTCCCGGTTATTCCTCTGATAAACCATGAGAGGTGAAAGTACCAGATACAGTAACTACAGTGGGCTACACAGCTGTGTTTCCATGGCAACGTGTCACAATTCATACCCCTATTTAAAAAAATGGCTCTGCTCAATGGGGAAGTTTGTTTGATTAAACTGGAAAGTAAAGCTAAAATGCTGTTAAGGAGGTAAGGATACACTTAAAGCTACTGAGCCATTAAAGCAGGGGTAGGCAACCTAAGGCCTGGGGGCCGGATGAGGCCCCCTGAGGCCTTTGGACCAGCCCCAGGCTGGTTCTGCCGCCGCCACTTCCGCCGCCCACCATGATGATATTGATTCTTGTTATTATTACTTGTTCTTGGGGTTTTCTTGGCAAAATCTCCACAGGGGTTTTGCCATGGCTTTTCTTGGGCTGAGAGAGTGTGCATGCATATATTTTTTTAAAAAAATTATTTTTAATTTTCATTTTTATTTATTTAGGTGCTTCGGGCCCCCCAGTTGTCTGAGGGACAGCAACCCAACCCCCGGCTCAAAAATATTGCCTACCCCTGCATTAAAGCAACAATGAAATCATGAAACTGACTTCAGTTCTGAGGATCTGCATATATCTGTTTGCATGAAATTGTGACTCTTCAAACCATCATAGAGATCCTTCCCTACTTTTTCTTTTTCTTTTGGGTCACTTGCATTTCCAGATGCTCGTCCCCACAAGCCAAAGGGTATAGCTTTTAGCTAAAAATAAATAACAGTCTTTCTCCTACTTCATATCATCTCATAATAATAGCCCAATCTATCCAATGTTATTTGCTTGCTTAGGCAAGTAACTAACCAATTAACAACCCAGTGCATTGTGATAAACAAATACTTCATAAACATTACATAGATTCAGAAAGCTCATTACTTCCCTTTTTAATAGTCTCATACTCTACACAAGCTTAGAGTGATTTTTTTTAAAAAATAATAATAAAATAAAACAAAATACTAGGAGGAAATAAGAAGCCCCCTCTTCATAGGAACTAAATTATAAGAGCACTAAATAATTCAAAAATGATCTTCACAGCTTATGAACCACTGGCTCTCATTGCTTTAATAACACTACTGCAATACTACCATAGGCCTCTCTAGCCATGGTCCCAAAAATAAATTCAGTCTCTGTGTTCACTTACTAGAACTGTAAAAGTGTTTGTACTCAACCTATCTTTTTAGCATTAGAATGAAAATACCCAAGGGCATTGGGGTATATGGAGAAAAAAAGAATGTTGGAAATCATGTCTGCTTAAAGAAAATCTTACAGAAAGTTTTAGGTTTTTATTTCTATAATGAATAGAACTATAATACAGTTATAAGGCAGTCCAAAGTTCATCTGGTCCAACCCCTTCTTGTTACAGTAGATCACAGTTGAACTGTTCTTGACAGATGTTTCTCCAACATGGGATGTAACCTCCAGTGAAGGTGAGTCCACTCCCTCAGAGTCAGTATCTTCCACTATAATGAGGCATGCTTAATAAATATGAACATTAAACTTTGATGTATAAGCCAGGACAGCTGCCTCTTGCCCAAGTCTGCACGAAATGCTAAAAATTCATAATGGAAAAGGTACGGCTGTGGTCTGAACCCTTTGTCCATCTGGGAAACTGCATTTTAAATTATAAGACTGTAAAATTTCTTCACCTCCTCCCTTTCCCCCTCCCCCTGGTAAGGAAATGGTTGCATTGATTGAGAACAATTAGTGCCTGATTGTCTTGTCAACCTCCGCTGAAAGGAAAACCTGTCGAACTGACTGAGACTGCTATATACTCCCATTGTGTGGTAAATATCTATACTGATTTGCTTTTTGTCTCTTTAGGAAACCCCAATGACTCGACTGCTCAGACCACTTAAGAGCCATTAACAGAACCGGAAAGAGCACTGCACCTATGCCTTTTTTGAAAGCACATATTAGGGTCAGGTTTGCTCCACCAAGAGGTAGTCCCTTCACTCTTAGGAGACCAGCCCTGAAGTTAGAAAAGCCTTAAATACAGATACAAAGAGAAAATCTATCTTTCACCTCCATCCCTCTTTTTGAATCGCAAAATCATACAGTCATAGAGTTGGAACAGACCACAAGAGCCATCAAGTACACAAGCAAAGCACAAGCAAAGCACTCCCAACAGATGACCATCCAGCCTGTGTTTAAAAAACTTCCAAAGAAGGAGATTCCACCACACTTTGAGGCAGCATGTTCCTACTGTCAAACAGCTCTTACTGTCAGCAAGTTCTTTATAATGTTGAGGTAAAATCTCTTTTACTGTAGTTTGAATCCATTGCTTCAGGTCCTATTCACTGGAGCTGCAGAAAACAAACTTATTCCATCTTCAGTATGACATCCTTTTAAATATTTAAACGGGGGTACCATATCACTTATCTTCTTCAGGCTAAACACTCAGCTCCCTAAGTCCCTTCTCATAGGGTATGGTTTCCACACCTTTCATCATTTTAGTCATCTTCCTTTGGACAGGTTTCAGCTTGTCAACATACCTGTGGTATGTTGTGGTACCCAGACCTGGACATAGTATTCCAGTTGGGGTCTTACCAAAGCAGAATATAGTAGTACTGTCACTTCCCTTGTTCTACACACTGTACTTCTATTGATGCAGCCTTGAATCACATTGGGTTGGCTTATGTTTAACTTGTGGTCTACTGAGACTCCTAGATCTCTTTCACATGTACAGTTGTCAAGCTAGGTGTCCTCCATCCTATATCTGTGTGTCTCATTTTTTTCTTGCCTAAATGTAGTACCTTATATTTCTCTCTGCCAAAATTAATTTTGTTAGTTTTGGCCCATCTTTCTAATCTATTAAGGTCATTTTGAATATTGATCCTGTCGTCTGGGGTATTAACTATCCTAATTTGGTTGGTGTCATCTGCAAATTTGATAAGCATGCCCTCTCTTCTTTCGTCCAAGTCAATGATAAAGATGTTGAATAAACTGGGCCCAGGACAGAACCCTGTGGCACGCCACTGGTCACTTCTTTCCAAGATGAAGAGGAGCCATTGCTGAGCACCATTTGGGGTCAGCTGGTAAACCAATTACAAATCCACCTAACAGTCGCATTGTCTAGCTGGCCTTTTACTAGCTTTTTCACAAGGATATCGGGGGGGGGGGGACTCATCAAAAGCTTTACTGAAATCAAGGTATGGTACATCCTTCATCTACAAAGCTTGTGACTCTATCAGAGAGAGAAAGAGAGATCAGATTAGTCTGGCATGAGCCCTGATAGTGCAGTGGTTAAATGCTAGTACTGCAGCCACAAGGTTGTGAGTTGGATCACAGGCAGGGCTTCAAAGTCGACTCAGCCTTCTATCCTTTCATAGGTTGGTAAGATAAGTATCAAGTTTGGGGGGGGCAATTACACATTGTAAACCACTTTGGGAGTGCTAGTTCACTGATAAGCAGTATAGAAATGTACTTGCCATTGCTACTGCTATTGCTATGACTTGTTTTTGAGAAACTCATGTTGACTTTTTATTCTTTTTCTAAATGCTTATAGGCCAGTCATGGTGAACCTTTTAAGGGCTGAGTGCCCAAATTTAAAGGCATTCTGGCATTGGGTGCTACCTGGTGCCGGAAGTGGGACTTCTGGGGGAATGGGGCATCCGGGACAGGACTTCTGCCTTCCAGGGGCAGTATGTCTGGGACAGGACTTCTTCCCCCCCTCTGAGACAGCTGAAGGCCCGGGTGAGGTGGGGAGAAGAGGAACAGGTGCACACCTGTTCCTCCTCCTCCCTGCCCTTTACATGCCAAGAAAAATGGTTTCGCATGCCTTCTCTGGAACATGTGCCATAGGTTTGCCACCATGGTTACAGTCTGTCTGTTTAATCCTTTGCTCTAGAATCTTTCCTGCTATTGATGTCTGGCTAACTGGGCAGTATTTGTTCGGGTCCTCTTTTTTTTTCCCCTTTTGAAGATGAGGACAACATTTGCCCTCCTTCAGTTTGCTGGGACTTCTCCTTTTCTCCACGAATCCTTACAGATTATTGACAATGCTATGGACATAACCCAAAAATCCCTTTTATTGTTCTTAACCTCTCTAGCAAGCTTGAGCTCATTCTCCACTTTAGCTTTTCTGATTTTCCCCCTATATATTGCCTCTGTTTCTTGAGACACCTCCCATTTTTCCTCCTTATCAGAACTATTTGAAATTGTGCCTTCAGCATCTCCCTTTCAAGAAACTCTCATCAAGCATGAACTCCTTTCTCTTTTACTATTCCTGACCTTCAACCATCTTCTTCATGTTGAAGGGTGTGTTTTAGGGCCTCTACAGGTGGCCTGTTTGGGGCAGCTCTGGGCCATCCTGGGCAACCCCACGCTGTGGCCCCGATCCTCCCTATTTCTGCCCCCAAAAGAGCAGCAAAATGCCGTTCCTTTTGGGGGGTGGCAAAATGCTGCTCCTTTTAGGAGCAGCAAAAGGCCACCCTAAGAGCCAGCGCCACAGCTCTTCCATGCCCTTTTTGTGCAGCGTGTATACATGCTGTGCTAGGAGGGCTTCCTGATACCACACGCCATGCAAACGGGCATGCGGTGTCAGGACAGCATCAGGGTGGATTTGGGGCAGCTGGCATGTAGCTGCCCCGCCCCAACTCCACCCCCAGGCCAGCCCTTTAGGCCTGTGTGCAACACCCCTTAGTTTATAAGCCCCTTAAGCTTAGGTAGCTCTAGCGCCCCCCCCCCTCTAGATTTGTTAGTATTGGTTGGTTTTTAAGTCCCATATTATTTTGCCCTCTTACTTAGAAACAGATTGCATTGAGTATAGTCTGTTCTGTTGACTTCTGCTGCTATCTTTTTCTGGCTTTTAAATAAAGCAATAATTGTTTTGCTGCAAAATCAACTTGTCCTACCTCATTTTTACTTGGCGTCACTTTGATTAATTGTCTGTTTTAAAGCCTTTTTAAAGCCTTCGGCCTGTAAAATCCTGCAGAAATCTAGTGCCTTTTTGCACAAGGTTGCTTAAATAAGTGAGACATACACAAGAGCCTGTTCTCAGCCCCACTAGGTGATTGCAGCAATATTTCAGGTATACTTTAAACCAAGCTTTGGCAACTTGTGGTCACTAGATATTGCTAGACTGCAATTTCCATCTATCCTAGCCATTACAGCCATCAGGACATTTATCTAGTAAACTACCTAGCCATCTATCACTATGTATTTAGTGTAGATTTTTAAAAGAAGCACATAGAGTGGTGTAGAGAAGCATCAAAATGTACATTCTTCTTTCTGTACTATTTTAAGAAATACATGTTAGAAAAGCTTCAAAATGAGATATATAGTTGTCAAATCATATAAAGCTCTCCTTTTCTCTCTCTCTCTCTCATTCTTCACTGCACCTCATGGGGCAGTTAAGTTCTTACTAACATATGTTGACCTTCAAGAGGAAGCGGAATGACATAAAAACAAAACATCTGTGAAACTCACAAAATGCTACTTCGCTTGATTTAGGAGATCATTTTCAAATATGTCTTCTTCATGTTTTTCTTTTCCCTCCACCACCAGCATATAGACACAATGTGAGAATAACTTAGTGGAAAACAATTCCATATGACAGAGACAAGAGAGAAGCACGTGTGCCTACATTTCTATCTGTGTTGTGTGAACAGGAAGTGAACAGAAACAAAGCATGTTAACCATTTTTTGATCTTTAGATTTGCCACCAAATTTCATGTTAACCAAATTGTTGAGATGACTTTTGATTTTCCCTTCATACCTAACCCAAAAGAATGTAAAGACAGTACTGCTGAAGGTAGGGTAAAGGAAAATAAAATTAAGATCTCACGTCATATGTAATGTGAAGTTTATTAGAACAAGTAACTAATTATAAAAGGTATTGTTTTATACACTTTTCACGATGAAGACATTTAGAAATAGGAATATATATAGTATTTTTTTCACAGAATATAGGTAGAATAGCTAAATTTCTGCAATATATGTAATGATAACACATTATAGAAGAAGCTAAAATATAATTGCTAGAGAAAAAATATATTGCTATTAAGAGAAATCAGTTGGCAATTCAAGGAAGTCTTTTATATTTTTGTATTTAATGTTTTGTTTTTAACTGAGTCAATGTGTGTATTGTTAGTAAGTCTTGTGATGTTTTTCTTTGTTATGTCTGTATACTTGATGTTTTGTTCTGTTTGTCATTATTGTTTTAAAATATTCAATAAAAATTATTTTTTTAAAAAAGATCTCACGTCTAAATGATGAAGTAAGACTAACAGCTTGGTCCTGATTAGGAAGGAGGGCCTGATGTTTGGGGTTCTTTTCATACAGGTATTTAGCACTTTAGCACTTTACATTTCTGTACTGCTTCATAGTGATCCAAGCACTCTCTAAGTAGTTTACAATGTGAGTTTGCATTGAGAGATGGGAAAATAGTTTTGACAAGACAGGCAATATTTTTGTATGACAACATCCATTATAATTAACAAATAATAATTAACAAATGTTTAACTTTTTAAAAAAAAAATTCCAGAGGCAACAAGGTACCCTAGGATGTAATCATACCAGCTTCATGTCTTGTGGTAATTGTGTTATGAAAGGAGATAGGAATATACTGCTTTGAAAACATTTCTTATCACACCTATCTTCTTTTGCACAACTGCACTGCTTGGAACAGCACCCCAGGACCCCCCTGTGATAAGCCTCCACTTCAATTCCAACATTACAGCAGCCAGTGTCATGAGGAGGCCTGATTGTCCTCCCCCCTCACTCACTTTTCCAAGCTAACTACAGGCCCGATAGTTTATTTATTTTTAATTTTTCTGTGTTTGTGTAATTAAGAGGAAAATTATTTAAAACCATGAAACATTTTTATTTTATCCTTTTGCTGTAAGTATGCAAACACAGCAAAGATAAAAATAAAAAATGACAGGCACAGAGTTAGCCTTTGGAATAGCGTTAGCCTTCCAAATAGCCTTTGGAAGGGGGAAAAGAGAATGAGGCCCCATCCTGCCATGTGACTGCTGTAATACCAGAACTGGTGTGATGAGGCTTTTCACACTATATGACAGCAAGATTGAGAGCTCATTGATGGGTTTTGCCAGGTCACTGTGATAAAGGATAGCAGCAGGACTGACGTGACATCATTTGGTAAGTACCGGCCAAAGACACTTTTATCCTGTTAAAATTTCACTGTTTAGCTTCATATGGAAAAGCCTTACTTGTGATCAGAGATGTGTGAATTTGTCAAGCATTCTTTTTAAATAAGAATTTATGTTCAGATTTCTTCATATATTTGGTATAAAGAACGAGCTCTGTAAAACAGTGAACGCTAAAGAAAAGGAATCTGACATATCTTTCTATGGAGAGGAAGGGGCTTTGAGTGCTTAGCTTTTAAAAATATGGCACTGAATTCTTGTGCATCCAACTGTGTTTAGGTGTGGAATTAGAGTTACCAGATGCTGCTGCTGCTGCTGCTGCTGCTTCTTTCCTTTTTCAGTTGCTTTTCATAAAACAAAGTGATGGTTGTTACCTTTAAAGCCGTACATGGTTTGGGTCCAGGTTACTTATGGGGTTGCTTTCTCCCATAAAATGCAGCCTATACACTCAGGTCTTCTAGGGGATGTTTACTTCAATCAGCCAGGACCAGGCTGATAAGACTTTGGGCATCCCCCCTCCCCCCCCCCCCAATGTTGGAGCCATTGGGGGAAGATGCACATTTTGATGGCCTCCTGGGAAGCAGAAGCCAGTTAATTTATGCTGCCACAGTGATGCCATGATGGGTGGAGTTGGGAGCAAAGCCAGAGGCTTTTTAAGGCCTTGCCAGCCCCAGATACTTCCTCTTCGCTTTGGTGCTCAATCCATCCTCCCACCGCTGACACAGTACAGTTAATCCTCCTTATCCACAGATTTTTCATCCATGGATTCAAGCATCCACAACTTGAAAATATTCCAAAAAAAGGTTTAATTTCCAAATAGCGAACCTTGATTTTCCACTTTATGTAAGGGACATCATTTTGCTATAATGCCCATCTGGAAGGTTTTTAAATTGTGAATTGTTTTATATATATATATATATATATATATATATGATGTTACACTCTTCTAATTTTTAATTATTTGTATTTTAACTGTGTTATGTGTTTATTCATTACTGTATGTTACTGTGTTGTTCCCTGCCTCAATCCATAGAGACAGGTGGCTAAGAAGGAAGAAAGAGGAGAAGCAGAGCAGCAGCAGCAACTATATGACAAGCAAGTATAACATTGTCATCTCCATACTGAAAAGCTGTAAATAGTAAGCTGACAGTGTAGACATGTGGTCACTGGATCCCTTAGGTCTCTCACACTAGATTTGTCAGGTCTCTCACACTAGATCTCTCAGCTCCCCTCACACTGGGTGTCTTAAGATCCCTCCACACTGGGTCTTTCAGATTCCACCAACTGGCATCAAATTATGTGATGACCAATGGGTTACACAGGATTCTTCTCCTGCCTTCTCCTAAATAGTTTGAGGCTTCTCTTCCCTCAGAACTATCTCTCTAATTCTTGGTTTTCCCACTGGCTTATGTCTCTCTACTATTAAATATTTTAAATATTCTTGGTTTTGATGTTATACATAAATCACTTCAGGCCACCTCTTTGTGAACAAGAAGAAAATAACTTTTATTTACATGCAGAATTTATGATAGTATCTTTCTTAGTAGTTGGTTCTCAAGGCTTATTGTTACAATATATATTTCACTTCAGTTGTTACAAATTTACTTTGTACACGTTCCCTCACTGACTTCCCACAGAACACACTCCTTTAATATCACTGGAGTTCCTTTGTCCTTTTCAAATCTTTCCTCCCTTACATAGGAATCTGACTTCTACTAGGGCTAAACTCTTATCTGCCCCTCTGGTAGTTCTAACTGCTCTCAGCAGTTCTTGACACACTCCCCTTCCTTAATGGTTCCTCCTCCTTTTTATAGCTGCTCATCAGGCAGGCCCCCACCTTTTTGCCAGCCTGTCCCTGATTGGCTGCTCTGAACATTCCAATCTGCCAGTGTCTCTCCACAAGACAGTTGAAATGGAAGTAATAAGGAGTAATGAAAAACTACATTTCACCATAAATTTGATAGAAAGGACTCAAGAAAGATTTGAAAGTACTGCAAGAAACTGGCATATTTACACACTCCTAATTCTAAACTGAGAGCCAACATGGTGTAGCTGTTTGAGTGTTGGACTATGACTCTGGAGACCAGGGTTCAAATCCTGGCTTGGCCATGGAAACCCACTGAGTGACCTTGGGCAAGTCACATTCTCTCAGCCTCAGAGGAAAGCAATGGTAAAAAACCACTCTGAAGAAACTTTCCAAGACAACCCTATGATACCTTTAGGGTCGCCATAAGTTGAAAACAGCTTGAAGGCACACAATGACGAATTCTAAACTACATGTAAGTCCTGTAATTACAGCCTTAGCTCACATCAGTGTTTGTCTCATGTTGAACTTTGCGACAGTCAGGTCTGTAATAAAAGACAGCACTACTCTAATCTATTTAGCTACTGTTATTCCAAAGAGTTTAACACTGTGGCAACAAGTAGCAGAAAGTACTCGTAAATACAACCACTCAAAGAAACATGCTTCTTTATTGTGCCTGCACTCATTCTGTAAATTAAAAAAGTGGAAACAGCTATGTAACTTTCCCCCTGTAAAACAAAGCCCCTGAAAGCCTCCCACATATTCAAGATGACAACATTATGTGACACCATTGCATTTCAAAGAGGTTATCCATTTTGCAATATCATTTTCTGTCTAGCAAGTAGAATGACAAACTCCAAGAAATCATTCAAAATGTGGGTGTTTGGTGATTCTAACTCTTGCATTGAGAGAATTTATATTTGTCATTGATTTATAGTGGATATATCTTTGCAGCAGCAAACTCGAGATTACTATCAATATAAGTGTACCACTGGCACTAAAAAATATTTACTTCATTTCATTTTTAGGATTTTACTTGCAACTGGAAAAAGTCATTCTCGACATAATACAGTAGCTCTGTGCTTTTAAGAAACACAAGAATAGGACAGATGCTGTGTGTAGGGATTTCACAGGTGTAACTATGTACAGTGTAAACATCTATAGAAGGGAAACATATTTTGTACAATTTAAGTGTTTTGTCTTACACAATAGGGTTTCCTTGGAGATATGTGTTGCATCAATTGGACTTGCAACTAAGCCCATGTTTACTTTCCAATAACCAAATGATACACAGGTGATAAGCTAAATGTAAAATGATAGGGTAAATGCAAGATACACATTTGAGGACAAGCACATGCTATGACAAATGATAAATGCTTGATCACTTGAGCAGACATCTCTTCTAAATACAAGCTATGGGTGCCATGTAGTTGGCACTGAAGAATAGCTAAATTATTTTTTTTTTCTCTTACTGTCATCTATTGCCAATGCTTGCCTGCTTGCTGCTGCCAGTGACTATCTCTGTCTCTTTCAGGCTGCTGCCTACCTACTAAGGGGAGAGGTGACACCATGAGTTACCACACAGGGTGACTCCAACCCTAGTGATGCCACTGATTTGTGGGGGGGAACTTTCTGTGTTTGGGAGTGAGTAAACAGGTTGCTTTTATTTACACATCTTAAGTCTTTTTCAAACAATCTGTCCTGCTAGCAAAAGAAAGATAATGTGTGATTTGGAGAGCACGGAAGGGGAAGCAGCCTAGGGAACAGCCATTCTAACAATAATGTGTATCAGCAGATATTGAGCGAGGACACAACACTATCACCATAAAAGAGGGGAGAGCCAGAGGGTGTTAGCTACCCCAAAATTGTCATCCATCTCAAATAGTCTGGATAGCCTTGGGAACAAGCTCTCTAGGCTGAAAATGCTGATGCTTAATGCCTGGTTTTTAAATGGAAAAACATTCTTGATCAAGGACCTGGTCCTGGATGAACAGGCTGATGTAGCCTGCATTACAGAGATCTGGATGGATGAAGTGGTAGTGGAGTTCTTCTACTAACTTTGTCACCCTGCGTTTCCTGTAGAGCATTAGGCAAGGCTGGGGGCGAGGGGCACATAGTAATTGAGATGGCATTCATTTAATGGGATTCCATCCTCCTTACCAAGTGCCCTGAGTGGGTTTGAGTGGATGTGTTTGAAGGTTGATGTTTGAAGATGAATGGCCCGTATTGCTGTATCCTGCACCTCAGTGCTCAACATACTCTATTCTTGTTCCTGTTGAACTGGTCTCAGCAGTCATGCTGGAGCCCCCTTGGCTAATTATGCTGGGGACATTAATATCCATAATAAGACTTCTGTGTTGGGAATGGTTCAAGAGTTCATGTCCTTCATGTTGACCATGGGCCTGTCCCAAGTAGCATTTGGTGCAATCCATTATGTGAGACACATTCTGGACCTAGTTTTCCATTCTGGGTAGGATGGTGATCTGGATGAGAAGGAACTTTCCATAGTCCCATTGTTTAGACTCACTGGGAGAATCTTCAGGAGTAGGGGGCTGATTAAGATGGTCAACATCATAAGACATATGGGTCTGGATGGCTCTTGGATAGTTTCCTGTTCCTGGTATGTGATCCTGTTGAAGCCCTGATTGATTTCTGGAATAGGGACATGGCCGTGGACATCATTCCTAAGTCTTCCCTCCCTTGTAGTAGAGCCAATTGAGCTCCCTAGTTTACTATGGTGATGAAATGAGTGTGTCAGAGACTAGAGAATTGATTTTGGAAAACCTGGAGTGAGTCTGACTGAATATGGGCTAGATTCCATTGGAAAGCCTATGCCATGATGGTGATGAAAGGTGATGATAGCAGCAAAGAAATCATTCTTCTCTGCCACCATTGTGTCTGCACGGAGCCATCCAGCAGTGCTTGGTCAGGGCCTTTTTACTCTCTGCATCACAGGAGCAGCATGTAGACTACTCGGTAGGATTTCATTAATCAAGATGAATGTATTACCAAAATGTATGTACTTATTTCAAATTATACAGATTATTATCTAAACATGCCTTTTACAAATTGGAAAAAAGAATTAGTGAAATTTATATCATCAGGTAAAAAATCAAGAATTAAGTAGGGATAACTAATAGATTAAAAAAGAGAGGTGGATTAGGCTTACCGGATTTGGAAAAAAAAATTAAGCATCTTGCTTAGCATGGGTAATAGAATGGATAAGGTTAAATAATAGAGAGCTGTTGGATTTGGAGGGACATGAATTAAAATTTGGTTGGCATTCATATTTATGGTATGGAAAATTAAAGCAAATTCTGGTTTAAAAATCATATAATACAAAAGTCATTATTAAAAATTTAGGATAAATATAAAAATAGATTGAATCCCAAAATTCCTAGGTGGTTATCGCCATGAGAAGCTTTTCACAGAAAAGAATAAAGCAGTGTGGAAAACTGGATTTCAAATGGGGATTTACTAGAGGAAGATCAAGATAAATGGAATATTAAACAACAGGTTGATTTGGAAGAAAAGAGTTTTAAAATGCAGAGTGGTTAACATACTAGCAGTTAAGGGAAAGATTCAAGGAAGATAAGGTAAATTATGGTTTTGAAAAGAAAACAATAGAGTTTGAGAATATAATTAATTCAGGACTACATCAATACACTACATCAGGACTAATTCAATACACTACATCAAAATTATATAGATTACTATTAAGATTTAATATGGAAAAGGATCAGGTTAAAGAATGTATGATTCAATGGGACAAAAATTTAGGACATATTATAATGATGAGTCAATGGGAAAGGATTTGGACTAGAGAATTGAAATTTACATGATGCTATGACCTGAAAGAAAATTATTCTAAAATGTTTTTCAGGTGGTACTTGACCCCTGATAGATTAGCTAAGATATATACAGGGACTACAGATAAATGCTAGAAATGTCATCAGAAAATTGGAACATTTTATCATACAGCATGTCTGTGCCATACACGGACTCACCATATGTGGACTCAAGGTCATGGCAACAGTGAACTCCAGCTCTTTTAATGGCACGTGTGTCAGGGAGCATGCTGCCATTAAAATAAACAGGACTTGAGGTCCCATGGTATTGCTTACACAGAGGGGATCCCCCGTGTATAACAAGGGTCCACTGTACTTGGTGGACATGTACAAAAGCTAAAGACTGTTGGATGAAAATGATTTTTGTTATTCAAAAGATCTTGGGAAAAGACATAGTGTTTAGACCTGAATTATTTTTACTAAATATGATTGACTATGAAAAGAAGGTTGAAAGGAAATATAAAACTTTATTGTATTATATGCTTACAGCTGCAAGGCTAATCTATGCAAAGAATTGGAATAAAGAAAAAACACCAGATATTCTAGAATGGATGTAAAAGATGATGTACCTAGTTGAATTAGCAAAATTAACTACAGGCATTCCTCCATATCCACGGACTTGCCATTCACAGTTTCTATCATTCACGAATGGCAAGCCCATCCCTCCCTTACTCACATCTTTCCCCCAGTGCTAGGACCTGTAATCTGCCCTAGCCACCATCAGGACTCACTTTCCCAGCAGTGCTCAGGGCCCAGTATGTGCACGCCCCGCCACCTCTGCCATAGGCAATGAGCACATCAATTGGCTGTGGTGAAGTAGGGGTGCGCATGCTGGGCCCCAAGTGTCACTGTGAAAGTGAGTCCTGATGGCAGCTGGGGGCAATCACAGGGAGGGGGAGAGGGAGGGGGGAGGGGAGGGAAATAGTCAAGTTCCATGGGATTTGACTATTTGCAAAATTTGTTATCTTCAGGGGGACCGGGAATGTATCCCCTGCGAATCCAGAAGTACGCCTATGTTTTAGTGAATGGTGAGTATATGGAAGATTTTATAACGATTTAGAAACCATTTATGGATTATGTTAGAGTTAAGAGGAGACATAATAATATTGGGATTTAAATTATAGATTGGTGGGAGAGGAAAAAGAAAAGGAGATAACAGTATTAATATGACTCTTTATCATTTTTATTCTATTTAATTTTATTTATTATATCCTTTCTTTTCTTTCTTTCTTTCTCTTTTGTTTCTGATGGAGGAGTAATCATAGGATATATATACTAAACTACTAGTTAGATGAGCGAGAAGCCAAATATTGCACTAAGGTGAGGGTGTTAAGGGTGTTAATATAAGTTAGATATTTTTTTCCTTTTTATTATTCAATAACTTTTTACCTTTTTTATTTGTTCTGTTTGTTCTATTGATTTATTCTTTATTTTTCTGTCTTAAATATAACATTTTGTTAGTATATTATATGAATCTGATGCTTTATATAAAACCATATGTACTTTTTATTATTATTATTTATTCTGAAACTTTGCTTTATTTTTTAAAAAAATTTTTTTTAAAAAAAATGATAACCACCAAGCCCTTATAATAATAATAATAATAATAAGTTTTATTTATAACCCACCCCTCTGCTCGGCAATTGGGGCGGGGTACAGCAAATTTAAAAATACAATAGATAAAACAGTTCCTGCCACCCACCTCCCACCCACCCACCCCTTAAAACAAAATTAAACCATTAAAGAGTTAAAAATGCAGCCGAGATAAAATACAAGCATTAAATCTATCCAACTAGCGGGCTAGCTGGAGAGTGAAATAAAGGATCACCTACAAGAAGTTCCAAATAACAACATCATCAACGTCAAGTTTTCACCGAGCCGGGCAGTTATTCCGGGAAGGCCTGCCGGAAGAGATCCGTCTTAACTGCCTTTTTAAAGGCAGTAAGAGTGGTAATAAGACGGATCTCGTCCGGCAGGCCGTTCCATAACCTGGGAGCGGTCGCAGAAAAGGCCCTCTGGGAGGTCTGTGAAAACTTGGTCTTTATTGGCTGTAACAGGTTCCTCCCAGAGGACCGAAGTGCGCGGGGGGGGGATTGTATGGGCAGAGGCGGTCCCTAAGATAAGATAAGATAAGACGGACCCAAGCCATGTAGGGCTTTAAAGGTTAAAACCAACACCTTGTACTGCACCCGGAAACTAATCGGCAGCCAGTGGAGGGATTTTAGCACAGGTGTTATGTGCTCCCTCCTCGATGTTCCAGTGATCAACCTAGCTGCCATATTTTGTACTAGTTGCAGTTTCTGAGTTAGGCACAAGGGTAGCCCCATGTAGAGTGCGTTACAGAAATCCAGACATGAGGTTACCAGAGCGTGTACCACAGTTTCCAGGTCCCTCATGTCCAGATAAGGGCGCAGTTGGCATATCAGCCGAAGCTGATAGCAAGCACTCCTGACCACCGCGTTCACCTGACTAGTCATGTGAAGCGATGAGTCTAAGAGCACCCCCAAACTGCGAACACAGTCCTTAGAGGAGAGTGTGACTCCATCCAGGACTGGAGACTGTATTCCCAGATCTGGTTTCGGGCCCGTGACTGCCAGTATCTCTGTTTTGTCTGGATTCAGCTTCAGTCTGTTTTTCCTCATCCAATCCATTACCGCTCTGAGATAGTCGTTAAGAGGAGAGACGCCATCTGAAGTCTGCGCTGATGATCTGGTCATGGAGAGATATATCTGGGTGTCATCAGCTCCATGCCTCCGAATGATCTCCCCCAACGGCTTCATATAAATATTAAACAGCATCGGGGACAGGATGGCACCCTGAGAGATGCCACAATTAAGCTCAATTTTGGATGAGCAACTGTCCCCGAGCCTCACCCTCTGGGATCTGCCTGAGAGGAAGGAGGGGAACCACTGCAGAGCAGTGCCTCCAATTCCTAACTCTCCCAGGCGATCCAAGAGGATGGCATGATCAATTGTATCAAAGGCCGCTGAGAGATCCAAGAGCACTAACAGGGTCACACTACCCCTGTCAATACTCAGGCGGAGGTCATCAGTCAGAGCAACCATGGCAGTCTCCACTCCATAACCTGTCCTGAAGCCGGTTTGAAATGGATCAAATATAAAGAGACAGATCTACTATTTCTCAATGCAAAGTTCTGCATCTTTTTCACACCAGAATGATGGTGGATAATAATGGGAGGTAACAAGATGCTGTTCCATGTCTGTGGAACATAAAGTTCTACCAATGTACTACCAACAGACTTCCCCTTCAACTTCCAGTATAGCCTCAACTGGCTAATCAGGGGGTGGTGGGTGCCTTGGCACCATCTGGCAGCAGTTTTGCAGCTGGGAAAAGAAAGAGCCATTACCCTTCTAGATCTCCAGAACAGGCTCCGAAAGTTCAGGTGGAGGTATGCTCTTCCTTTTCCCAGCTACAAAGTACAGCTGTATACTGCCTGGGAGCCTTGGGCACAGGCAGGTTGATGGCCAGGTAAGTGAGGCAGTAGAAAGGGAATGAAGGGGCATCCACTGCCCCTCCTTCTCCAGTTCCTTGGCTCCCTCATCCAAGTGAGCCACAGCCCTGGAGAAGGTGGTAGAGGCAAAAGGAAGGCCTGAAAGGATGTCACCTGTGAAGACACACCCAACTAAAGGTGGTGGCAAATATGGGTGTGCAATTCCAGTACCCTAGTGAGATCAAACTCTTTTACCCAAAAAGGCTCCAATGCTGAAAGTAAAGTCCAAAAGGGGGAAATTTATTTTGAAGAACAAAAGAAAAGGATTTCTAGTCCCCAGCTCTAACAGGCTTAAAATAAAAGGTACTTTACAGTTTAGGTTTCAGCAATCTTCAGTGTTGTCATCTCTCTGGGTTTGATCTTGGATTGATCTCCTACTCAATGAAGCTGGTGCAGGGTCTTTCAGCTTCTGGTGCTCTTGACTTCTTTATTGTTGATATTTACTAGAATTAACTGCTTCTGGTAACTAAATTGGCTAATGTGGTAACTAAATTGGCTAAATAGTAAATAAATTGGCTAAATGGTAAATGAATTGGCTAAATGGTGTAAGAAATGCCCTTTCCCTCTGCCTGTGCCTGTTTGCCACCAAACAGATAAAGCCAAGCCTGCCTAAGAAAAACTAAAAATCCCAAACTTAAGCTGAGCTTGCTGGGAAGAGGCAAACCAAAAACTAGAAAAATGCAGGGGATTCCTACAGCTCCTCCCACAAACTAATACAGTGGAACATTCCTATGCTCAAACATACTAAGGACTAACTAAAACGAGAGAAAATGCAGGGGAGAATTTAAATAGTCCAGGCTGGACATCACATCACCCATCCTAGGAGTTGTCACCCAGTGTGGTCTGTATCCTCCCCACCCCCTTAGTTAGGCCACAGGTTGGAATTGATGCCCTATGAAGCCCCTTGAAACTGTATGATTCTTTGATTCAAAAACTTCCTACTTGTGAAAGAAAGAAGAAAAATGATTAAGACTTCATCCCCATTTACATTTAAACTGGTTTGCAATTCGCCTTCGCTCCATGTTGGTGAATCAATTCCAAAAGGTCCATCTATGAAAGCAGATCTTTTCACTATTCCTTTGTAATTTCTTGTTTGTCATTCCCACTAGTTTGCACCACTTCAAAATGCATGTCAATCACCTACACATCATCGATGATGCAAGGGCAACACGGTGAGGACGAGGCCACAGTGGGGTGACTTTGACTACTCGAAAGTATACAATTTCCCCTTTGAGCAGCGCAGCTTGGGAGCTATTTTTTTAAAAAAATGATAGAAGATTTGATCCACTGGTATTGCAACTATTTGTCTCACTGAGCTGCCATTGGCCCGATCACCTGACATGCTGCCAAATTGCAATAATAATGGATCATATATTCAGTAATTTGGTATTCATATATATATAAACCATAGGTCATACAAGCACAAAGGCAGTGCTGAGGAAGGGGGGAAATGGTGGATCTCCCAAAAACTGATTTGGGATGGTAAACATTCCTCCGCCATTAGTCCCTCCCCTCCAGTATGATCCAATTCAGATCCATCACTCCTACTTGTTGAACATGCTTTGGAATCAATTCTTTTCAAAAGAACCACCAAAGAACTAGTGTCAGGAAACAGTGGATTTTTTGCATTTGCCTCACTTCAACACAACTAAAACCGAGCTCAATAGGATAGGGACCAGTTTCAAGTAGGGATGACAGTCATATAACCCAATCTGAAATTCGCTTTAAATCATAGTGGGAACAAGGCCTAAAAGTATTTGTTCTTCCCCAGAGAACAAATAATTTAAATAAGCACATCATCATGTAATAATACTAATAAAAATATCAAGTAGGAAGAGATAGCAAAAGAGAGAGAGAGAGAGAGATTTTTTCTTTTTCTAAAAAGCCTTGGCATGAACCTAGTGGGACTCTGGAGTTGTCAGTTCCCTTGCCAAAGATTTTCTTGTGCTGTATTTGTAAAGACATTTTGATTGACTTTTTGGCAAGGGTTGGTCTTGTAGCCTGCAGTTTAATACAGAATAAAATAAAATGCAGCAGCCCACCCTTGCCTTTTCGAATAAAATTAAAAGCTTCACTCACACATACTTTTGTTTTTAATGGCTATTAGACTGGTAAGAGAGGAATGCTGCAAGTGTAATTAGTTATTGAAGCTCACCAACTTGACAAATTAAGTGTGAGATCTCACACATTACTCAAGCTGTCCCTCTCCTGCCTGTCAAATTGTTGCCACTGACATTGGTGCATGGGCAGGTTGACAACATATTGGCACAAGGTGATTTCAGTTTTCTTTAAAAAGAGAAGAAAAGCAAGCTGGGGGAAAAAATATCGGTGCTAATCACTTGATCTTCACTCACAGACTGCCACTGATCTTGGCAATAAGCACTATCCTACTAGCTAGTATTGTTAGGGAGGCTCTCTTTTGTTAATTACTGATCGCTCAAAACCGTATGCTGTTTCATTATGGTGAACAAACTGGAGAATTTAAATAAACAATCCAGGTCTGCTTTCCACTGCACTGCCTGTGATCTTCCTCTGTAGCTCCCAGAATGCCAACAGCAAAATGCTGTTCTTTTATTTCTCCCTCATTATCCTTGTTCTAATGGTTCTAGGCTCCATTTCCATTCCCCCCCCCCCCCCCGGTGTCCTTCTTTGTGATAATGTCTGGTAGATTACAATTTATACTTTAACATATCTCTGGAAACGGGTGATATGCTAGGAAGACAACATTTGAATTTAGAACAGATTATAATTTATTTTTGTTGCTTACTATTTTGCTCTCTCTGTGTGTGTTACTACTACTTGACAATATGCAACGAAAGAGGAGTGTTTCAAACTCAGAATGAAAGACAAAGGGCAATGGAGGAGACAGGAGGCCCCAAGGATAGTAGCCATAAAATAAGAAAATAAAATAAAATTGTCTTTTGCCCCAAAGTTACTCCTTGCCTTGGAAGCACTGAGGAGGACCATGAAAGATTGGGTGAAATCCTGAGGCAAAGTTGTAATACGAAACATTTGTTGCCTTTCATGTTGAGGAAATTCACTATGATAGCCTGTAATGTTTGAGAAAACATCCCTGCCTGTAGCCCTGGTCACCATACAAGGAAGCTGTACCTACAACAGTAGTTCTCTAGTTCTTGGCCCAGCAGTTCCTGACACAAGCCTTAGTTGTAATATATTGAGCAAGGGGTGAAATTCTAATATACTGCAATTTGAGAGCAAATTCACAACCAGGTAAGTGGAATTTCAGTTTTCTCAAGGGCTGCATCTGCACTGCAGAAATAATCCAGTTTGACCCCACTTTAACAGCCATGGCTCAATGCTATGGAATCCTGGGAATTGTAGTTTGGTGGGGCATCAGAGCCAAACTGCAGTAAACTGGATTGTTTCTACAGTGCAAATGAAGCCTGAATGTCTTTGGATAATTCTAATGCTATTCCACAGGAGGCTCCTGTTTGCAAATGCCTTTCTTATTTAAATTGGGATTCACTGATTAGATGGTTGTGCAGAAGAGATTTTAATGGTGCATTCTATACTTTCAGTCTTATCATGATTTTAAAATGCTTTTATACAGTTTTAAATTGTAGTGTTTTAATGAGGTAGCTTTTTCAGCTTTGTTGTTGTTGTTATAAATTTTTTGCCCTCAGGTTTTTAACTGTACTTTGTTTTAATCTAGGAATATAATATAATATAATATAATATAATATAATATAATATAAATATAAATATACTTTGTTTCTTGAAGTAGAATTTCTGCCATGCTGACTTCAGGCTGCAGCTTCAGTTTACATTTCAGGTCATTTTTCAGACTTAACCATTCAACCCAAGCTTCTATGTATGAAAAACATGCACCACGAGTCTTGTTCTTGACATAACCACCTGTGGCCCCAATGCTATTTTAAAAAACCAACAACTAATTTTACCCTACCAAACCTCTCTTTTTTTAGCTTAAGAATTTACAAAAGAAAATCACGAAGGGTTTCAGTTGAAAAGGATGACAAACATTTTGGCAAAGAAACAAATATTTTCCTTAAGGCAGTGGAAGAATGGATATTTCACATGATCAGAGACAGCAGTTCTGCATAAACTAATTGCTTGTTCAACAATACTCGTTCCCCATTGAAACATCTTTATCTCTCTATAAAATGAACATTTCTTTTTGAGCTATGTCAATTAGTAATTCATTGCAGAATACATAAATCTGGCCTTCTACAGTAAATGCCATCAATTAAGGTTTCTATTCTTGCAAAAGGAATTGTGAAGCTAGATCTTCTCATTTTCATGTCTGTTGGGTGGAAATTGACCTCTTGGATTTAGAATTGGTTTCACCTATTCTCTTTACTGCTGGCTGTACCAATTTGCAACAGCTCAGTTATCATGCTAGCTCCTATCTTTTTGTTGAAGAAAAGCTGGGTTGTTGAAATAATGACATTATTTCATAGTTTTTCCTTTTAAGGAATGAGAAAGATTTTTCCTAACATATCTAAATACATTCCAATTGAAACTGTTTTGGGAGTTACACAAATAAATTGCAAAGCTATGAGATTTGCAATTTGCAGTCTCCTTCCTTCCCTCTCTTTCAACTTACCCCCAAGCCATTCCCTTCACCAAATTTTCTCCTTCACTTCTATTATCTACTTTGTCTGTCAGAAACAGACCTATCAGCTATTAATGCTGACTGGCAGTGATGTGAATGCCAAAATGTGACAACCTTATCTTCAGTAGTACAGCCTGCAAATTGCCAGTCATTGATCCAAGAGCACAGACCATGTGATCAGTATAAGACAAGATGGGATTTCAGATGAAGGGAGGAAGGCAGATAGAAAGACTGCAGGCAGAATAAAATATTTGAATTACATCTTCTAAAAATTGTTTTCAATATTTATTTATTTATTTTGCTGAAAACTCACTGAAATCAATCATGTAAAGAAGTAAAAATGCAGTGGAACATGCTATTAAGATACAAAATAGCTTGTTAGTTCTTAACATGTCAAGCTACGTGCTGCCCTGTTCAGACCTTATTGTGGTTTTGTTGCTGTTGTTAATTGACATCAAGTTGACACTGACTTATGTTAACTCCATGAATGATACTCATGATGCTCAGGGCTTGCAGACTCAGGACTATGCCTTCCTTGATTGAATCTATCCATCTGAAATGCAGTCTTCCTCTTTTCCTACTGTCTTCTACCTTTCTAAGCCTTATTATCTTTTCTAGTAACTCATATCTTCTCATCATCTGACTAAAGCAGGGGTAGGCAACCTAAGGCCCGGGGGCCGGATGTGGCCCCCCGAGGCCTTTGGACCGGCCCAAGGCTGGTCCTGCCGCCGCTGCTGCCATCCCCCGCCGCCCACCATGATGATATTTATTATTGTTGTTATTACTTGTTCTTGGGGTTTTCTTGGCAAAATCTCCACAGGGGTTTTGCCATGGCTTTTCTGGGGCTGAGAGAGTGTGCATGAATATATTTTTTTAGTTTTTTTTAAAAAAATAATTTTTATTTTTATTTATTTATTTATTTATTTTTGGTGCTTCGGCCCCCCAATTGTCTGAGGGACAGCAACCCGGCCCCCGGCTCAAAAAGGTTGCCTACCCCTGGACTAAAGTATAACAGTCTCAGAGGGGATGCAGATGGGTGGCCATGGGCCGCCCTGGGAAGTGGCGGATTGGGGCCAAGGCTGCTCCACACCTCGGCCCTGATCCTCCCTTTTGCCGCCTGGGAAAGGAGTGCTAAAATAGTGTTCCTTCAAGCCGCGAAAGGGGCGCCCGAAGAGCTGCCATGTGGCTCTTTTGTGCCTCTTCTGGTTCAGCGTGTCTGGACGCTGAGCTGGAAGGACATCATCGGAGCGCCCACTGTGTGCAATGGTGGGCGCTCCGATGACATCCTTGGAAAGGGGTTGGGGCGCCCAGCGTGAGGCTGCCCCTCCCCTTCCTTGCCTCCAAGACGGTGCAAAGTGCCATCTGCAAAAGGGATCAGTTTAGTCATTTTGGCTTCTAGAAAGAGATCAGGCTTGATTTGCTTTAGGACCCATATATTTGTCTTTTTAACAATGATATCCATAGTATTGTTCTCTAGCACCACATTTTAAATGATTTGATTTTCTTCCTATCAGCTTTGTTCACTGTCAGGTTTTTACAACCATAGATAGAAATGGGAAATACAATGGCATGAGCAATCCTAAGTTTAGTATTCTAAATATATCTTTATTTGCAAAAGGAATTCACAAAATTCTTTATTCACAAAAGGAAAAGGGTGCTCAGCCTGAGGAAAATGGAGCAGAGGACACAACAGGGGAAATGCAGTGCAGAATAAGTAAAGAGGTAGTCTGGAATACCTGGTTAATCTCAATAAATGTAAGGGGCTGAACAGACCGACATAAAGAGCAGGTGTCCTGGCAGTTTAGGAGCATGGTGTGCAGACAGCAGCACACCCCTACAAAACCGGGACGCCACATGGCCAACCACACATGCAGCGGCATCGTACTGTTTCTGCAACACAGCATTTACACACTTTGTGCCACAGAAACATGGAATAGCCACTGTGGCAGTGCCAAGGGTGGCTTTTTTCCATTTTGAAAAGGAGCAGCATTTTGCCACTTCTTTTGGCAGTGGAAAAATGCTGGATAGGGGCCACAGTGTGCAGTTGCCATGGCCCCAATCCAGCAAGCAAAGGAGCTATGCAGAGCCACTCCTTCAGAGTGGCCTGTTCACCCCTAAGTCTCCAGGACCAGATGACCTACACACAAGGGAATTAAAATAACTGACCAATGTAATCTCAGAGCCATTGGCAATATCTTTGAGAACTCCTGGAAAACAGAAGTCCCAACAGACTGGAGGATGGCAAATGTCCCCATCTTCAAAAAAAAAAAAAAAAAAAAAGGGGGGGGGAAATGGGACCCCAACAATTATTATCCAGTTAGTCTGAGATCAATACCAGGAAAGATTCTAGAGCAGATCATTAAACAGAGAGTCTGTGAACATTCAGAAGGTGCCATAATCACAAAAAGTCAACAACTTTAGAGAAACAAGTCATGTCAGCCTAATCTAATCTCTCTCTCTCTCTCTCTCTTTTTGGATAAAATTACCAGCTTGGTAGATGAAGGGAATGCTGTGGATATAGCATATCTTGATTTCAGTAAGACGTTTGACAAAATTACCCATGTCATTATTGCAAACAAGGTAGTAAAATGTGGGCTAGACAATGACACTGTTAAATGGATTTGTAATTGGTTGACTGGCAGAACCCAAAGGATGCTCAGCAATGGCTCCTCTTTAACTAGGAGAAAAGTGATCAATGGGGTGCCACAGGGTTCTGTCCTGGGCCCAGTGCTATTCAACATCTTTATCAGTGAACTGGATGAAATAATAGGGGGCATGTTTATCAAATTTGCAAATGACACCAAATTAAGAGGAGTAGCTAATACCCCAGAAGAGAGGATCACAATGCAAATGACCTTAATAGATTAGAAAGCTGGGCCAAAGCTAACAAAATGAATTTCAACACAGAGAAATGTAAGCCACTGCACCTAGGCAGAAAAAATGAAATGCATAGGTATAGGATGGGGGGCACCTGGCTTAATGAGACTATATGTGAAAGAGATCTAGGAGTCCTAGTAGATCACAAATTTAACATGAGTCAACAGTGTGATGCGGCAGCTAAAAAGGCCAATGCAATTTTAGGCTGTATCAATAGAAGCATAGTGTCTCGATCAAGGGAAGTAATAGTGCCACTGTATTCTGCTTTGATCAGGCCTCACCTGGAATACAGTTCTGGGCACCACAATTCAAAAAGGATGTTGACAAGCTAGAGCATGTCCAAAGGAGGGTGACTAAAATGGTGAAGGATCTGGAAACCATGCCCTATAAGTAACGGCTGAGGGAGCTGGGTATGTTTAGCCTGGACAAAAGATGGTTAGAGGTGATATGATAGCCCTGCTTAAATATTTGTTTTCTGCTGCTCCAAAGAATAGGAGCTGGAACAATGGATGCAAGCTACAGGAAAAGAGATTCCACCCAAACATTAGGAGTTTAGCCTGGGCAAGAGATGGTTAGAGGTGATATGATAGCCCTGTTTAAATATTTGTTTTCTGCTGCTCCAGAGAATGGGACCCGGAACAATGGATGCAAGCTACAGGAAAAGAGATTCCACCTAAACATTAGGAGGAACTTCCTGACAGTAAGAATTGTTTGACAGTGGAACAGTCTCCTTTGACAGCCTCTTTGGAAGTCTTTAAACAGAGTCTGGATGGCCATCTGTTGGGAATGCATTCATTGAGAGTTCCTGTATGGCAGGGGGGTTGGACTGGATGGTCACAGTTAAAGGTAAAGGTATTCCTTGTTGACAAGGTTGTCAAATCGTGTCCAACTATAGGGGGCGGTGCTCATCTATGTTACTAAGTTGAAGAGCCAGTGTTATCAGAGACTACTCTGTGATCATGGGGCAAGCATGATTGCACAGAATGCTGTTTACCTTCCCACTGAAGTGGTACTTATTTATCTACTTGCATTTGCATGCTTTCAAACTGCTAGGTTTACAGAAACTGGGACTAGTGACAGGAGCTCACCCCATCATGCAGCACCCGGGTCTCAAACTGCCAACCTGCCAATCTTACAATCAACAGAGTCAGCATCTTAACCACTTTTCACTGGTGACTATACTGGAAGTGGAATCACAGAACATTCTGTCTGGAAATTGTATCAGAGTGTAACCACAGAACAGTCAAGTCTCTGGATACAGGCTTCGTTCCTCAAGGACTTTTATGACTATAGAGACTGGTTATTATTTCCTAAAGAACATAGGACCTTAGTCCTCCTTTTATGTATTCCATTTTTTATGGATGGTATAACTGTTATGCTACTTGATTTGTTTCATGAATTTTAAACAGTAGATAAATACTTTGGACAATATCCATACAGATTGTGTCACCTTTCAATAATACCTAACTCCCTTTTTTCTTTTCAATATGTTTTTGGCCTTGTCTTCTGCAAAGAATGTAGAACCCAACCTGGTTGAAAAAGAGCAAACAGTACAGTAAGGGTATTAGAAGAGATAGTAAAGAAATATCCACCCACTCTAAATTAATTCAGCTCCCCAGGGCCAGATTAACTGCATGTAAGAGTACAAAAGAAACATGCAAATATAACCTCAGAGCCACTTTTGATCACCTTAGAAGAATTCTTGGAGCAAAGAAGAGGTCCAGTAGACTGAAATGGGATGAATGTTGTCCCCATCGTCATAAAAGGGATAGCATCCAAGCAACTACTGAACAGTCAGAGAGATGTCATATCAGGAAAGATTCTAGAACCTTGCAACTGAACAGTATTATTTCCTCTTGTGTCAAATATTTATTTGGATATATGTTCACACAACATTGGTTGTTTGAACTTGATTTGTTGAATCTTAATTTTATCTGCATTATTTACACTTAAATTGTATACATTCATTTTACAGAGTTTTTTAGTTTGTTAGATGTTAGTTTTTAAGTTAGATTTTATCCTCTCTCTCTCTCTCTCTCTTTTATTTATTTATTTTTGCCTACAATCTTCTTCTTTGAGCCATCATGAGGGATGAGGTGAGTTTTAGGCAACATATGGAGAGACTCACTAAACAACATTGTTCTCCCCCATAACAGAGACAAGAGATAGGAAAAATTTCATCTGCTATATTACTGCATGGTGGTCATCAATGAAAGGGCAGGAATAATTTTGTTTGATTCTCCATTTGAGAACCATGCCTTAAGACTGAAATTTCTGAAAGTTTACCAAACATTCTCTCATAAATGGGGGGGGGGGGGGGGGGGAGAGGGAATATGCCCCTCCAGATATTCTTGGGAGGCAACTCCCAGTTTACTCTGGCTAGTACAGCTAATCATGAGGAATGTTTGGGGATGTGAGTCCATAACTTCTGCAGGGCTATATTTTCCCCATGATGCCTTTTTTAAAAAAAAAATAAAATAAAAATAAACTTATTTCCATACCTTTATATTATCATAGAATCATAGAATCATAGAATCATAGAGTTGGAAGAGACCACAAGGGCCATCCAGTCCAACCCCCCTGCCATGCAGGAACTCCCAATCAAAGCATCCCCGACAGATGGCCATCCAGCCTCTGCTTAAAGACCTCCAAGGAAGGAGACTGCACTACTCTCCGAGGGAGTGTGTTCCACTGTCAAACCGCCCTTACTGTCAGGAAGTTCCTCCTAATGTTGAGGTGGAATCTCTTTTCTTGCAGCTTGCATCCATTGTTTCGGGTCCTAGTCTCTGGAGCAGCAGAAAACAAGCTTGTTCCCTCCTCGATATGACATCCCTTCAAATATTTAAACACGGCTATCATATCACCTCTCAGCCTTCTCTTCTCCAGGCTAAACATCCCCAGCTCCCTAAGTCGTTCCTCATAGGGCTTGCTTTCCAGACCCTTCACCATTTTAGTTGCCCTCCTTTGGACACGCTCCAGTTTCTCCACATCCTTTTTGAATTGTGGTGCCCAGAACTGGACACAGTATTCCAGGTGAGGCCGGACCAAAGCAGAATAGAGTGGCACTATTACTTCTCTTGATCTAGACACTATACTTCTACTGATGCAGCCTAAAATTGCATTGGCCTTTTTAGCTGCTGCATCACACTGTTGACTCATGTTCAACTTGTGGTCCACCTGGATTCCTAGATCCCTTTCACAGGTAGTCTCATTCAGCCAGGTGTCCCCCATCGTATATCTGTACTTTTCGTTTTTCTGCCCTAAGTGCAGTACCTTACATTTCTCTGTGTTGAATTTCATTTTGTTAGCTTTGGCCCAACTTTCTAGTCTGTTCAAGTCATTTTGAATTTTGATCCTGTCCTCTGGGGTATTAGCTACTCCTCCTAATTTGGTGTCGTCTGCAAATTTGATAACTATACCCCCAATACCATCATCAAAGTCATTAATAAAGATATTGAATAGCACTGGGCCAAGGACAGAGCCCTGTGGCACCCCACTGGTCACTTCTTTCCAAGTTGAAAAGGAGCCATTGTTGAGCACCCTTTGCGTTCGACCAGTTAACCAATTACAAATCCATGTAACAGTTACTTTGTCTAGCCCACATTTTACCAACTTGCTTGCAAGAATGTCATGGGGAACCGTGACTGGCCGATTAAAGTGATTAAAGATTACTGGCCGATTAAAGTGGCCGATTACTGGCCGATTAAAGTGATTAAAGATATTTGGATGGAAAAAAATTGAAAACATGCTGAAATTTAGTACACAAGAAGCTTTCAGGGCTTTTTACTTGAATACACTTGGGAGAGTGGGTTGTCCTCCTTAGTAACAAACACATTGCAGATTCTTCCTGATAGAACCTGATGGATCTTTTTTTGGCTTTGGGCTAGTCAAAGTTTATGGAAATAGCTTGGGGTTCCAATATCACATTGAATAATGGCAACTTAACACCTCTCATTATGTAAGGAAAAACATGTGAGATATACTTTATGGCAGATGAAGACCCTCGAGGAAAAATAAAAGCTTGTCACACATTATAATGCATTTTTCTTCTTGCTAGTGTACCTTCACCAGGCTCAAGCAAAAGAGGGAGATAAAGAAAAGGAGACATAAAGAAAAGGCAGCAGTCCACTTGCAACTGTTTAGTGATATTAAAATAATCTTATTTGAGGGGTACAGTGCTATACAAAATATTGGCTGTCAATTGACAAAATATGTCAATATTTTGCAGGTTGGTAAATGGGATCTGAGGCTGTATGCTTATGAAAAATAATTGGATGTGAACCAAGTGAGACTGACTTTCATGGATAGCATTGTGTCATCAGTATCTTTTTAAAAAATGGGCAATTTGGCACTGCTGTGGCATTATAGTTCACCTGTGTTAGTCTTTTTGTATATAATGAGACATAGGGATGCAACAAATAGGTGTAGTTTTAATTTTAAAAGATATCCACATATTTGAAGTTTCAGACGAATACCCTAACAACAGACTTTCAAAAAGTTATTGTGAACTTGCAAGTAAAGGGTGAGAGGAGGGACTTCTGTTACACAGGATTTTATGCAACTGAGCTAATTTCATAGAATGGGGAAGAACTAAGACTGGCCCAACTATTAAACAAAGTGTGTCACCACGATATAAGGTGAAATTGGATCTGCAGAACTTCACTGGCATGATGTGTGTGTGGTTTGTGTGGCCAGGACAACTGGAAATTAATGTCCTTGAGGAGGACAGACACTTGATTGTGTATTGGGATATACCTGCGAGTGTATGACTCAGTATAATGAGGTCATACATGACAATGATGTAATGTATGAGCAACCCCTGCACTGAGGTTGCATCAGACAAGGGTATATAAGTCCCTTCTAGCTGTAAACATGTGTGAGTCAGTAGTTGTGGGTTAGTAATTGTGGAGAGAGTGCAGTGCAGTTGGTGTCAGTGAGTATTTGTTAGAGAGTTCTAGTATAGCTCTGTGTGCTATGAGCTGCAAGGAGGAAGTCTGAGTGTTTTTGCTTTCATCATGGAATTCTGTTCAGTTCCTGCTTCTGTAAATAGCATCTCCTTATCACCTGTAAATAAATAGCTTCATGATGAGCAGTCCTCTTCCGCTTCTGATTTCTTCAAGGTATCTCAAAGTCTGGCTTCATGTCTCATTCCCTCATGACAAAGTGAACCAATTCATTTGGCAAATGAGAGGAGAGCACTATTGTTCCTAAGCCTCTCTTGGAGGACAATCTCTGTATTCTGCATGTCTTGCCCTGAACCTTCAGACTGGACTGATGATGTCAGGTATGGCGGAGAACCCTATTTCATTGTCAGTGTTGAAGTTCAATTGGTAGTCCAGCCAGCTTCTATACATGGAATGTTCCATACCACCCTCATCTTGGCTGATGTTGACTGATTTCAGAAGATAAACAAGGTCAGGCCTTGATGTTTAGATGCAAAAGCATCAAGATATACTAGTGATCTCCATGTAGGCCTAGGACAGAATCTTGTCTGAAACCCTGAAGAGCCAATGCTACCTGTCAGAATTGAAAGCACTGGACCAAATGAAGCACTATTAGTCAGCTTTTTTTTTTTTTTTAGTGGAAGGGTGGAACCATTCTATCTTGCTCAGTGAGCAAAATTATATGAAAATATTTGAAACTTTATACTGGGAATGGCTTTACACATTCCTAAAGTCAAGCTAACTCATTGAGAGGTTTGTCTTGAAACAGATGCAGAATAAGCATCTGTAGCTTTAATTCTATTTCTGTGCTGCAGAAATAATGCAGTTTGCTGTAGGTGTATCCTATGGAATTCTGAGGTCTGTAGTTTTACAAGGTCTTTAGCCTTCTTTGCCAAAGATTGCTTGTACCTTAACAAAACTACAACTCCCAGGATTCTGCAGGATGGAGCCATGGAAGATAAAATTATGTCAAACGACATTATTATTATTATTATTTGGCATAGGGGTGAGACAAAACTGCATCTACCTGTTCAATTTATATGCAGAATTTATTATTGTAAAAAAAGTAGGATTGGACAAAGAAGGAGTGAAAATAGGAATAAGGAATATCTACAATCTATGCAGATGACACCACAATACTAGCAGAAAACCTCCCAGACCTGGAACAACTACTAAGGAAGATCAAAGAAAAAAGTGCAAAAGCAGGCTTACTGTTGAAAACAAAAATAATGACCACAGAGAGTCTACACAAATTCAACTTGAACAATGAAGAAATAGAAAAAGTAAAAAAGTTCTCATACTTGGGATCAAACATTGATAGGGACATGGACTGCAGCCAGGAAATCAGGAGAACATTAAGAATGGGAAGGGCAGCTATGAAAGAACTAGAAAAGATCCTAAAATGCAGATATACAGTGGGTCCTTAGTATCCACGAGGGATCTATTCCAGGCCCAAGCCTTGGCCTGGTGCTAGCTCCCTCTGGTCAACAGGGTTCTGAAGGAGCTGGGGCCTGGGCTGGGGCTTGACTTTTGGAGCCCAGAGGCTCTGTCCTGGGTTGTAGGCCTGGGGACAGGGGCTCCAAGTCTCAAACTTGCCCCCAGCTCCAGCCCCAGCCCTGGCTGACTGGGTCGCAGACTCCACCCCCAAAGCCATGTTGGGACAGAAGCCTTGGAGGAAAGGAAGGAGGGAGGGAAGGACTTTTGTCCCCAATTGTGGCATGGCTGCATTCATGCCACTATTGAGGACAATACGAGCTTGCCATCCATGGATGCTCAAATCCACAGATGGCAAACCCATGAATAAGTAGGGCCCACTGTACAACTGAGCACAAAATATCATACAAGCCATTATATTCCCTATTACCAATTTCCTGGACAACTCAAGATGGGGGGGGGGGGGGAATCAATTCATTTGAAATGTGGTTCTGGAGAGAAGTGCTGAGGATCCCGTGGACTGCCAAAAAGACAAACAAATGGGTTCTAGCACATCAAGCCAATAATCTCTCTGAAAACCAAGATGACAAAACTGAGGCTGTCGTACTTTGGAATCATGAGAAAGCATGACTTATTGGGGGGGAAACAATAATGCAAGGAAAGCTGGAGGGAAGTAGAAAGAGAGGAAGGCTGCATGCTAGATGGATGGATTCTATTAAAGAGATAACAAATATGAGTTTGCAGGACTTAGGCAGAGCAGTGGAAGACAGGGAGCCTTGGAGATGTCTCATCCACAGAGTCACCATGGGTAGTAATCACTTCAAGGATAATTAACAACAACAAAAGATGCAACCCTTAAATGATACATCTGATATGTCCATAGATACATGAAAATAATGTTTTGACTCCATTTCCTCTCCATGTTCCTTTTCTCTGTGCACATTTACTTTTGTAGATTGGATTTATGAAAGATGCCTCACAGCATATTCTAGTGCATCAATCAATGCCTATAGTATGTGTATGTGTGTGCCTTCAAGTTGCCTGTTGACGTACGGCAGGGCTGAGAACCTACGGCCCTCCAGTTCTGATGAACTACCATTCCTATCATGCCTCACTACCAGCCAAGCTGAAGGAAGTTTTAGCCAGGCCCATGAGGGTTTGGTTGTAGCATCAGAATATGGAGAGCCACAGATTCCCACCTCTAACATACACTGACCCCATGAATTTCATTGGGTTTTCTTAGGCAAGGAATGCTCAGATGTGGTTTGCCAGTTCCTTCTTCTGAAATAGGACCTATTATTCATTTAAGCTTATCGCACCACACTTAAGGAACGGGAACAGAATGGAATGGAAGGGAATGGAATGGAATGGAAGGGGGCAAAAACGCATTTTACTGGATGGGAGAACACCACCGATGCCGCTGGGAGTCCCCAAGGTGTTCCCTAGCCATTCCTGGTAGCCAATTTTTGAAGGACAGATGGTTAGCACTTCTTATTTATTTATTTTTTAAAAAATCATGCCAAGTGGGGATCCTAGAAAGTGAAAAGTGGCCCATGAAAATAATTTGTTCACTCCCAACTTAGAAAGAATATTCTGTGTCATATTTTTGTATAGTGCACTATACAAGCCAAGACAGACAGATGGTTGTAGATGTGTGAAAAATCTGATTTCAGTCTAATGTTTGATGCTTTTGTCTTGGCCTGTACTTTCGGGATTGTTTATGAAGTGAATGTAGTTTGCACTCTAGATCCTCACTTTGACAGATGCATTTAAAATAAACCTCCAAGTTTCATATGCATGGACAACACTCATTCAACATGCTGTAGTCGGGGGGAAGCGTGTTCATGAAATAAGCAAAGAAAGCACAGAATCTTGTCCTTTTCTTTCTTAGGGAATTGGGCAAGTACTAGACACTGGGATAGGAAAATGAGAACATCTATGGATGTGATTCTCTATCAAGAATGAAATAAAGAGGTGAGACATCAGCAGTTGGATAAAACTAGAGCCACCTTTACTAATACAGGTGTGGGCCAGTGACTACACCTGGCCCACACCTCTGCCCCCCATGGTACTTCGCCATGCACTATTGCCAATGGTCCCATGTGTCCAATGATCTGCAAACTCCTTCCCTCATTATGTCATCACTACAGCAGCAGAAACAGTGTTATAGATATACATTTTTATGGAATAGTTTGACCTGATAAATTGGCCTACTCTGTAGTCTAAAATCTCCTTGGTAGCTAGAGTGTTCATTTGTGCTATTTATTAAGGTAAAAGGTAAGATATTTTTACTAATAAACAAACATAAATATCGTGCCTTTAAATATACCAAAAAGTGTGATGTGTATAGGTATTTGCTATAGATCAGGGGTAGGCAACCTTTCCCCTTTAAGGGCCGAGGGACTTCAGCTCCCAGAATCCCAGGAGCTATTAGCCAACCTGGGACTATTGGCCAACATGGCTGAGGCTTCTGGGAGCTGAGGTCCCTCGGCCCTTAAAGGGGAAAGGTTGCCTACCCCTGCTATAGATGTTAATAAAAAATTCAAGTCAGGAGCAATGTATGCATAAGTAGGTAAACTGATTGGCATGTTAAGAACTATTCTAGAAAATAATAATAATAATTGAAGCCTTTCTACTGAGGTTCAAATAAGCTTGAAAGGATACAAACATTCCTCTTGTTCAATTCCAGAAGGCCTCCCAGCTAGCAGGAAATCCAATCTATGGTCAAATGGGTCAGCATATCTCACATGGACATCTGTTCATTTTGTTCCACCCTAATTGAAAGCAGGTGTATATGGCTCCAGCCCCAGGGAGCTGCATCAGCTCTGACATGGCTCTGCAATGTAGAAAGATTTCTGAGCACTTTTTCTCTCAAGTGGAGAGCATCAAAAAGGGAATGAAAAGTACTCTTTGTGAAGAATCAGAAAAGATAACAATAATGTTGGGGAAGAGACGGGCTGGACTCGGCAAAACAAAAAAATAGTGGCATTAGTAGTATTATTCCTGGCACTAGAGCAAATGGACTAATAATATCTTCATTCATTTGGTACTTTGACAGTGATGTTAAACTACAGGATCATGTCTGTGTCCCAACTTAAACATTAGACCTCTGTTTCTCTCTGCTTAATAGAAAACAATAAATAATTCTTTTCTGTCCTTTTCCCACTTCATGTAATCATCAGGAGAGCCTGAAAATTTATTTCCATGCATATTCCCAATTAATTCATTCAATTTATATCCTACCTTTCTTCTTACATGCCACTCAAGGCAGCTAACAATAATATTTAAATACAAATCATAACATTAAAAGTTAAATTAACAATTCAAATAGTGTAAAACACATCAATAAAAAAGAACCATCACCCAACCAATTAAAAGCTCTCCAGCAGCAACTCAAATTAAGCAACCAAGGCCTGCCTAAATAAAAAAAGGTATTTACTTGCCAGTGACAGGACAACAAAGCAGGATCCAGTCTAGCCTTCCTCAGAAGAGCTCTGGAATAGCCATTGCAAAGGCCCTTTCTTGAGACTTCACCTAATATGCCTCAGATGAGGGATATGAAAAAGGCTTCCCATAATTGTCTTAAAACACAACTGGGCTTTAGGCTGATCCAAAGTCATAAACACAACCAGCTTATGAATTGTGCCTAGAAACAGATGATTAGCCTGTGAAGCTATCGGAACAAGGGAGTCATAATCTGCAAGTAACCAAACTTGCAGTTTGACTGTAGCAATCTAGAGTAGCTAAAGTTTGTAAATATTATTCAGAGGCAATCCCACATAGCTAACAATAATTTCTATTTTGTTCAGTAGAGCTTAATCCTAGGTACATGTGCATAGAATCACAACCTTAGTTTTATTGAGTCATGAACTTTTCAGCCACCTTAAGACAATATTTTTTTGGGGAAAGGTAGGCTATAAATAAAGGTATCTGTGGTAGTGCTGATCATACTTTTTAGCATTCATCCTTCTCTCTGAATCATATCACCTATTCCTGAAACTGCATCTGCATTAGCCTTTTTGTCACTTTATTTTACATTAGAGTAAATCATCTGGGGTTTAGAGCTGATTAAGATATACATGAGCATCATTTCATTTGAGCGCACGTGCTCATCAACAGCGGAACATTTCCATTTGAATAATATGAATGTCACATTTGTACTGTAATGCTATTCACACATACAAGTCACAAGTCTATGTGGCCTCCATTAGGCAACAGATGCAGGTGGGAGGGGAGGAAGGGTGGGGGAGGGGAGGAAAGGTGTCAGAAGACAAAGCTATGCATGTTCTCCCTACATCATCTCTCCGACTGTCTATCCATAGATGCAACGGAATGTCTGAATGTCATATCGCTGTGTAAAAAGTAAACAGATAAACTAATCCACAGAATACTTTCTATCTCTGGCTTCTAACTACATAAGAAACAAACAATGAATATACAGCTGTCTGTAGGAGTTTCCCAGTGTTAGCACACCCTGCATACCCCTTGCTGGACTTGGGATCCCCATATTTCATGTTTCATATTTGGAGCCAGCATGTTCTTGAGGGGTCACAATGACCTTTGGGAACACTAGGTCAGGTTCTCAGGAGAAAAGGAGCAAAATCCAAGGCATGTGGATGATCCAGGTAATAATGCAATTGAAACCAAATTGAAACTAATTGCTCCTCTCCCAAGTAACCTGCACCTTGGGACAAAGGATCTCCTTTCACCCAAAACAGTAAGCCAACCTCTGTGCCTGTCCCTGCTGTGTTCCCAGTCATCTTATCCTGTCCAGTCACCATGGGGGTTGTTCTGTTTTTGTAACAATCACTGTTTTTGTAATTCCAAAATCCAAGCCGTCAACCAGCCCAGCATCCCATTGTTGATTCCTGGGAAAGCCATCAGGTCTTTGTTACAGTGCTAGAGATCACCAAGCACACACTCCAGAGGCTAGTTATCAGGTATAAATATTGATCTCAAAACTTAGCCTCTTTGCATACTTCCAGCATACACCTCTTGCACACACAGAAAACATACAGTTTCCCCAGGCTACACTCCATGTATGTTCTGTGTGGCCCTCAGATCTCAATCTGAGCCACTCCTGCTTTCCATGGTTTACCCTTTGGACAGGTAAATACCATCCCCTAAAACTCCACTATCCCATCTCCATATTTCCACTTTGGTTAGCTTTGAAAGCTGCATCTTTGTGAATTGCTACAGTGTGTCTGTGATTGCACTCTGTATTTTTCTAAATAAAACCTTCTTAATTCACCCACACCTGGAGTTCCCCTCACTTATTACTCTTATATACAGGTGCAAAACGTTCCTAAAGGTTACCTAGCTTCTTGCAAAGCTCATTTCCCCAACATTTGAAGTAATGCTTAGAGTTGGTGGGGATCCCCCCAGTGCCCCCACCTTTCTTTGAGTAACAGCAGGAAGGCATATTTTGTGTATTCTTTGTGCTGTCAGTGAAGGAAGTACATTAGCCAGAACTCCCCCTACCTGAGTGTTGTTGCAGTTGTAGCACTGGCCAGTGATTTTTCTTCCAGTGCAATGATTTTATAACATGTTTCGCTTCTATCTATCTATCTATCTATCTATCTATATTTCTGCACTGGCCAGTGATTTTTCTTCCAGTGCAATGATTTTATAACATGTTTCGCTTCTATCTATCTATCTATCTATCTATAGAGAATGGAGTCATGGAATTACTACCCCAAGTTCTTTGTTAGACTAATTTTCATAAAACAAATCATCCTCTCTGTGGATGAGAAGACAATGTGGCAAGTGGTGAAGCTGAGACTATTCTGATCCATCCAACAAAATACAATAAGTTTCAAATGATACAGAAGTAAGTATTAAAAAGGAGCACATACTTTTCACAATGCTCCATCTAAACACAAATATCAGGGCAGATGGAATTTTCCCTACATGCACCAGATGTTTTTTCATGTTCAAATAGATAGGAATTAAGAATATCAAGAGTTAGCCATGCTTTAGTTATGCTTACATACTTCATTACTGCAGTGTCTCCCTCAAGATCTGCACAACCTTTTTTTTTTTTTTTTTTTTGCTTTAGTCCTCCTCTCTCTGCACTCCCTTTCTTCATTCCCACACACTGCTCCCTCTGCTGACTATGATAATAGAAACTGAGCAGCCTTTCTACCTTTGCAAGGCAGAGAAATAGATGAGGTAGGGAACAGTGAGATGCAGCAGAAGTACCTTGAATTCACCTCACAAATTACTCTCACTTGCTGCCCTCAGAATCCCCTGTTGCTGGGGAATGACTACTGGCATTGTGGTGACTAACAATCTGTATTCTGTTCCAACTGTGAGCTCTGCACAGTACTTTTGTGAGCCAGAATGATCATTTCTCTTTCCCCCTAATGTGTTTTCACACACAGCTACATGATCCTGTATCAGTTATTATATTTTAACAGAGAAGCTTCAATATTTTTCAGGCTCCAAATTTGTTCAAGCTAGTTTCTCCAGGGAAGGCATAGGATTTGTATAAACATGAAAGACAACTTGAGGGCAGCAGGGTCATTTTCAGCTCTGGCAGTTGGGCTGCAATGGGAAAGCTCACCATTATGTAAAGTCGAAAGCACAGGTCTTTCTGCAGAAACCCAAAATATGGTTTGCATTTTAATGTGGTTGTTTTGAAACATGCATGAACACTTTTCAAAACAACCACATCAATACATATCTTTTATCTTTGAAGTATAAAAGCATACCCAGATATTAATTATCAGTGTTTTAAAGTACCATGACTGAAGCCATTTCATGCTAGCCTGTGTTGGTACCACTATAGGACTATCACGTCTCAAGGCTCAAACTAAAGACCAAGGTCCTGAAACATGGATTACATTGCTATATCTCTGTAGGCTACCCCACCTCCCAAATCTTGACATACATAATAACCATGAAAGTCAGTTCTAATGGGATAAGTATGACTTGTTGTAGTAGTTGTTTGCTTCAAGTCATTTCTGACTTATGGTGACCCTGAACCTATCACAGGGTTTTCTTATTAATATTTGTCCTGAGAGGGTTTGCCTTTACCTTTCTCTGAGACTTCGAGAGTATGATTTGCCCAAGGTCACCCACTGGGTCTCCATGGCTGAGTAGGCATTTGAACCCTGGTCTCCCAGTATCCTAGTCCAACTCTCAAACCACTACACCATTCTGGCTTGCTAAGTATAACTTACATCATTGTCATTTACTAACAGGATATTACCCAAAATCTCAGGGAATTGCAGTGCTTTCCTGACTGTCCAGGTATGGAAACAAGTTTCAAGTGGTAACTACAGAGGGCAAAAAATTTATTTATTTATTTATTTATTTGGTATGTGAGTGGCCTTTAAAGCCTAAGCACCCATCTCTACCAATTACAAAATTTCATCAGCACTCCCTGGTTCAGCAGAAAGTTCTTTTTATTTGTGTTCCATACATACAATGTCAGTACACTAAAAGGCCAGCAGGGAGGAGAGGGAACAAGCAAAAGAGATGGCTTCAAGTAGTTGGACCATCATACCATTTGGAAAAATAGTGAAGCACCAGCTTTGTGGCCTATGAGGTTTCATGTTGTACAAACACTTTCAGCAGCAGTACAAATCTGCTGGAGGTGTATCTCAGACAGTCCCTCAACAGGCTAGCAGTGACCCTACTATAAGCCCCAGTGGCTTTGTAAGATGTGGAATAACTTATAACATGTAATACATACTGTAGGTAAGCTGTATGGAATGTGAGTCCTAGTATATAGCTACAATTCACATTGAAAAAGAGATTCCCCTTGCCATATAAGTTAGATGAGGTTTACTCAAATACTGGGGCCATTTACCCAAATTATCATCATGTCCAATCCTCATAAATCCCACCCTCTGGACAACACAATGACCCTGGCTCATTGACATTACAAGGGCCTGCCACCTAGTATTAGGTGTAGCTCTGAAATATCAAAGACTAGGATACTGCTGAACTGGCACACACATGCGCACACACCATACCAAACCTCAATACATTTGAATATAGTCAAAAAAAATCACAGACTTTTTCCAAATAGAGCCAAATCATTGGAAAAAAAATCTGAGCAGATTTTGTTCATTTCTAATGCATCATGCACCTCTATTAGCATTTAGAGTGGAACAAAACAAAAAACAACAACAACCCAGTGCCACTTGTTCTCTCCTCAAGCAATTATAATTTTCTTTTATCTACCTTATTTACATGTCTGCTCATCAACATATGTTTTCTGCAGGGATGGGGTTAAATCTATTTAGTTTGCTTTTTTTCTGTGAACTAAACTAAACAAACTATAATTCAGGTATATGCTATAACAAACTATAATTCAGCCTTCACACTTAACTGAATTTTGCAATATAATTCCATCAACATGTTAAAAAAAATGTACATATTACAGGAAATGTACAGAAATGTATATATTGTGGATGTAATATTCCAAAATACATTGTATTAAAAAATCATTTGGGGGAGAGTATATGTTAGGGGAAATTGCATAAATGCACACCAACTTTTAAAAAAATACCCCCAAAACAAAGTTTAAGGCAAGTGAAATTTAAGATTCAAATATTATTAAAGTTTGGAATGAATCAAAATTTAAGACTTGAAAAAAGAACAACTGAAAGGAATCAACTTAGTTTTCTGTGTTGCTTACAGAAGTGAAAACAAATAGAATGACTGAAATTTTGTTGTTGACATATGTAGTTTAGATTCTGGTTACACACGTGTATGGAGTACGTAGAGAGATCTTGTAGCACCTTTGGGACTAATTGAAGGAAAGAAATTGGTAGCATGAGCTTTTGTAGATTTCAGTCCATTTCTCAGATGCATTTGGTGGAGTGGAAGCCAGACACAGACATATATATCCCATTGGTATGTGAAGATGTCAATTCAAATTGCAAATTCTTTGTGTATGGAAATGAAGTTGCAGGTCAAGTTTTAATGCTGATCGTTAGTGCACAGAGGCATAGGAAACTGGCAGATCCCATTTTGCAATGGGACTAGCCTGTGGTGAGGGGAATAGATGAATGCAGGGCACCCCCGTGAGGATGGAGTCAGACAGTGTTGTCAGCAATCTACATTGGGCATACAGGCCAGTCTCTGCACCAAAGGATAAATGGACATAAATCAGATATTGAGAATGAGAGTACACAAAAAACAGTGGCAGAACATTTCAATCTCCTTGGATGCTCCATCGCAGACCTCAAAACAGTGGTCCTTGAACAAAAGGACTACAAAGGTAAATTGGAAAGAAAAACAACAGAATTGGAATTCATCCACAAACGACAGTCTCTCAGCAATGGATTGAACAAAGACAATGGTTTCCTGACTCACTACACACACTGCAACACTATCTCACCCCATCCTCATGGGGCTGCCCTACATTCATCTATTCCCCTCACCACAGGCTAGTCCCATTGCAAAACTGGATCTGCCAGTTCATCTCATGCACAAAGACCAGTTTTCTAGAATAAATAATAGATTTTATTTTTGTACCCCGCCTTTTGCCTTTGGACAATCATATGTTTGTGCACTAACGACTATCATTAAAACTGGACCTGCAACTTCATTTCCATACACAAAGGATTTGTAATTTGAATTGACATTCTCACATACCAATGGGATATATATGTCTGTGCCTGGCTTCCACTCCACCAACTGCATCTGAGGAAGTAGATTTAAGTTTATGAAAGTTCATGCTGCCAATTTCTTTCTTTCAATTAGTCTCAAAGGAGCTACAAAATCTCTCTACATACTGATTCTACAAACTGATATGGAATTATCATCATCAGCATCATCAGCATCATCTTATATCCCACCTTTCTTCCAATATAGAGACTCAAGGCGATGAACAACAAATATGAAACAATACAATTTAAAAACAGTACAATATTAAAATATATAAATATGAAATTTAAAAAACAATTAAACAATTTAAAAAGTTAAAACAAATATAAATTAAAATATAACATGTTAAAATACAAAACATTAAAATTTATATCATACAACATTCAAAATCCAGTCCTTATCAGTTTGCAAAGGCCTGCCGGCATAAGAATATCTGTATCTGCTGCAAGGACATCCTGGCCTCCCTAGGGAGGGAGTTTCAAATTTGGGAGCAGCCACTAAGAAGGCCTTTTCTCTTGTTCCCAGTAAGCGTGTTTGAGAGGGTGGTGGGACAGAGAGAAGGGCCTCTCCTGATGATCTCAATACTCTGGGGGACTCATACATGGAGACATGGTCCTTCAAACAGCCTGGACCCAATCTGTATAGGGCTTTATGGCACTTTGAATTGGCCCGGAAACGGACTGACAACCAATGGGGCTGTTGAAACAAGGGAGTTATAAGCTCCCTGTACCCAGCAACAGTTAACAGCTTGGCTGCAGGTCTTTGGACCAGCTGAAGTTTCTGAGCACTTTTCAAAGGCAGCCCCACATAAGAGTGCATTATAGTAATCCAGATGAGATGTAACCAAGGCATGTACTACCGTGGCCAGATCTGACTTCTCCAGGAATGACTTCTTCAGTTTGTTTGCTCTCATCCAGTCCATTACAGTGGCTAGACATCAGTTTAGGACAGAAAGATCTTCCTTGGAATTAGGTGGAAAGGAGCGCTAGAGCTGGATATCATCAGCGTACAGGTGACAACGTACTCCAAAACTCTAAACAACCTCTCCCATCAGTTTCATGTTGATGTTAAAAAGCATAGGGGACAGGACTGAGCCCTGAGGGATTCCACAGGCCAATGGCCAAGGAGTCAAACAGGAATCCCCCAGCACCACCTTCTGAGAATGCCCCTCCAAGAAAGAACAGAGCCACTGTAGAAGGATACTATGGCCGATGGTATTTAAAGCTGCTGAGAAGTCCAGTAGAACCAACAGGGACACACTCCCCTTGTCCACCAAGGTGACCATAGCAGTTTCTGCACCATAGTCAGGTCTGAAACCAGACTGACATGGATCTAGACAATCTATCTCATCCAGGAGCCCTTTGTGTTGAGAGGCCACCACATGCTCCAGTGCCTTGCCCAAAAAAGAAAGGTTGGAGACTGGTCTGCAATTATCTAGTACAGTAGGATCCAAGGAAGATTTTTTTTTCAAAAGAGGTCTTACCATAGCCTCCTTCAGGTGGGTTGGGACCTTGGCTTGCTGTAAAGAGGCATTAATTACTTCCCTTACCCACTCCACCAGTCCTCTTCTGGCCTGTTTAATTAGCCAGAAAGGGCATGAGTCTAGTATACATGTAGTGGCTCTCACTTCTCCATGGATCCTGTCCACACCATCAAGCTGCACAAATTGAAATGTATCCATCAATACTGGACAATCAACTCTGGTGTCTTATGTCAGAGTGAATCCAAGCAATTTTATCAGCAAAATGGTGAGCAAATTCTTCATAGCAAGCTGTTGAGTGGCTTAAATTCTTTTCAGGACCAGATCATAATAAATGCCTGACCACTCTAAACAGCTCAGCTGAACGATTCTGTGCAGCCCCAATAGTTTTACTTTTTTAAAAAAAAGCCTTTTTTGCTGCCTCTATTGCACCACCATATTGTTAGCATATGTGCATTTTCATAAAATTTTGGACACGTGTGGAGTTCTCTCTATGACCCCAGACTGACCTCTGAGGGATGTCAGCCATAATCCTCTAAATGGCAGGTCATGTAGGCACTGAGAGACTTGCCCAAAACCACTGGAAAATTCCCTACAAGACAGGTTTGGGAGTTGCCAAAAGGGAAAGACCATTACTGGAAAAGACACATAATAGTGTTTATTTTTTTTGAGTCTCACACTTAATGGGACAGTGATCAGATTTGACTGCACCCTTTTCTCTAGCCTTCCTTCCTTGATTTCTTCATTCCAGAGATCAACCAGGGCTTTGACAGGGCCACCTGCCAAGGCAGAAGGAAACTCCCCAAAATACATCAGGAATCCATCTGGATCCATAAGCCTCCTGGGACAGACGGTTAAATAATAATAATAAAAAAGCACTTGGTAGAGTATGTTTGTTGCTGAGGAGGTGGGGCATCTGTGACTCACATCTGTGAGTCAGTAGGGGGTGTAGCTATATATAACTCTTCCCAGAGGTGCATGCCTAATGGCACATGAATTTTATACAAGGCAATTTTATACAAGGCAAGGGAAAGCACAGCATAGGTAGAAGGAGGCCTGGGGAATTTGTTTTAGAGGTTCTCCTTTTTTTTAATAAAAAGTAACATTGTTTTAAAGGGCTTTTTGGGGGGTTGTGTTAGAATCCTGTTAGTGTTCTACCAGATATAGAGTTTAGGGTTAGTAGTTGGGGATGATGGGAGAAAATTTAGAAAGTAAGAGTTTAGACTGTGAGATATAGTATAGAGCAGGTGTCTTATCAGTGACCTTGGGAGCCTGGCTCCTGGAGCTGGGAATGCAGTTTCTGTTTTGTAGGAAACGGGAGGGGCTTTGTGCGCGGGCTTTTGGGCTATTCCTTTTCTTTGTCTGTGGGGGTGTGTGTGGTTAGTCTCAGCTGAAACGCTGAGTGATGCACATGTCTGACTTTTGGATCTATCAATAAAGTGCTGTTGATTTATTAATCAAGCTGACTGGTTGATTGTCCAAGGTGCTGGTGCTAGCTCTGACAGTCAGCTGAGACTCACCACCAAATTTTTTCATTATCTGCCCCCTGGAGACCATGATGGACCGGGGAGAGACGGAGGAAGCCGTGTCCTCCAAGGAAAGCCAGACTACTGAGGCTGTGGAGGATTCTCAGACGGCGATGAAGAGAGCAGGAGTCGTGCCAAAGGCAGGGGGCCAACTGTTACCGCAGACCCCACTGGTGCCTGGACAGTGGTTCAGATCTACCGCGGCACCACCGTGCACGAAAGAGCGAAGGCGGGCTGTGAGATGGTCGGATTGGAACACAGGGTTCACACAACCTCTACAGCTGCCATCTGGAGAGGAAGCCGACCTGGAAACGCAGGTACAGCAATTGAGGACGGACATGGAGGGGGTCCAGGGCACTTTAGCATGATCCTAGATGTCCTTCAACAACTAGCGGGGGATGGAGCAGGGGATGCAGGGGCAGGACAGGCCCCAGCCCCAGCCGCGTTGCCCCCAGGAGCGGGAGCAGGGGAGGAAGATGCTTTGCCCCAGGAGCCCCCACCACCAGCCCCTCCGCAAGATAGGGCACAAGATGCGCAGGCCAAGAAGATGGGGGTCAACTTTGATGGAGATCCCCAAACGCTGCCCTATTTCCTTTCGCAAGTGGCGGATCATATGCAAGAATGGGGAGCCACTTTCCCCACTGAGATAGCCAAAGTAAAGTGTGTGGCTAGACATCTGAGGGGAGAGGCGGCAAATTGGCTAGTACAACTGTATGATTGCCAAGCCCCAGAGCTGGGGAGCTTAACCGAATTTATGAGGGCCCTCCGAGCCAGATTCGAAGACCCTTTCAGGGCCACCACTGCCCTAGCAGAGCTCAAGCCTCTGGATCAAGGATCCAGGACAGTGGCTGAATACGCCATGGAATTCCGGAGATTAGTGGCCCAGGTGCCAGACTGCACTGAGGGCATGAAGATTCAATATTTCAAGGAGGGGCTGCATCCAGAGATAGCCAAATGGGCTCTTACTATGGGCAAGCCTCCCACAGCCATGGAATGGATTAGAGTAGCGGGAGAAGCAGAAGCAATTTTACACAAGGTTAAAATGCTAGACCAGAAGCGGTCTAAAGATGTGAGAATAAAGGGAAACCGAGCCCAAATGCCAAAATCCAAAGGGCAAGCAAGTCCTGCTGGGAGTGAGCGGGAGAGGAGACGCAGGTTGGGCTTGTGTCTGAAGTGCGGCAATAAAGGCCACTTAATTGCAGCCTGCCCTGACATGAACCAGGAGAGGAAGACCAGCCTCCCTCAGCCCCCCCCCCCGAGCAAAGCCACAAAAAAAAAGAGAGAAGCAAGCCAGAGAAAAAGCCCCCGACCGAGCGCAGCCTAAAAGCAGCGGAGGAAAAAGAGATAGAGGTCTGGACAGACAGCGACAGTTCCGAAACCAAGGAGGGGCCTTTAAACTTCTTGAGCCTGCCTTAGAAAGCGGCGAAAGGCGGGCTACTGAACTGGAGAGCTGCGGATGGATGGTGAGTGGGGGTGTCCCCCTATTTTCAGTGTCAGTGACTCTGGTGGTGGGATCCAAGAAAAGGGCTATGCAATTAAGTGCGGCCATTGACTGTGGGTGCACCAGGTGCTTGATTAACCCCGCGGTGGTAGACTGTTTGGACATTGCCACCCACCCTTTGCAGGAGCCCATTCCTTTTGTACAAATGGATGGATCCCTAATGGGGGGGTGAGCAGCCGAGAGGAAAACCGCCCCCGTGTGGTTGGGGGTAGCGGACCACTGGGAACAACTTCAGCTGGTGGTGGGACACACTTACAATTATCACTTGATGTTGGGCATAGACTGGTTACACCACCACAACCCTACCTTGAGATGGAGGGATGGGCAATTGATTTTTGATGACCCGGGTTGCAGAGAACATTGCCTCGACTGGAGGATTGTGCTCCCTCCTCTCCTCCCTACGGTGCCACTCCCGGGGCAAACCCCAAAAGAAGCAGCTGCCCATTTAGAAAGTGGACCCAAGGAGAGAGATGTTGAGAGGGCTGGGGAGGGGGTGCAATTCCCCCCCCCCCGTGCTACCAAGACTTAAAAGGGGGTTTTGAAGAACAAGAATGTGATGTCCTGCCTCCGCACAGGGAGACAGATTGCACCATTGAAATATTGCCAGGAGCACCACTGCCCAAACCTAAGCTGTATTCTATGACCCCAAAAGAACTGGCCACCTTAAAGGAATACATTGAAAAAAAATTGGCCCGGGGGTTTATCAGACCATCCACCTCCACCTTTGCAGCCCTGGTGTTTTTCAGAGAAAAAAAAGATGGTTCTCTTCGTCTGGTTGTAGACTATCACAATTTGAATGGGATTTGTAGCACTAACAAATACCCTTTGCCCCTAATGAAGGACATGTTGGGAAGATTGGCCACGGGCAAGGTGTTCACCAAACTGGACTTGAGGGATGCTTACCACCGGGTTCGCATCAAGGAGGGGGATGAATACAAGACTGCTTTTAATTGCCCATTGGGGGCATTTGAGTACCTCGTCCTCCCTTTTGGACTATCTGGGGCCCCTGGGATTTTTATGAGACACATTAATGAGGTACTACATGACCTACTCTTTGAGGGGGTACTGGTATATCTAGATCAGGGGTAGGCAACCTTTCCCCTTTAAGGGCCGAGGGACTTCAGCTCCCAGAAGCCTCAGCCATGTTGGCCAATAGTCCCATATTGGCCAATAGCTCCTGGGATTCTGGGAGCTGAAGTCCTTCGGCCCTTAAAGGGGAAAGGTTGCCTACCCCTGATCTAGATGATGTACTCATCTACTCTAAAGACCTGGATAGTCACATCAAGTTAGTAAGAGAGGTCCTCAAGAGGCTATGGGACAACCAACTATATGTTAAGCTGTCTAAATGCCATTTCCACACGGAGAGACTGGATTTTTTGGGTTACAGAGTTTCTAACCAAGGCATAGAAATGGACCCCGCCAAAGTACAAACAGTGTTAGATTGGGCGCCCCCTAGAAACCGCAAGGATGTTCAAAAGTTTCTAGGCTTTGCTAACTTTTATAGACAGTTCATTCCTGATTTTGCCAAGATTGCTTTGCCCATTACCGATCTGCTGAAAACCAAGGGAATAAACAAAAGTGGGGGGGGGGGGGAAGAGACACAAAAGGGGGGTAAGGGGCCCAAACCTTCCACCCCAATCCATTGGTTTGAAGAGTGTCAACGTGCCTTTGAACAGTTGAAGTTATTGTTCAGCACTGAACCTATCTTGCTTCGCCCAGACCCTGATAAACCTTTTGTGGTGCAAGTGGATGCCATTGACTTTGCTATGGGGGTGGTCTTGCTACAAAGGGATAGTGATGACAAGCTCAGGCCATGCGCTTACCTGTCTAGAAGGTTCCAGAATGCTGAGGTGGCCTGGCCTTGCTGGGGAAGGAAGCTTATGCAGTTAAACATGCCCTAGAAAGTTGGAGACAATTCCTAGAGGGGGCTCCTCACCCTTTCGAGGTGTGGACTGACCACAGGAATTTGGAGGCCTTGCAAACTCCCCGCAAATTAACCCCCAAGCAGAGGAGGTGGGCCAAGGACTTCTACAAATATAGGGTTAAACTGAGATTTTTTTCCTGGCCGCCAAAACATATTGGCTGATGCACTGCCCAGATTGCCACAGCATGTGGGGAAAGAGACAATTCCTCTTGAAACCATTTTTTCCCCTGAACAGTTAGGACTGGCAGTGATCACTCGTAGCAAGGCCAAAGTTTTGACTCAGCCCCCTCTACAGGCTAAATCTCAAACTCCATTGGATGACATTCTGCTCAAGATCCAGCAGGTGGCGGAAACAGATGACTGGCTCCAGCATCATAAAGACCGGTTGTCTAAAAATGCTCAGGACATGTGGGTGTGGAAGTCAAAAATCTATGTTCCTGCTTCTATGAGGGAGGATATCCTCAAGTTATGCCATGATTCTAAAGCTGCTGGCCATTGGGGATATCTAAAGACTTGGCACAAAATACGCAACACTTATTGCTGGGACGGTGTGCGTGCAAATGTGGAGGCTTATGTCAAAAGCTGTCCTGTTTGTACTAGAGCCAAGCCTGTACAAACCCAGAGGGTTGCTTCATCCTTTGCCCACTCCTGAGGTGCCTTGGAAACACATTGCCATGGACTTTATAACAGATTTGCCACCTAGCAAGGGCCGTGACACCATTTGGGTGATAGTAGACTTGTTTTCTAAACAAGCACATTATGTGGTTTGCAAAGGGATGCCCTCTGCTCCTAAACTGGCAGATCTGTTCATTTCTCATGTTTACAAATATCACGGACTGCCAGACAGAATTGTCTCAGATCGGGGAAGCACGTTCACCTCTAAATTTTGGAGGGTGTTACAAGACAAATTGGGGGTTCAATTAGCGCTTAGCATGGCTTTTCACCTAGAAACAGATGGTCAGTGTGAAAAAACTAACATGGCACTGGAGAGATACTTGCGCTCATATACCAATTATCTGCAAGACGATTGGTTTGATTTGCTCCCACATGCTGAGGTCACTTTTAACAGTGTCGTGCATCGCAGTACTGGACAATCTCCTTTTTTGATCAACTATGGGTTTGAACCTAAGCTACTCCCTGCTTTGTCAACCGATAAGACTGATCCTGTCCCTGTGACTCAGTGGGCTGAAAAGGTTAGGGGGGCCTGGCCCATGATCACTAAGGCTTTACAGGAGGCCAAACATCAATAAAAAAAATATGCTGACAAAAAACGGGCCATGGGTTGGGACATTAAGCCTGGAGACATGGTATACCTGTCTACAAAAAATTTAAGATCCCGTGTTCCTTCCAAAAAATTGGGGCCCAAATTCATTGGTCCTTTCCAAGTTAAGAGACTGGTCAATGACGTCACTGCTGAACTCCTTCTGCCAAAGTCCTATTGTCACCTTCACCCAGTTTTCCATTTCAGGTTACTGAAACCAGATCGAGCCACTGGTCGCTGGAAGACATCTGACCCACCACCTCTCCCTCTCATGATTGATGGACAACAGCATTTTGAAGTTTCAAAGATTCTAGATTCTAGATTTCACAAGGGCAAACTTCAATACCTTATACGCTGGAAACATTTTCCCATTGATCATGCTGAATGGGTTTCTGTTGCTCATGTCAATGTGCTTGATTTGGTGGCACGTTTTCATGCACAGTACCCTGACAAGCCCTTTTTGCCTTCTGTGACTTGATTTTCTTTTTCGGGTTGTTTTCACTGTTGGGGGGGGGGTCCATTTTCAGAGGGGCCGACTGTTAGAATCCTGTTAGTGTTCTACCAGATATAGAGTTTAGGGTTAGTAGTTGGGGATGACGGGAGAAAGTTTAGGAAGTAAGAGTTTAGACTATGAGATATAGTGTAGAGCAGGTGTCTTATCAGTGACCTTGGGAGCCTGGCTCCTGGAGCTGGGAATGCAGTTTCTGTTTTGTGGGAAACGGGAGGGGCTTTGTGCGTGGGCTTTTGGGCTATTCCTTTTCTTTGTCTGGGGTGTGTGTGGTTAGTCTCAGCTGAAATGCTGAGTGATGCACATGTCTGACTTTTGGATCTATCAATAAAGTGCTGTTGATTTATTAATCAAGCTGACTGGTTGATTGTCCAAGGTGCTGGTGCTAGCTCTGACAGGTTGCCCAGAGGAAGAGAGTCAGAGACTTGCCTCTAGAACAACTCTATAGAGTTATAAACCCGGTTGATTGAGCTCACCCTTTATGTGGGTGTTTGCTGGGGGACTTTTTGAGGGAGAAACCCAAAGTCCTGTTTCAGTGCTTACTTAAGATTTCTCAATATAGACACTAAGGTAGCTGCTGCAGTCACCTACAGTTCTGGTGAGATGTTTGTCATCATTCCTAGAGATGTGGGGAACTTCATCTGCACCAAGTGCAAGTTGGTAGCCTTCCTGGAAGAGAAAGTCCAGCAGTTAGAGGCCCGGGTAGCTACACTTTAGGTTATTAGGGAGCAAGAGGTTTCCCTGAACAGACAGGGACCACACAGAGGAAGTTGTTAGGGAGGAGGTCACTTCACATACACAGGAGGTAGACAGCTGGAGGAACATCACACACAGAAATAGGGAAACCAGGGATCATTCTGGGAGCTTGCACTTACAGAATTGAGTTGAAGCTCTCTTCCTTATCAAGGATGAAGAGGAAGAGCAGCAGGGACAGTCCTCAGAGACAGTGCAGGGGACCCTGAGAGTACCACCACAGGGAACAGACACTGCTAAGCCTCAGAGGAGGCATGTGGTGGTGGTGGGGAACTCCTTGTTGAGGAGTACAGAAGCAGTGGTTTGTGGGCCTGACAAGATGTCCCGGGAAGTATGTTATCTCCCTGGGGCAAAAATCTGTGATGTGACAGTGAGGCCAATGATACTGCAAGGAATAATCTTCAGAATATCAGAAGGGATTATGAAGCTTTGGGTAGGAAGCTGAAAGCGCTGGATGCACTGGTTGTTATCTCATCTCTTCTCCCAGTTGAAGGGCATGGTCCAGGAATGGAAAGAAAATAGCAGTTGTGAATAACTCGCTCTGTAGATGGGGGCTCCAAGAATGATTTGGATTCTTGGATCATGAGGGCGGTTCCATGAGGGTGGACTTCTGGCAAGGGATGGGCTGCATGTCACACCAATTGGCAGAAACATTTTTGCCTATAGTCTCAAAAAATTGATCTGGATTTAAACTGATTCATGTGGGGGAGAGAGACAGTATCTTGGAAGGTATCTTGAAAGGTAGGAGTACATCGTGGGCTGGAGCTAATAGTCAAAATGTTATAGAGCAGGGGTAGGCAACCTTTCCCCTTTAAGGGCCGAGGGACTTTAGCTCCCAGAATCCCAAGAGCTATTGGCCAATATGGGACTATTGGCCAACATGGCTGAGGCTTCTGGGAGCTGAAGTCCCTCGGCCCTTAAAGGGGAAAGGTTGCCTACCCCTGTTATAGAGGGAACAAGGCAAATGATGCAAGGGCCCAACAGTGGGAGGAAAAAAACCTCACACAGGTAGCAAGTAAGAACCCATGTTCTTAAATGTCTCTACACTAATACACAGAGCATGGGAAATAAACAAGATGAACTTGTCACAACAAAGCAAATACGGTATAATAGGCATCACTGAAACCTGGTGGGATAAGTCTCATGACTGGAATGTAGGAATAGAGGGGTATAACCTTTTAAAGAGAAATAGGCCAAACAGGAAAGGAGAAGGAATAGCCTTATGGGTCAGGGATGTGAAGAGATCCAGGATTTAAATCCTGGAAATCAGGTGGAGAGCATCTGGATAAAAATTAAAGGGGAAGGAAACAACAGGGATGTTATTGTTATCAAAATGTCAGACTAATAATCTTTGAAAACTCCTGGAGAACAGGAGAAGTCCCAGCAGACTGGAGGAAGGCAAACATTGTCCCCATCTTCAAAAGCGGGGGGGGGGGGGGAGGGGATCCCAACAGCTATTGTCCAGTTATTCTGACATCAATACCAGGAAAGATTCTAGAGCAGATAATTTAACAGAAAGTCTGTGAACATTTAGAAGAGAATGCCATAATCACTAAATGTCAACATGGGCTTCAGAGAAACAAGTCATGCCAGACTAACCTGATCTCTTTCTCTCTCTCTCTCTCCCTCTCTCTCTCTCTCTCTCTCTCTCTCTCAATCTTTTTTGATGAAATTACCAGCTTGGTAGATGAAGGGAATGTGGTAGACATAGTATATCTTGATTTCAGTAAGACTTTTGACAAGGTCCCCCATGATATTCTTGCAAACAAGGTAGTAAAATGTGGGCTAGACAATACAACTGTTAGGTGGATTAGTATTTGGTGGCCTGACCGAACCCAAAGGGTGCTCAGCAATGGCTCCTCTTCATCCTGGAGAGAAGTGACCAGTGGGGTGCCACAGGGCTCTGTCCTGGGCCCAGTGCTATTCAACATCTTTATCAATGATTTGGATGAAGAAATAGGGGGCATGCTTTTCAAATTTGCAGATGACACCAAATTAGGAGGAATAGCTAATACCCCAGAAGACAGGATTAAAATTGAAAATTACTTTAATAGAATAGAAAGCTGGGCTAAAGCTAACAAAATGAATTTCAACACAGAAAAATGTAAGGTACTGCACATAGGGCAAAAAAATGAAATGCATAGATATAAGATGGGGGACACCTGGCTTAACGAGACTACATGTGAAAGAGATCTAGGAGTCCTAGTAGACCACAAATTGAACATGACTCAACAGTGGGATGCAGCAGCTAAAAAACCCAATGTGATTTTAGGCTGCATCAACAGAAGTATAGCATCTTTGTCAAGGGAAGTAATAGTGTCACTGTATTCTGCTTTGGTCAGGCCCCACCTGGAGTACTGTATCCAGTTCTGGGCACCACAATTCAAAAAGGATGTTGACAAACTGGAGTATATTAGGAGGATGGTAACTAAAATGGTGAAGGGTCTGGAAACCATGCCCTGAGAGGAATGACTTAGGGAACTGGGTATGTTTAGCCTGGAGAAGAGGCAGTTGGGAGATGATATAATAGCTCTGTTTAAATATTTGAAGGGATACCATATTAAGGAGGGAGCTAGCTTGTTTTCTGCTGCTCCAGAGAATAGGACCCGGAACAATGGATGCAAGCTACAGGGAAAGAAATTCCACTTCAGCTTTAGCAGGCACTTCCTGACAATGAGAGCTGTTTGACAATTGAACTCCATCAGAGTGTGGTGGAGTCTCCTTCTTTGGAGGTCTTTAAACAGAGGCTGGATGGCCATCTGTTGGAGATGCTTTGATTTTGAGTTCCTGTGTAGCAGGGGGTTGGACTGGATGGCCTTTGTGGTTTCTTCCAACTCCATGATTCTATGATTCTATGACCTTAATGGGTCCCTCACTCCTGCAGAGGTTCTGAGTTCCAGCAAGTCTAAACCTGACCAGGAAATGTTCCGTCTATGACAATGGAATGGTTCAAAGCTCCTCCATTCCCAGATCACCATCATCCCCCCCCCCCCCCGTACAGAACACAAGGTCTAGGGCAGGGGTAGGCAACCTTTCCCCTTTAATGGCCGAGGGACTTCAGCTCCCAGAAGTCTTAGCCATGTTGGTCAGTAGTCCCATGTTGGCCAATAGCTCCTGGGATTCTGGGAGCTGAAGTCCCTCGGCCCTTAAAGGGGAAAGGTTGCCTACCTCTGGTCTAGGGTATGCCCAGAAGCATGAGTGAGGCCTGATACCACTTGGGACAGCCATTGTCATGGCACCATGAAGTCCTGAGCCACTCCTGACAGGGCAGCCCTGGTGTGGATCTTGAAGCCTCTCAGCAATATAAGCCGAGGAGACTCCCACCCCTGAAACCACCCCGGTTAGCTAAGTAAAGGAGACTGTTGTGAAGCGGAGTGGGCGGTACACCAACAGAATCCCTAATCTGTTCTGGCTGCCCACCAAACCCTGCAGATTGGGGGATAGGATGTCTGGTCAGGGAAACAGTATCCTGATAGACCACTGCAACTCCACCTCCCCATCCTCCAGGTCTTTCCTTCTGCTGCACAGAGAATCCTGGTGGGCAAAGATGAGAGAGATTAATTTCACCAGTCTCATACAACCAGGTCTCTGTAATACAGATCAGGCTAGCTTGTTCATCCAGGATCAGGTCCTGAATGGCAATTGTTTCACCATTCACTGACCTGGCATTCAGCAGCAACATTTTCAACCTGGGAGGGTTGCTGCTGCCTTGGCTATCCAGATTATTTGGGATGGAAGACAGTTTGTGGCTATATCTTTGAATTCTATGTGTATGTGGAGTTTATCACATTACCATTTCTCCCGAGACAGATGCAGGATGTATATTTAAGAAGGTGGCTCTTATCACACTGCCCTGTTGCCAGGCAGTAGGCAGCCCATATGCAACTGGGCTTCTCTGGACTTCTCCTGCAGCTTTTCATGAACAGGAAAAATCCTGCTGGAACTGCTTTCCATACTGGATGAGAGACACACAGGCAGCATCTGGCTGTATTTCTGCAAAATCTAGGCGATCCAGTAAATGATCTCATCTTTGTTTCCAGATGCAGTAATGCAGTCAGATGTTGCCTAGTAGTCTCACCTTCTTCAGGTCCCCAACTCTCCCCTGCTGCCCAATACTCCCCCAGTCACTATAAGGCTTTAGGAACACAAGGCCTAAGCAGACTGCCAGAAATAGTGCACATTAAATTGAGGCACTGCCCTGGCTCAGTGCTAGGGAGCCATGGGAATTGTATTTTTTTCTGGGACATTGAGCCTTCTCTGTCAGAGAGCTCTGGTGCCACAATAAATTACAGTTCCCATGATTCCCTAGCACTGAGCCAGGGCAGTGCCTCAATTTAATGTGCACTCTTTCTGGCAGTCTGCTTAGGCCCATAGTTTGGCTGCTGACAGGATAGATGTACATTCAGGGAAGGGGAGGCAGAGGTATATTTGGAAGAGCTTTCTGCCAAGGATGTAAGATCACATCCAATATAGTGAAAAAATAAAATCAATACATCATAGAATCACAGAATTATGGAGTTGGGAAGGACCCCATAGGCCATCAGGTCCAAGCCCCTCCTCAGTGCAGGAACACAAGCTAGAAAATCTCCAACAGGTAGCTATCCAGCCTCTTTTTGAAGACATTCAGACATAGAGAACCCACTATCTACAAGTAATTGGTTCCATTGCCAAACTCCTCTTACTATCAAATTCTTTCTAATGTTAAATCAAAATCTACTAACTGGAACTTAAAACCACTAGTTATGGTCATATCCTCTGAGGCAGCAGAGAGCAATACTGCATCCTCATCTCTGTGACAGCCCTATAAATATTGAAATAGTGCAGTCAGGTCACCCTTCAACCTTCTCCTCACCATGCTGAATATGCCAACTTACCCAACCTTACCTTTTGTTTTGTTCTCCATACTTCTTATTATCCTTGTTGCCCTTTCTTAACCTGTTTCAACTTCTCTGTCTCCTTCTTAAAATGATGTGCCCAGGACTGAACACAGTACTCAACATGAGGCATGACTAGAGCAGAATATAGTGGAACAACTGGCCTCTACAGACAGGCCATTTAGGCCATCCTGGAGGCAGGGATAGGGAGGGGCAGACACACGCTGGCCGCCTCAACCCCTCCTCGAAGACATCCTGACACCACGCACCATTACGCATGATGCACGGCATCAGGATGTCCTTCCAGTGCAGCCTTTTGATGCGCTGTGCTGGAAGGGGCACCAAAGAACTGTGCAGAGGCTCTTAGAGTGGCCTTTTGCTGGCTCTGAAAGGAGCGGCATTTTGCCTCTCCTTTCTGGGCTGGCAAACGGGAGGATCAAGACCGCGCTGTCCGACAGCCTTGGCCTCAATCCTCCATTTCCCAGGGTGACCAAGAGCCGCCTGTCTGCATCCCCCCTAAATTCCCGTACTGCAGCCACAATATTGTGAGTTTGATCCTGAGGGGCTCCAAGATCAACTTAGCCTTGAATCCTTTCATAGGTCAGTAAAATGAGTACTCAGCTTGTTGGGAGCAATTGGCTTACATGTTGTAAACCACTTGAAGACTGTTTTGTTCAGTATGAAGCAGTATAAAAATGTAAATGCTATTGCTATTGCTATTATTTCATTTGACTTAGAAACTGTGGCTCTATTACTGCAGGTTAAACTGTTATTTTCCTTATATGCTGCAACATCACATTGAAATGTCATGTTAAACTTATTGTCCACAATTATGCCAAGGCCCTTTTCACACGTGCTACTGCTAGGCTAAGTATCTCTCATCCTATACCTGTACATTTTGTTTTTGTCTTCTAAATGTAGAATTTTGTGTTTGTATTTTTTGAATTTCATTTTGTTAATTTCAGCCTAATTTATCAAGGTCTTTTGGAATTTTGTTTCTGTCATTCAATGGATTAGCTACCTTTCCCATTTTGTATCATCTGCAAAGCTGATAAGGATTCTTGCCACTCTGCCATCTAAAGTGCTGTTCAGACCACCCCAAAGGAGTGGCTTCACACCACCCCTTTCAGCGCTGGATAGGAGTTGCAGCAGCCACATGCAGCAGCCCCAATCTGACACTTTGCCAGCCTGAAAAGGAGTGGCAAAATGCCGCTCCTTTTTAGAATGGCAAAAAGCTACCCTTGCTATCGTGGCAGCGGCTTTTTGGCATTTCTTTGGTGCACCACGTCTAAATGCTGCTCTGAAGAAATGGTGTGAAGCTGCCCACCACATGGTCAGACATGCAGTGTGATACCAACATTGAGGCAGAGTTGGGGCATATGGCATGGTGACCGCATGCGGTCACCATGCCCCTACTCCACCCCGGTGCCAGCATTTTTTGCCAGTCTGTAGAGACCCTAAGTCATTGATAAAAATGTTGAAGACTGATGGCCCTGCTGCCTATGAAACCTATGAAACAACCATCTAGACTTTCTTCTAATTAAAGAATAGTCACGTTGGACATAGTTTTCCAAGCAATCATGGATCTGTCTGACAGTATTTCCATCTATTCTACATTTAATCAGTTTGCTAATTATATCATGAAGAACTTTAACAAATGCTTTGCTTAAATTGAGATAAACTACATCTACAAAGTGACCCAACTAAATAACAACAACAGCAACAACATATTAGTGTAGCAGAATTTGTTCTAGACAAACCCATGCTGGCTACTGCTAATCATTATACTTACAAATAGACTTATATATAGTCCCTTCTAATACTTTTTTTCCCTAGTGTTGAGCTCATCCTGACTGATTCCCAGATCTACATTTTTGGACAATTTAAAGAGAGGAACAATGTTTGTTCATCTCCAATCCTCTAGTACCTCACTCATTCTCCAGACTTTTTTCAAAAAGTTGTGTATAATAAAAAATAATAATAAATTTTATTTATAGCCCGCCCCTCTGCACAACAATCGGGGTGGGTTACAACATTTAAAACATACAATTTAAAACATTCCTTATCCCATATCCAGCCCTCCCACCCCTTAAAACAGAATTAAACTATTGAAAATTTAAAACATAATAGAATATAATAACACGCAACAAACAAACAACAATAACATTGGGGGAGCCATCCACAATATTCTCTTCCGACAGAAGAGCTGGCAAGGACTTGGCCATGTCCCCACTGGAAAGGACAGTCTGGACTGAAGACATTTTGGTTGAGTTATATATACATCTTAGGGATGGATCCTTGGACTTACTGTCGCACTTCATTCCTTGGTGGATGAGTCCATACAAGAGGGACCCACAATGGTCGCAGAAGGTGGGGCTGGAATACGTATGGATTTTGAACTTATGTTTGCTCCGGGGGTCGTCTGAAGCAGGACCCTTGTCATTCATTGTGTATTCATTGTTGGGAGTTATATTCCACTGGAAACAAGAGCAGTTTTTTTTCAAATGGTGTCTCATCACATATTGGGCTTCTCCTATGAAAATATGATTTTTCCAGGCTATTGGAATGGTGTAATTTCACTGAAATCAGCACATCTGACAAGAGAATTAAGCAAGACCCATGGAAAATTGCCAAAGGCTTTTTTTAGATGGTTGATAATTTTTCACTTCAAGATGCATGGAGATATAAATATGGAGAATCAAGAGACTTTACATTTTTCTTGGAGAGACATACATCCTTCTCAAAAATTGAGATGTTTCAGCAATCTAAAGGATTAAGTCATAAAATGAAGAATATGGAAATTTTGCAAAGATCACTTTCTGAACATAATGCAGTGCTTATGACTCTTTATAATAGAAAAGGAGATTTCATCTGGGGATTGAATTAATCTTTGCTATATGATGACAACTTCTTGGCAAAAGCAAAGAAGAATTTAAATTGGTTTCTGAAGATAATCTGAATAAAGGCACTGATATAAGGATGGTTTGGTATACAAGTAAAATGTATAGAAGTGGGTTTTTATAGAACAAAACTCTGAGACTGGTGCCACACTGCAGAATTAATGCAGTTTAACACTGCATTAACTATCATGACTTCATCCAATGGAATCCTAAGATTTGTAGTTTGGTGGAACACTAGAGCTCTCTGTCAGAGAAGGTCAAATAGCTCACAGATTTACCATGACAGTTAAAGTGGTGTCAAACTGCATTACCTCTGCAATGTAGATGCAACTTGAGATTAGAGAGGGGAAAGAAGCAAGAAAAAAACCTGATAAAATTAAAGAATAAGAAGATCAGTTTAAGAAAGACTTATAAAATTATTACAGCTGGAAGATATTAAATTTTTACAGAAGCAATTATCAATGATTTCATTGGAGGTAGAAAAAAAATGAGATTTGCTAAACAAAAACATTTATTCAGCACATAAACCAGGAAAATGCCATGCACATAAATTAGAGACATAAACAAAAGATGATTTTAAAAATATAGGATGAAAAGGAAGACATTACAGATCGAGAAAGAATAAAGAAGATTTTGCATAAGTACTATTCAACACGATATAAAGCTCAACATTGTGCAGATTCAAAGATATAAAAATATCTGGATGTTCATTGACTAACTAATAAATGAGAAACAAAGAAAAAGATTGAATTATCCTATTACTATGATGGAAGTAGTGGAGACAATTGAGAAGATGAAAACTGGGAAGACCATGGGACCAGATTTTATGAGCAATATTATAGAACTCTGGAAGATCAAATAATCTTCCATTATAACAGGATATGAATTTAGCTTTAAGTGGTAAGTTACCAGACTCTTGAGATGCTGCGAATATAACATTAATTCCAAAAGAAGATGGAGATTCAATGGAACACAAGAATTATAGAACAATTTCACTATTAAATGATGATGTAAAATATTTCCAGTTGTACTAGATGAGAAATTAAAGTCAGTTTTGCAAGAAGTAATTCATGAAGACCAAGCTATTGTTTTTTTAACCAAAGAAAATGTTGACAGACAATACTAGAACAGTTTTGGATATACTGGAATATTTTTAGAGACACAATAGAAAACATGTTACCATGATTTTTTTCAGATGCCAAAAAGGTTTTTAATGATGTGCACTGGCATTTTTATTTCAATATTGGGAAAAATAATTTTTGGGGAAATTACAAATGCCCTGATTCTGATAAATGGAGAATTAAAAAAGTTATGTAAGAAACAGAAACATACAGTACAAGGATGACTTCTCTATTACTTTTGCTAATTCAAGAGATGTTGAATAATATTAAAAGAGAAGATAATAGAATCAAAGTTGTTAACTTAAAAGAGCATAGATACAAACTTAAGGTAGTTACAGATGATGCAGTGATTTTTCTAGAACAACCAATGGAAAGCATTGAAAATTTGAATATGATACTGAAAGACTTTTGTGAATCCACAGGCTTCAAAATAAATAAAGACAAAAATCATAATAATAATTAAAAACCTGACTACAACTGAGAAGAAAATGCTTTCTGAGAAATCAAGTTTTGTAACTGGTAAAAAGTTTAAATACTTAGGAGTGAACATTACACATAAAAATTCAGATCTCTTTCAAAATAATTATATGAAAGTATGGAATAAAATTAATTAAGATTTGCAAAGATTTGCAAGATGAAATTAACTAAGATTTGCACAAAAAAGGTTGAAATTGTCACTCCTTAGTAGAATTTCAGTGATAAAAATTAATGTGTTGCCAAAGATGCTTTTAATGTTTCAAACTACACTTGTTTTTACTAATGATATTCATTTCAAACAGTGGCAGAGAGACTTATTAGCCTTTATCTTCAAGGCAAGAAACTGAGCATAAGATTTAAACTATTGCAATATGCTAAACAAAGATACAGACATGGTCTGCTAGATTTCAGACTATAATATGCTGCCTGATGCATGGTTTGAATGAAATATTGGATTACTTTGAAAAATCCAAGATAACTAGAATTGGAATGTTTTGATTTGAGATTTGGTTGGTGTGGAGATTTGCTTGGCAATGACAAGGTAAAATTTAATAGGAATTTTAGTAATCGTTATATGAGAAGATTGGTTTTGAAAATCTGGAACAAATATGAAATGAGATTTTATCCTAAATTGCCTTTACGAATTTCAGCACACAAAGCTTTCTTAAGAAGACAAACATATTTGAAAGATGAATTAACATATAAAGATTTATTTTTACTAGATTGGGCAATATAAAATAAAATCAAGAGAAGAATTAGAAGATGAAGTTGGAGGTTCCACTGAGGTTTTTAAAATAAACAACTAACTGAGAGATTCAAAATAGATAAATAAGTTACATAGATTTGAAACTATAAAATCAGAATTTGGAACACAGCTTTGTTCTAATGATGATAAATTGATTGGATGAAGAACAGATGAAGGTTTGTATGATAAATGGTTTTATAATATTGGGTCTCAACTGCATTCTGAGAAACAGGAAAGATAGTGGTCTAAAAGCTTAAAATAAGATTATGTATAGACAGTGTTTAACACCAGAAAAATTATCAAGGGGGTGAAATAGATGGACCAAATAAAGAGGTTTTCACCCACTTTGAAAGTGGGGTGTTTAGTTGACACATGCCTCCAAAGTGGGAGGAAACAAGATTGAAGCCTCACTCTGGGGCTAAAAACTAGAGCAAAAAGAAGCTGGGATATTCCAATTTAGCTGGGAAAATGTATATCTTCAATTCAGCATATAAACTTCCCAATGTGAGAGCAGTTCTGAAGGAGACTGATGCAAAACAGATGTTGAATAGCTTTTCCTTTTATTGTGATTTGATTTTATCTTCCTTATTTGTAAGCTACCCCACCTTTTCTTTGGCCATTCCTTGGAAAACAGTGTTCCTACCTGTTGAAAATGGAGCATATGATGCAGTAGGTGAAATTCAGAGGAGATGCACTGTGCTAAGCTGTAGCTATTTTATGAAGCCATGGGAAAATGTATTTGGATGTCAGCACCATACTGACTGCATGCTTCTGGATGATCTCTCCCAGTGAGTTCATACAGATGTTGAACAGCACTGGGGGATAGAATGGCACCTTGTTGTATGTCATATTACAGCTCCTTTTTTGAGGAGCAGCTGTCTGATGATTGGAAGATCAGAAGGTTGACAGGTTTGAGTGCCACATGATTGGGTGAGCTCCTGTCACTAGTCTCAGCTTCTGCCAACCTAGTAGTTCAAAAGCATGCAAATGCAAGTAGATAAATGGGTACACTTCAGTGGAAAGGTAACAGCATTCAGTACAATCGTGCTGGCCACATGATCACCGAAGTCGTCTTTGGACAATGCTGGCTCTTCAGCTTAGTAATGGAGATGAGCACTGCCCCCTACAGTCAGTTATGACTAGACATTTATATCAAGGGACTACCTTTATCTTTACCTGTTTCTAAGTACCACCATCTGGAATGTACCTGAGAGACGGAACCCAAAACACTAATGCACAATGCCTCCAATTACAAACCTCCAGATGTTCCAGAAGGATGCCATGGTCAAAGGTATTGAATATCACTGAGAGATCCAAAAGCACCATCAGGGGCACACTGCCCTTGGACCTTATCCCACGGGGCCAAAAGCAGCAAGAATCCAGTAAGAATCAGGCGCTATAGCGCTATAGTTTTCCGCGTGATCCCACGACGTCGCTCAGAATCCGCTAAGAATCAGGCGCTATAGCGCTATAGTTTTCCGCGTGATCCCACGACGCCGCTCAGAATCCGCTAAGAATCAGGCGCTATAGCGCTATAGTTTTCCGCGTGATCCCACGACGTCGCTCAGAATCCAGCAAGAAACCGCTCGGAATGCAGCATCATTCGCATTCTTTTGAATGTCGGTTTCAGCAGGCATTGCAATAGCGCGAGGTGATCCATAGCGCTATTATAGCGCTAGCGCCATATTTATACTAGCGCTATAGTACTGGAATGATGCTCATATCGCTTTCTTGCCACTTTTGAGAGCAGCGTGGGATAAGGTCCCTTGTCAATGCTGAATTGAAGATCAGCCACTAAGGTTACCATAGTGGTTTCAATTATGTATCCTTCTCTGAAGCTGATTTGAAATGGTTTTAGATAATTTGTGTCATCCAAGATTGCCTGGAGTTGGGAGGCAACTGCCCTCTTTGTCACCTTGCCCAGAAAAGGGGAGATTTGATACTAGTTTAAGTCCAGGGGACTCAGGGAGGGCTTTTTAAGAAGTGGTCATATTACTGCTTCTTTTAAACTACCAGCCTTGAGAGATGCATTAACACTTCTTTGTAGTGACCAACTCCGCCTTGTTGGTTAGGATCAATCTCAGGATGGGTGATCACTTGTTCCTTCATCTATGTCAGAACCATGCCTGTGTGCATGGATTCTGTCAGGTTTTTATTGTTGTTGGTTTGAATATTGTAGTTAATATATGTATAGGTTGTAGGTGATAGAGGATTGTGGGTATGTTAGTAGCAATAGCAAATAGGTTAGCCAGTATGGGGGGTTGGGAATAGTGGCAGCTGGCTAGGATAGTTTTGAGAATGATGGGCCTTTGGAATGTGTTAGGCTGTGGGGTGCAGAGAGTTGGTGTCTGGCAGTAACTGAAAGGAGGGGTAAAGGGTGGAAATGCCTGGCTTAGAGAGAGATAGGGCTAGTGAGAAGGCTTGGAAAGGGGGGCTGACTTGATGGGGGGAAAGGCTATGGGAATTGGAGGTGGGTGCTAGTTTTTGTGTCAAGGGTGTTGGGAGGAGTTTACAGGTTTGGGGGTTTAAAGATATTATTTGGCTTGGAGGGGGCAGTTCTGGATTAAATGTTGACTGGTGAATTCTGACTATGTGTTCTCAATAAACTTTTTGGTTGGTTCAACTCACTGGACTTATTGATACACAAAGTTTCTGAATTTGCTCAAGTCTGACAATCTGCCTTTTGAAGCAGGAGATTATCTTCAAAGCACAACAGGGATATGTTGGACAGGCCGCTATGCTTAGCACAGGAAGGGCCTTTACAGACTGCCAGCAATAATCCGGCTTGAGACCACTTTAACTGTCCTGGGTCAATGCTAGGGAATCATGGGAACCGTAGTTTTTTCTGAGACATTGAGCCTTCTCTGTCAGAGAGCTCTGGTGCCACAATAAACTACAGTTCCCATGATTCCCTAGCACTGAGTCAGGGCAGTTAAAGTGGACTCAATTTGCACTATTTCTGGCAGTCTGTAAAGGCCCTTAGTTTCCCAGCAAATATCAGGGTAACTGAAGGGGGGATGCAGATGGGCGGCCCTGGGCCATCCCGGGAAGTAGAGAATCGGGGCTGCTGCTACCACATGCAGCGGCCCTGATTCTCCCATTTGCCTCCTGTAAAAGAGCGGCAAAATGCTGCTCCTATTAGAGGCAGCAAAAGGCTGCCCCAAGAGCCAGTGCATGGCTCTTTTCTGCCTCTTCCGGTGCAGTGCGTGAAGACGCTGCGCCGGGAGGACGTCCTGATGCCACGTGCTGTGTGTAATGGCAAGTGGTATCAGGACATCTTCAGGGAAGGGCTGGGGTGGCCAGCTTTTGGCTGCCCTTCCCTGCCTCCAACACGCCGCAAAGGGCCCATCTACAGAGGCCCTGAAGTCTCCTATAATTACTAATCATTGCATCTTGGAGATTTCTGAGATTTGTTTCTGAAACCATCATCCACCATCTCTTCTTGGTTAGATGGTTTGTAGTAGACTCCTACCACAATATTGCTTGCATTTCTTTCGCCATTTATTTTTAGTCACATGCCCTTCACTTGTCCATTCTGATTACTCTCCTGGATTTCTGTACATTTTTTCTTTGATATATAATGCTGCTCGAGCTCTTTTTCTGCCACATCTATTCTTTTTGAATAGGCCATAACCTTCAATTGTTATATTCAATTTTGGGGCATCATCCCACCAGGCTTCCTTTTTAGCTATAACGTCATATTTATCTGCATATCTTCAAACTTATCTTGTTTATTTCCCAAACTCTGCACTTGTGTGTAAACATCTAAAGCCTTGTTTGCCCTGTCTATTAATTTACTGTGAGTTTTACTGTGGATCCCATTCTCTTCTTTTGAGTCTTCTCTAAAATTAATATATTTGTGTTTACAACTTGTCTTGGACTGATGTTTGCGCTAACCCTGCAAGGATTAGTTTAAAGCCATCTTGAACAGACTTGTCATGCTGCTAAAATAATATTGCAGCCTAATACATTTTTGCACAAAAATCATGTTCACTAGCCTTTCTGTCTCTTTTGCATCACTGTGCCCCCCCCCCATGTTACTGTTTACATTGAGAGCAGAGCATGAATATATAGACTATGTCCTTATATTATTTAAACCAAAGCCTGCACAATGAGATGGCTAATGGAGAAAGTAGAGCCAACAAGTTCAACAAGCATCTGAAAAGTTTGGTAGTTTTGATTAAAAGTGGTTCGGGACCCGGGGTGGGGGGAGGGATCCTGATGCAGATTTGATGGAATTAAGCACAGATTGGTAGAAAGCATTTTATCATTTATATTGTAAGAGCTGTTCTTGGTTTCTTTCTTTTTTTAGAAACCACTCCCCCATACACACTGAATTTCACCTTGTAAAATAAGTTAGCTCTAAAGTTTTTTCCTTCCTTCCTTTTTTTTTTTTTAAAAAAAAATCCACATCTTTTTTGGATTAGTGGGGTGGAATCCAGAAAAAGCCAATCACACACAAGGAATGGGTTGACATCCCCTATGTGAAAAGAGCAAATTGTATTCTACATATGAGTTTGCTGTGAAAACACTATTTAATTTGCTTCTATTTGCACTTGGAGGACTGAAGTCCCACTGCTACTTCATTGGGTTGACAATTCAAGCTGTTAAACCTCCATGGAAATAGCAGCAATTTGTTTTTGATAAAAGTGCAAGAAAGATAAGATGACACATTTTTTTTTTTTTTACAGTAAGTGGGGGAAGGGAAGAGAGGCTGATACTGAACTTACATAAAGTACGAAAGGCAGACTCGGTTTGAATTTAGGAATGGAGAAAAGTGCTGTGGTACGAATGAAAGGGGAAAAGAAAATGCCAGAGCCCTTTTTGGGGGGGTGAGGGGTGGGGCGATAACATATTTAAATCCCCAGCATCTGCTGTCTTGCTCACAATGTATTTTCCATTGTGCTGAGTCTTCTTGGATAAAATAAAATGCCATCGAGGAACTTGGGAACTTATTTTGCTGTAGTCAGCATCTTCTGAGTGAGTCAGTCAGTACTATAAAAGGTATACGATGCAACAACCTTGCTAAAGATGAAGGTCTGGGTTTGGTTGGTGCTTGGCTTAGAGACCACCAGAGAACACTTGCTATGTGTTTTGTATATCATGTTGAAAAAGTGCCAAGCCATTCTGTACTGAAGCTGAATGGTGGAAGATTCTGAATAGACAAGAGGAAATACTTCACACATCACCACACAATTAAATTCCAGTAATGGGAGACTGCCAATGATGCCCAGGTGCTGTAGGCTATATTTTAGAGGCAGGAACTGGCAAAAATACCTCTGAGGCTACATCTGCACTGCAGAAATAATCCAGTTTGACACCACTTTAAATGCCAAGGCTCAATGTTATGGAATTCTGGGAACTGTATTTTGTTATGGCACCAGTGCTATTTGACAAAGAAGGCTAAATGTTTCCCAGAACTACAATTCCCAGAATTCCAAAGCATTAAGCCATGACAGTTAAAGTGGTGTCAACCTGGATTATTTTTGCAGTGTGGACACATCCTGAGTATTCCTTGCATTAAAAAAAAATATGAAATTCAAGGGGTCACCATTAGTCGACAGATGACCTGAGGGCAGACAAATACCAATACACAATTCATTGCCATAAGATACAGCACTGACTCTAGTTTGGACAGCTTTACAAGTATATTAGATAAATAATGGAAGTTACCACCTCCTATGGACACTAATACAGATGTCTATATATCACCTTCTGTATTAGAGGCAATATGCTAGTGTATACCCATTGCCACTGGGTAATTTTTGTTGCCTCCCCACCATACATGTGCACCATTGCACAATCACACCACCAGCAACTGACCGCAGCATACATGCCAACCCATTGGAAGGACGCCTCTTTGATCGGTCACACAGTCACACCTGTGATCCTTCACCATTATAGAGCATCAGAGAGTCCATTTGCCCAGTAAAACACTGGCAAAGCACAATCATGCTCCCCATATGGTTCCTTTGCCCCCTTCACCCCATACCCCCTCTTGGACTGTCTGATCTGTGTATGTTGTATGTATATACATTGGAGGTGTCACACTTTCATTTTTTTTGTATTGCTGCCCCAATTGCTTGGGTACACTGCTCAGCTCCTTTTTAAATGAGCACCTGCTCTGGTGCATTTATATGCAGCTCTAGGGTTAGGGTTAGGATGGATCCCTCTTTGAGAACTGTTCTTGTGTTAGGACATTTATATACAGGGTCGAAGGTGCACATTTTCCAGGCTACGTTGGAATATCACAGCTTCATTTTTGCTCTAGTTTTTAGTCCTGGAGCATGGCTTCAATTTGATTTTCACTTGCTTTGGAGGCATGTGTCATCTAAATGCTCCAACTTCAAACCAGGTGGAAGCCATTTTATTTGGCCTGTCTGCTTCACCCTTAGGAGGGCTGCAGATGGGTGGCTCTAGGCCATCTCAGGAAGCAGAGGATCAGGGCCACTGCTTCTGCATGCAGCAGCCCCAATCCTCCCTTTTGCTGCCCAAAAAAGAGTGGCAAAATGCCGCTTCTTACAGGGGTGACAAAAAGGTGCCCTAAGAGCCAGCGCATAGCTCTTTAGCACTCCTTCTGGCACAGTGCATGAAAACGCTGCACTGGAAGGATGTCCTGATGCCGTGCGCCATGCGTAATGGCGTGCGATGTCAGGAGATCGCCAGCGTGGAGTTGGGGCAGCTGGCATGTGGCTGCCGCTCCCCACCTCTGCCTCCAGGCCAGCCCTTTGGGCCAGTCTGTAGTGGCCCATAGTTAGATATGCAGGTAGTCTCAGGCTGTGGCTCATGAATAGCAACAGGGATAATTCTCTATATTCCATCATTTTGTGTTTAACTCATTCACGTCCCACCAACCATTATATTTTCCCTACCTCTTGTTGGTGGGTCTTGGTGTTTTAGGTTTTAAAATAAAAGTCACAGGCTTAAAATTTGCCCTTTTGTTCACTAGGGACACCTTGTGAAGGTATTAATCAATGAAGATGCATCATTTCTATTAAAATTGATCAGGGACTCCTCCAGACAGGTAATTTATGCCGGTTTCTCCCACATAATTGCTTTTTTGTTGCTACCCTGTCTTTTCTCTCAAAAATTAAAGGGACAGTGGATTTATTGGAATAAATGGATAGGTGGCATTTAATGGATTTCTTCTTCTCCTACCATCCCTATTCTAACCATCCTTTCTTTTCTTCCCTCTCCAAATGCCCTACAGTACGTACATCAAACTTTTAATCTTTGTAAGCTTTATACCCATCAATATAATATATATGTATAAAAATATTTTGATTGTTTAGTGTGTATTTTCGATGTAAAAACACTGATATCAGAAATTTGCTTAGAGATCTTCAACAAGGTATAGCTCATTAGCCTCATTAGCCTTACTTCCAGCAAACAGTAGATAATCAACATTTTTGGCAAGCATGCCAGAAGCTATAGAGTATGAGATCTTGCCACACTATTGTATACAACACAGTTCTTTGTATTTGAAATGAAATGTAGACCTGAACTATGATTTGGACTATTTCACTCCTCTCACTCTATTATTACTGTCTGCAATTTTCTCCATTATTCACAGGTCCCAAAGGCTAGTCTACTAGCCTGAAATGCTCAGCTTTCCAGTTTCCCAGTTGTTAGCTATATCGAGCCTAGTAACAGCTAATAGAAAACAAATAATTCTTTGTGTTGCAGGACTTTATTTGCATACATAGAAAAATAATAGGAGCAGGAGTGGTGATGGCTGTATTCTTTGTTTAATGATCTTGGAGATTAGCTACAAAATTTCTGTATACTATTCACACACTAAGAGACAATCCAACCACATATGTACAAAGGTTCCCCTACCATCACAACCCCTCCAACAATTTGGATTAGATTGGTAGATATATGAGCCAGTTTAACTGGGGTCAGATACCTTTGATGGGCAAACTTAATAGTATTCTCTTTAACTGCAATGGACTTAGGGCCTAAGCAGACTGCCAGAAATAGTGCACATTAAATTGAGGCACTGCCCTGGCTCAGTGCTAGGGAATTATGGGAACTGTAATTTATTGTGGCACCAGAGCTCTCTCACAGAGAAGGCTCAATGTCCCAGAAAAAAATACAGTTCCCATGATTCCCTAGCACTGAGCCAGGGTGGTGCCTCAATTTAATGTGCACTATTTCTGGCAGTCTGCTTAGGCCTTTAGTTTTAAATGGGAAGTGACGCCACATACTTTTCCAGTCCTACTATCAATTGAAAGGGAAAATTCCACTTCCCACCCTGCCTTATGAAGAGTCAACTTCCCAAATGTTTCCTCTACCAGACAGTTGTATATGAGTGTTAAAACCCACATGTTTTCAAATATTCCTGAACCTGGAATAGTTTCTTTAAAAATAATCATATCTGTATTATTTGATACCAGTTCTGATGGCCAGGGCCCAGAGCACAGGTAAGCTGCTCTGTTGTCATAGGGGTCCCATTATGAAACAAGTCCCTATCTGTGTACAGGCCATAAATCTCCCAATTTTGAAACTGTGCATGTTTCTCTGGGCTCTGGAAAAGTGGATGAGTGAGAAAAGGCCATAAAGGGGAGGGGGGCAGGAGATGCCTCCATTTTCTCCACAAGACTAAAGAAGTAAATAAAAAAAAGTTATAGTAGATTTTAGTGAATTTATATATAGATTCTGAAAAAAATGATTGAAGGTTACAGGGGATATAATGTTGATATCAATGTCTACCCAATTAGTCAAGCTATTTCTTCTAATCAACTGAGTGACTTCAAAATAAAGGTCAAGTTTCAGAAGTGACAGCCTTCCATTTATGCTTTTAGAATGCTTGAGAAGTGTGGATGTTTCTTGTTAAAAACTAGGAAGTCTATTAACTTGTTCCAACATTTAAAAGTTTGGTAGTCTCAAGGGAACTGTTTGAAAAAGAAACCATAATTTTGGCAATATGAAAGATTTAACAAAAGTAATGTTGCCCAAAAGAGAAAAAGGAAGCGACCTCCAATAGGCTAATTTTGATTTAATCAAATTAAATCAATTTATAGGCCAGTGAGTGGCCTACAATAGTGAGGGATAAGTTGAGAGATATCTCTTGTGATGACGATATCTAGATACTTTAGACCTGAGGGGTTGATTTGTATGTGTGTTAATCCTTGCCAGGACTGCTGGATTTCAGGGGTTGCATTGAGGCAAAGCATCCTAGATTTTTAATAATTTAAAATAATTTATACAAAATTTATACAAAAAGGCTATTTTGTATTTAAGCTAATTTTTTAAAAATGCAAGTACATTCCCTGATTCTTTGAAGATAAGTGGTAAGGCTGTAATTTTAAATGAGACAAGGATGAAATGACTGAGTCATAGATTTTCCCTGAAATGTCTCCATTTTTTCCTGTTAAGAAGATGATGTAGCCTATGGAAAACAGATCTTCTCCACTACCTTCTGCCTGCTTTCTCGAGCTTCTTCCTGAATCTATCATCTCCTTAAGCCAAGTTGTTTAGGTGGGATCTTTCTTTGCTTCCCAACCTTTGCTTCTGACTGACACCTTGGCAGGTATATACATTTCTGGAAAAAGTAGCATTAGCACTCAAATTTGACTCAATTGAAATGTGTTAGGTGGTTTTTAAGGAGTCTGCTTGAGGAAAATCCCAAGAATCTGAAGGGATGCTAAAATATTATGGTAATTAACAACACTTCTTCATCTTAGATGTCCAAGGCAGAGAAGAGTAGAATGACTGCTTTGTTGGCTGCACAACCAAGGGTGGCTGAGGGCAGGAATGAAGTCAGCAATGTGCCATTTTTTTGCTCATGGAGTGCCTTCAACATTTTGAGGTAATAATATTTTGTAGTATTTGTGGAAACTAATAAAAGAGCTCCCTGAAAGCTGAAAGCACTCGGAAGAATTCTTTTGAATTTTGCCCCAGATCTTCAATCCACTGGGGAAAATGGAAGAGAGAGTAAAGTTTTATGCCTTACATGCCTACAAACCACTACCTCCACCACCACCACCACAAAATTTGGGCTCAACTTTGTACTTTTGAGAGTTCAGCCAAGAGCTAATGATGGCCTCTCTAGTCTCTGTTCAACAGAGATGGGGAAAATATGTTAGAGTCACTTTCTCTCAGATTCATATTTTGTGAATTTTGGCAAATTCTGATCTTGTCAGAAAATCTTGTCAGCTTCTCATTTCACTTACATTTACATTTTGATAAATTTTGCCCTACGTATATATGAGTTTTTCATAAAGTAAAATGAAATTCCTAGACCTCCCTACATTTTAATAAAGAGAGACATTTTGAACCTAATATTCCTTGTCCCATTTCCACTGAGCAGCTGACCTTTGGATAAAATGCGTACCCTTTGTGGCCTGATCTGATACATTTCAAATAGTGAAGAAGGAACAAGCCATGTGACAAGTTATTTAATCATTTAAGCAATGTGTAACTATCTTCATTATTGTGAAAGAACATGAACTGTTCCCTCATATCCTTCCATTAGAAATAGTTCTCTCTTTTGATTCAGTGATGTGTGCTGAACTCAGTGGTTGTATGATTAAAGACAACCAGCATGGGAGAAAAGAAAACATTGGCTTCAATCATATATCATGGGTGATATATGCAGGTGTGATCAGAAGTCAAGTAGCTTTCAGCAGAAGCTTAATCATAATGCATTAATGCAATCTAATTACAATTAGGCTGTGTTTAAAACAAATGATCCAGAAAATATCATTATTGGTTGCTAATTATATAATCCACTTCAAAATAATCTGATTTGTAAAGACACATTTTTGGACCAAGTTACGTTGCAATGATTATGATGCCATGTCAAATCTCTTCCTGCTTGCTGTGCAAGCACATCCTGTGATGCTGCAGCACAGTCTAATTCTAATCTTGCCAACTGAAAGTAGAATGCTGTTGCACTCTGGTGAAACTGAGGAACCACAGAAGGCTGTGGGCAAATTCAGACAGGAGAAAATTCCTTTCCAATAGAACAGGGGTAGGCAACCTTTCCCCTTTAAGGGCCGAGGGACTTCAGCTCCCAGAATCCCAGGAGCTATTGGCCAACATGGGACTATTGGCCAACATGGCTGAGGCTTCTGGGAGCTGAAGTCCCTCGGCCCTTAAAGGGGAAAGGTTGCCTACCCCTGCAATAGAAGAACATGCAGCCATTTACAGGTACATGTGGGTGGGGGCTGACCTGGTGTAATTGTGCATATTCCTGTATAATTATTTTTCATGAGCATGCTAATACATTTTTTCTAGTATTATAAGACTTTTATAAGAGATGTGCATGGGGAATATGAACGATATGAGCATGGCTCACAGTTACAAATATCCAATTGTCAATTGTATCTGAGTTAGTGGATTTTAAAAAATGTGTGAAATCTGGTTAGCATGGTGGTTAGAGCAACTACCCCCAACATGGTGCTCCCAAGATGTTTTGTAGCCAAACTTCTGTCATCCCTGAACATTGAGTTTGATGACTTGGGCTGATATGAGTTTCACACTTCTGAAGAGTACCAGCTCTCCAGTTTAGGCTTCAGTGTTGAACTGATTTGGTTGAAAATTGTACATAAGCTATGTTTTCACATTAAATTTTAAATGCTAGGGGGCGAGTTCATACATTCTGCTGGGCACAGCAGTTCCACCCACACATGAACCTGTTGAAAAGGTAAATGTATGCTCACTTGGCCAGTTAGTGGGTGGGGAAAAGTTCAGGGTGCTAAAACAGCAGCCTCTGCAGACCTGCAACTGTAAGAAAACAGCAGTGGCCCCTTCCCAGGTTTTAAGTAAGTATACTGGAGATCCAGGAAGGAAATGGTCTTTTATCTCAGATGCAGCCAGTTGCTGCCTAGGTACCCCACAGTCTCTTCTGGCCACTAAATGGCAAGCTGGGGGATGTGCCATCCCTTTAAAGCAGGCTTGTGAAACCTTTGTGAAGACCAGGCTGCCTGCTTTGCCCCTGAGAGCAAGCCCTCAGGACTCTGACTTTCTTCCTCCTCCATCCCCACTCCATTGGGACTTAGGAAGCAGCAGCAGCAGCAGCATCAGAAGCAAGGCAGTGAGCTGGGAGTGGCCTGGAGCCTTTCCTTTAAGAGGGTACTGCTCCACCCTCCCCCCACCTTTGTGAAGACCAGGCTGCCTGCTTTGCCCCTGAGAGTAAGCCCTCAGGACTCTGACTGTCTTCCTCCTCCATCCCCACTCTATCGGGACTCAGGAAGCAGCAGCAGCATCACCAGAAGCAAGGCAGTGAGTTGGGCGTGGCCTGGAGCCTTTCCTGTAAGAGGGCACTGCTCCACCCTTCCCCTCCCACCAGTGTGAAGACCTGAGTGAAGATCAGGTTCTCCATGGCTCCTCATATCTCTCCCAACCTGATCCCCATCCACCCCCTTCCTATCTCCCAGCTTCCCTTCTTCTGCTCACTTTGGAACTGTCACTCCGTTGCTTCAAAAGTGACAGTACTCAATGATCTTTTTATTTCCCGATCCCTTAATCTTCTCGCTTTGACCGAAACTTGGCTCCCGGCCCATGATACTGTTACCTCCGCTGCCCTTTCTCGTGGCGGTCTTTCTTTTACCCATTCAAGCCGTCCTGAGGGCAGAGGAGGAGGGGTTGGCATCTTATTGTCCAACTTTTGCCAGTTTCAACTCATGTCTCCACCCCCTAGCTACTGCTTTTCTTCCTTTGAATCTCATTCTATCCGACTTTTCTTTCCCTTAAACCTCCGTGTTGCTGTCATTTATCGCCCCCCTGGTTCTGCCAAGCAATTTTTGTCTGATTTCGAGTCTTGGCTCACATTTTTTCTCTCAGATTCTGTTCCCTCCCTGATTCTTGGTGACTTCAATATTAATGTTGATGATCCTACAAATTCTTCAACCTCTTGCTTCAATTCCCTCCTAGCTTCCTTCAATCTTCTACTTCACTCTAACTCTTTAACTCACTCTCTCGGTCACTGTCTCGACCTTGTTCTTGCTGCCAGGTGCCTCATTTCTGACTACTTGGCATCTGACTTTCCTCTTTCTGATCACCATCTAATTTCTTTTACTCTCACTTATATCCCACCCCCTCACCATACTGCCCTTCGCCAGTTCCGTAACCTCCAATCTGTTAACTCTAATCTTCTCACTCAGTTTCTGGAATTATCTCTTGCCTCTCTCAATCTTGGGGACTCTACAGATTCAGCTATGTCTTTGTTTAACTCTACTCTTTCCTCAACTCTTGACAGCTTTGCCCCTGTAACTACGCGCGTGTCCTCCTCTTCCCCTGTGACTAGGCCTCAGCCCTGGATTACTCCCATCGTTAGGTTCCTCCGGTCTTGCTTTCGTGCGGCCGAATATCTCTGGAGAAAGTCCAGGGAGTGGGCTGATTTTATCCATTTTAAGTTCATTCTCTCTTCCTTCTCACGCACCTTAACCATGGCAAAACAGAATTATTATAAACTACTGATCTGCGCTAACGAGAGGCGCCCGCAGTGTTTGTTCTCTTGTTTCAACTCTCTACTAAAACATTCTTCTCCCCCTGTTTCTTCATTATTTTCTCCCTCTGATTTTGCCAATTACTTCATTACAAAGATCACTACTATTCGATCGGAGGTGACTCCTTCTGACTTGGTTCTTACCACTAATCTCCTAACTCCCCCTGCTAACAAATTCTCTGCGTTTTCTCCCATTTCTCTGGATGAACTTTCTACGCTGCTGAACTCTTTTAAGCCCACAACTTGTTCTCTTGACCCAATTCCTTCTCGTCTTCTAATCTCCATAGCTCCTTTGTTGTTTCCCTCCCTCCTCTATATCTTTAACCTCTCTCTTTCTACTAGATCCTTCCCTTCAGTCTTTAAACACGCTCTAGTTTCCCCTATTCTGAAAAAACCTTCTCTCGACTCTTCTTCCTTGTCTAGCTATCACCCAATTTCTCTTCTTCCTTTTTTTTCTAAGGTTCTGGAACGAGTTGTCTACTCTTGCTGTCTTGAGTTTCTCAACACCAACTCCATTTTGGACCCTTTCCAGTCTGGATTCCGCCCACGGCACTCCACAGAGACGGCCCTCACCAAGATCTCAAATGATCTCTTGTGGGCCAAGGCGAATGGCCTTTACTCTATCCTTGTCCTCCTTGATCTGTCTGTGGCCTTCGACACCGTTGACCACTGTCTTTTAGTTGACTTACTTTCTGACCTTGGCTTCTCAGGCTCCGTTCTCGATTGGTTTAAATCTTACCTGTCAGATAGATCTTTTGCAATCGTCTCAGGTGGACAGACTTCATCTTCTGTTCCCCTATCTGTTGGAGTTCCTCAGGGTTCTGTTTTGGGTCCCCTCTTGTTCTCTCTATATACATTGTCCTTGGGTAAACTTATCAGCTCTTTTGGTTTCTCTTATCATCTGTACGCCGATGACACCCAGCTCTATCTTTCTACCCCTGACCTTTCGCCAGGGCTTGAGCAGCAAGTTTCATCTTGCCTGACAGCTGTCTTCCACTGGATGCACCATCGGCGCTTGAAGCTCAACATGTCTAAGACAGAGCTTCTTGTTTTCCGTCCTAAGCCCACTCTTGAATATTCCTTTTCTATCTCCGTCAATAACATCTCTATTCAGCCAGTCCAGGAAGCCCGCAGTCTTGGTTTCATTTTCGACTCCTCTTTATCATTTATCCCTCAGATTCAGGCCACAGCCAAGGCCTGTAGATTTTTTCTTTATAATATTTCCAAAATCCGTCCATATCTCTCTCCTTCTATCTCTCTCCTTCTACTGCAAAGACTTTGGTCCATGCCCTAGTGGTCTCGCGTCTTGACTACTGTAACCTTCTCTTGGCAGGGCTTCCTCTCTCTCACCTCCACCCATTGATTTCTGTTCAGCACTCAGCTGCCCATATTATCTCACTCACTCGCCGATATGACCATGTCTCTCCCCTTTTGTCATCCCTTCACTGGCTCCCCTTTCCCTTTTGCATTCACTATAAGCTTCTCTTGCTCACCTTCAAAGCCCTGCATGGCCTCGCCCCTCCCTATCTCTCTGAACTTCTTTCTCCCTACACCCCCTCTCATTCCCTCCGTTCTGGTAGCCAAGGTCTCCTGTCCCAGCCCCGGATTTCCACTGCCCCGTCCCGGATCCTTCCTTTCTCGCTCGCTGCCCCCTCACTCCTGGAACCTCCTTCCCTTAAATGTACGACTCAACACGTCCCTAACCAGCTTCAAAGCCGAGTTAAAGACCATACTGTTTAGGGAAGCGTTCCCAGGGAGTTTGCAATCGTGACCTGGTTGTTCCTGATGCGTGACCTAATATTGGATATTTGATGTTTTAACTTGTTTTTTATGATGTTCTAATTTGTTGTTTTAACTTTTAGATTGTACGCCACAGGCAGCTTTTATATATTTTGGATTTTATTTGGTTTTGTACAGCGCCGTGTACATCTACGGCGCTTAATAAATAAAGCTAATAATAATAATAATAATAATAATAATAAACTGAGGGAGGTGTTTTGCAAGGAGCTGCTAAACAGTAACTTGCAGAAGGACTGTAAAATAGCATACATACATACAACTGTAAGTCATGAACAGTATTCAGACCATTTGTTCTAGTAAAAGTGCACAATCAGTGTTTCTTCAAGGGATGGCAGAAGGAGATATGACTTAAGATGGTTCCTTCCAACATAACATTTAACTCATAGAGCTCCAAGTGGTCTCAGCTTTCAGCAAAACCTTGGTTACTTTCAAAATCTTTCCCTAGAAGTGATCAATTCAAATTTCTGTAACTGATGGAGTCTCTCTTCATCCAAAAGCTTGTCAGATAAAATGGAGGAAAGAAAGGAGAGGTGGCAGGAGGATAGAGAAAAGATCACCCATGTTTGGCTCTTGCCTACATGCTATTTGCTATAACACAGCAATTGCAATGGTTCCAAGGGACAGGTTGTTTTTTTTACAGGGACCCTTGGGATCCACAGGCAAAAACTATGGGAGAAAATTAAACCAAAAGATGCTGGAAATTGAAAACCATAGATAGATAGATAGATAGATAGATAGATACATTTAACAGTGTAGTGATGCCTTGAAACATATTTAAAATCAGCCTTTGGCTGCACAGCTGCATTTTGTACAGTCCTCCTTTTAACGTCATCCAGTATTGCCATGTAGGTCCACATAACCCTCAAGATAAGGTGGCCCCTGACAAGGGGAGGAAAGGTTACTAACCACTACTGTGGAATATGAACCTTTCATGTTCTTCTCATGATACTCATGACACCAGCTAATCTATCCAAATCACATGGAAGGGACATACAATGTGTATGGTCTCCAGTACCAGGACTACTCCACATGGTGAAAGGACCCAAAATCTTAAAGTGGCAATTCTTCATGGAAAGGTCAGTCCTTTGGTTGTTCTATACCAAGATAGCTTATGATTCTAAATGTATTGGGACCAGAAACCAATGTGAGACAATGAATTTTGACATTGGCATCATGTGTTTCCCACGGTTTTACCCAATCAATAATCTCACAGGCACATTTTAAATCAGTTCTATAACACCAGCTTTCTCAAAAGAAAACTTTGGATGTTGCTGTATATGCCAATAAATCTTCTCAAACTATTCTGGCAGTTTAAATTTTAAACAGATGATTATGTAGTCTCAGTTCTACCCATATTCTAGTATGTTCAGCATGTGAAATCTTCCCTAAAATTACTCCAAATTATATAATCATTGTGACTGTCTAGCATGAAAAGGGAGAAAAGCCTAATTGGAAATGCATAATTATGTGAGATAACAGCAAAATTAAGTGTAATAAAGTCATGCAAGGAAGTAATTATGATGGCAACATTCTTATGACAGGCAGCAAAGAGGTTCACCTATACTTAATTGAAAACAAAATGTATTTGTAAACATGATTAAGACAAGCAGACAGGTGCTAAATATTGTTTTGGCACCCTGAATTTAAATATTTGTATCAACATATCAGGCTGTTATGTTGTTAGAATGACCCATACATTTGTCAGAGTGTCATGTTTTTAATCATTTAGTAATGGAAAGAGGGTGCATTGACATGACCACCAACTCTTCAAAGAACAGCAGCTGCTATATTCTTCTGCAGACACATTATGTAGTAAATACTGGACCTTATCACTCAGCTCAAATAACCCAGCTTAGGGCCTTTGCAGACTGCCAGAAATAGTGCAAATTGAGTCCACTTTAAAATTGAGGCACTGCCCTGGCTCAGTGCTAGGGAATCATGGGAACTGTAATTTATTGTGGCACCAGAGCTCTCTGACAGAGAAGGCTCAATGTCTTAGAAAAAAATACAATTCCCATGATTCCCTAGCACTGAGCCAGGGCAGTGCCTCAATTTAAAGTGGACTCAATTTGCACTATTTCTGGCAGTCTGCAAAGGCCCTTACTTCTTCTGAATTGAATTAATTTGGGAGGCAGCTGGGTCCTATTGCAAAGATTTTGCTGCCAAAGCCACTGGGTGAGTCCAGCCCAGCTGCAGCCCTGATCCCAGGAGTGCTTTGGCAGCCTTATATCGAAACTGGGAGATTTCCAACTTCAAAAAATGGCTTCTGAAGCATGCCAGGGACCCAGGCTGCAGCCAGTCTGGACTTGCTTGGTGGCTTCAATAGCAAAATCTTTGCGATAGGACCTGGCTGCCTCCCGAATTAGACTTCAGTTCGGAAGAGCTAAGCTGAGTTATTCGAGCAGAGCAATAAAGTCCACTGTTTCTCTACTGACTTCCAAAATAGTGGCTCTTTTAATACAAATGTTTCCCTGTTATTGGATCCCTGTATCTACTGAGGTTTACATACAAAGGATCTCACTCTAAAAATATTTGTGCTGGTCATTAGGATGTCCAGAGAGGGGACTACATTATGTGACTATGTTTAGGGCAAAACAAAAAACCAAGGATATAGCAGGAGCCACTACATAGGACATTATCACACGGGGAGTTGCGGGGAGAAAGTGGAAATAAACCAGACGAGCGGAAGACTTTAATTTACGGGATTTGTCCTGTTCCACCTCATCTGATAACTAAATTTGAATTTAAAAGGGGGTTAATTCGAACAAAAACCTGATCTTTTCATTTCCTCAAAAATCCCAAAAATGAAAAGATCAGGTTTTCGTTCGAATTAACCCCCTTTTAAATTCGAATTTAGTTATCAGACGAGGCGGAACGGGACAAATCCCGTAAATTAAAGTCTTCCGTTCGTCCGGTTTATTTCCACTTTCTCCCCGCGACTCCCCATGTGATAACGTCCATAGAGAAGATTATTCAATGCTACCAGGGGACAGAGAGAGGGAGGAACTGCTCAACACTTTCTTCTCTTCAATTTTCTCCTAAAAGGAAAACAGTGCTCTAACTGATGAAAATAGAACACATGATGCAGGAAGCAGACTGCAACACAAAACAGGAAAAGAAGCAATAAAGGAATACCTGGATATTCTAAATGAATTCAGTTGTCCAGGACTGTATGAAATGTGCAGAGTACTGAAGCAATTTACAGATGTAATCTCAGAGTCACTGTCAATCATCTTTGAGGATTTTGGGGGAACAGGAGATGTCCCAGCAGATTGGATGATGACAAATGTTGTCCCATATTTTTAAAAAGTAAACAACAAACAGTCAACTTGATGTCAATATCAGGAAAAGTTTTCTAGAATAGATTATTAAAGATTAAGTACCAATGATGTGTTTACTCCAGCATGAATTTCTCAAACATGACTCATGCCTTTTCTACAAGGTTAGCAGGTCAGGGGAATGTAGCTGTATATATGCATTATATCTTTATTTCAGTATGGATTTTTACAAGTTCCCCCGTGATATTCCTGTAGGAGTCTGGTGGAACATGGGCCAGACAGTGCTGTTGTTAGGTGGCTTTGTAACTGGTTGATGAAGCAAACCCAGAATGCTCATTAATTGTTCCTCTTCATCCTGGGTGCACTTGGTAGTTTTATCCTGGCCCAGTATGGTTTATAAGTGACTTGGGTGATGAAATAGAAGGCAGGCTTATAAAATTTGCAGATTACACCAAATTAAGAGAAGCAGTAATACCCCAGGATTCAAAATGACCTTGACAGTTCTCAGAGCTGAGCAGAGATTATCTATATCCATTTCAAACTGGCTTTAGGACAGGATATGGAGTTGAGACTGCCATTGTTGCTCTGGATGACGACCTCCGCTTAGGTATCGACAGGGGTAGTGTGACTCTGCTGGTGCTCTTGGACCTCTCAGTGGCCTTTGACACAATAGGCCACTCCATCCTCTTGGATCGCCTGAGAGAGTTAGGAATTGGAGGCTCTGCTTTGCAGTGGTTCCGCTCCTTCCTCTCGGGCAGATCCCAAAGGGTGAGGTCGGGGACAGTTGCTCTTCTAGAATATAGCTTAATTGTGGCATCCCTCAGGGTGCCATCCTGTCCCCGATGTTATTTAACATCTATATGAAGATGCTGGGAGAGATCATTTGGAGGCATGGAGCGCAGTGTCATCAGTATGCTGATGACACTCAGATATGCTTCTCCATGACCCGGTTGTCGGCCCTGACTTCAGATGGCATCTCTCCTCTCAATGATTGTCTTAAAGCAGTAATGGACTGGATGAGGAAAAACAGATTGAGACTGAATCCAGACAAAATAGAGGTACTAACAGTTATGGGACCGAAACCAGGTCTGGAAATACAACTTCCAGTCCTGGATGGAGTCACACTCTCCTCCAAGGACTGTGTTCGCAGTCTGGGGGTACTCCTAGATTCGTCGCCTCACATGACAAGTCAAGTGAATGCGATGGTCAGGAGTGCTTGTTATCAGCTTAGCTGCGCCCTTTCCTGGAAAGTAGGGATCTGGAAACTGTGGTACATGCTCTGGTAACCTCCCATCTTGATTTCTGTAATGCAGTCTACATGGGGCTACCTTTGTGCTTGACTCAGAAACTCCAATTAGTTCAGAACATGGCAGCCAGATTGGTTTCTGGTGTCTCCAGAAGAGAGCATATAACACCTGTGCTAAAAGCTCTCCATTGGCTGCCTACAGTACAAGGTGTTGGTTATGACCTTTAAAGCCCTACATGGCTTGGGTCCAACTTACCTCCGGGACCGCCTCTTCCCATATGAGCCCCCATGTGTGCTTTGGTCCTCTGAGATGAATCTGTTACAACCCATGAAAACAAGGTTGTCGGTGACCTCCCAGAGGACCTTCTCTGTTGCCACTCCCAAATTATAGAAGGCCTGCCGGATGAGATCCATCTCATTACCAACCTTGACAGCTTTAAAAAGGCAGTCAAGACGGATCTTTTCCGGCAGGCCTTTCCTGATTAGTCATCTCAGCCCTATGATCTCGGCTATTTTTCTCCTCCCTGATCCTGCCACTGTTTTGAACTAAAGGGAATTCTGCTGCTGTGATTGTTGTAATATGTTATTTGTTGAATTTTAAATATTGTATGTTTTAAATTTTTCTGGTTTAATTCTATTTTAGGGGGTGGGTGGGTTAGGATATTGATAGATATATGTATTTTGGAATTTTTAAACTGTAAGCCGCCCCGATTGCATTGCCGAGGGGCGGGATAGAAATTATTATTATTATTATTATTATTATTATTATTATTATTAGAGCTGGGGCAAGACAAACAAAATAATTTTCAAGAGGGATAAATGTATGAAGCTACTCCATCTAGTTCGGGGAAATAAAATATAAAATACAGGATAGGTGACACATGCCTTGGAAGTAATAAAAGTGAAATGAAACTAAGGGTCTTAGTATCTCACAAGTTAAACATAAATAAAATGGAATAACATCCAAACAATTGAGTTTATTGCACTTTCAGTAATGGGGACTGAACAGAACGGAATGGCATGGAATGGGGCGAGAAAGCAAGTTACCACATAGGAGAACACTGCCGATGCTGCCAGGAGTCCCCATGCCATTCCCCAACTATTCCTGGTAGCTGATTTTGAAGAAAAGTTCAAAATCGTTCTTCAAAATCAGCTGACAGGAATGGCTGGGGAACGGCTTGGGCAGCATCGGTGGCGTTCTCCTGTGCAGTAACTTGCGTTCTCGCCCCATTCTGTGCCATTCTGTTCTGTTCAGTTCCCGTTCTTGAAACTGCCATGTGATAAATCTTAAATTGATACCCTTATTGGGCCAACCAAAATACACAATTACATGTTGCAAGCTTTCGAATTCTTCATCAGGCAAACAGGAGAAAAAATTGAAGATGTTAGTCTTGGGCCTGAATTTTCTGTTTCTGATCTCAGTTCAGATGTTAGGGGAAGGCTATCTGCAGGCTGGCTCCTCCCCCTTTGGCCATGCAGTTGCTGGAAAATTTTGCAAGCCAAGGAAATTTAATGTCCATTTGCAATCCAAAGAAGATGTTTCCTTAGAATCTAGCATGTCTCTTTCCTTTGTGAAGCCTCAGGCTCCTTTGCAGGTAGAGAATGCTGGATTTCTCAAGAAGTCTTCATGTTTTGCATCAGGAAAACTTTAGGTGATGTAGGCATAAAGCATGCCAATCAGTCCCAGTATTAGAAAAAAATGCTTTACCTTTAGTTTTTTGTGGGTTTTTTTCGGGCTGCATGGCCATGTTCTAGAAGAGTTATTCTCTGAAGATGCCAGCCACAGATGCTGGCAAAACGTCAGAAAGAAACTCTTCTAGAACATGGCCACACAGCCCGAAAAACTCACAAAAAACTATGGATGCCAGTCATAAAAGCCTACAACCTCTCATTGCTTTACCTTTGTTGGAGGCAGAAGCCTCTGATAGCAAGGTTGCAGTGCACTGGCACTGCAGAGAGAGCCATGAATAAAATGGGGCAGCCAAAAAGCTAATGCAATACTAGGCTTCACGTGCAGGACTATAGTGTTCAGATTGAGGGAAATAACAGTCCCACTCTATTCAGCTTTATCAGATCCCACCTGGAGTCCTGTGTCTAGTTCTGGACAGGGCAGTTTGAGAAGAATATTGAGAAACTAGGACACGTTCAGAGGATGGTAATCATGATGATGAAAGGTCTGGAAACCATGTCTTATGAGGAACAATTTAGAGAGCTGGTTGTGTTTAGTTTGGAAAAGAGAAGACAGAGGGGTGATATATATTTAAATACTTGTAGAGATGTCATATAGAAAACTGAGAGCTCCTGTTTTTTGCTGCTCCAATGGATTCAAATTAGAACATTGGGAGATAAATTTCTTGTGGCAATTGCTATTTAACAGTGGAATGGAATGCTTTGGAGGATGATGGACTTTCCTTTCTGGAGATCTATAGACAGAAGTTGGATGGCCACACCTTGAGAGGGCTTTAGGTATGTATCCCTGAGAGTCCTCACAGTCTCTTATAAGTCTAGGATTCTATGGGTGGGATTGCATTTGTTCCTCCACATTCTCTGTGGTTAGGGGCACAGGACACCCATGAATATGGAAAAACCACAAATAACAAAAACACTATGTTTTGACCTGAGAGAATCTCTCTAGGAATCTCTAGGTCCACAACTCTGTGGACAACATCTGCCAGACATTGACCATAGAATTGCTCTGGAGGAGCTACAAATGCCTGGTGGAGTGTTCTCTCTAGGAATCCCTAGGTCCTTCAGTGCAACTTTTGGTTAAAGTTGACCATAGAGTTGCACTGGTGGACCTAGATATTCCTAGGGAGAACATATTAATCAAATCCATGAATAATCAAATTTGCAAAAGGCAAAGCACCGAATGTGAAGGGATGAGTGTACTTAGATTTGCTCCATTCTTGTGCATGTTGAGATAACTTCAGGTAACTTCATGAAAGCCTGAATAGAAAGACCTCCCCCCCCCCCCCGACGCGTTGGGAGGGGTTCTTCATTGCACTGGCCAAGTTAAATGATGCTGGACACGTGATTGGCTGGGCGGCAGGGAAGTCCCTCCTCTTCCTCCACCGCCCAGCCAATCAGGATAGGGATCCTCTAGGATCCCTTCTCCATGGTAGTCTTGCTTATCGCAAGATTACTAGTGAGAATTGGGGGGGATATAAAGCCTCACGGCTGCCTCGTGGCTACAGCCATTCTAAAAAGCAGACAAGCAAGGAGCTTGTCTGCCTGTTTTGATACAGCGGCCTGTTTGGTGACCAGAAGCCTGAGGTTGGCCTGTAAGGAGGCCTGTTGCCTTGTGGCGGCAGCCGGTACCCTTGGTAATGTATTCTGTCGGCCGTGCTCCGTCAGCCTTGGAAGGAGTGGCCCTGGTGACGGGGCCCAACTCGGCTCGCAGCTGCGGCCTGAGGGGTTGGAGGGCCCCGATCCTTCTCCCGGCTTGGAGAGGCTGCAGATGGAAGCCGGGGAAGGCTGAGGTTTGAGGGCCCCGAGTGGTGAAGGGTGCCTATGGATCCATTCTGTAAAAAATAAAAATAAATGAATACCTGCAAAGTGTAACCAGGAGGCCTTTGGAGGCCTGGGAAGGTTTGGCTGCAATCTGCCTGGTATCCTGGTGTGTGTGTGGTGTCCCATAAACCATTAAATACAATAATAATAATAATAATAATAATAATAATAATAATAATAATAATTACAATAAATAATTAAAAAAACAGTTGATATACACTTGCCAAGGCTTTCTGGCTTGGCTTCTCTGTCCCAAAAAGGGAAGTTTTGGGCCTTTTTAGCATCCAAAAAAGGAAGTGGTAGGCCCTTTTGTTGGGTCTTTATCTGGTGGTCCTACACTAGCCAGCGTATTCTGGTTTGGTTCTTGTGTCCCGCAAAGGGAAGTGATAGGCCTTTGGCCATTAATCTGGTACCTATTTTGGGACAGGCTGCTGGTTGGGGGACACGTGTTCATTATATAAGTTTACACTCTACCCATTTAAATTAAATAATAATAATAATTATATATATATATATATATATATATATATGAGAAATAGAGTGCAAAATTAAAATATTATATTAAGACATTAAAACAATAAATAATATTACAGTCTCTCGGATAACTCATAGCTGAGTCATGCCGCACAGTAAGCCACAGTCTAAGTGGCGTGCAGCTTTGGCTGGGCCCAATTCTGGGCGGTCAGCACCGAGGAGACCAAATGACCCGCAAAATAGAGATGATGAGATTACAGCACAGTTGACACAATTAGGCCCCACTATGCAGGCCTGTGTCACTGCTTGTGAACAGCTAGCACAAACTAGGGTTCAAGGTTATAATACAGGGTCCCAATTAAGTACAATTTCAAGTCGGGGCCAAGTTTCTGGGCAGCAGGCTACACAGATACAGCCAAGTACTTTAACTGGCATGTCTTTGGAGGATGTAGCACGTGGTCCCCCAGTCTCATCTGCTATGGAGGTTGGTCAGCCAACCGTAGCAGACGTTATGGAACTGTTAAAGAGAGTTCTAGGTGTGACACAACAGGGAGCGCCTGCCCCTGTGCTTGAGCAGCCTACTCTGGCAGACTTGTATAGTTTGGTACAAAGGGCTGTGGTTTCAGGTCAGGATAGTGTGTCTGCACCTGAAACTGTGGAAATTGCTAACAGGGATGGGAGAAGTGTTTCTTCTATTCCACAGACTGGCACCCGAGCAGTGGCTGTGGCACACTCAGTGGGAGCTTCACAAACATCGGGAGAGGCTGCTCAGCAATTGGCTAGTACAGGTTTGTCCTTGTCTTTGAACACTATAACTTTTTGGCCCACCTTGTTGTGGTCCTCTGGGGGCTCAGTTGGGCACAATGCTGGTGGGACAAGTTCAGTAAATGTTTCTGTAGCAGCACCTTCGACTTTATCAGTTGCACCTGAGGTGCCTGACTCGAGGGTGCAAACTGAGCAGCTTACGGTTACCAAGGTAAGTGACACAAGGCCTTTAGTCACAATGGGAGCCTTAGGTTTGGCTGGAGTCAACCGGGCAGTTGAGTGCAACCCCTATGCTGGGATGTCAATGCCCTTGGGATCTCACCTTCCCCTCTCTACTAAAGAGAGAATATGGAAAGGAGAATACATAGACCTATTTTCTTTGACTTTTCGTGACCCTGAGCCGCGAATTATGGTCAAGGATGGGGTCGTGTTCAGTTTCCCCAAAGAATTCCAGGCGCACAAGCATCCTAAGTTGGAAAGAAACTTTGTAAATTGGATGATGGGATTTACCATATATAGAGGTGTGATAGAACAAAAAGACCAGTCCAGGGCCCCTGATTTTTCATAGTACCAAGAAATAATGATCAAAGCTTACACAAACTGTCATTTTAATTCGAGGGGAGCGGCATGGCTCCAGTACGATGAACAGTTCAGGATGAGAGCTGCTATGGATCCGTCTTTGTCATGGCAGCATGTCCAATCTGAACTTTGGGCAGATGTTATGTTGCGGGCCTCCCCTTTGAGCAGGTGTGATAATGGCTTTGTGCCCATGGTCACACAGCTGACACTGCAGTATGAGAGGCCTAGCACAGGGGACAAAAAGGTTACAGGTTTATGCTGGGATTTCAACTCGAGCAAGTGCTCTAGACAGCAATGTAGGTTCGAACATAAATGCAACATTTGCAAGGGTAATCACCCAGGCACCTCTTGTTTCAGGGTGAGGAAGGTCGGGGCTGGAGTCTCCGGGCAACATTCAGCAGCGGGAGGGAAAGGCGCCAACACCAATTAAACTGGACGTGTTGGCTGCTTGGTTGCTGATTTACCCGAATAGGGATTCCACTCAATATTTGTTAGATGGGTTTTCAAATGGTTTTCATATCCCTTATATAGGTTTGAGGGTGCACCAATTCGCGCCTAATGTGCGTTCGGAGAGGGAGTCACCAGAATTAGTCAGGGAGAAGCTGGCTAAAGAGTTGGCTGCTGGTAAGATATCAGGGCCTCATTAACATCTGCCAATGCCAACACTAAGGCTGTCACCTTTGGGCGTCATTCCTAAGAAGGCGCCTGGTGAGTTCCGTTTAATTCACAATTTGTCATACCCAAAAGGGGACTCTGTTAATGATGCCATTGATCTAGTTTTGGCATCTGTGAAATACACATCATTTGATGCAACAGTGCAGATGGTACGGGCATTAGGTAGGGGTACCCTATTGGCTAAATGTGTATAAAATCAGCTTTCAGGCTTTTGCCAGTACACCCTGACGATTTTGACGTATTAGGTTTTCAATTTGAAGGGATGTACTATTTTGACAAGGCTATGCCAATGAGGTGTTCTTATTGTGCTCTGCATTTGAAAAATTTAGTACATTTTTACACTGGTGTGTGGTCAAGAGGTCAGGTAATCAAGCTATTACTCATTATTTAGATGACTTCTTGTTCGCTAGAGCTCACGGTACTACAAGGTGTGTAGATACCTTGTTGGCATTTCAGGTGTTGATGGCTGAGATGGGAGTTCCTTTGGCGGAGGAAAAGACGGAGGGTCCTGGCACCCATCTAACCTTCTTGGGCATTGAGTTAGACACAGTTGAGGGAATCTCTCCCCTCCCAGTAGAAAAACTGAAAGCGTTGAGACACCAGGTAAGGATAATGAGAGGTAGGAATAAGGCCACGCTTTGAGAATTTCAATCCCTGACTGGGTTGTTAAATTTTGCCTGTAAAGTTATTGTTCCTGGATGAGCCTTTTGTGCTCACCTTTACAATGCTACTAAAGGGGTTTCTGCTCCACATCACCATATTAGGATTATTAGCGGGATAAGAGCTGATTTGAAGGTTTGGGAGTCATTTTTGGATCAATTTAATGGAGTCTCCTTTTGGAGGTCTGAAATGCTTTTAAAGGCGGACCTCCAGGTACACTCCAATGCCTCTGGTGCACATGGTTTTGGCCTCTATTGGAAAGGTCAGTGGGCAGCTGAGAGATGGCCTCAAGCTTGGGTGTATAAGGGTTGGACACATGATCTCACTTTTCTTGAACTCTTCCCTATTGTGGTTGCAGTTCATTTGTGGCCAGTTCAATTTGAAAATAAAACTATTTGGTTTTGGTGTGACAACCAAGCAGTGGTTCATGTAGTGAACTCCCAAACCTCCAAATCCTTAAGGGTGATGTCATTGGTTAGACCAATGGTTACTCAATGTTTGAGATACAATGTGTTGTTTCAGGCTCGCCATGTACCAGGGTTACTAAATCTGTTGGCGGATGCCATTTCTCGTTTTCAGTTTTCCAGTTTTCGTCAACTTGCCCCGGAGGCTGCACCTCAACCACTGGAGGTACCGGAACATCTGTGGAGCCTTGGAGAATAGAAATCGACAGGGCGATTCTCCAGTCTGTCACTCCATCGACACACAAGTCGTATCAGCTCACAATGCGAGCTTTTAGGCTGTTTTTGTCTATGGAGGGGAGGTTGAGGTTTGGCCATTGAGGGTGCAGACTGTGTTACGTTTTGCAGTTCATCTTCGGCAGTCAGGTTTATCCCCGGTTACTATTAGGGCAAGGTTAGTGGCTCTGTCCTTTTATTCCAGAGCGGGAGGGTTCATTGACCCTACTGGGGATTTGAGAATCCGCCGGGCCCTAGAAGGTTGGACTAGGGAGCTTCCTCCGGCACGCGGTACTCGCTTGCCAGTAACAGGATCAATTCTCATCCAAATTTGACAATCCCTGCCAGAGGTATGTTCTTCAACTCAGGAAGAGATTCTATTCAGGGCTATTTTTTCGGTGGCGTTTTTCGCGGCTACTAGAATTAGCGAGCTGGTTCCTAGCTCTTGCTCAGATACTTCGGGCAGAGCACTTTACCTATCTGATGTTCAAATTAGTGAACAGGGAGTTCAAATATGTTTTTGTCGTTCTAAGACTGACCAGTTGGCTAAGGGACAAACAGTCTCATTGTCTAGAGCAGGGACAGGCAACCTTTTTGAGACCTGGGCTGGTCTCCCGTAGCCCAGGTCTCCGCTGGGCCGGGTGGGGGGGTGGGGGGTGGCGGTGCACACACGCGCTTACACGCACGCACGCACGCACCCTCCTCCGCGCGCACGCACACCCTCCTCCACGTGCGATGCGCCCCACGCACCCTCCTCCATGCGCAATGCGCGCGCGCAGCCACAACAGCCACGACACAAGTCGCGGCTGCCATTTTGGAAAATAAGCCAAAAATTACTCCAAGGCACTGGATTACCCTGGCCAAGTCACACTCTCTCAGCCTCAGAGGGTGGAAATGGCAAACCCCCTCCTCTGAAGAAATCTGCCAAGAAAACCCTCATGGTAGGGTCAAAATAAGCCAGAAATTACTCCAAGGCATTGGATTACCCTGGCCAAGTCATACTCTCTCAACCTCAGAGGGTGGAAATGGCAAACCCCCTCCTCTGAAGAAATCTGCCAAGAAAACCCTCATGGTAGGGTCAAAATAAGCCAGAAATTACTCCAAGGCACTGGATTACCCTGGCCAAGTCACACTCTCTCAGCCTCAGAGGGTGGAAATGGCAAACCCCCTCCTCTGAAGAAATCTGCCAAGAAAACCCTCATGGTAGGGTCAAAATAAGCCAGAAATTACTCCAAGGCACTGGATTACCCTGGCCAAGTCATACTCTCTCAGCCTCAGAGGGTGGAAGTGGCAAACCCCCTCCTCTGAAGAAATCTGCCAAGAAAACCTCGCTTCCACGGGTGTCTCCCCTCCCTCTTCTTCTCAAGGGAGGGCTGAAGACACCCGTGGAAGCGAAGGATACTGGCTTCAGGACAGTGAGCTGACCGCCCTGCCAGCCAGGATCCTCTTCTGAAGCGTTTCCTTCGCTTCCTTGGCTGCCTCCCTTGGGAAAAAGAGTGAGGAGAGGCAGCCAAGGAGGCGAAGGAAACGCTTCAGAAGAGGGTCCTGGCAGGGCGGTCAGCTCTCTGTCCTGAAGCCAGTATCCTTCGCTTCCACGGGTGTCTCCCCTCCCTCTTCTTGCCAAGGGAGGGCTGGAGACACCAGTGGAAGCGAAGGATACTGGCTTCAGGACAGCGACCTGACCGCTCTGCCAGCCAGGATCCTCTTCTGAAGTGTTTCCTTTGCCTCCTTGGCTGCTTCCTTTGGGAAATAGAGTGAGGAGAGGCAGCCAAGGAGGCGAAGGAAACGCTTCAGAAGAGGGTCCTGGCAGGGCGGTCAGCTCTCTGTCCTGAAGCCAGTATCCTTCGCTTCCACGGGTGTCTCCCCTCACTCTTCTTCCCAAGGGAGGGCTGAAGACACCCGTGGAAGCGAAGGATACTGGCTTCAGGACAGCGACCTGACCGCCTGGCCAGCCAGGACCCTCTTCTGAAGCGCTTTCCTTCGCTTCCATGGCTGCCTCCCTTGGGAAAAAGGGAGACGAGAGACAGCCAAAGAGGCGAACAGAAGCTGGCTTCAGAAGCGGGTCCTGGCCAGCTTCTGTAGTTTGCTTTGCCTCCCAGGAGGGAGGGCGCGCAGCACAGGGGGCAGAGCTTGCCGAGAGCAACCCGGCAGCCATTTTGTGTTGCCGGAGAAGCCCGGCAAAAAAAAAAAATGCGGTGGCGGTAGTGCCGCTGCTGCGGCGGCAGCGGCGGCAGGAACAAAACGGGGGCGGTAACAAGGCCTCTCGGGGCCGAATCCAGCCCGCGGGCCATAGGTTGCCAACCCCTGGTCTAGAGCACCATTAGGTCAAATTTGTCCCGTTTTAACCTTGTCAAATTGTCTTAGGCTTCGCCCAACTGGCCTGGGCTATTTGTCCCTCCATGTTTCGGGCCTTCCATTGACACAGTTTCAGTTTTGAGCTGTGTTGTGAGAGACTTTCAGGCATGCAGGTTTGCCAGCAGCCCAGTTCTTGGCTCATTTGTTTCGTATAGGGGCAGCGACTGCTGCTGCTTCACAGGGTTTGAATGACGCTACAATCTGACGGATTGGGCGTTGGCGGTCCAGGGCTTTTAAGTCCTATATTCGCCCGTAAGGTATGGGTTGGGCCTAGTGTTATCTAGTTGAGGTGTTTCATTGTTATACTTGATATGTTTTTTCCATTCAAGCAGATCTGCATTTTGAAGATGTTTGGATCATCGGGCACAGCCTTGTGTTCTAGGCGGAACGTCATGTGCTTCAATCGTGTCACGATCAAAATGTGGGGATAAGAGAGGTTCAGCGAGTACGATGGTTTGGTCAGGGAGGAATGGTATGGGGAGCTCTCATTCCACGCATCATCGAGTTATCTGTGACATTTGCACCGCCTAGGATTCTACTGGTACACTTTGGAGAGAATGACCTTGTTAAAGTACCTTGTTTCAAGTTGGTCAAAGGATCTTAATGCAAGACATTAAGCACAGATTCCCGCAAACGGTGTTGATGTGGACCAAGTTTTTGCCACAACGTGCTTGGGTGGGAGCAAGAAAGGAGTCGTCGATCAACGCAGCCTGTCATTGACTGAATAGATCCATGGTTAAGAAGTTGGGAGTTTTGGGGATTTAAGTTGTTGAGCACGAGAGTATTCAGACAGATAGGCCACATTTGTACAGGGGCAATGGGGTCCATCTATCCCCGGAGAGTTGTGATGTATACTTGAAGTCCATCACTTGTCACATTGAATGAGCCCTCGGGGGGGGGAGGGGATGCCAAGCTAGGCCGGCCCCCTCCTGTGGCGGGCAGGATCCCCCCCCCCCCCGTGGATAAGTTAGTTAATTGAAATTACGAAATTGGTTCAAGTTTAAGTGGACAAAGAGTATACTTCAAGGGTTTAATCAAATTGTTGCTATGTTGTCACCAAACAAATTGATGACATCATAGACAAGTGACGTCATGAGCTAAATTATGGCATCATTTCTGGTTATGGGGAGATTATTTATTTGGATGTTTGTTTAATTGGAACTTGATGTTCTTGACACATGAATTAAAGGTTAAATTGGATATGTAAAGGAACACATGTGTCAAGAACAATGTAAATTGTGGTTAAACTGAATTGTTAAAGAATTATTGATGACCCTGTACAAATAAAGTTGTGGCCAAGTTTTACAACCATAATTTTGAGTACGGTGTCATTTTTGTGTTGGTGCAATGACTGGCCCAAGGTCATCTAGTGAGCTTCATGTCTGAACGGAGATCGAGAACAAGTCAGTCCAGTAGAGCCTGGGTGTTACTTTTTTTGAAGCTCCACTCTCTAGTACTGGTTTAACACTTACTATAATAATAATAATAATAATAATAATAATAATAATAATAAATTTTATTTATAGCCCACCCCTCTGCACGGCAATCGAGGTGGGTTACAACATTTAAAACAATCCAAGTTAAAACATTCCCTCCTCCCCTAATCCACCCTCCCACCCCTTAAAACAAAATTAAACCAACTTGGTACCCTTCTAATTTAAAGATTATGAACTTCTGAACAGAGGGATCTGTGTGTTCCTAGAGGGACAGCCATTTGCCTTAGTGGAATAGCCATTTACTACAAATTGGGGTGGAGGGGAATCAACACAATTATAAAACAGTCTTTATTACTTGCATATGTTAAGATATGAGATGGTAAAATAACAACACAAAAAATTACTCTGGCACTCAGTTTTGGGTGAATGTTTTAACAAGTCAACACAATATGACAATGCTTTATAATGGCAAAAGGTTGTATATTCAGCCCAACTAACTTTAAAAGCGATGTGTGTGAAAATCTACTCACTTTTGCGGGTTTTCCCCACCTTTTAAATCCCATTTCTGTACAGGATTTCCTCTGTGTGATAAAGTCCTTAGATTACTTCATTACATTCAGGTATGCCAGAACATATTGCAATGATAAATGGAGGTGCTTTAGACTCATTTCAGTTGCTCATCTATCCACAGTTCTGATACTATTTCTTTAGAGGGAGAGACTTTTCCCATTCCTGCTACTAATCAACCCCAAGACCATGTCTCTATGTTGAGCAAATGCTGTATCAATGTGATATATTTCAGTGTTGCAAACACTTGGGTTATTCTTATATATACATGGTTCTATTCTAAGCAGGAATATAGCTGAATACAATCTAATATACTTACATTCAAAGGAAGTATTTGGGATCTTTAATGAACAATTCTTCACATCCTGCCAAATTACAGTTTTTCAGGGTAAGCCCAGGGAATTAGAAATAGTGTTGTGGGAAAACAATGATAAACCCATAGTTTAGATATTTTTGTAAAGTTCCCAGTGAGAGATCATATTTCTATATCATTGGTCTTCAGCTAGTGGACTGGTGAGGCCACTGACTACATATGTACATCATCCAAGGTGGATTATATCACCATCATCATACATATATATGCTGCAATATTAACAAGGAGGTTTGTAGTATGGTCAAAAACATAATCATAAATAATCCCATGGAAAAAGAAAAATGGGAAAAATCTGAAAAAGCCAAAGTGGGTGCACAGCAAACTGAAAGAGGAAATGAGACGAAAAAAGAGTACAGGAAGCAACTGCTTTTTGACACCTCATTTTTTTACACCTTGTTCTTTCAATGCTTGAAAATTACAGACAAATTCCATTAATTTAACTGCCCTTTTGTTATTTCTTCTGGTCTATGAGCCCCACTTGGGATTGCTTGCACACACAGACACACAGGAGATTATCACACATCTTATTTTGCCCAAACCGGGCACAGGCTGAGCATGGGTTTTAATGGGTGAAAATGAGTGTTATCGCACACCTTTCTGCCCAACTCAGCCACACTGCGTACCTGATCTGGACTCCTGGCATATTTTTTTGAAGAATGATACTTTCCCGTTCTTCGAAAAGTACACCAGGAGTCTGGATCAGCTACGTGATGCGGTTGAGTTGGTCAGAAAAGCATGTGGTAAAACCCATTTCACCCTTTCAAGACCTTTCCCAGACTGGGCAAAATAAGATGCGCGATAATCCCAAGGCTTGCTTTAAGAAAGAGTTGATCTTGAATTAATGGAATTTATCCATGTAATATACAAGCAGGAAAAGAGCAAACTTACATCAGTTTTTCTTCCTATGGAAGCTCAGTTTGGATTGCTTTCACATGTACACTGTTTGAAAACCAAGCTGAGGGGAGACAGACGTGCCAAGCTGACTACAGAGGGATATGCCAGGAAGGAGAAGGAAAGCAGTTTCTGGGCAGACATTTTGAGTGGGGCTTTGAGGTTTTTTTGTTTTTTGTTTTTTGTCTTTTTGTTTTTTGTTTTTTGCTCAGAGGAAGAGAGTCAGAGACTTGCCGCCAGAATCAGGTAGTATCCAGGAGCCCTCTGTAGAGTTAGAAACCCAGTTGACTGAGCTCACTGACAGAACCTGGTGAAAAGACAAAGAGAACAGGGGACCTTTACGTAGGTGACTTTTTGAGGGAGAAGCCCACAGACCTGTTTCAGTGCTTGCTTAAGATTTCTCAATATGGACATTGAGGGAGTTGCTGCAGTCACCTGCAACACTTGTGGGATGTTTGTCTTCTTGCCATGAAATGTGGGGAACTTTACCTGCACCAAGTGCAAGTTGGTAGCTCTCCTGGAAGAGAAACTCCAGCAGCTGGAGGCCCAGGTAGCCACACTTCGGCCTGGCAGAGTGGAATGAACGGTCTTGGACAGGAACCACACAGAGGATGTTGTTGAGGAGGAGGTCACTTTGTGCACACAGGAGGTAGACTGTTGGAGGAACATCACACACAGAAGTAGGGAAACCAGGGATCGTTCTGGGAGCTTGTGACCTCACTAGAATGGAGACATATTGGATTACAAAAGAAGGGTCCCTGTTGAGATGCAAATGGACTATAAATTTCCTGGACTTTGAAAATCTCCCTATGCCACATCGCCAGAAGAAGGAGGAGCCTGCCTGCAAAAGATATCCTCCCCACCCTATACCATCTGAACTAAAGACTGAAACAACATACAGGCATCTGACTAACATCTCCAGTTGTTTCTCTCCTCTGGTTTGTAACATCTTGCCTGATGAAGAAGCCCATGAAGATTTGAAAGCTTACAACAAGTATATTGTGCATTTTGGTTGGCCAATAAAGGTATCACTGATGGATTTTTGCTAAATGGCCAACACAGCTACCCCTGAATTATTCCTGTACATTCATAGAATCATAGAATCATAGAATCATAGAGTTGGAAGAGACCACAAGGGCCATCCAGTCCAACCCCCTGCCATGCAGGAACTCCCAATCAAAGCATCCCCGACAGATGGCCATCCAGCCTCTGCTTAAAGACCTCCAAGGAAGGAGACTCCACTACTCTCCGAGGGAGTGTGTTCCACTGTCGAACCGCCCTTACTGTCAGGAAGTTCCTCCTAATGTTGAGGTGGAATCTCTTTTCTTGCAGCTTGCATCCATTGTTTCGGGTCCTAGTCTCTGGAGCAGCAGAAAACAAGCTTGTTCCCTCCTCGATATGACATCCCTTCAAATATTTAAACACGGCTATCATATCACCTCTCAGCCTTCTCTTCTCCAGGATAAACATCCCCAGCTCCCTAAGTCGTTCCTCATAGGGCTTGCTTTCCAGACCCTTCACCATTTTAGTTGCCCTCCTTTGGACACGCTCCAGTTTCTCCACATCCTTTTTGAATTGTGGTGCCCAGAACTGTACACAGTATTCCAGGTGAGGCCTGAAATAACATTATTTCTGCTTATAATGTAGTATCTATAGTGTGTGTTAGTAAGCTTTTGCAGGCATTCAGTTGTGATATATAGTGTGCTCTTTATGCTTTTCAGTGGAGAAAAATGCATTTGCAAGCTAAAAAAAAAATCCTGTGTTCCACTTTTCAACCAATTTCACTTTCTGACAGTGCTCCCACACTTAACCTGTCAGATAAGTGGGGGCTTCTTGTATGTATGAGGAATGGAAAGAAGGACAAATTACCAAGGATGAGTACAGATGTATGATCTCGATAACAAGAAAAATAATATTAGAATGGATTATACAGAAATCTTTCTGCAAGTATCTCGATGGAGACTCGTGGGTCTGTCAAGAATAAATCCTGCCAAACTAATGATATATATGTTTTCTATCAGGTCACAAGTTTAGTATGGTGTGGATGCTGTGGATGTTATTTATTGGAATTTCAGCAAATCACTTTATAAGGTCCACAATAATATTTTGATTAGCAAACTTTTTAAATATGGAATAGATGGAAACATCATCAGATGGATTCATAGTTGGTTGGAAAATCAAGCTCAAAGAGTCGTTATAAATGGGATGTGGGTTCAGAGATGGGCTTCAAGAATGATTAGAGGTTTGGAGACCAAAACATATGATGATAGGTTGAAGGAGCTGAGCATGTTCAGTTTGGGGAAGAGAGGACTGAGGGGGTACATGAATGTACTTTTTAAATTGCTCAACAGCTGCAACAGAGGAATGAGGGCAGGCCTGTTATTTGCTGCCAGAGGGTAGGACCAGATCTAATGGTTTCAAGTTACAAATTTCAAATGAACATTCAAAGGAACTTCTTGACAGTAAAGAGTGGTTTTGAACCAACTGCCTGGAGGGGTGGTGGGTTCCCCTATAGATGACTTCATAAAGAGGGTGGGTAACTGAGGATCCTTTACTGGATACCCTGCATTGAGCAGAAGGTTGGATTTGATGGTCCAACTCTATCATTTTTTAATTTTAGTGCTAAAGTAAGATCCGAAAGCTGAAAAAGATTGAAGCTCATTGTTCTCCTAGCTAGGGCTACACCTAGCGAGGGTTGAAAATCTTCACTTATTCCACCTTTGCATGTGAGAACAAACGTTTTCACAAGTTTCCCCCCTGCTGAGTGAAATTATGAGAGTTTTTGTATAATTACTGGTTGTTGTTTTTTTAAAAAAAAATCCCATTTATTTATTTATTTTGCATGGGGAGGAGGACTACCACAAACTATAGCCAAAAACCAAAACAGTGGCTGAGATCCTGCCTTGTCAGATGTATCTATGCCATTGCAGCTCTGTTGTAGTAGTCATATCCCCCACTGTAGCTACATTTCCCTATGGGTTCCTCCTCGCTTTCTGCCTCACTGGTGGGAGAGAGCTGCATGCATTCTCATTCTGTATTGTTTCACTCTCTAGTGCCTCAACACTCTTTTGGTCAGTGCAACTGTCTGGCTTTAAAGGTGGGTTTTGAGGGGTCATTTGCAGTCATTGTAATGGTGTTACAATTTTAATGTGAATTATATTATTTATGATATCATTAAGTTTGGCTAATGACTTATATACATTGACAGAATGTCAGCAAATGTTTTTACAGGAAACATTTAATTTTTGTAAAATACTGTTTTTATGTGTGCAAAAACATATAGATCTCCCCCCCACACCATGACACACACTCATACAGAGAGAGAGAAAAAGAAAAAAAACAAGGAGAAAGCAGTGATCTTTTCACTCTTGATCGAGGACAAAAATCTTGTGGTGGCTGGTAAATTTTATTACAGAGTACTTCATTATCTCATTATCTCTTTCTTGAACAGGAGGAGGAAAATTTCCATTCCTTTTCCTAGCCCAGTCCTATACATAGCTATTCATGAGGTAATTTTCGATGTGTTTGCAGAGCTTACACCCAAATAAATGTGCATAGGATTACAGCGGAAGGACAAATTTCTTATTAGAATATATGTGCACAAGTCTATTTCAGTACATGCACAAACTGAGAACAAGTAATAGCTACATCAGGGCTGGGAATCATGTGGCCCTCCATTGTTCTTGGACTGCATTTCCCAGCATTTTCTTCATTGGCTGTGTTGGCTGCTGAAAGTTGCTGTCTGACAACAACTGGAAAGCTGCATGATTCCCACCAGTCTACGTACTGAAGGAACATGACGTCCACCAGGGTTTCTAGTTACATATACGTTTAATTACTCCAACATGTGTTTTTATAGGATATGACTATGGTCATGTGGCAAACACAGTTTCATATACTGAAATAACCTTCATAAAATAACTCTATTTTTAAAAGAATTTTAGCACACCTGGCATTGTCATATCCCTCTTTCTTTGCCCTGTGGTTTTTACACTAAGGAGCCAGCAGGGGGAGATGTTATCCTTTGTGCTACTCAAAATCTTCACACAGCAGCTGTGGAATTTAAACAGAGCTTTATGACACAGTTCTGTACAAGCAACAAGCAGAAACCTCACTTGATGAATACATGGCACATTATATGCTGATCTTTCAATGTCAGACCTGTCATTCTGAGGGTCCTTGTTTATCACACACCGTTAAGGATAAATTGTCACAGTATAATGTTCTGATTTTAATGGAATTCATCTTTAAATTACTATAAACTGGAATACCAAACGTCACCATTTAGAATTATTTTTAAAGGCTCTGGAAAAAAAAACTTTAAATGCAACAGCCTGTGTGCAAACTGAACAATCCAATGAACATTCACATTCTCACACAGAACAAATAAGACATTCCTTTGCTTACACAAAACAGCAGAAGTAGTTACCGTATTACCGAGAAAGGAATGAACTAAGCATCCTAGCCTTCTTGAACTTCTTAGGATCCATTTATGAGCTTCTTAGGCCTCATCCCACTTACATTTAAACCGGTTTGTGATCCACCTTTGCTCCGTGTCAGTGAATCAATTCCAAAAGGTCCGTCGTTCCCACTATGAAAGCGGTTCTTTTCATTATTCCCTTGTAATTGCTTCTTTTTTGGCATGATTGTCATTCCCACTAGTTTGTGACACTTCAAAATTCATGTCAATCATCCACATGTCTTTGGTGACACAAGCAGCAACACAGTGAGGATGGGGCCAGAGCAGAGTGACTTTAGCAGGCTGCTCAAAAGTACACCATTTGCCCTTTGAGCAGCCCAGCTTGGGAACTATTTTTTTTTTTTTTTAAAAATGATCGAAAATTTGATCTATTGGTTTTGCTTGTCTCACTGAGCTGCTGTTGGCCCGATTGCCTGGTGTGCCACCAAGGAGTTGCAAAAACAACGGATCGTATATTCGTATATTTGGTAATTCAGTGTGTGTGTGTGTATATATATATATATATATATATATATCGCCCATAAGTCACACAAGCACAAAGACAGAACGGGGGGGGGGGGGGGGGGGTGATGGCGGATCTAAAAAAAAATGAGTTGGGGTGGTAAACAGCCCTCTCCCATTAGTCCCTCCCCTCCAATATGATGCAATTTAGTTCCGTTTTTACCACCTGTTGAACACGCTTAGGAATCACTTCTTTTCAAAAGAACCACCAAAGAACTAATGTCAGAAAACAGTGTTGTTGTTGGGTGTTTTTTTTTTGTTTTTTTTTTTTTTTGTTTTTTTTTGTATTTGCCTTACTTCCTCATGATTGCAACTGAGCTCAATAGGATTGGAACCGGTTTCAAGTGGGAATGACAGTCATATAACCCGATCTGCAATTCGCTTCAAATCATAGTGGGAACAAAACCTTAGGGTCACATCACTGTAAGTCCTAGGCCCTTTCACAGTTATAGCACTATACTTCACTTTAACTGCCAACTCATAAACCTTTTCAGTCATGAATCTGATATATGAATGTGTATATGTATGTATGTATGTACACACATATATGTGTGTATGCATGTATGTTTTATGAGTTTTATGCTTTATGAATTTTATGATTTTTTTGCTGTAACTAATTGCACTTTATATTTTAGTCTATGACCATAAATAGATGATGATGATCTGCCATGGTTCCATCCACTGGGATCTTGAGATTTTCAGTGTAGGTAGGGACATTTAGAATTCTCAGCCAAAGAGCTTTAATGCCTCACCAAATCATAAACCCCAGGATTCCATAGGATGTAGCCAGGGCAGTCAAAGCTGAATCACAGTGCTATTATTATGTAGTGCAAAGGGGCCCTGCATATCCAAGGATGAGCCACACATCTAGGGATGGTTACAGAGTTAATAGAAGACACTTTATATTGTCCAGTTCAGACAAGAGACCACCCTTGAGGCTGGACCCACAACTGTGATCACCAGCAGACTTCAGCAGAAACATATGACATGGGTGTCAGAAACGTTATTCATTTCCATCCCTATCAATTTATTATTGTAAAACAGGAAAGCCATTTTATTTTTTAATTATTTCCTTCAACTATCACATCTATCTGCTCTTCAGTTAACTGAATGTCTCCAATGCCCTCTCAGGCTGCATCTGCTCTACAAAAATAATCCACGTTAACATCACTTTAACTGCCATGGCTCCATGCTATGGCATTCTGGGAATTTTGGTTTTGTTAGATATTTAGCCTTCTCTGTCAGAGACCTCTATTGCCACAACAAACTACAAATCCCAAAATTCTATAGGATGGAGCCATGGCAGTTAAAGTGGTGTCAAAGTGGATTATTTCTGCAGTATGAATGCAGCCAATGTTGGCTTACCTTTCATTCCACATGCATTCTGTTCAGATTCTGTTTGGTTATTAGTTGTTTATTGTTTCACACATTATCTTAGAAGACGTTTTCCTAAAAGACAGTGGTGATGTGTATACACAAATAATAAACACTTTGAAATTTCTTTCATTTATCTGCAAACTCTCTCTTCTAAGCCTCCATTTCCTGACAGGCATTAGCATCACTAGGGTTAGCATCACCTGGTGCAGTAAACTCATGGTATCACCCCTCCATTGACCTCCTCCCATACTACACCATACAGAATCCTTTGTAATGGCTTTTGTATTAACGTTACCATAAATCATAATTCAGTATACCACTGAATGGAATGGTAATGGTTGTGACATAAACAATTTGCAAAATTAAAATTATACTTTTAAATTACAATATCATATACACAACCTAAATGTATTTACATATACATTGTTTCATGTAGTTAAAGTGAAAATCTGGTAAGCAGTGATGTTTTTAAAGAAAAATTTAAAATATTTTCATGGCTTTAATATATATATATATATATATATATATATATATATGGTTTACACACCTCTCACCCCTGGAGCGTCTTGAAGTTGCCCTAGGGCTGCGGCGGGGCCAGAAAAGGTGGCCCTTTCCCAGCCCAAATAGGAGCGGACCTTTTCTGGTCCTATTTGGGGCTAGTTCAAGATGCATTGGGGCTGCGGCGTGTGTTTGCCATGGCCTCACTGCATCTTTGGCGGGGGTGTCTTTAAGTTGCCCCTTCATGGCTGTCTGTTCTGGCCCTTAGTCTTGCCCCAGTGAAACCATATCTACAGTGTTTTAAAGGAACACTGGTGGACACCACAGTCCATTTGTACCAAAAATATTTGGGGAGGAGTGGTGTCACCCTTTCTTAGGGTGTCATCTGGTGTGGCCTGCACCCCCTAGTGATGCCCCTGCTGACTGGTACTCTTTCACATTTTCACAGGCACCTTTCTAATTACCATGTGCTTGATTTCATTCTCCTGCTCCCCAACATACACTTATTTCCATTTGTCTTCATATTACAGAAGTTCTGTATCTACAAAATCATCCTTTTTTCTTTCCTTAATTGTCTGCTTTTTCTCTTTTAATGTAACATGCTCAGGAGCAGAATGATCTGTAAATTTAATCATCTCTTGAGTTCTCATTTTTCCATTCCTCTAATTATTCTATTTCTTTTCCTCATCAGTTTCTGACTTTTTTTAAAAGTAAATATGCAAATGTGTATGCATTTTTGTGGGCACTCCTTCTAATATAAGCATATAGTATTGAATTTTGTGGGGGGTTGCCTAACATGGTCAACTTTTATTTCAAAGAGAGACATCTCACAATTTTGAGAAATGAGAATATCAAAGGAAAACCCTGTTTCATTTCTTATATTGATTTTGGAAGTGTAAATTTGATCAATTCTTATCAAAATGCAAATTGAACAAATTTATCCCTCTTTTCTAAATATGTTCCATTTCATTTTTTTTTCTTCATTTAGATTGAGAGATTTTAAAAATGTATTGCCTTTGTACATATAAAGCACTCCACATCATCATACCATCACAGGAACAAAAACAGTAATAATTCTTATGGTAATATTAATAGTAATCTTAGCAAAACAACAGAAAACTATTGAGTGCTTCACAGGGGGAAAACCACATTAGCATTTAAAAGAGAAAGAGAAAGGGAAATATTACTTTCAGATCTTTAGAAATGCACATTAAGTTAATATAATACATTGGAAAGTTTTGCCATTGATTATAACTATATAAAGCTCAGCTCACCAACCAGTTATTAAACCAAGCTTGTTTCCCTGCTAGGTTGATTGTAGACATCTCAACTCAACTACCACTTGACAGCAAAACAGAAGGTGCTCAGCTAATATAACCACAATTCTCAGTGTTCATTTGGGGAACACCTTTACTGTGCCAATTCCCTCTTTAATCCTTACTTTATTCAAGGCCACGGGGGAAAAGACCCGATGAACCTACTTATCAAAGTGGTATGCATGAGAAAACAGCATGTGAACTAAATTTGCCTTGCATGCACTACTTGTCCACATCCAGCAGAAGACCAAGAATCTTGTTGGGGGCTTATGCTCAGATAAACTGAGGTTATGCAAGGATGTGTCTTTTTTGGATATTGCAGAAAGAGGAATCCAACACCTGCTTGCACAGTTTCCCTACTATGCAAGAAAAAATTAAAGCACTGGAAGGTTTTGTTGTTGTTGTTTGTTGTTTGTTTTGCACCTGATTGCATTTCTATGGTGAGGAGAAGGAAATTCCAGTGAGTTTATGAAGTTTCAAAGTATGCCTTTCTGAAGATCTGGGAGGGCAAGATCAGCTTTCGTCTCCCAGCTACAGACTTGCAACCAGGAACTGTATAGTAAAAGGCTGAGGAGCATGTTCTGGTATTTCAAAGCTGGCTTCTGTGGTGGTGGTGGTGGCGGCAGTGAGACATAGAACTGTGTTAACACCCCACCTGGATGATGTTAGATTGCAGTATTAACCACACATTCCAAGCATTTTTAAAAGAAAAAAGAAATAAAGAACTTAATTTTACATTTAAGCTTTTAAAATACAACACGTCTCTCTTGTACCAGATAAAAAGATGGAAATTTAAAATAAATATTGTCATGCTAGCTCTGTATTGCAAAGTTAGGATAAAGGCCATATGTATGCTGATACCAAATTAGGAACCTTTCCAGAGCAATAGCTGTTTGACTGCCAGTAAACACAGATATTATTGACAATAAGAGCAATTTCCTCTCAGTCTCAGGGTCACCTTCATCTCAAAATCTGTTGCTATATTATTTATTTTATTTAGTAGGAAGACAAATAATTCTGCTCTTCCTGACTCAGAGTTTTATTGCTGTATTTGTTTTTACAAGCTTCCAACTAATACTCCCAAATCTCATGATAGCCATCATGAGACAAAATAGATCCCCAGTAACCCAGCCAAGCAAGCTGTTTGGATTGGGTGGACATTGTCTCAGGACTTGTTGTAATGGGTCCCCCACAGCTACTCATGGTCAAGGAGGCATTTTAAATGATTACATATTCACAGTTATCTGCTCAATTTCCCCATTCAAGCAAAATGTGTAACTGAAAGAGATATCTGGTACCTAGACATTGCAGTTGCAATTTAGGTTTAAAGACAGAATCTCTCCCTCCCTTTTTCTCTGTCTACATACATACAGCTCACTCCGGTTTTAGTCTCAACTATAGTAGAGGCACTGAAATCAGTGAAGCTTAAATAAATATTGGCTAACAAGTGCTATTCATTTCTATATGTCTACTATACTTGGTACTAAGATTGGAATCCTACATTGTCCTGTAGCTGGGAAGTGTTGGAATATATTTGCATTCTCCTGTCTTCCTTACATGGATAGGAACTTATTTCTCTCTCATTCTTTCTATCACTCTTGGAGACAGTTTAACAGCTCTCTCCCAAGATTCTAAATTGCCTCAAGCAGACAGTTCTTGTCCCATCTTCCTGCTATATTAAAGATGGTGAGATCTATTCTCTGTACCCAAACCATCTCCAGTTAGATTAGGTTTTAGTTATTTTATGTAAATATATATTTAAACCATTATTGTTTGTTTTTTAAAACTACAAACTGCATGATTGTTGTTCTTTTTCTGAGTAAGTCTTTATTCTTTAGGAAGAAAGATTTAAAATAATAGCCTGACCCATACTTTTGTTGTTCTGCTAATGAAGGCTGGACTCTAACAAGTTTAACTTTCATACTTGCATATTTTTTGAAGATTATTGCAGATACAAAAAACCCAGTTTACCTTTTCTGAATTGGAGCCCAATTCAGGCTGAAGCTGGGTCTTACCGCATGGCTTTTCCATCTCAATTCAGCTTCTGAGTACATTCCTGCTCCAATGCAGATCCAAAAATGCACTCCGGTGGTCATTTTTTAAAGTTGGAAACTTCCAATTCAGAAGAGGTAAGCTGGGTGTTTTTGCATGTGCAATAATCTTCTTTGTTTCCTTTACAAAAGTTAACACCTTGGGAAACTAAAATTGCACCCAAAGGAAGATTAGTTCTTTCTCCTCAGATCATGAGACCTAACAGTTCCTTCTTTATTCTGCATTATTCTGACTTCATTTGGTGTACTGTGTCCAAGTCTAGAGGCTATACTGTAAGAATTTGCATGCAGAGGTCCTTGTAGAACGACAAAGGTCCAAAACACACTGCAGAAATAATCCATTTTGAGAACACTTTAACTGTCCTGGCTCAATGCTAGGGAATTTTGTGAACTGTAGTATTTTGTGAAAATAATCCACTTTGAACCCACTTTAACTGCCATGGCTCCGTGCTACGGAATTCTGGGAAATTTGGTTTTGTGAGTTATTCAGCCTTCTCTGTCAGAGAGCTCTGATACCACAATAATCTAAAATTCCCAGGATTCCCTAGCACTGAGCCAGGGCAGTTAAAGTGGTCTCAAATTGGATTATTTCTGCAGTATGTTTTGGACCAAAATCACAGAACTAGAAGTCCCATGCAGAAATGCCTTCCCTGCAGATCTTAATACATGCCCAAGCTTATATAATATGGCTTTCTTTTGGCTTTCTCTTTTCTTCTGATTTGAATCTGTTGACCTGTGTTCTGGTCTCTGGAGCAGTAGAAGTTTGCTCCATCTTCTAAATGACATGGCAGGGGGTTGGACTGGATGGCCCTTGTGGTCTCTTCTAACTCTATGATTCTATGACATCCCTTTAGGGAGTTAAATATAATAATCATATCACTCTCAGACTTCTCTTGTACAAGCTGAACATATCCTACTCCCTATGGACTTAGAATCATAGAACCATAGCATTAGAAGAGACCCCAAGGGTCATCCAGTCCAACCCTTTGCCATTCAGGAACACAGACTCAAAGCACCTCCAACAGATGGCCATCCAGCCTCTGTTTAAAAACTTCCAAAGAAGGAGACTCTATCACACTCCACTGTTGAACTGCTCCTACTGTCAAGAAGTTCTTCCTAATGTTGAAGTGGAAAACTTTTCCTGTAGTTTTCATCCATTGTTCCGGGTCCTATCCTCTGGAGCAGCAGAAAACAAGCTTACTCCATCCTCAGTATGACACCCCTTCAAATATTTAAATAAGATCTATAAGTTTTATCACCTTGGCACCTTCTTCTGATCACATTTCAACTTACAAATATCCCTCCTTAATTATGGTGGGTCAGAAATGGACACAGTATTCCAGGTGAGATCTGCTCAAAGCCAGTCATTCCATAGAATGGAAGTAAGACTTCCCACAATCTGCACACTATATTCCATAGCCTAGAATTGTATTTTCCCTGCCCAGGCTATGATGGAGACCTAGATGATGGTGGAGATAAAAGTGCCTCCTCTGTAGGCAAACATAAATTGTGTAATTCCTTCCCCTCTGAGATTCACATTGGAATCCTGATTATTTACACCTCAATAAGTTGTTGCTGCTGTTGTTTTTAACTGAATTACAGAAGTGAAAGGGGAGCAGAAGTAAAAAACCATCATCACTAGGAGTGAAAGCTGGCCTGCTGGCTCCTGAGCAACTCAGGAGCTGGCATGGCTCACCTTTCTGCCATTGATTTTTAATGACCCTTTTCCCTCTACTCCCACATCATTGCCTCTGGTTCCTCTGCTGGTGTAGTTATGCCAGCAAACACAAATTTGGCCTCAGTTTCCCCCTCTATCTGATATGATGTTTCTCCATATCACAAGCCTCTTGCCATTCAACAAGCATGACATGCATTTTTGTAAAGCCTAGATAAATAAATAACATGAGTTCATTTAAAAAGAAAATAAAGAAGTAAATCTGTAAGTTTCTGGTCAATTTCTACCCATACTCCAGGTTCCCTTGTAGCTCTTGCCCTTAATCTATGGAATGTCCCTTCAGAATCTCCTTACCAAGTCCTACAGACAATGGTGTCACTAGGGTTGTTGTCACCCAGGACAGTAACTCATGGTGTCACCCCCTCCGTTGACCCCCTCCACTACATTTTGTACTTATGTGCTTTTTGTACTAATCTAATAAAAAATCTACCAAACAGTGGTTCCTTTATTGGACAACCAAAATGCACAATATACATGTGGCAAACTTTCAGTGCTTTGCCAGCTTCTTCATCGGGCAAGGTGTTACAAACCAAACAGGAGAAAAAAATTGAAGATGTTAGTCGTAGGCCTGCATTTTTCTGTCTTTGTTCTTAGTTCGGATGGTATTGAGGGGTATTTCTTGTAGGCAGGAATCTCCTCCTTCTGGCCATGTGGCAACTGGGAAATTCTCAAAGTCCAAGAAATTTAACATCTGTTTGTAACACAAAAAAGATGCTTCCTTTGCAATCCAATATGCCTCCATTTTTGTACTAATGTTACTCATAAATCATAATTCCCCTATATCACTGAGTGTAATAGTAAAATTGTGACATAAAATAATTTGCAAAATTAAAATTGTGCTTTTAAATTACAATGTCATACACATACATAGTTCTATGTGCTTAAAGTAAACACTTGGTAAAATGTGATGTTTTTAAAGAATTAATTTATATATATATATATATATATATATATATATATATTGAATTAAAAAAAATAACCTAGAGCCTCTCCTTACTCCTCACACTGAGCCTCATCCCACTCACACCATCTCTTCAGCATTTTAATGGAGATAAAGGTGACCAACAATCTGTTTCTGCCCAAAGGCAGCTGTGTCACCCCCTCTTAGGGTGTCACCTGGAGAGGTCTGCATCCCATGCACCCTCCCAAGTGATGTCACTGTCTACAGAGAAAGTTATTTATTCAGATCATAACTGTGTACACCAGCAACCTGTGTACCTCTGTGTGCCTCTGACCAGTGGCGTCCCTAGGTTTGGTGTCACCCAGTGCAGTCAGTTATGGGGGACAGGGCTTATGGAGGCAGAGCTTCTGGCACAATGCCTCTGGCATGCAGCTGGAGCAGCCCCATGTGCCCCCAAGGAGGACTGGGGTGGAGCCCCCAGGCCCTGGGAAGGCCCAGAGAATCTGTGCACCCCCAGGGAGGGCTGGGATGAAGCCACTATGCCCCGGGTGTCAATCACCTTCTAGAGCAGGGGTAGGCAACCTTTCCCCTTTAAGGGCCAAGGGACTTCAGCTCCCAGAAGCCTCAGCCATGTTGGCCAATAGTCCCATGTTAGCCAATAGCTCCTGGGATTCTGGGAGCTGAAGTCCCTCGGCCCTTAAAGGGGAAAGGTTGCCTATCCCTGTTCTAGAGTGACAACTGATGTGGCCTGAACCCCCTGCACCCCCAAGTGATGCTACTGCCTCTGACAGACTTTGTCAAAGTCTTCCTTAGATAGGAAGGGGCAGTAGAGCCAAATTCACAACTCCAAAATGATTTTCTTTTCTTTTTCTTTTTTCTTTTAAAAACACATTTGTGTGTGTATGTAATTGAAAGGTGTTGCAAATAGATGTTGGATAAAAATGAACTTTTAAAAGAAAACACAATAACAAAAATAATATTATATGTGTGTGTTGTGTGTGTGCGCATGCATTTATAACTTAGATAAAATACCAAAAGATATAGGCCAGGATCCTGCTTTGTGGGTGTGGAATAGGATGCATCACTGCCACAAATCTGCTATTCCCTTGCTCCTGGCAGCATGGATTTAGGTGTCAAAATGGCTGAGGAGAGGAAGGTGAGACAGAAGGATGCAACTGAACTGCAAGGACTGTCTTCCTTCCATCCTTTAGTTTACCAGGGGAAGGGGAACAAGGAATATTTGTTTTCATTCCTCTTCCTTCCTCCCTAGCAAGATGCAATGGAGTCAGAAGGCAGTCCCTGATTCTTTATCCATGCCTTCTTCCTCCCCTTCTCCTCTCTTCTGTGGCCATTAACAACCATAGCAGCAGCTGTTTGAGCTTGACAGCCTCCAGAGGGGTGGGTTTGGACAGAGTTCCAGCTAAAACAGCTAGTGGATTTTAGCTATAATGTTAAAACACAATTAAACTAACTGTAATATAAAAAAGAAATTAATGTGGAACTTTTGAAAGCACAGCACCCACATCTAACCAAAGTCCTTGTAAAATCAACCAGTCAATTGTCAAAAGCTTGCCAAAATACAAAGGTTTTTGCTGGCAGGAGTAAAATAGTGAGGAGGCACTCTGGGGACAGACACTGAGAAGATCTTTTATTGTGTTTCCACCTAATGTGCCTTCAAGAGTGGCAGAACCACAGGAAAGCTCCCCAGCAAAGATAGCAGGACTTAAGCAGGTTTATATAGGAGACTACGCTGGACTCAAGACATATTGAAATACTTTAATGTCATCTCCCTATGTAATACCACACATAAAGAAATACTTTTAGGTTTCCTTTATTCAGTTCTCTTTGATAACTTTGTGCTGCTATCTTGACAGTGGAGATTAAATGCTGCACAAAAAAATGGAAAATACTTATATTGCTCTTAGTGATGTCTCCAGTTTATCCACACTGCTTTTTTCCTCTTTGCCAAATGAAAACAGAGAATAAGTTCCATTTGCTTTGGCTCTGTCACCCACTTGGTTCTCTTTCTTGCTTTCACATTTTTATCAAGCATCATCAAAGTTGCCCTCAGATAAGAAAGGATGCAGCATTAAAGTACTATTACCCTTAATATTTTCTTAGCAGACAATAGAACATAGACAATTGGTTTGAGCTGAAAAGCACTGAAGATTCTTAAAGCTTTCAAATGTCAGTGATGGGTCATCAGCTCAGAATCTCAGACATTTTTGTTGCTGTGTTGACTAGTGGCTTTCTGAAAAGCCTGACCTTAACTTCCCCATGCTCCCCATCCCATAGCCAGAGTGCTGTAAATAGAATAATCTGATACATTATTGCATCAACATATTATTATTACATCAACGTATTAAGTGTATACTCAACAGCAATAGGAGCAATAGCAAATACAACAAATACAATTAGTATAGCTTTTTTTAAAAAAAAAATTCTGGATACTTGATTGTTGTATGCACATGTTGTATTTTTTTGGTGCCTACATATAAAAATCTTAATCAAGCTAATATTATTTGAAGATTAGACAAACTTTAAATGGGGTTATTTTAGCCAATACTTTAAGTGAGATTCTGATTTGTTTCTGAATTGTATTGGGTCCATTACAAAGACTCTGAACTGAAATGAGCCATAAATAAATCAAAGTGCAAGCTGAATCTTGTCCCCAACACAGATTCCTAGTGTGTGTGTGTGAAGGCAAGTGTCTATTTATGGTGTATGGTAGAAAGAGAGAAAATGGGGAGGGGGAGAGAGAGAAAGCACACAAACTACATGACTGGAAGGATTTGTATGAATCTGCTAAACTAGTACATATGACACAGTTATATAATTACCTGGAATTCTTCAACAGGGATGCATTTCTCCAGTGGAATTGCCAATGAATATAATTTTCTGCTGGCAAACGAGAACTGACAATAATGGAAGTTTACAGCACAGTTCAATATACAATAAGTATGTAGTTTGAACAGCTCTGGTGGACCCCATGTAGGGGAATTTCCAGGAACTACGTGGTGGATTTGTCTGGAGATGTGTTGAACAAAAAACTTCTGTCAAAGGGTTCATCAAAATCTAACTGGCTTTATTACCTCATCATCCCATTCATGCATGCATGTGGGTATGCAAACTCACTGCTCTGGATCCAGATGTGAAAGAGATAGTATGGAATTATTTCTTGTTTATTCCCTGAATACAGATAGATAAAGCATTAAAGCCAAATACAAGTAAGTCCTCCATGTAAACTGACATTATATCTTTGAATAATAGCCAACCGGCAGGCTGTCTCAAATCTCCACCACCATACATATTCTGGTTGTAAGAATGCTGCTCTTCCTTCCTCACTTCTTCCCTGGGTATACAAAAGCAACCAGGATGAAACTAGCATAGCTATGTTCTAGCATACTTCAGCCACTGATCAACTGTGAGGGTACACCTGGACATGGGTTACATGCAGTATTATTATTATTATTATTATTATTATTATTATTATTATATTATTAGTAGTAAGAAGAAGAAACATCCCCCCCCCCCAAATAAGGCTGTTTTGTTTTTCCTGGGTGCTCAAAGGTTGCTGGGATATGATGGGTGTTCAAGGAGCATGTTATCCTAAGACATTTCATTTTGTGTGAAATAATGTCCAAAGGTGGTTCAAAGTTTTTACTGTTCATATAGAGCCTGTCCACATGGAAGAAATAATCCGGTGTGACACCACTTTAACAGCCAGGGCTCAATGCTATGGAATCTGTGGAAATGCATAGAGCCCTGGTGCCACAACAAACTACAATTCCCAGAATTCCATAGTATTGAGCCTTGGTATCACACTGGATTATATCTGCAATGCAGATGCAGTCTTTCTTACAAGAATCAACTTCAGAGATAACACTCCTCCTGTTTCTAGAAACTCTTAATTCCAGCATCAATAAATGCCAGGAGAGCTTAAAATTGACAGGATTTGGAAAACCCATTCAGTACACCTAAGATTGCAATTTACCTTTTGAAGGACAGGAATCAGTAGAAAAGTTGTTAACCTAAGTTAATATTTGATCTTCCCATTCATTCCCATGCAGCTTATACAAGAAGTACTGTTCATGCAAAGAAGGTAGTTTAATAACCAAGACCTTTACTATTATAATCCTCTTTTGCTTCCAGTTCTGTTTTTGGTTTTGTTGGTTTTGTTTTTTGGGTGGATGGGTTGCAATTAGTATGTAAGAATGAAAATGTTCTCAGGGAAAGACAATGGGAAAGTGCAAATCTGAGATAGAACCAGTGGGAAGAGAATGGCTTAAAAACAGAGCAGATCACATTACAAGACGGCGTTTTGTTTCCCTTCCTACTGATATTCTATTATATATAGACACATTTGTACAAACATTTATCCTTCATAGAATAATAAGTATCATCTGCCTTATGGTGAGATACCCCATTGCAAAATGCTGGCATTTGAGGAATCTGTAGTAGAGGGATTTTCAGTGGTTCCTTCTACTTTTAAAAACACAAGGAGTAGAAACTAATCTGATCTGTAGGCATCTAATTCAAATGGTACCAACTAGCTGGGCAGTGGGTGGATGATGATAGTTGATAGGATCTAGAGCAGGCATGGTGAGTGTAATTGAACTTTTTCTTCTCCAGATTCATTCTTTGGCTAAAAAAGACTTTTGCATTTGGAAGGATGTCTTCCTTTCCCACCTCTGCTTGCAGACTGCATTCATTTATTGGGGCATATACATGTCAATTTTGTGCATTTTTTCATAAAAGGTGCACATTTTGTGCTCCTTTTTCAAATTGTATATATGGTTTGCATGTATTCACCCCCTCACTAAAGTATGTTTCTATACATGTTTGAAATGTACATTCTTTTCTATGCACATTTTTCATCTCTGTACATTTTACCAGATGCATTTTTAGGTCCTTAGAATATCTAGATCTCTGAACGTGAAGTATATATGAGAAACATATGTTTCTGGGTGATGCAGCTGAAAATATGAGCAAAATAAATTGGACTCCTCATGACCTCTAATATAAGCTTGTTCTTGGTGTTAGGATAGCACTTGTTTCAGATTTGCCAACTGAAATCTGGTCAAAATGACACATAAGAAACATGAGCTCTTTTCCCTATGAACTAGTAAATTGAAATTGGTAGTTCAGCCTACCAATGCTTTTTTTTAAAAAGGCAAAGGGTGACACTGGGAGGCAAATTGGATGGTCTAACATATGTTCTCTCAAATGTTCATGCAGCCTGCACACCCTCATATTCAACATAAACACACCAACTGCACTTGTGACAGCTGTTTTGAAGAGAAATGGCCAGAGGCAGATGGAGACTTTTACATTAACAGCTTCTAAAGCTACTATTTCAGTTACTGCCTCACCTGAGTTTGATAGAAGCCACTTTGTAAATTCACCTCAGGCAAATTTGGTGAAATAAGAAAAGGCACTCTTTGCAGAAATCCCACTCGATTTAGCTTCTGCCACCTTTACTTTAGCACTTTGGTGAACACTCTGTTTTACAAGACTGCCCATTTGTTTCAGGCTTGAGGGCAATTCAAACATTCAGACATTAGTATGGGGAAGAAAGAGAGAGTACTAAGTAGAGATGTGTCAAGATGGATCCAATCAGCCAGACCTAACTAGAAGTCTGCTAGCAGGAAGAAAGTTGATCATGTTTGGCTTTTATTGAAAGCCAGAAATACAAGCTTAGTCAAGAATACTTTTAATGCTAAAAAAGCAGCCCTGAACTTTAAAAATACATTTAAAAGTTACATAGAAATATTAAAAAGTTATATTGAAAAAGAGGGTGTATATGGAAAAAACTACAGTAAGTATTAGGGGCAAAACAGACAGGCAGGAAAAAGTGACTTGAAGCTAAATTTTCCGAAGCCAAATTGAAACCCCACCAACCACACAACCATCTCCAAAGGCAGCTGGAGTATACAAGTCATGACCACATGGCATGGCTTCAAGCCGCACCATTGGGTCTTTTTTTTTTTTTTTTTTTTTTTTTTTTTTTTTTTTTTTTTACTGTCGCCCCCACCATCCCTGTGCACCTTTGCAGGAGTGAACTGTCAGCGACTGCCATCCCATTGCATGGACATCCCTGTGAACCTGCACACATTCACATATGCAGCACTTCACTGGAACAGAGCATCAGAGCAGAAGTGTGCCCATGTAGATGCCAGCAAACTACAATCATGCCTCCCTTCACCCCCCCTTTACCCTATGCCCCCCTTTTGACTGTCTGTTTTGTGTATGTTGTACTCATCTCTTGTTTTCTGCTGCTCCAGAGACTAGGACCCAGAACAATGGGTGCAAGTTCCAGGAAAAGAGATTCCACCTCAACATTAGGAGGAACTTCCTGACAGTAAGGGTGGTTCGACAGTGGAACACACTCCCTCGGAGTGTAGTGGAGTCTCCTTCTTTGGAGGTCTTTAAGCAGAGGCTGGATGGCCATCTGTTGGGGATGCATCTGTTGGGGATGCAGTTCTTGCATGGCAGGGGGTTGGACTGGATGGCCCTTGTAGTCTCTTCCAACTCTATGATTCTCTGATTCTATGATCTCCATGAGAGACTCCATGGTTTCTCTTTTGAGAATCACCACCTCCACCACTTGTGTTTGGCAGCTCCTTTTAAATGTGCTCCTGTGATGGGGCATTTACATGCACAATTAGGGATAATAATAATAATAATAATAATAATAATAAATTATTTTTATTGCGACCCTCTGCGTAATGTAACCAGGGTAGCTTACAACATTAAAATATACATTCCATATCCCACAAACCCGCCCCCCTTAAAATATTATTAAACAGTTGATAGTTTAAAACACACTTAAAATAATAACACAAATAAACAATAACTGCAACCGAATCAGGGATAAGCAAATTGGACTATGTTTTGGTGGCCAGGATATCTATTCAGGTTAGGGTTTGGAAAGAGCATACCTTTAGAGCCGTACTGGCATTAGTGCATTCATATGTACATGTGGAGGTACAAACTTTCTGAGAAGAAGCGGAAAAAACCAGCTTCTTTTTGAAGTGGCTTTTCTCCCCATAAGATGGCTAGAGAGTACTTTCTGGCTTGCTTCAAAATGTGTGTCATCTAAATGCCCCAACATGAAGCTGGCCTGAAACCTGTTTATTTTGCCCATCTGTTTTGCCCCTTAGTTCCTTCCTTTGCCTAATTATACCGCAGCAAAACATAATTGGGGGCTTCATTTTCAAGCTTTTGTACATATGTTTGGGAAGGCAGATGTCAAATAATATTAATGCTAAAAGCTGGACAAAAGAGAAACAAATCCATTCCTTCAAAGTGGAACAACACATATGGAACAAAATATGAAATGTGCAACAAGAAGGCAAATGTCACCCAGGATGCATCTGCACTACAGAAATAATGCCTTTTGTCACAGCTTTAACTGGCATGGATCAATGCTGTGGAATCATGAGATTTATAGTTTGTTGTGGCACTAAAGTTCTCTGGCAGAGAAAGTTAAATATCCCACAAAACTACTAATTCCAGAATTCCATAGCATTCAGCCATGGTAGTTGTCAAACTGCATTATTTCTACAATGCAGATGCAGCCTTAGCAAAGATAATTTAGACCTGCTCCCATGCAACAAATGTATTTATTTCTTTATTGTATTTATATCCCACTCTTCAGTCAGAAAGCCTCAAACAAAGCCCAGCTACAGGGAAGGGAAATATTTGCTGGCTTCAAGAAACAGAGATGGGAGGAGGGAGGGTAAGGGTAGTATCTTGGCATGCAGTGTCAGTTATTGAGAAGAGTGGACAGAGTATTAGGCTCAGAATCTTCTCTGCCATTCATTCCGGCCTCACCTGAAATACTGTGTCCAGTTCTGGGCACCACAATTCAAAAAGGATGTGGAGAAACTGGAGCGTGTCCAAAGGAGGGCAACTAAAATGGTGAAGGGTCTAGAAACCAAGCCCTATGAGGAACGACTGAGGGAGCTGGGGATGTTTAGCCTGGAGAAGAGAAGGCTGAGAGGTGATATGATAGCCATGTTTAAATATTTGAAGGGATGTCATATCAAGGAGGGAACAAGCTTGTTTTCTGCTGCTCCAGAGACTAGGACCCGAAACAATGGATGCAAGCTGCAAGAAAAGAGATTCCACCTCAACATTAGGAGGAACTTCCTGACAGTAAGGGCGGTTCGAGAGTGGAACACACTCCCTCGGAGAGTAGTGGAGTCTCCTTCCTTGGAGGTCTTTAAGCAGAGGCTGGATGGCCATCTGTCAGGGATGCTTTGATTGGGAGTTCCTGCATGGCAGGGGGTTGGACTGGATGGCCCTTGTGGTCTCTTCCAACTCTATGATTCTATGATTCTATGATTCTATGATTCATGTTCCCTATCTTTGGAGCTGCTTGTCTCCCACACTTACCCCACAGGCCATAAAGGGAAATGCTTTTCCCCTCATTTTCCAAAAGGATTTTGTTTTTCCCTACCCTGCATCCTTATCTAGGTAAATAGGAGGTCACTGGTAGGTAAGTGGAGGGGAGGAATGAAGGATCAGTAATGGTGAGCACCCTTATAGACCAATTTGGGAAAGTCTCCTGAATTTTTCCTGTGGGTTGTAGGTCCCAGGGAACAAACATGGTGCATAATAACCCTTTATGTAATGTGACAAGGGTTGGGGGTCTAGGAAGGTCTTCCTTGCCAAGTCTGGCCAATGCAAAAGGAGGTCTGGCACTCAGAGCTTCTCCTGGGGGGACTGAAGAAAGGGCAGGTTGGGTCCCCTGATGCAGCCAGAATCTACTTTAGGCTCCTCCTCCTGCAAATCATAAATACTATTAAATTACTTCTTTGTCCCTGATTCTCAGTCGTGATTTTGTCAAAACTGTGGAACTTTCTGGCTAATTGAAATCCACAAGTCTACTTGTGGATTCAGGCAATTCCAAGATTTTGTCTTGACTGACAAAAGAGAATCAAATTTTGATCTTTGTTGCATGACCTGAAATTCCCTCTTGCATCCCCTGGGAGTGTGGGCACCCCATGTTGGGAACCCCTGTTATAGAAAGACTTCCCTGGCAACCCACCACGGCTTGAGAGAAGGACTAGCCAAAACAGACCAGACTCAAGGCATTGTGCTTCTGACTCATGTCAAACTAATATTTTGCTTTGGGTGGCTTCTACAGACTGCTGTGAAAGCTTACAGATTTCTAGATGGCATGGAGGTTTTAAGATGAATTCAGCTATTTTAGGGGAAGTATTTGTTACTGAGACTCATGGGGCTCGTTCCCACTATGATTTAAAGTGAATTGCTGATCGAATTATATGTCCATCACTGCCACTTGAAGCTGGTTCCAATCCTACTACACTTGGTTGCAGTAGCAATGAAGCGAGGCAAATGCAAAAAACACAGTCTTTCCTGACACTAATTATTTGGCACCTTGTTTGAAAGGATTGATTCTGAAGCATGTTCAGCAAGTGGGAATGATGTTTGGATCTGAATTGCATCTTACTGGAGGGGAGGGACATTGGCAGAGGGGTTGGCTAAGGGATATCACCCATCCAGCCTCTGGTTGCTTGAAATCCACCATTTTTGTTTGAGCCCTGCCTTTTTTCTACTTGTGTACGTGTGGTGGCTTTAATTTTTGCTTTTACACTGATTGATTCCTGTGAATCTGGTCATGATCATTTCTCCACTGTGTTTAAAGAGGTAAGATGATGGTTTGGTTTTCTTACGAGGGGAATCTGTGTTTTATTTTTTAAAAAAATTCTGATAGAATATGTGATTTTTCATTCTTCTGTAGAAGCAAGGGCTCTCCTAATGGGGATTCCATGTCACTGGAATGATCATAGAATCATAGAATCATAGAGTTGGGAGAGACCACAAGGGCCATCCAGTCCAACCCCCTGCCATGCAGGAACTCTCTATCAAAGCATCCCCGACAGCCTCTGCTTAAAGACCCCCAAGGAAGAAGACTCAACCACACTCCGAGGGAGTGTATTCCACTGTTGAACAGCCCTTACTGTCAGGACGTTCCTCCTAATGTTGAGGTGGAATCTCTTTTCCTGGAACTTGCACCATTGTTCTGGGTCCTAGTCTCTGGAACAGAAGAAAACAAGCTTGTTCCCTCCTCAATATGACATCCCTTCAAATATTTAAACACGGCTATCATATCACCTCTTAACCTTCTCTTCTCCAGGCTAAACATCCCCAGCTCCCTAAGTCGTTCCTCATAGGGCTTGGTTTCCAGACCCTTCACCATTTTAGTTGCCCTCCTTTGGACACGCTCCAGTTTCTCCACATCCTTTTTGAATTGTGGTGCCCAGAACTGGACACAGTATTCCAAGTGAGGCCTGACTAAAGCAGAATAGAGTGGCACTATTACTTCTCTTGATCTAGACACTATACTACTATTGATGCAGTCTAAAATTGCATTGGCCTTTTTAGCTACTGCATCACACTGTTGATTCATGTTCATCTTGTAGTCTACCTGGACTCCTAGATCCCTTTCACATGTAGTCTAATTAAGCCAGGTGTCCCCCATCATATATCTGTGCTTTTCGTTTTTCCGCCCTAAGTGCAGTACCTTACATTTTTCCGTGTTGAATTTCATTTTGTTAGCTTTGGCCCAACATTGTAGTCTGTTCAAGTCATTTTGAATTTTGATCCTGTCTTCTGGGGTATTAGCTACTCCTCCTAATTTGGTGTCGTCTGCAAATTTGATAATTATGCCCCCAATACTGTCATCCAAGTCATTGATAAAGATGTTGAATAGCACTGGGCCCAGGACAGAGCCCTGTGACACCCCACTGGTCATTTCTCTCCAGGATGAAGAGGAGCCATTGTTTAGCACCCTTTGGGTTCGACCAGTCAACCAATTACAAATCCATGTAACAGTTACTTTGTCTAGCCCACATTTTACCAGCTTGTTTGCAAGAATGTCATGGGGAACTTTGTCAAAGGCCTTACTGAAATCAAGATATACTATATCCACAGCATTCTCTTCATCTACCAAGCAGGTAATTTTATCAAAAAAAAAAAAAAAGAGAGAGAGAGAGAGAGAGAGAAAATATTTGTCTGGCATAACTTGTTTCTCTGAAACCCATGTTGACTTTTTGTGATTGTGGAATTACCTTCCAGATGTTCAGACTCTCTGTTTAATGATCTGCTCCAGAATCTTTCCTGGTATTTAATAATCTGCTCCAGAATCTTTCCTGGTATTTAATGACATTTAATGACATGGGGATGCGAATTGGATGACTGACATTTTTTAAAAAAACAGGACAGATTGATCATGATTGATTCTCAGCCTGCATCATCTACGGCACAAATACCAGTGGGAACTACAATGGGATCAAAAAAGAAGAGAATCCATGAAATAATGAAAAGATCCACTTTCATAGTGGGAACGATGTCTCAAGTGGAATCGATTCACCAACTCCAAGTGAAAGTGAATCGCAAACCAGTTTTAAATATCAGTGGGAATGAGCCCTTAGAGGGGAGATGAAAAATGTTTGTGGTGACAAACATAAAACTGGAGATTTTAGCTAGATTGACTTCCAGTAAAGAAGAATGGGGGGGATTGAAATCCAGGAAGCTAAGATACAGTTGTAATTGTTTCAGTTTACTCTACATTGGTAAAGCTCAGTCTTCTGGAGGGTAACATCACTATCACCATGATCCAATAAATGTGGCAATGAATGCATTTAAAATATTAACATATAATTCTGGTATTTACATAGTTTGGAATGTACATAGTTTAATTTATTTTAGAAATGTTGTTCTTTAATATTCCAATACATTTGCATCATCTAAGATGGTGAACTAAGACTGGACAAGTCCGTCAATTCTAAGTTCTCATGTTTACGTTTAAAATTTAGTTCAACTAGAACGTTGAATTTTTTAATAAATAAATAAATAAATAAAATTCGCAGTTCTACCTTTTTTTTTTTTTTGCAAGCAGTTTACTTAATATAATGTATTCTTTAAGGCTCTTCTTAGTAGCATTTACAATGTATCCCTAATATAAAAATTCTGGAGACATTTCTTTTAATTGGAGAACTCCTTTGGAAAATTCAGAGAAAGGTGAAATTTGAAGAATACATTTCTGTTAACTGACTGAAATTATCTACTGCCCCTATATACAACAGTAAAAACAGTATGAATAGGAGGAAATGAAAATGAACTATAGAACTTGTATGATAAAACACACAAGTGCATTTAGGTGAATAGGCATTCAGAATACTTTTTGCACTTGCTTGACAAAAACAGAAAGAAAGACAGAAATTCAAAAGGGGGCTTCAAATCTGAAAGAGTTGATAATTTGTTTTAAAGTGATGAATTAAAAGCAGCAAAAGGATGAGAGACACAATGTGCCAATGGAGCATCTCTGCCAAGAAGATGGATTTCAGGGAATCAAGCATGAGACATTTTACTGCAAAACTATAGCTGTAAGAATTATCATTGCCCTGCCTCATCTCTTCACAGCTCCCATTTCCTAAGGTTTTGCTGTCATGGCTAAAGGGTAAATTGACACCAAAATGGTCCCTTTTTATAGCTGAAATTTATCATAATATAACTATTACTGGAGAAAATCCCCAAAAATGAGACTGTCAGCACTATGGTGTTCTTACCCAGTAGAAAAACTTTTAAGATAAATAAATAATAAATTAGGACTGGAAAACTGCATACAAGTTTCAACAAGCAGCCCCAAAAGCACAAATAAACTTCATGGGAGGAGAGTAGAATCTCATATATAACTTTTTAATGTAGAAATCCCTTTTCAATAAATATTTTTAAATAATAAAATGTATTAGTAGATGCTTTAGAAAGCATTATGTAAATTATTCAGAGCAGGACAATGTCTGTGTTAACATCTTGATGAAAGATGGTTCACACATGCATTTATATCCCTCAATGGCTGGGAAAATGAGTGTTGACTTATATGTGAATGGGGGAAAATCATACATATACACTATTCATACATATATAGTCTTCATACATACACCCCTTGACTTTTCCACATTTTGCTGTGTAACAAACTGGAATTGAAATCAGTTTGTCTACATTGTCACCATTTGATAAACCACGAAGCTTTTGCTAAAATCTATGAACTGTTGTTGAGAGATTCTAGCTAAACATTAGGGAGGACTTTCTGTTGTTGTTGTAAGAGTTAATCAACAGTGGGAGGACTACCTCAAGGAGTGGCAGACTCGTCTTCTTTGGTTTTGCTTTATTTTTAACCTACTCAAATATACTTAAACAGTTTGCACTATAGTGCATGTGTGCACGCACACACACACACTTGCTTTTTCTAAAAATACTTGGTTTTATAGTTTTATGAGGACAGAACAGCAAGTTAAGGCAGCCTTTTCATATTAGCCTTACCATTTATATTTTATTTTTAACATGCACATAATATACTTTTCAGTCCCAGCAAGACACAGGTTCAAGTGTATTATACTTTCCATTTAACTGCAGTCATTCCATGTTCCTGTGGAGATGCAGTATCCAATATTTCTATTAAATGACAGCATACAGAATGGAGGTTGGATCCCCAGAGAAAAACAGAATGTAGCCAGCAGAAATTGCTGGATAGGAATCTATGCAAAGGAACCATGCTTTCAATACTGTGAAGGCCATTCCATTCCACAGACAAGGAAAAAGTCATATCAACCATCTCATACACCACTCAGAATCCTATACAAATGTTTCTGCACAAGAGGGACTAATAAGTACTATGCTATGTACTATGCATTGTACATGTGCATATGCACTGTGGACATATTGCTATGCAATGTCCATCATCTCCAAACAGTACACTTAAATGTAGCCGAAGATACTACCTTTAACAAGAATGTGTGCTCTTTTTCTTAAACTGGAAGGTGATTAGCTACCTCTAAGAAAAAATAATATTATTCAAATACCCAGAGCAGAGGAGAAGCTTCAGTAAAATTTAGTACTGAGCGGGCAGTACATCATAGAACTCATATGTCACAAATCTGTTGCTATTTTTGCCTGAGACAGGATATCTCAAGGGCCAACTTTTCCCATGAGACCCTCTCCACACAAGATATTGCAATGGAATTTTCTTCCTATCTGTTCTACCACTTTCAGAAAGATGACTGGCTGGGTCATAGAACTAGGATTTTTCCATTCCAGCATGTAAATTGTGCAGTTCTCTCCTTAAAGAACCATAGTTGGGCATTTAAGACCCACCATAAATCTCCAAAATCTGTAACTTCTGCCCATTCCTCTTCTCTCTCTTTTTAAGTTTCTGACATGTTGCTAACACCTTTTTATTCCACAATTCTGATGTTAACAATGGCCTATTTATAAACTGCTCAGAATTTTAAAAATAAGGAAGTATTTTAAACAAGTTGTACACTACAGTTTTAAGACAACATTAAACAGTGTTTCCCTTGTTTTTTTATGTCCCTACTTTTATTATATGATATATTTCATTATTTTATTCAATGATTTGTTAGAGGCTGCAACCTTAGCATACATATACTTATCTCTCCCTAAGGTTTAGGCGTAGCATATATTCATGCCATTTCCTTTATGTTGGGCTTTGTTCTACAGTTTACATGCGTTTGCTCATCCTCCATTTTATTAGTTCTTTCTCCCTCTCCTCCATGTCATCAGACCTTCATATTTGCACCATGAGGTGTCATAAAATCTTTAGTATTTGTGAGCCCAAATATTTAACTTTTTTTTTTTAAAAAAAAGACTCTAGCTTTGTCTGCACTGCAGACAGCTGTTCTGGTGTGGATATTGAGGACTCAACATCCTCCAAGATGATCTGGAGCTAGAAGTGTGTGTGTGTGTGTGTGTGCATATAATCCAATGTAAGATTGTTATACCCCAGGTTTGGTGCTGAAGTTTTTATCCAATATTGGCAATTAGCAAATATCCAAAAACCAGTTTAACCTTATCATTATACCTTGCTTCAAATTTCCTTAACAGTTCTTAGAGATGGTTAAGTCAGCTGCATTTATGAGTGAGAGTGTTTATGTATACATTTGTGTAGACAGGAAATCTATATGTCATTAGATATGTCTGAAATTATTCATTAAATCATATTTTATGAATCCTTTCAATTAATTTTTTATGTAGCTGAAAGATATTATGGATTATACACAGGCAAATTATGCCTGGCATAAAAGCACAGCATTGGAACTACACTTAGGGCCTCTACAGACAGCACTTTGCACCATCTTGGAAGCAGGGATGGAGAGAGGCAGCCACACACTGGGCACCCCAACCCCTCACCGAGGACATCATGAAGGCGTACACCATTACGGATGGCGTGCGCTGTCAAGACATCCTTCCAGCACAGCATCTTGATGCGCTGCGCCAGAAGAAACGCAGAAGAACCGTGTTGTGGCTCTTGATGCGTCCCTTCTGCTGGGTCTGAAAGGAGCAGCATTTTAGTCCTCCACTTCCCAGGGAGGCCCACGGCTGCCCATCTGCATCCTTCCCTCAGTCATATCTAATTTGTTCCATTAATTTCAGTGGATCTTTATCCAAACCACGAGCACTGCTTTACTAGATGCTAAGTCCCAAAAGTCTGAACTATAGGGATCTGCAAGATCAGCCTTCACTCTATTAATGTGTGATGCCTGCCTCTTAATTTTAGAAAACTTTTTTTTTTTTTTTGCTTTCATGTTATCTTAAATATTCAGACTTAAAAGAATTGGGGAAAGCCTCAATATTAGAGCCCAGTTTTTGAAATGGAATAATGCCTTTATTTGTATAAAATGAAGACATGATATGCATTCAGATCACAATGGTACCAAAAATCAGAGAAACAGCTGTGTTCAGTCTATTTCTGTATATAAAAAAGAAAATCTTGTGGCACTGTTAAGACTAAGCAATTTATTTCAGCAAAAGATTTTGTGAACTACTTCTTCAGATGCTTATGCTGAAATATTTGAACCCATTTTAAGGGAGCCACAAGACTCCTTCATTCTTTTTAAATTGCTACAAAAAGAACTAAATAGGAACAGTGCTACATATTTTTGCTACTGACTATAAGGTAAGATACAGTGAAGGAACAGGACCATCATCAGGCCTTGTGACCTTATCATAAATTAATTTGTAGGACAGAGGTCCAAATTCATTTTTATCTGGTAATATCTATATGTTTATTACTTGCACAGTATAGAACAGTGTAGAAACACCTTGATTGAAGTGCTAGGAAGAACAGTGCTTACAACTGACACATAATGTCACTTCCTAATAATCTGTTATAGTGAAGGAAAGGAGAGGGCATATAGAAACAACCAATGGGTACTAGGGTACAGAGAAAAGCTATGGTTTTTGATGAAAGGTATGTCAGTTTCATTTACTGAGATTAAAGGAAGCAAGAAGATCAAACAAAATAACACAAAGGGTCATGAAAAATTATGAAAAATGTTCAGTTACTAGGGGAAATTCTAGATTGTTTTGATTAGGTCATTTGGTACACTTTATTTTCTATAATAAAAAAGTATTCTTATTATTACAGAGATGGTTAAAATAAACAATGGCAGTGAGGGCCAGGTCAAAAAGGGAGGCGTCAATATGTGTAAATATATGGAACCTTTTGTTTGTACCATTTAGAATAGACATGTTAAATCAATGGGATGCATATAAATTATCATTAAAGAGTTCCTTAAATGGGTCTCTTTGAGTTGGGACCACCAATAGGATTCGGTCTTCATTCTTCCCATGGACTCAAAGCCACATATCCCTCATATAGTCTTATTATGTGCCTAAGAAGCTCTATCTGCATGGGCAGAATAAAATGTCCTCCCGCATCCTCTCAGTGGGGTCCAGACAATTCATGGCCCAAACCCTGGTTCTGGTGTGAACAGTCCAAATGACGCCCAGCCAATTTGACACTGAACTCAGGGTACACCCCCAATTATAATGGAGTAAAATAACTCATCTTCCAGAGCCCTTCATTGTAACACCAAACAGCTATTTACAACGTGTCCTGCTGTGTCACCTAGTGTGGCCACCACCATGATGCCTTGCTCACTCTGAGGCCAGAAGAAGGCTTCCAATCATGTGTTCAATACTGGGTGTCTTGTTCTGACCTCAGAGGGAGTGATGGGCCACTTGGCAGCTATGTCACGAAGTAAAGTAGGATACATGTGAAAACACCCACTCAGTGTTGCAACGGGAGTGGTGGTGGGATGTCAGGGCAGCTCCAATATTCTGGGCCATGCTGCAGGGCTTTAGACCATGTTTGCTATGCTATAAAGAAAGACAGATACTCAATCTGAATGAAAATGTTACAGTTGCCCCTAAAACTGCTCATTTGGTATCAATTCAACAGAATAAAAAAATGTATTTTTCTTTGGTACAAATTTCAAACAAAAGTCTTGTTTATAAGCCATTATTCTGCATGTATAAAATCTGTACAACCATTTTCTTCATCTTATTTGGCCAGTAACCCAAGGGGGGAAAGGGCTACAATTTCTGAAAGGCGAAAAAGAATAAACATCTCAGTGTGAAGACTATCTTACATGTAGTCTCCAATAAACAAAAGCAAAACCTTTATTTGGTAGGCATTTGTGATACTCTGGCATGACTCTTTCCATGAACTTTTCAAATTATAGTTCAGTGAGATGGCTGAAATCTCTCCAGTTACTTCATATAAATCCCCCTTTCCAGGAAAACACATATTATTTTAAATGGATTTAAGCCTGCAGTGCAGACTTGAAATTGAAAGATTTTACTTCAAATCTATTAAAACACAGCAATTAACAATGGTGTAAAAATAAAAGATATCCAGTGTAAACTCTGACAAATTAATTCTGCTGCACTGAATATCAAACTCTGGAAAATGGCCCATTGCCCATTAGTTGTATATATGGGATTTCATTAGTGTAAGAGCTTTAATACTTATGCATAACTGCATTGTGTCCTTCCAGTATCACCACACATGGTACCTCAACCATGTTCCTTTGATTCCTTCCTATTAGTTTACTCTCGGTCAACAGCATCACAGAACCTTCCTTGCTTCTCATGAGTAGACAAGCTATCTTTCACCAGCAATGTCTAAATCCTCCTTAGAAATTCACTAGTCATATTGACACATTATTTTTAATTCTCTCAACATTTCTCAACATCTTACCCCAACTAAGAATCCCTAAATTTCCCTGGTGAAGCATGTGTTACAGGAAATAATAACACAAATCTTACAATTAGACAGGATGAGAAATATATTTTTGACATCAGATTTACAGATAATATGAGAGAGCAAATAATCCAGTTATCAAAGTTATTGCTATGTTTTTTTATAGCTACACAGGAAATCAGTTGTTTTTCTACCACAGGCAACAAAAAAAAATGTGTTTAGATCATGTCTAACTTTGTGGGAACTGTATGCTCTGGATGTACTGTTATGCTTGCTGTTCCCTTTACATCATAGTCTGTCAGTATTACTCCCAGTACCTAATTTATTTTTTTTCTTTATGTCACCAATTTTGTTCTCAAAATATAGAGCTTTACCACCTGACATCTGATCGTTTAAAGGTTTGTTTGTTTTTTAAAAAGAAAAAACCCACTATATTTTAATATGAAACATTCATTGTACCTTACTCGTGCAAAATTCTATTTCAGTGATATTTTATATAATTGATTTTTTTCTCTCTCCTTGCAGTTCACATATAGTATGAGTGTCTGTAAAAAGGTGGAATAACAAGTTCCAGGAATTCCTAAGACCGTTCACAAGATTTTGGCAAGGTACACATACAGTTAAAGTACAAAATTAAAAAAGAAAGAAATGGTACAAAGATTGCCTTGCTTCTTCTACCTTGCCTCCCATAGAATTTTTTCATTTAATCACTTAAACAGCAGTTGAGCTATGATGAGGAAGAAATTGCACAAAGCAGCAAGTACTTGTCTGGCACAAGGTTAGCAATAAAATCAAATTTACAGTCATTGACATGTTCAAGTCTTGACACAAAAATTACTTTCATTGAAATCTTTGTATTCTCACCCAGACAGTTTGAAGCCAAGATATTCTAGGGATGGCATCCCATAGATAAGGAAAAATAAACTCTAAGAAGAGTAAGTCATAATTACTGTAGATAATCAAGAAATAAGAATAAAAGATAGAAGTTCTGTGGTAATGCATGGTTGATAGAAAACACATATAGATAAGAAAAAACATTGGAGGAGGAGGAGGAGGAGGAGGAGGAGGAGGAGGAGGAGGAGGAGGAGGAGGAGGAGGAGGAGGATATAGGCCCTGTTCAGACATATTTGAAGGGTATGGTGCTAATATGGTCTCCCTTTCAAGTAAAAAGGCAAATTTACATGCAATATAGAAATGGGTACATGTTCTCCTTTTTTCAAGGAATGAATCATGGAAACTGAATAAATACATCACACATTGTGGCAGACTGACTGGCCTACACATCCAGTATTAAAACATGTATATGATAAGAATGGCGAAACTATGGCACAATCTCAAATATAAAAGAGATAGGTGGGAATGGAAATATGAAGAATGGAAACAGCACCTCTTTGTATTGTGAAATGAAACCAAACACAGTAATAAGAAAGATGCAGGTGTTCTTGATAGGATTAAACATTTGTTGGTGCATCCTTCTGGTGGAAATAAGCTAAAGTGAAGCAGAGGCAGATGGTGCTTCAGTATCAATGGGATGGTCAATTTGCTCTGGATTTTAGTCTGAACATCAAAGGAATGATCCAAGGAGCTGCAATTATTATGTGCCTAGGGATTAGGGTTCAGCACTTTGGAAAGTGCTTTAAAGTCTGATCTATCTAGAACAGAGTCACCATTCCACTGAAACTGAGCCATAGCTATTGCTGTGTATGCCCATAGCAAAGTATTGCACAATGGATCAAAGCAAGGTATCAATTTAAAGGACTATCCAGTTGAGAAAGTAGGAGTTATGCCAAGCCCTATCACCAAAAAGATGAGAAAGAGGAGGCTGAGAAGGAGTGAAAATATCAGATATGCCAAGTAACAAGAGATGGTGCCTCATCAGGATCAAAACATGGAAGAATCAGGGTTGACTAAGGGAAAGAGTAACTTCATGTGATATGTTTTGTACTTTTTATAGCTATGAAATATGGATGAAATACTCTTAGAATTTATGTAGATGTGTGTGTCCACACACACATGTCCACACCTGTGTAGAAAAATGATAATTTGAATTCAGCTTAACCCTAGTACCCATGAACAAGTGGCTGCTATGATATTTTGTCATAGATACTGAACTCTGTTAAATGGCTGAGCACAAGGTTAATATGAATAATTTGAAACGTATGTTCCAAACATAGTTCCTGTTTCAAGCAGAGGAGAACAGAAGTCTTATTATTTTTTCTGCAGCTATTAGTTCTGGATACCTCAGTGAACCTTTCTTATACGTCAACCTTCAGTATTTTCAAAATGCCATATAAAACATATCTATTTAATTATGAGAATAAAATAAATAAAATAAAAGGATGTGTCCAATTTTTCAAGGTGACAAGAAGAGAGTTCTAAATATGTGGAAGGTAGAGCACTAAATCTGAATAGTGATAACAGGATCACCACCTGTTATGTTTCCAGGGGAAGAAAGTTTTCTTCCTTGCCTTTTGCAGCAGCACTTCTTCTGATAGAGCATCAATCATATCTTCTCCTCAGTTCCTTTCCTTACTAGTAGGGCAGAACTTATAATAAGGCAGATGCTGGATGGTTTGGGAGAAAGCAGTGATAGCCTCTTGGATTCCTAAGCTGTTATCCTTCTGTTGGAGGACAGTTTTGGGTAGACAATGTAATCTTGGACCAGATACATGGACTTGACTTGGGTCAGATACATGGACTTGACTTGGGCCAAGTAAATATAACATGTTAATAAGGACATATGCTAATAACAAGCTTGTGCAAATATACCATTATCCTAATAAGCACAGAAAAAATTACTTAGGGGGGAAGCAAACGACTGCTTCCGGGACGCCGCCGGACGGAGCACCGGCGGAGTGGAGCCTCCTCACTGCGGCGCTCCTGCGGCATCCCTAAAAGGAGCTCCAAATTGACGCTCCTTTTAGATGTCAGGGAAAGTGCGCCCTAAAAGCGGCGGGCGCACTTTCCCTGACTCTTCCTCCGCAGCGCATCCGGTCGCTGCGGCGGGAGGTTGCGGCAGAAGCGCCGGCCGTGCAGAGGGCCGGCAGCTCCAGGGCGACCTCAGGAAGAGGAAGGGATGTCGCGCGTGCGGCTGCCCCTCCTCTTCCGGGTCTCGGAGACGGCCCTATTAGCTGTCTGCTGAGGCCCTTAGTGAGTGGAATGGGTATTAGTTTCTTGTTACTGAGATTGTTGTGCTTTGGCCATATCATGGTAAGATAGAAGGCAGTAGGAAAGAAGCAGATCACATTACAGGTGAATTAGCTCAAGCAAGCAAGCCATGGCTCTCAACTTGAACGACAAGAGCAAACATGTTGATAACAGGTTAATTAGTGGCTGTACAGACCAGCATAAAGAGCCAGCCAGGGGGCAGAGTGGGGATATGGTGACCACACTTTGGCCTCCCTGACTCTGCCCCCATACCAGCTTCAGGCCGTGCACCCCACTGCACGGCGGGAGGTGTCACAGTGCTCCCTTGGTGCAGCATCTACACACGCTGTGCCAAAGGAGTGCAGAAAAGCCACCGCAGCAGCAGCAAAGGCGCTCTTTCTGTGGCACAAAAAAAGACTCCCCAACCCAGCATTTTCAGGGACAGCACAGAGCCACCTATTAGGGGTGGTCTGTTCAGCCCCTTAGAGGTCTCTCATTCATGGTGTCACCATAAATTGAATTGAATTGACAAAAGTTAACAACAAGAAAAAAAATACCCTGTTGTCTATGCAGATGTGGTGTAATTTTGTGTGAAATCACTATAGCCAGTGAAAATAGGAATGAAAACAGTTAAAAATAATAGAGAAAACAGTGAAAACAGGAGGAAGGAATATCAACAATCTAAGTTACACAGATGACACCATAATACCAGCAGGAAACCTCACAGACCTGGAACTGTGAGGAAAATCAAAGAAGAAAGTGCAAACGTATATTTAATGTTAAACATAAAGAAAACAAAAATAATGACCACCAAGGACATTCACAAGTTCAGCCTAGAGCAGGGGGCCAAGGGACTTCAGCTCCCAGAAGCCTCAGCCATGTTGGCCAATAGTTCCATGTTAGCCAATAGCTCCTGGGATTCTGGTAGCTGAAGTCCCTCAGCCCTTAAAAGGGAAAGGTTGCCTACCCCTGACCTAGAGAATGAAGGAATAGAAATATTAAAAGAATTCCTATACCAGGGATCAGACATAGAAATTGGGACTGCAGTCAGAAAATCAGAAGATGATTAAGAATGGGGAAGGTGGCTATGACAGAACTGGAAAAGATTATAAAATGCAAAGATATACAACTGAGCACAAACATTATAATCATATAAGCCATCATATTTCCTATTACCATGCATGGATATGAGAGCTAGACAGTTAAGAAGGAAGATAAGAAGAAAAGCAACTCCTTTGAGATGTGGTGCTGGAGAATAGTGTTGAGGATCCCATAGACTGCCAAAAAGAAAAACAAAAGGGTCCTAGAGCAGATCAAGCTGGAAACCTCCCTGGAAGCCAAGATAACCAAACTGAGACTGCTGTACTTCGGACACATCATGAAAAGAGAGGACTCATTAGAAAATACAATAATACTGAGAGAAGTGGAGGGAAGTAGGAAGAGAGGAAGGCTGCATGCTAGATGGATGGACTCTATTAAGGAGGTCATAGATATGGGTTTGCAGGACTTAAGTAGAGCAATGGAGGACAGGGGGTCTTGCAGATGTCTCATCCATAGGGTCACCATGGATTGAGATTGACTTGAGGGCAGTTAACAACAACAACACTATAGCCAGTACATTTGTAATAATAACCTCCCTGAGATTACAGAAAGGTTGGACAGATTCACAGAGGTCTGTCTATATAACCAAGTGCAAGGAATCAATTAGGTATGTGAGCAACAATTACTGGTGTGTTCTTCAGGTCTAATGGGAGAGCCTTTGTGTGGGACCCTCCTTAGTCAATGAGTCTTGAAGTTCACAAATGATCTAATCAGTACTAGCTGGATAGGTCTCATGTTAACTTCCAACAATTACCTTAACATACTGTTGCTTAAGTAAGCTGAAAGAATTGGCAAATGCCAAATCCATTCTCTACACAGACACATCACTGATCAAAGGACTGGAAAAGAATGAAAACAACATTGGACAAGACCCAATCCTGCAGTGTTCTTGTGCTGGTATCTATAACCAGTGTTTGGTTCATTTATAAAGTAGAGGTTTGACTTTTATATGCGGAAGTGTTAAAACAGAACAGCATTTAAAACAAATTTGATATCTCTATGGCACAAAGAACAAATGTCCCCCTGAAGAAGAGACTGACTTACTGCTACAGATTTAAAATAGGAAGTAGAGTTGGTTTTATTAAAGGCTTCAGATATATATAAACCTTTAAAGACACAGGGATTTAATGGATGACATATGATGTTAAATCTGTGATGAAAAGAGGAAAAAAAACTTCCTTATTTGTGTCTTAGGGGACCAGCACTGTGTCTCCTTTATCACATAGCCTCTTAATTGTAGTCCATCTCAAAATGATTAGATCTATTGTTAGCAACAGACCTTTGTGAGGGCCAATGACCCTGCAATGAATGGGAACTTCTCCTTAATGCCTTTGGATGAAAAAGCCAGAAGTCACAACTAGAGCCATAGACCCCAATTATTAAGCGATTAATGAAATTGTAATTGCATCCTTTTTATTCACTTTCATCACCTGGTCTTGTATTAATCATCATAAGCACCATGAAAAGGAAAATATTTTCCCACTGAAGGACTCTAGATGGATAAAGGAAGGAGGGGGTCAGGGGGAAGCTACATATCAGGCTAGAATAAATGCTAGTTATTGAAGACCAAGTTATTTATGAAACAGGATAGCTTCAGAGGCCTAAATTTGCAACATGCTTCACTTCTAGGTGCTGAGAACCACCGGATCAACCATTTTGTTACTACAAATCAGCATAGGAAAACAGAAAGAGTGCTGTGCAGATTACTTCATGGTGAGTTTGCAACCTTGGAGTGGAGCAGAGTGTCATGGCATCTCTGGGAAACAGCAATGATTTCTATATTCTTCCCAGAGGTCCATACAGCTTGGTGCAGGCTTTAGGAAGAAGTGGGAACTGCCAGCAACAAATTTAAACCTGGGGTTTGAATTCACTGGCTGACAAGCCCAACCAGAGTGACCCGGATTTAGGTTCTGCTCCAGAGGGGGGGGTATCAGCTGCCCAGTGCTTCTACATCACTTATTCTTAGGAGCTCTTTCCCACATTCCCACCCTCCCTCTCTCTAGGTAAAAAAATGTTTGTGTTGTGTGTGTTGTGTTCCTTCAAGTCATATCCGACTTATAGTGACTCAAAGATGCATCTATCATGGTGTTTTCTTGGCAAGAGTTGTTCAGGCAAGAGTTGTCCAGAAGAGATTGGCAAGAGATGTTTAGAGGAAATTTGCCATTGCCTTCCCCTGAGGCTGAGAGAGTGTGACTTGCCCCAGTTCACTCAGTGGGTTTCATGGCTGAATAGGAATCATACCTTGGTCTCCAAAGGTGTAGTCCAATGCTCAAACCAATACCTAAAATATACCTGTTTAAGTATATGTTTTCTGTAATGCTAATTCTGTCTCCATCTTGTCAGAACTTTCCAAGGTAGTTTGACATGGGATTCAGACCCAGGATATCAAGGGTCTACTCAGTCAGTGATTATAAATGTGGGAACTCAGGGCAGTGGGGAGATATGGTCCCATACCTGACATCCCAGCAGTACCCAGTACTCAGATGAGGAGATTCGGCTCATTGATCAACATGCAAATTGGTCAATGGCTGGCATCTGCCAAGCCTATGTACTGCTACCAATAAAAGTTGTGGCATACCTTGTGTTAGTATATATGTGTTAGTGTCTTATTATCAAGTGGGATGGGACTCACCTCTGAACATGTAAGTGCATCTCCTCACTTCTACACAGCATATTTTAGTTACAGAATTCATTTCTGGACCATCCAGGAAGGTACTAGAATAGAGGATTTTTTTTGAACTTCAAATTTTATAGTTTTGTTAAAGGTCCTAATTATTTCAAAGACATAGGACCCTTGTTTTTCTTGCTCATGGAAAAGAATACAAAAGAAATGTTTAAGAGTGAATTTTTTCTCTTGCCTAGTAAGACTCTAGAATATAAATGTGTGTGAGCAAGAGTTTTTTATACATTTTCATAAACTACCCACATTTGCAAAACCAAATTACAGTTGCTATTGCAAATTATGATTGCCATTGTCTTGTTGCATAGACTTTTAAAAAGAGAAAACACTGGATGGGTTCATCCAATCATGTTTTTGATCATCCTTTTGATTGTATGTGTGTGTGTGTGCACACTCATGCAATTTGTTTTACAAAAGGGAAAAAGACATGTTTTGCAAGAGGCTTCTTGTACAGTTTCAGGGAGACTGATGGGGGATGCTAAGTACTTGTTTTGCTCTTGCACAGGGTATGGAAAACCTTGCTGCAATTGACAGATTTTTTTAAAAAATGGCTCGCCATGACAAGACATCCTTGCTTGTCATCATCAAAAATGTTTTTGAACATTCTTTGCATCCTTGAATACAAATACAAAAAATAAATTGTACTAAAAGAAATATATGGAACAGTTTGGATATTTGTTTATTTAGTGCATTTATTTAGTACATAGTCTCATTTCTCCATGAGTTTAGGATGGATGATAATTCTCTGCGACTTCATTCCCCATCCCAACCCCTATAACAAGTGTGTTAGGCTGAAAGAGGCCAAAGAAACAGTGATTTGCCTGAATTTCCCTCCCCCTTAGACATGATCTTAAATTTTTTATCTGACAATGAAGAAAACAAGTCAGCACACACAGTCCACCTATGAAATATGATTAACAATAAGGGCCACATAATTTAAGCAAATTTCCATGATGTATAGGGTGATTATTCAAGCTGGTAATTCCTGAAAATCCCAAACTATAACAGTGTGTGGGGAATGTGACACCACTGCTCTGCCAAAATCTGCCTTTGGGCAGAAATTGGCTGTGGCATTCACCCACATCCCTTTAAAATGCCAGATATCACATTTTGCCTTTCTTCCTTACCCAAGCTCCTTTTCTATCCTTTTCTATGAGACAAATGTACTGACTTTCTTTTTTATTGGGGGGGGGGGGGGGAGAGGAAGAAATTAACAAACAAAGGAATTTGTTTCCAAGAAGGAATGTTATTATTCTGTAAGTGTGCAGAACTACAAAGTAACTATGAACTTACCTTTCATCTCCAGAATACTTAGGGATTGTCATTAATACATAGGGCAGATATAGTCAAGGGGATCATAGAATGGAAATGACTTAAAATGTTGAAACTAAAATAAGTTATAAGTTTATAGTCATTTGCAGTCTTTGCCAGAACTGTGCAGCCCCTGTACAAGTTACGTGTGCTTTAGGTCAGACTCACAATATATATGAACTTTCATTGGAGTTGAATGGGCTGAACTCTATCCAATATCCTGCCATTAGGGATAGTCTTGTAGTGGATTCAGAATTCAAAATGGTTAACTCCAGAGTTTGCTTTGAAGCCCACCATAAGGGAAGTAAAAATTTTATTGTTTCAGATAGTTATTAACAGGCTTGAGCTGCGGAGCTGGTATAAAAAGTCTCTGATTGTACTGGGAGCTGGTACAAAATATAATGGGATTTTTAAAAAGTGTATGTATCTCCAAAGTAAATTTGTAAAGTACCAGAACACAATCTGAAACTTTCTGGTCTTTTAAATCAGGTTCAGTGTGCCCTGAGCCAGGGGAAAAAATGGGAAAACACCAATTTCTGATTGGTAATGGAGGCTCTTGTCATCCACAAGAAGCACCTCTTAACACAGCAAAGCAAATACATCATTGAAACCTGCTGGGGTGAATCTCATGATTGGAATGTAGTAATAGAGGGGTATATTTTGTCAAGATTCTGTTTCTCATAGGAATCTGATCATCAAAGGGTGATGTGTTCGCAGTCTGGGGGTACTCCTAGACTCGTCACTTCACATGACTAGTCAGGTGAGTGCGACGGTCAGGAGTGCCTTTTATCAGCTTCGGCTGATACGCCAACTGCGCCCTTATCTGGACATGAGGGATCTGGAAACTGCGGTGCATGCTCTGGTAACCTCACGTCTGGACTACTGCAACGCATTCTACATGGGGCTACCCCTGTGCCTAACCCGGAAACTGCAACTGGTACAAAATATGGCAGCCAGGTTAATCACTGGAACATCTAGGAGGGAGCACATAACACCAGTGCTTGAATCCCTCCACTGGCTGCCGATTAGTTTCCGGGCACAGTACAAGGTGTTGGTTTTAACCTTTAAAGCCCTATATGGCTTGCGTCCATCTTATCTCAGGGACCACCTCTCCCCATATGAGCCACCCCATGCCCTTCGATCCTCTGGGAGGAATCTGCTGCAGCCTATGAAGACCAGGCTGGTACAGACCTCCCAGAGGACCTTTTCTGCGACTGCTCCCAGGCTATGGAATGGCCTGCCAGACAAGATCTGTCTTATTACCACTCTTGCCGCCTTTAAGAAAGCAGTAAAGACGGATCTCTTCCAGCAGGCCTTCCCAGAATAACTTCCCGGCCCAATCAGAGCGACTGCCACCCCTCTCCCTTGTATTGTTGCTGCTTCCTGTTTTTATTATATTTTTATATTTTATTGTACTATTGTATTTTAATCTTTGCTTGTTTAATTCAGTTTGGGGGGGGTTGGGGAGAGGGTTGAGGGAATATTTTTAACTGTTGCCTGTTTTAATATGTTGTACCCCGCCCCGGTTGTCTAGCAGAGGGGCGGGCTAGAAATAAAATTATTATTATTATTATTATTATTATTATTATTATTATTATTATAAAATGCCCAGCCAAGATGGGACATTTTTTAGATCCTCCAGTCTGTGATTGTCCCGGCAATAACCGGGAAATGGCAAGCCTAAGTGTTCATAACATCCCCCCCCCCCCGGAAACCGCTGATGTCCCATGATCATAACTGAGATGGTTTCAGAATTTATCTTTGCCAAGAAAATTTTGACATGTGAATTGAGGAACCGAAACCAGGCCTCTAGGAAGCATCAGGGTCAATGAAGCCCATTGCCTGGATGAGATTAGGGTGTGTCTGAAACCCATTTATTCACATTTACATCACTAATTTCAATAAATGAAAAAGCAATCAATATATCACAAACAATACATTAAATGTAAAAGCACTAATCAAAGCAAAAAGGGCAATTGATGGTGAGGTAGTCAAAAGCAAGTCCTTTAAATGCATTTGTGAACCAGATCGAGACTCTAGAGTTCAGGCTTAGCTGGTCTCAATAGTCTAGTAGGAAGTTTTAAAACAGTGTCCAAGTCTAAAATAAATCAGTGTCCAAGAGTGTTGCACAACTTGCATACTGGTTAACAAAGTCCCTGGCAAGCAATCTGGCAAGTTTGAGTGAAAATGGTAGAAGATTTGGAAAAGGTTTGGAATGAATGCCAGAGCAGACAATGCAAATATTTGCAAATGGCAACTTGGTATGGCGTCAGCTGGATTGCAGTCATCAATGGAACACATCTAGGGCATGACTACAACAATTTTTGGATCTGGCGGACCACAGAAGGTCACAGGAACAAACTTGTTCTTCAGATTTAAACATGGCTATCATGTCATCTCTAAACTGTCTGGAGCAAGTTTGTTTTCTGCTGCTTCCAGAGACTACGACACGAAGCAATGGATTCAAACAACAGGAACAAAGATTCCACCTCAACATTCGGAAGAACTTCCTGAAGGTAAAAGCTGTTCAACAGTGGAACACACTCCCTCAGAGAGTAGTGGAGTCTCCTTCTTTGGAAATTTTTAAATAGAGATTGGGTGGTAATTTGTCATAAGTGCTTTGATTATGTATTCCTGCATTAGAAGTGGCTAGACTGGATGCCTTTGTGGTTTCTTACATCTCAATGATTATTTGATTCTGTGATCTCTTGCTGCTACATTGAAAATTTGTGACTGAGAAATATACCATTGCACCGCCACTTTCTACATCATTGCACAAATTAAGTTTGGGAAGGGAAAAGGTATGAATGGAGAGCTAGTGCCAGCAGAGCACTTATGGGGATCTCTAGTCTAGAAAGTACCATACTTTTATTCTCTGGGGTGGGATGGGTCTAGAAAAACTGAGCCAAATGCAAATTGAGGTGCAGAGCTCATTCACCACTACTTAGAATATTCCTCAACTCAATTCAGAGGAGAATATACCCTGAAGGTAGAAAGATTAAACACAGTGCTTCAGAGGAGCATTATTATTTGAAAAATAGATCTGATATTGTTATTGTGGAAGGATATGTTTCAAAACCATGAGGGAATGCCTAATGTTCACTAATTTATCACAATCCGGTGTTATGGTCTCCCAGGAAAACAAAAGATCTTACCCAGTGAATAGTGATATAACTCACCATCCAAGAGTAGAGGCTAAATAGGATTACCAGAGTAAATAAATAACTGCAATGAATGATGAAAGAATAATAATAAAGTGCTATAGGGTTACATTACATTGTTCAGACAGACATCTTGTCATTTACTGTATGAGATAATGTTACAATTATCTGTATAGCTGTCTGGAAATTTAGTAATATGCCATGCAACAAAGTGATACAGAATTGAGTTATAATGGTTAAAATAAGTTTCTACAAAGAACTGAAACAGAGATGCTGCATTCCATCTGAAAGATACTCATGCAATGTCAGCTCCCTCTCTGGGACTGTCAGAGATAGACCCTTTCCCCCACCTAGTGAGGAGAAAGTGGAAGACACAAATATATAGATAAACTAAAGGCCAATTTATTAACTATTTTAACCTCATCTGCAAGAGGGCTGCATAGTGCAGTTTATGCTGGTATATATCTACTTGTTATTCAGTATGTCAAGGGTAATTAACTCCAGACACTTCAAAATCAACTGAATAAGCTCTTTCACCTCAGTCTTCTCTGTTGAAGCTGACCATCAAAGGCAGGTGACAGAGGAGAGGAGCTGGGTTTTATACCCTTGTTACAATGCACTCAAAAATTGTCTAAAGGCTGTGAACCAAGCTACATTCAATTAGCAAGGGGTTAATCTACCACTTAGGATGGCAGACAGTTATGTAAGATCAAGGGAGAGACCTTTTGCCAATATGTTTCATGTGAGTACATCTGGAGCCTTTGGAGGGCAGGTGTATAATAGTTTTATTGTCTTTGTTCCCAAGGGGACTACTTTCAAGCTCTCCTTGAGATGCTGGCGATTGGTATGAAGAAGGATGGGAGAAACTGATCTCCAACGAATCATACTCCCCCTTCCTTAGCCAAGGGAAAAACTGACAACAGAAGACCTACTTCTTAGTAAATGACAAGGAACCATTTTTAGTTAGTGAGTATCAGGATTTTTGTTGTGTTTCCCTGGCTGGATGTTAGTTCCAAGGTGTCTTTGTAATATGAACTGTTCTCTCTAACCCATCATCTAAAAATCCAGAAGAGTGTTCACCCTGGAACAAACCCTGCAATATTCCACTCAAGACTTCCTTCCAATTTGAAGCACATTCATTGATGATGATTCCTTGAACAGGATTTTCCAACCAATTATGGATCCATCTGACAGTGTTCCCATCTATTCTATATTTAATTACTCTGCTAATCAAAATATTATGAAGGACTTTAGCAAATGTTTTGATAACATCTGCAGCATTCCCACTATCTACTAAACTAGTGACTCAATCAAAGAAAGATGTAACATTAGTTTGGCAGGATTTGTTCTGGACAAACCCATGCTGTTTCCTGTTAATCACTGCATTGTTATCTGGATACATGCAAATTGACTCCATTATAATCAATTTTAATATTATTTCCTGGTATTGAGGCAAGGCTGACTGGTCTGTAGCTCCACAGATCTTCATTTTTGCCCTTTTTGAAAAGAGGGACAATGCATGCTTTTCTGCAGGCTCTGGCACTTCATCTGTCTCCTTTCTCAAAAATTATGATAAGTGGTTCAGAGAGCATATGAACATGTTCCTTCAGTATTCTAGGATCCAGTTCATCTGGCCCTACGAATCTGACCTCATTTACATTAATTAGATGATTCCTGCCATCTACTGCTCAATCTTGATTTGCAATATCAAGGTCTTTGCTGATGCATGAATGTACACAGTTCTCTTTTGGAAAGTGGGGGAGAAAACTGACCAAAATCAGTGCTGAGCATTCTCCCACACAACTGGGAGAAGTACAGACACTCATGATACACTACCTTTGTGAACATTCTAGTGGGTAAGGGGATGCAAACCTACCCTATTGGCTAGCTGGGGAGGAGGGAAACTGGAGGTGTCTCTTGTTCCATGCAGGTATTTCCTCTGTCACCAGCTCTGAATGATAGAGGTGCACATGAGAACATTGGTTTAACTTTAATGTATACAGGTGATGCCTACCCTGGGAAGAACTAGGGTTTTTTTTTTTTATAGGCACCATTTTCTTTTGGAAAGTATGTTCATTCTCCCCCCACCCCATGTGCTGTTACCTTGTTGTAGTTTTTATTACTTTATTGCAACATTAAAACATTGTCTAACATTGCCTTTTGGTGGATGGGCAAGTCACATTTTCCAAAGAAGGTTTCCAGCCCTACCCTTCTACCAGCAGGATGGAACATTAAGCTACTAGTTTGCTACATTTTTCAGATACTTTTACTTAACTCACTAGATTCTCTAATTAAGGCTCAAGTTCATAATACACTTTAGTGAACTGTGGGCCTTTACAGACTGTCAGAAATAATGCAGCTTGAAGCCACTTTAACTGTCCTGGCTCAGTGCTAAGGAATCATGGGAACTGTAGTTTATTGTGGCACCAGAGCTCTCTGACAGAGAAGGTTAAATATCCCAGAAAAAATACAATTCCCATGATTCCCTAGCACAGAGACAGGATAGTTAAAATAGCCTCAAGCTGCATTATTTCTGGCAGTCTGTAAAGGCCCTGGAACATTACTATTTGTTAGGGTGGGTGCCCCCCTTTCTCTCTGTTGGGACAAGAGAAAATGAAAAACTGTTGGCACTGGAGAAAATGAAGCAGAAGGAAGGAAGGAAGGATTTAAAGAAAGAATTTGCTAGAGCCCAGTTCAGAGCAACAAGACAAAAACAACAATCAAAGATAGAAAAGAAGAAAAAGTGGGTCCTGGAGTAGACTGGAAATGGGAGAATTATTTGTTTGGAAATGAAGATCCTCAAGCAGTCAGAGCACTTCCAGATTGTTAGGGCTTTTAGGCTTAAAAGGCAGGTGTTCATTTCTGGGGAGTGAAGATGCAATGAACTGTGATCTTGTTTAATATTATTTTGGGTTGGCCGAGTCCTTCAGTATGTTTTTCTCACAGTGCTAGGCTATTAGATAATTAAGTAAAAAGTTTTTGTCTCCATCCATTTCCTTCTGTCTTGGCATCTCCTTCTTCATTACTCTTACATTTGATAAAGAAAGTAAAAATGCCACAAACTTAGCAAAAGTGCATGATTGTTATTTTTTTAAGAGGGAAGGATGTTAAAATGCATATATCCATGGGTGCATAGAAATTTACATATATACTCCAACCATACATGGAGAGAGAAATTCCAGAGGTCCAAGTGGGGCTCAAGAAAGGAAGAGACACTAGGGACCACATCACAAACATACAATGGCTAATGGAGTGCACCAGAGAATCCCATAAGAGAATCAGCATGTGCCTTATAGACTATAGCAACCTTTGACTGTATAGATCATGAGAGGCTATGGAATGTTTTTAAATACATGGGAGTGCCAACACATCTGGTAGTCCTGATGAGAAATCTGTACTTAGGACAAGAGGCTACTGTTAGAACAGAAAACAAGAAACCGAATGGTTCCCGATTGACAAAGGGGTCAAACAAGGCTGCATCTTGTCACCCATCCTATTCAATTTATATGCAGAACATATTGTAAGAAAAGCAGGCTTGAACACAGAAGAAGAAGGACTGAAAATAGGAGGAAGGAATATCAATTATTTAAGATACACAGATGACACCATAATACTAGCAGAAAGACACACACACACACACCCACGAGTCGGGAGGGGTTTCTTATTGTGCTGGCCATATAAGGACATGAGAAGCCTGATTGGTTAAAGTGCACAGGGGAATGAGAACACCTGCGTGCTTTGTCCAATTAGGTTGTCTGGCTGTTACTCTAAAGTCTCGTGTTGCTCCTGGTCTCTTGAGACTTGGGATGAGAGTTTGTTCTTTATAGCTCTGCGCTGCCACATGAAGGCAGCCATTTTTGAGCTTGAACTGAGCGAGTAACATCGCTCTGCTCTGGCTATTGCTTGGCTTTGGCCTAGCACTTACTTCTGGCCTTGGCTGAGTTTTGGTCTTTGGCTGATTTTATCTTGCTTTCACAAGCGGGAGTGTTCAGGTATCTTTCCCTGAGCAACCCGGTGGGCCGAGTGAGGCCTCGGGCCAGTCCTCTGGGCCTGTTGGGGCCTCTGCATCCCCAATTCTCAGGGGACTGTACACCCGAGGAGGGCCCTGCGGCAGGCATCCTCACCATGTGCACGGACCCGGTACTGGATTCAGGGCCAGCAGCGTCCCAGCGACCCCGGTCTGGTAAGGTCGGGACCTCATCACTGGTTTGGGAGGGTTGCTTCACTTCTCCCCAGTGGTGAGTGTGTTGGAAGATGGCTGTCTTCGGGTTAGGGCTCAACATAGGACCCTTGGTGGACACCTTTCCCCTTTGTTGGTTGAAAGTGATGCTTCCTGGCTGTTTGCATCTCTTGTGAGACTTGGGAAAAGGCGGCCTTTTGGCCTGATGGTTGTCATCCAAGGTTGGGCGATTTTGCTTGGGTCCGTGTTCCATTTACTGAAGGAGAGATGCCATGCAGTAAGGTCCAATCTAAAAGGCATGCAGCTTCGGCTGTGCCCAGCTCTGGTCACTCTGCTTCGAAGAGGCCTTCCCAGTCTACCAGCAGAAATGATGAGATTACTGCCCAGTTGGCACAACTGGGCAAAACAGTTTAGGCTTGTGTTGCGCTTTGCAATCAACTTGTCCAGAAGGGGCTACAGGCTACAGCCACCAGCCCTATTGCCGGTACTTCTGGTGCCATCAACACAGAAGTGCTGCCTCCTCGCGTGGCATCTGATGCTCAGGTGATGGATGCTACACCATGTCCTTCAGTGGTTGTGGCTGTGGATGCTGGGCATCCCACTATTGCCAATGTGTGGGATCTCCTGAAAAGGGTCCCTGGTATGGAAGCTCAGGGTGCGGCTGCCCCTGTGTCTGTGCAGCCTACTGTGGCTGATTTGTATAATCTCTTACAAGGAGTGGTTCTTCCAGGTGCTGGAGCAATGGAGCAGACCCGTGAAGTGCAAAGAGGTGATCAAGCTGCTGCTGCCTCTTCTGCGCTTGACACCCGAGCTGTTGCAGGGCCACACTTCGGGGGACCGGTGCGGACGGCTGGTGATGCTTCCCAGCAAGCTTCAGTTTGAGGTTTGTCTCCTAATATTGCACATGCTAATTGGCCTGCCTCGGTATGGGCTCCAGGTGGCCAGGTTAGTCAGGGTGTGGCTGTGGAATGGCTCAACCCTGCAGTTTTGGATGCACCCGTGCAGGCACCTGCAGTTTCACAGGTCCCTGACACTAGGGCGCAGGATGGTCAGCCAATGGCTATGGCTAGCAACACCTCTGTGGTGTCTCTTTTGAGTGCTCCTTTGTTACCTGGAGCGGTTGGGCATGCTGAATCTACCCCTTACACTGGAATGTCTACACCCCTTGGTTCACACCTTCCTCTTTCTACTAAAGAAAGGATTTGGAAGGGAGAATACATTGACCTATTTACTCTTACTTTCAGGGATCCAGAACCGAGGATCATGGTAAAAGATGGGATTGTTTTCAGTCTGCCCAAAGAGTTTCAAGCACTCAAACACCCTAAGCTGGAGTGCAATTTTGTGAATTGAATCATGGGTTTCAATATTTACAGAGATGTTATAGAAGAAAAAGAACCATTGAGATCTCCAGACTTTTCTAAATATCAGGAGATCATGATAAAATTGCCTTCATAACTCTAGAGGTGCAGCCTGATCCAATACGACGAGCAGTTTAGAATGAGAGCTGCACAGGATCGCTCCTTGTCCTGGAGACATGTTCAGTCCGAGCTTTGGGCTGATGTTATGGTGGGGGCCTCCCCCTCGAGCAGGTGTGACAATGGATACGCCCCAATGGTTACCATGCCGAGAGGGCAGAATGCGAGGCCTGCCACAGGAGAGAGAACGCAATTTGACATATGCTGGGATTTTAATGCAGGCAAGTGTAAGAGGCAACCCTAAGTGCAACACCTGTGGGGGTGGCCACCCCAGAGCTTCCTGTAGTAGAGGCAAGCAGCCAGGAGTGGGTACTGCCCCCCAGCCAGCTTTGCCTGGAGGAAAAGACCCCATCACCAATTAAGTTAAACACTATGGCAGCATAGCTAAAGATTTACCCTAATAAAGAGGCTGCTTCTTATTTATTCCTTGGTTTTTCCCTAGGTTTTCGTATCCCTTATATAGGTCCTAGGGTTCAAAAGAAAACCCTAGCAAAAGAAATAGCATCAGGAAATATTTCAGGACCACATGATCAGTTGCCTATTCCCACGCTCCGTCTATCCCCTTTGGGCCTGGTTCCTAAAAAAAAAAAAAAAAAAACCTGGGGAATTTAGGTTGATTCACAATTTATCATATCCAAAGGGTGACTTTGTGAATGATGCTATAGATTCTAGGCTAGCCTCTGTTAAGTACGCATCATTCGATTCAGCAGTTAAGATGATTAGGAATTTAGGCAAGGGAGCCCTTTTAGCTAAGTGCGATATTAAGTCTGCCTTTAGGCTCCTTCCTGTTCACCCAGATGATTTTGACTTACTGGGTTTTCAATTTGAAGGAAAGTTTTTCTTTGATAAAGCCATGCCAATGGGATGCTCGATTTCTTGTTCAGCTTTAGAGACATTCAGTACCTTTCTTCATTGGTGTGCAGCTAAGCGGACTGGTAATAGAGCCATAACACATTATTTAGATGATTTTTTGATCGCTGGGGATCCCAATTCTCCACAATGTAGGGATTCTTTAGCCCAATTTCAGGGATTAATGTATGAGTTGGGTGTGCCCTTAGCAGAAGAAAAGACTGAGGGCTTACCTTTCTGGGTATCGAGATTGACACCATAGCTGGGATTTCTCAATTACCTAATGACAAATTGGTGGCTATGAGGCAGCAGGTTAGTGCCATGTTGGGGAAATAAAAAGCTACACTTCATGAATTTCGATCCCTTACAGGACTCTTTAATTTCACCTATAGGGTTGTAGTCCCGGGACGAGCATTCTGTGCAAGATTGTACAGGGCTACTGCAGGTGTTGTGGCACAGCACCATAACATCAGAATCACAAGGGGCATTCGTGAAGATTTGAAGTTCTGGGACTCCTTCATGGAGCAATTCAATGGCACATCATTTTGGCGATCTGAAATGCTGCTGAGTGCCCATGGCTTTAGTGCTTATTGGAATGGCCAGAGGGCTGCAGAGGCGTGGCCTTCTGCATGGGTTGAAAACGGTCTGACCAGAGACCTAATGTTTCTCGAGCTTTTTCCCATAGTAGTGGCTGTCCACTTGTGGGCAAGCCAGTTTGCTAAGAGGACCGTATGGTTTTGGTGTGACAACCAGGCAGTTGTGCATATGGTGAATTCTCAGTGTTCTAAGTCTCCTAGAGTTATGGGTTTGGTGAGGGTGATGGTCGTGCAATGCTTTAACTATAATGTGTTATTCAAAGCTCAACATGTTCCTGGTGTGCTTAACCCTTTGGCAGACGCCCTTTCTCGTTTTCAGCTCTCCAGGTTCCGGCAGCTGGCTCCCGAGGTGTCAATACACCTGTTGGAGGTACCAGCCTTGCTATGGAGCCTTGGAGATTAGAAATTCACAGGGCAATCTTGAATTCTATCACCCCATCTACATGCAAGTCCTATTAAACGGCTTTAAATTCATATAATCAATTTTTATTGGAAATTGGGGAGGATCAAAGTTGGCCAATTAAGGTTGACCTGATCCTACATTTTTATAGTTTATCTTAGGCATGCAGGTCTTTCGCCTGTCACTATTAGGGACAGGTTGGCCGCCCTGGCATTTCACTCTAGGGGAAGGGGTTATTTTGATCCTACCACAGACTTTAGGGTAAAAAGAGCTGTGGATGGTTGGTCCAGGGAATCCCCTGTAATAAAGGACTCACAATGGCCAATAACAGGCCCAGTCCTGAAAAATTAGCTGATACATGCTATTCATCTGGGGAAGAGGCTTTATTTAAGGCAGCATTTGCTTTAGCCTTCTTCGCCGCATTAAGAATTAGTGAGATTGTGCCAGGATCTCGCAATGATCAATCTTGCAGGGCTTTTTTTATTTTTGGATATTATATTAACGGAACAAGGGATTCAGATTCGTGTTAGGCGCTCTAAGACTGATCAGATTGCAAAGGGTCAGTCTATTTTCTTAGCCAAAGCGCCTCATGGGCAAATTTGCCCAGTAATAGCAATGGTCAACTATTTGAGGATTAGGCCCAATGTGGTGGGCTATCTTTTCATTCATCTGTCTGGTATTCCCTTAACTCAATTTCAATTTAGGGCAGTGTTGAAGGAGACATTAAGGCAGGTTAAGCTGCCCCAGGCCTGTTTTTCTTCACACTCCTTTCGTATTGGAGCAGCTACAGCTGTGGCCACTCATGGTTTGAGTGAAGCTGATATTTGCAGAATTGGCCGGTGGTGTTTCTGAGCATTCAAGTCTTATGTCAGGCCATCAGGGAACGTGACTCCAGATCAGCCACACTAATTTGTTCTATTTTCTTTCAGCTGGCTTTTATCGTGGCCCAATATGGATTATGGGCCATAGTCTGGTCTTCTGGGTGGAACGCCACCTCCTGGAGCATCGGCGTGATTCCACTCTGGGCAAGTTGCACATTGGAACCACTCAGTGGTTTGGACAAAGGGGCATGATGTGGGGAGCACTCCTTCCATGGATCATGCAATTGGCACGATCGCATCCGCAACCCCGGGTTTTGGTGATACACCTGGGGGGAAATGATTTAGTTAAGACCCCATGCTTACAGCTGGTAAAGCAGATGGTGAGGGATCTGCAAGAAATTCAAAAGATCTTCTCGGGTGCCATAATACTTTGGACTAAGCTCTGGCCAAGGCGTAGCTGGCCTGGAGCTCAGAAAGATGGTGCGATTAACAATGCTCATCGTTGGCTGAATCACTATGTTGCTAAGCAGCTCTCTAAGATGGGAATTTTCATGGTGGAACATGGACTCAAACTTGATCAGCCGCAGCTGTACAGGGGGCATGGGGTACACCTCTCTCCAGAACGTTCGGAGATGTATGTTTCAACACTCTCTGATCAAATTCTAAAAGCTGTCTGTGGGGGTGGGGGGAGAGGGGATGCCTAGCTAAGCTGGCCCCCTCTTGTGGTGGGTAATGACCCCACCCCACAGGAAAGTTAATCTGGCTAATTAAATTAATTGGGGCAAAATTGGCATAAGACAAATTAAAGGAAATGATGAATGCAGTTAAATGCATGACGTCATTAATTGAAAGATTAATTGAATGACGTAATATGACGTCACTTCCGGAGGGGAGGCGTTTGTAAATTTGTTGATATTATTGTTTACTTATTTTGTCACGTGTGGTGAAGGACCACCCATTTTGGGGGGTTACACCTTCACTTACACATGTGACAAATTTGTTAATGTTTATTGCCTCATAATTAGACCCTGTACAGCTAAATAAAAGCGGTGGCCTGTTTAAATCCAAAAAGAGGCATCTCGTGTCCTTTGTGCCAGTACAAAGACCCCTCCCAATGAGTCAAGGGGGTTTCTTGTTGTGCTGGCCATATAAGGACATGAGAAGCCTGATTGGTTAAAGCGCGCGGGGGAATGAGAACACCTGAGCGCTTTGTCCAATTAAGTTGTCTGGCTGTTACTCTAAAGTCTCGTGTTGCTCCTGGTCTCTTGAGACTTGGGAAGAGAGTTTGTTCTTTATAGCTCTGCACTGCCACGTGGAGGCAGCCATTTTTGAGCTTGAACTGAGTGACCCATCCCACCCACCCTTAATTAAGAAACTATAAATTGGATACTCTCAGGCTTAGGCTGGTCGCCTTCAGAGGCCGGGAGGGAATTTTTTCCTAGGGTGCTTCCCTGGGTTTTTCACCCTCCCTGAGATTAATAATTAAATTGATGTTGGGAATGGGTCATGGTGTAATAATTGATGTTGTTCTTGTTATTGCTTTGTCACAACTTAAGGGTAGGGTCTATAATTTGAAAATTGCTTGTTTTGTACTTGGGGGGGCAGATAATGACCCCCAGCCCACAGGAAAATTAATCTGGCTAATTGAATTAATTGGGGTAAAATTAGCATAAAACAAATTAAAGGAAATGATGAATGCAGTTAAATGCATGATGTCATTAATTGAATGACGTCATATGACGTAATATGACATCACTTCCGGAGTGGAGGGGTTTGTAAATTTGTTGATATTATTGTTTACTTATTTTGTCACATGCGGTGAAGGACCACCCATTTTGGGGGGTTACACCTTCACTTACACACGTGACAAATTTGTTAGTGTTTATTGCCTAGTAATTAGACCCTGTACAGCTAAATAAAAGTTGTGGCCTGTTTAAACCCAAAAAGAGGCATGTCGTGTCCTTTGTGCCAGTGCAATCCTGAAACAACAACTAAGAAAGATCAAGGAAGAAAGTGCAAAGGCAAGACTACTGTTGAACATAAAGAAAACAAAAATATTAACCACCAAGAATCTAGACAAAATCAACCTAGACAATGAAGAAATAGAAATAGTAAAAGAACTATCATACCTGGGATGAAACATTGATAGAAATGGTGATTGCAATCAAGAAATCAGGAGAAGATTAAGAATGGGGAGAACAGCTATGCAAGAACTAGAAAAGATTCTAAAATGTGAAGATATACAACTGAACAGAAAAGTTAGAATCATACAAGCCATTGTGTTCCCTATTTCCATGGATGGATGTGAGAGCTGGACAGTTAAGAAAGATGATAGGAAGAAAATCAATTCATATGAAATGTGGTGATGGAGAAGAGAGCTGAGAATTCTGTGGGCAGCCAAAAAGACAAACAAATGGGTCCTAGAACAGATCAAGCCAGAAATCTCCCTGAAGCCAAGGTGACAAAACTGAAGCTATCTTACTTTGGACATATCATGAGAAGGCATGACTCATTTGGGAAAAAAAAAAACCCCAATAATGCTAGGAAAGGTGGAAGGAAGAAGAAAGAGAGGAAAACCACAAGCTAGATGGTTGGACTATATTAAGGAGGTCATGGGCAAGAATTTGCAGGAACTAAGCAGAGCCATGGAGGACAGGAAGTCTTGGAGATTTCTCATCCACAGGGTCACCATGGGTTGAGATTGACTCGAGGGTGGTTAACAACAAATACTGAAACATGAATTAATTTAATAGGAAACCAGGGTGATTCAAGAGATACTTTTATATTTGACAAGAGCAATGGAAAAACAACAAAAAACTGATAGGCTTTAATATCCCTATAATCTAACTCTTAAAAATACCATATATATGACAAATTATCATATTTTTTGTATGAACCTGAAGCTATCCACTCCGCTGTCTCCCATTACAGGTAGTTTTGAATGTAGTCAAACTGCCAGACCTAATTTTGTCTACCAAACCTCCCCTCCCTGTCCTCTGATTGGTAAAATCCCTATGGATTCTTTAAGTGTACAGTCGGCAACCTAAGAGCTTAATGAAGAAAGTACCTTCATTAAATTATTTACTGTTAAAATATTGGATTAGGGATGCTGTTATCCACTGCTCCCAGATTACAAAATGATTCTGTAAAAATGACAAATAAGGAAAATAAAGTTTCCCTAAGTCATTGGTAATTAGGATTTCACTTTTTAGCTACTTTTCCATCTCATTAAAAAGTGTCAGTTTCCATACAATTCACTTGTGCTATTTACAAAATCCCCTTCCAACCTTTTTCAATACAAGAAATATGCAGAATTCCCTGGAGAAATTCTACTAATCTTATTAAGATGATTTCAAGCAAAATGCAGCAAAACGTCTGCAGCTACTTTTTTAGCATGATACTCCAAAGTGGAGTCAAAAATTATTTTGGGGACACAATCAAATGATAATTGGGACACCTTATTTTTGCACAAGCATCAACCTGTGCTTTATATATTAGGGCAAATACTTTGATTGTATAAATTATGAAAAACTATGGATCACTGTTAAAGAAATGGGTGTGATACAACATTTGATTGTCCTGATGCATAACCTGTATTCTGGACAAGAGGCTATTGTCTGGACAGAATATGGAGAAATGGAATGGTTTCCAACTGGCAAGAGGGTCAGGCAAGGCTGCATTTTATCACCCTATTTGTTTAACTTGTATACAGAACATAAAGCATGATTAGACTAAGAGGAAGGAGGCATAGAAATTGGAGGAAGGAACATCAATAAATTAAGCAGCTAACACCATACTACTAGCAGAAAAACTTGGAAAGATTACTGAAGAAAGTGCAAAGGCAAGTTTACAGTTGAACATTAAGAAAACAAAAATAGTGATCAAAGATGATTTACATAACTTTAAAACAGAAAGACGCTAAAATAGTTCAAGATTTTTTATACTTTGACTCAAGTCTAATCTGCACTGTAGAAACAATGCAGTTTGACACTGCTTTAACTGCTATGGCTCAAGTATGGATGGTGCTGTTCCTATAAAATAATGTCCTTTCACAGTCTTTTTTCCTAATTATTTATAAGGGATTTTAAATTTTTAAACCATATATGGATATTTTAACCAAAAATCATACTTAAGTAACTAGTTACTTAAAATAAATAAAATATGACCCATGCCTGAATTCAGCTTCTGTGATAAACATAACTAAATCATCTTATTCGGGGAACAAAGTAACTCCAACTGTGAATGGTGTCATATTTTCTACCTCCCTGGAATATTTGTAAGTCATGTAACCCAGTTCTTGCACCTTCCAGTGAAGTGGTCATCTTCATGTTGTAAATCCTACTATTCTGAATACTTATTCTTGCATTTTACTGTGTTACTAGTCATCGGTGTCAACTGGTGATAAAAAAATCAACATTATGTATTTCAATTTTGAGCCCATCCTATAAATTATTTACACATGTTCACCAGCTGGGAATGATCACAAATGAGGTTTTAATCACTGGAGGTTGAAGCCAGCTCAGGAAGGATTTTATTGAAATATGCTTTATGGAGGTGTATGCTAACCTTCAGGGTCCCCTGTGTCTTGACTTTAGCTCAAGGGGAGGGTTGGTGGATATATGGCAGCTGACAAGAATGCTTTTCATCTATTGAACAGGGTTTGCCACAAAGAGAAGCCAATTTGGTTTGATGTATATTTATGCCTGGGCTCTCTCTGCTGGAAATATGTTCAGGTAGCTTGAAAGGCGAGGACATGCGCACCATAAATTAACATCACAGACCATGTTCTCTTTACCATTCCCTGAGCTCCTGTAATACATCCAACTGCCTTTGAAACTGAGCTGCCCCCTTTTTAATACACATATACTAAAAAGTGTCAAAAGTATTCAAGGAGGATGAAACATGCTGGAATTGTTGACATGATGTATTGTCAAGTGACTATATAGAAATACTGACAAATTTTTGATTTTGCAAAATCCACTATCTTTACAACCTCCACCAGCATAAGATTTTATATATAGATGCAGCAAAATCAGATATAAAAGTTGTTAATGAAACCAAACTCTGGCAAGACTCTGAGATGGCCATTTCTTCTTTCTGAATTTCTCTTTATTTACGTGTCTGCACTCCTCTTCATACATGACCCAAAATTCTATGGTCCAATCATTGTATGGTTGCATTCATACTGCTACAGCCCATGACTGCTCACATAGCACTACATCTAATCCCTACATCTTCATGCTATGCTAACAATCTAATTGATGCTGCAATCTGAATACATGTCATGGTAGCAGTTCCAGCATCGTACCTGGAAATTTACTAGATAATATAAAGAAAAACAGTTTTATGTGAAAAAGTTTAAAATATGAATGACATGCCAGTGAGACCATTTTGACTGAACAAAATGATATGCCTTGTTACAACTTCTAACATGGTATCCATAGTCAACGTGGTTTACTCTATCTTTTGCTCTTTTGGGAAAAAAGCAATCTCATTTGACATTTCTTGATCTCTGCATCCAAGACAAACAACTGTAGAAAACTCAATGTAAAAGAGATTGTTCCCCAAGCTGAAATAACCATAGACAGACTGAAAAATATGTTAACCTAACTGACCTCTGTAAAATTGAAACTGTTTATGGGTTTTCATAACAGGAAAGCAGAAACAGCTTTGCCAAATGCTGACATAAGGTACTAGCCACATTCTCAATAGTGGTAGTAGGAGAAATAACTGAAACAATAATGACATTTAATATTTTAATATGCTATGTACAGAGATCACAAAACTTAAAAGTACTACTTTTTTCCATTTCCCATATTTGTTTTTATTCATTCGAAACAGTTACATGAGAGCTTTACCCAGGTGTCTCCTGTGGGACTCCAGGGATTTGCCAAGAAAATGCTCCCCACATTATACTCAGAGAAGAAAGCCCACAATGGGACAAGGAAATGAACATTTAAAGTTTAGTGTGGTTTGCTTTAATCCTACAAGTTCACTTCTTCCCACTCCCCCCCCCATCCTTCCATTTGAAAATGAAAATTAAAAGAACATAAAAAAAAAAACAACCACTACAAGCAGAATCATATGTCTGCAGTAATATTTAAAAAGCAAGTGTTGTTCACTACAGGGTTTACTTATCTTCTAGAATGGGAAACACATTCTGAGTAGAAAATAGTGCAGTTTGTATATATCTGTAGATGAATGAAAAACATTCAGAGGAAGATGCCACAATCTTATGAAAAAGGCCATCTCTCTAATAGATTTTTCTCTTCTTATTACTGCTTCTTCCTCAGTCAGTGACATGAGCAATCTTATCTGCTCAGGGATCTTGTAGTAAGGTTGACCTAATGCTACATATTAAGTTGTGGCTATGAAGGATTAACAGGTCTCAGGACGTTATCACACGGGGTCTAAAGCAGACAGAACCCCATCCCATCCCCGTCCCATTGCAGATCCTTTGCCCCTGTGTTCACACGACGTCACAGAGAACCCCCTCCCATCCCCCTCCCATCCCTGTCGCATTGCAGCATCATCCCCGTTCTTTTGCATGCCGGTTTCATTGGGAATTACATTTGCGTGACCAGAAGCATACCAGAATGATGCTGTTTTCGTTCATTCCGGAATGATGCTAGTTGCTAGAGACCCGCGTGTGAAAACGTCCTCAGAGTGCTGACTGAAATTTCAGGAAATTGCTATGTTTCCCAGGGAGGAGACAAATTTTGGGGTAGCCAGCACTGGAGAAAGAGGAATCAGGTTTAACACCAGTTCATCCATCTCTGCCCCTTCCCAAATGGTGACAAGGCTCACTACCTCAGCACGAAGGTGTCTGTATGTATTGTGTAGTATCAGTGCACCAAAAAAGCAGGAGCCCCCCCCCCCTCCAAAAAAAAGAAGGGGACTGAAGAACAGAGATACTGGATACATATATTTGAACCCATTATGCCACTGGGAGCAAGGGAGGGAGCGGAGCATTAGCATTGTGAGTTTCGTTGCACAAGGCCTATGAAGAGCAAGACAATGCAGAATCTGCCAAAGAAACTCCTGTTGGAATGCAGTGAGTTGGGCTGTAATCTTTCATTAGTTTTTTTCTCTCCAGTAATAACAGCAATATTCTCCCCACTGTGACAAAATCTTCAAAGGCCACATGGTTTTTGAAGTCTTTTCACAATTTCAGACTTATCCTGTGTAAAATTCGCAAGTGGTTGTTTTGCCCAGTCAGCAGCATTTTTTCAGAAAACAGCATTGTCCATGCAGTTATTATTTTCTATACAAAACATTCATAGAAAATAATATTTTAATACAGAAATATAATTTCCTTTGCAGAAAGTGCTATTTTTTGAAGAAAAATTATGTGTTCTATGCAAACCAAACATGTACAAATTTTACACATAATAAATCCTCAATTACAGCATTTTCTGCACAGCAAATAATATTTCAATGCTGGCATTTTATTTCCTGCACATAATATACTGCTTTCTGTTTAATTGTGCACAAAACATATATTGCAAATTTGTACAGAATAAGTCCTAAACATCAGTCCAGAATTCTTCTCATCAGGGGTTTTCTAATTCTGAAAATACACACACACACACACATTTTTCTACCATTTAAAAATATTGTGAATATTCTTTCCATCTCTAGTAGTGAGTGAAGGCACAGGAAAGGACCTAAAGCAATGTGATAATGTGCCCCTACATTAACTGGTGGCTGTGATGTTTTGTCCTTTGGTGAAAAGGACTTTATAAATAAATGCTCTTGAATTCAGCTAAGTCTAGCTAACAAGGAATTAATAATAGGATAGTAGATGGTTGTGCAAGATTAGGGGAGGGAGATATTTGTAAAGAGTTGCACATGCAATTGTCCTGCCATAAAATACAGTGGGTCCTTGGTATCATAGAATCATAGAATTATAGAGTTGGAAGAGACCACAAGGGCCATCCAGTCCAACCCCCTGCCATGCAGGAACTCCCAATTAAAGCATCCCTGACAGATGGCCATCCAGCCTCTGCTTAAAGACCTCCAAGAAAGGAGACTCCACCACACTCCGAGGGAGTGTGTTCCACTGTCAAACAGCCCTTACTGTCAGGAAGTTCCTCCTAATGTTAAGGTGGAATCTAATGTTAAGGTGGAATGATGGATTATGGCTATCCATAAAGCAGTTACAAACAGCATATTTTATCAGACTAGGTGTATGGTTCCAGGACCCCCATGCATAACCAAATCCATGGTTAGATACAATGGCATATTAAAATGGAGTCTATTATATAAATGACAAAATAAATGTTTGCTTTTTGGAATTTATATATATAGATATTTAAAATATTTTCAAGTCATGGATGGTTGAATCCGTGGATAAAGAATCTGTGGATATGGAGGGCCAACTCTGCAAGGAAGTTTAAGTGATGGGTTATGCAGTAGTCAAATAGTTATTGCAGAAACATGGTGATTTCAGCCACAGGTGGTGTAGTAACTCTGGAAAAGGAGGCAGGAATGATTCAAGGATGTTCCTGTGAGGATGTTCTGCCTTCCACTGGGAAAGGTGGAAACGAAGGTGATGGGTAGTGTGTGCTTAGGAACAGGGAGCTCCTGGTGGCTAGCCTATTCTTCTTTGCTCAAGGGCTCAGGGTAGAAGAAAACCTATGACTACAAAGCAAAGCCAAACAAAAGCCATCCAACTCACCCAGATGTTACATATGCTGTCAGGCTATGTTGAATGCAACTGTGAATAATGACAACTACTACATTGCACAGCCTGCCCAGCTGCTGAAAAATATTTTGCTCTGAGTTGCTGTACAGTTTTATCTAGTTAGCTGTATTTTACCCATATAGTTAGTTCAGAGTTGCTTCATACCAGCCCCAAACAGTTCTGGCCCACTTGCTATCCTTACCTTGGCTGCATCTGCACTGCAGATACATTGCAGTTTAACACCCCTTTAATTGCCATGGCTCAATGTTATGGAATTCTGGGGTTTGCACTTTTGTAAGATATTTAGCCTTCTCTGTCAGAGAGCTCTGGAGTCCCAACAAACTACAAATCTCAGAATTCCATAAGACTGAGCCATGACAGGTAAAGCAGTGTCAAACTGCATTATTTCTTATTTGCCTCTTTAACATCACAAGGTTTCTATGGCATCACAAGGGCAATGGTCTCAGATTTTGGCTTTGAAATCTCAAGGAACAGGATACTACTGACCTAGCCAACCCTATGGCTATAACAATATCACTACAGAAGACAATGAAATGCTTAAAGAAAACAAAGGGAAAGGTGCAAAAGCTTCTTCATTCACTTTCATGGTTAATGCTGTCACTCAAGTGAAAAGTTATGACATTGTATAGCCCTTAAGCACATTTTGCTGATACTTTTAATACAATCAATTTGCAAGTAATTTCCCTTATTTTGAATGTACATAGAACTTCATTCCCTGCCAAATACCCTGAAGGTGATCCAGATGGAAATATGCAAAAATGACTTTAAAACAAACCAAGTGAGAAAGGAAGCCTTATCCACACCAACAGCTGAAGGATGCTAAACCTCTTAAATCTTCTGGTTCATTAAAGAAAGAACATGTATGGCCATCATATCTTTATTCCCACACCTCAGGGGGTAGGCAGCGGGGGGGGGGGGGGGGGGGGAGGGGAGGGGCTAATTTTGAATCCCATACAACAGAAGCAGGTTTCTGCATCCCTCATTGACCTGAAATTCTGAAATGGAACTCACTTCTGACTATTTGTCAAGGATTTGAGTTGGAATTTTGAAGGAGTTTTTAACTAGCAAACTACTTCTAGAGGCTTCTAGGAGTGGCATTTTATCTTTTTATGGCATTCCTCCCTCAAAGAATAAGTAAATTGGAGTATGTAGTGGCTCTATAGAGGTCATGAAAAAAAGGTTTGAAAACTGCATGTATCCTGCAGGTTGATCATTCCCAATCCCTGCTAAATACGAATAGCACCAGAGTAAGATTTGCCCTTTTGGTTAGCTCCTGCATAAGCAATGAATACTATTTGAACATAGTGTTCACATAGTTAAGGAAGGTGATGGGGGAGGAGGGAATTGTAAAGGCAAACCATAGTATATTTTAATGGAATTCTTCCTCTATTCTGCTTCTCAATAACATGTGAGGACCTTAGCGTTAGTAATCAGGATAGTTAGACCTGGTGCTTTCCGGATGTATTGGTCTACTATTCCCATAATTCCCAGAGAGCAAAACTGGACTAGAGCATAGCACAGATTCCCCTTAAGACCAGATAAATGCAAAGCTCTGTGTCCTTGTGACCAGACAACAGTCATTCTCCCCTCTTCAAGGTATAAAGAAAATAACTACTTCTAGTCTGCTGCCACAAGGTGATCTATGGTTTACTTCACCACAGAGTTAAATTGCCACTATGAAGATTATCACATGGGGTAAAAAGCATTAGGGAAGAGTTTTGGTACTGTTATTTTTGCGCAGTCAGAGGAAAGATTTTTCACACAATGTCATCCTCCTATCATTCTTGCAACATCCTGGAAGTGTGGCACAAGTGGAATAACTTATTGATGATTAAAAACTGTAAATGGCTTGGCAATCACGATTCATTTGCACTATTGGAAAAGTGTGGCAATTAATCACATTTCAATAGTGTTATGTCTTCCTTAAGGCTTCTTTGGAGAGTGATGTGCATTTCCCCAATTATCACATTACACTCTTAAAATGGGGCTCAAAAACTCTTACTGCTCTGGCTGTTTCCTACTGTATTTGGGGGTTTGCAGTTCAGTGAGGTTTAAGAGCTCTCTGGCTGAATATTCCAAATGGCCCTTCCTAAACTACAAGTATCTGAATGCAACAGGAGGATAAGCTCCTAAATTGAATACCCCAGTCTGGCAATCACTCCCTGTATCACAGGAGTTCCTCCATGGGGAGAGAGAGACCCATTTTTTTCTCTCTGCTAAACAACCAATCTGTGGAATGCAAAAGTGCTTTCTTACTGCTTGTGAATCATTAATGCCCCGTTTTTGCGACCAATGTGAAAGTAAGTATTTATATATTGCCATTCCATTGTTCTTGCTAACTAACAATAGAATAACACTATTAAACTGGAAATGTCCCTTGTGTGATAATCTCCAGTGTTAAATGCAATGTTTCCAATAGTTTCAAATTTGTAATGAAACTGATATATTTAAACGCATCTAAAACCCATGATTTTTCCAATTCATAAAAATTATATTCCAGACACTGTTGCAATATTACATTATCTGAGTAGGTAAGAGGTTGCCCCCGGGGGAGGGGGGGATAAATATGTTGTACTCTAGCTTTCCTGAAAGACAGTTCAACTTGATGCTTACTGGATCATTGGCCTCCTTATAGCATTGCCATTTGTAAAAAGGATAGACCAGAGAAAACACAAAATATGACTGAGGTAGAAACAACTAAGACCACCAGGAAGAACAATTACTTTTGGAAAATTTATACCTGATATCAAGATTGCTAGTAATGGCTATTATTCTTCCCAAATGTCAACTTCATCGCTAACTTTCCTCACATTTATGAATGTGGATAAGATGTGAGACCCATTACTCATTTCAGACTGTGAAACAACACATAGGCAGAAAAATCTAAAATGTCTTGCTAAACAGGGTTACCTAATACAGACTGATAGCATTGGAATATGGTTGTTAAGAATCCAGCATCCAGAATGAGTTTTCAGGGCTGAAGCCTAATTGTCCAATGTCAGTATGGATTGCTACAAAACCAGTTCAATGGTCAGATTCAATTGTATTTTTGTGCTTGATCCTGTGGCAAGCAACATGTGCTTCCTGAAGAGATTGCACAACTTGAAGTGTGAAGGTAAAGGCTATGGACAGGGTGGTTGCTTCGAACACTGAGGAAGCTATAATGGTAGGAGAGAAAACTTTAATGTCTCATAAAGAAAAATGGAAGATTCTGTATTGTATTTTTTTCTACTCTCTGGATCAATTAGTAAAATTTCCCCACAACTAACTTGCTGCAAACTAGACAGGATTTTACCATGCCATCTTTAAGTTGTCATTCATTGTAACAGCAGCAGAAAAAATGGACTGGTTATTTGAAACCCCCTTTCTCTCAATTATATAGATTCTAGTCATTATAAGAATTTTGTATCTTTCAAAACTAGTTCCCGAGATTACTTGAAAATCTCTTCTCTCTGTACCTTTTACATCAGTGCCTTTCATTGCAGACAGAGACCATTCAGTTTGATATTGATTTTAGGTCAGTGTGGACTATTTAACTGCTACAAAACCAGTTCAAAGGGGGTGGTGGTAAAATGCCCAAATAAGTAAATATGAGATAGGAGATTAAGGTTGGTGGAGGTGCTATATACACCACTGCCTCTAGCCTTTGAAATTGAACACAAGATAGTTCCAAGATGCAAGAACAACAAGAAAGCAAAAACCAGCTGTGAAAATTATAATGTAGAACTCTAGACTAAATCTAGCAGCTAGAGAATAATAAAACTGACACAGCCTGCCAAAACAGCAAAGATTATAATTAAAATCCAAAATGTTTTGTGAATTCTTCCTCCTTTGTTAAAAAGGAGGGAAACATGAAAACAATAATCTGCAATGAGACAGTAGATTTCATTTGAAGACACAAACCAATAATAAGAACTATAGCTAATCAAGAAATGTCCTCTTCTAACACATTATATGAACTTTGAGTTTAATGTTGTGATTCAATGTCCTCTTTCATTAGTTTTCTCATCCCTAGAGCTGAATGAACATAATTTCATTTCTGGTAGGTCAAAACTGGTAGACCTTAAGATATTTTAAAGTTCAACTGATAAGACTTCTCCCTTTAAGCTGTGATTCTGAAAGCTTAAATAGAATTCTATCCCTAAAGTTAATGAGCCACACATAATTTCCATAGATGTCAAGTTAATTGGTACATTTTCATTTGTCACAGCATTATTAGAGGCTCTGCACCATTGCAGTTTGGCTTGAATGTGGACTAGGGGCTACTTCTACAACTATGGTCCTGATGGCTTCTGCTCATTCCCACTTAATATACTGGTAATGGTGTGGAAGCATTAAAAACATTTTATCCTTGCTTTGGATGAACAGATTCCAGAATAACAAGCATAGTAATATCCAGTTACATGAGTATATTGGTTACGTATGGAATGGTCATGTTAGATGAAGCAGTGATATGGAAACCTAATTTTCATGTTAAAATTTGATGCCCTAAACCTACATAGATTATCCTTTAGCATGACCAAAGGGAATGCAAATAGATTCTATTTGCAGAATTTAAAGACAATATGCAAAGGGATCAATATGCAAAGGGATCTTGTACCACCTTTGAGACTGATGCATCTGAGGAAATAGACTCAAGGCTATGAAAGCTCATGCTACCAGCTTCTTTCTTTCAGTTATACTCACACATTTTAAAAAAGCAAAATAAGTTACTCATAGAGGTGAGGAACAGAGAGAATAATTCTAAAAGGACTGATAAGGAAAGAATCCCATTTTGAGCCAAACTCAGATTTGATTTAATTTGCACTCAACTTAAAATATGAAAGCCCTTTTTATGTAGTCCAGGTTTATGCTTTAAACAATGGCATAGGCACATTATACAGAAAGACACACCAGTGCTTCTGAGTCCTTCAAAACTTTACTTTTTATTTTACAAGTGATATTCTGTTCCTGTTGAATACCAGTCTTCAGTCTTCAGTGACTTTAATAAGGTATTTGTAATAATGTGTATAATTACCATATATTATGTCATTTTGAAGTTCCTGTCCCAAATGAAGATCACTTTGCTTGAAACAGTAAAGCATTGTTTTTGTAGATGGACAATAGATTATTTGTAAAATTTGCAAGTTTTGTTCCATTGTAATCACTCCAAATCTCTAAATGTAAAAGAGGGAAACAAATGCTCTTGTTTACCTGTGGCTGAGTCCACGACTCTAGGCTTGTCTCTTTCAGGGGTGACTGTGGTCTTCTTGCTTCTTTTGAATGCTTTTGAAAAGAAAGAGTTGTCGGTTATTTTCTAGGCCAATACAGAGAATATTACCACACAGTTTTAAAACATGAATGAGGGAGCTTTTTCAATGAGAATCATTAAATGAAACAAATATTGGCAAATCTAAGTCTATTTGATTATGCTGGTGTGTCTCTGGAAATAACCTGGCATGTCTACATTTTTCTATGACTGGAGAACACATCATGGTTTGGGGTGAGTGCTGGAACATGCTACTGTCATTGTCCCTGTGTAGCAGCAGAAGGAGCACTCCTCCATAACCTCAAAAATTTCAAGCCAAAAACTGGGACATGTGGCCAAGCAACATCAGACTGTGGACACGATGGCAAAAGTTATTAATGAGGAAGAGCACACAGACTAGGAGAGACTGCAGAAGTTTGTTTTTGGCTGGCCTTTCTGTAAAAGGCAAGGTTCCATGCCCCTCCTCTGTTCCTAGTTGAGTTAACTGAGTACAAACCATTTTGCCAGTTTCAACACAGTTTGCAGCAATTGAAGTAAGCTGAAGTCAAAGGGCAAAAATGGAAGGAGGAGAGAAAAACTGAGACATTTTAAAAGCATCTGGGAAAAAAAATAAGATGGCAAGATCCAGACATTTTGAGGGTAGACTTCCCTGACTTAATGTATAGAGCAAGTTAAATCTACATAAATATTAACACTGAAAGAACTGATATAGTTCCTAAACCTCCAAGATAAAGATGCTGAAATTCTGTTATAGTATACTCAGTCCAGAGGATACCACGGATGGCCAAAAAAACAAACAAGTCGGTTCTTGAGCAGATAAAGTCAGGAATTTCCCTGGAAGCCAAGATTAAGTGTTGTGTACTTTGGCCACATCATGAGAAGGCATGACTCATTAGAAAAGACAATAATATTAGGGAAGGTAGAAGGAGAGGAAGACCACATGCCAGATGGATAGACTCAGGGGCTTATTGCACCATCAAAAATCCTGGCTGCTCTCCAACAGGATACAGTTGGGTGGCGGGATGCAGGTGGGTATTACTACATGTATATTGCCACCAATTGCACCTGGTGAGTGCACCCTGACTGCATCCCAGGTCCCAGGTGCACTTCTGAGGCCGTTTTTCAAAGATGGCACGCCTGGGACCCGGGATGCAGCCGGGATGCACTCACCCGGCAGAATCAGTGGTGACTTGCATGTGGCAATACCCACCTGCATGTCACAACCTGACTGTATCCAATTGGGGAGCAACCAGGTTTTTTGACGGTGTGATAAGCCCCTCAATCAGGGAGGTCATGAGCATGAATCTACAAGACCTAAGCAGAGCAGAGGAGGATAGGTGTGTTGGAGAGATCTCATCCACAGGGTCTCATGAGCCGGGGGTGACTCGAGGGCAATTAACAACAACAACCAGTGTATTCCTAATTTGAAAAATAGCTTGATTCAACAACTTCTGTACAAAGTATAAGAGGTATAAGAGGTATAACCACTTCTGTACAAGGATAAGAATGCTTTACAGGAAGAAGAATTAGGTAATCTCCAAAGGGTAGAGAGAAAACTCAGCTCCTTTTCTTTCCCTATAGTTGAAGGAAAATAGGATGATGCCAAAATCCCTGGTTAGCACACTATCCAAGCCTCTCAGTTATTGAATCATATGAAAACAGTTCAGTATTTCAGAAGTAGGAACTACAGTAGATCTACTTGTCAAAACTTAATTTGGACAATGGTATATAGACTATATTCACTCTTCTGCCAGTGTTTCACACACCCTCCAGAAGATTATTACTCAGGAACACTATTCTTTTGTCCAACTGTTGTACAATAAACAATTAAAACAGATATCACCATTAAGAATGCATGATTTTATTTTTATTTTTTGCTTAAATGTACAAGGGGTATCATAAAGTAATAATTATCACCTGGAAGTTATTATGGTATGTTGATGAAATTTTGACAGTGTCATCACTGGTCCCTAAGCACAAGATGTTGAGAAAATCAGCTCATTGTGTCCTTTATTTTTGTTCCAAGTTGTGCCAGAAGTGACTAAAGTGTAAGATGCAGAAGTAAGAGAGGATATCGTAAATAATAATTATCACCTGGAAGTTATTGAGGTATATTGATGAAATTTTGTCAGTGTCATCATCACCAAGTGACCTTTTCTTTTCCCAAAAATGAAAAAATCCACTGTGTGGGTCACCAATCTGACAACACAGATGACATCATTCATGAAGTGGAAGAGTGGTTTAAGGCGCAATCTGCAGACTTCTACAATAACGGTATTCAAAGGGTCAAGAAACTATCTGAAAAATGTGTAAATCTGGATGGTGACTAAGTTAACAACTACAAATCAAAACAAACCTTCTATAAAAAACAAAAATTAAAAGTAGCAATTAAAACTTTATGATACCCCCTCGTAAGGATAAGAGATAGTTTGATCCAGGGTTATTCCAGGCAGAAGCTTCCTACTATTAAATAATAATAATAATAATAATAATAATAATAAATGCAATTATTTCCTTTTCCTTCTGAACTGTGTATGCGTGCGTGCAGTTGTTCCCAACCTTCTCTATGCCCCACACCCCGAGGAAATGTTTGATTAATATTTGCACCCCTTACAAAAGTAATATCACATTTAAAGGTGAAGAAGTTTAAGTTACAATTTTTGAACCACAAATTGAATCACATACAATGCTGTGGGTGAATAAACTGAACTTTAAAAATAAGATTTTTAACTCAGTGCATAAAATGCAGATCTAAATTGAGAAATTAAATTCTAATTTATTCAGGGGGGAAAGTGATGCCTCATCACTCATCACTCAAGAGCACAAGCTACCCTTTGTCACATCCACTGAAATTCCATCTTGTACCCCTTGGGGTTGTGGGCACCCAAGGTTTGCAACCCCTGCCCTAAAAAAAAATCCATGAATGAGGCAGAAGGATTGAACCTTGCTTGGAAGCACCCCTAGTTATTCTGATACATTACAACAAAGCATGTATAATTCTATGATTTGAGGCACAGGGTAGAAAGAAAGGTGATAGGCAGTTAACAACAGATTGGTGATGGTGAAGGGTTTTAATTCCTCCTTAGACAGTGATATCCAATTTTGGCAACTAATAACAGTAAGATGGAGATGTAAGATGATTTCCTACATCTTAATCATCATATCTTGACCCCATCAATATTTCTGTCTGTGCAAGCTTTATAAAGCATTAATATATCTTTCTTTCGCACAAGGGTTATTATTGTGGTTTCTTTACTGTAGGCACTTTAGAGCACCTTAAAACAAAACAACAATATATAAGAAAAGAATCTCAAACATCTCCTGGCATTTCTCCTTGAACCTTTCCTCATCCCAAAATTAAAAATGACTGAATGAATTAATACAAATGAAATTTGAAAACACTCATGATTTAAGTGATTTTAAGTCATCTTCAAATAATTCCTTTTGCTGAGGCGCCTGTTCTCCCCTCCCTGGTGAAATTACATCTCATTTTCCAGCCACCTTGCAAAACCTGCTAATGTGCATAATGACTGCCCATAAATGCTCTAGACTTTATGAGCAAAGGGACAGAAATGCCACTGCAGCCTCCAGAGAATCTTCACTAAATTGTTGTATAAGTCCATTGCACCTACACACTTCGAAACTGACCCTGCATTGAATGGCAAACATTTTTTACCACCACCCTAACACTGGAAAGCAGCATTTGCTTTTCCTTCCTTCCTTCTTTCCTTCCTTCCTTCCTTCCTTCCTTCCTTCCTTCCCAAAGTAGCTTCATATGGTCAGAGAACAGACTTGGTAACATATGACTTCCTGAAGGGCATTGACTGGAATTTTTCAATAAAGCAATAAGAGCAGGGTGCATGTTGCCAGGAAGGTTTAGAGAAAAGTATAGATAAAAGGAAAAGATAGGTGTATCTATCCTCATCTAGTTGTTAATAACACTGATAACAAATGATAAAAAGTGTCCCAAAGGTCTTCATAACATTGTGGATTCATGCATACTTCATTAAGGGCAGCATTGTGATAGGGGCTGAGCATTTTGACTTTACATGTCTCAGGTATTCCTTCCTTGCTGTGCAAATATTGTTCTGGAATGACTTTAAAAACATTAGATGCTGTAGAAAGGAACTGTAATTCAAGAAAGAGGGCAAACCAAATTTATAATAATATTTTCATGGTTCAGATTAGGAGTTTATCACACGGGGGAAATTGGGACTTTAAATAGTGATCAACCAGAGAAAATAGTGCAATTGACATTAAAATGTGATTAAAATGGAATTAACACAATAGCCATTATCCTGTGAATAACCAGGGAATAACCAGGCAATAAACAGCAAAGAAGTCATTTATGGGGAAATCCCGTGAATGATTTGCTGCTGTTTCTTGCCTGGTTATTCATGGGTTAATGGCACTTTAATCATGTTTCACCTCGATGTCGTGTGAAAACCATTAGTGCAATTGTGGGATTATCACAGGTTAATCACCATTTATACTTCCAATTGCCCCCATGTGATAAATTCCTAGGCTGTGTTTCAGTGTGCATTTTTTAAAGAGTGCTGTCTTTATTTGCCTTTTCCAGGCTATCCTAGCCATTGAAATTCTTTGAAATGAATACTTCTCCAAATTTTGAAAAAATAAAAATACCTCAAGGTGCAAAAAAATTCCCTCCCTCCCTCCGTCCCTCTCACACACAGAATTTTGTCCCCAAACATACCTTCTGTCTTCTAGCACCTGTGCCTGAAGTTGGTAAATACTTGTGATTTAAGTGACAGACATCACTGAAGTTAGTGAACTGAAGTCATTAATTCAATGTTCTTTGCCAGAGAATTCAATGTTCTCTGCTGGGTAGCCTTGCAAAGGACAGAGGGAATCACAAAAGTATCTTTTTGTGTTGTTAATTTTTCTTTCTCCTGTATGATTTTTAACACCTTTTCCTGATGAAGAAGCCAGTGGAGCTTCAAAAGCTTGCATCATGTATTTTGTGCATTTTGGTTGATCTAATAAAGGTATCACTGTTTTCTGCATTTTGGATGTTACTGTAAATTAATGGCAGAACAAACCCTATCCTATAGTCGTAGATACAGCACCTGGGTGTCTATAATCTACTAAAAGTCAATATTTGTCTCTTTGCTGTTTATCATTTTCTCTGTTATTTTGCTTCAAAGTACTCAACCTTCAGAGAAACAATTTTCTCTCTCTCCCTCTTTGTCATTCAAACACAAACATATTTTTGCACTAGAGCTCTCAATATTATGAATCATTGAAACCCCCCTTCCAGAATCCTTTGTTTGTGCTCCCATCACTCTCATCCATCTGACATTTAAACTTAATACTCAGAAGAAAATTAAATCCATAATGAGACAAAGATGGTATGATTGATTTCAGTCTGAATGTTACATTATGGCTTCAGCAACATAGTTACAGCTCCCAAAGCCCCAATCCTGTCACCAATAAAATTTTCTCTGGCAGTGAAGCACGGTTGTTAGGAGGGATTAGGTTCACATAATGACATGCTTAACTAAACCTCAAATAACTTTTAAAACTATGGTCCTTTGAAATAACCAACAAGTACAAATGGTGAGTGGATTCAAGAAGGATGCCTGTAGAACACAGAAGGAATGGGTGTTATCTGGGCATTATTTGTGTTCATTAACATATTTTTCACATTATTTCTGAAATCAAATTAGGCCAGGGCAGGTTTAGTCTTATCATTTCCAAAATCCATAGTCTTGGAGAGGTTTGAATTCAGCACCACCTCAGCTGATCTAGTGATATCGTCTTTGGGCATCCTGGCTATTTAGACTTTTTAGTTGTAGTTTTTAAACTTTTGTAAGCCACATTGAATCCCTGGGAAAGGTAGATGAACAGCTAGTTTGGGTTGCATGGAAAAGCTAAGACCCAAATGAAGTATAAGATAACATTCAAAGATCTAGCTGTGTTAATCTGGAAAATCAGTATGCAAAGGGAGCCTGCAGCACCTTTGAGACGATGGTAGAAGATGGTAGTATGAGCTTTTGCAGACTTGAGTCTACTTGAGCATGCATTTGAGGAAGTAGGTTCAAGTCTATGCAAGGTCATGATACGAATTTCTTCCTTTCAGATAGTCCACATGTGCTGCAAGATCCCATTGCATATAATATAACATGTTAAGCTTCTAAAAAAAAAAATCATATGATCCATCACACAAGCCCTAAAGCTAGATGAAAAGAACATTTGTTTGCAACTACCAGAAAGCTGAAAATGAAAACTACAGCATGGCCTCTTCAAACAAAGTTATTTCAAAGAAGACGGAGGGCTTCGACAGACAGAGGCCCCGGAGACGCCGTGGGTTGGAGCGCCGGCGGAGCTCAGCCTCCGCACCGCGGCACTCCTGCGGTGAATCTAAAAGGAGCTCCAAATTGGCGCTCCTTTTAGATTTCAGGGAAAGTGCACCCTAAAAGCAGCGGGCGCACTTTCCCTGACTTATCCTTCGCAGCGCGTCCGGTCGCTGCGGAGGGAGGTTGCCCTGGAAGCGCCGGCCGTGTGGAGGGCCGGCAGCTCCCAGGGCGACCTCAGGAAGAGGAAGGGACGCCGCGCGTGCGGCTGCCCCTCCTCTTCCGGGTCTCGGAGATGGCCCTATTAGCCGTCTGCCGAGGCCCATTGTTTCACATGCCTAACTTAGGGCTTGTCTACATACTGGCCATGTAATCTGGGGCCAATCTGGTACATTATGCTCCAAACTGGCCCCGTATAGATCACAATGGCAGCCACATGTACCAGACCAAATCCAGTGCAACAGGATGTTGTTGTCCATACAGGCCAGCTCACTGACACTGCATTGGCTCTGCTGGCCTGTTCCCTGTCTCCAAAGCTGTTGCTGCATCCTTGAAGGTAGAAGCACTATATAAAGCCTGACTGATGTACCATTGCTTTTGCTAAGATAAGAACAGGGTACCCATGCAATCAGCAAGGAGGGGAGAAAGAGTGACCCTCCTTACATCTCATGGCTGGAGGTATCTGGGAAATGTCCAGCCTTGTGATCTAGGAGGTAGGGTCATTTTATCTTGTTTACATTGATTGCACAGGAGCCCTTTTTCTAATCTTAGCAGAAGAAGTGGTGCAGCACTCAGGCACCTTAAGAGAGCTACTCTTCTAGCAAGTGGTGATGATGGCTCCATAAGGGATCCAAAACCTTCCCTGTACTGCTCAGTGTAAGGTAAGGAGGATGACACAGCTCTCGCCATGTGGACAACTCAGTTGGCCAAATCAGACCTGATCCAGCTGTCCACATGACCAAAAGACCAGGAGGAACTCTGGAGTTTCCTGGAAACTGCAGGGTTTTCCCTGACTTAGAGGAAAGTAAAGTGAAGTGCCAAAAAACATATATATGTAGCCGTATGTTGTAAAGACTGCCAGAACTGGTTTCAGGGTGAGTGTGGCATTTTTCAGCAGTGCAAACAAGCCCTTAAATACCTCTGACAAGAGAGGAAAACAGAGCCTAGCCATGGCAGTATGCATGAGTCTTCCTTGTGTAAACTCTTTCAGTGACAGCCAGCATAGCATAGTGGTCTGAGTGTTGGACTATGACTCTAGAGACTCTTGATTCCTCACTCAGCCATGAAACCCACTGGGTGTCCTTGGGCAGGTCACATGCTCTCAGCCTCAGGGGAAGGCAAATGCAAACCTCCTCTGAACAAAACTTGCCAAGAAAACCCCCAAAAAATTCACCTTAGAATCACCATAAGTCAGAAATGATTTCAACGCACAAAACAACAACTATCTGGGGGGTGGGGGGAACCCTAAACGGTCACCAAGCTATCTTCCATATGGAAAATTACATTAGATTCTCAAGAACTAGGATGGGATTGCAGGTATATGTTTGGGTAAAATATTTGAGGAATTTAAAGGGAAACAAGTCATTCTTCGTTGGTTGGTTTAAACATACAGACAATAATTTACCAGAGTAAAGTTCTGTATATGTCTAAGTTGTCACTGAATTGATATAACCAAAACTGAATGTTCAGGTTGGGTTCAAGTTTGTTGAATAGAGGACAGGAGAGGACTTTTTTGGGAGGGGGCCCATATAGATATTATCCAACAATGAAATTCTTCTTGACAGTGACTGTTAGGAAGGTGTGCCTTAATCAATAATCACCGCAATTGAAAATTTAATCTAAGAATGTATCAATATCTGTGGCCAACAGAGAGCTTTTAATATTGAAATTACTCCTCCCATGATATCGATAAATTACTTGGCAGATGGAAACTTAGAGCATGATTCTCTAGATGTCCTGGGAAATTATTATGTTGGAACAGAATTTGTGGAGGGGAGGATATTTCCTCCCCTATTTTGCATTTCAGTTCTCTTCAAAATGACATACATTTAGATTTTTGGGGAGGAATGGCTAGCAGTGGGAAGGCGATGGGGATGGAAAGAATGAGTCTGATATGGTAATGAAATGCTCAAAAGGTTTAATGAAACCTGCCACAAGATTTGGCAGATGGTTCTGTGGAGATTGTCAAACTTTAAACTAATCTTCATTTAAGAGTTTTAAGGTTGTATCCCTCCACTAAAGCTTCTTGCTCTTTTGCTGGGTTGATTCTAGTAAATTATAGATCAGACCCTCTGAAAAACTGCTTCCATGAACAGAGGCTTCTTAAATCACAGCTAAACTGAGCAAGAAGATTACATGTTATTATAATGTGGCCCAGTGGGCTTCCCCCCTTCTTCTCTTCCTTTTCTCTTTCCACAGCAAACATAATGATGTTAAGAAGGATAAAGTGATCATACTGTGCAAGGAGGTCATCCAGAAAAGAACAATGCCTTTCAACTCAGAACCCTGGCAAATCCTTCCAATCCATCGTTCATGTAGCAAATTCTGATCTTTAATGGTTCCATAAAACCCAGCCATTCCTAAGCAGAGAAACCCTATTCATGCTCTGAGATCAGATGATTAAACCTGCTCATTGCTAGAAAGAGAAGTCACTTGGGGGAAAACAGTACCAAACAATATATTTTATGGGTAAATTTTAGCTGAATTGCAGCCTACCATTTTGGGGGTGTTAATTTTTATTGTTATTAGAGCTGGAAGAAAGGATTTTCTTTCCTGAATCCCAAGTGAAATATCAGATATCCTACACAGTACAGAAAATTAAATTAATCACTGATTGTGAAAAGGACATTTATAATTATCTAAAAAAATAAAGCAGTACATAAAATTAAGAGAGAGCAAAATAAGTCTAGTTAAATCTTGATCTTGTAATTCTCTGAGGAAGGGATATTTTTGGGCAAATGATATAAAATGACCTGGTCCCACACATTTCAGATGCAGAACTTGACTGTCAGATTTTGCAAATTTTCAAATGTAGCTTCTGTAGTCATAAGAGCTGTACACAAATGGCCTCTTTAAATTCTCAGCTGACCTATGTGCATAGAAATTGGAGGGCAAGGAGATATTGAATTTCTCTAAGAGTTTCTCAGGGTTGGACTCATCATTAATAGTAGCAGGGCCCACGAGATTTATTTCTGTCAACTCTTTTTGTCTAACAATGCAAATAAAAGCACCAACAACTGTGTTGGTATCCTGACTATCATTTTATAATTTCCACAAAGCCTTGGAAATAGCATCTTCCCAAGGCAATAAGGAGGGGAAGCTGCAGCTGCCATACAATATTATCAATAGTGATCAGATGGCCTTTGCAGATAGTGATCTGCAAAGTGGCTTTTTTTTTCTTAGAGTGAAGAAAATAAGAAGGGAGAAAGGAACTTTATATTAATCACACATTTACATTTGTATTTTTGAAAGAGAACACACATTCAAATATTAATTTTGTGTGCTGGAAATTGATTTACCCATGGGAACAGAAGTGATTTTTGTACCCAGTAATCCTCTGACTAATTCCAGTTTCTACTGGGTGAAATTTATCTTGATTTCTTCTCTCATCCCCTTTTTGTTCAGTTTCTCACTTTCCAAAAGATGAACACATTTGCTACTAATGTAGCTCACTTTAAGTAAAAAGCCTTATCACATTACACATGTAAGCCAAGATGGAGGGGCAGAGAAGCAGCTTTCTGCTTACTTCTCCACATGTCTTCTAAGCATTTCCATTCTCTTCCCAAAGGAGATGGGTGTAAAAGTATGATTTTTGTCATACTGGCAAAATTCATTTATCAAGGCACATTTTTGCAACTATGGAGATTATCGCATGGGACTTATCCCATCTTATCCCTAATGGGATAGATGTGTGTTTAATTGTCAATGACAGATCGTACCACATTCTCCTGAGGCTGGGCATATGCACCCTGTATGCAGCCCATATGCAACCCAGGCTTATCCCGTGGCTTTTCAAGGATGGGAAAATCCCATTCTTGAAAAGCCAAAGGACAAGCACAGGTTACATATGGGCTGCATATGGTCAGCATATGCCTGGCTCAGGGAGAATGCAGTAAGATCTGTCATTGACAGTTAAAAGCACATCTATCCCATCGGGAATAAGATAGGATAAGTCATGTGCAATAATCTCCCACCTCCCTCTGGAAGGAGAATGGAAGTGTTTTAAGAGCATGCAGAGAGAAAAGCAGAAAGCTGCTTCTCTGCTGCTCCATCTCAGCTAATTTTCATAATGCAATAAGGCTCAAAGTCACAGAAAATTCCATAAAGTCAACCTAGTATCAAATGGAATAGGATAAAACATAAGTTTTGTTTTTGTTTTTGTTTTTACAGCAGTATTATGTTTAGTCCTGGATCTGAGCAAAGAAGTGTGATATGATCAAACAGAAAACTAAAGTAGGACATCCAATCTCTTGTTCTTACAAATAAAATAACTCCATACAATAATGAAACACAATCACTGATAAGAGCGGACAGCATCCACCCACTCTTTAACACACACATATTTTCCCATGGAAGCATTTATATTTTAATGTACTTTAATGTGACACTGCAATCTACAGAATTCTTTACTTTAGGCAAAACAAAAGCAATATTTATTATTTTCCTTCAAGAATGTGAAATTAATAAGTAGTATGAATGTATTTGATTACACTTTACAAATTCAGATGTAATTGTTACCAGAAGTTCAACCATCAACAGAAATGGGAAAGAATCAGAGGAACAACTTCTCAAGAATATATGCTGAGTTTTGTAGTTTCACTTCACTTCACTGAGCATCAAGGGGATAGCCATCTCCATAGATCTGATACTCGAGCCGTATTCAACATCCACAGTTCTAGCATTATAATTCCACTTTAACTATCAGGACTTCTTATGAGATCTGGGAGTCTGTATTTTAGTGAGTCATTAGAATTCTCTCAGTAAGAATTCAAAGTACCATTCCAGAAACTGCAAATCCCAGGATGCCATAGGATGGAACCATGACAGTTAACATGGAATTTAAGGAGCAGTAATGATATAGCTTTACAATTTTGTTGGATCACAACTCTCAGAGAATCTTTACTAGGATAGCCAATGGTGAGGAAGGCTGCAATTTAATGGAACCATAGAATCTTAGAGATGGAAAAGACCATGAGGGCCACCACATCCAACCCCCTGCCATGGAAAAATGCAGAGTTAAAGCACTCCTAAAAAATCCCCATCCAATCTCTGTTAAAGGTAAAGATAAAGGTATGCCCTGTTGACAAGGTTGTCAAGTCGTGTCCGATTATAGACCTCAAAAGATGGTGAATTCAACACTCTCTAAGGCAATCTATTTCACTATTAAACTGCTCTTATGTTAAACTGGAATCTCTTATAATTTGAACTCATCTGTTTGTGTTCTAAGCTAGCAGCAGAAAGCAACCTTCCTCCATCGTCTACATGACATCTCTCCAGACATTTAAAGATAGCTCTCATGTCACCTCTAAGTCATCTCTTCTCCAGGCTTAACATACCCAGCTCCCTAAAGTTAGATTTGACTGCCAACTTTGAGGCCTACGGTGGGTGAGGGAGAGAGAAAAAGAAGCAGAGAAGAGAGAGAAATCAGACTATTTTGCCAGTCTCCATCATACGAAGAGATGGTCACAACACAACCTTCAAACCGTGCTATTCCGGATAAACTGCCCAGAGATGCTGATAGATACTGCTGGTGAGATAAAATTTCTCACTGATAAGATTTCTCATTCTGAATGTAATGGATCCCTGTTATAGATGTTTATAGATAGGTAACATCTGTAACAGGCATCAACAGATGGTGTTTCTAAACAGATAAATGGCTGAATAATATAGGTTACATATTCCTTATCTGAAATGCTTGGGTCTAGAGATGTTTCAGGTTTGGGGGGTTGGGGGTGGGGCAGAGGAATATTTGCATATACATAATGATTATATCTTTATATATAGTCTAAATACAAAATTCATTTTATGTTACATATACACCTTATACAATTAACTTGAAGGTAATTTTATACATTATTTTAAATAATTTTGTGCATGAAACAAAGTTTGTATACATTGAACTATCAAACTTGTGTGTCATGGGAGAGCTCAAAAAAGTTTTGGATTCTGGAACATTTCAGATTTTTGAATAATGGATCTTCAACATGTATTGCTTAAAATGATAGTGTTCCTCTAAGCCAGGGGTCAGCAACTTTTTTTGCCAGAGGGCCGGGAGTGGGGGGAAATGGCACTGGGGGCTGGCCCTTGCTTGCCTCCCATGTGCACATGTGCACAACTCCCACCATCGTGCGCATGCGTGCATGCGTGGGGGGTGCCATTTTGAAAAACAAAATGGTGCCCACATCACACACACATGCATGTGCATGCATCGCGCATGCATGTGGGGCACCATTTTTGCAGCCACGGGGGTCCCCCAGGAGGGCTCCCTCAACCGCGCCGGACCTCCAAGAGGCCCGGCGTGGCTGCGGGCCCCCCCCAGGAGGGCTCCCTTGACCACATTGGGCCTTTGAGAGGAAAAGGCCATGCAAGACTCCGGGGCACCATTTTGGAATCCCAAATGGTGCCCTGGAGGACCCCCACAGCCATGAAAGGTGGCAGCGGCAGCAGGACCGGGCAGGGGCCTTAGGTTGCTGACCCCTGCTCTAAGCGTTAGCTATCAAGAAGCCTGCTAAACTGATGCAGAGATAAAGATTGTTATGAAAGTATAAAATCTTACTTGCCATGTCTTATAAAAAAATGAGGGTTATATGTGACTTTATATGCCATGTTATATAGTGTGATTAAAACAATGTGCCCAGGGATTGATATATCTGTGTTTCTCCTTAAGGAGACTGTGTATGTTTATGTATCTATGGTTGCATATAATAAATATCCTAAAAGATTACCTGAGAAGCTGCTCATTCTCCCATATAAATATCCTGAGATTCCAGTACTCAAGAATGCTTGAGGGTTGATGTTAACTCTTCCTTATTTTTACCATGATCACAAGCTGAACATCTAGGTGGCCAGAAGGTAATAAAGGGACATCAGAAAGAATACAGATTAGCTGAAAAATTATAAAGGACCCTCAAACCCTCAGTATAAAGAAACGATGTGGGGAACCACTCCAGTTTTACTAAATGCCTTTACAGACCGCCAGAAATAGTGCAACTTGAGTCCACTTTAACTGCCCTGGCTCAGTGCTAGGAAATCATGGGAACTGTAGTTTATTGTGGCACCAGAGCTCTCTGACAGAGAAGGCTCAATGTCTCAGAAAAAAATACAATTCCCATGATTCCCTAGCACTGAGCCAGGGCAGTTAAAATGGACTCAATTTGCACTATTTCTAGCAGTCTGCAAAGGCCCTAAGTCTTTCCTCATAAGGCTAGGCTTTCAGATCTTTCATCATCTTTGTCAGTCTTCACTGGACATGCACCAGCTTGTTGGTGTCCTTCTTAAATTGTGGTGTCTAGAAGTGGACACAATATTCTTAGTGAGATCCAGCCAAAGCAGAAGAGAGGGATACTACAAATATTCTTGATCTGGACACTATGCTCCTCTTGATGCAGCCTAGAATTGCATTGGCTTTTCTGACTGCTGCATTAGACTGTTGACTCATGTTTAGCTTGTAGTCTAAGATCCCTAGATTGTTTTGACATGTACTGCTTTCAAGTCAGGTGTTACTCATCCTATATTTGTGCATTTCATTTTTCCTGCCTGATTGTAGTACCTTACGTTTATCTGTGTTGAAATTCATTTTGTTGGTTTTAGCCCAGCTCTCCTGCTTATCAAGATCACTTTGAATTCTGATCCTGTTGTCTAACATATTCACTACCCCCCCCCTCAATTTACTGTCATCTGCAAATTCGATAAACATGCCTTCTATTCCAACATCTAAGTCATTATAAAGATGTTAAACGCACTGGATTCAGGACAGAACTCTGAAGCACCTCACTGGTCATTTCTGTCCAGGATGAAAAGCAACCATGGCTGAAGTCAACCAGTTATTATTAGTCCCATTAACTGTAGCATGCCTAGCTCACAGTTCACTAGCTTGCCTGAAATAATATGATGTGGGACCCAGTCAAAAACCTTAGTGAAATCCAGATATACTATAACCACAACACTTCCTTGAAGCTTGTAAGTCTGTTGCTTTTTTGTTTTAAAAAGGGTAAGATTAGTTTGGCATGAGTTATTTCTCAGAAACCCATGGTGCCTCTTTCCTTTCTAAGTGTGCAAAAATTGAGTATTTAATTATATGTTCTAGAATATTAACTAATATTGATGTCAAGCTGACCTGTGGGTAGTAGCCTCTTGGCAGTTGTGCCCTTCCACTGAATCCATCCGCATTCACTGCCAGAAGTCCGGAGGAGTCTCTTGGGCATAAGTCTATCCCTCACACTCTGGTCTCCTTCTCTGCTTTCCCCACTCTCTCCCGCTTATCCTTCTAGTGTGTGTGTGTGTGTGTGTTCCTTACTTGGATGTTTGCTGATTGTGTTAATAAATATTTTAGACTTTAATTGGAGCTTGGTCCGTCTCAGTGTCATTCCATGCCAAATTTCTTAAGTCTCTGGTATACACCTGGATAGATCTCGTGAAGCGAAGTTGGGTGTTTCACTCTTGCACATTTGAGCTAATTATGAATTCCCCCAAAATTAGACTTGATTCCCAACAGATTGGCAGAGAATGCGGGCATCCTCGAAATTTAGGTACCCCAAACTGATCACTTGGGCTGTTTAAATCTCGGCATGTAGGAGAAATAAGGATCTAGGCAAAGAAGATGCTGACATGAGTGCTAGGAAGGTGTGATTGTGTTTGTGTGTGTGACTGGAAATCTTGGGTTGGCTATCCCTTTTCTTACTTTTTCTATCACGGGTTGGTAGAGAAGAGCCGGGTTCCCCCATTCAGGTTTTCCCTTCACTATCCAAAACTTAGACAGTCCCCAAAACCACCTTGGACAAGCTAAGGTAGGTGAAGTGAGGAGACGTCCTCATCTGAGGCTACCCAGGCACAAGGATTGGCAAAGGTTAGTGAGGGCGAGGCAGCCTAGAGCAGCTAACCAAACACTGGTGAGGGGCGGGAATGCTAGAGCAGCCAGTGGTTAAGAAAAAACTGGTGAGGGGTGGGAGTGCCCTAGAGCAGCCAGTTGTTTAGAAAGAGGAAACTGGTGAGGGGCGGGAGTGCCCTAGAACAGCCAGTGGTTTAAGAAAGGAAAGTCGGTGAGGAGCGAGATAGCTCTAGAGCAGCCGACACAATTAGAATCCCAGCTGATAAGGGTGGGAGTGCTCTATTGGGGGCCAGCACTGTTAGGGAATGGATTGGTGAGGGACGGGAGTGTCCTAGAGCAGCCAGTCGTTTAGCGAGAGAAAATTTGAGCTGGTAGGGACAAGGTAGCTCTATTGCAGCCAGCATAGTTAGATTCCAAGAGTAGAAAGAAAAAGAGAAGTGGAGATGGAGCAGATCTACAGAGAGGAGAAGGTGCAGAACAGGCTACAGAGGTGGATCACCAAGAAGGGACCCAATCTCTGGATCCCTGGGGCGTTCCTGACTGACGATCCATTTCTGACCCTGTTAGAGGTCTACAACATCAAGACTGCCAAAAAGGGATTAAAAAGCATCCCGCAGGCAGAAAAGAATAGGCTGGCAGCATGGGGAATCTGGACCCTAGCCCATGACGCCGTAGAAAAATATAAAGAGTACAAATTGGAAATAGAAGTGTCCCGAAAGCAAATAGGAGAATTGGTAACGCAGGCAAGGGACAAAGTAACAGAAAATATGGATCTCACTAGGAAAGCCCATGAAGTGAGACAAAAAGCAGATAGGGCAGAACAGGAAAATATTGCCCTAAAACAAAAGGTTGAGGAATTGGAATTTAAATTAGGACAAGCTAAACAAGCCACTGATTTTATATTGGCACAGAAAACGGAAGTGGCAGCCCAAGCCGACCACACCATATGCGAGGCCAGAATTAGGGAGTTAGAAAGCAAAATTAATCTAAAAAGCGCCCTCGTGGCCACAGTGCAGCCTAGTCTTTTGGAATCGGCCGCACAGGCAAACCTCCTTCAGGAGAGTCCATCGCCGGTAGAGGCATGGACTCCCCCACCCTACAATCCCCAATGGAGTCCCCCAAAAGGGAATGAACCCATGAAGGGGTGCACTCCAGGAATACTCATGGACCCAGTTAAAACCCAGAGTATGGTAGAGACAAAAGTCACCTCAGAAGATGGCACAGTTACTAAGATAGTGGAAGAAACAGTTTCATTTTCATTTTCAGAAATAAAAGCCCTCGCAGACCAGCAAGGAAGGCTAAATCCCCACACCGGAGTCCAATGGATGTCTAAAATCATCCTCTCCCACCCAAAGGCTAAGGGACAGGACCTTACACAGATAGCAAAGCTGAGCATAGATCCCGCTTACTTAGGCCCCTTTGGGGCAGCAGTTTCCACCTATGATCTGGCAAACTTAGAGTTAAAAGAATGGATACGCATAATGGTGCAAATCCTTTGGCCAGGCACCACCATAAGGGCAAAATACCACAATGAAGTACAACAGCTAGACAAAGCCCCAGACACTTATGTAGCCAGAAAGAAAATGTTACCAATCCTAGCTGGAGAAGTTAGCTTTAATCGTGACAGGGTGCCACTTTTGAATTGCACTGATTTCATAAAAGAGGTGTACCAAGGTTTAAATGAGGCAGCTAAAACGTACATAGGCCCCGCTTACCACCAGTTAAGCACAATAGATTGGCAAGGATTTTTACAGCACATTCAGGCAGCTTCCCAGATATTTTGGACTAGGGAAGTACAGAAAGATATGGCTAAGAGCTTAGTGGCAGCAAACTCAGGAAAAACCTCCTGCAACCTAGGAAGGAAGACAGATAAAAATAGTGAACCGGTCCACGCAGTTACATACCATAACACCGGCCCCCATTCTCAGCCCATGTCCAGCGAGCCAGGAAAGTTCCCCAACAACAATAACTCTTTCAGGAGAGGCTTTAGGAGTTACCCCAGAGGATCAGAAGCCCCGGACTACGGCAAGGACCCCCTGTACAAAATTAGGAGTCCTATTTGGAGGCAACTGAGGGAATTAGGATATGCCATATCGGACCTTCATGGCCGACCCACTCACAAATTCACTGAGCTACTGCTCCAAGCCCTAGGCGGTCGAGACCCCAATGGACCCATTGCCAACCCCAGTGTCCCTGTAGCCCAGAACCCAACGGAGAACCCCAGTCAGTCAGGCTAGGGACATCCGGGATCCCGTGGCTTGCGGAGAGCCAGAGCAGACCTTCGGATCCCTTGGGCTGAAGAACCTCCTGCCCGACACCCTCATAGCCCCCCACATCCACCTCCCTGGACCGGAGCTGTTAAGGCCCCAAGGAACCCGGTCTCCATGGTTATCCCCACCAGTGCTCCAGACCCTCCAACTCCCACAGTCCCTCCACCTAGTCAACAGATAGTAGCCATCCTGAAACCAGATTTTTGGGGATGCCCAACTGTAAATGTAAAGGTGGGGTCTCAAGACAAACCCAAGCCCACCACTCTACTTGTGCATTTGGGTGACGCAGTTAACACATTACACCCCAAATTGGCCACTGAAGGAAGTAGGACACAGGACAGCATGGAGCTAATAGATTTTGGGAAGGGCAAGCACCAAGCCGCCATTTAGAGAGATATCCCCATTCATTTAGGACCCATTCTAGACCGCATCAAGGTGTGTGAGAACCAGGGAGAGGACGATGGCATTTTAGGAGCAGGATTCTTAAGAAGGAACCGCTTGACCCTTGATTTGGCCAATTGTTTCCTATGGCAATTGACTATAATAGACAAGATAATGAGCCAGTCACCCCCTATGGGCTAGTAGTTGCTGGAGCAGCCCATGATTGCCCCCTCCCCCTAAACACACCAAGTAACTGGCCAGTGAAGGCAGGCAAGCCCCTGATAGAAGCCATGCAAGAAGGATGTATGTGTTGGTTTTGAGACGGATCTTCCGCCTGCCCTGATGGGCCCCCTTAACGGGATTTGGAGCCATTAGAGTTAATGATCAGCACACCCTCTAAGGAGCCATTCGCCCCCACTCCAGTCAGGCTGCCGAGGTAGAAGCCCTCCGCGCCATCTTGGAATTTGAGGACCCAGACACCCCCATGGCTATTTATTCAGACTCCCAGTGGGCTGTAAATGCAGCCATAGATTGGCTCCCCATTTGGATGACCTGGGATTGGAAAACTAGCAATAACAAACAAGTAGCACATGCAGATAAGTGGCGAGAAGCAGCCCAGTTGATCTTAAATAGAACTGCCCCCACGTGGGTCTGTGAAAAGCCATCAGAAAACCACGGAGGAAGAAGCCCAATGGAATAATAGAGCCGGCATCCTAGTCAAGACAGCAGCCACTACCCCCATGGCCCCCATCAATGTAAAACCCAAAACTTACACCCTACCTGAGACCCTAGATTTAGCACAGCTGCAAAAGGGAGACAGTGGGATCAAGGCGTTAGCAACAGCAGGCAAGGAACCCACTGGAAAATATAACATAATACAGAAAGGAGATATGAAGTCCTAGGCTTTCATGGCCGGCACCCATAGTTTTTGTGGGTTTTTTGGGCTGTGTGGCCATGTTCTAGAAGAGTTTCTTTCTGACGTTTCACCAGCATCTGTGGCTAGCATCTTCAGAGAAAACTGAAATGGAAGAGCATGGGTCTACATATACTGTGAGACCCTGGGTAGGGAGGAGTGGTTCCCAGGTGAATTGTGTGTTGTTCTGTGTTGAATAGGTATTGTTCTGTTGTTAATGGCATAGCTTCAGGGTATGCAATCAAGGATATTGTCTGCTATTCCCATGTAAACTGTGTATTGTTCTGTGTTGAATAGGTATGTTCTGTTGTTAATGGCATGGCTTCCAGGTGAGGATATGCAATCAAGGAGATTGTCTGCTATTGTCTGCTGGGAAAGCCCCTGACCCTGGTTGGTTTGCCATTTGCATTTGCTGAGTGCCGATTTTCTTATTTTGTAGGATTGGTAGCCATATCTTGTTTACTTTAAGGGTTTCTTCTTTCCTGTTGAAGTTGTCCAAGTGTTTGTGGATTTCGATGGCTTCCCTGTGCATTCTGACCTGATAGTTGTTGGCATTGTCCAGAATTTCAGTGTTTTCAAACAGCATTTTATGCCTAGGATGGTTTATGATGTGTTCTGCTACTGCTGATTTTTCTGGCTGGCCCAGTCTGCAGTGTCTCTCACGTTCCTTGATTCGTGTTTGGATACTGCGTTTGGTGGTCCCTATGTAGACTTGTCCGCAGCTGCATGGTATGCGGTAAACTCCTGCGGCTGTGAGAGGGTCTCTCCTGTCCTTCGCTGAGCGCAGCATTTGTTGGATTTTCTTGGTTGGTTTGTAAACCATTTGGAGGTTGTGTTTCCTCACTACTTTCCCATTTCTGTCTGTGACTCCTTTGATATATGGTAAAAATACCTTCCCTTTGGGTGGCTGCTTGTCTTCAGTCCTCTGGGTTTTTCTGGGTCTGGCAGCCCTTCTGATGTCTGAGCTGGAGTAACCATTTGCCTGTAGAGCCTGGTCTAGGTGCTTCAATTCCTCTTCCAAGAAGTGGGGTTCACAGATGCATTTTGCCCAATCTACCAGTGTTTTTATGGTACTTCTTTTTTGTCCTGGGTGATGGTTAGAGTTCCTGTGCAGGTATCTGTCTGTATGTGTGGGTTTTCTGTATATTGTGTGTCCCAGACGTTGGAAAGAAGATATATGGTGGGCAGTAGATGGAGAAGGAATTTACCATTGGATAGTTCCCACTGAGGTCCACGGGGACCTCATTCAGTTTGTGCATAACATAGGACACAGGGGAAAACAAGTTACTATAGACAGAATTAAGGAAACGGGATGGTGGCCCTGCATGAAGGAAGACATAGAGCAGTGGGTGGAAAACTGTCTTGTATGCGCCATGGTTAATGCGAACTCTAGTGGCCCTAAGGCCCCCATCTGCCATCAATGCATAGAAGGCCCCTGGTCCTGACTACAATGGATTATGCTGGCCCCTTGCCAGCTACCTCCTGACATCACAAATACTGTTTGACTATTATCGATCCATTTAGCAAATGGATCAAGGCTTTTCCCACTAGAGATAACACTGCCGACATCACAGCTCGAATCCTATTTGAACAGGTTTTTAGTCACTGAGGATTGTCCCAAACCTTTGCCTTTTACCATGACTCAGGCAGCCATTTCACAGGGGAAGTCATGAATATATAATATAATATAATAATAAATTTTTATTTCTAACCCACCCCTCTGCACAGCAATCGGGCCGGCTTACAACAGATTAAAAATACAACAGTTAAAACATTCCAAATTCCCACCCCTCCACCCACATCCCACACTGCTTAAAACAGAATTAAACTTGATAGAATTAAAAATTACAAATAAACTAATATAAATGAACAAATAAAATAGCCGCAACAGGATGTCACAATCAGCGGAAAGGATAGGGCAGAGTGAATCCGAATGACCCCATCCCTATAAGGAGACTATTCTGGGAATGCCTGCCGGAAGAGATCCATCTTGACTGCTTTCTTAAAAGCAGTAAGTGTCGAAATAAGACGGATCTCGTCCGGCAGGCCATTCCACAGTTTAGGGGCAGTAACAGAAAATGCCCTCTGGGAGGTCTGCATAAATTTCACCTTTGGCTGTTGAAGCAGATTCTTCCCAGCTGATCGAAGGGCACGGGGGGGATCATATGGGAAGAGGCGGTCCCTAAGATAAGATGGACCCAGGCCATGTAGGGCTTTAAAGGTCAAAACCAACACCTTGTACTGCGCCCGGAAACTGATTGGCAGCCAGTGGAGGGATTTAAGCACTGGTGTTATGTGCTCCCTCCTGGATGTTCCAGTAATTAATCTGGCTGCCATATTTTGCACTAACTGAAGTTTCTGGGTTAGGCACAAGGGTAGCCCCATGTAGAGTGCATTGCAGTAATCTAGACGTGAGGTTACCAGTGCATGCACCACAGTTTCCAGATCTTTCCTATCCAGGTATGGGCGCAGCTGGCGTATCAGCCGAAGCTGGTAACAGGCACTCCTGACTGTCACACTCTCCTGACTAGTCATGTGAAGTGATGAGTCAAGGAGTACCCCCAAGCTGCGGACACAGTCCTCAGAGGAGAGTGTGACTCCATCCAGGACTGGGGACTGTAATCCCAAACCCGGATTTGGGCCTGTAACCATAAGTACCTCCGTTTTGTCTGGATTCAACTTCAATCTGTTTTTCCTCATCCAATCCATTACCGCCCTAAGACAGTCATTGAGAGGAGAGATGCCATCAGAAGTCTGAAACGATGATCTGGTCATGGAGAGATATATCTGGGTGTCATCGGTGTACTGAAGACACCGCGCTCCATGTCTCCGAATGATCTCTCCCAGTGGCTTCATATAAATGTTAAATAACATCGGAAACAGGATGGCGCCCTGAGGGAGGCCACAATTAAGCTCTATTTTAGAAGAGCAACTGTCCCCAAGCCTCACCCTCTGGGATCTACCCGAGAGAAAGGAACGGAACCACTGAAGAACAGTGCCCCAACTCTCTCAGGTGATCCAAGAGGATGGCATGATCTATTGTATCAAATGCTGCTGAGAGATCCAAGAGCACCAACAGGGTCACACTACCCCTGTCGATGCTCAGGCGGAGGTCATCGGTCAGAGCAACCATGGCAGTCTCAACTCCAAATCCCATCCTAAAGCCGGTTTGAAATGGGTCGAGATAATTGGTTTCATCCAAGATAGCTTGGAGCTGGAAGGCAACTGCCCTCTCGATCACCTTGCTTAAAAATGGTAATAAAGAGACTGGCCTGTAGTTGTTCCTGTCCAGGGGATCCAGGGAAGGCTTTTTTAGGAGTAGCCTAACTGCTCCCTCCTTCAAACAGGGTGGTATGCTGCCTTCCCTGAAGGACGCATTGATCATGTCCCGGAAGAACACTCTAAGATGGACAAAGATCGAGAGGGCAAGTTGTCTTCTTCATCCTTCCAAGTAACTTGTCCATGTCCTCGGTACTCACAGATTGTAGATGATCCAGTAAAATACCATCAACCGAGATACTGGATACCTCGTCTACAGATTCTGCTAAAATACTGGCATCCAAGTCGGCTCTTATCTGAGAGATTTTGTCTGCAAAATGAATATTAAATGCCTCACAGCAGACTGTCGTTGGATTAAGTAGAGGGTTCGGCACAGGAGGTATCCTTGTCAAATCCCCTACCACCCTGAACAGAGCTGCCGGGTGAGACTCTGCAGACGCAATATGTGCAGAGCAGAAGGATTTCTGCGCTGCACGTAGAGCCTCCCTATAGGAGTCAAGATGCTTCCTAAGGCGAGTTCTGTCGGATAGGAGACGAGTCTTTCGCCATTCGCACTCCAGTCATTGTCCAACCCGCCTCATCCTTCTAAGCTCTTCTGTATACCATGGCTTGCGATTTGAAGCGGGATGGAAAGGACGCTTGGGGGCGATTGTGTCGATAGCCTTGGTAAGATCGATGTTCCAGGTATTAACCAAAGCTTCGACAGAATCACCGGCATTACTCACCATTAAACCCTCTAAGGCTTTCTGGAAACCAATAGGTTCCATTAGCCTTCGAGGGCGGACCGTTCTAATAGGTCCACCACCCCCGGGAGGGTCAACAGTAGCCTTTAGTTCCGCCTTGATCAGAAAATGATCCGTCCATGACAATGCGGAGGATTTAATAACCTCCGTCCACGGATATTCCTGCTCTGTACTAAAGACCGCATCGAGTGTATGACCTGCACAATGTGTGGGCCCATTGACCAATTGGGATAGGCCCATGCTTGTCATGGTATCCATGAACTCCCGCCCTAGGTATTAAAAAGAGATTTCACATAGCCACCCATCCCCAGAAGTTGGGCATTTCACTCTCTCATCTACCAAGCTGGTATTTTTTTTTTCCAAAGAAAGAGATAAAGACATAAAGAGAAAAGACATAGTCATAAGGAGTCCAGTGTATATTTAGTTCTAGTAAATAAATATGGTATTATTTTACTCTTAAAATGTGCTTCTGCATGTTAATGGTGGTGCTTCTCATCTTTCTTTTCTGAATACATGCAGGGATTCAAGTAAAATTTCAAACTATTTCTTTTCAAAAGAGGAGCAAGTACTTTACCTAAATATGTATGCCCTGTTCTGTATGTGTGAGGGCAAAAAGTGAATACTATGCATGCTGGCTTCTCCCTCACCCCATTCCTGACTTTAGTGCATAAAATGGCAAAATCTGGTTTGCATCTATCTTCACATTTGTTTGGAAGAACTCCACAGACATTGCAGAGAACTGCTTTATAAAATTCTCTGATTGTGTGGAAAGCTCATTCTCCAAACATCCCTGTTCAGTGCAGGGAAAATGGGAACTGAAGAAACAGGACCAAATGCATATGTGGCCCCATTTCTATTTTTAATCCTCAACATGCCTTTGGAAGAATGTTTGAATAGGACTACCATTTTTCAGACAGATTGTTCTGGTATACTGCCAGTCCTCATATATGAAGAATTTCCCCTGGAAATCACTGAAACCATATGTTTGGGGCAGTTCGCATGGTTCCTCATTACATGTAAAATAACCCTGCTGGGCTGTGACATGAATGAGTTGGAAAGACAGAGATGAATCGAAAGCCATTAAATGTGTTCTACATCTGAGCAGGGATATGCACTGATCTCTTCTCAGTTTTGTCCACCACACAGAGAGCCAAGCATCTTGGAATACAACACAGAAACATCAATTACATCTGCTTCCTACCCTGCTATATATTTCCCCTTAGTATTCATGTGTATGTATGCACACATGCATGCGTGCACACACACATGCACACTAGCTTTCTCTTTCAAATATTAAGCACTTGAACACACTGTTTCAGAAAATCATTTCTGGAAACACTGTATCGTCACTCATCTTTTACCTCCCTTACCATTCTTACTCATTTTCACTCTACATCTTGGTCGTCTTTCCCCATATATAAGTAGACTGTAGATACTCTTGATTTGCCATTGGAGCCTTGCATTCTGTACAAGGCCTAGCCTACTCCTCAAAAGTACTTAAAGTAGTACTTGCAGAAAACCATTCAAAGAAGGAAGGAAGGAAGGAAGGAAGGAAGGAAGGAAGGAAGGAAGGAAGGAAGGAAGGAAGATCAGCTCAAAGTATCTTGTTTCAAGAGTGGCTCTAAGGCTTTCCCATTTTCTTGTCCCACTGGATTATGTACATTCAGCACTACCCTTTTCAGGGCTTTGCCTAAAGGCACAATCTGCTCCTAATATGTTTGGAAATTATTGTTCCCTTTTAGCCACACGAATAAGCAATCAAACAGAAATTATAGGGGAGGGAAAGTGATTTGTCTTCTTAATGAGAGTCACCTTGCTGATTTCTCCAATGCCTTCAGCAGTCATTAGCTGAGTTAGTGGGAAAACAAGAGCCAATTTCTCCATGGATGGTATTGACAATCTACAGTGAGACCAGATGGACAGGCTTCCAAATTGATTATCATACTTATAGCATAAAAGATTTTTCTTTTAAAGTCTTGGTTTTCTCTAGCAAAGTTCCCCAATTCTGGTAATGCATCCAAGTTTTGTATCAAAGCTTATGTACTACAAGGAAAGAGAGATCAAACCTTATATGTTACAAATAAATAGGAATATGAAGCTCTGCCTGGCTGTGATGACTGAGACTCCTGCTGCTACTAAATGTGTTTTATATATTATTATTGCTTAGTGGGAAAGAATCCCATAAGATCCATCAGTTTGTAAGCATTCAGGAAGCCTGATGGTGTGCAGAAAACTCTGAGATGGCCATACAATTAATAACACGGAAGGCAACAAGAATGGTCATCAGTAACTGACTTTTTTCTGGATTAAAGTTCATCCTCAGCAACACCTGCCACTTTCCAAAGTGTGGAAATGGTAGGTGCAAGAGTTAGTGCATCACACAACGTGCTAGAACACAGACTAATCTTCCATTGCTGTACAGTGAAGAAAGACCACTGGCTAAAACCAGGTTAGCCCACAAAGATTTAAGAACAAAGACAATGATTTTACCAAAGATGGGGTGAATGGCTAGAAGAATGCAAAGGAGCCCTCACCTCACTTCCCCACCCTTCAGCTCTTCAACCAGACACTTCAGTGGCTTGTCCAGAAATTGTCTACTTGAAAGGTCCATTGGAAGATGCATCCTGACTTCCTTGTGTCTCAGTCTTACTGACTTTTTCAGACAACCTGTACTCATCCAAGGAGAGTCACATAATGTGCATGCTGTGTGAACCAGGGTTTAGGTGGAGAAGCAGCCTAGGACAGAAGTCAGTTTATAACAGACCAGAATTGCTTTGGAAAGCATATCAGGCTAGAATCCAGGAGAGTAAATTACCATCAAGCTCAGTTGTCCTGTTGTAAAATGGGAACTGTAAGGATGTTGTTGTTATTACTAACTGCCCTCAAGTCAGTCTCAACTTTATGAGACATCTCCAAGGCCCCCTATCCTCCACTGCTCTGCTTATGTCTTGTGGGTTCATGCCCATGACCTCCCTGATTGAGTCTTTCCATCGAGCATGTGGTCTTCCTGTCTTTCTATTGCCCTCCACCTTTCCCAGCATTATTGTCTTTTCAAGTAAGTCATGCCTTCTCATGGTGTGGCCATGACAGCCTCAGGTATGACAGCCTCAGTTTTGTCATCTTGGCTTCCAAAGCATGTTCTGACTGATCTGTTCTAGCATCATTTGTTTGGGGTTGGAGGGTTGGCCACAGTATACTCAGCACTCTTCTCCTGCACCACATCTCAAATGAGTTGATTTGTTTTCTTCTCTGCTTTTTTCACTGCCCAAGTTTCACATCCATAAATGGTGATGGAAATTCTACGGCTTGGACAATCTTACTTTAGTGCTCACAGGATCTTCGCCTAGTTCGTTCATAGCTGCCCTTCCCATTCCTAGTTTTCTTCTTATTTCTTGGCTGCAGTTTCTATTATGATCAAAGTTGGATCCTAGGTATGGGAAATATGTAACTATTTTAATGTCTGCATTGTTTGTCTAGGTTGAATTTATGTATTTTTTTTCCTGTGGACATAATCTTTGTTTTCTTTATGTTCAGCATTAAGCCCACCTTTTCATTTTCATCTTTGACATTCCCCTTAGTAATTCTTTCAAGTCTGTGATGTTTTCCACTAGTAGTATGGTGTTGTCCACATAGATTGTTTATGTTCCTTCCTCTTATCTTTACGCCTCTTTCTTCTGAAGTACCTAAACCTGCCATGATGTTTTCTGCATACAGGTTGAACAAATAGGGTGATAATATGCAGCCTTGCCTGACCCCTTGACCAATTGGGAACCAATCTGTTTCTCCATATTCTGTTCTAACAGTAGCCTCATGTCCAAAGTACAGATTTCTCATCAGGACTATCAGATGTGGAGGGAACTCCCATGAGCTTAAGATCCATCCAAAGCTTTTCATGATTGGAATGTGTAAGGATATTACTCAGCATTTATTAATACCAAAATTAATAACAAACAAGTTTAAATGTATCTGAGATGCAGATATTGGATTAGGCACTAATCCAGACATGCAACCCTATGTATTTTTACTCAGATGCTAACCAGAGTTCAATGGAACTTACTCTCAGATAACCATGCACAGGATTGCCTTCTTATCACATGGGTAGTGTTTGGGTCAACTGGCATAAAACAAAATTGACAATCACAAGTTAATATTTTGGTTAGCTGTTAGTCCTAAAATTGTCTATAAATTCCCAGACTATACAGCTAAACAACAGTATCTTCCTCCTACAAAAAAAAAAAAAAAAAAAAAAAAAAAAAAAAGCTAGCTACTTTTACAATAGTAAGATATCAGCTACTCATATGGTATTTAACAGTTCCTTCATCTGTTGTCATTATATCAAAATTACATTTTACATGTAGAAGTTGAAAAAAGTGGCACTTTGCACTTATGCAAACTGTGCAAAGGCATACAGTATGAAGCCACAATTTGAAATGACTTTTATTACACACTGAATTTTCTTAATACATAGTAAACTTAATTTTATGTTTGTTTTGTTAAACTGTGCTATTGTTGTGTAACATAGCTAGTAGCATAGATATGATGGAATGCTTCAATTGTGTATTCCTGTATGGCAAGGGGTTGGACTAGAAGGCCCCTGTGGCCCCTTCCAACTCTGAGATTCTATGATTTTTTTATTGGGTTAGAGCCTTTTCAAAAAGATTCTATTATTGCTGCTTTAATTTACAACCAAGTAATGGAATTTTCTTCGAGGAACACAAGATAGAACAGATATATTATCCACATTTTTATTGTACATTACCAATCTCCCAGACAAAAGGGGGGCAGTTTTATCTGGGACATCTATGTGTTATTGTCCTTAGAATCATGATTAAGTCAGGCTTACCTCTGAGAGATTCTTCCATTTGTTGTTGGATTACTTGCACTGACTGACAAGAAACTCTTTTCTGAGATGATGTATACTATTTCACTTCAAAACTTTTCTAAATTTTCATCAACTTGAAATACAACTTCCGTCTATCACTTAGTCTGTGCAGTATTGGATTCCCATGACATCTATTTTTTCTCCCACCACACATGATTTCTAATTCTCACCCTGTTCCATTCTAGAGAGAAGATGAAATTCAGAAACAACAGAAATGATGACTTGTTCTTACATTACACTTGGGAAATCTAGGTGTAAGGGTTCTCAAAAGACCACTGATCATGCAGAAATGTCCATGAACTTTTTAAAAAAATACACAAAGGTTCATGTTGCCATTGTAATAATGACATATAAGTTTCTGAAGTTTATAACCTTCAGATACTGGCCACAGTACTGATATTTCTGAATAACAACAACATAAGCACTCACACTGATCTATATGTCATTGTTATGCTTACTATTTTGATTTACTATTTAATATATGGGGGGGGGTGCAGACTGCCAGAAATAGTGCAAATTGAGTCCACTTTTAAGGTTAGGGTTAGTGCTAGGGAATCATTGAAATTGTTTTTTTTTTCCTGAGACATTGAGCCTTCTGTGTCAGAGACCTCTGGTGCCACAATAAAATACAGTTCCCATGATTCCCTAACCCTAGCCCTAAAAGTGGACTCAATTTGCACTATTTCTGGCAGTCTGCAACCCCCCTATATGACTTTAAAGTATTTATGAGGCATGAAGAAATACATGACATTTTTCAGATATGGCTAATAAGGTCAGAGTTCATTTGTGATGGAATGAAATAATTAATTACAGAAAAAGAAAACCAGATGAGGTGAGGATATTTAAATTTACATAAACTATATGTGGAAGTATGCAGAGGGATCTTGTAGCATCTTTGAGACTAGCATTTATAGACTTGAACCTATGTCCTCAGATGTATACACTGGCTATTCTGCACTCAACCTGATATAGATACCAAATAATTCTACATTATAAACATTTATTATTTATCATACTTCTAATTCAGTGATAATGTATAAATATATATAGAAATGTATAAAATGAAATAATTTGAGTACCTAAAACAGTTGAGCTCCAAGTAGCATTTTTGGAACATACTTCTAGCAGCCAACTATCCTCCTGGTGGGTTTACATCATACTTCCAAATTAAAGATGTCAGGCGGGAAGTACCATTCTTTTCATCATCTTTTGAAAAATAATTGACATATAGAGAGAGATTCAAAGTTTTACTTGAACTTCCTTGCTTTATTAACTTTACAGAGGTTGAGCTGATCATCTATATTGAGCTGGACACCCCTGAAAACTGATCAGTTGGGCATTTCAAGTGTTTCTTTCAAACATCCATCAGTGTACCCTAGACCTTTGCTAGCACAGTGATATAACAGCTAAAAAGTAGCAAGATTCACTAGATTACAGCACTACACTCTTATAGCACTGCTATTCCACTTTTACTGCTCTGGCTGCCTGCTATTGCATTCTGAGGCTCGTAGTTCAGTGAGGCCTAAGAGTTTTCTGGCTGAGAATTCTAAGTGCCCCTCCTTAAACTGAAAATCCCAGAATGCAACAGGAGGCAGCCAGGTCAGTTAAAGTGGAATAGCAGTGCTATAAGAGTGTAGTGAGGCAATCTAGTCACTACCTGTGTCAGAGTCTGACCGCACTTTCCATTGAATTCATAGAATCATAGAGTTGGAAGAGACTTCAAGAGTCATCAAGTCCAACATCCTGCCATGCAGGAAGACACAATCAAAGTATCCCTGACAAATGGCCATCTAGCCCTGTTTAAAAACCTCCAAAGAAAGAGACTCTACCACACTCCAAGACAAAATGTTCCACTGTTGAACAACTCTTACTGTGAGGAAGATCTTCCTAGATGGAATCTCTTTGATGAGAATACTTGTACCTCCACATCACTGGGGTTAGAGGCACAGGACCCCCATGAATGTGGAGCAAACACAAATAACAAAAACACTATGTTTTTACCTGAGAGAACACCTATCTAGGAATTTCTAGGTCCTCCAGTGCAACTCTGTGGTCAACATATGCCAGACATTGACCACAGAATTTTGCTGGAGGAGCTACAGATGCCTAGTGGAGTGTTCTCTCTAGGAATCTCCAGGTCCTCCAGTGAGACTTTTGGTTAAAGATGACAATAGAGTTATGCTGAAGGACCTAGCTATTCCTAGAGAGAACATATTAATAAATCTGTGGATAATCAAATCCACAAAAGTCAAAGCTGAAAATGTGGAGGGATGGGTGTAATCTCTTTTCCTATAATTTGAATCTATTGCTCTGTGTCTTGGTGTGTGAAGCAGCAAAATAATTAAGCTTCCTCCATCCTCAATATGACATCCTTTCAAATATTTAAACAGCACTATCTTGTCACCTTTTAACTTTCTCTTCCCCAAGTTAAACATTATATTAGTAGTAGTAGTAGTAGTATCCCACTTTTCTACCAAAATTGGGACTCAAAGCAGCTTACAGTTTAAAAACACAGGGGTGTTGTTGTTTTTGTAAAAAAGAAATAATAATAAGTGACAATTAAAATAGAATTAAACTATTTCAATATTAAACAGATAATTTCTTTAAAATATGATACAATTTAAAAAGATAAAAACACTTAAAACCATACACTTTAAAACAGTACAACATCCTCAGGGCATTCTTTTAAAACTTTCTGTTTTAATCATAACCAGTTTCTTAAGTCACCCCTCATAGGGGATGGTCTCCAGACCTTTCACCATTTTGGTTGACCTCCTCTGCTCCAGCTTGTCAACATCCTTTCTTAATTGTGGTGTCCTGAACTAGATACAGTATTCCAGGTGAGGCCTGACCAAAGCAGAACAGAGTGGTACTTTTATTTCCTTCAATCTAGACACTACACTCCTATTGATGTAGCCTGGCATCATATTGGCTTTTTAAGCTGCTGTTGAATGAATGAAATTTATGTACATTTTGATTCATCATTTAACAATTGATTCAAAGAGTCTACTAAATTCACTTTGTATTCCCACCTTCTGAGGCCATTGTTTAATACTGTATAAACTAGATTTGAGACCCAGCATGGTGTATTGGTCTGAGCATTGTATTAGGACTATGGAGAACAGGGTTAAAGTCCCTACATGGTCATGGAAACCCATTTGGGTGACCGTGGGCAAGTCAGATTCTCTCATTGGTAGGGGAAGGCAAAAGCAAACCCCCTCTGAACAAATCTTGCCAAGAAAGCCCCATGATAGGTTTACCTTAAGACAGATATGATATGAAAGTACACATTCACCATCACCTAAAATTGAAAGCTTTTATATCGGCCCCTTCAGAACATTATCCACCATCATCATGATATGATGGTGGTGATGACGATGACGATAGCACCCCTGCAGAGAGGGAAAACCCAAATACCATTTGAAAGTGAAGGAAAGGGAGCTGCCAACTACTGTATATTCCATCTGCCAAATATTTCCTCACCTGGGGACCCCCTCACCACAATTGTGTGAGTTGTCTCCTTGCAGGACCAAGGCCCTGCATACAATCTCCAGAAAAGTATCCAGATGGATTGGATTAGCTCTCTGGACTGGGGAATATAAATGGGACTACTGCAGGGGCAGGCCTGCCACTGCTGCAGCTGCCACCAAAGGGGATGGCAACAAAGGGGCGCGTCATCCCTTCAGGACTGGTGTAAGAGTAGGGGCCCATCTTGCAGCCACTTAGAAGACATGATCAGTGCCTCCTTATGGACACTGTCCTACTAGGACAAATGGCTGACTGTTTCTGTGGGGAGGAGAGATGTGTTGCCAACAAAGAGAGACCAGACAGAATTGCGAAGACCTCCTCCACACCTCCTAGGAGTCTTCCAGAGGATCTGGGAGATGATGTCATTGCAGTGCTTCTGCTTCTAGGTGCATAGGGCTAAAATAGATGACCTGGATGGAGCAGCAGGAAGCCGCCCACCCAAAAACGGATTGGGGGCATGGCAGCCGCATGTTGTGGCCCCAATCTTCCGTACCATCAGTTGGTGAAACTGCTCTTTTTTTGGCCATGGAAAAGCTACCTTTAGCATCTTTTCCATGGCCCCATGGTAACTTCCCAGCATGTTGGGGGCTTGCATTGTGTAATCACCACACCTCCAAGATGCCCAGAAGCTGACTGATGTGTGGCCGCTCCGGGCATCTTCAGGGCAACATGGGGGCATGCGGCATGTGCACACCATTCCCCCATGCCACCCATAGCAATCCCAAAGGTGGCATTTAATGCCGTCTGTACTGGGTGATAGTCAGAGGCTTCTCTGACATCCCTTGTTCTCCACTAACCGCTAAATGGTCATGCGGGGAAAACACAGGAAGAAGCTGAGTCTTGCAAGAGTGGAGAGGGGAGACCATCACAGTGATGCATGGATAGAACTTTATAGCCTGGCCAGAGCTTTACATCTCCTGATGTATCAGCCATTTTTTTTAAACAAAGGAGCAAAACAGACTGCCCCTTTGCACCACCTTCCAGGTTGCTTGGGAGTATGGCATTTACATGCCACATGCTCCCAAGCTCCCTGGAAGCCATCCAACCATTTACATTAAGCAGCTTCATGATGTTCCAGTGGTGTGGTGTTTACATGCCACTAAAATGATGTTTCTGCCATGGCACAGGCAGAAAAGCCAGCTTCAAGGTGTATTGGGGCCATGATGTGTGGTTGCTGCAGCCACGATTTGCCTTCAGAAGAGACAGCTTCAAGCCACCCCTTCTGCCAGTCTATTTCACCCAAGGTTTGTGTTTAGAGAACTGTATCATAAAATTCAGAAGTACAAATCCCAAAAGATAAGTGTTTTCCAGTTCACATATTGATTTGGAGAGTACACATTTTATAAACTATTCATTTATAAAAATGAAAATCAAATGAAATTTCCCACACCTAAAAGGAACTAATGCTTCTGATCTGTTGTATGTTGTCATTTCTAAATACATTGCTCATTTGAGTACATCCAAAGTATCAGTACATTTCTTGTTTCCTTTTGAAAAATCGAAACACATATGGAACAGTTATGCAAACATTTGGTTATTTTCCTTACACTGTCATATGTCCATATATCATTGTGTTGCTCCCCTTTCCTAAATACATTTAAATATATCACAGCTAAATATAATGAAGTACATCAGAAACTGAAATTACACAAATGGGAAAAAAATCAATGATATTTCACCAAAGCCAAACCAGATGTAAGATTAGGCTGTAAATCAGGGGTGAATAAAATTAAGGCCCTCTACTTATTGTTAGGCTTCAACTCCCAGCAATCATACTTGTACAGTCAGCCCTCTGAATAAACAGGGTTTTTTTTATCAACAGATTCAAGCATCCACAGTTTGAAAATATTTAAAGAAATATATAAATCCAAAAAAGCAAATGCTGATTTTGCCATCTTATATATGGGATATCTTTTTACTATTCCATTGTATTTAATTGGACTTGAACATCCACAGATTTTGGCATCCATAGTGAGCCCTGGAACCAATTTCCAGTGGATACCAAGGGCCCACTGTATAGCCACTAATGGCAATGGGAGTACAATACACTAACATTTGGAGCGCCACAATTGCCCATAACCACTATACATACCAATCTGAGAGTTAAATCCCATTGAATTTAGAGGAGTGCTTCTGAACAGATACAGTATTGCACTGTAACTGTGTCTTTGTGTTTGATTTGTTAGTGTTTTAAAAACTTGCAAATTGCATTAGAAGGAAACTTACAGATAAATGGTCCCTAGTACATGTCAGCTGCAAAAGTGGAGCACTTTTCAATGAAAGCATCATGGTTTCAAGAGAAAATTGTGCAACTTCCTGTCATCTCAGAGGGGATTTCCCACCAACACCCATCAGGATGGTGGAAAGCAAGAATTACCATCCCTACACAGATATTATTCTTGAATTTGGATCTGCTTTATACACCAGGCATAATTCTCTGTGTGGGTGGCTCTTGCATGTCCCCAGTAGTTCACAAGCCTTGAAGGGCACTGTTAAGTTAGCTTGGAGAGGAGGATGGAGGTGAACAAACAGTAAATTCCTGTTAAAGGATAATTTCCTGGAACATTGCAGGATAAGCAAAGAAGAGCAAGGATAATTTATTTTGTTAGCATATTTATTTTTTTGATGTAATATTGTTGCAGGACACTAGCACTATTGATACTATTTCCCTATGGTTTTGCTGCTTACACATTAAAATTTATTCAGGTATAAGAAATATGGCATGGTCCGGGCCTCAAAGAGAGAGAAGAACTGCTGGACCTGATCTCCTTCCCCACTGCCATTTCCTTCTCCTTAAGTGTCATGTCTTTTAAGATTGTAAGCCTGAGGGCAGGGAACCCATCAAATTAACCATATGTAAGCTGCTCTGAGAGCCTTTATGGCTGAAGAGCAGGGTATAAATACTCCAAATAAAATAAATAAATAAGATAGTGTGGCCTTGCAATTTTAATATCAACTTCATTGATTGCTACTATAACCATTCTGGGTAAGAGTGAACATGTGGAATTTTTAAAAAACTAAACTCTAAAAGCATTATTGTGATGACCTTGGATATTGATGGTGCTCACCCCTTCTCCCCAAATCATTAAAATGTCCAAGCTTTATGATGCTTTATTATTAGCCTTATGTAACCATTCTTGTTTAGATTAAAAATGTTCACTGCTCTGTTTCACTTTTAAATGTTTGGGGGTTTTAAAAATGACTTTTAGCTCTTTGAAGCTTTACATAGTACAATCCAATACAGATGTGATCAGAAATAAGCCTAACTGACTTCACTAGAACTTACTCCCAGGTAAACGTGTATTAGATTAGAATTTCAGTCTTAATCTTGGTGAAAGTGTCAATGGAAGGTGGACATTAAGCTACCAATGATGCGAGTGGGGAAAAAAACAAACACCACCCTGTTTTGGGATAGGAAAACCCCCTCTTCTCTCCCCCTTATTTTAGAATGTTTCCAAGGCATATTCTAGCATGTTTGCTCAAAAGTAACAGCCATTGATTCCAATGGAAGTTACTCCCTCTTGTACTCAGAAGATACCCAGTCTTCCCCCACTCTCCCACTGGAAAGGAAGACACAAAAAGAGAAAAAGTGAGGGCATCTGGTGCATGCACAAGCTGACATCAGCACCTGCCACAGAAAAGCATAATTGCAAAAGTGGATCTCCTTCCTTGAAGACAAAAAGGGGGTTAGAGAGATTAGAAGGAGGAGATGGGGGGGGGGGGGGAGCAGATGCTTCAATGGTATGGAGAGCTGTGTTTGTACCCATTAGCTAAAAATATCTACAAAAATATGGTGGGGTATGAAAGGAGGTAGGATTTTGCTCATAAAACAGATCATCACCAATATGGGTGACAAACCAAAGGAAGTGAGATAATATAGGATGGTGAAAAACATGCCACAAAAGAGGTCACTGCAGTTGGAACAATTTTAACTTCTTCTTCTTCTTATTATTATTATTATTATAGTATTTATACTCTGCTATTCAGCCAAAAGGCTATCAGAGCAGCTTACAAATGCTTTAATCATGTATTGGAAAAACTGCTGGTGCTGCTTTGAATACTTGCAATGACTAGATGTTTGCACATGTTATGTGAATCAATTGTTTAAATCCAACAACCACAGCACAGATAGTATCACATTACAGAGAATTTGCTAAGAGAGAAAGAGAGAGAGATTATCTGCAGCAATCAAGGCTCCATTATGTCTTACTTCTATGCTATCCAAAGTTTGCTATAGTCATCCAAGAAAGTCATTTTCTTATTAAAATAACCACCCAAACAAAAACAAGAACACAACAAAAAGATTTCTGGGGCTTCATATTTGAGCTGCCCTGCTCTAATGAGACCCTTGGTGTTTTCAAAGCTTCCAGATCATTAGCAAACCTCGTGTTATTTACACAAATGTGTTGTTTTGGACTTCATAAAAAGCAGCTAAGTTTACAACTCAGAACTGACCAGAAAATTTCCCTTTAGAATCTGCAGCATTTCTCCTCCAATAAAACGTTACTCAATGATGCACATCTTTGTTGTATACCCTGTATGTGCACGGGTCAGAGGGCTGCAGAAAGGTCACAGCTGCCTTTTTATTTCTTATTCTCAAGTAGCTGCACATGGTTTGTTGCCACAATTCCATTCCTTAATGAGCAAAACAGGCTGCCTGCAAATAAGAAGCAGGAAGATCCTTTGCAACTTAGAGTGACAAAAGGATGGTTTATGTCTTTGTTCACTGGAGTTACAGGGTTGTTCTGGATTCTTTGCCTATCTATCACCTGAACGAAGCATCATTTTGACAGCCAGTGTTCCTACAAGTTATGTATCCCTTATCAGGCATTCTGAAATCTGAAATATTCTAAAATCCAAAATTGTCCACATGGGTGGCTGAGGCAGTGACATTTTTGCTTCTGATGGTTCAGTGTACACAAACATTGTTTCATGCACAAATTACCTTCAGGCTCTGTTTATAAAGTATATGTGAAACATAAATGAATGCCATGTTTACACTTGGGTCCCATCTCCAAGCTATCTCATTATGCTTATTTCAAAAGTCAAAAGCACTTCTGGATCCAAGCATTTTGGATAGGGAGTCAAACTGTACTTTATTTTAGCACCAGTATTGCCTAGAATTCTAGGGGAAAAAAGCTTGTACCAACCAGGAGGAATATAACTCCAATAATGAGCCCAGCGTCTGAGAAAAAGATAGGATATAAATCTGATAAATAAATCCAACACATATCTACTTAGAACTACAGTTTCATAAGCTCTATTTTATGGTGCCTCATCTTGATAAATCACTGTCCCTATGTTGTCCTGCTCTTTAAAGATATGCCATAATTTTCTAGTTCTCAGTTTAGTACAAACCAATATGATTTGCATCCCCTGAACAGATAAGGGGACTGGAACAGAATTACCAATTTCATTTTCATATTTATGTGAAGTTTCATATTTATCCGAAGTTTCCAGTACATTTCTCTGATTATATTATATATAGAAAATGTGTATATTAGAAGATATTACATTTAAAATGTATTAGTAGGGAAACTTCAATGCTATATATTGGGAAACGGACCTTTCAAAATACTGAGTGATTCAAAAAGAATGGTGTAAAAGTGATGTTCTTATTCACTTTTGCCCCATTCTTTTTGAATCACTATGTACTTTATTGTTAGTGTACAGGAAGGTGAATTTTTGTCAACTTTTTAAAAAATCAGACTAATATGAAAATTGGAAGTAGCATATTTGTACTTGAAAGCAAAACAATCATGTTCATCCATCCTTATTTCTCTAAGAAATTCTTCATACCACTGTGTTCCCTGTTTAACTGATAACTGGGATACCACATCTCACTCACTAGCAACAATGATAGTGTCAGTTGTCATTCAGAATAAAATGCCTGGATCCCACTTTAAAATTGTCACTCTGAAACCCCTGGAACCTTAGACATTTAAACATTTTCAAGGAGCAAACAAATTGCAGGCCTAAAGATTAGTAACACATGGCAAACATAAAAATGTTCCTTCTAAAAGTTGGCAAAATGGAACATGTTACTGTCACAATTTGTCATGGCAAAAAAGAGAGGACTCAGAGGCTCAGGCCAGCTACATCTTAAAATCAGTTAAAGTTTGCCACTTATGAAGTACAGTCGGAGACATCACAATGCAATTTTTCAGCTTGCTGTGGCTAAAGAAAGCCAACATATTAAGTGTGCTGGAGGCAGAGACAACCTAATAAAAAATTCCTGGTAATAAGTACCCTCAAATGAGAACTTTTGCTTCCTTTAACATTTTACCAAAACTTGTAAGTCTGGGCTCACCTTAGGTGCTTTCATGACAGAACTAATACCCAATAAGTAAAGCAGCAGTGAGGCTAACCATATTAAATATCTTGAAAAGCAGCATTTTTGATCCTTGAAATATAAAGCAGTGAACAATTCTAGCACACAGAAAGACATAAACAGACCTTAGTGAAGGACCACCCTAACATTAAGCAACTTATCAAAGTTTGTATGAAGTACTGCATTCTGAAACATGCACATGAGTAACCTAAGATAAAAGACTTTTTAAAAATTCTACACAAGAGCAGAATCAAAGACAGTAGGGAAATTTGAGTTCGATTCAAGGAATATGTTGTACCAATTCCTTGTACCTATTATTATTATTATTATTTAGGAGTAAGGGTGATAGAATTTTGAGAGGAAAACAATCTATTCATGGCAAATATGTTTTTCATACAACCGGAGAGGAGATTGTATACATGGACATCACTGGATGGGCAACACAAAAACCAAATAGATCACACAATAGGTGACAGAAGATGGGAAGCTCCTTTCTTGCAGCCAAAACAAAATCAGGTCCAGACTGTGGCACAGACCACAAATTACTAATATCCAAAATTAGAACAATGCTGAAGAACAACACTAAAGCAATCACTAGGCTGAAATATGATCTAAAGTACATTGCAACAGAATTCAAAGATAATGTAAGAAACAGATTCAACTATTAAGCTGAGGTGACCAGGAACTGGAAGAACTATGGACAGAAGTCAGGGACATAGTTAAAGAGGAATGCCAAAAGTTGGCATCATTGGCCAAAAAGGAGGAGACGAAACAATGGATGACAGACAAGATGCTTCAAACACTTAAAAGACTGATGAGAAGTAAAAGAAAAGGGAGACAAAAAGATAATCAGAACCTTGAATACTACTGTCCAACAATTAGTGTTTAAGGACAAGGAGAATTACTACAACAATCAATGCAGAGAAATAGAAGCCAGCAAAGAAGAAGAGATCTCTTTCCCAAGATCTGAGAATTCAAAGAGAAATTTAAACCAAGTGTGAGGGTGCTCTATAATCAGAAGAGGAATATAATACATGACCACAATGAAATAAAAAAGAACAGCATAAACAATACACAGAAGAGCTATATGAAAATGTGAAAAGATGAATGACACATAGGAAGAAGAAATTGATGAAGATGAACACCAAATTTTGGAAAACAAAATGAAAGGCCACACTCAAACGAAATGGGGGGAAAACAAATCACCAGGAATGCAAACCCACTGAGTGACCTTGGATAGGTCACACTCCCTCAGCTTCAGGTGATGGCAATGCAAATCCTCTCTGAAAAAACTTGCCAAGAAAACCCAATGATGGCCTTAGGGTTCTTTGACTTGAATGACTTGAAGGCACAGAACAACAAGGAGGAACAGATGGTATACCAATAGAATGGCGACAATCCACAGAGACTGAATCAAGCTTAGGACTTTATCATACACTCCAAAAGAGATAAATTGGCAGGGATAAATTGCTTTTTGGGAGGGTGCGATAAACTCCTTAGTTTTAACTAAAATCTATCATCAAATTGATGGAAGAATGGAAAGGGGAAGGTCACACTGGCCTCCATTATAGGGATGGAACTGTGGAGGTGGGGTTTATTTGAAATAAAATGATGGTGGGTGGGTGTGCGCGCGCACCTTCAAGTCACCTGTCAACTTATGGCAATCCCATAAATTTCAAAGGCTTTTCTTAGGCAAGGGATACATTGCACAAAATTTTTTCCTATCATAGGAACATGTGACTTTATCTGAGTTTGAAACACCCCACTGGTACAGTTGAGGATGTTTCTCCAAGGTCACAGCTGTGTGGTGGTCTTTACCACCCTCATCCCCCTATTATTCAAGTACAAACATCACTAACTAAGCTGGGGACCTTCTTTATATAAAGCATGGGCTCTGCCATTCTGACAGGGCTCATATCATGATGTTAACATTAATATTTTAAAAAGATCCAAGCAAACATGACTAAAGGGAAAACAAACAAACAAACTTTGAATTGAAGCAGGAACCTAACCTCAAATGTGGGCAAAAAGGTGTGGTCTCTTTTAAAATAAAAATGCATGTTGAGGACTTATACTAAGCTTTATGGATAACTCCATGCCCTTGCAACTTCATCCTCTCCAGACAATCTCAAGTTTTAATAGTACTGCATTTTGTTTTCTTCCTTCTTTTCTATGCATTATACAATATTGATAACTATTAATAAATCATGGGTGTTAACCTGCAGGGTATGGCATAATGCACAACAATTTACTCATGTTTTTCCCTGTCCCCATTCCCCACCCCGCTTTGAGGCATATATTTATACTCCAATATATATTTTTTCTAGTTAACATTTAATAGCAATTTTGTATTGTCTGCCTCTGTACATACACCCAGAGGCAACATTATTAAAATGAAACAAGCAAATATATATTCTACCAACATCATGAAACTACTGCTTTCATTTCATTCTTTACACCCCACTGTCAACTTTGGTAGGTTCTAATCTAAGGTTTTATTCACAACAGAATACAACACTAAGATACTATTATGAATTAGGAAGCAGATTAATGCAAAAATGAGGTGGAGCATGGTAGGGACTCACATTTTAATACAAATCAACCTAATTTGAACTTCCTAGAATAATATACAAACTAGAATATAATTATCCTTCAGTTTTTGTACTTCTATTTTTGTAAGACAGTTCTTAAATCAAAACAAAGCATACAAAATGTATTTTTCAGGGAAATAAGTACACAAAAATTTAAATTTGGGATGTGAATAAATGATAGTGAAAAGACAATTGATGCATATTTCCATCCACAGTTGCATAGCATCCAGTTCTCCTATTCCCCATTTTCTGGTTTGTGTTCTAAGTAAATCTCAGGGAAGGATGCTTTTATGAAAATAATATGATAATAAGGTGATATGCATATGCATTAGATTGGCACCCCTTCCCTTCCAAAGCACAAATCTTCCAATCCAGGTAGTGAATGCTGTCACACTGGAGTTTCATTAATTCTGTAGTAGAACCTAAATCCAATTTCTGAGTCCAGCTAGAATAGTCCTACTAAATTAACTGCTGAATAGTAATACTTACGTGATTCTCACTGTTTCAGTTAGTCTCACCTAGTTGTGACTGCACTGATCTGGGGGAACATAATCAGAACTACCACACCAAAACAGATTCAAGATGAGACAAAGCAACTGGTATAAAATAATATTTATTGGTGATTTATGGATGTAGCAAAGTTGCTGTAGAAAAGAATATCTGTCTTCTATTCTGCTATGCCCTTGCAAGCCATCATGTTTTCTTGGTGTATTCACACACCTTTGGAAGAGGCCAACACATGATTCAAGTGAGAACTTTATATAATAGTGTGTCTCCAAATGTAGAACAAAGAACTATGTACTGTGAAGGAATAGGTTATAGAAAGTTACCTTCCTCTCTACCATTCCAGAAGCTCTGAGAACAGAAAAACAAAGTGATAATGGCAAGTCCTCCCTTTTCCCTTGCCCACATTGCCATTCATGACAAGGTCAAGAGATGGAACCTATTAGGTTCCCACAGGAAAACCTGTGATCTTATTTTCACTTATCTACTAGAATGTCATGCTAGGATAAATAATTCACTGAGACCTATTTGCAGTTTCATCTATTCTGTGTGAAATAACTCTTTCATACCTGTCTGCAATGTGCAATAATGTTCTGTGCATAGTGCAGGTGCCAATCACATGTTCCCCTAATAAGAGGACCCTCACTCACTAGAGGGATTAACAATTGAATTTAGGATTATGTAACCTAGACAATTTATCAAACATTCCTAAATCCTCGGAAAACAAGAAAGTGCCACAGGAATTTCACTAATGAGCCTGCTTTGAAAGCGAGGATACAACATCACAGGGGAAACTCATTAAGTATATTTACCAGTGGGTGGCGAAGAAAACTTGAAAGCAGAGATGGAGTGACTTCTTTCTTGTTCACTCCACTGGAAATGAACTCTCAAAAAGCCTGTGCATATATATATATATATATATGTTGAACATGTAGAAAGGAAGGGACCTAGAGCCTTCTATAACTTCCTTCTTTGCCTACATGAGGGCAAAATAAAATGTTGAGGTTGTTGAGCTGGGGGAAAAGGTAAATCTCAACTGAGCATATCACAGATCTTTGTCTTGATGCATATGACAATATTCAGAAGGATGCAGATATGCAAAAATATCCTGGCATCAGTGGGATTTTAGTTGATATGGACCATTTCAGTTCAGCAAGGCAGCTTGCCAAAGATGGTCCAACTTCCTCAAAGATCTGTGCTTTCAAATCATTTTTTGACTTATAGGTTTTCTTAGGCTAGGAATACTTTGAGGTGGTTTTGCTAGTTCCTTCCTCTGAAATATAGCTCAATTAACCAAGCAGGTATTTTACTGTGCCTGCTAGCCTTTTACATAAAATATCTCTCGGGAAAGTAAGGCCTTTCCCCCTTGTTAAGCTTGTCACACACAAAGACAAATCAAACACAAACAGGCTGGTTTTGTCAAGAAGACAGAAACAACTCATCTGCCGATACTACTTTTACTAGTCTATGCACAAAAGTAACAATCACCACAGTTTTAAATGTGCACATTTTACAAAAATGTATACACACAAAAGAGTCTCAAAAGTGTAAGTATATTTTTCTGCATAATCTCATTAATTGCATGAGGATAAACCAAATTGCAATTAGCATCTATTCTATTTTCTTTTCAGTGCCAGGATGGAAAACTGTTGGCCTGATTTAACTGACAGTTGTTGCTGGGGTAAAAGCCCCATTCTATCTCAGGCCATTTGCTATGCTCATTGGTGCTGATGAGACTGGAGTCCATCAACATCCAGAGAGGCACATATTCCCCATCCCTCTAGTAGGGCAGACTTTTGTCTATTCCTAAGGACATTCTCCTGCTGAATAGATATGTAGAAATTGGCCAGATGAGAAGACATTCATCCTCAGTTTAGCTCTTCACAGTGACATCAACTGCAACATTCTTGAAAAAAAGAAAAGGAGAAAAATACTTTTAAGTTTGCATTTTCATTATGCTTTTTGGAAATGAAGCATTCTGTAATAGGATGCAGTGATAGAGATTTAACACAGTTAATACTAGAGGCTTGATGAGTCTTAAAATTTCAAAAGGATGTATGCATAATAAGAACAAGCATTCCTAAGGGAAAGGAGTTGATTTTCATATCCTTGTTTCATGAATGTCCTGCTATACTTTTTTGTCATTGTTGAAAATAACAAATGACTCACCCCCTCTACTCCCCAGGAACACTATATTCATGTCTGGCTTTTTGGCTGATGCATCCATTCTCAATGTCAAGCTGTGAAATTTCCCAGTGGAGGTATTTTACACAGTGATACAAACTGGGTGTCCATCTCTCTGGCTGATATTAAAGTGTTGTGCTTTATGAAGAGGGAAAAGCCATCAGAGATCAAACTACTTGATGCTCTTTAATGAATTCTGTTGATTACTACATTAATTGTTTAGAAGGAATCAAAATAATCAAGACTTGTCTGTTTTTTAAAGTGAACATTTGGTGACATTCACACTTTCTGACTTTCCCAGTTTATTTCAAATCATTTTCAAATAAATTTCCTGTATACCTCTGCAAAAAAAAAAAGAAGAGGTTTATTCCTAATTTTTGCCCTGCAGAGAGATGTTTTGTTGTTCTTAGTTTTCATAAATTCCATGGACTAGAGGTTATCTAGTTCCATAAATACTACTTTGAGAAAAGAAAATTTTTATTACATTTATATACCCTCTTTTTTCCAAGGTCAAAGTGTTGTACATACATGCCTTCCCTCACAATGCTGTGGAGTAAGTCAGTTTAAGAGACAGTGAGTAAGATTACCCAGTGATCTCAATGGATATGAAACTGGAACCTGGCCTTCCTTGGACTTCAGTCAGACATTTGTGCAAGAAACTGCAAGTACTAACTGTACATTTCCTTGTTGCCTAATGATGTAGCAGAATGGGAACTAGGTCTCATTTTTGTGGATGTTTCAACTTATGTAGAATTTTTGTCATATGAATAAGGACCAGCTTGTTGGAATCTGGCATATTCGGTCATAAGGTGGGTGTTGTTGTGATGTATAACCATGTTTAACATTGTAGAGAGATCTGTTAGCGCCTTTGAGACTAACTGAAAGAAAGAAGTTGGCAGCGTGAGCTTTCATAGACTTCAGTCTACTTCCTCAGATGCTTTTGGTGGAGTGGAAGCCAGGGTCTGACATATGTCCTTTGTGTGTGAGAATGTCAATTCAAATGCAACATCCTTTGTGTATGGAAATGAAGTAGCATGTCCAGTTTTAACGATGTTTAAACACCTCATGGGGGCATCCTAAATTCATCATCATGGCTTTGTCCACAAATGATCATCATTAAAACTGGGCTTGCTATTTCATTTCCATACACAAATGATTTTGTGTTTGAATTGACATTCTCACACACCAAGGGCATATATATGTCTGACCCTGGCTCCCACTCCACCAGAAGCATTTGAGAAAGCAGACTGAAATATCTGAAAGCTCATGCTGCCAACTTCTTTCTTTCAGTTAGGGGCATTGCAGACTGGCCTAAAGGGCCGGCCTGGGAGTAGAGTTGGGGCAGGGCAGCCGCATGCCAGCTGCCCAACTCCATCCTGTTGACATCCTAATGCTGCATGCCCATTTGCACGGTGCTGAAAGGGTGAGGAAGAACCATGGCGCTGGCTCTTAGGGCAGCCTTTTGCTGCCCCCAAAAGGAGCAGCATTTTGCCAGGATCAGGGCCAAGGCGTGGGGTTGCTGTGGCCCCCAATACGCCACTAGCAGATGCAACCCAGAGCCACCCCAAACGAGCTGTCTGTAGAGGCCCATAGTCTCAAAGGTACTACAAGATCTCTCTACATATGGGTATTGTAGTGTTATAGTTATGCAGAAGAATGATGGGAGGCATAGCAATAGTAGAGATAATTGGTGGTGTTTCAAAGGGATGCTTGGTGACTGCTGCAAGAATGTGCAGATGTGTGGGGGAGTAATTTTCTCAGAATCTGCTGGTGAGAAAAAGGAAGTAGAGATGAGATCAGAATGGTATTTGGGAGCTGAGTGAACAAGGAGATATGGAAAAGAGTGTTGGCATGTTTTAGTTAATTAATGAATTAAGATTAACCCTGTGAAGTTTGTGGGTGGTGTAATGTTATGCCAGTGTTTGAGGATGATGGCACTTCTTTTTTCAGATGTCTGCTTGTTAACACCTATATTTTTTTCTAGAATACAGTTTTACTATTTGTAATACAGAAGACTTGCTCACTGAACTCCTGGGGAAAATGCAGTTCTTGACACAGCTCTTCCTTACAAAGGAGCAAACCTATCACATCTGCTTTCTCTCATACCCAGATTTCCTAAATTTTGTTAATTCTCATTTAAGAAACAAACAAAAAATAAATTCTCACCAATCCTTATTTGGGAGGGGATCACTGCAGATGCTTACAACAAAACTAGATGTTGTAAAATGACTTGCACAGAAATCAGATAAAGAAAATGTTTTCTGTTGCCAAAGGAATAAACTACCCTTTGCCTAAATGCAGCAGGTGGCAGAACAGGCAGGTTGTAGTAGGGGAATTGGTGAGTGGTCAGGCAACTTCTGGCTATACATGGGTATCAAGGGAGAATGAAGGGAGGTGTGGAACCGAGATCTCATCTATTTAGAAGCCAGTGGTCATGAATACACAAGCCAAAAACTAAAGACAAAGGAGTTTATCACACAGGGATAATTATAAGTATTAACAGTGATTAACCTGTCAAAATTGTGCATTCATGATTTTCATACAGCATCATGTTCAAAGTGTGATTATCCTGGGAATATCCTGTGATAATTACGCAAAGGCACTAGTGTTTTTCACACGTCATCATGGTGAAAAGGTATTAAAGTGAATAACCAGGCAATAAACATTTTCTCGTGAATGATTTTTTGCTGTTTATTGCCTGGTTACTCCCTGGTTACTCCTGGGATAATGGCTTTTGTGTGTGAAAATGTTAATTGCATTTTAATCTCTATTTAATCTCGATTGCATGATTTTGATAGGTTAATTATCACATGTGGGGAAATTGGTAGTTTAAACGGTAAACTCCAAAAAGACTTAAAATGTATGTCAGTCCAGAGGTCAAGGATCCAAATAAATCCATAAGCATGACCAATATTGGAAACCAGACAAAACAAACCATCATGAGCAACAAGAATTCTTGGCAGCTGCTGGGAGAGTTGTAGCAGCCTGACCTTAAGATACTCACTGTTCAGTGTTCTCTATTTAAGTTTCTGCAAGAGATGCTGCCCTTTCCAATACTGCTCTTTCTCCCATTGATGAACTGTAAATGATGGGGGTGTCTCCTCAGTGTCCATCAAATGCAGTTACTGAAGTTCCTCACTTGTTGTATCTGCCACTAGCTGCTCTAACCCTGGGAAGAAGTCATGATCTGGAACCAATGACTTTCAACATCTGACACCTCTTGACAGATTTCTCAGATTCTACAGCAGGGATAGGCAACCTAAGACCCGGGGGCTGGATGTGGCCCCTCGAGGCCTTTGAACCAGCCCCAGGCCGGTCCTACTGCTGCTGCCGCCGCCGCCGCCCCCCCCACCGCCACCGCCGCCCACCATGATGATATTGATTATTGTTGTTATTACTTGTTCTTGGGGTTTTCTTGGCAAAATCTCCACAGGGGTTTTGCCATGGCTTCTCTGGGGCTGCGAGTGTGTGCATGCATATATATTTTTTATTTTTTTAATATTTATTTATTTATTTATTTATTTTTGGTGCTTCGGGCCCCCCATTGTCTGAGGGGCAGCAACCCGGCCCCTGGCTCAAAAAGGTTGCCTACCCCTGTTCTACAGAATGAGTTATGACACTACCAGGGATGAGGAATAAGCAGAGCCACAGCATCACAGAGTGACTTGGTTCAGAAAGCACCACAGTGGTTGGTCCTACTGGGCAGAGAAAGCATTTTGGATCTGCTTCAGTACTGAATGAAGCTATCAGGTTTGCTATTCTACCCTCCTTGCACAGAAACAAAACTGACGGTGGAGGGGAAGATGCAGAAGGAAGTGGAATCTTCAAAACCATCTTCAGTCCCATATTGGGAGAAAGATGCAATAGAAATAAGATAAAATAAAATAATAAGTCTGGTGAAGCTGAGAACATATAACCACCACTGCTAGAGAGTTGTAGTCCATAGACTGTAGCCCTTCCAGACAGTGAGTACCATGCAAACTTTTCTTTTTACAGTACAGTTTCTGGAATTCTCCTGGCAGCCTGGCAAGTGGTCATGTTGGCTGGGGGAGGGGTTTCTACTCCAATCCAAAAGTCAACTTTTCCAACTCTTCAACAGTGACACAAAAATGGTAGTGTTATTTCTCATTTTTGTTATGTAACTTCATGTCAATGCTGGCTTATGGCAACCCCATCATAGTTTTTTGTTTGCATGATTTATTCAGAGGAAGTTGCCATTGCTTTTCATTAAGGCTCAGAGAGTCTGAGACCCTGTACAGTCCAGCCAAAAGGGCTGGCCTGGGGGTGGAGTCGGGGTATGGCAACTACACACTGGCCACCCAACTCTGCCCTGATGCTTTCATCATGCCACACACACACACATACACCCCACATGGTAGGGAGCATCAGGGCACTCCCTTGGCACAGCATTCAGACATGCTGTGCCATAGGAGTGTGGAAAAGCTGCCGCGGCAGCAACAAAAGTAGTTTTTTGCTGCTCCTAAAAGGAGCGACATTTGCCAGCTCTTTTTGGAGCAGTAAAGTGCCAGATCAGGGCCGCTGTGGGCTCCATCCGGCAAGGGAAGGGGTAGCAGGACGGTGCTCCTGAGGGGCCGTCTGTTTAGCCCTTAATTGGCCCAAGATCACCCAGTGGGCTTTCCTAGTTAACCCTAGTTTCCCAAAGTCCTAGAACCTTATTTCATGTTAAAAGCAAGCTGAGATGCAGCAAGAGAAAAGTGGGTTTTTGCTTACCTCTTCGCATGCCTTTGAAGCACTTCTGTTCTCTTCCCAAAAGAGAACATAAAAGTGTGCCTTTTGTCATGCTGGAAAAATCCAATTGGCAAAAGGCATGCTCTGGAAGGAGAATGGAAGTGCTATGATGTAATGCGGAGAGGCAAGGAGAAAGCCACTTCGCTCTTGCTGCCTCTCAGCTTTATTTTGTTATGTGATGAGGCTCCTAGTGTAACACTCAAACTGTTATACCACACTGGCTTACTTGCACTTAAACATCTGACTGAATCCTTCACTACTGTCCATACTATTTCTCTGTGGTAATTCTGTGATAATTGATGAAACTCCTTTTCACATTTCTACAGCACATATAGGACTAGCATAAAGGGAGAAAAACACTACAGTAAAACACCTAAGGTGGGTTTACTATCCTTTGTGGATGCTGTTGACTCTTTATTATAAAGAATGAGTAAAACTGGGAACATTTGAAGCTATGAAATGCCAAAAGGGTTTCTCCACCTTGCCCTTGTTTTGCCAGTCTCATCCCTTCTCCAGAAAAGCCAGAAAACTCTCAGTTGGCATTGCAGCAGAGCAAACAGGCTCTCTACTGAACAATGTTTAGCATTAATCAGTATTATGTTAAAAGTAGAACACTTACTGTTGGTTATTTTAAAACAAATCTCTTTTAGCTCCTAGCCTGAGTGAGAGAGAAGCATCACAGCAAAGAAGAATTCATCTCTTCCTAAAAACCTTTTTGCCTCATTAATGACTTCAGAATGACAGCCACATCATTATGGAGGAAACTACATCTTACCTCAGCAAGTGCATGATCTCAAATCTATGCTTTGTGAGTCAATACAAAGGAAAGATCAGGGATTTATGGGAGAGAAATGCATGCACAGGTGGATACGTAAATCAACAGCAGCCCAACAGGATGCACCCAGGATCCAGGTTGGAGGTGGGAATTATCACATTGTAATTCACCACCAAATCTGCCAGGCAACTGCGCTCAGCTGGCCATTTTTTGAAAATGAAATCTCCTGACTCTGAAAACTGTCCAGCTGAGTGTGAGTGGGACCCGGGCTGCAGTCACCCAGCAGATTCGGTGGCAAATAACAATATGATAATTCCTGCCTCCATCCCGAGTCTTGGCTGCATCCCATTGGGCCGCTGCCAATTTAAAAGTTCATGCAGTAAGCTGCATAGTTTAGCACTCTTTGAAGACTTTTATATCTTTAGCGGGGTTCTTACACTTAGTTTTTTGGGGTTTTTTGTTTTTTTTTAGAAATCTGGTATAAGTTATAGACAGGAACTGAGCAGGTCCATTGAGGACAGGGAATTTTGGAGATGCCTCATTTGCCAGGTTGCTACAAGTCAAAGTTGACTTGAGAGCAGTTAACAACAACAATCATTACTCCCTAATCACAATTGCTATCTGGTGCACGCAAGCACTTTCCATCAACATTGGGCTTGATGGAGGAAAGTTGTGACATAGTGTAAGGCGCTTATACAAGAAGTGACAAGTACTTTTCCTTTATTCAGTTATTAATTTGATGACTAGCTCCTGAATATATGAATTAACTCCACTGAAAACAGTATGTAGCTTGACATTATTATCAAAGTTGCACCACCACATATGCAACTCACAACTGAAGTCATCAGGTGATAAACATGCTTGTATGAACTGTCCCATTAGGAAAGCATGCATTCTACTTCTTTTATCCTTGCCCTGTCATGAATTCAGCTTCTTTGAAAGAGGAAAGATATCAACAGGAGACAGACATGCTACCCACTAATTAACAGTTACCAAGTGGTGGTAAAAAAGAAACACTCTTGTCAGAATTCATCTGCATTCACCTCTTTATTTATTCCTTGGAGAAATACAGATTTCCAACATGCATGGAAATCCAATTGCCCCACATTAGGTAGAATAGAACAGTACATTCAGCCCGTCTCCATTTGCCTGTCTCACACACAACCTAATTCCACCTGCAACTTTACAGAAAACCTTTTAGTATTCGACTTTTTGCACCTAAAGACAATTTCATCCAGTATCTGAGAGCAGCATCTTTCTAGTGCAACTTTGATGTGAACCAAAGGTTCACAGACTTCACAAAATCTCCAGAAGCATTTCAATGTGGGTGAAAAAGAAACTGTTTCTAAAAAGAAGAGGCAAAAACCAACTGACACACCTTGTTCCCTATTTCTAAAGACATGTGAGGAAACTGAATCAAACTAATATATCTAGTTATTGGCAGAATAGAATACACAGCTCTGATAAATACATTTTAAAATATTGAAGATAAAGATCCAGTTTTCAGTTGGCACTTTTTATGACATGAAAAAGGAGCTTTGTTTTAGACTCCCTCCCTGAATACAAAGACTTCACCAACTTGAAAGCTGAGCATTCTGCAGTCACATGCTTAAGCTTTGTTTCCTCACAGGTCTACTTTTATGTGAAATCTCCTTTTGTAATCTTTGCTTTTCTCTTTATGCATTTTAGCCTAACACTAAGCTTTTATAGATGAATAATGGATGCATTCCTTTTGAATACAAGAAAATGTTCGCTTTGACTGGGACAAGGTACAGACAGCTCATGTTAGGACAACCTAGGCATGTTTATTATTATTTTAAGATTAACAGCAAAGTACAAGGCTGAAATTCTCTGCTGCACCACTGGATTCTCCCAATGGCTTTCACAAGACAAAAGGAAGAGATGTACTATAAATATAGCGTGATCAAGTCCCCTGGAGGTGAAGAATAAAGATACATTGAGTGAGCTTCATGTGCAGCTATTCTTTTAGAATCATAACAATTTTCTTTCTGAGTACCATATGCAGAAAACTTAGCATGCACTTCCTAAGGAACTGTGCCAGCCTTTTGTTGAGGCCTAAGCTATCATAATTGTACACTAATTTTGTATCAATCTACAATAAGATGACATTCCATGAGGCAACCGCATTCTTTGGCTCTGGTGGACTGATTTTGCTTCAAGTCTTGAATTCCAGTCACTGTCTACCTGTGTGATGATACAGTATTCCATTCTATCCTACACTGCTGGAACCATTACCCAATCCCTATCCTTACAACCTTAGGACTCTAGATGATGCTACCATGTGGGTTGAGGCACAACACTGGAAGATTTTTTTAGGGCTCTGTACCAACCTTTACACTGCTCTACACATATGAAGAAGGTCACTGGGCCTTTCAAGGCACAAAGAAGCACAGAAAGATTTCTATTTGGACAGAGACTGCACCCCAGTCCCTGGAATTTGGTGATAAAGCTTGGGAAACAGGCTTAGCTAATAGGGGTGTTTCGTGTGGGTGTGGTGGAAGGGAAAGGAGAAGGTGAGCTTGGGTCTGTGGGTTAAACCTCCATAATCCTGGAATCTTTTGGAGAATTTGTTGAGTCAAGGGTGAGGATCAGCTGGGGTAAGGCTGTTTGGTTTGTTTGAGCTTAGGGGAGGCTTGCTTGTCTATGCATTAGCGTCTGTTGTTCTATTATAGTTTGTTGACCTTGTCTGTTGGGTCAAGCCTGATTATTTGTGTGAGCTAAATGGAGGTGTGATTGTCTGCTCATTAGCAACCTATTGTTCTATTAGGTGTAGCCCCAGGTATCCCTCCTGAGCACCTGGTCTCAGGGGGGCAGGTTTTTTGCTCAGAAGAAATGAATCAGAGACTTGGTGGAGGAAAGTGCTATCAGTCTCTGTCTCTCTATATCAGGGATTGGCAAGGTTTACTTCCCTGGGGCTGGTCGCTGGTCCCCAGGTCATCCGCTGGGCTGGGGGGAGGGGGCTGGTTGGCAGGGGCCGGTCAGCGGGGGTCGGCAAGCCGGGTGCAGCCTGCGGTCCATAGGTTGCTGACCCCTGCTCTATATAGCTGTAGCCCTATTCCCTGGAGTTTAGCAAACATGCTCAGCTAACTGGGGTGTTTAGTGTGGGTGTTTAGCGGGGAAGACTCAGATTTATCTTAGGTGTTTACTTGAGACCATTGAACATGATCAGTGAGGGACCTGCTGAAGTCATCTGTAATTGCTGTGGTAAGTTTGTCTTCCTGCCAGAGCATATGATTAGCTACATCTGTACCAAGTGCAAGTTGGTAGCCCTGTTGGAAGAGAAAGTCTAGTAGGTGGAGGCCCAGGTAAGTACATTTCAGCACAGACTGTCCTGGATGGGGAACATGCAGGGGAAATTTCTAGAGGTCTTTTCCAATACACAGGAGGTAGGCATTTGCAGGAACGTGGCATACAGAAATTGTTAACCAGGGATCGTTCTGCAAGCTTGCACCTACAGAATTGATTTGAAGTTCTGCCCTTTATCAGTGATGTTGAGGATGAGCAGCAGGGCCAGTCCTCAGGAAATGTTCAGGACACCGTGATAAAATCAGCACAGGGGATGGGCACTGCCAAGCCTTGGAAGATATATGTGGTGGTGGTGGGACTCCATGCTGAGAAGTATAGAACCAGTGGTTGCAGGCCTGACAAGATGTCTTGGGAAGTGTGCTGTCTCCCTGGAGCAAAAGTCCATTATGTAAAAAACAAGATGACAAGACTGATTTCAGAAAACTTAGAGAAATATTGGGAGTAATCCCCTTGTCAGGAATAGTAAAAGAGAAAACAGTTCAGGATGGATGGGATTGTCAGAATCCATATGTATGGTTCTGTCATGATGTGATGATATTAAGGAATGAAGATATGAAGGCATGGTGATATGGTAAAATAACGCTGTATGATATGAGGGTTGTTAAGAAGGGGATATTAATTATGCTAAATCCAAGTCTGGGGAACAAATGAGAAGGGCAGATGGCAAGCGGTAGAAAGGGTTAGTATTTTATGACCTCAACCTTCCTGCCATAGATTGGAGCTGTAAAACAGAGATGATTTTCTTTCTGAAGGAAGACTTAAAGATAATAATAATGATAATAATAATAATAATAATAATAATAATTTATTTTTATCCTGCCCCTCTGCGTAACACAACCAGGGCAGCTAACAACATTAAAATATACATTTTATATCCCACAATCCCACCCACCCCTTAAAATACTATTAAACAATGACAATTTAAAACACACTTAAAATGCTAATGCAAATAAACAAATAAACAATAATAAAATAACACTGGAGGGGGGAGAATGAAACATGAAGTGTCATTTAATATAGATCAAAAGGAAGTGATTGAGGTTGGAAAGGGGGGCTGGAGGATGAGAATGTATTTCTGATGGGTCGAGGGGGGCTTTCTTTAGTTCTAACGCTGAACTGGGATGGGGAACTTTCTGTCTCAATATCCAGAATAAATCTCTAGTTTCTATTACACTACAATGCTGTCTTGGTTATTGGGAACTGGGCCCTTGGATCCTGACGGTGTGTTAGAAATCACAACAATACCTCATATGATGCAATGGCATTCAGGACGAGGTGCATCCATCCTGGAGGAGCCTCCTGAAGGTGAGCTTGGAGGCAGCCAGGGAACTCAAGCCCTGGAAGTGAGTGCCGGTCCTGGCTGGGGAGGTGTCAAGGGGGGAGCAGGGAATTGACAGCAACTTCAAGAAGAAGTCCAATTGATAGTACAGAGACTGGTGGAGGAAGGGTCTTCTGACTCTGATGGTATGAAGGACTGGTCCCTGGACGATATGGGGGACATGGGAATGAAGGACTTGCACTGGGAGGAAGCCCAGCAAGACCTGATGAACTACAAGGGGGAAGATGAGTAGTTCCAAACCCCAACCACCACAGGGAGTGGCCCAGGGAAAAGAGAGTGTTGGGCTGGGATGTCGTGGTGGTGAGTCTGATAGATGTGGATCCCCAGGATGGTGAGAACTGGGACATTAAGTGGCAACATGCACCAGCAGAGGAGCGATCAATGCAGGACCTCCTGGCTGAGGTAGCAGGCATCCTAGCTAGGTTCATGGTGGGGCAGTCAACCCATGAAGTGGCAAGGACCACTAGACAACAAGCAGGAGGAATCCTGGTGAGACGAATGGACTGTGGCAGACCTGGGGCACCAGCATGGACCCCGCAGTCCCAGGGGGCCACCCAACCCAGAGTGGGAACAAGGGTTCTATGGGGCTCAGCAACAGCTTCAGCCTAAATCCATCGCGTCCAGAATCCAACAGTGAGACACCTAGGGGTGCGGTTCAACGGGAGGCCAAGCTCGCTAGTCTATTTCCTTGCCCAAAAGTCGGGACTTATGAACGAGTGGGGGCCCACCTTCCTCACCAAGGATGCAAAGATGAGATGTGTGACTGCACACCTGGAAGGCGAAGTGGCAGACTGGTTGGGGCAACTATTTGATGCCAGGGCAGCGAGCTGAGGAGCTTGCTGGCCTTCATGATAGCATTACAAACCTGATTTCAGGTCCCTTTTTAGGTGGAAAAAGCCTGATCCAAGCTGGTGATGCTGAAGCAAGGCACCTGTGAAGTGACTGAACATGAGGCAGAATTCGTGGCAGCAAAAATTCCAAACTAGTCAGAGGTGACCAAAGTGCAGGCAAGGAGGGACCATGGCTGGACCTTCTAAAGTGGGTCTGGATGAGAAATAATCCTCAGACTTTGAGAGAATGGATCCAGTTGGCCAGGGAGGCAGAGATGGCGATGGAAGAGATCCACCTGAGGAGGCAAAGGTGACTAGGAGGAAGCAAGGGGACTAAGGTAAGCCCTAGCCCTCCCCATGGCAAAGAGAGAGGGGCTAAGGCCCGGGATCCAGAGTGAGAGCGACAGATGAAGCTAGGACTTTGCCTGGCATGCGGGCAGAAGGGGCATCGGTTTGCAAAGTGTCCCAATTGATAGGCTCACCAGTGGGGAGCTACATCAAAGCTAGGACCCACTCCAGCTTCCTTAGGGAACCTGCACTGCACAAGCAAGGGACCAGGATGCAATCAGGCCCTCAAGGTGGCTAATCAAGATGCAGTAGAACCAGAGACTATGTCAGACACCACAGAATTGGAGGACAATGCCGAGCTGGATAAATGTGGTTGTGGTGGTGGAGGAAGAAGAGGAAGAGGAGGAGGAGAGGAAGGTTTTCCATGGGACTGGGAAGGAGGGACAGGGATAAATGTGGTGAGGAGGAGGAAGAGGTGGAGGAGGTGGAAGTGGAAGTGGAGGTGGAGGTGGAGGTGGAGGTGGTGGTGGAGGAGGAGGTTTTCCATGCAACTGGGATGAAAGGAACTGGAGGATAAATGTGGTTTGGAGGAGGAGGAGGAGAGAAATATTTTCTATGGGACTGGAATGGAAGGAACTGGGGGATAAATGTGAGGAGGAGCAGGAGGAGCAGGAGCAGGAGCAGGAGGAGGAGGGATAGAAGGAACTTCCATGGGATAGAAGGAACTTGGGGATAATTATGGTGCTGAGGAGGAGGAGGAGGAGGAAGAGGAGGAGGGAAAGGTTTTCCATCCCTGATGATGGCTGATTCCCAGAGCACTCAAAAAACGTGGGGGGGAGTCTCTTGAGAACATAAGACAGTGGATTTTTTTGTAAAAAAAAAAAAAAATTGATAGCTTATGCACTGTTGCTTTTATGTAGCTGCCACTGGGGGGTTTGGATTAGGCCATCCTCCAAGGCTGAGACAGTGCGACTCCCCCCAAGGTGAACCTATTGTGGAGTTTCTTGGTAAGGGAACCTCAGAGGGGCTTGCCATTACCATCCTCTGAGGCTGAGGGGGGTGGGGGGTGGGATTCCACCAAACAGTGTGATGTAGATGTGCATCATTTGATTGGCAATTTTAAAAAAAACAGCAACACCTGAGAACAATCAAAATGGCGGCTCCATTTTAAATCAATACAAATGGCAATGTGAACTTCAACAGGGTTAAATTGCCATGGAGAGAGTCAATCGGGGTAAACATAGTGGGAACTGATTCAGTATTGCATCATCAAATCTCCCCAGATGTCCTCGCTGCAAAAATGCTAGTGTGAATGTGTAGCTCCCCTGAGCAATGGATACAAACTACAGGAAAAGAGATTCTGCTTCAATGTCTGGAAGAACTTTCTGACAGTAAGAGATGTTTGACACTAGAATATGATGTGTTGAAGTGAGATTGTGTCTCCTTCTTTGGAGGTTTTTAAACAGAGTCTGGATGGCCATCTGTCATGAATTGTTTTATTTCATTCCTGCATGATAGAGAGTTGGACTTGATGGTCCTTGAGTTCTCTTCCAACTGTATGATTCTGTGACTTGACCAGTAGTAGCCTTCTCTGTGCTTCTTCATATTTTAATCTGATTTAGAGTTAAATCTTAAGGGCAATCCTTGGCTACTCTCCAATGTCACCCATGCACTGTTTCATTACAGTGGTATGGACGTATGTTCAATATGGGTTGAGATAATGATTCTCCCTACCAAAAATGGAATTATAACTGAAAAGAAATATGAACTGGATTCCTCATATCCAAAGCCAGCATTCCTTCAGCATTAAACTACTGTGGATACTTCCCCAGTCAGGATTCCACCATGATTTTTGGACTACAATACCATATATTATTGACCTTGCTGGCTAGAGATAATGGGTATTGTAGGGATATAGGACAGAAAATGCTGCCCCATGTCTTCGTATCTATAGTTGGGCACAAGTACTTGTGCTTTTACAAAACGTCATATCTTCTGGTTTGCTGAAATCCAATCAAAAAATGCTCCAGAACATTTCCATACTACTTTGTGATATTGGTCTTCAACAGGCTGTAATGACTCACAAGTGGTATGATACAGCATATCAGTGTTCTGTTGTCACCACTTGTTTTATTTATTTATTTCTCCTTTTACTGACAATTGAAAATTGTGGCATGATTGGGTCAACAATGCTTCATCGAATTTGGGTGCTCTGACAACACTGGCTCTTTGGCTTAGTAATGGAGATGAGCACCACCCCCTATGATTGGACATGACAACTTTGTCAGTGGGGAATACCTTTACCTTTTTAGTAGGGAAAAACATGAATCATGGATGGGGTGGGTGGGTTTATTCCCCCCAAGATTTTGACCAGGCAAAATAGGAACACCAAGAAGCCTATGTAGTTAAGCCCACTAAGGAATTATCAGTCAGAAGTGTAATACATAACATCATAATTATTTTACTGTTGTTTTCATGATACTCAGATTGTTACAGCTTCAGTTAGATGATGATGATGATGATGATTGTTTTAATGCAACACTTTTTGTTTTTATTATCTTGTAAGGAACTCAAATTTTTGTAGTCAAATTTAATAGTGACCAGCCTACCAATGTTGATCACCCTACACACCTTCAAAAACAACTCTGGGGGCCCAGGGAAACAAATTATTGGCTAGAAAGAGAACAACAGAGCAGTGGAAGGATGGAGTTGAGGGAGGGGTTGGATCTGAAAGAACAAAACCACTGCTCTACAGCAAGGGTGGGCACCTGCTGGAGCGTGGGAGCTGCATTGGCACCAGATACCACATTGAGGAACCTCTCTCCTCAACTACTCCCACACCTTATTACATTTTTCCTCTATTATTTTTCTAATAAAAACCAAATTCCACTCCTTTGCTTGCCTACACTCCCTTCCTCTTGACCTTCCACCACCACCTCCTCTTTTGTTAACCAACAAGAACTCCTTCCCTCTTTCATGGTTTTTCTACTCTTTGTCCATGGCAAACCAAATTGAGAACATGTGAGCACTCACTCACCCTCTCATCTGCTTGAATGCTTGCTTGACTTGACTACTTCTTCCAAAGTCAAAGAAAGACTCACTGTCACAGCAGCAGGCTCCTCTCTACAGAGGCAGCAGCTTCCTGAAGGAGTCCTTAGAGAAAGCCCTGTGAAGGGGGAAAGGGTCACTTTGCTGGGTAATGAGTTAGCAGCTGTAGCTGCCAGGAAATAAGGTGGCTGGACCAATAACACCAGAGTGAGTATTAGAGTTGCCACAGCCTCTGCTTCTGCCATTGTTGCATTCCTCATCCTCTTCTCTTTGTCCTGTGGCTGGAGGGTGTGAAGGAAAGGCTACCATAGAGGTGGAGGAAGAGATAACTGCAATCCTTATTGACAGTAAGGGTGTAAATTTTGGCAGAAAACTGCACTTCTACAAATTGTGCTGGCAAATTTTGGCAGCATTCTTTTTAATCTCTAGGGAGTGACGCTATAAAAAAGAGAGTTGGGAACTGCATGTCGTCCACAAGCCATATTTTCACCATCCCTGCTATATGGCCTACTGTCTTTATGCAAAGTGCCAGGAATCTCTGTCAGGGCTGACAGTAAAACATAGCAGGACAGGGTAGGGCAATTACTTCCACCATACTCTAAAGATCTCCCTGTACAGTATTTCTATCTGCTTTCACTGTTATGTTAAAAGCTGTTTAAATGAGAGAAGAACTCAGCAAGAAAGATGACATCTGGGATCAATGGGTCATTGGTCCCATATCTTCGTCCCAATTTAGCAGGGTCAGTTGCAATTAATCCTCTGCCACCCCACTTTTACAGCTGCTTTTAAATATTCCAGTGTTTCTTTCCTTCTCCCACTTCCCCCCCTTTGTCCTTGGCTTGTTTCAATTACTGCAAACAACTCAGTAGAGAGGATGGGAAGGGAAAGAGGAGAGGGGAAGAGAGGAAGGGCCCCTTGGGTTCAGGGAAAAGCAAACTGCTTCAGCCTTTCTTTCTGCCATCTTGACAACACTCTGATATTGCTTGGCCATACTTGTCCTGGTTTTCATCTGTGAAATGTTGGAAAGTATGTGATTCAAGTCACTACAATCACCACAGATGTTATGCAGACTATTTGAGAGAGAGAACAGATGACACTTGGTTCTTCCTTAACCTTCCTACTTCAACAAGTCCACTGAGAATTATAGCATATTACTTTGAGCTTCAAAGTGAATGTCCCTGAGGATCACCAAATGCCAAATCCAGTTACAACCATTTACCTTGCAACCAATATCTGGACATCATTGCCAAAGTATTTAGCTAATCACTCATCAGACCTTGTTTGCTTTCCCTGTCTCATGGCTGGTGGTCATCCATGATATTGAAAGAAAACATTGCAGCCTATACCTTTCCTAAATAAGTAATGTTTAGACAAGTTATTTGTATTTTGTTCTGATGATAATACTATGTCCAGTACCACAATTCAAGAGGAATATTGACAAGCTGGAAAGGGTGACCAAAATGGTGTTGAAAACATGCCTAAGGAGCAGCTTAGGGAATTGGGAATGTTTAGCCTGGGTAAGAGAAGGTTAAGAGATGACATGATAGCTATGTTTAAATACTTGAAGGGATGTCATATTAAGGATAGAGCAAGGTTGTTTTCTGCTGCTCCAGAGACTAGAACATGGAGCAGTGGATTCAAACTACATGAAAAGAAATTCCACCTAAACATTAGGAAGAACTTCCTGACAATAAGACAGTGAAATAAGCTACCTCAGAGTGTGGTGGAGTCTCCTTCTTTGGAGATTTTAAAGCAGAGGTTGGATGGTCATCTGTCCAGAATGCTTTAATTGTATATTCCTACTTAGCAGGGGGCTGGACTGGGTGACCCCTGTGGTCTTTTCCAACTTTACAATTCTACTATTCAAACAGCTCTCAGCCAATTGTGGGTGTTAGGGAAATGGCTTTAACATAAGCTGTGATTTTTTGTTAGCTTAATTAAATGAATTAAACTCCTAGAAACCAGACCCATTTCATGATTTTGGTATTTTACCGATAGAAATAGAAATCCTCTTTTTTACAACACATCCACTATTCGAGTAAGTAAAGAAAGGTATTAGGGATACACTAGTGCAATTGGCAAAAGAGTCAGACAAAGCTGCATCATTTCACCTTATCTATTCAACTTGTATGCTGAACATATTATGAGAAAAGCAGGCTTGGACACAGAAGAAAGGAGTGAAAATAGGAGGAAGGAATTCAGATGACACCATAATACTAGTAGAAAACCTCACAGATCTGGAATACCTACTAAGGAAGATCAAAGAAGAAAGTGCAAAGGCAGGCTTAATGTTGAACATAAAGAAAACAAAAATAATGACCACTGAGGACCTTCCCAAGTTCAACCTAGACAAGGAAGAAATAGAAATAGTAAAAGAATTCCCATACTTGAGATCAAACATTAATAGAAATGGGGACTACAGTCAGGAAATCAGAAGAAGAGTAAGAATGGGGAGGGTGGCTAGAAAAGATTCTAAAATGCAAAGATATACAACTCAGAATGAAAGTTACAATCATACAAACATGCTGGTGCTGGAGAAGAGTGCTAAGGACACTCTTCCCATGGACAGCCAAAAGGACAAACAAATGGATCCTAGAGCGGATCAAGCTGGAAACATCCCTGGAAGCCAAGATGAACAAGCTAAGGCTGTTGGACTTAAAGGCTATTGTACTTTGGACACATCATGAGAAGGGAGGACTCTTTGGAAAAGACAATAATGATGGGAAAGGTGGAGGTAAGTAGGAAGAGAGGAAGGCCACATGCCAGATGGATGGACTCTATTAAAGAGGCTACGGGAATTAAGGGGTTGCAGGAATTAAGCAGAGCAGTGGAGGACAGAGGATCTTCGAGATGTCTTATCCATAGGGCCACCATGAGTCAAGATCAACTTGAGAGCAGTTAACAACAAAAGTGCATAGTAGAAAATGAAAGGGCAAAAGTTCTAAAAATTGCAGAAAAAAATTAGTGATAGTAATGTTCCAGATAAATCTGACACCACATGTAGAGCCTAAGATTTAATCATTTTACATAGTCCCAAATGACCACAGTTCTAAATTAAACAATATCAGACATAATTGTATAATAATAATAATAATAATAATAATAATAATAATAATAATTTATATCTCGCCCCCCTGCAGAGCAATCGGGGCAACTTACAACATTAAAATTTCCATACAAATATATTAATACAATAGAAACAGAACATAAAAATCCCAAATCCCACCCGTCCTTTAAGTTGCCAAATAGCTAGTCCACAAGCTATTTCTTGGTAGAATGTATACATGGCAACTGACAATATTTCTTGATTAGAAAGGGAGGAAATTTCTTGTACTTAGTAGGCTGCCATTAGCCTGTGGAAAAACTCACACCATACATTTCCAAGTACATTCCTTTCACTACCACTGTCAATCCATTGTCTTCTGTGAGTTGTATGGAGCTTGCAAATCGTAACTGCATGTCCTAGAATGCTTTGGGCATCATTGCCATGTCCAGCTCCAACCAGTCCACTGTACCTTCACTTGGCTCTTACCTCCACTCACATTAAATGGCAGCAAATATTCCAGATTTTTGCTGGTGGGAAGAAGGGTAGGAAAGAGGAATTGAGGAAAAGGTATTAAAATTCTGAATTTATTACACTCTCTATGAATCAAAACTGTGGCCCAGAATCTGTCCAAATACTCTCCTGTGGATAGAGATTGTAAATGAAGTTCTTTGGTAGTGGTGGACAAGCCATCTCAAGAAAATGTCTCCATAATTACAAATCTTTTCTCTAAGGAATGAAAGATATGCAGCCTAGGCCTACCAAATAGCAAGGAATATCATTTCAAAAACATTAATCTGGACAGTGGATAACAGAGATCTCAGGATGAGTTGACATCCCACTCATCAAGACTCCTTAAAAAGGGGAGTCTCACTGATCCTAAAATACTAATTTCCTGCTTTCAGCTCCTACATAAAAAAAATTCTCTGTGTTAATGATATGCCAATAGGTTTGACATTCTCTCTTCAGTGTTTATCCTCCTTTCTTTCAAACAGATTTGGCTCTCCTGTTTCATTAAGCATTTATTAATAGTGCTTTAGCAAAGATTGCATATGTCAGCATTCACACCTTTTTTTAATACCTATTATGAGAGATGCTTCAGCTTTTCATTTGAGATTATTGTCACATTACAGGTTGGGAGAAAAATAAGGTAAAAAATAGCAGGTGAAACCATCATGCTTCTGGCTCAAAACTGAAGTGTTTGGGAAGAAAAATACAAGTGCAGATCACCAGCAACAGGAAAGCGTTTATTGTAATATTCCTAATGATGAGGCTTGCCAACATAATAATGAACACAGTCATAGTTTATGGCTAATGATGACATTTTCTGTTGTCATTCAGCAAATTAATTACCTCTTTTGTTAGGCAGGAATTTCTCATAACCCAGATGTTAAAGGAAACTGTGCCTGGAAACCAACACACCTATATTATAGTTGGTGGTTTTGTAGTGTAATGCTTGACTTGTACTTTTATTATATAACATTTTTTTAAGTTGGTGTTTTTTTCTCCTATTTAGTACAGAAATAAAAATAAACCTTACTTCTCCAGTTTTCTTCACCACTTATTCTAAAGCCCAAGGAAGCATCAGACCTGTCCTTGTCTCTATTCCAAAACAAAAGGGATAAAGCAGACAGATGGATTATGGAGCAATTTCCCAATCTCTGTAAAATAACCCAAAGGGTGTATTTATTACTTGTTTTGAAGGTGGTGAATTTTTAATCATTCTGAGTAGTTATTCATTTCATTTGACATCACAATTAGCTTGTTCCAATAAACCAAGTAGGTGTCTGGGGCTAGATGGGTTGTATAATGCTTCTTTGAATAAAGTTCACTATACACAGTGAGGATATAGACTGGGACACAAAAATAAATATCCTCCACTTTGTGTTTTTGTTTTCCATAGAGATCTTAGTCTCTAGGATTCTAAAGAGCCCTGGTGGCGCAGTGGTTAAATGCCTGTACTGCAGCCACTCACTCATAGACCACAAGGTTGCGAGTTCAATACTAGCCAGGGCTCAGGCTAGACTCAGGCCTGCATCCTTCTGAGGTCACTAAAATGAGTACCCAACTGTTGGGGGGCAATGAGCTTACAGTTGTAAACTGCTTAGACATCCCATAGCGGAATATGAAGCAGTATATAAATGAAGCTGCTTTGCTTTGCATAAAGCTATATAGCATTCAGTTCTAAGTCTATTACATGTTGCAATTAATTATATCTTGGGTTTGGAAATGTGATAGTAGTGGATTCATCAAGCAGAGCAATCAACTAGCAAGGCAGAAGCTCAACAACTACCAGTTCCTTGCTCACCATCTGAAACACAGAGTCTAGCAAAGATGATAAATAAGCTTAGTCTTCAAAGAATCATATAGTTGGAAGAGACCACAAGGGCCATCCAGTCCAACCCCCTGCCATGCAGGAACTCAAAATCAAAGCATACCCGACAGATGGCCATCCAGCCTCTGTTTAAATACCTCGAAGGAAGGAGATTCCACCACACTCCGAGGGAGAATGTTCCACTTTCGAACCACTCTCACTCTCAGGAAGTTCCTCTTAATGTTCAGGTGGAAACTCTTTTCCTGTAGCTTGCATCCATTGTTCCGGGTCCACTTCTCTGGAGCAGCAGAAAACAAGCTAGCTCCCTCCTCAATATGAAATCCCTTCAAATATTTAAACAGGGCTATCATATCACCTCTCAACCGTCTCTTCTCCAGGCTAAACATACCCAGTTCCCTAAGTCATTCCTCATAAAACATGGTTTCTAGACCCTTCACCATTTTAGTCGCCCTCCTCTGGACACACTCCAGTTTTCATTCTAAAACATACAAAAATAGATTTACTAACAAATTATTTGTTCATGATCAAATGCATGGTCTACTGGAAAAAGAAGAAAAATGGCTTTAAATTAGAAGGGATGCAGGAGATAGTATGTGATAAAAACCTAACAAAGGGCCTTTGCAGACTGCCAGAAATAGTGCAAATTGAGTCCACTTTAACTGTCCTGGCTCAGTGCTAGAGAATCACGGGGACTGTAGTTTATTGTGGCACCAGAGCTCTCTGACAGAAGGCTCAATGTCTCAGAAAAAAATAAAATTCCCATGATTCCCTAGCACTGAGCCAGGGCAGTTAAAGTGGACTCAATTTGCACTTTTTCTAGCAGTCTGCAAAGGCCCAAAGAAGTCTGCAAACTAATTAATTAGTGAGTATAGCCATGCAAATTTTGGCTAACTCTGCATATTATCCAAGACCAGAGATGGGTGAGAATTTCATTTCAGTTTGTTTTTGACAAACATTTCCCAAAATTCCCTCTAGATTTTTAAATGACAGATTTATTGATCCATGCTCAATTCTTTGATTGCTTAACTATTAAAATTAAATTAAAAATGCTTAACTATTAAAATTGAACTGTGCATGCAAATCAACGCTATGATAGCTTTGAATTGAAGGTGCACAACTTTACTTTTCTTTTGAAATATTACTCATCTTTAACACTATATGGCAGACATATAGTCCTCTCCATACCATGTAGAATAGCTGTACCTACTGAATATGGCCACTGCAAAATGTGGGAGTTTTGATATAACTCAGTTTATACAAGCATTTGCCAACATTTGTAACTTCCTTCATATTTAGGATGGAAAGAACTAGAGGATTTTTAAAAAAAAATAACATGAGAAAGTTAAAATGACAGATTTTCCCATCTCTTCTCAGGACAGGGACTCATTATCTGTATTTAGCCACATCAAGTAAAACTAAAAAGTGAGCATAGGGAAAAGGTCAAACATACAAACAAAAACACCCATCCTAATAGCAGGGAAATCTGCATGTGCTAATTAGTTATGAAGGCTGCTCAGTGAGGAATGATTATCATTTAAACATAGATGCATTACATCCAGGGTTAAGTGAGAAATTCAGTCATTTTTGACCAGAATTTACTAACAGTCACAGAATCTGAAATCACTCATTTCAATTTATATTTCACCATAGCAGGGGAAAACAGAATTAAGTGAAGCATTCCCCACTCTAACTGTTGATGAGCAACTTTGATGGCATTTTTTTTCTTACTTCTTTATATCTAAAATGGGCACGGACATGATAGCACTTCAAACAGAGAACCATTCATTGTCTGTACTTCCAACACAGCATAGTCTTCTATATAGTAGGACACAAGGCCATAGGTTAAAAACCCACTATGGACTTGCATTCTAGAACAAATGGTGAAAGATTGCCAAGCAGAGGGGCGGGTTACAAATAAAATTTATTATTATTATTATTATTATAAAGTCTAGAAACCATGCCCTATGAAGAGCAGTTTAGGGAGCTGGGTTTGTTTAGCCTGGAGAAGAGACGGTTAAGAGGTGATATGATAGCTCTGTTTAAATATTTGAAGGGATGTCATGTTGAGGATGGAGCAAGCTTGTTTTCTGCTGCTCCAGAGAACAGGACCCTGAGCAACGGATGGAAACTACAGGAAAAGAGATTCCACCTAAACATTAGGAGCAACTTCTTGACAGTAAGGGGGGTTGCAGACTGCCAGAAATAGTGTGAATTCAGTCCACTTTTAGGGTTAGGTTTAGTGCTAGGGAATCATGGGAACTGTTATTTTTCTGAGACATTGAGCCTTCTCTGTCAGACAACTCTGATGCCACAATAAAATACAGTTCCCATGGTTCCCTAACTCTAACCCTAACCCTAAAAGTGGACTGAATTCACACTATTTCTGGCAGTCTGCAACCCCCCTAAGAGCTGTTTGACAGTGGAACACACTTCCTTGGAGTGTGGTGGAGTCTTCTTCTTTGGAAGTCTTTAAACAGAGGCTGGATGGCCATCTGTTGGGGATGCTTTGATTCTGTGTTTCTGCAGGGCATGAGGTTGGATTGGATAGTCATTGAGGTATCTTCTAACTCTATGATTCTAAGCTTTTGGCACTTTATTAATGAAAAATATAACCTCCAGCTTTCAGACTACTATACTTCATATTACATGATGGAAACCCATAGATGTCTGTAACCATCTTTGCTCTTGTGGAGGCTTCCCTAGGAGAATTGGATGGCTAGTATCAGGAAGCAAGTTGAAGACAAAAATGATACAAAATTAATCATTTGTACTTTCTTGAATTCAAACACATCAAAGATCTTACAGTCATATAAAACTATGTGAGCCTTTCAGGACTGTGAAGTCGTAGGCTTTCATGGCCGGCATCCATAGTTTTTGTGGGTTTTTCGGGCTGTGTGGCCATGTTCTAGAAGAGTTTCTTTCTGACGTTTCGCCAGCATCTGTGGCTATCATCTTCAGAGAGAAAAAAAAGTCCTTTCAGGACTGTTTGGAAAGGACACAAAATGAATGGAAGTATTTATTACTTTTTAGAGCCCAAGCATTTCAACAAACCTATTCTGATTCACCCACCCACACCCACCCACACTCAAACATTGCAGGAACCTTCTGCTACTTTAACAAAGCAATTATACTCTGCATCACAACTCTAGGGATTGCAATTGCTCACCTTTAAAATTGCTTTAAAATCAATAATATATCAATGGGTATAATTACACCAGAGTTAGTGGAGATGTACAGCCTAACATAATTGGAATGTCTACATGCAGCTTTGGAGCCCTGAAGGTCTCTTGCCTTGAATGTTTTTGTAGCTTGCATTATCTCAGCCCAGCATATGTGTGACATCATATTCTTAATGGATCCTGCCCTTAGGAATGGAAGCATTAAAAGAGAGAGAGATGTCATAAAACAGTGACAGTAGCTACTGGGCACACATTAATGACCCATTGTTTTACTCAAGGGGCTTGTATTCCATTACCTGAAATATCAGTCAGGCAGAAAGATCAAAGTCATTATAGGCTGAATTTTTTTTTTCTAAAGATGCCCTAAGGTATTCAGATTGGGTACATGCCCAAAGTCTTGGTCATGTATTTAGAGGCTGATGATGGTTTTGGAGTAAGACTGGAATTCACTTGGTATCTTGATGCTGCTGCCCTGGACATAATGATATAGAAACATCATGCCAAGATCAGATCTTTGGAGAACTGGCTAGAAATAAACAGTTATTTGTAATTAATTTCTTTAACCATAGAATAAATGTATATCTTAATACAGGGGTAGGCAACCTAAGGCGCGGGGGCCGGATGCAGCCCCCTGAGGCCTTTGGACCGGCCCCAGGCTGGTCCTGCCACCACCGCCGCCCACCATGATGATATTGATTATTGTTGTTATTACTTGTTCTTGGGGTTTTCTTGGCAAAATCTCCACAGGGGTTTTGCCATGGCTTTTCTAGGGCTGAGAGAGTGTGCATGCATATTTTTTAAAATTTATTTATTTATTTATTTATTTATTTTTGGTGCTTTGGTGCCCCCAATTGTCTGAGGGACAGCAACCCGGCCCCCAGCTCAAAAAGGTTGTCTGCCCCTGTCTTAATACATTGTGATTGCAACTTAAGGAGAAATAATTTTAGTTTAAATGTTCAACTATAAAGGTAACTACTTTAGACTTTGTACTATAACAGTAACTAATTTAAAAGAGTAACTAAAAGTTCTAGTCAATACAGAATAATCTCACTGCTATTTCCCTATTCCCTTATGAAATCTTTTTAAAAAGAGACTCAGCCTATAATGGCTTTGATCTTTCTGCCTGACTGATATTTCAAGTAATGGAATATAAGTCCCTTGAGTAAAACAATAGAACATTAATGTGTGCCCAGTAGCCATTGGAAGCTTACATTGTTGCTGAACACAGACAGCCAATGCCAACCATGCATACATATGCCAGTAGTCCACTATTTTAAAAATGATTTTAAAAATTTAAAAAGCATGCCAGAGCTAACCCTTCAAAGATATCACAATGCTAGTCTAGAATATCAGTTTGCAAAGAGATCTTGTAGCATCTTTGAGACTGAGAGAAAGAAATTGAAGCATAATATGGTATTGCAATTTTAAACATACCTTAGCAGCTACAGCATGCAGGATGATGGGTTGTGCACTCTCTTCTTAAGCTGCAAATCTATTAGGAATGCATTCTGCTACAAACTTACACTTTTTGTAGTCAGAAGGCCAATCAGAACAGAGAAATCCTCCATATTCTAAACTACAGTATTATGAAGATCTCAGCTCAAAAATACATACAAAATGCATACATGAGGGAAAGGTATGTATAAAAAATGTACTTTAGAGAAAAATATGTACAAAAAGATATAACAATGCAGAGGAATATGTGCACATTGGGGAAAGATGAGTACAATCTATGGTGTTAGGGAGAGCCAAGTTTTAAGGCAAGTTTTTAAAATCTCAAAACACACATTTTAACTGTATCTTCATATGTTGTGGAGTGGAGAAGTATGTTCAAATGTTCTGGAAGTGAGGAGGTTCTGTCTCATGCAGTACTTTTAGAGATACTGATAAGGTCACATTGTACTCAAATTCACAAAGACTAATTGCTCCAGGGTCCAAAATACTGGGAAAACTAAAGTGCTGTTCAGATATTATGTTATGGGATGTGTGGAAAGAAACCATTAAGCGAGAAAGTTTTCCTCTTCAAACTGTCACTTTTTCCACACTGAAAGTGAGATCAGTAGGAGGTAGGATGGACACATTTCCCTTTCCACATATTCATTTAAACTAGATAACACCTGAATGGCTTTGATCTTGGGGCTTGTTGATAGTTACACACTCATCACATGCTATCATTTATATGTTGTGTTTTTTTTACAGACAACCTAATATTGTTTAAACACATTTGGTTAAAGTGGATTCAATGATTTTATTGCAAAGGTGGTTTTTAAAATAATAATAATAATAATAATAATAATAATAATAATAATAAATAATTTCTTAAATAGGAGGTGATTTTAAAAAAATGACTTTAATTAAAATATTTTCCTGCATTCCAGGGTCATCAAAACAGAAGCCTGGAATGGACTTTTCACCAATATAATGTCTCTACCAAAATAATACTGTGTGAATAACTAGACTCAATGCTCATTTTAATTTTAAACACATGGTAGATTACTTTCCTGGATGGTACATGTTACTTTATCTATATCCATATGTGACTATTTAAAAAGTAATGGTCACATTACCCATATTAAAATCAAATCTGGAGTGTTGCCATTGTTCTATTTAATTTGCTGATTATAAGAGACTACATTTGACTGCATCAAATATGCAAAAGAGAAAATCACATTTTCAATAGTGAAAAGACAATTGGCCTTACCTTATTAGTCATTCTTGTTTATAAAGGCCTCTCTCTTTGGGCTTTCTTTATTGCAAGGTTAGTTTCAGCTATCTTTGTGCAAATGGCATTTTACAATGGAGTGCAATGTGGAATGTTCCTATTCACTGTTCCAGTCAGACACCTTCTGCTTTATGACAAGCAATTCCATTTTCCCTTTTACAAAATTGTTCATCCCTTGCATCCTCAATCAGCATTCAGCAGCTACAGAGTAAGCTCTGTCCTTGACTGTTGTATGGTTTCGGCTCCTCCTGCTTAGGTTTTTGACTTTTGTAAATCAAAGTGCTGGTTATGTCCTACAGAGCCCTGTGCAGCTTAGGTCCAGGCAACTGGAAAGGTCATTTCTGATCACCTCCATTTTTGAGCATACCCTTTGGGAGGGGTTTCTTTTAGTCTTACTGTCATGCAAATATGTTTGGTGAGAACATGGGCGAGGAATTTCTCAGTGTTTGCTCCCAAGCTATGGGATTTCTTCTGACCGGAGACTGAAGGGTCATGCAGATGGGATGAAAGGAGCAGCCAGAAGCTGCTCCCACCCTGATCAGCATGGGACCACAGCAACCACAACTTCTTTCACTATGGGGGGAAGCAGACGGCTTAAAGAGCCGTTTTGGGGGCAGGGAAAGGGAGGGGCAGCCACACGGTGGGTGCCCCAATCCCTTCCTCAGGTCGTCCTTGGAGCAGCTGGCCCTCCGCACGGCCGGCGCTCAGAGGAGGATCTCCCTCTGCAGCGTTCGCACACACTGCAGCGGAAGAGTTGCCGAAGGTGCGCCATCAGCCTTTTGCGACGCACCTTTGGCAACTTGTGGAAGGAGTGCCAATTTAGTGCTCCTTCCAGGGGCAGCGAAGCTGCGCCGCGGGGCCGAGGTGTGGGGATGACTCGGTCCCACGGCGCAGCTTCCCGGGGCAGCCCGTGGCCGCCTGTCTGCTTCCCCCCTCAGTTAGTCTCAAAGGTGCTACAAAATCTCTTTGCGTATAGTCATAATTGTATGGAAGATATATGCACATGGACAGAGTTATTGATTAATAAATCTGGGCTTTAAAAATAATCCATATAATTGGATTACGATGAAACTAGACAATTTGAAATGGTGATGAACATCTTTATCAAAATGGGTCAATTGTACAGCCTTGCTTTACTATTACTCAAGACTAGCTTTATGAGAACTTTACTTTGATTCATTAGGAGAATGAATTAAAGAGAATCTCACAAATAAAGGTGAATTACATGATAGGAAGCAAAGGCTAATTAAACTATTATGAAGTGGAGCTCATGTTCTCAAGGCATATGAATATGTTAGTCAGAGCGCTCATATTTTCACAATCTCTCTATAATTCCCACATGACAGGACTGGGCTATTATAGCACAGGTATGCTTGAGCATTGCATTTGGTTGCACCTTGTACCGAACCAACCCAATTGGCACCTAATGGATTAATCTGCAGATGGAAGTCTCAGACTTTTTGTGGTGCAGGTCTCCAGTCCTAAAATGTGCAGAAGAAAGCAAACAAGCATTAAAATGCCCTTAAAAGCATCATATTTGGATAACTGCTGACCCCCCCCCCAAAAAATGAGCATATCAGGAAAATAATTTGGGCCAAATACAGCCCAGGTCAAGGCTATTCAGCGGTCATATATCCTTGTATGAGCCATCTCTCTGAGATAATCAGGAAAGGCTCTTCTCTCAGTCCCACCAACATTGCAAGCATGATGCTCCCTTCTGTCTTCAAGTTAACATCTTTTTATTCAGATAGATTTTTATAACAGAAAGTTTGTAAAGAATGGGCTAGGGGGGAGCTGTTTTGAAGAGCTTTTAAAAATTCATATTATTCTTTTATTGTGTGATTTGTTTTTACACGATAATAGTTTCAGTCTATATTAATGCTCACTTCGTGTATGTTTTTAATTGTTCTTTTAAATTGTGAGCTACTTCGAGTCCCAATTTTGGGGAGAAAGTGACACAATATAACAACACAATAGGTTTATAAAATGTATACATAATTTCATACTGAAACTAATGTAGAAGTAGAATGAAATAAAATGAAGCCTGAAATATGAGAACCTGAGAGAAAATAGAACCGGACAATGTATCCTTGGCTGGTGCTTTGCCACAGAACTTCATACCCCAAAAATCTGATCAGATTTTTTTTTATCCTCTGTTTTTCAAAGTTAGAAAAAGTAGCTGAAAGTGCTGTATTTTAGAGAATTGTGTTTTTCTAAATATCTTAACTTTTTTCTATCCTGTATCTTATGTCAAGTAACAGTAAACTTTAAGCCAAAAAGAGTTAACTGTAGCCTCCAATGTTGCCTTTGGGTATCATAAAGGGGGGGGGGGGATCATAAGTTGTGGCACTGAAGAAATGAATATGCTATTTAGTGTCAAGAAAATAATTCCAGCTGATTCTTAGCTCACAGACTTAATCCAGCTGTCACTAATACATAGTGACACAATAGATTTGCAATAGCTTTGAGGTAGCTGCTGTGCTATATCAGTCCCATAATCCACCAACTAAGGAGGATTTACATGATAGGCCATATACACTCTCCCTTGGGGGGGTGTCTTACTCCTTTCTTTACTGAAATCCAGCTTTTAAAATAAATATTTTAATGCTGTAGGCAGTAGAACACAACTGTAGAGGCACCAAGGGCATTTTAATGAGTAGTGTGTGTTCATTGGGAAAATTTTCCAAAATATCTCAGACTGGAAGAGGGCAAATGTTGTCCCCATCTACAAAAGGGGGGGGGGGGGGAAGAGGATCCCAACAATTATTGTACAGTTAGTCTGATATCAATACCAGGAAAGATTCTGGAGCAGATCATTAAACAGAGTCTGTGAACGTCTGGAATGTAATTTCATAATCATAAAAAGTCAACATGGGTTTCAGAGAAACAAGTAATGCCAGGCAAATCTGATCTCTTTTTTTTTTTTATAAAATTACAAGCTTAGTAGATGAAGGGAATGCTGTGGATATAGTATATCTGGATTTCAGTAAGGCCTTTGACAAGGTTCCCCATGAAATTCTTGCAAGCTAGCTGGTTAAAATGTGGGCTAGACAAAGTAACTGTTACATGGATTTGTAATTGGTTGACTGGCCAAACCCAAAGGGTGCTCAACAATGGCTCCTTTTCAACCTGGAAAGAAGTGACCAGTGGGGTGCCACAGGGCTCTGTCCTGGGCCCAGTGCTATTCAACATCTTTATCAATGACTTAGATGACAGTATTGGGGGCATAGTTATCAAATTTGCAGACGACACCAAATTAGGAGTAGTAGCTAATACCCAGAAGACAGGATCAAAATTCAAAATGACTTGAACAGACTAGAAAGCTGGGCCAAAGCTAACAAAATAAAATTCAACACAGAGAAATGTAAGGTACTGCACTTAGGATGGAAAAACGAAAAGCAGAGATATACGATGGGGGACACCTGGCTGAATGAGACTACATGTGAAAGGGATCTAGGAGTCCAGGTAGACCACAAGTTGAACATGAGTCAACAGTGTGTTGCAGTAACTAAAAAGGCCAATGCAATTTTAGGCTGCATTAGTAAAAGTATAGTATCTGGATCAAGAGAAGTAATAGTGCCACTCTATTCTGCTTTGGTCAGGCCTCACCTGGAATACTGTGTCCAGTTCTGGGCACCACAATTCAAAAAGGATGTGGAGAAACTGGAGTGTGTCCAAAGGAGGGCAACTAAAATGGTGAAGGGTCTGGAAACCAAGCCCTATGAGGAACGACTTAGGGAGCTGTGGATGTTTAGCCTGGAGAAGAGGTTAAGAGATGATATGATAGCCTTGTTTAAATATTTGAAGGGATGTCATATTAAGGAGGGAACAAGCTTGTTTTCTGCTGCTCCAGAGACTAGGACCCGGAACAATGGGTGCAAGCTCCAGGAAAAGAGATTCCATCTCAACATTAGGAGGAACTTCCTGACAGTAAGGGCTGTTCAACAGTGGAACACACTCCCTTGGAGTGTGGTGGAGTCTCCTTCCTTGGAGATCTTTAAGCAGAAGCTGGAGAGCCATCTGTCGGGGATGCTTTAATTGGGAGTTCCTGCATGGCAGGGGGTTGGACTGGATGGCCCTTGTGGTCTCTTCCAACTCTATAATTCTATGATTCTATGATTCTATGAGTTGCTACACTTTTCAGGGCTCCAGATTCCAGGTGGTCATAGGGAAGTTCTCCTAGATTTAGGCTTTACATACCATCTGTTAAAGAAATTATGATCTCATCATCCAAGGTCTACACAAGACATGGGCAAGATGTTTGCCTCCAGATGTTGATAAATTACTACTTTCAACATACCTCATCATTGGCCAGGCTCCCTAGAGCTGATAGAACCAGGCGTTCCACAACATCTGGAGAGCCATAGGTTCCCTAATTTTGATCTAGAACAAACTGCATTCCATGGAAATGTTAATGAAGTTTGAGCAGGGTAGACCCTCAAGTCTCCTCTGAAAAACTGGGTACTGCTGGTGATTCTAAACTGCTTCTGGCTCAAAATGACTTAGTCTATATATTGGAACTCAGTTCCTACTTCATTGAGTAGCCTTAATTGCATTCACAAGGAACAAGATTTGATCCTTTGGTGAAAGCCAGATCACGGACATGTCTCATTTCTTAGGGCCTTTACAGACTGCCAGAAAAAATACAGCTTGAGTCCATTTAACTGTCCTGGCTCAGTGCTAGAGAATTATGGGAACTGTAGTTTATTGTGACACCACACCTCTCTGACAGAGAAGGATCAATGTCTCAGAAAAAAACTACAGTTCCCATGATTCCCTTGCACTGAGCCAGGGTAATTAAAGTGGACTCAAGTTGCATTATTTCTGGCAGTCTGTAAAGGCCCTTAGTTGAAATGATTTTTCTCAGCATGGCAAGGCCGATAATTTCCCATTGATATCATGGGAAGAGGGATTCCTCAGGGAAGAGGTAAAATCTCTGTTTTTGCAAGTATCTGTGTATGCAAACAAAAAGCCTCAAATTGTCTTTTCTGATAATTAAAAATATTATTTTTGAAATTCTACATACCTTTTATGCTCAGTGAGGGAAATCATCAATGGATGAAAAGGAACAAATATTCGGAGATGTTTTGGGACTGGAGTATATTAAACAATAAAAAAATATTGTTCTGTGTCTTAAAGTTATTTCTGATTTATCATGACCCTATCAACATAAATTATTGTTTTTTGGCAGAATTTTATCAGGGGGGGTTTGCCCTTGCCTTCCTCTGAAGCTGGGAGAGTATGTTTTATTCAAGGTCATGCAGTAGATTTTCATGGCCAAGCTGGGATTCAAACCCTGGTCTCCAGAGTCCTAGTCCAATGGTCAAAGCACTACATCACACTGGCTCTTAACAAGGGCATACAGAGCTTCAAGGCGGAAGGAGACTACAGAAATTCAGCATGGATCTTGGACCGACAAACAGTACCATTGAACTAAAGAAGAGACTGATCACCCCTTATTTCTGTATCTGTATTTGGCAACAGTGTTTCCTCATCTGGTTCTGTATTGGCAAGAGTTCTTGCCTTATCTGGTTCTCTATCTGTATTTGGCAAGAGTTCTTGCCTTATCTGGGAGGGAGTGCTCGAGTGGAGGGTTTCCTGTTGTGTATGAATGTGTGTGACTGAATGGCCTCATAGTTCTGAACCGGGCGACCGCACTTCAGTCGGGGCAACTGATAACTCTCTTCGTGCACAGATCTTCTCCCCCAATTCCTATAGCTGATCCGTTCCCTGTCACTCCTCTGTTTCTTCCATCTGTCTACTCTCCTGTTGTTATGAATAGCTAGGCTTAGATTAGGTCAGGATGGGGGGGGGAGGTGATTCAACCCCCATTTGGTTTTATGCCCAAACATTTTTTTAATGAGTTGTACTGCTGACTATCATCCACTGATGTTTGGCAATAAAAATTAAAATGCCTGACTATCTGACCCCTCCCTGGCAGCCAGGGCTAGCACCAGCCTAAAGTTCTCAGATTCCTTCTGGGAGTTACTGTTCCCAGGAGACTAGTGTTGTTGTTTCCTTCTGGCAGCAGGTGACCTTGAGAGGTTTTTGATACCATCAAATGTAATCTGGAAAAACATAAATGTAAAGAAAATAGTAGAAAATGCCTACCTGATTATGAGGACCCAATTGAAGAAAAATTGTTAAAGTCACAGTCCCTCTGAGTGACTGGACTTATAATTCAGAGTAACTTAGGGCCTCTGCAGATGGGCCCTTTGCGGCGTGTTGGAGGCAAGGAAGGGGAGGGGCAGCCAGACGCTGAGCACCCCATCCCCTTCCTGAGGACGTCATCGGAGTGACAGCCTGTCCACACGACCGGCACCCCAATGACGTCCTTCCAGCTCAGTATCCGCACACGTTGAACTGGAAGAGATGCCAAAGAGGCGTGCTATATCTTTTGTGGCGCCCCTTTCATGGCTCGCAGAAGGAGCGCTATTTTAGCATTTCTTTTGCAGGCGGAGAAAGGAAGGATCGGGACCTAGGTAGACTCACCTGTTATAATCCCTTCCGTGGGATCTCCAGGTACACAAAATAGACCTGGGAGAGACCTTACACTTTAAAACTAAAATTAATGGACTAACCAGTAGCACTGCAGTGACACTTGAACCATGTGCACTGGCAGATTGGCCTACCGGATGTGGAGACATAGGCTAGCAGAGAGCATATGTGTCTGATAGAAAATACATATGTCCCCAGAAAGGTATGAATGCTGAATGCACTAATATAGAATGTAGACACTGTCCTCATTGGGGTTGTGTTACCTGGATGACTTGGAAAACACGAGTTGATACCCAGCTTACTAAGGTCCCTGTTCAGTCTATTTATAAGCACTTGCAGTGTAATTATGTCAGTTTTACAATTAATAACCCTGAGTTTCTGATTAATAAATATGGGCCACAATTTGGAATTGGGATTGATACAGGAGGCCGTGATCCCTTAGGATTGTTTTCTTTCTTTGTTCAGTATATAGAAGAAGAGCACTCTGTTTTACAAATGTTTTATTCTGAGTTTTGGCAGGACATTGGAAGACCTTTTGTACCAGAAGTAACCAGAAACCTGTTTGTAACTTTTGCAGAAATGGTTGTAGATGTCCTAAATGTAACTAATTGTTATGTCTGTGAAAGTACTCAGATAGAAGACCAGTGGCCATGGGAAGCTGCTGAAATGAATGTCAGCCAACCTTATAATGAAACCAATGTGATACAACCCCATAGTCAATGGATGCTCCAGAGTGTGTTAGTGAGCAAGTGGTGTGGCAATCGGATTGACTCCATTGCCCCCTCCATAGGGAGACTGATGTGTGAGACTATGACTCTGATAAATGTAACTGGAAATGTTCAAACCATTAGTTATTGGCCCAATCAAAATGTTAACTTATTGTGGAATGCCAGCTTGCAATCTAATCTCAAAATGACAATCCCCACTGATTTGACCTGGAATGCTCCAAAAGGGTTATACACCCGATGGCAAAGGTCAGTTAGGATTGGGGAATGAAAAGATGAGGAATGGCCACCTGTGTGCATTGTTCAGTATTACAGCCCTGCTACTTGGGCTCAGGATGGGATGTATGGATACAGAACTCCAATTTATATGCTTAATAGAGTCATTTGATTATAGGCTGTGCTAGAAACAATAACCAATGAGACCACCCAAGCCCTATCAGCCCTGTCCCAGACCCAAACTCAAATGAGAAACACCATTTATCAAAACTGCCTGGCGATAGATTATTTGTTGGTTGCCGAAGGAGGAGTGTGTGGAAAGTTCAACCTCACCAATTGCTGTCTATACAGACTTAGAAAGGATTTGAGTGGGCTGAAGGATTAATTCATAGCTCAGTTGGGCAGGGGGTTTGAGGGGACTAATTGTTATAATTGCTGTGTGTTTACTTTTGTGCTTAACTTTGCCTTGCATAATGCCAGTGGCTTTAAATGGGATAAAGAACATGATGGAACAGACAGCTGATAGGAGAGCTGTGGTTCATGTAATGACACTCAGAGATGCTTATCTCCCAGTGACAACACATGACCTAGAGAGTATATCTGATTCAGAATAAAATCGCCTTAGACATCTGGCCCGCCTCTATTGGAGTAAACCTGATCCTGATAAGGAGACTCAGACTAGCCCCAGGTGAACAGCACAATACATGGAAGCTGCTGTTCTCTGCCCTTGGGCAGATCTGCAACTGGAGAGGAAAGAAGCTTCAGGATAGCCTCAAGTGGAAAACACCCAACTTGGAAGCTGTTTTCCTCTACCTTCAGGCAGACCTGCACCTGGTGAGGATGAAGACCCAGGCTAGTCTCTAATGCAACAAACCAGGGAGATGTCGCTCTACGAACAGCCAGACCCCAACTAAAGAAGGGAGGGCCAATGCTGTCTTAGGGCGATGATTACAAAATTCTGATAGAATGATGAAATCATCAAAGGGAGAGAATGATAGGATTAAATGTGCCATTTGTTGTAGAATAGCACCATCTACTGTCAAAAGAGAGAAATATTAGGCATGTGTAATAGGTGGTATGATTCTATGACATGATGTGAAAAAGAAACAAGGTTTAGCATGTATAAAAGGCAACGCCCGGAAGGGTTTAGGAGCACAGTATGGCTGAATAAATTCCCCTGCATCACTTGCATGCAAATAAAGCCATCTGGACTGAGGACCTGTTTTCGAGTCTCCATCTGTTGAACCAGTGAACCGTAACAGATTCGCACTACTAAGTATAATAGACTGGGAACCAGAGGAACTATGGTCTGAAGCCAGGACATAGTAAAAGAATGTAGACAGAGACTTTCAATAAAAAAAAGATAAAAAACCATGGATGACAGAAAAAACACTACAAGCAATAAAGAAAAAAGAAAAGAAAAAAAGGGAGGTAGGAACAAACTAAGAATTATGAATGCAACTGTACAATGGCTTGTGCAGAAATGCAGAGAAATAGAAGACAACAACAAAAAGAGAAGTACAAGAGATCTATTTCACAAGATCCGGGAAATCAAAGGAAAATTCAAACCAAGGACAGGGATGCTCTACGACAATTAAAAATAACATAATTGAAGAACTGGAAGGAATAAAAAGAAGCTGGATGCAATACACAGAATTATATAATTATGCAAAATTATACAAAAGGGATGATAACATGAAGGACACATGGAACGAAGAGCCATGTGAAGATGAACCCCAACTTTTAAAAACTGAGGTGAAAACTGCAATAAGAGAAATAGTGAAAAACAAATCACCAGGAACAGATGATGTTCACAATTTAAAACAGTTCCAGTGAGAAAGAAAAATAAGAGGTGTCTCAAGAAACCGTGTTGGATGACAAAAGAACCTTTAACAGAGCTAAGTTTTAAATGACAGATGTATAAGAAATGGAAAAGGGGCAAAATACTAAAGAGGAATTCAAACAAATAGCTAGCACATGTAAGGGCAAAGTGAGGAAAGCCAAAGCACAGAATGAGCTCAGGCTTCCTAGAGGGGTTAAGAACAATAACAAGGGCTTTTTTGGGGTATGTCCATAGCAAAAGAAAGAAGAGGTAAATGGTAGGGCCACTGCACAGAGAAGATGGAGAAATTCTAACAGGAGACAGAGAAAAGGCAGAACTATTCAACACTTTGGCTTTGCCTCTGTCTTCTCACAAAAGGAAAAGGGTGCTCAACCTGAGGAAGATGGAAGAGAGGAAACAATAGGGAAAATGCAGCACAGAATAAGTAAAAAGGCAACAAGATGATGATAAGAGGTATGGAGAATAAAACATGGGAGGAAATGTTAAAGGAGCTGGGCATGTTCAGTTTAGTGAAGAGAAGACTGAGGGGTGAGATGATTGCAGTCTTTCAGTACTTTAAAGGCTGTCACAGAGAGGAGGGGGGAGGCCTGTTCTCTGTTGACCCAGATGGTGCGACCAAGTCTGATTGTTTTAAGTTTTAGGAAGGTAGATTTTGATTGAACATTCAAAGGAATTTTTTGACTGTAACAGCAGTTCAGTAATAGAATCAACTACTAGAGAGGTGGTGGGATTTCCTTCTCTGGATGTCTTCAGAAAAAGAGACTGGAGAGCTACCTGCTGTGGGTACTGGAGATCCTGCACTGAGCAGGGGGTTGGATTCAATGCGCCTGAGGCCCCTTCCAACTCTGCAGTTCTATGAAACTGTAATACTGGACTACCTAAAACCGGCAAACTGCCTCTTCTAGAAATGAACGAAGATATGCATTCCCATGTAAGATTGTTAGTAATTGTGAATAATTAGAACTGCATTAGGACTTTGTACATAGAGAATCTGCTGCATATATGCCAGGAACTCATCTGGTCTCATTCACAGAAAACTGCTCAAGCCAGAGATAGGGCAAAACCAAATACACTGAGTTAGCTACTTCCTGCCAGGTGGGCTGAGTTAAAGCTCATGGGTCATTCTTCAATTCAGAGGTGCAGACGGACACCCTGTGGAGACATGGTTGAATGCATTTCAGTTTCTTGGCCTATGTCCTTCAACAGACATCTGCTAGGAAGGCATTATGCCCACTTCTCAAGATAGACTGCCAGGTCTGAAAAAGCATAAGTGCCAACGAAGTGGCAGCTTAGAATGAAAACCTGCAGACTATAGGAAATGACACCTTTTCTAGGGAAAAAAAAAGGAATGAAAATAAGACAAACCTAACACTTGGCAACAGGAAGCGCCAAGTTGCAAACACCTGTTTCACTACAAAAGATCGTGTTTGCTTTTACTCATACATTATCCCTTTACAAAAGCCTCTCTAAACTACATTTTGCCAAATCTGCTTCTGCAATATCATTCACAATAAAATGCTTCATCAAGCTTTTCCTTTTCATTTCCTTAAAAAAAAAAATCTTCCTTGTTACCTTGTAATCCAACAAATTTGAAAATTGGGAATATTGTGGGTTTGCTTTTTGCCCCTCCCAAAATTATTTTAATTGTGTGTTTTTTAGATCTGGAGTACCAAAGTGTATCAAAAGGCCACAAGGCCTGTTTCCATCAGCCACCCTATAATATGACAGTTACTGTGTCACATGAGGCACAAAATCCCACAAGTACATCTCCCCATCCCAACAAGTCAAAATATATCAATAACAAGTTAAACAGCTATCAATTTACTGCTACTCTTTGACAACAGAGATGCTGCTGCCTGAGGCAACTCCCTCACTCCGCCTAATGTCCCTGTTCCTGACACATACTAAACTAATGACAGACATTAACATCTTCATTGGAAGGATTAGGCAGATGATGAAAAAGACTTCTGCGTGAGATCTTGGGGAGCTGCTACCATTCAAAGTACACAGTACTGGACAAGATGCACAAAGAAATTTAATCTGTTAAAAAGCAGCTTCCTATGTTAGCAAAGTCAAATCTAATGAGGATTTAATAAAGCCATCATAAGATCGATGACACTTCTTTTGGCTTGCCCTTTGTATATGGTGGAGCTGCCTTCCCAGTTCCTGTGCTCTTTTCATATTATTATGGATTTATCAGTCCAGAAGCATGCATCGTGGGGAGGAGGAAATGGAGACTGGAGATTGTCTTAGAATAAAACACTATGACAGTGGGGCCACTATGGACCTATGGTTAGTGTCCAGCTTTGCCCTGCATCCATTGCTAGTCATGCAGTTCTACTGCATCTATTGTGATGACCGATGATCTGCACAAGAAGTTTCCAGAAAAAGCAAGGGAGCCATCACATTCCTTTTATTTCTTTTGAATTTCTGAACTCTCAGACCATTTAAGGTTTCCCCATCAGTGAACAAAAGCATCCAGAAAATCATGTTGCACAATTACAGTTCTGAACAGTTTTTTTAAAGGATGTTCTTTTTAAATTGTATTTTGATGTTTGGGTTTTTAATTTTTTAAAACCAGGCTCTATGCCATCTGTGGAAAGCCGACATCAAAGATGCTAGTTAAGAGGCAGGCCTTTCCTTATCTAAAGTGCATCAGTAAATAAATAAAGCAGATCCAAACCTGAAATCCAAGGGAATGCTTAATTTGATTATGTCAAATGTGAGTGCTTCACATAAATGTTCCAGAAGTCAGATAGCTACATTTAAAGCTGACAGAACACAATATAATTAATATTTAATAGCAAAGAAAATAAATTATTAGTTTAATAGCAGTAAATACACCCAGAAAAATCTATTTTAAGGGAATAAATTTCACTATGCAGAGTATATATATATGTATATATATATTCCCATACACATACTTTATTCAGTGTGGAACTAATGATACAAGTGTTATGGAGCTACTGTAGAAAATGGTATCCCCTTGACATAGGTTTCCACTCACAATGTATTTTTACACTTTTTAAGTGTTCAGTGCTGAGTTCAAACAGATGCTTATATTTTGTGAACATATCCCACAAAGGCATGAAACATGAAACTCTCCTTTTTATCCATTTTCCTGCACCCATAAGAAATTGGAACATGAACAATGGATGGGGGAATATTGTGAGGGAATAAGGAACACATCTATATTCCTTAAACAATCAGGGTGATGAATCTTTCACCCCAATCCAAATGCATGCATTTAGTTGCAGCAGAAGTGTTGCTGGAATGGGACTTGGGGGCATTGTTCTACAGTGGCTCTGACCTTCTGGAGAGGACATTCAACAGGAAATGCTAGGGAATGCCTTTGTAACCCAGTAGCATCACTAGGGGGAATGCAGAGGTGGGAGGTGTGGGCACCACAGAAGGGAGGGTGATACCTTGGGTGGATGGTGGGCAGCTGTTTTCCCAGCTACGCTGCCATTTTTCTTGGTCACGTGGCTGTTTTCCCAGGCCTTCAGGTGGCTGTTTTCTCGGCTGCACCACCATTTTTCTCAGCTACACAGCTGTTTTCCCAGGCCTCGGGAGGGTGTCCCCAGGCCTTGAGGAGGGATCTCCAGGCAGTGGGCAGCTGTTTTCTCTGATGCACCACTGTTTCTTCTGGTCACACCACCATTTTTCTCAGCTGCACAGCCATTTTCCTAGGCCTTGGAGAGGGGTCTCCAGCCTTGGCGGGCGGGCGGGTGGGCAGCACCTGTTTCCCCAGCCTGCAGGGCCACTTTCTACATGACCCCCCCCCCCAGAGGTCCCGGCAGAGGTCCTGGGAAGAAGTTCCACTCCCCAGAAGTCCTGCCCCCCTGCACCGGTTGACACCCCAGATGAGAATGCCACTGTTGTAACTCCCTCACCATTGGCCTGTGGTGTCCCTTCAGGCTCATGTTTTGTCCTCCATGCATTTTAATATAGCCATGAAACTGCTGAAAGAGGTTGTCTGGAGTTAGAGCTTGGTGTATCAGTATGCCATTTACCCCTCTCTGTCCCTTCTATCTAGTTCCAAGACGGTTGTTTTCATACTAAACCAAAGTCTGCTGGAAGTAATGGATTGGATGAAGGTGAACAAACTGAAGCTTAGTGGCCAGGAATGCATTTGTACAGTTAAAGCTAATGCACCAGCTTAGCCCATTCCTGGAGATGTCAATTAGTAAAATATGCTTTGATTAAATCCCATTTGCATTATTGCAACACACTCTATGTGAGGCTGTCTTTGAAAAATGTTTAGAAAATTTGTGGGTCTAAAATGCTCCAGCTAGACTTATAGCCATGGCTAGTTATAGGGAACATATAACTCCCTTTCTGAAACACTACACTGGCTATTAATTCATCCCAAGAAGAATTCAAAGTGCTGGTTATGCCCTTTAAAGCCCTACATGGTTTGCATCCAGACTATTTGAAAGATAGAGTTTTCAAATCTTTGGAGGAAGAATTTTTCCTCAGTCACACCTATCATAGTGTTGTTACTGAGGAAAAATCCTTCCCCCAAAGATTTGAAAACCATATGACAGGTGTTGTATCTGCTGGGGACACAAGGGAAAACCTTCTTGGTGGCTGCTCCCAGGCATGCAAATCCCTCCCATGGAAGGCAAGGTTCTGCTTTCTTTTCATTGGCAAATGAAGACCTTATTTCAACAGGCCTTTAGTTTTCACCTGGATGGCGTAAAAGGGTGTTTTTTTTTTTAATTGGATGTGCTGAATTTTTATCTTTACTGTGTTTTAAACATACTCTTGTTCTCTTCACAACTGCTTTTATCAGCCAGGAAAAACATGGATGCAACATGCATGTGATACCTCTCACCTCTCAAAGGAGCATGTCCACTTCACTGGGCTGAACAAATTGAAATGTATCTAAAAATGTGTGGCAAGCAGAAGCTCAAGTGACACTCACTGGTCCTGTATCAAATATAGGGTTGCTATAATTCTCTTCCACAACACTGGGACAAAATATAGGACATTCAAGAAAAATGGAAAAACACGACCAACTAAAAGCCAAAAACATTAATAATTTTTTTTAAAAAAAAAACATATTAATATAAATCCATGCTTCTTAGTCATGCTCAAAATGGAGATTTTGACATTCTTCCTGGACAGAAGGTTGAAATGTAGCTCCTCCTCTCCAGAAATGACTTCAAGGCACACAATGACAAATATAATTTTAAAAAATCTGAGGAAGTAGAATTCAAGATATAGAGATCTTGGAGCACCTCTGAGACTATGGGGCTATGCAGACAGGTGGCTTTGGGCCACCCCTACTAGCCTCAGATCGAGGCCGTGGCAACTGCGCACCGTGCCTCCAATCCTTCCTTTTGCCGCTCCTTTCAGGGTGGGCAAAAGGGTGCCCTAAGAGCTGGCGCGCGGCTCTTTAGTGCCCCTTCCAGCGCAGTGCGTAAAAATGCTGTGCCGGGAGGACGTCCTGATGCTGTGCACCGTGCGTAACGGCATACGGTGTCAGGATGTCATCAGGTTGGGGTTGGGGTGGCCAGCGTGCTGCTGCCCCTCCCCATTTCTGCCTCCAGGCCGGCCCTTTGGGCTGGTCTGTAGAGGCCCTAAATGCATCTGAGGAAGTAGGCTTTAGTCTAAGAAAGCTCATGCTGCCAACTTATTTCTTTCAGATAATAATAATAATAATAATAATAATAAATAGAATTCAAAGATATAGAGATCTTGTCTCTTTATTCTTCTTGTCTCTACCCCTATTTGAAGATCCTGCCCCCCATCCCAGGCTGCTATTAAAAAATTAAAACCACCATCCCATAAGTTAAGCCATCCAAACTGGAGAATGTACTTATATTGTGCAGAGAAGTAGATATTTCATACTTACAACTCTTTCTTCTTCTCTTTCTTTTCTTTGTTTTTGTCCCTTTTTGTCCACAAAACCAAACCTATCTTTATTTTTTTTAACTCTTCTCTTCCTGTCTCTTCTCCAGGGGCAGAAAGAGAATACAACAGGGGAGGGGGAGGGAAGGCAACCCATCTGCCCATCAAAGCAGAAATTTACATTCTAATTAACCCAGCCAAAAATAATTAAAGAGTACTTAAGGGACAATAGGCCTGTTATAGCCTTGCAGAGGTGTTTCAGACCTTGCAGAAGAATTTCAGTGCAAAGACTAGAGACTGACAAAATGTGGCCTGGAGCAAATCAGGAATCTGGAATTGGTGGATTTAAACATGCCCAGCCTGATGGGACATTTTTTAGACACTCCAATCAATGATTGTCCTGGTAAAAACCGTGAAATGGCAATCCTAATCAAATACACCATTCACAGCAGAGCAGATCCAAATGATTTTGCCTGCAAAGTGTCTTGTGAATTCTTCATAGAAGACTGTTGAGTGGTCTGCATTACTTCCTTGTGATAGAGGGCCTTGATCACAAAAGATAGTTCTGTTAAACGACTTGGTATGGACACAATGTTGACAGAGAAGTAACATTCCTTCATTGTCACTATCACCATAAGGTAGGCTTTCCAATGAGCTCTTTTCCTGTGTTCAGTCAGACGTCTCCTGAATTTTCTGTCACTAATGCACTAGTCTCCACTCCACTTTTTTCATCTTCACAAGTCCCTAGTAAATGAGGGGGCTCACTATGCTCTGCTGTATGGGAGGGGACACTCAGGAACAACCATGCCCACTGCCCTGGCCATTTCCAGATTCTCTAAAAAGCTTCCACAGGATCACCTGCCATGACAATAGGGAATTTCTTAAAAACCGTCAGTAATCCATCAGGATCTGCAAGCCTCCTGGGTGGATTATCTTAATTTGTGTGGCATCAAAATGGTTGAAGCCAGACACCATTTGTGAGAGACCCATGGCTGTCATAGAGAAGGTGAAGTTCTGAGCCACTCAAAATAGAGCAATCTCAACATAGATGCAAAGTGAGAGAAATTCCACCACCATCAATGACACCAGCTCTGCCTACTGTTATGAGGTAAGTGCAGTAGAGGGGATGTAAGTGACATGAGGAAAATAATTTTCAGTGGTGGCTCCTCATCTTGCACACAGAGAATGTAGTTTTTGCATCATCTTCTAATGTACAATTCACCCTGTAAACTCAAGTCTTCTGGGAAATGGTTTTTCCATCTGGCCAGGACTAGACTGGCAATGGCTTACCAGAGGACTTTTGTTGTCTGCTGCCCCTAGACTGTGAAAGGACCTGCCGGAGAAGATACAACAGCTGAAAATGCTGACTGCTTTTAAAACAGCATTAAAGACATATCTCTTCCATCAGACCTACCCAATCAATTTTAAATCACAACTTTTATTGTATTTGTACTCTTATGACTGTGTTTTAATGCTTTTTTTGTGTGTGCAATAACACCCATCAAGTCCATTAGAGCCCAATCCCATCCCATGCCTGGATTGGTCAAAAGACACTGTGTGATAATCTCCTATGACTTTCAGCATCAGGCTCTATAACTGGGAAGGTATCTTTTCTGGTTCAAATATTTAAAGGAGTGGGAGAATTTGGAAATGCCATACCTACTGTTTTGGTCACTGTTTGCTGCAACCACAAACACACAGGTAACATAATAGATTGCTGTAGGGAGGCAAAGAAATACCTGAGAAATGCTGCTAATCATGTCAGAACTCCACCACCCTTCTATCCAATACCCTTTTAGTAATTCAGTCCCACTATAATGTCCACATTTCTATGAGGTCTGAAATCAAGGCTGTATCCTCCCCATCTCCCTTTTGGCAAAACGTGATGGCTAGAAACTCAAGGTGTCTAAATCATTCAAATTGTCTTTTTTTTTTCCTTGTTGAATCTCTTCCAGCTGTTTTACATTTCAATAAGCAATAGTATGAGGGTCTTTGAAGCTCTGTCTTCACCAAACATGTTCTGAATAGCTCAGAGAGAGGTCTGGATATCTTGGGGTGTTTCACTACCAGGCTCCAAAGTGGAAGTGTCAAAACTGATTAGCAAGCAAATTGGTCTTAAAGTAGGATTTCTCTTATGTATTATCCATTATATCACCATTGTAAGACAGGTATTCATATGTATAATGACAACACTACTCTTGTTTTTGTCTCAGTGATTGTTGTAGACCTTAAAGGATATTACAAGTGATGTTTCTGGCACATTTATCACCATTACATTTACTTGGCATTGTGAATTTACTTGGTGGGGCCAAGTGTGGGACCCAAGCAATCCAGCTCTGTTGGCTTGAATGAATGAATGAATTTTAAGATTAAGTGCTTAAATAATTGTTAAGCATCTTGTTTTGGGAGAACAGCAAGAACTGGGGGTGCATCCAATGATCTCCAACAAGAGATAACAGAAATATACCTGAAAATTCAGAAAAAATTAGTCTCTTATTATTATCAGCTTTTTAACTAATAAAAGATCCTCTTTTTAGCATCCCATGTTGTATCACCACTTGTTTATGAACTATTAAGAAAAATATTAAACATTAAAGCTGAATCATTATACAATTATGTTTCAGTTTGGCTGGATCCTGATTTAGACATACTTAAGTCACACAGTTTGAACTGTATTACTCCATTGGTATTCAACCTATTTACTGTTTATACAATACTTTCTTTTAAAAAAAATCTTTGATTTTAGCATATGTCCTGCTTTGGAACAATTTCACCTTGACTAGAAGCATAGAATTCTTTTAGAAATAAGCAGATAGATCAAGCACAGAAGTTTAGACTAAAGTAATATTTGAAATGGAATAACATGTGGCAAGATTTCTTTTCCCTAATGACTCTCCTTAACCCAGACTGGAAGAGAAACACTGGACACAGGAGAATTCCAACATGTGTATTAAAATAGGTATGGGAAGCATTCAACATTTCAGCAAAATTCTTTCATTGCAGAACCAGACAGTGACTGTCCTCACCATTTTGCTTTTCTTCTGAATGGGAATCATAACAGATTGTTGAAGAAAGCCATAAGCATTGTCAAGTTTCTTCTCTTTGCCCAGGTAATACACATATGTCCCTCTTCTCCACCCCCCAGGCAATTTTGACATGGGCTTTGCTGTTTCTTTAATCTCATGAGAACAATGTTTGTTTGTTTTTCTGCAGTGTTAGGCAGTCGCCTTGAAGATTGCAATTCTGCCTTGCAGTCAAGCATAGTCGAGCAAGGCTGAAAATGAGATAAATGCAATGAAAACAAAAACCATGATGGGACAAAAGCTTATATAATTAAAGCTGGGTTTTTGTTGTTAACTGCCGTTGAGTTGGTCTCAATCCATGGTGACCCTATGGATGAGAAACCTCCACACACACACACACACACACACCCTCTACTGCTCTGCTCAATTCCTGCAAACTCTTATTTGTGGTCTCTTTAATAAAGTCCATCAATCTAACATGTGGCCTTCCTTTCTTTCTACTTCCCTTCACCTTTCTTAACATTGTCTTTTCCAACAATTCATGCCTTCTCATGATGTGCCCAAAGTACAAGAGTCCAAGGGCAGCTGCAGACTCTGGGCCTCCTCTGCTAGCCACAGATTGGGGGCGCGGCAACCCCACGCCACGGCCCCAATCCTCCCTTTTGCCACCCCTTAAAGAGCGGCAAAATGCCACTCCTTTCAGGGGTGGCAAAAGGGTGCCCTAAGAGCTGATGCACATCTTTAGCACCCCTTCTGGTGCAGTGTGTCAGGACGCTGCACTGGGAGGACGTCCTGATGCTGTATGCTGTGTGTAACAGCATGTGGCATCAGGACGTCATCAGGCTGGGATTGGGGCGGCCAGCATTCGGCTGCCCTTCCCCATCTCTGCCTCCCAACTTTAGGCCAGTCTGCAGAGGCCCTAAGTCTTGTCATCTTGGCTTCTAGGGATATCTCTGGCTTGATTTGTTCTAGGACCCATTTGTTTGTCCTTTTGGCTACCCATGGAATTCTCAGCACTATTCTCCAGCACCACATTCTCTCAAATGCATTGTTTTTCCTCTTATCTTCTCTCTTGACTGTCCAGCTCTCACATCCATACATGGTAATAGGGAATACAATGGCTTGTATGATTCTGACTTTTGTGATGAGTTGTATGTCTTTGCATTTTAGGATCTTTTCTAGTTCTTTCACAGCCGCCCTCCTCATTCTTAATCTTCTCCTGATTTCCTGGCTGCAGTTCCAGTTTCAATCAATGTTTGATTCCAGATATGAGAACTCTTTTACTATTTATATTTCCTCATTGTCTAGTTTGAATGTGTGTAAGTTCTCTGTGGTCATTATTTTTGTTTTCTTTATGTTCAACATTAAGCCTGCCTTTGCACTTTCTTCTTTGATTTTTCCTTAGTAGGTGTTCCAGTTCTGTGAGGTTGTCTGCTAGTATTATGGTGTTATCTGCATATCTTAGATTGTTGATATTCCTTCCTCCTCCTTCTGTGTCCAAGCCTCCCTTCCTTACAATATGTTCTGCATATAAGTTGAATAGGTAGGGTGATAGGATGCAGCTGGATAGGCATGCCCAAATCCTTCCATCTTTCTCCTTGTTTTGTCCATATCCCTTGCTATCCTTGATGCCTTTCTCATCCTTCTTAAAATGAGCCACCCAGAACTGAACACAGTACTCTAGTTGATATGTCAGATGAGGCCAGCTTCTGGGTGTCAGGCTTTCCTGCAACAAGTATGGCTGGCCCAGGGGTGTCAAGACTGGCAACTTCAAGGGTGGGATTGAGGCATAAGCAAAGTGATGTGTAAACCTAAATAAATTCATTTATTTATTCCTTTTCATTTATTTATTCCTTCCTTTTCTCTAAAGGGAAGTGCTGCATGCACACAGAGAACAGAACAGCACACACACACACACAATCACTTTATTTATATCCCATCTGTTTTATATAAGGGACATCAATTTACTATGCCATTATGTTTAATGGGACTTGAGGATCCATGGATTTTGGTATCCAGGGAGGTCCAGGAACCAAACCTTGGTGGATTCTTTTTTTTTTTTTTGTCTTTTGTCTCAAACTTTATTATTTAAAAAAAAAGTTACAGCAGATGACAGTTATAATTACATTCTATCAATCTTTCTTGTTATCTCACAAGGATTTATATTTAATTTCATCTTCTTAGCTTCTAAATGTAACTTCTAAATTAAAAAAGCACTTCCTTAAGTTTGTTATTTAGTTAATCATTGTTTCTTTTTGTCTCTACAATTAACAGTTGATTGTCTTTCGCAAATTACATTGGTCAATTTCCTTCTATTTGTTCATTTCCATTACAGAAATTTTTTGAAAATAATTAAACAGTTTTCTTAATATCATATATATACAACATATATATTTGTATCATTCTTACTATAAACATTGATATTTGATATCAGACCCTTTGCATTTAATAGCACCAACATATTCTTATATTATACTAAAGAGTATACTTGATTAACCCAAAAATAAATATGTAGTATCTTTACTGCTCCATTCTTCTAGGTATATACTATCTTTGATGGGCACATTTCTCTTTTTCTTTGACTTTATTATAATATATTCTTTTATTCTTTCCCCCCTTAATCTTCTTATTTTTGTAAATATACTTGTATCCAGTTCTCTATCTCTTCCCATTCCTCTTTGTGTTTCTTGTTAGGGATATTCCTTAATAAGTCAGTTAATTTATCCATCTGGATATAATCTAATAGTCTCCAGCACCATTCTGATATGGCCGGTACTTTATTTTGTTTCCAGAGGGTGGCATAGGTAATTCTAGCCGCTGTTGTCATCTAGAATATTTTTTTACCATTTTTTTTTCTAAATTAGAATCTGTTATGCCTAATAAAAAGAGTTTTGGATCTCTTTCAAATCTACATTTTAACATCTCTTGCATAATTTCATGAATTTCATTCCAGAATTTTTTTGCCAGTGGACACAACCACCACATATGGAAAAACGTTCCTTTATATTTCTGACATTTCCAACATTTTCATTTTTATCTTTTTTCATCTTGGCTAGTTTAACTGGAGTTAGGTACCATCTGTATTGAAGCTTATATACATTTTCCCGGAGATTGTAAGCTAAAGTATGTTTTATCTTAGTTTTCCACAATTGCTCCCATTCTTCAAAGTAGATGTTTTTACCTATATCTTGGGCCCAACGAATCATGTATTCTTTTACCTGTTCTTTTTCTGTTTCCCATTGTAATAATATCTTGTACAATTTGGATATTACCTGTTTGTTCTCATACATTAGGGGTATCTGTTGTTGTTATGCCATATTCTTTTTGATCTTTCATATATCTTCCTTTAAATTGTAGATATAAAAAACAGTTGCATTTTATACCTTTTTTTCTAGTTCTTCTCGAGTTTTTAATCTCCAAATATTCCCTACTTTTCTCAATAATTCTGTATATGTCAACCACTTATTTTCTATCAAATAATCATTACGATGGAATGCTTCATTTATCAAACCTTGGTGGATTCTGAGAGTCCACTGTACTAATCTTAATTGAAGTCTGTTATAAAACCTCAACAATACCACCTACCCTACATAAATCAAATCAGTTCCTTGAATTTTGTAAGTTTATGAACAATGACATTTGATTAGAAAAATAATAATCACCTAAAAAAATTCATTAACCCAAAAATGCATTAGATAGGAAATGCTAGTGAACATATATTCTGGTTTGCAATACAGTTTAATTGTATATGCCCAGACACTCAGCAATAACTTATTCAAATCAAAACAAGGATAAAGCAAAGTTTACAAGCACAGTGGTCTAAAACATATGCAAGAAAAAGGTCCGATGTTTTTCAGAACCAATACCAGCTAATGCAGAAATTGAAATCCAAGGATGACTTGTCGGGGTTGGAACAAGTCCAGAAGCACAGGTATGCTTTAATCCTTTAATCCTCTTGCAATCCTTCACAGCCATGTCCAAACTTTAAAACTGCTGTCTTTCTCTCTGCACAACTTCAGCATTGCATAGATTATTCCTTTTAAGTTACCTTCTATACATAGATATTCTTTAGCTACCCATGTAAAACAAATCCAAAATACATTCGCTTAATGACTATTATCAGTTCACCATCAGCTCGAAGGCTATCTTTATATGAATGTGAACAAGTGTGAGAGTGAGATCAGTTTGTGGTTACATGCATATATGTCTGTAAGTAGTATCAAGACTAAGGCAGGTAAACTAATCTAAGGGCTAGAACACACAGTCCTTTAAAGCCACCATCCAGGTGGCTTGGGAGTACCGCGTTTATATGCTGCATGCCCCAAAGCCACCCTGAAGCCACCTGGAAGTCAGGCAGCCACCCAGATGTGGGCAGCTTCAAGACACTGGCAGCATGGTGTTTACCTGCCGCACACCACTGGAGCATCTTCAAGTTGCTCTGAGCTTTAGCAGAGTCACAAAAGCTGGCTTTTTCTGGCCCAAAAAGGAGCAGATCTTTTCTGCTCCTTTTTGGGTCAACTTCAAGGCAGACAGGGTCCATCGCATGTGGTTGCCATGGCCTTAATCTGTCTTCAGAAGGGGCAACTTCAAGCCGCCCCTTCTTGCTGGTCTGCTCTGGCCCTAAGACAACTATAAAGACAGTCAAATCACAGTGCCTATTTGAGACTCTCAATTACTGCAAAATGGCTGGGGAGAAGGCTATTCCTCTTGAAGTGGTCACCATTTTTTTTTCTGGTGAGCAGTCCTTATTGCACAGGAAGCAAGGAATTTGTGTCTGGACCTCAGAGCTCTATTCCAAGTCCCATTGTCCCTCCTTACTATTGGACCAAACAAAGCACAGTACTAGTCACTATTCCACAAAGATTATGTGGGGTCTATCTGAAGCATTTGTATGTAATTCTCATTAATATAACTCATGTAAAAACAACATCACAAATTACAAAAGTATCTCATCACACTTTCATTGTGATGCCAAAACCCAGGTTAATTATTTGCAGGATATTTCCTATTCTCATAGGAATGGAAATATTATTTTTTTAAAACAAACAAACAAACAAACAAACATAAGAGTCAACAACATGTTTTTAAAGTGTCAAGAAATGTATGGAGAATCCTGGACTGATAAGAATCTTCAGTTTGGGAATTATTTCACAAAGCTGGTCTTCTGACAAGAGATGGGCTGCACCTCATGGCAGTTGGTAAGAATATATTTGTTAGGAGTCTCACAAATCTGATCAGGAGGGTGTTAAATTGAGTTCTGTGGGCATGAGTGGTAGTTCTATGCTTTATCAAGTAATGCTCCTCCATTCACAATGTTAAAAAATAATTCTCTCACACAGTCAGTTTCTTATGAAAACTTGATTGTATTTTTTAAACTTCTGCTGGACTATTTCTTACTCATACTGCAACACTGCCAGATTTAAGTGATTCATCCAAAATTGCATTCACGTTCATCAGCATCCACATAGAACTTAAGGAGAGAGCTCCAAAAATTGGGAGCCTGGCATATGCCAAAAAATTCAATTGAAAATCATAAACAAAAGTGCACACAATTCTGAAAGTGTGAATCCCTAATCTTATCTATCTATCTATCTATCTATCTATTTAGATGAGGATGCAGGGGTAAAAAAGAGTCCTAGTTCCTATATAATGTTATAACATAAATAATGTTTTGAATTATTTCACTCATTCCCTTCTTTTCATTTAACTTTTTAACAAACTTCATTTAAACAGGGAAAGCACCAAATTTAGCCAAATGAAGTGGAAATCAAAGAACTTCTTCAAGAAATTTGCCCAGATACAGACAGATACCTTCTTTCTCAACAAATGCATGGTAGGATGCCATTCCTAAAGGGTACCTGAAGAACCCTTTGCAAACTACATATCACACAGAACCCATAGGTTCTCCTCATGATAACTGAGTCTGTAGTAGCCAACATTCTTTTTCAGTTTTCTTCAGTTAAACTCTTGCCCTCCTGTCTATCCCTGATTTCCACTCCACCAAGAGCATCTGAGGAAGTCTACAAAAACTCATGCTACAAACTTTCCTTTTTTTTCTTTTTTTTCAGTTAGTCTCAAAGGTGCTGCAAAATCTCTATACATATTAAACAGAGCAGTTAACTAAGAAAGATAGTTTTTAATTATAATCCTATCCCCCCCTACCATCTTTTAAACAGTGAAGCATACAAGAAAGTGTATGCATCCATGAAAAGATTGATATTAAGATACACATTAGAGCATGAAAAATTCTGTCTAAGCTCAGTCATTTAAGTAGCAAAGTAGTAATCAAACCTCATTAAACACATAGTTTGTATGTTGTGCAATATCTATCAAGATAGCTCTAATAAAACTAATAAACTCATTGGCACAGGAACTATATCCCAGAAGATGGTTAAGGTAAACAATACATCTATCATTAATTATCAAATTATTTCTTAATAATGGATAAGAAGAATACAGCTGGCACTGAGCACCAATAGTAATGACTGGCAAGAAATGTTTGCACAGGGATTTGACTTTTCCACCCTGCAAAATTATTTGTTTTAAAGCAGTGTAATTTGATTTGTTTAAAGAAAAGCACGAATTATTTGCAAACCATTTTCTCCAGTTAGGGAAGAAGGCCAAGACATTGTTCCCATTATCTGTTTTAACATTAAACTAACATATTAAAGTAAGTAAGTAATTTAAGGGGAAAAATACAGAATAACTGAACAATGCCTTTTAGCTGTACAGATTAGTATCTCTTGGTCTAATTGTTCCCTAATTGTTAAGAGTCAGACAGCTGTATACAAAGCGTGAAGTAACCAAACTATTTCCAGTCTGAAGGTGCATCTACATGGGCAAAATAAAAATGTTGCATCTAGTTTCCTCAGCAAGCTGTCCAAACAACATATGGGGTGACAGTGGCCAAATCCAGTGATTTCATTGCCTTATTAAAGTGGGCATTTATTCCATTTTTGACTGGAAAATCCAGATATTCGTGTGTGTGTGTGTGTGTGTGTGTGTGTACTGCTCTCCATAATGATGTTGGTGTAAGGATGGGGGAAGGAGTTCAGAAACATATACATTCACACATATGAAGGGGCAGAGAAAAAAACAGAGAGGTCACAACTGTGTGGCTGTGTATACTGCAATTTATCAGACCTGGGTGTTTTCAAAACAGAGAGCAGTTGGACAGTCCTGCCAAACTCACCTCGGTGTGACAAGCCTGTGATTGTTGCAAATCAGGGTAACTCCAAGATAAACTGGATTTTCCTGTCAGTGTAGATACTCGTATTGTCTGTCCAGGACAACAAAATGGGGTTGTGGCTCTAACAATCATTTCCCAGGATACCAAGAAGCAAATAAGCAAATCATGAGAACATGAGCCAAACAGGTTCAGACTTATTTAATCCAGCCTACTCTTCACACAGTGACTAACCGGTTTGTCCATTAGCAGGGCATAAGGGTACATCCTATGATTTTCATCCCCCAGCAACTGATATACCTTTCATCCCCCAACAATCAATACACCGCCTCAGGTACAGATAGTGATGTATAATTATTTTGACTAGTAGCCATTGATAGTCATAAAGACAATGAATTTATCTAATTTCCTTGAGAGTGCAAAAGTTAATTCTGTGGGTTGCCTGTGTTCTTGAAGATGAAAATCTACAGTTTGAGTTCTGCCTTTAACAAAATGCAATAGATCAACATGAATTTGCTAAGTCAGTGATAGAAAAATACAGCTAATGAACACCAAAGTAAATGATAGATTATATAGTAAAATGGTCTATTCAGAATGTAGATAAATTAAACAGATTAATCACAGAAATGGGAGAAAAGCTCCATAAAATAAAATACAATCTGACTAGTTAGGCTTGTTACTCATTTCTGAGTTGACCCCATTTATCTGATATAGCAAACTTGGTAAGGGTCTTAGAAATATATTTCTGCAACCTTGCGAGAAAACTTCCCTAATTTTATTAATTTTTATAAGGGGGAGAATAAGCCCATTTTCTGTTATATGTTTGCATAAGCTACAGCATGGCTATTGTCTTCTACTGGAGAAATCTTTGTATCCAATTCCCCATTGTGCTCAATAAACTTGGTGATCTGTCTTATGACCATGCATCAGTGCCTTTAAAACTACAAGTGGGATTAGCATCACTCTCTGGGATATTCCACTGCCTCATCACAACCAATTTGTCACAATGAAAATCTAATTAAATGCATTATTCTTATTCAGGGGAGAAGCAAATAGTTGAACTACTTTCCTGACTTAGGCATGCCAGTCTTCCTTCTCCTCCATTCCACCATACAGCCTTTGCTTTGCTATGTCAGACCCCATGGGATGGCCTCAGGGCCTTATGACTGATGAAGCTTACTGCCCGCCCCACTCTGTTACCATTTACTATAACGGTTGGATGAGTAAGTCCCCATATATTCAAGGGGCTTGTGCTTCAGGGTAAGCACTGAACCGAACATCTCACTGTTCTGTTTAATCGCTCAACTTTCTGTCCTTTCTTTTCTTTTCTTTTTTTTAAAAAACCCAAATGAATAAAAATTGATGCTCCAAAGCCTCAAGAAAGTGTGTGTATGTTTGTGTGTGTGTGTGGGGGGGGTAGATGGTCATTTGAGATGTTAAATTGGTTTGAGTAATAGTCACAGCAACTGGGCTACTATATATGTCAAACAAGGAGTCAAAACTGCATTCCTTCCAAAAGGATTCCTTCCCAACTTCTGTTTCTGCAGAAGGACTCAACATAACAACTAGCAGTGTGATCTATTATTATTCCTTCCAATTCATCTGGCACAAAGGGATTTACAAAATTCACCATCATGGCTGTGACACTTATTTGGTCATTCTATCTCTGATAAATGGACAAGGGAGAAGTAATCAGAGGCTGAAGATGGCACAGAGTAAGGGGAAATAACCCCTAAATAACTCAAAGATCTGTGTTCACTTGTTACATTTCTGGAAAAGTAAACATAATGTGTCATGTCAAGAATGAAAGGGTGGGGGAGCGTGCCTGACGATCCAACATGGCTGACATCTAATAATGAGAGGAGCATGGCCTCAATGACATTTTGAATAACTAAAGCACTTCTAAGCTACAGACCCTAAATTTTTTACCTGCCATGGGATCCCTAATGCAAGGGACAAAACACTTGGTGGAACAAAGGATTGCTGTACTCTGTGTCTCAGCAAAAGATCTTGGACAATCCTCAAGTAAGACACATTCATCAGAAGAATCAAAGATGACATGTGGCCCTAACAGAATCCATCTTAATGGCTTTTTAAAAGTCATCTAAGTTGGTTATTTGGCAGATCTCTTCCGGCAGGGCATTCCATAATCTGGGGGCCATGGTAGAAAAGGTCCTCTGGGAGGTCACCGCCAACCTAGTTCTTATTGGTTGGAGCAACTTCCTCCCAGAGGACCTGAGGGCATGCGGCAGATTATATGGAGATAGGCGATTCCCTAGGTAAGATGGGCCCAAGCCATGTAGGGCTTTAAAGGTCAGCACCAACACCTTATACTGTGCCCGGAAACTAATTGGCAGTCAGTGTAGTGATTTCAGGATGAGAGTAATATGATCACCCTTTGATGTTCCGGTGATCAATCTGGCTGCCATGTTTTGCACTAATTGCAGTTTCCGAGTTAGGTATAAGGGTAGCCCCTTGTAGAGTGCATTACAGAAGTCGAGTCATGAGGTTACTGGTGCATGTACTACGGTTTCTAGGTCCCTTACTTCCAGGAAAGGGCGCAGCTGGCATATCAGCCGAAGCTGATAGCAGGCATTCCTGATTGTCACATTAACCTGATCTGTCATGTGAAGCGACGAGTCTAGGATCACCCCCAGACTGCGGACACAGTCCTTGGTGGAGAACGTGACCCCATCCAAGACTGGCGGTTGCAAGCCAATCTCTGGTTTGAGGGCCCCTACTGTGAGTACCTCCGTTTTGTCTGGATTCAATTTGAGTCGGTTTTTCCTCATCCAGTCCATTACCGCTTCAAGACATTGATTGAGGGGAGAACCGCCATCTGCCATCATGGCATCTGACCGAGACATGGAGCAGAATATTTGAGTATCGTCCACATATTGCTAACATCCCGCTCCATGTCTCCTAATGATCTCTCCCAGCGGCTTCATGTAAATATTAAATAACATCGGGGACAAGATGGCTCCTTGAGGAATGCCATATTTTAGCTCAGTTTTTGATGGGCAACTGTCTCCGAATACCACCCTCTGGAATCTACCCAAGAGAAAGGAGCAGAACCACTGAAGGACAGTGCCTCCCACTCCCAATTCTCTCAGGGGTTCCAGTAGGATGTCATGATTTATAGTATCAAAAGCCACTGAGAGGTCCAAAAGCACCAACTGGGTCACACTTCCCCTGTCGGTGCTCAGGCAAAGGTCATCTACCAGAATGGCCATGGCCGTCTCCACCCCAGAAGCCGGTTTGAAATGGATCTAGAAAATCAGTTTCATCCAAGATCACTTAGAGTTGGAAGGCGACGGCCTGATCGATCACCTTGCTCAAGAATTCTGTAATTCTTCATATCCAGGGGGTCCAGGGAAGGTTTCTTCAGGAGTGGTCTAACGACCGCCTCCTTTAAATTTGATGGTACAATGCCTTCCCTAAGGGATGCATTGATGATCCTCTTAAGGAAGGCCATCAAGGCATCGCCCCCCTGGACGACCAGCCAAGATGCGCAAGGATCGAGGGAGCACGTCGTCTTTCTAACTTTTCCAAGGATCTTGTCCATGCCATCGGTACTCACTAACTCAAATTGATTCAGTTTAATCTCATAAATAGGTTGACTGGATGTCTCATCAGTTGTTTCTGCTATAATTCCAGCATCTAAGTCGGCTCTTATCTGAGAGATTTCATCTGCGAAATTGTTAAAAGCATTGCAGCAGGCTGTTGTCGGGTTAAGTAAAGGGTTCTGCACAGGACGGACCTGTGTCAGCTCCCTTACCACCCTAAACAGTTCTGCTGGGTGGGATTCCGCAGATGCAATACATGCAGAGGAGAAAGATTTCTTTGCTGCACATATTGCCTCTCGATAGGAACAAAGAAAGTTCCTATGATGAGTCTTATCAGATAAGAGTCGAGTTTTCCATCAGATGTACTCTAGTTGTTGTCCAATCCGCTTCATTTTCCTGAGTTCCTCTGTGAACCAGGGGTGGCAATTTGGAGCGGGTTGGAAAGGACGCTTGGGAGCAATTATGTCAATAGCCCTGGTAAGGTCGGTGTTCCAGATATTCACCAGAGCTTCGACAGGATCATTGGCTCTACCAACCAAGGAACCCTCCAAGGCTTTCTGGAATCCTATTGGCTCCATTAGTCTTCGAGGGCGGACCATTCTAATAGGTCCTCCACCCCCGGTGGGGTGAACAGTGGTTCTTAGTCCAACCTTGACCAGGAAATGATCCGTCCATGACAGTGCGGAGGTATTTATTACCTCCATCCACGGATATGCCTGTTCTGTACTAAAGACTGCATTGAGAGTATGACCCGCAGAATGTGTTGGCCCGGAAACTAATTGGGATAGGCCCATGTCTGCCATAGAATCCATGAACTGCCGAGCCGCACCTATTAAACTGGTCTCTAGTGGAATGTTGAAGTCTCCCAGAACTAAGAGTCTGGGGGACTCCAGCAGCAACTCTGAGACCAGCTGCGTCAGCTTGGATAGGGAGTCAGTTAGGCAACGGGGTGGACGGTAGACCAACAGAATCCCTATACTATCCCTAGTTTTCAGGCTCAGGTACATACTCTCAAAATAGTCTGTTTTCTGGATAGGTATCTTGGTCAAGGAGAGGTTGTTCTTGTGGACCAGAGCCACTCCACCCCCCGGCCCACTTTCCCTTACCTGCTCATACACAGAATACCCAGCTGAGAGAGCTTGATTCCAAGTGATGGCACTATCCTCCCCCAGCCAGGTCCCTGTAAAACAAGCCAGGTCGGCTTCTTCATCCCCGAGGAGGTCATAGATAATATGGGTTTTGTTTTTTACCGACCTGGCATTACAAAGGAGCAAGGTAAGGTTCTGTGGCAAGGTTGGTGAGCTCCCCAATCTACTTTGGGCAGCAGAGTGAACTGAAGTTGGGATCGCATTTAAACATCAAACCCTCCTTCTTTTGTAACAGGATTTCACTCTGCTATCGCCATATCTTCCTTTGCCCCACACCACTTCTATTGCCGCTCCCAGAGTTTCCTCTGTCCCCTCCTCCCCATTACTCCCCATCTAATAAAGTACTTTATAGCCCTCAAAGTATGCCACCTAATCATTTTAGATTCTGCCCAGTCTTTACAGGAACCTTGCCCCTACCATCTCTGAAGCCAGCCACTGTCCCGATGGAAGGGGGGGGGCGAGATTTTGAAGGCTCTGCCAGGCGATTTTATCCCCCTTCATCACTAAGGCCAGCACTGACCAGGTGGAAGGGGAGGCAGGTTTTATTAAAGGCTCCAGTAAGGGAACCTTGTCCCCATCACCACTAAAGCTAGAGACTATCCCGCTGACTGAGCTTTTAGAGGCTCCCTTTGGCCAAGAATCCCAGGTGTTCCAGGGAGGAGGGGGCGGGCCGAAGAGCTCACCGCCGGCCCCTGAGTCCAGCAACGCCACTGCTACAAAAGCTGGTGTTCAAGCTGGCAGAGCGGCTTTTGAAGCTCCTTTGGGGCCAGGAGTCCCAGGTGTTCCAAGGAGGAGGGGGCAGACTGAAGAGCTCACCGCCAGCTCCCAAGTCCTCCAACGCCACTGCCGCAAAAGCCGGTGTTTGGGCTGGTGGAGCAGCTTTTGAAGCTCCTTTGGGGCCAGGAGTCCCAGGTATTCCAGAGAGGAGGGGGCGGGCCAAAGAGCTCACCACCAGGTCCCAAGTCCTCCAACACCACTTCCGCAAAAGGCCCACTCCCACATCATCCACTCCCCCTGATGGAGGCTGCCACATAATGCACCAATTTCTTTCTTATTAACATCTATGAAAAGTTACAAAAACTTATTGCACTGCTTCAATGTATTTATATTGATATTCAACCCCTATAGGTCATTTGAGGTAGGCACCCTATACTACCCCCCTCCCCATTTCCCACCTGAGGAGTTCAGACATGCTTGTGCTGACCAGGCCTTATGAGCTCATCCTCTTGGTGATAATGTTTTATCCTTTGTTTTAAGTTTAATGTTGATGTAGTTATGTTTTTGTTATTTGCATTCCAGTCTTGGGGAATAGTCTCAGTTGTACCTACATATGCTAAACTATACTCACTTGTAAAGAGTAGACTTATGTTAATGTTGTTCTCTATGCAACCCCCACACCCCTGCCCTGGATAACCTTAAGATAGTCTCATTCAACATTAAGGAGCTAGGTTCTGCCCCTAAATGTACAAGAATTACAAACTACTTGAGGAAATTAAGACCCAACAGGAAGAGAACAGGGAATATATTCTCCAGTTCAGTGTTCCCAACTCAATACACCAATGGGAGACTCTATGAAAGCCAGAAGGTCAGGGGGGATGCAGATGGGCAGCCCTGGGCTGCCCCCAGAAGTGGAGGATCGAGGCCGAAGCTACTGGACACCTCAGCCCCGATCCTCCCTTTCACCACCTGCAAAAGGAGTGCTAAAATAGCACTCCTTCTGCAAGCCGCGAAAGGGGTGCCGCAAGAGGTGTGGCGTGCCTCTTTGGCATTTCTTCCGGCTCAGTGTCCGGACACTGAACTAGAAGGACACTGACACTGTCCGGACACTGAACTGGAAGGACGTCATCGGAGCGCCCGTCGTGTGGATGTCCTCAGGAAGGGGATGGGACGCCCAGCGTCCAGCTGTCCCTCCCCTTAATGGGATTGAAGATGGTGCTTTTCACCATCTGCATCCCCAGTCAGCAATTCTGCTTGTTAAGTCATGCCCTTTTGCAGAAGAACATGTGGTAAGAGACCCAGCAGGGCACTTTATAATTTTGCAGGGCTCTATTGGAGGTAGGAAAGTCACCTTTGGTACTTTTTATTCTCCCAATAATGATAAACAGCCTTTTTTTACAATCATTTATTAAGACCCTTCAGGACAATACAATTGGTGAAATCATCATTGCAAATGAAGTCTTACACTATGATTTAGACAAGTCTCATCACCCCGCCAAGAAGAGACAGACACTCCACCATCACCCCCATCTAACATCACTGCCAAAGCTTTGCTTATTGATCCCTGGAGAGCCATGCACCCACAAGATAGGCAATATACTTTCCTCTCTAATGCCCATAAATCATACTCTAGGATTGATTTTTTTTTTTTATTTCTAAAGTGCCCCTTCCTGAAGTCACTGATGTTGAAATCAACCCTATCTTGAATTCCAACCATGGGTTGGTAACCATGAACTGGAGACTTGGTCCTGGCACCCCAAAAACATGGATTTGGAGATTAATCCCTCCCTCCTGTCCAATGTAGACTTTTAAAAGCAAATTAGGGGGGCCATTAAGAATTTTTACAAAGAAAATAAAAAGACAGACACATCAGAGGCCCTATGGTGGGATACTCTAAAAGTACTATTCAGAGGTTTACTCATCAAAGAGGAAGCTAGAAAAAAGAAACTCACTGCTGATGCAAACTGGCATTTTAGAGCAGCCTGGGGGTGGAGTTGGGGTGAGGCAACCACACTCTGGCTGCCCCAACTCCACCCCAATGCCACATACCCATCTGCTTAGTGTGTAGCATCAGAGCACCCTCTTAGCACAGCATGCGCACACGCTGCACCAAAAGAGTGCAAAAGAACTGTGGTGGCAGTTCTAAGGGTGGTTTTTTGATGCCCCCAAAAGGAGTGGCATTTTGGAGATGGCAAAAAGGAAGATCTGGGCCACAGTGTGTGGTTGCCACAGCCCTGATCCACCACTCCCAGGGGCGGCCCAGAGCCACCACTTTCGGGCCATCTGCATCAGCTCTTAGAGATTTGGATAAACAAATCAAGACAAGAGAAAAATCCAAGTCTCACTACAAGATACCAAAGCATATTACTTTAAATTTAACAACAAAAACTCATGTCTATTAGCCAGAGCAGTTAAAAAGAAAGCAAATAAAAGATTTATCACCATAGTATCCTCCAGCAAAGGTGACTTAGGGGAGATGCAGATGGGCAGCCATGGGCCGTGCTGGGAAGCAGCGGATTGGGGCTGAGGTTGCCCCCACGCCTTGGCCCCAATCTTCCCTTTCGCCATCTGGGAAAGGAGCGCTAAAATAGCGCTCCTTCCACAAGCTGTGAAAGGGGTTGCCCAAAGAGCTGCCATGCGGCTCTTTTGTGCCTCTTCCGGCTCAGCGTGTCCGGACACTGAGCCGGAAGGACGTAATTGGAGTACCCACCACGTGCAACAGCGGACGCTCCTATGACATCCTTGGGAAGGGGTTGGGCCCTCCCCTTCCCTGCCTCCAAGACAGCACTTTGCACCATCTGCAGAGGATGTAAATCACCCTTCTCAAGAAAATTGTTAATGAATTCCACAGATTCTATAAATATTTCTACACATCAGAAAACACATGTGATTCATCTACAATTAATTTCATAAAATAATTAAAAATAAAGAAACTCTCTGATTCACATCATTCTCTTTTGAACAAACCAATAGAACTGGAGGAAATAAAAAAAGCAATAGGCAAACTGAAACCATTCAAATCTCCAGGCCCAGATAGCTTTTTTGGCGAATTCTATAAACTTCTTACAGATGAACTAACTCCTGCACTATTTAATTTGTTTGATGAAGTTATGGGTGGTGGTCTCCCTCCCAGCAGTTGGCACAGGTCAAGAATCATTCCCATACCAAAGAGACAAGATTAGAACCCTCCAGTCAAAGCAATTAGGGTGATAGCTTTATTAAATCAAGTTGCAAAATTCATGTCTATCATGGCAAACAGACTAAACAAATTTATCCTGGATTATATTCACCTGGATCAAGTAGGAGAATATCAGATTTGATTCATAGAGTTCTTAATGTCATGCCCTGCCTGAAGGAGGACGAGCCAGAACCTCCTCTGGAACCTGAGCCTACAGCTGTGGAGCCTCAGCCCAGCCCTAGTTCTGTTTTGTCAGCTCCAACAGAGCCTCCAGAAGAGTCTGTGGTCTCTCAGGAGGCACCACACCCAAGCCTCCTAGCATCAGAACCTTCAAACATGGAGGAGGATCAAGAGACAATACCTATCTTCAGCCACAGTCATGCAGAAAAGGAGGGCATTTATGAAAAACACTGGAGCAATCAGTCTCAGCTGAGCTCCTGCAGCTTGGTAATTTAACCAGGTGCAGAAGGTCTGCCTTAGTGCCAGAGATTATCTGAGTTTCCTAGTGAAAGCCTCTAACTCTGGCTTTCCTTGTTCCTTGGCCAGAAACCTTGACTCTCGGACTGCTGACTTATTTTGAACCTCTGAAACCCTTGACCTTTGGACTGCCTTGTCATTCTGCCTCTCTGGAATCCTAGACCTTCAGACTGCTTGACCATTCTCTGGCTGGACCTTTGGATTGGTAATATGGACCTTTGCTTTTTTGCTTTGTATTAGCAAAAGACTTTTGTTACCTTCAACCCTCACAAGAAGCTGTTATCAGCACTCTTGGTGGCTTTTCTGGACACTTAATCTGATTCACCACTCATCCCAGACAAAAGCTCCTTTGACACTTTTCTCACTGGATGCATTAAAGGCATTTGACAGGGTTGAATGGCATTTCTTATTCAGTGTATTAAAGGAAATAATTTTTGTCAATTGATTTATATCTATCCTAGAACATCTATACAACCACTCAGAAGTAATGGTGTTGGCTAATGAGGTAGACTCAATAGACGCTTCAACTTACACAGAGACACTAAGCAGGCATGTTCCTTCCCACCAATACTATTCCCACTTTTTATTGAATCCCTAGCTGAGGGCCTTTACAGACTGCAAGAAATAATCCAGTTTGAGACTACTTTAACTGTCCTGGCTGAATGCTAGGGAATCATGGGAATTGTAGTTTTTTCTGAGACATTGAGCCTTCTCTGTCAGAGAGCTCTAGTGCAACTGTAAACTACAGTTCCCATGATTCCCTAGCACTGAGCCAAGGCAGTTAAAGTGGTCTCGAGCTGGATTATTTCTGGCAGTCTGTAAAGGCCCTGAACTAGTTAGGTCAAACCCAAATGATGTGGGGCCACCACCAATGGCCACATCCCCAAATAATGCTGTATGTGGATGACATTCTACTTGCAGTGCAAAAACCTGAAACATCATTTCTTGAAATAAAAAAGATATTGGACACCTTTAGGAAGCACTCAGGGTTTTAAGAACAGTTATAAAAAATCTAAACTGATGTTTCTGAATGTTCCACCTTCAGACCAGTAATAGACTGCCTTGGGTCTGACTTAGAGGAAGAATTAAACTCTGGGCCTGAGGAGGAGACAAATCTGGGGTTACCTGGAGGCTCTGTAGTCTCAGAGAAGGTGCAAGAAACTGCAGGGGAGGGAGAGAGAGAGAGAGAGAGAGAGACTCTATGCTGCTGGTATTAGGATCTGTGGAGCGAAGACAAGCCAAGGAATCCTTGAGGCATTCATCTAGGTTAGAAGCCAAAACGAGAGCTAATCACGATCAGCTGAGGCACAGATGTGGATTTTAAAAAGGCTCCAGATGATATGACTGACAATCAGAATTGTAGCCTCCCTTGCAGATGACACCAAATTAGGAGGAGTAGCTAATACCCCAGAAGACAGGATCAAAATTCAAAATGACTGAACAGACTAGAAAGCTGGGCCAAAGCTAACAAAATGAAATTCAACACAGAGAAATGTAAGGTACTGCACTTAGGGCGGAAAAATGAACAGCACAGATACACGATGGGGGACACCTGGCTGAATGAGACTATGTGTGAAAGGGATGTAGGAGTCCAGGTAGACCACAAGTTGAACATGAGTCAACAGTGTGATGCAGCAGCTAAAAAGGCCAATGCAATTTTAGGCTGCATCAATAGAAGTATAGTGTCTAGTTCAAGAGAAGTAATAGTGCCACTCTATTCTGCTTTGGTCAGGCCTCACCTGGAATACTGTGTCCAGTTCTGGGCACCACAGTTCAAAAAGGATGTGGAGAAACTGGAGCGTGTCCAAAGGAGGGCCACTAAAATGGTGAAGGGTCTGGAAACCAAGCCCTATGAGGAATGACTTAGGGAGCTGTGGATGTTTAGCCTGGAGAAGAGAAGGTTAAGAGGTGATATGATAGCCTTGTTTAAATATTTGAAGGGATGTCATATTGAGGAAGGAACAAGCTTGTTTTCTGCTGCTCCAGAGACTAGGATCCGGAACAATGGGTGCAAGCTCCAGGAAAAGAGATTCAACCTCAACATTAAGAGGAACTTCCTGACAGTAAGGGCTGTTCAACAGTGGAACACACTCCCTTGGAGTGTGGTGGAGTCTCCTTCCTAGGAGGTCTTTAAGCAGAGGCTGGATGGCCATCTGTTGGGGATGCTTTAATTGGGAGTTCCTGCATGGCAGGGGGGTTGGACACGCCAAATCCTTCTGGTTCCAAGTACTGCAAGTGCTCTCCTGTGCAGAAAGCAAATTGATAAAGTACGGCTGCCCCCATCCTTTTATGAACACATTTGTATAGCAAAAGAACAAAGATCTAAAGGAGGGGCAGCCATAACATATAAAATCTAATGCAATCCACCTATAGCATGAGTCAACCTGCCTGGATAAATTGGCAATCTGATATAAACATGGATATCTCTGAAACCACCTGGTCATACATTTGGACTTCCTCCCCCATATAAATTATGGTCAGAATTGATGAGGCAGGGAACATTAAAGGCCATACATATGGTATTTAACACCCATAAGATTATCAAAAATGGTAAAAGATGCCTCCCCAAAATGCTGGAGATTATAAGACTCTTGGTTCCTATTTACACATGTGGTTGGATTGTCCCAAGGTTAGAGTTTACAGGAATGTTGTTTTAATCCAAATTTCTGATACTGTAAAACAACCTGTACAATTTTGCCCAGGTCTTCTAATGCTATCAGTTTACAGCAAGGACAATGGCCACCTGAAAAATCGAAAACTTGTCACATTCCTCATCTCAACGGCCAGAGCTGAAATCACAAGATGTTGGAAAACAGTAGATGTTCAACTCAGCAGCTGGTGGAAAAGGTTTTGGGACACATGGTTGTCAGAAAAACTCTCCTATACTTTCAAGTTTTGCAATGGACAAAAAAAAGCACACACATTTTGTTTTAATTGAATTTATTAATAACAACATGAACAATATTGGACCTCCAACCTATCAGACTATCTTTTGGAGAGACACTCTGCACTCGGTTCGACCAGCTGCCATGGAGTGAGATGACACCTTAAACTCTGAGCATTTCCGCTATCCCAGGATAAATCTGTAAATTCTGAAAAACTCTTTTTGTTGACCCCCAAGGCTCATAGAATGTATTTTATGTTGATTATATTGATTGTTTGCAAAGCTATTAATAAAATAAGTTTAAAACTAAAAAAAAAAAAAGAGGGAGGAAAAGGAGAGAGCACATTAGCCCACCTCACCATATTCCCCCCAACTTGTTAAAAAATAAAATAAAATTAGTCTATAGGTTTGCCACCAAAATTGAAATCACAAGAAAAGTGGAGGCTGGTGAAAGAAAACAATAACACCTCACAGGAAACAGTTTGGAAGCTTCCAAGTGGTCTCTAGAAAGCACCAATGTTTTTGTTTACCTGACCTGGTTGTTCCATTTTACATGTGTATATTGTTAGTTTTGAATAAAAAGTTTGTTTAAACATGAAAAAAGAACGAAAAGGTGGATAAAACCAAGAATTCAATAAAAGCTATCCTGTAAGAACAATCTGAGCATGAGAAAATTATACAAAACCCTCAGGGTTGGTGGGTTTTGTCTTTGTCTTCCCTATTGGTTACAAGCTATCTTGAACTATATACTATCTTGTTCTGTAACAGGATCCCCCCCCCCCCCATTCCTTTACCTTCCTTTAAAAACTCCATATTTTGGGTTCTATAGGTCCTAGTAGTTGCCGAAAGCCAGGAAATGTCAACACACTCTAATCTGAATCAGAGATGCTGATCCTAAGTGATATGTTACCTGCAATTTTGAGAGAACTGGACAATATTAACTGATCATTGTCCCCATGAGACATTTGGGCCCATGGGCCAATTATTGGACTAATTGTACATGTCTCTTAGGTAGATAATCTTGTTTACATTTAAATGGAAAATGGGGAAAGCAGAAAAGACAGATTAGATAAATTTTGGGAGGCCTGCCATCAGAGAAAAAAATATGATAGATCACTCACAATATGTAGTACATTATACACTATATAATATATATGAGTTTTATAAAGGGGAACTACTCTACAAGTATCCACTATATTGGTATATTTCTCAGCATCCAAAATGGAGTTTGGCCACATAAAAGGTGTCTGGAAAGGGCTGCCATGTCCAGCAGGACTAAAATCCCCACACAAGACAAAACAGAAGAAAGTTTTATAAACAGAGGCAATAAAGGCTATCTTTGGTCCAATTTGGAAGAAAGTTGGCATATTAAATAAATCCATAAATAAAATAAATGACTTGTGGTTGGCTACAGATTGGCTAATAAACTGGTGATCTGTGTCTGAGGGCTTGGGAAAATTCATTTTTCTGTTGGGATCCTGTTTAATGCACCAGCTTCCCTGTCTGACTGGGCTCTCTCCCCCTCCTTCTTCTGAGTTGATAGAACTTACATTTCTGCATCTATTTGGGTTTTCTGCCAGCCAATATCCCCCACTTTTATAAAATAGTTGATGTAATTAACATCCAGGGCAATGAGTGAACTATTGTTCTGTGCACAATGTCTGTACCAATTGCCTGCCAAGTCACTGTCACTACCGGTATTTATCTCATTACTTTGTCAATCCCTTTGCTATCTATCAAGTAAAGAAAGGGCTCTTTTGTACAGCCAAATTCCATTCATTTTAGCATGCAAAAGGCCAACCCTTTTCACTCCAGATGTGGATATGCCTGCTTGATTTAACTGTGCACACAGTACAAAGGAGAGAACTAGAAAGTCCTCCCCCATCCTTCATAGACCAATCTGTCTTTCTGCCAGATTTATTTTGTTCAAAATGAAGAAGAAATAATTCATCTCAATTTCAACACAAAAGAACCTTTGTTTGACGGGGGCATGGTGAACACAATACAGTTGGTAACAATACAACAAACCAGATTGTATTGCATGGAGACAATAGTATCTCTGACAAGTATAGCTAGCAAAAATATTGGCAGTAGCTATACTGTCAAGTATGTTCCTGAAACACAGAGCTATCCATCAGTGATCAGCTTTAGAGTTATGACCATTGTAAATTACCTGAGCCGCATTTTCACTACTTCACTACTTTGCATGCTACTAGGGTAGCATGGGATGTAGCTATAAGCAAACACTAATCATGCCACTTGGCTAAAGTATGAGCCAGGCCTAAACTATGTAAATTGAGGTCATGTTCTGTTGTGAGGGAGAAGCACTTGCCCATAGAAATGAGAGTGATAAGCTTCCTTGACCAATCCAAACAACTTTTAGTGTTTGAAGAAAGAATTCTCTTTTGATGACACAGATGGGCCATTAATAAAGAATTACTGTATTTTCTGGTGTATAAGATGACTTTTTAACCCAGTAAAATCTTCTCCAAAGTCAGGGGTCGTCTTATATGCTGGGTGGAGCAGGAGAAGGAAGATGGGGTGGCGCGGCGCAAGGCAGGAGGAGGAAGAGGAGGAGGAGGAGGAGGAGGAGGAGGAGAAAGCCAGGCGAAAGGAAGAGGAGGATGAGGAGGAAGAGAAAGACGGAGTTGCAAGGCAGGAGGAGGAGGAGGAGGGAGATGGGGTTGCGAGGTGCGAGGCGGGAGGAGGAGGAAGCCAGGTGAGAGGAGGAGGAGGAGGAGGAGAAGGAGGGGTTCATGAGGTGCAAGGGGGGAGGAGGAGGAAGAGAGGAACCCTAAGGTGATCCTATCCTGGGGTTTTCTTGGCAAGACTGGTTCAGAGGAGGTTTGCCATTGCCTTCCCCTGAGGCTGAGAGTGTGTGACTTGTCCAAGTTCACCCAGTGGGTTTTATGGCAGAGTGAGGAATCAAACCCAGGTCCCCAGAGTGGTAGTCCAACACTCAAACCACTACACCATGCTGGCTCCTATTCCTATCTACTACCTATGAAACAATTGCAGACTTTTTTGTTGTTTTTATGTGTCTTCAAGTCATTTCCAACTTATGGCGACCCTAAGGCAACCTTATCATGGGTTTTTCTTGGCATGTTTCTTCAAATGGGGGTTGCCATTACCATCCTCTGAGGCTGAGAGTGTGTGACATGCTCAGGGTCACTTACTTAGCCGCAAATTGTACATACCCCAGAATTCATCACCTAGTATATTGGCAGTCCTTCCCCCCAACACTGCCTCATCGCCCCCCACCACCATCTCATAGCTGGGAGATGGAAATAATTTTTAAAGCAGCATTTAAATGTGATGTGGACTATTTTTTTAAAAAGTAAGGTCCAAAACACACTGCAGAAATCAAATCTGATGGGTTTTTCAATTTTTATTTGGTGTGCGTTGGAAGAGGGGTAGTCTTATATGGCGAGTATATCCCAAACTCTATATTTTAACTAGAAAAGTTGGGGGGCATCTTATATGCCCAGTTGTTTTATATGCCAGAATATACGGTATAGACCTATTTCTTTATTAAACAATGACTGTAAGATGTTTATCATTATCTTGGCAAACAGACTTAGGACATGTATTTCTGAGAACATTCATCAGGGTCAGTGGATTTCCACCAAAAAGACAACTGAGACCTCCCAGAAGGAGCGATTTCCAGTTGCTCTTTAGAAGTGGGCCACCACCATGGTTCCAAATGGGCCACTGGCAGGAGCAAATTAAATGCACTCCTTTTCTCGGTGGCTTTGGGCCACCTTAGGTGGCCTCTAAGTGGCTTCCAGGTGCTTCAGGAGCATGCATTGTTTACATATAAGCAGAGTTGTTTGTTTGCTTGTTTCCTAAGATAATATTAGCCAACTCACTGCAGGAAGTTTGTTGTTGTTTTTCAGGAAAGTGGGTTAAACACTGGAGATAGTTATGATTATCTTTTGTACATGGAACAAGATGGCTGGAAGATTAAGTCAAGAGATTTGCTTCTCAAGGAAGGCAAAGATCTTAATTGGTTTGCTTATATGCAATTTAGGGAGAGATTTAATCATGATAAGAGTTATCTAGAGGCTATGCACATGGGCCAAAAGGCCTGTCCCCTCCCAGGTTTGGTGTTGTCCTGTTCAGAGTGCTGGCCAATAGCCCCAGACCAGGAATGAGTAGACCATATGCCATTTTACCTTTAACACACAGCCTGACAACAGCCCAAGTAGCACTTAGCCTGTTTTAAAATAAACAGATTGTTTGAAGAACAGCCAGTAGTGCAGATGGCCATGCACCCCGTTACCTGCTGCCACTGCCACCATTTGGCCTGTGATCTTGGAAGGAGTTCTTGGGCATGTGAGTGAACTCAGGTGCCCCATTTCCACCCTTATGAGTGACGGCAGATACCCGGATGGAGAACAGCAGTGGGAGCAAGTCGATGGCAATGGTTCCATGGTGTGGCAACAGGCAGTCATCTGAACAACCAGCCATTGCTATGCCTGACCAAGTAAGTAACTTTAGTACTATATATCCTAATATATAAGTCTAGAATTTTTAGTCAAAAAATTGACCTAAAAAACCTGAGTCGACTTATCCGTGTTATCTTACTGTTGCTGTCATTGTTACTGACTTATCTTATTGATTTTTTAGTTTAAGTGTTTTCATTTTAGTTTAGTGTTTTAGTTTTGTATATTAGCATGGTGTTTTAGTTTTAGTTCAGTTATAGTCTATCTGTGTATCTATCTATCTGTCTGTCTATTCACCTGTATGTATGTATATATTTATTTTTTTATTTTTATTTTTCTTCTTTTCTTGTGAATGTTTTCGTACATTGGTGTGGAGTTATACTGTCTATATTAAAGCCAATAAATAAATAATGAAAAAAATGAATCTCCTTTCTAAATACCTATCACAATATTCTTACAAGAACCCGGCAGGATGTTCAGTTATTATTTCCATATTGTTGATAGTGTAACGATGACAGACTTTGTGCCATCAGCAGCATATCAGCAGTTGGTTCCCAGTTGATTGCTCAAGCTCTTTAAAGAACACACTATGCTAGTCCAGTTAAAGATTTTTGGATAAACTAGTAATTATTATAAATCTAATACACTCTAGTACATCTGCATGCTTGTTATCTCCCAATTCTTCTTAAAGGGGGAGAGAATTAAAATTAAACTTCGCATAAGTTACTGCATGCACACTTGGATCCTTACCTCTGAAATATCACACAGGTCAACATATATCAATTTATCAAAATTATATTAGTTCTCATTTAGATTTAGATTTAGATCAGGAAGACATAATTGGTATGGATGTAGAGATACTGACAAATTTTCTTGCCCTTGATGAGAAATGATGTTTCAACATATTGAGTCACTCTATCAAAAAAATATGGTCAACTACTGTGTGGTTTTGTTTGTTTGTTTGTTGTTTTTGCATTTCAGATCTTCTTTGGTGAAAATTCTAGTAGTCACAAGATAGTATATGGACATGGGACTTGCAGTGCCTCTATTCCGCCACATTCAGCTGAATGAAATAAAAGCCAATCTCAGGGCTGTTCTCTTGGTGTCTTTTTCTATATCCTCCTGGGTTAAAGATGTAGATTTTTCTTAGAAGCCTCTCTTGTTCAACAGACATGGAGGAATATGCAGCTGCAGAATCTGCTAAAGGCTCTTTAATGCTTCCAGTAGGAAAGAATCATCTGAAGGAGAGAATCTGACAGTCTCACAGCAGAGATACAAACTTGTGTTCCTCCAGATGTGGTTAGACTGCAGCTCCATAATCCCTCCAAACTGGTTACACTGGACAGGGATAATCACTTCAATAACATCTGAAGAGCCAAATATTCCACCTCCTGCTTTACAATTTGCAAAGACTTTTGCTGAGACATAGGTCAATATCACACTTGTTGTTAACTACCCTCAAGTCTATCTCAACTCATGGCATCCCTATGGATGAGACATCTCTAAGACCTTCTGTCCTCCACTACTCTGCTTAATGCCTGCAACTCCATACCCATGATCTCCTTAATACAGTCCATCCATTTGTCATGTGTCCTTCCTATCTTCCTGCTTCCCTCCACCTTTCCCAACATTATTGTTTTTTTCCCCAAAGAGTCCTCCTTTCTCATAATGTGTCCGAAGTAAGACAGTCTCAGTTTGGTCATCTGGGCTTCCAGGGAGGTTTCCGACTTGATCTGCTCTAGGACCCACTTGTCTGTCCTTTTGGCTGTCCATGGGATCCTCAGCACTCTTCTCCAGCACCACATCTAAAATGAATTGATTTTCTTCCTATCATCTTTCTTAATTGTCCAGCTCTCACATCCATACATGGTAATAGGGAATATGATGGCTTGTATGATTCTAACTTTTGTGCTTAGTTGTATATCTTGCATTTTAGACAGCCTTGTCTGACCCCTTTACAATCGGGAATCATTCTGTTTCTCCATGTTCTGTTCTGACAGTAGCCTCTAGTCCTGAGTACAGATTCCTTATCAGGACTATCAGATGTGTTGGCACTTCCATGTCTTTAAGGGCATTCCATAGCCTTTCATGGTCTATGCAGTCAAAGGCTTTGCTATAGTCTATAAAACGCATGCTGATTTTCTTTTGGAATTCCCTAGTGTGCTCCATTAACCATCATATGTTTGCAATGTGATCCCTAGTGCCTCTTCCTTTCCTGAACCCCACTTGAACCTCTGGGATTTCTCTTTCCATGTATGGTTGAAGTCTATTTTGCAGAATTCTAAGAATGATTTTGCTTGCGTGGGAGATCAGTGCTATGGTCCCATAGTTGCTGTGGTCTCTTGTGTCTCCTTTTTTGTGGATGGGGATGTATATTGATCACTTCCAATCTGTTGGCCATTAGCACTAGAGGTGACTCTTATAGCTGTCTCCTCTGGAATTCTGGGGTTTGTAGTTTAGTGAGGTCTAAGGTACCTCTGGCAGAAAATTCTAAATGCCCCTTCCTAAACTGCAGATCCCAGGATTCAACAGGCAGCAGTCATAGCCATTAAAGTGTAACAATAGCACTATAGCAGTGTAGTGTGCTAGCACAGATAGTCTATAGCTCAGCTAGCATAAAGCACTCTGAGATCTCCAGGGTCTTGACTCTTGTACATGGGGACTGCCTGTGAACTGCCAGTATGATTATACTGATGTGAGCAGACTTACCTTGACAGGACTTATTGTAACTTGAAACAGCAAAATGTAACTGGTATACTTGACTGGATCTGATTTATGGCTATAACCAGATTCATTTGAAATACCCTTATTCACTTCATGCTTGAAATACTCTTATTCACTTCAGGCTGAATCTGTCCTTCTCAGCTTGGCTTTTCCTTTGTATGTGCCTTGCCATAAAGAAACAGGATATGTTCTATGTGTTTTGGAGCTATGCTTTTTGAAAAGTGGGTTTCAATGGTGGTTTGATACAGGAAGTGCTATCATGATCAAAAGTGTTTTTCCCTTTTGTTTAAATCATAGATTATGGTTGAAATGCAAGAGAATAAAAAAGCATCATATGCAAGGGAGCCACAAAATGGAAATATATTTGTTAGCCATTCCTACTTATCCTAAGATAAAACACTGGATGTGTAACTCCCTGTAAAGATCTAGAGTTCCTTGACTATGCAAATTAAGTAGTAATTTTAGGACAACATCTCATGACTTTTTATTGGGTGATTACCCTGTTTTGACAGCTGTCAATCCTGGCCTTCAATGGAAATAGCCTTTATTGTATATTTGTATATTATACATGAAAAAATGTTATCTCCCCTTCCCTACACAGAACACATATTTGTTTCTAAAACTGACATACTACATTAAGCAAGGTCAAAGTCAAGCACAATCCCATTTTCTTAAATTGCAGCAGAATTAATTGATGTTTTAATCAAAGGGACACCATTTGGCAACCACATAAAGCATCTATTGTCTCGAGAGTCTCTGAACAATATTGGCAGACAGCTGCCTTTAAATAAATATAAACCATGCCATCAACAAAGCCCCATTTGTAAGATTTCTGTTTAACTTTATTTTTAAAGGAAAGAAATAATGTACCAGTTCCCACCTGACCCATATTTTATCTTGCACGGACCATTAACCTCTCTTTTTGAAATTCAACAAGCGAGTAATTTAGAACTATTGTAAAATCTGTCAGAAAGAGTGGAAAGTGAAATTAAAGATCTATAGTATTGCAACTTGAAGGCAAACAGCAACAACAGCAACAAACCACAGTTGTTGCTGTATTATTATGTTCATGAATGGCAACAATTGATGGCTTGTCTTTGAAACATTATTAGAAAGATCTGTTACTTCTTGAAAGATGTAAAATACTTTGCTTGCATTATGATTACATATAAATAATGAGGATATAAATAAGATATGACCACGTTCTTTCTATTAATGGGCTGTTATGCCCATTATGTTTGGAGTGGTATTCATGGATCTGCTGCCCCATGAACAGGTTCTGGTCAATATAAATGTTTCTCTATAAAAATTGCAAACTCATATTTAAATGGTAAAAGTGCTGGTGTGAAGGCCTTCTGGACCATTCTGTTTGTCTTCTGTTTTTGTGATTTTAGTAGTATGTGTAGCACCTGGAACATTCTAGGACAGAAAACTGGTGTCAAGAAGCACCAAACATACCCAGACCTGTTTTAGGTGATGACGAGGGTGATCTAGAAGCTCCAATTCCCCTTCTATCACTTTTTGGTTCACAGTACCTGGAGACAGCTTTCCTGGATAGGGATAAACTAACCACAATAGCTCATGCACTTGCAACTCCCTGATTAGACTGCTGCAATGTACTTTATGGGGACTGCTCTTGAAGATGGAAACTTGGAAACTTCAGATAGTGAAAATCATTGCAGCTAGAATGCAGCCCAGAACACTGTATAGACAAAATAACTCTGGCTGCAATATTTTCTTCTCCTGGAGAGAAGTGACTCATGGGATGCCTCAGGATTCAGTCCTGGGCCTGCTATTGTTTAGCATCTTTAGATGGTTAGAAGGCATTATTATCAAATCTGCAGATTACACCAAATTTGGGGGAGGGAGTAGCTAACAGCTTCTCTACAAATTTCATACACAGAATTCAAAATGAACATATCCAACTGGAGAGCTGGGCTAACAAAATGAATTTCAACAGACCCTGCCAAGGAATACTAGGTGCTATAGGCTACATTTCAGAGGAAAGAACTGCCAAACCCACATTTGAGTATTCTTTACCTAAGAAAGCCCTATGCAACTCATGGGGTTGCCATAAGTTGACAGGCAATTTGAAGGCACATTATTTACACATGCACACATGCACACAAACACACAAATCTAGTCAGGAAAAATGCAATGTACAAATACAACACTGGCCTGAAAGCAGTGTTACCCTAAAAGCAGAATCCTAGACAGTTCAGAACATGCTATCATATAGCAATCTAAAAGGATAAAATGTGCTTCTCAACTTTCCAGTTTTACATATCTCTTCTGAAGGAAAGAGCATTTAAAATTAAGTGTAACAAAAAGATTTGCTACCCTGATTCACTCATCTGAACTATTTTAGATCTTAGGCATACTATACTCTCAATTATCTTTAGCTATAGTATTAATGTACTGAAGGGGAAATTGGGTTCCCTTTTCAAGTCCTCCTAAATGTTTTGGTTTTCACATTGATTATACTGCTGTAACATGCTGATAACTGATACCACAAATTTTATGCCATAAGTATTATGACTATTATATTAATCATGTGCATAAAATTCAGAATTTAATGTGCACTCAACAAATCCTACCAAATATTAATGCTTTACAGAATGAATTCTGTGCATCCTTAACTGCAGTGAACAAATTGCTAACAAGAACTAAATTAACAGTTACAATCAAATTACCTCCATTTACCACTAATGAAGAATACAATGAGCTTGGCCTTTCAATGTGGGCCATCTGCATGGTGAAAATTCAGAATTTAGCTAGCCAAATGCATGTCTGTGATGCTGCCTGCAATGTTTTTAAACCAACATTTTAATAGTTCAAAAATAACACAATCAGATAGAAAATTTGTCTTCTGTATCCAAAATAGTTACACAGAAGATGAATTACTGAAACTTCCACACATCTCTATTGTTGTTCCTTCAAGTCATTTCTGACTTATGGTGACCCTTGGCATGTTTATTCAGAAAGGGTGTGCCATTGCCATACTCTGAAGCTGAGAGTGTGTGACTTCCCCAAGGTCATCCAGTGGGTTTCAATGGCCGAGCCTGGATTTGAACCCTGTTCTCCCACTGCTCTACTCCAGCACTCAAACCATTACACTATGCTGGCCCTCATTCAAACATCTTTGGAAATGGATTAATTCTGAATATTTTCTTCAGGAAGATCAACAGAACCAAATAGCAGGGATGGACCAAAATATAATTATTGACCAGTAAAATGATTAATAATTACAACTGTATCATTACACACGACAGTGTGACAAACAGGATTCTAATAAAAAAAGAAAGGGAGGGAGGGAGAGAATGGAAAGGAGAGAACAGATTGTATCTAGATAGAGTCTGGTATATATAGATGTGTGTGTATGTGTATCTGTATGTAGCCAATTTTACCCTACCCAATTTGTTTGTTTGTTATTGGTATTCTTATTCTTAAGTATGGACTAGAGAATATAAATCATAACATGTATAATTACTAGGGCAGAAAGATGATAGCTAAGCTTTTAGCATAGAAGTATGGTACATCCATAGAGCACAGTCTGTCACGCTCTGCACTGAAGGCTTCTGTGATAAATCCAAGGTGTAAAGGAAAAAAGTCAGTAAAGGGAACTGTGCTCAAAATATATACACTTGCGTATGGTCCTTACTAACTTTACACATTAACTGTGAACTGCAATGTCAATTTGCAAATGAAAATGCAAACAGAAGTTGATAGAGCAATACTCCAGCTACTTCAATAAACTTAAATTATTCAAAGAAAAGATGTTTTGCCTGAAGGAAGCAAAAAATAAAAATAAAAAAGAGCAAGCTATAAAAACCCAGAGGAAAGCAGATTCCAAGTGCAAAATGCTTCTGCTGTAGTGTTGTCAGTTTAAGATAAATTGTGCATCAACTGATAAGAAGACTAGTATGCAGGGACTGCCTGAGACATTTTGCCTCCTAGGATGGAAGACAATGTCCATCTCATTTCAAGTAGAGAAGCGAAGTAGGGTGGTAGCTGAGTCTGGTGTCTACACTGATTTTGGGGCAATGTCTTCCACTGCCATTGAGAGCAGTTAGATAGATCGGTAGTGGGTATTGTAGGCAGCTTGCCTATTTTGTCTACCAGTATCACATGAGATGGTGACTACAAGTAGGGTCAGCTCTGCTAGTATAATGTGCTCTTGCTAATTCAAAACTAGAATATTAGGATCCATTTGATGTTTAAATTGAGTCCTTGGTCTTGTCTGTGTGTACTACAATGTATGATTTTGAATTTGCTATCTGCATTCCTTTGAAAGGAAAAGGATGCTTTCATGCACACCTGTCATTGGATACATTAAGTGGTCATCACTGATATAAAATTGTCATCTTAGCAATATCAAAAGAAGATTGTGTGCATCATCCACGTTGCATGCACAACCTTTAAGGAAGGACACATATGGTCGATCTGGGCTTATTTTTCTACCCCAGAACCCAGTTTGAAAAACTCTTTGTTTTGGTTTTTTTAGATATTAAATAATTCAGAGGGCTGCAATCCATGTAAATGGTGAATGATCACTACTGGATGCTTCCACAAGAGATAATTCATGGGGAGGGGGCAGAAAAAGCACAACTTGGGGACCCCAAATTGCTTGAGGAGATAAAAACAACTTAGGGCATGTGACCTTGCTCTAATCAAAAGTACATCATATACTGAATAACAAATATGCATCATGTTTAAGAGGAGAATATGTAAAATTACCAAACAATATATCAAATAACCTTTGTACACTACAAGATTGTGATTATTGTTTACTGCTGGGGTAGGCAACCTTTCCCCTTTAAGGGCCGAGGGACTTCAGCTCCCAGAAGCCGCAGCCATGTTGGCCAATAGTCCCATGTTGGCCAATAGCTCCTGGGATTCTGGGACCTGATTATTATTATTATTATTATTATTATTATTAATTTTTATTTATATTTCCCACCTCTCCCTGCAGATTGAGGTGGGATTACATCAATAAAAATAACCACAATACAAAAATACATAATACCAACAATAAAATATCAACATTGTAAAGTTCAGATAAAATAACCCAGCAGTCATCCACATCCAAAAGCCAAGTAATCAAATCGAGGTATACTATTAACTTGAAGGTCCATTAAGTAAATCATGTGGGTAGGCCTGCAGGAAAAGCTCCGTCTTAAGTGCCTTCTTAAAGGTGTCTAAATTGGTAGTAAGACGGAGCTCCTCCGGCAGGCTGTTCCACAGCTTAGGGGCTGCAGCCGTGAACGATCTTTGGGAAGTTATATTAAGTCTGGTTTTATGGTAGTCTAACAGATTCTTCCCAGATGTTCCGAGAGTGTGGGGCAGATTATGTTCGGAGAGGCGTTCCTTCAAGTAACTTGCACCCAAGTCATGTAGGGCTTTAAAGGTAATAACCAACACTTTGTACTGCGCTCAGCAGCTAATCGGCAGCCAATGAAGCAGTTTTAATACAGGTGTTATATGGTCAGACCTAAGTGTTCCTGTGACCAATCTGGCTGCCACATTTTGAACAAGTTGAAGCTTCTGAACTTGGTACAGAGGTAGCCCCATGTAGAGCACATTGCAGAAATCTAAATGAGAGATTACCAGGGCAAGTACTACTGCTTCAAGGTCCTTTCAGTCTAGGTAGGGACGCAGTTGGCATATCAACCGAAGCTGGTACCAAGCACTCCTGGCCATCTCATCCATTTGAGATGACAACTGTAGAGATGAGTCCAGGACTACTCCCAAACTGTGAACTTTGTCTTTTAGGGGAAGTGTGACCCCATCCAGGACTGGATGATAAAGCTACCTCCCTGGAGGTGGGGTACCTATCACGAGTACCTCCATTTTCTCTGGATTCAGCTTGAGTTTCTTTTCATAATCCCTTCTGTTATTCTGAAGACTATGCCTTACAGTATCATTGGTTCCCACATGGACCAAGAGGAAGGGATAATGGTCAGTAGTCTTGACAAGTCTTGTCAGCCTCACTTTCACACCACGGATTTTTGCCACAGGGAGACAATACACCTCCCGGGACATCTTGTCAGGCCCACAAACTGCTGCTTCTGTACCCCTCAACAAGGAGTCCATCACCACCACCACATGCCTCCTCTTAGGCTTAGCAATGGCTGTTCCCTGCAGTGGTATTCTACAGGTCCCCTGCACTGTCTGTGAGGACTGTCCCTGCTGCTCTTCCTCTTCAAATCGATTCTGTAGCTGCAAGCTCCCAGAACGATCCCTGGTTTCTCTGCTTCTGTGTGTGACATTTCTCCAGGTGTCCACTTCCTGTGAATTAAGTGACCTCCTCCTCAACAACTTCCTCTGTGTGGTCCCCATCCAAGACCGTTCATTTTGCTCTGTCCAGGAAAACCTCTTGCTCACTAATATGCTGAAGTGTAGCTATCTGAGCCTCCAGCTGCTTGACTTTCTCTTTCAGGAGGGGTACAAACTTGCACTTGGTGCAGGTGAAGTTCCCCACATCTCTTGGTAAGAAGACAAACATTCCACAAGTGTTGCAGGTGACTGCAGCAACTCCCTCAGTGTCCATATTGAGAAATCATAAGTCAGTACTGAACAGGACTGTGGGCTTCTCCCTCAAAAAGTCCCCTGGTAAAGACCCACGTAAAGGGTCCCTGTTCTCTAGGCTTTTTCAACAGGCTCTATCAGTGAGCTCAGTCAACTAGGTTTCTAACTCTACAGAGAGCTCCTGGATGCTACCTTATTCTGGCGGCAAGTCTCTGTCTCTCTTCCTCTGAGCAAAACAAACAAACAAACAAACAAAAAACCAACCTCAAAGCCCTTTAAATTATTATTATTATTATTATTATTAGGAGAACCTCTAAAAAGAATGGTGAAAGTCCCCTTCTACCTGTGCTGTGCTTTCCCTTGTCCTGTGGAAAAAAAATCTTCTGAAAAGAACTCCTCTGGGAGGAGTTGTATAGAGCTAATTGGCTAGCTCCACTCCCTGTTGACTCACAAATGCAACTCACCAAAGCCCCATACACTCAGCAACAGATGCACTCTCCCCAAGTGTTTTTTAAAAGATTTTAAACACTCATCCACTCAAAATGGCTGCCCAGAAACTGCTTTCCTTCTCCTTTCTGGCAGGAACTGACTTGAAAAGCCTCTGGGAAGAGTTGTATATGGGATTTTCTGTACGGGATTTTCCCTATGTGATAAAGTCTTAAGTCTTGTAACACTCTGGACACTCCAGAAATCCCATATACTTCTGAAGGTTGTCAATGAATAGAAAGCAAAGAATTCAGATAGGAAGTAAGCTGGTGACAGAGAAGACCCTATTGCAAATCTCACCTCAGCCTGGCAATCAATTCATGGCATTACGAAAATCATTGTATCAGTAACTTTCTCTCTCACACACACTTGTATCATTCTCATACATTTCTCTCATATTCTCTTTCACACACACACACACACACAAGTGTGTGTGTGTGTACATATGTACATGCACCCACCCAACCACAATATTGGAATGATACTACTGACCTGATTTTAAATATCTGAAGCTGCTCCACACTGGCAGCAGCTCCATAGTCTCCCAAGAAGAGTTCTGAATCTTTTCTTCCTCCAGAAATCCTTTGAAGTGGAGATTCTGGTAACTGAAGCCAGGACTTTAGATATGGTTTCTACCAGTGAACTTTGGCCTCCCTCTACAGGTTTGTTGTAAAAACTCAAAAGGAATGGGCTATTGAGGGATTATTCATGCAGAGCTTTGAATACTGAAAAAGAAAGGATTTTACCCAATGTGGCAGAAGGTGAAACAGCTGGGACCAGTTTGTTCACATGCCTTGGGAGCAAAGGATATTTTGTTTCAACATGTTCAGTTGTTCATCTGACTTTAAAATATAGGTATCTATCTTTTCCTTTTATAGTCATATAAGAAACTGCTTAGTAGGACTTTTCCATTAGTGCAGAAGGAGATTCAGTATATATTTGTATTAGAGTTTCAAACAAACTCTGGAAATAATTGGAGTTCAAAATATGTGTTGAGAAATGCTCCCATGGGTTTTAGAGAAGGCTTACTTCTGCTGCACAGAAGAGCTGGGTCTTACTATAATAAGGAGATAGAAATGATGTGTAGCAGAAAGAAAACAGCTAAGCAGTGGGAGGAAAAGGAGATATGTAGGTCCCATCTCTCTATTCTTCCTTTTTCTAGCTGTCAGGTGAGCATCGAGGAAGAAGATTTTGAGAAGAGGATGTGTAAAATATCTTGCCTTACACACTACCTCACTTTGCTTCATAACAAGAGCTGTCTTTGTAAATACTGGAATGGTCTCCAGACCAAAAGGGAGGAGGAGGACAGGTGCTCCTCTTCTGATGCATGCTACAAAATGAGGAAGTATTACTTGAAATCAGATGAGGTTTTCCACCTCACCGATAACTCTCAAAGAAGGATGATATATTCTGAACTAAGTCCAAGATAGTTGTACTATTTGTCCTGGAAAACTGGGAAAATCCTAGAATGAAAGGTCTGAAAAATGTCCTGGCAAGCTGGGCAGTTGAAACAACAGATCCTGGATTCCTCAAGGCAGGAGTGAAACCTTGTGAGAAGATTCATCTTCTTGCTCTTGAGGCTCTGGGTGGTACTGCACAAGTATACCAGATCCAGAGCCCAGAAGACAGGAAAGGAAAGGAAAGGAAAGGCAAGTGGAGACTCCAAACAGAGGAGGCTTGTGTTGTGTCCTGGGAAGTGTGTGGTGATACTGTTGCCAAAGTAGGAGGAAATTCTTCTTACTCTGGCTGCTTGGAAGCTTCCCTCCACTCCCCCTCCATTGGAGTGAAAAGAAAAAGAAGCCCTTTGCTAAGTTCCCTTCCAAGCAGCTAGAATTCAGAGACATGGGTTTAATTTGCACTGCAGAAATAATGCACTTTGACAATGTTTTAATGAACATGGCTCAATGCTGTGGATTTCTGGAATTTGTAGTTTTGCGAGCTATGTGGCCTCTGTCGGAGACCTCTGTGCCACAACAAACTACAAATCCCAGAATCTGAATTGATGGCAATATGCAAATAAACAACAGCAATAGAAATATGCAATAAAACAGTGTTAAATGTTAAAATGTGGTGTGTGTGTGTGTGTGTGTGTGTGTGTGTTTTGGTGGGGGTTGTCAATAAACCACCCAATCCAATCCTATATACTTTTGTCCTGGTCTTGTGGGAAAGAATTATGACCACCTTAGTCCAAAAGGAGTTCATGTGTTACAACAGTATGGTGTAAATTTCAGAAGGGGACACCAAAAACTTCAAGCCTTGCAGTGCTACTTCCCCATGTTTGCTCCAGGGCAGCACTTCGACAACAACATCAACAAAATGATTTATGCTCACCATTCTACAATGAAGCTCTACTTATACTGTCTTTCTCCAATCTCTAGATACCATATCAATTACTAACTATTGGGAGGATTATAAATTCCATTCAGAATATTGATTTATAAGAACTGAAATTCTTTTTGGCTTTGCCAAAGCAAACAAAAATCAATGACCTTCCAGAGAGAGGGAGAGAGAGAAAAGTAGCCATCCTTTAAAAATATTCACTGTGTTAGAAAGCAACACATTCAGAGAACACCTAGAGTGCCTTTAGTCCTTTGGAGAAAGGCAAGGTCTACATGGAATAAATAAAAATACAATTAATTTAAAGAATACAGGGAAACTGTACTGCCCAAGAGAAGCAAAAATGAAAGCCCAAACTTTGGAGGGAAAATGTTGGATTTTAATACAAAAGGGGGAAAATTAAGCTGATGGAAAACTAAATTATATCAGAGCTTAAATGAAGCTTGAATGAAGACTTTCATCTATCATCCTACATGTCTTCTGTCTGGGGAAAAATACTGATATTTCAAGGAGCTGTCCAAGACCTAATGATATTTAGTAGATATTTCCCATTCATTCCACACAGTATTCAATATTACAATAAATGGGGCAGGAGTTCTTCTCATTGTCGAAGCCTGATTTTAACCTCCATCTCCTACATGGTTTTAGTCAGCTCTGTATCAGTTTCCCATCAGCAGGTGAGGAAGCAGGAAGCAAAACTATCTAAATGCCTCTTGGGGCTGAGGAAAGCCCCAAAACATCATGAGAATCCTCTCATGCCACTAGGTATTTTGGGACAAACACATTTTGATTTTTGTGTGTGTGTGCAAGTAGATACAGTGGGGGTGTGGCTTCCATGTTCTCCAGGGGGACTAAGCCCCCCTAGCTTTCCCCAGGTGTCCACCTCAGTTTAACAGATAGTTCAGATCCAATGTAAATATCCCTTCATCCCCTGCATCAGTAGAGGAGAAGGATAGTGAAGGAGCGTCTACAAGCAAAAGGGTTACAGAAGTAACCACCCCTCTGTTTTTGTGGACTTGAAGTCCATGGTTTCGATTATTCACACAGGGGTGATCCCCGTTGGCTAAAATGGCGCATGCAAAAGCACATGGCCATTCAAATCAATGGGGCTTGAATATATGTGAGTTTTTGTTTTCTTGGTTAGGTTCGGAATGGATCCCCCACGAAAATGGAGGAGCGACTGTATATCCAGACTGAGGCAGTATGAGGGGGTATCATAAAGTAATAATTTATCACCTGGATGTTATTATGGTATATCGATGAACTGTTATCAGTGTCATCATTGGTCCCTAAGTGCATGATGTTAATAAAATCAGCTCATTGTGTCCTTTATTTTTGTTACAGGTTGTGCCAGAAGTGACTAAAGTGTGAAGTGGGGGATTTTCAAACATTGGATTGCAAAATGGATCAATCTCTGTTGAGATGTAAATGGATTTTAAATTTCTTGGACTTTGCAAATCTCCCTGTAGTCACATGGCCAGAAGGAGGAGGAGCCTGCCTGCAAAAAGACAACTAAAGACTGAAATGACACGTAGGCAGCTGACTAACATCTCCAATTGTTTTTCTCCTGTTTGGTTTGTAACATCTTGCCTGATGAAGAAGAAGCCCATGGAGCTTCGAAGGCTTGCAACACATATACTGTGCATTTTGGTTGGCCAATAAAGGTATCACTGATGGATTTTTGTTTAAATTTGCTAAATGGCCAACACATCTACCCCTGAATATTTTATGTAGAGATAAGTTAACAACTGCAAATCAAAACAAACTTTGTGATAATTGAAACTTTACAATACCCCCTCGTAAGACTTGTTTCCTGGTCAAGTCACCAAATTTGAGATGACTGTGATTATTTGAAACATTAAATAAATGGGGAAGAGTGGACCATATATAAATACATACAAGGGGAGGGGAGTGGGAAATAAAGAATGAAGAATATATTTAAAACCAGTATAAGCAACACATTTTTATAGTTTGGAAAATTAAGAGATTCTGGATGCAAAAGGTGGCCGGGGAGCAGAGGGAGGAGAAAATGCAGGAAACCACAGCAGGAGCTGCTAAGTGAAGAAGGAGAGAGGGAGAGAAAGCAGCAGGGTATCCAAGCAGGAGGTAGAACAAGGAATGAGCCAGCAGGAGATAGCAGGTGGAAGGAAGAGTATGTGGCAAAATCATGTGGGTGGTTAGAAGACAGAACAATTGGGCATATGGAGGAGAAGGAGAAAGAAAAGCAACTGCTCTTATGTTCCCATCAGAAGGAGAGCTCAAATCCTTAGAAAAGGAACAAAATGTTGAAGTCGACTCATGGGAGGGGAAGAAAAGAAGAATTTGCAGCAATGCTGCGCAAACTAATTCCATCATAATTTGTAATTTGCTCAGCAAGATACAAGCCAAATGCTTTAAGTTTGGATAAAAGTTCTTGTGTTATTACAAAAATGTGAAGTAATAATTAAACATTCAGTAATGAGAGCCAGTGTGGCACAGTGGTTTAAGTGTTGGACTATGACTCTGGAGACCAGGATTTGATTCCTCGCTTGGCCGTGAAAACCACTGGGTGACCTTGGGCAAGTCACATGCTGTCAGCTTCAGGGGAGGGCAATGGCAAACCTCCTCTGAACAAATCCTGCCAAGAAAACTCCATGATAGATTAGCTTTAGGGTCGCCATGAATCAAAAAAGACTTGAAGGCACATAAACACTTCAACTGTGTGGTACACTGTGTGGTAGCAGAAAAACAATATGTAGTACCCAAGAGCTTTTAGAATCATTTTATTTAACTCGTTAACATCTTTAAAAGCAGAATTCTCTTAAAGAGACTAGAACAACATTCCTGTGAGGCAGTGCTTGCCACATGCTATCAGTTTAGGACTAGAATTTTAGAAGGAAATGCTGTTACGGGATTTCATAATGTTGTTTCCATTGATTGTATAGCAAAGGCGAAAGGAGGGAGCTGCCTTTAAGGGACCATAGAATAGAATAGAATAGAATAGAATAGAATTTTTTATTACAGTCATAAGCCAGCACAGATAAAAAGGGAATGCAGAATAAAAGAAGGTAAAAATACATGTTTAAAACAGTATTTAAAATATCCTTTCAGATTACACAGTTCAAGTATAGCAAGACTGGGTGAAGAGCTAGCACCCAGTAGCTTTTCTATATAGAAGCAATCTCAGGCTCTGGAGCTTGGTGAACAGAACTCAAAAACAGGGTGTTTTCAGTGGGTATGGAGGAAGAGATAGCAGAAGGTAAACTTGTGAGTCTGTGGGGTTAAACCTCCCCAATCCCAGAGTCTTTTGGGAGAGTTTGTTGACTAAAGAGTGAGGGTGAGTTGGGGGAAGTCTGTTTGGTGTGTTTGGACCTTAGTGGAAGCTTGATTGTGTTACCAATAGTGTCTATTGTTCTACTGTAGTTTGGGGAACTTTCGTCTGTTGGGTCAAAGCTGAGTGTTTATGTGGGCTGAGTGGAGGTGTCACTGTGTGCTTGTTAGCACTCTATTGTTCTTTTAAGTATAGCCCCACGTCCCTTCCTGAGCACCAGGTCATAGGGAGGCAGGGCTTTTGTTCAGAGGAAGTATGTCAGAGGAGATTATTACACAGGGGATGGGATGTGGATGGGACTGCTCCCCCATCCTTATCCTGCCTGTGACCCAAGTAAAGGTGATTGCGTAAATTACTTTCTCATGAAAACAGGCTGAAAAGCGCTTTCAGCTGTCATGGTATTAACAGGTTCTTCTGTTAATACAAAAGACTGCAAATGACATGAGAAAGCTCTTTCAGCTGATGGCTGAAAGCACTTTTGACCCACTTTCATGTGAAAGTGATTTGTTTTGAGCACTCTGTTTTCAGCACTCTTTAATGGATGATGGTATGTTGAGGCCATGTGGTGTTGGGATCTTAAGTGTACAGATCCAAAATGTGTCCCTTTTGTCCAGAATGTCTGAAGGAGAAAGCACCACAATACCACTCAAGGACAAATCCTGAAAGGCTGTGATGTTCGGAAATGAAATGCCTAGCCATTGATTGTTCTAGCTCAGTCAAAAGCAAAAGCAAAGCAGCTTATTTATATACCGCTTCATATCACGCTATGGGGTGTCTAAGCGGTTTACAACTGTGAGCTGATTGCCCCCCAACAAGCTGGGTACTCATTTTAGCGACCTCGGAAGGATGCAGGCCTGAGTCGAGCCTCAGCCCTGGCTGGTATTGAACTCGCAACCTTGTGGTCTATGAGTGAGTGGCTGCAGTACAGGCATTTAACCACTGCGCCACCAGGACTGCAGACTTATTGCAGACTTAGGGGTTGTACAGATGGGCAAAAAGAGGTGCTTTCAGGCTGACTTGGAGGCATGGCATTTATACGACAAATGGCTAAAAGCCGGCAGGAAAGAACCCCCTAGGCGCCGTATGTCAGCACCTTTTTCCCGCTTCTTCTGGAAAGATGTACACCTTCGCATGTGCATATGTATGCAACAACACCAGTGAGTCAGAAAAAGGGTGCCGGAGATTTAAAATGGCTATATGAGTGCTATATAAATGCACCGCCGCATGTGTGGCAGAAACTGAGTCAGCAATCCAGAGCATGCACTCTATGATGCAGGCTTTAATTTAAAGTGCCCTATGCTTCCAGGTGTGGATGCACCACTGCAGGTGCATTTTAATATTAGAACCCTAACTGTAACCCTATGCATGCACCCTAGCAACTGTTCTCTATTATGACAATAATGCATTCTGTCACATGTACACTTACTGTCAGCATGCACAGTAGTTTTCATGAAAGAGGCTTTTGTAACCTTTTTTGTGCAGGTGTGCAGGTGTGCATAAGACCTGCGCACCACTTCCTGGCATGATTGGGGGGGGAGGTGCTCCTGGAGTAACATTTGTCTGTGTGCCCTGTTGACCATGTCCCTTGCACAACCACCAGCTACATGTATCAACTCTATCCACAGGATTGCAGATTGACTCCCAATTGGTTCCTAACTGGTCAGAACTGCAGGTTTATGGTTCCTGAAGCATGTACGTAGGTCTGTAGTAGTTTTGCCCACATATTGCAGATGACATGATGTATGCTTGCATTAAGTACATAAGTAAGATTGCAGGACCAGCAGATGATATGTTGTTTCATATAGGAGGTCCTGCCAGTCTTTGTGCTACAGTCAACTTGTATGCAGCTCAGCTTCATCTTTAGCAACTGAAGAAAGCAGAAGCTGAAATGTTTTGCTTCTGTTATATTGTGCTATCCTGTTTGTTAATTGCTTTAATATATATTAGTGATTAACTGCATCCTTCTGGGATCCAGGACAAACATGAGAAAAGAGCTGTTGGTTTGCTTCTCTCTCTCTCTCTCTCTCTCACACACACACACACACATATGGAAAACATGAACATTTGATGAATCTAAGGGGGGTTGTAGACTGCCAGAAATAGTGCAAATTGAGTCCGCTTTTAGGGTTAGGGTTAGTGCTAGGGAATCATGGGAATTGTTTTTTTTCTGAGACATTGAGCCTTCTCTGTCAGAGAGCTCTGGTGCCACAATAAAATACAGTTCCCATGATTCCCTAACCCTAACCCTAAGAGTGGACTCAATTTGCACTATTTCTGGCAGTCTGCAACCCCCCTAAGTCAGGGCATTTTCTGCATCCAAGAATTGTGAATGTACTAGATTTGATTTATGAACTGACTGTTTTAAAGTTTCAGCAGCATCAATTTCTAGCTTTCCTTATTCCAAGGATTCAGGGCAGATACTAAGGGTGTACAACTATAATTGCCATGCCTACATGTCCATAAGTTAAAACAAGCAAAACATCCCAACATAATGCAAAGCCTTCCCAAATTAATTTCATGACACAGCTAGATTGGCAGTGGTAAGTATAACACAGAGGCTAGTCTTGTGAGCAAATGAAAAGAAATAAACTTTGATGGATGAAGTAAGGCTCTGAGAAAGATATGGAAGAGTGGTACCAATAGCTGTGAGACACTAATGGTTATTTAGCAGGTAGTGGTGTAGCAGTTTGAGTACTGGACTATAACTTTGGAAACCAGAGTTCAAATCCAAGCTCGGCCATGAAACCCACTGGATGACCTTGGACAAGTCACACTCTTCTAGCCTGTGAGGATGGCAAGGGCAAACCTCCTCTGAAGAAACTTGCCAAGAAAAACTCATGATAGGTTCACCAGTATTATCATAAGTTGGAAACAACCTGAAGGAACACAATGACAACAACACCACCTCTGAAATGAGATACTGAAAAGATACCTGGGAAGTCTAGAGCCTCCATACTTTTGTTGCTAGACTCCTAGACACATTTGGCAAGCCACTGTTGGAAACAGAACCCAATTAGATGGATTTTGGTTCAGAGGAGCAGGAGTCATTTTCTCTAGCTTCCAGTTTTGAAAGTCACCATTTCTAAACAATGGTGTTTCTACCTGAAGTTGTTGCAATGATGGTGACTGCATAGTCATTTTTTGTTTAATAATTGTACACCGTGCTTCTTCCATGGAGTTCACACATTACCCCTCCCTATTTTTATCCTTACAAGAACTCTCTAAGAACAGTTATGATGAGATATTATGATTGCCTCAATGCCATCCACTAAGCCAAGTGGAAAACTGGGCATTGACTGTATCAAGTGAATACATGGAAAGCTGATTTATTGCAAGGGGTAAGTTAAATATTGGGTGTGGCACTCCAAAGCTCTTACCCCATTAGAAGTTGAACATTGATCCCATTATATTAATTAGTATCGTACCACTGTAGTAGCTTTGCTAACAGTGACATGAGTCAATGGAAGCCAATGATAGCAGACTTACAATCAAAACTGATTATCTGTGGTAAAGGTTGTTTTTACCACAAGTCAAAATTTGTAGCCTCCTATATTTTCTTCGTGTATGCATGTCTGTTTAATATGAGTGTAACTGTTATGGTTTCCCCCAGAGAATCATGGGAATTCTATTTTGGTGCCTAAAATGTGGAGCTTCACATCCTTTCTGTCTCACAAAGCAAACAAGCAAGCAACTAAATGCTACAACCTTAGAATTTCCATTGGGGCAAAAGATTAGTTAAGCAATTTTAGCATGAAGTGGATGTAGACACTTTGTCATTGGGGTCATGCAGACTGGCAGCTTGGAGCAGCCCCTGATCACTGCATGGGCCCAGGCCCAATCCAGGCTGTTGTTGCATCTCAAACCTGGGCACTGGCAGGAGCAGCTTTTCACCGCTTCTTTTTGTGCCGGTTCTTCTGGGTTTGAGCATTCTTGGTGCATTCCCCATGCAGCTTCCAGCTGCTTTCTGGGTGTGCACCATGTGTATGCCCCACCCTGGAAGCTGCTTTTTCCTGCCCATTTGTTTCAGGTCATAGAAATCAGACACTGAATTAGGTTCTATAAAAGACTAATTTGAGACTAAACACCACTCCTAAGGTAAGGCAAGTAAAAAAAGGAGGATTATTTTTGCTTTCTCTCTGAAAAAGAAGCAGCATATTTCATATTCAAAGAATTGTTTTTTGAAGCAGAAAGTAAGAGTCCAGTGAAAGCCTACAGGTTGAGAATTGTATTTGTCAAGGAGGAGAACATAAAAACATATAAGAACATAAGGCAGTAGAAATACATATATACAGGAGTGAAGTATTTTACCAGGCTGGAAAAGAAACTTTTTGAGCTGCACAGTCGAAAGTAAGACAAAATAACTGAACAGCCGAGATTGCTGCCATAATCATGTGTCACCAGCACATTTAGGGTAGTGATAATAAACAATGTTTTTTTGTTTTTGTTTTTGTGAAAATCAAGAGCTATCCATGAGATGTTGAAAAGCATGATTCTCTTAGAAAGGCAGAATTAGCTGTGTTGGAATATGACTGAAATGTTGCCTCTCAGCCCAATTTCTTGCTTTTGGCTAGTTAAAAAAGAAGAAGAAAGTTGGATCACCCAGCTGGCAGATGGCCAAGGAAATGAGAAGATGGAGCATCTGGATGCTAAGCAGGGAGTCTGGAAATGCAGCTTGAGGGAAGAGAGAGATGTACTTCCACAGACAGAAAACTTCTCTTTCTATAGCAAGGAGGGAATGGGGGAATGAGGGTCATATCTGGCATGAGAGAGATTCCAGTTTTAGGTCTCCTGTGGCATAAACAGAATCAGACTCAAGATTTGTTGGTAACAAAAGAGACTGCTAAATAGCTGATTATCGCTAGAATGAGTTATAGGTCACCCTTTTTATTAGGTAGTGACAAAGTGTGGAAACTTTAGCAGTAATAATTGGCATCCAGGGAACCACCTTGCACACTGAAAGGGGGAAAATGTCCATGTATTCATAAATCAACTGTTTATCTTCTTTCCATGTTTCTGAAAATTGGGCAAGTGGTGAATCAGTCTGTAAGTCCCATATGAGTATGTGCAACTTATACCTGAACTGAGAGCAGATAGAATCATAGAATCATAGAGTTGGAAGAGACCACAAGGGCCAACCAGTCCAACCCCCTGCCATGCAAGAACTCCCGATTAAAGCATCCCTGACAGATGGCCATCCAGCCTCTGCTTAAAGACCTCCAAGGAAGGAGACTCCACCACTCTCCGAGGGAGTGTGTTCCACTGTCGAACTGCCCTCACTGTCAGGAAGTTCCTCCTAATGTTGAGGTGGAATCTCTTTTCTTGCAGCTTGCATCCATTGTTTCAGGTCCTAGTCTCTGGAGCAGCAGAAAACAAGCTTGTTCCCTCCTCGATATGACATCCCTTCAAATATTTAAACACGGTTATCATATCACCTCTGTGTACTGTATTCTGTTCACTCACAACAATTGACAAAAGAACTCCAGCTGACAGATGGCCACCCATTGCCACTCATTATACTCACCATATCCCTACAACAATGGGGGAAACTAGAGGAGAACACAGGTGTTTGGTTTGGTTTGTCAGTCTCTCTTATCCTTACCATGGACTTTTTATTATCTCATGTGTATGCCACTTTTATGATGCTTCACGGTTATCCCATTTTATCTGCACACCAACCTTATAATGTAGGTTAGACAGAGATAGTCACTAAGCCCATGTCTATCCACTCAGTGGTGATCCAAACACAGGCCATAATGTTCAAATCCAACACTAGGAATTATACGATCTATAGGAGGAAGAGCCCCCAAAAACATTCCTATCTGGACCATTCCATGTCAGAAACAGAAATATTATGATTACTTTAGAGAAGCACAATTCCACTGCCAGTACAAAAACATATACAAGCCAAAGGGTTTCAACAAACCTGCACAGATATCTAGCATAACCCTCTTATATTCTCTTCCTGAGATGTTGAGTCTGAAAGATTGTTTACCCAGGGACTTTGCAGAATTGATTCACTCCTGACTACTCAACATCCCACAGTAAAGCCTCCACAACACATAAAATAGCTCAAAAAAGATATAGAAAATGGTCACAGATAAACGTGCTTTGAAAAATTTGATTTTGAGGATTCAAAGCTTAGGCAATATGCAAGAGTGGTTTTCTAAAATATACTACTTTATATACAGCTTTTCACTTCTACATTTATTAAAACTTTTTCAACAAATCCAGTTCAAATACTAGAAAAGGTATCTTGACATCAAGGCCAACAGGTGGAGCACATGATACAACTAAGTAATGTGTCACACTCTCCACTTGATGCCTGGATGTTGCCAGTGTGTCATCTCATTCACCTCACATTCTCATTTTGTGAGATATTTCAGCTGGACAGATCCCCTACTAGTTAAGTACTCTTGCCCCAGCCCTGTATCTTGCTCTGCTGGCAAAAGGGGGAATCCAGTTCAATTTGATGAAAGTTGTTAAATAAGTGTGGCTTTAATTCCATTTCCTGTGTCTCCCTTTTTAATTACCTTCTCTGGCTATAATCTACACCATTCAAAGTAGGTGGGAATGGGGCATTTGTGCAGTGGAAATAGGAAATTGTAACTGAGACATAATTTACTGTACCAATACATCCTGGGACACAAGTTTCCTTGGAATCACACTTTCATACCCAAAATCCTTTCCAATTTCCACTGAATTGGCACTGGTAGTAGCCTTGTGCCAATGCTCAGAAGTAGTCATTTCTAGGCATTAGACATAGGATTTGAATCTAAACCCTGCCTGAAATTAAGATGGGTATTTTGTAAAGTTAGATTTACAGGGTTTTATGTGTATACATTTCTTTCTCCTTTTATCTCTGTCTGAAGAGAGATAAACAAGAGGGTTAAAACATGCTTGCATTTTCATTTTTCAGAACAATCTTTAATGCTGCACTACAATGAGTACTAAAAGGAGGCAAATTATATTGGTTTGCTTGTTGACACATCATCCAATTACCTTACTAGAGAAACCTACCTGGGTTTCAGCACTAAGAGAAAAATGCAAAGACAGACATATCTGACAACACCGAAGACAAGAAGTCTGAAAACAAATCCATACTGGCAGTCTCATCTAGGAAGTAAAATGGAACATTGCATGCCATCAAAAGAATGAGCTTCATGGCATTTTCTCATCTTTTGCAAGGTATTTGTAACCCTGCCTCCATTTCAATTGACTTTCTGTTTCAGAAGTAAGCCCTAAGGCAACTCTGTGCTCCCAAAAAGCACCAGCTCCACCAAAGATTTGCTGCTTCTGTTAATATGACAGCGACTCAATTTATTCAAGTGCTGATCAATGCTAAACAATCAGAGGAGTTCATGTATTATGTATTTCAAAAAAATTTTTTTGATGCTGGTGCTTTTTAGTGGAATGTCACAAGGTTAACCAAGTGGTAGACAGTGGCTCCCTTGAGCCCAATTTCAGCTGCAGCACTTGCTATCCACTCCAAGGAAAAACAATAGCAAACTAAAGCATTGTTTGGTACGCATAATGAAGCACTCTCATAAACCTCAACCTTCAGAAGACATTATACTTTACAATTGGATACAGCAGACAATTACTGGATCTCCATTTGGCTGGAAATAGCCATCCTTCTGCTCTGTTCCTTAACCATATCTCAGTAATTATTGATAGCACAATTGCCTCCAATTGCCCTGTTAATACAAGTGCATTAGCAATTAAACCACTTGTTATGGTTTTAGTTCCTGTCAGGTGAAGTACAACTCCTTTAAATCTACCTTCATTCCTTAGAAACATAGCCTACATATATCAGCATTCTAGAAGGCTGAGATTAAAACAATGAATTATATTTTGAATGCTTTATGGAAGAAAGCAATAATCAAAGGTAATTCGTCATCATTACCCAGCATGGAATTTCTTTTGCAGGGTGTGGCACATCTGGTCTACAGACGGAGGGGAAAACAGATCATAAATTTCATGAAACCTGAGGTTACTTTTTGTGCTATGCACATATACATATCACTGAAGTATGGAATGAAATGTGACCATAATCCTTGAACTGCTCCAACATCCCCATGCATCTGGTTGCCTTTTAAAACTCTGTACATTTACTACAAACATCTACAAGTGGCTTTGGAAGGTGTTCAAAAGGCTCTGCAAGCACATTTAACTATTTAACTGAGCATTCAATGAGCACCTGCATAGGGCTCACAAGTGAACAGCAATGCAACTGAAATATGCAATTATGTAGTTTGGCATACAGCGTGGCATAGGTTGTAATGGTCGGCTGCAATAAAAACCAAATAAATTTTACTTCCTTTTCAAGGGCAGGTTTGCTGAGAGGGAAAATAACACACCATTCCTTGGAGGAGCCCTGCAGTTTGTTGAAGGAGCAAGGCAACAAGAAGTATATACGTAGACAGTGAATCTTCCCAGTGAACAACCCAAGCTAAGGTATCTGTGAGGCATATTTGTTGGTTTCAGCTAAGGCTGGTATAAATAATGTGTGGAATCAGTTAAGCTAGAAGAGAAGGGGAATGCCAGTGCTGTGTGTAGGATGCAGGAACATGTAAGGGCAGGAAAAGGGTGAGCTACTGAGCTTGAAGTGTATCTAGGAAATGCTTGGTAAAGGCTGCTGGAAGAAAGAATTCTCTGTCTTTGTTGTTGTTTATTATACACAGTGATCAAAAACCTGAAGATGGTATGAGTAAAATAAAGGCTTGGCAGGACAGCTTTAAGGCCATGAGATCAGTGAATTTATGGGGGAAATAATTTGTTTACAGAACTATGCTCCAGGTGAGCTGTCTGCTCTCACAAGTCCAGTGCCAGTAGTTCCTGAGATTTCACGATAGTCTTGGTAAAGACAAAATGGGATCTCAGTCAAATCCATAATTTTCATAAAAAGCTGATTCTATTTTCTTTTATTTTTTAGATTCCCCTTCCCCAGTTTTAACCAAGCAAGGGTAGATGAGAGTGTTAGCACTTTTGCAGCTGATAAATATAGGTGGTTTAAATGTTCTCCATGATTTTTCTAACCATGATAAGGGAAAGATTTTAACAGAAATTTTACTCCCCTGTGGAATTAAGATGCTTGGAGCTGAGAAAGAGGATTATCATGCTAGCCTGTTCCATTTACAACTCAGAAAGATGGAATACCATGGTACATTGATAAAGATGTTCAATGACACTAATGCCAGACTGTATTCATCACTGGGCTTTGCAAAAGTATACTTAACATCTCCTCAGATTTGCAAGAAGTTCAGCACCAAATTAAAATTTATGATAAGAAATTTAAATAATTTATAGAGATTATGTTACTATGCTTCCATAAAGCTTTATTCCAGTGCAAGCTCACAGTAACTATATTTCATGAGAAAAATGAGGTTAGGGAACACACATAATGTGAAAATGCAGCACTGGTTCTTCCTGGACACAAGTGTGGTGTGTGTGTGTGTGTTCTCACTGAGCCTTCCCTAAGCATCACCATCTTCCTAATTTTGATGTGAGTTCCTGGATCCTTTTTCTCATTTTGTCCTAACTTGGAGGTTATAGTCTGCTGGTTTCATTATGGGCCTTCGTTATGGACAAATTTCTGCAACTCACTCTATGTCCCAGATATACTTCTAAAATGTTCCAGCAAACCCACATAAATTCACATAATACAAATCTCAATAAATCCTCCAGATGACATTTCCTGGGTTTTATATTTCATTACTGGGCCCCTTTGTTTTCCTGCTATTGGATGTAAAGATGGTGGGCACAAGAGGGGGAAAAAACTTTTCGGTGGTGGCACCTAGAATTCTGTCTGGTGGCACACTGTTGCTTGGTTATTAATGGCAGGAAAACCCACATAGTTGTGAGAGACATATGCTTTTAAGCTAATATTTTACTCTTTCTATTTTTTTTTAAAAAATAAATTTCTTGTATATATGTTCACATTCTTTGACTGATAATATTTTAATAGCTTTTGCATTGTCATGTTTACTATAGGTGATCTAGATTACTTTTTACAGGGCTCCACTGAACAAAATTCCACTCATGCAGTTGGACTTCCTCTTGCTTGCCTCAGTCTTGTAACAATAGCAATAGCAAGTACATTTCTATGCCATTTATCAATAAACTAAGCACTCCATAAGTGGTTTACAATGTGTAAGCTAATTGCCCACAAAGACACCCCCGACACGTCAGGAGGGGTATTCTGTTGCGCCGGCCCATATAAGGGCACCGACGCTTGATTGGCTGGGCGGACCGGAAGTCCTGCCCTTGTCAGTCCATTCAGCCAATCAAATTGAAGTCTCGCAGGCTAATATCGCGAGAGTTTAAATCTCGCGAGATTTGCTGCGGGATTTTGGGTCTAATTAGTTAGCAGCCATTTTAGTTTAGCAGTCGAATAACCCATCCTACCCACCCTTAATTTGTTGGTATACATATTATTTGCTTCGGCTGGTCATCTTCAGGGGCTGGGAGGAAATTTTCCCAGAGTTATAAGCTGGGTTTTTCGCCCTCCCTGAGAATAATAATATTAATGCTAAGAATATTAGTAACGTGAATGTTAAGAGTTACTATGGGTTGATACTCATAACTTTGATGAATGTGTTGTTAATGTACGCTTCTCAGGTTATTAATTTATGATTGTAGTCACAACTGGAGGTTCAGGGTCTAGGTGGCTTATGTTATTGTTATATTCATGCTGGCAGGCAGCCCCCCCCCCCCCGCGGAATAATTAGGTTAATTGGAAATTACAAATTGGATTAATAAAAATTCAAAAATGGATATACGTCATTATGTTAACCAAAAATGCATGACGTCATAAAACATTTGATGATGTCACAATGTGATAGCATCATAAGACTTCTTATGATGTCATTTCCAGTTGGGGGAGGGGTTTAGATAATTAGCTTTATGTTTGTTGTTGAAACTAATGGTCTTGACGCATGCCGTGATAGAGGTGGTTTAATTTAATAACGGTTGTGCCTATCTACACAGACACATGTGTCAAGAATAAATTCTGGCATTCACCAGATTTTACTTAAATTGTTTGGAGACCCTGTACAGAAATAAAAGTTGTGGCCAATGTTTTACCCAAAAAATTGCGTTTGGTGTCCTTTGTGTCGGTGCAACAAGCTAGGTATTCATTTTAGTGACCTACGGAAGGATGCAAGGCTGAGCAGACCTTGGAGCCCTGCCTGGGATTGAATTCACAATCTTGTGGCTGCAGTACAGGCATTTAACCACTGTGCCACCAGGGCCCCCTTTTGTGCCTCCCCAAATATGCTCTGAGCCCTATGACATGGCTTTTAAGGTGCACATAAAGGAATCCAAGACAGAATAGGAATGTGTTAAATCTAGCATTCAGCAATATCAAATTCTACACTACAGAGTAGTGAACATCTGCTGCCAATGGAAATCTAAGGCTGCAATCCCACATATTTCCCTATATGTAAGACTCATTAGACACAAAGCAGCATAATTGTAAGTAAATATGAAGAGAAATGCATTGTAATTTTATTTGTATAATATTTCAGTCATATGCTTATTTTATATAATGGAAAAACTCTTCATTGATGTATTATGAACATTATTCATGATGTTCCATCTTTGCGGATAGTGAGTTTTTGTTTGTTTCATGTTGATAATTCTGTTACCTATCAAAAAAGGGGAGCAAAGGGCTGCACACAGCAGTAATGCTTTACTCCTTGACATTCAGAAGCCCTGCTCTAGCTTCTGAGGTCTCCACCTATCACTATCATGCCCGCTCATTTTCAGGCTTCTCTTTGTGGTAAGAGAAGGGCTATGCTTAAAGTGAAAATATTGAGAATCTCAGGATGCAGAATTCTCCATGATACTAAATTCTGCTTTTGAATTCAAGATGCACATATATGACTCTATCCACACTGCAGAAATAATCCAGTCTGAGACTGCTTAAACAGAGCTCTGCTCTGGTGCCACAACAAACTACCATTCCCAGAGTTCCATAGCATTGAGCCATAGAAGTTAAAGTGGTCTCAAACTGGATTATTTCTGCAGTGTAGATGCAGCCAATATATTCACTATTTGAATCAGTGGAAGTGCAATTCAATGATGAAAGAGCAAAATGAATAAGGTTACAGCAGCATCAGATGAAGTATGTGCACATACACACATTTTTAGGAATGTGCTGTGTTAAGTTATTCATTTCCACAAGGGGTAACAAATAATTTAATCAATTTTTCCCTACTGTAGGGGAGAGAAAATTTCTATCATTAAGCCTGGGGGAAGATCCTCCTGTCCCATTACTACATGACATTGAGGAGCTGTCCAGGAGAAGACTCCTGGGTACTGAGAGGACATCACCACCCAGCCTCTTCTCCTGGCTCCTCACTGCCCACTCTCTTCACAACATTGGAAGAGGGAAAAGCCAGGCAAGAATCTGAGGGCCCATGGTTTCTCTTAGCTGGTTCATAAAGATGCAGAGGCTATGTTTGTACACCAGTTTTGGGAGGACAACCCATGATGATAATGCTCCTTGCTGGACTCCTTTCCCCAGTTAGGGAGAACAGGAGATAGGTGAGGTTCAGGGAGCAGGAGTAGTCCTGGGCCTATCTGAGGATAGAGGAAACCCCATGAAAGGGACTTGAGGAGTATTCTCCTCATTGGAGTTTCATGCAATCAAAAAGGCTTTTCTTTTATTCCCTCCCTCCAGCATTTAAATAGTCTTCCTGTCCTTAAGATACATAACCAAAACTGGTGCGCAATAACAAAACTGTTAATACTGTTAAAATTGCGTGGATGGTATAAAGCAGAAAATGTACTTGTTATGACGGATGAGACATTGAACATGTAAACTAAAAGGTCAAGGGGTTCTCTGTCAGAGGGTGTGGAAAAAATAGGTCAAGACAAGAGAAACTGCTGCTCTTAATTCTCCAGAGGGGCAATTATCTTAGGAGATCTAAACCCTTGATGCATGGTAATGAAAACTATTTTCCCCCTTCAATGCTACATGTAAATAAATTATTCAAGTTGATTGCTTTGATCTCTGGAAACTGTTGGTTAACATTTATACTATTTCAGCCTGGCAATATTCTGAAAGATTAAATTAACCCAATAAAGTAAAAAAGCAAAATTGGGCTGTGTTGCAATAATTAGGGATATTTACACTATTGTACAACCACAACAACAACAACAACAGCTAAGTGATCCAGAGTTCTCATATTGGAGAGATGCATGCTTCTTTGTAAGGGAATCTCTAGTTGGGGTGCCATGCTGCTAATTCTGATACCAGGTTGTGTGTGTGTGTGTGTTTTTCTCAGTGATTGCAATATGATGTGTGAATGAGCCACCACTGACAGGACACCTAAAGTCACCTCAGACAGAATGCTGCTAGGGAAGTTGGTTCATATTGTCAGCAGCCAGTCATAGAGGCTTTAGTTCACACATGCATGTGTACATCTTGTTCACTGACAGTCGAATGTCTGGATTGAATCCATAACTCAAGCTGGGAATCACACAGCCTTCCAAATCAGGTGCCTGCAGCTCCTATCATTCCTGATTATTGAATATACTAGCTAAGGCTGCTAGGACCTGAAGTCCAACAGTATCTGGAGAACTGCATGATTCTGCAGTAGATGTTGGAGGGAGAAACAAGGATGGGTGATTTTTTCCCCCCATTGTGGTACATTTTCTCATGAAGCACACATTTCTTCATAAACTCAATGGAAAGAAATTGAAAATAATTTTTTAAAAAAAATGTGGGCAAGAGCAAAAGTGACAGATTCAGCCATTCAACCAGAACTCAACTACTTCACTCTTTAAGGTCTGCCTTTTAATCCTTATCTATTCAACCACACTCATGGTGCTGGATTGGAGTTGCTATAGTATAGATAACCATTAACCAGAGTATTACTTAAGCATTCTTGGCTCAATAACAGAAAACTAGTGGTTAGCTTAGCAAAATGCAATCAAATATATAAAGAACAATAATATCTTCAAGTCTACTGTTAGACTGAGAAGAAGAAAAATGTTTTTCAGATGTGTCCAAAACTCATTACAGAAATAATCCAGTCTGAGACTGCTTTAACTGCCCTGACTCATGCTAGGGATGGGAACTGTAGTTTTGTGACATTCTCTGTCAGAGAGCTCTGGTGCCACAATAAACTACAATTCTCAGGACTCTCTAGTACTGAGCCAGGGCAGTTAAAGTGATCTCAGACTGGATTATTTCTCGGTTTGTTTTGGACTTAAGTGAACTTAATGGATAGCAGCGGAATTATGATGAAAGAACCCTCAGAAAAGAAATTTGTGTTTTCTGCTTCTTATAAAATTATCAATTTCAAAAAATTGCTTTGGGTTTTCTCGTGCAATAAGGCTACTTTCTGTGAATGGTTACTCAAATGTAAATCACAGTTTGTTCAATGGATCTCAATCTCTAATAGGTGTGTACAAGGCAACAGCCTAAAATGAAATCCTTTGCATGCCTACTTGAAAGTAAGCCTTCTTGAGTTCTGTTAGACTTCTCCTTTCAAACTACAAGAAAAGACCTAAATATTAGGAAGAACTTTCTAATGGTCGGAGCTGTTCAGCTGTAAAATAGACTATCTCAAAGGAATATGCTTCTTTAAGGGTTTTTACACAGAGGTTGATTGATTTTTCTCTACAGAACGTTTGGATTCCTGTGTGGCAGGAACCAGATTGTCCATACACATCCCTTCCAACTCTTATATTATTTTAAACAAATGAAGGACTGCAAATTTAAGCTTTGTGGTTTAATCTTGGCTGCATCAAACAGTCAGCTTTTAAAGACTACTGACTTTCGCATGTTGTCCCAGTTTAAAAATCTGAAAGGGTCCCTGTGTTCTGCACAAATTGATGATATTTACTAGCTGAATAGCAAACAAACAAAGCAAAATAAAACTAAGTGGCCCCATAGGTTACACGAAATTCTTACCTTTACCTCTCTCTCCAGTTCTCTCTATTTCTAAAAAAAAAGTGGCAGATTACCTTGCTTTGGTGTTTCGGTTGTTAAACCCAGATAAAATATGGCCTGTCTACAGATAAAGTTAAGGCCACAACAAAATCCCCTTTCTGCTTTTTAAAATCCACCTTTTCCAAGTGCTGGTTTTAAATGTGTCTGATACTGTATAATCCATAGTTTTCAAAAGGCAAGTAGGATGACTGGAGCTGTCAATTGGCATCTTAAACACCTAAACCTAGCTTCTACTTTGAGTTCAACTTCTTGTAGAAATGCAGAGAAAAGTGTGAGACCTCCTGCAGCCAGAGCAGTACAATCCTATGTTTTCTGTTAATAGTCTTGCCATGTCTTATCTCCTGAGGTTGAAAGTTAGGCTTGCTTCTGTGTGTCCTGAATGAAATATGTGGTTGAGGATTACAGGTGTATTAATAATCTGTCAGTAGCATTTCTCAGAATGCCACTTTCATTCTAGTCCTATCCTAGTTCTGTACCAGACTGAAAAGCTTTTTTCTCTCTCTTCCAACACAGCAATTTGTGTGTAATAGTGTGTTGCATGCAGGGGAGTCATTGGGGGTGCTGGTAGTATGTTTTAAAGGGGTGCAGGCAAACTCCACAGCCTGTTTCTGCAAAAATGCAGAAGTTTGCCTGCATCCCTTTAAAATGCTGAAGAGACAGTGTGAGTGGGACAAGGCTCAAGGAGATAGAAAAGGTCCCATTTTTTTAAAATAATAATAATATATATTAAATTTTAATTTTAAAAAAATAATTATGCACACACACACCCCACACCTTCTTAATTTTTCTTTAAAATATCAAATCTTGCCAAATTATCACTTTAACTACGAAACTATGTATGTGTATATATGTTTAGGCTGTGCATATGATATTGTAATTTAAAGGTATAATTTTAATTTTGCTAGTTGTTTGTCACAACTATTGCCATTACATTCAGTAGTATACAGGAATTACAATTTATGAGTAACATGAGTACAAAAACATCACTAAGGATGCTATATGGTGTGGTATGGGAGGAGGTCAGTGTGTGTGTATGGTGGGAGTAACAGCATGAGTTACCACACCGGGTGATACCAACCCTAGCAACACTACTGGTTGTATGTAGTAGTATTTTTCCCTCCTATTGACTAAACCATGTTTTCCAATCATTTGCCAAGATACACATTTTCAATCACACATATTGCTAAAATGTATTCATGTTTCTGTGCCACAACCCTAGTCATCCACTAATCCTCATTTGAGGTTGTGTGCTGTGGGGAGGGTCCCATACCTATCTGCAGTATGGCTAGGGGAGAATGAGTTGTGTGACAGCCCAGATGGTTGGATCCAGAAGACCGATGGGAAACCTTTATGGTCTGTCAAGGGAAGAACTTACTGTCTAAAAGGATCTCTGGAACCAAGTTCCCTGTCCCTATTGGCAAAATTTAAACAGGCCAGCCATACTTCCTCAGTCAGTAGGTGCCGGGAAAGGTTCTCCTCCTCCCCTTTCTGTATAAATGTCATGTTAGCCACTCGCCATGGCACTATGTTAGTTCCCAGTTAATGGGACCAGGGAAGAGTTTTTACCTTGCGATTAACTGTGCTTGTTCTCCCTGTTAGCAACTTACATTTTCCACCTTACTCTCTGTTTTAACTTGCAAAGCTGTATGCATGAATGTGGAGGGACTGTTTTGCCTTACTATAATATGCTGCACCCTGATGGTGGTATTAATGTTACTCGTAAATTGTAATTCCTGTATATCACTAAATAGGAACCCTGGCCATTCCCCCCCCCCCTTGGGCCGCGGAAGACCTGGAGGCCAGTGGACCGGCCCCAGGTAAGAAAAACTTGCCGACCCCTGGGTTACATCATACAAATACTTAGGGATAACTTTCCAATCAACAGGATAATGGAATCTGCAAACGAAGCATGCCATCGCAAGTGCCCAATAAAGTACCAAAGCACTTCTTTCTTTTTTCTATGCTAAGGGTGGCCAATATGTCCCCTCAGCCATCCAAGTATTTGTCAGCAAAATAATTTCCCAGATGCTGTATGGCTGCCAGGTGTACACACTTAATGATCACAACTCTTTCGAAGTAGTACAAACCAAATTCTTAAGAGCAATTACAAGAATTCCAACATGCATCCCAAATGTAATACTCAGGTTGGAGACAGGGCAAATTTCTATGGAAGTTCGAATATTGATGCTAACTGTGAGTTTCTGGCTAAAGTTGACTTTTCTTCCTGTGGGACTTACGCCATTAATTTTGGCAGACACTTTTCAATCTAAATGGAAAAATTCTCTGACTACAAAACTCCAAATTCTGGGACTCACAACTAACATCCTTCAGTCTACGGAATATTCTAAAGCTAAAACAGCCATTATGCAGCGCATAAAGGATATAGAATTCCAAAACCATAGAACTCAGTCCGCAAACTATTTTTCTTATTGGGACAGTTTAGGATCATTTACTGTGCCAAACTACATCACAAATCTATCGATCCCTAGATATAGAATAGCTTTCACACTGGTTAGATTAAATGTTCTTCCATCAGCATTACTAGAGGGTAAATTTAGTAAGACTCCTGTTCATGAGCGAACATGCCCCTGTAACTCAGGAGATATAGAAAATGCTGGACACGTATTGTTTCACTGCCCTTTTTATGACAATGCTTGCAGAGATTTGATCACTCCTATACTTCTGAACATACCTGGGAGATCTGAAGCTTTTTATTTAAATTACCTATTATCAGACTGGAATTCGCATATAACTTATAAAGTGGCACAATTTTCTGCACTAGCAATCACTTGTAGGAAAAGAATAACTGATCAAAGTTAAACACATAATCTTGTGTCATGTCTGGTACTGCATGTCTGGTAAAAATCTGACATCCCTAATTTATCTTTATTATTTCTATCTCAAGGGCGGAAAACCCATAAAGGTTTATTTTTATTTATTTTATTTTAAATGAAGCTATCTTAAATGTAACAGAAATGAACTATTTACATTCCTAGTTAGCAGATTTTTATCCTAAGTAATCTTTATATGTATTAATTTACTTTTCTATGCTAAACTTTATACTGATGCTGGCCTTTGACCGTAATAAAGAATAAAGAAGTTCATTTCATTTCATATGTCCCCTCGTAACCTTCTTTTCACCAGGCTAAATATAGCCAGCTCCCTAAGCTGCTCCTCATAGGTTATGGTTTCCAGACCTGTCACGAGCATGGTAGCTAACCCATTAAAGATCTCCATTCAATGTGCAGAAAGAATAGAAGCATAGGAAACTTGGCATGAAGGGAGGCTGTTTTCTATCAGACTAGATCATAGGCCCAGCTAAGTCGGTACTGTCTTCACCAATTGGCAATGGGTCTCTGCCATTTCAAACAAGGAGTATGAATGAAATTAGAACAACCAGACTTTAAAAAACACAACACCCAAGCTGTTGCTATCACTGCTATTTTAGTATTCTCTTCCAACTGGATGTCTTGCGTTTCATGCTGTTCTCTTTTTAAGATAGTGTACAGCAACTAGCATCAACTTTGTAGTGTGGTATCCCTTCTTAGGTGTTGACAGTGTACCTGTTTTGTGCCATCTCTTATCAACTCACATTGTTACTGGCAGTCATTTCTCTCACACAGCCCAATAGCACTTGCAAAAGTTAACTTTTTCAATTACGGTTCCCAGAATCCCCCAGCCAGCTCAGCACCCATTCAAAATGATAGGATCCTGGATTTGAGCCCCAAAGTCCCTAACAGAGACACTGCTGCTATTGGGGATATGGTGCTAGAATAGATGGATTTGACATTGATCTGATGCAGCAGAATTCTCCTTACATCTTGATCATTAGCCTAATGTGAATACAGTTCAATACAGGAAAGAAGAAAGTGGCTTAAACGCAGTCTAGTTCAGATGTTGACTAGCAGCTGCTCTCCAGGGTTTAAAGTAGGGACCTTTTCCAAGCCAACTTGTAAATTCCAGGGATGGCCCCTTCCCCTGTATGAAATCTGATGCAGGTACTCCAGTAATGAAAAGAATAATACCTTGCCGTCTGCTTAATAGTCCCCATCAACCTTTCCCAAAACCAACAGTTGAATCTGCCACAGAGTTTTAATTATTTCTGGAGGTCCCCGAGCCTCATGATTTCAAACACTACTTTTTAACCACCTGCTTTCAGATTACCCATGGAGAGTCATCCAAACAGAAATGAATAAGAAACAGCCACTACTTTAGGCAATGATAGCACATGCATCTAATTTGTGGCAATGAAGGGGTTTCATTCTTTTTCTGCTGCTTGACTGTTCTATTCATTATTTATTTGTTTGTTATTGTCACATAGGGTAGACCAATTGAATAAGCTGCCGAATGATAAATTTAATGGTTCTGTTTTATTTGGGGCTAACAAATATATTTAATCCAGGGGACACAATTCTATGGCTTTGGGGCAGCATGTTCCCTGAGATGGTTCCAATGTAGGATTTGCAATCAACCAAAGCCCCCAATATTTTTCATCACCCCAAAGTTTTTCATTTAGAAATGAAGCTTAACCAAATTGTGGCCTCCCCCACCCAGCCAGAAAGGCTTTCAAGGTCCAGTGCAGCTGTCCTCTAAAGGCCTGAAGGACTTTATGGGTGGAAGGGGGCTGTAGCGGTCTTGGGGAGGGGAGCAAGGCAACTCACTTTCCCTCATATCTGCACTGGGTGATACCAACCTCAATGATGCCACAAGTTCTGCCTTTCCTCTGTTCCTTGTTAGCATTTTGCCATCTTCTCCCCTACTATTTCCTTCCTTTTCCTACAGACATAACAACAACAACAAAAATCCCTCTCTGTTGTTCTTAACCTCTCTAGCAAGCCTGAGCTCATTCTTTACTTCAGCTTTTCTGCCTTTCCCACTAAACATGCTAACTATTTGTTTGAATTCCCCTTTGGTGATTTCTCCCTTTTCCAATCTCTTATATTTGTCCCCTTTAAAACTTAGCTCACTTGAAAGTTCTTTACTCATCCATCCTGGTTTCTTGAGACACCTCCCATTTTTCCTCCTCAGTGGAACTGTTTGAAGTTGTGCCTTCAAAATCTCAATTTTAGAAACTCCCACCCTTCGAGAACTCCCTTCTCTTTTAGTGTTCCTGACCATGGGATTGCACTCAGCATTTCCCTAAATTTACTGAAATCAGTTCTCCTAAAGTCTAGAATGTGTGTCTGACTATGCTTGGCTTCCCCTTTCAACTATATAACAAACTCCAGAAGAACATGATCATTCCCCACTAAGGATCCTGTCATTTCCACCCCTTATGTTCTTACAGTATGTGTGTGTGTTGGGGATGCAGTGAAAAAAATTAGAGTTTAAATCTGACCTGCCCCAAAAGGTTGATTACTATTTAAAGTGGAGGGACAATACTAACGATGAGTGTCAAACGTCACTTTTACTTTCCTGGAGGAATATGAAAGATTTATGTCGTTTTCCTCCTTCCTTTCAGTTAAAAGACAGTCCTGTTCAAGCTGCAAAATAAAATATGATTGTTAAACTCTTTGCCAGGCTTGGGGATCTGTATGGTGTAAGCATGTCCAAGTAAATGCTTCATAAGCTGACAAGTGCCACTTTTCAGCACTTGAGGCACTGGCTTATTTTCATAACTCCTGAGGCTGTTATTGTACTTCAAAACTGAAACTGCAAAATTAAACACTTGCTCGGTATTTCCAAGAATTTGGGTAGTTGCTCATTCCAAGCTGCAGCAGAGATTTTAAAGTATGTTAATTCTGAGGCAGATATATGATACAGCAGCAAAGCAGGGGTAGGTGAATATGTCTGCTTTATGAACGATAACCTATGAAATAGTCCCTCCTTTGGGAAGCTCATACTAATAATGTAATTCTAGCCTTTCACCTACAAAATTTGTTACCTTTGAAATCAATGATGTTTACTATGTGTATTAGATGGCTAAGGGTAAATGGTTAATTTAATGCTAAAAGATTAATCACTACCTCCCATGTCTTTTAAAGTTCATTGTGTATATAGTATCCTCTGACACCTTGTGTGTGCACAAACACACACACACTGCTGCACAAGGGCATGCACTGCATTTAGTGGTGGGGAGAGAACACATGGCACATGGGCAGCATATGGCTGCAGCCAGAACAGAAGACCAGCTCACTGGAGAACCAGGAAGGCAAAATATGCTGTCTCCTCCCAGCTGCAGAAGTGCAACTTAAGGCACTTTTGGTTGCATTAGGTAACCCAAGAAAAAAGTGGGGGAAATTACAAATTGTGTATGTGCGTGTATATACACACATACATACATAGAGAGCCGACATGTTACAGTGATTTGAGAGATTTAAGCAGAGGCTGGATGGCCATCTGTCAGGGATGCTTTGATTGGGAGTTCCTGCATGGCAGGGGGTTGGACTGGATGGCCTTTATGGTCTCTTCCAACTCTATGATTCTATGAGAGCTCATTCACATTCACGTTTTGTACTGAGGAGATTCAGGTTTCCTTGGGAATGTGAAACAGAATCAAAGTTCCCACTACATTTACCCCAATCAAATCTCACAGTGGCATTTTTACCCCTGTTGCCATTCACACTGCTATCGTATCGATTTAAAATGCAGCCTCCATTTCTAACGGGTTCGATCATTCTTGGGTGTTTCTTTTAAATGTCAATTAAGTGATGCGCATCTTCATCACTCTGCTTCCGCTTTCACTGTTAGTGACATCACTCTGCTTCCCGCCTTCTCTCAAAGGTTATTATTGCATCCTCCGTCCAATGGGACAGAAGAGAGTCACCCTCTGTCAACGTCAGAGAATGGCCATGGCAAACCCATCTGTAGAAACCTTGCCAATAGGTTCGCTTTGTAATAGGTTCACTTTGGGGGAGTCACACTGTCTCAGCCTCTGAGGATGATCATGGCAAACACCTTGCCAGAAGAAGGGAGGGTCCCCAGGTAGGATGGCAACAGTTGAGTGGGATGTTTATGTTCTGCCCCTGCTTACTAAACCCCTCTCTTCCTATTTGGGAACAACCGTTGCAGAGCACCCCAAATGGATTCAATAGCACATTCACATTTTCAATGATGCAAATTTTTCAAAAAGATGCAGGCAAAAGCTCGGTATCAAGTATACTAGGTTAAGTGGGTTTGGGAGCAAAGTGCACTGAGTGCAGTTGGGGGAAGTGTGAATGCCAAGGAAATAACCTGGTTTACACACTGGGTTATTTTGTAGTGTGAATGCCCCCTGAACTTTGGACTATGCCTCTGAAGACTAATTTTTGCTTGGCCATGGAAGAACAGTGTATGATCACACACTCTCAGCCTCAGAGGGGCAAACCTGTTCTGTATAAATCTTGTGAAGAATTAATAGGGACACCATAAGTTGGAAACAACTTGAAGGTACTCAACAACAACTATGCTACTTGAGTGTATACACATACACACACACATACATACATATATACACATACATATGCAGATTCAATGTGCCTACACACACACACACACACACACACACACACACACAGAGGTAAGCACACTGAATCTGCATTTTATAAAATCTTACAACATCGGCCTCAGTTTGGCCTGAAAAATAAATTAAAATTATTTTAAAATCTGGATGTTTTTTAAACTATCTCACCATCTAAGACATATTAGCCATCCTGATATTGGAGCAAAACTAACAGTTCATTCTTCAGTAGCTTCCAGTGTCACCAGATACATTCATCATGAAGGCAACCCACCCAACCCTGGGAGGTCCTTCAGGGTCTGGCATGTTTGCTCTCTAAGCAGCTGTGCCGGACTCTGAATGCACTGCTTACCCCAGCAGCCACTGCTGCTACTCCACTGCGGTCTTTGTTGGGCTCATTTACAGTCTTGTTGGTTGTTGGGTGAGTGGGAAAGCACCCTTTCTCTTTCACCCAGTAGACATGCCAGTCCTTCTGGGTGTATCACCTCACTGGATGAAATCCCTCTCTGGGGTATCACTTGGTATAGTGTCCACCCCCTGCACTCCCTAGTGATACCACTGGGCAGAACTACTCAACACATTATTTGCTTCAATCTTCTCACAAAATGAAAACAATGCTCAATCTCGGGGAAATGGAGTAGATGACACAGATGGGGAAATGAAGCATAGAATGGATAAAAAGATAGTACAGGAATACCTAGAATCATAGAAACATGGAGTTGGAAGAGACCGGAAAGATCATCCAGTCCAACCCTCTGTCATGCAGGAACTCAAAATCAAAACATCCCCAACATATGGCCATCTAGCCTCTGTTTAAAGACCTCCAAAGAAGGAGACTCCACCACACTCCAAGGGAGTGTGTTCCACTGTCGAACAGCTCTCACTGTCAGGAAGTTCCTCCTAATGTTGAGGTGGAATCTCTTTTTTTGTAGCTTGCATCCAGGCCCAGTGTAAGGTGTTGGTTATTACCTTTAAAGTTCTAAATGGCTGGGGTCCAACTTATCTTTGGGACTGCCTCCTCCCATACAACCCTCCTCATGCACTCCGGTCCTCTGGGAGGAACTTGCTCCAGCCATTAAAATCTAGGCTGTCGGCAACCTCCCAGAGGGCATTCTTGGTAATTGCCCCCAGATTATGGAACAGCCTGCCAGACAAGATCCATCAGATTACAATGCTAAATAGCTTTAAAAAGGCTATTAAGACAGATCTCTTCTGGCAGGCCTTTCCAGAATAGATTTCCCCGCCTCTTATCCCACCCTCTCACAATTTGGATGTTCCCCTGCTCTGTGTGTTTTATTATTATATTGTTAATTGTAATTAGTTTTTATTCTATGTCTTTTAACTAGATGTTTTAATAGTTCCTTGGTTTAATACTTTTTTAAGGGGTGGGTGGGTTTTGGGGTCTTTGTGGCATCATATTGTTTGTAATTTTAAATTGTTGTTAGCTGCCCCGATTGTTCTCAGAGGGGCGGGATATACATTATTATTATTATTATTATTATTCCATGTTCTAGTCTCTGGAACAGCAGAAAACAAGCTTGCTCCATCCTCAATATGACATCCCATCAAATATTTAAACAGGGCTATCATATCGCCTCTTAACCATATCTTCTCCATGAGTACCCAACTGTTGGAGGGCAATGAGCTTACAGTTGTAAACCGCTTAGACATCCCATAGCGTGATATGAAGCGGTATATAAATGAAGCTGCTTTGCTTTGCTTTGCTTTGCTTTGATTGTGTCTTCCTGTACTGTGCAGGATCTCTTCCAACTCTATGGTTTTATCACAAGGTTTTATTGGCAAGATTTGTTGAGAGGGGTTTTTGCCTTTGCTTCTGAGGTTGAGAGAGTGTGACTTGCCCAAGGTTTCCCAGTGGGTTTCTATGGTGCCCAGAATTGGAGCCAAAAACTTAAACCACTATTCCATGCTGGATGACAGTTATAATTAAAAACTTTCCAAAAACTCAGTCTGAATATACTCTTTCTTCAACTTAGATGTAAATTGTAGCTTAATTGAATTCCCCCCCCTTTATATATCAGCTCAGAAATAATTTTCTTCCTGCACTATTTATATTTTTTCAAAGACTTAAGGAAAACTTTCAAAAACTATTTTAAGGAATCTCACTTTTGCCAGCACACATCATCATCTAATTTGAATATGAAAATATAAGGACACATGAATGAAAGTGAGGTTGCTGAAGCTTGCAATTTTCATGACAAGGCATTTTCAATCAAAAGATGCTTGAAAGGTGCTCTTGGTGATGGCTGTGAAAGTCTGGATTCAAAAATATTTCTCGGTCTTTTGGCTAAGATCAAGAGTGGATTCAAAAATATGATCTAGGATATTTTAGGGAGGAAGCAATGCAAAACATGACAGCTGTGGATTCTGGTGGAAATGATGCAAAGAACAGGGCTGACCCAAGACATTTTGCAACCTGAGCCAGAAAGCTGAATCACACACATTTGGCCAAGGCACACTGGACGTTTTCACACGGGGCAAAAGGAGGACGCTAGCCGGCCTCCCGCCGGCCTCACTCCGGCTCCATTTCCCGTGTGTTCACACACACGCGGTGGCAAACCCCGCCCCTTCCGGTGTCATCCCTGCGTCCGGCCGGCTTTTCGCTCCGTGTGTTCAAACACACGGAGCCCTAAGTCTGGCCTCACTCCGGCAGCGGCAGGCTAATTCCTGGCTAACTCCGGCTTCAGGTAATTCCGGGTGGCAAAAGGAATTAGCCTGCCGCCGCTGGAGTCATTACGGTGTCAGCGGCACGGGGTCCAGACGGCTTTAGGGGAAGGGCTCCAGACGGCTTTAGGGAGCCCTGTGTGAAAACGTCCACAGTATCCAATGCTGGTCAACTTCTTTTCCATAGAATCATAGAACTATAGAGTTGGAAAGGTCCTCAAGAGTAAGCTAGTCCAACCGCCTACAGATTCAATAATCTATAGCTAAAGCACTCACAAACACTTCTCCCTGGTCATGAAAATACTTGCAAAAACTGCTGATTCTCTCTGCTACATAACCATTAGAGGGACAGGAACTCTGTTCTTTATTGCAACTTTTAATCATAGTAGCAGGGAGGAGCAAAAACGCTGAATCTGCACTGCAGAAAGGGCTGAATCTGCACTGCAGAAACAACCCAGGTTTACACCACTTTAACTGTCATAGTTCAATGTTATCGGAATCTGGGATTTGTAGGGTGGTAAAAGATATTTAGCCTTCTCTGTCAGAGAGGTCTGGTGCCAAAACAAACCACAAATCCCAGAATTTCATAGCATTGAGCCGTGGCAGTCAAAGTGATGTCAAACTGGGTTCTTTGTGCAGTGCAGATGCAGGCAGGGCAGAAGAGAATGTAGATTTTTGTCCAGGAAAATGCTGAAAGGAACTGTGGAACAAATATCAGGGTTGTGCATTGGACTAAAAACACCCCAAGGTACAGTTTCTCTCTGCCTTAAGGCCTCCAATATTGTCTGTCAAATGGTGCAGTTCAGGCTAGCATCCCCAACTATTTTGTGTTATATAGCTGGTTGGATCTGGACCAAGGGAATAATCGTCAGCTAGTGTGACCGCCTGATCTGTCAAAGGTGACTCCAGAGAGAGAAGCAGCTGTAAAATCCTCAAAATTTGTATGAAGTAAATGTAATTTCAGCAAACTGCTGACAACATCTGCCTAGCTATAGCCAGAATGCTCTTTTCTCCTCTTTTTCTCTCACTGGTCAACTATTCTCTTTTGGAGAATCTCAAACTAGACATGTTTAATTCTCAGGGACTTTTCTTTGTCTATTTCTGGCTTTCTTGTCCGCAACATATCAGCTTTTCATTCTGTCGCCTGAGATAGCTTCTTCACTTCAGTGGGTCATCTCTGAAAAAAATATTTTTTGCTTTGTGGTGGGTAAGCCTGCTGGTAATATTTGATTGGCTTGTATATACAGGAAACTCCTTCATAAACTGGAAAGGTTATTGCTTTATTTCCATGCCAGCCCAGAATCTCTCCCATTTTGGCTAAAATAATTTACTTACTTTATTTCTGCATTGCCTCCCAGCCCACAAGGCAAAAACTTTTCTTCCCCAAAATGGGGGTGGGGAAGTTGGTGCGTCTAATATGCCGAATGTACGGAAAGGACACGGGTGTTGGAAGGAGCGTCGCTTTCCCTGGGACCATGCTGGGGTCGGAGGATGCCTCCGACCCCAGCATTGCCCCATGGAAAGCAACGTTTTTTTCCTTGGGGCGATGCATGGGTCGGAGGACTCCTCCGACCCAAGCATCGCCCCATGGAAAGCTTCCTTGGGGCAATCCTGGGGTGGGAGGATGCCTCCGACCCCAGCATTGCCCCATGGAAAGCAACATTTTTTTCCATGGGGCAATGCTTGGGTCGGAGGACTTCTCCGACCCAAGCATCGCCCCATGGAAATCTTCCTTGGGGCAATCCTGGGGTGGGAGGATGCCTCCGACCCCAGCATTGCCCCATGGAAAGCAACGTTTTTTTCCATGGGGCGATGCTTGGGTCGGAGGACTCCTCCGACCCAAGCATCGCCCCATGGAAAGCTTCCTTGGGGCAATCCTGGGGTGGGAGGATGCCTCCGACCCCAGCATTGCCCCATGGAAAGCAACGTTTTTTTCCATGGGGCGATGCTTGGGTCGGAGGACTCCCCGGACCCAAGCATCGCCCCATGGAAAGCTTCCTTGGGGCAATCCTGGGGTGGGAGGATGCCTCCAACCCCAGCATTGCCCCATGGAAAGCAACATTTTTTTCCATGGGGCGATGCTTGGGTCGGAGGACTCCCCCGACCCAAGCATCGCCCCATGGAAAGCTTCCTTGGGGCAATCCTGGGGTGGGAGGCAATCCTGGGGTGGGAGGATGCCTCCGACCCCAGCATTGCCCCATGGAAAGCAACGTTTTTTTCCATGGGGTGATGCTTGGGTCGGAGGACTCCTCCGACCCAAGCATTGCCCCATGGAAAGCTTCCTTGGGGCAATCCTGGGGTGGGAGGATGCCTCCGACCCCAGCATTGCCCCATGGAAAAAAACGTTGCTTTCCATGGCGCAATGCTGGGGTCGGAGAGGACCCCAACATCAGCCCAAGGAAAGCGTCCTGGAAAGCGTTGCTTTCCTTGGGCGGATGCCTGGGTCGGAGGTGTCCTCCAGAGGTCAGAGGACGCCTCCGACCCCAGGATCCCTCCAAGGAAAGCCTCATTGCTTTCCTTGGGCGGATGCCTGGGTCGGAGGTGTCCTCCGACTGTATATGATTAAGAATCTTTTTTTTCCCTAGATTTTGCTCCTTAAAATTGGGTGCGTCTTATATGCCGGAGCGTCTTATGTGCCGGAAAATACGGTACATTAAAATACTTCTTAAAAACTCCTAAAAGCAGTCTAAGACTGCATCCATGCTGCAGAAATAATCCAATTTGACACCACTTTAACTGCCATGGCTTAATAGTATGAAATCCTGGGAACTGCAGTTTGTTAGGGCAAACTGCAGTTCCCAGAATTCCATAGCATTGAGCCATGGCATTTAAAGTGATGTCAAATTGGATTGTTTCTGCAGTGTTGATACAGCCCAGATCCTAGAATACAGTTTTGAAACAGTAGAAACAGCACTTTCAAACATTTAATGCCATGCGGAACAGGACTGTTTTGGCTGCCCACCAGAACCTTAAAAGAGATGGGTCCAGCCTAACTTCCATGGGTACGGAGTTTCAGAGTCAAAGTGCTGCTACAGGGAAAGCTCTATTATGTGTACCCAGCAACCCAAATTCACAATGCGTGTGGACACGAAAACAAAGCTGCCTCTGAAGTTGTCAGGAATATGTTTTATTTTTTAAATTTGTGTTTTAAATTGTAGTTTGTTTTTTTAACATGTTATTTTAATGTGATGATTTGAATTGTGTTTTAAAATTGTACTGTTTTTAGCTTCTTCTTTTGTGAGCCGCCTTGGGTCCTAATCCAGGAGAAAGGCGACATATTAAATAAATAAATAAATAAAATACAAATACCAGGATTTCATATGATGTGGCCATAACAGTTAAAGCGATATTACAATTGTATAGGGTGAAAGGAACCACTAACTAATGGCCCCATGTTAGTTTCCAGGATGTACAGAATATTGGCTCAAATCCTGCTGGTACAGAATACTGAACTTTCTCCATCTATGTGAGAACAGCAAGAGGGAAGGCACAGTGGGCACAGCTGGCATGGCAGAAGCAGGGCATTAGGAGAAGAGGCTGCTCAGAGCTGCTAGATTTTGTCTACCTTCCCTGATGCACAACCTGGAAAAATCACTACCGCCAGCAGAGGGTCCCAACAGATTGTGGCCATTCAGAAATGTTATCGTCCGTTACAAGAAAGTGTGTCTCACTGTATCAAGACACTCTGTTCAGGAAATTGCTAGCACCATGCATTTTTTCTTCTCCCTTGTAGAAGAGAGAAAAAAAATCTAACACCTTTTTTGGCAGTAGCAATGCATAGCTATATCTCTGTCTCTGTCTCTGTCTCTGTCTCTCTCTCTCTCTCTCTCTCTCTCTATATATATATATATATATATATATATATCTTATAAAACATATTTTGTGTGAAAAATGTAATATTTTTGCAACATAAAATATTTCTTACACCACATTTTTAAAAACAAAAAAATAACTCTTTCTGACACTTCAGGCCCCCCTGAAAACGGAGGAGGGGTTTGTCACCAAAAATGTGCAAAAATTCTCATAATCTTGCCCAGCGAACAGGAAACTTTTTCATTCTCCATCTATTTGAGAATGAAATAAGTGAAGATGTGCATCTATATCAGTTTCCTATGTATCCAATGACAGATTCATTCTCTTTGGAACTCAAAAAGTACTACATAATCCCTATTATAAACATATCCTGATTCCAGAGAGTGATGTGTTCAGATAGCACAAGAGGGCATCAGAAAAATTGAAAAGATCTGACCTTATCAATTACTATTCTTCACATCTTTTTGAACTGCATTCTGTATTGAAGACTCTGGTTAAAATCAAATTATTTAAAGCCATTTGGTCACTAGTATAAAATAAAACGTTCAGTTTAATAGCCCTATTATAATGGTATTAAGACAATTTAAATACTCTGGTGTATATTTTAGGGCTTCATTAATACACAGAGACCAGTTAGCTGGATAGTCAGATAGCAGCTTTTTGCATGCTGGTCTACCCAAGGCGTGGATTAATTATGCTATAAAAATGTCCTGTTATAGCTTAATAATACCAATGAACCTGATGTGGGGATCTTATGCCTTATCTTAAAAGGTTAAGATGTAATGGAGCAGTCTGAATATATTGTGAATTTATGGAATTTTTAAAAAGTCACTAGTGAATGAGATGAATGAGGAAATCAGCTTTAGAAAGGCAAGTTTAATGAAACTCTTATTAATTTGGAATTTTAGCTGTATTGCACTCCTTGACGTGGTGATGCAGGAGCTCAGTAAAAATTTCTATTTCTGGGGAAGGAATCATCTGGAAATAAAAGTGATAACAGATTTAGCAGTGATGGATTAGTGGAAATTGTATTGAGACAAGAAAAAAAGAATCTACACTCAAATTCCTTCACAACAAGAATGTTCTAACTGCTTTCATAAAGGTATTCTCCAGTTGATCTACTTCATTTCGCATTAAGGTGGATAAGACCTGGGAGGATAAACTTTCTGAGGAAGTCCAAATGTTGAACAGAAATAAATAACACAGTTGATATGAACAGTCTGCCTTCCATATTCATGAATACTTTATCTACAGATTCAACTATCCATGGCTTAGAAATGTCTCCCTCCCAACATAAATTCCAATAAGCAAACCTTGATTTTGCCATTTTATATAAGGGACACCATTTTATTATGTCATTATGCGTAATGGAGTTTGAGCATCCACAGATTTTGGTATCCAAGGGGGATCCTGGAACCTAACCCCAGCTGTACTATGCGAGGAATAAACTAGAGGATAGGGATGTAAATCTTTTTAAATGTTATCACAAGCAAGAATGAATCATTTTACAATTTTCTTCCTTCTGTAAGAAACTGCACAGGTGTCAAAGACTATTTGCTATTTGGGAGCTATACTGTGCAAAAAAAAAAAAAAAGCGTCTGGATTTTTTTGCACTGAAAATGACATTTTGTGCACAGAACACAGAACATTTTTGTACCCATGTTCTCCACAGAAAACAATCTTTCTACTCAGAAAATATTGTTTTCTTTGAAATAAACTTGTTTTTGGCCCAGAAAGTACAATTTTCTGCATAGAAATATGCACTATTCATACAGAATAATTCCTGGACAACCAAGATTTTCACTTGCCTAGTGTTTTGTGACACTTGAAAAACTCTTTTTTCCCCCCACCAACTTTCAAAGATTTTCAAATATTCTTCCACCCATAGTAAAAGATATAACCTGCATTAACTTGGATATGAGATGGGACACACCCATCACTGAATATCCTATCAATGGTAGCAATTGGAATCATGTTGTTCCCCAGATGTTGAACTACAAATCCCACCAGCCCTAGGCAGCATAGCCAATGGTGATAAATGCTGGAGGTTGCACTCGAACAACAAGCATAGGTCCAGCAACGGCAATCATTAAACACACACTATTAAGTGTAACATACTACACATGTCTCTCTTTCTGTGTCTTTTTGATTCATGGAGTGGAAAGTGAGCGTACTACAGCTGCCAAGAAAATGCACATATTCCCAATATACATGCATATTATATATGCTGCACAAGGAGCAAGAGGCTATCTGCTTAATTTAGTGTGGAGAGATCTCTATATTTATAACTTTATACAGTCGCCCCTCCATTCTGGTGGACTTCAAGTCTGTGGTTGTACATATTCATGGAGGGGGACCTCCATTTAAATCAATGGGGTGCACCCCTGTGTGTGCCCGTGGGGGCATGCCCCATTCAAGCCTATGGGGCTTGATTATTCACTAATCTTCATTTTTGCTGGGGGGGGGGGGTCTGGAACAGATTCCCCATGAAAACAGAGGGCCAACTATAGTGCTCTTCATCCAAGAAATTCGAGGTGACATGCAAGTGGCTTACCATTTCATCTTAACAACAAACCATATTCCACTTGATCTGTTCAAGCCCTGACACATCATCTCTTTGAAGGAGTTATAAATAGAATGAGTAATTAGATAGCGACTAGATTATTTGATACAGTGTGCTTGCGCTTTGAGCCACTGTTTGAGCTTCTGCAGATGGCAAGCCCCGGTTTTTTGAATGGGCACACGCACATGTGGCAACAAAAACAGGAGCAACCATTGAAAAGAATGGGACTTAAAGTCCCATGTTTTTTTGCTATCTGCCGGGGGGGGGGGGGGGAGCAGCAGAATGGATCTCCCGTGGATAGCAAGGGCACACTGTGTTACCTTTGATAGGAATTATTTTATATCTGCACATTAAGTTAAGCTGAAGACAATAATTTAAAACTGGTAATATAGATTGCATAGGGAAGGGAGAAATCATCTTAATATAATCTAACCTAATCTGTCTTTTATGAACTAGTACACAGACCAGAAAAGAACTATTCTTTTGGATTTTGTACTTTTTTAGCTTTATAATGTCTAATTTTTAAATTGCATATTGTGAGAAATTGTACACATTAAAACATGGGGAAAGTACTTGCAAAAACACATAAAGGAAACTTATGCAAAAAATTACATTAAAATTAAAATACATTTTAAAAATTCCTTTATGTGTACAGATAAAATGTATATAAATTTCCATGTGGATTTTTTTTAAAAAAAATCACAAACTCATGCAGAATGTATAAGGGAAAAAGTACATCCATCCCTGTATTTAGACAATCACATATTAGAAAGACATTTTAAAAAAAAAACTTCCTATGAGAGATCAGTAAGAAAGTTGGTTTATTCCTCACACCCACAAACACACACAGAGATACTTTTTAAGCATATCCTGACAACAAGCTTAAATCTAAGTTTTCAAAAGTAAAGAAACAACATATCACAGTTGTCCTGGCATTTCGTTCTGCTTTATTTATGGATCCTTTTTGCCTCAGAGGTTTAATGGAATTTTCACTGTGATTTTTATTCCTGTGTGATTTATAATACATCAAACAGGGTAAATCAATCAGAGTTGGCTTTAAACATCAGTCCAGGTTGATAATATCCCTTTAAAACAAATCCTAATGGCTGTTAGGATCCACAGATGCTTGGGCACAAAAAGAAGTGACTGAGAGACAGGATAGAGGTGTACATGATCTAAATATCGCATTTCCCAGGTAAAGAATACTTATTTGCTTTGAAAATATTTAAATACGGGAAATAGAGCAGAATGACTGAGTGTTAAGACTATCTGCAATGACAAATGAAAGTTGGTGACAAGAAGCATCCTAAAAATGTATTATAAATGTTAGCATTTCACTCTTATCGCTGCTGGTTATGGATTTGGAAGTGTACCAGTTCTCCAATTTGATTAATTTATCCCCCTGATATGGTCATATCAAGTTTCAAAGTGCTTGTAGACATTGCTCAGGTCATGGCAATATAATTATATCCCATTATACCCTAAATCTTATTGACTAGTGTACTTACTTCAGCAAAGGATGAATTGGTGGTGGAGGCAGCACCGAGGCAGAGTTTATGTAGGAATATCAGCACAAAGAAGAGTACAGTCAAACATGGACCTTAGATTTCTGGAAAACTGATTTTAACAAGCTGAACGAAACACTGAGTGGAATCAGCTAGAAATGCTTCAAGTAAAAGACACCCAACAAGGATGGGAGTGCTTGGGAAAAAAAGAGGTGCAAAAACCACAACAACAAACAATCCCATGAAAGGAGGGGGGGTGTTATTTATTTATTTATTTATTTGATAAATATCTGAAAAAGCCAATGTGTCTTCACAGCAAATGTGAAGAAGAAATGTAAATGTTCAAAGAAAATGTATAGAGGAGGAACGACAAATTACTGAGGAAGATTACAGGTGTGTAGTCCAAGCTTGGAGAAATAGTATGGGAAAAGTTCAGAATGAGCTCTGACTGCTTAGGGAAGCATGGAGCAACAAAAAGGGGGTTTCAGATACATTTGAAGCAAGAGAGTGACCAAGAAGACAATAGGGCCACTGCTCAGCATGGATGGTACAATGCTAACAGAGGATAATGAAGAGGCAGAACTATTCAATACTTGTTTTCCTTCAGTTTTCTCCCAAAAAGAACTGTATGCTTCCATGCATCAGCACAGACTCTGGCAAGGGATCTGGGCCACAAATCAAAACTACAAGGAGATAGCTAGGAATCACCCAGATTAAAATCTGCATTCAAATCTGCAGGGCCATATGGCCGCATCCCAGAATACTGAAGAAACTTACATGCACTCTCTGAACTCCTTGTCATCACTTTTGAGAAATATTAGAGAACAGATGAGTTTCCAGAGGACTGGGGATGAGCAAACACAGTCCCACTCTTCACAAAGGGCAAAAGATGAAGAAGATCCAGGGAGCTACAGACTGATCAGCCTGACCTCAATAACAGGAAAAAAATATATTAGATTATATAGGAGTCTGTCTGTAAGTGTCTAGTTAACAGGGCACTTATTATTAATAGGAGCCAGCATCCATTTTACAAGAACAAATCTTGGCAAACTAATATGATATCTTTTCTTGATCAGTAAATCTGTATTTCAGCAAAAATCCCCTATGCTATTTTGATTAGCAAACTGATTAAATGTGGAATAGATTGGAAGACTGTCAGATGGATCCAGAATTGGTTGGGAAACTGTTCAAAGAGTCATAATCAAACTTCACTTCAAACTAGAGAGAGGTCTCATGTGAAGTGCCACAAGGTCCTGTACTGTGGCCAGTATTCTTCAATATTTTTTATCAATGACTTAAAATATAGGCTACAGGGAATCCTTATCAAGTTTATGAATGATACAAAACTGAGAGGAGTAGCTTACACATTGGAAGACAGAAACAGAATTCAAGAGGACCCTGATAATGCTGTGGATATAGTATATCTTGATTTCAGTAAGGCCTTTGACAAGGTTCCCCATGACATTCTTGCAAGCAAGTTGGTAAAATGTGGGCTAGACAAAGTAACTGTTACATGGATTTGTAATTGGTTGACTGGTCGAACCCAAAGGGTGCTCAACAATGGCTCCTTTTCAACCTGGAAAGAAGTGACCAGTGGGGTGCCACAGGGCTCTGTCCTGGGCCCAGTGCTATTCAACATCTTTATCAATGACTTGGATGACAGTATTGGGGGTATAGTTATCAAATTTGCAGACGACACCAAATTAGGAGGAGTAGCTAATACCCCAGAAGACAGGATCAAAATTCAAAATGACTTGAACAGACTAGAAAGCTGGGCCAAAGCTAACAAAATGAAATTCAACACAGAAAAATGTAAGGTACTGCACTTAGGGCGGAAAAACGAAAAGTACAGATATACGATGGGGGACACCTGGCTGAATGAGACTACATGTGAAAGGGATCTAGGAATCCAGGTGGACCACAAGTTGAACATCAGTCAACAGTGCGGTGCAGCAGCTAAAAAGGCCAATGCAATTTTAGGCTGAATCAGTAGAAGTATAGTGTCTAGATCAAGAGAAGTAATAGTGCCACTCGATTCTGCTTTGGTCCGGCCTCACCTGGAATACTGTGTCCAGTTCTGGGCACCACAATTCAAAAAGGATGTGGAGAAACTGAAGCATGTCCAAAGAAGGGCAACTAAAATGGTGAAGGGTCTGGAAACCAAGCCCTATGAGGAACGACTTAGGGAGCTGGGGATGTTTAGCCTGCAGAAGAGAAGGCTGAGAGGTGATATGATAGCCGTGTTTAAATATTTGAAGGGATGTCATGTTGAGGAGGGAACAAACTTGTTTTCTGCTGCTCCAGAGACTAGGACCCGAAACAATGGATGTAAGCTCCAGGAAAAGAGATTCCACCTCAACATTTAGGGGAACTTCCTAACAGTAAGGGCGGTTCAACAGTGGAACACACTCCCTCAGAGAGTAGTGGAGTCTCCTTCCTTGGAGGTCTTTAAGCAGAGGCTGGATGGCCACCTGTCAGGGATGCTTTGATTGGGAGTTCCTGCATGGCAGGGAGGTTGGACTGGATGGCCCTTGTGGTCTCTTCCAACTCTATGATTCTATGATTCTATGATTTTATGATAAACAAAAAAATTGGGCTGAAACTAACAGAATGAAATTCAAGAGAGAAAATGCAAATCTATACCTTTAGCTTGCAAAAATCAAATGCATAATTTTAGGATGGGGGATACTTGGCTTAGCAGCAGCACATGTAAAAAAGACTTTGAGATTATTGTTCCTGTAGTTTCCAAGGCAAGGAAAGTAAGAATCCCACTCTATTCAGCCCTAGTCTGGTCTCATCTGGAGTACTGCATTCTGTTCTGATTATCTCATTTTAGGAATAATATATAGGATGCATCCACATAGCTGAAATAATTTACGTGGACACCACTTTAACTCTCATGCTATGGAATGCTATGGAATTCTAGGAATGGTAGTTTTGTGAGACTTTAAGCCTTCTCTGTCAGAGCTACAATTCCCAGGATTCCATATCATTGAGTCATGGCAGTTAAAGTGGTGTCAAACTGGATTGTTTCTGCAGTGCAGATGCAGCCATAGACAAGTTGGAGCTGGTTCAGAGAAGGCAACATGGATTATGAGAGATTTGGAGAACAGAACCTATATGGCAAGGTTAGTGGAGTTAGCACATTTGGTATGGCAAGCAGAGGACTGAGGAGTGACATTGTTGCATTGTTGAAATATCTCAAGGGTTGTCACAGAGAGGAAGGTGCAAGTTTGTTCTCTACTGTTCCAGAGGGTAGTAACAGTCTAATGGTTTGAAGTTACAAGAGAGGAGATTTTGATTGAACATTAGACCATCTTGTGTTTAAGAGCTGTTGGACAATGGAACCAATTGCTGAGACAAATAGTAGGATCTCTTTCACTTGACATATTCAGAAAGAGACTAGACCAGGGGTAGGCAACCTTTCCCCTTTAAGGGCCAAGGGACTTCGGCTCCCAGAAGCCTCAGCCATGTTGGCTAATAGTCCTATGTTGGCCAATAGCTCCTGGGATTCTGGGAGCTGAAGTCCCTCGGCCCTTAAAGGGGAAAGGTTGCCTACTGCTGGACTAGACAGTAACCTCCTGGGGATGCACTAACTGCATTTCCTGCATTAAGTCGGGGGTCGGAATTGAAGGCCTATAGGGCTGTGCTGTCATAGACGTTTTATGAAAAATGTGTTGTTTTTTTAAAAGGTATTAGGAAAGGAGATGGTGGGAGGGGTGAAAGAATGGAATGTTGGAAGTGATTGGTGATTGATGGAATGTCTGAGGGGATTTGAATAAGGCTCGTGAATGACAGATGGTTTAATTAGAGAGAGAAGGAGTAGTAAAGTGAATGAATGAGTGAGGATCAGGGCTGAGTCAGTCAGTCAAGTTTCGGAATGAATGATTGGTGTTTAAGAGTCTGGGTTAGCTAAGAGAAGTGTGTGAGTAAGATCAAATACTTACTTCAAAAATATTAAATTATTAATCTGTTTTGCTATGTTCACTTTTGTTAATAAAGTATTGTTTGATAGCATAGGCTTTGTGCCTCTGAGAACACTCAATATACAAAATATTGGGTTCAGACACAGTATTTGTGGTGGCAGAAGTGACTTAAAAGAGGTGGTGTCCAGTGGGTACAGAAGTGGCACAAGACTTTGCACAGGAAACTTGGGGGCATCTTGGAGGTCCCCACTGCTGACAGTCACATAGGTGGGGCAGAAGAAAGTCCTCCCATTCGTTGCTGAGGTGGGGATACAAAAAAAGCCCTTTCCTTTGGTGATTGCAGTGAGTTTTGTGGTAATCTCCATGTTTGGTGGCAGTGGGGATTTAGGCAGACCCTTACAACTGATGGAGAAAGTGGTAGAATAAGGGACAGAAACCTCACAGGGGCCTCTTCCATCTCTATGATGCTATGATCCCTTTCTTGCAATGTTTGTGGTGTTCTTTTGTTTGTGTAAGAAGTGGCAGCCACACACTGAGCATCAGAGAGAAGCTTCCTGAAAAGCAAGGAAAGCAGAATATTTCCTTCCTTCATGGGCATAATAAAATGCAGAAAATGCCATCTATTTGTTATCTTGAAACAGGGATGCTGTTGAGACAATAGACAGTTTAAAAAATAAATCCCTTCCTGACAATGAATGGACAATGGGAAATATATTCATTGCTGTTTTGGCTCACAGCTTCTGGAACTGAAAAATAAAAATTAAGAGACAATGCCATTGTCAGAATTACCTTGTATCTATTCCACTGAGATTTCACTTGTCAAGTCCATTTCATTAGTTAGAATAAATAAATAAATACACACACAATTTTCCCCAGGGGGCAGGGAAGCCAAATCCTGATTCAATAAGCACTGGATTTAAATAAATTACTCCCCTTCTATGTTCATTGAACGTTAAATAAACTTCTCTACTGCATATCACTAGGCAACTAAAACATATCCTTAGGAAGTACAGCAACATTCTTGTATTAAGACTATCAAGTTAAATAATTCATTTACAAAGAATGTTGGGTCAAAATAAGTAACTCCCTACTGTTAATTCTATCAACAGTTTTCAAGGTGCCAACTTAATGTTTCACAAGTGGTTATTCGTAAGCCAGGCCTAAAGGAAGGTTTACCTGTGTTAGTGGCCATTTCTAGGTTTGTCTGGAATTCCTACACACTATGGTCAGATTCCTTTTGAGCACTAGAAGAGTATAACACCTAAATATTATGAAGTGTAGGAACAATGAAGGCAGTGCAGTTTGTGAGGAGCAGCTGCACCTAAGGAGATTTTCGCACATGAAATCCATGCCGGGATAGCTGAGGGTTGTAACCATAAGCAATGGATCTTATCACATTGCCCAGTGCCCAGCCAGTAGGCAGCCCGTATCCAATCTGGGCTTCTCTGGTAGCTTTTCATGAATGGGATTTTCCTGTTCATGAAAACTTGCTGGAGAAGCCTGTGTTGGATACAGGCTGCCTGGTGCCCGGGCACGGAGCAATGTGATAAAATCTCTCACTGATGGTTACAACCTGCATCTATCTTGGCATGGATTTTGTGTGTGATAATCTCCTAAGTGTTGAGCAGAACTAGCACTTGTCCTTTGTACAGTTACGAACCACTTGTGAATAGAAATAGTTTGATTTATTTGAGAAAGCAGCAGGGAGGAGGAAGAATGTTCAGGAACCCAAGTCAGACAGCTGGGTTTGTGGAACAGAGGAATAGCTTAAGATTGGAAAGGAAGAAAAAAGGTGAACCTTGGAATGAAATGGAAGTGGGACAGTGGGGCGTTGTTTACACTATACAGCCCCCAAACCCCAAATCAGGTCCAGGCTGTTTACTCAACACCTGGACCCACTTTGGGGCTTCCACTCCTTGTCCAACATTAAAAAAAAAATATTTACCCAGTGCTCCAGAAAACCTGGAACAAAAAGCAACAGTGACAGGCGGCCTTCCTACATGGTTCCTGTAAGCCTCCCTGCCAAGTGGCTCTGCAGGTACAAGTTACTCTGAAGTCAGAACAAGGAACTCACACCAGCAGTGGCAGTGACATTGTTACTGTGTTTTGCTGCAGCAGGTAAGGAGAGGGGGAATTCAAGTGGAATTTGAGGCAGTCCAGGGTATTCTGGAAAATGTAGACAGGCCTCAAGGCCCTCAAACGAACAGCTCTTTCAGAATTCTCCATTGTGCAAGTATGGCAGGAAAGTGTTTGCAGTATTTTTGGAGGAAGGTGAGATGCATTTTAACTGTTTAGTAATTTCCCCTGTATTGATTATATGTTTTATGGACTGAAATGACCTCCTTAGTTAAAAAAAAAAAAAAAAGGAGATTCATGGCTAATATAGTGCTAGGATCTTGGCTAATATAGGCTCTGAGCAGACAGGGCAGAAAAGCATGGGCTGAGCCCATGATATTCTGGCCCAGGTCATCAGCTGGGTCAGTCCATAGGCTGGCGTGGGGATGGGTGGGTGTTTACACACCCATTCTCATGCCAGTCAAGGGACCCACTACCAGCATGCACTCCATACATTTTAGCCACATTGCTCCTACTGGGAACTCCCGCCTCTCATTGCTGCATCTGATAAACAAATGAGACACCTGGCTGCACCCATGTGGCCAGGTGCCGTTTCCATGTAAGATGCAGTGATGAGGGACTTCCCAGTAGAAGCCATGGTGCTGTAAAGTAAGTCACACATTGGGGCCATTTAAACAGCTGGGCTTAACTGTGGAATTTCCAGGAAGCTCCAGGTCAAACTGGAGGTCAAGTTGACCTACATTAAAGGATGTTTACTCTAGTTTCAGGCCAGATCTACCTTATCCATGTCCAGTCTTCCAGGAGCCAGTCCAATTCTGTCCTCAGGGTTTTGGCCTGTGTTGTCCAAACAGGATGACACAAGACTGGGGGGAACACAGGCATTTTGGCCCATGTGGACAGCTCCAGATAGGTTTTTTCTTCCCCATCCCCTATTTCTTCTTCCCTTGGCTTTTGCCTCTGTTCACCTTCTCATGCTTCCCATTCTGCTTTTTACTCACCCCATCCTCCTCCTTTCAATCCACACCCATTTAATTACACTGCTATAGTATAACGGATCCAGAGAAGAGTAGGTCTGTTACATAATTGATAATTACAACTGTGACCACCAGAGATATTATTTGGGATACCTGGTTCTTGTGTTGAAAACCTATGCTCTAGTATTATTTATTTATTTATTTATATCTTATTTATAACTTATTTATTTTACAGACCACACTTTTTTGAATGTGAGTGGGAAGCAAAAATGATGCAGTAATTCATTTGTACATAAAATTGTTCTGCATATGCTCAGAGGCTCTCAACAATTTCAGACAAAGAGCTGTCCACTTTTGATTCACTGACCAGTATTTATAACTATCTATCCATTTACTGTACTTGTTGTACTGGTTAATTAGGTGGTTCCCTGCCCTCAGGCTAACAATCTAAAAAGACATGGCACAAAAGGAGAATGGAATGGTAGTGGGAAGGGGATCTGGTCCAGCAGTTCTTCTCTCAATGTAATAATAATAATAATAATAATAATAATAATAAATGTGGTTCAATCAGCATTTCCCTTATCATCAGAAATGAAAAGAGAGCCTTGCATTCAAACTCTGGGAGTTTGCTTAGATGGAGACATAACTTCTATACTTTCCAAGGGACTTGTTTTCATAAGTCTAAAAATACAGATTGTTCCTTACACATTATCTAATTTATTAGTTAGCTATATTCTTTTTCTGCAATAAGCTCAACACATTGGTTCTCTTCCCCATTGTACCTTCACCACAACCCTTTGAGGATAGTCACAGAAAGCATGACTGGCACAAGGTCATGACTCATGGGAACGACAATCTGGATCTCTTAAGTCCCGGTACAACCTAACCTCATACTGGCTCTCCAATTATCTTGTTACTTTCTAATATTAGTCTTCTGCAGCAAAACCAACCCAAAGTTGCATATGAATCTTGTTATCCAGAACTTCAACTACAATTCCACAATGTGGAATTCTCCCACTGTTTTCCCCTCTAGCTTGTACATATTTCAACAAAAAACATTTCCAGGCATGCATGGGAAAGGTGGGGGATAAGAGACAACTTAAAGCCAAGCAATCTCTTGAAGTCAGCAACTCCATTTCTCCTCTTCCACCATAAGCTATATGCTCATACACAAAATATGTGTTAAGATTTTAGTTGTCTCCCATTGTCATAATTGCCAAAATTGAATGTCTGTTCTGTAGTCTGCGTTGTCATTTCTCCCCCTCATCCATCTGTTGCTCCTTCCCTTCATTTTTACCTTGCTGCAGTGGTAGTGGTAATGTTCTCCAGACATGTAGGCCTAGCAAGTGAGCCTGATCTCAGGCAAGAACCAATGGCAGTGGAGTGGTGGCGATGGAAGGAAATCAGCTATTCTCTGTTCTAGACCTGCACACCTTAGGGAAATCAGCATGGCATTAGTGGCAAAAAGAAGCTCCAGTGGGCTCCTCAGAAGCTGGTGCTGTAGCTCAAGCATGGAAAGGAGGAGATGAGATATGGAGGGGAGAGGAGGAGACAGAGAACAAGGAAAAAGAGCACAGTCCAGACCTCTTGCTGAGCCTTACATGGGAAAGATACAGTGGGGGAAGCAAATGGAATGGTGTAATTGCAACTGAAGTGTCTTGCTGAGCTCTACATGCTGGCAGATTCGAAGAGGAAGAAGAACACAGAGCCCCTGGGGAGTCTCTGCTGACCGATCACCAGCCAGTCTTTAAAGCAGTCTAGCTTGCAGGCTGCAGCACATAAAGTCAAGAGATTCAATTGTGGCTCTGAAGTTCCTTCCATTAAGAAAAGACAGCATTTGGAGTTCAGCAACCATTCTTTGCTTTGCTCCTTCCCTCCCCTTCTTCTTCTTCCCCCTCCTTTCTCTGTGTCCTAAACTGAGCTAGAAGCAGAAGACACAGAAGAGCATACTGGAGCCACCTCTTGTCATTGCTACCAAACTTTCTTCTTGCCACCAGGGCACCACCACTGGAACCTTGCCCACCACTCAGATTTTCAGCAGTTCAGCTGTAGGACTGGGTTGGAATGCCAAAACCAGAAAATACAGATAGGGCCCAGAGTGGAGTTCCATAACTCTTTTCCCCCAAATCAGGACAAAAGTATGCAGGAGTGGATAGGGTGGCTTATTGGCACACACACACCCAAACCCCAACATCACATGTTGACATTTAACTGTTTTATTGCTTTTGTTGTTGTTGGTGGTGGTGCTATACAAGTACAACAGTTTAAAAAAAGGGGGGGGGGTCCTGCTAATGGTGTATTCTTTTCACACAGTCCTATCAGGAGGGGTGGAAGGAAGCTCCTAACAGCTACAGGAGTAAAAGGGCAACTCCTATGCTGGCAACTGCTTGAAAGCGAAGTTCCACCACTGCCCAGCTCTAGGCTCAAGCATTATCATCATACACTTCCCAGAATACAGCACAAGAGTCTCTACTTGCCTCCTTTCCTTTCCTCTCCTTTCCCGCCTTCTAGGATTTGGGTCTGGCATGCCTTCACAGTACCACCCAGATCCTCAAGGACTGGGTGATGTGTCTTATCAGAAGGTTTCACTCTTGCCGTTAGGAATCTGGGATCTGCTGCTTCAACTGTCCCAGCTGGCCCGGACATTTTTCCAACTTTTCAATCTGGGATTTTCCTGGTTTTCCAGGACAAATGGTAAGGCTACTCCAGAGGCCTAGAAACTCTGGTAATGCTGTGAGTGTTATCCTTCATAAGAAGTATCAGGTAATACAAATCCCCCTTTATGTGGAAGAAATGTCTAGTTTAACCCCAGAAGATATTTTTTTTTCTGATTAGGATGCTTAAGTGTACAACTCCCAGGGACAGAAAGAGATTAAAATAAATTCCAAAGAGTGAGAACATACGTACAGGCAACCCAGTACAGTGTTTAATTTAGATTACATATGAGAAACATTATGCTTACCCACCCCAGCAATTAATTTCCTGGATACAAATGAAGAATGGTATAAATAAAACTTTGTGTTACATAGCATCTCAGAGTGAACCTAAATCTAGTGTTATTCCCAAGTACAAGTGTTGACATATCAGGTTCTTGTTGATTTAATAGTATCTACTCTTGTTGGAACAAAAAGTGGACTGATTAGGATCTGAATTCTGTGTAATGTGAAAACTTAATGAGACTCCACAATCAAGCTTCTTAACACTTAAGGGATGATGGAGTGGGTTACCTGTGAGTTAAAATATTTCTCCAGGTTTATTTTTTGTTTGTTTGTTTGTTTTTTGGAGAAAAGGACAACCAAACCACTATCTCATAAAGACTGCTCAAATCTAATCTTTTCTTCAAGATAGTTTTGTATATTAGGCACAACATAAGATTTAACCAATACACAGTCCTAACCTTCCAGAACTCCAAAAAGGATTCAAATGTGATGAATCTAAAAATGTAAGCAATAATAAAAGAATAACAAAAGTATACATTCCTTTGAAAAAAAAAATTTGAATCACATTGAAATCTCACAGCTGCACAACTCCCCCACCTTCTTTTGCTATAAGACATAAGATTTGCTCTAACCACAAATGTACTAAATGATCTGTAGCCTAATTTACTGGATTTTGCCAAAGCTGCTATGCAGTCACACTGATGATGTTAAGTAAAAATAGACTGACATCTCCTAATGGGAATGAACTGAGAGGCTCTGAGTAAAATGAGAGCAATCAGTGACTAATAGGGTAAACAACACGCTGATGTCCTTAGATGATGATACAGTAAGATGAATAAACAAGTCAGCTAGAAGTGGAAACTTTTCATTTGAACACCAGACATTAAAGCAACATTTTCAAGACTTTGATTGGCTAGACAAAGCCTATGTAATTTCATGCCTTGGACCTTAATGCCACAGAAGAGAATCAGAGTTAAAAGGGACCCCATATGTCACTGAGTCCAAATCCTCCCTACCACCATATACAGGAAATTCAGCGACAGTATCTCCAACAGGTATCTGTCTAGCCCCTTTTTGAAGATGTCCAGAGAAAGATGACAGCAGGTTGTAGTGGTCTGAGCATGAGACTATGACACTGAAGACCAGGGTCTGAATCCCCACTCAACATGAAAACCCACTGGGTGAACTAAGGCAAATCACACACTGTCAGACTGCATTTGCACTGCAGAAATAATCCAATTTGACATCACTTCAAATACTGTGGCTCAGTTCTATGGAATTCTGAGAACTGTAGTTTTGTGAGACATTTAGCCTTCTCTGTCAGAGAGTTCTGGTGCCACAACAAGCTACAATCCCCAGAATTCCATAGCATTGAGCCATGACAGTTAAAGTGGTGTCAACCTGGATTATTTCTGCAGTGCAGATGCAGCCTCAATCTCAGAGATAAAGACAAAGCATGGGTAGTGGTTTGAGTGTTGTACTCTGACTTCGGAGAACAGGGTTTGAATACCTGCTCAGCCTTGAAACCCAACAATGACTCTGAACAACTCTCTCGGCCTCAGAGGATGGCAGTAGCAAACCCCCTCTGAACAAATATTGCCAAGAAAACCCCATGATAGTTTTGCCAAGTCAGAAATGTCTTGAAGGCACACAACAAAAAGAACCAGAAAAATAGATTCCACCACCTTTCTATGTAATTTGTTCTGTTCTCTGTTGAATTTCATTCTGTTAGTTTCATTCCAATTTTCTGGTTTATCAAGGTCCTCTTGAATTCTGCTCCCATCCTCCAATATGTTAGCTACTCCTCCCAGTTTAGTATCATCCGCAAACTTGGTAAGGGTTTTCCCTACCCCATCATCTAAGTCATTGAGAAAAATATTGAGGAGTGTTGTTCCCAGGACAGAATCCTGTGACACTCTATTCAAGCATGCTTTCAAATGCTAGGTTGGCAGAAACTGGGACTAGTGATAGGAGCTCACCCCACCATGCAGCACCCGCACCTCGAACTGCCAACCTGCTGATCTTGCAACCAACAGAGTCAGCATCTTAACCACTTGAGCCACTGCATCCCTTACTAAATGAATACTCCATTAAAAAAAAAAGGCATAAAGTTAGGACCTGAACAGACTGCCAGAAATAATCAAACTTGAGACCACTTTAACTGTCTTGGTTCAATGCTAGGGAATCATGGGAATTGTAGTTTTTTTCTGAGACATTGAGCCTTCTCTGTCAGAGAACTCTGGTGACACAATAAACTACACTTCCCATGATTCCCTAGCATCGAGCTAGGACAGTTAAAGTGGTCTTAAAATGGATTATTTCTGGCAGTCTGTTCAGGCCCTCAGTTTCCTAGGATTTGTTGGTTTTTTGTTTTTTGTTTTTACAAACTCATAGTGGGTCCTACTGTCATTTTAGATATTTGCATACTCCTTCATAATCCATTCAAATATTTTTGATGTATTGCGGTCAGGTAGATTGGTCTAAAAATAGTTTCATGAATCTGCTTCCCATGCGCGATATGAAGTGGTATATAAATAAGCTGCTTTTTTTTTTTTTTTTTTTTTTTTTTTTTGCTTTTTTGCCATTTTTAAAAAGGACGACAATGTTTGCTCTTCTCCTGTCCTATGGCACCTCATCTCTTCTCCAACATTTCTCAGAATGATAGCAAGTGGTTCAGAAAATACATTAGCAAGTTCCTTCACGATTCTGGGATGCAAATCATCTCGTCTTTCAGATCTGAACTCATTTAGGTTGGCTAGGTAATTCCTGACTATCTTCTTAACAATTTTGATTTGTAGTTTGGATCCTTTGCCAAGCTCTCTGCTGATGCATGGATGCACACAGTTCTCTTTTTCTGGGAAGAGGGGATTGAAGTAAAATGAGTACTGAAAAGATTTGACTTTCATTTGTGATCTGTTTGCATTTTACCATCCTTACTGAGCAATGGCCCACCCATTTCCTTGGTCATTCTCTTGTTTCAAATGTATCTGACACACACACCCCATCCCTGGTTTTTTTGTTTCCTGTTTTCCTAGCCTGTCTCCACTCCTTCTGAACTTTAGCTTTCCTTATACTATTCCCATTTCCTTGAAAAAGAAAAGGGAAGATAATGTTTCTGTCTGTCTCATAGGGCCTTATCATACGGAGGAAATTCTGTGCAGAAACAGGATTTAAAAGCTGGGGGAAACCCTCAAAACCAGGTTGATTTTCACACACATTGCTGTTAAACTGTTGCTAACCCAAATGGAAAGTAATCAAAAGTCATTCCTTTTTTACTTTCAGGATTTTCTGAAAGTAAAAAGAAGTGGCTTTTGACTACTTTCTGTTTGGGTTAACAACTGTTTAACATTGATGTGGTCTGAAAATCTACCCACTTTTGTGTTGTTGTTTTTCTATTTAAAACCCCATTTCTGCCCGGGATTTCCCCCATGTGATAAAGTCCTAAGAAAAGTTGAAGCTAAAGGAGGGTAGATTTTTTATTAAATCCTCCTGCTGGTAATTACCAAAAATTACCATGCGGTATGGTGGACACTCCCTCACTTGGTCAAAAACACACTGCAAAAATAATCCAGTTTGCGACTGCTTTAACTGCCCTGGTTCAATGCTAGGGAATTCTTGGAACTGTAGTTTTGTGAGAAATTTAGCCTTCTCTGTCAGAGAGCTCTGGTGCCATAATAAACTACAATTCCCAGGATTACCTAGCACTAAACCAGGATAGTTAAAGCAGTCTCAAACTGGATTATTTTTGCAGTGTGTCTTAGACCACTTGTGGTCTTTGAGTAATGTCTATAGAACCATCTTTAGGACATGCTTTAGCTTTAACTCTGCCTCTAGCACTGAGCCAGAAGGGTTGGGCTAGTTCGCCTAAAAGTTTCAACTCCTCATTCAAGTTTTTGGTTCCATAATGCCAATTAATTTCAATTGGGCTTTATTTTATTTAGATTATTTATATCCTACTCTCCAATCTAATTTTCCAAAGTGGCTTTGTTGAAGGAAGTAAATTGCTCCTCAGTTGACTAACCACCTGCTACTTTGCAAGCAATAATAGGTGGTTTATTTATCTGCATTGCTTTTTGTGAATAAGCAGATGGCATTACTACAGTTCACAGTTGTACACTCACAGTTTGTGTGTTCTAGATAAGAAAGGCAATTAATACTCACCTAGGGTACAGTGTGCAGTTTAATAGCTAGAGAAACCATCCGACATGGACGGAACATGGGGATTTCTATAATTGCTATGTTCATGATGCAATTTTTAAAAATCTTTTTATTCCACATTTACTCACGTATAACATCTGAACATAAAAAAGACATATCAAAATAACAAAACAACAAAAATCTACTAACTTGCATACTTATACATATATACCTAACATTTAACAAAAACATTCATTCTTATATAGCTAAAAGCATATAACATATAACACACAAGTGTTCCTTCCTTTCATCCATTCCTGGGTGCTTGTTACTAGTCTTAATCCACTTTAATTATTCTCATCTCTATCTATCTATCTATCTATCTATCTATCTATCTATATTTCACTTTATTCCTAGTTGTCTGAGAACGAAGATATAACAACAACTAGGATAGAGGACTAGGAATTCATGATGCAATTTATATGTCTGACTTTTATCTCACTTTTGCAGGTATTGTTCTTGTTGGTATTTGAACAAATATACTACCTTTTTTGTAAAATATATATATATATATATATGATATATTCAATAGTAGAGTTGGAAAAAATGGGGACCCCTGTTTGAAAAGTGGACTGTATTTCTTTGACAGCTTAAAGGGGAGGCCTGTTATGGGCCACATCAATAATACATGTATAATCTTACATGGAAAGAAACGCCAATCCCTCCTCTCCATGTATGTGCAATTCTATGTTTTTCTTCACAAAATTATTATTACGGCATTTTCAATGCTTCAGATCCAGATAAGTTTTACTGGGTCCTTGATGTGTATACATAACTCCTGTATGTGCTAGTGAAATTCAGGGGGGGTGCATCAAGGTGTGAATAAACTCTACTGTCTTTTTACGATGCCATTTATAACGAAGAACACTGTGAAACTATAAAACTCTGGACTATTAATTACCCTTAACTTTTTCTGCTAGGTAAGCTGTTATGGACACTTTCTTCCTACCCTCCCACATTGCCATGTGGTAGGCATAGTGATATATTATAATGAGAATAAGTCAGAGTTTGGGTAATAGAGATAACTTTAACCACAACTATAGATTTCAGATTCCTCTTCCTTACTGCTTTGTAGTTGTGATGATCCTCCTTTCTACTGGATATAAAACAAGTTCTCATTTCTGCTTTTCTATGGATTACAGCTTGAAATTCCAGTCCTTTGTCTTTTGATATTAATGCCTCCATCCCTGTGGGAATAGTGTGAACACATTCAGAGCAAATCACCTCTGTATACTCTGGATTTTCCTCAAAGATTTACATTTAGATGTAAATGCAACTACTTTTGGATTGCTGAGACAGGGCAAAAGTTCACACACAATTCACAGGCCAGCTCTGCTGCAAGAAGAGAAGCAATTTGGGACTATTATGAGAAAATAACTTTCATTAAGCTTTCATCATTTTTGCAGAATGCTGAAAAGTCATCTTGCCCAGCTAAAATGTCAGCACCTAAAAGTGGCATCATCTTTTATTGTGCTGCAGAGGAAAGGGAAAGATCAAATGGAAATCAAAAGGCATCTGTTCGCCTCTGGCCAGACTACAAAGCAAAGAAAGTTGTCATTCCAGTAACTAAGGTCACCTATACTGACTTTGTTTGTTCATTATGAGGACAGGTGAAATATGTGGACACACATTTCTGACATGATGCTATTTTCTTTCCTTATATAAATTTTAAGGCTTGTTCTAGCCCCACCTCAAAACAACAGTTAGAGGTTAGGTATGGAGTGACATGGCACTCCATTGATGGAGTGAGAGCCAGAATATGGATATTTCCTCTTTTCATATAGAATCTAAACTTCCATGATCTATATAACTCATGTAAACAGAATAAATTATTCATTCTTCATCAAATCTTCTAGATCAAGGGACATCCCTATTCTGCTTTGGTCAGACGTCACCTGGAATACTGTGTCCAGTACTGGTTCCCACAATACAAGAGGGATATTGACAAGCTGGAAAGTGTACAGAGAAGGGTGACCAAAATGATGAAAGGTCTGGAAACTATGCCCTATGAGGAGCAGCTCAGGGAGTTGAGTATATTTGGCATGGAGAAGAGAAAGTTAAGAGGTGCCATGTTAACTGTCATCTTAATTACCATGTCCCTGGCCTCAGAAGGAGAGGAGAAGAGGCAGGCACAGCTAGACCATGCCTAGAACTGGAAGCATATGGAGGACCTCCCTCCATTCCAACTGCCATCACCCTGGCCTTGGAGAGAGAGAAGAACCAGCAGTATCTACTGGACCTAATCCCCTTCCCCACTGCCATTCCCTTTCCTTTTGAGTCATGCTTTTTTAGATTTTAAGCTTAAGGACAGTGAACTGTCAAATTACCAATCTGTAAGCCACTATGAGAGCCTTTGGGGCTGAAGAATGGGGTATATATATATATATATATATAGAGAGAGAGAGAGTGTGTATTTGAAGGGATGTCATATGGAGCAAGCTTGTTTTCTGCTGCTCCAGAGACTACAGAGCAATGGATTCAAGGTACAGGAAAAGATTCCACCAGAACATTAGGAAGAATTTCCTGATGCTGATGTAGAGTTGTTCCTGATGCCAAGATGCCTTGGAGTGTAGTGGAGTCTACTTTGGAGGTTTTAAAACAGAAGCTGCATGGCCACCTGTCAGGAGGGCTTTGATTGTGTATTCCTGCACAGCAGGGAGTTGGACTGGATAGCCCTTGTGGTCTCTTCCAACTATATGATTCTACTATTCTAAATAATTCTGCATCATACTAGAGGTTATACAAGCACTGCTGATACCAACAATTTACTGGTCATTGTACCCATACTGTTCTTCAGCTTTGAGATTTGAGAAAAGCTGGGGCTATCCACAATACTTCATGCAGTATCTCTGCAGTAGTAAAGGCTAAAAACATTGTGAGATGAGGATGGAAGGAATCCCAAAATTCTCAGAAAGTTGAATGGTGCATCTACTCTATCAGATTTTGTCTTACTGAGCATGGTGCTAAATCTCTAACAGGTTGTCTACAAGTTCTTTCTTTCCCTATAAAAGAGGCATTTTTTTACCCTCTTTCAAAAAGGCACTGTTATTTTTTTTTCAAAATGTAGTACTTTTTTAAAACAATGTAGTACTTTTTTAAAAACAAAACAAAACACTGTGGCTGAGGAAACATGTGCTTTTTATTTTTAGAGATTACAGATTACATGGTGTTCTCCTGTGCTTAAGCCTTACTGGAAAGTGCTTCCTGGAAAGGCAGAAATTAAATTTAAACATTCTGGCTGGGGGATTCCACTTTCCATTGTTGCTGCCTACTTTAAAGATTAATCAAATATGTTGTTCATGTTTTTGTTTTTAAAAAGGTCATTTCCATGTATCAAACATCAATGCATAAACCTTATATTGTGATAAAGAGTCCTCAGCAGACATGCTGTGAAGAAGCTTTAAAATCAGTGGAACTCAAATTTAAATGGTCTTGCTTAATTTGTTCTTAACTACTGTCAAGTCGGCTTTGACTTATGCTGACCATATGAATGAGTGAAGCCTAAATGCCTTAAAAGCACCAGATCCTTTCTGATCTTGGAAGCTAAACAGGATCAGCCCTGACTTGGCTGGATGTGAGATCACAAACAAATACCAGGTGCTGTAGGTTATATTTTAGAGGAAGGAAAAGCCACCTCTAAGAATTTTTACCTAAGTAAAACCAGTGAAATTCATATATTGTCAGGCAACTTGAAGATACATATGCACACCTGGATATATGAATGAGAGACCTCCAAGATCACTGGCCATCAACTGCCCTGCTCAAATCTTGCAAACACAGGGACATGACTTCCTTGACTGAGTTGCAATATTGTCTTCTTTTCATTATTGTTTTTTCTAATGGCTTGGGCCATTAGAGTTACTTGAAGGAACGCCTCTCCCCACACAATCCGCCCCGCACTCTCAGAACATCTGGGAAGAACTTATTAGAACATCATAGAACCAAACTCAACATGACTTCCCAAAGATCGTACACGGCCGCAGCTCCCATGTTATGGAATGGCCTACCAGAAGAGATTTGTCTTATTACTACGCTAGATGCCTTTAAGAAGGCACTTAAGACAGAGCTCTTCCGGTGGGCCTATCTATCTGATCTTCTAGACTTCTAGATTCTGAAGATGATCTGCTATTTTATTTTATTTTATTTTTATTTATTATATTATATTATATTATATGCCTTTATAATGTATTACTGTTGTTTGATTTCAGTATTTTATTGTTTGTATTTTGCATATTGTATTCATTTAATTGTATTATTATTATTATTATTATTATTATTATTATGTGATGTCATTTCATGATATGTCCAAATAATTATAGTCTCAGTTTAGTCATCTTGGTTTCTATGGAGAGGTCTGACTTGATCTGCTCTTGAGTCAATTTATTCATCTTTTTTGGCAGGCTATGGTATCATCCACCACAGTAACCCACGATAAGAGAAGGGAGAGGAAAGAAGCAGGGGCACCATTTGCTCTGAGGGAAAACAGTCTCCTTTTTCCATCAGCTCTCAACCAACAACAATGGGCTGGAGAGAAGGAAAGTAGAGCTACCTGATTTGTTCTGTTAAAAACCCAGAATCCTTGGCCTCCTGCTTTCCTTGCTTTGCATTTCAGCTGATTATGCAAACTAATTTGTAACCAAGTACTACTGGGTATGCAAAGTATGGCCTAGTGCTGTGTGTGTCCCCCATAGCCATTTTTGTGGCCCTCAGCTTCCCACAAATTCTCCTGACTTCTAAAAATTATAAAAGGTTCTCCACGGAAATAACCGATAGCTCCTAGAAACCTCCAGTCAACATAATTCACTCTTTTAAATAGGTTGCAGGTCTCTGCATACTTCAACAACCCAAAATACCTTTGCCTCCTAAAACTGGAAGTAGGCTTCCAGCCATTTCCAGATTCTCCTCCTCCATCTGCTCTTTCCCCTCTTTGCTGTATTTTTGGTTTGTGTGTGTGTGTCACTTCATGAAACCTCTATAAGGCCCTAGGGGCCAAACATGGGCCCTGAACCACTAAAGTGTCTGCCCATGAATGTCCCATGAACTAGCCTAAATTTTCTTCCCCTTTTCTCCATCACTCTTCTCATGTTATACTTTCGCATGATAAGCCAGAGAACAATACATTGTTATATTGTTGATACTTGTAAGTTGTGGGAGCATGTCAACATTGAAGAGCAGGTTTTTTAAAAAAAAAAACAACACACAAATAAACAATACACAATAAATGTTTTTAAAACACCCATCTGCAATCTCATAGATCTTTATCTGATGTCTTTACACTTCAAGTTTAACTTGTTGCTAGGTCATTCTGACATTAATTAAAGAGTTACTGTATACAGATCAATAATGTCCACCCTTTAGATTATCCAAGGCAACAAGAAGGCTAAGTAACATTAATAAACACCAATAATTAGCTTCTTGTTCTGACAGTGGTTCAAACATAAGGTCATATAAAAGCAATTGGCCTTTTCCAGAGGGAAGCTTGTGATTTACATCATTTGCTCATGAACCCAATCAGCTTTCATATAAAAAGGGGAAAATGTGTTGCAATAAACAAAATACGCTAATCTCTTGACTTTGATGGGGGGTTAGGGGCAAAAGGCCCCCACAAAAGTAAAAAAAATCACAAATAATGTAAGGTGCTGGAAGGGCAGGGGAGCACACATTCATGGCTCCCTCCTTCCTTTTCAAGGTTTCAGAGAGCTCTGTGGACCTCTCTGAAGCCTTGGAAAGGAAGAAGGGAGGGTGCATTCATGGCTAGGAACTTGTGAATAATCGAATCTGTGAATCTCAAAGCAGTGAATGTTGAGCAATGGCTGTAGTTCTTCCAATGCTTCTGAGAAAGGGGAAAAACTATCCACCAAGATTTGAGGTGGGTTGGATTTTTCTTCTTCCCTTTCAGTGTTACATTTCTTGTTTTATTCAAATTGGTTTAATCCTCCTAGCACTTTCAGCTCCAACTACAAATGCTTCTTTCTAGACCACAATGAGGCATGTAGCATTTGAGACCCCTTTGTATGGCCTTTGGGACCTGCAGAACCCCCCCCAAAAACAACAACAACAACAAGCTAACTTTGAAGTGATTTTTTTTTTTTTTGGCCTGAAAAACAGCTCCTTACTCTCCAAAGCCTCCCAATCTTCCAAAAATATATCAACAAAGAGGGGGGAAATGACTGAAAATTAGCCAAAATGACAGCTGGTGACATGATGTCATTTCAGGTGCACCAAAATGTGTCAGTGAAGTTCACCAGGCAGGCATAGGGAGGTAAAATAGCCCCCATCCCATGCACACTTGCCCACACATGTTCTAGAGAGTATATACTACAAGGTTCCTTTAGCTAATGAGCTAAAGTTGTTTTCATTTCACAGGTTAACTGTGAACTGTGACTGGGTTCAGAGAGAATATGGAGGATGGTATTAGCCTGATAACCCTGTCAGGAGAAATCCATTGAATTGTTTGCCCAAAAGAATATTACTAGGATTCTGTACTTGATGGACCTCTGGTCCAATCTAACTTTTGTTTTTCCAAATAAATATTACTTTGGCCTGATCTAGATGGGGTTTTCCTGCATTCTTAATTTTCATATTGCACCTACACTATCATAGTGGATATTTCAGAGCTAAGACAGGGAACCAATAGTTATGCCAGAAGGCAGGGATAGGCAGTCATGGATCAGAATCTGTGTGCTGATTAACAAGCTCAAACTGAGATGTGAAATGAAACCCATCAACAATTTTCATCAATTATGGGGGGAAGCAGATGGGCGGCATGGGGCCGCCCCAGGAAGCTGCAGATCGGGGCCGAGGCATCTGCATTCCTCAGCCCCGCAGTACAGCTTCGCCGCCTCAGGAAGGAGCGCTAAAATAGTGCTCCTTCCACAAATCGCTGAAGGTGCACCACAAAAGGCTGCCAGCGCACCTTCGGTGCCTCTTCCACCGCAGCGTGTATGGACACTGCGGCGGATAGGCATCCTCGGAGCGCCAGCTATGCGGAGGGTCCGGAGCTCCGATAATGTCTTCGGGAAGGGTTTGGGGTGCCCAGCGTGCGGCTGCCCCTCCCCTTCCTTGCCCTGAAGACGGTGCTTTGCGCCGTCTGCTTCTCCCCTATGATAATCTCTGCAAAATGTAGACATCTGACGGGTAATGTGGTGGCACTGACATAACAGAAAACAGAACAGCCATTCCCTTCTCTGCTAAGTTACTTTGATGATGTCAATAACTGAAATACCCATTTCTCATTGCCAGAATCCTCCAGTTCAAGACCTACTAAATATGCAGATATCAGTTGTAGGTGCACAGCCATTAACCCAAGGGGGAAATACATGAGATGCCACTAGCAACTGCGTGCACACATGGATGTCCAGCAGGCTTGGGTGTGACCTTCAGCAGGTACAGTTCTACATGCCTTTAGCATAGCAGCTCAGCACACATAGACCAGGCTATAGTTAATGTAGATAATAGCCTGTTCAAACCAGGCTATAGTTAATGTAAATAATCCAGTAAGAACTAATGGGCCATCTTGTCTAATTCACTGTTTGATGCAGGAATTAAGAAGTAGCTAATCTCCAATAGATGAATGCACAATTTTTGCTTCATAATCTCTGGTGAGTGAAAGCCTAACACCTCTTGCAGAAAAATGTTTCAATTGTCAAAATATCCTTCCTTTAAAAAAATTGTCCTAACATTCCCCTGTTGTCTGTAGCTGTAGCTTTTATATACAAATTGAATATCCATTTATCCAACATGCTTAGGACCAGAAATGTTCTGGATTTCTGATTTTTAAAAACTTTTGGAATATTTGCGTATACATAATGAAATCTTGGAGATGGAGCCCACAGTGTAGTGCAACTAGGCCAAGAAGTCTCAGGGCAGCAGTGGGGTCAGGGGCAAGTCCCAGTCACCAGGCATACATTCTTCACGCTCCTTCACCTCCATGAAGCCCACCAGTCGTCCACTTTCACCTTGCAAAAAAACAAGTAGGGGAGCTGCAGCCACCACATCAAAGGCCTGGAGGTGGAGGAGCCCAAAGAAAGCATGCCTGGTGATCAGGGCTTGCTGCTGCCTCTTCTGGTGCTGTACTGCTGTTTTATATATAAGGACATCAGCATCTACAACCCATCACATGAGGTCAGGTGTGGGATTTTCTACTTGTGGCATAACACCACAAGTGGAAAGTTTCAGATTTTTGAGAAATTCAGATTTCAAATGTTTCTATTAGAGATGCTCAACCTGCATAAGTAATTAATTTAAGGAATTTTCTCAAAGTATTCTGAAATGAGAAGACATTTTAGAACAAGACATTATTTTTCTTGTTAAGGATGAGAAAATTTGAGAATGCAGGCACCGCTTTAGTTAACAAAGCCCTTGAAGCTCCTTTTTAGAAAGTATTTTTACATGTGTTTTTGTGGGTTTTTCGGGCTGTGTGGCCATAGAATCATAGAATCATAGAGTTGGAAGAGACCACAAGGGCCATCCAGTCCAACCCCCTGCCATGCAGGAACTCCCAATCAAAGCATCCCCGACAGATGGCCATCCAGCCTCTGCTTAAAGACCTCCAAGGAAGGAGACTCCACTACTCTCTGAGGGAGTGTGTTCCACTGTCGAACCGCCCTCACTGTCAGGAAGTTCCTCCTAATGTTGAGGTGGAATCTCTTTTCTTGCAGCTTGCATCCATTGTTTCGGGTCCTAGTCTCTGGAGCAGCAGAAAACAAGCTTGTTCCCTCCTCGATATGACATCCCTTCAAATATTTAAACACGGCTAACATATCACCTCTCAACCTTCTCTTCTCCAGGCTAAACATCCCCAGCTCCCTAAGATGCTCCCAGTGGTTAAGATGCTGACTCTGTTGGTTGCAAGATCAGCAGGTTGGCAGTTCGAGGTGCGGGTGTGGCATGATGGGGTGAGCTCCTATCACTAGTCCCAGTTTCTGAGTTTCTTTCTGACATTTCACCAGCATCTGTGGCTGGCATCTTCAGAGAGAAAAATTTTACATGTGTTGAAAGCCCCCTTTCTTTCTTCTCTGTCTATTTGGAAGGTGTTTGTTTTTATAAATTGCATTGACATTGGGGAATGGTAAAGGAAAGCAGGAGAAACTCAGGCTGTCAGCATCATAAGCAATGCAATAAAGCTGGAGCTGGGAACAAATGGGATTCTATTTAGCCAATCCTACCATAGCTATGATAGGCAAGGTAAAGAGCAGGTAACCTCAGAATCCCTTACTAGGGATGCACCAGAAATAATCTGGTGTAACACCACTTCAGATGTCTGGGAATTAAGTCTAGAAGGTGAACGTGTAACAGAAATATTCTGCATCTAGTACCCATGCCATGATATGCCATGCCATGCATGAATAGTAAGACAGCACCTAGTGTTCACATGCTACTGCTGGTATTAATTCTGAACTGTTGATAATATTTTAGGCTAAATATCTTTTGCCAAAGACCAAATTGCCATTTGGCTTTTTAAAACATGGAGAATACACTGCCACAAAGTAAATGGTTACAATTTATAGCAGGTGGGAATATGCCTTAGGAATGTGTAAGAGTGAGATGGAGCCATAGAAGGAACAGAACATAGTAAAGCTTCCAACAAATATCTGCTTTAAGACAAGGAAGCATTAATAAATGCAGCTGTGATATGAAAGAAGTGTTTTGCAGCAAACATCCAAGGCCTCATTGAACAGAGTGAGCAGGAGAAGCCCCATCTGAAGAATAACTGGTGTAAAGAAGTAATACATATTACCATTTTTTAAAAAAATTTCCCTCAGTTAAGTGTAGAGTCTAAAATAATCACATAACTACATCACTGACAGGACACTTACTCCCCTAAATTAGAGCTATCTAGACATACTGTCAGGAAACAAACAATATACATAAGGAGTGTGTTGTCTTGGCAAAACAAGCCAAGCAAAGGAACTACAAAAAACCTAACTGCTCCAGCACAGAAGGCAAATGTTCATGGTTCATTTCAGGGTGATATGGCTCTTCATTGATCATTTGACCTGACAAAACCAGTAAGAGCTGGGTGCAGGAATAGGCAACTAGGCAGGACATATGTTCCATCTGTGCTGAGGTTACAAACCCATGACCAGCTTAATATGTTTCCTGGAGCAAAACAAATTGTTCATATCTGTGCATAATTTGAGTTGCTATGCCCCCTTTATAAGAGAAACTGCAGTTATGGTAGCCTATGAATATGAATTGAGAAAAAGAATTTCTAAAACAAGACCTACATTCTGTATTAGAGACTTATTACAGGATTTTTTCAGTATTCCTAGAAGCATATCAAGGCTTGGAAAAGTTAGCATTTTGATTATAATCCCAAGGATAACCCAGCAGCCACTGGCATGGCCAATGGTCATATTGGCTGAGAGATTCAAGGAACAATAATAATAAAAAATATTTCCAAGTTCTGAAGATAAATGATTTTAAAAGATATTTTCTATTGGATTTGAATGCTGGTAGGTGAGAACAGTTAATATGATCTACACACTTGCCATAAGAAACACTGTTAAAACACTATTTGGTTACCAGTGGTTTTGACATGAAAAGAAACAGAAATCTGCAGGCTGATCCAGCATCCATAATAATAAACATTATTAACACATTATATTACATTAATAGATCTTAATTATGTATTGAGTTGAATTGTTTGAATGCAACAAAAATTATTGAATTTGACATATGGATATAGTGATGGGGCAAATGGGGGCATTGCATCTCATAAGAATGTCCTCTCCTATGAAATTTTCTTTCAATCCTCATATTTCTAGTATTGTATTATCTTAAAAGTTCATTTGATCATTTAAAAATACAGTTTAGACATCCAGACAAAATGGGCAGGCTAAATTACCAAGGAAATATTAACACAGAAAATATAAGAGCTATAGGTATGAGTGATTTTCAGTGTATCCATTCACAAGCCAGAGGAATTTCAGTCCTGCCCACTGTCCTGAACAAATAAAGCATAAAAGGCAAAGCTTAGAGTTTACAAAACTTGGTTAGATCAACTGATTGTCAGGTCAAATTGAAGCTCTGTAGACTTTGTTCTTGAAAATTAATCTGGGGTTCAAAGGAGGCAGCTCCCAAACTGTGTCGGGGAGACTCCTATGTTGAACTCTGCAAGAAGACTATGGGGGGTTGCAGACTGCCATAAATAGTGCAAATTGAGTCCACTTTTAGGGTTAGGGTTAGGGTTAGGGTTAGGGAGTCATGGGACCTGTAGTTTATTGTGACACCAGAGCTCTCCGACAGAGAAGGCTCAATGTCTCAGAAAAAAAAACCACAATTCCCATGATTCCCTAACCCTAACCCTTAAAGTGGACTCAATTTGCACTATGTCTGGCAGTCTGCAAAGGCCTTAAATGTGCTAAAAAGCTACTGAGCAGAAGCAGTAGTATGGTTGAAACTTGCCAATATAAAATGATGATGTTATTGTTAATTGCTGTCAGGTCAACTTTGATTTATGAGAGATTTCCAAGAAATCCTGTTATCAATATCCCTGTTTACAACAAATTAAGGACTGTCGCTTCCTTGACTGAGTCTATTCACCAGTAATGCTCTCTTACTTTTTTCCTACTGCTTTACAGCTTAGCAAGCATGATTGTCTTTTTTTATGAGTCATATCTTCTAATGATATGTCCAAAGTATGACCATCTCAGTTTTGCCGTCTTGGCTTCTATTAAGAGTTTAAGCTTGATTTGCCGTTGGACCCATTTATTTGTCTTTTTGATAGTCCACAGTATCCAAACAACTCTCATAAAGCACCACGTTCCATCTTTTTTATCAGTTTTATTCACTGTCCAGTTTTCACAACCATACATAGAAATAGAAAATATGATGGTATAGATAATCCTGACTTTGCTATATGTATATTGAGTTTTTCAATTTGTAGGCCATTGCTGCTTTTCCCATACCTATAGGAAGATTTTAGTTCGAATTTGGGTCAATTTTGTCCTTGTAACCTGAAACATCTTTATTGGTGTTTCAACTCTTCCTGATTTATCCCTCTCAAGCTTTCATTTCACTTTCAAAAATTCTGGGTTTATTTTCATGGTTATGAACCAAGAAAGTTTGGGAACCTCTGCAATAAGTATTTACAAAAAGCACCTTTCATATGATGAAAGCATAATGCAATTATTATTCAACAATGAGTTGTTAAGGGGTAGTCACACTGGAAATGTAAAGAATTCAGCAAAATCCTAATAGCATCATGCTGATAATTTTATTTGGTCAACTAAAGGTGTACAAGTAAAATACATCATGCAAGCATTCAAAGCTTCACAGGCTTCTTCATCATGGAAAATGTTAAATACCACATAAGGGGGGAGAAATTAGGAGATGTTTGGGTCCAAAGTTTCATCTTGCTTCAGATGATATTTAAACTGTAGTTCAGGATGTTCTTAAGAGAGAGCTGATGGAAATAGCAGCAGTCCTACCCTTTGTTTCATACTTCAAACAAAAAGAAACAGAATTACACTATTTCCCCCTCCATTAGCAGTTTAAAAAGTCACTTCCTTCAAGAACCCTGTGTTCTTTTAAGGTCAAAATTCCCTTCCAAAGGAGAATGCATTCTTTTTTTAAAGACTCTTCTTCAGATAGTTTGCCACATAAAACCTTTCAACTCTGACATGTGCTGATACCATACAGGTGCTCAAGGCTTCATCGGAGAAAAGCAAACAGTAATCCTAGCTTTTTGAAGTAAAATATTTGAAGGGATTTAAAGTGAACAGTTTCTACACTAGTTTGTAGAGAAATCATGGCACATTAGACATCATTAACAGTTTAAATAGTAGATTACTTGGACAGTATTGCTGTGGAAGGGGAGGCGCCACAAGAATGATCACAATATGCACAATTGGAAGGAAAAGGCCACAACTTTATTGAATACAGCTGACAATTAGGGTTGCCCAAAGCATGAGGTCTGGATCTGGCATCGCCCAACTTGCCTGTTGATCGATGAATTGCCTGGTCACGACCAAGCTTTGGGATGACAAGAGGGGTATTCAGTTGATTGTATGTCCACATCTCAAGCAACCGGTTGATCGCTTGCTCATATCTCCTCCCCTCATCACCAGCGGCTCTGGTCTGGCATTGTCCCTGCAATGGCAACACCACAATGCTCCTAGCACCCCCAGGTCCTAGACAGACTCCCAATCCCATGCTCCGCAGTACAGGAAACCATGCCCATCAGATCCGAGACCCATGCTATTGCCCCTGGAAAGTTATGTCAGCACCACCCAATCGAAACATAGGGAGGGAGGGTGGGGAGAGCTGCTTAGCAATGGTGCCATCTCTCTGGACCATGTGGACTTATAAAGGTCTCCAGGCCAATCAGAACCCTGCCAGCTGATAGGGTGGCACTTCAGACCCCCATTGCATGCTGGTAGTTGTAGTTGTGCCCCAAGCCGGAAGTACCACCCATCCCGAGCCCCGAGAGCGCTAGGATTCTGAGGAGGCATGATGGCCAGGAGCCTCCTCCTACAGCAACCAGGCCAACCGGTGAGTCAGATGGCCCATTTCTTTGACTTCAGTCAGTCATTTAGTTTATGCAATTATTTTGCATATGTAAAATAGTGCATTTTAAATTAGCTTTTTTGTAAGTTTCATATCATAGTTTCTAATTGAAATGCATTAATAGGAGCTATTTTGTCACTATCTACAGAAACATCCCCCCCCCCATACACAAAGAGCACTTTTTATAATGACCAATGATCCAACTCATTTGCCCCCTCAGGTTTTGTCTCTGTCCACCACCAGTGAAAATGGTCTTTCTACACCCCTAATTTAAATAACGTGTTCTTTACTCTGCTCTCCTGTAAACTGAGGTTTCCTCTTGTAAAATACTATTATCCATGCTGTCCAACTTAGGGGGGAAGCAGACGGGTGGCACGGGGCCGCCCCAGGAAGCTGCGCTGCGGGGCCCAGGTATCTGCACAGGTATCCGCACACTAAAATAGCGCTCCTTCCACAAGTCGCCAAAGGTGCGCTGCAAAAGGCTGCCAGCGCACCTTCGGCGACTCTTCCGCTGCAGCGTGTATGGACGCTGCAGCGGGAGGTCATCCTTGGAGCACCAGCCGTGTGGAGGGCCGGCTGCTCCGAGGATGTTTTGGGGAAGGGGTTGGGGCGCCCAGCGTGTGGCTGCCCCTCCCCTTCCTTACCTCGAAAACGGCGCTTTGCGCCATCTGCTTCCCCCCTTAGTTGCAGACCTCTAACAATGAATCCCTTAATATATGTATTAAAGAAGAATTGAAGCAGGGTACTATACCAGGATGGTGCATACTGAGTGATGGGGAAAGGCAGTTTCCATTTGGATACAAAAAAATAATGGTTGGGTTATGCTAATGCTTCAGTCCTACCTGTTATTGTTTTAAGGTGCTGATGCTGTTTCCATACCAAGTATTAACTGCAGATGTGCTTAATATATCATTAACTCATCAACCTATACAGCAGGGGTAGGCAACCTTTCCCCTTTAAGGGCCGAGGGACTTCAGCTCCCAGAATCCCAGGAGCTATTAGCCAACATGGGACTATTGGCCAACATGGCTGAGGCTTCTGGGAGCTGAAGTCACTCGGCCCTTAAAGGGGAAAGTTTGCCTACCCCTGCTATTCAGTGTAAAATCATTTTGGGGGAAAATCTCTAGCACTGTCTTATCACCATGAAATTGGCTATGACATTTTCCTATAGTATATGAAGTGGAGCAGGAGACATGAAACAAACACTATAACAACATGTTTGAATTATTAAATGGAGAAGAGATTCTTCTTTTAGTTCATATTTTCAACTGTAAAACATTTCACAGAGAAGAGGAGGCAGACTTGTTCTCTGTTGCCCCAGAGGGTAGGACCAGGTCTAATGGTTGGAAGTTACATGAGAGTAGATTTTGATTGAAGATTAGAAGGAATGTCTTGACAATAGGAGAGGTTTGGCAATGAAACCAATTGTCTAGAGAAGTGGGTGTCTTTCCTTCTTTGGAGATCTTCAAAAAGAAGTTGGATAGCTACCTGCTGGAGATGCTTTAATTGGAGATCCTGCACTAAGCAGAGGGCTGGACTCAGTGGCCCGTAACACCGCTTCCAGTTTTATGATTCTATGAAAAGGCATTATCTTCCAACACCTTTTACTAAATTCTAAGCTGCCCCACATTTCTAAATGAATAGGTATGCAATAAAACAATCAATGAAATAAAAGCTGGGAGAAATTATTAGGAATAAAACAGTCAGTTACCTACAGTTACCTACTAATTAGGGATGTGGTGGCTCAAGTGGTTGCTCTGTCGATTGCAAGAACGACAGGTTGGCAGTTCGAGGCCTAGGTGCTGCATGATGGGATGAGCTCCCATCACTAGTCCCAGCTTCTGCCAACCTAGCAGTTCGAAAGCATGCAAATGCAAGCAGATAAACAGGTACCACTTCTCAGTGGGAAGGTGAACAGCGTCCTGTGCAATCATGTTGGCCATATGGCTCTTTGGCTTAGTAACAGAGATGTGTACTGCCCCCTATGGTTGGACACGACTTGACAACCTTGTCAACAGGGAATACCTTTACCTTTATCTTTTACCTACTAATCACACAATTAAATGACAACCACAATGCACACGCTAATTTAATTTGTATTTACAAGTGGATTTTGAGTCATGAACCTTGGAATCATTTGCTAGCTCTTATCATTTTAAACAAACAGGGTTTTTTGGGGGAGAGGGATATCTGTGTACTTCCCAGATTTTATTCCCATACAGAAATTTGAATGAGGTATGTGATTCATGAAAACAAGGATCCATATAAGCAGAATGCCCAAAAACAGTTATAGATTCCCATCATTAAACACGCCTTTAAAATAATAAGAATGTCGTACCACAGGAGATCAGGAAAAGTATGGCACATCTCTGCCTTGGTATGGATACTTTTGTACCTTACAACCACCTATGAGAGATATTGGGCAAGAAGTAGAACTGTGCCAATTATCTGGAACATCACTCAAGTCAATTCCTATCCTCCAGAGCCAAGCACATGTATTCCCCTGTAGCAAAGAGAGAGGGTCATCCTTTGATTGTGGGAGTTACATCCTTGGCAGTTCTTTAAACACAGAGCTTTAGTAGCACTTTCTGAATTAAGGGACCTTCCTTTCCCAATAGTGACAAGTGAGATGTTTCAGATACTCTTACCTATTTTTGAAAAAGAGCAAAAGCAGCTAGTGAAGGAAATACTATTTGATAGAGACTGTCCATAATTATAAAGTATTTATATCATGAAAAGATATAAACTTACCCCAAATAATCACAAGATCTTTTAACTATGGCTTAACCTTTGTCCAATTAATTGTTCTGATTCATTGTTTACAAATTAATTGAACACTGAAAGGCATTGTAAAAGAACTGGACAAAATAGTTTCAGGATATTTTCTAGGAAAATAAAGGAAACTCATATGCTGGAGATTACAGTGGACATATCAGAAGAGATGTGAGAGGGAAGGAGGAAGTGGTTTGCTCCCAATGTTGGAAGTGTTGTGTAAGAAGAAATGTGAGAACATAAAGACACTTGATATTTGCAGAGACCAGGCCACAATTATATACCATATTCCAGATGAATAATAGTCAAGATTCCAAATATTATAGTTGCAAGCATACTGACAATGCTACCTCCATCCCAGTCTCCATGAAGGTTATAGGGGGAAAGATCACCTTGGGGCAGGGGACAATGTCAACCATACTCTTGCCACCCAGCAGCGTTCCCTTGCCAGGTATCACGCAGTGCAGGGGGTAGGGCTAGCAGAGGCTGGACTTCCAGGGGCTTCCAGTGGTGGGGCTTCTGGGATAGCAGTGCTCCCTCTCCCCGTGCCACCCCCCCCCCCATGTGCCCCACTCCATCCCTCCATGTGTCAGGATAAGAAGGGAATGGTGCATGGAAGACAGAGCATGCAGGTGTGTGTCTGTGGAGCATATGCAGGGGCATGGAGTAGCATGCACGGGGGGAGGGGGCAGCATGGGGAGAGGGAGCACATGCCACTCTGCCCCCTGGAAAAGGGTGAGATGATGCGCATGAGATGGAGCTTTCAGGGTGTGTGTGGAGTGTGTGCTGGGGGAAGAAGCAGTGCGTGCAGGGAGATAGAGTCGCATGCACTGGGGGGCAGAACAGTGTGTGCAGGGGGCAGAGCAGTGTGCATTTGGGATGGTGGAGGGGCTAACCAGGTGTCACCCCCTCCTTGAGTGTCACCCGGTGCAGCCCACATACTCCTAGTGATGCTACTGTTGCCACCCACTTTTAGTAGTCACAAGGCTCATATAGCAAGGTTCCCATGCTGGGGTGAAAGGATGTAGCTTTCCCCAAAGTCCCTGTAAGCCACCCACTCAGGTTGAATATGCAGGGCTTCTACATAATACCCCAACACCAGAGAAGTTTGCTCTAACTGAGGTAATCCCATGAAACTGTGAAAGCAAAAAGACATGAATGGCAGCAACAGTGACAACAATAATTTGCGGTAAATAGGGCCAGGAACAAGAAAGAGTGCCTCGTAGTCCCATCCTTGTATAATAGTCCAAAAGGAAAGCATGACTGACAGTACAGTGGGTTCTTGGAATCCACTTGGGTTTGCTTCCAGGACCCCTCCCTACTGTGGATACCAGTGCTGAAGTCCCATTAAATACAATGGTGTAGTAAAATGTAGTAAAATTTTACTACAATGGCATAGTAAAATGGTGTCCCTTATATAAAATGGAAAAATCAAGGTTTGCTTTTTGGATTTTTTTTAAAAAAATATATTTTCAAGCTGTGGATGTTGAATCTGTGAATGCAGAATCTGTGGATATGGAGGGCCAACTGTATAGAAACCACTGTGAGGTCCAGCAGAACCACCAGGTATGCATTCTGTACAGTTCCTGGTGAAGTTCAGTCGCTAATGTGACCAAACCTCTTTGTCTCATAACTAGACTTAATTTAAATGGATCAAGATAATCTGTTTCATCAAAACTCCTGGAGCTGGGAGGCCACCACCCATTCTTCAGCCTTGCACAAAAATGAAATGTTGGACACTACTCTATAGTTAGTAAGTATAGAGGGATACAAGGAAGGCTTTTCAACAGAGGACTTACATTCGGCTCCTTTAGGCATGTTTGAATCTTGTCTTGTAAGAAGGCATTGACTATTCTCTTTACTCACTGAGCCAGTTCTTCCCTGGCACTTCTAATGAGCCAAGATGGATAGTTTTACTCAAAGTAGTGGTCCCTATGCTGTCAGTCTCTGGCAGGTTTCCAGGAAAGAAAGGAACACTTGTATCTAATGGACACAAATTTAGTGCTGGTTCCTGGCACATTGGAAAACAATAACTGCTGATTTCCCATATCATGTTGCCTGAAAAGCACTGGTCTAGAAGACATGTGCTGGCTCTCATTTTTCCAATGATCTTTTCCACTTCTGCAGGCGATACAAATAGAAGAATCCATTATTACCAGAGAAGGAGGGGGTCAACATTATCCACTGGGACTTTAGCAACCATAGTTTTGACAGATATTAGCAATTTCATTTGCAAATTCTTCTATGTGGACATAAATATTTAGTTACATACTGAACCCAACACAGATTCACAGAGCCAATAATCTCAAGATGACTATTGGTTCATATGCAATGGAATGGTGGCTAAACTGTTTGGGCAAAAACATTATTTCTTACATGGAGCAGATTTCAAATAGTATAGGTTCTGGACTAAGTAATATTCTGGAGTGAGCTATCTTGAGGTAATGGTGCATATGTGCAAACCCCCCCCCCCAGTTTATTTATATAGCCACCATCTGATAATTGTCTTCAAGACGTTTGATTTGTTGAAAACATCAAAATTATTTCTAACTCAATTAGACCTTCTGTGTAGAATTTTAGTAGCCACAATTACTAAATCTTCTTTAAATCCCATCAAAACCATTTCTATTCCAGTGTAGTTAAATGTCTAGAGTATGAGGCATGAATCCAACATTATTGTTGTTGTTGTGTGCATTCAAGTAATTTCTGATTTTGGCAACCCTATCACAGGCAAGATTTGTTCAGAGGGGGGTTGTCTTTGCCTTCCTCTGACTTGTGCAAGGTCACCAAGTGGGTTTCCATGGTTGAGTAGGGCTTCAAACCCTCATCTCCACAGTTGTAGTCCAATGCTCAAATCACTACACCACAATGGCTTTCAAATGTAACTTGTAGATTTAAAAAAGAAAAATATGTTTAATAGAGGGAGCACAGATGGCAGAACCCAGAAATTCCTACTTGGTTTTGAAAACAATAAAGCACAATAGTACTGACAGCATAATGGCACTGCACTTTTTTTTTTGCAAAATTATATCTTCTAAGTTGAAAACTGAATGCTAAAATATTAGCTTTCCAGAACCTAAATCTTCAGTAAGCCCCCTTCTGCATAAACCAGGAAATACCCTAGCACTATCTGAGCAGTGACAAACCTATCCAAGTTGGCAGTGGGAATGTGCTAGATATCATGTCCCTTATAACTGTGCATTTTGTGTAGCCTCCCTTCTTCTGATGTTTGCCAATATGAAACGTATTTCAACCAAAGAAGGGCCTAAGCATGTATGTACAAATGACACTGTGTGTGCTTGTATGCATCAATGTTCTATACACAGTGCCAGGGATGGAGCCATAGAGCATAGCCATACTCCCATATCTGTTTTTGCACACCAAAACATGGTTTGCATGTCTACTACAAATCCATAGCAATAGCAAAAGTTTCTGTTCACATGGGGTGTCAACCTGTTCTGATTCAGTTTATTGTTTCTCAGCCCAAGAACATAAAACCAATTATTAATAAAGAATGTGTTATTTATAATAGTCTCCATTTTCTGCAATATCTACTCCATAACGTTGGGCCTTTGCAGACTGCCAGAAATAGTGCACATTAAATTGAGGCACTGTCCTGGCTCAGTGCTAGGGAATCATGGGAACTGTAATTTATTGTGGCACCAGAACTCTCTGACAGAGAAGGCTCAATGTCCCAGAAAAAAAATACAATTCCCATGACTCCCTACCACTGAGCCAGGGCAGTGCCTCAATTTAATGTGCACTATTTCTGGCAGTCTGCAAAGGCCCTAAGTTTAAGTGCCACTGTAATGGCTTATAACTTAAGGATAATTGAATAGTTACTTAAGGATAATGTAATAGTTTTTGTCACACAATTGTTTTAAATTATTTTTATAGTTACAGGGGGCATGGGCTTATGACACAGGCATGTGTTACCAATAGGCCTGCAGCTTGAACAATTGTACAATTTTTAAAATGGAACTAAAAATGCTACTATTTTAGTTACCTGAGAATAACCAGAATGTGGTCTTTGTTTTGTTTTATTTTTTTTAAGTTTGCAAAATATAATAGCAAGTACCTTGGGGAGACTTTTGAACTGTAACTGTGACTAACTACTTCTGTAAATAATGTTTAAATACTCATGCTGATCTGCCTTTCAGGAGATTTATAAGAATTACTGAATTAATATATGGCATTCTAAAGTACTAAGTATTATATTGCTTAATTTTTATTACTTAATTTAATTTTTTTTTAAAAAATCAGTCTTCTTTATAGTCCTCTTGATTAATTTAATCAAAAGCTAACTAATATCTGATCACTTGAATACATAATCAACCACATACTTGGGCTCATTTGAAAATTATTGATTCCTGATATTAAAACAAATACAGGTGCTGGTGATATATGTTATAATCATATTCACTATTCACTAATGTAATTACTGCAGGTAAAGTGTTTACTGTAATTAGGAGCAGGTTATTTGCATGATGTTAGAGAGAGAGAAATCAACCCACCAGCTGAATTTCAGAATGACCCATAATAAACAAATAAACAGTGAATTACATGACATCAAGGTGTATTAAAAGGTATTAGTTGTATTCTGCTTTTGAAACAAGTACTACATTTTGTACACTGTCACTAAGGAAAACAAAGGAGAACTCAAGATTTCAGGTGGGAGATCTGGAAGGTTCCTTTTGAATCATTGTTGGGCATTTGGAAGACAGAAGATGGTACCCACTGCAAATATCAGACCAGGAGGGTTTCTTCTGATTCTCTCATTGAAATTCAAATGAAAAAGATATTAGGCCTACATGCAGGGAGCTTGATCATGCCAAGGCTTTGACTCATTTGTACAGTACATACAAAAGTACAATGTTGCACCGGCACAAAGGACAAGTGACGCCTCCTATGGGTATAAACAGGCCACAACTTTATTTTGCTGTACAGGGTCTATTTACAAAACAATTTACAATTAAATACACAATGCTTTGTCACATGTGTATGTGAAGGTGTAACCAATTCCAAGTGAGTGGTCCCTCACCTCATGTGACAAAGCATGTAAATAACAACAAACAATTTTGCCCCTCCTAACCGGAAATTACATCATATATCTTTATATGGCGTAACCAAATTAATGACATCATGAACTTAACTACTGACGTCACTTCCCCTAATTTAATTTAGCCTAATTAATCCAAATCAAATTTTAATTAGCCAATTATTGTTCTGTGGGTAGGGGGTCATTACCCGCCCTCACAAGTATCAAAACTATAACTTTGATTTAGACCCTGAGTCCCTGAGTTGTGACTAAGCTATATATCAGGTAAGTAAGCAATTAACTTCCATGTCAACTATACATCACATAGCCTGGTGATAAAACCAGAATTAAGATTACACCATAATATGACCCAGACCCAATAACCTATAACAAATTAATCTCAGGGACTGTGAAAAACCCAGGGGAACATCCCTCGGGAAAAATTCCCTCCCGCCCCCCGAAGGCGACCAGCATAAACCTGAGAGTAGCCTAACTAAACCCTAAAATTAGGGTGAGCGGGTTGGGTCGCTCAGCTGCTGCTCTAAAATGGCTGCCACCACTTGGCAGTGTGAGGCTATATAATCCTAAAATCCCGCAGGAAATCTCGCGTTGCCTTCAGCACCACGAGATTTCCCAGCATGCTTTGCCACAACTTTTACAATAGATGATTGGCTAAGCACGCAGGAACTGAATTCCTGGCTTGGCAGGAATTCCTCCACGCCAAGCCAACCAGTTGTCCCTTTCCCAAAATGGCCGGCGCAACAAGGATTCCCTTCCGATGAGTCGGGGGGGCATTCTCCTCCAGAGGTTGGGGACTACACTTGCATACCACTGAGCAATACCCTTTCTGTAGAGGGTGAAACTAGGGGTGGGGGGGGGGGCAGACTACATCAGGTGACAGCTTGGGGGGAACACCCAATGGGGGTATAAAGAGATCTTGTAGCACCTTTGAGACTAAATGAAAGAAAGAAGTTGTCAGCAGGAGCTTTCATAGACTTTTGTAGACCAAAGGCATCTGAGAAAGAAGACTTAAGTCTACAAAAGCTCATGTTGCTGACTTTGTTCTTTCAGTTAGTCTCAAAGGTGCTACAAGATCTCTTTACATACTGATTTTTACAGACTAACACGACTATATCTTTGAATTCTACCCAGTGGGATGATCGCTCATAATCCGTCTCACCTCCCCATTGCCTCCTTTCCCCTCTCCCACTGCCCGTGAAGCCTCTGGAAAAGGTGGGAGGGAGGGGAATGGCAGAGGAGGAGGATGCCACCCTTGCAGGGCATTGCCCCTTCCTCCCTTCCCTCTTGCCACCTCACTTGGTCCACCAAGCCCAATGCTGCTCAAGGCTCTGGCCTGGTGGGCAATGGGTGGGTGGCCAAGCAAGCAAGGCAGCAGACCACTGCCATGTCTCACCCCCACCCCCACTCCGGCAGCCCTTTCTAGGCACCTGCACTGGGTGACACCAACCCTAGTGATGCCACTGGTTGCCCATATTCACTAAGTGAGAGAGTAACAATATCTTCATCCTCAGCGACTGTGATTGGTGGACTCTTCCCTGTGAGAGCATGCTTAGAACCCTCTTGAGACAATACAGACTAAGCTGGGACCAGAGAGACTCTGTGTGCACACTGCTACCTTCTTTTTCTAGCTGTACCTTCACTTCTCCCCCACCTTCAACAAGCTGACCATATGCAAAGTTAGTGAAGCAGCTGGCAGCCTTCATTTTTTTTCCTCCTTCTGACTTTCTTGCCCTTCCTTGCTCATCTCCTCCTCTCACTCTGAACAGTTCCCTCTTGATGACTTCCTCCCTTCCTTCTTCTACAACAATTGCTATTTTAGCCTGCATTTCCTTTGTTGGACTCCTCTGGGGGTACTCTCCTTCAGGCTCAATCCTTTCCTGTCTCATTCACACAAAATCATCTGCTAAAAGGTTTTAGTGGAGATGCTGAGGCTAACATTTGTGAAATAAGCTAATTTGAGCAAAGTATTGGAAGCTTTCATAAAAATACTGTCTTCAGGACTGAAGCCAGGCAAAGAAACATCTGCTGTCCTTACTGTATGTGATAGAAAACCCTGCGGAGAGCAAGGAAACAGATGTGTTGCACAGAGATCTGGGATGTCTGAATTAAAGTCTCCCTTCCACACATTTTTAAAAATAATTCTGGCACTTTGAGACCTAAGGCCAAATTTGATTTCATGGAAGAGATTTTACAAAATGGTCCCCTGAACCTAAGCATCATTTGCAACTCCACCAAAGTATTTGTAGGACATACAAATCTTTCCTCAGTTTTAATAACAAGAAAGGGGCTTGTGTCCAGTTTACATTTCTGGCCTCAACAACACCAAGGGGGAAAACTATTTCTTGCAGAGCCAGCTCATTACTCAAATACAAACAGGATTCAGAGCCAATGGTGAGTGGGACCTTAATGCTCACTAGCTGGTGTCTCAGGGTTATAGAGTTCAGGCTGTGGCGGCCATATGTCCTTTAAAATGTGCTGTTTGAATCTGCACTCTATTTGAAAGATTGCCCAGTCTGCAGGAGCCCAGTTATTCAAAAAAAAAAAAATCCCAAAAGAATGAATCACTATCCAGTGGGGTTTGTCCACAGCTGGCCCATGACACTTTGCTGCTGGAGGAAGAATAGGAAATGGCACCCTCTACCCACCCAGCTTAAGATGCATTATACCCAATAGTAGACATGTTATTGGGCAGGATGCATCAAAAGACAAATAAATAATAAAAAATCTTCCACATACTAGCAGTAGAAATAACTCATATTTTGTCATCATTTCATGAAACCCCAAATCTGCTGACTGAGACAGTTGTCTCCCTCTGCTTAATAGCAGAGCCAGCTCTTGGCCTATCTCCATGTTTTGGAAAGTGACCCAACTGAACAAAACATTTCCTTGATTATGGTCAGCTGCCTCCATTGAGTTGCTGTGGAGAAACCTGGTGGAGCATGAAGGGGGTGGGCAGCGGCACAGGGGGCACCCAGCTGGCAGTCACCATGGAGTTAGGGGAAGAAGTGTGCCACTGTAGGCAGGGCTATGCAAAGCTATGCTTCCCCATCCTTTCGTGAGTTGTATCCTTCCATGAGATTTCCAGGCATAAGGCAAGGTATGACTACACCACTAAAAACTTGACTGAATGGGGGGGCGGGGAATTCTTAAAAGTCAAAACTTAAAAGAAAACTATTATAAGATGTTATACATGTAGAATTGACACAGTCAAATTAGCAAGAATTTATAAAATAAAAACAATTATAAAAATGTAAATACAAAATGTTGGAAATGCAAAGAAAAAGATGGATATTACTTCTACATGTGGAGATTTTGGAAAATGATACACATGACAATTATAAAATTTTTAGGGATTTTCTTTTTTATGAGGCCAGATGTGTATTTGTTAAATATAACATCTATGTTAGATAAAGAAACAGAAAAGAAATATTGAAAATGATATTATATATGGTGACTACAGCCAGATTATTATATAGACAAAAATGGAAGTCTGGCCAAATACTGACAATAGAAGAATGGTTTAAAAATTGTTAGAGATGAAGAATTTAGATATACTCTCATGAAGGTTAAAAGCAGAAGAGGATAAAAGCAGAAAGGAGGATTGGGATCTAGTAACAAGGTACTGGAAAAATGAAATAATAGGAGAAAAAGATTGAATAAAGATAACAAGAATGGTGCTGGAAAAAAATGCTAATGCAAGAAAGTGACATGCCGAACAAGGTAATGGGTAAGGAAGAAAGATGTAATTCCTGATTTTCTGGTATTCTTTTTTGTATAAATAATGAAAGAAAAAAAGAAATTTTGAGTTGAAATAATCAAGTTATATAAGACCGGGTGTTACAATGATTACCACCTTAGGTAAGAATTGTACTTAACAGTTAGGAGAAGGGAGATAAAGTTGCATATTTGTGTAAATGGTAGGTATGTATGGTGTTAGAATGATTAAAGTATAGAAATAGTAGATATTGTAGATAAAAGAAGGAATGTATGTGTGTAAGTATGAAAGAATGGATGGTTTTTCTGAATGTGATGTTTGTTTGCATTAAAATAAAATTTAAAAATTAATAATAATGATAATAATAATAATAATAATAATAAGAAGACTGAATGACATATGCCTAGGGTGCAGACATAAGGTATGAAGTCCAGATGCCTTCCTCCAGTGTTCTCACTCTCTCCCCTCTCTTATTTGCACGCACACACACAGAGATACACCATCCTCTTACTTGTTTCATGTACTCTAAGCTTCATTTGTCTGATCACCTTCAGGCAGCTCTTCCTCACCTACATGCCCACTCTGGCATGCCATCTCTAACTATCTGCAGTGGCACTGGTAGTGTAGGGAGGGATTCCCAATGAGGGGCTATCCTAGACCTTCCACTATATTTGTCTTAAGTTTATCATACATTATTGTCTGTTTATCAGTAAATAGGGTGGTACTTTTTTGTGGTTCTATGATCATTTATTGTGGAAGGGGAAGAGGTGTAGGTGTGTGTGTTAGGAATGTTGGGAAGGGACACATCTGCTGGTAGATCATGGGAGCAGAAGGGTGGATGGGATCCCTACATGCAGGAGATTTGAACCTAAGGTCCCATCTGAGAGATTCCCATACAACCTCTGTTTCACAGTTTTCAAGGAAGGACGGTCTGCCAACTTCTATGAAAACTATCACATTGTATTTAAAGCAACGTATCCCCAACAGGATACATCACATCTAATTTTAAAAGCAGGTGTTATTGCTCTCAGCTGCAGCTGGGCAAGTGCACCCCGTATACAACCTAGATCCCAGCTGTGCTTATCCAGCGGCTTTTTGAAAATGGCAAGCTCCCATTTTTGAAAAACTGCTGGATAAGAATCGGTGGGATCCAGACTGCATATGGGTTGCATTCACCCAGCCAAAGTTGTGTGAAATAACATCCACTTTTAAAAATAAACATGACTATATCCCACTGGGGATAAATCACTTTAAATACAATATGATAATCTCCTATGTCTTCTCATGGTGCTGGATGGCCTGGTGGAGCCTGGCATTCTGGGCAATGATAGTGCCAACTGCATTGGCATTGGCATTAAAACAGAACTCCAGCCAGAAGTATAGGGGTACATCTACATGGGCTAAATAAAACAGTCTCACCTAGTTTTCACAGTGAAGTGTTCAAATGACATCTAAGGCAGATGGTGCCCAATCCAGGCCTTTTCATTGCCTCAAGGCTTTAATCTGGAGTGGGAAAAAGTGGACATTTACCCATGGTTTGAGTGGAAAATCTGGATATTTCCACATGTGTGTGTGGGCTGTGTTTCATAGCAATGTCAGTGTGAGCCCGATGGGAGGAGTTCAGAAATGCTACATTTGCGTGGGAGAGAGAAATGGAGTGGCCACAGCCCTTTGGTCATGCATAATGCAATTTATTGGACGAGAGTGCTCCTGAACTCATTTTGGCATGTGTGGCGATTGTGAGGACAAGCTTTTGGTCCCTGTGGATCATGGTAACCAGAAAGTAAGCCAGGTTTTCCTGCCAGTGTAGACACCCCCTAGGAGGGTCGCACTTGCTTGTGTTACCAGACTGAATGGGCACAATTGCCACATGCAGTACCTGCCTTTAATTTTCCAGCACTTTCTCTGTAGCTCTGAGGGAGCAGCCTTTCAGTGGCTGGCTGTGCTACCAAGTGGAGTTTGGCACTGGCATGGCTGCTGGCTGGTGATTGGTAACTGTTGGCATAGTTCCATAGTTACCACTGGGTTATTTTGTTGTTGTTGTTGCTGACTTTTTTCAGCAAGGATTCTGGATGGTTTCAGGTGGCTTAATGCTTTCTCAGCTGGCTGCTGGTTCACTTGCTAAGTTAGGATTGCACTGGAAGTCTCAACCTGTGAAGATTCCTGTTAGTACAGAATTCTCCCCATGAGGGTTTCCTGACACTCAAGAAACATGTTTTCTGACCACTTTTTGAATATCTTAAAATATTCTTCCCGTACCTACCTTCACAAACTTTGTGTAATTACCCCACTGCATGCAATGATCTGTCCTTGCAGGAGTTTTTTTTTAAATAGAACTTTACTTGTCTGCTGCACAATTTGTATTCATTCAAAGGCAGTCAATGGTTTAGCAAAAGATATGTGTCACTGCCTTCAAGTCAGTTTCAACATATAGCCAATCTATGAATGAGAGATCTTGGAGAGATCTAAGACACCAACAAGCCTGCTCTGGTCTTGCAGACTCAGATCCGTTGCTTCTTTGATTGAGTCTATTCATCTGGACTTAGTGGTTAAGACACCAATTCTGACAATCCTAAGATCGGAAGGTTGGCAGTTCAAGGCCCAGGTGCTGCATGATGGGGTGAGCTCCTATCACTAATCCCAACTTCTGCCAGTCCAGCAGTTCAAAAGTAACAGCATTCAGTACAGTTATGCTGGCCACATGACCAGCAGATTTGTATTTGGACAACACTGGGTCTTTGGTTTAGCAATAGAGATGAGCACCACTCCCTACAGCCAGTTATGACTAGACTCAAGGGAAAACCTTTAGCTACACCTTTACCGATCTGGAATGTAGTCTTCCTCTTTTTTTTCTGCCCTCTACTTCACTACATACCATTAAAGTCTTTTGTACTGAGTCATGTCCTTTCATGATAAGACCTATATACAATACAATAGCCTCAATTTAGTCACTTTGCTTTTCGTGAGTGTTCAGGCTTGATTTTTTTTTAGGACCAACTGATTCATATTTTTAACAGTCTACAATATCCATAGAATGCTTTTCCAGCACCACATTTCAAATTAGTTGGTTTTCTTCCTGTCACCATCCAGCTCTTCCTTTCTTCTTCATCCATTTCTCACATCCGCACATAATGATGGGAAATACAATGCATTGGTTTATTCTAAGTTTAGTATTCAGAGAAATATCTTTGCACATCAAGATCTTGTCCTCAGAGCTGCCTAATATATTTTAAAAGAACAAAAGACCACATCTTAGCATGTCCAGACTGCTTACATTCAATTTAAGGAAATGTGATGTTTATTCAGTGTTGGGCCAATCCAATTTAAATTAAATAATGAATATCTAAGCCCTGTGCCACACTCACATAAAAAGACCTAATTAGCTGAAATGTTTTTTGTCATAAGCTTCATCGAGAAATCATTAAAATGGTTCTCACAATAATACAACAACCAGCGCTATGAGAAACTCATTTTCCTCTGTTTGTTAACATTTCGAATAAGAGTACTGCCCATTTTGAAATGCTCATTATTTTAATGAATGCACAAGTTTCACAGACCGAAACACAAGTCTTACATTATCCATTCGTCAAAGATACTGCCTTTCTTTTGAGCATCAATATCCATCCACCTTTATCAGCACGGAGGGGAGCAAACACGTAACAACCTTTACTGACTCAAGGCAAAATCATTGCCTGAAAGCAGACCGGAGGTCTGGCATGATGCCCTCTCATCTTCTGTAAGGCTCCTAAACTGTGCATATGATCACAAGACCTCTAGTCACAAGTCCATACAATACAGTTCCTGCTTTTTTTCCCTGTAGTATTTGTTTTTATTTTATTTTTTTATTTTTAAAATTTATTATTTACATAGCACATAGTACAAATTATAAGATCCATAATTCATAATATACTTTTTTTGCTCCCCTTTTTCCCTTTCCATAAGAGGGTATGAAGAGTATACATTCCATTTAATCTCACAATCATTCTCATGAAAAATATCATTATTATTATTATTTACTTTATACCCCATTTTTCTTCTAGTTCCTTAATCACAATTTCCAATTTATCTCTCCATGATTATTTATCGCTCTGTCCAATATATTTAAGTCTGCTTTCCCTAAGGGAATCAAATAATATATATTATTTTATATATTTAAACAAATAAAACTGATTCCAATTAGATTTCTTTTTCCATCCAAAAGCAATCATTGCATGGGCAGCTTTTAATTTTTTTTCTCTTTTACATATCTTTGATTACTATCCAAACCAAATTCTCCTAAATTAAGCGTTAGCAATTTTCTTTGCTCAATTGTATCTCTGTCCCTCTTATTATATTTACCTATGCTTCAACTTGTATCCAAAATTCTTGAACAAATGGGCATTCCCACCACATATGTATACAAACCGCTTTTGCTCCACACCTATACCAACATTTTGACTGAACTTCTCATTTATAAATCCTTACTGGTGTGGTGTCCTATCTTCCAATCATTTTCATTTCTTGCTTTTTTACATTGGTATTTTTATTTAAGACAGTTGCTGCATTTGATGTCACTAACTGCCATGGCTCCACCCAACTGAATCTTGGGATCTGTAGTTTGGGGAGGGACTTAGAATTCCTAGCTAGAGTATGCTAGTATACTACTAGTAGTTTCATTTCATTTCATTTCAAGCATTTCATTTTTCATGCATTGCTTTTATTCTGAATGTTAATTTGTTCATTGTTTGGTTGACAGCTTTTTAACTTCTTGTATTTTATTTTCTTATTTGCTTTAAATTCTTTTTTCTTTTTTTAAAAAACTGGAACTAGGTTTTGATTAAAAATCCATCAGTGATGCCTTTATTGGTCAACCAAAACGCACAGTATACTTGTTGCAAGCTTTCGAAGCTCCATGGGCTTCTTCATCAGGTAAGATGTTACAAACCAAACTGGAGAAAAACAATTGGAGATGTTAGTCAGATGCCTACATGTTGTTTCAGTCTTTAGTTAATATGGTAATAATAATAATAACAAAAATCCATCAGTGATACCTTTATTGGCCAACCAAAATGCACAATATACTTGCTGCAAGCTTTCACAGCTCCATGGGCTTCTTCTTCATCAGGCAAGATATTACAAACCAAACAGGAGAAAAACAATTGGAGATGTTAGTCAGATGCCTACATGTCATTTCAGTTTTTAGTTAAGATGGTAGTATATGGTGGGGAGGATATCTTTTTCAGGCAGGATCCTCCTCTTTTTGGCCCTGTGGCTATAGGGAGATTTGCAAAGTCCAGGAAATTTAAAATCCATTTGCATCTCAGCAGGGACCCCTCTTCTGCAATCCAATCTGTCTCCATTCCAGTGAGATCACAGGCCTCTTTGTGGCAGAGAGCAATGAATTCTTCAAGAAGTCTCCATGTGTTTGCATAAGGAATATTTTGGTGGATGTAGAGGTAAAATATGTGAATGTTTTGATTGGTTTTTTGTTGTTATTTTAATGATCATCTTAGACTATTAAAACTGTCGGAGAGAACTTGCCAGCTTAGCAGCATTTAAATCAAATAAATCTGCCCCTTGCACATATTTTTCATCGCAAAAGGGGCAGCTGAAGATTTGCAGATGGCATGGATACACACACTCTTTCCTGGTTGAGATTAAAGACATTTTCAGGAGAAGATTCAAAATCAAGATATGAAGGAACAGCTGAGGAATGGCAAAGAGCTGCCACATCTCCAGAATCTCCAGAGATTATTCTAATCTTTGCTTCTGTTGTTCTGAAAGAGTTTGGACAAAGTTTCAAGCATATTTACAGATAAATAGTAATTTTGTTTGGGGAGTTAACTATGTCCTTATTTACTGCATTTAGTTACATCCCATGTTTTTCCAGCACTCAGTGGGATACATTCTTTGTTTCTCAAAATCAAATACAGTACTGCAACAGGGATGAAAATCATGTTACTTTCCAGATGTTGCTGAACTGAAACATCTAGCATTCCTTTGAGCCTTGCAGCCAAATAATACCTTGCAGCCAAATAATACCTAGAAGCCACAGAATTCTTATGTCTACAATTCAATGTGATTCTGCGGGTGACTGCACAGACAAGAACCATATTAAATTCAATGGCACTTCTTCCAAGGGTGCCCTCCAGATATTGCTGGACTATAGCTCCCTTCAGTAAAGGCTGGATAGACTATGGTAAGGAATGATAGGAGCTGCAGTAAAAACAATCTGAAGGGCTCTAGTTCTCCATCTTATTGCCTAGGGCTGCATCCATACTCCAGAAATAATCCAGTTTGACACCACTTTAACTGCCATGTCTCAATGCTCAGGAATTCTGGGAAGTGTAGCTTGTTGTGGCACCAGAGCATTGAGCCATGGCAGTTAAAGTATCAAAGTTTCTGCAGTGGGGATGCAGCCTTGGAGAATAATCTGATGCACCAAACTTGATTGCTTTTAATTTTTACTCCTTTTAATAATGTGGCGTACATATTTTAAAATAAGATTTTTGTGGTAATTATGTCCATATTTGTTAAAAACAAATTATAATTCAGAATCCCATGGCCTTGGAAATATTAGCCAGACCCTAACATCAGGAGATCATTGAATACACACAGAGATTGAGGGAGAGAAGTGATAATCCTATGAGACCAAAAAGATTATAGGTATTAGGCCAGCTCAAATTGAGGCTGTTCTACTTTGGCCACATCATGAGAAGGCACGACTCCTTAGACCAGGGGTAGGCAACCTTTCCGCTTTAAGGGCCGAGGGACTTCAGCTCCCAGAAGCTTCAGCCATGTTGGCCAATAGCTACCCGCCTCAGTCCTCAACAGGGAGAGGTGGGATACAAATAAATAAATTAACAACAACAACAACAACAACAACAACACACACACACACACACACACATAAATAGTCCGAAACAAACATTATTCAAAAGGAAACTGAACTGGAAATTAGGAATCTTTACTACTGTGGATAGAACACCAAAGATCAAATGGCATGCTTTCTTTCAATTCCTCCATTTTCCAACATAATGTGAGCAATACTTTGCTTGGAAGTACCAGGCTTGGAGCTACCATGGAAGAAACCACTGGACAAAGAGGCACTGAGGACAAAGGAAGAATGGAATTTAGTCCCAAGTGGACCATGATGCAAGAAAGAGGAAATGTGCAAAAAGAAGAAGAAGAAGAAGAAGAAGAAGAAGAAGAGAGAGGAGCAGATGTTTCTCTTCCAGCATCCAATATACATAGAATATTGCTTCTGATAACGGTGGTGATATATAGTCATTCTAACTACTAATGGCCCCATGTTTCATGATTTTATCCAATACCCTTTTAACATCACACAAATTGTCAACCATGACTACATCTTGTATTAGGGAATTCCACAACTTAAATACAACCACAATCTCACAGTCTCCCATAATTTAACTGTAGTAGAGCATAACCCCAGTTTCTAGTTGCATGAAAAAAGATCATCTGGCTTTGAGATCTAGGGTTGACCCCACAATGATGTCACTATTGTTTCTGCCCCCCCCCCAATATTATTTTACCTAAGTTCTCTCAATCTGATTTCAATATTTTCCAAGATGTGCATATCCTCCTCTTCTTTTCCTGTTTGATCTATTTCTTTGGAATGGTTTATATCTTTCTATTGCTACATTCTGAGATTCAACCCACCAGGTTTCTGCAATGCCTATTAAATTACCTCTATCGTTTTGTGTTACCAGTTTGTCTTGTGTTTTTATTTCTCCCATGCTCTCATGGTTAGAGTAGAAATATATAAGAACATAGTCATTGCTTAGCTACAATAGATACTTTCCCCCTCACTCCCAGCAGTTGGTGGATTCATGTACTATTGCCACAATCCCTCTTGAAACATTAAAACTGTTATCTCTGCTACTTGGTGTGTGCATCCAACCTCTGGAATGCTCTCTCTCACCCCCTAAAAAAATCAGTTTAACTTCAAGATCAGGTTTCCAAGACTCCTAGCAACTATATTCTTACCAGTTATTATGAAGTGCAACACATCTCATGCAAAAAGTCCTTCTTCGCGAAATTACAGATCTTGGACCAAAAAGGCAAACATTTACTGAAGACACCATGTTTAGAGGCAGACACCATGTCAAGGAGGAGTGACACCATGAGTTACTACACCGGGGGATGCCAACCCTAGTGACACCACTGTCTTGTATGAGCCCATTAGGGCTCTAAAGTCATCTGGAGAGACCCTTCTCTCTGTCTCACTACCTTCTCATGCTCATTTGGTGTGAACAAAGGAGAAGGCCTTCTCGATGGCTGCTCCCAGACTTTGGAACTCCCTCCCTAGACAGGCCAGGCTGGCCTCGTCCTTTCTCTCCTTCCGACGGCAGGTTAAAACATTTTTTGTGTTACCGGGCCTTTACAAATGGTTGAGGTTGGGCACTTTATGGTGTGTGGTGTTGGTTTTGAAGTTTTTTAAGGGTCTGCATATAGTTATTATTATTATTATTATTATTATTATTATTATTCTTTCTAATGCATTTTAGTATTTTTAATTTTTTTAATATATGATAGTTCAATTATATATTGTATGCTTTCATTTAACTTTTGTAGTGTTTTTAAACTGTATTGTTTTAAAATGTTGTTGGCTGCCCTGAGTCCCTTTATCAGGAGAAAGGCAGGATATAAATGAATAAAATAATATATAAATAAACAAAAATTAAGTGGATTTTTTCTGAAACCCAACCCCGTATTTCTTTCGCTCTTGACTTCTCCCAATCTCTCTTAACTCATGCTTCCCATTCAGTTTCTCCCTCTTCTTATCCACACCCTTTTAATTATATAGTTAAAGAAGATGAGTCCAAGGAAGACTGTGCTTGTTTGATACCTAATTATTAAAACTGCAGATGGCACAGATTGTACTGCCTAGACTCAAGCCACATTGCTTTTAACAGGAAGATGATTATATACACACAAACACATATATATTCTTTTCATGTTTGCACAGTCATATTTAATATTACTTTAGGCCTCCTACCACCCTCAAGTTGGCTCAAAGCCACACTAGACATGCACACACAGATGCTATGATCTTAGCCAAACAATCTTTTCAGCTACTCTAAAAGCTCTGTATCTCTCGCTCTCTCTGTATCTCTCTCGCTCGCTCTCTCACACACAGAGAATAGCTTTTTGTTCCTTGTCAGTTTTCTGCAAGTGATGATCAGGACAAAAGAAATGAAAAGAAGTCACTTAAATGCACTTAAACTACAAATTGGGAGATCAGAGTTCAAATCCCTGCTTGGCCATGCAAACCCACTGAAACTTGGGCAAGTCTCACTCTCTCAACCTCAAAGAAAGGCAAAGGCAAAAGCAAAGAAGAAATCTTGCCAAGAAACCCATGACAGATTCACCTTAGGGCTGCCATAAGTCAATAAGCACACAGCAACAACAACAACAAAGCCCTGTTTTCAACAAGTAAATGCTGTGTTACCCTTACGGATCATACAGAACAAATTTTCAGACATTTTCATCACAAAGAACAATTTATCTTCTAAGATGGATTCATTATCCTTATAACTGGCAGGCCTCCTGCAGTCAGGATCTTGAAGCCTCTCACTTTTAAGGCATAGGAAACCTACATCGGCTGAAAGCCAGGAGGAGGCTGCCCCTATCCCTGCCACCAAGTGCTCCCTTATCTTCTCTTATTTTTATGCCTTCCTTCTCCTTAACCCACTTTCCTTTCAGTCACTCCCCCTCCAAAAATATTTCCATGCTAATTCCTTTAAAGTCAGGAAATTCTCATTCTTTCCAGCCTTCATTTATGTCCAAGAAAGATCAAGTGAACACATTAGACTAGATGGTTTGTTTAGGATTCTTTAAAAGGAAGCCTGCCTTAAGCATGCTAAACTGAAAGTCTTTGTTTCGCCACTATAACCTCGGGCTATTGTAAATGAAATCTCAGCAACCTTTGAAGGTAAAGATGTAGGGGGGAAATCCCCAGGTAAAAAAATGAGACAGAAAAGAAAGCCATTGGCTTCATTTGAAATATTTGTTTTGCCTTCCCATTTCTTTAATGTTATCTTTAATGATGAAATATAGTACGGAGCATGGTCTTCCTCCCCCGTCCTGCTTTCACTCAGTAGTTTAAAAACACAAATGAATTGAACATTTTTCTATGAATGCAGATCAGTCCATTTGTTTCATCTATCTATCTATCAGAACAATATGAGCAATCCCATGTGTATTTACTCAGAAAGAAGCTTCACTGTCACCAGCACTTATACCCAGAAAAGTGTATTTAGTATTATAGCCTTAATGTTCTCTTTATGCTTTCTTTGCAATCTCTTTATATAATAATATTGTAAGCATGATCTTAAGATGTTCAGCTGGGCTTTTCCTTGGGGCTTTCATAGATGAAGCCCATTTGGGCATTACTCCCCACACTTTCTTAAACAGGAGAGCCAGGGAACCTTACAACATTTTTCCTCATGTGAAAAGTGATATATCTCAAGAGGTAAGAATTCTGTTCATGCATGACCATGGCAAATCACATGCTCCCAGCCTCAGGATAAGGCAATGGCAAACCTCCTCTGAACCAATCTTGCCAACAAAACTCCATTACCCGTTTGCTTTAGGGAAGCCATAAGTTGGAAATGACTTGAAGGCACACAACATCAGCTTTCCACAAGACAAAAAGCTCAGATTTTCCAGGGTTCTTTGATTTCTGGAGAGCTCCTCCTTTTTTCAGATACCCCACTTTCCAAGTAAGAAAAGCAGCAATGTGTGTGCATGTGTATAGAGGGTGCTGCTCCTGCTGCAATGATCCCATGTTCCAGAAAGTAGGGCAAGTAATTGCCTGAACAATAATATCAGATGACTGGTGGCTACTCTTAACCTAATGGGATTTGGTACCCATCACCTGTTTGCATTGATACATGGATAAAAAAAATGACAATTTGATTCAAAGATGAATATGTGAATCTGGAGAGTGAGAGATAAAGACAGTATTGAAAATACCTGATAAGAAGCAGTCTTGCCCAGTGGGAAGGGAAGCAGAAATCTGTTATGCAGGAGATCAAAAAGTTGAAATCCTGGTGGAAGATGCAACCATCTTGCCTGAACATCTCTACTGGACAAGAGATTGGTTAGGGTCCCATCTCACAACAGGCCTTACTGACATGTAGGATCTTATCGCTCAGGCAAATAACCCTGCATCCCAATGGGATGCAGGCGGGACATGTGATGCAGGCGGGAATTATCGCATTGCAATTCACTGCCAATTCCACCAGGCACCAGCATCCCAGGTCTCAGCCATGCTAAGCCAGCCAGTTTTTGAAAACAAAAGCTCTCTCAGTTTTAAAACTGTCCGGCTGAGCATGGCTGGGACCCAGGATGCTGTCGCCTAGTGAATTGGAGGTGACTTACAATGTGATAATTCCTGTCAGTATCATGAGTCCTGGCTGCACCTCATTGGGCTGATGCAGGGTTATTTGCCTGAGCGATAAGGTCTGTGGAAACTGTTGTAAATACATTGTCTTCAGACCTTGAGAAAACACTGTCCAAATGGAAATAAATCCTTGAATATTTAAACTGCCACTTGTTCGATCAATTCTATTTCTTTTACAAAAATAGAAAATAAAATCCAAATATTCCCTTGGGCTAGAATGGGAAAAATGGTTTTATGTAAACATGATTTGCTGCTTTTTAATTAAACAACCCCATTGATACAAACTAAATTTTCCTCTTGGGGAAAAAAAGAGAAGAGAAACAAGTCACTATTTCAATAAGGGAAAGACACTGGCAGAGAAGGTTAGTGTTTTGTTTGGAGTTATTCTCTGTTGATCTATTTATTTAGACAAATACTGCTTTGGAGAGGAGAGAAGAAAGAAAAGTAGCAAACCACTGTGTGAAACGGGTGGGAATTGTGTAGCACTCCAAAATCCAGATGCTGACGAACTACAGCTCCCAACATTCCTTACCATTAGCGATAATAAATTGAAAGCTGCTAAACCCTGAGTTTCAAGAACATCCCGACGTGCAATAATTGCTACTTCTCATGAAGAAAGAGAAGTGTGCAGTTGAGAAATAGAGAGGTCAATTACAAGAGGGGATTTCTACTGAGCATGTATTTGGAAACACTTGATACCATGAACAGAAAGCTAAGTCGAGGATGCTAATCTTTAACTTGATTTCAAGTGTAGGATTGAAATTCCCACCATCCTCAGCCAACATGGCCAATGGTCAGGAATGATGAGAGCTGTAGGACTGATATCCTCCATGCACTTCCTTAAGCATCCCATTAATCTCAATGGAACTTATTTCTGAGAAGACAAGTGATAGGATTGCACTGTAAATCTTGGGGTGGGTGTTTTTAAGGTACACTGCTATTAACCAAGTGAATGTGCAGGAGATGGAGAAAAAACTTCAAACATCAGTAACTGGTAGTGTTACTGGGGTGTTCACAGGTCATGGCATGGTTTTTGCTATGATTAAAGGACTGCTGTACATGTAAATGCCTCTGCTGTCAGGTTTGAAGGATTAGTGGAAAGGGACACAAATGTAAAAGAATGAAGACTGGAGAAATAAGCCAATTCAAGGTACCTGTGACTCAATTATGATATATACTTAAGTGACATGGGAGAAGGGCACAGCTCAGTAGCAGTGGGTTCCAACTGACCCTTGTTGTGGCAGCCTCACCATCTCATCTCTTGAGCTGACAGTTCAGTTACTAAATATCAGTTGGATGGCTTCTGATGGAAACAGTCTTGACCAGGGGGAAGCATCGTGCCAGTTGGTCTGTGTCAAACAACTGAGAAGGCCACACTATTTACACGTCTTTCTTTGCTCATATGTCACTTGCTATTTATTCATTAATTCATGCAGCAACATCAATGTACTGCCCGACCCAGTAATATAAGCAAATAAGACAGGTTGATGACTCCCAAGAAGTTGCATTCTACCATAGTGCCCATCGTGGCAACTCTCCAGAGTAGCATGGGTGTTGCTGGGGTGGGGGTGTGATGTGCTCCCTGTGCTCAGCATTTTAGTGAGACCAGGGCTGCATCCACTCTGCAGAAATAATCCAGGCTGACGCTACTTTAACTGCCATGGCTCAGTGCTATGGAATCCTTGGAATTGTAGTTTGTTGTGTCACCAGAGCTTTCTGACAAAACTATAGTTCCCAAAAATCTATAGCATTGACTCATGGCAGTTAAGGTGGTGTCAAATTGCACAAACAATTTGTGCAGTTTGAGAGCCACCACATGTGTACTAGATCCTTGCTCCTCCTGGCTAATTAAACAGGCCAGAGGAGGACTGGCAAAGTATATAAGGGAAGTGATTAATGTCTGAAGGAAGCTGTGGTGAGACCTCTTCTGAAAAAAACTTCTTTGGATCCTACTATATTAAATAACTATAGGCCAGTTTCCAACCTTCCATTTTTGGGCAAAGTACTGGAGTGTGTGGTGGCTTCTTCAACTCCAAGAGTTCCTGGATGAAATGGATTATCTAGATCCATGTCAATCTGGTTAAAGGCCTGGTTATGGGACAGAAACTGCTTTGGTTGCCTTGTTGGATTACCTATGCAGGGAAGTGGTCATGGGGAGTGTGTTCTTATTGGTTCTATTGGACCTCTCAGCAGCTTTCAATACCATTGGCCATGGCATCCTTCTAAGTCACCTCTCTGGGATGGAGTTTGGAAGCATTGCTTTACAGTGGCTCTATGTTTTCTTGCAGGAGCACTCTCAGAAGGTGGTGCTGGGGGATTCCTGTTCGACTCCTTGGCCATTGGGGGGTCCCTCAGGGTTCAGTTTTGTCCCCTATGCTTTTTAACATCTACATGAAACCGCTGGGAGAGTTTTGGAGCAAGGTGTCACCTGTATGCTGATGATACCCACTTCTATCACTCCTTTCCACCTAATTCCAAAGCTGTTGTTTCTGTACTAAACCAGTTCTTGGCAGCTGTAATGGACTGGATGAAGGCAAACAAATTAAGCTTAATCCAGACAAGATAGAGGTGCTCCTGTTCAGTGGAAAGACAGATACGAGAATAGGGATTCAGCCTGTGTTAGATGGGGTTACACTCCCCCTGAAAACGCAGGTTCATAGTTTGGGGGTACTTTTGGATTCAGCACTGAGCCTGGAGGCTCAGGTTTCAGTGCCCTGGAACAGACGCCATTCCACACAGACAGAATCAAATCTATTGTTAATCAATATATACTAACAACTATGGAAAACAAAACAGTAGCCAACAGACTGGAAATGATCAATATACATCCCCATGCACAAAAATGACTACAACAACTATTGGGTCATAGCATTAATTTACCACACAAGCAAAATAATGCTCAAAATTCTGCAATGTAGATGCCAATTATATATGGAAAGAAAAATCCCAGAGATGCAAGTGAGGTTCAGAAAAGGAACCACATTGCAAAGACTTGATGAATAATGGAGCACACCAAGGAATTCCGGGGGGGGGGGGGGGGGAATCAGCATGTGCTTTATAAACTATAGCAAAGCCTTTGATCATGAAAAGCTATGGAACACTCTTAAAGACATGGGACTCCCATTACATCTGATAGTCCTGATGAAAAATCTGTACTTAGGACAAGAAACTACTGTTAGATCAGAATATGGAGAAACAAAATAGTTCCCAGCTGGCAAAGGGATCAGACAAAGCTGCAGTCTATCACCCTATTTGTTCAACTTGTATGCAGAAAATATCATATGAAGAGGAGGTTTAGTCTTAGAAGAAGGAGGAATGAAGATAGGAGGAAGAAGTATCAACAATCTAAAATATCCAGATGACCTCATAGTACTAGCAGAAAACATCACAGACTTGGAACAATTACTAAAGAAGGTCAAAGAAGAAAGTATAAAGGCAGACCTATTGCTGAACAGAAAGAAAACAAAAATAATGACCACAGAGGATCTACATCAATTCAACCTAGACAATGAGGAAATTAAAATAGTTAAGATTTCCCATACTTTGGATCAAACATTGATTACAACAGAGACTGCAGTCAAGAAATAAGAAAACTAGGCATGGGTAGGGCAGCTATGAAAGAACTAGACAAGATCATAAAAAGTAAAGATATACAACTGAGAACTAAAGTTAAAATCATCTGAGCCATTGTATTATTCATCAACATGTAGGGATCCATACATCATAGAAGAATCATCAAGCCATCCAAGCAGTTAAGAAGAAAATCAACTAATTTGAGATGAGGTGCAGGAAAAGAGTGCTGAGATCACTGTGGACAGCAAAAAGACAAACATCCTTTAACAGAAGAAGCCTGAACTCTCTCTGGAAGCTAAGATTATCAAACTGAGGCTATCTTACTTTGGCCTCATCATAAGAAAGCACGACTCATTAGAAAAGACAATAATGCTGGGAAAGGTAGAGGGTAGTAGAAAGAGAGGAAAACCGCATACCAGATGGCTGGACTCAATCAGGGAGGTCTAAGGCTTGAATTTATAGGACCTAAGCAGAATAGTTGAGGACAGGGGGTCTTTGAGAGGTCTCATCCACAGGGTCACCATGTGTCAGGGTTGACTTCAGGGCATTTACCAACCACAACCTACAAAATCCTTTGCAAAGTACCTAAAACTAAATTAAATGAAATCATTTTTTTAAAAAAAAAATTAAAATATCGTTGAGAAGCCTTCGAAGCTGTTTCAAGTTAATATCTAACATTATATTCCAAGACAGCTGGAGGAAAAACAGAGACTCAGAGTATGAATGTATTCAGTGACCCATAAAATCTAGCAATATTCAGCATCATTTAAACTAAATTTAAGCATGCACTTATGAGATCTGGGTTTTCCTAGCATGAGACTTTCAAAACCAAAAATCAAATTAGTAAAAACAATCCATGGTATACCTTGTTTTCATCAGTGTACATATCAATAGTTAAGCATAATGCTGCTGCTGCTACTACTACTACTGCTGCTGCTACTACTACTACTACTAATAATAATAATAAAAATAAATCATGCAAAATAATTTAATTCAGCTTGACAACCAAATTAATGTTGCTGAAGACACTAATTTCTTCTGATTAAAGCTTGCACTGAGGCACTGCCATTTTTATCAAATAGTGTATTGTTCACAGGAGTTTTGATGGCTGCATATATACCCTCAAAGGTTCTTGGCAAGTGTTGAAATTGCTTATGATATGATATTTAATTTCTTTCAAATAATATTTTTAAACCACCTTATGTTTTATATTTGACAAGTTGTGTATGGCTAACTGGATGCAGCTAACTGGATGCAGCCATCAATATTCAGGGGGAAATGTATTAAACATCTCACTTGAAAACAATGCCATTATGAACAAAACATTACTCTTCCTGCAATTTATTCTAGTCATCTATATTAATGGAATCAACATTTATGTCAAGATGAATAGTAAACTTAATGTTCACTGCACTGGGGAGTTAATTTATTGCTGTCATTCATGCAAATAACAAAGCCAACTTTAATTGTAGGTGTCTGTAGTGTCAACACAAGGCCCAACACTAAAAATAGTACAGTAGAACTACTGGCATCTCTTCTAAACTACAGGGTAGAATCATTTTGGGGTTAGCGACACATGGCTTGGTGTACATCCTGGAGCTCCTAGGCGTGATTCACTCTAGAATGTATGGTGAAGTCTATTGGTTATCTCTGATTCAGCCTAGTCATCAATGCTTCCAGATCAGAGATGGCTTGGCAAAAGCCTAATTTAAATCCCATCTGCCTTCACATAATAATACTCAAGCTTTAGCTGTAATCAGTGAATTACAGTTTTGGAATCTCTTTTTACACATTTTTGGAATCCCAGTTTTGCTTCCTGCCTGGGACAGCATTAAAGAATTGAAAATAATATTCACTGGTAGGTCACTTATATGGCAGGGTAGTAAGACTCGGTTTGGTGGGCCACACAAGTTATACAGGCTGGACATGCAACTTAGATGAGAGTGCAGTGTCTATGTCTGCAGAATATTAAACACAGATTCAGGCTGTGGTGCTAGCAGCAAAAACCACTTTCCTGCTGTTTTAATCATTCTGAAAGAGATATTTTGCACAGTAGCAGTCTACAGCAGCAGTGGTGTTTGAAATGATCTTTAGTCTGATGGGGAAAGTTGTTCCCTTGTTCGAGAATGGCAACAGTATAACTGGTATCATTCTGAATTCTAGCTTTCAAACTTTCTCTCACATTCTCTTGGACTTCCTGAGAATTCCTTCTTCAATACAGTTATTTGATCTGTTTGCCATATTGAAACAGAAAAGACATCTGGATGAACATTTTTGGTAGCTAAAACTGTTCTAATTGTTTCCACCTGAAATGCCATATTGCAAACAGAGCATACGGTTCATTCTTGTGCTGGGCTTCTTAAGAGCAGGGGTGGGAATGGTACAGCCTCCAGATGTTGCAGTACTACAACTCCCAGAAAGTCTAGCCAGCTTAGCCAATGGTGACAAATTCTGGTAACTACCATCAAACAACATCTGGAGGCTCACATGATTCCTACACCTGTTCCAGAGAATGCACATCACTGACAAGTTAGCTATGCTAGCTAGCTATGTTGTGAAAGGAAATGGGTGGTAGAGAGAGTTAGAGATGTAATGGTCCAGAAAAGACTGGACAAATTTAGGAAAAAAGCATACTTCCCTACCCAGAATGTTGTCTATAATTATTATTATGGATTATGAAATATTTTCTTTTAGAATGATGAATAAACATTTTTAGATAAGATATTATTCATCCCACATTATTTCTAAAGACTATGCAGCAGATGGTCTTATACAAGATTATGTACTGCAGGGCTATTCAAAGTGGTGACCTATAGATCCAGTGCTGGTTCATGAGCCATCAACTGCCAGTATGTGGCAGGTTTTCAGGAAAGAAAGAAATAGGACACAAATACTATAGTAGTCATTATTTTAATAATAATAATAATAATAATGCCAGTTCCCCTGTATCATATAACCTAAGAATCATTGTATGCCTGTCCTTGTTTCTTTTTATCATTTCTTTCTATGGGAATGACTCATGTCTGCTTGACACTATGATAAAACTGAGAAAAATATTTTTTGTTTGTTTGTTTTAATAGTGTTGATGGTTTCTTCTACTTACTGGCAAAACCAAGATGTTCCTTATATAGTAGTTCAGGTGTTCATTGCATTTAAAAACCTTGCAGCTCCATTTGTAAGGGCAGGGAGAGGGGATGCAATTCAAAACATAAATTCAATTCGTAATTATTTTTGGAATCAACTGTATTTTTTAATAATATACCAAACAGAGTAATTTAATGCCATAACCAAGTTACATGTGACTAAGAAAAACTCCCCCTTGATGAGTACAGATAACCATTTAGAACTAAGGGCCTGTACAGTCCAGCCAAAAGGGCCAGCCTGGGGGTGAAGTTGGGGCGAGCCCTGATACCACCATCATGCTGTGTGCCCCACTGCACGGTGTCCAGCATCAGGGCACTCCCTTGGCAGAGATATCTAAGAAGAGCCACAGCGGCGGCAGTAAGGGCGGCTTGAACCCTAAGACAAGTGAAAAGATCCTAAGCCACATATCTGAAATAATAAAATACAAGCATATGTATTCATTCAATGTAAGAGGCTTGTGAAAGAAAAGGTAAATAGTTTGAAAGACTCAGATATTCTGAATTCATAGAAATAAGCAGCCTTTCCCCTCTTCCTTTAACAATACTGTTAATTTGTTTCTCATGCTATGGGCATGTGTTGTTCTGTATTTCACACAAGTTTTGTATGAAGATTATGGCATTAGGTTATAATGTGGGTTACCTGAGCCAACTTAAAATTAGAAGCAGGCGGCATCCTGATAGTATCAGATGCATTTAGCCACTGAAATCACTGCCCGGGTGCAGCCCAAGTCCATCACTGCTCAAAGGGGTGTTCTGGCAGCCATTTTTTCAAGCCAGAAAACTCCTGGCTTCAAAAAGAAGTGCAAGGAGTGCCCCTTCAAGTGGCGATGGAATGGGCTGCACCCAGATGGCAATTTCGGCAGCTAAATGCATCTGATACTATCAGGATGCCACCTGCTTCTAATTTTAAGCCAGCTTAGGTAAGCCTCATTATAACTTAATGCAATAGTCTCCTATGCTATTGCTGGACTGTGTGCACATGAGGAACACCTCTACCCCCACTTTGTATAATGCTCCTACAATTGCCATCTTGCCATATTCTCAATAGTAGACAATCTAATTATCTTCTCTTTTCCTCTTCTCACCCTCTTTTTTGTGATCAAAAGATAAAGTAAGGGATAAAGAAAGTGATAAAGAAAGGGAGGAGGAAACTCCTAAGTAAGTCATAAATTGTTGGGGGTTTGCAGACTGCGGGGATCTAGCATACGCACATGCAGAGTAGATGCAGGTAGGCAGGAATGCCCAGAAGCTGGTCTTCTGTGAAGAGTCTGTTCCAGACGGCACAGGAAAAAAACATCCCACACGCAGATGCTGCTTTTGGCTTGCTGAAAAGAATAGCTTCACAGCGAGGCTTCTCTCAGGGAGGGCTTTAATCTTTGTTGCAAATATTTACAAAGATACACAGAGTACCAGACGTCCATGAGTACCAGATACTCACAGCTGTACAGAGTAACAAAACACTTCACCAACCACCAACCACAACTAACCAAAAACAGAGATTCTGACTCTCTCCTATATATAGGTGGTCTTCTTGAGAACATGTGACAGCCACGCACTAATGAAACATTGCTGGTTTCATTCACAGTGCCTGTTGCATCAGGACTGTTGCATCAGTCCTCCCATGATGCATACCTGGCTTGTCTCATCAACTGTGCATGTTGCATCAGGCTTCCCATAATGCACAGCTTACCAAATGCTGACTCATGCACCTGCCACTTGAACTGTAGTAACCCTGTTACTATTGCTCCAGTTCCTCTCAATGGCCACATCCATGTCATTTTCCAAACCAGGGTGCCACATGGTCTTGACATAAATTATCATTTTGTCATACAATCTCAAATACAGAGGCCGGCAACCTACGGCCCGCGGGCCGGTTCCGGCCCAGGGCCCCACGCTTACCGGCCCGGGCGGACCCCTACCGCTGCCGCCGCCGCCGTGCATTTTGGCCGCCGTGCGCGCCGCGCCCACCAATTTGTTTTCCAAAATGGCAGCCGCACACGTTTGCGTTTTCCAAAATGGCGGCCGCCATTGCGTACTGCACATGCGCAAATGCGGTGTGGCGGTGGCAGCACGCGCGGGGGGGTGCGTGGCGGTAATTCCCGTTTCCAAGGCCTTCCCACTCAATCCTGGGGCAAATTCGCCCAAGGATTGGAGCAGGGGGGCCTTGGAGGGACCTTTCCAGGTTCCTGCGGTTGATCCTGGGGTGAATTCACCCCAGGATCAAGGAGAGGCACCTTGGAAACGGTCCTCCAAGGTGGCTCCACTCCATCCTGGGGCAAATTCGCCCAAGGATCAGGGCGGGGGGGCCTTGGAAAGGCCCCATGGTGGCTGTCAGATCCCGCACAACTGGCCCCCACACCATCCCCCCCTCCCCCAGCCCCCCCGGCAACAAAGGTTCCGACTCCTGCCCTGGTACAATTGAGGGCTGCAATTTTAATTGTGATGCAAGACTGCCCCCCCCCACTCCTGGATTTGAAGTAATAAATAAAAATTTACATTCTTGTATAGCCACAGACGATACAAGAATGTGGCGGTCATTTTAACAATTGTTTCTGTGTGTGTGTGTGTGTTTATTTGCAATGCAGATGAGCAGAAAGATTAGCTTTTATGTTGCTTCAGATGTAAAAAGTAAAATAAAACAATAATAGTCCTGAGCACTTTCCCAGAACTTTCCCGATTTCCCATTGCTTTTCAGACATATTACCTTACTGATGCTATCTACTGCCCAACTGTTCCTGATTAATCCTCTGCCCTCCCACTTTGCAGTTCTTTAAAAATGTACCAGCTCCTCTTGCCTCCTCCCACTTTCTCTCCTTGGCTTCAGTTTCAGTTGCTGCAAAATGAGCTCAAAGTGCAAAAGTAGTTTATACTTCATTAACTGAGAGGGGGAAAAGGAGATAAAGGAGCAGAATCTTTACCTTCTCAGTAGGCTCCAGTAAAGCAAACTGATGTGACCCCCTCCTAGCTTGTTTGTCTTCATTAATAACTTTTGCCATTTTGACCACACTCTGATGTTGCTTGCCCACGCTAGTCCTGGTTTTTATCTGTGAAATGCTAGAGGAAATGATGCTAACAAAAGCCTGACAAGGTAGATTTGTACTGTTTTCCCCATGTGGCAGGTAAAGATTTGAGGATGAAAGATATTAGACTTTCAAAGATGAACTGCTGAGTGTGTCAAGTAGGTTTAGTTACCACTAGGAATCCTGTAGGAGTTATACTAAATAAAGAACTTTATTTAAACAAGTTTGCATTCCACTCCTAACTCTCCTCCCACTCTCCTGTTGTGCCAAGTGGGTAGCTCTGGTTTCCCATTTCCTGGCAGCATTCTCTGATTTGTATCTTTCCTATCAGTCTCAATGTACAATTCCACATATGCGGATACAGTGAATTTCTAAGTTCAGCTGCAAACTAAGTATATGTCAACCTTAATGTTGCTACTCAAAGTGGCATAATAAAAGCAGGCCTGGCCCAAGACATTTCACTGCCTGAATCCTCCAACCTATCCAAGTCAGGATTCAGCCAAACTAGTTTGTAATATGAGTCAAAAAGTTCTGTGAGCACCTCTAGCTGCTTCTCACCATGTTTAGTGAAATAAAAACACAGCAATTACAAATTAAGTAACTGAAAAATGTCTCCTTTTTTTTAGGATACTCCAGATCTGTTGCTTGAGGTGTATGCCTCACTCTGCTTTTAAATACTAGGGGTGCCCCTGTGCCCAAGGATCTTCACTCAGAATTCTAACAGGAAGGTTTGGAATTATATACTGTAGACTTGCTCTCAAGTTAATCCTGTCTTTTAGTGAAATTTTGTATTTGTCTAAAATTCCAGAATGGGTACAAATAAGAAACTGAACAAGTGGACAGTTGCAGAGTGCAAAAGCAATCAAGTTAGGTATGCAAAGTAGGGAGTTAGCTCCCTAGTCCGTGCTTATAATAGCTCCCACCCCCCACCCCCCAAAAAAAATCCTGTTAAGTGCTTGAGTAAGAATTTTGTAACAGGTATAACAGGTATACTCAACAGCACTTTGAAAGCAAAAACTCAAGGAATCACCAAGTAGGCCAGCCTTAGGTAAAATGAAGCAGAACTAATATTGAATTCTAAAAGATTGGGAGGTTGCAGAAAGAATTGTAATATTCAGAAGGAACCATGAAATACTGCCTAAAGGAAAGATAACCCAGAATCATACACCTTGTTATTAAAGAAATGTTATCTTGACATTGTAGCAGTGGAAAACACACTGGGTATTCGGTGCTCAAACGGTTATTGTCAAGGATTAAACAAATTAGTTTTAGAAGATTCATTAAAAATTATTCTGCATATGCCAGCTTCCATCTTGGCTTTATATTAATTGAACTCTGAAGAGCTGGTATGGGAAATATACAGACTATGGGTTGCCCCTGGCTGTTAGCTTAATTTCATGTGTTGAGTGGCAGAACGAGAGAAAGTATGGGATAGAACATAGAAAAAGAGAGGGATGGACTGTCAAAGAGAAAGGGAAGGGATTCCCACAAGCTCCACCTGTTTGGGGGGGTCTGCTTCTCACTCTGGCTCCATCCACCATGAGGTGCAACCCTTGATTAATTTTTCCATGGGTGTATTCACTTCCATCAGCATACAGTGTCATTATTTTACATTTGCATGGAATAATTCCAATCAAAATATTATAATAATAGGAGTGTGAGCATTTCCTCCTCATCTCCAAATCTGAAGGCCCTAAATGAACAACTTTAAATAAATATTTGATGTAATTTACAGTTTTAAAATCCTGGTAATCTGCAATCTACAGAATGAAGTCTTGGTGGTCCATGGCAACAAAAGATATTTAAAAGTAGTCCATGGTAAATAAAAGGTTAAGAACTGCTGCACTAAGTGATAGCACTATAAGGCAAAGCTGGTCACAGGTTCCCAGTGTATGAAAAGTCTATCTTGCATGTTCCTATTAGTCAATATTATCACCACTTTCTTTATCCATAATATGTGATCTGATATACTAATAATTTCCCACACTCCCAGTCTCATGGTGGCACACGTGATCTGGGTTCTAAGTTCCTCAAGAAGTCCTGGTGACAGGGAAAAACCTGTTCTGAAATCCCTGTCTTGAAGTAATTAGCTGTGGAAATGTCACAAAACTCACATTTTCAAGCTTAAAATAAACCTGAGCTGGTCTGTAAAGTGAATATTGCAGCCTATGAATTTTTCCTCCAAATCATTTTTTTTTCTAGCTGAAAGGTATTTCCAGTCTTGTTTCCAATTACATCCACCAACCAGCCAAATTCCCCCCTCCCCACATGTTCCATCCCATCCCAATTCAAATTGCAGTAGTGCTGCAGTAGTTGCTATTGGCAAGGGACAGTAAGAAAAGAATACAGTATAGGAATATGCCCTTCCTATATGCGGGGGATCCGTTCTGGACCACCTGTGTAAAGCAAAAAATGCAGGACTCAAGTTCCATTGTTTGAATGGGCACATGTTCCCATGTGCACCCCATTCATTTTACTGAGGTTTGCTTTCCATGTGACCTTGAGTCTGCAGATGGCGAGCTCGCATATGACGCAGGTGCACTGTAGTTGCCTTCTTTCACCCCATTCCAGTATCAAACAGCCTTGCAATGGCAGGTGAGAAACCTAATTGACCTTGGGACCTTCTACCATCTCTTGAAAAATCTACATTTCCTAGAAGGAAATCAAAGAGTCATAGAACCATAGTGTTGGAAGGTGTCCCATGAGTAATCATGTCCAATCCCATCCTCGGTGCATAAAATCCAGTAACAGCATCCCCAGCAGGAAGCTGTCCTGTCTCTTTCTGAAAATTTTCTGAGAAAGAGACCCCACAACCACTCTGGGTAATGGTTCCTTTGCCAAAATCCTTTTAACGTCAAGAAGTTCCTTCTAATGTTCAATCGAAATCTACTCTTTTGTAACTTAAAACTATTAGACCTGGTCCTATCCTCTGAGGTGGCACAGAACAAGCTTGAACCCTCTGCCTTGTGACAGCCCTTTAGACATTTTAAGAGCGCAATCTTCTCATCACCAGCTGAGCATGCGCATTTCCTTTAACCTTTCCTCATATGTTTTGTTGTCCATAATTCTTATCACCCTTGTTGTGCTTCTCTGAACCAAACTAATTTGTCTATAACCTTCTTAGAGTGAGGCACGCAGAATTGACTATTACTTCCATTGACTTGGGAACTGTGGTTCTATTAATGTAGACTAAAATATTTTTGTCTTCTTTGATGCAGCATCACACTGCAAGGTCATGTTCAACTCATGATCATCAGTAAACACAATGCCCTTTTTACATATTTTGCTGCTAAACCAAGTAAGACCAGTCTTACAAGTGTGTATTTGGTATTTCATTTTTTGTATAAATGTAAAATTTTGCATTGTCTCTCTTGAATTTCATTGTATTTGTTCCAGCCCAATTTTCTAGTTAATCAAGATCCTTCTCAATTCTGTTCCTAACTTCCCATGTGTTAGCTGCCCCTCCCAGTTTTGTATCATCTGCAAACTTTATAAGGATTCCCATTACCTCCTCTTCTAAACCATTTAACAAAAATGTTGAAGTGTGTTGGCCACAGGACAGCAGCACTCCACTCAAGACTTCCCTCCAGTTTGAAGTACAGCCATTGATAACAACTCTTTCAACATGGTTTTCCAAAAAAGTTATTAATCCACCTGGTGGTGTTTCCATCTATTCCACATTTTATCAGTTTGCTAAATATCATGGGAGACTTTATCAAATTCTGTGTTGAAATCCAGATGAACAACATCCACAGTATTTCTGCCATTTATTAAAGTAGTGGCCCAATTAAAAAAGAGAGATATAAGATTGGATTTGTTCCTAATAATCCCATGCTGGCTCCAACTAATCACTTCATTATCATCCACATCCTTACAAAAAGACTCCTTTATAATCAGTTCTAAAAATTTTGATAGTAATTTGATAGTAAGATAGGTTAGGCTGATTGGTCTGTAGTTTTCTGCCACCTCTCTCTCTCTCTCTCTCTCTCTCCCTTTTTGAAGAAAGGAACAGTGTTTGCTCATCTCCAGATCTCTGTTATCTCATCTTTTCTCCAAGATTTCTTAAAAAAATGATGGAAAGTAGTTCAGAGAATACAGCAGCCAAGTTCCTTCAGATCATCAGGCCCTGCACACTTGAACTCATTTGGGTTAACTATAGGTGATTCCCAACTGACTATTAGTCTTGATTTGAATCCCTTACCAAGATCTCTGCTGATAAATGCATGCACACATTTCTTCTTTTGGGGAGAATAGAAAAAGAAAAAGACAAAAGAAGTGTTGAGCCGTTCTGCCTTTTTGCTTACCATCCTTTATTACCATCCTTACAGCCTCAGCATTTCCTTGGTCACTCTATTGCTGTGAAAGTATCTGGAAATTGGTAATAACATTTGGAACTCCCATTATTTCTCACCATTGGCTATGATGGCTAAGGCTGCAGTCCAACAATATATGGGGGCCCTCATGATTCATACTTCTCAGCTACAGCCACGTTGGGAAAAAGAAAGTGTTTAAACAACTAAAATTTGTTTTGCACATCAGTGGAATATACCATGCAATGTACTGTGCAATTCATCTCCTGCAAATTTTACTTTACAAGCTTGGCAAACTTTGGGGGAAGCACCTAATTAATTGCTGCTAAATCCTGCTAAATGCTTAGCCCCAGTGAATAGCAAATGCTAATTATTTGAGAGATTTATGTGATTAACAATGTAAAGTTAACTTTGAAGCTTAACTACAACAACCAAAACCATAGGCCCCATGGCATTCAACAGCTTTTCCTGTGTTGCTGAGTTGATTGCAAGAATCTCCTTTTAATATGTTCGATTTCTGTGGTAAACATTACACACACACACACACACACACACACACACACACACACACAAAGGTAGCCTTGCCAAAAGAGCAGAGATCCATGTTTCATGAGGTAGCTTAAGATGAGGAGAAATATTCCAAAGTATATGGCAATAGTCTGAACCAAACATCTTAGGGTTTGTCTGCACAAACTGGATTGTCCAGTTTGACACCACTTTAACTGCTGTAGCTCAATGCTATAGAATTCTGGAAACTGGAGTTTTGTGAGACATTTAGCCTTCTCTGTCAGAGAACTCTGCTACCACAATAAACTACAGTTCCTAGAATTTCATAGCACTGGGGCATGGCAGTTAAAGTGGTGTCAAACTGGATTATTTCTGCAGTGCAGATGCAGCCTTAGTGACATTTTAGCTCAACATCTTCTGTGGTTCAGAATCTTTAAATGGTGAAAACCAATATGATATAGCAGATCATGTACCTGAGCTTGAATCCATGAAGCCACTGCCTCTCAGTCAAATCTATCTTGCAAGATTCCCTAGTAAAATCAAAAAGTGCCATCCTTACTTTTTGGAAAAGTAGGCTAGAGATGCCATAAACAAATGATAATATGTTATTTTACAGGAAGATTGAAGAATCAGCACCCTCCATTCTTGCACAAAATCCACAAAGGTCCTAGCAAAGGTGCTTTGCCATCCATTTTGTTACTACCCCAGGGGGGGAAAAAAGTTCCACAATGCCACAGGCTTCAGGGAAACCTTTCTATAATCCATACGCCATTGGAATTGTCCCATAAAAGATATTAATGTCTTTAACAGTTAGGCTATTTCCATACCAAATATCAAGAATTTTGTAACTGTTACTAAATGTGTACCTACAATTAATTGAACCAAAATTGTAGTGTTTAGGAATGAGGGCAAAAAAATAACCTGGTTATAGGATAAGGCCAGGAGTGAAGAACCTGTGGGCCATCAGATGCTGTCTAGCTCTATGCAGGAGTTGCCTAGAATAACAGGCAATGCATTTGGAGGGACCTAGTTCAAGGCCAATGCTTCTGGAAGGACACAGGCTAGGAAAGGCTGATGGGAACTAATATCCTGTTCCCAATATCAACTAACAATGTACCTTTTAAGTATTTAATTAAATTTAAATGTACCTGTTTACGTAATTGAAGGGGTGTCACATTGAGGATGGAGCAAGCTTGTTTTCTGCTGCTCCAGAGAACAGGACCCAGAACAACGGATGCAAGCTACAGGAAAAGAGATTCCACCTCAACATTAGAAGACACTTCTTGACAGTAAGGGCTGTTCGACAGTGGAACACACTCCCTCAGATTGTGGTGGAGTCTCCTTCCTTGGAGGTCTTTAAACAGAGGCTGGATGGCTATCTGTCGGGGATGCTTTGATTGTGATTTCCTGCATGGCAGAGGGTTGAACTGGATGGCCCTTGTGGTCTCTTCCAACTCTATGATTCTACACCCTCCAGGAAATTTCACTGCCGTTTGCTTCCATTGTCTGCTGATCTTTAGTACATTGCCTCCAAATATGGAGGTTCTGTGATCATGAGTAATAGCTATTTACAGAACTGCTAACTCGAGATTTGTCTAATCCTTTTTTCAAAATCTATCTAAACATTCCGGTGTATGGCTTTGAATCCAATATGCAATTGTAGTCTCCCCAACTGTTCTTAAAGACGCGTACATGCTAGTGTAAATACTACCAGCTGACAGAAATTTAAGTGTCACCATATTTACGCACATAAGGTTTGGAGATTTGGGCGGGTGGAGAAGCTTTAGGCCTCCAGGGTTGTAAAATGAAATTGAATTAATCTCAGTTTATAAAATAAAACTTCATGCATTATTTTCATTTGCCATCTGTCTAACATTGTTTTCCTCTTCCATCAACCTAGAAGAGATTAATTCTCCAAGGATCTTGGAACTGTGATTAGTATTGCCATAACAGAGCCATATATTTCAAGACTATGCACAATATAGATGTCCCAGTCAAATATCACAGGAGTCACAAGAGCGATGTCAGATATCTCCCTCTTATTTGACAGGTTAAGGACCAGAGCACTGTTGAAAACTGGAAATCATCAAAATGCTGAACCAACTTTTATTATAGTATCAAGTATTAAGCACAAGTATTAATTAATTGAGACTGTTCCTGCCAGTTTAGGACAATTATAGGATATGGCACAGATACTGCAGAAAGGAATTTCAAGCAGAAAACTTGATAGCTAGAAAGCAATGGAAGGAAATAAAGAGAAAAAGATATAGAGAGATTTGTAAATGGAATTGCTTATGATATAAACTGACCTGATCCACATCTTCCTGATTGTTACCTAACAGCTTTTTGCACTTCCAAAATGTTCTTATGTAATCTTGGAATAGCAATAATATTAATACTACGGCTGCTGCTAATAATAATAATAATAATAATAATAATACGCATAATATGATAATACATGATACATAATAATACATGAACAACTGTAGTGGAGAGCCCACTCCAGGCGCTAAACTCTTCATAGAGTACTTGATTTTGGCTCAAGGTTTAGCAAAGCAGGTTCCTCAGCATGAAAAAATGAAATTCAATTTCTGATATGAAATAATGTACAAATATCTTGTTTGATAGAAAATGGGTGCTTGCAGATAGATGTCTCCTTCTGCTTAAAAGGAAATGTGCAGCAATTCCATCTTTCCACAGAATGGAAGAGGCTAATAAATACACAGTTGAGAACATGATACAGGCTGAAAATAATTTGATTTGTCCATCCTTCTGATGACAAAAGAGAACAGAGAGGAATCCGAAACAGGATGCCAAGAATGAATTTTTTTACAAGTTTCTACCACAAGTCTATTTATTTCATATGCTCTCAGAAGGAATATTAAAATTTACAATAAGCAAAAATATATAGCAGTGAGGTATCTCTTTGTGAAATGATATCCAAATTGAGCTGTGCTAATAAACATAAAGTTATCATTCTTTGGTTTCAAATAAAATGCTTCTTCCTCCTGCCTTTTATGGGAATAGTACCATCAGTCCTCCACTATATAACACTTATGACAAATAGTTCACTAACCTTAGACACAAGAATGGTCCAAATTACAACAGAAAATTGGGCTGCTGGCAGTCATAAAAGAGCTTCTGGTTATTTAATCTGCCAGATAACAATGGGAAAATTGAGCCATGTTAATGAGAAAAATCCGAAAACTACTTTTCCAAAGGGAGACAAAAGTAAAAGTAATATCTATAGCGTTTGATAGTTATTAGAATTATTTCTGTGATCCTCTTATCTCTTATCCTGCATATGGGCCATTTAATGAAAAAAAGGCTTCTGTAAACTAAAGCTATGGAAAAAATGAACTTTCTTACAAATGAGAAGTAAATAAGAAATAAATATATTGATCGTGGTAACAAGAACAATTCCAAGTTCGAAATTTGTCCAGTATGCACTGAGCTTGAGTTCTTTATTTGAGTCAGGATTCAAAAGGACCTAAATAGATTGAACACTTTGGGCAAAATATACAAAATGAATTTCAGCAGGGACAAATGTAAGGTGCTATATTTAGACAGGAACACAATCTTGATGGTGGAATTGTCTCAGATGATGGTGGGGTCTCCATCAACAGAGGTTTCAACAGAGGTTAGATAGCCATCTCTCAAGTGAACTTTAACTGTGTTCCTGCATGGTGGTATTTGGACAAGATGACTCTTTTATCCAATTCTGGTAATAATAACAGGAAAACAGTTTTTTAAAAAAATAAATAAATACAAACAATGCCTGTATTACAGTAAATTAGGAAACTTAGAAAACTGCAGATTTTCCGACAAAAGGTTCTAATTTAGATCTCAGTTGAAGGAGGTCTCCTCTGAATAGACCTGAGCTGAGACCTTCCTGATAGCTTCAAAGTAAAGTTTCTATTAAATCTTGTTTGTCATTCATCCCCTAGGAGAAACACACATACACATTTAACCCCCCCCCCACAACAAGAGAATTAACATAAATTTCTAATTACCCCCTTTTTTTCCTTGTTCAAATTTCTGATGTTCATCAACTGTGTTTCTTGCCGAGCATTAGTAGGTAACGTACAGGCCTGCTTGCCATAAAATTGCCCTCAAGTAAATGTGATTCTCTTCCCCAAATGAGCTTCCAAATATAGCAATAAGATACATTATTCTACTGATATTAAATTTATTCATTGTAACAACCTAACAACAGTGTTTGCAAAGTCCCCTATGTCCCTTTTTGAAAATTTCTGCTTCATTTTGATGAAATGAGATATGTTTGTATCACACAAGCCAAGTTTCTCAAGTTGTGACATGCTACCCTCTGGAGGGTGACAAATTTGATTGATGTAATCCATTACCCTCAAGGTGGGAATATCTAGAAAACCTGTGGGAATGTTTCTGCTGAACTCTTTTAGGGGTGGAGGGTTATCCATCCTCCCTTCCCATGAATGTTGCAGAAGAAATGGTAATCAGCTATAATAGTAGGGGAAATGTATCATAATGTAGTTTATAGACTTAAAAAGCAAGACAGAATGGAGACTTACATATGATTAACATTTTTCATGATTACCATAACAACAGTATTTCCCTACCACCACCATTTTCTAGTTAGACCATCAGTTTGGGATAGACAGTGTACTTCGTGTGCTTACATCGTAGCTGTAGAAAGAAGTGAAGTTTGGTAGCATTTTGTTTTGCTATTGTTGTAAGATTGATGACAATTTATCTCAAATTGCGTGAAACAGGGCACTACTTGAATTCATCACATGAATGGACCGTTTATTCCAAGGTAGTGTCTCTTAACCTGTTGTCTGAGAAACTCCAGGGCAGGGGTGATGTCCTTGCAAGGGTCTGTGAAGACCAACTCTCCTTCTTTTGCCCTGCCCAGGCCTGTCCCCCATGCCAAAAAGTGGAGAGTGAAAGAGGGAAGAGAAGGAAGAGAAGGAAAGAGAGAGCCCCATCCGTCTCACCAGCACAAGCAACAACAGAACAGCTCTGGACGTTATCACACGGGGAGTCGTGGGGAGAAAGTGGAAATAAACGGGCATGAGCTCAAGTCTTTAATTTACGGGATTTGTCCCATTCTGCCTCGTCTGATAACTAAATTCGAATTTAAAAGGGGGTTAATTCGAACGAAAACCTGATCTTTTCATTTTTGGGATTTTTGGGGATTTGAAAAGATCAGGTTTTTGTTCGAATTAACCCCCTTCTAATTCAAATTTAGTTATCAGACGAGGCGGAACGGGACAAATCCCGTAATTTAAAGTCTTCCGCTTGTCTGGTTTATTTTCAGTTTTCGGCGGCAGATCCCCATGTGATAACGTCCTCTGACTCCTTGTTCTCTCTCTCCTTCTCTTGCCTCTGCCTTCCCAGCTTTCCTTGCCTTGGCCATTCCTCTCTGGTTTCTCCAGGAACTCTAAGAGAAAAGGGCAAGATGATACGCTTTCAGCAAAAATGCTTTGGCCAAACAAGTTCCCAGAACTCCAGCTGGGCGTCTCTCTTTGCTCACTGGCTTTCTGCCTCCCTACCTTTCCTCCCACCTTCCTCCTTTCACCAGAGCAAAAAACAAACAAACAAACAAAACCCCTGTGTTGTGCAAAATGACAGGGGTTACCAGTGTGTGCAGAATCAGAGATGTAAGTGAGATACACACATATATACACACATATATAACATATATAATCTAATAAAAGAAGATTAATGAAAGAAAATCACGATTTACACTATTGCAAACAATTTATTTGTTATGTATGGTAATGTATGGATGATATTTGTTTTAGTATGTAAGGGGAGTTGTGGATGGTGGGTTAGGAGGGGTTAGGGTTAGGGTTGAGGATGTATACTGTTAGGTTTTAAAATGCATGTGCATAAGTATGTGTATATATGTTTGTTAGTCTTGCTTGTTATTTTGTAAGATACGGTTTGTATTTGTAAATTTCAATTAAAAAAAAACTAAAAAAACAAACCTGTGTTGTGCAAAATGACAGGGGTTACCAGTGTGTGCAGAATCAGAGATGTAAGTGAGATGGTGAGAGTGAGGCTGGTGGGCAGGTGTGCCAGCCAGATGACTGGCTGGTGTAATCAGTGATGGTGGGCGCAGTAGTAATAGCAGTACCTCTAAAGAAGAGGGACTTCACTCTGGATTCTGTGAGCAAGGGAATATATTACACATGCGTGTGTGCCTTCAGGAACATTCCCCTAGCATACATCAAAACAGTGCATGGGATGGAGGAACTAGAAGCAAGTTTGATTCACCTACATGTTATGCACACACATATGCATGCCAACCAAGCAACTCAACTCCTTGTGAAACTTGATGCTACTACTGACATACCCACAGCAATGGAGATACATCAGAGAGGTCTTTGGTACCCAAAAAGTGCAGGGGGGAGGGGAGTGAGGAGATGAGATCTAGGGCCTGAACAGACTGCCAGAAATAATCCATCTTGAGACCACTTTAACTGTCCTGGGTCAATGCTAGGGAATCATGGGAATTGTAGCTTCTTTCTAAGACATTGAGCCTTCTCTGTCAGAGAGCTCTGGTGCCACAATAAACTACAGTTCCCATGATTCCCTAGCACTGAGTCAGGGCAGTTAAAATGGTCTCAAGATGGATTATTTCTGGCAGTCTGTTCAGGCCCCTAGTCTCTATCTGGGGGATTGTTTTTTAAAGTCCTACACCACACATCCCACTAACTCACCCTATCCAAAAGTATCTCACCTGTATTGGTGGAGAGAAAAAGAAGGAAAAGTGTTCTAGAATAGAAACCATTTGAAAAACACAGTCAGAACTTAGAATACAAGTTTCAGTTATTAAGAGTAATATAACAAGTGAAATGCAGCACCAGCCTTCACATTAATTAGTTAATTAAAATTAACAATATTAGGCCATGGCTCAGTGTTCAGGTGGCATTATTATTTTTTTATTTTAAATTTGTATGGAATCATTCCAATGAAAATATAATAGGACTGTGTGAATTTACTTATTTCTTCCTTCTCTTCAAATTTGAAGAATCTTGATGAGCAACTTTAAATAAATATTTGAGGCACTTTAGGGTTTTAAATCTTGAATTAAATCTTGGTGGTCCATGGCAACTAAAGTATTTAAAGGGGGTCTGTGGTAAAGAAAATGTTAAGAATGGTTGTCCTAAGGTAGTTCTAAAATATTTCTAAAATAATTACTCATTTTCTTTTTTTCACCTTAAAAGTACCCAAATAACATTCTCCAAATACAATTAAGAGAATAACATCTGGTCCTCCTTTATTGTAAGTGTTTTGGATGAATGTAGAGGGCCATTAAAAAATCAAGAGTAAAGAAGTTCTTCATAATGTTTAGGTGGAACTTTTTTCTTGCAGTTTGAATCAACTGGTCCATGTTCTAGCCCAGTGATTCCAATCCCACATTATTGATCTAAATGGTTGAGGCTTCTGGGCACTGAAGTCCAAAATAGCTGAAAGACCAGACCAGAGAGGGAGGAGATTGGCCACAGCTGAGCTCTGAGGAGCAGCATCTTTGAATAGCTTTGTTTTGTCCCCTTTTAATCTTATTTTATCTATAGTTTTTTACAACCTTTTATAACAAAGAGGGATTTTGATTCTGACTGGAGTAGAGTTGGTGTTGTATGGTTTTATTATCTCAGCCACATTCCGAGGACTTATTAACTGACTGCAAACATAAACAACAGGACCTGTTCCACTGAAGAGGAAACACCCAGCATATTTTGCAGATCTGTTTGTTTTTTGGAAAGAAAGAGGAAAGATAAAGGGAACAGCTCTGCATGATCTGGAAGAACTGGATGTTTGCAATTGAACAGCTGGATTTGGGAAATAAACATCGGGGATCTAGTCCAAATCAATCTCTGGCTAAAGCAGTAAAGCAGTTGAAGATTGATGAACTTCTAACAGCTAACTGCCCTGTGAATAATTTGCATATTTCATCTACCATTACTCTAAATAATAGGTTTGCTGCATTGAGTAAGGAAATCCCTGTCTCAACTCAGGAGAACTGTGATTTGTCAGTTATTTTTACTTCCCCTGCTCCAAATCATGTTTTGAACTTTTCAAAGAACATCAACCCTAATTATTTAGCTGAACAATGTTTTCTAACAGCCCAAAGAGTGATAGATTTGAAAGTATGCAAAAGGTTTGTAATAAAATGAATGCAGTGGAATGTGCACTAGAGGAGCTTGCAAAGTCTTTCTCTCAATCTAAGAGTAACTTTCAGATAATGAGAAATAAGGGAGAGGAAGCTAGTAAGTCCAGGCAGGATAGTAATTTGCAGAACACTTTGCAACCACAATCAACTCCCCCAATTGGCGGGGAAACCTTGCAGCACAAAGATCTTCCAATCTACACAGGTTATTCTTCAAATTGCCCCAATTAATATTAACAGAGTGAGATGGGATTCATGGAGAGCAGTAAAGATCTTCTTGGGTCAATTGCTAAATCTAGAGCCTCAAAAGCTGGAACTAAAGAAAATCTATTGGCTGCTGGGTGTAAGGGGCCAAAAAAAGAGTACATCTCACTTTTGAGCATGCTGTGATCCCACTCATGTTACTTAAAATGATAACTTTCTTGGCCAAGTTCCAGATTACTCCTATGAGAGTTTTCCAAGAAGCATCTATACAACCTTTACTTCAGAGAAGGTCAGTATTATGGACCTCTGGATGCACTCCACAGAAAGTTAACTGTGAAGATTTAAAGGCAAATCATGGATTGAAAGGAGACAGGAGAGCAGGGATACAAAGAAAGAATCCAGTGATTCAACATCTATCAGAACATATAGATGCCCACTCTAATAGTAGGGATATTTTAACTCTTCTGGCTGAACTTAATTCCAAATGGGAGGAGGTTAAAATAAGTTTATCTTCCCTACATGATAAAACTGAAACACTAAGAGACTATCTTAAGAAAGATAATATCACTATTTAGGGCCTCGGCAGACGACCAAAAAGGTCATCCTGGAGACCCGGAAGAGGAGGAGCCACCGCACGAGCGGCACTCCTTCCTTTTCCTGAGGTCGCCCTGGGAGCTGCTGGCCCTCCGCACGGACGCGCTGCGGTGGAAAAGACAGAGAAAATGCGCCTGATGCTTTTAGGGCGCACTTTCCCTGTCTTGAGGAAGGAGTGCTGAGGTGCGGAGGCTGCGGCCCCGCAGCGTGCTGGCCCAGGGCGTCTGGGAAGCTCTCGTCTGCTTCCCCCTTAAGACAAAAGAAGATCCTTCTACATTAGTTTCAACAGCAAGCAAAAATGACTCAAAGCAGCTGATGGACTGTCAACAAGGGAGCTTAATTTGCTTAGATCCAGAAATTACTGAAGATATTGAAGTTCAAACTATACAAGATCTACAAATTTCAGCAGTACAAACTGCACCTAAATCCCTGACAACACTGGGTTTTGAGCATGACTTGGCATGTCTCTCTTTACTTCCAAATAATGTTTCTCAATCTAGTTTTCTTCAACAGAATACAATACACTCTGTTTCTTCTCATTATCTTTCTTTGGTCCCCAATGGCATATCTACTGGAGTAGACATGGTGGAGGATACTCAGGTACCTGTATCACCGTTGGTATTAAAGGACTGACTTATAAACTCTCAGGAATCTCTCTCTGTGTTGTCATGGAATATTGCGGGATGGAACAGCACCGTATTTGTTGGAAGGTTTTTCATTCGGTTTTCATATTCCTTATTCTGGTTCGAGAACTCACCGAACCTAATGCACATTCAGTGAAGGAGTTACCAGGGATTGTTAGAGATAAGCTGGCCAAAGAACTAGCGGCGGGAAGGATATCTGGACCCCATCAACAGCTGCCAATTCTGACATTGAGATTGTCACCTTTGTGCCTAAGAAGGCGCTTGGTGAATACCGTTTAACTCACAATCTCTCTTATCCCAAAGGAGATTCTGTGAATGATGCTATTGACCCAGTGTTAGCATCTGTAAAGTATGCATCATTTGACTCAGCAGTGCGAATGGTGAGAGCATTGGGCAAGGGAGCCCTTTTGGCTAAATGTAACATAAAATCTGCTTTTAGTTTGCTTCCAGTGAATCCTGATGATTTTGATTTGCTTGGAAATCAGGAAACTCTTATTGAACATTCCTGGGTCTTTCAGAGGCTTTTTATAATCTTTTGTTGATGTCAGCGCAGTATACAGAGATGTTGGCCAAGATAAAATTTTGTGCTGCTGCAATTAAGATCCGTGCAAATAATGTTTTAGTAAATGATTAGGTTTTTACTATTTGTTTATACAGTTATATTTTATGGCTATATCTTATATACTTTATGACTTATAGTTACATTTATATTCATATTTTACTGATGTCCGTAGATCAGGGGCCGGTCCGTTGCTCTGGAGCTCTTTCGCGGGCCGAGGGGGGGAAATGGCGTCGCATGTGCACGCTTGCTCACGCATGCGCAGTATGCCAGAAGTACTGCGCGTGCACACACAGTACTTCCGCCGTACTATGCATGCACGAGCGAGTCGCGGCTGCCATTTTGTTTTTCAAAATGGCGGCCGCAACTCGTTTGCACATGCGCAGTACTCCGGTGTATGCGCGAACGCATTGTGGCCGCCATTTTGGAACACAAAATGGCGGCCGTGACTTGCATGGTGGTGGAGGCGGCAGGACTGGGCTGGGGCCGGTCCAAAGGCCTTGCGGGGCCAGGGCCAGTCCCTGGGCCATAGGCTGGCGACCCCTGCTGTAGATGTATGTATCTTACTGATGTTCATAGTATGCATGTATTGTATGCATTTTATGTATTCATATGAATTTGGGAATATGGTCATTTAATATGGTCATTGACCACAATAAAACTATTGAATTGAATTGAAATTGCAGGACCAGACTTTGGGAATGACTTTTCCAGTCTCTGGACCAGCAAAAAAACAAGCTCACTCCATTTTCTACATGACATCCCTTCAGATATTTAAAGGTGGCTTATCATGTTATCTCTCTGTTTACCACTTTGAGGTAAAGATACTCAATTCCTAAGGCTGTTTCTCATCAAGCTTGTTGCTCACCTTTCCCTGCACATTCTACAACTTGTCAGTATCTTTCCTGAAGTGTGTTGCCAGAGCAGGACACATTATTCCAGGTGAAGTCTTGGAGAATAGAATGGCATTGTTTGGGATACTATACTATACACTTGTTTATAAAGCCTAGAAATGCACTGGTGTAATTTTTTATGACTCATCACACTGTTGACTCATGTTTAGCTTGTAGTATACTAAAGCACCTAGATTCTTTTCACATGTACTATTTTCAAGTCAGCTGTTGCCCATCCTGTAATTTGTGCATTTTATTTTCTGCTTGTCTTGTAGTTTGCTGTTGTTGTTCAATGCCCTCAAGATGACCTTGATTCCTGGTGACCCTGTGGATGAGACATCTCCAAGGCTATTTGTCCTCCATTGTTCTGCTCAGGTCCTGCAGGCTCAGGCCTGTGGCCTCTCTCCCATTCTTTCTACTGCCCTTTACCTTTTCTCATTGTCTTTTCCAGTGATTTATGCATTCTCGAGGCCAAAGTACGACAGCCTCAATTTAGTCATCCTGGCTTCTAGGGAGAGTTCTAGAACCCATTTGTTTGTCTTCTTGGGCATCCATGGTATCTTCATCACTCATCCAGCACTACATCTCAACTGAGGGCCTTTACAGACTGGCCTGAAGGGCCGGACTGGAGGTGGAGTGGGGCAGGGCAGCTGCACACCAACCGCCCCAACTCCACCCCAACACCATCCTGACGCTACGTGCTCATCCGCACAGTGCATGGTGTCAGGATGCCCTCCTGGTGCAGCATGTGCAAACGCTGCACCAAAAGGGCATGGAAGAGCTGTGGTGCCGGCTCTTAGGGCGGCCTTTTGCCACCCCTAAAAGGAGAAGCATTTTGCCGCTCTTTTGGGGGCAGCAAAAGGGAGGATCGGGGTTGTGATGTGCAGTTGTCGCAGCCCTGATCCACTGCTCCCAGCGTGGCTCTGTGCTGCCCCAAAAGGCGGGTCTGTAAAGGCCCTGAGTTTGTTTTCTTTCTATCACTTTTTTTCACTGTCCAACACTCACATCCCTACTGGTGATGGGGAATATGATGGCTTGGACAATCCTCACTTTAGCATTCAGAGTTCTATCTTTACACTTTAAAATCTTGTCCAGTTCGTTCATAGCTGCCATTCCCAATCCTAATATTCTTCTAATTTCTTGATTGCAGTCGCATTCTATTGTTTCTCTCCCTGTTAATTTTTCCTTTCTCAACTGTTTTCCATGCTTTAAGTCATAGATCTTCTGACAAGTGTGTATATTCTTGATATATGCTCCTCCTCTTTTCCTGTTTAGTCTATTTCTTTTGAATTGATTATTCCATTACACAGTTCCAATCATAAGGTTCATTCTGTCAGGTTTCAGTAATGCCTATAAAATCATATTTGCCTTCCTATGTTTAGTTTAAGTTCATTTTGCTTATTTTCCTATGCTCTCTGCGTTAGTATAGAGACATCTAAGACCATGGGAAGTTTTCTCCAGTGGAGTCCTTGTTTGTTTGTTTGTTTGTTTGTTTTGCCCATTATTTGGCATTTGTATTATTGGGCCCAATTCCCCCTGTATCATGAAGCTACTTTCCCCATGACTTATTGTCCCCATGTCCTCTTGAATATTGTCTCCCTCCCCCATGTAGCTCAATTTAAAGCCCTCCTGATTAGATTTGAAAGGCTCCTAGCAAAAACATTATTTCCACCAACTGTGAGGTGCAACCTGTTCCTTACCAGAAGTTCTTCTTCATGAAAGTGTAGACCATGATCCAAAAAGCCAACTCTTTATTGGTGGTATCACTTGTGGAATTAGTTGTTCATTTCTAATACACTTCTCCTTTTGCCTGGGCCACATACTTTAACAGGAAGGAGGGATGAAATAATAACCTAATAATAATAATAATAATATATCCTGCAGTATCATTTGTTGTTTCATCTGAAGATAGAGTAATGGTCAGTGGGCTTCATGAGTCTTTTCACCCTCTTAATTACATCTTCCCCTTGGGAGACATCAAAGCTCATGAGATGGCTTATTAGGACCACATACCACTGCTTCTGTTCCATGCAGCAGGGAATCACCTACTATCACCACACATCTCTTCTTCTTTTGAGAATTAACAGTAGCTCTTCCATTCATAGAACCCTCCAAGGTAGCCTCCATGACTTTGGAGGTTTGAGGATCTTGTCTCTCTTCCTCATACTAATCAATTAAAGGAAGAGCTTGGAATCAATTGTGTAGCTCCAAGCTTGAAGCATGGTTCTTGACAGTTTTACTTCCATGTGTCACATTCCTCCAAGAATTTTCCTCCTGTATCTTGGAATTCTCGTCTTCCACAGAGGCATTTCTAGCCATTTCAGAAGAATAGCAATAGCAATAGAAAGTACATTTCTATACTGCTTATCAGTGCACTTAAGCACTCCCTAAGTGGTTTACAATGTGTAAGCTAATTGCCCCCAACAAGCAGGGTACTCATTTTAGTAACCTTGAAAAGATGTAAGGCTGAGTCGACCCTGAGCCCCTGGCTCGTATTGAACTCACAACCTTGTGAGTGAGTGGCTGCAGTACAGGCATTTAACCACTGTGCCACCAGGCTTCCTGTTCCTGTTTTGGAAAGAATTTGTTCCATTCTTTCCAAAAGTAGCTTAATTCTCCCTAATAAGTAAAAGTGTAGATACACAGGACTCAAGCTCCTCCAACAGGCAGCCAACTTGTGCTTGCTGGATGTTTAGCACATCACACCCTCTGCCAAAAAAAGACACATGGCACAGATGTCACCAGTCACTGAAACATCTCTGTCACCATCCAAGTGTCTCAGAGGGAGTGAAAAGGCAGGCCTAACTCCATCAGGCCTAGCCTAAAGTAAGAAGAAGGCCCTCCCTCCAGTCCATCTGCCATGATCCAGGCCTCAGAGGGAGAGAACAACAGCTGGATGTATTCCCTTTCCTCACTACTAATTAACTATCAAATTAACTATCTGTAATTAATAATTAACTATCTGTAAGCCACTCTGAAAATCTTTGTAGCTGAAGAGTGGGGTATAAATACACTAAATAAATAAATAAGTGTTTCATCCTATATACAGAGCAGCACAGCTGTCCAGGCTTCCCCTTATACCTCCCCCCACAAAGTGTCCACAAAATTTCCTATTTTTCTGTTCCTGTTTGCTGAGTTCCAAACTGAGGAAAGAGCTTTATGGGCTGCTGGCTCTGCTCCCACCCAAGTCAAGGCAGAAGCCCTGCCCCTTAGACCATGTGGTTAGGGACAGCTCACTGCCAAAACCAAACACACCACGGAAACTGTTTTACAGCACAGGCAAATACACACACACACACACACACACACACACCCCCCAAGATTGATCTTCAAATTAAAAGCTCACCTACTTTTTCCTCAGAGACTGACCTCCTATGTTAGAGATATTAAAGGCTTTTGCAGACTGCTAGAAATAGTGCAAATAGAGTTAGGGTTAGGGAATCATGGGAACTGTATTTTATTGTGGCACTAGAGCTCTCTGACAGAGAAGGCTCAATGTCTCAGGAAAAAAACAATTCCCATGATTCCCTAGCACTAATCGCAACCCTTAAAGTGGACTCAATTTGCACTATTTCTGGCAGTCTCTGCATTAAATCATGTCTGCAAAAACACACAGCGCAACATTCTTGGTAGCTGCTACTCAACTTTTCCTTGAAACTTACCAAAAAAAAAAAAAAAGCCTATGCATATTCCAGGCATGTTCCAATATATTCATGTGTGTGTGTTTCTTCAGAGATTGAAATTTTTGAGATTTCTGAGATTTCCCCTGAGTTTGCTCATAGGCCCTACATGCAGTACGGTAGATGTCAAATGCATACCAAAAATCAGCAGTCAAGCTTAGTATCTTGTGTTAGGTTTGTGTTTGAAATTGTGGTACTTCACATTATAAAGCTCAGATTTTTCATGTAAGAAATTGACAATTGTTGCTGATGTGTGCTAGTTCAACAAAATGAGTGCAGAGCCTTTGTCAGATTTTTCAAGACCATTAATCCATTATTATATTTATCTCCTATGTAATCTTCATGTTTCTTACATATATATGTGTAATTAAAAAGCAAACCAGCAGCACTTCTCCCAAGTTTGTTCCAGATCCCAGAAGGATGCAACTAATCACTGAAGTGATATGTGTGTGTGTGTGTGTATGTGTGTGTGTGTATCTCTCACACACACACAACACACACATACAACAACAGAACTTTAAAATATGTATCAAGAGCAAAGCTCTTGGCTTCTGCCTTCTTCAGCTGTGGAAGTTTCACTTTGGAAAGAAGGCATAATCTGAAATATGTGTGTGTGTGTGTGTGTGTGTGTGTGTATCTCAAACACCATATAACAGAAATAAATCCAAGTCCTAGATAATGATATTCCTAGAAAGAGATATCCTATATCCTAGGTATTGCTATTTAAAATGGCTACAGCTCTTGCTTAAATAAAAATATTTCTTCTTCTGTCTGTGTCTAATACACACAGGAAAGGAATGTGTCCAATTCACACACAAAAAGAAGACAGAACTGTAATGCTATCAAAGCTGTAAAAAGCATGATATATGGTAGTGTTAGAATGAATCCCCCATTAAACTGAAAAACAAAGCCTCAAATGGCCTATTCAGATGGCTAACATTTAACTGTCCTTTAAAAAAGAATGGGGTGCCTGAATAAATGAATTCTATTGTTGTCTTAATTAACACACCAGAAAAGCCTCTCTCTCTCTCTCTCTTTGATGGAGATATGACCTAAATCATAATGAGACAGAGCTCACTCTCTCAACTTCCTCCCTCCTCCTCCTCCCTCTGGTTCTTTCTCTCCCCCTCCTTCTGTACAAAAAGGGACTTGATAATATCTTTACCTGAAACTATGGATTCTGTGCCTTTATAGCTGTTTTCATTCCCTCACCCCTTTTGCCTTTCCCTATCCCTGCAAGTGATCACAGACATCTCCAACATCCCCCCCCCAAATTCATGTTTGAATTAACCAAAATATGAAATTGTATCAAACTTGAGAAATCACACTTGCTTATTCATACTCCCCAGGAAACCGACATAGACAGGTTTGTCAATTAATGAGAAATGTTCTCTTTTCTCTCCCAACAACACTCCCTCCTTTTTCTAGGCTAAACTTATCCATTCTCTAAGGAGGCTTTCTTCGTGCGGCCTGCCCATTAGATCTTTATTAGCCTTACAAATTTTGATCTCTTTCCAAATTATCAAAATTATCAAAAAGCAAAATATACCCACAAAGAAGAACATATTTTAAAAAACAAGACTGTCTCAGTGGCATGCAAATTAGTATTATGTTTGCAGATCCATTTCACTATAGTACTGTCCCTTCTTACATGGAGATGCAGTTATCTCCAAATTTTGCCAAGTGAATATTGTGTCACACTTGGGCTGTGTCAGGGAAACAAGTTGGCTGAAGTTAGGGATTATAGGGATACAAGGCAGAAGGAGATAAACTTTAGAAATGGTCAGAACAGACAAATGTAGAAAATGAAAATAAATAAGGCACAAATAAATAAGGAATTCTAGATGGGAAGGAATGGCCAGCCTCTTCTTGCATCTGGAAGACATACTTTAGAATGAAACCAAAGAAGGCAGAAAAGTTCATATGACTTTCAGTGAGTTCAGACTTGACAGGTGAAATACTGAATGAATGTTAAGATTTGTGGTGAAACTTGCAGGTGGTGGGCATGATGGAGCACATTAACTGATTTTAACCTCCAGCAAAGATTGTAGTGAATTTGGAGATTCTTGGTCAGCTGAAAAGTCTGAGGAATTTTATAAAAATCATCACTGCTCTGGGCATTATTCTAATGTGCAGCTGGACACATTTGGTGCAGCAGGAAAATTAAATGTGAGGTAGATGTAGATTTTTCTGCAATTGACAATATGGAATTTAATCAGGAACAATACTATTTCTTAAAACAAATACATGAGAAAAGAGTAAATAAATCAATATAAAATTTAAATGATTGTTGTTACCTTTCTGTCTACATCTTTATATTGATAGTATATTGTTAGAACCATGTATGCAACAGATCCTGTTCTTGGAGGATATATACTTGAAAATAAATCTAGCTAAACTTTCTTAGAAGGAAAAAAAAAGGAAAAATGGAGGGGAAAATGTATCACAGGTGGTACCTTACACCTAATAAGATGGCTAAAATTAGAGGTGATGAAATAGGTAAATGCTGGAAGTGTACAAATACTGATGGATCACTATACCATTTGTGGTGGACATGCTTGCTTGCTGCGAAGTACTGGAAAGAAATTCATAAAATTTTACAAACAATATTAAAGATACCTATCAGGCTGGCCCCTGAATATTTTCTATTGAATATGGTAGATGGAGATAATGATAGAAAACATTTAAAGTTTATCCTTTATCTGATTACTGCTGCAAGGATGCTATATGCGCAGAGATGGAAAGAAAAACAGATCCCAAAGATAGATGATTGGTTAATTAAATGTGTGGAAATGATGGAATTAGACAAATTGATGGTGTTAATAAACAACACATATAAAGTGGGTTGGGATGAGGATTGGGAGCTATTATTACAATACTGTAAGGAAAGATGGTCAGATGAAGATTTGTAGAGCAGGTTGGAAATAGGACATATAAGCAGGTACTGGAAGAAGATCTGTGAATATTGGTTAACAGGCAAGAGGTTAGTAATATGATGTGTTAATATGCTCAACTAGATGAAAAGCAAACTAATGAACTAACATAATGTATGGTGTGATATCAAAGATGAGAAAGGGAAGAATATATGTATCGAAATGTTTTATGAATATTCAAGAGTTACAAGTGAGATGGAAGGAGATAGAAGATTCAAATTTTATTTTATGTTGTATTTGTTATGTATGCTGGATATATGTCTATTTGTAAATTAATGGAATAAAAATTTATTTAAAAAAAAGAAAAGAAAAAGAAAAAGAAAAAAAGTCTAATGGTTTTGGATTACAGGCATTGTTGATGTAGACATTGTCCACTATATCTGCCACTGACTGGGACCCAAAAAGTACCACTTTTTGTCACTAGATTTTTGTAATGAATGTCATCATTACATACATTTTGTCAATTCTAGTTCAGTCTACACAGTGCCATTAGGGAGAGTCCCAATATATCTTCAGTCTATGTCCCTGTAAGGATGTTTTTCTTACGTTCTGTAGTGTGTGGTCCTGCAAAAAAAAACTATGGTTGGATCAGGGATGAAAATTTCCTTGGTACTAGCCCTTTGTCTCCTTGTGGAATAAACCCTGTTGCTGCCCTTGAAATTATTCAAATGTTCTAAGCAAAGGCCTTTACTTCACTATGAAACTGTACGACATGTAAAATGTAGCAGCTGAAGCTCCAGAAATTGTAAGACTTCCATTGAGCCTCTTTTCTCCTCTTACATACGCACACACAAACACACACAGGGTGCATGGCTTTTCAGGTACAATGGCAAGCATTAATACATGCAGAAAAAAAGATGCTGTCAAGAACATGAATGGATGGTCAATTGAATGGGAGTGGGAATGTGGAAAAACTGGGATATTCTGGTTACATAGAAACCAGGCATCATGTAATGTTTTATAACAGATAGTCTAATGGAGACATAAAAATATCCCCCCATTATTACAGCAGATGCTAGTTAGACCATCAGGTGTTTTGATGCAATTCTGCAGGAAGGGAGAGAATGACTATATGACTATACATAGAAGGGTAGCATTAAAAAAAAAAAAGGTTTAGTTATCAAGACACAAGTCCCAAACATTGAAAGTAGTGCAGCATTAGCCTTGGGTACATGCTATGTTCTACATAACTTACTTGTCATCATGTCTTGCACCACATTTTATGTTACCATGGGGATCTCCCTTGCACCTCTATATTCCAAGCTCAAATTTATGTCACCTTGCTAGCACAGAGGGATACAGCTAGTCTCTCCTTATCAGGCTAATACTGACAAAGACTATCTCCCAACCATCCTTCCTCCCTCTGTTTCTCTTTGTGCTTTCTGATTACTGTCTGCCCAGTTAATTTCTTTGGCTTTTCAAATAGCACTAATCAGGAATTAAAAGCTAGCATCAGCTTTGTGAAGCACAGATTCCTGCTCCAACTGGTTAGAGCGGATTTTCAAAACGGGTGCAATTCTCGTCCCTTACTGATTATCCCCTGACAAGCTCATAATCCAGCCGCTGGTATTTAGGAAGTCAAGCAGTGAAATAAACAATGTTGATTATAATCAACTGTTCTTTTTTTTATTCTCATGAGATAAGCAGAAAACTTTAATGCTACAGTCTTTCTGCCATCTGCTTTTTGCTTAGCTTGCTTTGTCCTTTCTTCCCTTTGGCTTTAAAGTGGAACAGGCCTGGTTTTTTTGCATGCTAATGAAAGGAAACTAACTGATGCCCCTGTGCTATCTAGATCCCACTATGTGCAAATAGAGCCTGCAATCCCTTATCTTTTTCAATCTCTTGTTTGGCAAGTAAATTAAGAATTTCAGATGGGATTATGGTGATTAAGATGCTGGCTAAAGAGCTTATTTCTAAACAGGTATAGATTTTAGGGGACAAAGAAAAGGTCAGCCTATTTTTTCCAGTTTCTTCAGACTTCCTTTACAGACATTATGATGAAACTGAGAATGAATATATTCTATTGGCTGGTATATAATTTGAATACTATGGTACAGTACTTTATTTTAAAAAGAGTTGAAACTACTGGAAATGTTAACATTTTAGGATGAGGGTTTTCCCTTTAGGTAAGGTTAATGAGTATATGAAAGAGACAGTGTACATTAGATACTATTAAGGAACATAGAAAAAATAGTGTGTGCATATGTGTTGCCATTGTTGTATGCCTTCAAGTTATTTCTGATTTACAGTGACCTATCTGTAGGCTGTAAACTCTATCACAGGATTTTCCAGAGCTGAGACAATGTGACTTATCCAAGGTGACCCTGTGAGTTTTCATGGATGAGCAGAGAATCAAACCTTGGTCTCCAGAGTCATAGCTCAATCATCAACCACTACACCATACACTGGCTCTCATATATATATATATATATATATATATATATATATATATATATATATAGGTTATTTCAAAATAAATGTATGAAACTATGAAAATAAAAAACACGTATGTGTGACATTGTTACAACCACTAAATAGGTTTTTCTTTCAATTATTAGTTAAAAACACCTTTCCAACAGTTCTCCACTTGAGGGTTGGGAATGGCCACTGAAAGTTGTTTTCATAGAAAAAAATATATATAGTGTTCCACAATCCAGTGCTTTTATAAAGGTTTCTTAATTCTCCTAAAAAGTAGAAAGTTTTTGATACAGATTCTGTCCAGAGACAGTTCAAGACAGAACAAGAAACAATTATGCTGCCTCCTTCTCTTTTAAATCTACATTCACAGTACCCAAGTTAAGATGCATTGAGTAAAATCCACATTCATGAAACTTGGCAGAATTCCCACTGGCTTCTCAAAATATCCACCATCTTGCTTACACACCCAGTGCTATCCCAAGACATTTTCCTGACTGTGGCAGAGAAGTACATGCCGGTACTGCAGCCACAACATTGTGAGTTCGATCCTGAGGGCTTCAAGGTCCACACAGCCTTCCATCCTTTCGTAGGTCAGTAAAATGAGTACTCGGCTTGTTGGGGGCAATTGGCTTACATGTTGTAAACCGCTTAGACACTGCTTAGTTCAGTATGAAGCGATATAGAAATGTAAATGCTAATGCTAAAGTAAATCCCACTCCACTCACCCAAGGTGCACAGTACCCAAAAACAGTCAAATTATTTTGGCACATGAGGCAGAAATCTACCTCTCCCCATCCCTAGAAGTAAAGCGATAACAGCAACAAACTTATTTATTTATTTATTTATGAGAACTAAGGGATTTATATCTTGCCTTTCTCTCAAAATAGGATTCAATGTGGTTTACAATAATAATATTTTTTTTAAAAAAATGGCAATTTCAAGCCATTCTATGTCATCTAAATTTCTTTGACCTGTAGCAGCTGCCTCTCTGCCTAATGGCCAGGCCTGACATCTAATATATTAGATTCGTTACACATTAGATGTTAGCTTTTTCTCAGTGATAATCTGCAGATACTTTATGATTTTAAAGAGTTTTTTAAATTTTAAAAAAAACCTTTTAATAGTGTCCTATAATGAACTTCACACTAGTGGAGTATGTTTTGAGACAAGCTTACTGCCTGGAATATCCTTTGATCAGGACAGACTTAAGGAATACAGTCTTGTATACAAATTGAAATGTAAATGTTCACAGACAACATAGAAAAGTATTTTATAATGAGATGTTTTTCAAAACAATAAATGAAGTACTACCTTTCTAATTATGCTTTATTTAAACAAAGAATAAGGTTCATGTACACACATGCAATCTGAACTGTAGCATGTCCCTTCATCCCTTCCTTCCTTCTTGACAGCTTTGTGAGCATTAGCATTTCCTTTGACACAGACAGGATATAATTCCAGCATAAAGCCCAAAAAGTTCAATGAATTTAAAATGCCCAAAAAATAATCTAAAACACCACCGAAAGCGAAATACATCTAAAATGCATCTAAAATGAAATGAACCTAAAAGAAAGGCTAGAACCATGGCAAAGAGAACTACGTGAGTATGTGAAAGAAAAGTCTCATGACAATTGCTGACAGTCGTTAGAACCTTGTGCTCTTTGAAAAGGGGTAAGTTAATTCTTATATTTTTTTCTTAGAATTTTCATCACTATATTTATGTGTGTGCAAGTTCAGTCCAGTGGAGATGGAAGAAGGACTAGGGCAGGCCCAAAGAGAGTAATGGGGATATGATCTGGGGAAGAAGAAAAAAAGTGATCATAGAAATAAACCAAGTAAGAATGAAAGAACCAACAAGAGCTGAAATTGACTGTCCACCTCAGTTTCACCACTCACTCATTATGATATTTAGTGGTGAGTATTTATTCTAGTGATTGTTGAGGATGAGAACCTGAATCAGGATGAAGTGATTCCCTCACATATGGATGGAAGGATTTTCTCTTTGTTGCTGGCAGTGTCATTACACTGCAGGATGAATTCAACCAGAGTGAAAGCAAGAATAAGAAACAATATATTTTAGGAGATTATCACACAGGAAATCCATACTGGGATAGGCATAAGATTTTCCCGTTCTTGAAAAGCTGCTGAAGAAGTCCAGGCTGGATACGGGCTGCCTCCTGTCTGGGCTGCCAGCCATGCAATAAGATCTGTTCCAAATGGTTACAACCCGTGTCTATCCCGACCCTAATTTTCTGCAAATATATTCCGTACTCTCAATTTTGTACTATCTGGATATGAGCTGTTACAAGCATTGTTTTAATACCTCTTTGTGGATCTCCTATCATGGCCCTAAGCCAGAAAAGCCCAAGCCACCATGGATTCAAGGCAAGGACCTCACATAGGTACCTGAGTGATCACATCTGCCTCAACAATTCAGATCAAAAGGCTAGGGTTTGGAGCTGCAAAAAAGGACATTCACACCTAGGAGATTTATGAGTACCAGTCAGGATGTGTCCAGCTAAGAATGAGATAACATGAACACCCCATCTCTCCTCTTTGGAAATTATCTACTTCAAACACAATCTATCCAGAATTCTTTGATATACAGTAGCAAATCTTTGCCTCAGGCTAGGTTTAAAGGTATAAAAGGTCCCCCAAATCTCAGGCACATTGGGTATGGTTAGATTTTATGGTGACACTGCATCACTGTGAATTCTGACTCGGATCCTGGCTCTTCCAGTTCTCCTTTTCCTTTCATACATAGATGAGTCTATCCATCTTCATTCATCACTGGAGCAACCTATGTCAGGTAATAATCACCCTTAGAAAGCCTTCTGTTTCCTATCCAAGCTAACTACTTTATTTCTGAGTTTTTGTGTGCATGAGTGTATGTTTGAGTGTTTGTATGTTTGAATACCCAAATAAATCACAAAATTCATTGAGAAAGCTTTATCTCTATCAGTCTACTACCCAGCCAACTCTGTAAACATAAGATGAAAGATCCCATTGGATACTTGAACTTTTAGCAATCCCCCAGGTTCAAGCTTCTTTTGCATTTTTGGTGGAGAATTTGGCAGTCAAATCCCCGAAGTGTAGACATTCCAATTTGGCCAGTTGGACTGTTTGCACTCCAGATGTAGAGGTTAAAAGGGACTGAAACTGAGTAGATGCAAAAGCCAGAAATTCTCTGTGTGTGTGTTGTTCTGTGTGAGTGGCTGAAAGGGCTTGGGACTATCAGAGTTGATTGAATCTTTTTCATTTCTTTGGGTGGCTGTTCTGCACACTGGCTCTAGCTGCAGAGATTGGGCTATCTGGTTGTGGACCTCCAGCTGTCCCTGGACGTAGAGTCAGAGTAGTTTCCAGATGCCCTATTTTTATTTTTCTCTATTGTGGGTTGGGTAACAGTGTCAGGTTCCATCAGGTTCCTTGCCCTTCCCACCCCACACATTCAGGACAATCCAGAACTCAAACCTCAGGCAGTATAGGAGTAGAGTGATAGTATGGCTTTGAAAGGGCACAGGCGGGCACAGTAGGAAAGATGTCTCCTACATGTGGCTTTAAGTCCTGGAGCACTGCCTTGGATGGGCACAATCAGGTACAGTGGGAGAAAGATCTTTCGCTTGTGACTTTAAGTCCTTGTGCAAGACAGTTGGAAGAAAACCCAAGGCAGGAACCTAGCTAGGGATTCAAGGGTGTTCAACCTGAGGAAAATAGAGCAGGGGACACAATAGGAGAAATGCAGCATAAAATAAGTAAAGAGGAAGTACAGGAATACCTGGTTAACCTAATTTAAGACTCCAAGACCAGATGAACTACATCCAAGGATATTAAAAGAACTGGCAAATGTAATCTCGGAGCCACTGGCAATAATCTTTGAGAGCTCCTGGAGAACAGGAGAAGTCCCAGCAGACTGGAGGAGGGTAACATTGTCCCCATCTTCAAAAAGGGTGAAAAAGAGGATCCCAACAACTATCACCCAGTTATTCTTACATCAATACCGGCAAAGATTCAAGAACAGTTCATTAAACAGAGAGTATGTGAACATTTAGAAGGGAATGACATAATCATTAAAAGTCAACATGGGTTTCTCAAAAACAAGTCATGCTAGACTAATCTGATCTCATATATATATATATATATATATATATATATATATATATATATATAATTACCAGCTTGCTAGATGAAGGGAATGTGGTAAACATAGCATATCTTGATTTCAGTAAGGCTTTTGACAAGGTCCCCCATGATATTCTTGCAAACAATTCTTGCACCACAATTCAAAAAGGATGTTGAAAAACTGGAGCATGTCCAGAGGAGGGTGACTAAAATGGTGAAGGGTCTGGAAACCATGCCCTACCAGGAACGACTTAGGGAACTGGGTATGTTTAGCCTGGAGAAGAGACAGCTAAGAGGGGATATGATAGCCCTGTTTAAATATTTGAAAGGATGTCATATTGAGGAGGGTGCTAGCTTGTTTTCTGCTGCTCCAGAGAACAGGACCCAGAACAATGGATGCAAGCTGCACGAAAAGAGATTCCACCTCAATATTAGGAGGAACTTCCTGACAGTGAGAGCTGTTTGACAGTGGAACACACTCCCTCGGAGTGTGGTGGAGTCTCCTTCTTTGGAGGTCTTTAAACAGAGGCTGGATGGCCATCTGTCGGGAATGGTTTGATTTTGAGTTCCTTCATGGCAGGGGGTTGGACTGGATGCCACTTATGGTGTCTTCCAACTCTATGATTCTATGATTCTATGATTATAAGCATTTGGGATCTGTTCAAATTGGCTACTGGTCGCTTCAGTAGGGCACAGACTCAGAGCTCCCTAGTGAAAATTCTTGGGTCTGGTCTAGCTGAGGGACAAACCCAGAGAGTCGCTTTCTGCAGGTTGGCTGGGTCCTCTCCAGTGAAAGGGTGATAAAGATTTCACCTCTGGCAATGGGTGAAGAGAACAAGGGGGTCCCTAAGGCCAGAATAAAAGGAGCAGAAGTAGGAGCAATGGACACAGGAACAAAGGAAGCAAAGTCACCACTAGAGGCAAGGTTGTTTAAGGATGAGCAGCCTAGAAACCACCTAGAAAAATGGATCCTAAAGAAGGGACCAAATCCTTGGAAAGCAGGAGGCTTTCTTACTGAGGATAATTTCACAAAGTTGCTGGAAGTGTATAATGCAAATACAATAAAAACAGGGTTAAAAAGAGCACCTCCAGCAGAAAAAGACAGATGGGTGTCATGGGGAATTTGGATGTTAGCCATAAATCCACCCAAGAATACCAAAAGACAAAATTGGATTCGGACACCCGAAAAAGGCAAATAAGAGATCTAGTAACACAAGTGAGGGGAAAAAAGTGGTAGAAAATTTTGTGCTAATCCACAATGCCCACGCAACCATCCAAAGGGCAGAGAAAGCAGAAAAGGAAAATGCCTCTTTGCATAGCCACATTGAAAATTTAGAAAGACAATTAGACAAGAAAGACAAGCTGAGGACTTCTTACTGTCCAAAAGCACAAAGGAAGTAATGCAGGCTGATCACACTGCCTGATAAAAGCAGATTAGGGAGTTGGAAGCTAAGGCTGATCTAAATACTGCCATTGTGGCCATAGTACACCTGAAAATTCTTGAATCAGCAGCCCAAGCCAAGGTCCTTCAGGGGCCTTTGCCAGAAGATGCCAGGGCACTCCACCCTTATAATCCATGGGAGACTGAAAAAGGAACAACATAAGCACCAACCCTATAACCACCTCTCCCAGCTGATCCTGTAAAAACTAGAAGCATGATAGAAACCAAGAAGACAGATGAGGATGGTGCATAGAAACATCCCAATGGACTCTGTCCAAAGTTAAAACTGCAGTGGACTAGCTAGGAAGACTGAGGGCCTTTACAGACTGCCAGAAATAATTCCACTTGAGTCCACTTTAACTGCCCTGGCTCAGTGCTAGGGAATCATGGGAATTGTGTTTTTTTTCTGGGACATCAACAGAATTGGTGCCACAATAAACTACAGTCCCCATGATTCCTTAGCACTGAGCCAGGACAGTTAAGGTGGCCTCAAGCTGCATTATTTCTGGCAGTCTGTAAAGGCCCTGAATCCACAAACTAGACCTGTCCACCATGCTCTTTTCATATCCTAAAGCCAAAGGCCAGGACTTGACACAGGTGGCTAGGCTGTGCACAGATAGTGCTTACTCTGGAGTGTTTGAAGTGTCTAACTACAGCTTATCCATCTTAGAGCTATAGGAATGGATATCCAGGATTGTGCAAATTTTATGGCCAGGAACCTTTTTAAGAGGAAAGTATCCAAATGAAGTACATGGGACAGAGGAGTCCCAGATACCTATGTGACAAAGAAAAAGATGCTTGGTATCTTGTCAGGAGCCATTCCACTTCATGATGAGGGACATCCAATTTTTAAATGACACAGAAATAATCATGGATGTCTACCAGGGACTCAATGAGTCAGCTAAGACCTACTTCCAAGGCTCAGCTATCCAACATATGGTACAAAAACCAATGAAAAACGAACTGGACATATGTCCTTACACAACCACTACTGCACTCATTTCCTACATAGGTTTTCAATTTAATTACGTAAGCTACTTATGTGTTTGTATGTGATAAGTGCGTGAATATATGTATTATTATGTACATGTGTTTGTGTTTATGTAAATGTTTATGTATTTATTTGTATATGTTATGTTTGTTAATAAAATAAAATTTTTTAAAAAATGAAAAACGAACTGGACATAGCTCCCACTTTGGAAGAGACCCTTAAGGCCATACAGCAGATGAAAAACGGCAAGGCAGCTGGGATTGACGGAATCCCACCTGAAGTTTGGAAACACGGAGGTCATGTACTCCATGCTAAATTCCACAAACTCCTTGTGAGGTGCTGGGAAAAAGGGGAACTGCCATCAGATCTCCAAGATGCAGTCATCATCACCCTGCACAAGAAAAAAGGAGCAAAATCCGATTGCTCAAACTATCGAGATATAACACTGCTCTCTATTGCTGGAAAAATCCTTGCAAGCATACTCCTGAATAGATTAGTTCCTGCTATTGCAGAAGAACTCCTTCCTGAAAGCCAGTGTGGCTTCAGAGCCAATAGGAGTACTATAGATATGGTATTTGCCCTTAGACAACTGCAAGAGAAATGTAGAGAGCAGAACAAGGGACTCTATGTAACATTTGTCGACCTCACCAAAGCCTTTGACACTGTAAGTAGAAAAGGTCTATGGCAGATCCTGGAAAGACTAGGATGTCCCCCCAAATTCCTCAAAATGATTATCTTGCTACATGAGGGCCAGCATGGTCAAATCAGATATGGCGATGCTCTTTCAGAGCCCTTTCTAATAACTAATAACTGGAGTGAAGCAAGGTTGTGTTCTTGCTCCAACTTTATTTACAATCTTCTTCAGCATGATGCTCCAAAGGGCTACAGCAGAGCTTGAAGAAGAAGACAGCATCTATATATGTTACCGTGTTGATGGTAGCTTGTTTAACTTAAGCCGTCTGAGGGCTATCACTAAGACTCTAAACTATCTAGTCCGTGAGCTGCTCTTTGCTGAGGATGCTGCCCTTGTTGCCCACACAGAAGCAGCTCTGCAGCACCTAACATCCTGCTTTGCAACAGCTGCAGAAATGTTTGGGCTGGAAGTCAACCTGAAGAAAATGGAAGTTCTCTACCAGCCTGCACCACAGGACAAACACCACCATCCCTACATCGCTGTAGGCAAATCTGTGCTTAAGTCCATTCAGCAGTTCACCTACCTGGGAAGCATCATCTCCTCAGACGCCAAGATTGACAAAGAGATCGATCACACATTAGCAAAGGCATATAGCGCATTTGGAAGAGTCTGGAGTAACAAACACCTGAGGCAAAGCACAAAAATCAGTGTGTATAGAGCCATTGTACTGTCTATTCTCCTTTACGGGTCTGAAACATGGATCACCTATCGCCAACACAACTCCTCAAGCGTTTTCATCAGCACTGTATACGCACAATCCTAAATATACACTGGACTGACTATGTGACGAATGTTGCTGTCCTTGAGCAAGCAGGGATCACTAGCATTGAGGCCATGCTATTGAAAATGCAACTGCGTTGGGCAGGGCACATTTCTAGGATGGAGGACCATTGCCTCCCAAAAATAGTACTCTACAGTGAACTCACAACAGGTCAGTGTAAGAGGGGTGCTCCAAAAAAGCAATACAAGGACTCCCTGAAACAACATCTCAGGCTCGGCCAAATTGATCACCAACAATGGTCCACCCTGGCCTCACATTGGGATGCATGGAGACGCACTATCCACAATGCTGCAGCCTTATTTGAGAAGTCACGCTGAACAAGTCTCGAAGAGAAATGATAACACAGAAAAAATCACAACCCGGAAACATCACCCAAGGAGACCTTCTGCTGTGCTTTCTGCAACCAGACTTGTTTATCTCAGATTGGCCTTTTTAGTCATCAGCGCTCTTGCAAAAAGTGTGGGATGAGTCCTTCCTGAATCTTCGTTTGCGAAGAAAAGCCAGAGAGAGACCTAGGTCCAGAAGCTAGAAGGTTCATGACCCTAGAATGAAATGGTTTCATGGAACATATCCTACTAGCCCCCCAGATCTATTGGATGTGGGAAGCTAAAAAAGGAAATGTCCAAAGAAATGCCTACAGCAATATCTGGAAGAACTACAAAAGCAGGAGGGAAGAAAGGCACTAAAGAAGGGGATCTCATTTACCCAGTAACCTATAGGAACAATGGTCCCCATTCTAAACCATTTCAGGAGGATCAAGGAAGTTGGGAATATAGACCCAATCTGCCTATAAATGCTCAGCAAAAGGAAGATGAACTTAGATGGAATAAAGACAACTTAAGGAAATGGGAGTATTCATGAAATCCTTAGATGGGACACCAACTGCAGAACTGTTGCGAGTCCTGAGTGATGTTTTGGATGGAAAATGCCAGAGTCCCACTGCCTCCCCTAATACCACCAGAACAGATTAGGGCCACCCAGGGTCATGGACCCCTCAGGCTAAGGTGCCTCCTGCCCCCAAGAATGTTACCCCCAGAGTTGAAACCCTTGTGGCTTCCATCACCACCACCCCTTCCAGACCAGTTCCTACACTGCAGAGTTCTAAGGCTGTTCCCAGCCCCCTTCCCTGGTGCCCACAAGTGATAGCCACTCTAACTCCAGATTCGTGGGGAGGTCCTATGGTGGACACTCAGATAAGACAGAATCCAAACCAGAGACCAGCAAAGCTTTTAGTAGACTCAGGGGCAGCAGTCAACACAATGCACCCAGATATAGCCAGAACAGGAGTCAAGAGTAGGGATAGCATAGAATTGGTGGGATATGGGAAGGGCTGGCAGAGGGCTTCCATTTGGAAGGAGATCTCACTGCAGATTGGTCTCATCCTAGATCTCATCTAGACCTGCAAAAATCAGAGGGAGGATGATGACATTATGGGTGTTAAGTTTTTATGCAACAACAGGCTCACCATAGCCCTAGAAAATAGCTTCATCTGGCAGCTAGGGGAGGGTTCATTGCAGATCTCAGCCATACACAGGTGTGCCACTCTAAAAGCCCCTATGCCGCTTTCCCCCCTGATCACTGACCCTTGGGTGATGGACTTCCCTGAAGTCTGAATCAAAGACAAAATTGAGTGTGATATAGTTAAGGATACATGTGTCCTGATAAAGGGAAAAGATCCCCCTCCACAAAAACAGTATAGATATCTCAGGGAAGCTGAGGAAGGGATTGCCAAAACCATAGAGGGACTGCTGAAATGGGATGTAATTGTTCCGATGAAATCCATTTGCAACACTCTCCTATGGCCCGTTTTGAAAGCAGATGGTGTGACTTGGAAAATGACTGTAGACTTCAGAGCCCTCAATGCAGTAACTCCCATGATGGCTAAATATAATGAAATATTGGCTGCAGTTACAGCTGGAGCCAAATACTACAGTGTCATAGATTTGGCCAATGCATTTCTATCCCACTACACAAGAGCTGTTTTTACAAGTTTGCCTTCAAATTCAGAAGTACGCAATATTGTTTCAAACAAACAAACAAACAAACAAACAAACAAAACCTCAGAGATTTCACTCCAGTCCCAATATATGCCATGCACATGTGGTAAAAATCTGGGCTAAATTGAGCCCCACCTCACGTCACCACATTTTGTTCTATGTGGATGATATAGTGGTGTATTCAGACGCCAAAGAAAAGACCACAGAGGTTTTGGACCCAATTAGAGTTGTATTCTTTACGACTTATATCTACATTTATATTCAGATTTTATTGATGTCCATAGGTGTATGTATCTTATTAATGTTCACAGTATGTATATACTTTATGTATTTTATGTATTCATATGAATTTGGGAATATGGTCATCGGCCGCAATAAAACAATATATATATATATATATATATATATAGAGAGAGAGAGAGAGAGAGTCACTGGTTTCAAGGTGAACCAAGAAAAGGCACAGTTAATTCAGACGCAAGTAAAATACTTGGGATAGAACCTCCAGATGGACTGCAAAACCCCAGACTTACAGAAAGTTGAAACCATTGGATAACTCCCAGCCCCCGCTGATGTGGCCTCTTTGAGAACACTGTTAGGCACTTTTAATTTCTCCCCGGAGTTCATAGAATCCTTGGCCAGCAAGGCCAAGCCATTATACGATTTACTGAAGAAAGGAGTTAATTGGGAATGGGAATAAAGGCAGGAAGAAGCATTTGCTACTTTAAAGAGACTTAGCACAAGTGCCTGCACTGGTTCACCCAGACACCCAGAAGCCCTTTTACATCCAGCTTGCCATTACAGACAGTCATTTAGGGGCAGTCTTCTCTCAGATCAGAAACGGAACACAAAGAGCAGTAGCCTATGCATGCAAGAACTTCTCTCCTACAGAAATCAAGTACAGCCCATGTGAGAAAAATTGCCTTGCCTTAGTTTGGGCATTGACTAGATGGGAATTCATCACTGGAGGAGCAAAAGTTATTGTACAAATACCCAACATGCCCTTGATTTTCATACTGTCAAGAAAATACAAGATGGACAGGTTTACAATTCTTGGATAGCAAAATGGACCTTGGAACTCTCTTACCTTTTTGGTGTCTCTTGACATACAAAGGGACACCAGCAACAGCCTAATGAGCCGGCAGCTCCATATGGCTTAATTGTCACTGGATCTGCTCATGAGTGTCCCCTTCCTCCCATTAAGGAAAATAGATGGCCAGGTAAGGCAGGAGAGTCACTTGAGGAAGCACTTTTACAGGGATTTGCATGTGGTTTTGTGATGGCTCATCATCTTGTCCTGAATGGACCTGTTTAATGGGGTATGGAGCCATCTGGGTGAATGATGGCCATTTGCTACAAAGAGTTGTTCAGCCACACTCCTGCCAAGCCACTGAGGTGGAAGCCCTCCATACTGTGTTAGAGTTTGAAAGCCTGAAAGTGCCTTTAGCCATTAACACAGACTCACACTGGACAGTAAATTCAGCTACAGATTGGCTCTGGATATGGTTAGAGAGGGACTGGAAGGCAAGTGATGGTAAAGAGGTAGCTCATGCAGACAAATGGAAAATAGTGGCTCAGTTGTTGCAGGAAAGAACAGCCATTACTTGGTTTTCATATGTCAAGGGACACCAAAAAGGAAATAGCAAGGAAGCTCAGATCTCTGTGTCCCCTTTTTGCAGTTGAGCTAGATCTAAAGTGGAAGGCAAGAGGGGTTCTTTGGGCTTCACATTTATGGGATCTAGATGAGTATCTGGGATGGTTTTTCTCTGGGACACAGCTTCCTTAGCTAATCCATCTGCACAGTTGCAGATGGACTAGCTAAGGAAGCTGTGTCCCAGAGAAAAACCATCCCAGATACTCCTCCAGATCCCATAAACGTGAAGCCCAAAGAACCCCTCTTGCCTTCCACTTTAGATCTAGCTCAACTGCAAAAAGGGGACACAGAGATCAAAGAATTCACAGAGGCTGGGAGGGACCATACTGGAAAATATAAAATAATACAGAAGGAAGGAGTTTGATGGGATGACATGGAGAAATGACAAAAACTACAGCTGGATTGTTTCCACAGACATTTGGGGTGATCTAATCAAGTTCATTCATGAGATTGGACATAAGGGATGACAATCTACCTATGAGAGAGTGAGGGAGACAGGCTGGTGGCCGCAGATTAGATAGGATGTGGAACAATGGGTAAACAACTACTTAGCCTGTGCAATGGTCAATGAGGATCAAAATGGCCCGAAGGCTCTGATCCGACACCAGCATATTTAAGGTCCATGGGCCCGCTTGCAAATAGATTTCATCGGCACTGTCCCCACAACTTTCAGACAAAACAAATATTGCCTCACTATCATTGATCCATTCAGCATAATGGGTGGAGCCATTCACAATGAAGGACAACACAGCAATTACTACAGCACAAGTTTTATTTAATCATGTTATTACTCAATGGGGAATTCCATGCACTTTCACCATAGATCATGATTCAGGCATGCACTTCGCCAGAGAGGTGATGCAGGAGCTATGTAAAGCACTAGGAATCCATCAGAGATTTCACATAGCTCATCATTCACACAGCTTGGGACATATCAAGAGAACTAATAGGAGTCTAAAGGAAGCTATAAGAAAGGTGGTGTGCACATCAGGAAAGGATTGGGATGCTAAATTGCCCATCATCCTCATGGCCCTTAGAAGAACTATAGCTTTTCATGGTTTCACACCCTATCAAGTCATGACATGGAGAAAAATGATGATGTCTGGGGCTTTTTGGCTAGACACTACCCTATCCTCTGATTTAGAGCCAGTGGTCCTGAATCAGGAATGAGTTCAGTACCTGGTCCAAAGTATTAGCCATATTCATCGCCAGGTAGCAGAGAAGTTAGGAAAGTACATGCCAGCCATGGACAGCTGACTGTGTTGGGTTAGAAATCCCCAACAGTGGGAAGTGGGTCATTCGGTTCTATACCAAAACTTTTCACAAAACAGACATGCCTTGTCTGCCAAGTGGGTGGACTCCATTAAAATCACTGGGAAAAGTGTCTCCTGCAGTCTATCAGGTGTGCATCCATAACAAACATGGAGACAAGTTCAATTATTTTCACTCCTCTCAGCTCAAAGAGTGGAAAGGTGGTCCAGATCCTGCTTATTAGTTTCCAGGCTCAGTATAAGGTGTTGGTTATGACCTTTAAAGCCCTAAATGGCTTGGGTCCAACTTATCTTCGGGACTGCCTCCTCCCATATAATCCCCCCGCACACTCCGGTCCTCTGGAAGGAATTTGTTACAGCCGATGAAAACTAGGCTGTCGACAACCTCCAAGAGGGCCTTTTCGGTCACCACTCCCAAATTCTGGAATGGCCTGCCGGATGAGATCTGTCAGTTGACAACCTTAAGCAGCTTTAAAAAGGCTGTTAAGATGGATCTCTTCCGGCAGGCCTTCCCTGATTAGATTTCCCGGCCTCAGGAGTCCCCTTATCCCTTCTTTATCTTGACTGCAATTACTGCCCTTCCTATTATTTGTTTGTTTGTCCCAGAACTGTTTATTTTAATTTAGTGTTTTAATCATCATGTTTTTATGTTAGTATTAGTTTAATTTTCTTTAAAGGGGTGGGAGGGTTGTGGGATCTTGGATTGTATTTTAATATTTTATGGAGTTTAAATTGCTGTGAGCCGCCATGATTGTTGACAGAGGGGCGGGATATAAATAAAATATATCATCATTATCATTATCCTTAAGCCTGTGAACTGGCCAGATTTACCTTTAATTGGTCTGTCTGAAATAGTTTTGTTTCCTCAAGGTGGGTGAATTAGATTTCAAATTTAGTTCAAATTTCAAATTGCCTCTCTGTTTCCCTTCAGGTATGAGAGATGGCTGGACACATGTATAGATGGCTGATCTGGATTATTGGATGCAGAAATATAAGTGCTATCTTGGCTACATACCCAACAGAGTTTAACACCAATTGGGAATACAACATTCAAGCCAATTGCCATTGGGCATCCCCTTATCCTGGAACTGATGAGGTTTTAGATGCTATGGAAGAAGCTCATGAATGATATAACAAAAAGGTTCCCCTAAAAGTGGCCACAAGAGTTATCATCTCTGCCAAATAGACCATTTCATCAAGGGTAATTATGTATGGCCCTGGAGGACATAAACGGGTAGACGCAGATGCTGGAAACCTCCCATTGAAGGCTGGAGTGTGGAACTAGAATTGCTTCAACCCTTGACATAGTAAGGTCCCTCCATCCTTTCAAACTGCTCTTATGTTAGATCAACAATGCCGTCCCACATAAACGTGGAAAACAAGGTTTGTTCATCTGTGCTAATTTCACCCAAAGACCTGAAAACTGTGATGTCACATGCAACAGAATGGGGTGCCCCATGTTTACATATATCCCCAGATGTTTTAAAAGAACCACCTCTGTACTTGGGAAATGGAGTAATCTGCCAAGACATCTTCACCTTTGCTTATTCAGAAGCACAACCCATTTTAACCACCCTTGTCCTCAATTTGACTGCCATTAATGTAGCCTGAGCCATCCCTGCTGTATTTAAAAGCTGCCTGGGCACAGTGGGAACAAAGAGAGCAAAAGTGGCAAGCCATCATGCACCTTTTGTTTAGAACAAAGGGAGATGTTGCAGATACAGTACTTGGTACCATGGGAATGGCAGGTGCAATTTTAAATGTCATTCATACAGAAGTGATTTTGAACAAATTGGGCTTGATTGGGTCCTGAAGTCAAGATTTAGGAATTTCCATAGATTCCTGTCTGACAAATATAGCTCAAGGAGTCAATTTAATTGGACATGTTTTGCCTCAATAGGTGGGAGTTGAAAAGGAAATCATTTTAGATATAGGACATTCTTTACAAAACACTGTATATAATCTGTCAACCGCTATACAATGCATGCAGATACAAAGTTCTCTCACTGCATTTGCATCCCAATTAATTCTAGCTACTTTAATGAAATTAGTGCACCCTGAGATCCTAAGTCTATTCCAGGAACGGTACCCTGATTCTCTGAATATCCTGCTGATTTAATACAAGTGACTGGAGCTCAATGGAAAGGCATGATTTTGAGAATTGGCATTTACCCTGCAAAGACATGGGACCCCATACTCATATACCCTGTATCCCACCTAGGGCTCCCTTTACCCAAGAGCAACACTACTATTTTACCAGGAAATACATTGCTCAAATGGAACCCACCTGTTTGATTTAAATGGCTGTGCTAAAACACATCAATGGGTTCATTGTTATGATGCACTACAAGGTATTCCAATTCAGGATCATAGAATCACAGAGTTGGAAGAGACCACAAGCGCCATCCAGTCCAACCCCCTGCCATGCAGGAACTCAAAATCAAAGCATCCCCGACAGATGGCCATCCAGCCTCTGTTTAAAGACCTCCAAAGAAGGAGACTCCATCAGACTCCAAGGGAGTGTGCTCCACTATCGACTGTCAGGAAGTTCCTCCTAAGGTTGAGGTGGATTCTTTTTTCCTGTAGCTTGCATCCATTGTTCTGAGTCCTATTCTCTGGAGCAGCAGAAAACAAGCTAGCTCCCTCCTCAATATGACATCCCTTCAAATATTTAAAGAGGACTATCATATCCCCCCTTAATGGCCTCTTCTCCAGGCTAAACATACACCCTGTATCTCCCCTCGGGCTCCCTTTAGCCAAGAGCAACACTACTATTTTACCAGGAAATATACTGCATTGGTTAGTGAACAAACTGAATTGGAATACCTTGTAGTGCATCATAACAATGAACCCATTGATGTGTTTTAGCACAGCCATTTAAATCAAACAATAATTTCTGTACATTACACCATTTTGGTTCAAATGTCTCATGACTGTTTTTGCCTAAAAACCCCGTGTGAAAATTTCATCATTTTGCCTTTGGAATATTCTTTTAAAGTTAACCAGAGTTTAGGAAATCCATGTTTTTGTAGGCTGCATTTAATAGATTGCTTTGGCAAAGAATTTTACCTGAATGAACTAGTGAAGGATTATACTACAGACACACCTTACCAAATTGATTCTGGTGCAATACAGGGTTTTCACCTGGGGGAGGCGCTCCCCCTATCAAAATGGTTGTGATTATTTACAAATTTGAGTGATATGGCCAGGAAAATTGAAAAAACAGAGGGGAAAATTAAGATGATGGTAGATATGAGAGCTAGACAGATCATTAAAGCCACTCAAGAAATTAAACATGCCACAGAAGCATCATGGTGGGGGACCCTTGATTGGAGTGCCAATGGTCAAGCCTTGCTCCATACCCTGACTAACTCCATAGCCATCAGTTTATGTTTACAGATTGTAACTGTAGCTGGATCCATTAGCATTGTGATTTGGATAAGGAAAAAGGTGGCAGAATTTAATGCCATCCACAGAGAAGCTTATCTTCCATGCAGAAATTCTTTCCCATTGTCTGGTTCTTCCCTCTTGTTCAGCAAGTAAGAAGGAGTCAATTCTTTTGTTTAACTGATTTGGGAGGCCAGGGGAATTCACCATTTCCCTCACCCATAGAGTAAATGGTCAGCCTTGGTAGTAATGCCTTATGCAGATGTCATTCCAACTCCTGTTATGGAGCCATTGCTGGACTGCTTGACAGTCCAAGATAGTGATGGACTCTGCTCATGAGAATGTTCATCACTGTCTTCAGACCTGCCTCTCTGTTGACTTGAGGATCTAAAATAGAGCTGTACCACCAAGGCTAACCAGCAGTTCAAGGCCCCTCATGTGGATGACTGCCAGAGATATTTTTCAGCTATTTTCACAGAAGACCCTATTATTTTCAATGACATTTCTGCTTAGAGTGAGTGAATTTTATCCTTGCAAAATAAACCTATAGATAGATTCAGCCAATCCTGGCTACATGAATATGAAGTTTGTTTTCTTAGAAAGGTTGTCGTTTGGTCCTTTTGGGGCGATTTGGGTCAATTTGGGGGCTAATTTACATAGTTTCCCATCATTCTCTGTTTGGCAAGGAAGTAGGAGATGGACACCATGGAGTTTCTTAAAGGCGCAGTGCCTGTATTCCCGATTTCCTATTAATCACAAAATTTAGTTCACAGATCCATGATACACAGTGCCAGAAGCAAACTCAGCTGGGAAACCACAACACCTGTTAATTTGTAGCCCTCTATCTCCCTCTGCTACTGCTGACTTTGCTTTATCCCTTTGCCTTTAAAAAGCCGGGGGGGGGGGGGGGGAGGGAGAGATTTCTTTTCTTTTCCTCCCTCTTCCCGAGTGCATGTACATAGGTCTGTGTCTATCCTTCATTTCCCCTCACATATATGTGTCTGTGTGTCTGCTAACCAAGTGTGCTTAAATCGAGGTGCCATTTTGGTTGCCGGGGTGTGTGTGTGAAACATGCCCCCACCAAGCTGTTTCTTTGATGCCAGGCCATTTCCCAGATGTCATCCCTCTCACTGCCAATGTCCCTTTCAGACCCCAGATGCCTTTCTTGGTCCTCTGAACTCTTCCAGTTGTGCCAATACTAGTCCAGACCTGAGTAGCACTGGGCTAGACCTCAGCTGCAGTTCCTGAGATGTCCTCCCAAGTGCTCTTTGCCTGGTTTTTGCTTCAGATGCATGGTCCCTGTTACTACCCTGCTGGTCAGAGGTCCCAGTCTATTTAAGCTCCAAGAGCCACAGTATACTTCAGACTTTACCAGAGGCTCTGGTCTACTCAAATGTTTTTAGGCGGCCTGGTCTACCTTCATCTCCTGCTAGTTCTTGAACACTACTCATACTTCCTGGGCTGCATGAGTACAGATTGTCACTTCAGTGGTTCTCCACAAGGGATGAGAGACCTCATCTCAGTTCCTGAGGCCTTCTCTCAATGTCTGCATTCAGCCACCAGAGCACCAAGGTGCTATTCAAAAAATTTGATCTGTCTGTTCCGGACTAAAGTCTGAACTTTTTCTCAAACTTTTACCTAGCTCATCCAAATTTGCTGGACATATTGATACATACTTTCTACACCAGTACACAGCTTGTCAAAGATTTTTGGACATTAGTTCCCCCTTTTTAATGGCTATTGATGCCACCCTGTTGAACTTTTATCATCATAACAACTTAAAACAGACTTGAATGCACACACGCTCAAAGACCCAAATATATCTTTTGAATACTTCTTATGCTTTATTGCTAGACTTTATAGCAAACAGTGAACATTCTTACCTCATGATTATTGTTGTTTTTAGTTTACCCATTATTCCTTTTGAGTTACTCTTGGACATTGGTCCACTGATTATCTTATCTTATGTTTTATTATGTTATGATATTGATACTTATACATTTCATTGCTAAGTTTACTCTACTTATGGTCTTTATGATATTCATTGCTGTTGTGTGTTCTTGATTTTCATTGTATACATTGGTTGTTAGCTGTGATTATTGCTTTTTGAAATGTTTTGATTAAGATTGATATCCAAGCGTGAATTGATTTCAAGAGTGAAAGCCTCTTCACAAAACCAGAAGGCTTTCTAAAGGTAATTTCACTGGACCATGAGTTTATCTCCCCAAATTGACACCTCTAAATTTTCATGGCAAAGATAATTGGCAATGTGAAAATGATACTTGTCTAGTTTCTCTTGAAGAGGTTGATAATTTTCAAAGGGGGGGGAGGAACTGTTACAAGCATTGTTTTAATATAAAAATCTCTTTGTGGGTCTCCTCTTATGGCCCTAAACCAGAAAAGCCCAAGCCACCATGGATTCAGGGCAAGGAACTCACATAGATACATGAGTGATCATGTCTGCCTCAACAATTCATTAACATATCAAAAGGCCAGGGTTGGGAGCTGCAAAACAGGACATTCACACCTGGGAGATTGATGTGTACTAGCCAGGATGTGTCCAGCTAAAAATGAGATAACATCAATACCCCATCCCCCCTCTTTGGAAATGATCTACTTCAAAGACCATCTATCCAGAATCCTTTGATATACAGTAGAAAATCTTCGCCTCAGGCTAGGTTTAAGGGTCTAAAATGTTCCCCAAATCTCAGGCACATTGGGTCTGGTTAGATTTTATGGTGGCACTATGTCACTGTGCATTCTGACTCAGATCCTGGCTCTTCCAGTCCTCCTTTTCCTTTTATACACAGATGAGTCTATCCGTCTTCATTCATCGCTGGAGCAACCTATGTCAGGTAATAATCACCCTTAGGAAGCCTTCTGTTTCCTATCCAAGCTAACTACTTTATTCCTCAGTTCTTATGTTTGAGTGTCTTTGTATGTCTGATTACCCAAATACATCACAGCATTCACTGAGAAAGCCTTATCTCTATCAATTTACTCCTCAGCCACCTCTGTAAACATAGGACAAAAGATCCCATTGGATACTTGAACTTTTAGCAGCTCCCCAAGTTCATGTTCCTCTTACAGAGCAGAATATACTGTTGGAGAGAATCACAGAACTATAGAATTGGAAGAGACCCCAAGGTCCATCCAGTATAACCCCTTGCCTTGCAGGACCACAGAATCAAAGCATCTCCAACTGATGGTTGTCCAACCTGTGATTTAAAATCTCCAAAGAAGGAGACTCCACCACACTCCGAGGGAGTGTGTTCCACTGTCAAACAGCTCTTACTGTCAGGAATTTCTTCCTAACGGTGAGGTGGATTCTCTTTTCCTGTAGCTTGAATCAATTGCTCCGGTTCCTATTCTCTGGAGCAGCAGAAAACAAGCTTGCTCCCTCCTCAATATGACACTCTTTCAAATACTTAAACAGGGCTATCATATCACTTCTTAACCATCTCTTCTCCAGGCTAAACATGCCCAGTTCCCTAAGTTGTTCTTCATAGGGCATGATTTTCAGACCTTTCACAATTTTGGTTGCCCTCCTTTGGATACCCTATAGGTTCTTGACTTCCTTTTTGAATTGTGGTGCCCAGAACTGAACACAGTATTCCAGGTGATGCCGGACAAAAGCAGAATAAAGTGGTGCTATTACTTCCCTCGATCTAGATAGAAGAAGCTAATGACCAGCAGCAGTGGAAACAGCAAGATCAGAACAAGGAGATGGTAGCAGAACTTTTGCAGTTATGGTTGTGCAATGCAGGGCATTTAGAATTTAAAGGAGTTTTCCCCCCCCTCTGATGTGTTCTGCCCCAAAAGAGGGGAAAAGAAAGAAACTATATATATATTGCCTTTGAAAAATAAGAAAGTCTTTCAGATGGGAGCTTTTATTTATGGCAACTATTTTGGTTGGTTCTAGGATCCAACATACCTACAAAACTAGAAGAAGCGATTACTAACCTAGCTTCATAAATTGCCTTTATCAACAGCTGTGAGCTGATAGCTACTGGGAAGAACCAGGGAACTCTTCAGGTGCTAATGCACAAAGAGATTTTGGAGTCTGCCTTCAGTTCTTTAATTACCTATTATTGTCAAATCCAGACATTGCCTGAGATACAGAAAATAAAGTGTTTACTAAAATGGGAAGTTAACACAACAGCAAAGAACTGGAGTTAATGAAGTCTTTCTTCTTTGAATGCAACAGCTTCCTAAGTCAAACTAATGTTTCATGGAGGAAGGGCCTGATTATCCAGCTGACAAGGTTATTGTGCTGAACAAGCCTTCTGACTTCTCTGCAGCATGTACAAAGGCTTCTTGTTAAAATCCAGGTAAACAAAAGCTCATGGTAGTGAATAAGGTGGATGGCATCACAAAGAGTTTTAAAAGAAAATATCACTGGGTGTCATTCTCCCATTCAAATGGTTCATAAAGAGATGATTCTCCACTGCACAGAGATGTCCATGATCCATTTTTAAATGGAGAAAGTGAATACAAAGTTGCAAATGCATTTCCACTGATTATACCCTAACAATTCTAATTAACACAAATTATACCTAACAGTTCTAATTATACCACCAGAAAAAAACTGAATAAAAAATAAAAAATAATTCATTAAATTCTATCAAACCTTAGAAAAACAAAAATGTCGTAGGATTGTAAAAACATATATTTGGGATTTTTGTGGGGGGGGGGGGGTTGCAGTAACTTTTTTTATAATAATGGTGTACTAAATTAAACAAAAATACATTGATGTCTAATAATATATGATTTCAGATTGCATATTTATATACAGAATCATACAGATTTAAAAAGAAAACAGCCATTATTCATTTTTATATGATACTTGCAGATATATAACTTGCAGACAGACTCCTGTATAATTTTTCCTGATATTTTTCCTAGTATTGAGGTCAGGTTGACTGAGGTATAGATTCCTGGGTCTTCTTTTTTGCATTTTTTTAAAGAGCAGAACAATGTTTGCACTTCTCCAGTCCTCTGCCACCTCATTTCCAAGGTTTCTAAAAATGATGACAAGTAGTTCTGCAAGTACAACCCAGAACAGATGCCCTGGATAAAGTGGCCAGAGGCCTGAAGTGGGCCACGGCAGCAGTCCCAAACCAGTGCTGCCAGGAGTTGGATTTAATCTGCTCCTTTTTGACCCAGTCCAATGGATTGGATCATAGCACCAGAATGGCTTCCAACCCCTTCCATTTGAAAACCATGCCCCCCACACGGCTGGAAACCACTTTATTTGGCCCATGTGCTTTGGGTCTATATCAGCAAGTTCCTTCAATACTCTCCCTGCAGATATCAAGATAATTGAAGTCCTCCATAATGTCTAGTTCTTGATTCTTGAAGAATTCTGAGATTTGTTTCAGAAACACATAATCCACCAGCTTGTCTTGGTTTGCTAGCCTAGTAAACTCCTACCACAATGCTGCTTTTATTTATTTCTCCATTTATTTTTACCCCATGCTTTCCACTGGTTCAGTTTGATTATTCACATGGATTTCTGTACAAGTGAATTTGTTTTTGATATGCATTTCTTCTCCATCTATTCTTTTTAATAATAATAATAATAATAATAAATTTTATTTATATCCTGCTCCTCTGTCAAACAATCAAACAATTTTTGAACAGATTATATCACTCAATTGTTATATTCAAGTTATGGAAGTCATCCCACCAAGTTCTGATATACCTATGAACCTACTGCCCTTCTTGCACTAGGACTTAAAAGAAAATATTAAATAACTTTATATTATTTTAAAGTGTTAATGCTTTAATGTGGTAGCTTATTTAGGCTACATCTTCACTGCAGTAATAATGCACTTTGACACTTCTATGACTGCCATTGTTCAATGCTAAGGAATCCTGGGTTTGTAACTTTGTGAGATATTCAGCTTTTTCTGTTAGAGAGTTCTGGTGCCACAACAAACTACAAATACCAGGATTCCATAGCACTGATCTGTGGCAGTTACGGCACAGTCAAATTGCATTATTTTTGCTGTGCAGATGCAGCTTCAATTTTTTAAACATTTCTATTACCAGTTTTTAACGTATGTTGTTTGTTGTCGTTGTTTGCCTTCAAGTCATTTCTGACTTATGGCAACTCTAAGGCTTTCTTGGCTAGTTTCTTCAGAGGGGGGTTGCCACTGCTATCCGCTGAGGCTGAGAGTGTGTGACCTGTCCAAGGTCACTCAGTGCGTTTTCATGTCCAAGTGGGGATTCAAACCCAGGTCTTCCAGAGTCAATGCTCAAACCACTACTCCACACTGGCTTTTTAAAATTTATGTTGCGAGACATCTTGGTTTCCATTGGGAGAAAGGTGGGATAGAGATAGATAGATAGAGAGAGAGAGAGAGAGAGAGAGAGAGAGAGAGAGGCAAACAGACAGGCAGGCAACTTGTACATTTCAAATTATTATAATGTTTGGGAAGGAAAGAATGTAGGTTAAAAATTACTTATAAACTGGTATCTTTTATTTTTCAATTGTAGGGAAGGAATCCCCCCCCAAACTGGCACCTTTTAAAAATATATTTGTGTGTATATATTCAACTGTGTACATATATGCAATAAATGTACAGAGGAGGGGGTAATATGAGCTTTAGTTATTTAACATATCAGGGACTTGGCTGTAACTCCATAGAAAGTGCCTCCAGTATGATGCAGAGCATCCCTATTTTATACACCATTGCACAGAACATCTCCAAATTGCCCTGGAACTTGTGCACTGCCCTGAGGCTTCCTTACATTATTCCCAAGCTGTGGTTACTTTTAATGCTCTGTTAATCGTTCTGTGCTCTAACATGCTCTGGAGGAAAAATCAGAACATTCCCACAAAGTCAAAGAGAAGTCCCACTAATGAAATTAAGTGAAAGGAAAATAATGTGGGGTTTTTTGGTCAACGCTGCCCCCTTAAGCAAAACTTTGGATGGTGAGGCACATAGATTATTCGGTAAGAAACACTTTTAATTAGTGTTACTTTTACACTTACTTTTTAAAGGATGAAAGGAATCCAAATGGTCTATCATGGATACTAAACAAAAAGATGGAACCAGGCAATTCTACCCTCCACCAAGGATTGCTGTGGAGCTAAGCCTGAAATCTTTACCTGTGCCTAAAGTGGCCTTAGGATATGCAGAAATTCATGACACAAAATGCAATTTTGTTCCCTGGCTATTATTTTACCACATTCTTTTAACCAGTGTCTAGCTTCCTTATATTTCTGGAGCTATATTTGCTTTATAGTTCATTTTTTTTTTAAGAGCAAGAAAGAATGATGCTGTGTTTAAAGAAACCTGGGCATGAAATATTTAGAAACATTCGAGTTGGTGCTGCCTTAAAAGCCTTTGTGAGTTTGGGCATTGGTTTATTTGGTTTAAAAATGCCGGATGATAGGGAAACACACATTGGTCGACTATGCATTACTATTGATTTTCTGGTGGCCTGATGTGCTAATGTGTTAATGTAATTGTTTTAATGGACAACTGTCTACAGCTTGTAAACTCAAATGAACCTGCCTTGTGCTTTTGCCAAGAGTTCCAAAATAGTATCACTCATAAGAGCATCCATTAATAAAAATGTAGAAGGAAAAGAAGAATGCGGATCATGTCTGTCTCTGTGTTGAGGGATAATCTTTTTTGGGTGACTTCAAACTTAATTTGTAGATTATGTCTAAGTGATAGAAAGCCAGCACTGTCATCTACTGAGTGCTGAGTGTCCTTGACAGCTCTGACATTTAAACAGTCAGTTGTGAGCAGACAGATTCACTGAAAATGGCCTCATTATTTATAGTGCCATGTGGGAGCTGGGAGATTTGATTGTAACCTAGGAGGATTTTTCCCCCCACATTAGCCTCTGAACAGCAGACAGCTAAGCACCCCCTGCTGCACTTCAAAGTTCTGTCTGTTGCTTTTAGATTCCTTAATTGTACACTTCTCATCTCCAAACAGATTTTTTGTGGGGCTTCTTTGTGTCCCAGTCAGCAGGTGACAACCAATACAGGACTTCCTAAAGTGAGTCACTGTTACACTGAGAACTTATCCAGAAACTGCTTAATGATAAGAAGGCCTTTGGGAGCCCTTACCATGATGACTAAGGGGGGAAGCAGATGGCTTAAAGAGCTGTTTTGGGGGCAGGGAAGGGGAGGGGCAGCCGCACGGTGGGCACCCCAACCCCTTCCCCAGGTCGTCCTCGGAGCAGCTGGCCCTCCGCACGGCTGGCGCTCCAAGGAGGACCTCCCGCTGCAGCGTTCGCACACGCTGCAGCAGAAGAGTCGCCGAAGGTGTGCTGGCAGCCTTTTGTGGCGCACCTTCGGCGACTTGTGGAAGGAGCACCAATTTAGCACTCCTTCCAGGGGCGGCGAAGCTGCGCCACGGGGTCGAGGTGTGGGGATACCTCGGCCCCACGGCACAGCTTCCCAGGGCGACCCATGGCTGCCCGTCTGCTTAGCCCCTAAGTGACTGAGCTATGAACTTGATTCAAACCCCACCGAAACCAAGAACTCACTGGAAGAATTCAGACAACCATACCTCTGTTTATTAAGCTGAGATATGAACAAGTGTTTTACACCTCTATGCTCTCCACCTTTGCCATAGATTGAGGGAAAACAGGAAGTCTGAGCCAGAAAACTATAGTTAAGTGCTTTGGTACAAGCAACAATATTTAGCCACTGTTAAAATTGATTTACTTCCCTGCCCCCAAAATGGCTCTTTAATTGATTTACTGCATACATTTGACTATAACCTCATGTATAAGTCAAGGTCGGCTTTTAGAGTCAAAATTATGGATTTTGATATGACTCATGGATAAGTCGAGGGTAAAACTTGGGACCATGTAACAACGGATCTGAAGAACAAAGCAAAGAGAAACAATGACTAAAGAACTTACAAAAATCCATGAGGCATCACTGTTTGTGTTCATACTAAAGGCTAGCTGAAGGAGAGAGTAGAGGGTGTCAGTGGTTCCCGGACATACTGTACCCATGCCTTACACTAGGGGATGGTTTCTTTTTTTTATAAGAGTTGCATATTTGAAAATTGTGCATAGCTAAAAGTGTACATTTGAAAAATGTGCACTATTTCAGTACAGTATTTACATTGTACAGTATTTACATTGACCAGTGGACAAAGTACAGTGTTTATATTGACCAATGGATAAATAGACCGGGGGGGGGGTGGATTAATTTTTTGGCTAAAATTTTTAGACGTATGCATGAGTATATACAGTAACATCCAGGATTGTTCAGTCCAGGATACTATTCAGTAAACAGACGTCCAGCATACATACTCCATAGTTTCTCAGGTTGGGTAAAAAGGAGAAACTATGCATCAGGACATGCCTCATTCTCAGTTGAGTTCCTAATGCCCAACCTACATTTTCATTTTGTCATGTTTATGTATATTTCTATGCATATTTTGTGTACACTTCTATGTACATTTTAATGTACATTTTAATTTAATATTTTAATGTAATATTTTAAATTAAATATTTTAGTATTTAAAATACATTTTAATTTAATATTTTTTATACACGTTTCTAATGTACAGGCCTGTCTGTATATTTTTTTATTTTTATTTGCATTGATGAAATAGTGCACATTTTTCAAATATACACTTTTAGCTATACACATTTTTCAAATATGCAAATGGCTTTCTGCATATTTTCCCCATTAAATACACCGCAAACTTCACAAATGCAGTTTCCAAAGCACTTCTGCCATACATCTCAGGACAGAAATGAAAATGGGTTTTTTTAAGTTCAGTACTATGAATCCAAGTAATGACTTCATCATCTCTACTGCAGATAATGACAGATTTCCTGGTTTTGCTGCAAAGAGAGAATTAAGGAAGCTGCTGCATTTTAAAGAAAAAGACTTGTTTTATCTTATCTTATTAAGCTAGATTTTAATCATCCAAATGCAATAACAGATGGTCTTAATCATTTCCTTATTTGTCAGCTTTACCATTCTACTCATAAAATATGCAATAGGAAAATAATAATAATACTACCTTAGAAGCAAGAGAGAGAACTGAGGAACTGGGGCCAAATATAGCCCACATGGGATTCCCCAGATGGCCAAATCATCTTCCTCATCATTTGGCACTGGATCCCCTCTGATCTTGAAAGTTAATCAGGGTCAGCCCTTGTATAGCCCATGGATAGGAGACCACCAACAAAAAATACCTGGTGCTTTAGGCTTTACTTCAGAGAAAGAACTGACAAAACCACCTCTGAGTATTCCTTGCCTAAGAAAAGCTTATGGAACTCACAGCATTGCCATAAGTTGACAGGTGACTTGAAGGCACATACATACACACATTTCTGGCTCCACTATTTTTGCTTTATGTTCAGCCCACCACTGAATTGTAAACACTTCTCTGGAAGTGAATCCAGTCCTTTGATTGAAAGAGATTGCCTTACAGAGATGTTGCAAGGATTATTGAGTTAAAGCACATTAAACATTAGAATGTTATGAAGCACCATACAAACACTAAATAATGTTGTTGCTGCTGCAACTGACTGTTGTTGTCAGTGTGGCTTTCATCCAATGTCAGGATGGCGAAAACTGGCTCAGATTGTAAGCACTCCATGCCAGCTGAAGTGGTGAAGGAAGCAAAATTAAACAAAAGAGAAGATCTCCATTTATCAGCATGTTCCCCTGCTGGCCCTCCCTCCAAAGTACATGATATCATTGTCCATCTTCACAAAAATATTGGCCTCCTCCAAACTCCTGTGAAGAAGTGAGAGCTCTTACAAAAGAGAGTATTTCTTATTAATTTTCCTATCTCCCGATGCTGCTTTTGCATCCACTTGGAGTTTCCACTTCCTATAGAAACTGCTAGTGGGGTGGTAGTAAAGGAACCTGGGCATTTGGCCTATCTTCATTCAAATCTCTTTAGGGCCTTTGCTCACTTTTGACTCTGGGTGATGTGAGACCTGTATGGGCATGATTTCTTTTAAAAAAATAATAATATAGTGCTCTACTTTTATCTAAAGTGCTTTAAGAGACCTTCTCTGCTTTTTCTGTCCATCCCGGGAGGAGGAGAAGGAGGAGGAGGAATGGTCAAGGAGTCCAGTATGAATTGCAAAATTTGCTCTGGCTAGATATCTCCATTGTTGTTTCACCTTGCCTTTTGACCACACAAAATTCCAAGTAAAATATTCACATCAGCAAGGTCCCCCTCCTTATCAAGTTTCCCCAATGTATTATTTAGCATACATATCACTGCGTTTAACAAGCTCACATCAAATCTGAGTGCATATGAATGTGGAATCAGGCTTCTATGCATGTATCCCTAGTCTAGATGAGGGGCAGAATGTGCAAATATGTATTGTGCAAATGGTTATCTGACCCAATCAAGGATTCAAGACATACAGAAAAACATACTGCTAGTTAGAAAACAGGATAAAATAAATTATTAAATGTATCTGTGCATTCCTGTCCCATATGGCCCTTTAAGACTGAGAGCTATTTCATGTTTTACCCTCTATATTTTCTGTGAATTCCCAGAAGCTTTCCTCCTAACTATAGCATACTAGATGGCGGAGAAAAGTGATTCACAAAAACTTTTCATCTAGTTTTTAAGGATTTATTTTTCATTTTTAGAGCATGACAGCTAGAATTAGAGAGAAAAATGTGTTCAGGGAAAGTTCTAAGAAGATGAATTCTGTATATGAAATCTCATCTAACAAGAAACTCACCACACTCATTGGATTTTCTTTAAATACATGATAAAGTGGTAACATTTCAACCAAGCAATTTATTATCTCGGAAGGTTTTCAAAGGGACTGGCCTTAACTCACAATTACCAATGAGGTCAGATTTTGGTGGAATATTTTCTTAAGAAAAAAAAGATGATTTAGACATATTCTTACAGCTGTTTCTAGTACGTCAACTAGAATACCACAATTACCTCAAACCAGGAAAAAAATCCATGGGCAAAATCAAACAATAATCTTCCCCTTCATCCCATCTAGTATCCTGTATAATAATAGTGAATTCATTCTGTGCTTTGAATCCCTAAACAGCTAAAACAGCACCTTCTTCCATCATCTACAAAATGAGGACAAAACCTACAAACCATCTGATTTATTAGAACAGAATGCTAACTGCTATTGAAGTGGGCTGAGAAAACAGGGTAGGAAGGAATAGAATTAAATGTTTTAAAAAGAGGGCTATCTAGAATCCTTCACAAGAGTAGTGATCCTTCAGGTCCCCCTTATTTCTCTAGATTTCCATGAACAAGTTTGGCATGGTGAGCTGGAAGAGGGTCAGGTGAGCACTCCATGTTACTACCATCACTGCCCCCAGGTTATATTTGAAGATGAAACTGTAAATCAGGTGATATTCTTTGAACCACACATTGGGGCTACTCTTGCTTGGCTGTTTCAGAGCAGTAGCTTTCCATGGCCACCCAGGGGGGGTTGCAGACTGCCAGAAATAGTGTGAATTCAGTCCACTTTTAGGGTTAGGGTTAGAGTTAGGGAACCATGGGAACTGTATTTTATTGTGGCATCAGAGTTGTCTGACAGAGAAGGCTCAATGTCTCAGAAAAATAACAGTTCCCATGATTCCCTAGCACTAACCCTAACCCTAAAAGTGGACTCAATTCGCACTATTTCTGGCAGTCTGCAATCCCCCCAGATCTCCTAAGACACAAAAACCTTAGGAATCCTTCTCTGTTTCCCTAGGAGTCATTTTGATGGTATGTCATTATTTCCATGATTACTGTAGATGAAATATAAAAATTTGCCTAAGGGTACCAAATGTTCTTAGTAGAGCCAAAAATGTATGTCTAAACAAATTTTCTTTTTATTTGCCCATTCCCTAGTCTTCTCAAGGAGTAATCATCACAACATTCAGGGGAAAAAAATGAATATCAAGCTATAGCTGTACTTTACTTTGTTTTGAGAATTGCAGGTTAAACAGTTTGCAGTAAAATCAAATTTCTCACCTATCCTTACTTTGGAAGCAAATTCAACAGAGTGGATTTAACTGATATAAATTAAAATGTGCTTTTCTGTTGAACTGGGCTACTACTCAGCCAAGTCAGCTGTATGTTCTCAGAATAACAAATTTTTAGAAGCATGGCGCTGAGAGCTGTATAGAATGAATTTCCCCTGAAATCTCTTCTCATAAACAGGTGCTGCTGCTAAGGAAACATTTTGCATGCTTTTCATATGATAACTGAGAAGCATTTTTGGACTATGTTGTTATGCGCCTTCAAGTTGTTTTGGACTTAAGGCAACCCTAAAGGTGAACCTAATCGGAGGGTTTGAAGAAAGAGTCTCAGGAAGGGAAATCAGACAAAGTAAATACACATTTGCTCATAGTTTCTGGAGTGCTGGGACATTCTGCTTTATGATGACAAACAACCTCCCCATCCACTGTTCTTTAATTATAAGCTGCCCCATAGCCAATGATTCCAAAGGAGAAAATGTCCTTCTGAAACAAGTAATTCAAGACATTAAACAATAGACGATTTTTAAAAAAGGGGAAAGATCAAGAAACAGAATATTTAATTCATTGTGGTTGGGTTTCTGCCTGATGGGACATTGCAATTGCTTCTTGATTAAATGAACCAAAGTGACAGCTACTACAATTATACCAGCGCTTGTTTTCTCTTTTTAATTGGGTTAGGAAAAAAGCCATTAATTTTTAAAATGAGATAATTTTAAAGCCTGTAACAATGGCCCGTCTGCCTCTACATAAAGTATTTTTATTTACCTGGAATGTATCTTTAAATATGTTTATTTTGTATAACATCTGATTATGTTTATTATTATTTTTTCTGAAACGTGGGGGGAAAAATGAAAATACTGGAAAGAAAATTCATTCTCTCTCACAAGCTCACACAAAATGTATATTTCTATGCTTCACTTTTAAAACTTCTTTAAAAAAGAAGTATACAATTCATTCAGAGCAGTTTTGCCATAATATTCAAATATATCTGTTTTGTAAGTCATAGTCAATTGTGTTTTAAAAATTAAATAGAAACATGTTTTTCACTACAGGATGATGGAACACACAGAAATTAAATGACACCAGACAATACACAGAATGCTCAACATAAACTGTATATCCACTAATGTCCACTTAACTTAGTGGGAATATGTCTGAGTAGTCATGTACAAGATTGTATAACTAACTACAGGAGATGCTCACCATCTTCATGTTCTGCTTGTGCACTTCCCACAGGTGTTTAACTTCTGTTGGAGAAAGAGTACTAGACTAGATAAGTATTTGGTCTGATCTAGCAAACAGGGGAAATGGATTGCTGCAGTACCTAGGATTTACATTTTGAAGTCTTGAATCTTTGCTTATTAGGAAGAGAGATGTAAGACAGGCCATCCAAAGCTTTTCTTCAAATGTTACTACTCCATATTGTTGTTCTTGTGTACCTTCCAGTGGTTTCTGACTTACGGTGATCCTAAGGCAAACCTATCATGGGGTTTTATTGGCAAGTTTCTTCAGAGGGAGTTGGCCATTACCATCCTCTGACGCTGAGAGAGTGTGACTTGTCCAAGATCACCCAGTGACTTTACATGGCTGAGCTGAGATTCAAGCTCTGCTCTCCATAGTCGTAGATGGGACTATAGACTGAACCTTTAGGTTTTTTAGGTCCAAAACACACTGCAGAAATAATCAAGTTTGAGACCGCTTTAACTGTCCTGGCCCAATGCTAAGGAATTCTGAAAACTGTAGTTTTGTGAGACATTTAGCCTTCTCTGTCAGAGAGCTCTGGTGCCACACTAAACTATAGTTCCCAGGATTCTCTAGCACTGAGCCAGGGCAGTTACAGCAGTCTCAGACTGGATTATTTCTCCAGTACGTTTTGGACCTTAGAGAAACTGTTTTGAGATGAACTAGGCCTGAACAAAAATAGCTGTCTCACCTTAAAATATAATGAAATATGACTTCAGGTGTTTATCATCAAAAAGATAGCAGATCCCTTGGGGAAAGCTAACAGGACCTGGGGAGAATTTGGTCAGAAGGTGATGGTGCAGATGTTTTGATCATACATATTTATATTGGATACCGATAGGACATGAACATGCAGTAAAACAGGACAGCCAGCTAGAATGTTTGGTTTTGAAGACAAACATAGGAGATTAGCACACTGGCTTTTATTCCTGCGCTAGGCTGGGGATGTAAACATACAAGGATGGATTTTATTGCACAGCTCCGTCCCCGGGCAGTACTTATCCCATACCCAACCCGGGCTGCTCTTGGACCTTTTAAAGAATGTTCTTTAAAAGGTCCAGGAGAAGCTTGGGTCAGGTATGGGATGAGTACTGCCCAGGGATGGAGCTGTGCAATAAAATCCATCCTTGTATGTTTACATCCCCAGCCTAGCGCGGGAATAAAAGCCAGTGTGCTAATCTCCATAAATATAGAGGGCACTTTTTTCAATATCCAGGATTCACATATTCTAGATATAAGACAGAATTTGAGGAAATGATCCCAAACTGAGCTTAGAGTGTAAAGATTTAGTCACCTGTTTAAATCTCTTGCTTCTGTGTCCAGTACTGAACAAGGAATCTGTGTAGGTCACCTTCCTAAATAGCAGTTGTGAATTCGATGCTTGTCTGAAGCTCCTTTAGATTAGGAAGCCATAGAGCTGATTCTGTTTAGTAACATTATATATGCAAGCAGTGGCTTTGCTTCACAAAAGAAAACAAAGACAGAGTCACATCTATTCAGCTGTCACAGTGCAGCTATTACAGATGCAAGCATTGGCTCTATCCATCATCCAAATTTTAAAAGCCAAGAGATGAAACCTGAACAGAGAGAATACCTCTCCATTAAATCAGAGCTCTTCAGTTTCATCTTAATTATGAAAAGATGACAGATACTATATGGCTAAGGATGTAACTTTTGAGGGTGAGTGATGGCCCTTTCTACACCAACCACTGAGAAAGAGAAGTCTTCTCAATACTCACTGCCAAAGGGCTATCACACTAATATGCAGAAGCCTAATATGACTTGATAAGTATAGTTGTGAGGATGGGGAAAGTACTTCTCTCTGACCTCTTCCTCCACCAGACCACATATCCACAACTAATGCTGATTTAAATCAAAGTTTATAAGCTGGTGTGCATATTACATTTGCAACAGGGATGCTGCAAAGATTTATTAATATTACATGGGTTTAAATGATTCATTTGGAAGGCCAAAACTGTTGCTGTTACTGTTGTGAATGCTTTAGTAAAGTTAGTGACACTGATTTCTGTATATAATTTTCCATTTATTGAATTGGTTTGGCTCCAGCCTTTGTAATTTATCCACATTTACTGCTATAATCCCTTACTGGTTCTTGTCATTGTTTCTATTATCCACTGTGGAAGAGGCATGCTTTTTGCTGTTTGGGACTGATCTAGAAATTCTTCTTTATTCCCCTTCAGACTTTGTACTCTGTTGCTGAGGAACTGACTCTTGGAGCACAAAACTCTCTCCACAGAAAGGCCTGGCCTGCTCCGCTGTACTCTCTTGGATTCCCAGAACTTAAGGGCTGCCTTGGCGCCCCAGATATTAGTTTTAAGCTTAGCTTTGGCATTGATTCTTGTCTCTTTGCATCCTTATCTCTCTCTCTGTATCTTTTTCTTTTAATCTTTACCCAATCCAAAGATGCTCCTGACCTGGCAACTGTCTAGCCCAGAAAGCTCTAAAGAGGATTTCACCACTGGAAACATAAAAGATCAACTTCATCAAGACACATTTAATTGCATTCTAATCATTGCCCAGTTTGCTTTGTCACCTTAATCTCTAGAGTATATCACAGAGCCATGCTGACCATAAATCAAGGAAGGTCATTCAGGAGTGATCATATCAACTGCCCTAGATATCCCCCTGTTCCACAGATAAACTCATTCTTTGAAAGCAATGTCAGTGTCATCTGGAAACTGCTTCTGAGTCATCCCAAACCAATTGGTTCTATCATCCTCTGGGACAGAATATCTTAATGAGTTACCTTTCTCTGAAGAAGACAAAAGCCACTGATAGTCTACAGCTCATTGCGGGGTGATTTGATCATAACAAAGGAGTGGTGCAAAGGTCCATCACTTTCAAATAACACTCTTACTTGCTTGCTGAGAAAGGCAAGTTCAAAGTATGCCCAGCCACATGTGTTATGACAATGACATGTTTAGATGAGTCAGTATACCAGAGAAGAAAGAACACTACTTTCTCTACCCAAAGAAAGAGAGAGGTCTGTTGCCTGCCTGCCTGCCTGCCTGCCTGCCTGCTTTCTGCTGCCTCTCTCCCCTATGGATTGCTGCCTGCTCAATAAACCTGCATCCCCTTTAAAACTAGGCTGCAGGAATGAAGCTATCTGCTGACTGACAATCCAGTGAATCACTTGTCTCCTTTTGAAAGGGGATGAAGAGCTATCCATCTGTGGTCCACTGCTGGCTCTTTTGGGGGATGTTCTTTGGAGATAAAGTGAGAGCAAGAGCCAGTCCCTTTTGTTGGCAGAGGGAGGGTTTATGGGGTTTTTGGCTTTTTATCTGAGGTCTGTGGACTTTTAAAAAAGCAGTTTGCCCTGCCAGCAATATGTGTTACATGGAAAGCATTGGAGGGGAAGTAGCACAGGGGGGATCTATTCCAACAATAATGAGTAGAGAAAGATACAGAGTGGGGAGACAGTACTATGATAATGGGAGAGGTAGGCACCACAAGGTCTTGGTAAATTCCAAACTGTCTCTACCTCAAATAGTCTGGAGAGTCTTGGCAACAGGCCTCTGAGCTGAAAATGCTGCTGCTTAATGCCAGATTGATTGAGGAACACCCTGGATTTAGGTTCTGATTCTAGATGAGGATCAGGTTGACAAGCATGTCGATCTGGCTTGCATTACAGAGAATTAATTAATTAATTATTATTATTATTATTATTATTATTTCTATCTTGCCCCTCTACCGAAGCAACTGGGGTGGCGTACATCAATAAAATGTCACAATATACCCTCCCAAACCCACCCTCCCCTTAAAACAATATTAAACATAATAAGAATTAAAGCAATTACAACAAACAATTAAATAATTTAACAAATTACAACAATAAACTATAAAACAGTCTAACCGGCAGCCCACAAACAATAAATAATGTGGCTAGATGTAGTAGTGGGTGGGGGAAGAGAGTGACTCACTCCTTGGCTGGGAATTGACAGGATATTATGTTATGTTGTTATTATTATGTTAGCCGCCCCGATTGCTCTCAGAGGGGCGGGATACAAATAATAATAATAATAATAATAATATAGCTGAGGTGGGGGTGGTTAAGTTCTTCTCACTTTGTTTGCCTGGGTTCTCTGTGGAGTGGTGGGGAGGTGAAGCTGCAGCGCTGTGTCAGAATTCCATCTCCCACCCCAGGTGCCCTGACCCACAGTGTGCTGGGTTTAAGTTTATTTGAAGGTGAGTGGCCAAGACAGAACAGGAATTCTGTTGGTGTATTATTATTATTATTATTACCAATCTTCTCCCAAGACTGGGACTCAGGGCAGCTACCCATACAGCTACTCAACAGCTTCTCTTCCTGAGCTGGTAGAGTTGGTCTCAGCAGTGATGCTGGAGTCCCTCTGACTTGTTGTGCAGGGGGATTTCAACATCCATGCTGAGACAACAATTTTGGCCTCAGGACCTCATGTCCTTTCTGATGACCATTGGTCTGCCCCAAGCAGACTATGATGCCACTCATGGTGCACTCTGAATCTGTGTTGGGCAGAATGATAGTGATTTGGGTGTGGAGGAACCTTATATAGTTCTGTTGTTATAACATATCACTACCTGGTGAAGTTGAAGCTTGCTGGGACTTAGAGTCTCTGCAGAGATTGGGGCCGATAAGATGGCCTGCCTCAGGAGGCTTATAGATCTGGATAGATTACTGATAACTCTTGGGATGTTCCCTGTTGCTTTGGCAAGTGATCCTGTTGAAGCAAACTACAGGAAAAGAGATTCTACCTCAACATTAGGAAGAACTTCTTGACAGTAAGAGCTATTCGACAGTGGAACACAATCCCTCAGAGTGTGGTGGAGTTTCCTTCTTTGGAAGTCTTTAAACAGAGGTTGGATGTCAGGGATGCTTTAACTGTGATTTTCTACATGGTAGGGAGTTGGACTTGATGGCCCTTGTAGTCTATTCCAAATTTATGATTCTAAGCCCTAGCTAATTCCAGGAACAGGGAAATGGCCAGGGCAGTGGACATTATTGCTCAGTATTTCCCTCCCAGTGGAGTGGAGCCAAGCAAGTCCCCTGGTTCATGAGGGAGTTGGCAGTGATGAAACAAGCAGGAAGGAGATTAGAGTGATGGTGGAAAACTCAAAGCAAGTCTGACTAAACATGGCTAGAGCCTATTAGAAAGCCAATGCCATGATAGTGGAGGAAAACCAAATAAATAATGCATTTCTGCCTTTGCAACTTAACATTGTTATCCAGAGGAACTATCTTGAGTAGTCAAGGGTCTTCTACATTCTACTCCAGAAAAAGGAAATGCAGACCACTCAACTGCCTGCTGTGAAGTATTAGAAAGATACTTTGCAGACAAAATTGCTCTGGTGCACACTGACATGGATGCTGCAGTTGATGCAAGTCCAGTGATGTAACCCAGTGGCATCATTAGGTGTGTGTGTGGAAGGGGTAGTGGTGTGGATGGACCTCACCAAGTGACACCTTAACACCTACCTTTTGGCAGAAATGGGCTATGGGATTCACCTGCTTTCCTTTAAAATGATTTACGAGATTATGGGAGCAGGGTGAAGCTCAGTGGGAGGAGAAATGAGAGGTCCCAGATTTTTTAAAAAATTAAAATTTCAAATTTCAATTTTTTTAAAAAAAATTACTTTTAAAAATATTTTTACTTTTTCTTTAAAAACATCACATTTTAACCAAATCTTCACTATGTATATGTAAATACATTTAGGTTGTGTGTATGATACTGTAATTTGAATGTATAATTTTAATTTTGCTAGTTGTTTATGTCACAACTATTAGCATGACATTCAGTAGTATGTGGGAATTAAGATGTACGAGTATCATTAGTGCAAAAAAGCATTACTAAGGATTCTGTGAGGAGGTCAAAAAGGGGGTGACACCATGAGTTACTGCACTGGGTGACACCAATCCTAGTGAAACCACTGATGTTACCTTAGCATCTGCTTGTCCTGTACTATTGGATATGTTTTAGTTTTGCAGCCTGATGATGTGGACAGAATCCTTAAAGAGGTGAGAGCCACCATATGTGTCTCTCTGACAGAGAAGGTTTAATGTCTGAGAAAAAACTACTATTCCCATGACTCCCTAGCACTGAGCCAGGACAGTTAAAGTGGTCTCAAGCTGGATTATTTCTGGCAGTCTGTAAAGGCCCATAGTCAGACACTCATTCTAGATTTTAGGAGAGCTGATTTTAACAAACTTAGGGAAGCACTGGAAATGATCCCATGGTCAGGAATACTAAAGGAGAAGGGAGTTCAGGATGGGTGGGAGTTTCTCAAAAAGGAGATACTGAAGGCACAATCTCAAACCACTCCAATGAGGAGGGAAAATGGGAGGTGTCTCAAGAAATGAGTTGGATGAGAAAAGAACTATCAACTTAACTAAGTTTTAAATGGGAGATGTATAAGAAATGGAAAAGGGGCAAAATCACTAAAGAGGAATTCAAACAAATAGCTAGCACATGTAGGGGTAAAGTCAGGAAAGCCAAAGCGCAGAATAAGCTCAGGCTTGCTAGAGGGGTTAAGAACAATAAAAATGGTTTTTTTGGGTATGCCCATAACAAAAGAAAGAAGAAGGAAATTGTAGGGCCACTGCGCAGAAAAGATGAAGAAACTCTAACAAGAGACAGAGAAAGGCAGAACTATTCAACACCTTCTTTGCCTCAGTATTCTCATAAAACCTGAGGAAAATGGAGCAGAGAACACAATAGGGGAAATGCAGAACAGAGTAAGTAAAGAGGTATACAGGAATACCTGGGTAACCTAATTGAATTTACGTCTCCAGAACCAGATGAACTACATCCAAGGATATTAAAAGAACTGGCAAATGTAATCTCAGAGCCACTAGCAATAGTCTTTGAGAACTCCTGGAGAACAGCAGAAGTCCCAGCAGACTGGAGGAGGACAAATATTGTCCCCATCCTCAAAAAGGGGGAAAAAGAGGATCCCAACAACTATCGCCCAGTTAGTCTGACATCAATACCAGGAAAGATTCTAGAACAGTTCATTAAACAGAGAGTCTGTACCATAATCACTAAAAGTCAACATGGGTTTCTCAAAAACAAGTCATGCCAGACTAATCTGATCTCTTTTTAAAAAAATAAAATTATCAGCTTGCTAGATGAAGGGAATGTGGTAGGCATAGCATATCTTGATTTCAGTAAAGCTTTTGACAAGGTCCCCCATGATATTCTTGCAAACAAGATAATAAAACGTGGGCTAGACAATACAACTGTTAGGTGAATTAGTAATTGGTTGACTGACTGAACCCAAAGGGTGCTCAGCAATGGCTCCTCTTCATCCTGGAGAGAAGTGACCAGTGGAGTGCCACAGGGTTCTGTCCTGAGCCCAGTGCTCTTCAACATCTTTGTCAATGACTTGGATGAAAGAATAGGGGGCATGTTTCTCAAATTTGCAGATGACACCAAATTAGGAGGAATAGCTAACCCCCCAGAGGACAGGATGAAAATTCAAAATGATCTTAATAGATTAGAAAGCTGGGCCAAACCTAACAAAATGAATTTCAACACAGAGAAATGTAAGGTACTGCGCTTAGGGGAAAAATAAATAAATGAAATTAAATGATAGGTGAGAAATCAGTTTTACTGCAAACTTTTTAACCTGCAATTCTCAAAACAAATGCATAGATATAGGATGGGGGACACCTGGTTTAATGAGACTACGTGAAAGGGATCTAGGAGTCCTAGTAGACCACAAGTTGAACATGAGTCAACAGTGTGATGCTGCAGCTAAAAAGGCCAATGTGATTTTAGGCTGCATTAATAGAAGTATAGTATCTAGTCAAAGGGAAGGAATAGTGCCACTGTATTCTGTTTTGGTCAGGCCCCACCTGGAATACTGTGTCTAGTTCTGGGCACCACAATTCAAAAAGGATGTTAAAAAACTGGAGCATGTCCAGAGGAGGGCGACTAAAATGGTGAAGGGTCTGGAAAGCAAGCCCTATGAGGAACTACTTAGGGAGCTGTGGATATTTAGCCTGGAGAAGAGAAGGTTAAGAGGTGATATGATAGCCTTGTTTAAATATTTGAAGGGATGTCATATTGAGGAAGGAACAAGCTTGTTTTCTGCTGCTCCAGAGACTAGGACCCGGAGCAATGGATGCAAGCTACAGGAAAAGAGATTCCAGCTCAACATTAGGAGGCACTTCATGACAGTGAGAGCTGTTCGACAGTGGAACATGCTCTCTTGGAATGTAGTGGAATCTCCTTCTTTGGAGGTCTTTAAACAGAGGCTGGATGGCCATCTCTCGGGTATGCTTTGATTTTGAGTTCCTGCATGGCAGGGGATTGGACTGGATGGCCCTTGTGGTCTCTTTCAACTCTATGACTCTATGATCCTTGCAGGGGTAAAAGCACATTAATGTTGCATTTACCCCACCATTTTCAAATTTCATAACATTTTGTGTAGTAATCAATTGAGCTGAGACAACCAAAGTACTGAATATGGAACAAGGACCACTAAGTTCAAATCTCTACTTGATCATGACATTTGCCAAGTGGCCTTGACCCAGTACTACTTTTCAGCAAACCTGCTTTACAGGATTGTTGTGTGAATTGACTTATATATCCTAAAAGGTGATCCTGTCTGATCTTGGAAACTAAGCAAGGCCAGCCCTGGTTAGTATGTGGATGGGTACTGTCAATTAATCCCAGGTGCTGGAGGCTCTATTTCAGAGGAAGAAACTGGACAAACTACTTCTGAGTATTCCTTGCCTGTGAAATCCATGGGGTTGCTATAAGTCGACAGGCAAAAGGAAGGCCTACACACACACACACACTCTCACACAGATGCTTCACAGATCACGATTTTTTTTGCCATCACTTTTTCATTGATGGTAAAAAGATCTATTAAAATAGCATAGAAAGTCACTCAATATGACTGCTATCTGATCCAACTGATAAAATACAGAGGGGAAAAAAGATATACAACAATAATTTTAGTGCAAAGGGGGAAGCATAGACTTATTTTCTTCAACAATACAGAATAAATAATTTATTATAACTAGAAATAAATCTACCCTAATGTTCTTTCACTGAATTGACTTGTCGTCAAAATGTGTATACTAAGTAACTCATTATGAGCATTACTAGGATGTCTATTCTCCTACCCAACTTTTATTTGTTAATGTTCATTAACGTAATGATAGATGTCTATACTTTTTGTTCATTCCCTTTCATCTCAGAGATTGCTTCCTTCTGTCTCTTAAACATATATAAACATATGCCAAGTGAGGAAAATTTCCATGCATCTGATGAAGTGGGCTGCAATCTGCAGAAGCTTATTCCAAATAAAACTTGTTAATCTTTAAGGGTAGATATTTATGGGCAGATATGGGTAAATAACAGGGACTGTTGTTTATTTATTTATTTATTTATTTATTTATTTTGCAACACAGCTCTCCTCTCAAAAACTTTCAAAAGCATTCTATGACAAATGATGGCCCAAACGGGCGCTAGATGGCGTGCCTAGAATAAAATCCAGATATCTGGATCATGTAGCAACTCTCTTTTAAGAAAGCAGAGAGACTAGAGGCATTTTTCAGATACCTTTTATCCCCACTTTCATCACCTAGAATTCAAGCTAAATGTTGTCAGAAAACATTTGGCTCAGACTTAACTCAAACCAAGGGCCTTCAAATACAAGTTTGATCAACTAACTTAGATTAGCCAGCAAATGAAATATCCTGTGCAGAAACATATATTTGGAATGATACAGAACTACCTATAAGTTAGGTCCAAAACACACTGTAGAAATAATCCAGTTTGAGATCACTTTAATTGCCCTAGCTCAGTGCTGGGAATTGCAGTTTATTGTCGCACCCGAACTTTCTGGCAGAGGAGGCTAAATGTCTCACAAAACTACAGTTCCCAGAATTCCCTAGCATTAAGCCAGGGCAGTTAAAGTAGTCTCAAATTGGATTATTTATGCAGTGTCTTTTGGACTTTAGTGGCATTTCCTATTTTTCCAGTCTAAGATCAGACAACTTACCTTCTTTGTATTAAAAAGCTGGGTGCCTCAACAGAGTTCCCACTAAACATATGAAATCCATTAAATATAATTTATGTTCTTGATGCTGAAGCACCCAGACCCTACCTTGGAAGAAAAGAAAAGCTAAATGGCATTTTTTTTCATCAGGATTTCATCTTAATAAAATAAGTTCCCTCCACCCCCACTCTTTATTTTGCAGATGCATTTGATGTTCATTTTGTTCTTGCAACAGTCTGCATCTTGAATCTTATCAGACTCTTGACAGAATCTCTTCATCTTAATGAGACAAAAACAGAGATGTGTGTATTTGCCCTTACTTTGTGTCTCTCATCATCAATAGGTGGAATTTGATTGATAGTGGTTGAATGAAGAAGAAAGAAGATGATGATGATTAAGAAAAGATGATGATCGTTATCTGGCAAAGTTTATTTGGGTTTGGTGTTTCAAAGGAGAAAGGGACAGACTTTTTACCAGTGTCTTTGGAAAACAGGACTCCCTCTCCATCACTTTTATGGCTATGTGCATGTAAGTGCACACACACTCATACAAACATATATAAACTGCCACCGCCACCTCCAATTATGAAATTCCATCATAAACTAAAGGCAGCATAAATGGTGCTCCTAAGCAAGGACTCTGGATTTTTATATTTGTGAATGTTCATACCAATTCACCCAATTAGCCCATGATATACAAATAAAAAAAAAAGTTGTCTTTTGAATTTTTTGTGATTCTCTTCTTGGCTCAAAACCTCATCAAAGTATATTTAAAAAGTTTATTTCGAGTCTGTGTTTTTAAAAATCAGAAATATGGATGAAAAAAATTGTTTTGAAGGTATATTATGAGAAAATAAATATTGAAATACAAATGTTCCTGTACATACGTATGTTGAAGATGACAAACCAATATGGAAATGGGACAGTTTTCTTAATGACTGTGTGAATAAGCAGATATTGGGATGACATTGTAACCCAAAATCCAAGCACACAAGTCAATCGTAGTCACCATTGTGGGCCAAGAGGTCTATACAATAGAGCACACCCATCCATGGTGGAATTATTAACTTTTCCTCAAAGCAAAGATATGGTTTTACTAGAGACCTCTCATCAAATAAAGAAATGAAGGGGATCCAAACCTCCCTATCAGCAAGAGCCAACATGAGGAACTCTACCTTTCTGTGCAAAAATACAGTGATCCCTTAGTATCCACTGGAGTTTGATTCCAGGACTCCCTGTGGATACCAAAATCCATGGATGCTCCAGTCCCATAAAATAAAATGGAATAGTGAAATAGTGCCACTGACATAAAATAGTAAAATCAAGGTTTGCTTTTTGGAATTTATATCTTTTTGGAATGATTTTAAACCATGAATGGTTGAATCTGTAGATAAAGAATCTATGGATTTGGAGGGTCAACTGTATTGGGGCTCAGAAAAGGAGTATTGGGGATGTTCCCTGCTGGCCCAATAAAGGTTTCACGAAGAAGAAGAAGCCATCCCAAAGCCTTTCATACTACACAATTCTAGCACTACGATCCCACTATAACTGCGATGCCTGCATCCTATGGAATCCTAATTTGGTGAACCATCAGAGTTCTTTGAATTCCAAATACTTCTTAAATGGCAAACCTCAAGATTGCACAGTATGGAATCTTAATAGTTAAAGTAGAATCATAGTATCATAATGTAAAAGGGCCCTTGGACAGCCCTTCTGCAGTGAAATCAAAGGTGGTGGGAAGAGACCATATAAATCCACATTTAGGTGGATAAATCCACATTTAGTATTCACAATTAAAACGTCTTACTCAAGCTGTCTTACTAGCCAGGGCTGCATCCTTCCGAGGTTGCTAAAATGAGTATCCAGCTGTTGGGGGTCAATGAGCTTACAGTTGTAAACCGCTTAGACACTCCATACCATGGTATGAAGTGGTATATAAATGAAGCTGCTTTTATCACAAGGATTTAGCCACTGCATTTGCCACCCAGGTCCATCCCCACTCGCAGGGACGCTCAGCATGCCTCTTTTTGAAGCCGGGAGCTTAAGGAAATGGCCGCTGGAGCGCCCCTGTGGAAGAGGTGGATTATGACAAATATATGACAAGTGGTCTATCCAGCTCATTTTTACATGTTATCAGGAGAGGTGTGTGTTGTAATCCAATACATCTGGAGGACACAAGGTTGAGGAAGGGTGCTCTGTACCAACTGGGACCAACTCTGAGACAGAAGTCTTTTAAAATGGCTGAGACTAAACCTAGGGCTTTCATGGTTCAAAATCTCTGCAGGAGACTTCTGTTTTCTAAAACTCTTTACTTCCTCCCCAGCTTTTTGGAATGCAACCGTGACACAGCCAGCAAACTCATGTATCCAAAGTTATTATCTGCATTATGTTATAGCCAATCGAGCCACAAGAGGGGGTACCAAAGAAAAAATAAAATAACATTTTACATGACCCACCTGACAACAATAACACATAATATAACATTACTTTGGTGTTTCACTTTCAGTTCCTTGGGATGTCTATCCTAATTATAGTTAACCTTTCAGATGAAATCATCCATCAGTTCCTATTAAAGTTGGCCTGTGCCATTGACAGGGCATTTGTCCTGTTAGAGGAAAAGATGACAAATTTTAATGAGCTGTAGCTACTACAAAGTACTTTACTGCTATGTGAGGATTCATCCACTTTCCCAAACCATGCCAAGGGCTGTGAATGTACCACTTGAACGCTAAAGTATATGATAAATCATGCTTTAAAAATGACATATAAACTGCCTTAAGTAAAATGGAAAGGGGCAGTTTAAAAAAAAGAAAACAGTTTTAACATTACAGTGTGCCTTGAGGCAGTATGTTTTCCTCTACCTACAAAAGGCGAAATTGAATAGAACATTTTTAAAACAGAAAATTGAGTCATGCAGATGAGTGGGAGGGTGCGGTTGCATTCATCTCCTTCCTGTGGACTTTCCCTTTGATCCAAGTGGTTGGATACAGGAGAAACAGATGGTAGGAATGATCCCTCAGTAAGTTACAAATGTAATGCAATTGTATTGTATGGGGCCCTCTGCCGCTGTAATTGTGCATGCAAAAATTGGGACGCCATTCTTACCTCCTGCACCTTTGGTCCCAATTCAGAATTAGAGCACCTGTTAGCACCCAAATCTCATCACACTGTCTTTGCCATTTCTGCTCTCCCTTCCTCCCTTCCCCTCCATTTCTTGGGAAAGTTTTGTGCTTGTGAGGGGAGAGCAAGCAGGAAGCTTTTGAGAAGGAGAAAGAAAGAGGAGAGGAGGTGTGTGTGTGTGTGTGTAAAAGAGAGAGAGAGAGAGAAGCATTGCAACCCAGAAGAGGACTCTGGAAGGGGTCTGGATCTCCAAGCAAAATCAGCAGGGAAGTGCTATTGAACTTTTGAACTACAAATCATATGTGACAGCTATGCTAAAGAAGGTCATTAACTGATTTTTCATGTGAGAAGACACACTTTTACTACAATCTTTCATGGTTCAACCACACAACACCGACAATGTCATGTGTGAAGGGCAAACTGAAGGCGTAGTTACCATGTTATCATGCTTTGATGACAGTGTGAGATAAGGTCCATAGTTGTGTTTTTGGGTTTTTTTAATGACTAATTAAAGCAGCTTCATTTATATAATTTATATTATTACAGGTGTACCTAGTTATTTCAAAGCTCTTGACTTGTTTTGCTTGCAAATTCAGGTTAGGGTAATCAGTATGAGAATCCCATTCCCAAATCTTCTTAATTACTAATCTTGTAATTTCCCTAAATCTTTTAGAATTGGAAATATTCAACCAAGGAGAAAATGCTTAAATGGGATGGGTCAATTTCCTGGATGGCACACCTGAAATTCCCAGCAAATGTGGCATTCCCTTTTCTGGATCTCCTGCAGAGATTCTGAACCATACACCTGCATATTGAATAGACTGCAATTTCCATCTATACATATTTAAACTGTATCTTTGTGTGCATAGAGATATTAGCATGCAAGTAGCAGAAGCACCTCTTCTTCTGGGACACAAAATTTGTTGTAGCTCTTATACTGGTCATTGTTGAATGAGCCTGGAAATTTCCAAAAGTGATTTTTATGAGCCCTGTGTGGGATGAAGGCACAAGACAGAGGCAGGAGGAAGATGGTAATTTAGATTTATTGTTGAGAAAAAGACTATAATTTTTGAGGCATTAGAAGAAATGGAAAAATTGCTTGCACTGCTAGAGAGGTGTGAACTGCAATTCAGAGACCATAAAGGCACTCAAGGAAAAACAATTTTTCTTTATTGATGCATTGTAATTATGCTTAGATTCTGTCTATAAGGAAGCAATGAATGGTTTTACAAATATTTGTATGCATAGATGCACAGATATATGCTTGCCAGATGTGTGCTTATAGAAGTCTAACTCTGAAACAGGATATTTTAAATAGGATGTAAAATCACTGAGTAGAATGTGGTCAGAGGTGACTAGGTAGAGTTCCCTACAAGTGAGTGAGTGAGTGAGTGAGAGACAGGAGGGGGTAGAATACTACATACACAAGCAGCCAAGCTTCAGAGTTGGGGATATAACTCTATGACAGAGTATTAGTTTCACATACAGAAGAAGTTGCAATGAAAGCCTAGTGCTAACAATACTCTGGACAACTCAGTCCAACGAGGTGCTTTCACCACCTCCTCTTTCTTCAAGACAGAGAAACATATCTTTGCACAGGGTAGGAGGCAGCAGTAATGACAAGAGGTAATCACAGATTGCAAGATCACATTATCTGCCAAGGACTGAATCTCCAAGCATTTTGAGCCATGCATTGTACTTGAGGAATGAGCACACTGTGGTCCTATGTCCTGTTAAATACTTCCGCTCATGTTTAACATGTAAAAAGAACCATTTTTGCAAAATAACAATACAGTTGCCCCTCTGTTTTCATGGACATGAAGTCCGCATCCCTCGCCTGTTTATGGGCAGCAAATAGAGGGGGATAAAATGAGGCACACGTCCATAGGTGCCCGCAGGCGCAGGCCCCCATTCAAGCCCATGGAGCTTGAACATTTGCAGTTTTCCATTTTCACAGCAGGGTGCAGGGTGGATCCCCCACAAAAACAGAGGGGTGACTGTATAGCAATAGCATTTACATTTCTATACCACTTCATACTGAACTATGTAGTGTCTAAGCGGTTTACAACATGTAAGCTAAATTACCCCCCATCAAGCTGGGTACTCATTTTAGTGACCTTGGGAAGTGTGCAAGGCTGAGTCAAACCTGGGGCCCTGGGATCGAACTCACAATCTTGTGGCTGCAATACTGGCTGCAGTACTGGCATTTAGCCACTGTGCCACCAGAGCTCCTTAAACCAGAAAGTGATTGTCTTGGCTACTTCTGGATCCGTTCCCCCTGACCCCCGACCCACCACAGGGACCCACTCGGCCATTTTTGCTGAAGAGAAGGACTTCAGTGGGGATATATTGTATATCAGGGTTTTGAAAGGCCTGCTAACCCCATGAGTAGGGAGTGAAAAATAGTGGCAACTTTACTGAAAGAGTTCTCACACGTTTGAATTCATACAATAAATCACTTACACAGAATACCCTTTTGCTAATTGCCACCCTGCCACCAAAAAAACCAAAACCCAACCCCAAATCTGGACCTGTTTGTGGGGACAGAATACTGCTAGGTTTCTAACTGTATCCAGCACAGCTCCGTGGGTTCAAAATCATTATATGGAAAGAGAGCATTAAACCAAAGGCTATCCTGCAGCACAGATTTACAAGACTACAAAATATTCATGAGCACACACACACACACACACACACACACAAGCAGATTGTCCCACAAGATTTCTTTTCCCAATGCAAGCATCTCTCCACACACTTTAACTGTTTGTTACAATGAAGCTCCCTGTGATAATGTATTACAAAGTGAGTGTTCCATTGATTGTATGTATGTTTACTAACTACATTGCCAATTAATGCATTCTCTTGTGCTGTGCCTTCAAGTCAATCCTGAGTTATGGCAACCCTAACACAAGGTTTTCTTGGCAAGATTTGTTCAGAGCCTTTGCCTCCCTCGGAAGCTGAGAGTGTGACTTCCTCAAAGTCATCCACTGGATTTCTATGGCTGAGCATAGGTTTGAACTCTGGTCTTTCAAAGTCCTAGTTCAACACTCACCCTAGTTCAACACCATGCTGGCCACCAAGTCAATGATTTCTGTGCTTTCCTAGCATAAGTGTAACATTTGGATTAGGCCTATATGTGCATAGCTGAACTTTCAAAAATCTAACCATACAACAGAAGCCTGAATTTCATACGGTAAACTGACTTTATGATTTTGGGTTTTGTGGATTGGATTTTATATTTGTAGAATGAATTCAAATGCTTTACCTCTATCCCAGCATCAGTAGTGATAAGTGAAACTGTGCTTTCAGTCCATATGTACAGGCTTTACTTGGGAGAGGGATCATTCTATTTGGGACAGCTATGGGGGTATTTTTAAAGGATCCTATAGTTCCTAATCAATGATGAAGAGCAGTAAAGTTACTATAGTATATGGTATGAGTTGAGAGCCAGTGTTGTACAGTGGTTTGAGGGCTGGACTATGACTCTGGAGACCAGGATTCAAATCCTCACTTGGCCATGGAATACAGTGGGTAACCTTAGGGAAGTCACACTCTCAGCCTCAGAGGATGGCAACCCCCCCTCTGAACAAATCTTACCAGGAAAAACCTGTTATACGGTTTGACTTAAATTTAGGAAGAACTTCCTGACAGTTAGAGCTGTTCAGTAGTGGAACACACTGCCTTAGAGAGTGCTAGAATGTCCTCCTTTGGAGTTTTTAAAATGGAGGCTCTGACAGGAGGGCTTTGGTTATGTATTCCTGCATGAGAGGGTTGGACTGGATGACCCTGGTGGTCTCTTCCAACTTGATGACTCTATGATTCTATGAAAACTTGCCAATAAAACCCCATGATAATTTTGTCAGAAGTTGGAAATGACTTGAAGGTACAGAACAATAACAACAACGAGTCATCACACATTTTGTGTTGACTGTCTTTAAAGCCCTCTACTTGTTCTCTCTTTCCCCCTACTTTCTTAGTCCTCAGTACCATCAAAGACATTGCAAATAAAAAGTCTGAATTTGATAAAGTGTTAAAAGGTATTAACAGAGTAAGAAAATCTTTAGTTTGTGCATAATCTGCTTGATTTCATATCAGTGTCAAAAGCAATGTTGCAATTTACTGACTCCATTTTTTCTTCCCTAACTAGAAGAAGAAGAAGAAAATTGTCAGGACAGATGCTAGAGTCCTTAAACAACAAAGCACATACTCATCTTAACTATGTTTAGTGTTTCAAAGCAAATAGCTGTAACTAATCAATCATTCTTGGTTCGTAAAAACAAGACGATAATTGTGCTTATATATCTTATACACATAATATCTTAAAGGATTGTGTGTGTTTTCCTTAAAATACCAAGGACGGTTTCCTGCATAATTTCCTGTGTGGATTAGCCATTTCAGTGTTGTTGTTGTTTTTAAAAGCCAGCCTCCCACTAAGCTTAAGCTCCCTTAATTTAGGCATGATCCTCATCTTCCTTTTCTACTTGATTTCTCCTGCTTTGAATGCAAAGTGAATACGCATTCCCATCAAATGGGAAAGGGGTGTGCAGATGTGCACAGAGTTATATGCATGCTTCTTTACTAAGAGCAAACTCCACCTGGGAAGTCATAAATACCTGATTTTTCACTTCTGTGTGCCATATATTAATTGTTGACCCCAAGTAATACTTCAGAACATTACAGTTCAGGTGGTGGGTGTTTAGCAGGTGGCCCTAGCTAGTCCCCTGCCATTTGAACTCTTGTCCCCCAAAACCTCAGACAGGCAGTCACTGTAACACTCTCAATGCCTTTTAAGGACCCATATTGCTCTAATACATTTTTCATACAACCAGAAAGAAGGCTATACACATGGACATCACCAGATGGTCAACACATAAATCAAATAGATTATATAATTGGAAGTAAAATATGGCAGAACTCTATACTAGACTAGACCAGGTGCTGACTGTGGCACAGATCACAAATTACTCAATATCAAAAATAAGATTAAGATGCAAGAAGAAAACAAAACCAGTTATTATACTAAAATATGAACATCAACAGAATTTACTGACAACATAAGAAACAGATTCGGATTACTAAGCATAATAGACCGAGAACCAGAGGAACTATGGTCTGAAGCCAGGGACATAATAAAAAAAGAATGCAGACAGACACTTTTAATAAACAAAAAGAAAGAAAGAAAACCATGAATGACAAAACAACAACAACACTACAAGTAATAAAGAAAAGAAGAGAAGAAAAACAAAACAGAAATAGGAACAAACTAAGAATTGAATGCAACATTACGATGGCTTGTGTGGAAAGATAAAGAAAATTACTACAATGACCAATGCAGAGAAATAGAAGACAACAAGAAAAAGGGAAGAACAAGAGATCTATTTCGCAAGATCTAGGAAATCAAAGGAAAATTCAAACCAAAGACTGGGATGATCTATGACAACAAAAATAATGTAATTTAAGACCAGGAAGGAATAAAAAAAAACATTGGATGCAATACACAGAAGAGTTATATAAAAGAGATGATAACATGAAGGACACATGGAATGAAGAGCCATATGAAGATGAACCTCAAATTCTAAAAAGTGAGGTGGAACAGATGATATTCCAATTGAACTGCTGTAACCCACATTGACAGAGTCAACTCTAGTGCTAACCAACATATGTCAATAGATATGGGAAACAAAATGATGGCCAACAGATTGGAAGTGATCAATATACATCCCCATCCACAAAAAAGGAGACACAAGAGACTGCTGCAACTATAGAACCATAGCACTGATCTCCCACACCAGCAAAATCTTCCTCAAAATTCTGCAACATAGACTCCAACCATACATGGAGAGAGAAATCCCAGAGGTTCTGGAAAGGAAGAGGCACAAGGGACCACACTGCACTTGCAAACATATGATGGCTAATGGAGTGCACCAGGGAATTTTTAAAAATCAGCATGTGCTTTATAAACTATAGCAAAGCCTTTGACTGCATAGATCAGGGATCGGCAACCTACGGCCCATGGACCGCCACTTACCAGCCCCCGACGACGGCTGCCACTGCCGACCGCCACCTCCACCACGCGTTTTGGCGGCCGCGCAGCTGCGTGCATCGCGGCCAACATTTTGGGAAACAAAATGGTGGCCATGACTCATTTGCGCATGCGGAGAAGTACTGCGCATGTGCAAATGAGTCGCGGTTGCCATTTTGTTTCCCAAAATGGCGGCCGCGACGGCGGCCGCGGTGTGCATGGCAGCGGCAGCGGCGGGGCGCACACACACACGAGCGTGCACGCCACCATCCCCCCCCACCCCGCTGGAAGGGACCGCCAGAAGGGACCAGCCCCAGGTAAAAAAAGGTTGCCGACCCCTGGCATAGATCATGAAAGGCTCCTTAACGACATGGTAGTGCCAGCACATCTAGCATTGATGAGGAATCTGTAGTCAGGACAAGAGGCTATTGTCAGAACAGAACACAGAGAAACAGAATGGTACCCTATTGACAAAGGAGTCAGACAAGGCTGCATCCTTTCACCCTATCTGTTCTACTTGTATGCAGAACATATTATAAGAAAAGTAGGCTTGGGCGCAGAAGAAGGAGGAGTACTAGCAGAAAACCTCACAGACCTGGAACGCCTACTAAAGAAGATCAAAGGAGAAAGTGCTAAGCCAGGCTTAAAGAAAAATAATAATAATGACGACTGAGGACCTTCCAAGTTCCACCTAGACAATGAAGAAATAGAAATAGTTAAAGAATTCCCATACCTGGGATCAAACATTGATAGAAATGAGGACTGCAGTCAAGAAACCAGAAGAAGATTTAGAATGGGGAGGGTGGCTATGAAAGGACTAGAAAAGACTCTAAAATGCAAAGATATACAGCTCTGCACAAAAGTTAAAATCATACAAGCCATCATGTTCCCTATTACCATGCATGGATGTGACAGTTGTACAGTTAAGAAAGATGATAGGAAGAAAATCAATTCCTTTGAGATGTGGTGCTGGATAAAAGTGCAGAGGATCCTATGAACCGCCAAAAGGACAAACAAATGGGTCCTAGAACAGATCAAGCAGGAAACCTCCCTGGAGGCCAAGATGACCAAACTGAGGCTGTTGTACTTTGGACACATTACGAGAAGAGAGGAATCTTTGGGGGGGAAAAACAATAATGCTGGGAAAGGTGGGGGGGAAGTAGGAAGAGAGGAAGGCCACATGCTAGATGGATGGACTCTATTAAGGAGGTCACGAGTATTAAGGGGTTGCAGGAATTAAGCAAAGAGTGGAGGACTGAGGGTCTTGGAGGTGTCTTGTCCATAGGGTCACCTTGACTCAAGATTGACCCTAGGGCAGTTAGCAACAAGAAACTGCTCTAACCAGTAGCCTTGCCCAACCTCAAACACATGGATATAAATGTAACAGAACAATCAGGCTCTAAAGGGGGCTATGAGGCCTGCAGAGGCTAACAAGGCCCACCAAGTGCAAACAGGCCTTCAAAGCCCTAATCAAGACCTATGAAGTCTCCCAAGGCTTAAACCAGGGGTAGGCAACCTTTCCCCTTTAAGGGCCAAGGGACTTCAGCTCCCAGAATCCCAGGAGCTATTGGCCAACATGGGACTATTGGCCAACATGGCTGAGGCTTCTGGGAGCTGAAGTCCCTCGGCCCTTAAAGGGGAAAGGTTGCCTACCCCTGGCTTAAACTCATGCTAAGAAGCCCGTAGGAGCCTAATCACAGGAAGCCCTGGTGGTACAGTGGTTAAATGCTTGTACTGCAGACAGTGGTGTCACTGTGTGTGTGTGTGTGTGTGTGTGTGTGGGTGTGCAGGGTGTGTGTAGACCGTACCAGGTGACACCCAAAAGGAGGGGGGGTGACACCACTGCTCCTCAAACACCTACCTTTTGGCAGAAACAGGCTGCGGCATTCATCTGCTTCCCTTTAAAAACACTTCAAGAGATGGTGGGAGTAGGACGAGGCACAGTGGCCAGAGAAAAGAGAGCCTCCCCTCCAGGATTTTTTTTAAATTAAAATTTCAAATTTCAAAGTTTTAAATGATTAAAACATTTTTTTAAAAAAAATTGAAATTTGAAATTTTTGAAATCCTTTTTTTCTTCAAAAACATCACATTTTAACCAAATCTTCACTATGTATATGTAAATACATTTAAGTTGTGCATATGATATTGTAATTTGAAGGTATAATTTTAATTTTTCTAGTTGTTCACATCACAACTTTAAGTAGTACATTCAGTAATATATGGAAATTAAAATTTATGAGTAACAGCACAAAAAAGCATTATCCGGCAACTTATCTTAGGGACCGCCTCTTCCCATATAATCCCACACTCTTCCCATATAATCCCACACTCTGCTCCTCTGGGAGGAATTTGTTACAGCCAATGAAAACTAGGCTGTCGACAACCTCCCAGAGGGCCTTTTCGGTCACCGGTCCCAAGTTATGGAATGGCTTGCAGGATGAGATCCGTCAGTTGACAACTTTAAGCAGCTTTAAAAAGGCTGTTAAGACAGATCTCTTCTGGCAGGCCTTCCCTGATTAGTTTCCCCAGCCTCAGGAGTCCCCTTATCCCTCCTTTATTTGGTTACAACTACTGCCCCGCTCTGCTGTGAGCCGCCTCGATTGCTTGACAGAGGGGTAGGATATAAATAAAATGTATTATTATTATTATTATTATTATTATTATTATTATTATTATTGTGAAATGGGAGGAGGTCGGGGGGGGGGGTGGCACCATGAGTTCCCACACCAGGTCAACCAACCCTAAGGATGACACTGACTACAGCCACAGGGTTGTGAGCTTGATTCCAGAAGCTGTAAGGTTGACTCAGCCCTTCCATCCTTATGTAGGTTGGCAAAATGAGTACCCAACTTGTTGGGGGCAATTGGCTTACAGGTTGTAAACCACTTAGAGGTTCACTGATAAGTGGTATAGAAATGTACATACTAGCAGCGCTATAAGAGTATAGTGCAGTAATCTGCTCTGAGGCCTCCATGAGCAAATTGAGCCAATGGGGCCGGGGGGGGGCAGTATGAGTCCAGAGAAAGCCTAATTAGCCTGCAAAGCCTGTGGAGACCTAACAAGAGTCTACAACGCCTGTGGAGGCCTAATGGAGGCCTACAAGACCCACAGTACCCTAATAGAGGCCTAGGAAGCCCATGGGGGCCTAATGGATCCTATAAACCCTGCAGAGGCCTACCCAAGGCTGAAGAGGTGCATGGACCCACCCCTCCCACCCCACAGGGTGATCAGATGTCCTAACCACAAAGGCGGACAAGGGACCACAGAATGTAAGACATGACAAAATAAAAACTCTGAATAATTGCTTATATAAATATAAATTACATAAATATAAATATTTAAAAAAGGTAAATGTATTCCCTGTTGACAAGATTGTCAAGTCGTGTCTGACCGTAGGGAGTGGTGCTGATCTCCATTACTAAGCCAAAGAGCCAGCACTGTCAGAGACTACTCTGTGATCATGGGGCCAGCATGACCGCACAGAACGCTGTTTACCTTCCCATCGAAGTGGTACCTGTCTATCGACTTGCATTTGCATGCTTTCCAATGCTAGGTTGGCAGAAACTGGGAGTAGTGATAAGAGCTCACTCCATCATGCAGCACCTGGGCCTCATACTGCCAACCTGCCAATCTTGCAATCAACGGAGTCAGCGTCTCAACCACTTGAGCCACTGCATCCCCATAAATATAAAACACATGTAAATATTAATCTGGCTAAAAATGGAGGACATTTTAGAATTCCTCCTGGATAAGACATTGAAAATGTAGGACATGTCCTGGGAAAGGAGAACATCTGGTCACTCTACACCCTCCCCAGCTATCCAATGAAATCTGCAAAAGCTCAACTGTCACCCAAAAGGCCTATAGAAGGAAAGGTGGCACCCCCACTCACCCTAACCACCACAGACTGCAAACTACCCCCCAAAGTTTTAGAAAGCCTGAGGGTGCAGGCAGGCCCATGCCACTGAAATTCCCGTGTTCGCTCTCTGATGCTCCCACTTCAATTGCCAGATCCAAAGAGGAAGGAGAGGGGAAGACAGAGTCTAATACACCCCATGGTTCTGCTCCCTCATGCTCAACGTCATGGCGCTGTGCACTGTGACTTTTTATTAACTCTCCTCTTCCATGGGCCCAGCAAAAACACGCTATGGTGCCAGAACTGTCATGCAGAATTATATGCACTTTTTAAAAACCATGAGCAAACTCCTCTTGTGACAATAAATAACAGATTTTACAGTCTTTTGTGCCATGTATTAATTGTTGAACACAAGTCATACACCAAACTGTATCAGATCCATGAAAAACAAAGGTTGGTTAATAGTAGTAGTGGAATATGTCTGAGCCAAACTGTGGATGTTATGCACAACAATGGTTCAGAGAAGGATTATGTCACTTAGAAAGATCTATACTTTTAAACAGAGAAATATGTAAGTAATCCACCTACAGATAACAATGTCAGCCTTGGAGCTCAGTCAGAAGTGACAGCTCTGCTGTGAGAGCCCTGAATCTCATTGCCCATCATTACACTGAAATCTGGTTACACTGTTAATGCCATTGAGCAAACTGAAACGTTTATTCTGTATTTAAGTAAAAACAAAGATTTACCAGCATGGGATTTGGGATGGGAGAAGGTTGAATGCAGGTAGAGAGAAGTAGCTGTCAAACCAATAACCAGAAAGAGAATTAAGGATCCTCCCCTAGAATTAGGAAGTAGCTTGTGACAAATACTTAGTTGCTTGTAATTTTATTATAATAGCATAACAACAAATCACCTTTTTTACAATGTGATTATAATAGGTTGGTTTACTTTTATAATTATCTGTGTGGCCTCACTAACCAACTAGATATTTTGTGCTGCAGGCAACATTGCAACATTAGGTTGTAACGCTCTGACTTTATAAACAGGTAATTAAAATGTAACCATGGCACTTCTGAATAATAGGAAAATTATTATATTTTTGAAATGCAATGGTAAGGATAACTAACTACTTGTATGAGTACTGCAACTATACAGTAACTAATTACTTTATAAAAATTTGCAATAGTATTCCTCCTCTTTCTCAGTCAAAATGGCCTTCATTACAAAGCTTCTTCCATAACAATTTCTGTACATGTTCAGCAAAGTTTAGGGAGCAATTCTACTACTGGTTGAGGTTTAGCACCTAAGCATTCATTTAAAACAGCATCTCTTTATAGTTCTTAGTGAAACAAACCCACTGAAAATTAATCCCCAGTGACAAAATCATTTTGAAGATCAAAGAAGTTCAGTAAGTCTATTGAAACAAAATATTAATATCTTGTAGTATTCATCACAGGCACTTCGAGTGACTGGTGACGGAAGTCCATGTTTGTAGCTCCTCATTCTCCTGCATTTTCTACTCCTAGTTCTAAAGTACATATTTTAAACTTTTACATGTGACATCCATTAAAAAATGGCATTCCTCTGACATTCCAGCACACATTTGTCACTTATGTTAGGCATTCACATGATAGCTTCCTTGTTGTTCTGCAGCTGAATGGCTGACACCAGATCTTGCTTTGATCTGTAAAAAGCTGGCTTGATGTTAATTGGCAAAATGCAAAAACTGAAAATAAGACACTTATTCTGGAGAAGCTTTGAGCTGCCTCTTGTAACATGCATTGACTTAACCTGAAAAAGGAGGGACTGACTACCTAAGCATAGATGGGAAATATATTTCTCTGTCTGTGTGTGTCTACCCTAACTTAACTCCGGCAACAAATAGGTAAAACAAAAATGGCCCACAGACTGAAAATGCTCAATATACATTCCAGTCACCAGTAACCATCAGTCAATCGAATGGATTGTCAAAAATTTACAACAAAGACTTTTACCATCATTGGAAGCAGAAGATGGAGCAGTTCCATTTTTTTCTGCAAAAATAAGACCAGGACAAATTGGGCCACCGACCATGAACTGCTAATATAAACAATTAGAGTAAAGCTTTTGAAAAAAAAATTATCCTGACAAAATACAACCTGACAAAATGGTTCCAGTACAATTTTAAGAAAATGTAAAAAAATAGATTTACACTATTAAACCTAATTGTCTGGAAGCCATGAATACTCTGGACTGAAGTCAGGGACACTAAGAAGGAATAATGGAATAAATATAATAAAATCAAAATATTACTATCTGTAGCCAAAAAGAAAGAAAAGTCTCATTGGATAACAGATAAAACACTAAGAACAGATGAGAAGCAAAAGTAAGAGGTGACAGAAATAGGGTCAGAACCTTGAATGCAACTTTTCAGCAACTTGTGCACAGGAACAAAGAGAACTTTATAATAATCAAGTGCAGAGAAACAGAAGACAATAAAAAGATATAAAAAGAGGTCTCTGCCACAATATCTAAGAAATTAAAGGAAATTGTAAAGCAAGAGTGGGGATGCCAGTAGAACACACTACATGATCAAGAAAGTATATAAAAGAGATTATATAAAAGAGATTAAAGTATATAAAAGAGATTAAAGAATGACAGATTCATTTAAGGAAGAACCATTTTAAGATGAACTCACAATTTTAGAAAGTGAAGTAGAAGCTAAAGGCACTTGGAAGAAATAAATGGCCAGGAACAAATGACATACCAACAGAGCAGTCCCAAGCTACAGAAGTTACTAAAATTCTAACTAAACTCTGCCAACAAATATGGAAAACCAAGCAATAGCCCTCAGACTACAAATGCTCAAGAATGCCCCAGTCTTCAAGAAAGTGACATCAGGGGTTACAGTAACTACTGTATTAGCCTCTAATTCAAGCAAAGTGATGCCTTAAAAAAGACTTCTACCATATATGGAGTGAGAAATGCCAGATGTCCAAGCTGCATTCAAAAAATGAAGAGGCACTATGGATCATACATTAGATCCTTGGTATCCGCTTGGGTTTGGGTCCAGGATCCTTCATGGATACCAAGTTCCATTATATATAGTGCCATACTTAGATGGTGTTCCTTATATAAAATGGCAAAATCAAGGTTTCTTTTTTGGAATTTATATATAACAGGGCTGACTGTATTGCAACCATACATTGGACAATGGAGCACATCAAAGAATTCCAAAAGAAAATCAGTTTTTACTTCATAGATTATAGGAAAGCCTTTGATTGTGTAGCTTCTGAAAAACTACAGATCACTCTTAAAGAATTGGGTGCACCTCAACATTGTTTTATTGTCCTATTGCATAGCAGGATAAAAGACAACTATTAAGTCAAAATATAGTGAAACAGAACAGTTTACCATTGGCAAGGAGGTCAGGCAAGGCCACATTTTATCACCCTATTTGATATATATGCCAGCCACACCATACAAAAAAATGGATTAGACTTGGAGGAAGGAGATGTGAAAATTGGAAGGAGGGACAGTAATGTATGCAGATGACACCATTCTACTAGCAAAAAATAGCAAAGACTTGGAACAGCTATTGAAGAAAGGCAAAGAAGAAAATGCAAAGGCAGGGTTACTGTTTATTTATTTAATTCATTTTTACTGGCATGATTATATATACAGTCTGTCTTTTGGGTTCTGTTCCAGATCTCCACCCCACACCCCACCTCCACACAGATAGCAAATTCTGTGAGGCCTCTATGGTCTTCTGCCATGAATAAAGCAGGGTGAGTTGTTTAAAACTGATGACACTGGGCAAATACAATGAGCTACTCAAATGTATCCTAAAAGCAACCTACATATCTAAAAGCATCAGCAACCTGAGCTAATTCTCCATTGCTAGTAGTAAACAAGAAGTCATACTGAAAACTGTTGCACCAGTGGTATTATCTCTGTGAAGATATACTCTCTCATTGCTGAGATCTAATATCAAACCAAATTGACATAGTTGGAAATGGACTTAGACTTTGGTTTCAGACCTTATACAATAAGTTAGCAAAGATTTCATCAAGGCTACCTTTATCCATACCCTCCAACTGTCTCATTGGCAGGGATAGTGCCAATTAACCCTTTGTCATCCTACCTTTTGAGCTGTTTTTAATAATCCCAGTTTCTCTGTCTTCCTCCCATTTACCTCATCTGTGCTCAGCTTATTGGAGCTGCTGCAAACTAAGTTCAAAGTACAAAAGTAGTTTGCATTCAATTGCCTAATTGGGAGTAGGAGGGGGCAGAATTTTGCCTTTTCTATTAAGGCACAGGCAAAAGCAAACTGCTGCAGCCATTTCTAGCTTTCTTCCTCATTAATAACTTTTTCCATCTTAAACATACTCTGATGTTGTGAAATGTTGGAGGGTATGCCTTTACCCCTTATCTAGACAGCTTTTAAAATGTGCAGAACAAGAATGTAGCTGAGACGGATGGTTGAGAGGTTTACACACACACCCAATAAGAATTTTGCCTCCCCAAATGAAAATTTCCTTCACTCTCCAAACTTCTAGCATTGAAGAGAGACTGAAATGATTCACACAGAACCTTTAAACTGGTGCTTGTGCTTTATATTTGCTGTGCTTTCTTGGTATTATATTGTAAATGAGATTTTAATCTGCATAATGATTTAATATATTTTTAAGGGGGGTTATTTGTTGCTGATTGTAGGGGTGCATTCTTTTTAACTGTAAGCTGCCTTGACAGCCTCGGCTAAAGGCGGGGTATAAATAAAGTTTTTATTATTATTATTATTATTATTATTATTATTATTGTTATTTTTGCCTGCCCCTTTTCTTTGGATACCTAAATTACATTTCTAAATGCATAACTGAGGATGGAACTGTAGTTTCCATGTCAAGCCCGGACCCCTAAGATCATCAGGAGGGGTCCGTCTCTCAGCCCCACCATCGTCATAAGCACAGTGGAGACACAAGAGAGGATCTTCATGGTAGCTGCCCATAGATTTGGGAACTCCGTTCCCAGGGAAGATAGAATAGCTCTTTCCTTGCTGTCCTAACAGCAGGCAAAGTCTTTTTTATTCTGACAGACATTTTAAATGGAAAGTTTTAAAAGAATGGGCTGAGGGTGTTCTACTGTTTGAAGCTAAACTATTTTGATTGCTTTTTAACTTTTAATTGTATTTTATGTTTATTTTAAGTGTAGCTTTAAATCATTTTAATATTCTCAATAATAATATTGTCACAATATGTCACTTGGGCACTTCAGTAATCCTTGTATGAAAATTGTCCATCACATTTTTTCCATTCTAGAAATATTGTTCTACTAGTGTTGTTATCGCAGTGAAATCAAGTTGTGCTTTGGTGTATCAGGTTGCCAGCTCTGATAATATATCTCCCTTCAGAGGATATGAAGTCTTAGCATCATAGCACCACTACACTTTTATGACATATAATCTTAGCTTATTTGGCATATGCTGCCAAAGGGGATTTATCTCTGAAGTCAGCCAGCTTTCATCAATGGCTAGAACTGTTCACCAGTGGTTAGACATGACCCTGATGTTTTCCATGTTCAGAGCTCCTGAACAAACAGTTCACAGGTCCTGAAAAACATCTAATTTATTAGTGCTTATGTGTTCATGTTGTAAAACTTCAAGTTCCTGATAAGCGCACAAATCTTTTCAAGCTCATCATTGCTATGAAATGGCAATATTCTGTGACTGGCTGCAACTAGGTTTGTTGTCCATGTGATCCCTCTGCCAGGAATAGCAAGCCATTACTTTAACTCAGTGATGTGGGGTGATTCCAAGGGCTTTGGTGGGAATCCTTTAATTCCATGCCCCCAAAATATACCATTCATCTCTTTGTCCCCCACCCCACCCCCTGTGGATTATGTACAAATAATGCTTTATGTGAAAAAAAAATTCAAAGGTTTCTACATTGTTTGTTTGCATCCTTCGTGGCCCTGGGCATTCCTGGTTGATGTCTCTCTCTGAGGACATCTGTGCACAGTCCTTCCTTCCCTGCCTCTCAGTATTTATACTTGGTCCAGAATGGACTTTATGCCCTTCCACTTTCAGATAGAGAAAGGGATTATTTCTCATCTGAGCATGCTCACAAAATAGTAGGGAAATATTATTATTATTTTTTGTTTCTATTCCTTACGGGCAGGTCCATAGAGGCCAATTACAAAGGTTTGCCCCTGCCCTCACTGTGACCTGTCTACATGATGTGGAGCCAAATCCCCAATTTGAGTGTGGACTGTCTTCACAAGGGAAGGCCAGTTCTGCACCAAATCCACCCTATCTCTGCCTAAATCCAATTATTTAAAACTCACCTTTTGCTCCAGATTTTGCAGGAAAATCCAGAGTACTCTGTAGCAACGCTGGGCACACCGGGACACAACACAAACATCCCATTGTGCCACTCAGCATTGCTACCACTGGCACAAGGTGTTCATTGCTACCACTGGCACAATGGGATGTTTGTGATCACAGCAAGGTGCCCAGCCATGTAAGCAGCTGTGGGCATGTTTCTGACCTCAGAGGGAGCGGCTTGCACTAGTGGCATGGTGGGACACAAGTGTAGAGAGCTGCCCAGTGTTGCTCCATAGTGCATAGGTAATAAGGGGAATCAGAGTAGCTCTGGGCCAGAATAGTCTGGGAGAAGCCCAGAGTATTTTGGCTAGTGTAAACAAGCCCTATGCTATGTATGAGAAAAAGGACCCTCGTAGCAAATTGCAATAGACTTCTTGTCTTAATTTGTCACAGTTGTTTTTCTCTGTTAAAACAACAATAAAAACTCTCAGGCAGGTGACTGAAACTTAAAAGATTTTGCTTAAAGCTCTTGACCTGAATATACTATATTATCCAACCATCCCTCCCTGTCTAAAATAGCTTACTTGTACATGGAAGGGGCCAGTGTGGCTTAGTGGTTTGATTGTTGCACTTTGACTCTGCAGACCAGGGTTTGATTCCCAGTTTGGCCTTGAAACCTACTGGATGACCATGGTAAAGTCACACGCTCTCAGCCTCAGAGGAAGGCAATGGCAAACTTTCTTTGAACAAATCTTGCCAAAATAATCCTGTGATAGGGTTCAACCTAAACATTAGGAAGAACTTCCTGATGGTAAGAGCTCTTTGACAGTAATTTGTATTTTCTTTGACGGCAACTGCTTAACAGCAACTGATCTATCAACTTTATTAAGGCACAGCATCACTGAGGCAATAAGAAGATACAAATCTCCTTATTGCCTCAGTGATGTTGTGCCTTAATAAAGTTCAGAGAATTGTTGCTGTTAAGTTTGATGTATGTTTTTGGGAATATAAATGCTTATTAGAGAGATGTCAGTGACAAAAAAAAGTTTGGCAGGATTTGTTTCTGACAAACCTATGCTGGCTACTCCTAATCCCTGAACTGTCATCAAGATACTTGCAGACTGTCATATGCTCTAGTCAGCAAGTGCCCTAGGAATCAAGAGGTTGGAGTGCAAGAGCTGTTGGTTCATTAATCCAGTCCAGGTTCATCACAGATTTATCCAGCAAGATGAAGGGAGAATAAAACAGGTTGTCATCAGCCAGTCCAGAAGTCATTACAGCAAGTGAGTGGTCTAGATGAAGCCAACAAGTACTAAAATAGAGTTGTCTGTTGTAGCCAGTCTAAGGTCTGCCAGTTACCAAGATAGAATGGGTTCAAGAAACAAAGATGCAAGGAAGCTGCTAGGAGATTTATAGGTAGCTGTCTCAGGGCACCAGATGCTTAATGAGTCAGTGTCTCCTGCTTGACAGCCACAGTCAGTGGCATAGTTGTTTGAGTGTTGAAACCCACTGGGTGACCTTGAGCAAGTCACATGCTCTGAACCTCAGGGGAAGGCAATGACAAACCTCCTTTGAACAAATCTTGCCAAGGAAATCCCATGATAGCTTTGCCTTAGGGTCACCATAAGCTGAAAATGACTTGAAGGCACATAACACAGACACAATGTAGTATCGCATCTCCTTGATGATCTTGAAAGGATGGCTGGAGAGTCTTGGAGAGGCCAAAATCACCAGGAACTGTATCTTCCTGGAATTCTGACTCCTCTGTGTCTGAATCTTCCTAGCACAAAGGGTGAGTTGTGACACAGACAGACACCTGTATAATCTAATATTTTTGTATTGAGTTTAGGATGACTGGTCTGTAAAACTTTGATTTTTTTTTTAAAAAGAGAGGGACAATGTTTGCTCTTCTCCAGTCCTTTTGACACCTCATCCGTCCTCCAAGATTTCTTTAAAAGTGATGGCAAGGGGTTCAGAGTACATCAGCAAGTTCCTTCAGTACCTTGGGATACAACTTATCTGGCCCTACAGATTTGAACTAGTTTAGGTTAGCTAGGTGATTCTGACTAACTCTAGTCCAAAACACATTGCAGAAATAATCCAGTTTTAGGCCGCTTTAACTGCTCTGCTTCAGAACTAGGGTATCCTGGGAAATATAGTTTATTGTGGCACCAAAGCTCTCTGACAGAGAGGGTTAAATGTCTCTCAAAACTACAGTTCCCAGATGAAAAAAGCGTAATACTCTATATGATTACAGCTGCACGTCTCATCTTAGCAAAATATTGGAAAACGGAAAATCTACCTAATATAGATGAATGGCAAAATAAAATATATGAATTTATGATAATGGATAAATTATCAATGTATGCGGCAGACAAGACATTACAACAATATGAAAAAAAATGGGAAATAGTACAGAAAAAACTATTTTTATAAAAAGTTAATTTTTTACAAACCCCACAACAATGAAATGTGTAATGAAGATAAAGTAAACTTGTTAAGGCTGCATGAAATGTGAAATGTGTATATTTGTTGAGATTGATATAAGATATAAGCAACCCCCCATATAGATGTTAAATATTTAATGTGAAATATAGTATAACAAGTACAATATGTAATGTATGGTAATACGGAAAACCAAATAAAAATAAATTAAAAAAAAAACTACAGTTCCCAGAATGCCCTAGCATTGAGCCACGGCAATTAAAGTGGTCTCAAATTGGATTATTTCTGCAATGTGTATGGATCTATCTTACAATCTTTTGAATTACTATCCAGATCCCTTGCAAAGCTCTCTGTTACTGCATAGAAATACACAGTTCTTTTTGTTTGGTGTGTGGGGGGGAACTGAAGCAAAATAGGTATTGAGTAGTTTTGCCTTTTCATTACGATCTATCAGCATTTTGCAATCCTTACTGAATAGCTGCTTTACTATCTCCTCGCTCCTTGCTCCCTCCAAACAAACCCTTTTTGTTGCTCCTTGCTTGCCCAGCCACTCTCAGCACATCTTGAGCTTTAGCTTTCCTCATCATCTCTGGCATGTGAAACCATTTTGGAGAGCACACAGAGAGACAGGCGGGCAGGGGAAGAGGAGGAACAGGCATGCGCCTACTCCTCCTCTTCCCTAACTCTCCCATCGCTTCAACTGCTTCTTCAGAGACATTTAAAGGCATGGGAGGGCAGGGAAGAGGAGGAATAGGTTCCCCCTCTTCCCCACCATCTTGAGCCTTCAGTTGTCTCCAGAGAGGCAGCTGAGGGCCCGGGTGAGGTGAAGAGGAGGTCCCATCCCCCGGAAGGCAGAGGTCCTGCCCCCCAGAAATCCTGCCCCCCGAGATGTCCCCCATCCTGGCACTGAGAAACACCTGGTGCTGGAACACCTTTAAGTTTGGGCACTCAGTCTCTAAAAGGTTGGGCATCACTGCCTTATACTATTCCTGCAAACTTGAGTTCCACATCTGTATTCTTCCCTGGTGATTTGTCCTTCTTTCCATTCTATATGCATATGTCTTTTTCTTTTGACTTCCTCCTTGAGTTTGCTGTGCAGCTACACTGGCTTTTTCAGATGTTTTCCATTTTTCTTCTTTTATGGGATTGCTTGTGATTGTGCTTTTTGTAACTCATTCTTCAAGCATTCCCACCCTTAATGGATGTCTTTTTCCTTTAGCATGTCTAGCCATGAGATTCCACCCAGTAATTATCTGAACTTGTTAAAATCAGCTTTCCTGAAACCCAAGGTAAATAAACAGAACAATAAGGTCTGTGTTTGATTACATTCATCTTTGCCTGTCCCACCATTGCAAAATTTAGCATTAGTCACTTCCCTTAAAGTATCAACTACTTTGATTTCAGTGGCCAACTCCTCCCTATTGGTTATGATCAAGTCCATGACTGACAGCTCCCTTATTACTTCTCTACCTTTTGAAATAATAATTAATCTGCTAGACACATCAGGAATCTATTGGCAAGCCTATGCGTACAGAGTTTGGGATGAAACAGACTGCCCAAAAAGGGCAGATTGGGGCTGCCTCAGAGCTGTTCGCCCCAGAGTTGCGGCAAACAGACACATGTGGCCTGCCCCAATCTGCCATAGAGCCAGCCCAAATAGAGTGGAAAAGATCCGCACATTATGTGGCCCTGGTGCAACCCCAGGGCAGCTTCGATGTGCTCCGGAGGTGTCCGGTGTCAAAACACCACACCACCAGAACAGCTTGACACCCCCACCCCCCATCTAGTTGGCTGGGCCTCTTCCAGGCATCTTTGGGGCATGTGGCATCAAAACTACATGCCCACCAAGCCACCCAGAAGCCAGCTTTTCCAAACCGTGTGTTTGGCCCAAAGTCTTCTAGCAGATATCAGGGTAATTGAAGTCTCCTATAAATATTCATTCTTGCATGTGAGATTTCTGAGATTTTTTCTGAAAAGCATTATCCATCACCTCTTTTGGGTTTGCTGTTCTATAACAAACTCCTACCACAATGTTGCCTTTATTTATTTCTCTGATTATTTTTACTGAATTGCTCTTAGTTGATCTACTCTGAGCACTCTCATGCATTTCTGTGCAAGTGACTTTGTCTTTGATGTATATTCCTACTACTACTTTTCTGCCACATTTTCTACCACCTTTAAAATGTAATATTCCAGTCATGGAAGTCATCTCACCAGGTCTCTGTTATGTCTATAAAGTCATACAAGTCATACTTACCTTCTTGCACTAGGAATTCAAGGTTGTTGTTTTTTTCCCCTAAACTCTCTGTGTTGGTGGATAGAAGTTTTGTTTGTTCTCATCTATTAAATTACTGTTAGTTTTCCCTATGGATCCCTTTCTTAGCTTGTCTATTTGTTCACCTGCTTATAATTTACTTATTTTTTAATTTCCATTTTGATTGAAAAGCAAAAAGCAACACTAGCTCACTGAACATTCGCTATTTTCTATATTCAGGCTGGAAACTGTTATTTTCAGATTGCTATCCACACTTGTATCTATATAAGTTATATACATCTTATATGGAAGAAAGTCCAACTGAACTCAAAAAGACTCACTTATAAGCAGTCATAGGAACAAATTATAAAATTATGAAGTAAATTGAAATTTCCAGTGAAAAGAGACAATTTATTTAAGTTTAGTTTTCAGCAAAAGTGGAGGTCAGCATTAATAGTTTTATTGTATGCCGCCCTGAGATCTTTAGACAGAGGGCAGGATATAACAATTTCATTCAATCAATCAATCAATCAATCAAGATTTTAACCAAAATTAGTCCAATTAATCAATATATGAATTAATTAAATGAGATATAATCCTAAAGATCCAACAAATTTACATTACCCAGTTGATTATTTGCAGCAAACCTATTTCTCTTTGACTTTTGTAACACTCTTTCTAGCTATTTGTGTCCTTCAGGGTTACAGAACTGCAAGATTTAGGCCACAGACCTTGGAAGGGATCTTGGATACAGCCAGATGCTCTTCTCATGTTCTGTACCAGACATTGCATTGAGGTTCCTCACCTGTTCCAGAAAAAAAAAAAAAAGGATCCTGGAGGTCCTAGCCCCAGGAGTTTTGCTGGGGGCTGCCAGGGAACTAGTACACTAAAGAAAGTGGGAGAGTAAGGAGACAATATTTTTTAAAAAATTAGAGTGAGCAATAATGGTTTGTTTTTGTTTTTTGTTTTGGTGAAGTGGATGAGAAATGGCATGTTCAAAAATCCATACAACTGTGTATTTCTCTCAGAACAGAATCAAATGGGGAGGGAGAAAGTATGTGCAAAATAATGAATGGGATTTTAAACCTTTATTCTGGCGAGATTTCAGTAGGGTGGAAAAATATTCACATTTGTGTCCTGGTTGAAAAAAAAGGTTTTCCAAAAGAAAACCCCTGCTGCAGCAGGGGAAACTTTAACAAGAGGGAACTAATGGACGGGGACTTAACTCTTTGAGGTGTTTATCTCGAACAAAGGTAAAATTACTTCATTTGGACTACAACTAACATGTTTTACTTACATAGCACCTAAACAATTAAATGTTCTCTGCCTAAGAAAGAAGAAATTAGCTTTTCCCAGGACAGGGACATCTTTGATCCCAAGGGAAGTTACTTTTCTGTTGCTAATGGTGCTGAAATTTTATTACCTGCCTTTTATTGCCCTTTGTCTCTAGTCCACACACAGCCAAGGAAGTATGGGGCCTATGTGATGTTCATGCATACAGTCACCTCTTTGGTTGCTTGTGTGTGTGTGTGTGAGAGAGAGAGAGAGCGAGAGAGCGAAAGAGAGCTGTTAAATGAAAAAAAAACATGTTATTTTCAATGTAATGGAGAGAAAAAACATTATGCTTAGTCAATTAAATAAAACAATGTGACTTCTGAGCAGATGTGTACAGGATTGGTTTGTAGAGCTTAGACACAACTCCTCAACTTTTGGAAGTCCCTTGATTAATGAAGCCCCTGTATAAGAGACTTGGCTCTAGAGACTAATAACAGTCTATCCCGACAGAGGATATACAGCTGCCTTTTTCAGAAGCTGCAGATTAGATGCTGTATTTGACCTCAACTATTAGCTCACTTCAATTTAGGTGAGCAATAAATCTGTTGAGATTATGTTTGGCAGAACTGAGCTTTGGAGGCATGCATTCACAAACAACCTAGGCCTCAATGACAACGAAAAGGAGAAGCAAAGCTATTATCAGAAAAAAGCATTTAGTATGAGAGAGTTAGAATATCTCCAGTCATTATTATTTATGTAAAAGTATGCTTATGCTTGAGTGGAAGTAAAAGGTGAAAGGAAAACAGGTGCTTCCTAGCCCCATTTTATTTTCATCATGCTAATATCAGGATAGCAGAATCAATGGGTAGAAAGGATACCTAACTTATCACCCACCCCAAAATTCATTCCTGCCTATGGTTTCAAAACAGTCCCAACCCTTGCAAATTTTAATGAAATAAATTGGTCACCCACTATGAGATTTTTCACATTCTTAGTAAACTCATATTTTTCATGTTTTGGCAGACTAAATGATGAGGTTAACAGTGAGAGCCGTTCTAGGGTATTTCAGCTGGACTGAATCCAGTGCAATACTGCCAAATACTGTGATATAAGCAAATGGAAGATCTTAAATTTTAGGTTCTTAGCGTAATAAGATTCATGTTACTGGGGACTGGGAAGCTTTTAAGCATTATTAAATAACACTGAACTGAACTGGTTTTCCCATATCAATGAGTAGGCTCCATACTGGTGGAAAAGAGGGGAGGAGGGGAAAAAAGGGAAAAATCTCTTCTCCACGACAGTGAAAAATTTGGTGTCAAGTACCTCAGATCCCACCAGATCAACTGAAGAAACTGCAGAAATTTAAGACCAAAATACAAAATAAATCACTGCCTGAAAATGCCATTAAAGGAAGTGGAGCCACTTTGAAGTAGCAGCAAAAAAGGACAAGCAGACATTTTCTCAAGGACTTCAGAAACAATGAAGTCTTATTCTTATTTCTTTCAAAATGGACAATGTTGCACTCTAGGTCTTGGTAGTCTTGGTGTCAGTCTAGACTGTAGGGTACTAAACTGTTCCCCATACTATGCCTTTGTCTTTTTTTTTTTTTAGTATCCCCTATCTATTGCATTTTGCACCCTCTTGACTTGCTGCTAGCTCACCACTGTTACCTTCAGCCACCCCTTGAAGCCGTAGCAAACTGCAGGCCTGGCTCTGTCAGTTTGAACTAAAGCTGTTTGTCCTGTGTCTTGTCATCTTCAGTTTCACTGGTTCCCAGAATCTGACATGTTGTAGAAGTGCAAGTCTTACAATAGCATTATTGAATCTGGTATTAAAGAAACCCAGACTTGTGTTTGTTGTTGACTGCTGTCGTTTTAAAGAAAAGTGTAGAATGTGTTCTCAGTAGCATCAAGAATCCTTGCTGTATGAACTGTGTGGTGAATACTGTAAAATTGTGGAAAGCAAGGGAAAACATTTTGTAAGAATGAACAGAATTCTTTCTCGTAGATTGAGGGGAAACTACTTGTAAAACATTAAAAATATCCCCTCCCCACAAAAGCCACATCTGCCAATGTGGAATACAGTACTGTGAATTAAATATACCATTATAAATAGGATTTATTATACTTTACAGATCAAAGAACCAGATAAGCAGTTCCTTTCAATAGAGCCAGATAGCAAACATGATGAGAACTTGAGCTAAGAGTCCTTGCTGACAATCTACAGTTTGACTAGTAAAAAAGTGGGATGACACAGCACACTTGCTTGAAGTACAGTTACATCAGATATACACTTGTTCATGGATCCTCAATAACTTTTAAATTTTCAAGTAAATGTTTAGCATACTATGTAGAAGAGCCTTTGTTTTGTTTTATTTTTAAATTTATACAATGGTCATCAACTACTTCCATGAGTGAGTGTTACAGTAGGCATATGGAACTCCTATACCCACCTTGGCTTTCCAGTTCAAGAACAGAAGGAAGCACTTTTACCTGGGATCAATCCAGCCAAACCTATACGTTTTAAGGCCAATTTATTCTGATAGACAACATTTAAGCAGGTAAATAAGTTTTTAATAATTTTCAAGGTGTATAGCTCTGGTAAGGCTGCACTTAATATGCGCTAGAAAGGAAATGTGACTTGCATTTAGTTTTCGCTACACATTGTCTAGTCTGAAGAATTAGTGAGGGCTCCAGACAAATACATAGGGTCTAGATGAGCTTAGCATCTCTCTTTAAAGGCGACAACATGTGACAAAAAGTGGAAGCACATGCCACTTGTACATATGCTCTTTTAGTGCATATATTGTTATGTGCAAAAGCACTTTCTATGTGGCATTTAATGTTGACCCAGGCAGGCAAAGAACTAATGTTTAGAACAAAGTGAATCTATTCCCACCCCACCCCCAGCAACCTAATCTTATATTAGCATTCATACAATGACAAAAAACAAGTCCCAAATTCCTTTATATTCCTTTTTCTTCTATATAAAGAAATGAATACAATCCAGTAGGAATATTGTCCAACACACCCCACTGAATGGAATGCAATTCATTCTGTTCTTCTTTCCAATGGAGTTATCCACAATCAAATTCCATGTGGACCGTTCCCACTGATTTGTGCATCAGATGCTAATACTATGACATGAAGTGTACATTCCTTTCTGTATTATTGCCTGAAGGGTGATACAGTGGAACACATTAATGCAACTGCAATAGGCATTGTACATATTTTAACTATGAAATAAATAACAAGGAAGAATGAAAACTTTACATCTTATGTTAACAGAAGGTAAATCAAGTCATTTTCTCAAATTGTCTAAAAAGGCAGCCATCAATGCCAGGTAGCACTTTTGATTTTTAACCTTTCTAAAAAATTTTTACCCATTTAACATATTAAATGCAAGGAATTTGGTATAAACATTTGAAAAAAAAACACTATGTAAATTGTACCTATGCAGGTGTTCTTAAAAATACTATGTTGCATAATATAAAATAATTTTTTTTTGAAAAGCTTACTGTATATACTCATGTATAAGTCTAGAAATTTTAATCAGAAAATCGACTCAGAAACATGGATCAAATTATCTATGGGTCAATGTACCTTAACTCTTATCCAAAAAGGAACCATCTCCTTCTCTGAGTAGAGTGGTGAAAGGTGGTGAGAGCTTAGTCTATCCCAGGAGAATGTAAAAGAAGCTCTGACACCACCACCCCACTCCATCCACTGTGGTACTGCTTCTGAACTTTTTGACTGTCTGGGTGGGGAAATAACAGTGTGCTTTGGCATCACTTTCCTTTCCTTCATCCTTTGTTATATGCCCCTAAATATTACCCTCTACTTATACATGGTTTATATATAATTTTTGCCCCAGAACCTGTTCACAACTTATACATGAGGTCAACTTATAGTTGAGTATATACGGTAAATATTAGCTTGTAAGAAAATGAGAGGGATTGAAAGATGAGACTACCAATACATACATAAGGAGATGAAGACTGGAGCTGGATTCTCTCTTTCAGGACCATTTTATTTACACTCAGAACAATCCTATATTTACTTGGTGTTGAGTTGCATTGTTTTCAATGAGGTATTCAATACTACTGTTTCTAGTCAATGTGTTTAAGACTATAGCTGGAGATTTCTATCATGGAGAAACGGGAAACATACCTTCTAACTCATGGCATGACATGTGATGTTAGTGTTTCATGAAGGAGCATGGTTTACATTGTCTGCACTACTCTGTGTGTGTGAATCATGATGGGAACCAGCCCTCTGCATATGTTGGCCTCTACATTGAGCTCCTCTGTCTCATCTTACATTAAACATGTCGTAGTAGTGGAAAGGGTGAACAGTTGTTCTGCCACCACACTACAAAGAACACTGACCTGACAAATGCGTGAACTAAGCCACAGTCATACTGGCAAGTCACTAAGACCTATTATTTATCTATCTGCCCATCCAACCATCCTTCATAATGGCACTGGGCTGGATCCAAATTTAGTTCTATCCAAAGTGAGCCCATAGAAATAATCAGGACTTCAATTAATCATTACCAAATTCTCAGCAGTTTCAGCAAGTCTAAATCCAACCAATGCCTTTCTTACAAAATACCTCAAAGCAACAACAACTTCTTATTGTGCAGTGCATGATACAACATAGATTAATGAGAAATCTAGGGAGTATAAAGAACTTTACTTTTGTCTTTTAAAATGTATATGCATAAACATTATTGCTCTTTTCCTTCGGTATGCAAAAGGAATTGGTGAAAGAGATAAAGTATATTTTCAACATAAATAAATTAAGGGAATGAGTCCATAAAGGACAAAGTGGTGACAAGCAAAATAAAATAAAATAAAATAAAAGGTTATCTTATAGTTACCACCATTCACATGGAATGATGATTAATATCACTTCCTTTGTCTATGCAAAAAAACCACTACATTATAGAGCAACTATAGCAGAATGTTCTAAAGTCTCTCTTTGTCTTGTCTTGTCTTTTCTTTCCTTTCAATTCTCAATGTTCTTGCCCTGAATACCTTTCAGTAGGGCAGCTTGAACAGTTCAGCGCCACTTCGAAAACCCCTCTGGAGATCAGACGATAAAATTCTTCAGCAATCAGGGAGAGAGGACAAAGGGCTTTCTCGTGCTATTCCCATATTTCCATGTTTGCTGGCTTAACATCATTGTGTACGACTGCAGTACTTAACAGCTGATGCGAAGACGTTCAGAGCTGGCAAACAGAGAAACAGCATGAGAAAAGCCCTTGCCTTTAGCATCACATCTCCCACACTAGCTTGGCACTACCTGCCAAATATCACTTAGCTTAATACTGTTTGGGGGGGGGGGGGGGAGAAGGGCAGACTCAGTTATTCAGTTTTTAAAAAACAAGCAAATGAACAACAATTTGGACAGAAAGGAAAATTCAGGTTTGAGGGGCAAAGCACTTATATAGTTAGTTACCCTTACAAACTGTCTTACAGAAAGACATCTCAGCATATATATCTATACCACAGACTTAAAATAATTTAATAGGCATTCTTCTCCCCACAGAATCCAAGAACTGTACTTGTACTTTTTTATTCAATAAACAGACAAAAGTTCTCTGAAGGTGAAATTTTTAATGCAGAATTATCAAACCTTCATCAACTACAATTCTCAGTATCCTTTGGGGGGAAAAAACAGTAACTAGTAAAGTTTTTCCTTGTTTGTTTAAAAGCTACAATACAAGTTCATAGTGTATATATGACCTAAGAGGACAAACATTACCTAACATAACACAACTATTACATTTCCTCAGAAGAGGTATGTCAGGCTCCAACTTTTGAAATGTAATGTTCACATCATTATAAAATGTCATGCAACCAAGGGACCCCATTTTGATCCTTCAGTTTTATTGGACTTCTAGGAAAGTGAATGTCTTTATTTGTACTCTCTAGCAATTTATTCTTTATAGGCAATCACTTATAGGCAATCAAGTCCCCTGTGCACAAGGCAACAGATTAACTACCATTTTGAGAATTGCTTTAGACTGCTGATATTGACCCATGCTGAAAAATGTTGAGACAAAAGAAAGATGGGGTATGGAGGAAGAAAAAGAAGAAAATAAGCTTGAAACAAAATAAAGTAATCAGCATAATGCTTCCAGATTTAATAGGTACTAATGGAAAATACAAGCAAAATGTGTGTGGGGGGGGGGAGAGAGGATGCACAGAAGCAGCTCTAGACAAAATGATTACAAATTAATAATAGAAATAAAGAACAGAGGCAGAAAAAATCACAAAGTATATGTCCTATAACAAGAACACTATAGGATATACATAGAAAAACTAGAACTTTAAAGGAGAGATGGGAATCCCATGACTCTTTGGATGCTGGATTTCAACTCCTATGAACTCACCTGCAATATGGTGAGGTACAACCTAGTTGATTTTCATATAATTCAAGAAAATAATTCTACCACATTAATAGATTATGGGCCCTTTTACCTCCTAGACAATTATAGCACTGATTCCATTTTAATTGCCATAGCAACATCCAGCTGAATCCTGAGATTTGAAGTTTAATATTTTCTGAAGTGGTTAGACTGCATGCTCTTGTGAGGCAAGAGCCTATGTTGATATTAGCAGGGCTGCCAGTAGGGTTACCCAGTTAGATGGGCTTCTGCTGTGGATCCAGACTAACACCCTGACCAGACTGCTAGAAATAGTGCAAACTGAGTCCACTTTAACTGCCCTGGCTCAGTGCTAGGGACTCATGGAATTTGTATTTTTTTCTGAGACATTGAGCCTTCTCTGTCAGAGAGCTCTGGTGCCACAATAAACTACAGTTCCCATGATTCCCTAGCACTGAGTCAGGGCAGTTAAAGTGGACTCAATTTGCACTATTTCTGGCAGTCTGCAAAGGCCCTAAATGTGTCAAACAGCTACTGGGTAGCAGCACTGTTTGGGGGTGATTCTGGCAGAGGATTTCACACAGACAATGGCAATGGCATCATAGCTAACACTTGTTAGAACTGCATAGAAGAAGGCATAGTGAACCTCCTTTTGAATGTCTTTTACCAAGAAAACTCCATGATGAGGCAATCCAAAATGACACAAGAGATAGTGCCAGAAGATGACATTCCCATGTTGTAAGGCACTCAATAACCTACTGGGGTACTGTACAGCATAGTACAGTGGTTGTGGAGGTAGTGTTCTACAGAGAGTCATTTCTTTCTTGGAGGGGCAGTCTCAGAGGGTGGCACTGGGGGATTATGGCTCAATTCCTTGTCCATTGGCCTGTGGAGTTCCTCAAAGTTCAGTCTTGCCTTAATGTTATTTAACATCTACATGAAATTTCTGGGATAGGTTTTCTGGGGTTTTAGGGTCAGGTGTCAACAGTGTGCTATCATTTATTTCCACCTAACTCCAGGGAAGTTGTTCATGGAGGCTTTAATGGATGAGGGCAAACAAACTTAAGCCAGATAAGACAGAGGTGTTCCTGGTCAATTGAAAGACAGATCTGGGAATAGTGATTCACCCCGTGTTAAAGGGAGTTACACTTCCCCTGAAAATACAGGTTCACAGTTTGGGATACTCCTGGGTACAGCTCTAATCCTGGGTGACCAGGTTTCAGCAGTGACCAGGAGTGCTTTTGCATAGTTAAAACTAGCATGCCAACTGCACCCATGGAGAAGTTGTATGTGGCCAATGTAGTACATGGCTTGGTCACATCCTGTTTGGATTACAGTAATACACTATACATGAGGCTGTCTTGAAAAGTGCTCAAAAACTTCAGTTGCCCCAAAGAGCTGCAGCTGCTAGCTGGAGCTGGTTACAAGGAGCACACAACTCCTTTGTTGCAGCAGCTTCATTGGCTGGTGCACCTTTTCCAGGCACAATTCAACGTTTGACCTATAAAGCCTGATACGGCTTAGGTCCAGGTTATATGAAGGACCATATTTCTCTTTGGGAGCCCATTAGAACACTAAGATTGACTGGTGAGGTCCTTCTTTCTGTACCATCACCTTCTCAGGCTCATTTTGTGGGTACAAGGGAGAAGGCTTTCCCAGTTGTTGCTCCCAGGAATTCTTTCCCTAGAGAGGCCAAGATCCCTACTTTCTTTTCAGGTAAAAACATTTTTGTGACATCAGGCTTTTCCATACTGACAAAATTTGGGCTTTTAGATGGTGTGGGATTCATTTTTTTTAAGGTTTGCATATAGCAAGAATGGTGTAGTGGTTTGAGCATTAAACCACAGGTCTGGAGATCATGGTTCGATTCCCTGTTCAGCCACAGAAAAACTGCTAGGTGTCACTGGATGAGTCACATACTCTAAGCCTCAGACAACTCCTTAGGTTTGCAATAAGTCAGAAATGACTTGAAGGCACACAACAACAATATAGCTTTTAAAGTATATTTTACTGTTTTGAATGTTTTAAGTTTTTAATATTATAAATTGTGTAATCACTTTTTAAAAGTCATATTTAAACTCATAAAATGTTTTTGTATTGTTTTAATTTTTTTGTTTTGAATTTGCTGTTAACCACCTTGAGACGCTATATCTGCAGAAAGGTAGGCTATAAATAAATAAAACAGCACTGTGCTAATGATGCAACTGGACTCAAGATAAAAGGACATTTAGCTGTTAACATGCTCAGAGGTGAAAGAAAAGTTGGAATCTATACAACACATATTACAGTAACATGGGATGTGGGAAGAATGAATGAGAGAATGCCAGATATAATAATACAAGAAATATATAAATATTTCAATACTTGGGGCAAGTAAACGAAAGTGGACAGGAATGGGACATTTTGAGTCAGATGACTACACTGTTTTTTACTCAATAAATTAAAAATCTAAGAAGAAATAGCATTAATAGTGAAGGGAAATATAACAAAAGCAGTCAAAGGATACAATGCAAAATTTGACTGAATAGAAGTAATAAGACTTCAGGGAAAACCCATCAATATAATCATAATCCAAGTTTATGCATCCACTACAGAGGCAGAAGAAGATGGAATTGAAAGATTCTATGCTGGAGTCTCGGAGGAAACTGATCACACACCAAAATAGGACATTGTTAGTCATAGGAGACTGGAATACAAAAGTACGAAACACAGTGGAATTAAAGATTGTGGGGAAAATTGGCCTTGAATCACAAAAAGAAGCAGGAGACTGGCTGGCTTAATTTTGTGAAGCCATCATTTGTTCATTATGACTGCAGCCAGTGACATTGATGGAGGGGAATGAAAAGAGACAGTATCTGTGAATAGGATGAACATGGAAAAGAACTTCTTAGATAACATTAGACAGATTTACAAACAAATGGCAACAAAACAAAAGAAATAGAAGTCAGCAAAGGCACAAGGCGAGGATGTCTGTTGTTGCCACTTTTATTTATGATAATATTAGAAGTGTTAAATAATACAATCAGGAAGAATGCAAATATAAGAGGAATGGAAGTTAAAGGCAATGAATATAAAGTTAAAGCCTTTGCTGATGACATGGTTATGATTCTGGATGACCCATTAAATAGTATAGATTATCTGTTAGAAGAATTAAACACCTTTGGCAAATTTTCAGGCTTCAAAATCAATAAAGACAAAACATGGATAATCACTAAGAACATGTTCAAGAAAGACCAAGAGCTACTAGTTGAAGATCTGGATGTAAAACAGAAAAAAAAAATGCTTGATGATAGAAACATCTTGAATTTGGAAGGAGCTGATCTAAGATATAGTTGGTATGGCCACTTATGGTACCAAATTTTTTTAGCGAACAAAGATTTCAACAAGCACCTTATTAGAAAAGCTCTACTGAAGACATGGCTGCAAATAAAAGCTAAATTTTACAAAAATACCAATGTGGGTATCAACATAGGAAGGCCTTTTTGGAAGGTGGAATGAAAACCCAAAGTGGTTAACATCTAAAGATTTAACAAAAAAGAACGAACAAGGAAATCTAAGACTAAAAAAATGAAATAGATGAAATATTATGGAAGCCAGATAGGAAGATAGCAAATTTATACAAAATCTTATTAGAAAGAGAAACTAAAAAAGAAATAATTAAGGGTTGTATGATTAGATGAGACCAAGATATGGGTCATACAATAAATCTGGAATGCTGGGAGAAAACTTGGAAAAGAACACATGAATTTACAGCATTGCAAGACCTCAAAGAAAACTTTTTGAACATCTTCAAAAGATGGTCCTGCATGCTGGAAAAACTAAAAAAAATATACAATCTAAAAGAAGATAGTTGTTGGAGATGTAAGAAAGTGGTAGGGACAGTGTACCATATGTGATGGTCATGTGAGAAAATACAAGTATTTTTGAGGAAAATACATAAAGTAATCTAAAAAAATGTACAAAATCCAATTTCATATGATACTAGAAGTTTACCATCTAAACATGAACTCAGTGATGAACTGTCCAGAAGAAAAAAGAGACTCACAGGTTTTATTATATTTAATAACAGCAGCTAGATTGATTGTAGCAAGAAATTGGGAGAATGAAGAAACAACAGAAATTGAAAACTGGTTACAAAAACTGTATGACTTGAGAGAAATGGACAGATTGTCCCACAAAATTGAAAACAGGAATATGGAAAAATTTGAAAAAAATGGCTCTCTATAGTAGACTATTGGAAAGAAGTATGGGGGATTAAAAAGGGGCTATTTAAATAAAGATTTTAATAGTCAAAATGGTCACTAATTAGAAAACGATTAGAGGTTGTTTTACACCATTGTTTATTTTGCAAAAGGAAACGAAAGATAAACAACAAGTCAATATTACAGTAAGTGGAAAGGAAAGGGAAACAAGCACCGAATGCATTATAAAGAAGTAATGACATCGTAATCATTAACTTCGACAGACAACTAGATTAAAATTATAGAAATAAAAGATGAGAGTTGATGCAAAATTTAAGAAGAGGAATCGAATATTATAAATAGAAAATCTACACACTAGAACTGACCAAGTGGAAGTATTAATTTAGAATACTTTGTAATGAAAAATGAAACATTGACGGGAAAGTATATTTATGTTGCTGGGGTATTTTTTAATGAAAATTTTCAATAAAGATAAATTTTTTTTAAAAAAAGAGACAATATCTGCAGCCTCTATGAAGGACAATTTAAACTCTTCATACAGTTAGTTAGTTAGTTAAAAACAGAAGAGGAGCAACAGTAAAAGGTGACAGCAATAGGATTACAACCCTGAATGCAACTGTTCAATGACTTATGTGCAAAGACAAAGACAACTACTATAATTTTTAAATCAGAGAAATAGAAGATGACAACAAAAAGGGAAGAATAAGAGTCATTTTCCATAAGATCTAAGAAATCAGTGAAATTTAAACCAAGAGTGGGATGCTATATGACCAGCAGAACACATTACATGACCAAATACAAATAAAAAGATGATGGAAACAATACAATGAAGAATCACACAAGAAATGAAAGGATAACGGAGTAATTCAAGGAAGAACTATTAGAAGATGAACCCACAATTCTGGAAAGCTGAAGCTGCACTCAAGGCAACTGGGAGAAATAATTCACCAGGAATAGATAGTATATCAATAGAGCTGCTTCAGGCTTTAGAGACAGAATTTATTCCAGTTCTAACTAAAAACTTTCAACAAATATGGGGGGAAACACAATAGCCCACAGATTGGAAATGGTCAATATACATTCCACTCTCCAACAAAGGGGACACCAGGAATTGTAATAACCATTTGACCATTGCATTAATGTCCCATGCAAGCAAAGTGATGTTCAGAATTCTACATAAAATACTTTTACCATATATGGGGCAAGAAATTCCAGATATCCAAGCTGGGTTCAGGAATGGAATATGTACTAAGGATCATATTGTAAAAATAAGTTGGATGGTAGAGTGCACCAAAGAATTTCAGAAGAAAGTCAGCCTGAGCTTTATACATTATAGAAAAGCCTCTGATTTTGTAGCTCATGAAAAATTATGGATCACTCTTAATGAAATGGGTGTGCTACAAGAGTTCATTGTCCTGATGTCTAACCTGTACTCTGAACAAGAAGCTAAAGTCAGGAAAGAATATGGAGAAAGGGAATGGTTTCCAACTGACAAGGGGGTCAGGGGAGGCTGTATTTCATAGTCCTATCTTTTTAATTTGTATGCTGGACATATCATATGTAGACCAGGATTAGATTTGGAAGAAGGATGCATGACAATTGGAGGAAGGAATGTCAACAATTGAAGATCTGCAGATGACATCATACTACTAGCAGAAAATAGATTGGAAAAGTGGCATCCCCACCCCTGGTGTCACCCAGTTGGGGGAGGGCTGCCAGCACTGGCCAAAAGGGTGTTCCTGGCCTATTCCTTTGTTGCAGCATCAAAGGTCATTTTGTGAGGATGCCTCTGAGGGGAGTGCTTGGCTCTCTCCTTTTCTGTGGTGGTCTTCTCATGAGGAGGCCTATGCTGTCACAGTAAAGCTGGGAGGGGTTTAGTGGGAGGGCCCCTGATTGGGTATCACCTCTTCTGGGATGTCACCCAGTACAGTCTACACCCCCACATGCCCCAAGTGAAGCCGCTGACCTGGGATTATTACTGAAGAAAGTAACAAAGAAAGTGCAAAGGCACAATTACAGTTGAAAACAAAAATAATGACTGCAGATTATTTTTGTTGTGTGCTTTCAAGTCATTTTCAGTTTATGACAACCCTAAAGTGAGGTTTTCTTGGCAAGATTTGTTCAGAGGAGGTTTGTCATTGCCTTCCCATGAGGATGATAGCATGTGACTTGCCCAAGGTCACCCAATAGGTTTCATAACCATGAACCCTTGTCTCCAGAGTCACAGTCCAATACTCAAGCCACTACACCATGCTAGTTTAATTAATGGTTGTGTAGCTAAGGGATTCACCAGGTGTTGCAAGTATTTTCATGGCCAGGGAGGGGGAGAGAGGTATTTGCGAGTGCTAGATGCTTTAGCTATAGATTCTTGAATCCTCCGACAGTAATGAATACAAATGGAGACAATGAAATAGTTCAAGATTTTCAATACCTTGGGTTAGTCATTAAGCAGAATAGAAACAGTAGTCAAGAAATCGGAAGACTAGGACTTGACAAGATCCTTAAGTATAAAGATAAAGTGTAAAGTGTAAAATACTCAATACTAAAGTTAGACCAGCCCATGTCATTGTTTCTATGTATGGTTGTGAAAGCTGGACAGTAAAGAAACCTGCTAGGAATGGAATCAACTCATTTGAAATGGGGGGGGGGGGGGGCTGGTGCTGGTGAAGAGTATTACAAATAATCTGGACTGCTAAAAAGACAAATAAATGGGCCCTAGAGCTTGGACTCTTCCTAGAAATCTAGATGATTAAATTGAGAATGTCATACTTTAGATATATCATGAGGAGACATGACTTACTATAAAAGACAATAAAATCTGGTAACGCGGAAGACAGTAGGAAAAGAGAAAAGTAAGAAAAGAGGAAGACCACATTCCAAAACCTGATGTTTTAGTCTAATCTGAGGTTTCTGGGAATTGAAGTCCGAAACATACAGAGGGGAAATATTTATCACAAATACTATATATAGTCCTTTCACACAAATTCTGGGGTCTGTAGTTTGGTAAGGCACCAGAACAAAACAGCCTCAACAACTCTGCTCAGGTCTTGCAGACTCAGAGATGTGGCTTCCTTGATTGGGTCAATCAAGGAAGATAGACTCAATCAAGGAAGCCGCACCTCTGAGTCTGTAAGACCTGAACAAGGTTGTTGGGGCTGCTGAGCACCTGATTCTGCTTCTTGAATGTTAAACCAAGTCTACATGATGCAGACTAAATATTGGATAGCAGCCCTGTAGTCTGTAGGTTAAGGACAATTTAATATTCCTCCATGAAAAGAAACAAAGAAACTAAGGGGGGAAGCAGACGAGGGCGTCCAAGACGCCCTGCGAAGGTGCGCCGTGGGACTGGAGCAGTCACACCGCGGCGCACCGTCGGCGCCTCTGAAAGGAGCACAAAAATAGCGCTCCTTTCAGAAGTCAGTGAAAGTGCGCCCTAAAAGCGTCGGGCGCACTTTCACTGACTTTTCCGCCGCAGCGCGTGCGGTCGCTGCGGCGGGAGATTGTCCCCGGAGCGCCGGACGTGCGGAGGGCCGGCGGCTCCGAGGACGACCTCGGGAAGAGGAAGGGGCGCCGTGCGTGCGGCTGCCCCTCCTCTTACTTGCCTCGGAGACGGCTCAATAAGCCGTCTGCCGAGGCCCTAACTGTATGGATAAAGGGACACACTAAGGAGAGAGCTGTGTTATATGTTTCATCCAGAACATGCTACATGCAGTTCATGGGTGGGAAATATGTGGCTAAGTCTACAAAAGCTTACACTACAACTTCATTCTCTCAGTTAATCTCAAAGGTGCTACAAATTCTCTTTGCACACTGATATTTCATACTAAAATGGCCATGTCTTTGAATTCTATCTCCAAATGTTGATGAATCACAACTCTCTTTAGTCCTAAACAGAGCAGGAAGAGGTAAAACGGATGACGGCTGTGCTGCAACCTGACAATATCTGAAGGGTTACAAGAGTGAAAGGGAATTATTAAGAAAATTACCCTTCATTTTCAGCCTGAAATAATTCAGTCCAGAATTATTATTATTTTATCACACAATCATTCTTCTCTAATAGTGAATTCAAATAGTTATCTGCTAATTGTTTTGTCAGTGAAATCAGGTCACTTGAAAAAAAATGAATTGACAATTTTTATATGCTGGAAAAATTCCCTAAATATGCAGAAGTGTACAAGTTCATAAATAAGAAAGAAAAAAGGGGGAAAGTATGTTTTATTGTGCTTAAGTAAACTACCACCAAATGATATGCCAGAGACATAGGAGTTTCCAGGCTATATGAAATGTGTATGTGTCAATTAAATAAAAGGCAGAACACAGAAATGAGGAAGAAGAGAGAACAGACCTATCTACACATTTCTCATAGCTTATAGCAAACCATGATGGGACTGTGCCTGCGAGAGAGTTTAGAGCTGCAAATACCCCTTTTTCTCTTTCCCAGACTTTCTCTTCCTACCCACTATATAAGAGAAAACATGCACAGCCCTGACCATCAGCTCTTTAGCAATATTGGAATGTAAGTCAGTCCCTTCTACAGGAATGGAAGATTCGTTTATCAACTCAGTATTTTATGTACTCTTGAAGCCAAACAATATATGCCTTTAATACATACCAAGCGCCTATTTTTTTTCCTACTAAAAATAAGTATGTGAGATTTAACCCTCACCCCCAGTGAAGGCAGAGGTAGGGGACTTTGGGTTTTCTCCAAGTCCCTGCTTTTGGTTTTCTCCAAGTTCAGTGTGCATAGGATAAAAATCCTATTCGTCCCCCAATATATATGTTTTCCTTCACGAACTACAGTTGTTTGCGGGGCAGTCAAGATCAGGGACCACAGCAGGGGGTAAATGCCTCTCAATTTGCTTAAAGGTACACACGTAGGAGCTATGAGCATGCAGCTAAATCTTAAAAGTCACTATGTAATTTGGATGTGACTTGGCAGCTACCCTCCAGGGTCTCAGGCAAGAAGTAATTCCTATTATAAACTACCTGAGCTACTTCTGCAACAGAGAATGGTGCTAGGGGATGGATAAGATGTTCCTTTCCTGTTCCTGAAATTTAATTCACTCAGTGAAGCCTGAAGATGTATCTACAACATAGAGTCTGGTTTGGAAAAAACCAAAGTGTCTTCAGTAATAAATATAACCAACATGAGTCAGCCTGACAGCATTCAAAACTGTTTAAAACATTTTCCACTACACATTATCAACTTAAAATAACATATTGTTCAGTGTCTTTCCTGTCATGTATCTCAGAGAATATAGCTACTACCTGCACTGTGTTTTAGGTATGAAACAGACACAACCATCCTATAGAAAAGGATATGTGGGACATATTTTTAGACTCCTTCCAGCTTAACTGCATTGCTGAATGTGGTAATGTCTACAAAAAGGGGTATGATGTTAAAGAACTTAATTTTCAGCTGGGACAAGTCAATTTAAATTCAGCTTGCAAACAAATGGATACAAGTGATTCATCATTGCTGCTGTAAGCAATGAACATTTTGCCTTTTTTAAAAGAAGTGAGGCAGAAGATTTAAAAAAATGTTTTGTGTGTTTTATTCCTTTAAAAACAGAAAATACGCCAATGTGGCAGTAAACATTTCACTTCTAATGTGGAAAGATTTGAACTATTAATATAATATGATTGTTACCCCAGAATCATGATCTAAACAAGAGATGTGTTTGCCTTGGAATTCATTATCAAACCTAACAACAATATACCAGGTGTTCCTCTCTCCATCTCAGACAACATATAAATGGGAGTTTTGCTATTTAGCCATTGCGTGTTAATGTGGCATGGGAAGATGAATCTACATCTATGTGTCCCTAAAAGCCTAACAGTATTTCCAGTGTCTATGATATTTCTCTCTACTAACTTCAATGATATTTATGCTGTTGATGTGTCAGACAACCAGCTTTTAAGAAAGTAGATAGTATGTTTCTAGTCTGGAAAACAGCACTCAATCCCTTAAGGCAGTGTTTCTCCATTATTTTCTGTCACGCCCCCCCTAGGAAAGAAGAAAACATTTCGCGCCCCCCCGCGCGATCACATGGGCGGGTTTGGCCAATCAGGGTAGAGCTACTGGGGCTGTGCTGGGACAATCTCCCTCTCTCCAGCCATAACGGGCCCCCCTTTATGGAGCCTCGCGCCCCCCCTGGGGGGCCCGCCCCACTATTTGAGAACCACTGCCTTAAGGCAAGTTGTTGGAGTGACAGAAGGGAGAGAAGGCTCTTTGTTTCAGAGAGACTTTGAGATACTGATTCAACCAATTGAAGTCTGCAATTCCAGACTCCATTAGCATTAAGAACCACTTATCAGATCCTGAAAATTTTATTGCTTTCCACCTGGCCTAGATTACTTAGATTCCTGAGCATAAGATGCTAGCTAGGGAGGACATGCCTGTAACTTCTCTTTTGTTTTGCAGATTTGCTTTACAACTACATAGTATGCAAAATGAGAAGTGAAACACTGCCATCTGCAGACAAGAATTGCCCCCTAATATGTTCATTCAGCAATCAAAATTTCCTCAAAGCTAAAAGTCACTCCATTCTCATTTTCTTCCTTTTAGTGTTGATGAATCACAAAACTGTTTACTTCTCAGTGCTTCAGCCAAGCGTGAACATTCAGTGGCTTTAAAAAAAAAAATCTAAAGGCAGAAGAAAATAAAAGGAAGAAGATAAAGCAAAAGGGAGTGAGAGAAGCAGAAAAATAGAGGTGCAAGAAGAGACTTGGCATTACCTGTCTGGTGTGGATGGAGCCTGGAGTTTTGAATCCTCCTTGGCAGCTGCATTCAGAGACACTGTAAGGGTCCGAGCTACTGGAGGAACACTTGGAGAGTGAATCACAGCCCACCACAAAGGTGTTATCGAGAGGCAGTTCCTGAATGACATGGTGCTTCTTCGGGGGCACTGGAGTCTCAGGTTTAATTTGAAAAGTGGGCTGTGGGGAGGCAGACTTGTAGTGCTTTGCTAAATCTGGACTATCAGGCTTAAAGGTGGTTGGTGTGGTGGCCCAGTTATATTTCCCCATAGTCTGTTCTTCTAGCTCTACAGGAATGTCCAAAGTGCCATTGATGTGTTCATGACCACGATCATCGGGCTTAGATTCTTCAATTGTTACAAAGTTGAGCAGAAGGCTTTTTGGAGAACGCTTCTTCTTCTTTTTCTTTTTCTTAATCTGACGGTTTTCTTGGTTTGGAGACACCCATTCACCACTCTGTTTGCTTTTCTGGACAACCTTGTGCCTGGGTGTTTGGCGGCATCGTACTAGAGCAGTAACAAAGATCACCAATATTACTGTCATGGTGCCTGCAATGATGGCAATGATGATCTTGACATAGTCATTGGTCTGTGGAGTTATCTCACCATCCCCAACATTTTGGCCAACTGGTGTTTCCATGTTTCGGCGCACTAACTCTTGGACATATGATCCATTGGTGACTGTTTCATTCACAAATAAATGCACCAATGCTATAGTATATAACGACTCAGGCTGCCCTAAATCATTGACCTTGATAACTAGTCTGTGTAATCCATGATCTGCTGATATGACCTTTTCTTTCAAAGAAATATTGCCTGTTAACTGGTCAATCATAAACAATCCCCTTGAATTCCCACCTATAATACTGTAGCGAAGCTCTGCATTCATTCCTGTGTCATTGTCAACAGCAAAAACCTTTGTGACTACAGATCCTGGGCTGGTGGACATTGGAACCAAATCATATGAGTAGTTAGATGGAGGCATGACAAATACAGGTCTGTTGTCATTCACATCAACTACATTGATAGTCACCTTGGCAGTTGATGAGCGCTGTAGCCTTCCTCCATCCACAGCCTTCACCTGAAAAGTATAAGATCCTTGCTGCTCCCTGTCAAAGGTTATATTGGGTCTTATGACTCCAGTGAGGGGATCGATAATGAAATTATCTTTTCCATTTAATATAGATAAAGTCACTGCTGCATTCTCTCCAGAGTCTGCATCTGTCACAGTGATGAGCCCAACAGTGCCATACATGGGTAGATTTTCTGGCACATAAAAATTATACTCATTGTGTGTGAAAGCAGGGCTATTATCATTTTGGTCCAAGACTGAAACTGTCACTGTAGCATTGGTCTGCAAAGGTGGCATGCCATTATCTTTAGCTAGCACAGTAAACGAATATCTATCCTGCTTTTCCCTGTCCAGCTTTCGTACCGCTGTCAGAATTCCTGTACGGCGGTCCAGGTTGAAAATGGGAGGTGCATCCAAGCCCAGCATGTAGCTAATCTCAGCATTGCGGCCACTGTCAGCATCTGTAGCACTTATCTTGGTCAGTTGCGTGCCAGGGGCATTGTTCTCAGGGATAGAAAGTCCAATAATGGGCTGCGTGAATACTGGGGCATTGTCATTCTCATCCTTAATTTTAATGAGGAGCATTGCAGATTGGTTCAAGGGTGGCTTCCCTGAATCAGAAGCCACAATTTTAATAGCATATTCCCTTGTGGTCTCATAGTCCAGGAATGTTGCTGTCTCCAGTAGAAACTGGTTATCAAACACAGGCTTTAACCTGAATGGCACATCATGGTCTGTGAAGCATGTAACTTTACCATTAAGGTCAGCATCTTTATCCATTACAGTAATCAAGGCAATTTTAGTATTGAGTGGTGCTTTCTCTGACAAAAGCACAGTCCCATTCACAGGATTTATAATGTACCTTGTGTCTATTGATGGAATGTTGTCGTTAATATCTGTGACATTCACTGTGACAGTTGCCCTTGATGGTGTTGAGCTGCCATCACTTGCCAGGACAGTTAACTTGTGTACTGGGGACTCCTCCCGGTCCAGCGGTTCCTTGATGGTGATGAGACCAGTGGCGTTATCAATGGTGAACAGCCTTTTGGCTAGGTTGGAAATTTGGCTACTAAAATAGAAATGGATTTGAGCATTTGACCCCAGGTCGGCATCAGTGGCATGAAGCTGAGAAACAGAGGTGCCCACAGGGGCATTTTCAGGTACACTGACTTCAATATCATTATCCTTAAACACTGGCCGGTTGTCATTCACATCAGTCACTGTCACTTGAAGGATGGCAGTGCTAGATCGTGGAGGGTTTCCACCATCTTCCACTTTAATCTTCATCACATAAGTGTCCTTCTGCTCCCTGTCAAGGATCTGTTGTGCTATCAATTGGGGCCACTTGTCCCCCTCAGGTGTCTCAATTATATCAAGTCCAAACACATTTTGACCCTAAAACCATAAAAGAGAAAGAGGTATGTGTTATTATTTAGATCTTTTAAGAACTGGACAGATGCATATTTGTAGAAAAGATTCTTGAACAGCATATGCGTTCATCTCTATCCATTTTTCATTTACTTTAAGGTTGACTAATATGTAATACATCTATGCTCTGCTATGCCAAGAAATAAGGGTACAATTCTAAGGTATACTGATTTGGCAGTAAATGTCACTGAAAGTGGTGGGTTTTAAGGGCACAGTTCTTATGCACATACTGATTTCAAAGCAAATGTCACTGAAATCACTTGGGTCCAAAACACAATCCAGCAATAACCCAATTTGAGACCACTTTAACTGCCCTGGTTCAGTGCTAGGGAATCCTGGGAATTGTAGTTTATTTTGACACAAGAGCACTCTGACAGAGAAGTATAAATGCCTCCCAAAACTACAGTTCCCAGAATTCCCTAGCATTGAGCCAGGGCAGTTAAAGCAGTCTCAAACTGGCTTATTTCTGCAGTGTGTTTTGGAGCTTGGTCTTTCTTTTGCTTAAATGTCATTAGGCCCTATAGTAAAGCCAAATAATGTTTTATATTTTCTAGTTAAATCAATAACTATGAGGTTTAAATGTGCCCATAAATATTAGAAAGAATCAGCAATTTACATATTAAGTCTCTGTAAGTTCATGAGCAAGATTTGGGAATGGGCATCCGTTCTTTGAACTGTCACTGTGATTTGACTGGGAATATTTATGGGCATATTTAAACCTGATAGTTGAAGTAATTCTTTGCACTGTCAAAAATGTTTATTACTTGACAATTGTCCAGATGTTTCTGGCTGTGAGATGTTGTAGAGACTGGCAAAGGTGAGATAGTGGCTGAACTTGGAAACATTATTTTTGGGGATAAACTACCTAGAATTAGACACTGGTTATGTCTTGGGAACACGTTTACCAAAATGCCAAGGGTGAAAAATAATGGAGTGTTTAAGAAACTTGATAGTTTATGAGATAATGATTTTGGATTTTGTACACGATCCTGAAGTACATTATATTAACCAGTTGGACTACAAAGAATACAGCTCATAAGGGACAACCTAGCATCTAAGACCTAGAGGTCTTGGACAGTATTTTGTGAAAACTACATGCATCTATGCCCCATGTTTGTGTGCCTGTCTGATTGGAGACAAGTACCTCCTGTTCAGTTCTTATGTACCTACTACATCAAATGCCAGTTTTCTCACAATGCAGAGGAGGTAATAGCCCCCAAATGGTAATAGGAAACAACAATACAATGCTATTATAAGAATCTGATTCACTTTTTTCCAAATTAGACACTGCAGTCCTATATTGCATAGTAGAAGAAAAGATATGGCACACTGGAGAACAGATATGATCACCTGATTTTAGTTTGATTTGTCACATTTGAAAATGAACCAAGATAGATAGCAGTAATATTTGCTCAAGAGATCACCTCCTCTAAAAAATTTACTTCCTCACTTGACAGGTGTGCAGCACATGGCCTCAGAATGGGAGTCCAATAATTACCTCTTAGGCATCTACCTCTCTTCAGATCAGCTGGCCTGCTGTCACCAGGGCTCTTCCATAGCCCAATACAGCTCTCATAGCATTCATTCCCTGAATTTTTACTTTTCTAATATGCCTTGTTTCTTTATGCTACATGGCTGATGCACATGATGTACTTGAAAGTTAGCAGATCTTGTGGATGGGTGAATGTGAAGCTCCAGCTAGTCAAATGACTTGCATCATGCAATACAATAGTACTCTGTGTGTGTGTCCTAAGTGTATGCATGAAAGCATTACAGCTGCTTTTCACATCATTTATTGAACTTGTAACTAGACTGCCGGTATTGTGCTCATCATGGTTTCCCTACTGTGGATTATTCTTCCTTATTGTATATGTGTTTCTTTCATTACCTGCCACAATAAGAATGAACATATTGCAGCAAATTGTATCTGCAATATCCTTTGTCAAGTGAAAAAAAATACAGGAAGAAAATGTCATTTATCCCATGCAAAAAACTAAGCCTTGTCTCTTTAATTTATTACATGAATTAGAAATGGAAAAGTTACAACTGAAACATGAGGGATTATTTCAAACTCTAAGATCTGTGTATCTGAGTATTTCTCTTTCTGCCATAATGCATTTCATGGGTACAGTGAAAATTAGATTCCAAGTGTTAAAAATATCACAACCATTAGATTTATACAAAGAATAATAAGAATCCTGCCCTTGTTATAGCAAAACAGATGTGTCCACATGCAGAGATACACATGATAAACGTAACTTATTCCACATAGGCTTTGTACGAATGATGTTTCAATAGTTCTGTGGGGATTCCCCCCGCCCCAAAATCTACTATATGGGTGCCCAAGCCTGCAAATGTAGGAAACCCTCCCCCTACTTTTTTCTTTTGAAAAAAGGAGAGAGAAAGAGAGAACAAACACATTCCCTAAGGAGGAAGAAGTGATTAACATTCATCAATAGCAATCTCTCTGAGTGATGGAAAATGGTGCTGACAGGCTCCAAAGGGAACTCTGCCAGCTCTGCTTCACCAGAAATGAGTAGGGAGTGATAATGTAGATGCACAGAGAATAGAGGTGAAAATAGGCAACAAAAAAACAGGAGACCACCAATTTTCCATTTGCTTCTCAAGACTGTTTGTGTTTGTTGTTATCCACATCCATGAACTAGAGCAAAGAGGTCTAAGGCTTTGACATCTGTAATGTGAGGATGTGAGAGTGCTGGATGAAGTTCACAGCTCTGCCTGAAATCTTACAGGACATTCTCATGAGTGAGGCCGAAAGCAGCTTGCTGTATAAACATACATTCTTTCATGGGACAGAACGCACTGCTCCATGACAAATGTCCTTTTTAAATCAGGCAAACTAAGGGCACATTCAGACTGACTGAAAAATTCCAGATCTTGTTCTTTCCAGTGCTATATCGCATTAAAAGAAATTAACCTAGGGAAATGATATACGATATCAGGAGCTAAAAGAAAATATTCTGGTATAAACAAAGCACTTATAGAACTCCAAAATAAAATTAGAAAAATCATGAACAAAATCTGGGATTTATTTTTAATCAGTCTGAATAGACCCTAAAAGGCTCAAAAAAGAAAAAAAGAAAAAGAAAAGAAAGGGGGTTTAACCTACATCTGCTGCCATACTGCAAATTAATCCGATTTGACACTGCTTTGACTGTTATGGTTCCATCCTATTGAATCCTTAGATTTGTAGATGTGGCACAATAACTCTTGACAGAGAAGGCTAAAGATCTCACAAAACTACAAATCCCAAAATTCCATAGCACTGAGCTATTGGCAGTTAAAGCAGTCTCAAACCCATTATTTCTGTAGTGCAGATGCAAACTTAAGAGAGATACGGTGGAACAGATCTTCCAAAAAGGTGAGTTCCATGATTTAGATGTGACCTCAGCAATGGATCTCCCATAAATCCTATCCAATCATGCATCAACCATAATCAGAACTACCATATTCTCCAACATTTCACAGAAGGAAATTGGGATATGTGTGGCCTAGCGACATCAGAGGGGGATCAAAACAACAAGCGTTATTAATGAGGAAGACGACACAATTTAGGAAAGGCTACAGTAGTTTACTTCTTTCAGAGTTTACTGGAAAGGGTGAGATTCCTCCCCCTTCTCTCTTTTTCCTTCTTCTGAGTTGAGTGCAAAATTTTGCACTTTGAACTCAGTTTGCAGCAATTGAAGTAAACTAAGGACAAAGTGGGGAAATGGATAGAGGACAAAGAAACCTGGCCATTTTAAAGACTGCTGAAAAAATGGGATGGCAGAGGATTAAGAGGGACCATCCCTGGCAAATTGGGACAGTTGGAGATGTGTAAAATGTTTGAATGAATCATCACATATCACACAAGATACCACACAATTTTCTTACATTCACTAACATCTTTTCAGTGCAGACCTTTCATCTGTTCAAGGTGAAAACCATTAAATGATCAAGTTGTCAAGGGATATCTAGTGATGGGCAAGATGAAAGTGGTGATGGGCAAGAGGAAAGATGTGTCAATCAGCTGAAAATCTGAATGTCAAGTTGAACCAAAAGCTTAAAACCATTTAATCCTGCTCTAATATGAAGGCATCATGTTACTCATTTATATATAGATATCCACAAGGTATCAATACCCTTAAAATAGTTTGTTTACTTACTTGTTCATTAGTAATTGATCCAAAGGTCCTTTTTGGAGCTGTTTTGGGCTGCCATGTAAATACAAAAAGGAAGGAAGGAAGGAAGCTAGTTAGTTTAAGTGCTTTACAGTTAATCACAGTATTAAACATAACATTTTGGACAAGCACTTAACCTCAAATACCAAAAACACATTTATATCATTTCTACATCTGGGTTGAGACATAAAATAGAGTTTGTAATATCCACTAACTTTCTGATGTAGGATGTAGCACTTTTATTTAATAAGCATCTGCCCTGCTGGCAGTGGAGCAATTCAAAGTGTAGAAGTACAAAATAAAATCAGATCAAAATATATGCTAGCCTGCAGAAGGCAATTCAGATGTACAAATGAACATTTTTTAAAGGAATGAACTCTGACACTATTATGTGCCTTTGTCCCTCAGCCTTTTCACATTCAAATTATATCTCTCTGAGTTTGCCCAAATTTTATCTGAAAAGAGACCCACTGCTATCAGGTGAATACACCATCTGTGGGCTTGCCATCCACGGTTTGAGCTTCAGCAGATGGGAAGCCCCAGTTTCTTCAGTGTGCATGAGCACACCGGCAGTGCGATTGCACATATGCACCCATTGAAAAGAACGAGATGTACGGTCCCATGTTTTTTGCTATCCACCGGGGGGGGGGGCAGAATGGATCCCTCCTGAGGATAACAAGACACTGGTGTATTCTCCACAAGTTTCAAATTGGAAGAGAATAGATTTTACTTAAACATTAAGAAGAATTTTTTTTTTTTTTACTGAAACATGGGGTCTAAGTATCCTAAAGACACCAGATCCTGTCTGATCTTGAAAAATATGAAAGGTCAGCCCTTTGTGTGGGGGACCATCTATGAATATCTGGTGCTGTTGTCTGTATTTCAGAGGAAGGGACTGATAAAACCACCTTTGAGTATTCCTTGCCTAAGAAAATCCTATGAAATTTATGGGGGCATGAAGGCACATACACACACAAAGAGGATTTAAGCTGCTACATCAGGGGATGGTAATTGATCTACTCCATTAGATTTCACTGGAACTGCTGAAACAAACTCTAACTCTGATTCTTACAATTATTAAGACTCTAGCAGCAGAAACAGTACAATACTGACTATGTAAAGTTGTAGAATTCAAAGACATAGCTATGTTAGTCTGGATAAGCATGCAAAGGAGTCTTGTACCACCTTTATATGTATGAATAGAAATAAATATGCAAAGCTTGCTGATATGGTGACAAGTGTAGTTTTAACTATCATCTTTGGGGGACAGAGGCAGGAGGAAAGATGTTTCCTAAAGCCAAGGTGAGTAGATAACCATATGAATGGTGGAGGGTGTCACTGGAATATTGTGTGATGCTGGGTAAGAAGCAGAAATAATGATAATAATAATAATAATAATAATAATAATAATAATAATAATATCCCTCTGTTAAAAAAAATCGGGGCGGCTTACAACAATTAAATACATCAAATTACAAACCCCAAAACCCAAAAACCACCCTCCCCATTAAAAAAGTATTAAACTAAGCATCAATAAAATCTACAAAAATCTTAAAGATCACATAGGGTATATTAAACCAAGCAGCAGACAAGCCAAGAGCTCAGAGAAGACAAGAGGCGCAGCTCCTGAGGTCGGGATCTAATCAGGAAAGGCCTGCCGAAAGTGATCCGTCTTTACCACCTTTACCGCCTTTTTAAAATTACTCAGGCTCGTAATCTGATGGATCTCGTCCGGCAGGTCATTCCATAATCTGGGGGCGATTACCAAAAATTTCTGTGGCTGAAGCAAATTCCTCCCAGAGGACCGGAGAAGACGTGATAAGCTGGGCAAGAGAGCCCTCATAAGGCTGGGGTTAACTAGTGTTATAATATGTGTAGCATCCAGGAAACCATTGTTTCGGTTCAGCCCACTGTTGATAGACTGGTGGATATATTAGTTATGCTGTTTCTCTTTCTATTCTTCTTTTGTCATCTTTTGTTTTTGTTTTTTGTTCAAAGACTGCTGTTCTGAGGTCAGAGATGGAAAGCCCAGGAAGATTGAAATGTTCTGCAACTTATTCACACATAAAACCAACTTAATTTATAGCTATAAAGGTCTGTTCCTAGGCTCTTCACTCCATGCATTTGATGAAGTAGACTTCATTTTTCTCTCAGTTACTCTCAAGCAGTAGCATCACATTACATTTTAACCAAATCTTCACTATGCATATGCAAATACATTTAGGTTATGTGTATGATATTGTAATTTGAAGGTATAATTTTAGTTTTGCTAGTTGTTTATGTCACAACTAATAGCATTATATTCAGTGGTATGTGGGAATTAGGATTTACGAGTAACATTAGTGCAAAAAAGCATTTCTAAGGATTCTGTATGATGTGAAATGAGAGGAGGTCAATGGGGGGTGATACCATGGCACCAGGTGACACCAACCCTAGGGATGCCACTGCTCTTGAGGTGATACAAGATCCCTCTGCATATGTACAGTTGTGTTGGATATCCCCCCCCCCCCACACACACACAAACACATCCCTTTGCTTCAGACAAACAATATGAAATGCAAGGAACAGAATACAGCAATGAATTCCACAAGAAACATATCCTTAGTGGCTCATAGAATGGAATGTTAGTAGCTTGAGGGTACAGATTTAGAAATTCAATGATCCCTATCCCATAAAGAGACAATGCCAAATTTTAGTTTGACAGCCATATTGTCAATTTTAAACTAGCTGGTAGACTGCACCAAACACACATACAGAGCAAACATCAGTAGCTAAAATGTGGCATAGGAATTATGTGGCCTTCGGCCAATTGATTTTAATAAGTATAAGCACGCTGTACTCTGCACTGGACGCAGGCCAATGTTTTTATCTAATAACTCCATTCAGACTGCAAAACACTGCACACTTTCTTGGATAAGAGCAATTAATGTTTATGCAACTTTCTTTCCATGTAAGCACACACAGAATCAGATTGCTGAAGGTATGACGATTTTGGATTACTACTCTCTTATCCTTGGTCATATTGGATAAGAGTCAAGGTCAAACCATCCAGAGCTGATGATGGTGGTAGTAACAAATCCAGCTACTGATGTATAAAAGCACACTTGGGCAATTATAATTCCACAAACAAACCACAATTTAAGTTAATTGTTTTAATCTCTGTGTTAGTGTGACTCCCATTAAACTTTCTTTTCACCTTTTTATGCTTTATATTTTTATTATTATTATTCCTATGTGAACTGTATCATTAATTTAAATCAGATAGGAATGTAAGCACTGTAAGGACAATACTACATTACACTGTTATAGCGCCAAACTGTTATAGCTATATAGCACTTTTACTGCTATGGTTGCCTCCTATCCTGGGATTTGAAGTTTAGGGAAGGGCATTTAGAATTCTCAGCCAGAGAGCTCTTAGGGCTCCCTAAACTACAAACCCCAGAATGCCACAGGAGATAGCCAAAGCAGTTAAAGTGGAATAACAGCACTATAACAGTGTAGTGTGGCATTCTCCTAAGGGTAGAGAGAAATGACCAATGTAGCAATAATAATAAATAATAATATCAATAAAATTTATTTCTTACACACTTTTCCCCAAGGTTCAAGACAGGGTATAACATAGATTAAAACAATAAAACCAATGAAACATATCAGTTAAAACACATAAACATAGGGCACATTAAAATCACCCAAACATAAATTTTAAAATTTTAAAATATACTAAATATTCTACAACAAATATTTTTATGCTAAATGGAATAAGCAATGCCAGATGTCCAAGCTGGGTTCAAAAAATGAAGGAAGAGATCATATGAAGGGAAGGAAATCAACTCGTACGAAGTGTGGTGCTGGAGAAGAGTCTTATGGCTATCATGGATTCTAAAAGATGAATGAATGGGTACCAGAGCAAAGCAAAGCAAAGCAGCTTTGTTTATACACCGCTTCATATACAGCTATGGGATGTCTAAGCGGTTTACAACTGTAAGCTCATTGCCCCCCAATAGTTGGGTACTCATTTTAGTGACCTCGGAAGGATGCAGGCCTGAGTCTAGCCTGAGCCCTGGCTAGTATCGAACTCGCAACCTTGTGGTCTATGAGTGAGTGGCTGCAGTACAGGCATTTAACCACTGTGCCACCAAGTTATCAAAGCCAAGGTAACTAAACTGAGGCTGTTATACTTTGGGCACATCATGAGAAGACATGACTCACTAGAAACAACAATAATGTTTGGTAAGGTAGAAGACAGTAGGAAAAGAGGAAGGCCCCATTGCAGGTGGGAAGAGACAATCAAGGAAGGCACTTCCCTAAGTCTGCAAGACCTGAGCAGGGCGATTGATGATAGGGTGACTTAAAGGCTCCTCATTCATGCAGTTGCTGAAAGTTGAAGTTGACTTGGCAGCAGTTAACAACCACAATGTGAATGCTTGGATTTCCAGCCTACTGCCTGGAATAGATAAATCTGAGCACATTCAGAACTACAGTAATATGAATGCTGTAGCAGTAATAAAGGATGCAGGTCCTCCATCTGCTGCCATTTACCCAGTGTGTAATTCAGATTTTCATGCATTCTGAAAGATGAGGCCACATTGGACAGCTTCCCTACTTAAAGCAGCACAGATTTACACTCTCTGCACTACATCAAGCAGGCAGCCTGGGACTTAATAGAAGTATAGGACTACAGACTTTCTTTCAAACAGAAGTGCAGAGTTAATCTGTAAAGAAAGCTTGTTCACATGGTGACAATATAACTACTATTAAATTTAGGTAACTGTTTTGCTGACCTTTTATTTCTGAACCAATTTAGATCAATTATATTCTTATGAAAGTAACTTGTTAATTCTTGCAACTGATTAGATCAGGTGGTGCCCTCCTGATGTTTTGGATTAGAACACCCATCGGTTCCAGCCAGGATGACTAGTGGTTAGGCTTATTGTCCAATACATGTAAAAGTCATGGCAATACTTATTTCTGGACTGGAGGAAGCAGTGTTCACACAGCACTTTAACATGCATCCACCCATACATTTCTTTTCTGCCATTGATTTAGTTTTTTTAAAAAAAATGCGTGAAAATTCAGAATAAAATACACATGGTTAAATATATCTCAAAACGCAGATTTTTTAATATATTTGTTAAAACAAGTACTAGCATTATCAATCTGGAAGTATGAATACTACTTATTATTGACACTCCAAGCCACACTGTTTTTATTTCTTGTAAACAATTATATCTTGCCTTTTCTCCAATGAGCTCAATGATGATTCCCATATTAGCCTATCAATAACCCTGTGAAGAGGCCAAGGTAAAAGAGAGAATGACTGACTCAAAATCATGCAGTGAAGTGCCATGGTTCTGTGGGGACTAGAAACCAGGATCTCTCAAGTTCTAGCCCAGCACTCTAACCACTACACTACACTGTCTCTCTTGTATCAAGTAGACATTAGTGTGAGGGATGCTAATCAGGTCACTACAAACCAGAATTCCTGAAAATCAACTTCTTCAAGAATACCTGTTGCAAAGTGATGTTGCACTCTCAATGGATAGTTCAATGAAAAGGTTAAACCAAAGTGTGGCAGCTTTGAAGAAAGTTGCTTGCTAGCATTATTAGGAAAAATCTGAAAATAAAACTGCCAATATTATAATGCCTTTATTCAAATCTATGGTTACAACTACATTTGGAGTTCTCTATTCAGTCTTAGTCTCTTTATTTCAAAGCAGTTCTATACAGCTAGAAATGCTGTTGGAAAAGTCAACTAGAATGTCCCGGGGTTGGAGTAAACCCTGTGTGAGGAAAGATTATAATGCTTGGGCCATTTTAATTTGGTGGAGAAGTATGGGGAGACATGACAGTCCTGCATCATGAGATTAAAAAAGGATAGAGAGAAAATGTTCATCTTCCCTCAGGCTTTTAGAACCTTGAAGCTGAATTGTGGCAAATTCAGAACTGACAAAAGAAAGTGCATCTTTCCATAGTTAAAATATGGTACCACAAGATATGGTGATGGCCATCAACTCACATGGCTTTAAAAGAGGGCAGTCCAATTAATGGAGACTTCAAGTGGCAAGATGGCTCTTATGCTACTTCCACAGTCAGAGGCAGCAGCCAAGAGTGGCTCTGGATCAACAGTGGAAGGATGAGGGCCACTGTGAATAGTGGGATGGTGAACAAAGGGGGGAAGCAGACGAGGGCGTCCAGGACGCCCTGGGCCGGCGCGCTGCGGGGCCGCAGCCTCCGCACCTCGGCGCACCGGCGGCGTCCCTGGAAGGAGCGCTAAATCAGCGCTCCTTCCTCAAGACAGCGAAAGTGCACCCTAAAAGCGGCGGGCGCACTTTTGCTGTCTTTTCCGCCGCGGCGCGTCCGGTCGCCGCGGCGTGAGGTCATCCCCGGAGCGCCGGCCATGCGGAGGCTGCCCCTCCTCTTCCTCCTCCGCTCGTGCGGCTGCCCCTCCTCTTCCAAGCCTCCAAGAGGACTCTATTAGTCATCTGCCGAGGCCCAAAGTTGGCCTTTGGTATAATCCAGCAGGGTCTTCTTGTGTCCTTAAATTTCTAGGCACTGCAGTTAAAGAACTCAAGTAATAGGTGATGAGAAAGTGAGAAAGTGAATTCTGTCTGGGACCCTGGAAAGCTTTTGCCATTCACAGTATGCCACCTGGGAGAGATGTGTGAATGGTGTACCCCAAGGAAAAGGCAAAAGGGTATACAAATAAAATATATTAATAATTACCAGCATTTTCATATATTCATCATCCCTCATGAAAATGCAGCCCAATCTACATATTATATACGTTTATGCTGACACCATTTCATCTGTCTATATTTGAAAGGTTTAGCCAGTGTGGTGTAGTAGTTTGAGCACTGGGATATGACTCTGGAGATCAAAGTTCAAATCCCTGCTTGGCCATGAAACCCCACTGGGTGATTTTGGGCAAGCCACACTCTCTCAGCCTCAGAGGATGGCAATGGCAAACCCCCTCTGAAGAAACTTGCCAAGAAAACCCTATGATAGGTTTAACTTAGGGTTGCCATAAAAAAATGACTTGGAGGCACACAACAACAATAGTGTTGAACCCTAGTTAGCTATGGATCTGCAGCTGATCTTCAGTCATATAGAGATCTTCTGTGTCAGTGGAGTGGTGAAGTGATTCCTGGATTTAGAGTCAACATTAGAACAGCTATCTAAGGTGCTGAACTTTATTCTGAGAGTAAGTTTCAGTACTTTGCATACCTTTTTTTTTAAAGTTTACACTAAAATTTGGAACATCCCAAATGTGGAAGCTACTAGCTGCATTTACATGCAAGGACCATTGACACAGAGACTGCCCACATAATCTACAAGCCTGGATGTCAGACACTGAATGAAATAACTTCTGAACAGCACGCTACTATGCAGGCAAAACAGCCATTCTACTTCATTGTGAATTAATGAGAGCAATGAATTTATCAGTGGAATTCACTTTTATGGCCAGTAAATTGGCACAAATAGCATAGGAACCCTTACTCTTAATTTACTTGAAAACTGATTTCCAGTCTCTACTTATTCCCTTCAGTATAAGAACAAAAGGTATGAAAAGTAAATTACAGACAGTTGAATTAAGGAAGCAAATTCTTTTCTCCATGGCACATGATTGCTGTCCCGAAACATTTACACAAACCACAGAGAAGAGGAAACTGATTCTGTACATAAAGGACAAACTATGATATTGGTTATGACTGTGCTGTTACTCTACAGTCGGATGGAAGAATCCAGCAATATCAACTATCCAACTATTTTACTGGGGCTTAGGGTACAAGTCTCATAGGTACAGGACTCAAGCACTGTGGGCACTCTTCACCTCTGATTGTTGGCCAGATGGTTTGCTTCCCTCAGGCCTCTCAGAAGGTCCTTGGTTCTCATAAAGCTCATATAATAATATAATAATAATAAAATTTATTTTTACCCCGCCCCATGGCGAACCAATCTGGGCGGCTTACAATTTAAAACAAGCATACATTATACATAGTATACAGTAACCCCCCCTCCCCCCCTTAAAATAGTATTAAATGAAAATAATTTAAAACAATAAATCAATAACATTAAGATTAAAATAAACTAAAACTACAAAATTATTAAAATTAGCCCTCCTTGCCCAATTCAAAAGAAAGCTTGGTCGACGAACCTCCCATCTATTTGATGGGGCCACGTGAGGAACGTCTCTGGGGCGGGAGCCAATCCAGTGTGATTAGTCTGGGAAGGCCTGCCGGAAGAGATCCGTCTTGACAGCTTTTTTAAAACTGTCTAATGATGTTAATAGACGGATCTCATAAAGGAACATGTGTGTGTCGGGGGGGGGGGGGGAGATTATGTAAAATGGTTTGCTTCATGATGGGCTGTGAACAGAATGTAAATGAGAAAATGCTGTATACTGTGATCTGTTCATTTGTGTGTGGTTTCAGCTAACCAACCTGCAAACTGTAACCTGAGGCCTAAACCTAATTGTTAGACAAAACTAGGGCCATTGAGTCAATGGGTCAACTTTATTGATTTGGTGGGTCTTGGCTAGCTGGGACTAAAAAGACTTTCAGGAAATCCGGGGGGTGGGGTGGGGTGGTGGTATTGTATTTAGACCTGAATACCAGTTTAAGATTAAACATTTAGATAGGTTTCATTGGGTGGCTGCTTATTTACTTCCAATGATACCTACTTCTCGATCAATCTCACAGGACCTTCTCTTTGTTCTATATGTATATACTTGAAATATTATATATGAGTAGTCTCACTTTTCTGAGGGCTCATCTACACTTGCTAGAATACTTTGGGCTTCCCCTGGTTTATTCTGATCCCCAAATTTCCCCCTTACCTCGCTCTTTCCCCCCAGCAATGATGGACAGCTGCCTTACAATGCATTCTCACTTCCGTTCATTGTCCAGCACTACTGCTGAGATCAGAACAAGGTGCCCAGCCACACTATCAATGCTGGGCACCTCATTCGGACTTCTGAGCAACTCATGCTCACAGCAACAACACTGAGCAACAAATGGGGATGCATGTAAAGAAGTTTAAAAGTTGTATACTTCATCATATCAGTGGTCTAACACAATCTAAACAAAGTACCATGAAGCACCTCAATGTTTCAATGGTAAGGTTTCTTTCTTGGAAAAATGCTCTAATTTTGCCATCATTTCAGTTACACGATAATCTACAGTGGTTTAACAAAAGAAGAAGAAGGAAAAGAACTCAAGCCACCAATGTACATAATAAAAAATCAAAAACTGAATTCTTAGCCCATCAGTATATTATTTCCTCCACACAGCTAAATTAATACCAGTCCCCTCTCTTTATTTTATATTTGGTTGTGGCACTCTGAAAGAAAAGCAACTTGCACAATATGGAATGTTTCAAGTTCATGAATAAAAAGTCACTCTAAGAAATGCAACCTCCTCCCATGTATTTGTACATGACAATTCCCTGTTTCTCTAGCATATGCATAAACCATATGTACTTAATTTGCAGAAAAAAATGTATATATAGCATCCCATTGTTTTTCACAGAGATTTTTTAAGAGGGAAAAAAAAGGCTAAGAACTTTATGGTAAAATTCCTCATCCTTGGAGAAACAGTTCAATGTACGGTAGGTTTTATTTATTTATTTGAAATCAATTAAAGGTAGAAACTATAAGATTTAAGTTAAAAAAAATCGAACTATTAAGATATTTCTCAGGAGGGACACTTTACTGGCTACTGCAACATAATACATAACACAACTTCTAAAGTTATAAATTTGATAAATTTGCCAGACAAAACACAGAGTAACTGTTGTTGCTGAGTGCTTTGAAGTCATTTCTAATTTATGGAAAGTCGAAGACAAACCTATCTTGGTCAGATTTTTCCAGGGGAGAGGGGGTTGCCTTTACATTCTTCTGAGGCTGAGAGAGAGTGACTTGTTTAAAGTTACCCAGTAGGTTTTCATGGTTGAGTAACGACAAAGTCCTGAACAGCACCAGTGAGATTATATTTTAAAATGGATTTAATACAAATTGCTGACTGAGGATATTATTACACATGGCTTTTAAACCATGTGTACATTGGGAAGGAAGTGGTGTTGGCGATACTGATCACATGATGCCACCTCCAGCCCTCAGTTTACCTGTCCCTGAGCTTTGTGTTTTCATTCATGGAGTAAACCCATTAATGACCTGGCAATTACACATGTCTCCAGGTGCAAAGCATCACTCCCAAGGCAGTTGTGCAATTGCAAGTGACATGGCATCACAGTGTCCTCTCCTCCTCCCAGTCCATCCCCCTTGCTATTCTGAAGCACACTGGTTATCTTGTTAGCTAACACATGTAGGGGTAAAGTCAGAAAAGCCAAAGCACAGAATGCGCTCAGGCTTGCTAGAGGGGTTAAGAACAACAAAAAAGGTTTTTTGGGGGTATGACTATAGCTAAAGAAAGAAGAAGGAAATAGTAGGGCCACTGAGCAGAGAAGATGGAGAAATTCTAACAGGAGACAGAGAAAAGGCAAAACTACTCAACACCTTCTTTGCCTCAGTCTTCTCACAAAAGGAAAAGGGTGTTCAACCTGAGGAAAATGGAGAAGAGGACACAATAGGAGAAATGCAGCACATAATAAGTAAAGAGGTAGTACAGGAATACCTGGTTAACCTAAACGAATTTAAGTCTCCAGGACCAGATGAACTATATCCAAGGATATTAAAAGAACTGGCAAATGTAATCTCAGAGCCACTAGCAATAATCTTTGAGAACTCCTGGAGAACAGGAGAAGTCCCAGCAGACTGGAGGAGGGCAAATGTTGTCCCCATCTTCAAAAAAGGGAAAAAAGAGGATCCCAACAACTATTGCCCAGTTAGTCTGACATCAATACTGGGAAACATTAAACAGAGTGTCTGTGAACATTTAGAAGGGAATGCCATCATCACCAAAAGTCAACATGGGTTTCTCAAAAACAAGTCATGCCAGACTAATCGGATCTCTCTTTTTTTTTTTTTAAATAAAATTATCAGATTGGTAGATGAAGGGAATGTGGTAGACATAGCATATCTTGATTTCAGTAAGGCTTTTGACAAGGTCCCCCATGATATTTTTGCAAACAATATAGTAAAATGTGGGCTAGACAATACAGTTGTTAGGTGGATTAGTAACTGGTTGATTGACCGAACCCAAAGGGGCCAGTGAGGTGCCACAGAGTTCTGTCCTGGGCTCAGTGTTATTCAGCATCTTTATCAATGATTTGTATGAAGGAACAGGGGGCATGCTTCTCAAATTTGCAGATGACACCAAATTAGGAGGAATAGCTAATACCCCAGAAGACAGGATGAAAATTCAAAATGACCTTAATAGATTACAAACCTGGGCCAAAGCTAACAAAATGAATTTCAACACAGAGAAATGTAAGGTACTGCACATAGGACAAAAAATGAAATGCACAGATATAAGATGGGGGACACCTGGCTTAATGAGACTACGTGGGAAAGGGATCTAGGGGTCCTAGTAGACCACAAGTTGAACATGAGTCAACAGTGTGATATCGCAGCTAAAAAGGCCAATGCAATTTTAGACTGTATCAATAGAAGTAATAGTGATGATTTACACACACACACCCAAGGATGCACACTCACACACCAACCCTTCTATAGCCTATGTATCTGTTGTGTGCCTTCAAGTCATTTCCAATGTATGGTGACCCTAAGGCAAACCTATTACAGGGTTTTCTTGGCAGGTTTCTTGAGCAGGTTTGCAATTGCCATCCTCTGAGGTAGAAAGAGTGTGACTTGGCTAAGATCATCCAGTGGGTTTTTGTGGCCGAGCTGCAATTGGAATCCTGGTCTCGGACAAAGTTGGACAAATCTCCTGACCCATCTGATCAAGATGGACCTCCAGCTATGTGTAACAGCAAGTGGTTATCCAGATGCAGGTAGCAGTCCTCTCTTTACATACCAAGAAATAAATCTGAGTGAGGCAGATGTACCCCAATATTATCAGTATACATAGAATGCTTTTTCTGGATTGGAGCAAAAGGCTTCCAGTTTTGTGCCCTCAACTTCTAGATGTATGGAAAGATGTCACTGTATCAATACCAATGTGTCTGATCAAGAAACAAGAGCTAGTTTTATTTTCTCCAACAGAAGCACCTGGGTGATTTATTGTAACAATATATAAGATTATTGTCACCTTTGTTCATTCAGTTACTATTTCATCTGCTTATAACCTTCACTGTGGTGTCATGTTGATTTAAACTGCAATCCTGAGAAGAGAGTTGTGTCTTTACTTGTAAAGGGTGTTTTTTACATGTTCTGAAATAGTGAATGAAAAGTCATTTTTAGTGGTTCCTCTCTGCCCTGTTTTCCCAGCCTCAAAACAGACGATGAATAACACCTTGCAGAGATGCCAGAGGTTAGGTAACAACCACTTCTAAATCCTTGGCTTTTTCAAGATGTCAGCTGAAAGGACCAACCCATCACATCTTCCACTGCAATGATTTTTAAATGAGCTTGCTTGTCTGCCACCACTTTGTCTACACAGTGCCCTCCTATGGAACTGTTTAGCATGGTTAGAGGCCTTCCATGTCCTGCGCCACAAAAAGAGAGTGCAGACCATATGAGAGCCTGCTGTGAAGAATTTGTACAATACTTTGCAGACAAAACTGTTCATATTGAGGCTGACTATAATGCTGTATTTGATACAGATCCGTGGCGGCTCTTCTGAACCCTTTTGGTGCAGCGTGTGCGCATGCTATGCCAATAGAGCGCCCTGACACTGCACACCATGTGGATGGGTGCTCAGCATTGGGGCAAAGTCGGGGCAGAGTTGGGGTGGCCGCCGTGCAGTTGCCCCACCCCAACTCCACCCCCAGGCCAGCCTAAACTGCTGGTCTGTATAGGCCCTAACTGAAGGAAAGAAGTCAGTAGCATGAGCTTTCATAGAATGTCCAGGATCCATCTCAGATCTCAGAAAAGCTGTCCTTGAACAAAAGAACTACAAAGGAATTTTGGAAAGAGAAATAGCAGAATTGGAATATATCCACAGACAACATTCCATCAGCAATGGTTGAACAGAGATAATGGTTTCCTGGCACACTACAAACACATTTCAATACTATCTAACTCCCTTGACCCCATTCATCACATCCTTCTTTGTTTCCCACCTTCATCTACCCCCCTTACCTGCAGGCAACAGCTTCCTTGCTGCCTTTGTCCACCAATGACCATCATTAAAACTGGATTTGCCACATTATTTCCATGTCCACAGGATTTTGATTTTGAATTAACATTATCACACACAAATGACTTATGTAGGTCTGTCTCTGGGCTTTCCACTCCACCAAATGTGGAGGAAATAGGCTCAAGTCTATGAAAGCTCGTGCTATCAACTTCTTTCTTTCAGTTAGTCGCAAAGGTGCTGCACAATCTCTTTCCATACAGAATACATTTGTGCATTCTGAGGTTGTGGACAGAATCTTTGGAGAGGTACTGGACCTTCATGGCTCATAAAAAATAGCCAGAGGGGGACTGGCTGAGTGGCTAATTGATGAATGACTGGTTATAGGAAGGCAGGTTTCCAGCTTGCCTACAAGAGGTGGCATTGAAACTATTACTGGGGGGAAAATCCTTCCTGGACCCTACCATATTTGAGATTTACTGGCCAGTCTCCATCATACCTTTCTTGGGCAAGGTACTGGAGCATGTAATGGCCTCAAGTTTCAGAGGTTCTTAGAGGAAACATATTATTCATTTCATTGTCTTCAAGTATGGTTTTGGGATGGAAACAACTTTGGTCACCTTGGTGGATGACATACATGAGCAACTAGACAGAAAAAGGTCAGAAGTGATGCCAAGATGGAGAGAATAGAGTGGTCAGTGATTGTTTTAGGTGCTCATGAGACAGAGCAAGCTCTTGCCTTTTATCACTCTACTGAAAGAAAGGGGTTGGTTCTTTTGTTTGATAAGATTTAAAGTACAGGATTTACAGTGACCCCTGGATAAGTGTAGCCAGAATTTTGGGTCAATCTTGGGTCAAAATTTTCTTGACTTCAATGAATTTACATGAATATATACAGCACATTTAAAAAAAAAAACCTTCTGTATTAAGATTTTAGTTGTACTTTGTTTTAATTCATTATAAACTGCCTTGGGTCATATGCCAGGAGAAAGGTGTATATAACTTAAACAATACTTTAATCAATCAATTAATTTGCCAATCTATTCTTTATCTTCATTCACAAGAAAATTCCAAAAAAGCACATCTTATTTTCAAGCTAATCTCAGTACCCCAAGGAAATTAACCTTGACATTGATATCCTCATTGCTTTTAGCAAGGAAGACTGAAAACAGCTTTTGTAGGCCACCATTGCAGAATTTTGTAAACCCACCCCCCTCTACTCTCTGGTATGCTGTTGAATCAATAGAAGTATAGTATCTAGATCAAGGGAAGTAATAGTGCCATTGTATTCTGTTTTGGTCAGGCCCCACCTGGAATACTGTGTCTAGTTCTGGGCACCACAATTCAAAAAGGATGTTGAAAAACTGGAGAGTGTCCAGAGGAGGGTGACTAAAATGGTGAAGGGTCTGGAAACCATGCCCTACGAGGACTTCTGGAACTGGGTATGTTTAGCCTAGAGAAGAGATGGTTAAAAGGGGATATGATAGCCCTGTTTAAATATTGAAGGGATGTCATATTGAGGAGGGCACCAGCTTGTTTTCTGCTGCCCCAGACAACAGGACCCAGAACAATGGATGGAAGCTGCAGGAAAAGAGATTCCACCTTAATTTAGGAGGAACTTCATGACAGTGAGAGCTGTTGGACAGTGGAACACACTCCCTCGGAGTGTGGTGGAGCCTCCTTCTTTGGAGGTCTTTAAACAGAGGCTGAATGCCTATACTGCAGCCACTCACTCACAAACCGCAAGATTGCGGGTTCAATACTAGCCAGGGCTCAGGTTTGACTCAGGCTTGCATCCTTCTGTGGTTGCTTAAATGAATATCCAGCTTATTGGGGGCAATTAGCTTACAGTTGTAAACCACTTAGAGACTGCATAGTGAGGTATGAAGCGGTATATAAATGAAGCTGCTATTGTTATCTGTCGGGGATGCTTTGATTTTGAGTTCCTGCATGGCAGGGGATTGGACTGGATGGCTCTTGTGGTCTCTTCCAACTCTATGATTCTATGATTCTATGAATGTTCCTCTCATCAACCACCTTGCTCGATGGATAAGACAGAAGACAAAGTGAGGAATGTGATTTCAAGCTAAAATTCTGGCCCAGATAGCAAAGAATTCAGAAGCTTCTAATCCTTTCAACCCCCCCAAAACCTAATTGCAGACCCAAATCAGGTTTAACCTTTCTGGCATCCATAGAAATAAAACTGAATTTGAAATGGAAACTGTTTATATTTAAAGACACTAACACAGAACGTTTGCAATTCCCTCAAGCTAAAAAACACACATACCCTTTCCTCTTGTCATGCAAAGACTCTTACTTGAAATGGTTATCCATTCTTATTTATTGTTCTCCTTGAACAACAGCTGAGTGAAGTAAAGTTACTGGGCAGCAAAAATGGGTCAACTGGCAACAGGCTGTCCTGCAATCTCTGTTGGCAAAGCTCAAGAGGCAAATATTCCTCTAATACAATGGAAACACCAGCATAAAATTGCAGGTTCTCTCCCCCACACTGCCAGCTACTGATGCCTGATTCATAGGCTTTCATAGGAGGAGGCATTTTCTTCACTAACTGGCTTGATGGCTTTCTTTGTTAGAACTGTTTCAATCAGCATGCAGGGACTGTGTGTTAATAGGCTTGCTCTGCTCACAGATCAACAGCATGGCCCTTTAGCCATTGTGTTTGGAAGTTGTGTAGCTGCCGACAGGTGCATGGGGACACTAGCCTGGTTCACCTAGTGAGTCATTGTGTGCTTACTCACACTGGGTTGATTAAAAACAGCAACTCACTTGAAAAGAGGGATTGAGCCAGAAATAGTACAGTCATTATTATTTCAGCACCAAAAAATCATGGGGTGTAGAAATAGGACCATCTTGTACCAAAGTAATTTCAAAATTAATCAGCACACCACTCTATATCCTAGATTAAAATATCATATGCTTTAGAACTATGTGCAAGAGATGGTTCGCATCTCTAAGCCATATCAACACATAAGAAGTGGCACCTCCTTTTTCTCTGTTCAAATGCTAGAAGTTGGTGGGGGTGGGGAGGAGAAGACAGGGAAATAATTATTTTGTTGATCAAGTAAAAAAAGGTATCTGCTGAATGAGATACATGGCTTCTGTGATTTAAAAAAAAAAAGACATGCATAGACAATCCGATTCATCAAATGATATTAATAATGGAAGATAAGAGCCTTCAACAAGCTCACCTATCTCTGAGAAGTTCAACAATTAACTGGGTTACTTTCCCTAATGGGGTTACATATGCACCAACACTGAAGCAAACTGTTCTATATGCCTGAAGGCATTAATTCTATGAAGCCATGAATGAACTCAGCATGGCTATAACTGGATAGCATTTTCACAGATTGCTTTGAATGTATAAGTCTGTTGCACTCTTATTAGCAGGCGTATGATCACTTTAACATGCATTCCAGAATGGCTGAAGCTCAATTAAGATAACAGGAAACAAGTATCTTGAATTCATTGAAGGGTAAAGGAAGGGTTATATCATTCAGCCAAATATGGCATACAGTGATTTTGTGGTTGTACTGATGTCAAAACATGGAAATCGTTTTAAGAAGCCTAGCATGTGAACCAGCATGGGAAATATATATGACACAATCTGCATAAAATTAAGTTAAATGAGATGTGGAGATGGAGGGAACAGTTACTCAGTTTCCACTATATTGTGTCAGAAAACTGACCAACTTTTGTGAAAGGAGAAATTAGAGAGACACATAGAACCTGAAAGTCTGAAACAGTGTAGCACAAGCTACTGTATGCAAAGGCATGTATATGACCAACTCAGCCCAGTCGATATGAAAATGCATACATTTGCTTGCTAGCCTCTCTTCCAGTCTTAGAACCTTGATCTCAATCTATGTCTAAGTTGTGCAAAACCTCCAGGATTTGGGTCTTGGGCCTAATAACATTCTCCCTTTATTGAACCCTAACTAAAAGTGAAGGTTTAGTGATTCGGTTTTTGTACAAGTTGGGAAGATCAAGGAAACTAGTCAAACAAGCATAGGAGTATTTAATGACAAAAGACTAGGTGTTACTGTTTGATTCCTCCCTCCCTAGTTTAAAAAGTACCATTTATGCAAATATTAAGGAGAATGGGGTGAGGAACCTAGCACTCCAGATGTTGTTGGACCTGTTGTTGTTGTTGTTGCTGTATGTCTTCAAGTTGTTTCTGACTTATGGAGACCCTAAGGTGACCCTATCACAGGATTTTCTGGGACAGAGAGTGTGTGATTCACCCAAGGTCACACAGTGGATTTCCATGGCTGACGGGAATCAAACTCCAAAGTTGTAGTCCAATACTCAAACCACTATGCCACAGTGGCTCCTTATGTCTTGTCTATGCTGGCTGGTGAGATTCAACTACATTTGTAGGGTCAACAAACTCTCCTGACTTGGTCTATTGCCTTGTTCTCTTCAGCAGTACCACTTATCACTTGTTCAGCCCATCCTGCTGTTGAAATTTAACTGGAACTCAGTCTGACAAGAGTCTGATAAGACTGCAGCACTATAACTGCACTTTATTGAGTCTCTGCATTGGCATAATACATCCTAGGATGCCAGTGCACTGGTGACAAGGATTGTCCTTGCATGGAAGACAATGGCAAAAGGCTAAAAGTGCCCTAACACTGCATGAACAAGTGAATCCACCTTAACATTCTCATCTCTAAGGCTGATGCCAAGAACTTGTTTTGAAACACATCTTTAAACTTCTTTGTTTCATTCTATTCCTTGGGTTATATTTGTGTTTGTGCATTCAAAATAAGACGGTAAAGAAAAGATGGAGCACCTATGCTATGCTTTCAAGAAAAGAGCAAATTATGGAAAACAGAATGGAATTTATATGTCACCAGAGGAAAACTTCAGTATTACAATGATGGGAAGGAGCTCCTGGGGATGAATGATAAGAGAGTCAGTGGGGGATGAATTTTGCTTATTTTATAATTGCTGTATTGGTGGTGAGAAAAACTCCCCCAGGTGAGGAAGCAAATGTGAAAGTGGATAGACACAAAACAATTTGTAATATATTCAAGGGTGGACAACATGATGCTTCTTTCTTCACCATTAAGGTTGAGATACTTCTAGAGATATTGGGCTCTGGCTGTTTTCTCTTGCCAGTTGGTTGATGAAGGCTTAAAGATTACATAATTCCTTATGGCATACTGCTTTTGTGGTGGCTAAACCTGAGAGAGAGGGCACTGTAGTTAGAGTTATTAGTTTTCACAGTATTCTCCAACCTACCTTTCATCTGAAAAAAGGTAAAGGCATTCCCCGTTGACAAGGTTGTCAAGTAATATCCAACCACCAGCCCAGTGTACCCAATAGCTATGATTACTGAGGAAGGTGGGAAATGCACTCCTACAAATCTGGAGGCACTGTGCTGAGGAAGATTGGATTGGAGTGCTAGACAAAAATAGAAGCACAGTTAAAAACCCAATTTATCTATGCAGCTTTTACTGGATGAATTTGGCCTTGGGTGACCTGGGAACTAACTATCTTAGACCAATCTGATTTAGTATTAATGCAATACAATGGATGTACTTTTAAAATGAAAATATTAATCTTAAAATATTAAGAAACAACTATATCAACCCCACAGTGCACTGACAGAGCACAGATTTTGCATGTAAGTTCTGTCCTTGGCATTGCCTTAATTTAAAAGGGAGCGGGTCTTGAGTAGTAGGGCTAGTAATGACATCTTTTTCTCTCAAGATTTTGTAAAGATGTCAGTAAGTAGAAGATAGAAAATTATGTTAGATGAACTGCAGGTATGGCTGAGAACAAACCTGCACTACATGTTTAGAGTGCTTCAGCTGTCTTGATTCCACCCTATAGACTGTTGGGATTTGTAGTTTTGTAGGCAGGTACTTAGAATTCTCCGCTAGAGATTTCTAATCTACTATTCTGAACTACAGCACCAGAGGCATGATAATTCTAATTTAGGGGCTCTACAGACTGCCTGAAAGGGGTGGCTCTGTGCCGCCCCTGGGAGCTCCAGACTGGGGCCGCAGCAACCACATGCTGCATCCCTGACCTGACAAATGCTGCTCCTTTTAGAGTGGCAAAAAGCCACCCTTGCCACTGTGGTGGCAACTTTTCAGCATTCCTTTGGCTCAGTTGTGCATCATGTAAACACAATGCTCTATTTGTCCTGCCTGTTTCAGACACCAGCCACCATCTGGTTGGGTGGGCGGTTTGATGGTGGCATCAGGGTAGAGTTGGGGTGGCTGGCGTGCAGTCACCTTGCCCGAACTCCACCCCCAGGCCAGGCCTTTTGGCCGGTCTGTACAGCCACTTACTTACTTACTTAGGGCCTTTGCAGACTGCCAGAAATAGTGCACATTAAATTGAGGCACTGCCCTGGCTCAGTGCTAGGGAGTAATGGGAACTGTAATTTATTGTGGCACCAGAGCTCTCTGACAGAGAAGGCTCAATGTCCCAGAAAAAAATACAATTCCCATGATTCCCTAGCACTGAGCCAGGGCAGTGCCTCAATTTAATGTGCACTATTTCTGGCAGTCTGCAAAGGCCCTTACTTATTTTTTTCTGGGTCTTATATCCCACCTTTCTCCCAAAATGGGATTCAAGGTGGCTAAGCTAATTCTAAATCCCTCCCCAGACTATAAAATCCAGGACTCTAGGATATGGAACCATGGCAATTAAAAGGTATCAACATTTAATCACTGTGTGGGGCACATATACAATCTCAGTATCAGACACCATTGTATGTCTGTATTAATTATATGTTCACACAAGCTGCCTTCATGAGTTCCATTGGCAAGTTTGGTGTAGAGGTGAATAACTGGCAGTCCTCCAAATGATTTTGGACTACAACTTCTACAACTCCTTACAATAACCAGTGTCTGTGCTGTTGAAAGTTTGGTTCCAAGAAGCTGTAGGTCCAAAACCTCTGGAGAACCACAGCTATCCAGCCTTAAAAGTTAAACCAGCCTTAAAAGTTAAACCAGGCAGTAAACTGCATACAAAAACTGGTCAAAATACATGTTTGTTTGTTTGTTTGTTTGTATGTTTGAGTGTTGAGAAACCCTGATGAGAAGAATCCTGGACTGATGAGAATTTTTGGAGTTCAGGACTTATACTATGAAAAAACTGCAAGTGGTTATAAACCACATTTTCTACAGTAAAAGCTGTAATTGGGGGTTTATTCTGCTCAAAATTAGCACATGGTTGATAAGCATAGAAAATATTTTCTCCTCAGGAAACTGCATTTTCTATGGAGTAAATAATATTTCTGCATCAAAAAAAATATTTTCTGTGAAGAAAATGAAGAAAAGGATGATCTGTTTTAGGTCTGAAACAGGCAGGACAAATAGAGCATTGTGTTTACATGATGCACAACCCCAAACCGGCTGAGGTTGCACAGAGGCGGCAACAAGGCAGCAAGAGCTGGATTTTTCAGGAGCGGATATAATCTGCTCCTGTCAGTTTAGGGACTGAAAAATAATAATGGATAATGGACCTATTAAGACCAATTAGCCCTTTAAAAGATTCTACATGGGTGGGAAAAGTGTGCCTCACCAAACATTGGTGGACTTCAACTGCCATCAGCCTCAGTCATTATTGCTAATGGTGAAGAATGCTGGGAGTTGCAGATCAACGTTTTTGGAGGCTAGCATTATATCCAATCCTAGAATACACAAAGACACTATCCCACCACTCAATATCAGATTCAGTGAACCCAGTTGGATGGGTAAACATGAAAGAGATTTAGGCCCTTTGCTCCATCTTGGAGCCAAGGAAGGGGAGTGGCAGCCACATGCCGGGCGCCCCACCCTCTTCCCGAGGATGTCACTGGTGTGCCCGCCATTGTACATGGCGGGCACTCCGATGACGTCCTTCCGACTCAGCGTCCAGACACGCTGAGCCGGAAGAGATGCCGAAGAGGCGCATGCCACCTCTTGCGGCGCCCTTTCTGCGCCTTGCAGAAGGAGCACTAGGGTCTGAAAAAGAGTGGATTGAGGCTGAGGCTTGGGGCAGCCTCGGCCCCAATCCACCGCTTCTCAGGGTGGCCCATGGCTGCCCGTCTGCAATGGCCCCAATCTCCTTTTGGGGGACTTTTGGTTGGCCATTCTGGGAAAGAATCACCAGGATTAGATTACCATTGATCCGAGAACTTATTTCTTAAAGTAGAATCATACAGCTGGGAGAGACCACAAGGGCCATTCAGTCCAATCCTGTGCTGTGAAGGAATTAATTTACTCCCGATAGATTATCATCCAGCCTCTGCTTAAAAACCTCTATAGGAGGATTCATTTTCACTCTACATCCAAATTCAATCACAGTGGTGGTTTTTGTTTTGTTTTGTTAATGGGAGGGAGGGTACCTCTACATAATATGAAACCAATATTTGTTTATTTTTAATAGGAATAGGAAACTTCTTTTATCAGTTGAACAGTAAAAGCCAGCCAATCATTTCCTATTACTGTACGTAGGGAAATGGTGTGCTTGCCCATCTCCTTTTCAGAGTTCAGAGTAAAGAATACAGTCTGACAGGCTGCACTAGCAGCCCTTCAGATCTATTTGACAAGCAATGATGGAATCTTTCAGACAGAAGTGTGTCAAGAATAGCATGACAACGATAAAGGAAGGTTTTGACTAAATTTGATGGATAGATTCTCTCTCAGATCTTTTCTTCTATGTAAGGTAAATAAACAAACCAACCATGTTCCACCCACGTGTATTGCTTAGATTAGCTACATACATAGAGTTCTGGGAAGCCTTTGCTCCTGTTTTTAAACAGGTACAGTTTACCCTTCCATCAGAACCCTGACCAATGGTTAATCTATTGAAACAAACAAGTTTAATAAATCCTGATTAAAATGAGGTGTTGCTCAACAGCCATATGTAAGAGTAACCACAGTTTGGTTAGATTTGGACATTTGAGCATGTCAAGTGTGCTTAATTAAAAACTAAAAATTCCAGCCTTCCAGAAGCCAGGCCAGAGAAAAAGAAGGGGGAGTACATGAGCCTGAAGCATACTCCTTTAACACGGGTTTAAAATTAAATCCAAATAAATCCCTCCACCCTCTCTGTCAATGGTGTAATTTCCACCACACTTTCCAGTTGCACCTGTGAGAAAGTATACATTCTAGTGCTATCTCAGGGTTACCACCAGTGCTTATACAAAAGATGAACTGTCATTCTGTTTTTCCATAGCAGGGCTCTGAAATCACCTTTCTTATTTCAGGTTCAGCTGTTACTGTGAAATATTGGCTGAACAGTACAACAGTGTAGAAGATAACAGTGTTTTTCAGTGTTTCCCTTAGGACAAGAACATTTAGGAAATGTTTAAAAATTCTACACAGTAATTTGTGTCATGCACCATATAATGCCCACAAGTCTTAATATTAAAAACATTGACATTTATTGTTCAGCATCTCTAGAAGTACTTCAGACACATTTCTTTGACAGAATAATTAGCAAAAAAATTAATCATTTTGTGGTTTCATTCCACATTGCTCTGGTAAACTGGGCAGGACAAGAACAATACTTTATTTTGAAAAACATAATTTCCTTTTTAGGTGCTCCCCAGCACTAGATATCGAGTCAGGTGCTAACTCTAGTAAAGGGCCTTTTCAAAGTTAGAACTTCATTTCTATAATGCTTTCACCAGAGAAATTCCCAAAACATTTCGACAATATAACATGGATGTCACTTGATAGTACAGAAATCAAATAGACTATATAATTGGAGCCAGAAGATGGAGAAGCTCCATTCTCACTTCAAAAAACAAAACTAGGAGCAGATTGTGACACTGCCCATGAACTGCTTGTATCAAAAATTGGAATAAAGCTAACGAACACTAAATGAATCATTGTGCCAGAACACAAATTGAAGAGGAACTCTGCACAATGTAAAACTTAATGGACCAGGAGCCATAAACACTCTGGACCAAAGCCAAGGTAGGGAAAGTTAATAAATGAATGTGAACACAGAAAACAAGAGTTCTAATATTTTGTTCTCTGCAATATTAGAAATTTAGCCAATGAAAGAAAATTTCATTGGTTGGTGCAGAATTCTTTTTTGTATGATTTGACTGTCCTCATTCCCCACTCTCTCCTCGTAGCTATACTCCTGCCTCTTTATTTTCCAGCAGTAGTGTTCCAATTCTAGAAATCCCTTCCCTTGAAGTCTCAACTATGCCCATGCTGGCCTCATTTCAGTGCCAGGTTAAAACCTAGTATTCACTTAAGACATTGGGGCTTAGATAGGTCATGATTCAGTTTGCATTCTGTCTGTGTTTTATTTTTAATTGTTTGATCAATTTAAATTATTTTAGATTGTTTTAAGGTGCTTTCATTCATTTTGTAACCTGTTCTAAGAGTTTCTTCTTTATCATGATGTATAGGGCAGACTAAAAACATGCTTTCATAAAATAAAATAAACAAATAAAGCCATTTTACCCATGACCTAAAATGGCTTTAAACAAATAAAGTATAATTGCTTTTAAAACAAAATAAAAAAAACAAAATAAAAAACTAAAATCTGTTAAAATCATTAGAGAAGAACATATAGATATAGAAATAGATATAGTAAAAGCAAGCAATAATTTGTCTGTCTGAAATAATTACTGTCTACATGTGTGCCTGGGATTGCCAAGTTGATAGTGTGATCTTATCCCATATAAAGAATAGGGTAATATTGTGAAGTATTTGATTACTCTATCAGAAATTCTTTGAAGGGTCTCAGTCAAAAAAATGTGGTGTGCACATGTATGTGTCTGTACATGTGCAGGGAAAGAGAGAGAAAGAGAAAACGTTAACATTTTCAAGTAAAAGCAGCTCTCAAGCAATCTCACAGTACTTTAAATTGTGTTATAGCTTAACATAAAGTGGGCTGCATACATCTGGTACAGGATGTGTAGCCCAGGGAAAAGCGATCATGTCACTGCTTCACTCTGTCTGTGAGCCTGCTGTTAAACCTGGATTTAGAATTTCAAAATGAAGCTATTAGAGATGAAGAGAGTGAAAAATGGGCATGACTTGTGCAATGCTGACCTATTAATAAATATAGAGAAGGGTCAAGCATTGCTTGTAAAATGCATTTATTCTACAGCTGATGACTAAAAGAGAAGTGGGGTCATGGTGATATGAAGACTGAAATACGAAAGGCACCATGTAAAATAGCAATGTGTGCATTGGGATTAAAAAGAAAGAAAAAGGAGATCTCTCTGACTTTAAATATCAATATTAAACTCAACAGATCTTGCACTTATACTATAATCATGTAAAATCCTCTAGAAAACATATAGCTACTGCCCTTTTTATTCTTTTCAAAGAGAAGTATGGTATTCTGTGTTTCCTTATCCCAGTGAATTTGGTGATTTAAAACTAGGCCTCTTCATAAATTGCAAGTTGCTTGAGTCCTTTTTCCAGAAGTGAAGAGACTTAGAACTACAGATACTTCCACAACTTCCAGATAAATAAATCCTATAGCTAGAAATCTAAAGACCTGATACAACATTGCATCTTGCATGCCTTTATTCATTTAGATGGAGGAAGCAGTGGGAAAACATAGGAGGATTGCCAATGGAAGCTGCCATCCACCCTCTGACCCCAACAATAATCTGTGAACAAGTTAGGGTGATTACATACTGAAGAACACATCTTGAAACATTCAAAATGTGCTCTCTCTATCTTGTTCTCTAAATATAGATAATATAATTTAAATACTATGCATGTATAAATTACTTTACATCCTACCTTTCAATCATTAATAGAGACCAACAGATCAAAATAAAGCCAATAAAAACTCAAGCAGGAATTAAATGTATCCCCCTTGTATTTAACAAAAAAAACCCCACAAAGGCAATAAAAACAGGAAAAGTGAGAGAGTTCTTTTGAAAAATCAGAAACAATCAAGTTATTGGGTTTCTTATCTTACCATATAAGGCGAGCTATACAGAAGAGACTCAAGGACTGTGGGATGGAGTGAGCTCCCATCACTAGTCCCAGCCTCTGCCAACCTGGCAGTTCAAAAGCATGTAAAAGTGCTAGTAGATAAATAGGTGTCACTTCAGTGGGAAGGTAACAGTCATCTTTGACAATGCTCCCTCCCTTGGCTTGATGAATACTGCCCCCTACAGTTGGACATGACTTGACAATCATATCAAAGGGGAAACCTTCACATTTTATATAGAAGAGCCTACTATATTCTAAAGAGCCTGGCACATTTTGTTTGTGAATATCTTGCCTCAAAAGGTACTTTCTTGCATACCCATTTGTCAAACTTTAGGTGGTATCATGGGGGAAGAGGATACAAACTAGGACTCCTAAGATTGATCCAAGTGTGTGCACATACTTAACATATTTGTGGGTTGCATCTTTGCTGACCCTAAGACAAAACTATCATGAGGTTTTCTTAGAAAGTTTCTTCAGAGAGAGCTTGCCATTGCCATCCTCTGAGGCTGAAAGAGTGTGACTTGCCTAAGGCCACCCAGTGGATTTACACGGCCGAGCTAGGATTTGAACCCTGGTTTACAGAGTCATAGACCAATGCTCAAACCACTACACCACACTAGCTACCACAGCTACTAATGTACCTGATATTTCTAACAGGGAGGGGTAAAACATTGTGCAAATTAATTAGCTTCATCCCCAAACTACTTTTTAAAAAAGGTCTTTCCCAATATGAAATGAAAAGCAGGAAACCTGTTCTCCTTACATTGATTAATTACACCTTTTCTCTCTGATGTCTATTCTTCTTGTTTCTATTAGTGCCTGTTTTTGATGATAATGAGAGATAACTGATTTTGACCATACTTTCATCAGCTGCGTTTTACAATCAGCAATTGAACAGGGCTGCTATCCAACAAGTGCTACTCCTGCATATACACAATTGAGACAAATGGAGGCTTGCAGGTGCAGCAACAGAGCTGTTTTTGATTACACAGCAAAAGGAACCAGGATGGAAGAAACATTTAGATTATAGGAGGGAGAGATGTTATATCAGCAGCAGGTATCAGTGCAGGTGTACAGGAAATGCTTTCAGGTAAAATTTTAGCTATTATGAGAATGGAGAGAGAATGTGAAGAGTGAAATCTGGAAAAGTGAACAAGTGTCCCCTCATGCAAAACAATGTTTTAATTTAGGTTCTGTCTATTAATTGCAAATACATCAGCAGAGAATGAACGTATGGTATTAGCACCTGATGTTTAAACACACAAATATGCAATCTGCACCATTGATAATGCTGTCAGCCTTTTCATGTCTGTAATTATTTACTTTTCAATTTTTAATTTGTATGCATTTACTAAAAACATAGTGTTCCTCATCTATGAAGCTACAAGCAGAAGAATTATATTCTATGCACTCTCAATTATAGCTGCCAAAATGCATTTAGAATGCATATGGTTTACATTAGTTCAAAATTATTATTAATACCATCTTATTTGCTCAGGGGTTTTATTTTAGCAGAATTGCTGTGTTTCTTTTTAGGTTTTTTAAAGATATAATATTGTAAACTGGTTTAATATTTTGCTATAATTAAATGTTGATTTTATTATTCTTTACCTAACTACTTTATTGAATAAACAATTTAAATCTTCTGGACTAAAGGCAATTAAGAAATTTTCAAAGCCAGTAATGTTTTCCTAAATCTGACTGAATCTTGGTTCTTCTCTTGGCTCTGTCCCATGGCCAGACTCATGGCCCCGAGTCCTCTATAATTTCTGCCTGCACTCCAGCCCTGAAAACTATAAACAAATGATGCAGATGTAGATATTGTTGTTTCCAAACAGCTAGTAGGAATTTATAAACTTTACAACATTATGACTGCATTTGATTTCACAGAGTAAGGGAAGGTGGGATTACCTGTGAACACAGATAATTTCAGCATTATGAAACACTACATTTACCGTGGAGAAAGGAATGGAAAAATCATCCTGCTATTAGAAAGCTCCTGTATCATTTCAAAGTCTAAACACATGCAGGGAGACAGAATCTGATTCTGGCAAGCCTATTGTCATTTCTCTAGAACTCCAACTGAGTCAAATTCTTGCTAGATTCCCTTTTAACAACAGAATTCCGTAGCACATTTCAGGTTATCTCCAGATGCCTTTATCATAATCCACATGCTGCCTGTAACATCACTGCAACCTGAGGGGGAAGGGGGACTTTTCCTTCCAGCAAGCTGGAAACAGAACTACTGTAAAATAGCTTTGCTGCTATAGATCAGCGTTGCCATTTTCTCTTGCTGTTCACCACAATCAAAATCAAAACAAACCACACAGACTTCCTTGCATTGCTAAAAGCTAAATAAAAGAGTGTGCAATCCAGATTGAGAAGCTGAATTAAGTCTAGTCTGGGAGGAACTGGATTTTTGTGACACCACACAGAGATCGCTATTGGATCTTCATAATCAAGAATCTGTCAAGGCTCATACCCACACCATCAATGGGATGGGGCTGAAGAAACAGGAAGCCTTCTCTACCTACAGAAAGTCACAAGATGATGTCTAACACTGCCATAACCAATGAGGGAACATGTGTGTCTGTGATGCCAGCCAGGTACCCCATTTCAGATCTTTTACCTATGGGTGACAAAAGCAGAAATGGCAAAAAAGGCAAAAAACAAAAAAACAAAAAAACAAAAACAAAACAAGACTCCAGGAACAGATGATACACCAAAAGAACTATTGCAACTGTTCTATATTTATGTTCTCTGTATTTTTTTGTAAATAACTGTAACTCATACTTAGATGTCCTTGGTGTAACTTTTACTGGTCTATGGGCCTTTACCAACTGCCAGAAATAATGCACCTTGAGGCCACTTTAACTGTCCTGGCTCAGTGCTAGGGAATCATGGGAATTGTATTTTTTTCTGGGACATTGAGCCTTCTCTGTCAGAGAGCTCTGGTGCCACAATAAACTACAGTTCCCATGATTCCCTAGCACTGAGGCAGGGCAGTTAAAGTGGACTCAATTTGCACTATTTTTGGCAGTCTGCAAAGGCCATTAGACTGTTGTACTTTGGACACATCATGAGAAGGCTTGAATCGTTGGAAAGGTGGAGAGAAGTAAAAAGAGAGGAAAGCCACATGCTAGATAGATGGACTTTATTAAAGAGACCACGAATATGAGTTTGCAGGAGCTGGGCAGAGCAGTAGAAGACAGGGGGGCCTGGAGATGTCTCATCCATAGGGTCACCATGGGTCGAGACCAATGAGAAGGGAGTTAACAACAACAAGACAAAAGCAGAACTGGAAGGAGATGCAACAGGAATGTGAAAATCTTTCCTGCCTCAGTTTCACTGAATATTCTTGAATCACAGCTACATTTTCTTCCTGCCTTTGTTTTGTAACAGATTGCAAGGTTTTACTTCTCTCTTGCTGTATTACAATATAATAATAATAATAATAAATTTTTATTTATAGCCCGCCCCTCTGCTGAGCAATCGGGGCGGGGAACAACAAAATTTAAAACAAACATAATTAAAACATTCCCTTCCCCACAAGCCCTCCCCCCCCACCCCATCCCCTTAAAATAGAATTAAACCATGAATAGATTAAAAGTACAGAGTTAAAAACAAAATATGGTATAAGGAGTCAGATTGTGGGGCCCAACCGTGGGCCGACTGTTATACAACAGATCCACATTTTAAATGCATGTTTTATCTAATACATTTTACCTAATACATACGTTTCCCCATACCAATGAAAACATTTCTCTGTGTATTTTTCCTAATACATATTTTAGTGGTTTGTGCATGTGCGCACATATACACACACATAAATAGACATGCACAGTGTTTTGTGCACATTTTAATTCTCTAGAAAACTCTGAAAGCTTCACAAAGGCACAGCACTGAAGGTGATGTGTGTAGATGTTGCAGGAGAATGAAAAGGCTACTTTCATTGGGACTACCAAATGTGATAAAATTCAAATACAAAAACACACAGTGGAACCTATGTTGCATAACTCTCTGCTGTTTCAGTCCAGCACATGTAGAAGACAAACTGATTTTTTTTAAGTGAGGGAACATTCCAAAATAAAGTATATTATCTTCCTCCCACTCTATAGACTGAAGTGGTAACAGGAAAAAAAATCAAACTACCTCATTCTAAATAATGAACTAAACTCTTCTCAGTCACTTCAGGATAATCATCCACCAAATCTTTGAGTGTAGATCTCTACTGCTGCACAAATATGGAAGACTCCTGGAGGTTGTGCAAGATAATTTCCATGAGTTTATTTCTGCATTTATTCCACAGTTGCTTTTATTTATATATATTGACGAGAGAGAGAGAGAGATTAACAGTAAACGGATACTCCCTGTCATTAACGTAAGATGAAAAGTTTCTAACTTTTAAATGCTAAAGGGGGTTATTTAACACACACAAGACAGATAAAATCTTTGATCATAGTAATGTGGCCTAATTGGAAGTAGACAGTACTATTTAACTGAAACAAATGGCCTATTTCTGAAATGGGTTGGCATCATTAATATTCCAGTCACATGGCAGAGGCTCATCCACAAATGCTGCTAGACTATGCTATGCACAGAGCTGGACTGAGAACTGCCAGGACCATTTCAGAGATTCTTGGCAGACAACCCCCCCACTCCCTATATACACACACACACACACACACACACACACACACCACTCTCTCTCCACTGCATTCCAAATGGCTGGTGTATAAATGTGCTTCATCAGAGAACTCTGCAGCAAGATTTATGCACAACTGCTGATTCTAAAAAATCAAGAAACCTAACAATAGTCAGCTCTAGTACAACTACCATGTACCAGCTAAGCTTTACCCTTAACTTACAGATGAATACCTTTTGTCTGTCATTAATGTAGTTTTGGCCTTGTAGGACCACATATTCTCCTCCCCCCCCCCCAAACAAATTCAAAGACAACTGAATTATTTATACCTCAAATGTAATGGATATCCTTACATTCTGAATTTCAATAAATAAATAAATAAATAAAGTTTTAAAAAGTAGAATAAAAACAGCAACAACAAAAAACCACACACAAGACACGTCTTCTCATTTCAAATATGAATGCTCCAACATGGCATATTATTTTGGTTATAATGGATTTTATGTTCATACACTCCACAAACCTTTGCAGGTCCAAATTTATTCCCCGTATTCCTTGTTTGATGGCTTCATGCAAATCATAGCTTGTCTTTAAATTAAAATTGCTGGCTATTTCTAAAGTTTTCGATTGGATTTGGAAGCAGACTATAATTTAAACAAACATTGTTTTGCTCAATTAATCAATCATTACAAGCAAAGTAGATTTGCACAAGCAAACTCTGTACACTGGGGAAGCACCAAGCTAGCTCACAACTAATGCCATTTATTTATTTATTTATTTGAATTGTGACCCCCCCCCCATTAGGTGCTTATAAGTAGGCTGAGCATGTATTTGATGGTTACTATGACAACACTACAACAATAATGGGGGAGGGGAAGACATAGGAAACAACTACCGGGTAGCAGCAGTAGTGGTGGGTGTCACTAAAGTGAAAAGAACAGCAATGGCATTATAGGTAACACTTGTTAGCACTGCTCCTTGTGTAATCCGCTCACCTAGAAAACCCTATGATGAGACATCTCAGATGATACACAGACAGGATAAGAGCACTAACAGAGAAACAGGTATAAACTAAAGGAAAATACACTTGCAAGAACAATTAAGGGCAAGGAAAGATGACAAGGCAAGTAGTAAACATGTTCAGAAATGCAAATGTTATCAGAACTAGCATCACACATAAGACAGGGACATGGAACATAAGAAGTATGAACCAAGGGAAGCTAGACATAGTAAAAATGGAAATGGAACGTATGAACATAGAAGCACTGGGAACGAGTTAAAATGGACGGGAATGGGCCACTTTGAATCAGACAAACCACACAGTGTTCTATTCAGAGATTGAAAAGACAAGAAGAAATGGGGTGGCTTTCATACTAAGAAAAGATGTGGCAAAAACAGTCAGAGGACACAATGCAGAATCAGACTGAATCATCTAAATAAGGTTCCCTGGAAAACCTATGTATATCACTATAATTCAAGTATATGCACCAACCACAGAGGCAGAACAGGAAGAAATTGATAGATTCTATGAAGGAGTACAGGAAGAAATTGACAGCACACCAACACAGGATGTCAAGCTGATCATTGGAGATTGGAATGCAAAAGTTGGAAGCAAAGAAGAATAAAAAACAGTAGGCAGATTTGGATTAGGCAAGAGAAATGAAGCAGGTTAGTGTCTGATAGATTTTTGTGAAGCCAATAAACTATTAATTGCAAACACATTTTTCATACAACTAGAGAAAAGGTTATACACATGGACATCATCAGATGGCCAACACAAAAAAACAAATAGATTATATAATTGGATGTAAAAGATGGTGAAGTTCCATACTGGTGGCCAAGACTAGACCAGGTGCTGATTGTGGCACAGATCACAAATTACTAATTATCAAAAATAAAATTAAAACTCAAGAAGAGAACTAAACCAGTCATCATACCAAAATACAATTTAAACAACATTTCCACAGAATTCATTGACATCAGATTTGCAGTACTAAGAATAATAGATCCTGAACTGGAAGAGTCAGGGACATAATAAAAGATGAATGCACACAGAAACTTCCAACAAACAAAAAGATAGTGAAGAAATCATGCAGATAAAACATTGCAAGCAATAAAGGAAAGAAGAGAAACAAAACAAAATGAAGATAAGAATAAACTAAGAACCATGCATGCAACAGTACAACTGCTAATGCATAAAGAAAAAGAAAACTACTACAATGGCCAATGCAGAGAAATAGAAGACAACAACAAAAAGGGAAGAACAAGAGACCTATTCCACAAGATTTGGGAAATCAAAGGAAAGTTCAAACAAAGGACCGGGACACTCTATGACAACAAAAATAACATAATTCAAGACCAGGAAGGAATAATAATAATTAAAAAATTGGATGCAATACACAGAAGAGTTATATAAAAGAGATGACAACATGAAGGACACATGGAATGAAGAGCCATATGAAGATGAACCTCAAATTCTTAAAAAAAAAAAAAAAATAGGTGGAAGCTGCAATAAGAGAAATGACAAAAAAAACAAATCTCCAGGAACAGATTATATTCCAATCGAACTGCTGCAATCCACACTGTCAGAGTCAACTCTAGTGCTACCATTCTAGTGTTAATATATGTCAACAGATATGAAAAACAAGATGATGGCCAACAGATTGGAAGAAGTCAATATACATCCCCATCCACAAAAAAGGAGACACAAGAGACTGCAGCAACTTTAGGACCATAGCACTGATCTCCCATGCAAGCAAAATCATGCTCAGAATTCTGCAATATAGACTCCAACCATACATGGAGAGAGAAATCTCAGAGGTCCAAGCAGGGTTCAGGAAAGGAAGAGGCACTAGGGACCACATTACAAACATACGATGGCTAAAAGAGCACTCCAAGGAATTCCAAATGAAAATCAGCATGTGGTTTATAGGCTACAGCAAAGCCTTTGACGGCATAGATCATGAAAGGCTATGGAATGCCCTTAAAGACATGGGAGTACCAACACATCTGATAGTCCTGATGGGGAATCTGTAATCAGGACAAGAAGCTACTGTCAGAACCGAACAAGGAGAAACAGAATGGTTCCCAATTGGCAAAGGAGTCAGACAAGGCTGCATCTTATCACCCTACCTGTTCAACTTATATGCAGAACATATTATAAGGAAAGCAGGCTTGGACACAGAAGGAGGATGAGTGAAAATAGGAGGAAGGAATATCAACAATCTGAGATAAGCTGACAACACCATTATACTTGCAGAAAACCTCACAGACCTGGAACACCTACTTAGGAAGATCAAAGAAAAAAGTGCAAAACAGGCTTACTCTTGAATATGAAGAAAACAAAAATAACGACCATGGAGAACTTACATGAATTCAAACTAAACAATGAGGAAATATAAATAGTAAAAGAGTTCTCATACCTGGGATCAAACACTGATCGGAATGGGGACTGCAGCCAGGAAATCAGGAGAAGATTAATGGGGAGGGCAGCTATAAAAGAACTAGAAAAGATCCTAAAATGCAAAGATATACAACTCAGCACAAAAGGTAGAATCATACAAGCCATTGTCTTCCCAATACAATGTACGGATGTGAGAGCTGGACAGTTAAAAAAAGATAGGAAGAAAATCAATTCATTCAAGATGTGGTACTGGAGAAGAGTTCTGGGGATCCTATAGACAGCTAAAAAGACAAACAAATGGGTTCTAGAGCAGATCAAGCAAGAAACCTCCCTGGAAGCCACGATGACAAAACTGAGCTATTGTACTTCGGACACATCATGAGAAGGGAGGACTCATTGGAAAAGACAGTAATACTGGGAAACGTGGAGGGAAGTAGGAAGAGAGGAAGCCCACATGCCAGATGGATGGACTCTATTAAGGAGATTACAGGTATGGATTTGCAGGAATTAAGAGCAGTGGAGGACAGAGGGTCTTGGAGATGTCTTATCCACAGGGTCGCCATGAGTTGAGATTGATGCGAAGGCAGTTAAGAACAACAACAACAAATGACAACACTATAGACACTGGTAGTATCAGCCATAGGGACTACAGTGGGGCCTCATTATCCACAGACTTGCCATCTGCAGATTTAAGCATCCATGGATGGTTAGTCCCATTGTCCCCAATGGTGGCATGTGCACATGGCCACACCACCATTAGGGACAATGGGGCTTACCTGAAGTCCTGTTGTAGCTAATGGTGATGCAGCTGCATGCACACACTGTCATTGGGGACAATGTGGGCTGTCCCTAATGGTGGTGTGGTTGCATGCATGTGCCACCATTGGAGACAAAGGGTCTTGAGGTTTTTGGTATCCAGAACGGATCCCCGTGGATACCAAGGTCCCACTATATATATCAGTATAGACTAAAGCAAAGCCTTTGACTGAACAGATCACGAAAAGCTATATGGAATGATATTGAAGACATGGGAGTGCCACTACTTTTGACAGTTCTGATGAAAAATCTGCACTTAGGACAAGAGGCAACTGTTAAAACACAATATGGAGAAACATAATGGTTCCCAATTGGCAAGGGAGTGAGGGAAAACTACATATTATTACCCTACTTGTTCAAAGTGTATCCAGAAAAGATCATACGAAGAGCAGGATTAGACTCAGAAAAAGGAGGAGGAATGATAGGAGGGGAATATCAACAATCTAAGATATGTGGATACCACCATAATACTAGCAGAAAGCATCACACACTGGAACATCTGGAAGTAAAAAGGCAGACATAATACTGAACACAAAGAAACAAAAATAATGACCACAGAGGATCTACACACAGTCAACCTAGACAATGGGGAAAATGAAACAGTAAAAGAGTCCCCATACCTTGGATCAAACATCGGTCAGAATGGAGACTGCAGTCAAGAAATCAGACTAAGAATGAGAAGAGTAGACATGAAAGAGCTAGATAAGATCCTAAAGAGTAGAGATATACAACTGAGCACTAAAGTTATAATTATCTAAACCACGGCATTCCCCATCACAAATAAGCCAAATGGAGAGGGTCGCCTGTCCCCAGCTATAATGACTGGCATCCTAGCCACTATAATGCTGTGTGGATGTAAGGGGAGCTTGTGAAACCATGGGTATAGTTGACAATGGGTAAGCCTCTTCACTTGGCTGACCACTCCCTCCCTCTAGCCAGCCATGTGACCTTGTGGAGGAAAGGGGGCTGGAGGGCTGAGCAAGAGAATCGTCCATTACTGGCTATGATAGCAAATGATGGGCAAGCCTCCTCACTTGGCTGCTCTTTCCATCCCTTTCCTCCAGGTAGTGCATAATGAAGGAGGAGGAAAGAGATAAATCAGGTGGGAAGAGTTTCTCCTTCCTGTGAGACTTCATGCAGTGATGAAAAACTGTTTATTCATTCTTCCCTGCAAGAATAAATAATTAAACCAAGCATATCCTTATTGTCTAGGTTACAATATCTAGTGCATGATTGTGATATATCATCCTACTACAGGATCTACATGGGATTCCTGCATTGTCATGCACTGACTAGGATGCCATCGACCCTCCTTGGGTGACCTTTCTTGTATGATGCTCATAGACCTCTCCCATCCCTTCCACTGGTGACTACATTGGTTGCCAGCAAGAGGGAGTGCAAGAATAGTGAGCTGTGACTTGTTTGGTACTAGCTATGACAGCCATTGATGTCCTCACCTGGCTGCTTGCTCACTAGCCCTTTCACATTGGCCACTAGATGGTACTGGAGACAAGTAGGGGAAAGGTGAGCAAGGGCAAAGACTTTCTCTTCTCTATGAGGTCACAAAAAATTACATCCTTTAAAAAAAATTCCTGCAGCCAGAAGAGACTGGTTTAAGTTACTCATTGTCCCTTCAGGAATGAATAATTTAAAAAAGCACATTCCTAGACATTATATAATCTCTTCTCCTAACAGTGTGAGAATGACGGTGAGAGTGGTGGTGACAATCCTGTTCCAAATTTCATTACACAAAGAAATGTCAATTAATGTCAATGAGCCAGTTCCCCTCCTAATTCTCTGCATCACACTACCAAAGTGTTTGCCCTATATGGTAGATAAACATTTATTCCCCCCCCCCCCACTATCTAGATCTCTGAATCGGACTTGAAGTACTCTGGATGGTACCATTTTATTTTGGAACTGAACTGGGCCAATATGATTCATTCTATAGGTGATACACATCAATCCAAATCAGGGTTCAGCCAATCAGTTGCATGTGCTAATGCTAATATTCTGCACCAGGCTGGACTTTGATTGGTTTATCCTGAATGTGAATCTGTTGGTAGCCTAAAATGAATGAAATATGAATTAACAATCTGAGATCATTTACAACTTCTTTGCTTCAGTTCTCATTGCTTCTTTGTCCAATCTTCATTTGCATTCCTTTAGATTCAGCCTATAGTTGTAGCCTCTCCATGAAGCACAGATAATCCCCAGATTTTGATATAATTCTATAAATATTTCATTTGGTTATATATTCTATTGTCTTGGCTTTGAATAATCAGAAAAATGACTAACCACAAAGCTGAGACACATGATATTAATCACACTGATTCAAATCATGAAATTATTTGATTCAAGTGCAGTTTTTCCTGAGGAAATTGTTTCATGATGGCAGTCTGTGCACGAATACAAAGGTTGCAAAACCATTGCTTATGCCTGTTGTTTTGGAGTTAAGGGACCATTATTTCTGATATTCCCCAAACAACTTCCAAAAGCTATAACAAGTGTGAACGAGGCATTATATAGTTCTGCAGGAATGCAGGCAAAATGGATTGCCAAAAACTCTCAAGCCCTCTATCTTGATTGCAGTATTTTCCCTCCAAAGGATTCTACAAAGTGGTTCACCTAGTTTGTGAACAAAATTGGATTACTACGGTGTGTTTTTTTGGTGTGGGGGGGTACAATCCAGAATACTCACCAAAAATAAAGCCAGGGCACTTGTTTAGTTCCCCTTATTCTTTTGTGATCTTTGGGCAGCCAGAACAAAAGAAATCAAACCTACAGGTGGGATGAGGGAGTATCACACCTAAATATAATGCAGCTCAACATCTCTTGGTGGCAAGCCAAAAGGTTATATTCAACTTAGTGGGCTACAGATCAGCACCTAAATCAGTGATGGCGAAGCTTTTAGGCACCAAGTGCCCAAACTAAACAGCCTTCTGGCACCGGATGTTACCCCATGCCGGAGGTGGGACTCCTGGGGGGGAATGGGACTTCCAGGGTGGGACTTCCCCCCTCCCTGCACCTTTCCAGGCCTTCATCTGCCCTCCAGAGGCAGCTGAAGGCCCGGGAGGAGGTGGAACAGGCCAGCCCCTTCCCTGGCCTTTAGCTGCCTGTTTGGAGGCAGCTGAAATACTGGGAAGAGGAGGAACAGGAACACACCTGTTCCTCCTCCCCTTGCACCTTCCCGGGCTTTCAGCTGCCTCTCTGGAGGCAGCTGAAGGCCTGGAACAGCCAGGAGAAGAAAGAACAGACCCTCACCTTTTCCTCTTCTTCTCCACTCTGCATGCCAGGGAAAATGGTTTTGTGTGCCAACTCTGGCACACATGCCATAGGTTCGCCAACATGGCCCTAAATCAATAGCAGTTATGAAACAGAAGAAAAGTCCTGGTACAGACATTAATCTCTTAATGAATTGTGTTCATAAACTGGTCAAAGTTCAGAGAATTTGGACTGGATTTCCTCCTGGATTAGGTAGAACTGGGAACATTATAATGATTAATTTTCCTTGTCCACTGTTTTTGCTGAGTAGCTTTTTAGGGATGTCAGGCTAAAGCAAGTGCCTAATGACTGTGGAGCCTCCCCAGATAATTCCTGTAGCAATCTCAGTATTTTCAGGCACCCCATGCAGAGGCTGCAGATGTGGCAGAGGCTGGAAGTGTTAGAAGCAACTGTATTACCTGTAATACACATTATTTTTGTGAGCAGTGAGGTTGCAATAATGTTACTTTTGGAAAAGGAAAGCAACAATGAATGACAAAGTAGCATAATGACAGATTACCAACATTACTTTTATGAAACTGCTTTTGATGGGTCATCTGGCAATTTTTACAAGTATTTTTATAAGTATTGTAATGTATTATTAGTATTTTGGAGGTGGTGATTTTATTTATTAAAATATTTGCATCCTGCCCTTTATCATGAGATCTCAGAATGACATATAATATGGATACTTTCAATTCTTTATAAACCAAATTATCAATCACATTTTTATTTACAGTTAGGCAAGGTGGTCTAAGAGCTCCCCAATTCTTTTTATAGGTAATATTTCATTGTGTGCTGTTATCTCCCTGGAGTATTTCCTTCAGATTTTCACATGCAAATCACTAGCCAAACATTATTTAAAAAAAAAAAAAAAACCTTTCCAAAAGAGAACAAAAATGCCAATTCTTACATCTTGGAAATGTTGGGAGGTGTTGGAATTTATAGGAGAAATATATTCCAAAATACTAATTAGCCTGGGAAGTGTGGATCAGGTGAGTTAAAGATGCAGCAATGATTTTTCATTTTTTTTCAAATTCTCTCCTCTGCAAGAATGTCTTCAAAAAATGCAGTTTTCATATATGTTCTTATAGTTTAGGATTTATCTAACAATCTTGAAAGTACGTGCTCCACTCTCTTTTCCTGCAGATTAATCTAAGCAGCTTCATCCTTCTAGTGTGGTTTTTCTTCTTCTACAAATGCCAACAGGAGCCAGTGTGGCGTGGCGGTTTCAGTGCTGGACTATGACTCAGGAACTCAGGGCCTGATTCCTTGTTCAAACATAAAAACCCACTGGGTGACCTGTCTAAGCCAGGGGTAGGCAACCTTTCCCCTTTAAGGGCCAAGGGACTTCAGCTCCCAGAATCCCAGGAGCTATTGACCAACATGGGACTATTGGCCAACATGGCTGAGGCTTCTGGGAGCTGAAGTCCTTCGGCCCTTAAAGGGGAAAGGTTGCCTACCCCTGGTCTAAGCCTCAGAGGATGGCAATGGCAAACAGCCTCATAAGTAAAAAAAATGACTTGCAGACACACAACAAAAACAACTATAACAACTGCAAAGTTGCAAGCTTTTTAATTGCAAATGCATAGAAATGCTGAAGCAGATAATAGCCTTCTCTTCCTTCTCTACTATACTTCTCAGAGCATTAGTAGCAGCGTAGTAGCAAGAAACAAAAGTTAGCATAGTTTTGTGTTTTCTTTTCCTGGACAGGGACAACCACATAATCTGCTGTAATACTGTTGACAGAGCTTCCTTACTCTGCGATGATTTCAATCTTCCATGTAGCTTGTGACAGATTACTACAGAGGAAGTCAGAGAACAGAAGAAAAGCAAAGAAGTTTATCACATGGGGGAAATTGGGAGTTTAAATAATGATTAACCCGTGAAAATTGTGCAATTGATATTAAGACGTGCTTAAAATGACATTAATATAAGTGCCATTATCCCATGAAGAACCAGGGAATAACCAAGCAAGAAACAGAAGAAAGTCATTCACGGGAAGATTCCATAAATAAGGGCCTAAGCACACTGCCAGAAATAGTGCACATTAAATTGAGGCACTGCCCTGGCTCAGTGCTAGGGAATCATGGGAACTGTAATTTATTGTGGCACCAGAGCTCTCTGACAGAGAAGGCTCAATGTCCCAGAAAAAAATACAATTCCCATGACTCCCTAGCACTGAGCCAGGGCAGTGCCTCAATTTAATGTGCACTATTTCTGGCAGTCTGCTTAGGCCCTAAGTTACAGTTGTTTCTTGCCTGGTTCTTCATGGGATAATGGCATTTTAATCACATTTCGTCTCAATGTCATGTGAAAAACAATCACGCATTTGCACTAAAGTGCAGGTTAATCATGGATTCTGCATGGGATAACAGCACTTTGTGTGTGAAAACCATTCGTACAATTGTGGGTTAATCATGGGTTAATCACCATTTATACTTCCAATTTTCACCCGTGTGATAAACTTTAAAGATTGGCTACCCTCCCCTTTTGTAATGAAGTTTCTATTTCACACTAGCAGTTAAAACTCCTTTGCAGTTTTCAGAGGAGCAGCCAAATCACTCTGTCAAAGCTAGAGGAGGAATAAAAGGGGGGGAGGGAGGAATAAAGGAAAGGAAAACTAGAAAAGAAAAAGCTTTTATTTGGCATATTTTTATGGGACAAGCTTGAATGGTCTTCATCAGACACATGCAGTCCATGAAAGCTTATGCCAAGTAACACTTGCAACTTTGTAGCTCTAATTAAAAGCTAAATGCTGAACATCAGTAGGACAATTGTTGAAGCTCAATATGTTTTAGAAGTTGAATTGGTACAGTCAGAAGCATGTGTCATCACTAACTTCATTGAGCTTATTTCCAGGTAACTATGCATAAAATTGAACACTTCAAACCTTTTGTTGTGTAACTGTAGTTACTTTTATAGTTATAAGATGTGGCCTCACTAAATGATGGAGGAGGAACATCACCTCATTCAAATACTGCCTCATGGTCTGCTGTAGCAGTTCAGACAGCAACAAAATGGGCAGGAAGGTAACTTGCTTTGTACTATAGATTAAGAATGGAAATCAGTGACATTTTCAGCCTTGCATGCTAGGGGAAACATTTAACACAGATTTTTCCCCACTGTAGGAGAAAAATAATGTTTCTGAGAATTCTCCCCATGTTCAAAAGCCACAAAGTATCCTGGGAGGAGTCCACAAAAATATCCAATCTGACGAAGAACTCTACCTTGTTTCATCCATTCACCCAGTACCCTCTTGCCTGCTAATGAGTCAAGAAGGGCATGAGTCTAGTACACATGTGGTGACTCTCACCCTCTAAGGATCTAGTCCACATCTTTAGTCTTCACAAACTAGGAAATGTTCAATAACACAGGACAAGCGAGAGCCAAGGTTACATCCACTGGAACTGTGTCAACTTCATCATCCAAACTAGAGCAGATCCGAGCAGTTTCATCCACAAAGTACTGTTGATTGGTCTCCATTTTGTACTTGACGACCAGTGTGCAATAAGCCTCTGACCACTGAAAACAGCTCTGCTAGACAGCTCCTTGTAATGGTGGCAGAAAAGAAATTATTCTTCTCTGTCCACAATAACACAAAGTAGGATTTTAAGTAGGCTATAACTGGTGTTCAGTCACATTCACTCCTAGTCTTCTGCCAACATTGCTCTAGTCTCCATCTAACTAATTCAGGGGTAGGCAACCTTTTGGAGACCTGGGCCGGTCCCCCGAAGTCCAGGTCTCCGTTGGGCCGAGGGGAGGGGAATGGCGGCGCGCACCATTGTTGACTTTCAGTGATATGGCATACCCTTCTGAATGTTCACATACTTTCTGTTTAATGAATTGTCCTAGAATCTTTCCCAGTATTGATGTCAGACTAACTGGGCGATAGTTGTTGGGATGCTCTTTTTCACCCTTTTTGAAGATGAGGACAATATTTGCCCTCCTCCAGTCTGCTGAGACTTTGCCTGTTCTCCAGGAGTTCTCAAAGATTACTGCCAGTGGCTCTGAGATTACATTTGCCAGTTCTTTTAATATCCTTGGACGTAGTTCATCTGGTCCTGGAGACTTAAATTCATTTATGTTAACCAGGCATTCCTGTACTTCCTCTTTACTTATTCTGTGCTGCATTTCTCCTATTGTGTCCTTTGCTCCATTTTCCTCACATTGAGCACTCTTTTCTTTTTCTGAGAAGACTGAGGCAAAGGTTTTGAGTAGTTCTGCCCTTTTTCTGTCCATTGTTAGAATTTTTCCATCTTCTCTGTGCAGTGGCCCTACCATTTCCTTCTTCTTCCTTTTGCTATGGACATACCCAAAAAAGCCCCTTTTATTGTTCTTAACCCCTCTAGCAAACCTGATCTCATTCTGCTCTTTAGCTTCCCTGACTTTACCCCTACATGTGCTAGCTACTTGTTTCAATTCCTCTTTAGTGATTTTGCCCCTTTTCCATTTCTTATACATCTTCCATTTAAAACTAAGTTCAGTTGAAAGTTCTTTTTGTCATCCAACCCAGTTTCTTAAGACACCTCCTATTTTTCCTTCTCATTGGAACATTGAGATTGTGCCACTCCCACCTAAGGATCCCACCACTTGTTCCCCATTTACTAGGTCATCCCTGTTGGTTAGGATCAGATCTAAAATAGCTGATCCCCTTGTTGCCTCTTTCACCTTTTGGACAAAGAAATTGTCTTCAAGGCAAGAGAGGAATTTGCTAGACCTTGAAGTATTGGCTGAGTTTAACTTCCAGCAAATATCAGGGTAGCTGAAGTCACAAATCACTACCACATCCCTCCTTTCTGAGTGTGTGGTCATCTGTTCTAGAAAGACATCATACAATTCCTCAGTGTGACTTGGGGATCTGTGGTAGACTCCCACAATAACATCCTGTTGTTTCCTTCCCCTTTAATTTGTTCAGAGGAGGTTTACCATTGCCATCCACTGAGGCTGAGAAAGTGTGACTTGCTCAAGATCACCCAGTGGTTTTCCCTGGTTAAGCAGGAATTCAACCTCTGACCTCCAGGGTCATAATTAAACCCTGAAACCACTATACCATGCTGTCTCCAAGAATAAAACAATCACAGCAAAAGAGTTATCTGAACTGCCTCAATTCTATCTTGACAGAAATAATTTTGAAATAATTTTTGGTGTGTGTGTGTTTAAGATGACAGAGTTCTGCCCATTTTGCAAAACAAAACAAAACAGAATGAAGGCTTATATTCTTGGGATGGCATATTTATATGGAACAGCTGGAGTCTTGGTTGAATGTGCAGTGTTGTAATCTTTATCTACCAAAGATTTGGCAGAAATAACACTAGATGCTTAATAGCCCCAATATGTGAAATCAATGAAGCAATTGTTTGTAGTATTGAACAAAAGAATACTTGCAACTTAGAACTTAAAGCTCAATGGAGCACTGATAAAAATAAAAAGTGGGGAAGGAATCCCTGAAATGGTAGGCTTTGCAAAGTACTTATTGTATACCTCCTATAAATTGTGATTGCTGCAGTAGGCAAGGCCATTGCTAGTACTATTGCGAAGTAAAGGTATCTTCTTTGACAAAGTTGTCAAGTTTCTCTGAAGATGCCAGCCACAGATGCTGGCGCAACATCAGAAAGAAACTCTTCTAGAACATGGCCACACATTCCGAAAAACCCACAAAAAACTATTGTCAAGTTGTGTCTGGCTGTAGGGGGCAGTGCTCATCTCCAAAGAGCAAGCGTTGTCAAAGACAACTCTGTGGGCGTTTTCACACAGGGCTTAAGGCAGACGCTATCCTACCTCCGTCCAGCCCCAGTCCGGCTCCTTTGCAAAGTTTTCACACGACGTCGCAGCAAGCCCCGCCCCATCCAGTGCCATCCCCGGCGCTAGCCGGCGTCAGTCCGGGTCCTTGCTCCGAGTGTTCACACTTACGTCGCAGCAAGCCCCGCCCCGCCCCATCCAGCGCCATCCCCGGCACTGGGCAGCATCGTCCCCGGTCTTTGTAATTCCTTTTTCAAAAAGGAATTAAGTTGCCGCTGCCGGAGCCATTCCGGAATAATGCTGCTTTCACAGGTCTGAAGCTGCAGGATCCATTCTGGAATGGCTCCAGGCGGCTTTGAGACCCCAAGTGTGAAAACGTCCTGTGTTTATGTGGCCAGATGACTGCACAGAACACTGTTACCTTCCCACCAAAGTGGTACCTATTTATCTACTTGCACTTTTACATGCTTTTGAACTGCTAGGTTGGCAGAAGCTGGGAATAGTGATGGGAGCTCACTCCTTCATGTGGCACTTGAGCCTTGAATTTGCAATCATCAGAGTCAGTGTCACTATACCATGGAAGTAGCATGGGCTCAGGCAATTTGATATTGACATCTCTTTATCTGATGTGAGAGGCATTTATGCATGTGTGTGAGTGAGTAAGAGAAAGGGAGCACTCATATAGTAGATTTGGGAGGAAACAGGAGGAGGTTGTGATTCTACTAACAGAAAAAACTATTTCTGCTTCCACAGAGGGTGGACCATAGCATTTTGCTGCCAGGTAAACAGTGTCCTCACTGACCTAAATCAAAGTGAATAGTACTCAAAGCCAGCCAAGTTATTTTGGAATATGGGCAGAATCTCCCATAAGCACCCTTCCCATGCCTTGCAGTCAATACAATTAAGAGCAAAATAAACAGATAATTGACTAATTTCTCATTACACTTCAGGCAGCTATCTCATTCTGCCCAATTGTGAGACTTGCTTTAGCCTCCATACTGCCTGCCTGCATTTTTATAAATACAGTAATGTAATCACAAGTACATGTTTAGTCTTGAGTGCACTCTCATACTCAGAGACACTAAACTCGGCAGCACACCTCTTTTTCCTGCATACTGCAGGAAGTGGCAGTCTGGCATTCTTCAGATGTTTTGGATTACAGTTTCCATAACTCCACAGCTATCATGACCAATGACTCTGGGCGATGCCTATCCTGATATGATGCTATCACCATATCTGTAAAAACAAAACGACATAAAACAGTAACAAGCCTAGTCTGTATCCCAAATGATTTACATCTAAATTTTCAAAGTGGGTAAGTTAGTATGTGGAGAAAAAGTGAAGAGAAATACAAAATTAGCAAGAGTTGTCTGAAAGAAAAATGGAGCATGGACGCAAACTCTGAGGTTAGAAACTGTGGAAGTCTTTGCTGAGGTCATTGTACATGTGCATTTATATCCTGTATAGATATTACAGGGGGGAAGGGGAGAGAAAAAACTGCAGTGATTGAGACAGATGGACTTGTAATTGTCTGCTGCAATGTATGTGCAATGTTGGTCTTTTTGCCAGAAAACCAAGTACAAATTGCAGCAAGTACAAATTGGTAGTTCTCTTGGAAGAGCAGGTCAGTTCACTACAGTCCCTTCAATGCATCAGAGGGGATTCTTGGATAGAGTACAGGAATAATTGATCATATAGAACCAACAGCTAGAAACTGCCAAGAAAAATGAAGAGGCTTCTACCAGTGAGGAAAATGAAGAATCCTGTAACAGGGAGGAAACATCCTGGAGGACTGTCACTGTCAAGAGCAGACCATATAGAAGGGATTCACAATTGCTCAAACTAAGCAATCTCATCCTACATCCTAAATTCTGCTCAAGCAGGGAACTAGCAAGAAGGGACACTGCGTGCCAAGAAAAAGAATCAAAATAACCACTAACTGCAAAAGAATAAAAGAAAGGTGCTGGTGCTCAGGGGTATAAAGGCACCTGTGTGCCAGCCTGATAAGATGAACTGGGAAGTTTGTTATCTTCCTGGCACACATATCAAGGATATCACTAACAACTTGCCAAAACTCATTAAGAACACAGATCAGTACCTCCTTTCTCCTTATTCATGTGGGCACCCATGACACTGCCAGGAACGCTTTGAGCAGATCATCTCTGACTATGAAGCTTTGGGGAGAAAGCTGAAGGGTTGTAAGGTACAGGTGATATTTTTGTCAATTCTGCCAGTAAAGGGCAGAGGATTAAACAGGAACAGGAAGACACTAAAAGTGACTGACTGACTGACTATGTAGATGTTGTAGCTCTTGTAGGTTTGGTTACCATGAGCATCTTCTCCCCTTCTTAGAAAGAGGACTACTGGCTACAGACTAAGACTAAGACTAAGAAAAAAATGTCTTTGGTAGTAACCAAGCAAGTCTGACCAAGAGGGCTTTCAATTAAATCTTTGGGGTTTGGAGATGATAGCACAAACATCAGCTCAAAGGCAAGCTCCAAACACAAGCATGTGAATTCTAGAGGAGAAGTTGAGGAAGAAAATGGGATCCACAATACAACTGGCAGTATATTGACATCTGGAAAACATTTAGGTGCTGTATAGATAAAACTCAGCAGATTATAGTCCAAAAATGTTTTACCTTTGTTGGAGGCAAAACAAACAAACAAACAAACAAAAAAAAACCTGAAAGATTTAAGTCTCAGTCCTTACTTCGCTCTTGTTTAGGATTACCCTGTTGCAGATAAATCTTCAAATCCAGGAAACATATTTAGGGGTAGCTGTGGCTGGCCATAAAGCAAAATAAAACAAAATCCAAAATTTACCAGTGCTAAAATTTCCTGTAGCTGGAGGTGCTAAAAGAAAAAGACACCCACATGGGTGGGATTTATTAAAGAAAGAGTTGTGAAAAGCACAATCACCAACAATCCTATAGGAGAAGAAAAATGAGAAATATCTGAAAAGGCTAATGTGGCAGCACAGCAAGGAGAAAGTAAAAAATAAAATAATTTTAAAAGGAGCATGTATAAAGAATGGAAGGAAGGACAAATCACAATGGAAAAATACAGATGTGTAGCCCAAGCCTGAAGGAATAGTATAAAGAAAACTAAAGCCCAGAAGGAGATGAGACTGGCAAAGTAAACAGGGAGCAACAAAACAGTTTTGTTTTGTTTTTCAGAGACACATGAAGCAAGGGAATGACCAAGGAAACAGTGGTGCTGCTGCTCACAACAAAAAGGGAGAACTGCTAAATACCTATTTTACTTCCATTTCCAAAGAGAATTGTGTGCTTTCATGCATCAGCGGAGACCTTGTGGAGAGATCTGGATGGCAAATCAAAACAAGGAGGAAGTCCAGAATCACCTATGTCACATCCGTACTGCACAATTAATACAGTCTGACACTGTTTTAATTGTCATGGCTCAATGCTATGAAATTCTGGGATTTGTAGTTTTGTGAGATATTTAAGCTTCTCTGTCAGGGAGTGCCACAACAAGCTACATATCCCAGGATTCCACAGCATTGAGCCATGACAATTAAAGCAGTGTCAAACTGCATTAATTCTGCAGTGCAGATCTAGCCCAAGTTAACCTAAATGAGTTCAGTTCTGCAGAGAACTTGCAGATATACTCTCTGAACTACGTGCCATCATTTCTGAGAAGTCTTGATGAACAGGTGATGTCCAGAGGACTGGAAAGGGCAAACATTGTCTCTCCATTCAAAAAAGAGAAAAAATGAAAATCTGGAAAACTACAGACCGGTCAGTCTGACCTCAATACCAGCAAAAATAGCAGAACAGATTATAAATCTGTCAGGTATGCTTTGATTGAGAGTTCCTGCATGGCAGGGGGGTTGGACTAGATGGCCCTTGTGTTCTCTTCCAACTCTATGATCCTATGATTCTAAATGAGTCCGTTTGCAGGTATGCAGATGACAATGTAGTGATTAGTAGGGGTTAACATGGTTTTGTCAAGAACAAATTCTACCAAATTAATCTTATATCTTTTTGATCAGGTCACTAGTTTAGTAGATGGTGAGAGTGATGTAGATGTCATTTATCTGGATCTCAGCAAAGCATTTAATAAGGTCCCCCATTATACTTTGTTTAGCAAATTGATTAAATGTGGAATAGATGGTGACACTGTCAAAGGGATCCATAATTGTTTGGAAAACCATGATGAAAAAGTCAGCATTAATAACTGCTTCAGACTGGACAGAAGCCACAAGCAGAGTGCTGCAGGTTTTTATCTTGGGGTCAACACACTTCACTATTTGTATCAATGACTTGATGAGATAGAAGGAATCCTTACCAAGTTTGTGGATTACACAAAAATGGGAGGGATAGCTAATAGACTAGAAGATCAGAATAGAATTCAAAAGGGATTTGACAGACTAGAAAATTGAACTAGAAGTAGCAAAATGAAATTCAACAGAGACAGTGCAAAATTCTCCACTTGTCACAAAAACCTAATGTACACTTAAAGGATGGGGGATACTTCGCTTAGCAACAGTGCATATGAAAAGGACCTTGGGTTTATTATTGATTGTAAATTGAACATGATCCAGCAGTGTAATTCTGCAGCAAAGAATGCAAATATTTCCTTAGCTTGCATTAAGAGAATAGTAGTTTCCAAATTGAGAGAAGTAATAGTCCCACTCTTTTCTGTACTAATCAGACCTCATCTGGAGTACTGTGTTCAGTTCTGAGCATCTCATTTTAGAAAGGACATAGAAAAGTTGGAGCATGTTCAAGGAAGGGTACCATAGATGAAAAGTGGTATGGAACAAAAGGCTGGAAGTGCTAGGCGCATTAAGCTTGGTGAAGATAAGATTGAGGGGTGACATAATCACACTCTACAAGTATCTAATGGGCTGTCACAGAGAAGAGGTTTCAGGTTTGTTCTCTGGGGCACCAGAAGGTAGGACCAAGTCTAATGGTTTTTAAGCTGCAGGAGAATATATTTAGGTTGAGGAACTTCTTGGCAGAGTGGTTTGACATTGGAGCCAACTGGATAGACAGCTGGGTGAAGTCTCTTTCTCTGGACAGCTTCAAAAAGAGGTTGGACAGTTACCTTCTGGGATGCTGTTGCTGGATTTGCTGCATGGTGCAGAGGGTTGGACTCAATAGCCTATGGGGCCCTTTCCTACTCTAAGATGCTGTGATTCAAAACCAACTGGGTGGAGCAATTCAGGGCACCAGGACAATGGTAGCCACCCATCATTAACAGATGGAAGCTCCCCTTTGTCGTCCCTGAATTTGATCATTCCAGACAAAGCCAAGGTAGGCAGTTATCAATGGAAGGGCCATAAATACTCCTGGGCCGTGCCTCTGGAGGCAGTTAGCCCTTTAAGGAGCAGCTGATAACCGCAATGGCAAAGTCAGCATCTGACAGTTATTCATGGAACAGCCACTGATAAAGTGGGGAAGAAAGCTTGGAGTTAAGCAGTTATCTGGGGAAATCTCTCAATAACTCATTGCTGTGCTACACACTAAAGCTGTTACCAGTTGGAAAAACTGTCAATAACTCATTGTGGTAAAGCACCACAATTATAGAAGAAAGAACCACCTATAACTCATTGAAGCAATGTAAAGTTTAGAGAACTGGAAGAGTCTTGTTCTCTCCTGTCCTTTTTTTTAAAGCTGTACGTATTGCAAATTCACTTCCTAGTACAAATCTAATTGTATTCTTTCTTGCAGGTTTCAGAATCCCTATTTAAATAAATCAGGGCTGTGCAAGAAACATTTTACCAAGTCTGATAAATTGTATCCATTACAACATACCCTTAGGTTTTATACCAAGAATTAATTGTTGAGTTTAACTTCAAGCTTTTTCTTTTCTTTTCTTTTTAAATTAAGTTTCTATTTCACCATGTTTACAATTAGGCCCATATTCAGACACAATGGTAAAATATAGTTTAGCACTATGTGAATGATTCTGCTTGTGCACACTTGTCTTGTAGTCCCACATAGCTGCAGGACTTCAAGTTTCTTCTCAAAGGAGAGCTGACAAAAGCATATACAGAGAATTATATCATGCAGTATGATAGGAACACCTGGGCTGGTTTTGATTGCCATCATTCCTTTCTGAATAATTTGTTTTTATGCTCTGTTTTACTTTGTGTGTGCCTGTGCCTGTGTGTACTTTCACAAAATGGCTAATTTTAAACTGACAGTTTCATGAGGGGACTAGAAAATAGAACTCAATCGTAACATGGCAGAAGATCCACATCTTCAGTAGGTCCTTCTGAATTTAGTTGTGTAATGGCTATTTCACTACCATTTTAATGCTATCTATTGATTCAAGAAGATTTGCAGGACATTGGACAATTGTCATAAAGAACAATAAAAATAAAACACAACAAAGTAAAAGCACATCTGGACAAGAAATTGGCAATGAAAATGGCTTGCTAATCATTTAAAACTTTGCAGTATTTGCACATGACTCTTTTGATGAAGCAGCATTTCACAGTTATCTGAAAGCCAGCAACTATGGGCCTAAGCAGACTGCCAGAAATAGTGCACATTAAATTGAGGCACTGCCCTGGCTCAGTGCTAGGGAATCATGGGAACTGTAATTTATTGTGGCACCAGAGCTCTCTGACAGAGAAGGCTCAATGTCCCAGAAAAAAATACAGTTCCCATGATTCCCTAGCACTGAGCCAGGGCAGTGCCTCAATTTAATGTGCACTATTTCTGGCAGTCTGCTTAGGCCTTATGTTTCCACATCATGTGCACGTACTATCATGTTGTGGTATCATACAATTTGTTTTCTGTTCAAGCTTTCATGGTGATTTATAGATATGGGCCTTAAGGCTGCTGTTATTGATTGTTTTGCTTTTGCTGCAGAGGAAACATACATTTTAATCCAATTTTAGGAGCTTAAAATGAAAAACACAGGAAAGCTCAGATTTTTGAACTTTGATTACATGTGAGTCTAAGCAACAACCCTTCTCCCACCTCTATTAACAACACTAAGAGATGGTTGCCATACTTGATCTGCATAGACATCAGTAAAAGACTACATTTGTGTAAGACAGATAAAGAGGGTTGCCACATGACAGTTTTGTTCCTTCCAGCTTCAGCCTATCATCCCTTCTACAGAAAAAGAAGCTAAGCTGTACACTACTTCTCCTTGACAGCTGGTGAGAAAATCACTGCCTTGGAAGTCAAGGGATACACTGATTTGTCTCTTGCTCCAAATCTCTTGACTCTCCCTGACTGGAAGCAAAATGTTCTCCTGCAATCTTTAAGACAAGACCCAGAAGGGATGTTAATATGATATAACTTGACAGTTTGGGATTTTATTTGATGTTTTGTCCAGCTGTGATGCTGTAAAACACCCTAAAGGCCATGGTATCAACCAACATGAAGCATAGCTTTCAGTTACCATGATGTTTGACTTGTAGTACGCAAACCACCATTACTGTCAAAAGAGGACAGGATGGCTCAGCACAGCTAGAGAAGCAAAATTGTTCCTGATCACTGGGACAACCATGCAAGCACAATCAACCAACTCTGAAGCTTCCTGTTACTACTTCAGTTCAGTTCATCTTTCTTAACCTGTTCCATCTGTCCATGTAGGCCTCACTCTAATCCCATAACTGTGAAAGAGAAACCAATGCACTTTTCTCTTACAAAGTTTTTTATCCAGCCAACTAGAAAGATAACAAGCTACTCACAATGTACAATGTATCTTCACAGTAATTCATTGGATACTGGTCAAAAGTGTTAAGAGTCGATGAGCTTCTAAATGAATTACAAGAGAATTGAAAGCCATCAAACTGGGTATGGACTAAAGCTGCACCAAATACTCATCCAATTTGATTGTAGGGCAAAGTAGTACTTCCACACAAACCAAAACAAGTATCATCCAACCTTCTTAATTTGGAAGAATGTACACTTCTTTTTTCAGCTCTTTCAAAGTCAATTTCACTCTCTATCAGCTGCATGGTTGCTTTGTATCTTGCCTAGTCACATACCTTTCTTTGTAGGTCTAGACTAGTCTTCAACTATAAGACTGTGGTCAGGGTAAAATCTGTTGGGTTTTTTTTTCTGGTTTATATTTGTTTGTTAAAGCAATAGCTGTTTACTTTAAATGAAGAATAGGCAATTTATGGCCAAGGGGGTGTATTCAGCCCCACCTGCCTCCCAATATAGCTACTGATTCCAATAGCACTCAGCAATACATATGCTATTAATGTTATCAAGAGCCTTCTACCAACTAAGCCACTATGTAGGCAATGGATTCTCTGACTCCTCCAGCCAGCGTCTCCTACTATATAGAGAGCAAAGTAAACACTACAAATATTCAATCTGTAGGCCATTTCCCCCGATATTTGTTGACAGGTTTTAGCTAAATCTAGAGTAGATTTTGTCTCTGTAGCTTGAAACAGCTCTGAGTGCATTTCCCACTTCCTCTTCTATAATTATAGGTTCATCTTCAAATCGTTCTTCCTTTCAAACAGTTCTTCTAAGCCAGGCTACAAATAAATAAATAAATAAATACCTTGCAGGAATAGTATAAGAAAGGCTAAAGCTCAAAATGAGCTCAGACTGGCTAGGCAAGTAAGAAGCATCAAGGGGTCTTTCAAATATGAGCGGTATCATTAAGTTTGAATTATCAACTTTTAAAAAATTTGACAGAAAGTTTTGATTTGTAGTTATTAACTTATTTCTACGTAGTTTCCCCCCAGCATTTCTTGACACCCCCCCCCCCCCGAATACTATTATTGTAGAAGTCTGCAGATTGCGCCTTACAAGGATTTTACATATTAGTCACTTCTGGCACAACCTGTCACAAAAATAAAATGACACAATGAGCTGATGTTCTCATCATCATGCCTTTAGGGACCAATGATGACACTGACAAACTTTCATCAATATACCATAATAACTTCCAGGTGATCATTATTACTTTACAATACTCCCTTGTAAGGTGCAATCTGCAGACTTCTACAATATCAGGTATTCGGAGGGTCAAGAAATGCTGGGGAAAATGTGTAAATCTGGATGGTGACTACATAGAGATAAGTTAACAACTCCAAATCAAAACAAACTTTCTGTCAAAAAATTTAAAAGTTGATAATTAAAACTTTACAATACCCCTTTGTATATTTGAGACAAGAGAATGACCAAAGTGACAATGGGGATGCTGTTCAATAAGGATGGTAAAATGCTATTAACCAATCACATCGAAAAAGCATAACTACTCACTATTTACTTTGCTTCAGTGTTTTCCCAATAAGAGAACTGTGTTATTCCATGCAGTAGCAGAGAGCTTGGCTAGAGATAACAATTCAAATCAAGATTGATAGAGTGTTAGGAATCACCTAGCTCACCTAAATGAGTTCAGATCTGCTGGGCCAGAGGAACTGCATCTGAGAGTGCAAAAGGAACTTGCTGATGTACTCTCTCAACCACTTACCATCATTTTTGCCAAAGGACTGGAGAAGGGACTTTGTCCCTCTCTTCAGAAAAGGAGGGGGGGGGGGGGGAAGAAGATACAGGAAACTACAGACCAGTCAGCCAGATTTCAAAGGAAAAATATTAGAATGGATTATACAGGTGTCTGTCTACAAGTGATCAGGAGGTGCAAGCATGGATTTGTTAAGAACAAAGTCTGCCAAATTAATTTTATATCTTTTTTTAATCAGATCGTTAATTTAGTGGATGGTAGGAATGCGGTGGGTGTTATTTTGCTTGGTTTTAGCAAAACATTTGATAACGTACCTCTTAATAGTTTGATTAGCAAACTTGTTAAATGTAGAATAGATAAAAACAATAGCAATAGCAATAGCAATAGCATGTATATTTCTATATCACTTATCAGTGAAGTAAGCACTCTCTAAGTAGTTTACAGTCTGTAAGCCAGGGGTAGGCAACCTTTCCCCTTTAAGGGCCGAGGGACTTCAGCTCCCAGAAGCTTCAGCCATGTTGGCCAATAGTCCAATGTTGTCCAATAGCTCCTGGGATTCTGGGAGCTGAAGTCCCTCAGCCCTTAAAGGGGAAAGGTTGCCTACCCCTGCTGTAAGCTAATCAACCCCAACGAGCTGGGTACTCATTTTACGGATCCACGAAAGGATGGAAGGCTGAGTCAACATTGGATCCCTACCTGGGATCGAATTCACAACCTTGTGGCTTCAGTACTGGCATTTAACCACTGTGCCACCAGGGTTCCCTTAAAACACCATCAGATGGATGGATAATTGCTTGGAAGACACTGCTGCTCAGAGTCTGGAAGGAGGTCTTGAGTGGAGTGCCTCAGGATTCTATCCTAGGACCATTACTCTTCAACATTTTTTTTATCAATGATTTGAATAAGTCGTGGGAATCCTTACCAGATTTATAGATGACAAAAACTGAGAGGGGTGTCCAACACATTGGAAGATGGGATCAGAATTCAAAAGGGCCAGATAAATTAGGAAATTGGGCTGGAATTAATAAAATTAAATTCAGTAGAGACAAATGTAAAATTCTACATTTGGGCCACCAAAAAAAAAAAAATGCACAGCTTTAGGATAGGGAATGCATGGCTTAGCAGTACGACATACAAAAAGGACCTTGGGATTATTGTTGATCGTTAAGTTGAACACAAACCTGCAGTGTGATGCTGGTGCAAAAACAGTGAAGTACTTGACAATAAGAGTGATTCAGCAATGGAATAATTTGCCAAGAGTAGTGGTGGGGTCTCCTTCTCTGGAGATCTTCAAAAATGGGCTGGAGAGGTACCTGTTGTAGATGTGCTAGCTGGAGATCCTGCATTGAGCATGGGGTTGGACTTGATGGCTCCTGAGGTATCTTCCAACTCTATGACACCTCAGTCTGTGTCTCAACCTGCTCCTGGACTTGTTTTTGCAGGGAGAATAGAGCTTCCCCATCTTCTGCTTCCAATTATCTATTTGATTTCTAAATCGGCCATCAGATGATGTGGCCTCTTAGGTTGTCCGAAGAATGTGTTTGTAATGAATACACTACTGGCCTTGCAAAATTCAATCAATTGCTCTTCTGGTTTATTATTTGATCCTAGACCAAATTTCTCTATAATCTTTGTTTCTGTTCTATTTCCTACTTTTGCATTCCAATCACCTGTGATTAACAAGTACTATTTTAGTGTGTGTTCAATTTCTTCCTGGATCCCAACATAGAATATTTCAGTTTCCTTTTCAGCCTCTGCAGTTGTTGCATACACTTGAATTATGATTATATTGATGTATTTTCCCGGAAGTCTTTATGATATTATTCAATCAGACTTTGCATTATATCCTTTGAATGCTTTTGCTACATCTTTCCTCACCATTAATCCCACCTCATTTCTTCTTAGACTTCTATTTCCTGAGTAAAACATTGTGCAATTACCTGACTCCAAATGGCCCACTCCTGTCCACTTTAGCTTACTTGGCCCAAGTACTGCAATGTTTATATGTTCCATTTCTTGTTTTACTATGTCAAGTTTCCCTGGATTCATGCTTCTCGCATTCCATTTTCATGTAATATGTGCTGTGCAGCTTAGAACTTTTCTTTCACCTCTGAGCACATCAAGAGCTGAATGTTCTTTCAGCTTGAATTGTCTTGAGTTTAAATTAGTTATCTAAAATTACTAACTTTTTTAAAAAATGAGATTATACAAAAGTTCTATTTAATTTGCTTTGTGTAGGTGAACATATTTAGCCTGTACTGCCCAGAAAAATGATAGGCATGTTTGGTGGGTGCTGAGTCCAATTCCCCCCCTCCCAGTTTTGTCATGGACTTCATTCCCCCCTCTTATTTAACACTTTTAAATGAGTGTTGTACTTCTAGAAGGCATATATTTTGTGAAACCCTTAATCTAGAGTGTTAGCTCCCCAATTCTCCATTTTTAAAGTCACAGCTTATGTTTTCATGTTGTTGTTGTTTTTCATTTTTTATTAGTTTATTAAGTACAAAATACAAACCAATGACGAACAATTAAAACACAAATCACAAGACAATACACTGAAATACTCGACTTCTCCCCACTCACCAACTACACCCCCAACCCCTTAAAACATATCCACATACAACCTACAATAAACATAACTTCCAAAGTTTCGACAGAGTATTTATAACCATGCTTTAACTCAGGGGTTGGCAACCTACGGCCCACGGGCCGCTTCCGGCCCAGGGCCCGACGCTTACCAATTGCTCCCCTGCCGCCGCACATTTTTTTGCTGCGCGGCTGCACGCGCTGCGACTGCCATTTTGCTTTCCAAAATGGTGGCCACAACACGTTTGCGCATGCGCAAACGTGTTGCGGCGGTGGCAGTGCGGGGGGCGCACGGTGGTAATTCCCCCAGATACACTTTCAAAGGTTCCTCCGCTTGATCCTCGGGTGAATTCACCCGAGGATCAAGCAGAGGCACGTTGGAAACGGTCCTCCAAGGTGCCTCCACTTGATCCTGGGGCGAATTCACCCAAGGATCGGGGCAGGGGGGCCTTGGAGGGACTTTTCCAAGGTTCTTCCACTTGATCCTCGGGTGAATTTACCCCAGGATCAAGCAGAGGACCTTGGAAACGGTCCTCCAAGGTGCCTCTGCTTGATCCTGAGGTGAATTTGCCCAAGGATCAGGGCAGGGGGGCCTTGGAGGCCCATTTCCAAGGCCTCCCCACTCGATCCTGAGGCGAATTTGCCCAAGGATCGGGGCGGGGGGTCCTTGGAGGGACCTTTCCAAGGTTCCTCCACTTGATCCTCGGGTGAATTTACTCCAGGATCAAGCAGAGGCACCTTTGAAACGGTCCTCCAAGGTGCCTCCGCTCGATCCTGAGGCGAATTTACCCAAGGATCGGGGCAGGGGGGCCTTGGAGGACCGTTTCCAAGGCCTCCCCACTCGATCCTGAGGCGAATTTGCCCAAGGATCGCGGCGGGAGGTCCTTGGAGGGACTTTTCCAAGGTTCCTCTGCTTGATCCTCGGGTGAATTTACCCCAGGATTAAGCAGAGGTACCTTGGAAACGGTCCTCCAAGGTGCCTCCGCTCGATCCTGAGGCGAATTCGCCCAAGGATCGGGGCGGGGGGTCCTTGGAGGAACCTTTCCAAGGTTCCTCCACTTGATCCTCGGGTGAATTTACCCCAGGATCAAGCAGAGGCACCTTGGAAATGGTCCTCCAAGGTGCCTCCGCTCAATCCTGAGGCGAATTCGCCCAAGGATCGGGGGGGGGGGGGCTTGGAGGACCATTTCCAAGGCCTCCCCGCTCGATCCTGGGGCAAATTCACCCAAGGACCAGGGCGGGGGGGCCTTGGAACGGTCCCATGGAGGCTGTTAGGGTGTGTGCGCGCGCACACCCCCAACTTCTGCACAACTGGCCCCCGCACCATTTCCCCCCTCCCCCGGCTCCCCGACAACAAAGGTTGCCGACCCCTGCTTTAACTCAACCTCAAAGCTAAGCAATAAATGAATTTCAATTCAAAAATTAATTCCTAGACTTCTACCTCCTACCTTATGCGAGGCGAGGTTTACGTTCATGTCAAAAACTTCTAACATTTTTTACAAAATTATTCCCATAATCTTGCGACTAGTTCACTGTAATCGCTTTTTTCCAAAAAAATTGCCAAAGGTTCCCATGTTGCTTTCAGATCATCCCAAGATATCCCTCTTAAAAGCAGAGTGAGTTTATCTGCGACTATGCAGTCTATTAGTTTATACAACCAGTCTTTTGTCTCTGGGCTACAGGTGCTTTTCCATTTCGATGCAAACACTAGTCTAGCCGTAGTTGTGAAATAGTATATTCACTTGCCATGTTCTTTCTCTGCCTTTCTGTTGGCTGGCATACTTAGCATCAAAATCTCCAATGTTGGGTATTATTTGGATGACTATTCTATGAATATTGTACCAATTTTTTTTTTTTTTTTTTTTTTTTTTTTTTTGCAAATTTGCAATGCCACCACATATGTATAAAAGTACCGACCTCTTTATGGCATTGCCAACATTTATTACTAGTGCCCTTCTGCATCTTAGCTAGTTTGACTGGCGTCAAGTACCACCGATGTTGCATCTTCTGGAAATTCTCCCTTATATCAAAGCTAAGAGAGTATTTTAAATGCACTGACTAGGATCTCTCCCATTGCTCCATTGGTATGTTCTGTTTAATATCACAAGCCCACCTCACCATATTATGTTTGATAACCTCCGACTCGTGGTCCAGTTTTAACAATAAATCGTAAAAATGTGAGATCTTTATACGATTCCTGTCTTTTAGAATATTTTCAAATTCATTTTCTGAATGCCCAATCCCTCTATCTTTTTTATCCTTTATGAACCTATCTTTTAACTGACAATGCAGAAACCAACTACACTCATGCCCTTCTTCCCTGAATTCATCTCTTGCTTTGAATTCCAACTTGCCAGTATCTTTTGCCATTTTGTCAGGTCCCTTTAAGTTATCCACCTTTCTTTGATTAATCTTTCCCACCTGAAAAAGGCTTCGTTTGTAGAGGCCCACAACGGGATGTTCCTACAGAATATATCTTTGTATTTCCCCCAATGTTGTTGTTTTTTTAAAAAAAGTTAAGTCAACAGAAAAGTCACCACACTGTGAAGCTTGGTTTGCAATGCAAATTTTACATAGATAAGTTCAAGTCTGGTCCTTTTGTATCATGGAGATATTTCTACCACCACTGCTCTGGTCACAGAGGAAAAAGAGAGAGGGGGGGGGGGGGGGGAAACAACAGACACCTTAGGGGCATTTTGTCGCTCTTTCAGGGGTGGCAAAAGGGAGGATTGGTGCCGTGGCTCCAATCCATGGCTAGCAGGGGCGGCTCAGAGTGACCTGTCTACATAGCCCCATTGTAAGCCACTTTGAATCCCATATTGGAAGAAAGGTGGGATGTAAACTGAATGAATGAATAAGCAAACAAAGGAATGTCAGGAAAGCACAGCACAGTCCACTTCACACTTAGAACTCCTGAACTTCTTTGATGCAAAATGTGTGAGAGAATCTCATTTTAGTTTACTTCTGGCAAATTTATAAAAAAAATTGTTGTTGTGTGCCTTCAAGTGGTTTCTAATTATGGCTACCCTAAGGCAAAACTATCATAGGTTTTCTTGGTAAGTTTCTTCAGCAGAGAGGGTTTGCCATTGCCATCCTCTGAGGTTAAGAGAGTATGACTCACTCAAGGTCACTCTGTGGTTCAGCCAGGATTTGAACCCTGGTCTCCAGAGTCATAGTCCAATGCTCAAACCACTACACCACCACACTGACTCACTAAAGTTTAGAAACATATATAAGAGGCCAGGTGGCACAGTGGTTAAATGCCTGTACTGCAGCCACTCACTCACAAACCACAAGGTTGTGAGTTCAATACCATCTAGGGGCTCAGGCTCTGTTCAGGCTTGCATCCTTCCAAGGTTGCTAAAATGAGTACCCAGCTTGTTGGGGGCAATTAGCTTAAAGTTGTTAACCGCTTAGGGAGTGCTTAAGTGCACTGACAAGCAGTATTGAAATATACTTGCTATTGCCATTGCCTGCTATTTGAGACAGAACAAGAGTTTAAACATGAGGATAAAAATGAAAGCAGGAAAACAAGAAGTGAACAAATTTTCTGCTGCCTAGGTCTGAGTAACATCAAATCTGTAGATGTTATACTATGAATCTTCTCATACATATTGTTACATCAATGCAGTCTTTTCATCACAAGGAATTTTTTGCTGCACATTTCCATAGAAGATATTATTTTGGGGTGTTAATAAATTGCCTCACATTTACCAGAAACCTTTGATACCAATGCAGTAATGAAGTCAGCAGTTATCCAATCCTATTGATGCCAAACCTCATAATTTCCAACAAGTCCTGCCAGCTTTAATAAAATTCTCTTTGTAAGTAGAGGAGCTTCACAGTGACAGGTCTTGTTTTCTACATAAGGTGGATGCTGACAACAGCCACCCTAGGCTGTCTGTGACCTATTTAAAGGGCCAGTATACCATTTCATTGTTTTCTCTCTTTCTCTCTGTCCTCCCACCCTCCCAGAAGTACACTGCAAAAGAGATTTTGTGCATATAAATTTCTGCTGTAGCAACATGAGCTGTGGCCACTGTGGCTCCCTCTCATTGCTGCCTTTGCTTCAGGATTAAGAAAGGGACTATTCTACTTCTGTGAGTGGTTTCTTGGTTTGTGCCTTTGAGTTTGTTTTCAATTTATGGTGACCCTAAGGCGAACCTTTTAGCAAGATTTGTTCAGAAGGGGTTTGCCATTGCCTTCCTGTGAGGCTAAGAGAGTGTGACTTGGCCAAGGTCACCCAAGTGGATTTCCATGGCCGATTAGGGATTCAAACCCTGGTCTCTAGAGTTGTAGACCAACTCTCTTTGGAATATAATACACTATGTTCATTTGGCATCAGGTGTCTATGAAAAATATTGCACCTGCTATAAAGGAAATTCAATATATTTTCAAGTCAGAGTAGGATTATTCTATTAGGCTGCTATGTTTGCCATGAGGCTGGTGTTTGCAGCTGAATTCTCCAATATCTATCGTCTGTATTCTATATCCTCCTTCTCCTCTGCCTCAAATATTAACAACAATACATAGCTCTGAGCAGAGATGGTAGAAGGTGAAGAAAAATGATATCCTCTAGGCTGTAAAAAAATTAATTTTGTATGTTCTTCTCTCTTCTTTACTGATGTTATTTTCCATTGTACAATCAATTTGAATCAGGGTTGCTTGCTTGGCTTATAAACAGTGATTTCTTTCATAACTGAAGAGTTATCAAGTCAGATTTAACCACAAGCCAGGTGAATCTTTAATCTCAGGCTTACAATATCTACAGCTGATCTCTGTATATGTACCTGCTGCTCACTAGCTGTTTGTGAGAACACAACACAACACCTCCCACAATGACTATCCACAGTGGCATCAAACCAACTCAAAATCATAGGTGGTGGGATGGGAAACTTCAAATCTACATTGAGCTGGAGACACATAGTGGGATCCTGTTGTGAACTGTAAGCAAACAGCACAGCACAGTTCCCCTCACTCCTCCCTGTTAACTTTGTTCCCCACCTTTTCCTCAAGACTACAACTCCAGGCAGCTTACACTTGAAAAAGATTGCAATTAAAACATACAAAAAGCCACATTAAAACTAAATTAAACTAAGAACCATATTGAAATAATACACATATTTTTAAAATAATAAACCATAAAGCATTAATGATCTGAAGCAGCAAGGAGAGGTGGACAAATAATAGGAAATGATTACTATACAGCCCCATCCAGAAAAAAAGGAGACACAAGAGACTGCAGCAATTATAGAACCATAGCACTAATCTCCCACAAAAGCAAAATCATGCTCAAAATTCTGCAACACAGACTCCAACCACACATGGAGAGAGAAATCCCAGAGGTCCAAGCAGGGTTCAGGAAAGGAAGAGGCACCAGGGATCACATTGCAAATATACTAATTTGCTAATGGAGCATAGCAGGGAGTTCTAAAAGAAAATCAGCATGTGCTTTATAGAGTATAGCAAAGCCTTTGACTGCAGATCATGAAAGGCTATGGAATGCCCTTAAAGACATGGGAGTGCCAACACATTGGATAGTCCTAATGAGGAATCTGTACTAGGATAAGAGGCTACTGTGAGGACAGAACATGGAGAAACAGAATGGTTCTCAATTGGCAAAGGAGTGAGACGAGGCTGCATCCTATCACCCTACCTATTCAACCTATATGCAGAACATATTGTAAGGAAAGCAGGCTTGGACATGGAAGAGGGAGGAGTGAAAATAGGAGGAAGAAATATCAACCATCTGATATATGTTGATGACACCATTATACTAGCAGAGAACCTCACAGACCTGGAACAACTACTAAGGAAGATCAAAGAACAAAGTGCAAAGGCAGGATTAATGTTGAACATAAAGAAAACAAAAATAATGACCACAGAGAACTTACACACATTCAAACGAAACAATGAGAAAATAGAAATGCAAAGATACACAACTCAGCACAAAAGTCAGAATCATACAAGCTATCATATTCCCTATTACCATGACCAGATATGAGAACTTGACAGTCAAGAAAAAAGATAGGAGGAAAATCAATGTATCTGAGATGTGGTGCTAGAGAAGAGTGCTGAGAATTCCATGGATGGCCAAAAGGTCAAACAAATGGGTCCTAGAACAGATCAAGCCAGAGATATCCCTAGAATCCAAGATGACAAGACTTAGACTCTCGTACTTTGGACACATCATGAGAAGGCATGAAGCGTTGGAAAAGACAATAATGTTAGAAAAGGTGGAGGGAAGTAGAAAGAGAGGAAGGCCACATGGTAGATGGATAGACTTTTTTAAAGAGACCACAAAAATGAGTTTGCAGGAGCTGGGCAGAGCAGTAGAGGACAAGGGACCCTGGAGATGTCTCATCCATAAGGTTGCTATGCATCAAGATCAACGTGAAAGCAGTTAACAACAACAACAAACAGCATTAATAGCCTTTATACAATTAAAAGCCTGTCTGAATAAAAAAGACTTTGCCCTGAAGCAAGGAGAGGGTAACACAGAAGGGTCCATTCTGTCCTCCTTAGGGAAAGAGTACCAAATTCTAGGGGCAGCCACTGAGAAGGTCTTCCCTCATGTTCCAACACCTGCAATGGTGGTGGGATCAAGAGAAGGGCCTCTCCTGTGGATCACAGTATCCGGTTAGGGTATATTGAAAGATACAGTCTGTCAGATAGCCTGCACCTAAGACATATAGGATTTTATAGTTCATGAACAGGACTTAGCAACTGATAGCCACTGGAGCTATTGTGAGGAGGAGGAAGTTTGATTGATCCCTGTAACCGGCTTAGTGAACATTCTAGCTGCAGCTTTTTGTGAAGTTTCCAAACAGTCTTCAAAGATTCCATGAAATCCACACAGAATTTGTCACCATAACCAGATCAGGCATTTCCAGGAATGAGTGCAGCTTTAAATGTGCAAAGACACTCCTGGATGCTGTAGAAACCTGGGTCTTCCAATTCTAAATGGAGTCCAGGAGACCAGCCAAACTGCAAAGCCAAGTCTTCTGGGAGAGTGTAACCCCATGTAGCACAGACTGTATCTCCATTCCCTGATCTGCCTTTTGATTGACCAGGAGCACCTCTGTCTTGCCTGGACTGAGCTTCAATTTACTTACCCTCATCCAGTCTATCACTAATTCTAGACACCAGTTTAGAACAGAAATAGCTCCTTTGGAGGTAGGTGAAATAGAGTTGTGTGTCATCAGCATATAGCGGACTTGGAAAACAGTATTCCAGATGAGATCTCACCAAAGCATAATAGAATGGAGTACAGTATTCCAGGGATTCAGATTAGAATTGCATTGGCCTTTTGACTCTCTCAGCCCCACCTTCTGGATTTGTTCCTCCAGGAAAGAATGGAGCCATTGTAAAACAGTGCCTCTAAATCTCATCCCAGCTAGGTGTTCCAGAAGGATACCATGGTCAATGGTATCAAAAGGCTTTATTTTTATTGCTCAATGTGTTTTGGGGAAAACTCTTCTTCAAGGCTTCTTCTTCAAGGGTTCTTCTGTTCCTCTTTTTCTTTGTAAACAAAGTGTCTGTGTTGAATCCACCAAGGAGGCCAAGGATGTCTTGAGCCCTGGAAATCAGCCCTGAAATCAGATTGAAATGGATCTAGATAATCCATTTCATCCCAGAATCTCTGGATCTAGGAATCAATGAGTAATGAGAAATAATGGCTTAAATCAGAGGTGGGCAACTGAAGACTATGAGGGGGCATATTGCCCTCTCAAGAGGTCATGGAGGGCCATACTTCCACCTGCTTCCACCAAAAAATAAATTTACATGACCCCTAATGGCACCCAAATATTCTAGAGGAAATAGAACTATTTTCACCATTTTTGGGGCCTGCCTGGGTCATTTTAGGCCAAAGAGAGGCTTTTTTAAACTCCAGGAAGTGAGCTAAAGTCACTTCTCTTCACTTCTTGTTTCACTTACTGTGTGTGTGTGGGGGGGGGGGGGGTAGTCGAAATCCCTCCCACACTCCCAAAGGACATTTGTGGGCAAAAACACTTTTAAAAACACCTAATTCACTTTTTTTAAAACCTCCTGGGGGCAGTGGGCTCCAAATGTGGTGGAAATGCCCTCCATACTTCCTTGAGGCTATTCTGGAGCTTTAAAAATTGTTATTATTCAATTTTTGACCCACTGCAAGCCACATGTTTCCCACCCTTAGCTTAAACATATCAGGGTACAAGTACTGAAGTTACAAATGTGAGTGGAGTTGCTACAGAAAGGAATGAGGAGTGACTGCTCAGAAGAACCCTGCCATTTCATAGCCTTTTAAAACAACTGATTATACCAAGATCATGCTTTCTGAAAAGGTGATATGTAGCACTTGAAACTGTACTATCTGTGCTGGTAAGTAACTCTCACAACAGTCCTATACCCATTGGCACTACCCATTTGAGTGGGGATTGGGAAACTGCAGACTTTCCAGCCCGCCCTCCAAAAACCTTGAACTTCCAGCTTCTTTTCATTTGATGACCAGGATGACTTTTCACTCTTGAATTGTCCTCCATGTCTGAGACAGAATAAATTAACACTCCATTCAAGAGTATAAGCTTTCCATTCCTCCTATCCTCATTAACAAAAACAAATAAAACCTATGTTACTGGAAATTTGAGGCTGCATCCAAAGAGTGACTTCTGGTCATAGTTCTTGGCCTATAAAGTTTGAAGGGGGGCACCCACTCCAACCACAGTTACCCACCCCATCCATGGGTATGCAGATTCAAATAAGAATGAAATCGCCACATACCATATTTTTTTTAAATGTCTGTGGACGTTTTTTCAAAAACAGATGAGATGGTCAGTTTTGTTGCTTACGGGCATTTTTCTGTGGAGTTGACAGTGGAAGGTTCATCACTGCCAAGAAATGTTTCATCTTCAACAAAATACATATATCACTTATAATAGGCAATCAAATTAGCCCATATAGAAGCAAAGTGCTACTTCAATTTCCACCTCTCTGGGCCAGCACTGTACTTAGAAAATAGCTCAAAGCATCACTTTAAAAAAAGCTTTGGAAATGGAGAAACTGCACAAAGTTCCAAGTGGAGCCATAAATCTGAGCTGCAGATCTTTCAAATTAAGAGAAAATGCTGTTATAATCATTGTGGGGAATTGATATCACAGCATGATATGCCTGTCCATGAATATATTGAATCTGAAGCAGATTCTTGTGGGGAATCACATTGCTGATTGAATTAGAATGACACAACAACCATTGGTTATGTTTAGCAGTCTTCCTTTAAATATTTTGCTTACAGGTTAATGACAGAGCATAGTTTACTCTGTGTTTAATCAAAATTGTACTCAAGGGGTGCCCAAATTCTGCTTCCAAAATAAATAGACATTTATCTCCAATTTGGATAAATTAAGAGTGCAATAACATGTTTGCTCAGAAGTCATCCCTGTTAAATTTAATGACACTTCTTTTTTGTTGTTAACTGCCTTCGCATCGGTCTTGACACATGAAGAACCTATGAATGAGAGATCTCCAGGCCCTCCTGTCCTCCACTGCCCAGCTCCTGCAACCCCATACTTGTGACCTCCTTAATAGAGCCCATCCATCTAGCATGGGGTCTCCCTCTCTTCCTACTTCCCTCCACCTTCCCCAGCATTATTGTTGTTGTTTTTCCAATGTTTCATGCCTTCTCATGATGTGTCCAAAGTATAAAAGTCTAAGTCGGGGTAGGCAACCTTTCCCCTTTAAGGGCCGAGGGACTTCAGCTCCCAGAAGCCTCAGCCATGTTGGCCAATAGTCCCATGTTGGCCAATAGCTCCTGGGATTCTGGGAGCTGAAGTCTCTCGGCCCTTAAAGGGGAAAGGTTGCCTAGCCCTGGTCTAAGTCTTGTCATCTTGGATTCTAGGGATATATTTGGCTTGATCTGTTCTAGGACCCATTTGTTTGACCTTTGGGCCATCTATGGAATTCTCAGCACTCTTCTCCAGCACCACATCTCAAATACGTTGATTTTCCTCTATCTTCTTTCTTGACTGTCAAGCTCTCATATCCGGACATGGTAATAGGGAATACAATGGCTTGTATGATTCTGACTTTTGTGCTGAGTTGTATGTCTTTGTATTTTAGGATCTTTTCTAGTTCTTTCATAGCCACCCTCCCCATTCTTAATCTTCTTCTGATTTCCTGGCTGCAGTCCCCGTTCCAATCAAAGTTTGATCCCAGGTATGAGAACTCTTTTACTATTTCTATTTCCTCATTGTCTAGTTTGAATGTGTGTAAGTTCTCTGTGGTCATTATTTTTTGTTTTCTTTGCACTTTATTCTTTGATTTTCCTTAGTAGTTGTTCCAGGTCTGCTAGTATTATGGTGTCATCAGCATATCTCAGATTGTTGATATTTCTTCCTCCTATTGTCACTCCTCTCTCTTCCATGTCCAAGCCTGCTTTCCTTACAATATGTTCTCCATATAAGTTGAATAGGTAGGGTGATATTTACTCTTGAATAAGTTGAATAGGTAGGGACATTTACTCTTGGGGAAAGAGTTAGAGTGGTATAATAATTTGAGTGCTGGATAGGGCTGTGAGAGACCAAGGTTCAAATCTCCTATGAGCCATGAAAAACCATTGGTTGATCTTGGGCAAGTCACACTCTCTCAGTCCTAAGTGAAGGGAATGAATAACTCTTGACAACAAAATTCCATGGCAGGATTGCCATAGAGTTGGCATTATGTCAAAATTGACTTGAAGTACACATCAATAAAGTCTTGGGTAAGTGTGCACAGATTTATAACAGGGGTGGAAATTATCTGACCCCCCCAAATGTTGCTGGATTGCAACATTTCTCAGCATTGGGTTATGCTGACTAGGAATTTGCAATCTGACAAATTCCTGGGCCACCTAGCTGGGACTGGATTATGGAGGCACTGTTTTACAATGGCTCCATTCCTTCCTGGAGGAACAAATCCAGAAGATGGGACTGAGGAAGCCCTGTTAACTCTTTGACCATTGCTCAGATCTGGAAGGATGCATGGTCCCAATCCCTGGATTAAGTCTTATTATGCTTCATTAGGAGCTATAGAGCCAGCCTGCTGAATGGGACTCCTGCCTATTACAAACTATATTCAGATAGTTTTATATGTTGCATTTCCATATACCTAAAAACATAAGTTTCCAATCATGAAAGCCAAGGAAGGGCAAGGGCCTGCTTAAGCAATAAGAGCCATCAACAAATTGAGGTTTTTTTTTTTTGTATTGTGTTCTTTTGCAATGATAACACATGAGTGCATGACAAATGATATACCCACTAGTCCACAATAATCCATCAGATGCAGACAGCTAAAATATAAAACTTTACTTTCAATCACTTTCTATCTCTAGCAGATATACTTTATTTTCAATATCTGTTCCTCCATCAAAATGGTTAATTAAAGTCATTTATAAAAGCTTCAATTACCCCTCATCATATAATCACATCTTCTTTTCCAGTTTAAATCGTGCAACTTTCAAATAAAGTTAAATGAGCTTTAAAAATGCTGCATGCAGTTGGTCAATGTGATGTGCTTAGCTGGATAGCACATAAGCATACTCGGCCATCACCAGTTTGCCATCTCAAGACACTGGCCTTAAGCAGTCATCAAACACTATTAAGTTTATCTGAAAATAGAAAGGGGGGGAAGGGGGGAAGATTATGTTGATAGAGTATTTAGAAAGGTCTGCTTTAGAATTGGCTTTAGTGCAGTGCACTGATAATGTAATGAGTTGAAAAGTTCATCACTTGCTAAATGTCCACAAGAAAAGCACCAGGTCTGCTGTAGTAAGCATCTAGCTGTTTTGGCTGAACTCTTATTGTCACAACAATGCTGATGTAAGCACTTAACACTCACGTGTGATAGACAGATCACTGGACTTCAAGGAATCCTGGATCACATTTAGGTATTATAAGAAGAGGACTTCAACAATAAAGCAAAATCCTTTGTATTTCCAAACATACTCTCTGAATGTGGTGCCTTATGTAATAAAGACAAAACTGGTAAGAGTTATGTGCCAGTGCTCTGGGGACACCTCAAATATTTGTAATAATATAAAAAGTTTGTATCCAGATTTAGAAACACAAAAGGTAGAAGAACAGCATCACCATTACCACAACCTTTCAGAGAAGAGAAAGGCTTTTTTCTTTTCTTTTTTTCTTTTGCCAGCTCATGCTTTTGCTTACTTGCTTGCTGCTGTCAGGGGCTGCCCTCTCCCCCACAGACTGCTGCCTACCATGATAGCCATGGGCTGTCCCAAGGAATATCTGGTGCCACCCTTGCTGCAGGACACACTCTGGACCTAGCTTTCTGGGCAGAGTAGGATGGTGGTGATCTGAGTGTGGAGGAACTTTCTATAGTCATGGAGAGATCACAAGCTGGTGGTATTTAGAATCACTGTAACCCAAAACCTCTGCATGGTGAGGGACCAATAAAGACAGTCCACTCCAGTAACATCCAAACAATGATACCTTTATTGGGCCAACCAAAATGCCACTTTGGTTGGCCCAATAAAGGTATCATTGTTTGGATGTTATTGGATTTGCTATATGGTTTACACAGCTACCCCTGAATGTTTTTTGGATTTCAAGTCTCCTCCAGGAGGCCTACAGATCCAAATGGATTCCTGATGGTTCCCTGTTGCCTGTTGAAATGGTAACTGATCTAAAAGAAGCTATGGTGAGGCCTCTACTTAAAAAACAAAACACTTCTATGAACCCAATTACACTAGATAACTACAGGCCAGTCTGCAACATGTTCACAAAAAAGAACCTTTTTTTTTTTTTTATTCTAGAGCATGTTGTATCCTCCCATGATTTGTGAGGCTTTCCAACATTACTATTAAGTGACAAGAGCTGTACTGTGTTTGTCCGAAGGCAAAGGTTTGTCCTTTTATTATTTCTGTGTTGAAGGGGGGAATACAATCAAACTCTGTTTTAGTAGCTAACTAGCTAAATATTACAGCAAAGCTGACACTCTTGTTACAAAGCATCTTTAACAAATGATTTCTTTTCCCCGTACATTCATTAGCAAAGCTTCCATTATTTAAAAAATCTCCAACATATATTTTATTCTACTTGACAAAGGTCATATTCCTTTCAGTCTTTTAAAAAAGAACAATCTAGCAGCTAATCTATTCCAGAATCCCCATTCATGTTAACTCCTCATTCATTACATAGCTTCTCTTCTTTCTAAAAGATTCCCTCTGAGGAGGGAAACAGACTGGCATGAGGGGACGGCTTGAAGCCATCCCTGCCCAAGATGCTTCAGGACTGCAGCAACAACATGCCACAGTTCCAAGAGCACCCTCTACCATGGTCCCAAATTGGAAGAGAAAAAAATGCTCCTTTTTGGGGCAGGTTTCTGCAGCCTGGGCATAGCTTTGGCACATCTTGGGGGCATGCATCATCTAGTTGCCATGCCCCCAAGTCATATGGAAGGTGGCTTTTTCGGCCCGTCTGTTTGGGCCCTGGGTTGCAAAATCACTTTTTTGTTCAACTGTAGCTGTTACTACATTGTGTTGTTTTTTAAATAAATCATTCACAAAAACAGATTTACTGTCAATCGCAAACAAAAACCATTCAATTTATTTACAATCTTCATTTATTAATTTCTTTTTCTGAGAACATTGTCAAAACCTCAGGACGACCTTTTAACAGGAAATGCCAGCATAGGCACCAATGCCCCCTACTAAGCAGCCAAGGAAGAGCTAGGATTCATTGTTTCCCCCATTATTTCCAAGTGGGAATACTTCTAATGTATTTGCCCATTGGGAAACAGGTTTGATCTATCATTGTTTCTCTGTCAGAGATCCTAAATACAGGTGAGACTTTTTAAACCACCGAACCTCCATTTTGATAATGTGATTGATAAAAAGAAATATAATAACCTTATTTCTGATAGTATACAACTAGGCATTTAAAGCAACAAACATTGGTCAAGAAACAAGTGTATCTTGCAGTTCAACTCAAGGAGGATGCTGAAAAGTTAGAAAATTTGTGAAGCATTTTCCTGAGGATGAAGACAATCACCTGCAAACAAAACATATGTAAAGTTTGTGCTTTCTTACACAGAAACATATTGCTCATAAGTCAATGAAGGGACACGTTCCATGCACACTAGGCAGGCAGGAAGTTATAAAAATGAATGGGAAAATCTTTAGAAATAGAGGGACTTTATATGTTCATATGAGCTCCTGCATCTGTAGGAAATGGTTTGAGATTAAATTTATTAGTCACAGAAGATTACATCATTACTCTCCAAGATGAGAAGAAGGTGGATGAACAAAACATCCCCAAAAAGGAACAGACGTATACAAAGGAGAGAGCAATGGATGAATGGCAAACACCTGGAAAAGATAATGAGTGGAGTACCCAAGCACATCACCATTTAAAGAACTGGGTTGCAATAAATAGGAAGGACATCTGCCTGACACACTGGAAAGCCACTGCCAGCCAGAACAGTCAGCAGGGAATGAGATACATCTGAGGGTATCATTCAAAATTATCTGACTCTGTAAAATCCCTCCATTGGAATGACCAAGAAACAGTTATAAAGAGGTAACTCCTCTGCATTAATCTGGTCTCAGGCCTAGTTATAGAACATAAATAACTTTGATCACCTTACCTGAAGACTTACATGGCTTTTTTGGTTCTGCTGGGCCTCCTGGAGCATGATTGGTGGACCATGGTATACTTCTCACTATGATGGGACTTTGAGAGACTATATTACAGCAGCTCCTATCTTTTCTGGAGGGACAAACCCAAGAGGTGGTGATGGGGGATTCCCATTTGCTTCCTTGGCCAACGGTCCTTCAAGAGGTCTGTGATCTCTCTTCTTGCTATTCAACATCTACATGAAACTGCTGGAGGGGGTAATCTGGAGGTTTGTGCTTTGGTGGCACCAGTACGCTAATGACACTGAACTCTATTTTTCTTTTTCACTGAAAACCTTTCTAGTTTTGAAACATGTTTATTAAATCAATAAATGATTGTGTGTGGCCAACAAACTGGAGCTTAATCCACACAAGACAGAGGTGGTCCTGGGCAGGTGAGAGGAAATAGGGATTTAGCCTGTGCTGGATGAGGTACAATCCCTCTTAAGATGTACGATCACAATTTGGGTGTACTCCCAGACTCAGTCTTGAGTCTGAAGGCCCAGGTTTCTGTGGGGGCCAAGAGTGCTTTTGCACACTTCAAACGAGTGCCAACTTTGCCCATTCCCAAAAACGCCTGATCTGCCCAGAGTGGTAAATGCCTTAGTTACATCCTGTGCAATTATTGTAACCCGCTTTACATGGGGCTGCCTTTGAAGAGTGTTCAGAGACTTCAGCTGGTACATACAGCTGCAAATGGCGTTAGTTAACTGAGCCTGTCCAGGACCTGAGATCCTTAGGAGAGGCCATTTTCTTGCTCCCACTATCTTCCTGGGCATGGCTGGTGATGATACGAGCTGGGCTTTCTTGGTAGCTGCCCCCATGCTTTAGATTTCCATCCCCAAGGAGGGCATTCTGGCCTCCTCATTGCTATCCTTCAATCAACAGATAAAACAGGCTTTTCGAGCCTAAGGTTTTTAAATAAAGGGCTTCAGAGGGCATTGTATTATTTTTATTGAATTATTTTTAATTTTGTCCTTTTTAAGCTATAAGTTTTAAATTGTTTTAACATTGTGATCATTTTAATCCTATTTTAATGTTGACTTTCATATGTTTTCAGCTACATTGTACTTGTTCTAAATTGTAAACTGCCTTACAGAAAAGGCAGATTATAAGCACAGATGATAACAATGACAACAACAACAACAGAAATAGAGGTTTGATAGGCTGATAATAACCACCTTGCCTACACCTATGGAAAGAAGAATGAGGCCCACCTCCCCATATGGATAGGGTGGCCACTACTAAAATCAGAAAATATATCATTTTGAGCCCTATCTGTTTTCTATTTTGTTGTTGTGTACCTTTAGGTCACTCCAAATCTTCCTCACCACATTCTGTCCTGAACATATTCTTTTTCTTTGTGTATATCACCATGTCTCTGTTTGCATTTCAGATTTTCTCGCCAGGACAATAAAGCAAAGAAAAAGAAACTCCTCAGTCCTTCCTGCCAAGCATATCGCACACTTATTTATAATGTCAAATGCTCTGCTTGTTTCTATAGAAAGGGCATTGCCACAGTTGCATTTTTTGTATGAATAACTTTTCATTTCCCTTTACTATTAACCTACCCAAGCATTACCAAAGTGGGCTGATCGAACCAGTCAGACAGAGGGCTTCCTCTTTGCTTCTCCAAGAATGTTAATTTGCTTCACTGCATATCTCTATTCCACGGGGCTCCCTTGTTCACTTTCATATGCTTCACTGCCAGAGCTGCTGGTCACATTCACTAAGTACATTCCTACATTCCAGCTTCTTCTTGACAGACAAATAAAAAAAAAAATGCTGTGAAATTTGAAAAATGTCTGCAATGTACATCTGATAGGACCAACAGCTCTCCAAAAATAAAGCAAGTAATACCAAAATAGAAGATGCTGAACACAAATTGATTGAATTTCTTGACATTTCAAAAGGATAGGATGCCAAAGATGGGGAAGTTGCTATGTCTACAACTCCAACAAACTGGAATTCAGTGCAGATACCTAAAGCTACAGGGTATATGTAGTAGTGGGAATGGTTGCATTTCCCCCTTGTGATCCGTCTTTGCCAAGTCTTTTCCTACACTGCACTACCCAGACATGCTTAGATGAAGAGTGAGTTCACCAAGCTTGTGAGTACATTGTCCTGAATGACAGAAAACACACACACAAAGCCAGACATAATTTTGGTGCAGCCCACAAGCATAAATGTTCTCTCATATTCTATATTAGTTCTCATACCTGATAACCAACAGGGCATGGGGAAGAGAAGAAAATGCAAAGATGTTCAATTAAAAATAAACAAAACACCTCTAACTCCTATTGTTCCACTATGCTTCTTGATTTCCCACCCCACCTATTTTGTTTTAATTTTTTCTCTTTTAATCCTTTCATCCTTTCCTTTTCACTTCCCTGTTAGAAATTTTTAGAACCCTTTTTATAAAGATAGAATGAAACAAGGGAGTGGATTAATCATCCAGGGAAAAAAAACAACACCATTCACCTTAAGAAGTTCGTAGTGCTGAATGCCATTCACTCCGATGTCAGGATCAATAGCGGATGGGACAGAATAGCGGGAATTGATGGCTGTGTTCTCAGGGATGGAGATATTAATGACCGTTGAAGGAAAAAGAGGGGCATTGTCATTTATATCCTCAATCAGGAACCTAATCTTAACTAGCCTGAAAACTTCATCAGGCAAGACAGCAACCTCCACTTCATAAAAACAACGGTTCTCACTAAAAATGCCAGAACAAAGTTTTTCCCTGTCAATACGATTGGCAGTGGTGAATATTTCTCCTGTGTTTTCCTCCACACGGACAAGTGGAACATCTCCAGTCTTGTACACAAGCTTGAACTGAAGTGGTGATGAAAGGGGCACATCAGGATCCAGGGTCAAGTTGAGGTCCTTAAGTAAATTGCCAATTAGGACATTTTCTGGCAGCTCCTCCCGCACTGTATAATTTTTCTCCTGAGCACCAGACTGGAACACGATGCAGGCTAATAAGACTGCCAAAAGATAGGTCCTGGAAAGCAAGTCCATCTCCAGAATGGCTATGGTTGTTCAACCAAACACGAAGAAGAGCTGGAAAATAAAGAAGACAGAACATATTTAAAAAAAAAAAATTGTAATGAGAAAACAGCAACAACCTAAAATTGATTCACCCAGCCTTTATGGGAAAATTAAATATGGAAAAGTGATTTGACAAATGCTGAGGAAAATAAGTAAAACTAGCAGTAATAGTCTATATTGTACAATGAATGCTAGCAAACAAATCCATAGCAGCAGCTAAACAGTTAAGCTTTTAGGACTGCATTCATAGCTTATAAAGCTTTGTGAGTGTGAGTTTGTTACTGTAAGACTTCTAGGCAATGCACACTCTTGAGCAGCCAAGCCCACTCCTCTGTAACTTCTGTGTGGGCAGTAGAAAATTAGATCAGTATCCAGGGGAATGTAGTACTCTAATAGGAATCCACAGTCTTCCCCTATGAGAACCTGAGCTTACCCAAGGATCCTAGGACTACTTTCAAAAAACCCTGTTTGTTATGCAGTTTATATTTTCCCATGGCAGATATCTAAGAGAATAAGAAAATCTTTCCCAACTTAGATTAGCAATAGCATCTTCCTCCCTACACACACATACTTTATTCCCTTGAAATTCTCAAGTATAGTAGCAAGACCAACAGAGTAGTAGTATATCCCAAACTAATGAGTTCCAGTAGCATGAACTCTCTTCATATTCACAATAGCTCTGAAAGACAGAGAGTGCCCAATTCAAGGTTAACCAGTAAGTTTTGTGGTTCAGTGGAATAAGATTTTAGATTTCTCAAAGTACAGAGAAATGCACTACACCATACTGTCATTCCATGTTTTTAAGTCTTTATTTCTGAAGTGAATATGCTTCCAATTCATGGGAGACTATGTTCTAAACTGGATACTTTACTCTGTAAAGCTGGGGATTGGATAAAGAAATCAGTGGTCTGCTGCATATCATAAATTGTATTAGGAAATACTTTAAGCCTCTGCAAAAAGCTCTACAATTTGAATCTTGTTTCTTAAAGAGTACTAGACCAAATAAAAAGGCAAAGCTCAGCCCCTGAAGATAGTCCATGAACAACCATCCGCTGCCCGTTATTTCCTTTGCTAATGATTTGTGGGCCCCTTCCAAAGGAAAATAATAACCACAACATTTTTAAAAATAAAACTTGCCTTCAATGCCAGAGAAAGCAAAGTTGCCCAATAGTTCTTAAAAGCATAGTGAGTTCTATTTGTCTTTTCATATGAGCGTTCAGGCTGGCAGGGAAAGCTAATGAAAGAGACACCCATCTGGTAAAACTTACCAAGAGTGGATGACATACATTCAAAAGTAATAGAGATTTCAAAAAGTATAAAAAATAACAAGTGATTTTATTTTAAATGAGGGACTAGGTTTGTCCCCATTAAAAGGAAAAGAAATTGATTTCTTTAGATGAAGATTTAGGACTGTTGTGTGACCAGTTGACCATACCACAGGTGAAAATAATTCACTGCTTCCCTATTTTAATCTTTAAAGTCATTTACAATCAAGATCAGCTATCTTGAGCTAAGAGCTACTGCAGTACCCCTGGACACCCATCTAAGTGCTCAAGGACTGAGACCATACTTTTATCATAAATAAACTACATCAATTCCTTATGTATGTTTGAAATTCCAAATATAGTTGACAGTTACTATTATTTTTCTGATAACTTCATTATGGGTGTCTAGTATGGATGGTTAATGCAAGATAACCTTTTAAATTATATATTAGAATGCTAGAACTCAATTAAAGAAATCTTATTTAATAAACCATTAATCTAAATACAGTGGGCCCTTCCTACACACAGGGGAAAAATGTGTATACTGGAATCCTATTGATTCCTATGGTGGAGCACTCCCGCGCAAGCACCCTTTTGTCCTCCTGGGCTTGCTGTACGCGTTAAGTTCATATTCTCATATGGCAAGCCAGTGTATGGTGCGGGCGCACTGTATGTATCAAAATGAAAGTAATAGTTCTGAAGTAAGACACATACTACAAACTGTATTTCAGTTTATCATGGCCAGAGCAGACCTGCTGAGCAAAAAGTTACTCATGAGTAACATAAAGCACAATTTATTTCAGCAGATCTGCTCTAGGCATGACTAAGTTTGAATTCAAAACTCTTATGTTTCTAGAGACCATCTCATCCACACTTCATCTAGACCTAGACTAAAATCCCTGAATTTCATAGAGAAAGTTGATTTCAGGGCTACAGCGGAGTTGTCCAGGAGTAAAGCTCCCCCCAGAGATCTGATGGTTGCTGTCAGACACCCACACACTTCACCACTACCATTCATGTAGAATGCCCCAGTCCAGAGACATGTGGGGGGAGCAGAAACCACTAGGCAGGATCTTGGAGAAAGCATTCCCTTCTATGTGAGAAAAATAGGAATAATTTTGCAGTTTGCAGCTTGCCATCTGTAGTTTTATACCAATCAAATCAAAATTTGCAGTTCTATTATTAAATACTTAGAACAATTGCAATAGAAAACACTGTGGGTGAGGAGTGATGACAGACCATTTTGTGCAAGCCTCTGAATCTCCCATACTGTCTCTTCCAAACACCAACTGCACCAGGTCTAGTTGGCAAGATTCCACAAGCATGTCTCTCTTGCTCTCCACTCCCAATGTGGTGGTGCAGTAACACACAACAATTTCCAATACCAACTGAAATGAGAATTGATGGGCCCTACCATGGACAACCAAAACAAACAAACAAACGGGTCCTAGAGCAGATCAAGCCAGAAATCTCTCTGGAGGCCAAGATGACAAAACCTAGGCTGGTGTACTTTGGACACATCATAAGACATGAATCACTGGAGAAAAAACAATAATGCTAGGAAAGATGGAAGGAAGTAGGAAGGAAGGCCACATGCTAGATGGATGGATTCTATTAAAGACATCACTAGTATGAATTTGCAGGAGTTGGGCAAAGCAGTGGAGGACAGGGGGTCTTGGAGATGTCTCATCAGCAGGGTCACCACGGGTCAAGATTGACACGAAGGCAGTTAACAACAACAATACCATTAGGCAAGGTGAGGCCACCAACTCAGGAAGCAGATTTGGGAATTTTAATTGCTACTACTGTATTTTTGCTGCTAGGGATAGGAAAAGGGAGTAGTGGGCTCTGCAGCATATGTGCCAAAATAACATAGCTGGCTTTGGGAAACATGAGTCTGGATGGCGTTGTTTCATTCCCTTTGGGCAGCAAAGTACCTAGTCCTGGATGTGTAAGTAAAATTGCCAACTTTGGGGGGGGGGGGGTTGTTATGGAAGTTTGCTCAATACATCTCCCACACGCATACACAAATGTATTTCTCTACCCAATTTCTGCATCGAGGGAAAAAGAATTCTTTCCTTCCCCGACAAAGCCTCTCAGCTTTGTTTCTCTATGGAACTAATCTGCTCTGAGTAGTCACATTAAATAACATTTTAGGAACAATATAAATAGGAAATTACTGAGTATAATAAAGGAACCAATTGCACAAACAGACATACAGCCAAATATTCTCTGTAAAAATGTGTGTATGTATGCATATGTGTATCCATCCATAAAATAAAAAGAAACATATTTTCTTAATTCACACACACACACATATACACACATCCATTTCCATTGCTTTTTCTATCTGCAGTATTATATTTTGCAGAGCTATCTTCACACAGCATTACTCATTCAGCAGTGAATGGGCCATATAAATCATGTTTAACAAAACCCAGTATACTATAAAATGAGAATGATTAAAATACTGAACTCATGTGAGCAGCCATTTACTGATGTGAAGTGTTGCACTAATAGGTGTTTAAGTGGCAGAACAGTGCCACCACAGATCATATTAGCACAAGTATTTGACTCTTGTTCCTGCTTAGTGTGTAGCAGAAGACTGATAATATACACTCAACAAAAGTCAAAATACACTCATCACTTTAGTAGCAATAATTGTATCAAGATATGGGAACAGAAACTATTGCAGTTCCATTTAGAAGATGGATGGTCATTTTCATGTAAATTCACAGTACCTCTATTTATACCAAACAAGAATGAACCCTCAAACCTAGCCTATTTAATCTATTATAGCATGGCGTGGATATGGCAATACAAAAACATTGGAATCCATGACCCTGTATGAGTTCCTAGACCCATCCAGCCTTGCACTGCTCATGCCAGATCCTGCACATCTTTAGATCCACCAAGTTGAATGAACCCCATAGATCATGCACAGTACTTAACCATAGTTTCTATTAATTTGTTGGTATTGTTGCAGTTGACTAACAGGAACACTAGAGATGTAGCACCCTCCCAAACAATCACTTTATGTCTTCACCCACATTGCTAGACGATTGTAAAAAGGGAGAGAAGTTTCACATACAAACTCTAACTAAACCATAAACTGGAATGTAATTAACTAAACTAATTTTAATTAAATTACAGAACTAATTCAATACTCAACTGACACAATACAACAGATATATTAAATACTAGGGAAATATATGACTTCCAATTCAAGTAAAAGGCTCCAATTAATAATAATTCTACTTCATCTAAACCGAGCTAAAGTGATAAAGTGAGAGCTTCTCAAAGTCCAGGAAATCTAACATCCATTTGGATCACAGCAAAGACAATTCTTGGCTGAGAAGCTGAAGTGTGTCCAAAGGAGGGTGACTAAAATGGTGAAGGGTCTCTAAACCATGCCCTATGAGGAGCAAATTAGGGCTTGGTATGTTTAGCCTGGAGAAGAGAAGATTAAGACGTGATATGATAGACCTGTTTAAATATTTGAATATTAAATATTTGAAAGGATATCATATAGAGGGTGGATCAAGCTTGTTTTCTGCTGCTCCAGAGAATAGGTCCCAGAGAATAGGTCCCAAAACAATGGATGCAAACTATAGAAAAAGAGATTCCACCTAAACATTAGGAGAACCCTGCAGTAAGAGCTGTTCAACAGTGGAGTCTCCTTCTTTTGAGGTCTTTAAATAGAGGCTGGATGGCCATCTGTCGGGGGTGCTCTGATTGTGAGTTCCTGAATGTCAGGGAGTTGGACTGGATAACCCTTGTGGTCTCTTCCAACTCTATGATTCTAATGAAAAAGAGATGCGTAGTACTTATTAGAAAATTACCATCTGATGTCATCTGGGGGAGAGACACTAGGCCCAGCACCATCGGGCCTAGTGTAAGAAGAAGAGCCCTCCCTCCATTCCATCCAGTGTCATCTGGGGGAGAGACACGAGGCCAAGCACCATCAGGCCTAGTGTAAGAAGAAGAGCCCTCCCTCCATTACCATCTGATGTCATCTGGGGGAGAGACACTAGGCCAAGCACCATCGGGCCTAGTGTAAGAAGAAGAGCCCTCCCTCCATTACCATCTGATGTCATCTGGGGGAGAGACACTAGGCCAAGCACCATCAGGCCTAGTGTAAGAAGAAGAGCCCTCCCTCCATTACCATCTGATGTCATCTGGGGGAGAGACACTAGGCCAAGCACCATCGGGCCTAGTGTAAGAAGAAGAGCCCTCCCTCCATTACCATCTGATGTCATCTGGGGGAGAGACACTAGGCCAAGCACCATCAGGCCTAGTGTAAGAAGAGCCCTCCCTCCATTACCATCTGATGTCATCTGGGGGAGAGACACTAGGCCAAGCACCAGCAGGCCTAAAATAAGAAGAAGAGCCCTCCCTCTATTCCATCCGATGTCATCTGGGGGAGAGACACTAAGCCCAGCACCACCCAGTCTAAAATAAGAAGAACTCTTATTTCTTAAAGGATGGGTGGGATTCGGGATTTTATGTTTTGTTTAATGGAAATTGTAATATTGTAAGCCGCCCCAATTGCTCTGCAGAAGGGCGGGATATAAATAAAAAGTATTATTATTATTATTATTAAAATCTGTTCAATTCTTCCTCTATCAGAGGTTAAATCTTTCCCATCTCAGGTCTTTAGAATCATCCTTTTTTCTCTTTTTTTCCTTAATTTGTAAGCTTACAATCTTCCTGGTTTATTTGCATGTTCAAAGTATTTGTATCTTCTATATCTCAAACTTTCGTTCCTTCTCTTTTTTAATTCTAAATTTTGATGTACAGTGGACCCTCATGGCAGGGGGTTAACTGGATAGTCCTTAGTGTGGGGGAATATTAACTATTGATTAATTAATGACTCCATCACATCTTAATGTTTACATGTCTGGTTGATGTGGATTTTGGCCACTACTGAATAGTTACTGATTATCATTTATTATTATTTACTGGCTTTGAAAAAACTTGATAGAATTAATCAAGAAATCCAACCACCCATTTGATTGGAAGGTGAAACATCAATCAATAATTAAAAAAAAAAGAAAATCTCTACATCAATAAAGATACTAAGAAGATGATACATCTCCAATCTTAAAATGGCATTAAGGATAAGGATAAAATCCAGAGTGATGATGCAGACACAAACTAATGCTAATCCCAGAAGAGGCTTAATTGAAATGGCTAATAAAAAACTGGATATAAGTGCATAGTCCTGCAAGAATTGAGAGAATTTAAGAAAAAAAAATTAAAGAAGAAATAAAGGAAGAGTTAAAAGACAGAAGAAATTAAATCAAACAAGATATGCACAAAGAAATAAATATCCTAGCAGAAAAAATAGGTAAAATAAATAAAGACATCAGAATTAAAAAACTGAAATAAATGAAGTGACTGAAAAAAACAAGGACTTAGAAAACAAGACAGGAGGTCTGAAATCTGAACAAAAACAAAAGATCAGATACAGGGATAGGTGTATCAAATTAAGAAGTGTCCCACAAGTAACAAATGAGCAGTTATATGAGAGAATTATACCAGGGCTATCATCTTATGTAACTTCAGAGGAAGTTATGGATGCTCAAACTGATAAGCTATTCAGAATAAATTTAGAGGTGGCAAAGGAAAGAAAGCTGCCTAAAGACATCACAATTTGTTTTCTGGGGATGAGAATGAGAGAAAGAATAATACAGAAAAGCTATGAAGAGAAACTAATAATAGATGAGACAGAAATTGAAATAGTCAAAGATACACCTACCAAAGTGTTAAGGAAGAGACAAGAATATAAATTTCAAACACTTGAACTACAGATGAACAACATCAACTTCAGATGATAAAAGATAGAAGTTGCATTTACATACAACCAAAGAAGATACAAGTTAAACACAGTAAACAAAGCTAAGGAATTTTACAAAAAAAAATCCTAACTAGGAAAAAAAGAAAGAAGCAATAACAAAACAGAGGAAAAAGGATGAAAATCATCTGGAGAAGGAGAAACACAAGAGATCTCACCAGAAGAATAAGAAATAGAAGACCAACAACTAGAAGAAGAAGACATTTTAGATTTATGAAGAGACAAAGAGTTTGCACAATCAGAAGAGGAAGAAGTTTTCAGAAAAAAAATAATAACAGAAGAAAGAAAGAGAGAGAGAGGGAAGGAAAGGAAAGAAATGCTTAAAATTTGTTCCTGGAATGTAAAGCACATTAATGTAGAACAGGGGTAGGCAACCTTTCCCCTTTAAGGGCCGAGGGACTTCAGCTCCCAGAATCCCAGGAACTATTGGCTAACATGGGACTATTGGCCAACATGGCTGAGGCTTCTGGGAGCTGAAGTCCCTCGGCCCTTAAAGGGGAAAGGTTGCCTACCCCTGATGTAGAACATAAACAAAAACTTTTCATTTCTTGGAGAAAAACGACTGTTGTAATTTGTGTTCAGGAAACAAAAATAAGAGATAATGACATTAGATATATGAGAAATCCTAAATTGAGGAAGTTTGTTTTATTCCTCAGTGGGAAAAAGGAAAAGAGGAGTGGAAATTTTTGTTAATAAGAAACACATAACTAGTGAAGTCTGTAAAGATAAAGAAGGAGGATATGTAATGGTTGAAATTACAACCAACGATACAAAAATGATATTAGCAAGCATATATGCCCCATGGGGGGGAGGTAAATTCTATAAACAAAGATTTAATAGAAAATAATAAAAATAGTATCATTTTGGTGGAAGACTTCAATGGGGTATTAAAACGAACAAGAGACAGGAAGTCAAAAAAATACATAAAAATCAGGGGAAACTACCAGTTGAATGTATTGAGATGATAGAAGAACAAGATCTAATTTATATCTGGACTCAGCTATACCGAGACAAAAGTGGATTTACCTTCTTTCAGTCATCAATCCTTTTCTAGGATAGATATGTTTTTAGTTTCAAGGAAATTAGCAACTAAAAGTTTTAAAAATGGCTCTGATCATAATATGTTAGAATTATTTTTAAATTATCCAACTAAAAGACAAACAGAATGAAGACTAAATGAGGAGCTATTAAGAGATGAAGAATTTGTAAACAGATTAAGAAAAGAAATTAAACTTTTCTTTAAAGAGAACTGGAAAAGGAGGAAGAAAAAATGAAAAGAAAACCTGGTAATAAAAAAAATTCAGAATGAAATAAAATTATTGCAATAACAATTTAAAATGCACAAACAGGAGAAATAGCTAGTGAACTAAAAAAGTGAGATACAACTTCTTTGAAAACACAGACAAAACAAGACATTGGTTAGCCAAGAAGAAAGAAATGTTTGATTAATGAGATTCAAATTAAGAATAAAATTACATCTAACCAAGAAGAGATTAGAATTTTTTTTTAAGGAATTGTATGCACATTTGTACAGAGAAGAGTCAACAGCAATTAGTATTGACAAGATCAGAGAATATTTAGACAATAAGACAATAACCAAGATAACTTTAGAACAAAAAGAAACCCTAAACAAACCCTTTTCAAATGAAGAAATAATACAAGCAATTCAAAGTATGAAGAAAGGCAAAATGCTGTGTCTAGACAGCTTTACAGCTGTACATTACAAGACATTCAAAAACAGAATTAATAGACCCTTTGAACAAAACTTTAAACTTGATTACAACAGAAGGTAAACCGGAGATGTGGAATAAAGCAACTATTACTTTGATACCTAAAGAAGGTAAAGACAGATAACATGTCCAGAATTTTAGTCCCATTTCATTGCTCAACACAGATTACAAAATATATGCCTCAATTATAGCAAACAGATTTAAAAATATTCTAACAAAAATTATAAAAGATGACCAAAATGGATTCATTCCTGGCAGACAAATTAGAAATAATGTAAGGACTATCTTAAACGCTATCAAATACTATAACGTAAACAATACAAAAAAATGGTGCTTTTTTTAGACACTGAAAAGGCATTCGAGAATGTGAAATGGAAATTTTTGTTAGAAGTTTTGGAAAGAATGAACCCGGAGGAAAACTTTGTAGGCAACATCAGACAAATATACAAAGATCAAACAGCTCAGTTAATTATAAATGACATCAAAACATCTGAATTTGTCATAAATTTGTACTAGGCAGGGATGCCCATTGTCTTTACTTCTTTTCATTATGGTGCTAGAAGTATTAAACATCACTATAGGAACAAACAACAAAATAAAAGGAACCAAAGTGAAAGGACACAAATACAAGATCAAGGGATTTGCCAATGATATGGTGGTAACCTTAGAAGATCCTATGTAATATAGAACAACTGATGAAAGAAATAAATCAATTTGGAAAATATTCAGGCTTTAAAGTTAACAAAGAAAAACGGATATTAACTAAAAACATGAATAGGAAAGAAGAAGAACTAGTCAATAATTCAGGATGTAAAATTGGGAAAAGGGTAAAATATTTAGGCGTCTGGCTGACATCTAATAATATCATCCTTTATGAAAATAATTATAAAAAGACCTGGAAGGAAGTGCAAAAGGATCTACAAAAAATTAGAGTAAACTAGACGTCTCAATACTGAGCAGAGTAGCAGTTATCAAAATGATGATATTATCTAAAATTATGTTTTTATTATTAAATTTGCCAATAATAAATGACAAGAAGAGCAAGGCAAGCTGAGACAAAGAGTTAAGAAAATTCATCTGGAGGTGCAAGAAACTGAGAATCAAGTGGGAAAATCTAAAAGACAGTAAAGAAAGGGGGGGGGGGAGGCACTTCCAGATCTGAAATTATATGCTTGGGTTTGCAGTCTTTTATGGATCCAGGATTGGATCAAACTGGATAATAAACATATATTAAATTTAGAGGGAGCAGATTTAAGGTACTGATGGCATGCCTATCTATGGTACCAAAAATGATAGTCAATAAAGATTTTAATAACCATTCAATAAAAAGAAACCTGTTAAAAATCTCACAGTGGGTCTCAGTACAAGAAGCCTTATTTGGGAGATGGCAAAATCAGCTCTCTCTCCTGTGTCCTCACCAAATGAGCATGTGATGGTGGTGGAACCAAGAGGAAGCTCCCCTGGTGATCATAAAACTAAGACAGACACCTTCTTTGAAAGGAAGAAAAAAATATAAATTTTAAAGAGCAAAACAGATGGTTTTCATAACAGCAAATGTAGATGAGAACATTTTGGGTGGCACAAAAACAAATGGGAGACTGAATTCAAATCATATGCTGCATATCTGTGCTAAAATGAGTTAAGCTAGTGGATATCAACACATCCAGTGGTAGCCAATTCCATAAGTTACTTCTGAGAAAAAGCATTTCAATTCTATAAATACATATGCAATTAGAAACATTTACTTTTTTTTAGTTAATGTAAAGATGTACCAGATCCCTACAGAGATATTGTGCTGGATGCATCAAAACACTTTCCCATTTATATTAAAAATTACCATAAAAGTTCTGCTATGTAGAATTTGCTGGAGTAGCTGAGGCTAAGTTACAGAACTGTAGAGATGCATATGTTTACAATGAAAGCATCAAACATTTTCTTCCCACTGGCCAAAATTACAACATTTTTTGAAGATTTTTTGATGACTTTTAATATTTTGGAACTTTTCCTGCAAAATCTTGACAAATACATTTTCATGTAAAAAGCATTCTGTGCAAAAACACTCATTTCCACAAAACACATTTGTGTGTATGTGTAAAAACCCATTTGTTAATTGCACTGGCACAAAAGATTCCGCACGCCTTTTCTTGGGTAATAAACCGGCCACAACTTATTTATCCGTACAGGGTCTTAAAACAGTTTTCATTTACAAGATCTTAATTAACCATATTTTCGTTCTTGACACATGTGTCACATGTGTCCATGCACATAACTAGAGCATCTATCGGGGTAAACCATGCCCAGCACATGTGTCAAGAACGTCCTATTCAAATTAGTTACACAATTTCAACAAATCACCCCCCAAACTGGAAATGATGTCATAATTAAACATATGATGTAAGCAAGTTATGTGATACCTTTAATGGCCAACCAAAATGCACACATATACTTGTTGTAAGCTTTTGAAATTCCATTGACTTCAACTCCAACGCCTCTACCTACAAAAAGGCCTGTAACCTCCTAGGAATGGAGGCATATTGGATTGCAAGAGAGGGGTCCTTGTTGAGATGCAAATGGACTTTAAATTTCCTGGCCTTTGCAAATCTTCCAATAGCCACGTGGACAGAAGGAGAAGGAGCCAGCTTGCAAAAGATACCCTCCACTTACCATCTTAACTAAGGACAGAAACATCAAAATGCAGGCATCTGACTAACATCCCCAATTATTTTTCTCCTATTTGGTTTGTAACATCTTGCCTGATGAAAAAGCCCATGGAGCTTTGAAAACTTGCAACAAGTATATTGTGCATTTTGTTTGGCCAATAAGGTATCACTGTTCGGTGGGTTTTTATTTGAGTCTATTCAAATGTAAGTCTTACTGAATTCAATAGTGCTTACACCTAGGGAAGGGCTTGCCCCATGAGACCTCCCCTCATCACCCTATTGAAAAGGACTTCTAACAGCAAGCAAATATTCAAAGTTCAAATATTTAAAGCTTCATTTTGAAAAGTAAATAATATATAAATAGTAAATAAATAATAATAATGGTAAGCTTCACACAGATTGTCGTTACCATGGGATTGACTTAGGGTTGCCATTTGTCCCAGAAAACCTGGAAAATTCTGGATTGAATGAACTAAAAAGTGTCCCAGTTGAAGCAGAAAATGCTGAATTTCTTTTTCATCACAGGTTGATGAGTAGGTTAAAATCTGGCAGTGGCAATAAAAATCATAAAGTTTTAATTTCCACTCCTTGAGCATTGAGATCTCCTTCTGTTTCCAATATTTAGCATATAAAATTCTGGCAGCAATTATTGCCAAAAACACTAGTTTCCCTTCCGCTTTTTCCAATTTGGAGTCATCTAAAATATTCAAAAGATATAGCTTGGGATCTGGGCCATTCTTCAAATTAAATATTTTTCTCATTTCCCCATGTATCATCTTCCAATATTTTACAGCCTTTCCACAATTCCACCACATAGGTAAATATGTGCCAGGTTCAACTCCATACTTCCAACAATTAGGCTTGGATCCTTTAAACATTTTAGACAATTTAGATGGAGTCAGATACCACCTAAACATTGATTTGTATACGTTTTCCCTGAATTCAACACTTATTGTGTATCAGATCCTTACCTTCCAGATTTTTTTCCCATTGTTCCATTTCAATGGTCTGATTCAAATCACCTGCCCATTTTACCATGTAATCTTTAACAGTCTCTTCCTCAAGTTCCTATTTCAATATTAAGTTATAAAATGTAGATATTACTTTGTTGGGTTCACCCCACAAGATTTTCTCCATTTCCACGTTACATGGGCCAATTCCACACATTTTATTATCAATTTTAAATTGTTGCACTGGCACAAAGGACACAAGATTCCTTTCTTGGGTTTAAACAGGCCACAACTTTTATTAAATTGTACAGGGTCAAAGTCAAGTAATTAAATTATTAATATACCACTTTGCCACAGGTGTAAGTGAAGGTGTATCCACCCAAGGGTGGTCCTTCACTCCCCTTGGCAAAACAATAATTAAACAACAAATCTTAGCATTAATAAATAAGCAAATAAGTAAACAAATAATCAAACCCTTCCCCGGAAGTGACGACATATTACGTCATATGACATCACAATTTGCTATGACGTTAATCTTTAATTAATTACGTCATTTCCTGTGAATTTGTTTAGAGCCAAATTTTTTATTCCCAATTTAACTAGCCGAATTAATTTTATCTGTGGGATGGGATCATTCCCTGCCCCAAAAAATTAGTACACATACCAGATCATAGACCCTGTATCCCCCAGTTGTGACAAACAACTAAAAGATAATCAAGACCCAAACAATAACCAACATAAATTCTCAGGGAGAGCAAAAAACCTAAGTAAAGCCTCGGGAAAAAATTCCCTCCCATTCCCCGAAGGCGACCAGCCAAAGCCTGAGAGTAATACTAGTGCTTAAACAAGGGTGGGAGGGATGGGTCGCCAAAAGCAGTGAACGGTTCGATGCAACTCTCACCGTCTCAACTATAAAATTGGCTGCCTCCACGTGGCCGCACAGTGTTATAAGCAACAAACTTTCATCCAAATCTCGCATAACAAAGACACCCCCCCGACAAGTAGGGAGGGGCCTTCGGTTGCGTCGACCCCCAAAAAGGGCATCGATGCGGGATTGGCTGAGCAGACCAGAAGGCCCTCCCTTGCTGGTCTGCTTAGCCAATCAAAGGGAGATCTCGCTACTTGGTCTCAAATCTCGTGAGACTAAGAGCGAGATTTTCAGGGGCTATTTAGCTCCACGCTGCCACGTGTCGGCAGCCATTTTAATTGCAGATGAGCATCCCATCCCTCCCACCCTTAATTAATTGGTAAACAAGTTATTTACACTCAGGCTTTGGCTGGTCGCTTTCGGGGGCCAGGAGGGAATTTTCCCAGAGTGTCAATTTGGGTTTTTCACCCTCCCTGAGAATAATAACATTACCAATTATAAGTTGGATCAAAAGTTTTATTAATATGCTGGTTAGGAGTTATTAGGGGTGGAGGCATAATGAATTGTTTGAATTGTTTGTAGTGAGAAGTTCAATTAGGTAATGTATAATTTTTGTCACAACTGGAGGTTCTGGGCCTATTGGTTTTATTGTTATGATAAATTTTGTTGGGGGGCAGGGACCCCCCCCCTTCGGAGAATAATTAGGTTAATTGAAAAATACTAATTGGGTTAATAAATAATTCTAAATTTGGTATATGTCATTAGGTTAACCAAATTTGTATGACGTCATTTTAACATGGAATGATGTCATAATGTTATGAGGTCATAAGAATCCTTATGACGTCATATCTGGTTGGGGGAGGGATTAGTTATTGTTGTTGTATATTGCATAAACTAACGGACTTGATGCATGCTGTGTTAGAAGCAATTATTCAATTGCGCTTGCGCTTAAATACACAGATGCATGCGTCAAGAACAAATTCTGGTCTAAGAAAACTTATTTAAATGTTTAATTGATTGATATCAAGACCCTGTACAAAATAAAAGTTGTGGCCAAAGTTTTACCCAAAAAAGTTAATCGTGTTCGGTGTCCTTTGTGCCGATGCAACAACCTTGTGAGAATTGGTGACCCCAGCCTGTTGGCCCAGGCGCACTGGTGTGATCCTATCCATTGCACCTTGACCAATGAGTCTTTGTCCTTATTTGGCCAGTACAACAAGAAACCCCTTGCAACAAGTCGGCGGGTGTCTTTCCATCAGTTGCCTGTAAGCAAACCAGTTGCAATTGTAACCGATCCCCAATAATTCCTCCTGGGATTTTAAAGTAATCATGTCTTGATCGGTTTAATAACGTCCCTATAGCACAGGGGTAGGCACCTTTCCCCTTTAAGGGACTTCAGCTCCCAGAATCCCAGGAGCTATTGGCCAACATGGGACTATTGGCCAACATGGCTGAGGCTTCTGGGAGCTGAAGTCCCTCGGCCCTTAAAGGGGAAAGCTTGCCTACCCCTGCTATAGCAAATCCACCTTTCTTTACTATAAACTTCCCTTTTTATAAGACCTTCCACTGGAGATGCCCAGAGAGGAATTCTTGGGCACCACTTACTCCTGTATCTCACCCATACTCTAAGAAGGGATTTACGAAGAAAATGGTTATTAAATTTTTTTTCAACCTTGGCTTTATCGTAAAATAAATAGGCATGAAAACCAAAATGTGACTCAAATCCTTCAAGAGTCAATACTCTGGTGTTCTTCAATTTAAACCAGTCCTGCAGCCAATCTAGGACACAAGCCTCATAGTAACATTTCAGATTAGAGAGAGCAAGTCCCCCTCTGTCAATGGTATCCTGAAGTATTTTTATTCTAATTCTTGGTTTCTTTTTTTGCCAAATTAAGTCTACAATATCTTTATTCCATCTTCAAAATGGCGTATTATTCACAATAACTGGTATGTTTTGAAAATAAAACATCATTTTTGGTAACAGTGTCATTTTTATCACCGCTATTCATCCTAACCATGATAAATTTAACTTTACCCATCTTTTTAAATTTCCTCTAATCTCATTCCAAATTTTATCATAATTATTTTGAAATAAATCCGTATTTTTTGCAGTTAAGATAACGCCTAAATATTTCACCTTGTTCACTCTTTGAAAACCCGTTTTTGTTACAATATTATCTGCCTCTTTTTCAGAAAAGTTCATCAATATCATCGCTGTCTTAGATCTATTCGGTACCCTGAGACCTCTCCATACTGTTTAAGAATTTGCATTAAATGTTCACCACATTCAATTGGGTTTGCTATTGTCAGGGTCATATCATCTGCATAAGCCCACAGTTTATATATTTCCTTTTTTATTTTAACTCCCATAACTAAATTATCGCTTCTAATTTTATTCAACAGAATCGCAAGGATTAATATAAATAAAAGAGGAGCCAATGGACAGTCTTGATACACACCCTTAGTAATCTTTAATGTTGGCATTTTCTCATAACTAATTGTGACTCCACCCATTGTATACATGCCAGTCTCTTTGTAGCCTAAAGAAACTATCCAGAGTATTAGCATGTACAGAGAAAATCCAAGGCTTGCAAAATACAGTACAATTTCTATATTAAGGGGCAAGCATAAAAACATTATGATGCATGGCCAAAGAGTGCTGATTGTGTGGCAATGGAAAATTGTGGGATGAAATGGATATCTGTAATCCTGAACAGAAGAATAACACAGTAGATGATTTTGCTGCAGTATATTATTATGCTGTTTTCAGATTTAGTAGACTGTTTACCCCACTGTGGGGTCTGATGACTTAATACAAAGATACTTCCACTAATGGAATATTCTCCCCAATATTACTTTTGTTTTGGATCCACAACAGTCAGGCATAGAATATGTTCACATTAGTGTGTCAAATCCACAACACCAGAATCTACTTAGTATAAGTAAGTATTTCTTCAGCATTGGAATCTGTGTTACTCCGACACAGATGGAATGTACTTGAGCTTCTGATAAATTTGAAACAAATGCACCATTTTCCACTTTCCTCCACAAGCTGTTGATCTATAATAGTTCCAAGGAGGGGGCGGGGGGGGAGAGATGAAATCAACTTTTTTTTTTTTTAAAGATTTATTGTGTCTATTACTGACAATTAACAGCAGCTGGTATCAAACATATGCAATGGACAGCAACAGAAAGATTATTACATGTGTGGTAGAAATTTGGTTTGTTTACAGGTGGTACTGGAAATCAAAGAAACTGCCTAGAAAGAATAAATGCCATCCAAGATAATATTTTATTCAAGGAACTTCCCAGTCTGTGTGGGTAAGAGCACTTGCAAAAAAAAAAAAAAGGATTGCAGACACAGCCTTTAGTTCTTTGGATTGTGCCAAAAAAGAAAAGGGTGGAAATATCTGCCCTTGAGTCACAATAGAATCAGGTGTCTGAGACCACATGGGCCATCCAGTCCAACCCCCTGCCAAGCAGGAACTCAAAATCAAAGCATCCCAGACAGATGGTTATCCAGTCTCTCTTTAAAGGATCCTAAAGAAGGAGGCTCCACCACTCTTTGAGGGAGTGTGTTCCATTGTCGAACAGCTCTCACTGTCAGGAAGTTCCTCCTAATGTTGAGGTGGAATCTCTTTTCCTGTAGTTTGCATCCATTATTATGAGTCCTGTTCTCTGGAGCAGCAGAAAACAAGCTAGCTCCCACCTCAATATGACATCCTTTCAAATATTTAAACAGGACTATCATATCCCCTCTTTAAAATTGGCTCAAACCCTAGATGGTTAGTATCCTAAATTCTGTGCCAGAAACAAAATGTTGCACTGGTTTTAAGTGATCACAGATGCACCAGATATTCATAGTCCTGCATTAAATATTTAATATAATAATCCTAACTGGAAGAAAAACATATTATCAAAGAGGTCTCAATAGATTTAAGTTTAGGGTTAAATTATTTGGCCATGCTACTAAACTCTGACAATGCACATCTGCTTGAAAATGGTTATATCCAAGATAAGAATGCATTTCATTTTACATACAATTACTTATACACACACAAACACACACAGACATACACCTCCCTTCCATGTCTCAGTTCTTGGAAGAAGTGGGGGAAGTGGAGGCTGAGCCGGAAACATTTCAGATATACTATGATTGTCACCCATTTCATAATCATGTGCTGCATTAACTTATCCGATAAACTGGTAATACTCAGAAAATAGAGGACAAAGGAAGGAAATGCCTTGTCCCTTGTTTGAGTGTCAGAGGCGCTCAATGAAGAAAAGAGGATGGAAGAAAAGGCCATTAAATGGTCCATAATGCAACAAAATAGCAGAGTTTGGTGTGCAGTACTAACCACTAGAAATTAAAGCAATAGAGCAGTGTAGCCTGACACACACAAAAATGAAACATTTGAACAAGGTAGCATAGCCAGACTGGCTTTTTTTGTTATGATTTCAGTGAAGAAAAACATCTGTACTGGCATAGTTATACTACTGGTGAAGTGGGATTTCTTTGGTACACCATCCTGCTTTGTAATTTACAAAACCCATTTAACATTCTGAAACATACTTCAATATTCACAAGACTAATTCAATCCTAGGTATGTGAATTGGTCTTCATCTTAGCTACCCAAGCAAAACTATCTTGACCTATTATTTACTTACACTTTCTGACTCTTCCCACCCCACCTTCCTTTCTTTAGATGGAAAGAATATTCAAAAATATATGGAAAATGGTTATAAAACTGGTTTCTTGAGTGCTGGAAAACACCAATGAGTGAATCCTAGATGGATGAAAATCCTTGTAGTCTGGGACATATTCTACATGAGTAATATTTGTCCTGTTGTTGTCTCGGAAGTATTGTTTTCTGCAAAGAAAATGCTGTTTTCTCTGCAGCACATTTGCTTTCTGTGTGGAAAATACAGTTTTATGGATAAGAAACATCTCTTCTGTGCAGAAAAGATTATGCCTTTTTTGCATAGAATAAGTCTGAAATGCTGAATAATTTTCAAAATCTATGCCGTTTTTGATTAATTTCTTGCAGCTTAAAGAAAAATGATGAAAAAATCTTTGCCCATGAAAAAAGAATTCACAATTATTTACATCCTCACTCATCCTTACTTCTTTAATATGTTATCTCCACCACAATATCAAAAAGAAAAAAGAATCAGGCACCTTTGGGCAGGGCTTATCCTTTTTTTTTTCTTAAACGAAAAAATGCATAAATAATCAAGGTATGGTATTTTCAGCAATGCATTTCATTCCCTTTAATTACCAAGACTGTCCCCATAGTGAATGCATTTTGCATGGCAACAATAATAATCAGTAATGTTAGACATTTTTAAAAATGAAGCACACAAAGGATCAAATCAAAGACATGTAGCAGACAGATTCAGAATCATAGAGGGAAAATGTGTATAAAGAAACTCCTCCCGATTGCTTTTTCAAGCTGTTTAATCAGAATCCATGACTTACTGTCGATTTATTTTTAAATATGTCATTTTCCTAGAGAAACAGCAGGTGTGTATATGGGAAAGGTAGACAAGTCTCTTCAAAGGTATTTTAAGTTAAAAGTGATAAAATTATATTCATATCAATCCATTTCAACTTATGACAAACAGTACTCATAATGCATATGAATCTTGTCAGAGGAAATATGTGGTATGAAATAAATATTTTTTTAAAAATAAAATAAAAAGTTTGGAATTCACATTATCCGGGTTCTGGCATGCAAAATAATGGTGTGGTAAATCAAGTTACATCCATATCACTTGATCACATCAAGGGAAACAGACAAGCCATGTTTTGTCCAGACCCAGGATTTGAAAACCAACTTTGTCTCTCATAATTGGAGATCAGATAAATCAATGGAATTTATGACCACTGATATCGGGCCTAGTGTAAGAAGAAGAGCCCTCCCTCCATTCCATCCAGTGTCATCTGAGGGAGAGACACTAGGCCCAGCACCATCGGGCCTAGTGTAAGAAGAAGAGCCCTCCCTCCATTACCATCTGATGTCATCTGGGGGAGAGACACTAGGCCAAGCACCATCGGGCCTAGTGTAAGAAGAAGAGACCTCCCTCCATTCCATCCAGCGTCATCTGGGGGAGAGACACTAGGCCCAGCACCATCGGGCCTAGAATAAGAAGGAGGGATGGGATTCAAATTTGATTTATCTGTTTTGTTGTTTGGAAATGCTGTACTCCGCCCCGATTGCCTAGCAGAGGGGCAGGATATAAATAAAATTATTATTATTATTATTATTATTATTATTAAGTATGTGCCTCAATCACTATATTTGATCTTCAGCATCAGAGGCAGTATACCTCTGTTTATCAGTTGCTCAGAATGCAAGATGGGAAGTGCAGTTGCATTGTTGTCCTTCTGGTGAATTTCCCAGAGGCAATGGACTGACCACTGCATGAACAAAATGCTGGAATACATAGACTTTGGGGCTGATCCAGCACAATTCTTCTTATAGTCTAAGCCAGGGGTAGGCAACCTTTCCCCTTTAAGGGCCGAGGGACTTCAGCTCCCAGAAGCCTCAGCCATGTTGGCCAATAGTCCCATGTTGGCCAATAGCTCCTGGGATTCTGGGATCTGAAGTCCCTCGGCCCTTAAAGGGGAAAGGTTGCCTACCCCTGGTCTAAGCTTTCAACCAAGGTTAAGAACCTTGCTACTTTGGATGGTTTTAACCACAATTCTGGGTTCATTTGGGAATCTTTCTGGTTCATTTGCCCACTCATTTTGTATTTGTGTATGTTTGTTAAACCATACTATTTATTTTAATCTTGCTTTTAAAAGTGAGGATTCCAGATGTAAAGTGATGTCTGAATGCATCCTCTTTCCATTGTTGTTGTTTGCCACTGCTCTTTCAAGTAAAGATCAGTATATGAGATTTGTGGCTTAACACTCATATCTTAGACTTCAATTTCCAGAGTTCTAATCACAGTTTCTAGTTTGCTAGCTATGTCTTTTAAACAGCCAACTCTCGGGTGACAGAAAAAATACTCTTTTAAAATTACTATATCCATGTCCAAAATCAAATGGCATATAACCTTCTAGTTGACTTAGAGGATAGCTTTCTATACATTAATATATTTGTGAAACAGGCTGTCAAAAGAAAATGTAAGGCTGAAAAGACTGGATAGGTGGGGAGGATGTGGAAGGACAACTGAATCTAAGCTTGCACAGCTTTGCTTTCCAACATACACAAATGACAAATATGTCCCTCTAAAATAGGATTGCAAGATTACAGTTGTAATACTGTTAGGAGAAAAAAATGTATTTTAATATTGGTTTCTTGCTCTAGCCGTCTTAAGGCCATTTCAAAATGAGAACACAGCATGTGCCATTTCCTGCCCTTGCTCTTGTTTCCGTGTGATGGTGAATTAAGGGCTCAACTTTACAATATTTTTGTAGCCTCAGCCACAAAGAACATGCAAACATTACATAGGCTTACTTCTATCATGATGCAACTAATCCTTCTGATTTCCAGTTTACCATGTTATTCAGGGCATGCCAGATGCTCCTTCCTAGAGGAGTATTTTAATTATTATCGTATTTATTTTTGTTTGTATTTATTTTTTTTACTTACTAGATTTCTTTCTCATGCCTTGAACTCCTAAAGATTCCCAGGCAGTGAGCAATACAAGAGGAGAAAATACAATAGAAAAATGTACATAAAATGACATAAGACTAAAGCTGTAAAAGAAATAAAATGTAATATATCAGACTGAGGAAAGAATATGTTAGACTCTATTATGTGAATGCAAAGGTGCCTATAAGGTCTTCCAATACATCCATCCTTCCACTGCACTACTTTCCGGGCAAAGGGTGTGAACATATGTTAGAAGAGACAGGATTACAAACAAAATACTCTCAAAACAAAACACAAATCATTAGTATTTCCCAAACTTCAGGTATAGAGAATCTCCTGATGCAAAACCTGCAAGTAGGGGTGTGTAGTGAAATAGACATGTTTGCTGATGAAAAAAAATTATTTAACAAAATAAATAATGAATAATTATAAAATGATGTCTCTAGTCTAAACTGATAGGAACCCTTTAAAATGGTTAAATTGAATTTCAGTTGTTGAAGCCTAATGATGCGGTTGAATCTGTCCATCCCACCACATATAGACCCTTACCCATGTTTGCTAGTAAGATCTAGCAGAGAAAGGCTGACTGGATGAGTCCAAGGGCAGTAAATATCTCTTTTGCCAAGGGGAGGTGCCTGCTGCTTTAAAGGAAGCTGTAATAACCTCCCTTAACCCAAGACTATGTGGGAACTACTATTCTGTCACTAACATCCCTATTCAGCTAATATGCTTGAGCATGTGATAGATAGCTGGACAGCTTCAGAAATTCTTGGAGGAAACAGATTATCTGGACCCATTTCAGAGATGTGAAGTTCTTGCCCCTGCAGTGTGCTTCATAACCACCAATTAAGATGAGAGCTTCGATAGTTCAATTGTGTAGCTCCAAGTGTGCAGTACAGTTCTTGACAGTTCTGCTTTTGTGTGTCACATTTCTCGAAGTATCTTCCCCATGTGATTAGAAACTGAAACTTCCAAGTATCTGAAATGGTTGGCCCCACAGAAGCATCCCCCATTTCTTTTCTTTCCAGAAGAGTCTGTTGTACCCTTTCTAAAAAAAGAAAGCTTTATTCCCTTTGATATATAGAAGTGTATATACACAGGTCTCAAACTGCTGCACATTCTCCTCCAACAGGGCAACCAATTTTCACTTGCAAGTACAAGTACAATCCTCTGGCAAATAAACAAACATGTCATAGATGTTGCTGCAACAGTTCCATCATCACCCATGTTCATCACTCTATATTTGTAATGGCACAAACATCCATAGTCCCCCCTTAAAGCTGTCAGTGTGAAGTACACATAAATGTCTGCTTTTTTCTTCCTATTTGCTGAGCTCCAAATACTAAGGAAATTGTTCAGTAGAAGTGCCATCCCCATAGACTAGGGGTAGGCAACCTAAGGTCCGGGGGGGGGGGGATGCGGCCCCCCCGAGGCCTTTTGACCGGCCCCAGGCCGATCCTGCCACCACTGCCGCCCCCACCGCCACTGCCGCCCGCCATGATGATATTGATTATTGTTGTTATTACTTGTTCTTGGGTTTTTCTTGGCAAAATCTCCACAGGGGTTTTCCCATGGCTTTTCTGGGGCTGAGAGAGTGTGCATGCATATATTTTTAAATTTATATATATATATATATATATATTTATGGTGCTTCACCCCCCCCCCCATTGTCTGAGGGACAGCAACCCGGCCCCCGGCTCAAAAAGGTTGTTTACCCCTGCCATAGACCATGTGCTCAGGGTGAGCCCACTGCCAACAACATGCACCCACACATGCACAGCCCACTCCCAAGATGGACCAAATGCTCATGGCCTGACTGCACAGCTCCACTAGTTTCATTGTTGTTGTTGTTGCCTCCCCACCATACATGCACACCGTCACACGATCACACCATTGGCAACCCCTAAGTACCTCCCAAGTCTGCCCAGATGCCATCCCATTGGATGGCCACACCTTTGATCAGTACATGCAATGTTCCACCTCTACAGGGCATTCATTGGTGCATTGGTGTGTGAGCGATACATTGGCAAAGCACAATCATGAAGGCATGGAGACACTTGCTATTTAGAGGGGCCCTCCCACATGCCCCCTTCACCCTATGCCCCTCTGTTGGACTGTCTGATTTGTGTATGTTGTAAGTATATCCATGAGAGTTATTGCACTTTCATTTCATTTCTTTGCCGCAGTCCCAGACTCACGTTGGGGTGTTTATAGGTAGACATCTGCTCACTTTGTAGGCACGTGTCATCTAAACGCCCTGCCTTCAAAGCAGTTTATTTTGCCTATCTGTTTCACCCTAGTGAAACAGTGTGTATTTCAGTTATGCAGTCACATTTGCATCATGCTGGACAATATTTAGGGATTTAGGACAATTCAGGTCTCAAATTTCTGTATGTTAAACCTCCCCCCCCCCAGTCCAATGACCAACTCAAAAATAGGCACACAAAGAACTATGAGCACAAAAGTTCATATAGCTTGGAAAGTTAAAAACAAAACACATTACATTAGGAAATGATTTGCTTGATTTCTCATTTCCTAAACTTTAAGTTCTTTTCAGTCTGCATGTGTCCCAGTTTGTAAATATGAAAATCCTCACTCCCCAAAATTTTGTATAAAATGTATATATATTTTTGGGGCACATCTTTCCAAGCATACATGCTTTTTAACTTTTTCCTAATATAGCGCTGATCTTCCACGCAAGCAAAATTATGCTTTAAATTCTGCAACATAGACTCCAACCATACATGGAGAGAGAAATGCCAGAGGTCCAAGTGGGGTTCAGGAAAGGAAGAGGCAAGAGGGACCACAGTGCAAACATAGCAGAGGCTGGATGGCCATCTGTTGGGGATGCTTTGATTGGGAGTTCCTGCATGGCAGGGGGTTGGACTGGATGGCCCTTGTGGTCTCTTCCAACTCTATGATTCTATGATTCTATATGATGGCTAATAGACCACACTAAGGCATTCTAAAAGAAAATCAGCATGTGCTTTACACACTATAACAAAGCCTGCATAAATCATGAAAGGCCATGGAAAGGCCAGCACATCTGATAGTCCTGATGAGAAATCTGTACTCATGACAAGAGGCTACTATCAGAACAGAACATGGAGAAATAGAATGGTTCCCAATTGGCAAAGGAGTCAGACAAAGATGCATCCAGTCACCCTATCTATTCAACTTACATGCAAAACACAGTTAACAAGGAGTTGGTGGTAGTGGTATTGAGAAAATAATTTTTTTCACCACCTCCTCCAATTTTAAACAGATTCAACTTTAACCAACTTTAAAACTATGAAGAATGGTGGGATTTCTTTCACCTCAATCTAGCTGCTCAGAAAGAGCATGTTTCAAGATTTCTGTTGTATGATTGGTAGATATCGCCTCTTTTTACATTATTTCCTTTGAGCATTGTTACAGAAAGTGAAATGTCACACATGCCATCTATTTCCTCCAATGAAAACTTGCAGTGTGGGAACACTCAAACAGAACAATTTAACAGTAACACAGCCCCTGTGAGACCCTTCATGTTAAGAGCACAAAATGTTTTGCCATTTACTTACCCTGTAATTGTCTATAGAGTCTAACGGTTTTTCTAGGCATTTTTTAAAATGTACTTCTGCTTTGGGTAGCGGGATCAGGAACACATGGGGGGGGATTTCCATCCAATCTTCCCCTCCTTGCTCAGATAAACTGAAATTTGTTAAAGGCTGTATTACTACACAAACATATGAAATGGTTCCATAAGGTGAATGTGTATTTGCATTTAAATGTGCATTTTAAAAGTACAAATTATTGCAAATGTGGGAATTACTGATGTGAAACCTGGTGGGGAAAGAAAGTTTAACACTTTCATCCTTGATGTTCTCCTCGTGAAACTTTTGTGTCTGCAGCTGGTATTTGCTTTTTTGAAATAAAAAAGTTTGCATTGTAGTTTCATTAATTATTTCACATCAGGTATATAAATCTTCACTTCTTTTATTTTGTACAGGAGAAAAACAAATTTCAAATATATTTGTGTACATTTTTTTTCATAAACACTTTTTTGATGTTGTTACTGCTAATGAAATATGCATGACCATTTTGGTATTAACTTTGAAATGTTATATGAAATGCATAATTATGTTTTTCTAGCAATAATTTATTAATGTTTGTAAACAATCCATGAATGCTGACTGAAGTTCCAAGAATTCATTCCAACCAAAATGTTAGCATTCCCTTTTAAGAAGGGAAGCCCACTGGTGTTTTGGGTTCAATACAAATCATGATGATAAGTTCCTACAGGTCATGATGATAGGTTATATTTCAGCTGTTGTCTATAATCTATTCTACCTTATAAATAGGAACTTTGGAGTATTTAGAAGGTTAACAAGAATCATGCTACTTCTGTAACTATTGGATGAATAAGGAACTGTATCTGTGAGTATACTTTATATAGTGACCATTTTTGTATTAAGCTTGGAACGTTGTATCAAACACGTTTTCCCCCCTAGGAATAATCTATGAAAGAATGTTTGTAAACAATCCATGAATGTTGAGCAACTGAGGAAGATTTATGTCAAAACATCCAGAAATTCTTCCCAGGGCTGACCATATGCACTGTTTATTGTTGCTGCATTCCCTGAGGAACTTGTTTACCAGGCTACAGATATAGAATTTCATGGTTATTCCTTGTTACAGCATACTGTGTGGAAATGGCCCTGTGGAACTTGTTTACTGATACTTGTCACACAAGAGGGACTCGGAGGAAATGAAAACACTGTGGTGATTTCCCCACCACCACCCCATTTAACTATATATGCAGCCTCCCACATTTATTTAGTGTCTTCTCATCTGATGAATATATTATTTATTCTACATGATATTTTTAATAAATGTTTCATGTTATGAAATTGCTTGTCATTGCTAAACTATTTAGTGGTTCCATTTGTCGTCATTAGTTTGTTAATAGAATACAATATAGTTTTCCTGTTATTGATACTATTATTGTTTGAGTGTTGCTACAGCAATTTAATAGAAAGGGATATATATCATTTCATAAGCCCAACTCCAACATTTGTTTCCCACTTTTTCTGTGTTGGGGCTATCAAGTCTGGACAAGCATGGATAAAGGCAACTGGGAAATGGTCCATGGCTTTCTGTTCATATAGGTTTATGCTCATTGTAGGTTTCTCACTCATAGTTCACACTCATTTTGCCCAAGAACAAGGAAGAAAGTTGGTTGTTGCATGACAACATCCAGTTCAGAATATTTCTATATTTGCAGAACAACCTGCATATCACTTCAATTAAGAAACATATCATGTTTGGCAGTAATTTCCACCAGCCATGTTACAAGAAAATCAGTACACTAGATGCCCTAGTCATTCAGCTAAGTAAGAATGTCTTTGCAAAACCAAGGACAAGACTGGGCCTCTGCTATTGCAAAAAACAAACACAACTGTCATTTAGGCCAAACTGCTTGAGAGGTGAATCTGAAGGGACCACTGAGCATGGCAGGAAGAGACTGAACACACAGGAAGATTCACAAAGCTATATTCCTGGAGGCTCTATACAGACAGGGGATTAAGTACAAGGATATATCCCATAAAAAGAAAGATAGTGGGTTGTTGCTTTTTAAACTCCAGTATGATTTGCCTTTCTGACTCTGGCTATGAAATGTGGCTTAAAAATATTCAGAAGGGACTCTTGGATATGTTTCAACTGCACTGAGTTTGATGGTGAGATCTGTGCCCACCTTCCACCTGCCTTTTGTGGCATGGAAGGGATTGGGCACAATCCAGTTCAAAGTGGAGCAGATGAGGAGTAGGGTGGAAAGAATACTCATTGTCATTCATTTCTTAGCAAAAACATTTGAGGAAAATCAACATAGAAGTGAGAATTTTTTTTAGTTTTCAGCTGGCACTTACACAGCTCAAAGTGTTTCAGGAAAATATTCTGCACAGATAGACAAAATAAATTCCACATTTCTGTATAGAAAACAGTTTACAGAAGCACATTTGGTATCTGTGGGCAACAAACACATTTTTTAATACTGTGTGCTTTTGGAAACTATAGGAGTTTTTGAATAAAAACTTTGGGGTTGGTTTTTTTTGGGGGGGGGTTGCACAACAAACTGTTTCTAGATACCTTTTTGTACAAAATTTGTGTTTTTTTAACAAAACACCACATATGTAGTTTTTGCATACAAAAGGTATGTTTGTGGCAAGTTTTTGTGTGAAAACACAATTTTTATGAAAAATCCTGCATTTTTTACATCCCCCTCCCCCGATACCCTGTGCAGAATAATCTCCTGAAACAGCTCTGAAACATGTAAATAACAGATGAAAACTATGTAGCAGGATATGGGACAGCCGAAGATCTGCACCCCTAGTGTGGAACACTGCTCCACATTTGTTGATGGTCCCACAAAGGACTGAGCCTATAGTTATGCTAGGTGTTGTCCTGAAGGCCGTTAGCCTCATATCACCATATTAGCTGGGATTGCAGGAATAGTGCACATCTCCATGGGTCCAGCAAGCCTTGCATTTTCTCCTCTGCTTTGTTGACCTCCTGCACGTGGGCTGGAGGGAATGGGATGACTGAGCTGAAGACAGGCTGACCCACTTCTTTACCATAAGCCATGCCAAAATTATGAGTCTGGCCTTTTCAAAGCCACAATTTATTTGTTACATTATCTCTTGACAAATATTTGAAGTACTGTAGTAATGGCAAAAGACTATAAATATCATGCTCTGATTTGTTTTTGTGAGCATACTTATCAAAATCAAGATTTAGCCAGATATCCTATGTGTTATTTTTAAGAAACAGTAACAACTCTGGCTATATATTATTAGAAACAAACTTAGTCTCATTAATCTGAAGATAAGTATAATGCCACCATACCAAAAATTGGACAGCCAACAGCTTTTGAATTTATTGTTCAGGACTCTTTTCCAGGCTCTATGGGAACAAACAAACAAAAGAAAATGGAAAATAGAAAAATATGCTACTGAACATCTTAAGTTTCTTGTTGTTGTTAACTGCCCTCAAGTAGATATCAACCCATGGTGACCCTGTGGATGAGACATCTCCAAGATCCTCTGTCCTCCATTGCTCCGCTTAATTCCTGCAAACCCATACCTGTAACCTCCTTAATAGAGTCCATCCATCTGGCATGGGCCTTCCTCTCTTCCTACTTCCCTCCACCTTCCCCAGTATTCTTGTCTTTTCCAATGAGTCCTCCCTTCTCATGATGTGTCCGAAGTACAATAGCCTCAGTTTTGTAATCTTGGCTTCCAGGGAGATTTCTGGCTTGATCTGCTCTAGGATCCATCTGTTTGTCTTTTTGGCCATCCACGGGATCCTCAATACTCTTCTCCAGCACCACATCTCAAAGGAGTTGATTTATTCCTATTGTCTTTCTTAACTGTCCAGCTCTCACATTCATATATGTAATAGGGAATACAATGGCTTGTATGATTCTAGCTTTTGTACTCAGTTGTATATCTTTGCTTTCTAGTTCTTTCATGGCTTCACTGCCCATTTTTAATCTTCTTCTGATTTTCAGTCTGCAGTTTCTATCAATGTTTGATCCCTGGTATGAGAATTATTTTACTATTTCCATTTCTTCATTGTATAGGTCGAACTTATGAAGGTCCTAGGTGATGATTATTTTTATTTTCTTTATGTTCAACAGTAAGCTTGTCATTGCACGTTCTTCTTTGATCTTCCTTAGTAGGTGATGTCAAATTGCATTATAGCTACAGTGTAGAATCACCTTAAGAAGGCCCAGTCTCACCATGTTACCACTATCCATACTTCTGATGGACTCTGCAAGATTGGTGACCCAATCTTGCCAAGGGATGACAAGATTATGTAAGAAAGCTGATTATGCGAGAATGCTTGTTTCTTTTTCATACCAAGCCAAAACATGACATTTAACTAAAGACTTTGGGGACTAATTCACCTTGAAGTGTACATATATATGGTTTAGATTATTGTAGCTTCTCTTGTTTAACATTTTTATCTTACTTAAATTATTTTTTTTTAATCTAGATGTCTTTTAAATTGTTTATAATTAAACAATGGAATATACATATCTGAATAAAAAAATAAATAAACCATACACAAGCAAGGAATTCCTGAACTGAAGCTATAAATCATGAGTGGGCACCACATGACCCTCCTGTTGGTGTCAGCCTGACCCCAACATAATCAATTTTGAAGGATAATAAGGTTTGTAATCCAACAATATCTGGAGGGCCACATATTATTTACACCAGCACACTGTTAAAAAGGACTTCTTGACTGGTGTGTCAATGGGCAGAAAACGCAAGCGAGCACAATCCTTTAATATAAGGGCCAAAATTCAAAACTAGCTTAGACTATCTTTATTGGTGACCCAATCTTGCCAAGGGATGACAAGATTATGCAAGAAAGCTGATCAAAAATAATATGGAGGTTGTGATGAAAATGCTAAGATTAAAAAAATAAGGCAATCTCTGCATGAGACCATCAAGATCTCATGAGCTTTTTCAGTATTTCCTTGTGCTTTTAAGAAGATGGAAGCTGTCTGCTCATCTTTAGCAGTAACACATTAATTTGGGAAGATAAAATTCATCATGCTTCCAAGCCTCTGAGATCATTCTCTTTCATTAAACAATAAATAGGATCTACTGTTCAAACGTACTCAGAGGGAAAAACTATATGTAATAAAATGTTCCATTTTCATCTATGATTTTATTCTTGCAACTAATGAAGGGAAAAGTAGGTTAAGATTTCACCTCTCTAACATACATTAAAAAAACAAAAAACACCTCACATCCTTGTAGCATATTGCAACTGCTCCTGCTTAACAGTACTTTTTAAGTATATGGTACCTTTCATCCTGAAAGATCCCCAAAGTGCTTTATAGGCACTAAGTGGAGGGACTGTTTCTCACATCACTGAAATTCTGTGCCAGCAACAGGGCACTAAAGTGGCTTTGGGAAAAGAATTGAGAAATAATTTATCCAATTGAAATTCCAGGGCAGGGGAATTCAGTGAGGGCAGAAGCCAATTACTGAAAATCACCAAGACTGTTCCTTCTTCTGAGGCAGCTACAATTTGATACTGTTCAGCCCTAGTGATGTGGTCCTTCAGCTTCAACACACACACAACTTCCTTGGGAGAATATTTGCCAGACAAATGTTTTGTGGGTTCACACAGTTGCCTCTAAAGTTTTCAGGAGTTCTGGTGAGTGTGGGGTGTTGTCCTTCTTTCTATATCCCATATTTACCTAACATTTGGCAATTACCCTTTCTAAATGGGTAATAACTACACTCCGGAATCATAGTAATATGAACGTTCTACATTTACTCCTGAATTTCCACCCAAGTTGTTTTTCAGGAGTGCTTTTTTCATTCCCTCCCCCTTGTAAAAGAAATGGCAAGAACTGGCTGTCTTTCCCACCATATGTAAGAGAGAAGGTCCAAAAGGCAGTCCCACCTCCCTGCTCTTCAGAGTGCTTTTGGGCAAATGGGAAGTTCTGAGGCGGCCATCACAACTGACCAGAGATAATCTTTTATCATCTATTTCATACTATGCCTTAGGTAGGGGATAGCTTCTTTGTCAGAACTGCTAATTTGACTATTTAGATCACTGTTAATTGACAATGTATTAGGGTACACTCCCACTGAACACAAGCATACACAGTTTAGGTGAATGCTTGGACTCAGCCTTGAACCAGAGGATGGTGTGCATTAAGTATCACTAAAAAAAATTTTCTGGGTCTAATCATGGTTTAAAGAACATATGCAGTAATCTCCTTAGCCCAAGCCCTTGCAATGAAGGAAAGAACAACTAAATCGCTCCTGGGAGTTAGACTGGCTGGTCTTTGTTGTCTCTTGCAACTCTATGAAAGATGCCCACCCAAATTCTGCTTAAGGATGTCCAAAGAATGACAGACTACTATTACAGGGTCAAGCGCCTCTTACACAATAAATATGTTTTTCTGAATGTTAGCCTGAATGTATTTTCTTGTAATTTGGGCCCACTTGTTTCTGTTCTACTCTCCAGAGCAGCACAAAACAACCTTCCTTCCTTTTTTTCTACATGCCATTTCTTCAGATATTTAAAGATAGCTATTATTTCATCTCTCAATTTTCTACAAGCTAAACATATCCAGCTCCCTAAGTCATTCCTCATAAGGCTTGGTTTCTAGACCTTTCATCATCTCAGACACCATTCTCTGGACACATTTCAGCTTCTCAAAATCTCTCTTGAATTATGGTGCCCAGAAATACATACAGTATTTAACATGTGCTCTGTCCAAAACAGAACAGAGTAGTACTGTGGTGCAGTGGTTAAATGCCTGTACTGCAGCCACTCACTCATAGACCACAAGGTTTTGAGTTCAATACTAGCCAGGGCTCAGGCTAGATTCAGGCCTGCATCCCTTCCGAGGTCGCTAAAATGAGTACCCAGCTGTTGGGGGGCAATGAGTTTACAGTTGTAAACCGCTTAGACACCCCATAGTGCAGTATGAAGTGGTATATAAATGAAGCTGCTTTCCTCTGCTTTGCACATGATTTAGACAGTATACTCCTATTGATTCAGTCTAGAATTGCATTAACTTTTTTGGTTGCTGTATCACACTGTTAAGTCACTTTTAGCTCGTGGTCTACTAAGACCTCTAGAACCATTTCACATGTACTGCTTTCAGTCCAGGTGTCACCCAAACTATATTTCATTCTCCTGCCTAGATACAGCACCTTGCATTTATCCCTATTCATTTTGTTAGTTTTGGAGCCAACTCTCCAATCTCTCAAGGTCATTTTGAATTCTGATCCTGTCTTCTTGGATATTTGCTACTCAACCCAGTTTAGTTTCATCTGCAGATTGGATATGTATCTCCTTTATTGTGGAATTATCTAAGAGCCAGAACAGATGGGCAAGAAAAAGCAGCTTGATCCTGCTTTTTCTAAAAGTGGATCAAAACCCCACTGCCCACACAGCCCACTCCCAAGGTGGGCCAAATACATACAGTGGCATCAAGCCATGCAGCTGAGCATTTTTTGTTTCCTCCCCTCTATACATGCACGTCTCATAAACACACCATCTGTGACTTCCAACATCTGCCCAGATGCTCCCACATCTGCCCAGATGCTTTCCCACTGGATGGCCGCACCTTTGATCGGCCACACAATTTCACATGCATGCTCTGCCTATATAGGGCATCAGTGTACAAGTAGCACACTGACAAAGCACAATCATGGAGGGCCCCCCATACATGTCTCCTTCAGCCCATTTCCCCCCCACCATTGGATTGCCTGGTTTGTGTATATTGTAATTACATCCATTGGAGTTGTTGCACTTTCATTTCCTTGCTTTGTCGCAGCTCTGTACTTGCATTGGGGTGTTTATATGCAGGCAAAAAGATGTGCAATTTCTGCCTTGAGTTAGACTATCCCAGCTTCTTTTTGCTCCATTTTTTAGCCCCAGAGCACAGCTTCAGTCTGGTTTTAGCCCCTTTTGAAGCATGTATCATCTAAATGTCCTACCTTCAAAATGGATGGAAAGGGTGTGTGTTTTTTTATTTTGCCAGTCTGCTTCACCCCTAAGTAATTTACAAATATGTTAAAGAACATCTGTCCCAGGGTAGCACCCTAATGCAACCATTAAGTGAGCACTTTCTGGGTTCAGTGTGTCATTCAGTTACAATCCACCTAACTGTAGCACTGTCTAGACCACAGTTAACCAGCTTGCTTGTATTCTTATATGATGGGGGATTTTGTAAATAAAATAAAATAAAATACTACAGAAATCAAGATATGCTACATCCTCAGCACTCTCCAATATACTAAGCTTGTAATTCTCTCTCTCTCTCTCTCTCTATATATATATATATATAGGAGATACGTTTAGCCTGACTTGTTTTTGATAGTAATCACAACATTGCCTTCTAAGTCTGCACAGACTGACCTGATCTGTTCTAGATCTTGCCCTTATGTTGATATCAAACTAACTGGTTGACAGTTGTGCATGTCCTCTTTTTTGCCCTTTTTGAAGATAACCCTTGTCATTCCCAAGTGTGCTCACCCATTTCCCAAGAATTCTCAAAGATTATTGACTGTGGCTTTCAGATTACATCTGCAGGTTCCTTTAGTACTCTTGGATGGAGATCTGAATTCATTTAGGGTAGCTAGGAAATTCTTTTACTACTTCTTTACCTATTCTGGGCTGTAGTCCTTTTAACTGCATGATTTATTCTATATTCACTGGTTAGAATATTGTTTTCCTTTTGGGAGAAGATGAGGCAAAGATGGTATTAAACAGTTTGGCCTTGTTTCTGTCACCAGTTAGCATATTCTTTATGCAGTGGTCCTACTGATCCTTTTTCTTCCTCTTGTTCTGAACACAGCAAAAAACAAAAATCCAACCCTCTCTTTTTTATTATTTCTAATGCAGTGGGGTGACATGGGCAAGTCCCACTCTCTCAGCTTCATAGGAAGGCAATAGCAAACACCCGCTGAATAAATCTTGTCAATGTCATGAATCTTTTATCCATGGGAGGCAATACATCTCTTGAGACGTATTAGGTCCACACACCACTGCTTCTACTCCTTGCAGCAGGGAATTACCTACTATCACCACATATCTTTTATTCTTCTGGGAACTGAAAGTAGCTCACCTATCCACAGAACCCTCCATGGACTGAGACATGTAAGGTTCTTGTCCTGAAGCCTCATAATTGCAAATTAAGAAGAAATCTTAGAATCAGTTGTGTAGCTCCAAGTTTGAAATATGGTTCTTTGTAGTTTTGCTTCTGTATGTCACATTCTTCCAAGTATCTTCCTCCTGTCCCTGGGAATTCTCACTTTCCCTAGAGGCATCCCCCATTCCTTGCCCTTCCACAAGTGTCTGCTCTGCTCCATTCTTTCTGAAAAAGTTTTATCCTTTCTCTTAAGATGAAATGTAGATATGTGAGCCTCAAACTGCTGTGTGTTCTCCTCCAAAAGGACAATCTGCCTTTACTTTATTAGCTCACACATTGTAAACTGCTTAGGAAGTGCTTAAGTGTACTGATAAGCAGTATAGAAATGTACTTGTTATTGCTACTTGCTATGAGTATAGAATCATAGAATCAAAGAATCATATAACTGGAAGAGGCCACAAGGGTCATCCAGTTCAACCCCCTGCCATGCAGAAAAACATGATCAGAGCATCCCTGACAAATGGCCATCCAGCCTCTGTTTAAAAACCTCAAAGAAGGAGACTCCACCACCTTCTGAGGCAGTGTACTGTGAAACAGCTCATACCTTCAGCAAGTTCTTCCTAATGTTGAGGTGGAATTTCTTTTTCTGTAGCTCAAATCCACTGTTCCATGTCCTAGTCTTTGGAGCAGCAGAGAACAAGCTTGCTCCATCCTCAATATGACATATTTTCAAATATTTAAACATGACTATCATGTCACTCCTTAACCTTCTCTTCTCCAAGCTAAACATACCCAGCTCTCTAAGCAATGGTCATCAGGCATGGTTTCTAGGCATTTCACCATTTTGGTTGCCCTCCTATGGACATGCTCCAGCTTGTCAACATCCTTTTTGAGTTGTGGTGCCCAGAACTGGGCACAGTATTCCAAGTGAGGCCTCACCAAAGCAGAATAGAGTGGTACTACTACTTCACTCAATCTAGACACTATACTTGTTTTGATGCAGCCTAGAATCACGTTGGCTTTTTTAGCTGCTTCATTACACTGTCGACTCATGTTCAATTTGCGGTCTACTAAGACTCCTACATGCTTTTGACATGTACTGCCATAGGTGTCACCCATCCTATATATGTGCATTTCATTTTTACTGCCCAAGTGTAGTATCCCATATCCCCTGTTGAAAATCATTTTGTTAGTTTTGACCCAGCTCTCTAATCTGTTCATTTTGAATTCTGATCCTGTCCTCTGGGGTATTAGCTACCCCTGTAAATTTCATGAGCATGACCTGTATTCCATCATCCCAGTCATTGATAAAAATGTTGAATACCACAGGGCCCAGTACAGAAACTTGTGGCACATCACTTCTCACCAGGATAAGGAGGAGACGTTGTTGAGTACTCTTTGGATTTTATCAGTTGCATTATCTAGCCCATATTTTACTAGCTTTATTTTTGCAAGGATATCATGGTGGACCTTGTCAAAGGCCTTAAGGAAATCATAGGATTATAGAGTTGGAAGAGACCACAAGGACCATCCAGTCCAACCCCCTGCCATGCAGAAACTCAAAATCAATGCATACTCGATAGATGACCATTCAGCCTCTGTTTAAAGACCTCCAAAGGAGACTCCACCACACAGTGAGGGAGTGTGTTCCACTGTTGAACAGCCCTTACTATCAGTGCCTCCTAATGTTGAATCTCTTTTCCTGTAGCTTGCATCTATTGCTCTGGGTTCTTTCCTCTGGAGCAGCAGAAAACAAGCTAGCTCCCCCCTCAATATGACATCTCTTCAAATACTTAAATAGGGCTATTGTATCACCTCTTAACTGTCTCTTCTCCAAGCTAAACATACCCAGTTCCCTAAGTCATTCCTCATAGGGCATGATTTCCAGACCCTTCACCATTTTAGTCGCCCTCATCTGGACACACTCCAGTTTTTCAACATCCTTTGGTCAGGTGGGGCCTGACCAAAGCAGAATACAGTGGCACTATTACTTCCCTTGATCTAGATACTATACTTCTATTGATGCAGCCTAAAATTGCATTGGCCTTTTTAGCTACTAAATCACACTGTTGATTCATGTTCAATTTGTGGTATGCTAGGGCTCCTAGATCCCTTTCACACGTAGTCTCCTTAAGGCAGGTGTCCCCCATCTTATATCTATGCATTTCATTTTTTTGCCCTAAGAGCAATACCTTACATTTCTCTGTGTTGAAATTCACTTTGTTAGCTTTGGCCCAGATTTCTAATCTATTAAAGTCATTTGAATTTATGTCCTGTCCTCTAGGGTACTAGCTATTCCTTCTAATTTGGTGTCATCTGCAAATTTGAGAAGCATGCCCCCTATTATTTCATCCAAGTCATTGATAAAGATGTTGAATAGCACTGGGCCCAGGACAGAACCCTGTGGCACCCACTGGTCACTTCTCTCCAGGATGAAGAGGAGCCATTACAGATGCTCTCCACCTGATTTGCAGGATTTAAATGCTGGATCTCTTCACATCCTTGACCTATAATGATATTCCTCCTCCTTTCGTGTTTGGCCTATTTCTCTTAAAAAGGCTATACCCCTCTATTCCTACATTCCAATCATGAGACTCATCCCACCAGATTTCAGTGATGCCTATTATATCTTATTTGCTTTGTTGTGCTAGGAGTTCAAGTTCATCCTATTTATTTTTCATGCTTTGTGGATTAGTGTAGAGCAGGGGTCGGCAACCTTTGTTGCCAGGGGGCTGGGGGAAGGGAGGAAATGGTGTGGGGGCCGGTTGTGCGGGAGCTGGGCGTGCGTGCACACGCACGCACGCCCCTGACAGCCGCCATGGGGCCTTTCCAAGCCCCCCCGCCCCGATCCTTGGGCGGATTCGCCCCAGGATCGAGCGGAGGCACCTTGGAGGACCGTTTCCAAGGTGCCTCTCCTTGATCCTGAAGTGAATTCACCCCAGAATCAACCAGAGGAACCTTGAAAAGGTCCCTCCAAGCCCCCCTGCCCCAATCCTTGGGCGAATTCGCCCCAGGATCGAGCGGGGAGGCCTTGGAAACGGGAATTACTGCCGCACCCCCCGTGCACACCGACGCCGACGCCGCGGCGCATTTGCGCATGCACAGTACTCCTGATCATGTGCAAATGCGTCGCAGCCGCCATTTTGGGGGGGAAAATGGGCGGTTGATGTGCGCACAGCGGCGGCAGGGGTCTGCCTGGGCCGGTAAGCGCGGGGCCCTGGGCCGGAACCGGCCCGCGGGCCGTAGGTTGCCGGCCCCTGGTGTAGAGGCACCTCAGACCATGGGTCATCCCCACTTGCTGCCTGTGTGAGGTTTTTTGCTTCCCACTGTTGTGCCCTTGCATCATTTGCCTTGTTCCCTCTATAACACTTTCACTATTATCTCCAGCCCATGACGTACTCCTGCCTTCCAAGATACCTTTTAAGACACTGTCTCTCTCCCCCACATAACTCAGTTTAAAGCCCTCCTGATCAAATGTTTGAGACTACTGGCAAAAATGTTTCTGCCAACTGGTGTGAGATTCAGCTCATATCTTGCCAGAGGTCCACCCTCATGGAACCACAGCCCATGATCCCAGAATCCAAATCATTCTTGGTGGCACCATCTACAGAGCCAGTTATTCACATCTTCTATCTTCCTCTCCCTTCATGGACCGCGTCGTTCAACTGGGAGAAGAGATAAGATAACAACCTGTGCATCCAGCTCTTTCAGCTTCTGACCAAAGCCTCATAATCCCTTCTGATATTATGAAGGCTATGCCTTGCAGTATCATTGGTTTCCACATGGACCAAGAGGAAGGGCTAATGGTCAGTAGGCTTGACAAGGATTTTTGCCTCAGGGAGACAACACACCTCCCAGGACATCTTGTCAGGTCCACAAACCACTGCTTCTGTACCCGTCAACAAGGAGTCCCCACCACGACCACACACCTCCTCTGAGGCTTAGCAGTGGCTGTTCCCTGCAGTGATACTCTCAGGGTCCCCTACACTGTCCCTGAGGAATGTCCCTACTGCTCTTCCTCTTCATCCTTGATAAGAGAGAGCTTCAAATTAATTCTGTAGCTGCAAGCTCCCAGAACAATCCCTGATTTCCCTACTTCTGTGTATGACATTCCTCCAGCTGTCTACCTCCTGTATGTGTGAAGTGACTTCCTCCCCAACAACTTCCTCTGTGTGGTTCCCATCCAAGACCGTTCATTCCATTCTGTCCAGAAAAAAACCTCTTGCTCTCTAATATGCTGAAGTGTATCTACCCGAGCCTTCAGCTACTGGACTTTCTCTTCCAGGAGTGCTACCAACTTACACTTGGTGCAGGTGAAGTTCCCCACATCTCTAGGCAAGAAGACAAGTGTCCCACAAGTGATGCAGGTGACTGCAGCAGCTCCCTCAGAGTCCATATGGAGAAATCTTAAGCAGGCACTGAAATAGGACTGTGGGCTTCTCTCTCAAAGAGTCCCCCAGAAAAGACCCACGTAAAGGTCTCCTGTTGTCTTGGCCTTTTCACCAGGCTCTGTCAGTGAATTCAATCAACTGGTTTTATAACTCTATAGAGAGCTCCTGGATGCTACCTTATTCTGGAGGCAAGTCTCTGATTCTCTTCCTCTGAGCAAAACAAAAACCAAAAAACCCAAAGCCCTTTAAATTAATTTTTTTAAATTTTTTTAAAGGAGATCCTCTAAAAGAACGTTCTCAGGACTCCTTTTACCTGTGATTTGCTTTCCCTTGTTTTGTGAAAAATTCACACGCCGTTAGGCGCACACCTCTAAGAGGAGTTATATAGAGCTAGGCAGCTCAAGATATGCTACATCCACAGCATAGCATGGCAGATTTTCTGACAAAAAAATAAAAAATAGCATAGATGTGGCAGGTTGCTACAATAAGTCCATCAACATCCATGTTTTTCATTCTAGATGTGTAGTGGCACATCTATCATGTAAACCTCCTTAAGCCCCCCCCCCCAAATTACCCCCAAAATGCCTGTTTTTCTCTTCCTGTTTACTAATCTCCAAAGACTGAGGCAACAGATATGTAGAGATAGCAGTAGCTAGCTCCCTCACCAACAAAGTCGGTGACTCAAGAGAAGCCTCCCCTCCTCCTGCTAAGACCATGTGCTCAGGAAGAGTGCATGCTCCCCAAATGATCAACACTAACTGCAAAAATACAAGGTCTTCTTTTTTCCCTCTCCTCAAAGGCTGCACTCCAAAGACTGAAGAAGCAGCTATACAGAGGTTCCCCCTCCAACCAAGTCTGTACTCAGCAGAAGCCACACCCCTTTAGATCATGATCTTAGGACCTTATCAAACGCTGGCCACGAAGCAAAGAAAAAGCGAAGACTAACCGAAGTAGGAATAAATTCGGTTCCATAGCGAAACGAAGGGAATATCGCCCTTTTGGCCATTTCGCAATTAATACCAAGGCTCCCTTCTCTCCCGTCACAAAAAGCCGGGAGGAAAGGCAGCCATGGGAACCGGGGAGGAGGAGGAGGGCTGGAGGACTGGAGAAGGGAAGGCAGCCCATGGAGAGAGAGAGATCGCCTCCCTCTTCCCTCTTCCTCTCCTCCTCTTCTTTCCAATCTGGTTTGCCTTTTGCCAAGGCAATCCCTTCCCCTCGCTGGGATTTTCGCCCTGCCCACCAATTCGCAATGAATGCGAAGGCTCCCTAGGTACTTCCTCTACAAACCGAATGTCAAAATCTCCCTACTCCTTACGGATTAGCTCCGTATTCTGCCGAGTTCTGGGGCAGCGTCGTGTGTAAACACGGGGGAACAATACGGATTAGCTCCGTGTTCTGGGGCAGCGTCGTGTGTAAACACGGGGGAATAATATGTATTAGCTGTGGATGCCCTTTGGATTAGCTCTGCTTCAGACCCCATGTGATAAGGGCCTTAGAGAGATGAGACATCCCCAAAACATACAAAAACCCATATACATATCCAAATGTTGCAGCCAAACAAGCAGTGCTAACTTCAGAAGAGGAGTAACGCTGTGAGAAGAGATTGTGGCACTGGATGGGTAACAGTGGGATAAAATGAACACACTAAGTTTATGTATTAGAACAAGGAGAAAGAATGACAGATCACTGAGAATTAGGTTTGCTTTGTGCCTTCAACCTGTTTCTAACTTATGGTGACACTAAGGTGTTTTTTTGGCAAAACCTGGTCTTCAGAGTTGTAGTCCAATGCTCAAACCAAAAGGAAGCTTTAATATTACATTCAAATTATAGTGAAATGTTCAGAATCAGAATCAGAATTTATTTACGGTCTTTGACCAAAATATCACAAAGTTATATAAATATTAGCCAATAAAATCACACTTACAAAACAGATAAATCTAAATAAAATCAAATTAAAACAACTGTACATGTAAACAGGAAACATTACACGCCAACATAAAGGAAGGGATCTTTTAACATCTCGTTTCCCTCATTTAAGAGTAGCTATGGTCCTTGATAATTTGTTTGCGTGTAGCAATAACTACAGCACAAAATCGGGCCATGTTCTCAGTTATTTGTGGATCTACATCCTCGAGTAGTAATGGCAAATAGTGATTGTGAAATGTTTGTGTGTCACAACTACACTATAATTATGTCGTATGCCATAGTTATGGAAACAGCTGTAGGAAGTTAATAATGGCCCTCAGCTACAATAGTAAATTAGCTCCCTATCCATAAATCAAAAGTGAGAGAGAATGCTGTGTGTATGTTTGTGAAATGATTGCATACACTAGCAACCACACCTATGCAGTCTCTAAGAATGCACAACTGCTTGCACAACTACTTTTACTAGCACAGCTGCCCAAAATAATTCCAAGAATACAGCCATAATTCTCTTTTAACCCTAAAAGTAAGAGATAATAAAATACCTTCCTTTTAAAAAAGTATGTATTTCATTCTTTTTCTGTCTTTCAAGAACTAGGGTGGGGATTGTGTGTTTGAATAAGGCAAATGCTTTATGAATAAGCTTTAAAAACAGGTTTTATTCTTTTCTAATTTATACATACACACACACACACACACACACACACACACAGAGAGAGAGTCTGAATGACCTTCCCATCCAGAAAAGAGGTTTTGCTGTTTTCATTTTTGAACTTAAAATGGAGACACAGCACTATCATGACTTTTCCTTTCCTTTCAAAAATAACTTGACCTAGCACAGATGAGAAAAATACTGTTAACAAAACACGAAACCTGTGTAGTCCATTTGTTAAAGTAACCATGGGAGATGCAATCTCTTCTGAAATAGGATTTTCATTGTCTTCCAAACTGCCTTATACTCATACAATTTCCTATACTTCACAGTTCTCTATTTGTTCCTTTTACTCAAACTAAGAGCAGTAAGCCAGAATTACTGTGAAGCATAGCTCCGAAATTGCAAATCAAGTTTCTAATGCATGTTGGCAAAGCATACTGACAGGGCCATTTCATTTCCACATATAGCAACACCTCACTAATGAACAACTACTCATATAAGTAGAGCCTTGAAATATTTGGCAAGGGGGCACAGAATGAGCAAACTACAAAAGTACAGCTGCACTCCTAAAAAGAAGGATCCCTAACAAGGCAATGTTCTCTGTCAGAGCCTCTAATATTGCAGAAGCCTTATAGGACTCCAGTTTGTGAGGCAGAATTAAAAACAGAGCTAGCTGTATGGCATCTGTCCTCACACTGCATGGACATTTAAAAACTTCACAACAATATTCAGATTCAGAAATGATCAAAACCATCCTGTGTTAAAAGTTTGGTTGGGGGGGCGGGGGTAAGATGACTGTGGATTCACATCCTCTCCTTTTCTGTCCACCATCCTGCACAGATATTACTTCAGTCAAAGAACACAAATTAGGATGTATAGCAGTCTTACTGATTTTTTTCTTCATTTTACTATTTTTAATTGTTCTTATTAGAGTTTTTTGCTTGCCCCTCATAAACTGGCAAAATGAAACCAGTCCCTTTAGAGTTCAGCTTTTCCTTACAGCTCAGGACTTTCTAGCTCCATTTGTAATGTGTTGTTTTTTTTTTAAGTAAACTGAAATTATGATCATTTTCTGAATAACCAGTACTTTTATGCTAAACATAATGCATTTTATTTTTCTAAAATAACAAAGTGATTTTCTGAAACAAAGTTAATATGTAAAACATGTTAGCATTCTTTTTTCCCATTTTCCATTCCCACCCACCCAAGAAAATTCAGTTTCAAAAACCATAAAATCATTATTTCCCCCAATGGCTTCAACATTTGAAGAAGGTTATCATTTCTACAAAGATCGTTAATCTCTCCCACACGCCCTGAACTAGAAGGTATCCAAACAACCTGATAAATTCAGTTGTGTTTATCTTCACCATCTCCAGCCATTCAATATACCTTTTTAAGACCCATTGTTCCCAATCTATAATTTCTTCATATTTCCTAGAAAGGTTTTGATTACAAAGAAACCTCACAGTTCTGCCTTATTTTAAGCTAAAATTCAATGGCAAATCTACTTTTCTTTTAATACATATTTCCATAATACAGTAAAGAGTAACACTGTTCAACACTAGGAAATAATTGATTCAATAGACTGATATAAAACAACATTTCTGAGATAATCCAGATGTTTTACGAGTCTCCTTGACTTCCATATTCCCCTTCATCTTTCAGTGAAAACACATGCAGAGGACTTCTATCTTTTTGAATTCTGATACAACTGATCTGATCCACATCTTCCAGGATAATGTTTGTATAGGAACTTAGTTATCTACCTGTGCACCCACATAATGTTCAGTTTGAGTTTGCACATATCATATAACATATCATAAACACATATCATAAACATATTTCAGTGAAGCAAAAGACATGCTATACTTTCAGGGCGAAATTCAATCTATCAATAGGTTACTTGTCACACAGTAAAATTCATTTTAATGGTTCTACTCAAGGTAGAACTAATAATTTTATTCTTGTGTGTCTTCAAGTCCTTTCCGACTTAAAGTGGCCTTAAGATGAATCTATCATGGGGTTTTCCTGGCAGAGGAGGTTAACACTGCCTTCCCCTGATGGTGAGAGAGTTTGACTTGCCCATGGTCACCCAGTAGGTTTCATGGCCCAGCAGGAATCCTTCTTCTGGTCTCCAGAGTTGTAGTCCAACACTCAAAACACTACACCATGCTAGCTCTCCAATACTAGATTTAGTCCATGGTTATTTGTTATTGTCGTTTTGTCCAAAGAAGATACAAGAGATAAAGGAGTTCTTAAAATACAAATGCAGATCTCATTAGCAGATTTCCTTACACTAAACCTAATTACTGTTGACTGGGCATATTTTAATCTATCCTCAACCTGTCATAAATCTACATGAACATTTTAGACAATCTTTGACAGAATAAGGTGGACTCATAATCAGCACTTGAAAGACATTTGTTTTAAATACTCTCTTCTGTTTGGATCTGGATTATTCTACCAGTATATTTTGTTCCGAAAAACATGCTTAGGATGCTTTTCACACCTTGGGACATAGAGGAAGGGGGAATGCCCTCTACACACTTTTGTTCTATTTATGTGGAGGCAAACACCTGCACTGGACATCTGTCTTTGTGAACACTGATAAAAACTGATCTTATCCACATCTTTGAGGCTAATGGAAGGCTAATGGTATAGGAACTTAGTTATTTACTTTTGTACTTTCCAAATGCTCTGGCTAAGTTCTCAACTCAATACACAAATCAAAATGTATTTAGAACGCATATTTGCAGGCATCAAGCCATTTACAACATGCAACAAAATAGGCATCAAAAACCAAATTTTCTATCAGGGTGAGAAAAAGAAACATCTAAGAAATTCTCAGGAAAATGTTTGCAAAATTCCAGCTACTTTGAGGCAAAATATATGTTTGTGTCATTTCCCAGAGGGAAGGGTTCCTAACATGCAGCAGAACACAACAGCATAAGGCATTAAGAGGCTTCTTCACTGGATTATTAAAATCATCTTAAAATATTACAGCCCATTTCAAAGACTTGCTGCACCAGCAAATAAGTACTTAGACCTACTAAGATTTTAAGGGTCAAACTATATCAGTGTTGGAGAAGATGAAAATTCTGAACAAAGTGGTCAGGTGTGACCTTGCATGCACAGATTCTGGTATTCACCAAGGTTCATACAAAGAAGTCACAATGGCTATAGTAACTACCCTTATAAGTTTCACTGAGATCCTGCTTCTTTGTTTCTATTATATAATAAAAACCGTTTAGCAAATAAATAAATATAAAATTAAATGCAGCTCTAAATTTGAGAAAATAAATGCCTTTAGATTATCTTATTTATAGAGTAGGCCCAAAATCTGTGGATGTTCAAGTCCCCATTATATACAGCGGTGTAGTAAAATGGTGTCCTTTATATAAAATGGCAAAATCAAGGTTTGCATTTTGGAATTGAGGGGCAGGGCATATTTTCCAGTCATGGATGGTTGAATCCACGGTTATGGGGGGTTGACTGTAATTATAATCATAATATTGTTATTATATTATATTATATATTACAATAACAGCAACATTATCAAATGGGGTGTTTTCTCTCTCTCTCTCTCTCTCTCTCTCTCTTATACACACGTGAGCACACGTACACACACACACAGAGGATGGATTAGGCCCAAACAGAATAGACACATTCATTCAACTGCTGAATGGTGAATCAGCACATCTATTCAATGACTCTATTTTAGTCAGAACTAATAACAGATTTTAGACCATTATTTTTGGGTACCATACTACTGTCTTTCAAGCTTAGTGACCAAATAGAATTTGTAGATAATAATGACACAGTGGCAGTATTTGATAAAATAAGGGTATAGAAGATAAGGTTTTATATTGCTGAAATGTTTCCAGATCAGAGAACCATCAACACAATGAAACAACGGAAATTTGACAACATGATGTAGCCTCCCATGGCATTCCAGTTATTATTTCTGCATGCTAGGATTCCCCACCCCACTCCCACCAGTTTTAAACATAAGAACAATTGATCTTGTCCCACAGCATGAAAGAGAAAAGTTTGTTTCTTGCTGACAAATAGGTTTGCCTCACTGCTTAATTTATAAAGTGGTAACTATCGTATTTAAAAATGAGATAGCATGGATAGTGCAGTGGAGGAACTGCAATAGTGCTAATACAGCTCTGAAGAACAGAAGATTATTATTTATTAAGTTTCAGATCTTCCCATCCTCAAAGAGAGCATAATTGTAATGTATTAAGCAGATAACTCATTCTGTTCCTCACATTCTTTGCTGAGGTGACATAGGCTGAAAATAAAACCAACTTCAGAGACCAAAAATATTCAAGCAATATGGGCAGAAAGTGGAATACATGGTTTTTCCTTTCCTCATTCATATACTGAATATAGTGTTGAGTATAAATGAGTGAAGCAACTGCCTGTTCAACCCACCATTACCAACTTTGGATGTAATGTGAAACTATGGTTTGCTGTGAAGCAAAAGCAAATATTTTGACTTTCTTCCTTCTGAACATGAAGAGGAATAGGGTCCTGAGGCTCTGCAGTTTATTTCTATGGATTAACTAGCCTTTCATGGCACTATGTTCCTATGGTTAAATGGTTCTTGTAAAGGTTGAAGAACACTGAGGTTCATGACTAGTTGTTAGAAAACTACAACTAATAGAAGATTTTTTCCCCTCTTCCAAGTATAAACAACCATAAGAATGAAGTTTTGAAGAATACTTCTTGCATTTATCCTTTTAATAACTGTGTTCAGTTACTTCTCCATTTGGGAAAAACAAATAAAATTTAGTGTGCTTGTCTTTGCTTAGAGACACCAAGATGTGCCTTCACTATATATCAGAAGAATGAAGATGATACAAGACATAATTGTTTAGTTTTCAAAGAGATGCAAGATACTGCTCATAGAAAAGCTTTTAGACAATGGGGAGGAAGGGAACTAGCCCTAGTAATTTCAACACATTTTGGTTTTCATTGTTATCTCTCAAATCATGCAAAGATTTCTATTCTTTAAGAGGCTACCCAACCCTTTTAGAAAGAATCCCATTGTTACATCTTTGTGGGCCATTTACTAATACATGGAGTCAGTAAAAGTATCTGTTCTTCCTTTTTATCAAAGTCCTATTACTCCCACTTCTGGATAACAATTCTCTCCCCAGAATTGATACAGAAATACAGACACACCACTTGAGAATTATAGTACTTCTAAGGGAATGAACAGAGAAGGACTATGAAAATGAGACTATGGTTGCTGCTTTTTTCTATAACTAATGTGAAACCAGTGTGTTAGAAATGCCAGCATCAGCCATTGGGAATCCATCTGACCAAGCTGGCCAGGTTCAAATTAATCTAAACAAACAAGCTGGCCAAAAATAACAGGCACTAATAATGTAAAAAAATGCTTGCAATTTTTCTCATCCTTGATGAGAAATGGTACCTCCATTCACTGAGACGTGCAATCAGAGAAATAGTCAATTGCCATGAGAGTTTTGACATTTGGCAACTTGGTGGGGAGGGGTAGTTTCATTTGTACACAATCTTTTACAGTGGTACCTCTACTTACGAAATTAATTCGTTCCGACAACCATTTCGTAAGTAGAAAATTTCGTAAGTAGAAGCAAATTTAACATTGAAATGCCCTAATCCATTCCAGGCCCCCAGATTCAAGCTACAACTGAATACAATACAATCCTGGAGATCAAAAGCCAAAAATATCACAAGCCAAAAATACAGTCCTGAATATCAGAAGCCACAGAAGCCAAAAATACAGTCCTGGAGATCAAAAGCCAAAAATATCAGAAGCCAAAAATACAGTCCTGGAGATCAGAAGCCACAAATATCACAAGCCAAAAATACAGTCCTGGAGATCAGAAGCCACAAATATCAGAAGCCAAAAAGCCACAAGCCACAAGTCCTACCTTCCTGGATCTCAGAAGCCACCAATTTCGCTAGCCACACTTCCTCTCCTCTTTCGCAAGCCCAAACAGTGCTGCCTAGCTGAATTTCGCTAGGCAAACACTTCCTCTTTCGCTAGCCAATACAGTGCTGCTTTGCTAGATTTCACTAACCAATGGCATGCCACGAAATTCGGAGATCAGCTCGTTCGCGCCAATTTCGTAAGTTGGAACGCTTTCTTAAGTCGAAGCAATTTTTTTCGGGAGACGCGTTTCGTAAGTCGAATTTTTTGGTAGAAGAAGCATTCGTAAGTAGAGGTACCACTGTATTTGAAACTCCTCAAATGAGGAAAGCAATTGAAAAATACACAACACTATTGTAATGTAACACAGAGAGTCAAACTTTTTTTTAACCATCCTTCATTCTTACATGTGTCCCTAACAGACATGCATTTCCAAACAATATCAGCAATGTCTACATCAGGGGTAGGCAACCTTTCCCCTTTAAGGGCCGAAGGACTTCAGCTCCCAGAAGCCTCAGCCATGTTGGCCAATAGTCCCATGTTGGCCAATAGCTCCTGGGATTCTGGGAGCTGAAGTCCCTCGGCCCTTAAAGGGGAAAGGTTGCCTACCCCTGGTCTACATTCTAACATGCACCCATTACTGATCACTAAGCCCTTTCATCACTGTTGCTGCCTACTTACCTGCCCAATCTGAGCAGAGGCAAAAATAAAAGAAACAGCTGCTACATTCTACCTTATCCTCCAATTCTGGGCAGTGCTGAATTGTGGCTTCAGAAGGAGACAACAGGGAAATGGTCAGTGGTTATAGTGATAAGGAAGGTGGCTACACTCAGAGCTATGCACCAAAGTCATGCTGCCTAAATTCTAGAGCAGAGATTCCCAAACTTGGTTCCTCCAGGTGTTTTGGACTTCAACTCCCAGAAGCCTCAGCCATCTTCGCCAATGGTATGGGATTCTGGAAGCCAAAGTCCAAAAGACCAGGACAGCCAGAGTTTGGGAATTACTCCTCTAGAGCCAACACTGCCAAGACAATGTTAGTGCAGAAGAGAGTGTATTCATATTGGAAGTCTGATTTAGTAGACACATGGTGAAATATCCACTTCCTGTGCAATGATCCCCCAAAGTAACTCTGCCCAATGTATACCTTGCAAGGGGAATATAGGTTAGGGGCCCCATGTCTCGATCATCCAAAATTGTCAGAATATTTTTGACTAAGAACAGATAAATGTGCTTGGTTTTATTTTCTGAAATACCTCTTTTTTCAAGCACAATTTAATTCAGTCTCATCTCTGCATCCATTTGCAATTATTATTTTTCAATCCACTTAAAAAATTTGTAAATTTTCCCCAAATATTCATACTTTTGCGAGTATAGACATTTTTAAGGAATATTTTTTCCCTAATGTGTAGATGTCTGTATGCACTTTTCCTACTTGGACATGGATAGATTCATGTAGTTAATTTAATTTTTACCATGTTCTTCAACCAAAAATCAATTTAAAACCAATAGTGGTTGTTTTCCTGAATAGATACCCTGACCATCAAAAGATAGCCAACATGCTCCCCGACTGGGCTGTAGTTATTGTTTAATTGTTTATTTATTTACTTGCATCAGCATTTTAAGTGTGTTTTAAATCATCATTGTTTAATAGTATTTTAAGGGGTGGGTGGGTTTGTGGGATATGTATTGTATATTTTAATGTTGTAAGCCGTCTCGGTTGTGTTACGCAGAAGGGTGGGATAAAAATAAATTATTATTATTATTATTATCATTATTATTATTATTATTATTATTATTATTATTTTGTAGTTTTTTTAAAAAAAAAAATCAGTTATCAGACAGTTAAAGGCACACACCGGCCTCCAAAGGTGTAAATAATCTGACGCTTGCATGCTGGAACATCAGAACCATGCAAGACTCTGCAGATAGTGGCCGTCCTGAGCGTTGCTCTGCTTTAATAGCCCATGAACTAACAAGACTTAATATTGACATCACTGCTCTTAGTGAAGTTCGTCTCCATGAGGAAGGCAGCCTTAAAGAACATGGCGCCGGCTACACACTTTACTGGTCTGGCAAACCCAAAACTGAAAAACATCTTTCAGGAGTAGGCTTTATGATTAAAAACTCCATTGCCTCCAAACTTGAAACCTTGCCAACAGGTCACTCTGATCGCATTATCTCCTTATGCCTCCCTGTTAGAATCCTGTTAGTGTTCTACCAGATATAGAGTTTAGGGTTAGTAGTTGGGGATGAGGGGAAAAAGTTTAGGAAGTAAGAGTTTAGACTGTGAGATATAGTGTAGAGCAGGTGTCTTATCAGTGACCTTGGGAGCCTGGCTCCTGGAGCTGGGAATGCAGTTTCTGTTTTGTGGGAAACGGGAGGGGATTTGTGTGTGGGCTTTTGGGCTATTCCTTTTCTTTGTCTGTGGGGGTGTGTGTGATTAGTCTCAGCTGAAACGCTGAGTGATGCACATGTCTGACTTTTGGATCTATCAATAAAGTGCTGTTGATTTATTAATCAAGCTGACTGGTTGATTGTCCAAGGTGCTGGTGCTAGCTCTGACAGTTAATCAAGCTGACTGGTTGATTGTCCAAGGTGCTGGTTCTAGCTCTGACACTCCCACATGTTGTTCTCTTCAGTATATATGCCCCAACTATGCAAGCCGACCCTGTAGAGAAAGACAAATTCTACACAGACCTATGCCACCTCATACAAAAAGTCCATGTAGAAGATAAAATTATTATCCTTGGTGACTTCAATGCCAGAGTAGGAAAGAACTCCGAAGCCTGGAAAGATGTTTTAGGCAAGCATGGTGTTGGAAATTGCAATGATAACGGACGCCTCCTGCTAGAGTCCTGTGCAGAACAACAGCTGACTATTACAAACACTATCTTTCAGCAGAAAGACAGCTTGAAGACAACATGGATGCATCCCCGATCCAAACACTGGCACCTCATTGACTATGTTCTAGTCCGCCAGAGAAACATTTGCGATGTCCATCATACTCGAGTGATGCCCAGTGCAGAATGCCAAACAGATCATCGCCTCGTAAGATGTAAACTAAATCTTCATCTCAAGCTCAAACCTAAGAGGGGTGGCATCTTAAAGAGGAGACTGCAAGTCAACAATCTTCAACCAGCTACCATGAGAGACAACTTCCAGGCAAATTTGCAAACAAAACTTGAAGACCACCCTACAGATCCTTCTCCTACAGTGCTTTGGCAACATATCAAAAACAGTATCCTCCAGTCTGCGGAAGAATCCCTCGGGTTCTCCCACAAAAAAAAAAGCAAGACTGGTTTGATGAAAACAACCAAGAAATCCAGGAGCTGTTGGCAAAGAAGAGAATTGCTCACCAGGCATACCTCGCCCAACCAACTTGCCATGTAAGAAAAGCAGCTTTCCGTCTCATGTGTAGTAAACTTCAACAAAAACTCCGAGACATTCAGAACAAGCGGTGGATCAATATAGCAGAAAAGACACAACACTGTGCAGATCTGGGTGATCTTAGAGGATTTTATGAAGCTCTTAAAACAGTGTTTGGACCTACTTATCAGGTCCAAAGCTCCTTATACAGTACAGATGGTCAAACACTAATTACTGATAAAGCCTCCATCCTGAATCGATGGGCTGAATATTTTCAAAGTCTCTTCAGTGCCAACCGAGTAGTCCAAGGCTCAGCTATCCAACATATGGTACAAAAACCGATGAAAAATGAACTGGACATAGCTCCCACTTTGGAAGAGACCCTTAAGGCCATACAGCAGATGAAAAAACGGCAAGGCAGCTGGGATTGATGGAATCCCACCTGAAGTTTGGAAACACGGAGGTCATGTACTCCATGCTAAATTCCACAAACTCCTTTTGAGTTGCTGGGAAAAAGGGGAACTGCCATCAGATCTCCGAGATGCAGTCATCATCACCCTGTACAAGAAAAAAGGAGCAACATCCGATTGCTCAAACTATCGAGGTATAACACTGCTCTCTATTGCTGGAAAAATCCTTGCAAGGATACTCTTGAACAGATTAGTTCCTGCTATTGCAGAATAACTCCTTCCTGAAAGCCAGTGTGGCTTCAGAGCCAATAGGAGTATTACAGATATGGTATTTGCCCTTAGACAACTGCAAGAGAAATGTAGAGAGCAGAACAAGGGACTCTATGTAACATTTGTTGACCTCACCAAAGCCTTTGGCTCTGTGAGTAGAAAAGGTCTATGGCAGATCCTGGAAAGACTAGGATGCCCCCCCCCCCAAATTCCTCAAAATGATTATCTTGCTACACGAGGGCCAGCATGGTCAAGTCAAATATGGTGATGCTCTTTCAGAGCCCTTTCTAATAACTAATGGAATGAAGCAAGGTTGTGTTCTTGCTCCAACTTTATTTACAATCTTCTTCAGCATGATGCTCCAAAGGGCTGCAGCAGAGCTCGAAGAAGAAGACGGCATCTATATACGTTACCATGTTGATGGTAGCTTGTTTAACTTAAGCTGTCTGAGGGCTCGCACTAAGACTCTAAACTATCTAGTCCGTGAGCTGCTCTTTGCTGACGATGCTGCCCTTGTTGCCCACACAGAAGCAGCTCTGCAGCGCCTAACATCCTGCTTCGCAACAGCTGCAGAAATGTTTGCGCTGGAAGTCAACCTGAAGAAAATGGAAGTTCTCTACCAGCCTGCACCACAGGACAAACACCACGATCCCCACATCGCTGTAGGCAAATCTGTGCTTAAGTCCGTTCAGCAGTTCACCTACCTGGGAAGCATCATCTCCTCAGACGCCAAGATTGACAAAGAGATCGTTCACAGATTAGCAAAGGCATATAGCGCATTGATTGATCACCAACAATGATCACCAACAATGGTCCACCCTGGCCTCACATCGGGAGGCATGGAGACGCACTATCCACAATGCTGCAGCCTTATATGAGAAGTCACACCAAACAAGTCTCGAAGAGAAACGACAACACAGAAAGAATCACAACCCGGAAACATCACCCAAGGAGATCTTCTGCTGTGCTTTCTGACTTGTTTATCTCGGATTGGCCTTTTTAGTCATCAGCGCGCTTGCAAAAAGCGTGGGATGAGTCCTTCTTGAATCTTCATTTGCGAAGAAAAGCCAGAGAGATGATGATGATGATGATGATGATGATCATTATCATTATTATTATTATTTTGTAGTTGATTTTTTTTAAAAAATCAGTTATCAGACAGTTGTCACATCTTCAAGCTTACAGTAAGTAGAAGATATGTGACACAAGAAATGGGATTGGGAGGAAGAGGAAATTACATTTAGAGAAAATTTAGAAATTACAAACCAATGATAATTTCATTCTGATTTCTACATTAGTTTGTGAAATCTGAATTGGTTCCCCCAAATATTTCATTTGGACCAAACCAATGTTGTGAACATCCCTAATTCTGATATATGGGGACTTCAGAGTTAAGTATTTGCAGTTGATCCTAAAGAACATATTACACACAACAGTGGCAATCTTTTGAGTATCTACAATCTCATAGCAATAGCAGCTTCATTTTTATATATATTGTGCTGCAGTCATTTAAGATCTCCCGATCCTTTCCAAAACAGTATTCACATTATGTATGCATTATTTATACAGCGGCAGAATTTGCAACAATGTTCTACAAGCCCAAATAAATATTTTTCTGGTTATACCTGGGTCTTGGTGTGTTGTTTTTTTCTTAAGACCAGAGGCCAGAGGTAATTATGTTTTATTTTAAATGACTGGGTGTTGTTGTTTTTTTTCCTTCTCTAAAGCCACTGTAGGTACTATGGCCAATCCAGCAGACTATAGAAGAAAAATTACTGTATATAATCGACTATAAGTTGATCTCATGCATAAGTTGAGGTCAGGTTTTGGTGCAAAAATTATGGATTTTGATATGACCCATGGATAAGTCTAGGGTAAAGCTTATTGGCATCTAAGGATCTAAAAGATGAAGTAAAGATAAACAATGGCAAAAAACTTACAAAATTCCAGCAGTCATAACTGTTTGTGCTCACCCTAAGGGCTTAATAGTCAGTGCTCCCAGGACAGATTGTGCTCTTGCCCTTTATCAGGGGATGGCTCATTTTAAAATAAGAGTTGAAATACAGTATTATTGACCTGTGGATAAATCGACTCAGTTTTTTTGGCATCAATTTTTGACTAAAATTTCTAGACTTATATACAGTAAATGTAGAGATTTATTTGGATTGTGCAGCTAACCATATATTAAAGAAATTACCTCATTTTGAGAACAAAAAGTGATGTTATGATATTCAGCTCCTGCAAAGCTGACCATTTTAAAGAGAAAAAACAAGCCATGAAAAACTGATACAGAGGGACCACAACTGACTTTTCCTAATCACTAATCCAAAAAGTGCAGACACTGGAGAAAATAACATTAAATTGAAAAATAGGTGCAGCCCAGAACCCAATAAGTTGGCTCATGTATTGCAGAACACTGCAAGTCTTCCCAGGATACTTGTAGAAGACAGCAATGTTGCCAACAAATTAACCCTCCTCCAAATCCAGCACCAATGTACTCAAAATCACAAACCTGCTGTGACACATGAATCTCAGGAAGAAAAATAAAGCAGCTTCTTGTGAAACAACTGAGCTTCTAAAACAGGACAATCCCAGCAGGCTTATCTCCTTCAACAACAAGTATTTTTAAAACTGCATGAGTTCATTATTTTTAAAGGAAGGGGAACAATTACAAAGGCTTCAGGGAGGCTGTAATGAGGTATGGCAATTACGGTAAGACACAGTGAGTTTGCATGCTGCTTTCAGAGGGAAAAAACTGTTTGGCCTGACATAAAAATATATCTACACCACACTGTTATAGCAGTTTGACAACATTTTTAACTGCTGTGGGTTCAAACTATGGCATACCAGGATTTGTACTCTGAGGAGGGACTCAACATTTTATGTTAAAGAGCTCTATTACCCCTCTCCCCAAACTACAGCAGCGAATTTTAAATATCTTATCAAATTAAATTGTTTGTTGCTGTGTGCCTTCAAGCCATTCCTGACTTATTGGCTACCCTATCACAGAGCTGTTTTGTTTTATTTTGGCAACATTTGTTCAGAAAGCGTTAGCCCTTCCCTTTGTCTGATGCTGAGAATATGTGACGTACCCAAGGTCATCCAGTGAATTTTCATGGCTGACCAGGGATTCGAACCCAGGTCTCCAGAGTCATAGTCCAACTCTCTAACCGCTAAATTACATATCAAGGCATATTTCATTATATATATATCCACATGATCAGGATTTCATAGATCAGAGCCATGGTAGTTAAAATGGTACCCAACTGCCATAACTATAGTACAGTTAAAGCCCTAGCCTACACATGTTAATTGCTGGTTTCTTTTTAAGGAGATTATCACACAGAGGCTTACCGTTCTTAAAATGTGGCTAAATCATCCCTAAAGCGCAAGGGTGTGATCACCAGTCACATTCATCTCCCATGATGAAATCATCATGGAAGCATCCCATCATTAAAGCATTTGTGGAGTTGCCATTTCTCTGCATAGCAGGAACTTCCATTATGCAGAGAAATGGTGGCTCCACAAACACTTTAATGATGGGACACCTCCATGATTATTTCATCACAGGAGACAAGTGTGATTGGCAATCACACCCTCATGCTTTAAGGACACTTTAGGGATGATCTAGCCATGTTTTAAGAAAAGTAAGCCTCCATGTGATGATGTCCTAAGGCTCAATTAGCATGGTCTTTAGGTCTGCTAAATATGGAGGAAGAAAATCAATGGTATGCTTAATTAACTTTAGACTTCTTGCACCTCAACCTATCTTTAGGAAGTATGCATTATTTCAATTACTTTAGTACATGTAAGCCAACCCCAGCTGTATGTAGGGTTTTTTTGGGGGGGGGGGGGAGGTTGCTATTTACTTTGTTAAGAGGGGTCCTGAACCGTTGGTGTAAAGTCCTGAACCTTTGATATAAAGGTTTTCCCCAAAGAGAGAGTCTGTTGCCTGGTGTGTTTTAGCCATTCAGGCAAACAAGGATGGAGGGTGCAACATCCTTTTCTTTAGTTCTTCACAGAAAAGAGTGCATGGCATTTGCAAAGCAAGCACACATTCAAACTTCTACAGTACATATGGAAAAATCCCAGCTAACGTGGGGTTACTATCTTGGCAGTTCCTGATTGGATGTAATCTTACACATGCTCACTAGAACTTGTTGTTAAATAGCCTCAAGTCAACCTTGACTCATGGTGATCCTGTGGATGAGACGTCGCCAAGACCCCCTGCCCTCTGCTGCTCTACTCAGGTCCTGTAGGCTCAAGACCATTACCTCCTTGATTGAGTCAATCCGTCTAGCACAGGGGTAGGCAACCTAAGGCCCGGGGGCCGGATGCGGCCCGCCGAGGCCTTTGGACCGGCCCCAGACCAGTCCTGCTGCCGCCGCCGCTGCCACCGCCTGCCATGATGATATTCATTATTGTTGTTATTACTTGTTCTTGGGGTTTTCTTGGCAAAATCTCCACAGGGGGGTTGCCATGGCTTTTCTGGGGCTGAGAAAGTCTGCATGCATATTTTTAATTTTTAATTTTTTTTTATTTTTAATTTTAATATTTATTTATTTATTTATTTATTTATTTATTTATGGTGCTTTGGCCCCCCAATTGTCTGAGGGACAGCAACCCGGCCCACGGCTCAAAAAGGTTGCCTACCTCTGGTCTAGCATATGGTTTTCTATCTCCTCTCTTCTACCTCCTCCATCAACATTTCTGAACATTATTAACTTTTCTAATGAATCGTACCTTTTTATGATGTGGTCAAAGTACAATAGCCTCAATGTAGTCATCCTGCTCCCAGGGACAGTTTGGGCCTGATCTGTTCTAGAATTCATTTGTTTGCCTTCTTCATCCTCAGCACTCTTCTCCAGTACCATATCTCAAATGAATTGATTGTCTTCCTATCTGTTTGTTTCACTGTCCAGCTCTCACATCTGTACATGGTGATGGGGAATACGATGGCTCGGATGATTCTCACTTTAGTAGTCAGAGTTATATTTTTACACTTCAGGATCTTGCACAGTTCTTTCGTAGCTGCCCTTCCCAACATCAGTCTCCTTATAATTTCTTGACTGCAGCCTCCATTCTGATTAATGTTTGATCCAAGGTATGGGAACTCTTTTAGTGTTTCAATTTTCTTGTGTTCTAGGCTGAATTTTTGTAGATATTCTGTGGTCATTATTTTTGTTTCCTTGATGTTCAAGATCAACCATACCTTGGCACTTTCTTCCTTGACCCTCTTCAGTAATTGCTCCAGGTCTTTGTTGATTTTTGCTAGTAGCATTGTATCACCTGCATATCATATGCTGTTAATGATCCTACCTCCAATCTTCACTCCTTTTTTCTCTGAGTCTAATCTGCTCTATGTACAATATTTTTTTGCATACAGGTTGAATAAATATGCTGACAGTATCCAGTCTTGCCTGCCCCTTGTTCTGATTGGAAACCATTCCATTTCTCCGTATTCAGTTCTGAAACAGCCTATTGTTCTAAGTGCAGGTTATTTATCAGGACAATCAAATGTAGTGGTACTTCCACTTGTCTGAGAGCATTCCACAATTTTGCCATAGTCTATGCGGTCAACAGCTTTAGTACAGTCAATGAAGCACATGCCAATTTTATTTTGAAATTCCCTGATGTACTCCATTGTCCATCCTACATTTGCAATGTGATCCCTAGTGCCTCTTCCTTTTCTGAAACCCACTTGCACTTCTGGGATTGTTTGTTCCATACATGGTAGCAGTATTTTCTGCAGCATTTTGAGCATGATTTTACTTGCATGGAAAATTAGTGCAATAATCCTGTAGCTACTGCAATCTTTTTTGTCTCCTTTTTTTTAGTATAGGACTGGATATTGATTTTTCCTAGTCTATGGGCCAGTGTTTTGTTTTCCATATTTGTTAGTAAATTTCAGTTAGAACTGAACTTGATTTGTGGATTGTAGCAGTTCTTTTGGGACGCCATCTGTTCCAGATGATTTATTTTTCCTTATCACTTTGAGTGCAGCTTTCACTTCACTTTCCAGAACTTGCGGTTCATTTTTGTATGTTTCTTCTTCCCATGTGCCAATTATCATTCCACCTTTTTTAAAATATAGCTCCTCTGCGTATTGTTTCATCTTTTTTTTTAAATTTCACTGTGGTCTTGTATTATTTTCCCTTCTGATCATACAGTATCCCTACTCTTGGTTTAAATTTCTCTTTCATTTCTCAAATTTTGGGAAATAGATCTCTTATTCTTCCTTTTTATATATAGCTCTTCTGTGTTTTGTTTCTCGTTGTTTTTTATTTCATCTTGGTCATGTATTCTGTTCCCCTTCTGACTGTAGCATCAGAACTACCTTCACCTTTTCCCTGTGGTTAGCACCATTATGCCCTTGACACCTAGCTTGTGGACACTAAGTAACACATTAACAGCTCCAAAACTGCCCACATAGTTCTCACATTCATTTTTCTTGATATCACTACTCTATGCCAATGGACTAAAAAGTAGAATGGAGAAAATGTAGAACTTTCTTGAAAAATCATGAACATTATCTCACATCAAGTCAGGATTTGGCTCTATGATTGGTCCACTACGTAGTGAAGGTCTCAGTTATGCAGTGAATGCTCCCACCACCACCACCCCTTTTCTCTTTTTACTACCACTTTTTCCTCTCTCTCTCAGGCAGGCAACCAGGGAATAGAAAAGTAGTTGTTGTTTCTGGCAGTCTGCAAAGGCCCTAACTCTCTGCAGATTGCTTTTAAAATTTAGCTTATAAATGCATGCAACTAAGCCCTGGGCTACATACAACCCAAGGGATGCAGTTGCTGGACCTCAATTTACAACGGTGACCATTATGTATTATTTCCCAAAGTCTGAGCTTTGAAAACCTAGTTTGAGTTCGTTACATTGACAAAATTATATAGTAGCATTAAACCATAAAAATATTCTCTAAAACAACAAACCTCAACAATTCCCCCCCCCCCTTTTTTTTTTAAGGAAGAAATATGCAGACTGGTCATTTGGTTAACTGGAAAACATATTTCTACTATGAAAAGAGAGGCAAAGAAAAAGCATAAATCCTTGGGTCTTAACACACTGCAAAGGTGATGCAATCTTGGCCTGTCAGAAATGAGAGGGAGAAAAAGCTTTTATGCAGTCTGGGCTTAGACAAATGAAGCAAGAGGGGGGAAATGGAAAGAGTCCTAGCCTTTGCTTTCTTTTCTCTATTTGGTTGCTATATTCAATAAAGAGACAGGTAATTTGGAGAAGATGACACAGTGTTTGCCCGTTAGACTAAAGAAGGTGTTTTTGTCACCATTATGGTTCATTATATAAAATTGTCACCCTTTGTAAGATATAGATGAAATGATCCAAATTAACACCATTCCTTCCTCTTCTGATGCCAAAAGAAATAATTAAGATGAAAGATAGGAGAGTAGCCAGATCATTTTTTCTCCCCCGCCCTGCATCCCAACCCACATTTTCAAATGCAAAACATTATTTGGCAAAACCTGGCATTGTCTAAACATATAAGTTGTAACAGAATCCTGCAGTTTGAAGAGAGTTATTATAGCACCTTCATTAGAGGAATCAGAAAGCGCAGTTCTTATTTTATTGTTCAGTTCTGCCTGGAGAAGGGAGATGCATGAACACACCACCAAGCATTTAGTTTTTAAGAACTGCATGTACATGGAAACAAGAAGACAGGGAAAAAGGTTAAGTCTATGTACAGTAAGTGTAGTTTCTAGAAAATGGCATTTTACCTATAGCACTATCACCTGCTGTTACTTATTCAGCTGATTTATATATGTGTCTGTGCAATGTCTATGCTGTTCAGCTGCATTTTTGTATTCACTCCTTCATATATTCTAGTGTTAGCAGTAGAAACAGATAGGGCAATAACTTAGCTCTCATCTTAGCAGATAACCTCTTCCAACACTGTTGCCCCAAACACATGTATCATCACAATCCTCACTTCAGATCTTCCTAAGAATGCAAGCCCATAAAATGTCTCTCTCAGGTATACACAGCACAAGCAAGTGTGCAATCTGCATGATACAGAGCGGAAAGGGAGGCTCCAAATCAACACACTTCACAAGAATAATTCAAAATCAGGTGCAGACAAATCAGCTCCCCCCTCCCATCAAGTTCATTTTGGACTACACATGGATCTTTGTCAGAGGAAGCTATAACAAACATAAAGATACAACCTCGCAGTTCCCTGGGACACTACTGAACAAAATGGGGATTATGTTCACATAGATATGTGAATCGTTAAGACTCACCATTTTATAAATCAATGCAGAGTTTATAAAATGTAAATGTGTTAGTTATATAATGTAGTGACAGCAGTAATGAATAAAATAAACAATTGTATAAAAAAGAAATCTTTGTATATGATAGTATGCCATCAGTACAGACTAAAAACACATGATTTGCAAGCAGTGAGATTTTGTACAAAGCCCAGTTCCATCTTTCCTTCTCCCTTCGCACAGACATATACACCATCTAGAAATACTGAATTAAACATAGTTTCTTGTTCCATTCAAACCTAGGGCTATATTTCTAAACTAGCAGGATCAGAAGCAGGATCAGAAGCCAGCTTTAAAGTAGTGATGGAAAAAACCTGATTGGATTCACCAACTTGATGAAAATAGAACAATTTGATACTTGCCAGAAAAAAAATGTATACCTTGCCTTGAATATTTACACATTTGTGTGATTTACGGCATGTGTCTGAGAAATAATATTCACATAAAAAACAATGTGCATGGTTAAAAATGAGTATGATTCAAATGTTCATTAAAAAAAAAACCACTGTAGAGTCAGCCCTCCATATCCACAGAATCTGCATCCATGGATTCAATTATCAATGGCTAGAAAATATTGCCCTCCCAAAACAAAATCCCAAAAACAAAACATTGATTTTGCCATTTTTATCTAATAGCCACCATTTTAACTTGTACATCATGAGACTTCAACATCCATGGGTTTTAGTATCTGTGGAGGGGTGAGGGGTGTCCTGTAACCAAGCCCCAGTGGATAACAAGGGCCCACTATAGAATGCTGTAGCCCAGGGATAGGCAACCTTTCCCCTTTAAGGGCCGAGGGACTTCAGCTCCCAGAAGCCTCAGCCATATTGGTCAATAGTCCTATGTTGGCCAATAGCGCCTGGGATTCTGGGAGCTGAAGTCCCTCGGCCCTTAAAGGGGACAGGTTGCCTACCCGGGTACATTATTTTGTTTCTTGAGGAGTAACATACTGAAGCTAGATATTGTAAATTTTAAGTATTTCAAAATCTACATATAATTCAAAACCTACATACAGGTATAATCTGCCCTGTATACTCAGTTCCTCAGTAGGACATTTACTCCAATCAGACAGGACTATGTTGGCAACTGTCAGTCAAAGGACTTTTTCTTCAAGCTGCCCCTAGACCAGGGGGCCGGGTTGCTGTCCCTCAGACAATTGGGGGGGGGGGGGGGAAGCACCAAAAATAAATAAATAAATAAATAAATAAATAAATAAATTTTTTTAAAAAATATTTAAAAAATGCATGCACACTCTCTCAGCCCCAGAAAAGCCATGGCAACCCCCCCCCCCCCGTGGAGATTTTGCCAAGAAAACCCCAAGAACAAGTAATAACAACAATAATCAATATCATCATGGTGGGCGGCAGTGGCGGCAGGACCGGCCTGGGGCCGGTCCAAAGGCCTTGGGGGGCCGCATCCGGGCCCCCCCCCCGGGCCTTGGGTTGCCTACCCCTGCCCTAGACTGTGGAATGATCTGCTGGAAGAGATTTGACATCTGAATGCACTGCTTGATTTTAAAACAGCCTTGAAGACCAGTCTCTTTGTCAGGCTTATCCAGATGATTTTTACATTATGAATTTTAAACAGTACATTTTAAATGTGGGTTGGTTTAGAATGTGTATGTCTTATTTGTCTTTTTAAACTGTTGCAGGTTTTAATTAATGTAATATAATTAATGTTGTACATTGTTTATTTTTATCGATCCATGAGGGGGGGGGGGAGAGAGGCAGGAAATAAATAAATATTATTCTTACACATCCTGGTTTTTTTTTTAAATAAAACATATGATATTTAAAAAAATATATCTAGTAAACTAGAACATGGAATAATCTCTAAGATATTTGGGGGGGAGGAGAGACTTCAAAGTCAGAAAGCAGGAATACATGAGAAGTATCAGATAACAGAATTTAAGAAGTACACTAACACACCTCTCAGTGAATAAATCCCATATAAAGAAATGCTCTCTGAGTACACAGAAAAACTCTTATTAATATTAATTGGCAGAATTTATTTACAAAAAAAAGAGGGGGAGTGCCTGGTTAATTTTCACACCAAACACTTTGACTTGAATTGGACTTAATGAATGCTTTGATTTCGCTGTACTACTGTGATCCTACAGCTGTTTTCTTCTACAGCGAAGAGTACATATGCACACATTGTAAAGGTATATGAACTCAGTTCATTTTAGTCTTCTTATTCAAATTGAAACAATGTATTTTTCTAACTTTTTTTGGTTATTTGAAGTTTGTATCTTTTAAACAAATACACACACATCTACCTGTTTTTCTATTTCCCCCCTATTATCTAGAGATAATAGAGGTACTAGAAGATACTAGAGATACTCGAAAAGAATAGCATATCTTTTGACAGTGTTGAATGTATGGATTATATTTAATTACTACTTTTACAGCACACTTAAGCAGGAAAGGTAGGCTACTTAATACTTAATGGTATATTCATATATACATTTAAATTTAATATTTGGCTTTATGTCAGATAATCTGCTGCATTTCTCACCAAAGGACTAGTATCCATTTCCCCCCTTCTAAGTGTAAAGTGTCTGACCCCTTTTAAATATGTTGTACAAGCTAGGATTACTGCTTAACAGCAGCTGAAACAGCATTATTATTATTATTATTTTGACCTGGCACTAAAATCTCCCCACCACCACTCTGACTCTCCATTCATATTCAGCAACTTTGACCTGCTACTTAGTATGAACTGACAATAACCCCTGCCCTTTACCAGCTCATACTCTCACTAGCCATACAGTTTCCATCAGCAATTGGTACCATAATGATCTGTACTTAATTAGTGCACACATTGGTTTCTTTATTGATTTTGCTGAAATATGTCTAGCTATAGAACTATGCTAATTAAATAATTGATCACTGAATGTACTTGCTGCGTTATAAAAATCTTGTAACATCTGCAACCCTGATGTTAAACATGTTTTCTCAAGCACATCCAAATACTTTCTAATCTCCACCCTGAAACACATTTACAGGGCATTAGTCAAGTACCATGTTTTGGAGTTTTGTTTTTGTTTTTAAATTTATGCAATTGCAATTCTTGTCTCAATACATTTCCACATCCTGCATATAACACAACCAAACAAACACCTTGCCAATATGAAGACTTTTAGAAGTCTTTATCAAATCTCAATATTAATACTTTCAAATAGCATTTATACCGCACATTTCAAACATTTAGAGCAGGGGTAGGCAACCTTTCCCCTTTAAGGGCCGAGGGACTTCAGCTCCCAGAAGCCTCAGCCACGTTGGCCAATAGTCCCATGTTGGCCAATAGCTCCTGGGATTCTGGGAGCTGAAGTCCCTCGGCCCTTAAAGGGGAAAGGTTGCCTACCCCTGATTTAGAGTATTTCATTTCTTAATTTGTTCAAAATCCATATACAGTTTCCTCATCACCACTGCACATACAATGGGTTGCAACTAAGAAAATACAGTTACTCCTCCAAGTCCGTGGACTTGAAATCTGTGGACTTGGAAATCCGCAGAGGGGCGACTGCCATTAGCATGAATGGGGCATGCCCCATTCAAGCCAAATTGAGCTTAAATATACACAACCCTCGAAACTCGCAGGGGGGTGTCCAAAATGGATCCCCCACAAGTTACGAGGGGCAACTGTAATCATGAATCTGGAGTTCGAGTACAATCTTAAAATGGTTTCATATGTACCTCTGCCAAGAAGTGTATCCATACAATATACCTGAATGTTTAGTGGTCATTAATACCATCACTACAGTTATTAGTCTCTCAGATAAGAGCCGACTTAGATGCCACCATTGAAACAGAGTCAATAGGCGAGGTGTCCAGCGACTACGTCAATGTAGTTCAAGGGTAAGCAACCTTTCCCCTTTAAGGGCCGAGGGACTTCAGCTCCCAGAATCCCAGGAGCTATTGGCCAACATGGGACTATTGGCCAACATGGCTGAGGCTTCTGGGAGCTGAAGTCCCTCGGCCCTTAAAGGGGAAAGGTTGCCTACCCCTGATGTAGTTATACTGGATCAGTGCCAATCTGTGAGTACCGAGGACGTGGACAAGCTGCTTGGTAAGGTGAGGAAGACGACTTGCCCTTTCGACCCTTGCCCATCATGGCTGGCCGTCCAAGGGGGGGACGCATTGGTGAGATTCCTTACGGATATCATCAATGCGTCCTTCAGGGAAGGACATCTTCCATCTTGTCTTAAGGAGGCGGCTGTTAGGCCGCTTCTGAAAAAATCTTCCCTGGACCCTCTGGATATAAAAAATTACAGGCCGGTGTCATTACTGCCATTTTTGAGCAAGGTAGTTGAGAAGGCGGTCGCTCTTCAGCTCCAAGCTGTCTTGGATGAAACCGATTATCTAGACCAGGGGTAGGCAACCTTTCCCCTTTAAGGGCCGAGGGTCTTCAGCTCCCAGAATCCCAGGACCTATTGGCCAACATGGGACTATTGGCCAACATGGCTGAGGCTTCTGGGAGCTGAAGTCCCTTGGCCCTTAAAGGGGAAAGGTTGCCTACCCCTGATCTAGACCCATTTCAAACCGGCTTCAGGACAGGCTTTGGGGTTGAGACTGCCATGGTTGCCTTGACCGACGATCTGCGTCTGAGCATCGACAGGGGTAGTGTGACCCTGTTGGTGCTCCTAGACCTCTCAGCGGCTTTTGATACAATAGACCACGGCATCCTCTTGGGCCGCCTGAGAAGGTTAGGTATCGGGGGCACTGCTTTGCAGTGGTTCCGGTCCTTCCTCTCGGGCCGGTCCCAGAGGGTGCTGCTCGGGGACTGTAGTTCCGGTAAGAGAGACCTCACTTGTGGGGTCCCTCAGGGAGCTATTTTGTCCCCGATATTATTTAACATCTATATGAAGCTGCTGGGTGAGATAATACGGAGTTATGGTGCTGGGTGTTATCAGTACGCTGATGACACCCAAATCTAGTTCTCTGTGTCTCGTTCGTCGGCCTCGAATTCCAATGGCATCTCTCCTCTCAATGAATGTCTTCGGGCGGTAATGGGCTGGATGAGGAAAAACAGATTGAAATTGAATCCAGACAAGACGGAGGTGCTCACAGTGCCGGCCCCGAAGCCAAGAATTGGGTTGCAACCTCCAGTCCTGGATGGGGTCACACTCTCCTCCAGTGACTGTGTTCGCAGTCTGGGGGTGCTCCTTGATTCGTCGCTCCTGATGATGGTCAGGAGCGCCTGTTATCAGCTTCGGCTGATACGCCAGCTGCGCCCTTTTCTGGAAGTAAGGGATCTCGAAACTGTTGTGCACGCACTGGTAACCTCACGCCTAGACTTCTGCAACGCGCTCTACATGGGGCTACCCTTGTGCTTGACTCGGAAACTACAGTTAGTGCAGACTATGGCGGACAGGTTGTTATCAGGGTCATCTAGGACGGATCACATCACTCCAGTCCTGAGGTCCCTCCACTGGCTGCCTATTGGTTTCCGGGCCCAGTACAAGGTGTTGGTTATTACCTTTAAAGCCCTAAATGGCTTGGGCCCAAACTATCTCAGAGACCGCCTCCTCCCATATAATCCTCCCCGCGCCCTCCGGTCCTCTGGGAGGAATCTGCTGCAGCCCCAAAAAGCTAGGCTTGCGGTGACCTCCCAGACTCTGGAATGGCTTTTTCTGTCGTCACTCCCAGACTCTGGAATGGCCTGCTGGATGAGATCCATCAATTAACATCATTGCACAGCTTTAAAAAGGCTGTCAAGACGGATCTCTTCTGGCAGGCCTTCCCGGATTAGATAGCCGGCCTTGGGACCCTTTTAGTCCTGGTACTCCTCAGCCAGACTCTATTATAATCCCCTTCAAATTTGATCAGTAGGGGATTGTTGCGTGCTGGTTTATAATTGAAGTTTTAAGCTTTTTTATTGTATAATTACTGCTCAATTGCAGTTGTTTTAATTTGTAATTGATTTAATTAATTTTTAAGGGGGGGAGGAGGGATTGACATTGTTTTATTCGATGTATTTTATTATTGTTGTTCACCGCCTAGATTGGCTTGCCACTGGGGCGGTATATAAATAAACTATATTATTATTATTATTATTATTATTATTATTATTATGAGAAAGATACAAAACTCTGCATCTGTATATGTTGAACTTCATTCTGTCAGTGTGATGTAATGACATTCGAACTTCATAGCTTTCCTGACTCACAGTCTGACCATGTATATGCATCATAATCTACCACCTGGCCATGAACCTAAGTGGTAGGGGTTGCAATGCCCAAAAGAGAAACTAAGGAACCTCTCTTGGAGATGAGTACAACATACACAAAACAGACAGTCAAAGAGTAAATAGGGGTGTGTGTGAAGGGAGGCATTGTATCTTGCTCACATCTGCATGGGCACACCTCTGCTCTGATGCCCTGTTCCAGTGAAGCGCTGCACATGCAAATGGGTGCAGGTTCACAGGGATGGTCATGCAATGGAATGGCAGTCATTGGCAGTTCGCTCCTGCAAAGGTGCATAGGGATGGTGGTGTATTTGTAAAAAAAAAAAAAAAAAAAAGTATATCTCAACTTCATATTTCTGGGGTTTATCTATCCTATTTTGTAAACCTACTTAAGTTTACTTTCTTTCACATCTCTGCAATTTGGCAGTAACCTTGAATTAACTCCTATAGCCTATGGAATTTTACCCGGACATATTACACATAGGAATCACAGCTAACCTAGCAGATGCTGGACTCAATGCCAAGAGACAAATTGCATGGCCTAAGAGAGTTGAAGAGGGCAATTTTACAGCTCTTCTGTTCTCAGGTGGTTGTTCTGATGACACAAAGTGAACAGTGTCTTTTATTTTATTTTTTTAAATGACTTATTATTTCCTTATTGAGCAATGGCAATAAATACATAAATGGAAGTGCTACAGTGGCACAAAACTCATAGTTTTGTAAGTCTCTCTCTTACACCTTAGGGACCAAAAGTTTTTGAATGTTATTAAGATCTATATGCAAACAGTGGATTATAAGAAGCTGGTATGCATATTAGTTTAAATAAGCAACAAACACCACTGTTTTAAGACAGAAGATGGATGCCCCCAAATGCCATAACATTTGAAGTTAATTGAATAAAATTTAATAAAATTACTGAAGATAGGTGTGTATCTTCCTCAGTTATGTTAGGATGAGAAAGAATTAGATATGATAAATCCCCCTCTCCAATTTCTTTTTAACCCTACAATACACAAAGTAGAAATAAGAACAGTGCCACATTGTTCTGGCTGTTGAAAAACAGTAAGTCCAGTTTCCACATGGTCAGCAAACTATTATCAAATCAAATCATTTGACAAACATTATGAAATATTAAAAATAAAGTACACTTTTAAAAGAAATTATTTTTTTACAGAAAGAAAAAGCTTTGCTTTGTACTTTGAAAATTATTCCAGCAATCTAAACAGTAATCTTCCATCTACTTTTCCACATTACGCAGTTTTAATGTACCATCCCAACAGTAGAGAAACATGGAAGAAAAGCACAAACAGTACTTTCTAGAACAGAATAGTGGGTTAAAAAAATAACAGAGAGAAGGAGATTCTGTACAATTATCCATTTTGTTACTGTTTGTAACCAAATTTCCATGTGGCCCAATGTGGTCCACAGTTCCTCAAGCAAAAGATGAAGAATCAGATAGGTTCAGGCAGTTATATCCAGGCTTGGCAACATTGTTGTTGCTGTTGCGGTTGTTGTTGTTGTGTGCTTTCAAGTGATTTTCAACTTACAGAGACCTGAAGTGAACTTATCACAGGGTTTTCTTGGCAAGATTTGTTCAGAAGAGGTTTGCCATTGCCTTCCCCTCAAGGCGGAGAGCACGTGACTTCCCAAGGTCACCCAGTGAGTTTCATGGCTGAGCTGGGAATTGAACTCTGATCTTTAGAGTTGAAGTAAAACACTTAAATCACTACATGCTGTGCAAATTTTAAAGCCTTAACAGAACTCAGCTATGCTACCACTAGACTGCCAGGAGCACAACTGCAGAGGAAGTTGCACAAAACGGAATTAATAACCTCATTTTTGTCTATGTACAGGTTGAGTGTGGTGGAGTCTCCTCCTTTGGAGGCTTTTAAACAGAAGCTGGATGGCCATCCATCAGGGGTGCTTTGATTGTGTCCTCCTGCATGGCAGAATGGGGTTTAGACTTTTGTGTTTAGACTTTTTGGCCCTTGAGGTCTCTTCTAAGTCTATGATTTTACGATCTCCTTTATCCAAAATGCTTGGAACCAGAAGGATTTTGGATTTTTAGGGGATTCTATATTTGCATATACATGCATACATACATACATACATAATAAGATTCTCTTAGAAACGGGGCCCAAGTCTAAACACAAAATTAATGTATGTTTAATATACATATTATACATAAAAGAATTTTGTGTTTAGACTTGGGCCCCATTTCCAACGTAATCTCACTATGTACACATAGCCTGAAGGTAGTATTATACAACATTTGTAATAATTTTGTGCATGAAACAAAGTTTGTATACACTGAACTTTCAGTAGAAGAGATAAAGGAAATGAAATTCCATGTGCTGTTGATGGTCCAAAAATTTTATTATCTTAAAAAGCTTTTTAAGACAAAGTTTGTGGACCATGAACAGCACATGGGACTTTGTTTCCTTTATGTCTTCTATTGTGAATATATGCTTTCAGTTTTTTGTTCTGTTCCTACACTGAACCATCAGAAAGCAAAGGGCCACTATTTCAGCCACTGGTCTGTTTAAAAATTGGTTTCTGGAATTTCAGAATTCCAGATAATGGGTACTCAATCTATAGTAGATGATATAGTCCTCAGTGGTTCACTGGGGTAGTACTAATATCATTAATAGAGTTCCATGGAGGTGTATGCATAAAAGCCTGAAGCGCCACTTGTTGCTGGGGTGGGTGGGAGAAACATAGACTATGGTGGGGGCTGGAAACATGAAGCTAGGGCTGTCCACAGTGCATGGAAAAGCACAAGGGGAATGAGAACATGCCTGACAGTCAAGCAGACCACAACTTTTCATAGGACGTTATCACATGGGGCCTAAAGCAGTCCCATCCCCGTCGCATCCCCGTCCCATTGCGGTTCCTTTTCAATCCAGAACTTACCGGCATACAGAAAGCAGCATCATTCCGGCAGCAAAATGTAATTCCCAAAGAAACCGGCATTCAAAAGAACGGGGATGATGCCGGGTGATGCCGCAATGGGACGGGGATGCGACGGGGATGGGTGCGACATCGTGTGAAGACATGGGGAAAGGAAGCGCAATGGGATGGGGATGTGACGGGGATGGGCGGGGTTTCTCTGCGACGTCGTGTGAACACAGGGGAAAAGGAAGTGCAATGGGATGGTGATGCGACGGGGATGGGACTGCTTTAGACCCCGTGTGATAACGTCCATAGAATCATAGAGTGGGAAGGGACTTCAAGGACCATCCAGTTCAACCCCCTGCCATTCAGGGACACAGAATCAAAGCAGCACTGACAGATGGCCATCCAGCCTCTGTTTAAAAACCTCCAAAGAAGGAGGCTCCATCACACTCCAAAGGAATGTGTTCCACCTTCCAATAGCTCTTACTGTCAGGAAATTCTTCTTCCTAATGTTGAGGTGAAATCTCTTTTCCTGTAGCTTGAATCCTCTATGTCCTAGCCTCTGCAGCAGGAAAAAACAAGGTTTTGCCAAGGCCTCCAACCACTTATACTACTAGTGTACAAATTCTCTCTCTCTCACACACACACACACACTAAAATGACACTTCAAAAAGTCATCTTTACCAATGAATAATTTTCTTTGACAAATACTGTTTCCCTATATTTATTATTTTCTATCTGCTTTGTTAAACCAACAAAAAGTACTTACTTAGCCACAAATACCCCACTAAGGCAGCAGAGACATTTTATTTTATATAATGTAGTATGCAAAAAATTCAATCTTGTAACCATGAACTGTAGTCAGAAAGAGACTGGAGTCAGGTTTTAAAATAGAGAAAAACTGGGGATGTACACACTTAGAAAATACATGTTACTATGTTTTGCTTAGCAACACAATATGAATAGGCAACTGGAGAGACAACATAGAATTAGAAGAAAGCTTTCCTCCTCTTGTTGTGGAAATGCAGAACAATCATTGTAAAGAAATCTTTACAAAGAGTAGCTTAAACAAACAATTGTAGGCAACAGATCTAGTTCAAGAGAACTACAAGGACACTCCTTTGCAAATACTGCAGCATCCTCATTACATGCCCTAAGTTCCTTTGGAGAGTCTTTAGTTCTTTCCTTAACCTTGCATCCTATAGATGTGTGTTTTGAATTCCTACAAATCCCAAAAACAGAATGTATTCAGATGACTGAATCAAAGCAGGATTAAAATTAACTGAATCACAGCACTCCTGAAGTTCTTGCATCACACTTCCTAATCAGTACCCATAAAGGAAAACATCAGGATGTAAAAATGTGATGTAGAGAGATATAGGGCCTTTGCAGACTGCAAGAAATAGTGCAAATTGAGTCCACTTTAACTGTCCTGACTCAGTGCTAGGGAATCATGGGAATTGTAGTTTATTGTGGCACCAGAGCTCTCTGACAGAAAAGGCTCAATGTCTCAGAAAAAAATACAATACCCATGATTCCCTAGCACTGAGCCAGGGCAGTTAAAGTGGACTCAATTTGCACTATTTCTAGCAGTCTGCAAAGGCCCATAGTTTTATGGCTGAGAGCAATAGCCTCTAATGAGTGACTGGTTTTGCCAAAACTCTCTAATCCCAGCTCTTCTATAGGATGGATGTTGAAATAAGATGTTGTAGGACAGATTCAGTGTACACTGATCTTTAGTAGCAGAATGTTAAAAGTGTTTTGATGGAGACTGTGAGACCTGTGGAGGGTAGCACTGGGTGTTTGCTTGGAAATGTTGAATCTTCAATACTTCCTGCCTCTCTCACTCTATGCTCCACATTCATCATGCACACTGTCCTATAGAACTGGATCTTTGGTATCAATTAGGTTTCTAAAAAGGCATATGCAATTTACATTTGAATTTCCAGAATGAAACTATTGAGGGTGGTAAATAGGAAACAAACCATTGGTACTGCTAGCCTTTAGACCAGCGGCAGGCAACCTTTTTCGGACCTGGGCTAGTCTTCCGTCGCCCAGGTCCTGGCTGGGCCGAGGGGGGAGGAGTGGCGGCACCCTCCTCCTCCACGCGCGCGGCTCCAGCCACCACGGCGCATGTTGCAGCCGCCATTTTGGAAGTCAAAATGGCCATCGCAACGCGTTTGCACATGCGCAAGAGTACTGCGCATGCGCAAACGTGTCGTGACCGCCATTTTGACGTCCAAAATGGCGGTCGCTGCGAGCGTGGCCGAAAATGCGCTCTGGCAGCAGTGGGGCGCGGTGGCGGCTGCAACCTCCAGCCTGGGCCGGTAAGTATGGGGCCCGGGGCCTTAACCGGCCCCCGGGCCGTAGGTTACCGGTCCCTGCTTTAGACCACTGGTTAAAGCAGGAATGTACAACAAGTGACCCTTCAGATGTCTTTCTTTCTCCAACCCATATTACTTGGAAGGAAAACCAACTAAGGGGCTATGCAGATGGGGCAGTCTGGGCCACCCCAGCTAGCCGCAGATCGAGGCTGCGGCAATCGCATGCCGTGGCCCCGATCCTCCCTTTTCATGCCCCCGAAAGGAACGGCAAAATGCCGCTCCTTTCAGAGGTGGAAAAAGGGTGCCCTAAGAGCCAGCAGTGGCTCTTTAGTGCTCCTTCTGGCACAGTGCATAAAAACGCTGTGCCGGGAGGATGCCTTGACGCCACACGCTGTGCATAATGGTGTGTGGCGTCACGATATCATCTGGCTGGTAAGTCCCTCAGAGTCCATGTTAGAAAATATAAGTTTTGTTTAAAAAGGTCAGGAACCTCTGCTAGTTTTTTTTAGTTTAAACTGTTTGTTTGTTTGTTTGTTTGTTAGGTTAGTTTGGTTTTTTTTTTTTTTTTTTTTTTTTTTTTGCATTAATGCTTTAATACAAAAATAGAATCATACTAATTATACCAATAGTGTGAAACATTATTTTATGTATTGGAAAGGTGGATTAACCATGATTTAATGCTTTCTATTATTAACAACCCAAAGTTACTTGGCTTTTATATGATTTACATCTTTCAATAAAACTTTGAGAATTATACTGCCAAGTTGGTAGTCTATATATAGGAGTATAAGACTACACTAAAATAGGACTAAATCAGAAAATTAAGTTAAAAAATATGGTTCAGATGTTATGGCCATTAGCTTAAAAATAACTGTTCTTTAAAAAGTGCTCTTTTAAAACAAGTTGTTTTGGTTGAACTTATGTTAATTGAATAATTTGTTTCTGAATGCATCTCTTGCACTATAAATTAAAGTGATTAAAAAGAAACAACTGACACTGGATATTGGTCTAACAATGAACAACTGCCAATAAACTCTTAAAGTTAAAATGTTAAATGCAAGCAATCATTGTTGTTCCAGTAAGAAGGGTAGAAAATAGTAACAGCTAGACTTTTTTAAAAAAAATGAATATTTTTAAAGTCATTTGTTTTAAACCAACCTAGTTTACACCAGTCAACCCTGGTCAGAATTGAAAACAGCAACACATTAATTCCAACCTTTTGGTGGGGATTGCTTACTTATAGCTCGAGATTCTTGTGCACAGACTAGGGCTGTCTCCTCACCCCCATACTACATGTTTTATCTAATGTGCTACCATTTAACTATACATATGACATTAGTGAAACTGCAAACCATGTTTTAATGCAAAAGATTTTCACTGTGATTGACTTTAAAATTTGTTGTGTCATGCATTATACACAATTGATACACTTCTTAGATACAGATCACAGATATAGCCGATGTCATGGCCAGCCAGGCTGAGGACTTGGAGGGCTCAGAGGATGAGGAGGCTGAGTCAGGCTCTAGCCTTTCTCTACCAGAGCTGGCTGAGCCTGGACCTAGCTCTGCTATCTCAACTGCAACACAGTCCATAACTCAGCAGCCTAGCCTCCTCCCAGCAGGGGTTCGAGGCCTGGGAGACATAGAGGAGCAGGACAAGGAAGTACCTACCTTTAGACAGAGAAGGACAGAAAGGGCGTGCCTCCAGAGTTCTCTGAGATTATATGAGAAATGCTTAACTAACATCAAACAGCTGTGATTGGGAGCTGGGCCAATATAAATATCTGGGAGATGCCAAGCTTCTTTGTCAGAATCTATCTGTGTTCTCTGGTGAAAGCATCTGACTCCCTTGCTTCATAGACCTCAGATTGCCTTGGAACTCTTGACCTTTGGACTGGATTCACTGACTTGCTTTCTGGACTCTTGCACCCTTGGCATGCCCCTGGTTTTGCTTCTTGGAACATTTGAACTGGTATTGTACTTTTGGAACTGCCTTGGTGCTTCAGACTTGCATTGGTGTGTTTGCTCTTATCCGCTACTCCATTGGCTGCTTTCCCAGACAGCCGTGTTAGTTTTGAAAATCACTATGTAAAGGGACCTTGTAGCACCTATGACACTTACCCCACTACACTCTTATAGTGCTGCTATTTCACTGCTCTGCCTGCCTCTTGCGGCATTCTGGGGCTTGCAGTTTAAGGAGGGACATTTAGAATTCTCAGCCAGAGAGCTCTTAGGCCTCATTTAACTGCAAACCCCAGAATACAATGGGAGGCAGAGCAGTAAAAGTGGTATACTAGCACTATAATAGTGTAGTACAGTAATCTCCAAACTGAAATAAATAAATTGGCAGCATGACCTTTAGAATCATAGAGTTGGAAGAGACCACAGGGGCCATCTGGTCCAACTCCATGCCATGAAGGAACTCTCAATCAAAGCACACCCGAGAGATGGCCATCCAGCCTCTGTTTAAAGACTTCCAAAGTAGGACACTCTACCAAACTCTGAGGGAGAGTGTTCCACTGTCGAAGAGTCCTTATTGTCAGAGAGTGCCTCCTAATGTTGAGACAGAATCTCTTTCCCTGTAACTTGCATCCATTGTCTGGGTCCTGTTCTCTGGAGCAGCAGAAAACAAGCTTCTTCCCTTCTCAATATGATATCCCTTCAAATATTTAAACAGGACTATCATATCACCTCTTAACCATCTCTTCTCCAGGCTAAACATACCCAGTTCCCTAAGTCGTTCTTCATAGGGCATTGTTTCTAGACCCTTCACCATTAGTTGCCCTCCTTTGGGTTAAAAGTGTTTGACAATATGACAGATCTAGGGAAAGCTGCTTTGACAGCTGCCTTCCAGATGCTGGACTACAACTCCCAGCATTCGTAATTATTAAGGGGGCTTTAATAGTGTGAAAATTATCTCTCTAGAAATCAAGTTTCTTTGAGGGTTTTTCATATATTGAATAATTTAGTATTTTTAACATTAATAATTTAAGGAAACACAACGTGGCAAAACAGCAGGGCTTGTTGGAAGGAGGAAAGAGGAAGAGGTATCAGTTTAAGTTAGATCTGGCTTTGTAACTGAGTTGAAATGCTTTGATCTATTTATAATGAGTATTCTAAGGGTTTACTAATTATGTGAGACCTGGAGAAAAGAAAGAAAAAGAAATTTGTTGTCCACCCCCCACCCCCACCTTCCCCAAATCTGAAATAAAGCCAAAGAGGTTAGAAGTGCTTCAGGAAAGAAGGAAGGAAACTGTAGTTAGAATCTTTTCAAATTTTGCCATGAAATTTCCCTATGAATAGAGACCATGAGGATGTGTACTTCTTTGAGGTCTGTAGCCTGGATACATTGTTGTTGTTGTGTGCCTCCATGGCATTTCCAACTTATGGCAGCAATCAGGCAAACATATCATGGGATATTCTTGGCAAGATTTTGTTCAGAGGTGGTTTGCCATTACTTTCCCCTGAGGCAGAGAGAGTGTGACTTGCTCAAGCTCACCCAGTGGGTTTCATGGCCAAGCCGGGAATCAAACCCTTGTCCCCTGAGTCACAGTCCGACACTCAAACCACTACACCACACTGGCTCTTTTTCTTTTTCTTTTCTTTCCCCCCCTTTCCTTTAGTCTTGAGTGTAAATCAGCAATGGATTGTTTAAACAATGCATATTTCTAGTGAGATGTTCAGCCTATTTATGTGACTTAAAATCCTAAATTAACTTAATTTTGGAAAGTTGTTGCTTTGATAATTTAGGCTTTCAGGTGTTGCTGGAAGCCACTTCTACAACGAAAGCACAGAGTGCAATTAAGCATAATGATTATGATTATGAATGACTCAAGCATATTTCCAGCTCAGTATTTATATTACAGAATTTCTCTTTATTTTATTTTTATTTATTAAAATGCATATTCCACCTCTCATATAAGATCTTGGGTAGGTCACAGTAATCAAATTAAAAACATTGCAATAGAAGAGAAATTATTTGGTGGGATTTTAGTACCAAGACTGGATGAAAGGAAATAGAGAGTAGAATTTCTTCAGATTTAAGAGCTCTGGATATGAGAAGTTCAACAAATTCAAATGTTTTCTATTTATTTACTAGTCTGAAACTGCCAAACATGTAAGAAAAACATAATGTGCTGGAATCTCACAATTTTATTGTCATGGTAGTTATTGCTACCTCAAGAAAAGCACAGAAAATATGTATATTATAGAAATGAATGTACAAAACCATGTATATTAGTGCAAAGAATGCAGAGATTGGAGAAAACTGCAGAAAAGAAAAAATGCATGCACTAAGACATTTTTGTTTACACTTTGAGTAACTGTAGCAGCATTATCACAGTTCACCATAGTTGTCCCAGCCTTTTCAATTGCAGAAATTTCTGAAATAATTATGCCAGATAGCTGGTTGCTTGGCAGTACTTCAGGGCCTCAGGTGGTACTACTCAGGGAAAGAGGCCAGGAAAAGATGGAAGCCTCAGGAACAGCAGAAAGCTGGGGGGGGGGGGGGGGGGGGGCTCAGAGGAAGAAGATAGGGGATTGCACTTGTGCCCCAGACACAAAAGTCTAGCCAGGAAGAGAACTGAGAGGTCAGGGAAGCCAGCAGCCAGAAGAAAGCCAGGAGGAGCCTACCCAGCTCTCTCTCTATAACCAAAGTGATACCAAGCAGGAGAGAGACCAGATGCTCAAGAGACAACTGGATAGGAATGAGGTGAGACAACCAGAGAATGCCCAAACAAACTCTTCTGTCCCCTGGGAGACAGGTGCAAACCCCGTGGGGCAGGGGTCGGCAACCTACAGCCCCCGGGCCGCACCCAGCCCGCGGACCCCCGCCGATCGGCTCCTGCCGTCGCCACGGCGCGCGTCATGGCAGCCATTTTGTTTGCCAAAACAAGGAGTACTGCGCATGTGCAAACAAAATGGTGGATGTGACACGCGTGCGCAGCGGCGGCGGCAGTGAAGGCCGCGCACGCCGCCATTCCCCCCCCCTCCGGCCCGCTGGAAGACCTGCAGACCAGCGACCAGCCCCCAGGTAAGCTAACGTTGCCAACCCCTGCCATGAGGGAACAGTAGCTGACAACCAGGGCAGTAGCAACAGTTTCTTAAGGCAGGATACAATGGACACAGCGTTTGCCTTTGGACCAATAATATTTTGTCTGTAGCAGAATAAGGTTCAAATGCCCACTCAGTCATGATGTTTGCTGGATAACCCACTGCATGTCATGCTAATGTATGCTAACAAATCACTGCAAGGGTTAAGAATCACCTTGCATACTGAACTGTCAAAACGCTTACTGGTAAGCATCCTTTGTTGGGCAATCCCAAATTCTGCAATGCACCTTAGCTCAGAGCAGACACTTAAATCACATAAATGAAATAAGAGTGCACTGATGTTTAAGAAAGATTTCTACAAACAACTCCTAAAATCAATTATTTTACAAAATGTGAAATGGAAAATGTGTCTCTATTTTCAGCAGGTGGAAAATCTCCTTAATGTAAGGTGTTAATGTAAAAGCATAGCATTTACGCATCAATCACCTCATTTCATCACCTAATGCAACCAAAATAGTACCCAAGCTAATTGTTACATCTAGGCAAACAGGCAATTCATTCATTTGCAATGTCATATACAAACAAAACAAGAAAGAAAACTCATCTAAATGTTTAACTGGTTTGCAACTATTTATTTAGCAGCCACAATATCCATTTTTCAGCTCTTTGTAAAGTGCATTCTGCATTAACCTTTCATGCAGATTCCAATAAGCTTTCATTGCTTGCAGACTGGGGTGTGTTCGGTTACTACAATAACATTTCTCAGAAGGTGAATAATGGATCAAATGGAAGAATCTGATTTTCCCAAGATGTAACTAATTCCCACCAAAATGTTCAGTTTTTATTTCTCCAACAGTTTCATGAAAAGTTCTTGACAAAAGACAATACAGGTACATATTAGCATGTGTTCATGTCAGATTGCATAGGCCCTTTTCTGACCTGGTTTATATAGGATTGGTATATAGGATTAGTAATATTTACAAGCATTGCACTACATGATCAGTCCATGTGCATGCAGCAGTGCCAAATATGATCCTAGAGTACCCTGTATATGGGGTAACTAACATCCAAATCAAGCCTCAGAACCAGTTTTTAAAAATTATACACATCATGATTAAGAACATTAGGAAAATAAAAGCACTATGAAATAAGGGCATTAAGAAATAAAGTTATGGCAGACTACACCTTTCACAAAGACATGGAAGATCAGTGGACTTCCTGCAATGCAGCAGCACTGCAGCTTTGTACACATACAGAGTAGAGTAGAATTGCCACCAAGTTTTCAGAGGATTTACAAGTACACTCTGGAGCCTTCTGCTAGCTGAAGTATATATATAATTGTTGGAGGAATAGCAACATTTTTTCATAGGAGGGGATTTTTCTAATCCCTGCTCCAAGTGTAGTTTTAAATATGAGAAGTGCTCAGGTTCAAGCCTATTCAGAAATTATTTTCTCCGACACTATACAATAAAACCAATGCTGCCATGTTTCAGAATAACTAAAATGGTTATTTATTTTAAATATTTCTCAACTATTTTATTTACAAATAATATTTATTTACAGATAAATGTGAGATAAGCATAAATCCAGTATGATACAATAATAGTAGCATAAGACATATACAATATATAATATGTATGCAACAGGGGAAAAGTGGAGAGGGGCTGTAATCTGGCAGCTAAAACTTAGCAAAGATGGTACCCAGCAGAAATTTCTGGAAACTCAGAAATGATATTCCTTAAGCAAAGCATCACAATCAAGAAAGTCATTTCCCAAGTCTCGAACAATCTCAACTTCAAAAATAAAAACACCTTGGAGACGGTTGCTTTGTCAACAAAATATCTAATTACAATATCTGAATCTTCATAAAAATAGTTCTGTAAAAATGGCAAAATATAGACAGTAAAAATACAAGTGTGTGAGAGATTTATTTCTCTGAGGCAATGTGCTAACTGTTCTTAGGCAGAAAATCCAGTTTATAGAGACCCAGTATTATATCTATACATATAAGTTACTTTCACATTGATTCAAAGTTCACAGAATGATCTTCAATACATAGTAAAATATTCATACTAAAATATTCTACCATGATTCCATCACTGAGAGGAGGGCACATTACAGCAAGGGGGAGGCCAACATTGTTAATCCTAAGCCTGTCAGATGGGAATCTTGGCTAGTACAATAGTTAGCTATAGCAATAGCATGTACATTTCTATGTCGCTTATCTGTGAACTCAGCATTCTCTAAGCAGTTTACAACATGTAAAAGCCAATTGCCCCAAACAAACTAGATATTCATTTTACTGACCTACAAAAGGGTGGAAGGCTGAGTCAACGTTGGAGCCCTGGGATCGAACTCACAACCCTGTGGCTGCAGTACTGGCATTTAACCACTGAGCCACCAGAGCTCCCTAGTGCAATATTTCAGTGCATTTTCTCACCTAAGATTTTACACATAGTTTCATAGTGTTGCAAGTTGCATGAGACTATTTGTACCACCATTTTTGGGCCAAACTTCAGGAAACGATTATTGCATGAGTTGGCCATATCGCAATCCATGTTCAATAATCTTCATTAATTTTTATCCATGGTGCTATACCTAAACTTTTAACCCCTAACAAGACATCATAGTATAAGAAAAGTGGCAGTTGGCCAGCCCAAAAGTTTCCTTACATCCCTTGATAAACTGTGGGACAGTTATGGACCATTATGATCAACACTCTTTCAGCTTCTTAAAGTAAATATTACACATCACAACATGTAATATATCACATGGCTGATACTGAGATACTTGATTCATTTTACCTGGAGGTGAGACACATGGATTAAGTTGATGGTCTGCTTACAATCAGGAGGCTGATTACACAAATTGCTAGAATATCTGGTTTGGACCAAGGGAAAAGATGCAGGTGTCAGCAACTCAATCCAGTTTGTAGTTTCTTACTTTCTGTAAGTTAGGACTGCACTAACAAGAGCTATGTGATCTTAATTCTGGTATTTTTATTGTAGCTTCACCAAAGGTCAAAATGATTATACCTCTGTATAACACTGCATGCTTCAGGCTTCCTGAATACCTATTCCTGCATAAATGAGGCACACTTGTATAAAATAAACTCAGTACTATGCATCTTCTCTGGCATTTTTATGCATAGCATTCACATTTATAGCAGAGGTGTCAAGCATTAAGGATCCAAAACAGATTCTTGGCCATTTTAATGAGAAAATGTTATATGAAAAGTATCTTATTGTGCTATCCAAAAATCCAAATGATGCTTTCAGTCAGTCTGGCACAAATCAAATTGAGCTGCAGCAAAACTGAGACACACAGAACACATAGGGTCCTTAACTTCAACATGGGTCTTTAAGTCTTTCCTATTCTGACCTATGCCCTACTACTCTACATCAGAGGTGGGAATCATGCAGTTCACAAGAATTGTGTGGCTGGCAGTGGGTCATCCACTGCAACCCTTGAAACCCCTTCTATTTCCCCAAGTAACAAAAAAAAAACAAAAAAAAAAAAAAAACTGGGCTACAAAATGGTCAAAAATTGTTTCCCAATCACAAAAACACTTTAAAATGGCCTGAACTGCAAAATTATCCTGTTTGGTGAGTCCCCTATCCCAAAACAGGAACACCACCAAAAGACAACTGAGAGTGAAGCAATGCAATTTTTGCTTTCTTTTAAAGTCAGTCATAATAGCAACCTCCTGAAGAAATCTTATCAATAAAACACCATGAGTGTTTTGCCTTAGGGTTGCCATAAGTTGGAAATGACTTGAAGGCACACAACACACACACACACACACACAGAGGCACAAATGGAGGCTACCAAAAATCGATATGTGCTACACTCCAGACTCCAGTGTGTCTGCATACCACCCCAAAAACAAGAGAAGAATCGTGTAGTACCTTACATAATAGCAAAAGTATGCCACCAGCTTCAATGAATTAAGCCCACTGGGACACCGATTCCACTTCAGTGTTTCCCTCATATATACTACATCATGCTATAGGCAGAGATGCTTGCACACCCAAGTAACCTTCCTTAAAAAAAATCCAAGCATGCATATCAGAGAGAACAGTTCAGTGCAGACCACTTCTTTCTATGCTGAGATGAAGTATTAATGTGATATATAAACATGGCTCATGATTAAGTCATTGTAGAACTTTCTAGAAATTCGGAAGAGATAGCTGTCCATCAATTTTTGTAGTCCTCCAAATTTTGCTCACACAAACACAAAAATATACATTAGGAGAAAATTCATAATACTTTACTGCTGTTAAGTACCACCAAGTCGGCTTCAGCTTATGACAACCCTATGGGCAAGAAGCTTCCAAGATACCCTGTTAGTAACAGCCTTGTTAAGATCTAGCAAATTCTGGGCCACGGTTTCCTCGACTATCTACCGGGTATACATTCTTCCTTTTCCCTCCACTTTTCTGAACATGATCATCTTTTCTAATATCATCTCATGATATAGCCAAAATAAAATAGCTTCAGTTTAGTCATTTTGGCATCTGGTTATATTTGTAATTTCTGGTAGTTTCTAGCTGTCCATGGTGTCCACAGAACTTTGCTCCAGCACTACAGTTCAGTGAGTTCAATGAGTTGATTCTCTTTCAATCCATTTTCTTCACTGTCCAGCTTTCATAACCATACATAGAAAATAGAAATATTACTGCATGGGTGATCTTGACTGTGACTGTCAAATGACTACACTGGTGTGAAGTCAAATGCTACACAACAGTAAATGGGTACTAAGATTCCAGCTTAAAATGGGCCAAATAACAAAGTGACAGATTGCTATGGGAACCTGCTGAAAGTTTGGAAGTCAGCAGTAGTTTATCAATCAGTGTGTTTTTTGCTGTCAGGGAAACAAGCTGACAAGATGGATTTTTATTTTTATTTTGTTTTATTTGTTTTTTCTGCCAAAAGGAGCTTTTTCTATGGTTAAGAAATTACTCAAATAAAGAGAAATTCAGAGTGGTATAATAAAAGGATTACTCTCATCAGATTCTGATGACATTCACATATTCTTTTGTCAAAGAAGATTTGCAGAGTCTCAAAGTACTGAAGAAGGCTACTTCACAACACAGGAATTTAAGCATTCCAGTCTTGTCAAGATATTGCCTCTTTACATAATTACTTAATCCCCTGAAGCCCTAAGCCAGCTAGAAATCATATTGCAGTCCGTCTACACAATCATGGTGTTCACAGTGTAATGAGATGTATCCTAAATGCATTATTCAAGTAATACTGTCTTCCTTTTATTAATATTACTCTGTTAGCCAATTCATTGAAAAGCCAACAATTTTATTTATTTATTTATTTATTTATTGGAATAAAAAGGTATATGAAGTAATAGTGGTTAGTCTTAGCATATCTCAGAAGAAAGCAGAAGGAAGAGCATAGAAACTACATGCATTTGTAGATGTTCTGCCAGACGCTAGGAAAAGAAGCACACAGCTTTATGGTGAGTAATAAAATTGTATTAAGTTTCCAGTACAATTTCCTGGGTTTTCTATTGAGAAAGAATATTCTGAACAATAGCTTCTAGAACTGCACGGGTTAGACAGGTAAAGTGTACCTATTCTAGCAGGTTCCAATTGGCTCTGACTAGGCTAGGTTGCATGATAGCTTGAAGGATAATATGGGGAGGGGCAGATAGGACTATTTCCTTGGATGAAGGGGGCAATTAAAATTTAATTAAGATTGAGCATGCTTCAAAGATACATCCTCCCTTCTCTCTAGTATGGAGTACAATCTTTTCAAGTTCTGTCCTAATAGATTTAATTAAAAAGGAAATGCAGTGAAATCCTATGCATGCTTCCTTGGAAATTCATCCAGTGGGACCTTCTCATGGGTAAATGGATTTAGTAATGCAGCCAAACAGTGTAAACGTATACATGTCTACTGAGAAATTAGTACCATAGTTACTTTCTAGGGAATGTGAATTGCTGTGTAAGACACCTATGGAAGCCTCAAGATTGGGGTCAGGGAGAAATTATGGCCCTTCCCAGTAGTAAAAGCATTCTCCAACAGGTTTCCAACCTTCTGAGTTGGCTTTTACGATACTCAAGAGGACAAATATGCAATAGGGTAGAGAGATGCCTCCCTCTTTACAATGGATTCTGCTCTAGATTCCCAGACTTGGATACAGCCTTATATCTTTCAGAAGTAGCATTGCTACTAATTATCAGTTCGGGGCAATTATAGACTTTTTCCAGTTGGGTATTGATTTTTTTTTTTTTTTTACAAAACACAAACAAACAAATAAACAAATAGAATATTCAGAGAGAAAGAGAGATTTAAGATACTGTAAAGCACTGTATCCTAAAATCACTAGTCATGGAACCAACCAGAGGGTAGGCAACTGTGGACTTGTCCTTAATAGGTAATGCCTGAGACCTAGTATGATATATGAGAATGACTGATATCAACTGGAAATAATCACCAGAATATTATCAAATTTATACATAAGTATGAAAGAGCCAGGGAACTCCAGCATCATCATATCTAATTCTGAATTCAAAGAACTTGTTCATAAATAATCTGGAGTTGATGGCTGGTCACCTTTACTGATGTGAAAGTTTCCTGGAGATCCCAGGCACTTTCATACTGGCCAGTTTTACAGGTGATATTATATTATTTAGAGTATTGAGGAGGAAGGATTGCAAAGAGCTTCAAAAGGGTCTCTCTAAACTCAGAGAATGGCAGGAAAATAGCAAATGATATTCAGTGTAACCAAATATAAAATGGTACACATTGGGACAAAAGAATCCCAGCTTCACATATTAAAGTTTACATTTACCTTCCTCTAAGGCTGAGAGTGTGTGACATGTCCACTCACAGTGTGTTTCCATGGCTGAATGATTAGACTCCTGGTTTCCCAGTGTTCAAGTCCAACACTCAAACCACTACATCATATTGTCTCTCAGTGTTTTACAAAACAGAATATTCAAATTTTATTCATTTCATTTCATTTATATATAGAGAGAGAGATTTTCTCAATATATAAAATGACTATCCTAAAACCACTGGTCATGGAACTAACACTGAACAGAATATTGGACAAGAAAAGCTTTGATCTGATCCAAGTTGGCTTTTAATATATTCTTATGGTTCATACATACATTAGTATGGCAATCCTTTAGTAATTCACATAAACAAATCAGTCTTAAGCCATATGCAAGTGTGTCTTTTCATAGCCAAATCAAATTTCAGAAGAACCACCCAAGTTAATTCTGTACATTCGGAAAAATGTATACACTTGTCCCTCCATATTTGCAACTTTGACTTTTGTGGCTTTGATTATTCACAGATTTTATTAATATATTCTCTCTAGGAATATCTGGGTCCTCCAGTGCAACTCTATGGTCAACTTTAACCAAAGGTCGCACTGAAGGACCTAGAGATTCCTAGAGACAACACTCCACTGGGCATTTGTAGCTCCACAAGTGCAATTCTATGGCCAATGTCTGGCAGATATCGACCACAGAGTTGCACTGGAGGACCAGGAGATACCTAGAGAGGTGTTCTCTCAGGGAAAAACATAGAGTTTTTTGTTATCTGTGGTTTTCCACATTCACGGGGGTCCTGTGCCCCTAACCCCAATGAATGTGGAGGGACAAGTGTATTAGTAGCATTTCACTTCATGCTGAGTATTTCCCACAGTCTGGGAAGGGCAGGGAAATCAATCCAATCCCCCAAAGTGTCACTAATGTTTCCAGCTATTAAATATACTTGTCTAAACATGTCCATGAGTCCTTCCCTCCCTCCCTCCGACCGAGGGGCGGCATCCCTTCTGAGCCCCTGATTCTGGCTCTTGGGGGGCCTTCCCAGGTCGCCCCCGGTCCTCCTCAGCCTCTTTATTTCTTACTGGCATATGTTTTTTGGTGGGGGTGGGTCTCCAAGCCTGCCAGGAGGGCGAGGCGGGGGCCTCCTCCCTTTTATTATTATTATTATTGGGCGGCGGCGGCGGCAAGCTGAGGCCGCGCTCCAGGGCCCCACCTGCGCCTCCTCCCTCCCTCCAGTGGCGCAAGCGGCGGCGGCCAAGAAGAACCAGGCCTTGAAAAGGCCCCAACGAGCCCTTTGGCGGCGGCGGCAGCGGCGGCGGCAAGCTGAGGCCGCGCTCCAGGGCCCCACCTGCGCCTCCTCCCTCCCTCCAGCGGCGCAAGCGGCGGCGGTCAAGCGGCCGGAAGAACCGGGCCTTGAAAAGGCCCCAATGAGCCCTGAGTAACGCGGGGCAAGCCTGGGCCCCACCCACCCCCCAGAGGCTTCTTTAGGCCCGTTGGGGCCAGAGAGAGGCAGCGGACCAGCGGCGACGCCCGTGCGGGGCAAGTTTGGGCCTCACCCATCCCCCAGAAGCTTCTTTAGGCCCGCTGGGGCCAGAGAGAGGCGGCGGAGTAACGCGGGGCAAGAGGCTTCTTTGGGCCCGTTTGGGTTTGGTTTAAGTCTTTACATTTTTTTATATTCATTTTATATTTTATACTCTTATCCTATTACACTGTGAGTTTTGAAGTTCCCCCTTCTGTGTTGTTAACAATTGTTTGTTATCCTTACTGTCTTGGAATAACTATTAAAATGGGCACTAAAAAACGTTCTAGAACAAGCCCTGATATAAATAAACATAATAAGGCCTCCAAACAGCTTAAGATCGACGATCTATTAGCTAATGAGGAAACCCTAAGCTTCCCAACCATACCTGTAAACTCTAATTTGGAGTTTGCAATTCCAACTGCTAATAGATTTCTTCCTTTGGATAAAGAAAATGAACTTTTATCCGAGCATACAGTATCTCCCGGAAATGAGACAGTGGTCTCTTGTGAAGATGTGTCCCTAGAGCTAAATGAGTCCATTTGGGGAAAACTGACAGATATGGGGAAAAAACACTTCACTAAACAACAACTAAATCCTCCTGATTTTGTGACTAAACAGTGTCTTTTGACAGCCCATACTGTTATCTCAATTTATGAACGACTAGGGAAGATCATGCACCAGGTGGAGCTTCTCAAACACTCTATTGAGACCTTTAAACAGAAACAGATAGTGATAAAGGAAAACCAGGATGATATCAATAGAGTAACATCTAGTAAAATGGGGAATCTCATTATATGTGACTCTAGGGGCAACTTATTATCTAAGGAGAAAGGAAAAAGAGATTGTACCAGGGCTTTACAAGTGAATCAAGTTGTGTTGCAAATTGCCCATAATAGAATAAACAATGGCAGATGGGGGTCAAAAAGAACTATTAAATCCTCGTTGAGCCAATTATTACAGGTACCCTCTTATGATATTGACATTCTCACTGTGGAATGGCTACCTAGCATACTAGCTCATAAGCATATTTTGTTAACCTTTGATCAATCTACAATTCCTCTTATATTGATAAAAATGAAACCTTTTCTAATTTCCGAATAACTCCAATACAGGTTTTCCGAGATCAAACAATAGCCCCTTTATTTCTTTATAGGCATAATAGTGAGGAACTTATTGAGCAAAATAAGACCCGCTTGACACTTTCTAAAGGAACTCCCAAAGAAACCATATTAGAGTTAGGTTCAACTAAAATTTCCAACATCAGGACTGAGAGTCAACCCATAGAAAAACAAATTATAGATTCAAGGAATATAATAACTAATGTAGAACAAAATGACTCTATTGTTAGAGTGGACGATCTTAAAAATATGTTGCTCACCACTAAAGATCTGACCTTACCATTGTTGAATTTAATATCCTCTGTAGAAGCCTCCGATATAGAGAGGGTTCCGCCCAAGAATCTTATTGACACCTTATTATCAATGAATGAGAAAGATTTTACAATTACAACTTCAATGCAACTCTTAGAACCTACGAGAGCTAATATTACATCTGCCCAACATGAATTATCCTGCAGTTCAAAAGTCATAGCTCAAACAGAAATTTTGGATATTGGCGATGATAAGGCCTTGATTACATCAACTTGACAATTAAATTTGTTAAGTTGGAATATTATGGGCTGGGGAAATAAATTCTATGATGCAGATTTTGTAAACTATCTACAAAACTTCAAAATTCTTTGCCTACAGGAGACATGGGCTCTCAAAACTAATTTACCATCTTTACATGGATTCCAAGCATTTTCTGTTCCTGCAGTTAAAACCTCCATAAGAGGTCGTGGAAGTGGTGGACTTACAATATTCATTTCAATTGATTTACATGCTGAGATCCACCCAATAACTAGTATATTTCCGCAATATATACAAGTGTTGTTTATTAAGAGCAAGTATTTTGATTCTGTAATTTGTATAAACATCTATTTCCCGCCTAAATTAGCAAAGAATGTAGGCCCTAACAATATCTGGGATGGCTTATCTGAAACCTTGACCTCTCTGGAAAATCAATACCCTTCCATAAAGTTATTAATGTGTGGAGATTTTAATGCTAGAATTGGAAATGATCTAAGGCAAGTGGAGAGCACTAATCATGGGCCAGCAATCCATGGTGTTTCCATTCCTAGAGTCTCTCAAGATACGAATGTTAACAAATCTGGTTTAAAGCTAGTAGAAATTCTATCTTTACATGGATTGCAATGTCTTAATGGAACGCATTGTGACCTGACATTGGGTCCTTTTACTTACGTTACCAGTAGGGGAGCAAGTACGATAGACTATATAATAGTCTCAGCAAATTTGCTATCTGATATTTGTAGATTAGAAGCTGTTAATCGAGCTGAAAGTGACCACTTTCCATTGTCATTACTATTTAATTGCAGGCCGCTCTATCCTCCAAATACTCTTCAAAATTTAAATGGAATCCATATAGGAGAACGGAGAATACGATGGACAGTCAATTTAAATACTTCTATCTCCAAGACCTTGGAGAGTTCCATCTTTAAATCTTTACAAAATGATATTCTAAATAATAACTTGGATATTTTGAAAGTTTTTCAAATTATAATTCAAAAACTTAAGCCCAAGTTAGTGAGCAATAAACAATTTAATCCCAATAAAATAGTAATTAACAGGTGGTTTGATGCGGAATGCCGAAATGCCCGGAGAGCGTTAATGAACTACTCTCGCCAGATACTCAGAAATAATAACAACAGCTCCCCTGAATATCTAGCCTCTATGAGGCAATCTTACAAGGTACTTCTAAAACAAAAGAAGGACACATATGTTAGATCACAATGGAAACAACTAGCACAGGCGGTCTCAGGAAGAAATGAAAAGCAATTTTGGGACATCACTGCTTTAGGTATGAATAGGATTAGACCGGTCATTGTCAGACATATTACATCACAGCAATGGTATAGTCACTTTAGTAAACTTTATGGAGATATAGGTGTGGAACATCATTCTTCCATTGCTCAAAAAACTAATTGTCTGCCTCACTGGTTCCCTGTATCAGAGTCTGAGATAAAAAAGTTGATAGCATCCCTTGCACTGAATAAAGCTCCAGGTGAAAATATGATGCCCCCCGAAATATCTAAAAATTTTCCTGATTGGTGGGCTCCAATTCTAGCTAAGGTCTTCACGCAAATAAATAACACAGGGATAATTCCATCAGGTTGGAAACAGAGTGTAGTTGTTCCAATATACAAGAAGGGTGATAAGCAAGACCCCAATAACTACCGGCCTATAAGCCTGTTGGATGTGGACTCCAAGCTATATAGTAAACATCTGCTAAATAAATTAGAGGAATGGGAATCAAATAACCAAGTCATTTACCCAGAACAAGCAGGATTTAGGGAGGGCCAGAGTACTATTGATCACTGTTTAACCCTCTATTCTTTAGCTCAACAAGGAATCAATGGCCCAACAAAACATCTATTTGTCGCCTTCATTGACCTAGCTGCAGCTTTCGATTCAATCGATAGAAATTTGTTATGGCTCAAATTGGCCAACACTAATATGGATAATCGTTTACAATCTTTAATTAGGGAACTTTATTCTAACACAACAGCGAGGATAAGAGTTGGTACCTCTGGTTTATTAACTGAACCAATCCCCACAAACAAAGGAGTTAAACAAGGGTGTCTTCTGGCACCATCACTCTTTAATTTGTATTTAAATGACATCATTCCAGCACTCTCGGGCCCAGAATTTTTCCCTCCCACACTTGGGTCAAAAAAGATATCTATTCTGTTATATGCAGATGATATGGTGTTGATTTCACTTACGCGTATAGGCTTGAGAAGATTAATTTCTAAACTTGTAATTTTTTGTTCTAAAGAAAAACTTGTTATCAATTATAACAAAACAAAAGTGATGGTGTTTGGGAATAGACACTCTGACTTCCACTGTTCTATTAATGGTCACCGGATTGAACAATGTAGGGAGTTTAAATTGTCAGGGATGATGGGAGTTGTAGCTCTTCACCTCTGGCTCTAACTCACCACCTTGTTATGCAGCAGAGCTGACCAGCTTTGATCAGTGGTTGATGCTTCTTTCCCAAGCAGCAGAGTTTCAGAGAATAGGCTGAAGACCCTGACAAACTCTCCAAGCCTTCTCACTCTTCTTCCTGAGATGTCTCCAAACCTCTCCAGGATTCTTCTGGCTCTTGTATCTTCCCTCAAGACACCAGACAACTCAGTAGTCTTATATAAAAGATCTACTTTATTTTACTATATATAAATACTATATGCCCTACAAATCACAATCTCTAATACTCCACAATATCTCCAAAACTACTCCACACTGTACATTAGCAAACATTGCAATTTATAGCCATTGTTAGACACCACCCACCAGTCAGTTTCCACCCAGTGGGTGTGTACATACATCTTGATTGGTCCACATAGATCATCCCATACCTAAGACCAACCCAAGTGTTTCATCACTTTACCTTGACCACTTAATGAGTCTCAGGTGTTTGCAATCTATCACAGGTGTTCTCAATATACCTTCTATAACTTTGTCCTTGGCTCTCAAGGCTTCTTAATTATATTATCTTTTTCACCTGTGTATCTTCCTGATTGCTCCTGCTTAGTCACTTTGACATTCACATACATATTTTTATTTCTATTACTGTATATCCCATGTTGCTTTTTCCTTAACATAAATATCTTGGTATTTATTTTACGGAAAATCTCTCTTGGAAATCTCATATTGAGGCTACCAGAATAACGGCAATGAAATCTATTGGAGCAATCCTTAAATTTTATAATCAAGCCGGGGGTCATTTGGTCGCACCTGCTCTAAAAATATTTCAGAGCAAAGCAATAACTCAAATTCTCTATGGTGCTGCTGTGTGGGGATGGGATGATTCTCAATTGGATAAATTGGAAACCCTCCAAAATACATTTCTTAAGAAATTACTTATCCTCCCGCCTGGTACACCGGCAGCTTTAGTCAGAGCAGAGGTTGGCTTACCTTCCATTAGAGTCTGTATCCATTTTGCTTTATTTAACTATTGGAAATCGGTAAAAGATTCTACAATTAAGGTTTTCCCTAAATTGTGTTCTCAATATCTACCAAAATGTAAAACCTGGAGTTTGAAATATCAAAAATTGTTGGAATTATATCCTGCTTTAATTGAAAATCCCTCTATCTGGAACTCAAAAGAAAAGTTACGCAAATATATTTACAATCACGGTGTACATTTGGACAGATTAGCTATTAATAATTCAAAGTTTTCTGAATGGTTCAGGTTATATAAACTGGATCATCAAATGGCCATCTATTTAGAGAAGCTCACATTTCCAAAGCTTAGACAAGCTTTTACAGCGCTTCGTTTTCAAACAATGCCCTCGGCCATGATTGATGGAAGATACTTACGTACACCAAAAGACTCCCGTCTGTGTATTTGCGGAGCACCAGAAGTTGAGGATCTGCCTCACTATTTGTTTTCTTGTCCACTTTATATAGAACCGAGGACTAAATTTCTGGGATCTATTTTGTCTAATTTACAGTGTAATAGCACTTCTGAAAAGATATTTTATATGTTATCTGATATTAATTCTAAGGTAACTTATAAAGTCGCAATGTTTTCCACAGCAGCAATCAAAATTCGGGCTAGTGTTATAGCTGATATTGCAGTTGATTGCCGTGGTGATGATCGTATCTAATTTATTAGGTTGTTTTTAATGCCGATTTAGCTAACTGTTAAGAATATTGATTTAGTTGTGTGTTTTTTTTCTTCCTTTCAAATTGTTTCAAATTTGTATGCTAACTGCTTAACTAATTGATGTATTTTATTTTATAATACTGATGTATTTTATAATGTTAAAATTGCGAATGGCCTTTGGCTTAAGCAATAATAAAGCTGATGATGATGAACATGTCCATGAGAGATATTTTTACTCTGCAACAGGACTTTCCATATTTGCATCAAATTTTGCCTTTAAAAATACTTTGCATGAAATTAAGGACAACATAGAGGAATGGAGAAAATGGCAGAGAATGAAAAATGGAAAAGGGCAAGAAATAGGAAGAAAAAGGAAGGAGAAGAAGGAGAAGGAGAAGGAGAATTTGAGAAGATGTAAAGCTCTGACAGACATATTTTACCAGGACAAGCTGCCCAAGAAAACAAAAGTAAAGAACAAGTTTTGTTTCCAAAATTGATCTATACCCATTCATCTGTGCTCATATTTCACTTTTACTAAAACCTTTAACAACTCACACATACTAATACAACACACAACCTAGTGGCTAATTCCACGCCTACAAACATTCCTTATTTACCGTATTTTTCGCCACATAAGGCGCTCCAGCATATAAGACGCACCCAATTTTAAAGGAAGAAAATCCAGGAAATAAGGATTCCTCCCTTTAGCCGCGGCCGGTTGTTCAATGGGCTGGTGCTGGGATCGGAGAACTTCTCCGATCCCAGCACCAGCCCATTGAACTGAGGTCGCGGGGGGAAGGAGGGCTCCTTCCCCCCGCGACCTCAGTCTTTGAATGGGCTGGTGCTGGGATCGAAGCGATCCCAGCACCAGCCCATTGAACTGAAGCCGCGGGGGGAAGGAGGGCTCCTTCCCCCCGCGACCTCAGTTGTTGAATCGGCTGGTGCTGGGATCAAAGCGATCCTAGCACCAGCCCATTGAACTGAGGTCGTGGGGGGAAGGAGGGCTCCTTCCCCCCGCAACCTCAGTTGTTGAATCGGCTGGTGCTGGGATCGAAGCGATCCTAGCACCAGCCCATTGAACTGAGGTCGTGGGGGGAAGGAGGGCTCCTTCTCCCCGCGGCCTCAGTCTTTCAATGGGCTGGTGCTGGGATTGCTTCGATCCCAGCAGCAGCCCATTCAAAGACTGAGGTCGCGGGGGGAAGGAGGGCTCCTTCTCCCCGCAGCCTCAGTTCAATGGGCTGGTGCTGGGATCGCTTCGATCCCAGCACCAGCCCATTCAAAAACTGAGGTTGCAGAGGGAAGGAGGGCTCCTTCTCCCAGCGGCCTCAATCTTTCAATGGGCTGGTGCTGGGATCGCTTCGATCACAGCACTAGCCCATTCAAAGACTGAGGTCGTGGGGGGAAGGAGGGCTCCTTCTCCCCGCAGCCTCAGTCTTTGAATGGGCTGGTGCTGGGATCGCTTCGATCCCAGCACCAGCCCATTCAAAGACTGAGGTCGCGGGGGGAAGGAGGGCTCCTTCTCCCCGCGGCCTCAGTCTTTGAATGGGCTGATGCTGGGATCGCTTCGATCCCAGCACCAGCCCATTCAAAGACTGAGGTCGCGGGGGAAGGAGGGCTCCTTCTCCTCGCGGCCTCAGTTCAATGGGCTGGTGCTGGGATCGCTTCGATCCCAGCACCAGCCCATTCAAAGACTGAGGTCGCAGAGAGAAGGAGGGCTCCTTCTCCCCGCGGCCTCAGTCTTTCAATGGGCTGGTCCTGGGATCGCTTCGATCCCAGCACCAGCCCATTCAAAGACTGAGGTCGCGGGGGGAAGGAGCCCTCCTTCTCCCCGCGGCCTCGGCCCTTCGCCTTATAAGGCGCACTAACTTCCCCACGCACGTTTTGGGGAAGAAAAAGTGCATGTTATAGGGCAAAAAATACGGTAAATTTCCCCCAACATAACCAGTATTCTTTCACGTGCAGAATATGTAATTAATAGCAAGCTACCTCACAGAATCATTGCAAGGATTACCAAGAATATGTGAGAACTGAATTGAACACTATAAACTCTACAGAGCATTTCATTTATATGCCATGGAGAGGAATCATAGCTCAATGGGAGAGCACTGTCTACAAACAACTACCTACCACTACTGAAAGGGCTTTACCAAGAATGGTTCCTCTTGCTTAGTCATACAGATATACTGTATAACTCTGAGTCCAACACAAGAAAAGGAGTCTCTCCAGGCTGTGCTGCATTCTAGCTTCCTAATGCTCCTGGCAGATAGACAGCTGCTGGCCCCTATCCCTCTCATGTACACAGAGCCAACTCCAGTGCTGTATGGAAACTATCTTGTGAAACTATGAATAGGTGAAGAAATAATTTATGATACAACATAGAATCAGCTGCTCACAATCAGGAATTTCACGGAATTTGTCCAAGCCTAAGAACATTTTGCTCTTGACACTGTACAGAACCTAGCATTTTCTGGATTCACTGCAGCTTCTCTCATCAACTGCCCTTTCATACTAACATTTCTAGCACAGAAAACATCTGCAAAATACTTTTCTTTTCTGGTACACTCTCATGCTATTCGTTTCACCTCTGAGACAATTAATATCTTATAATACAGCTTCACTGGCATCAACAGACTAGCAAGCTGCCCTGTAAACGGTTAATACCAAACAATTCACTGTTCTTTGTATAGATATGAACAGATCATCATCATGCAAGCTGTGGTTTTTCTTATTTTATTTCTGCTCTCACTCTGGAATGCCCTTCCATGGGAGGCTAGGCTGAAAAAACGGTTTTATTCAGGCAGGCTTTTAATATATAACCATGGGATGGTTTTTATATGAAGTATTTATTATATAGGTTGGGTACCGTAGTTTTTAAAGTATGTAATTTTATATTGTTTTCATTTGATATTTTAATTGTTTTTATTGTAATGTGTTTTTATTTGTGAGCCATCTTGGGTCCCTTTCTGGGAGAAAGGTGGCATAAAAATAAAATAAATACACTCTCAGTTGGTTTTTAAAAGCTGTTCTTCGGCAACATAAACTTCATCACCTTCAACTTAGAGGTTTTTTTAAAAAAAACACGCACATGCATCTAAAGTGGAAAACAACAGAACAGGGTATGGACTTCTCTACAGTGTATCAGTGACGGCATTATGACTGCAATAAACAATGTAATAAAGCTTGAGCACAGAAAAATGGGATTCTACTGTAGCCTATCCTACTGAAGCTGTGTGTGCCTGTCCACAACAGGCAAGATAAACAGAAAAGGTCTCCAGAATCCCTTACCTAACAGGTGTGAATAGCAGATCATCAAGAAAAGGGAAAAGCAGAAAAGCAGATAAACCTGCCTCACCAGCTCCCAGCGACATGTTTAAAAATGCTTGGATCTACGGTGTCTGGTAAAAGAAAAAGCATTTTGGGAGAAGCTTTCATGTTGTCTCTAGAGCAGGGGTAGGCAACCTTTCCCCTTTAAGGGCCGAGGGACTTCAGCTCCCAGAGGCCTCAGCCATGTTGGCCAATAATCCCATGTTGGCCAATCACTCCTGGGATTCTGGGAGCTGAAGTCCCTCGGCCCTTAAAGGGGAAAGGTTGCCTACCCCTGCTCTAGAAGGTTCAAATGTTTTTGTTTATTTATGTAAGGCTTGCCTGATCTGACAGTTTTATTTCACATGTGAATATTGCTAATTTTGAATAAAAAGCTGAGCTTTTCTCAGACAGAAATACTGCTAGTTTTGAATAAAAAGTTTTATTTTATTTCACACATGAACATTGTTAGTTTTGAATAAAAAGTTTTCTGAAAGACGTTGAACTGCACTTCTATTTTGTGTTACAGGAACCTATCTGTCTTTCACATGTTATTTCTACCTCTGTACCTGATTTTCTGTTAAAGTAGTAATGCCCAACAACCCATCTGCTTCACTAAGAGCATGCGTAAATAAGCACAGAGTTTTCCAAACTGGATCATAAAAATGGCTTCCCCCCAGCTGCCCGTAAATCACCAGGGCCTAATAGGATCTGACTAAAGGGAGGGAGGGAACTTTTGCATCTGACACTTCTATCAAACCAGATACAAGTACATGCATAGATATGCCTATCAAAGCATAAGAAAAGGAGAATACATCAGTACGCTGACATTTTTTCACTAATAAAATGTAGTAGGTTGCTATGGTTACTGTTTTACAAATCTAGCCCTCCACAGGCAAGTCAATTGTATTCCATAAACAGTTCTACAACTGAAATACAAATTAAAGTTAATGAAAATTAATGGAGTAATCTTAGTTCACATGTCTCCTCCTGCCCTCACTACTCAAATGGGAATCCTTTCGAAAGAATACTGGTGAAATAATATCAGCAAACAATGTCAGTGTTAATTCTTTGGTCAAAGCCTTCTCCAGTTTTTCACTGTATACACGAAGACTGGAGGGAGAGCGCTAAAAATAAGCATTTTGTAAATCTAGTGTGCTGGAAATACACAAAAAGAAAACAGGAGTGTTCTCCTTCCATGGCACAGTGGACCATGACATACACTGACTTCACCCTGATACACACAATTGACTTTACACACCGAATTGCAGTCAATCTGGTTTTCTAACCATGACTAGAATGAACACATTTTGTTCAGGTTATCTTAAGCTGCAGTTAATGTTAGGATGACTTCTGTTGTTTCACATAGTCCTAGTTATCAGTATGGCTCAAACAGGAGTTATATAATAAAAATCAAAGAACTTTATTTAAATAAGTCTGCAGTCAACTCCTAACAGTCCCTTCCCCTTCAGCTCAGTCTCTCTACTTGTGTGTGTGCTCATTTCCTTCCTGGTAACTGTTCCCTTAGGGATACAGTGGCTCAAGTGGTGAAGATACTGACTCTGTTGATTGCAAGATCAGCAGCTTGGCAGTTCAAGGCCCGGATGCTGGATGATAGGGTGAGCTCCTGTCACTAGTCCCAGCTTCTGCCAACCTAGCAATTTGAAAGCATGCAAATGCAAGTAGATAAATATGTACCACTTTGGTGAGAAGGTAAATAGCATTCTGTGCAATCATGCTGGCCACATGATCACAGAGTAGTCTCTGACAATGCTGGCTCTTCGGCTTAGTAACAGAAATGAGCACTGCCCTCGATGGTCCAACATGACTTGACAACCTTGTCAATGGGGAATACCTTTACCTTTACTTTAAATGGGAATCACATTGCCCTTTGAGAGGCCTAAAGCTCTGACACAAATATACTTTTTAGCCAAAATACCATTTTCTGTGACCAGAATATTACAGAAACATAAAATCATAGAGTTGGGAGAGACCCAAGAGTCATCAGGTGCAACCCCCTGCCATGCAGAAATACACAATCAAACCACCCCAACAGATGACCATCCAGCCTCTGCTTAGAAACCTTCAAAGGAGGAGACTCCAGCAGACTCCAAGGGAGTGTATTTCCATTGTGGAATATGTCTTACTATCAGGAGGTTCTTCCTAATGTTGAGATGGAATCTCTTTTCCTGTAGAGCTGCAAAAAAACAAATTTGATCCATCTGCAGTATGCCATCCTTTCAAATATTTACACAGGACTATCATGTGACCTCTTAACCTTCTCTTCTCCAGGCTAAACATACCCAGCTCCCTAAGTCACTCCTCATAGAACATGGTTTCCAGACCATTTTGGTTGCCTTCCTCTGACATGCTTGTTTGTCAACATCCTTTTTGAATTGTAGTGCCCCAAATGGGACACAATAACCCAAATGAGGCCTGACCAAGGCAGAATAGAGTGGTTCTTTTGATTTTCTCAATCTAGATACTATACTTCTATTGATCCGGCCTAATTGCATTGGCTTTTTAAACTGCTGCATCAAACTGTTGACTCATGTTCAACTTGTGATCTACTTGGATTCCCCAGATCCCTTTCACATATAGTCTTGTTAAGTCAGATGTCCCCCATCCCATATTTCATTCTTTCTATCCAAGTGCAGTACCTTTCATTTCTCCCTGTTGAAATTCATTTGGTTAGTTCTGACCCAGCTTTCTAATCTGTTAAGGTTATTCTAAATTTTGATCCTGTTCTCTGGGGTATTAGCTACCCCTCCTAATGTGGTGTCATCTGCAAATTTGATAAGCATTCCCTCTCTTCTATCATCCAAGTCATTGACAAAGGTATTGAACAGCACCGGTCCCATGAAAGAACCCTGTGGCATCCCACTGGTCATTTCTGTCTGGGATAAAGAAAAGCCATTGTTGAAGAGCCCTGGTAGCACAGTGATTAAATGAAAGTACTGCAGCCATTCATAGCCACAAGATTGTGAGTTCGATCCTAGGTATGACTCTAGGGTCCACTCAGCCTTGCATCCTTCTGAGGTCAATAAAATGAGTATCCAGCTTGTTGGGGGCAATTGGCCTACACATTGTAAATGGCTTAGGGAGTGCTTAGGTGCATTGATAAGTGGTATAGAAATGTACTTGCTATTGCTATTGTTGAGTATCCTTTGGGTTCAGCTGGTCAACCAATTACAAATCTACTTAACAATCGCATTGTGTAGCCCACCTTTTACTAAATTGTTTGCAAGAATATAACGAGGGACCTTAATGAAGGCCTTATTGACTTCAAGATATGTTACATCCATAGCATTCCCTTCATCTACCAAACTGGTAATTTTATCAAAAAAAGGAAGTAAGATTAGCCTGTCATTTCTTGTTTTAGATTACCCCATGTTGACTTTTTGTGATTATGTCATTTCTTCCTAAATGTTGTTTAATAATCCTTCTATTGATATAGCCTAAAATGGCATTGACCTTTTTGCCTTACTATGATGTCTGGGGGGACTTATCAAATCTGGCAGCAAAATAAGGCCTCTAAATGCCTTTCAAAGGTGACTGGGAGTGATGAAACATAATTTTCAATTGCCCTGAATAGTGGCTGTAGTAACACTGGGCGCCCTCTGGGTTCTTGGATAAACTGTAAATTGACCTCTGAGCCCCAAAATGGGTCCACCCCTGGCTTAAACTATCAGAGCTGAAATGCAGCCAGGGGTTGAAGTAGTCAACACCTTACAGTCTAGTTCAAGAGACTCTATTTGCCTGCCAACATCTTTACAATCTACTGACAGTTCTGTGTCTAAATTCTTTGCTATGCTTGCCCTATCCAGCAACCATTCAAAAACTAGGAATGGTTCAAACATTTTTAAGTACAAGATGCAGCACGTTTGCTATTGCAGACAAGTTTCCAAGATAGCTGGGTTGATTAGACCATAATGAGAGGTAATGAGAAAGAAGAACTGCAATGAAATGCCCAAAGCAATGTACAGTTAAGTCAGCAGTGTACAACACTCATTCAGATCCACCTTACAACTGGACTGTCCAATGTATGTTGGGAGATAAATGTTTTGGTGGGGGAAATAGTTGGAAAGATACAAAGCAACCTACTGCCCTTCAGGCTGATATCTTTCTCCTCAAGTTCCATGTGAGCCCTACAGGCATTCTTTGTAGGTTCAGCCAGGTGCCTCATTTTGAAGAGCAGCTGGGAGGGGGAGAGTGCTTAGGGGAACATCCTAGACCAGGAGTAGGCAACCTTTTTGAGCCGGGGGCTGGGTTGCTGTCCCTCAGACAATTGGGGGGCTGAAGCACCAATCAATCAATTAAAATTAAAAATTAAAAAATGTATGCATGCACACTATCTCAGCTCCAGAAAAGCCATGGCAAGACCCCTGTGGAGATTTTGCCAAGAAAACCCCAAGAACAAATAATAACAATAATCAATATCATCATGGCGGGCGGCGGCAGGACCAGCATCTGGCCACCAGGCCTTAGGATGCCTACCCCTGTCCTACACATTAAAGAACTGTAAGGATGTTACCTGGGTTTTATTTTGGTTTAAGTTTGTGAGCTTTGCCTGGTGCGTGTGTTGGAATGGGAATGTTTTGTCCATGTCTTCAAGCATTCTGTAAAATGTATTTTGTAAAAATGGGAAATACATTGAGCATTTATGCAGGTTTGCTTGTATTATCACTTAATTTGCTTAGTTCCTCTGCTATTGTCTGCCTTCAAGTCAATTCTGACTTATGGTGACCTTAAGGGGAACCTTAAGATTTGTTGGGGGAGCTACCTTTGCCTTTCTGTAAGGTTGGGAGTTTGGCTTGCCCAAGGTCACCCTGTGGGTTTCCATGGTCCATCAGGGATTCAACCCCAAGTCTCCAGAGTCACAATCCAATGCTCAAACCCCTATAAGACATGGCTCTCATGCTTAGTTCCTTAGCGTGCTTGTATTATTATCACAGATGAGGCCATTTTCTCTGTCTGTAACATCTCCACACACACCCAGCTCACACCCATTGGATTACATGCCGAGGATTTCTTTCCCCATCATCATAGATGTATTAACCTCTTGAGCTTGATGAAGCCATAAAATAACAAGAAAAGAGATTCTACCTAAACCAGGGGTCGGCAACCTATAGCTCAGGGGTCGTATCCAGCCCCCCAAGGCCTTTGAACCAGCCCCAGCCCAGTTCTGCCACCACCGCCGCATGCCGCCCATGCGTGAATGAGTCACGGCAGCCATTTTGGAAAACAAAATGGCAGCTGCGACTCGCTCACGCATGCGCAGTATGGCGGAAATATTGCACATGCACGCGCAGCACCATTCCCCCCCCCCCGGCCCGTGGAAGACCTCGGGACCAGCAGACCGGCCCCAGGTAGGAAAAAGTTGCCTACCCCTGACCTAAACTTTAGGAATAGCTTCTTCACAATAAGTGCTGTTTGAGAGGAGAATCACCTGCCTCAAAGGGTGGTGGACTCTCCTTCTTTGGAGATATGTAAACAGGGTCTGGATGACCATCTCTCATAGAAGCTTTATCACTGGATTCCTGCAGGAAAGGGGATTGAACTAGATGGTCCTTGCAGCCCTTTCCAACTGTTTCCTTCTATGAAATTATGAGAAAAATGAGACTGGCAAAACATTCAGAAGAACTTATGTAAGAACTGTTTCACAGTGGAATATGGGCATCCTCACAGTGTGGTGGACTCTCCTGTTTTGGAGGTTTTTAAACAGAGGTTAGATGGACAACTTTCAGGAGCACTTTAGCTGTGTATTTCTGCACGGCAAGGGTTTGGACTAGATGGCCCTTGCAATCCCTTCCAACTCTGCAATTCTATAAAACTACAAGAAAGGAGATTCTCCCTAAACATTAGGAAAGACTTCTTGATTGTAAAAGCTGTTCAACATTGGAATGAACTCCCTCAGAAGGTGGGGGACTCTCATCCTTTTGAGGTTTAGAGACCATCTCCCAAGGATGCATCTGATGAGGTAGACTAGAGTGCACTGAAGATCATGCTCATGGTAATGTCTTGTTTTTGTGGACAACAGACTACCACAGTTATCTCCTGTCTGAAACACTTCTTCCAAACACTTCCCTGTATGGTCGGTCTTTCTGCATGCCATTTCCCTCCAAAAATAATTTTCCTTTCCCTCTATGGTCGGTCTTTCTGCATGCCATTTCCCTTCAAAAATAATTTTCCTTAATTTACACGTCTTGTATACATTTTTAATCAAACAACTGCATCCCAAAATTCAGAGAAGTGTGAAAACTCAAGGGCAATTGTATTCTCATTCATGTATAGTGTGGATTAAACCTGTTCATATTAAAATGTTAACCAAATAAATTTCTCAACCATCACTAATGCCTCAAATGTTTGTTCGTTGATAACAAGAACCAACAACTAAGACACAAGCTGAATGTCTTGCATGCTTGTGCACAAAGATACCCTTTAGGGAGTTAAAAGGCAGGCTACCTACAAACTGATGTTGTTAGGTGGTAAATGAATGACCCATGCACATCCAGCAGACTTGTCTAGATATGGTTTGGCAATATGCTGCTGTACAAAGCGAGAAGAACACACAAGCCTTTTTTCCCAATAAAGCAGCTTGAATTCTCTGCTCCAGCTATAGGATATGTGAGAAGTGGTGAAGAAGATACGTCTTTAATAGCAGCAACATAGCCTTTCTTGACTCCCCATAGTTCAGCGGAACAGACAGATACAGGAGTAAAGGATATTCTTCTGTACCAGTTTACACAGGTGGGAGATAAGGCCTCAAGGTCTGTCAAATTTATCAAGTGCACAAAACTGTTATTACTCCAAGGGAAAGTGTAAAACGGGTACAATAGCTTGCAATGGCTGAAACAAAAGCTGTACACCAGAAGAGCTCCCAGGTTCTTTTTAACTTCACATCTGAGGGCGGGGAGGGGGTGATGTTTTCACACAAAGACCTTTAAAAAACGAAGTAGCCAGCAGGATTGCTGGCTGAAAATTCAACACTCATCTTGACACTAGCCTAGAGGTTAGAGCTTTCTTACACAGCTTGGGCAGAATGACTGCATCCGTACCTTTTGAGGAAAATATTAATGCAGTTAACAGCTCCAACAGTGCTATAAACAGGCACACGTGTGTGTGTAGCTCAAGCACACATTTTACAAGAGACTTTCTGCAGCTTCAGGCAGCTCCAAGTTCAGATTGATTATCATGGCATTTAAAACAAACAGATCTCCACTGAGATACCCTGCTGCCTTGGTTCCCCTCCAAGTTTGCTTCTGGCACTTTCCTTGTTCAGGAGTTTGCCTTGAGAGACTTTGCTTCAGCTTACTGCCAAAGCATTGCCTATTTAATCTATGTTGCAATGTCTTCCCTTTCCTATTCTTACAAGGACGTCAATGTTCATTTCAATTCTGGCATCCTTTCAATATCTTCGTAAGAAGATTCTCTGCTTCCTATCATGCAGAGCTATAACCAACAGCATGCAATATTGACCATTCCTAGTATACTAGACTAGGCAGACTTTTACTAACATTGTATTAAATCCTGTACCAAATCTGATAATTATTCCATGTTATATGAAGTGTGTTGGAGCCTCAACTTCTACTCTCTGAGATGGGGAGTATAGGATATTTGTCTAGTTTGCTCTTGGCCTGTTAGCTGTACTTTACCTATCGCATAATTATAAAAGGGAAAATCAAACAGAACTAGGAATATGGTGAGTCCAAGTTCCTTCACTGATACCTTGCTGACATAAAATGTAGAATCAGGGCCTCACACTCCAACTCTTTGCCATGCAGGAACTCACAATCAAGTCACCTCCAACAGATGACCATCCAGCCTCTGTTTAAAGACCTCCAAAGAAGGAGACTCCACCAAAATCTCCACTGTCAAACAGCTCTCACTGTCAGGAGGTTCCTCCTAATATTGAGAGGGAATCTCTTTTCCTGTAGCTTGCATCCTTTGTTCCAGGTCTTATGATCTGGAGCAGGAGAAAACAAGCCTGCTCCCTCCTCAATATGACATCCCTTCAAATATTTAAACAAGGCTATCATATCACCTCTTAACCTTCGCTTTTCCAGGCTAAACATACCCAGCTCCCTAAGATACTCCTCATAGGGCATGGTTTCCAGATCTTTTACCATTTTGGTCATCCTCTTCTAGACACGCTTCAGCTTATCAACACCCTTTTTGAACTCTGGTGCCCAGAACTGGACACAGTATTCCAGGTGAGGCCTGACCAAAGCAGAATAGAGTAGTACTGGTACTTCCCTTGCACTAGACACTATACTTCTACTGATGCAGTGTAGAATCACATTGACCTTTTTAGCTGCCGCATCACATTGTTGACTCATGTTCAACTTGTGGTCTACTGTGATAATCACCTTATTCTCTTTAATTACTTTTCTTTGATGGCAGCACTAGAGGCCTTTTAATCCCACCTGCCCCTTATATATGATACCAATCCACTATTTTACCTTCCTTCAGGGACTTAACCCCAAACTCTCTCTTAAAATGTTGTTTTGGTAACGTGTTTCCTTATCTTATTGAAACGTCATACAAGTTGTATTCAAACAAGGTTAAAAGTTTATTTGAAAGTTATCTTGAATAATGTATCTTTATTTTGAGATGGTAAATATGTCTTAGGGCCTTTGCAGACTGCTAGAAATAGTGCAAATTGAGTCCACTTTAACTGCCCTGGCTCAGTGCTAGGGAATCATGGGAATTGTATTCTTTTCTGAGACATTGAGGCTTCTCTGTCAGAGAGCTCTGGTGTCACAATAAACTACAGTTCCCGTGATTCCCTAGCACTGAGTCAGGGCAGTTAAAGTGGACTCAATTTGTGCTGTTTCGGGCAGTCTGCAAAGGCCCTTAGTTTTGCTTTACTTTTACACTTGGCTACAGTTGCATTAACTCTACATCAAGATTCACTCTTTAGAATCAATAGACTTCTTCACTATCCCAGGACTTTCTCTGTCCTTCTCTGGGTACTCTTTACTACCTATTTATACACCAGCTACCAAGGTTATTTGTATCTCTATATACCTTATAACAGTAACCCTCTTTCAGAGTTCTCCAAGAAGGGATGGGTATTATACAAACATTTGATTGACATTAAAGAAGATAAATGGCAGATAAAATCAAGAGAAAAACTTTCAAATATAGGAACTGATTGCAATTGGTGTCCATATAGACAACTAGTGGAAAGATTTTAAAAAGATCTAAAATTGACAGGCTTCGAAAAATCCAAGGGAGAATTTGACGATATTATACAATCACCCAAGGTTAAATTACTAACTAAGAATTATAAATTATTACTAAAATTAGACATGGAACAAGAAGTAATAAAACCCCAAATGATAGCTTGGTCACAAAACATTGGAAATACAATTCAATTACAAGACTGGGAGAAAACATGGACAAAATACTTAAAATTTACAAACAGTAATACACTGAAAGAAAATTATTATTTAAGTCTATTTAAGATGGTATATAACACCAGAAAAGATCGCCAAAATCTCTAAAAAGACATCGAGCACCTGTTGGAGGTGTAAACAAAATAAAGGAACAATATTCCACATGTGGTGGAAATGTAAACCAATTGAAAAATTTTGGGGAAAAATACACCAACTAATAACAGAAACTTTAGGTATAAATTATCCTTTAAAACCAGAAATATATTTATTACATATTCTGAATAGTTTAGAGGCCTCTATCGAAAAAAAGAATTGGAAAATACTGTTAAATATGTTCACAGCAACAAGATTAGTTATCGCTAAACAATAGAAATCATCTGCAAAGATTGAAATAGAAGATTGGCTCATAAAACTATATGAACTATATGAGATGGATTTACTGACACATATGGTAAATGATAAATCGATATCCAAAAGGAAAGAAGATTGGAAAAGATTAAGATTATGGGGGGGGGGGAATGGGGAAATAAAGCGATACAATTTATGAAAAGCTAATGAGAATATATGGGTGTAACATCGAACACTTAACAAATACTAAATGTAAAATATCAATGGTGAAATTAAACTGAGAGGATTGATTATAATTAAGAAAGGAAAGAGCAAATGCAATATACTAGAGAGAAGTAGATAGGATATAGCCAATTTCTGGTGAAGTAACCAGTGGGGAAGTCACATCTTTTTTTTCTCTGTTCTGTTATAAGGGATGTATAAATTTTATTACAGAGGGATGCATGTATCTTATTATAAGGCATCAGAAGAGTAAAGACAAAAAGAGAAAGAAGAAGAAGACTCATAATAGGGAAGCAACAAAGTAACTCTTTGATTGTTAACCTATCATAGAAACATTATTGGAAAAAGAAACACTACTAATGTATTTGTAAGGTAATAACTGTTATTTTTATTTTTTTCTTCTATTATTGTGATATACATACCTATATCTCTAAAATCGTGGATAAAAATAAAAAAAAGTAACCCTCTTTCAGAGTTCTGTTATTCCCTGAGGTCCACACTGTCAGACCCCAACTCTAACTTCAACTTCAACTGCCACTAAGTGCCACTAATTGTCCTTTTATCCCCTTTCTAACTTGAATCAGATTTGCTGGAGCCTGCTCCATTCCTATGGGTGTTGCTAGGGCTGACCAGATTCTGCCTTCTCTCCATATCTACTAGGATACCTTGATCCCTTTCACATGTAACTACCAGCTCAGACACCTTCACTGATCCACCAAAGCAAGAGAGATGATGGAGACAATAACAATGAAGCTGATGGAGAAACTAATAAGAGACCAAATACATTCAGCTACAAGTACTAGTCCTTTCCTGCGGACACTGCCTTAAAAAAAGGGTGTATGAGAATTTTGCTTAATTTTTTTTTTGGATATGAACTTTCCAAAATTCACAGGTTTCTTCATACAGGTTTCTTTTCTTTTTTTGGAAGAAAAAACTTGAACTTGGAAAAAAAATGAATTTGAGAGAAAGCAAATCCAAAAGATGTTGGAGAACACAGATCATTAATTGTACAATCATGGGTTATGCCTTTTATAGTATTTATTCTGTGAACTAATTTCTATTTAAGAACGTAGCAGGTTCCAGGCTTCAAAGTTTGAAGTAATGAAAGATTTTGAGGAGGCAGAAATCTTATTAGGAAGCCACCGGTTTCACTAGCCATGGGGTTTAGATCAGGGGTAGGCAACCTTTCCCCTTTAAGGGCCGAGGGACTTCAACTCCCAGAATCCCAGGAGCTATTGGCCAATATGGCTGAGGCTTCTGGGAGCTGAAGTCCCTCGGCCCTTAAAGGGGAAAGGTTGCCTACCCCTGGTTTAGATAATGGCAACATGAAACTGCTTGTGCATAACCTCAACGCTTGACCATAGCTGACAAACTCTCAGCATAGCAGTTAGCTTGTTTCCTTTACAAAAAGAATAAAAATTACAAGCTGTCATGACAGAAACAAGGAGTCAATTTGTCAAGTTATACTGTATCTACCTGTTTGACACCAGTTTAATTGCCATGCTGGCATCCTAGAAATCCAGGAATTTGTAGTTTGGTAAGATACTAAAAATTCTCTTCAAGAAAGCTTTTAATATTTCCCAGAGCTACCACTTCAATGCTGAGAATTGTCCAAGTTATAAATCATAAGATGCAGCCATGACAATTAAAGTGATATCAAACTGCTAGAGCTGTGTAGGATGAAAACATTTACAGAGCAAGAAATTAAGCTTTCACAGAATAACCAAAAGAAATAAAAATCACCCAAGACTATCACTGAAAAGGTCTACAACCAGAAGTCAATTACTCAGCAATCCAAGTACAAATATCTGAAGGAATGACGGGGCTAGGGCTGGGGTGATTTTGTACTTACTAACAGACTTTTGAGTTGTAAAAAGCTGATCTGAGTAAATTGTAGAGCGAAACCTATTCAAGCCAGGGTTGACCCAAGAAGTTTTGCTATCTGAGGCAAAGAACAGGGCCATGCCCATTTCTCATACAGAAGTCAACCTGATTGGCAGTTTCACCTTACTTCTACAAGCTAATGGGAATGTCCTCCACAACAATTGAGGGCACATTCGGTAAGAGAATGCAAGGCTTTTAAATGGAATGACAAAGCTAAGACACAGCTCTTATCTTCCACCAGCCCATAAAGTCTTTCTGCCCCTGCAAACCTGCCTACTACCTAATGTGGCTACCTTACTCTGCCAGCACGTGGCCTGACTCAAGCTTCAAATGACAGAGACAAAGTTTTGTGGGTTGTTGTTGTTTTTCTAATTCCTTCTTGCATCACTGGCTTTCTAGAGAATCTAAAAATAAGAGCCTTCAAGGCAATATCAAAAAGGCAACAAAAAAAGAGACAAAAATGTATTATAGTTAGTACAACTGTCACCACACATTCAGTGTCAACAGTACATCCCTTTTTCTCAACTTGCATCACATACACGGGACAAGATCTTACACAGTTTTTAACATGCCACAGATATATTCTAGTGTTGTTCTGCTAGATTCCACAAGAGATGCCAAGTTCTTACTAATGGCACAATGGTTACAAATGCCTACAGGAAAGAGCTATGTGTGTGGTTGTGTAATCATTGGTTGTGCTTGGAAGAAACAACCTGAAAGAAAGAGCAAGCATTTGCACAACTATTTTTTCTCTCTCACACAATGCCCCAACAACATTCTGGATATAGTAAAAACATGTCTACATTAGAAACATATATCAGTTAAATAAACTTATGCAAAATATTTGACAAAACTTTAAAAACAGCATAAATATTAGAAAAGAGACACAATCAGGAATTAATTTTTTAAAAATGTATAATTCTGGAGATAAGCCAAAATTCTACATTCTGTTGCTTAGAATGACCAACTCCGAGGCCCACTTCTGTGACAGGTTTTATTTTTCACGGTATGGAAAACACACTTAGCACAGATCCAGAGACATCTGCCTCTCTTTCTACACATATCCTACAATTTCTTCAGTTGTTAAACCCACAGATTAGAGATTGAAATGCTGCCTACAATTATGTACCAACACAAAGTATTCTGAGAACACCAAGAAAAAAAGTATGTAATATTAAGGCTAAAAAACAATAACACCTTGTTGATTAAGTCAATAAAATTATGTTTCTTCCCCACCCGCCCTGACTTAGCCATTTTTTTTCTAGCTTGTAGCAAACTATTTTCTTCTAGGTCTTCAGCACCTATTTGAGTAGGTTAAGGTGATGCTATTACTTTGTCCCACCATGAAGATGAAAGTTTCTAAAGAAAGGTAGCTTGTTATGCACATTACTCAAAAGAATGGCAGTGAGCAAGTGGAAGAACCTCTTACAAAGCCTGGTGGATGAAAAACCATGGTGCATCATTCTAGCACAGTTATATCTGAACAGAGAATATATTTTGTTGCCATCAAAACTTACAGCATTTTTGTCTACTCCATACATGGTGAAAGCTGGCAGACAGACCGATATAGGTACCATAGTAAGAATTCTTGAAGGCAGCTGGAAGAGAAGTTGGCTAAAAATAAAATGTTTTTAGATTGTTGTATTTCTTTATCCTTCCAACCTAGAGCACTAGAAAACACAGTTCCAAATATATGTTTGCTTTAAATGGCCCTCTGGCTTTTTTTTCCTTCAGTGAAAAGACTTACCTTGCTTTAATGAGTTGCTACAACTCCTCTTTCACACAAAAAGAAGGAGGTAAGAGTTTCTGAATGCCCTCACTTCTGGTTTTTTTAATGTTATCATGTGTCTGGAAGATGCAAATGCAAAGCAAAAGGTAAATCGCCTCCTCTGCTAGCCTGTTCCAACTCTGTGTACTGATTGTCCCGCATAAAGTGTTAGAATTTCATTTTCAAATGGACAGCTGTGTTCACACCTACATTTAAGAACAGAAATACACCATCCTAACTATCACCAAAACAAGGAGGACAACTTTGTCCAAATAGTAACATTTTTGTTTCAGAATTCACATAGCATTAGTAGGTAGACATTTTACATTAATGTCATTTGAAGAGCTGCAAATGAAAAAAAAGTCCTTAAGTTTCACACATGTGCTATATACAATTGCAAAAAACAGAAATGAACAACAGTCAAAAACAGTAGCAATTTTTAAAAAATTGCTGGGTTTTGTTTTGTTTTTTGCAAAAAAAAACAAACAAACAACAACAGGAGGGCTAGCAGATGCTCAAAACAAATCTTCCAACTCATGTAAACTTGGCTCTGAGTGCTGGTAAAGTATCTTTGACCATGCACTCACAAACACACCTCTGGACTACTTTGTGGGCATTTTTATAGGTGGAAATTCTTATCAGGATTAGAAAGTACAACAAATTAAATCACACTGGCATTGTTATTAACAACAGTTAACACTAGCCAAGTTATTTCTATTTATTCAAGGTTTGAAACTAGAACAGCTCTTGGGGAAAAAGGAAGTTCTTTAAGATATCTATTGTCACTTTCCAGATTATTTTGAAAGGGAAGTGGGAATAGCTAGTTTGCAAATTGATCAAAATATATTTTCTCAAGATGTATTTCTGCTAGAGAAATTGGATTCAGTTTTAATTTAAGTTGCAAAAAAAGCAAAAATTACCAAATGAGGTTTGAACAAGCTGATTATCCACTAAAGGAAAACGCTGATAATGATGCTTTCTAGTATTCTAGCAACTGAAACACTTCTCTCAAATTTACTCCAATCCAATTTTAAATCACTATATCTTCTCTCACTGAATCTGCCAAACGAAGAAAGGAAAGACTAAATGTGTTCTTTTTAACCTTTCTGTAACCACCACTACAAAATGTAAAATGAAAGAGCATTAACTTATTTTCTAAATACATTTCAATATATTTCTCCCTTCTTGAAGATAACTCATGGTTCCATCTTCTTTTTCTACTTAATGGGCACTACCACAGATTATTTACAACATGTTCTACCTTTATGTGTGCTGAATCTCTCAAGAGATTCATTAAAAAACCTAAACGGGGATTGCTTCTCTGACAACAAATGATATTCTGGTAATACCTTCTAATAATGAAGTTGTTCCAAGGGAAATTAGAGTTTGCGATTTCCCTGTGGATAATGCAATTCAAACAAAACATATAACCTACAGCAACAGTTGTAAAACTGGGTTAGGGTGTTCCGGTTTGACTGAGGGAGGAGGAAGGAAGAAAAGACTGGCATATAAAAACGACCATCCAAGAATATGCCCATCTCCAAAAGGTGCTACTGGAGAAAATGTAGTTTGTTTCATTAAAAAAACAAAAACAAAAAACCAAGCAAACAAAAACATTATATATAATTAAGAAATCAGCAGAAATAATTATATATCATAACAAAACTGAGTCGGGGTAAGCCAAAACAATCCGCTGTCTGCACAGAATATTACTCCGTGTGTTAAAATGGTACCCTTGCGGGTACCAGCGGCTGGCCAAATTATTCTGGCACCTGAGGCACGAAATCCCCCAACCTCTTCCTGAGAATAAAAGATAATAATACATTGAAGAAATTACAACAACCAAAATCAGCTGCTTCAGGCAGTTGCATCACTCCAACTAGTGCCTTATTTTTACCACAAATAGCTCAACTTATGCTACTTTGTCAAAATAAAAAATTCTGAGTAGGTATGGAGGCTTTTTCCTCTCTTAAGTCTCTGCTTGCATCCTCCTGCCAACAATGAGGATTAGACAGGAGGATTATCGTCCAGGTTCAAAGGGAGTACCACTGCACACCAATTTTTGAAACCGAGTAACAGCAAAAGGGGGCTATTGCTCCGATCTTCCCGGAAACAACTGGCTACCCACTGTGGGTCCCATGTCCATCTCATTCAGCAGTTATTTCTAATTCATCATATTCTTGCCTCTCTTTTTTTTGTACTGTAGATGTATGGCAAAGTTCTCCTCATTTTTTATTTTACATTACTTCCAGTAACACTTGTAAACAGCCCATAAAATGGAACAAGTACTTAACAGCTCCTGTACTGCTGTTTGGAAATAAGCACAGCTGAACTAAAGCTACCATATTTAAGTCTTCATGTTTAAAATAACCTTTAAACAATGAATTCCCTAGCTTGCTGCTTAGCGTGAACACTAGCTCTCATTAAGCAAACTATACACCTGGGTGTACAGAAGGTGTCAGCAATGCTCATAAACTCCCTCAAACAGGTAATAAGTCTCACAAAGTTTAGCTGAAAAGGGAGGTCTGGATATTGAAAGAATAAAAAACATTGGTTATAGCTTTGTTGTTGTTGTTGTTGTTGTTAACTGCCTTCGTGTTGATCTTGACCCATAGCGACCCTATGGATGAGACATCTCCAGGGCCCCCTGTCCTCTATTGCTCTGCCCAGTTTCTGCAAACTCATATTAATGGTCTCTTTAATAAAGTCCATCCATCTAGCATGTGGCCTTCCTCTCTTTCCACTTCCCTCCACCTTTTCTAACATCATTGTCTTCTCATGATGTGTCCAAAGATCAGCCTCATTGATATACCGCATTTATGGCTTGTATGTTTCTGACTTTTGTGCTGAGTTGTATATCTTTGCATTTTAGAATCTTTTCTAGTTCTTTCATAGCCACCTTCCCCATTCTCAGTCTTCTTCTGATTTCCTGACTGCAGTCCCCATTTCTATCAATGTTTGATCCCAGAGATGGGAATTCTTTTACTATTTCTATTTCTTCGTTGTCTAGGTTGAACTTGTGAAGGTCCTTAGTGGTTATTATTTTTGTTTTTCTTTATGTTCAACATTAAGCCTGCCTTAGCAATTTCTTCTTTGATTTTCCTTAGTAGGTGTTCCAGGTCTGTGAGGTTTTCTGCTAGTATTATGGTGTTATCTGCATGTCTTAGATTGTTGATATTCTTTGCTCCTAGTTTCACTCCTCCTTCTCCTTCTTCTGTTCCAAGTCTGCTTTTCTTATAATATGTTCTGTATACAAGTAGAACAGATAGGGTGAAAGGATGCAGCCTTGTCTGACCCCTTTGCCAATTGAGAAGCATTCTGTTTCTCCATGTTCTGTTCTAACTGTGGCCTGTTGTACTGAGTAGAGGACACATGCTGATTTTCTTTTGAAATTCCCTAGTGTGCTCCATTAGCCATCATATGTTTGCAATGTGATCCCTGGTGCCTCTTCCTTTCCTGAACCCTGCCTGGATCTCTGGGATTTCTCTTTCCATGTGTGGTTGAGCATAATTTTGCTTACATGGGAGATCAGTGCTATGGTCCCATATTTGCTGCAGTCTCTTGTGTCTCCCTTTTTGGGATGGGGATGTATATTGGTCACTTCCAATCTGTTGGCCATCATTTTGTTTTCCATATCTGTTGACATATGTTGGTTAGCACTAGAGATGACTCTGTCAATGTGGATTGCAACAGTGCTATTGGAATATCATCTGTTCCTGGAGTCTTGTTTTTTGCCATTTCCTTTATTGCAACTTCCAGCCCAGTTTTTAGAATTTGGGGTTCATCTTCATATGGCTCTTCATTCCATGTGTCTTTCATGCTGTCATCTCTTTTATATAACTCCTCTGTGTCTTGCATCCATCATCTTTTTATTCCTTCCTGGTCTTGAATTATATTATTTTTATCGTCGTAAAGCTCCCCATTCCTTGGTTTGAACTTTCCCTTGATTTCTTGAATCTTGTGGAATAGGTCTCTTGTTCTTCCCTTTCTGTTGTTTTCTTCTATTTCTCTACAGTTGTCATTGTAATAATTTTCCTTCTCTTTGTGCACTAGCCATTGTACTGTTGCATTCATGGTTCTTAGTTTATTCCTATCTCCTTTTTGTTTTGTTTATCTTCTTTCCTTTATTTCTTGTTGTGTTTTATCTGTCATCCATGGTTTCTTCACTTTCCTTTTGTCTGTTAGAAGTGTCTTTATGCATTCTTCTTTTATTATGTCCCTGCCTTCAGACCAAAGCTCTTTGGTTCACAGTCTATTATTCTTAGTACTGCAAATCTGTTCCTTATACTGTCAATATACTGTGGAAATGTTTAAATCGTATTTTGGTATGATGACTGATTTTGTTCTCGAGTTTTACTTTTATTTTTGAAATGAGTAGTTTGTGATCTATGCCACAATCAGCACCTGGTCTAGTCTTGGCTATAACTTGGTTATAGATAGCTTCATTTAAAAGGGACAGCACCATATACACCTCAATTCTAGCAGGAACCAGTAGCATATTTCAAAACAAGGAACCAAAGGAAACATACAACTTCTCAGATTCGAGAAGTATTAGAAAATTTAAAATACACCCCTGCTATTTCACCAATGTTTCAGGGAAGTACCATGTCAAACACCTTGCTAACAACCCAGAAGAAAATTATTTCCTCCCATTTCTATAATATACTTGTCAATCAGCTCTCAGGCACATACAATATAAACAGCAGTAGGGAACCTTCAACATGTCACCATCTAAATGCTTGTTAAATAATACGATTGCATACTAACCTCCCACTCACTTGAAAGACAAGTCTCTCTCCTTTTTTTAAAGAAAAAAAATCACATTAAAATGCAACTCTAGCCACAGAAGCAGCAGGGCTATTTCAGGGTGCCATGTAGTTTTAGGAACTGTGGGGACAAGATTGTGTAAACTACCTTCTTCTTGCATATGTTCAACATAGGGACATGTCAGTCAGGGTTGTCACCCAATTAAAGTGGCCTTTAATTGTGCAAATTTTAGGTGATCCACTGATTTCATTTACCTATAAGTAACGTCAATCTTTTTGATGTTAAAGCCTTTGTATTTAGATGATGCATTTATGAATCCTAAAAATAAAACTCTAGCATACTTAGTTCAACCCTCAGAGAAAAAGGGAGTATACCACTCTAGAGAATGTTTGCCATCTACAGTTTTTAATAAGCATATTTTTTATCATTCATATTTTAAAAAATAAGATATACGGCCCAATTAATTAGGACACCTTAAGTGTTAAACAAATATTTAAAATAAAGTAGTTAGGTAAAATACACAAAAAGTGATCATGCAGTAACAAATTTGGAGGGCAAAATTAGATATGATTTCAGTATGGCTCTGTTGCTGAAAATAGGAGTTCTATATTTAATCCTCTCTCCTTTCCACTTAGCACATCATACAGGGTCATTTCCCCACCAATGCTAAAGGTTTATATGAATTAGAGAGAAGAAAATATAGTCGGATGTCCTAACTAAAAAGTGTTACAAGAATAGGAAGAGATGTAATTATGCAGGACATAATTTCACTATAGGACTGAGAAATAGTGAACTTTCTAAATGGTACTGCTTCTCAGGAAAGTCCAATCTGTAACCTTCATTTTGGTTTCATTCCTGACATGTCATTCCATTATCTCTTTCTCCCTCCCATTTCTTCGCAGACATTGACAGGATGCGTAACAGCCACCTGCATGTCTCAGTCATACCATTTTGGAAAATATGGCACCATCCTAATAATTAAAGAAAGATGCTACAGCAGTGGGAGACCCTGGCCTGACCTAAGGAATTCTTTGTCTGCCATGTCCAGAATTATGCCAAGTCCTATCAGTTGCTATGTCAGCACAGCAGATCCTGAGGAAAATAAGATGTGCATTTTAGGATTTACAAACTCTTTAACTGCTTTCATCTCTACTATTTCCTTGAGATTTTATAATATCTCTCTTTTTTAATATTATATATCTGACTGCTGTGGTGAACATATGGTGAACATACAAATGAAATGACAGGACACTTGCTATTCCAGCCTAAGTCCTTCTTTTTTAAAAAAAAAAAAATCACAGAAGATTCCAAAGCTGATGAGAAAATAGGTTCAGCTGTTTCTGTTTGATATTGCCAGCCACTAATACCTTCCACAATTTGTTCAGCAGAAGGTGGGGACTTTTTGCTTGACAATGACTAAATCATGACAGAGATCCAATATTCTGAAGTGACAGCATTTTCAGGACTTTGTTAATCCTGCAGTAACCATACAGCACCACCTGCCAGCCTATTCTAAATCACTTACTTTAAAACCTTTTTTCAATTATTTCTTTCAAGTTTTCTTTCAAAAAGTTTTAATACAATAAATCCTGGAAGCAGAGCACATTCCAAGACAAATTACACACTAAGAGGTGAAACTAAGGGCATATCCAAACAGAAACCTCTGGCAAAATCCTGTTCAGTACTAAACCATTATTGAAAGGAAAGAAAGAAAAACTACACTCTCCCAAAAGAATGCATGCACCAGTTCAGACCCAAGTCTAAGCTAGTACTCCCATAATGACCACACAGATGCCTCTAATGCAGGGGGTGGGCAAAGTGCAGCCCTCCAGATATTGATGGACTGTAACGCCCAGTATTCTTAACATTATATATACTAGTTAGGGCTGCTGGGACTGCAATCCAACAACTGGAAGGACACATTTTGCCTACCCTAGAGAACTCTATCTGCAGATATTGCGCCCACGGTTGCCACTGTATGACTACTGGGGATGAAAAGAATTTTCATTGGACTTGAGAGGCTTAGGGAAAGCAACATTTTCACACCACCTGAGACTTTGGTGACCAAGTGCACACCTCGACTCAAGCAGTCACACACTTGCAAGGCTTAATGTATACACTAAACAATATATATTTGTACCCAATGGCTAAAGCATATATATTGTATAGTTTAAATTGTGGCAACAGTTGCACATATTAGGAACAATGTGTGAAACACTGTATAGATTTCAGTTTGTGAAGATGACAATATTTGCTAACTCACTACAAAACAAAAGAAAATGCAATTGAGGTTTGGAGAATCAGTGAAATGAAGACAGAGTTTCAAATCCCTAATTTCAACTAGCAGGACACTAGCAATCAATGGTCCTTTTAACAGTTATAGACTGGTGCACAGAACCACCATTTCTGTAATAACACTGAAAAGGGATAGATAACAAGCATACAATGGATTTAACAAAGAGATGCCAATCTTGGTCTAACTACCAAAGCAAAAGCAAAAGCACCTTCATTTATATACACTTCATACCACACTATGGGGTATCTAAGTGGTTTACAACTGTAACCTCATTGCCCCCCCAACAGCTGGGTACTCATTTTAGCGACCTCCGAAGGATGCAGGCCTCAGTCAAGCCTGAGCCCTGGCTAGTATTGAACTCACAACCTTGTGGTTTATGAGTGAATGACTGCAGTACAGGCATTTAACCACTGCACCACCAGGGCTCCAGGGTTTTCAAAGGAGCTGGAATGAGTATATCCAACCCAAACACAGAGAAGATGTATAGCTTCACATAACGTACAGGTATAGCTTCACATAACGTCAGCTTGGAAACAGTGGCCTGTTTTTTGTTTGTTTGTTTTTTGTTTTACAGGCCATCATGCATAGGGGAAGGCAAATGAGCATTCATCCGTTTGGATTTGGCACTAACCAGGATTTTCAGCTTTCTTCCTTTTAAGATAAAGCTTCCATCAATATAGGATGGAGTTGCCAACAGCCCCACACCCAAACATGTCTGAAATCCATCTAATCAATCATTGTTGGGTTGAGCATCTCCAAGTCAGAACATGAGAAATTACTGATCCAATATAAACAGTATGCAGCAGCCCTAACTATACAATGTTAAGAATGCTGGGAGCTGCAGTCCAGCACTATCTGGAGGGTAGAACTTAGCCCACCTCTGCATTAGAGACATCTATCTGGTTGTTGTGGGAGTACTAGGTTAGACTTGGGTCTGACTTGGTCCATATATTCTTTTGGGAGAGTATATTTTTTTTTCTTTCTTTCCTTCAATAACTTACTGAACAAGAAATCCTGAGAATCCTCAGTGAAAGCCTGAGAAAATACTAAGAAGAGGAAAAAAATGCAAGTCAGTGTTGATGCTTTTTTCAGTTCGCTGGATGCTCAAATTAGATACTTGCACAGATGGGAAGGAGTTCACAGGTTAGTATATTTATTTTGATGTCTGCATGCCTTAACTCAAACACTGAGGGTGAGTAACAAAAGTTGTGTATAAGCCAAACATCTGCAGCCAGAAGATCTGGCTGGTTGTTTTGAATCAGTAATGCCCCTCCTCAGCAAATGGACAAAGCCCAGTCATCCTCTAATCTTTCATTAGGATTTTGGTTATTGCTTGTCTTGCTCTTGAGCTTCCTGTATCTCACCTACTCATACAGTGACACAAAGAGATTTTTTTTAGCAATGTCAAGTAAAGGGATGGGGCACCCAACTGGATTAGCTACAGTGGGGGGCAACCTTTTTCTCCTCCACACATATATTATGAGGAAAGGTTGAAGGAGCTGGGCTGTTCAGCTTGGTAAAGAGAAGACTGAGGGGTGACATGACTGCACTCCTTAAATACCTCAAGGGCTGTCATGGGATGGGGGAGACATGTTTGTCTTCTGATGCCGCAGAGAAGAGGACTGGGAGTAATCATTTTAAGTTATATGAAGACAGACTTCAATTTAACATTAAAATGGAACCAATTGCCTGGAGCGGTTGGTGGGTGGGTGGGGTCTCCTCCTCTGGACATCTCCCCCCCCCAAAAAAAAGTCTGGTCCTGTTAGGAATACTTTAGCTGGACATCTTGCACTGATGGCCCATAGGGCCACTTTCAACTTTATAATTACAGTCCCAACCCAGATAAGATCTCCTGTACCTCCCCTATTATGTTCTATGCATGCAGCTGCTATATTCATAAAGTAAGGCACAGTTTAACATGCCTCTTGTACATCCTAGTGGCAGCACTCTAAATATTCACTGACATTACCAGGAACACATTATGAACACCCAGACACTCTCAGATATGGGAACAGTTTTGCTTTCTCCCATATTTGCATTATTAAGATTCTGGTTCTTTCCATCCCAATTATTAATAAAGTAGCAATTCTGGTTTGTTGTCCATTTCTCACCTGCCACAACTACTAGCACCTTTATACCAACTAAGTTCAGGCAATACAGCCATTCCAAGAATGGAGACAACATCTGAACTATATCAAAGAATAAAAACACAGTTCTTTCTTTCTCAAATATGAATATCTGAATTCTAGGAAGCTGAAAAATGAATGTATTACATATGCCTACATACGATAGTCTTATTTGAGAAAATAGTATTATTACTAATATTATCTTACCCATAAACATAAGTATACTGCATTTATCCCAGTACTTGATAAATAATTATAATAACTATAACAACTATAACTATAGGGAAAACTATAGGGAAACAAACAGAAATACATAGATGTAAAGTCTAAAACCAAGAGAAGTCAGAACTTAACACTCTTCTCAATGAAGGCAAGATTACATCTCTTTATGTGTTTGACAAAACAGACCCATCCCAAGGCAGCCTTTTGAGTTCGTTCTGAGCAAGCAGCTGTTTGCAGCAGTTTTAATCAGAGAACTAGTTCACACCAGTACAGCCAATGTCAGATGATCAACACCAGGAGTGTTACAAGATACTATCAGAGTTGCCGCTTGGATGGGATCACATGTGTCTATCCGCAGCGCTGCCAGTCCAATTCATGCAATGATAACAGCACTTTTCTCCAAGGTTAAACACAAGGTTAAGAATGTTTTTAGTCAGCTTTATTCAAGGTTCAAAAGACATACTGCCAGTTTCAAGTTTTCAACTCATCCTGGCTTTTGGCATATAGTGATGAGGCAAAACATTGAATAGACTTGTCCCTGAGAAGAGTTTAATAGTCTCACTGCATACATAGAGCTATAGAGAATATGAGAGGGTAAAACAACACAAATACTCCAGAAGCATAGATATGAACACATAATACTGACATCTACTGAGTCAATCTGAGAAAGGCAAGCCAAACAGTATGCCTGTCCTGACTCAGCAGTTGCTCTCTGGGTAGAAATCTCTTCCGAAGGCACTTATCCAATATGGGACAACTTTGAACCAGATCTGGAACTTTATCAATTCAAAGTACCTACAACTGAACTATATCAAAGAATAAAAACACATGGGAGAACTGAAATAAGCAAGAAGCCTACTATCTATAGATGTATCCAAAAATCTGCTAACTTGCTTGCTTTCCCGCAGGGCCTTTTCTCCCATAGTATCTAATTAGTTAAAAAAAAAAGTTAGTAGACAATTCCCTGCAGTAATTTTGGCAGCTAGTCACTTGCTACATCAATGCTATTTGGAGAAACACACAGAAGTAGGTCCTCAGCTCCTCTGGTGATCTGAATGAAACAAAAAATTGACTGGTAGCACTTATAACCCTTAAAATTGGTTTTGCAAGTTCCATGTAAAATAAACCAAAAGCAGCAATTAAAAAAAAATAAATCTAGCTTACGCTTAAATATTGGTTTAGTCAAATTCTATTCATAAATGTGCATTCCAGAGCAAAACCACAAAATTAAAAATGTATGTTTGGCATACCAGAACTAATTGATGGATTGGGTCCAAAACCTTATTACAGTCTTTGTTTTTGGTTCCATTACGTAATGGACCAAGTTTTATGAGCTAATCACCAAGTGCATAGATATGTACAGCATAACAAATCTTTTAAATTATAGTACAGATGACTAATGTGAATTACAATGTCAATTTACTGAAATTTTTATGATTTTTGATGTCCCCACTTCTTCCATTCATAGAAGTCAAGAGCATTATGGAACATTTATTGGAACTAATGTGTACCCCCCAAAAAACATCCTACAATTGTTCCTACTAATTAAGAACATTTGTATTCCAGGTATTTTAAAGCAAAAGCCACTAGCAGAAAAGCACTAAGAGGAAAAAAAATTACATTGGTCAAGATGTAGACTTGAGAAACCAGGAAGCCACTTTGAAAGATCTAAGGTTGTCAGACAGAAGAAAAATGGATGTAGGGAGACAAGAGTCTTGCAGTCTTCTAGGAAATGGTTTCATTATATTAGCAGCAGTGACATCCTCCCTTATAAAGCAGGCTTGCTTAAAACCATTACCAGATAAATATTCCAGGGAGTCACTTAAATGACTGACAGAGTAAAAGCAATTACTCCATTTAATGCACTGATTTTTTTTTTCTTTCACTCTTCACATCTACACCTTATCAGGGATTCATTTGTGTACTTGCTGGGGATAAAGACAGAGACAAGATTCTACATCACGCTAAAGCAAGTTAAATAAAAGTTGCAATCTGTTTTCATGATATACTGAATTTCCAAGTCACTTAACTAAAAATATGACATTTGAGTACACGCAACAAGGTAATATGATCATTCCTTTTCCTCTTTGTAACACAATTCTGTACTTTTTAAAAAAAAAATAGAATAAAATTATATGCTAAACTATTGTCACACACCAGTTTCTAAAAAGTACTTTGTCCACTCCCCCAACCCCATCCATCTATTTCACAGCATAAAACAGTTGTAAACATACCACTCCTGCTTTTAGCACCTTCCCTGCAGTAGTTTTAGTTCCAGTGGACCTTACTGATATGGTTAATGTTAACTGCAATTCAATTTTGGCCACCTTTGGACACTGTTGTTGTTGCTTTTACTGGGTTGGAACTACTCTGAACTGAAGCCCAGCAAAATCTAGAGACCTGCCTTTGTGAACCACTGAAACAGGAAGCCTCTTAAGGCTGCATCCTGTCAAACTCTATAGTAGAATACTGTGTACAGTTGGCTCTCCACATTTGCAGCTTTCACTTTTGTGGATTTGATTATTCACATATTTGATTAATATGTTCTCTCTATGAATCTCTACATTCTCCAGCATGACTCTATCATAAATTTCCTCCAAAATTCATGCTGGAGGACTAGAGATTCCTAGAGAAAACACTTCTATAGGCTTTTGTTGGTCCTCCAGCATAATTCTATGGTCAACATCTGCCAGATGTTGACCATAGAGTTGTGCTGGAGGACCTAAAGATTCCTAGAGAGGTGTTCACTAAGGTAAAAAAAGATAGTGATTTTTTTTTTATTTGCATTTTCCCACTTTCATGGGGATCCAGTGCTCCTAACCCCAGTGAATGTGGAGGGCCCACTGTATTAGAAAACTAGGAAACAAAAAGAGGACAGTTGTACAACATTACAACATAATATTCCATGTGACCCACTAGTGTGACACATATATTTATGCCTCCCAATGAAATATAGCTCTCCCCCACAGGTTTCCTAGTGTCTAACATTCACGCTTAGCTTTGCTCCCATAATTATCTCCAGGTTACAAGGGACAGTCAAGCATTAGAGTTCTGTTGCCCTCTTGTGTGTTTAGAAACACAGACACATTTCAGCTATCGCCATACAGGAACTCTAATCCTAGGACTAGCCTTCTCTTCCTTGTCCGATATTTAGCTAAGATCTAAACAATTGCTTTAAGCTCAGCTGAAACTTTGTACATGGCAAGTGGGGACATGTAATAGTTCCAAGCCAACTTACAAAGGACAAGTCCTACCCTAAAGGGAAATGTAACTCCCAACACTGCACATTCTTGAAGAAAGCGTTGATGCAGAGACTGCATATAATGAAGTCATTCTATGCTGCAATAAGCAAGTAGGATGTGCCATATTATGTTGCTTAAAAGAAGTAAAGGCATGTATAAACAACAGCACTGGCCCCAAACTACTCAAAATTGTTGGGGATATGAGAAAATGTGCTGTGATACATACTTTAATATGGCAGGTTATGATTTAAAACAAGGTAGTATTTCAACACATTAATTTACTACCATAAATACTTCAGCAGCATTTGCTCAGATTTACAAAACTGGATTTAGACACAAGAAACTGGACTGCAAGCAAAGGTGTTTTTTTTTCAACACAGAGAGAGAGAGAGAGAGAGAGATTACCACAAAGTAGATAAATTTACAAGGTATCCAAAATTATCTTTACATTTTCAATTCTATCTAGAATTGAAATTGCAAAGATAATCTCCAGGCACTCTGTATTTTAAGTCTACTCCTACTTAACATAAAGACACAGAGGAATGAAGAGCGAGAGAGAGCACACCTACCTATTACTCAGATATTTGTATTCCCATCTCTGCATACCTCAATAAGAGTACATGGCCACCTCCACACATAAACTGATTATCATTTTCAGGTTTTTAATAGCCAAAGGAGGAGTCAAATTTGTCACACATCCTGCATGAATTAAGCATACACCTCTGGCTTTACTGTGTGCATTCCATCCTTAGTAAGATATGAAAATGCGTAATACCGAATCAGATCACTGGTGCACCTGTCTCATCGGTGTATGCATCTCTTTGCGGACCAGCAGTAGCTTTCAAGGGCTTCAGACAGAGGTCTTTCCTAGCCCAGGTACTAAGGGTTTAATCTAGAACCTGCCACATACAAAATATGTGCTGTAACACTGAGATATCATTGATCACATAGCTATGCTGTTTTTCCATGCTACTCTAGGTAGCTTACTTTTAGATTGTCCTTGCAACAGTCTTGTAATGTGCTAAAAGACAGAGGAGCTTGCTACCCAGTATGCTGAGCAATTAATTTGAACACATATCTTTCCAACAGAAGTCCAAGATTCTTATACCACCCTGTTTCTCTTTTGTCCCTATCACTATTGTTGGGTGCGTAAAAGAAGACATGGAATAGCTGGCTGTATGGCAGTGGGACAGAGGAAGAAGTCTGCGAATCCATCAAGCTAAATCAGGTTCTTGATTGCAATGCCATGAGTCATGATCCCACTTATTACCACTGCATCAATAAAAACAGAATTTGACTTTGTATGCATTCTTCTGTACATCTTCTATAGCAATTAAATTCCATAGAGTGGAATGGAATGGATGCTAGGCCTTAATCATTTTTTACTCCTAACCACCTCCCGTCTCTCAAAACTTCCACTAATGTGTTATAAGGACAGCTAAATTGTAAATATTTATTTACCCTAGTACAGCATGAAGCAACATGCTGATACATACCATATCTATAAAGTAGGGAGGTGATACATACGTATGGGAGCTGACACACACTATATCTATAAAGTAGGAATAGGGAATCTATCACCTTCCAGATGTGCAATTCCTGTTCCCATCAGCCAGTGGTCATGGATAATGGGAAATGGAGAAGTACAGGTTCCTCAAACTACTATAAAGCAATGTCACTAGTATAATTGTCACAGAAAATATTCAAAACTAAAATTGAAGTAACCTCATCAGACTGAAAAGTGAAAACTAAAACTATTTAATTTATCCTGTCAGCTCCACATATACCTAACTATGGTATATTTGAAGCCCTTTTCAAATGTCATACAATGCTTGTCAACATTTAGCACAACCTGAATGAGCTTTGGATCATTTTTAAGACAGCAACTTCCCTTACGTTGAGTCAGACCATTTGTGCATTTAGCCCAGTATTGTTTATGGACTTCCAGACTGTCTAGGACAGGGATAGGCAACCTTTCCCCTTTAAGGGCCAAGGGAAGCCTCAGCCATGTTGGCCAATAGTCCCATGTTGGCCAATAGCTCCTGGGATTCTGGGAGCTGAAGTCCCTCGGCCCTTAAAGGGGAAAGGTTGCCTACCCCTGGTCTAGGATTTCAGACAGAAGTCTTTCCTAGGCATGCAAAGCATGTGCTCTGCCAATGAACAATGACCTTCTTCCCATGATGGAACTCTTTCTGTTCCAATAAGAAACAAGACAGAGGTGATCTGAGACAACTTGGCACCAGACCTCCAAAACAACAACAACAAGACACCCTCCATTTAAAGAATTATTTTCTTTATATTTTTTCCCTTTCAGTTAAATATTTACCTCGTCTCTCAAATGGTGTCAACACAATGAAATATAATTTAATCTCATATTCCTATTGTTTAAATGTTTTATTTTGGGGTGGGCTGGGGCAGGGGTATTTCACTATATTAAGTTGAATTGCTCTAAAGAATTAGGCATATAGTTAAGAAAGGGAGGGGTGTTTTTTCTCCTTTGAGGGGGTTACATTTAGATTTCTGCCAGAGATGGTAAATGATATTCTTCTGAATCCACTTTTATTCATTCCTCAATATACAAGTAAGAGGTACAAGTGAAATTTAAAATCTTCTAATGGAGATTTTATTAACATAGCAAGGGCAAGAGGAAGCTATAAATTCAGGGACAGAAATTGAAAGAGACTGACTTTTAGACAATATGTAATAATGAAAAGCAGTTTCTCCTTCATAAGCTCTATGGGATAATGGAATGTACCTTTCAAATTTACTTTTTTTCTAACCAATGTTTCATTTTTTGTGTCCAAGCCATTCATTCTGCAAGGAGTATCAGCCTTCAAGGAGAAACTCCATGAGGTTCAATCTCATAGATTTGGCCACTGTGGACAATAGAATGCAGTGCTCTACACAAATGATGAGGGACACATACCAATGACATCACCAGGACTTGTTCCTAAGCAGAAAGACTGCAGGGAGCATGACGCTTTTGTACCACATTTGTTTCACTATGGGAAGATCTTCCAAGATATCAATCTTAGTCATACCTACTCAACAGGAAAGAGATTTCTAAAAGAACTAAGACTCAGGGTGTCCGAGTTTTGAAACAGCTAATCAATGCTAAGCACAAAGAAATACCATCTTCCCAAGGATGTGCATTCTTCCAAGGGCAAATGCTTCTGTAACTGAAAACCAAGGGCTCCGCCATCCTCCCATTTTTCCTAGACTTGGCAGTGCTATGTTAGGAGGAATATTGTACTAGATTTTGGACAGAGATAAAAGAGCTATTTCTTTACCTATTATGTTAACAGTACTGTAACTAAGATTGTCATATTCTCTAGATAACCAAAAAGAGTACCTCCTTCAATCGTATTTGGCAACAGATAAGTGTATACCGAAAGAAACACTTTGCCGCAACTGGTCTGAAGGCTACAAAATGTGAAGTTCAAAATGTCCAGTCTGCTACACTATGAATCTCTACTGCAGAAATTGAACTATCATATATGAGGTCTGTACAGTACTCTAATATTCCAGCCATTGATAGACTTAAGGCAGAGGAAACAAACAAGCAGACTAGAAAACACATTTCAGTAGGACTTCCACTAGGCACAATGTTGTACAGTACATACATGTTCATGACGATATTGCTGAGTTAGTTTCTAAGTATGATCCATATCACTGAAGCAGCACACCTAGATGATATTACAAATTGACTTCAGAGTAAGCATGCCTAGACTCTTTCTATAAAAATATGAGAAACCTGTCTACAGGACTCCTAGACTAGAGAGAATCCAGATCAGAGGATAGCTCACTTCACCTAAGTCCTTGCAGAATGCTTCCTATTCTAGCTCTCCTTGGTGAAAACAAGGACCACTATCAAGACAGTTTTCCAACTGAATATCCCCATTAATTTGCATGCTACTTTAATTATATCAGCTTGAACAGAGGAATGGTGCAACACAACAACATCGTGTCCTTGACATTATAATATCAAGACCAAATTGCTTTATTGTTTCCCTTCCTACTATTGCCCTGATATTACCACAATGCTCCTTGGTTATGTTTTTGATGCCAACCACAACACAGCCTCAAATGAAGTATCAAACATTATATTAAAGGCACTGGTATCCCCAGAAGGAGGCAAAATGTAGACCAGCAAAACTTGAAATGTCATACTAACTAGCCCCTTGCCTCAAGACAGCTGACTGATGTTTTCCCTCCAAAAGCACAATTAAGTAGATGACTAACTGTAACAAACCTCTGGAGTCAAGAGGCTAAGGTAGCCAGAAACTTTAAATTAACACATCCCCCCAGTCCTCAGCTTTTCTTCATGTCGTGTTTCTCATTCACTATCAGAAAGAAACTCTGAAAAACTGTATTATATATAAAAGGTGTAGGCTGCATTTTGATTCCTATCAGTAAATTTCTTATTACAGCTCACAGCACAATTTGTAGGGCTAGATGACGAACCACTAAGCAAATGGTTGCTAGAAATAATGGAGGGAGACTGACATAATCTTGACTATGAGCGAAGAAAGAAGGACTGCCTCAAAACCCACACAGAATACAAATGTACTACAGAACTATAGGTCCAAATCTTTGATCTACCTTTTTGCGGAGGCTGTGATGTATAAAACCAATTGTACTGAGCAGGCAGTCCTATGTTGAATATAAATTATCCATTAACTATAGCAAGGCATTGTTTCGCACACTTTTTTAAAAAGAGAAAAAAGAAGCTTGCCAGGAGAAACTATGGATCTGTGAAGCAGTAAGACCTCTTATTATTGGGGGGAGGGGGGGGGGGCTGTTGCAAACAAAGATGGGGAGTAAGGTTGAAGGGGGGGGGGGAAGAAATAGATGTCTGTCTTAACTGTTTTGTTTGACAGAAGGAGGCTTTAAATAGAAAATATTCACACATCCAGCAATAGCAGAAACATTTTGTTACCTGCCACCCATGAAAGGATTGATGTGCCATATCCTTAAAAGAAAAACACTACAAGAACCATTGACTTAAACAATGTTCAATTTTATTTGCTGATTTGACTACAGACGGAGCTGAAACAGAACATGTCTGGAAATTTAAAGACCTCTCTCTGCCAGCTCACTCTTGCCTTTTGCCTATCAAGCTAAACCCTTGCATCCCCAGGGTTTAAGTCATTAATATTCTGATCCTGTCTTTGCAATTACCACACACACTTACCAGCTTTCTTTTTTCATACCCCCCCTTCCCAATAAGGATATAGATGGAATTATTTTTGTCTGGATGAATTTTTCTCCACTCTTATGCCTCATGCAAACCCATGCTTCCCTCACTTTCACCTTTATCTTATGCAAAATTTACAGTTTTGAAAGCATTCAAGTATGAAATCGTAACTCAAGCTCCCGTTCACATTTCAGATGTGAAAACAAACTGTTTTTGACAACCCTACAGAGGTTTATTTGAATTTATTCACTGAAGTCACTGCATTTTAAGAACTCTGCCTTATTGCAGAACAGTGCTGCATGGTTATGCTGGCAATGTAATAAAAGAAGTCTTTGTTGCTCAGTTTTTGCCTGATGAAGAATTCTTTGCGATGCACAAACTTACATACTTTCCTCTAGAGAAAATGTTGTCTGACATTCTCAAGGACCAATGGAAGAACTATAGCTAAGACTTTTCAAATTAGGGTGGATTTTTTTTTTACTTTCTAGGGCTTGTACAAAAGTCAACCTTCTGATAAGATTTTTTAAAAACAAAACAAAACAAAAACAGCTCCTGATCTCCCAACTCACCTTTAAACTGTTTCTTTCAATAAGCGGGATATAAATAAATATTATTATTATTATTATTATTATTATTATTATTATTATATGCACCCACCATATCTAGTTCCACGTTCATAACCATATGAAAAAGGAGGGGGGAGTTCCTTGGGCTGAGGAATACAGTTCTGTTTCTATATTTACAAAAGCTAGAAATTCCTACTAAAAGCAAATTATGTTGTGGATTTGCTTCTAGGACAACAGTCTTCCATTTCTGATGGACTGAAATGTCTGCACCACCCATATCTTCACACATTTATCAGACTTAGATGTCGGAAAGTGTGAAGCTCACCTAAAACAACAGTCTCGTGTCATTTTTTTGAAAAATAAATACTTCAGCTCAAGCTATTTCGAGGTAATGCCACATTCACATGGTCCCCACCCTTCCTCCCCCCGCCACCACAGTGATCCAACAGATAATACCTTCTCCTTTCCTCCTCCTCATCACAGACCTTCAGTGCTTCTTCTTACAAGTTTTTTACTCTGCTAAGCTTCCAAGTAGCAAAATGAGAGAGAGCCAGAGAGACAGCGAGAGAGACCCTCTACTCTGCAGCCAGTCCACATTGCAGCCAGCAGGTAGCACAGATCCATGCTCAAAGAGCCATGCTCTAACCAATTTCTATTGAGGGGGAGAAAGAATGTCGTAAGCCTGCCTTATTCACTTTCTGTCAACACCACTGAAATGGGGGGGGGGGGGGGGAGGCGACTTGCTCTGTGCTCCTGGAAAAGCTCACCTCCTTTTGCCTTTCCCGGCTGGCACCCATGCCCAGATGTCACCCCAATCCCTGCAATGGTTGGATTTCCAATCTTCCCAAATTCAAAGGCTCAAGGAGATTATGCAGACACACACACATACTGTGTGTGTGTATATGTGTGTTTGTGTGTGTGTGTATATATATATATACATATACATATACATATATATATATTGGCCACTACTCCTCTCTCCCATCCTGATCTGCTTTACATCTTATCCCCCTCCTCCAAATGTACAGCAACTCAGAAGCTCATCCCCAGAGTTCAAGGAAATCCTTCCATCAGGGAACTTCTTTTCCAATCCAGCACAATGCTGGGGCCAATGTGTTTCCTTTCATACTCCAACCACCCCCAGCCCCCCTTCTTCTCCCTGCTACCATCAAAGGGTTGTTTGTTTGGTTTATTTTTTTTTTAAAAAAATGCAATCCCCCCCTCCTCTAATGCAGTCTCCATTACAGGATTACAACTGCATCCTTAAAACGCTCCATATGCTTTCTGATCTCGATCTCTCTCTTCCCCCCCCCCCCACACACACACATCTGCCTTAAATACTCGGTCTCTAAACTGTCTTGAGCAAAGCATCCATGTGGGGGGCATGAAGGAAAGGGGGGGTGATAGGCACTCCCCAGGGCAGATCTAGGGACTACAACACACACACACACACACCAAAAATAAAATCATACCCCAGCTTGCCACTAAGGACCACTGCGAGGAGCCACAGAGAGCCAAGCGTTGGCATCTTCCATCCCTGGCTCCTTAGTCAGTCGTGTTGACTGGAGGCTTTGCTCGCAAGGATGCTTCCAGGAGGAGGTTGGGCATCCACACTGCAAGCATAACCCGGCTTGAGCCCGCTTGAACGCCCAGGGCGGGAGGCGAGGGCATTCTGGGAATGGTCGTTATGTGGGGGCCCCGACCGACCGACCATTCCCGGGATGCGCTCGCCTCCAGCCCCGAGCGTTGAAGCGGGCTCAAGCCGGGTCCTTTTTTTCCAGGGGGGGGGGGTGACCGAGCTTTCCAACCCAGGAGCCTCTCTTTCCTCCCCTCAGTTCCAGTCCCTTCTCTTTCTCTCGCCTCGCCTCGCCTTACCTTCCCTCCTCAGAGCAAGTCCTCAGCCATGCCTGCTCCTGCTGCTTCGTGTTCACACGTGGCTCCAAACCCGTGACTCGCAATTTAAAGGAGGAGAAGAAGAGACCCCAACGGGAGTCAGGGCAAGCGGGGTGGGGGGGGGGGTGAGCTCTGAAGCCGGCCGGCCTGCTTGCTTCCTCCTGAGGGGGCTTCCCGCCTTCTCTTCCTCCTCCTCCTCCTCACCTGCCCAGGTGAACGCTCGCCCCGAGGCCAAGTCGGCGGGCTTTCTTTCCAAGTTGAGCGAAGCCCGGCAGCCTCTCCTTTGGGCAGGTCTTCCCTTCCCTTCCCTTCCCTTCCCTCCCTCCCGGCTGAGGCTCTGCTTCCTCAGAGACCCGGACCCCGGCAGGGCAGGGCAGCGCCGCACTGCGCGACTCTCAGGCTCCCTCCGCGCGGCGCCTCCTCCGCCGGCCGTCTGGGCTCCGCTCTCGCCGGCCTCGGCAGCCGGTCCTCGCCGGGGCTGACATCACTGGCAAGGGGCGGGGACATGCAAATGAGGAGGCGGGGAGGGAGCGAGGGAGACTTGAGGGACGGGCGCCTGGCCAGGGCAGAAGGATGCTCCCAGGATTCCCTCGGGCCGAGGGTCTCAAGCTCTCGCGGGTCAGGCTCAGGCTGCAGGCGGCCCTCCGATTCCAGCCACGCCTGGACTCCCAGCTCGGCCCTGCAAACCCGCTGGGTGACGTAGCTCAAGTCACACTCTCTCAGCCTCAGGGGAAGGCGAGGGCAAAGCCCCTCTGGAACAAGCCTTGTCCCCAGGGTTGCCTTAATTAGGGGGATTTGTTTGTTTTTTAATCTCGCGGGTGAGGATCAGGTTGCAGCCTGGACTCCGATTCCAGCCAGGGTTGGAGTCTCAGCTCGGCCCTGCAAACCCACTGGGTGACGTTACTCAAGTCACACCCTCTCAGCCTCGGGAAGGCGATGGCAAACCCCCTTGCTCCATGATTGCCTTCCTTAGGGTCTGAAGTGGTGTTTCTTTTTGCTCTCGCGGGTGAAGATCAGGTTGCAGGTTGGGCTCCGATTCCAGCCGAGCTTCGAGTTCCAGCTCGGCCTTGGAGACCCACTGGGTGACTTCAAACACAAATCCATCAGGGATACCTTTATTGGCCAACCAAAATGCACAATATACTTGCTGCAAGCTTTCACAGCTCCATGGGCTTCTTCTTCATCAGGCAAGATATTACAAACCAAACAGGAGAAAAACAATTGGAGATGTTAGTCAGATGCCTACATGTCATTTCAGTTTTTAGTTAAGATGGTAGTATATGGTGGGGAGGATATCTTTTTCAGGCAGGATCCTCCTCTTTTTGGCCCTGTGGCTATAGGGAGATTTGCAAAGTCCAGGAAATTTAAAATCCATTTGCATCTCAGCAGGGACCCCTCTTCTGCAATCCAATCTGTCTCCATTCCAGTGAGATCACAGGCCTCTTTGTGGCAGAGAGCAATGAATTCTTCAAGAAGTCTCATGTGTTTCTATCAGGAATATTTTGATGGATGTAGATGTAGTCCTGATGAGGAATCTGTACTCAGGACAAGAGGCTACTGTCAGAACAGAACATGGAGAAACAGAATGGTTCCCAGTTGGCAAAGGGGTCAGGAAAGGCTCCATCCTTTCACCCTCTCTGTTCAACTTGTATGCAGAACATATTATAAGAAAAGCAGGCTTACACAGAGAAGAAGGAGGAGTGAAAATAGGAGGAAGGAATATCAACAATCTGAGATATACACATGACTCCATAGGATTAGCAGAAAACCTCACAGACCTGGAACACCTACTAAGAAAGATCAAAGAAGAAAGTGCAAAGTGAGGGATACACTATTGGATGGTTATTGCATAGACAATTGAGAGAAAGATTCTTAATGGATATGCGAACAGTTGGATTGAGAAAAGAAAAAACTAAATTTGAAGAAAAACTATTTTCTGATAATCCCCATAAAAGAAATAGAAACATTAAGTGAATTCCCATAACTGGGATCAATCATTGATAGAAATGGGAACTGCAGCTAAGAAATCAGAAGATGACTAAGAATGGGGAGGCTGGCTATGAAAGAACTAGAAAAATTTTAAAATGTAAAGATATACAACTCAGCACAAAAGAATCATATAAGCCATTGTATTCCATATTACCATGTATGGATGTGAGAGCTGGACAGTTAAGAAAGATGATAGGAGGAAAATCAATGTTCTGGAGAAGAGTGATGAGGATCCCATGGACAACCAAAAGGACAAACAAATGGGTCCTAGAGCAGATCAAGCCAGAAACCTCCCTGGAAGCTAAGATGACCAAACTGAGGCTCTCATACTTTGGACACATCATGAGAAAGGAGGACTCATTGGAAAAGACAATAAGGCTGGGGAAGGTGGGAGGAAGTAGGAAGAGAGGAAGACCACATGCTAGATGGAAGGCTGTGAAGAGATCCGTCTTCACAGCCTTTTTCAAGCTGCTTGAGGTCGTGATCTGACAGATCTCATCCAGCAGGCCATTCCTGGGGGTGATTACCAAGAATGCTCTCTGGGAGGTAGCAGACAGCCTTGATTTTATTGGCTTATCACACAGCACTTAAAGAATGGGAACAGAACGGAGCAAAAACACATTTTACTAGACAGGAGAATGCCACCGATGCTGCCAGGAGTCCCCATGCCATTCCCCAGCCATTCCTGGCAGCCGATTTTTGAAGGATGATTTTGAACCATCCTTCAAAAATTGGCTGCCTGGAATGGCTGGGGAATGCCTTGGGGACTCCCGGGGGCATTGGTGGTGTTCTCCCATTCAGTAAAATACATTTTTGCTCCATTCCATTCTGTTCCATTCCATTCCTGTTCTTGTAAGTGCCATGCGATAAGCTTATGAGAGATTGTGACTTGCCCAAGGTCACCCAGTGGGTTTACGTGGCTGAGCTTGGATTCGAATCCTGGTCTCCAGAGCCACAGTCCAATGACACCATGCTGACTACACCTAACCACTAAACCATTCAGGTTCTCTCTGAAAAAACTTGCCAAGAAAGCCCCATGAAAGCCTTAGGGTCACAATAAGTCAAAAATAACTTGAAGACACACAACAACAACAATAATAAACTAGGGAAGGCGGGCAGGTTGAAATTGTTTTCCCTTTTCTTGACTTTGTTCTTGGAAGTAACAAAGACATCTTTATCAGAAAATCCCCACTTATTTATGCAATATATGTTGAACATAAAGAAAACAAAAATAATGAGAGAACTTACACACATTCAAACTAGACAATGAGGAAATAGAAATAGTAAAAGAGTTCTCATATCTGGGATCAAACATTGATCGGAACGGGGACTGCAGCCAGGAAATCAGAAGAAGATTAAGAATGGGGAGAGTGGCTATGAAAGAACTAGAAAAGATCCTAAAATGCAAAGACATACAACTCAGCACAAAAGTCAGAATCATACAAGCTATCGTATTCCCTACTACCATGTATGGAAGTGAGAGCTGGACATTTAAGAAAGAAGATAGGAGGAAAATCAACGTATTTGAGATGTGGTGCTGGAGAAGAGTGCTGAGGATCCCATGGACAACCAAAAGGACAGACAAATGGGTCCTAGAACAGATCAAACCAGAGATCTCCCTAGAAGCCAAGATGACAAGACTTAGACTGTCGTACTTTGGACACATTATGAGAAGGCATGAATCGTTGGAAAATACAATAATGTTAGGAAAGGTGGATGGAAGTAGAAAGAGAGGAAGGCCACATGCTAGATGGATGGACTTTATTAAAGAGACCATGAATATGAGTTTGCAGGAGCTGGGCAGAGCAGTAGAGGACATGGGGGCCTGGAGATGTCTCATCCATAGGGTTGCCATGGGTCGAGACTGGCACGAAGGCAATTAAGAAACAAAAATATGTGAATCTAGTTGTTCTCCAGACAGGTTAAGGTGCCATAACTCTTTTTGCAAGCATCCCCCCCATTGGGAAGGGGATAAAGGGGGAAGAGGACTGGTCCAAGATCATCCCTGAAGTTTTCTCATATCATCCTAGATTATATTAAACGAATTCCCATAACTGGGATCATACCATCCCTCCACTGGCTGCCTATTAGTTTCCGGGCCCAGTATAAGGTATTGGTTATTACCTTTAAAGCCCTAAATGGCTTGGGTCCAAACTATCTTCGGGACCGCCTTCTCCCCTACAATCCTCCCCGTGCACGCCAATCCTCTGGGAAGAGCCTGCTTCAGCCACAAAAATCTAGGCTTTCGGCTACCTCCCAGACGGCATTTTCTATGGTCGCCCCAGATTATGGAACGGCCTGCCGGACAAGATCCGTCTGCTTACATCTTCAGACAGCTTCAAAAAGGCTGTCAAGATGGATCTCTTCCGGCAGGCCTTTCCAGGATAGATACCCGGCCTCGGCAACCCCCCTCTTTAGGAGAGTCCTCCAGGAACTCGTTTTGAACTTCTTCAATATGACACCACCGCTTTTCCATTAACCCGTATGTTAATCAATGCCATGTTATGTGTATGTTTATCTTGTGGTGTCTTAATGTTAAATTTAATTTGCATGATTTTAATCTCATTTGATTTAATACCTTTTTAAGGGGGAGAGGGTATGGGGGAGTTGATTGTATTTGTATTTTAATATTGTTAGCCGCCCGATTGTTCTCAGAGGGCCGGGGTATAAATAAATGTTGTTGTTGTTGTTGTTGTTGTTGTTATTATTATTATTATTATTAAGTTTTCACTTGGAGTCTTCTTTGACCCAAACCAGGCCCCTCTTTATGTAGAAAGGCTGCCATTCCCAGCATCAAATTTGAGATGCCATGGAAGGGGAATAATTCCTGAGCCATCCGCTTTGCTATTTTTTTTTTTTTTAGCTTATGGGATTTTCTTCCTCATCGCTCAAAACAACTTACTTGTCTTGGCTTTCAGGAAGGGGAGAGAATGTTGCTTATTTCTCTCCCTCTGGCAGTAAAATGGCTCTTGTCTTACTGGCACCGCTTAGTTACAACCTTACTCCTAGTCAGGATAATAGGCATCAAATAACGCAGGATCATTGTAGATTTACAAATGGAGAGTGCTGTGGATGCTGTGGATGGCAAGGAATACAAACATATGTATCCTAGAATAGATCAAGCCCAAACTATCCCTAGAAAACAGGATGACTAAATTGAGGCTGTCACACTTTGGCAACATTATAAAGAAAAATGAATCAGTAGAAAAGACTATGATGCTAGGAAAGGTGGAAGCAGCAGAAAGAGAGGAAAACCACATGCCAGATGGTTAGACTCGATCAGGGAGGACACAGGCCTGTGCCTGCAGAGGATGAGGATATGGGCTCTTGAAGATTCTCATCCATAGGGTTGCCATGAGTCAAAGTTGACTTGATGACTGTTAACAACAACAATTGAGAGCCACCACGTATAGTGGTTTGAACACTGAACTATGATTCTGGAGACAAGGATTTGAATCCCTACCCAGCCAAGGAAACCCACTGGGTGACTTTGAACAAGTCACACTCCCACAGCCACAGAGGAAGGCAATGGCAAATCCTCTCTGAATGAATCTTGCCAGGAAACCTCCATGATAAGGGTTGCCTAAGGGTCACCAAAAGTCAGAAATGACTTCATGGCATACGACAACAACAAACAGGGTGTATTTGAATCCCACTAGATTCAAATAGAACATCAAATTTCCTTTAAAGGAAATCTGTAACTCACACAGTAGTTTGATGATAAGGAAGTTATTATCTTCAAAATGATGAATAGTCATCTGGACTTACTTTCTTTCACTTCACTTGCCACCAGTATGGTGTAATTGATAGAATGGTTAATAAAGGACCAAAGCACACTGCAGAAATAATCCAGGATGGCACTGCTTTAACTGCACTGACTCAATGATAGGGAATTCCAGGTACTGTAATTTTGTGAGACAATTTTATGAGACTGTCAGAGAGCTCTGGTGCCACAATAAAATACAATTCCCAGAATTCCCTAGCCTGAGCCAGAGCAGTTAAAGTGGTCTCAAACTGGATTATTTCTGCAGTGTGTTTTGGACCTAACATAAGACCTAATTTCAAATCCCTACATAGCCATGAAATTCACTGTTTTTAGCCTGACTCACAGGGTTGCTGTGAGGATAAAACAGAGGCAAAAATCAAGTATAAAAGATCTAGGAATCTTAGTAGTAGTGTGATATGCCAGCCAAAAAAAAGCAATGCTATTCTAGGATGCATTAATAGGAGCGTACTGTCCTGATCAGGAGAAATAGTTGTCTGTTTTTGTCAGACCTCACTTGGAATACTGCATCCAATTCTGGGCTCAACAGTTCAAGAATCATAGAATCATAGAGGTGGAAGAGGCCACAAGGGCCATCCAGTCCAACCCCCTGCCATGCAGGAACTCCCAATCAAAGCATCCCCGACAGATGGCCATCCAGCCTCTGCTTAAAGACCTCCAAGGAAGGAGACTTCACTACTCTCCGAGGGAGTGTGTTCCACTATCAAACCGCCCTTACTGTCAGGAAGTTCCTCCTAATGTTGAGGTGGAATCTCTTTTCTTGCAGCTTGCACCATTGTTTGCTGGAAGAAGGATATTTACAAGCTGGAACGCCTGCAGAGAAGAGTGACCAAGATGATCAAAGGTCTCGAAACCAAGCCTTACAAGGAATGATTGGGTGACCTGGTATGTTTATCTTGGAGTAGAGAAATCCAAGAGGTGACATGATGGCCACCTTCAAATATCTAAAGGGATGTCATATGGAAAATGGAACAACATTGTTTTCTGCTTCTCCAGACTAGAAAACAAACTAATGGATTCAAATTACAAGAAAAGAAATCCCCCCTAAACATTAGGAAGAACTTTACAGTAAGAACTGTTCAACAGTGGGGTAGACTGCATTAGAGGATAGTGGACTCTAAGATTCTATGAAATTAGAAGAAAAAAGAGTCCACCAAAACATCCAGAAGAATTTATTTACTGTAAGAACTGTTCCACAGTGACATACGGGCACCCTTTGAGAGTGGTGGACTCTCCTACTTTGGAGGTTAGATGGGTGTCTTTCATGAGTGTGGTAGTTGTGTATCTCTGCATGGCAGGGGATTGGATTAGATGGCCTTATACTTCTGCCAACTCTAGGGACGTTATCACACGGGGGCAAATCTGCTGGTTAATCCACACAAATCCCAAACAGAAACTGGATTTGTGCCTTGCGTTTTCACACGACGTCGCACAGAAACTGGACAGAAAGTGGACAGAAACTGGTGTTAACCGAGATCTTTTAAAATTCAGTTGTTTTGAGGAAATGCAAATGCGAAATTAAGTTAATTTCTCATTTACCGTAATGTGAAAAGCAAATGCGCATTTGGAAGCATTTCCCCGTATTTTCCCATGGTTCAGTGGGGTTTCCCATGGGTCATCGAGGCAGCGTCTCCTTATTACGTTCACTTCCGGTTTTGCTTGGGCGACAAACTTGCCGGCCAGACATGAGCCTCTCTGCCTCGTCTTTCTAAATATACTGTCTTTTACTAGAGATATCGGGCCGTGGTTGATGTGGGGTTTTTGAAGGAACACAATTGGGGCCAAAACACACGGCCAAAGCAATGATGAAATGGGGAAAAGGAAGTGATGAAAACAACATCCGCCAGCCGCAGCGAGGGCTTTTCTCACTTGTGTGTGAACGTTAAATGCACTTACTGTAATTTTGCATTTAAGGTAATTACGTGTGAAAGCCATGTGCAGAATCAAGGTTTATTTTCGGTTTATTTTCGGGATTTCTCATTTCCACTTTATTATCGCTTTGTGGCCCCCGTGTGATAACGTCCTAAGATTCTGAGCCTTATCACATGAGAAAAGAAAACTGAAACAGATTGGGAGTATAGCAGCTTTCTCTTTGCCTCTCTGCAATGCAGTGTTGTAGCACTTCCATTTTCCTTCCCAAGGGAGATGATTGTAAAAGCATGCCTTTTGCCAAATAGATTTTTTCCAGCATAACAAAAGACATGCTTTTACAACCATCTCCTTTGGGAAGAGTGCTTCCATAAGTGCTTCAATGGCATGTGGAGAGGCACTGAGAATGCCGCTACTCTCACAATCCTGTTTGGCTTTCTTTTCTCATGTGATAAAGATCTCTGTGATTGAACTCCTTGGAGGAGAGGTGGGATATCAGTGAGGATGATCTTAATAACAATAAGTGGTTAATTAATAATAGCTGTATTAATTGTAGATAGAGTCTGCAGCACCTGTAGATAGAGTCTGCAGGGAACAAGCTTGTTTTCTGCTGCTCCAGAGACTAGGACCCGAAACAATGGATGCAAGCTGCAAGAAAAGAGATTCCACCTCAACATTAGGAGGAACTTCCTGACAGTAAGGGCGGTTCGACAGTGGAACACACTCCCTCGGAGAGTAGTGGAGTCTCCTTCCTTGGAGGTCTTTAAGCAGAGGCTGGATGGCCATCTGTCGGGGATGCTTTGATTGGGAGTTCCTGCATGGCAGGGGGTTGGACTGGATGGCCCTTGTGGTCTCTTCCAACTCTATGATTCTATGATTCTATGATTCTTTCTGGTTATTTGATTTACCTTTAAGACTAACTGAAAAAAATGAAGTTGTCAGCATGAGCTTCCGTAGACTTCAGTCTACTTCTTCAAATGCTTGTGGTGGAGTGGAAGTTAGGGACAGGCAGGAGGACAGGAGTTCAACGGAAGAAAACTGAAAAAGAATATTTGGTCCTGCAGACCCAGTTAGCATGAGGAGAACCCATGAGTGGTGGATTTATGAGTGCAAGACACCCCTCCTGAGGATGGGGTCAGATAATGTTGAAATATGGTCAGAAAGCCATTGTAAAAAAATAGTGCACAGTTTGTCACTATAGTCTGTATGGTAGGTAGTCTGTAAAGAGGTTTTCAATGGGAAGTTGTAGGCTTTCATGGCCGGCATCCATAGTTTTTTGTGGGTTTTTTGTGGCCTATTCTAGAAGAGTTTCTTTCTATACATACAGACAGATACCTGCACAAGAATTCCAACCATCACCCAGGACAAAAAAGAAGCACAATAAAAACACTGGGAGACTGGGCAAAATGCATCTGTGAACCCCACTTCTTGGAAGATGAATTGAAGTAGGCAAATGGTTACTCCAGCTCCAGCTCAGACATCAGAAGGGCTGCCAGACCCAGAAAAACCCAGAAGAGTGAAGATGAGCAGCCACCCAAAGGGAAGATATTTTTACCATACATCAAAGGAGTCACAGACAGAATAGGGAAAGTGGTGAGGAAACACAACCTCCAAATGGTTTACAAACCAACCAAGAAAATCCAACAAATGCTCAGCAAAGGACAGGAGAGAGAACCTCTCACAGCCGCAGGAGTTTACTGAATACTATGCAGCTGCGGACAAGTCTACATAGGGACCACCAAACGCAGTGTCCAAACATGAATCAAGGAACATGAGAGACACTGCAGACTGGACCAGCCAGAAAAATCAGCAGTAGCAGAACACATTACAAACCATCCTAGGCATAAAATGCTGTTTGAAAACACTGAAATTCTGGACCATGCCAACAACTATCAGGTCAGAATGCACAGGGAAGCCATTGAAATCCTCAAACACCTGGACAACTTCAACAGGAAAGAGGAAACCCTTAAAGTAAACAAAGTTGGCTACCAGTCCTGCAAAATAGGAAAATCAGCAGTCAGCAGATGCAAATGGGAAACCACCCAGAGTCAGGGGCTTTCCCAGCAGACAATAGCAGACAATAATCCTTGTTTGCATATCCTCCCACCCTGAGGCCCTGCCATCAACAACAGAACAATACACAGTTTACATGGGAACCACTCATATACCCATTCTCTTCCATTCCAGCATTTTCTGAAGATGCCAGCTCAGATGCTGGTGAAACGTCAGAAAGAAACTCTTCTAGAACATGGCCACACAGCCCGAAAAACACACAAAAAACTATGGTTTTGAATGGCTTTCTAACCCACTGCACATATTTTAACATGGCTATATCTTTGAATTCTAATAATAGTTCTGTACATGTAATATTATAAGTTAAGAGAAAAAAATTAACAGGTTGTTCTTACCATTTTTATGCCAAGTAGATGAAGCTTCTTCTGTTGTCACCCCACACACACACCAAATAAGAATTAGCACATGATAATAGCTATATTCCTGGCTGATTTGTGAAGCAATGCTAAAACTGGAGGAAACTCTGCAGCTCTGTAGATGTAATTGGATTGCATTGCCCACCAGCCCTAGCAAGCACAATTCATGGTAAACAAGGCTGGGAGTGGCATTCCAACAATACCTGGGAGACCCAAGTCACACTCGTGTTTTAGAGGAACTGACTGAAACCTTTAGGTTTATCACATGGTGCTCTCGTAACATACTGGGTACATAATGTGAATGGAACGGAACAAATTTTGTCACACAGTATGATCCTTATCAAGTTCCCATTCTGTGCTCTGACAGTTCCTAGCCTGTTCCAACAGGAGAACTGTAAAAATGTGTCCTCAGCCAGCAAGAACGCTTACAGACCATTCCAGATGATGTGTGCATGATAATCCTATCCAGTCTCAATTCATCCTCATGTTCTGATTGGCTAAGACAACCTCCTTCCTTCCCGTACTAGAACATCCACAAACTCAACTTTTCTTCCAGTGTTGATGCAAGGAGGGTACCACAGGTAATTAAAAAAAATCTTTTTATAGATGGAATTGCATTGTGTTTATGGGGGGAAAAAACAATGAATGCTTGCAACTTAAACCTCTCGGTAGCATTCTTTCCAATGCAGACATAAGGGCTTTCGCCATACATTATAAATATTTTTTTACATACAACCTTGCCACATCAGTATGCATGCACAAAAGAAGGACAGCTGGGGAATGACCTGAGTGCCAGTACCAGTACAACAGTAAATGTAGTGTGATAATATGTGTTCTCATAACGTTATCATTGTGTTATCAGTAACACCCATTCCCATATCATTACGTTTCCAGGACTCGGTGGGAACGTTACAGGTACTGGTGGGATAAACTTACTTGGCAACCAAACCTGGAGACCCAATGAGGTAGAATTCAAAGCCATAGCTGTGTTAGTCTGGAAAATCAGTATACAAAGGGATCTTGTAACAAGTTTGAGACTAACTGAAAGAAAAAAGCTAGTAGCTTGAACTCCCATAGACTTGAACCTACTTACCCAGAGGCACCCCATCCTCAAATTTCCAAAAGCTCATGCTACTAGCTTCTTTCTTTCAGTTAGTCTCAAACGTGCTACAGGATCCCTTTGCATAATGTTATACAGTGTTTAGAGTGTTTGACTGGGAATTGGGAGAGCCAACTTCTAGTCCCTACTGAATCATGAAGCTTCCTGGGTAACCTTTGGTCAGTCAGTGTCTCTCAGCCTGACCAAACTCAAAGTCTCAAATTAGAAATGTGAAAGCCTGGGGGTGGGGGTGCAATGGGGTAAAGCTTTTTTCCAGCTTTTTTGGGAAGGCACTTTTCCCATTAAAAATGGGGGGGGATGGATTATGCAATATTTTCTTTTCAAATGATAAATAAAATATAACAAGAAGGTGTTTACTTATTTACTGCTCTGAAATTATTTCTAAAACCTATGTAAGAAGAATACTTTCATGGAAGACTATCCATAAAAGTTAAATTCAGTGTTGTGCACACCAGGATTAATCAATTGTTGTTGTTGTTGTTGTTGTTGTTGTCATCTCTGCCATTGTTGTTGTTGTTGTGTATTAATTCATATTCTGCCTTTACTCCAATACTGGGTATTCAGGACAGCTTGCAAAAAAGAATAGATATATGCAGCCACAGATCAAAGTACATGCATAAATAAAAACAGAAAAATGTATTGTTGAAATGCAATTAAATTATCCATAACATGAAAACCTTTAAAATAAATTCATTAAAAAGGGAAAAATCTTTTTGCTCCTTTTGAAATCAAAAGTGACATTTATAGACTTAAATGCCTTAGGACTTTGAAACCATGTATACCTGGTGGAGGACTGTGGTGTGCAGGAGGATCCTATTTATCTGGTTTAATAGAAGGGTAATATTGTATGAGAACATCAGAAAGGACCTTGTGAGCAATAACAGCCCCATTATGGAAGACAGAAATTCTGGTTTCTTTCCACTGTGAATTCAAAATGTGACTTTTTATTAGTTTACTTTTAAATGTGCGTGTATATTGGAAGCATCCAAACTGTAGAAATGATACAGTTTGGCACCACTTTAACAGCCATGGCTCCATCCTACAGAATCCTGGGATTTGTAGTGTGGTGAGGCATCAGCAGTCTGGCAAAGAAAGGTAAGGATCTTGCAAAACTAAATCCCAGGATTCCATAGGATAGAGTTACAGCACCTCTCTCCCTTTGGTCATTAAATGGGCTTGAGAGGTAGGATTCATCTTGTTCTTAGCTGGCCTCAAGTAGACCTTGACTCATGGCAGTCTTGCAGATGAGACCTTTCTAACCTCACCATCCCTACACTGTTCTCCTTAGGTCTTGTAGACCTAAGCCTGTGACCTCCATAACTGAGTTTAGTAATCTGGCGTGTGGTCTTCCTTCCTTTCTTCTGCCTTTCCTAGCATTATTGTCTTCTCTAGTAAGCCATGCCTTCTCATGATGTGGCCAAATTATGACAGCCTAAATTTAATCATCTTGGCTTCCAGGTAGAGTTCAGGCTTGATCTGTTCAAGAATTCATTTGTTTGTCTTTTTTGGTTGTCCACAATATCTTTAGCACTCTTCTCCAGCACCACATCTCAAATAAGTTAAATTTCTTTCTGTCGACTTTCTTCATGTCCTGCTCTCACATCAATTCATGGGGAAGGGAAATACAAAGGATTGGATGATTCTAACTTCAATGCTCAGTTATTTATCTATACTCTTTACAATCCTGTCTAGTTCTTTCATCACTTCCCTTCCCATTCCCAGTCTTCTTCTTATTTCTTGGCTGCAGTCTCAGTTCTGATCAATGTTTGATCTGAGGTATAAGAAATCTTTAACTATTGTGATTTCCTCATTGTCTAGGTTGAATTTCTACAGATCCTCCATGGTCATTACTTTTGTTTTCTTTATGTTCATCAGAAAGCCTGCCTTTGTCCTTTCTTCCTTGACTTTTCTTAATAATTCTTCCAAGTCTGTGATATTTTCTACTAGTAGTATGGTATCATCTACATATCTTAGATTGTTGCTGTTGCTTCCCCCTATCCTTATTCCTCCCTCCTATAAGTCTAATCCTGCAATTACCATGATATTTTCCGCATGCAAGTTGAACAAGATCATAATATGCATCCTCGTCTGACCCCCTTGCCAACTGCAATCTGTTTAAATATTGCAATAATTTAATTCTGTTTTAATGTAACATTTTTTCTATGATTTTAATTGAACTGTTTTTAATCTTGGAAGCTGCTCTGAGTCCCAGTTTTGGGAAAAGGGCGGAAAATAATAATAATAATAATAATAATAAGGGGACCAGTGGCATCCCCGCACATGGTGTCCCCAATGCAGGTGCAGGGCTTCTGGAGGAAAAGTATGGGAAAAGAAAAGGACAGGATGGTGCTGGGGGACAGGGCCAGACTGGGTGTCACCCCTCTTCTGGTGACGCTAATGTTGGAAACCATTCTATTTCTCCACATTTTGTTCTAACAAAGGCCTCTTGTTCAAGGTATAGATTTCTCATGAGGACTATCAAGTGTGGTAGCACTCCCATGTCTTTGAGAGCATTCCATAGCTTTTCATGGTCAGTGCAGTCAAAGGCTTTGCTATAGTCTATGAAGCACATGCTGATGGATGCAGCTCCATCCTATGGAACCTTGGTATTTGTTATTTTATAAGGTCTTTAGCCTATTTTGCCAAAGAGTGCTGGTGCCCCACAAAACTACAAATGCTGAGATTTTGTAGCATGGAACCATGGCAGTTAAAAGTGGTGTCAAACTGCATTATTTCTATAAAGCAAAATACACCCCTTGTTTTTCAGATGAAGTTTTTCATAACATAAATAGAACAACACCCCCAGCTGCTATGTGGTAGAAATAAACATACCCTGAAAGGTGCATCTAGAGAGATAACCCTAAGAACAATCAAATTTCATATGGTCTTCACACACACACACACACACAACCTTTTCACCCATTTTCATATACCCCATTTTTGTATAGTTCCCCAGTTCACTGGTTGCCACCAAACTAGCCATGATTTTTAAATTGCTTTCTGAAAGCAGGTAAGAATTATCAATATTTTTCATGTGTACGCTGCTGTTAAAAGCCCCAGAAACAGAAACAGAAAAAGAGGTGGCAACTCTACTTATTCTCAGCTAAAAAAAAAATAATTAAAATCTGGAGGGCACCAAGTCTGAGAAGCCTTTCTAAAGCTAGTATGGAGTTTCAGTTCCTCTTTGATGATCTCTCATTTCTTCTCCCGCCCAGGAAATTCCTGTGAAAATTGTTGTTGTTGCTGTGCTGTGTGTCTTCAAGTCATTTCCAACTTATAGCGACCCTATCATGGGGTTTTCTTGGCAAGATTTGTTCAAAGGAAGTTTGCCATTGCCTTGTCCTGAGGCTGAGAGAGAGTGACTTGCCCAAGGTCACCCATTGGGTTTCATGGCTGAGCTGGGAGTTGAACCCCCGGCCTCCAGAGTCATTGTCCATCACTCAACCTATTATGCCACGCTGGCTTGCTGAACATTATGTGCTGTCTACTTTATTCTTCAAGCATCTAGATTAGGTTAAAATGATTTAAAACAATGTAAGTAATTGAAATAGATTTTAAGCATCTAGTTTAGATGCTTATAGTCTATTTCAATTGCTTACATTGTTTTAAATCATTTTAACTTGTTTAGGTTGATGTTCCTTGTACACTGCTTTGAGAACTTTTGATATAGGATGAGCTAGAAATATGTAAATAAATAGTTTGGGTAACTTTAAGACTCCAGCAATATTCCAGGAGACATATGTTTTCTCCATCAGCTATAGAAGCCAAAACAGTATTTTATGGGGAGGGGTCTAATCATGCAGGCTGCATCTGCACTGCAGAAATAATAATAGAAAACATATTATTATTATTATTATTATTATTATTATTATTATTATTATTATTATTATTTTATATCCCAGCTTTTGCCTAAGCAATCAAGGCGGCTTACAAATGTAAAATAAATGAATGCTGTTTGACCCCCGCTTCAACTGCCATGGCTCCATCCTATGTCATTCTGGGACTTGCAGTTTGTTGTAGCACAAGAGCTCTCTATCAGAGAAGGATAAATATCTCTCAAAACTGTAAATCCCAGAATTCCATAGCATTGAGCCACTATCAAAATGGATTATTTCTTCAATGGAGATACAGCCACAGTTGTGAAAGGCCCAAGGGTCCAGAGCTGTGTTGTTGTTGTTGTTTTGCAGCTGGGGGAGGGAAAATAAGTCTACATTCAGAGGGATAAATGATATATATTCATCACTTGGTGCATTCTGACTTCAATAAACCAAACCTGATGTCTGATCATATACATCTTTACACACACATAAACCCTGCTTTGTTCAGTGAATCTTGTTCCAAGCAAACATTTATAGTAGATGTCATCAACTGTGGCCCTTCAGAGATTTGGGATTTATCCTCGTTTTATTGTCTAGTTACAGACCCATTAAAACAAACAGAGGAATAAAAGCATAGCCATTAAAACCATTAAAACCATGGCCATTCGAAGTATAGTCATTAAAACATATGCATCTTTAAAATACATAAAATGCACACACATCTTAATGTATAAAATAATACAGAACATAAAAGCATGAGATGCAGTTTGTGATTAGGATGGAGAAATAATCTTGTGAAAGCTTTAACAGAGAAGAGGAATTTAGCCACTAATTCTGCCATAAACCTGTTTGTATCAGCCAAGCAATATTTCAAATAAAAACCACTGTCCTCCCAGAGTCTTTCCATATAGTAAGGCAAAGCAGCCTATGGTTGTAATGTGTCTGAAAGAATAATAATAATAATAATAATAATAATAATAATAATAATAATGTGACCTTAAGTTTTTTTTATAATCTTTATTCAAAAAAATATTTTACCAGCATAAAAGCATCAATACAAATACAAATAACATCCACATTTACTCTTATCATATTTAGCCACAAACATCCAATTATACCCACCAACCTCTCCACCCCAACATATTAACTATTACATTACCTAACATACAAAATTCAACAGTTCTTACCAATAATCCTTAAAAACACATCTGAAGTTCTGCTTTGTTCCTAATATCTTCTTGTTTTCCAGATTTTCTGGGAGAAATGGCAACCCAATTCATCCTTTCAGTTCTGCAGAAGGCAAACAATTAAATTTAGTCATAGAAACAGCATGGCTCTACTTAGGGATAGTGAAATTATTGTGTATCTAATATGTTCAGGATTTTTTTTTAAAAAAAAGCCAAATGTATTAGGGGGGTTTGATACAGACTAATGGAAATTAATACGATTTATATCATGCTCTATAATACATTTTTCATCAGCATAAACTCCAAAAGAGTCCATGTGTTTCTCTACATGATTGCTTAGGAAGTGACAATAGACAAGAGCTGATCTGCCCTTCCTGAAGCTTGCCTCATCATTCCCCAGTAGAGTTTCATCCTCTGCCAATATGCAAAAGTATTTTGGGCTACAGTTACATCCTTCACCCTTGGCTGTGTTACCTAGGGTTTTTAGGATCTGCAGTCCATGAACATCTAAAGCAGGGGTAGGCAACATTTCCCTTTTAAGGGCCAAGGGACTTCAGCTCCCAGAATCCCAGAAACTATTGGCCAACATGGGACTGTTGGCCAACATGGCTGAGGCTTCTGGGAGCTGAAGTCCCTTGGCCCTTAAAGGGGAAAGGTTGCCTACCCCTGATCTAAAGCATGGATAAGAATTCTGTAGTCATAGACTCATAGAATCATAGAGTTGGAAGAGACCACAAGGGCCATCCAGTCCAACCCCCTGCCATGCAGGAATTTAAAATCAAAGCATCCTCAACAGATGGCCACCCAGCCTCTGTTTAAAGACCTTCAAAGAAGGAGACTCCACCACTCTCTGAGGGAGTATATTCCATTATCGAACGGCTCCCACTGTCAGGAAGTTCCTCCTAATGTTGAGGTGGAAACTCTTTTCCTGTAGCTTGCATCCATTGTTCCAGGTACTGTTCTCTGGAGCAGCATAAAACAAGCCTGCTCCCTCTTCAATATGACATCCCTTCAAATATTTAAACAGGGCTATCATATCACCTCTTAACTGTCTCTTCTCCAGGCTAACATACCTAACACTTTCCTCATAGCACATGGTTTCCAGACTTTTTACCATTTTGGTCACCCTCCTTTGGATACACTTCAGCTTGTCAACATCCTTTTTGAACTGTGGTGCCTGGAACTGGACACAGTATTCCAGGTGAGGCCTGACCAAAGCAGAATAGCATGGCACTACAACTTCCCTTGATCTAGATGCTATACTTCCATTGATGCAGCCTGGAATCACATTGGCTTTTTTAGCTGCTGCATCACACTGTTGACTCATGTTCAACTTGTGGTCTACTGGGACTACTAGATCCCTTTCACACGTAGAGAGTGTATTCCACTGTCAAACAGCTCTTACTGTCAGGAAGTTCTTCCTAAGTTTGAGGTGGAATCTCTTTTCCTGTACTTTGAATCCATTGCTCTGGGTCCTATTCTCTGGAGCAGCAGAAAACAAGTCCTTCAGATGTTGTTCAACTTCAAGTTACCAGTTCATTCCTCACATTTCCCTACTGGCTACACTGTTTAGGAGTTTGAAAGCCAGCATGTGGAGGGCTGCACAATTTCCATCCCTGGTCTAGAGAGCAACAGTGGCTCACCCCTGATTCAAAAAATTGTCCCATGTCTTTCCCTAGATGTTAAGCCCCGTTTTTCTAGTTTCAGTTAGTTTTCTTGTAAGCTTTTGCAGATTCCAAATTCTTCATGATCATTAATATTGTCCACTATTGTCCAATATCAGAAGAAAATTCTGTTTCCAAGACCAGTTGTAATCATTCTCCTCTACCAATTTTACAAGGATTGTCAGTTGTTTTGGTTTTTGCATTAAAAAAAAAAAAAACGTTTGCAGCTTGTACTTAATGTATAGTGTTTATTTTAACAATTTGGGTTGTTTGCTGAAATCTGTGATCTGCCTGAAGTATGAAGCTTGCTAAACAACACAATTACGATGTGCTTTAGTATTCTGTTTTCTGAACTTTCTGGATACGATTAAGAATAAACAAATCTTAATAGGAAAAAAAGAAAACCAGGAAAGCTGGATTGTAGCAGTATACAACCTTCCACTTTTGCTTGAGCACACATGCTCCTTCATCATATAGTGAGGTGCGGTTTACAGTGTATGAGATACAAAATAACAAGAAAAATGTCACAGTTGCTTACAGAGTCAGACAGAAATACTAAAAGCATTCTAAATATGTATGTGTATGTGTAGAGATTATCTATGTTTTATGTTATAATAAAAAATATTTAAAAAAAGAAATACTAAAAGCATTCTGAGACAGCTGCTTCAGATACCTAATCATCTCAAATAGCATCTGATAATATATTTAGAGATAATTTTACCATCATTTAACATCAGTTGTATTAATCTGCACTAGGACTTCCAGATATTTTGCCATGCTGATCTCTCCTGCCCCCTTTTCAGACTGCTAACTCAACCTACAGATCTAGAAACATTTATATGTGTAATAATCCCATTGATACAATGAAACATACAACTACATAGATATCCACAAGATTGCACTGTACAAAAAAGTTGTTGTTGTTGTTGCTGTTGTTGTCAACTGCATTTGAGTCAACCTCAACTTAAGATGACCCCATGAATGAGACACCTTCAAATTCCTCTATTCTCAACTGCTCTGCTCAGGCTCAAGGCCATGGTTTCCTTGACTGAGTCTATCCATCTAATGTGTGGTCTTCCTCTCTTTCTATTGCCCTCTATTTTCCAGCATCATTGTCTTTTCTAGTGAGTTCTGCCTTCTCATGAAGTGTCTAAAGTACAACAGCCTCAATTTAGTAATCTTCGCTTCCAGGAAGAGTTCAGGTTTGATCTGTTCTAAGACCCATGTTTGACTTTTTTGGCTGTCCTTTATACCCTTAGCACTTCTCCATCACCACTTCTCAAACAAATTGATTTTCTTTCTAGCGGTTTTCTTTACTTTCCAGCTCTCACATCCATACATTGTGATAGGAAAGACAATGACTTGGACGATCCTAAATTTTGTGTTCAGTTTTATATTTTTGTACTTGTCTAGTTCTTTCATAGCTGCCCTTTGGAATCTTAATCTTCTTCAGATTTCTTGACTGCAATCCCCCTTCTGATCAATGTTTGACCCAAGGTATGGGAAATCCTTAACTACATTTAGAAGCCCTGGTGGCACAATGGTTAAATGCCAGTACTTCAGCCACTCACTCACAAACCACAAGGTTTTGAGTTCAGTACCACCCAGCGGCTCAGGGTCTACTCAGCCTTGCATTCATCCAAGATTGCTAAAATGAGTACCCCACTTGTTGGGGGCAATTAGCTTGCAGTCGCAAGCCACTTGGAGATTGCTTAGTGTGGTATGAAGCGGTATTTAAATGAAGCTGCTATTGCTATCGCTACATTTAAATGCTTATTTTATTGTCTATTGCACCATGCATTTTGCATAGGTCTGTTCATTTTGCTGCCTGACAAGAAGGTCAAGATGTCCCCTTCCATGGAGAGATTACTGAGAGTGACATTTAAATTGCATCCATAGTGGTGATGGGATAGCATTATCCACCATTTTTAAAGGCAAAGATGTTCATGGAATGAAGGGGAAAGCTCCCAAGGGGATACAAAACCCTATCCTCAAGCACCTCTATAACACATCCCATACCAAAACATCTGTTGCCTCCCTTTGCCTAATGAAAAGGTGTGTCTTATCTGCTATTAAGCAAAAAGTGAGCCATCCACTATGAATGGCTGGTGTTTGTAACTACAGAACAATGGTGAGGAGTTGGACAAGAAAGCTGTGGGTGTCAGTCTTCGCTGTACCTCACCAAATTATACTGTCAGGTATTATGGAGGATACAAGGAGAACTAATATAATAATCACTGCAGAGAAAAAGATGACAACAACAAGGAAGAACAAGAGACCTCTTCAATAAAATCTGAGAAATCAAAGGGAAATGTAAACCAACAATGGGAAACACACAATGTGTTTCCAGCAAGTGAACTTATTACATGACCAAAAACAAAAAAAACAAGCACACCTTTTGAAATTGGTGATAAAATGCACACAAGCATTCAGACTTTGTGAAGCTTACAGGGCATTGCTGGAATGCATATGTTAAAAGGCAAAAGGGTAATCTACAGATAGATAAATATATGGAGAAAAAGACTTTAGCCAGTGAAGAAGCATTGCATAAATGGGATAAACTGCACAAAAAAGGAAAATATGTCGCAAAAACTCTAGAAAGAATCTCAATACAGGAACACGGTTGATGTCAGGGGCTTGGAGATGTCTCATACATAGGATTGTCATGAGTTGAAGTTGACTTGAGGGCAGCTAACAACAACAACAACCATACAAAATCAGGCAAAAAGACAATGCATTTGGGATTCGGATAAACTCAACAAGATAAAGACAAGAGATTTTTACATCCCTAATTCTAATGTTAGTGCCATGCAGCTTGTTCCTGCACATGTTTACTCAGGAATAAATCTCACTGTGCTCAGTAAAGTTCAGTAAAGTTTAGGTGGAAAAGAGATTCCTGATGATAAGAGCTGTTTGAAAGTGGAACATGCTATTCAAAAATGGAACACTCAGACCGTAGTGGAGACTCCTTCTTCGGAAGTGTTTAAACAGAGGCTGGATGGCCATCTGTCAGGTATGGTTTTGATTGTGTCTTCCAGCATGGTAGGGGGTTGGACTGGATGGCCCTGGTGGTCTTTTCCAATTCTATGATTCTATGATTCTATGATTCAATTCCAAAGTTTTCAACTGCCAACTATGCTAGAGATATAACTGCTACTTGTCATGGCTGTTTCAAAATATTTTCTTTTCTTGATTATCCACACATTTGTTTTTATTAGTTTTAAACTGTTGTGTTATTGATAATATTGTTTCTTTGTTTCTTTGTTTTGCTTTTGGAGCTTTGGTTGGAAGTATTTTGTTGTTGCTGCTGTTCGATATTGAGTAAGTAACCTGGCTCTCTGGTATTTTGCCAGGGACAATTTTGCCTCCACCTCTCTCAAGAGGGATGGATGGCAAAAGGCATAAAGGGTTGCTTTTATGTAGCTTGGAATTGGGTCTACATCAAGTCCTTGTTCATTATGCCTGTTGCCTTCCAGACTATGCAGTTGTGAGGGAGAGGGCATTTGATCTTGTTCTTCTTTACTGTTTCAGTGAGATGCTCCCACATGGATAGAAACCTCATCAATAAACCAAAATGTGGGCACTCAATTATCCTCTATGGTCAAGGAAGGAAATATATTACCAAAGAAAGAAAATAATTATAAGAATCCACAAAATTGAACACATATAAAACAATTATAGCAAAAAATTAAAGTTAATAAATCCTGCAGCAGTGGTATTATATACAAAGGTAGGAAGCTTATATTTAGTCTTAAACTTTGGTCCACATCATCAGTGCCAACAGGAGGCTTTCAGGCAGGATTCTTTTCTAGCCATATCTGGTCTCCCATTTACGTACTAACCAGGCTCAACCCTGACTAGCTTTCAAAATCAGATGTGGTCATTTGTGCTCAAAGTAGTATGGTGGTACTTGTTTCCTTCTTGTGCGCTTCTCATAGACATTTGGTTGGGTGACCAGATTGCTGGACTGCATTGGCCTTTGACTTGATCCAGTCCTGGTTTTCTTCTGTTCTCAATATTTTATATAAAATTGTTTCAAGAATTATTTAGAATTAGAAACTTCTGAGGAGGTAACTTGTTTTTTTTTTTAGAGACCAGGCACCCTGAGTCAAAGAAACATGTTCAGTCATTTGTCACCATTTTTCTTGTGGATATTGTAGTCATTGTCATGTTCAGTGGAAGGAGCCCATCAGTGTGCAAAAGAATTCTTTTTCTCCATTGAATTCTGGAATGGATTTGTGTGTGTGTGTGTGTGTGTGCTCTGGAACTCCCATTCTGAAAACAGAGCAAAGGATGAAGGTGATGCTCTCAAATATATTTAATTTGTCCTGCAAATTCTAAAAGCAAAGCTTAATGAGCACCACGGAGTGGTAGCTTCTGATCTACAGACAACCTTAAAAAGGCAGCCAAGAAAAAAAACTAAGAGAATTATAACACTGAAAAGTGGTGTGGGTGAAATGTCAGGCACCTTGAAAGTCACAGGACAAAGGCTGATTACAGTCCTTATCAAGTCTCCCTTTCTCTTTTTGTCCTTGCTAAAAAGGCCCTTGATGGCACAATGAAAGGCCACTTCAATTCTGCATTGGAATTAACTTTTTAAACTTTGTGTGTTCTGCACAGCTCTGCTCTCTGAATGTTTAAAGATCTCTGGGGGTTAATGACTTGTAAAATAATAGCAATCCACGAGAACTTGGAAATATATTGTCTCTTTGCTATGCTTTATGGCACAGCTTGGGTAGGAAAAAATTGACCCCAAGAGCAGTCTAGACATGCAAATAATGCTAGAACAAACAATACCTATATTGTAACATTAAATTAGCTTTTACAGGGAAGCTATAAATTTCAAAATAATGCATGCTAACAAGGCACCACTTGTTGTAGGTATCCTATGCATTTCATTCTTTCTTTAAAAGGTATTTTCAATCGGAAAGGATTCTGTTACCTGCTATTTTAGTTTTAAGATTAAATCAGTACCCAGCAATTACAGGGGGATTCATTTACAATCTCTTTCATTTCCTTGATTACTCTTCTGAGGTAGGCCATAGAATACAATAGATTTTTCACCTGCTAGAAATTCATCATTTGGTTACCAAAAGAATGCACTGATTGCATAAACAGAGGTCCCAGGATTTCCTTTTTCTGTGATTTACATTGGTTCATTAGGACACTATCAGATGTGTGCTTTAGTTAAAGTTAAAAATCACAATTGCATGGAACTTTACAGCTTTGAAATATCTATGTCCTGAAGAGTATGCTATTTAATAATTAGACAAGAGATCTCTGAGGAATGGTGTCCTCTTAATGGCGTTAAAAACTTACCAGTGCAAAGTTTTAATGACACTTATTTTCTAAATTTAGATTGATTGGATTCAGACACACTGAGCAATTTTTGATCTTGCTTATACTCTCCACCATATAAAAGATTTGGATGTTCTAAGGCCATTTTCCTTACGTTCCTACACCTGCCACTTTCTATCTGGTTTATATAACTGGAGTAAACTGGCACAGCACTTTGATGCTGATTTAAGAGTATATGTTCTGGAAGCTATGACATGTCCTACAAATGGGGAGGGGAGCACATATGAGCAACATCCTGCCCTTGAGATAACAGATATCATTTGATACCATGACTGCACTAGAAAGATGCTTGCAAAGCTTTAAATAGTCTTATCACACTGTACATCTCCAAGAAAAGGATGAATTTATCATATGCTAATCATCTTTCCCATTACTATTGCTGAGCTAATCTGCATTCTCACAAGGCTGCATTTTCAGCATACTAATTGCTGTAAAATTTGATCAGGTTAATCCCAGTGTTCTTCTATGTCCATCCTCCTATCATGGATTTATTTTAATATTATGCTTCACTTTTCACATTGAAATCCATACAAAGTAGGTATAAACACAAAAAGGCCATTCCCTTTTACATAGCACCAGAGGTTAGGCATGATCAAGATGCTTGTTTGTTTAATATTATTCGCACATCCCTCGGATGCATCATGAAGTTGATGGTTGCATCACTAGGAGGCTGCAGGGGATTTGGCCCACACCAGGTGACACCCCAGAGGAGGGGTGACACCCAGTCAGGCTTTCATCTGAGGCCTGAGCATGTCCTTCCCAGCTTTGCTGTGGTGCCAGCATCCTCATGAGGAGGCCTCCACTGCAGCAGCGATGCACACCTCTCCCAGCAGCCCCCTCACACTGGGTGACACCAGGGGTAGGGATGCCTCTGCAGGTTAATACTCTTTTCAGATGTACTTTCACATGATAAATCTGAAATCAGCACTTCCTAGAGATCTAGCTAATGCTAAAAGTTCTGTGAAGCATATTATACCTCAAAGTTCAGTATTGGTTTAAGATAACTAGATACAGGAAGCCTCCATTGGTTCAGTAGTATCAATGGGCAGATGAAGTCTTATAGTACCAATGGCAGATGAAGCTCTCAGACTTGCAGAATAGGTTGGCTTCATTATTAGGAACTTTTTGAAGGCCACAAAGATATAGCAACCACCAACACTTTGCTCAATGGAAGACATTAGGGCAGTGGTGGTGAACCTATGGCACGCATGCCAAGGAGGGCACTCAGAGCCTTCTCTGTGGGCACGCATGGTATCACCCCAGTTCACCAGAGTTCATTATTAGAAATCCAGAGGGACATGGCACTTTGTGATAAATAAGTGGGTTTGGGGTTGCAGTTTGGGCACTCAGTCTCTAGAAGTTTCGTCATCTTGCCATTGTTGCCTAGCAAATAAAGCAAAGCAAAGCAGCTTCATTTATATACCGTTTCATATTGTGCTATGGGATGTCTAACCAGTTTACAACTGTAAGCTCATTGCCCCCCAACAGTTGGGTACTCATTTTAGCGACCTCGGAAGGATACAGGCCTGAGTCTAGCATGAGCCCTGGCTTGTATTGAACTTGCAACCTTGTGGTCTATGAGTGAGTGGCTGCAGTACAGGCATTTAACCAATGCGCCACCAGGATTACCATAATGAGATCAGTGTAACATCTAGTTGTCACAAGCTATATATATATTTCTTGACAGTTATATTGGCAAGAGGATTATGAAATTCTATAGCTTAGGAATAAACCCACACATTTGTATTATGTAGTTTTATAAAACTTCCACCTTGCAATAGTTCTGTACCTGGAAAGGTCCTCCCAAGAAAATATTGTATGAATTAAAACAAAGGAATCCTATTGATATTCTGCAGTGCTATCTTCTGTAGTAGGAACATTCTCTGTTTTCTTCCTGCCTGGATGAATTTCACTATGGATTTCAATGAAAGATGTTTAAAAGCTACAGAACTGAGCTATGTAAGGTGAGGTTCACTTGCCCCCTGCATGCTGCTTTTTGTATAAAGCATAGATCAGAGTATGTATCTGTGGGGCAGACACATACTGAATGTGATTGTCCCATATCTGACCTTATGTACTAAATATAGAGAAAATGCCCTCTGCTTGGTCTGAAACCCAGCTCAACTTTTCCTGAGCTGTACAGTATTAAACTGCTTCCGGTCCAGTATTCAGAGTACATAACCATATTACACAGCAAAAAAACCTGCGTACATGAAACCATGCTGCACTAGTTAATAAAGTGAAAAGGTTCACAGGACTGCATCTACACAGCAGAATTAATGCAGTTTGACACTGTTTTAAGTTCTTGGATTTCTGGGATCTGTAGTTTTGAGAGATATTTAACCTCTGTCAAAGAGCTCTGATGCCTGGCAAAAACTACAAATCCCAGGATTCCATAGGATGAGACCAAGGCAGTTAGTGGTATCAAACTGCATTATTTTTTGCAGTGTAGCAGCAGCCTTTAAAGTGTGCCTTAAAAAAAAAAACCTTCTGAGGATTTATTCTCTTCCAGCTCATGCAGCTGCATGATGAGGTACTGTTTTATAATAGAGATCCAGATTCAATGTCCAGGTAAGAGCTGCAAAGACAATTGTCTGAAATAGAGAGCTGTTTCCAGTCAACCTATAGACAAAGCCAGACTAGATGGTCCAGTGGAATGAAGTATTTTCTGTTAGCCTTGCATAGGGTTTTTTTCTGATAGTGAAAATTAAGATCATTGTGACCAGGGCTGCATGATTATAAACACTAACCAGATCCTGGCCTTGGCCTTGTGAACTTCATAATATGATGCTGATTTTCACTAAGATATTGAAAGTGAAGGGGGAAATGTTATTAAAATATGTGTTATATGCACTGATGTGGTAAACAACAAGAACAAGAGTTCATGAAAGGATTTGCCAAGGATTTTTTAAGTGGCACAGAGTTTGATGTTCCATCCAGCTGAGTCCTCAAGTGAAAAAAAATGCCCACAAAGAAAGTATGTAGTAGTTGAAAATGAAGAAATGAATGAGAATTTGTTTCATTTTCATTTCTTCTAATTCCCATTTGTGTGAGATTGTCTCAGTAGATTGAATGAAGACTCACTTTGGGTTTTTTATCCATTGTTTTTAAAATGAATGCATGTTTCTGTCTGTGAATCTGCCATATCTCTGCATTGGGAGGGAGTCATCTAAACACACTTGCCGATGACGTACATGAGATAATACATGCTCAGAGGTATCCTATTGAAGGGAGACACAGCTAAGAAAGTAAATCAGGCTGGGAATAAGCTTTTTCCTCCTTGGGAAAAAAATCTGGGATCACATGTGATTTGAATTATTTATCCCCACTACTTCCCAAGCATTCTATGGTGAAATTCCCAGCAAATAGGAAGGGAATTATTGTTCTAGGATTTTATTTGCCATTGTCTGTTCAGTAACTTATCTTCAAAATCAATTATATCAATGTACAAAAAAGACAGAGCCTTTTCACTCGGAGTCCTATGTCCATGGGCCTGCCTTCCAAGGAATGTGGACTGTGGTTTCTTCTCTAACTCTGTTTAAACATGTCTTAATGATCTCCCATCTATATTTATATATTATTGGGCTGAGATTTCTCTGTTTTAAACAACATTACATTCTTTAATTCATTTTACCAGGAGTCAACATTTAGGGATCTTTATTATCTGTTAGATGAAGGTAGCTGTAGATAGCATATTGTTGTTACAGAAATGGAACTGGTAATTAAGTTATATTATCACATTTTGAGTTGAGTATACTTTTTATATGCTTTGATATAAAGCAATAAGATTTATGTGTTTGGTACAAACATTTGTTTACACAAGTTGAACAAGTGAACCTCATTTACCTCCAAAAGAGTATAAGGATTTACAGTTGGCAACAACTCTACCTGAAATCAGTTGGAATCAGAAGGAAAAGAATCATTTTTTCTCCTGTAGAAGTATAAATTATTTTCAAATGAAATAACTTATTTATTTGCAATAACTTATTTATTTTAGACCCCAAATTCCAAGTGGTTTATTTGAATAAAATTTAAAATATATAAAGCAATATAGCAATACTCCGGCGCATGCACAAACGAGTTGTGGTGCCATTTTGGAAAACAAAATGGTGGCTGTGACTCGCTCACACATGCGTAGTACGCCAGAAGTACTGCGCATGCGTGAGCGAGCGTGCACATGCATGCACAGTACTTCCAGCGTATTGCGCATGCACACGCGCGCGTGCACGCACGGCGCCATTTCCCTCCCCTTCAGTTCTTCTTAAAAACATGAGATCCAAGATATAGATGTAAGTTCAAACTAAAAAGTGAAAGATTTCTTAAGTGTGTGTGTGTGTTTTTTAAGAAGCACTGAAAACTGAGAATGGTTAGAGTATGTCAAAGTACTAATGAAATAACATTCCACTACACTATAGATTCTGTTCTGAACCCAGAAGTCAACAGAAATATGTGGCATTACAAGGAAGGATGGTCCATAATACTTCAGAGATTGAACATATCTATAATAGAGAGGGCAGGTAACCCAGGTCCCAAGTTTAGGGCTTTATAAACTAACAAGAATCGGCCTAAATGCATGAGATCTTATTTGTTCTTGGAAGCTAAGCAGGGTCAGCCCTGGTTAGTACTTGGATAGGAGACTGTCAAGGAGTGCCAGGTGCTGTAGGCTATATTTCAGAGGAAGAAACTGCAAAACCACCTCTGAGTATTCCTTGCCTGAGGAAACGCTATGGAATTCATGAGGTTGCCATAAGTCAACAGGCAACATGAATACACACACATATGAACTAATAAGAAAACTTTAAACCTGAATTGGTGGTAAAAAGATGGGAAGTAAAATTGTTTTAGCAGAGGTGTTATGTGGTGCAAGTAGGCTGCCCCATTCAGAAGCTTTGGTGAAGTATCAGCTGCAATTCTGGACAAGGCTTAAGGGCAGCCCCAAACAGAGCGGATTGCAAAAGTCCATCTTTGAGTTTACCAGTGTCTGGCCCATTGTAGTTAAGCTATCCCTGTCCAAGAACAGATGAAGGAATACTAGCTGAAGCTGATAAAGACAATGTGAGCCACTGATGTTGTTTCAGCTTCCACTGAAAGAGGTAGATGCATGACTACCTCTAACTTTCAAACTTGATCTTTTGAAGGGAATGCAATTCTACCCAGAACAAGCAGTCTGTCTATCCCCTGGACTTGATAATGACATAAAAATGAATTATTTTTTTAATGGTATGCCACTGTGTTTGTGTTTATATTATTGGAGATTATTGCACTACAGTTAAACTGAATTAAAAAGAGACTTGCCTCACCCAAATTTAAGTAAAACTCAGGCTGCAGCTGGTCACTATCGCACAGATGTCCCCTCAAAAACCATCTGAATGCAGCCCAAATTTATCCAGGCTGAGTTAACTCACTCTGGTGGCCATTTTTCAAAGTCAGAAGCATTCCAATTTAATTCCAACTGAATTTAAGCGTTCCAACTGAATTCGGGCTGCATCTGGATGGGTTTTTTTGGGGGGGGGAATCCATACAATAGTATCCAGATGCAGTCCGAATTTCACTTCAATTTGGGTGAGGTAAGTCTCTTTTTAATTTGGTTTAACTGTAGTGCAATAATCTCCATTGAGAGTTTAAGTGGAGTACAAAGTACCATGCACATCTGAACCTGGGTTTGCATGTTGGTTATGATATCTGTGAAGAAATGTGTATTTCTTTGTTCATAGTTTAAAACTTCTCTTGTTTTATATCTAGGAAAGGAATATCAACAATCTAAGATATGCAAATGGCACCATAATATTGGAAGGAACAACAAAGACTTGGAATGATTGCTGGAGAAAGTCAATGAAGAAAGTGCTAAAGCAGGTTTACTGTTGAAGATTAAGAAAATATAAATAATGGCCATAGAAGATTTACATAAATTCAACCTAGATGACATGGAAATTGAAATAAAGATTTCCCATGCCTTGGATCAATCATTGATCAGAACAGAAATTGAAGTCAAGAAATCTGATAAAGACTGGGACTGGGGAGAGCAGCTATGAAAGAATTAGACAAGATCTTTAAGTGTGCAGATATAAGAATTAACACTAAATTTAGGATTGTCCAAGCCATTGTATTTCCCATCACCACGTATGAGTGTGAGAGCTGGACAGTGAAGAAAGTAGATAGAAAGAAAATCAACTCATTTGAGATGTGGTGCTATAGGAGAGTGCTGGGGATACTGTGGACAGCCAAAGGGACAAACAAATGGGTCCTAGATCAGATAAAGGCTGAGCTCTGCCTGAAAGCCAAGATGACCAAATTGAGTCTGTCATACTTTGGCCACATCATGAGAAGGCATGACTCATTAGAAAAGGCAATGATGCCAGAAAATGGAAAGTAGTAGGAAGAGAGGAAGACCACATACTAGATGGCTAGACTCAATCAATGTCACTGATCTGAGCCTGCAGGACGTGAGCAGTGCACTTAAAGAAAAAGTCTCTTGGAAATACCTCATTCATGGGATTGCCATGAGTTGAAGATGACTTGAGGGCAGTTAACAACAAATATATTTTTATGATATTTATTGTGAATTTCCTTGAGAGGCCTTTGGCTTTGAAAAGTGGTGTAAACACATTGAAATTAAAGAATAAGATAATCAAAAATCACAAAGGATGTTGGTTGTAGATGCTAGTTACTTTTCAAATAATTATTCTGTTGGAAATGGGTTAAGCCATAAGGAATGACGTACTGAAGATGCAATAACCGCATGCTGTTTGGCTACTCCTTCCAGCCTGTGCTTAAGTCAGGTCCTGGCAATTGTGCACACTTTATTAGGATTCCTTCCTCCTGAGGCAAAATAATTCAAGATGTGGATAAGACACTCTGTCCCCTCCACACCCACCTCCATGTTTGTACCTGCTTCTTGTAGAATCCTGCCATGAATTTGCATTATGACTTGAAAATTCTTTTGTCTGTTCTGTCCCTAGATATACTGAATGAATAATGTGACACTGCACTCTGTTATGATAAGAGGCAAGATCTAATAACAAAATGATTTCTTGACAAGCACAATGGAATTTGGTAAACCAGGAAGTCATCCATACCATCCAGCCAAGTAGAGCAATCTTAGCTGCTTTGTCAAAATGCAGTGAAGGAAACGAGGAGAAAAGCAGACTCTCCACCCGGTGGATGTGATCAGAATCCTAGATTAGTATGATGCAGCATCCTAATGAGGAGCTGATTTGAAGAATCCCATTGATAAAAGATTGCTGAAGTGCTCCTGTTTTTAAAAGCAAAAAGCAACGCTTTATAACAGTGGTCATTTGCTTTCTTATAAACACTCATTTACAAGTACCTATATATTCATTGAAAGAAAAAAAAATGCAATGACAGAAGTTTATATAATTATGAATAACATAGAATTAATGGAACAAAAGGATCTTTCATTATGAGAACTTGAAGTTACCCAGGGCTCATTTACACTCACAAAAACTCTGGTTTTGGAGTCAAATAGATTTGGAGTCGCAGAATTGATTTGAATCAATGCAAAGTTCACACTACATTTTCCATTACCGAATGTCTCTATATCTATTTAACACGGTTCTCATTCATACTCACTTTTGCACCAGAAAAAGATGGATTCTCAATCTTGGATGTGTTTGATCCACCCTGGTTCGATGTACATGGGCGTGTTTCCCAACGCACAAGCACTCGGATGTGTGGCCGCATGCATCAGCTGTTGCTATTTCCATGGGCCTCTATGTGTGTATGTGATTATGTATGTGTGTGTGTGAACACCTCTTCCTCCACTTATCCAGTCAGAAAAAGCCATGCATCTTCCTCGTCACTCATCCGCTCCCTCCCCGCCCCCCTGTGCCTGGAAATGGGCTGCTGGAAGCAGAGAGAGTGCAGGGTGTTTTTTATTTCTATGGGTGCAACAGCTGATGGAGTCAGAAAACCACACAAACACCTTCCTCCCCAGGATGACTTTTATTTCTATGGGAGCAACAGCTGATGGAGGACATAATTCTCTATGCAGCCCACAGATGCAACCATCCCTGGGATTAATCCCTCATGCCACCCATAGGAGCACCCATGCCAGGGAAGAATTCCCACCACGACACCCATGACTTGTTCCCATGAACCCACACAAACACAACAGCACACAGATAATCTCAAATTACATGTGTCCCTCCACATTTGCAGCTTTGACTTTTGCGGATTTGATTATTCACAGATTTATTAATATGTTCTCTCTAGGAATCTCTAGGTCCTCCAGTGCAACTCTGTGGTCAGCTTTAATCAAAAGTCGCACTGAAGGACCTAGAGATTCCTAGAGAGGACACTCCACTAGGCCTTTGTAGCTCCTCTAGCGCAATTCTATGGTCAATGTCTGGCAAGTATTGACCACAGAGTCGCACTGAACACAGAGTTGCACTGGAGGACCTAGAGATTCCTAGGGAGGTGTTCTCTCAGGTAAAAACATAGGGTTTTTGTTATTTGCAGTTTTTTCACATTCATGGAGGTCCTGTGCCCCTCTCCCTAGTGAATATGGAGGGACAAGTATATATTTTTTTAAAAAACACATGGATCATTGCATGCCAAGGCAGGGAGAAATTCCCATCGTGGGACCATTACTTGCTCTCATGTTTCCATAGAAATGTGGCTGATCACAGAAACTGTCATTTATTTTTTTAAAAATCCATGCTGCAGCATGCCGCCCAAGGAACACCGTCCCTACTTGCCCTACATCTTTAAAAAATTCCAACAGAACTGTAAAACAGCAGCACAGTTTGATCAGGACCACAGTGTATTTAAGGGGACCACTTGGCTGCAACGGAAATCAAAATGCACAGCCACAAGAAAGCCCAATGACAGCAGCATGGTAACACTAAGAGGGGAAAAATGGTGGTTTATTCAAGATCTGTGGTACCACTCCTCTGCACACCCTCTCTGCACATTGTCTCTCCCCCTCCAATGTGCCCCTAATGTGATTGGAAACATGTTCACACTTGTTCAACATGTTGCAATCTGGTTCTTTTCAAAAGAAACTGGTTATTTTCAAAAGAAACCGGTTCTGTTTCTAAAAGAACCAATTCTTTTGGGCTTGCAGTGATTCACCCCTATTCAGACCGAATACAGTTGGATCTGAAATCGAAGTGTAAATGAGGCACATATAAACTGGTTTAAGCTGATTTGCAAACTGGTTTAAATCACAGTGTGAATAAGGCCCCAGTTAAGTTGGAGGGCATTATACTATGGGCCATTGCAGCAGGGTGGCCATGGGCCACCCTGAGAAGTGGTGGATTGGGGCCGAGGCTGCCCCACACCTCAGCCCAAATCCACTCTTTTTCCGCCCCTGTTCTGTTCTGTTTCTAAAAGAACCAATTCTTTTGGGCTTGCAGTGATTCACCCCTATTCAGACCGAATACAGTTGGATCTGAAATCGAAGTGTAAATGAGCGCCCGCCATTGCACACAGTGGGTGCTCCAATGACTTCCTTCTGGCTCAGCGTCCAGACACGCTGAGCCCAAAGAGGCGCACGGCACCTCTTGTGGCACCCTTTCCACGCCTTGTGGAAGGAGCACTATTTTAGCGCTCCTTCCACAAGGCGTGGAAAGGGTGCCACAAGAGGTGCCGTGCGCCTCTTCGGTGTCTCTTCTGGCTCAGCGTGTCTGGACGCTGAGCCAGAAGGAAGTCATTGGAGCGCCCACTGTGTGCAATGGCGGGCGCTCCAATGATGTCCTCGGGAAGGGGTTGGGGTGGCCTGTGTGTGGCTGCCCCTCCCCTTCCTTGGCTCCAAGACAGCGCAAAGTGCCGTCTACAAAGGACCTATGTTCCAGAATGACGAAGGAGGATGGCCTCACAGAACACATAATAAAGTCCACTTCTACAAGATTGTTGATGGCTGCTAGCTTGGATGGCTGTCAGAAAGGATTGTACAAATACATAGAACATGCACCCATCCGTTGCTTATAGCTATAGTACCAAATCTGAAACTCCATGGACAAAGCATTCGCTGCAAGTGTAGCTACCCTCATTCTCAGCTGTTGCAAGTTACTGCCACAGTCCCCCTCCCATCCATATTCAATAGTCTTAAATAGGCACTGAAACAGAATTCTAGGCACTCCTGCACTAAATGTCGATGCAAAATGCTTGTTGTCCTTGCCTGTTAGCTGAGATCCAGGGACTGGGACTTCAGCTATATAGAGAGCTCGTGACTGTTAGCTCACCCTTCCTCCAACCAAGGTCCAAAACTCACTGCAGAAATAATCCACTTTGAAACCGCTGTAACTGCCCTGGCTCAGTGCTAGGAAATCCTGAGAATCGTGGTTTATTGTGGCACCAGAGCTCTCAGATGATATAAGGCTAAATGTCTCGCAAAACTGCAGTTCCCAGAATTCCCTAGCATTGAGACAAGGCAGTTAAAGTTGTCTCAAACTGGATTATTTCTGCAATGTGTTTTGGACCCAAGTCTCTGGCTCATTTCCTCTCAGCAGATGCTCTGGCCCCTGAGTCCATGTGGTCAAGCAGTGGACCTGGGCCTGCACACAAAATAACACTAAGGTCCTCTGCGGAACGGCCTAAAGGGCAAGCCTGGAGGCAGAGATGGGGTGGGGCAGCTGCACGCTGGCCGCCCTAACCCCATGCCGATGCTGTCCTGACGCCATGCGCTGTTACACACAGCACACGGTGACAGGACACCCTTCAAGTGTAGCGTTTTGACACGCTGCATCAGAAAGGGCGCTAAAGAGCCACACACCAGCTATTAGCGCAGCCTTTTGCTGCTCCTGAAAGGAGCGGCATTTTGCTGCTCTTTCAGGGGTGGCAAAAGGGAGGATCAGGGCCACGGCATGCAGTTGCTGCGGCCCTGATCCATGGCTAGCAGGGGCGGCTCAGAGCCTCCCATCTGCACAGCCCCTAACAGGCACAAAACTAAGCCTTCACTAACCTCACTCAAACCATCAGCTTGAACCCTATAGACAGAAGCTCACCAAAACATACTAGAACACTGAGCACACAAGCAAGTCTCTTCCCTGCTTACACAAACAAACAACCTTATGCCAGCAGAAACATCAGCCCTAACCCAACAAACTTGCTCAAAAGATTCTCTTGGGTTGGGGAGGTTTAACGCAACAGACACAAGCTCACCTCATGCTGTCTCTTGCACCACGTACACACAAAACATCTGTTGGCTTTGCCTGTTGGCTGAGGTCCTGTTTGTGATCCCTGGGGACAGAAGAGGGGAACCAGACAACTCGTCAAGGAGTCCCTTAAGTGATGCTGTCTGTTGACATGACTTTGAATTCTGGTAAATTTGAACTTTACATTTAGGGATGAATCACACATTAAGAAGTACTACTCTGACAACCTACACACCACCACCAAATGTCTGAGTTTGAATCAGAAAACACTCAATTTGGAATTGGCTCCTAGTTTTCTCTACAATAAAGACAGAAATGCCAATAGAGAAAGAATCAGGGTGTTCTGTGTTATCATGGAAAGATCTGGCCTTTTAAGTGTGTAGGCACTGTATACAACAGATGGAAGTGCATTTCTAATTTTGCCTTTCAAAGATTCAAAGACTTCTAGATTTTGGCCTTCTTTTGTTATTTTGTTTTCCAGTTTCATGTACTGACTTAATGCCAGGATTTGCTTGTAGAAAGGCAAAAGAACCCTCATTTTCCCCTATGGTTTGCTATTTATTGACCTTTTAGGCCATTATGGTTTACCATATCAAGGTTTGGTCATGAAATTAATGTGCAAGGAAATTTATTTTGTCAACTAAATATAATCTTTTTAGTTGGTAAAGGGAATTGATTTTTTTTCATCAACTGATTCCCTTCCCTTAAAAATAACACCTTTTTATTATTTCAAGGAAACACCTATAATTGCTAACACACAAATTATTTAAATGGTAGAGAAAATATGACTCTGCAAAACCAACATATCTTTGAGATGCAGTGAATCAACTCATGATTAATGTTTGTATTATTTTGTATATAATCTCCTACTTAAATAAGAAGAAAGCCCTTGTGGCACAGTGGTTAAATGCCAGTACTGCAGCCACACGGTTGGGAGTTTGATCCCAGGGGCTGCAAGGTTGACTCAGCCTTCCATCCTTTCATAGGTCAGTAAAATAAGTACCCAACTTGTTGGGAGCAATTGGCTTACACATTGTAAACCACTTAGAGAGTGCTAGTTCACTGATAAGCAGTATAGAAATGTACATGCTATTGCTATTGTCTTCAGATGCCAGATATAATTCTGCAATATTCCTTCCTTCAATGTGGCTTTACTAATATACTGGATATGCAAATATCTTGAATGATCTGAGGCTATAGTTGGTCTAGGATAAGCTCTGGACACTGAAAGTGGTGGTTAAAAAGCTTGGAGCTATTTAATATGGAGTGAGATATTTATGGAGGAATTCTGCAGAAACAAGAAACCACCAAACCATACATTCAAGCCCTTAGGTCATTACAGAGTCTGGGCATGAACTTCTAATAATCTGCATGCATCCTGTGTATGTGAAAGTTACTTTTTTGCATTACACCAGGGGTAGACAACTTTTACCTACCTCAGGCCGGTCCGCTGGTACGGAGCTCTTCTGTAGGTCGAGGGGGGGGGGAATGGCGCCTTGTGTGCACGCTCGCTCGCACATGTGCAGTACCCCAGAAGTACTTCACATGCGCGTGCATGCTCGTGTGTGCATGTGCAGTACATCCGGTGTACTACGCATGTGCGAGCGAGGCATGGCCGCCATTTTGTTTTCCAAAATGGCAGCCCCAACTCGTTTGCGCATGCACAGTACTCTGGGAGACAATAGTACAATGGAAACAACCAGCATGGTGTAGGACTCCAAAAGAACTAGATTTAAATCTCCACTCAACTATGAAAATTCATTGGGTAGACTTGGGCAAGTCACACTCTCTCAGAAAGGCAATGGTAAGCCTACTCTTAACAAATATTATCAAGAAAATGTTAGGATAGGTTCATGATAAGTCACAGTTCACTTGAAGGCTTCTTCTTCTTCTGTGCCTCCAAGTCATTTTTGTTTTATGGTGACCCTAAGTGTCATAGGTCTTTTTGACAAGTTTCTTTAGAGGAGTTTTGCCATGGCCATCACCAGACTGAGAGAGTGTGACTTGCCCAAGGTCATACAGTCGGCATTTATACTTGAGAGGGGATTTAAACCCTGGATAACAGAGTGGTAGTCCAACACTCAAATCACTACACTACAACAAAGTGAGATGAAAGGGAGTCATGTGGTGTTATGTTATTTCACCCTTTGCTGTAACCGGGTATGGAACAATTATGAATAAAATGTAGAGCCAAAGGTTGGCCCAGCTGAGCTGATCAGGCTGAATTTGATGGCTCATTTGTTCATCATAACTGTGTCTATCTGTCAGATCTTGGAAAGTTACTATTAAGCCTAGAATGGTTATTCTGCTTCTGGGTGATTCTGAGAATTGCAGTCTAACCCTCCAACCCCCCCCCCCCCCCAATAGCCCCTCAAACTTTTAATGTAATGATAATTTGCTAGCTACCTGCTTTACACAGGTGGAGGACTTAAGCTCAGGCACAAGGCTTCCAGGAGACTTTAAAAAATACTGGATAGCTTAGTACCAATTTCCCTACAGTACAGGAACCTTAAAAAGAAATTAAGCCCTTTAAAAGATCTCTCAATCTAGTCACCCTCAACAACTAGCTTCTTGTGAACTATATAAGCAAATGTAATTTCTCCGCTATAGTTATGACTTTCCAACAAATAGCAGTCAAAAGAAAATAATCACAGTAATTGGAATTTCTTCGACAGCAAACTTTCATTCCACTCCAAATGCCATATTTTTCTGTCTTGATCCTATTGTCTAGGTGTATGTGATTTATTGCTACAGTATCCTCACATTGTTAGAAACTTCATTATGGCTACTGATATTTTAATACAGAGGAATAACCAAGGCCCCATTCATACTTGTGTTTTTGTGCTGGGTAGGTCTGGGCAGATTTGCTGATGCAATACCAAATCTGACCCAAATAGAAGTTCACACTATGTTTACCCCAGTCGAATTCCTCTGGTGCAATTTAACCCTGTCAAGTTCATAGTGACCAAAGTACTGATTAAAAATGGAGCCTCCTTATCAATTGCATTTGATCATTTTCATGTTTTTTTTGAGGGGGGGGGTTTCTGTCAATCAAATGGTGCACATCGACATCAAACTGTTTGAGCGAACCCCCCATCATCCTCAGAGGATGGGGAGGAAAAGCCTTTTGGAGAACCCCTTGCCATGAAACCCCCATGAGAGCTTCTCCTTGGGGGAATTCCCCCCCCCCCCCTCAGCCTCAGAGGATGGGGAGGAAAAGCCTTTTGGAGAACCCCTTGCCATGAAACCCCCATGACAGCTTCTCCTTGGGGGGGGGGGAATCCCCCCGTCACCTTTGGACTGGAGAATAAAATCACCATGCGTTGAAGCCACAGAAATGCAAAGCTTCACATTTTCTGTTAAAATAAATAATAATTAAAAAAAAACCACAAAAGACCCTCCTTCACTGTCTTCGGCAACATCTGAACATCTGTGTTATGGCATAGTCGGGGAGGGGGAGCAGGAAAGAGGGAAACGGCTGAGCGGTTGTTTAAAGGGCCCGGTAGCAAGAAATTTGAAATAATCAGAGCCGGTAACAAGGCGTGAGCACAGAAATGGCACTTGCTATGCACCCCAACCTGTGAGAGGGAATCGGTATGTTCTGCCCCTCTGCCCAACCTCTGGCCACTAATCCCTCCCTTCAGGAAGCCCTGAATAGGATCGGGGGCAAGTTCACATTGGCAGCACCCTGACAAAACTTTTCCCCCCCCAAAAGACACAGGGAAAAACTTGATATTGAAAAACCCACAATGGGGGGAATTGGCCCTGGGTCACCCCTATCAGGGTGTGCAAAACCCAACACCAGTGTGAACTACCCAATTTTAAACTGGTTTACAAACCGGTTTATAATGTAGCATGAATGGCCCCCAAGAAGGAGGACTGATGCTGCTGAGGCAACTCCCCAAAATGGCTTTCATTTCCTTAGTAGCCTCACTAGGGGGAGTTTCTAGCAACATCAACCAGAGGAATACAAAGTTGCACAATTTATTTATTTATTTATTTAAATTGTATCTTTCTAATTTTCCCCCAGGGCAGTGTGTGTGTGTGTGTGTGTGTGTGTGTGTTCCTTCTAAGTTTTTCATTACTGCAACCACCGATAGCTTTTAAGTTTCTTCTATTAGTTGAATGACTCATCTTTGAACTTGGAAGAAACTGCATACCAATTTATCACTGTACAATTTGCAGTCCTTAAGAGATGTATATTTCAACCTGAGTGGATTCTTGTCACCTCAAATTTGAGGTCTGTGTAGATGGGTGCAATTGCTTCACATTCTCACCTCATTGGAAGCTGCCTTATGCTGAGTCAGACTGTTTCTCCATCTAGGCCACTATTGACTATTCTGACTAGCATTGGCACACTCTTAGGGTCTCATATAGCACTCTTCCCCTCTTTCTTTCTTTCCTTTCTTTTCCTATCTTTTCTTTTCTTTCTTTCAACATGCCAGAAACTGAACCTGCAATCTGTTGCATGTGAATCAAATCATGTTTGGGTTGCTGAACATCTTTACTACCATTCCTCCCTTACTACTTAGAGTGGCCTACTGATTGATGCTTTCTTCTTTAAATAGTCTTATAACCATTCACCTGGGAGCAACTTCCAGTGAGTTCATTGTGACTTCCATGTGACTAGACATGTACGGTATATATGCACTTGTCATTCTCTATAGTGGGAGCAGGAACAAGGTAGACAAGGAAGAATTAACTGGTTAGTTTCTGGTTAAACTGTTGCCAGTCACCAAAGCTTTTCAGCTTCCAAAGGTTTAACAATAGCATTATAAAGAATAATCACTTCTCCACTTTTAAATTAGACTTCCAATATGGAAGAAAGCTGCTGCTGCTGGGCTCAGGAGTAGATCTTTCTCTGGCTAAATGGTGAGCTCAGTTCTACCACCAAAAACAAATCCTTGGAAACCTAAGCAGCCTTCTTCTTTAATTTTATTAGTACGCACCCTCCATCACATATTACACTGATTTTGGTTGGAGGACGTCAGGGTAAATAACAACAAGAAGAAAGTAGACAGGATGAGCCTGTTGTTCCCTATGTTGACATATCATTCAATGGTTTGCAAATGATTTTTTTTTTTAAAAAAAATCATATCAAGGATCATGGTCTATGACTCTTGTTATACATTACTGAAGACTTCTATTTGTTGTATATTGTTTTCAGATACTTTGCTAATTTGGACAGAAATATGTTTGAAAAATTAGAATCATTCTAAATATATGTTACTGGTATTTTGAAAGCAAACCTTATCATTTTCAGTATGAATGAAAGGCACAGTGTGTACTACAGTCTTGGTGTTCATGCACATGGGTGCTAGAGACAAGATACACCCACCCATGACTTCAGTTATGCTGGAGAAGGAGGTTTTAACATATATATGCTGGAAAAGAAGACAAAACAACTTTAAGACTTAATTAAAGTTTTATTAGTGCAATGTCCTAACATTGGTTAGCAACTTCAAGAGCCCCAAATAAGATCAAAATTGGGAAAGAAAATACAGCCTGTCCCCAGTAGGAAGGGAGAGTGAAAGGAGATGCATTGTTTCAGCACTTGAGACAGAATCTTTAAGATTATTCCTCCAACGCAGCCCTCAGAAGTCTAAAGATTTCATTTTCTAATTGTTGCATCTGGAAAACTTTTAGCTGCTGTTTAGGAAAAGCACACCAAATGCAGTCACAATTAAAGAAAAATTTACCTTTGTTGGAGGTAGAAACCTTAAAGAGTTAAGTCTCTTGGCTCTCTCTTTAGGATTCCCTGGTTGAGGCTAAAATGTGGTATCATCGAATCCAGAAAACATATCCAGGGTACTGTGTTGACCATACAGTAAAGTACAATAACATCCAAAATCCACAAAACAGCAATACCTTTATTGGAATCAATAAAAGTTTTCCAAATACAACAGGCCTCTTGAGAAATTCAGTGTTATCAACCTAAGAAGGGGGCAGGTAGCCTCACAAAGGACAAATGCAGCCTGGATCTCAAAGAACAAAGGACTTTAAATTTTATTTTCTGGACTTTAAGACTCTTTGTCTCCCAGAGCACGCATGGCCAAAAGGAGTGGCCTCTGCTTGCATGGATATCCCTCCATACCATCTTAACTGAGAACAATAAGATCTTGACAAAATGTAGACCTGTGACTCTAACATCATCATATTCCCCCCTTCCCCCATATGATTTTAACACCTTTGCCTGATGATGACACCACTAGAGCTTTGAAAGCTTGCATTGTGTATTTTGTGCATTTTGTTTTGTTAAACAAAGATATTGCTGTTTTGTGGATTTTGGATGTTGACCAACACAACTAGCCCCAGATATGAGGCTGATTTGGGTATATCATGAGATGATATGGCTCACTGAAAAAGACAATAATGAATGTATATAATAACTGTGGCAAAACCAGTATAAACTAGATATTGGAAAGAACCTAATATTTCATTTCAGGAAGAATGGATACTGAAGATATGTGACTTAACGGAGATGGACAAATTAACAAGATTATTAATAGAGAAGATGCTTTGAAGCTTTGAAAAGGACTGGAGGGTGATGGATTCGTTTTTGACAGAAAAATGGAGAACCTCATCGATAATAGACATGATAGATTAGATAAGTAATTTCAGTAATAATATGATAGTTCAGTTAATGTAGAGGTTCATTATAATGTTGCACAGATTGGGAATGTAAAGTCATTTCAAAGGTAACCAGTATCTGAATGGTAGGAAGTCTCAATTTTAATGTCTATTTTAACATTTGTGGGTATGTTTTGTGCTATTTTTTTTAAATGTACAAATGCTTTATGTTCAATGTTTAGGTTTTATGTTACAAATCTCTCTCTCTCTCTCTCTCTCTCTCTCTCTCAGAAATGAGAAAATAATACTTGGTAAAGTATAAGGCAGCAGGAAAAGAGGATGAGCACATTAGAGATGCATTGATTCAATCAAGGAAGCCACAGTTTTGAGACTGCAAGACCTGGGAGATTATCACACTGACTAAAACCATGACTACTCCCCAATAGGATACAGTTGGGTTGTGGGCTGCTGATAGGTTCTGTCAGAATTAATTCACCGCTGATGCCACTAGACAATTGCAATCCGGCTGCATCCCAGGTCCTAGGTGTGCTTTGGAGGCCACATTTCCAAAATGGCAAGCTCCCGGCTTGGAAAAGCAGCCCCCAAAGCACGCCTGGGACCCAGGATACAGCCAGGTTGAAATTGCCCTGTGGCATTAGCGGCAAAGTAAGTCTGATAGAACCCACCAGCAACCTGCAACCTGACTGTATCCCATTGGGGAGCAGTCAAGTTTTTAGTCAGTGTAATAATCTCCCTGATCAGTGTTGATGACTTCTTGCAGATCTCTTATTCTTAGGATTGCTGGAAGTTGAAGCCAACTTTATGTCAAATAGCAACAACAAAAATAAGCAACTGGTAGGACCATATTTGATGCTTCTATCTTCCATACATTACAAGATGGGGCATGTCTATATGGCCCAAACAAACTGGTTTCCCCCTGCCCTCATGGCACCATGTCCACACAACAGAGGGCCCATGCCCAGATTTGAGTATGAACTGTCTTCATGACATGAGGCCAACTCTGCATCAAGTCTGGGCCATCCTTCCCTTATAGTAGATTACCCTTTGCTCCTGATTTTCCAGAAAAATCCATTTATGCATGCATTTTCCATTGTGCCTCCTGACACCAGCACTGCTGGTGCAAATCACTCCTGCTGAGATCACAACAAGGTGCCTAGCCATGTGATTAATGGTTTTTGACCTCAGAGGGGGCAACTTGAACCAGGAGGGGCAGTGCCTGGTGATACAGTGGGAAACATGTATAAACAGCAGCTGCACATAGCTCTGGTGTACAGAGAAATTCAGATCCAGAATACTCCAGGAGCATCCCAGCCTATTCTGGCTGGTACAGACACACTCAGGAAGGCAAGCAGAATGATCTTGTGGTACAGGAGATGGAAGGAAAGGCAAACAACAGTCAAGGGATCCCAGAATCACCTACTTTTGGGTCTCCCACATGGTGACTCTCTTGTAAAGCATCCACTGCACTCCACAAGAAGCTGCATCAGTATGAGGCATTCATACACACAAAATGTGAAATAAAACTAATGTATTTCAAAGGCATTCCTCACACTCCCCCAAAGCCTAGAATGCTGCTCTCAATATCATACCTCACAAGAATCTAGGCCAATGTTAGTTAAATCTCTTTTCTCACTCATAAAAGCATTTCTCCCCAAAGGGAAAGACAGAACAGAAAGGCTTAGGTATGTATTTCATACATTCAAAATCTTACACATGGAGCCACTTTGAGTGGATGCCATTTCAAAATCAAACATCTTTGAGACAAGACAGCCCAGGAGCATGACATTTTATTGCTGATAAATCTGAGTAGATAAATACCATTGGAAAACATTTTTCTAACTGAAGAGCCTATTATCTCAAACTATTATACACCACTATGGATATATTACAGAGTTCAAAAGTCCCATTGTGAGTGTTCTGGCATATATCCATTTTCCATTATGCCTGTGAGCTTGTGTGTATGTCAAAATCTGGACAGTGATATTTACAAAGTAGAGATCTTAAAAATTAGAAATACTTGCTCTGGATGTAGAAATGAAAATTTGGATGTACTGCTATCTGATGAGTCTGTGGCTATGTATAAGTCTTATGTGCTTTTCTCAAAATGACAAGATATAAATAAGGATGTGAACATCAATTATTAATTTATTTCATTTGTATGCCACCTTTCTCCCAGAGTGGGACCCAAGTGGTCCCCCAAAGAAATTTTTTTAAAAAAACCCTTAACAATTAAAATTGTTAAATAATTTTAAGAGGATGGGAACAGCCACCGAGAAGGCTCTCACATATCCTCATCAAGCGAGCCTGTGATGGTGTCAGGACTGAGAGAAAGCTTTCCTTTGTAGATCTTTAAACTCTGGCAGGTTTCTTTGGGGAGATCAGTTTTTCCACAATGCAGAGATAAATCAGTTTGGCACCACTTTAACTGCCATGGTGTTATCTTGTGGAATCCTGGGATTTGGAGTTTGGTGTGGTATTTGGCTTGGTCTGTCAGAGAGGTTGGGTGCCTTACCAAAGTATAAAATCCTAGGATTCTGTAGGATAGAGTCATGGCAGTTAAAGTGGTGTCAAACTGTTTTATTGCTGCAGTGTGGATACACCCAATTTATTTCAGAGTCTGGACCTATGCCATATACATCCTCCCCCCCCCCCCCCCCGCAACTGCCACTCCTGCAGTCTTGGAGGGAGAAAAGAACTGACCAGCTGAGGAAAGGCCCTCCATTCATCCCAACTGCTGTTTCCCTGGACTCTGAAGGAGAGAAGGTCAGGAAATACCTGCTACACTTCATCCCCTCCCATGCAGGTATTCCCTTTTCCTTGTGTATTCTGTTTTATTTAGATTGTAAGCCTGATTTCAGGGAACTGTCAATTTAACAGTTTGTGAACTGCTTTGAAATCTTTTTTTTTTTTTGGCTGAAATGTGGGTATAAATACTCTAAATAAAAATAAAAATAGATTTATAGGTCATGACTTTGAATGGTGCCCAGAAATGAACTGGTAGCTAGTTAAACTGTTTTATCAAGAGAACTATATCCTTCCTGTAACTGGCATTCATGGCCACATTTTGAGCCCACTGAAATTTCTGAACTGTTTCCCCATGTAGAGCATACTGCAGTAGTCCATATGGGCTGCAATCAAGACATGTGTCTCTGTAGCCAGATCTGACATCACAAGGAATAGATGCAGCTGCCACACTAGTACAAATGGGACTAGTCCAAATGGTGTACCAGTCCAAACAGGCCATTGCAGTTGTTCAAATGGGATGTAATCAAGGCATGTGAAATCATCAGAAGATCTGACATCTCAAGGAATGGAAACAGTTGACACACAGGTTTTGGCAGTATCCATGGACATTTTCCCTTTCTACCTTGCACATTGGTTCAATAGAATCATAGAATCATAGAGTTGGAAGAGATCTCAAGGGCCATCCAATAAAACTTCCTGCCATGCAGGAACTCTCAATCAAAGCATCCCTGACAGATGACCATCCAGTCTCTGTTTAAAGACCTCCAAAGAAGGAGACTCCACCACACTCTAAGGGAGTGTGTACCACTGTCAAACAGTTATTACAGTGCTTGGTTACTTGTTTGTTTGAAGCATTTATTACCTGTCCTTTAGCCAAAAGGATCCCAGAATGAGCAATATGTCACAGAGCACAAAGAAAAAGTTATGACCAGAGTTAGTTGTTTAGGAAGGGTTATTGTTCAGAATGGACTTACCTTCTCCCATCTCCCATTTGTATGTATATTTGTGTGCATGTTTTAGATTGTACATGTTTTTCAACATAGTCCTCCCCCCATCCATAGACAAAAACATAATTCTTACCCATTTTTATCCGGGTTAGGAAATTACTCTTTTCTAAAAGGAGTGCAAATCCCCCCCCCTTTTTTTTTGGTATTTTTCTACAAATATGCATTATTGTATGCGTTCAGAAATGTGTGCATTTCCCCCATAGGCTAAAGCTTTATTTTGTGCATGTTTCCAAAGTGTGTGTGTGTGTGTTTTCTCACATATTGAGAAGTGCACATTTTCAATTGGACAAGTCTTGAGCATGCTGTTCTAGAAAGAAGAAGGATTTCCAGTTAAAGCTACATTCCCGTCAGCTTTTTCAGCTGGGAATGTGTCTCTATTGGGTAGGTTTGGATAAAGTTGCTGACCCAACCATAGTTGTTCTTTGCCTATATGCAAAAAGTCTCCAAAGAGACAGATTCTCTTAAGGAAAGCAGCTATGGAGAAGTCAATCCAGTCCAGGTCATTCATAGATAATCCAAGAAGTGGAAGGAATACACAGGGGCAAAGTCTCAGCTCCAGAGCTTGTTGCACAAAGCCAGTAGTTCAGATATCCAAAGCTAAAATAGGGATGAGGCAAGGAGTTATTAAATGTAGCTAATCCAGGGACCAAGAATAACAGAAAACACAAGAATACAAGAATACCAAAAACATAACCAGTCAAAGGGGTTGGATGCTTGTGACTAATAAACATTCTCTGCAGTTGGCCAGGAATTGTATAAGTGGCTCCTTTTGGCCACAGGTGCTTTTTTAGACAGCATCTTCTGTTTAAGAGTCAGTTTTTACAAAGTTCTTCCTTTTTTCTTCCCTGGACTTCAAAGGGCAGAGGTACCTCTTCAGTATCTGCCAAGTCCTGTTTGAGGAAGGAGCTCCTCCACTGCACCAGCCACCAGCTTCTCAGATCTAGGGAGGGAGTTATATGGAGCCAGAAACTCCTCACAACCCAACTCCTCTGCTCCATAGTCCTCAGATTTCAGAGGGTGAGTTATAACAATGGTAGGCAGGCAATGTCTATGATTACTTTTGCCCAGGCAGCCAAAACCCAAGTTTGACTAGAAGCTTTTATTACTATCCAATGCCAGGTAAAACCAGTGGGTTATTGGGGTATTAATGGGTTATAGTGGATGAATGGAATGCTGTTGGAGCTTGGGAGGGTGTCAGAGCTCTGGGATTATTTCACACTTACGTAATGAATGGATCACACCAACCTAAAGGTTCCTAGATCTACCTTCAGTGATTCCTCAGAGCCTCCCTGCCCCCATCTATGGAAAAAGGAATGAGAAGGGATTACAGTTTGCTCTGAATTACAAATGCTTTTATATCAAGGGATTTTCTTGACATTGTAATAAACCAGAGAACAGAGCTTAAGTGTTTTATTATGTCACTTGGAGCCCTCACAATGTACTTATAGCCTTGTTCACATCACTCCACATTTTTAATTTATGTTACATGAGAAAACAGTTGAAATCTTCCTCATTTCTTCACTGTTTTCTTCCTGAGCATCTGCTTGCTACACTCCATCCATCTCTACCAGTCTCCCTAGCTTCCTCTCTCTGACCCAATTTTAAAAGAAACTTCAGTGTTGATATCCAGTTCTGGGAACTTTCTTCTCATCTAATCTGGGAAATAGTCCTCCATGGAAGAACTAAGGACTACTTCCTTCAGTACCATTGCCCATAGACAATGGTACTGAAACACAAGAGGGTGAACCATGTGCTTATACATCTCTCCCCTGCTACACAAGAGCCCCCTTCATACATAGTGATGTCACAAAAACCTATAAATTAGTTGGCTTGTGAATCAGATGAAGTTGCTTTCAAAGTTTCATTTCCTGGACTTGTTTCAGTTTCTGGACAGTTTTAAGTTCCTGATTTGTTTCACCAGACTTTATTTTATTATTCAAACATAAATTGATAATGAACTAATTTACATTTTCTGCAAGGGTGTGCTCTGAGTGACTAATCATTCAAGCTCTGTAATTTTTGTTCAGCTGTTGATTCCTGTAAAAAACCCAAACCCTCATTTCAACTGTCTGTCAGAGAACAATGGCTCATGGTACATTGCATCATAATGCACATGGGTAGGAAATACTATCCTGCTATGCATGCCTCATTCTCATGAATCATGTTGGTGACACTCATGCACAAAACTGCAAAATTCAAAATAACAGCAGGCTTTCATCCAATTTTATAACATTAAAGTCAATTTATGAGTTTTGATAGGATAAGATCATCCATCACCAGTCATGTAGAATATGATGGAGGTAGTTTCTGGACTTTTTAAGGCAGGGGTAGGCAACCTTTCCCCTTTAAGGGCCGAGGGACTTCAGCTCCCAGAATCCCAGGAGCTATTGGCCAACATGGGACTATTGGCCAACATGGCTGAGGCTTCTGGGAGCTGAAGTCCCTCGGCCCTTAAAGGGGAAAAGTTGCCTACCCCTGTTTTAAGGGGTGGGAGGATTGTGGGATTTTGGATTGTATTTTAATATTGTATGAGTTTTAACTGCTGTGAGCCGCCCCAATTGTCTGACAGAGGGGCGGGGCATAAATAAAATTTATTATTATTATTATTATTATTATTAGTAGTAGTAGCAGTAGACTGCCCCCAGATATTGCCCTTAGAGTTCCCAACTCCTCTCAGCTAGTAAGATATGAATCCTGCACATATTCTTCAGCCACAGCAAGAAAATATTGAAGAAAACTTGCCTACATGCCATCAAAATGAATGATTTCCACTTCCTTGTGTGAAAACATCACAGATCACTAGTGGGCTGACAGGTTGAACTTGCAAAGAGTAGGTGAACAACCTGTGTAATGATGGGTAAGTGCACTGGTCTTTTTACCTCCATGAACAGCTGACATGATACAAAGTTTGCAAAATTACACAGTGCAAATTCAAGGTCAGAAAGAAAAGTGACTTGATAACAAAAATATTGCAATGTTTTCCCAAACCCAGAGCCAGGGAGCAGTCAGAAATCAAGAAATCGCACCCCTAATACATGCACACAGGCATGCAGAATTCAGTTGCATCTGTTTGGCATGCTTCCTTAGTTTTAATCACAATATAGAGGAAACAGGTTTGGCTGGTTGTGTGTGTGTGTGTGTGTGTGGAGAATAGCAGCAGGCACTGTTGTTGTTTTTTAAATAAAAATAAAACTGCAGTTGCAGGGTTGGTACCAGGCACTCTAGCTACAGCAGGGGCCTTACTGGTGACTAGACTTTCCAGATATCAGGCCCACACCCTCTCCTCCAGTCTTCAGCATATGAGAAATTAATCTCTGGATGAGAGCGCATCCTAGAAATGTGTTTCTTTTTCCTTGTTTGTCAGACTTGGTGTTTTGTTTTTTATTTGAATGACATATTCTATACAACTGACACATTCTATACAATGATGCTGAATGTATCCTGTTTAATGGCATATTCACAGGCTCACCTTTGTAACATGACAGAACCAATCTCCTATGATATCACATCTGGTTATGGGTATGGAAACCCTACAATAGCAGAAAGGAAGGAAGGAAGTTTCAGAGTTGAAAGGAGAATTATGGTTCAAGGCAAAGAATAAGTGGGCAATGACGAGGGGGAACCTGAAGACCATCTTTTCTAAGACTCATCTAAATCACAGAACAAGTATGGAGCAGTCACTGGCTGTGGATTTGATGCTGTCAATCAAAGGGTAGTTCAAAACAGGAAAAATTCACATCCACCATAACTTTGAATGTCCCTGGCTCAGAATTTGCTATCAGCATTTCAAGGAATTTGGAGACTTTTCCATGGATGAAATATAGTATTAGTCATAGTTGTAATAATTAGTAGTTAAGGCTGTGTACAAACAGTTATGTCATGAGTAGTGAACCAACTATGGATCACTATATCCAAGTTCAAACCCAACCAATTCTTCGTCTTTCAGTCAGTTGCTGTGCACAACAGTGACTGGCTGATCCTTGAGGATACCATGATGCCCCTGCACTGCCCAAAGTAGTATTTCTAGGAATTTTTTTTAAAAAAATATATATTTTGATCTTTTTAAAATGTACTGAATAAATGTTTAGCCTGATTTTAAAAAATGAAAATTTTTCATGAATGAAAGTGGAAGAATAAGAAATGAAAACTAAGGATACCATGGGATTAAGTACATGTCATTAAAGAAGGAAGGAAACAGATGTCATTCCATATCAAAATCTCCATATCAATACCAATTCCAGTGCCTATCTTTGTGTGTATTGGGGTAAGGGAGCCTGGGGTTATGAACAGAAAATAATTTTAATGCTTTGGAAGCCCTTACCAAAATTATCAGTTTTTATACCTTCTGAGACTCACTGCAAGACAAAATGTACCTCACCTCAGAAATTCACAGTTGCAGTACCTCACAGAGAAATAAAATATGAAGAACTAAAAATGTCTAAAATACAAAAATATTTTTAAAAATGTTTCTGTTAGTAAGGAAAATGTGTAAAAAATGTACCTATTCAGAAAAGTAGATAAGTAAATGTTAATATTATGGAAGGTGCATATGGAAAATCTGCATGGATTTCCCTGACAGAAGGAGAAAACAAAAAGTCAGAACAAAAGATGGGATGGGAATGCAGATGGGAGAAATGAAACAAATGTTGTTGAGACTACAAATTCCCATTATCTATTATGTCAGCAATGGGAGTTACAGTCTATCAGCTTCCCCCTGTATCTTAACTGCATACATCTAAATACACCTTAAAATGCAGTTAATCATAGACTGTACAGTACCTTTGCTTTTTAAATATAACAATTTCAAGCCACTTTGGTGCATTGTTCAGATTTTCATGTGCAGGTTTTGTTACTGAAAGAAGGAATGAACACACTTAGTAATGGAATAGTGAGAGATGATTACAAATAGTAATGGGCATGATTGCTTCCAGAACATGTACCATTCATGAAAGAGAATACAAGATGTATGTGTGCTAAGGGTCCTGATGAATTGTCTGATCTTTAAGTCAGCTTCCTATTTATTCATGCACCATTCTGTTTCAGCTATCTAAAGTATCATTTAGAAGTGGGGAATCTAGCATGTATACTGAAAAGGAAAATATATTATCCCTTTAATAAGGACTCAAAAAAGAAAATGTGATCTTGAATTACAGCTGCATTTGCCTATGACTGTAGATCATTAGTCTGGCAGGCTAGATGGAAGCACAAAAAGATTCCTCAGCTTCCATCCTATTTCTCATACAGCTACTAAATCAGAAAACATAATATGGGGGTACCGGGCTGGAATGGGATGACTAAACAACCTTTCATTCATATCTGAATTAACCACTGTGGGGCAGTCACAACAAGATATTTCATAGGCATAACAGCCAAGGTCTTCCACAGCCTAGAGTAGATTTGCAAGAAATTAGCACGTGAGGAAAAACTACATTCTGCCAGGCAGTGAGACAATTAAAATATATGAAAGAATTTCATGTCTTTGGTAATAGCAGCTTCCCATAAGGAGATATTAAATAATTGTGTTATGATTGGCATTTATAACACATTCTTCTAATAACACCAGGTGTAGCTTGCAATACATAATCAAAGAATAAGAATAAATAATGAAGCAAATAAAAATATGAAAAGTATAGATAAAGCACTGCAGAACATGAAATTTTAAAAAAGGCTTTCTGCATATATGCATAGTATATCAAAACCTATTATGACTTGATAAAACACAGTCCAGTAAACAGGATTGTGATAGAAAACTGCTGTTCTCAACTAAACAGAAAAAGGTGGTTTATTTCTCAGCACCTGACTAGGTTGAAGGATGGAATAAGAGGAATCATTTTTACACAAAATGGTCAGGTAGACCAAGTTACATATTCAAAGAGTATGATTCATGATAATTGTGTCTATTCTTATCTTACAATAATGATATGGGCAGCTTGGATGGAGTCTGCAATGCAAACTCCATTAACTAGTTTATTGGAAAGCTGAGAGTTGTAAATGAAAGATCCATGCATGGATGTAACTTTCTCACACCACTTTGTGATGTGGGAACATGCATCAGTGTAGAAACTATAATGTGCAATCTGAAAAGGTGCCATATAATACTAAAATATAGTCATTGGTGAGTAAGCTATATAGAAAACAGTTTTCCTTTCTTATAAGCTAATCTCGTCCAAAGCCTAGACAAAAGCAAGAGGCGTCCCATTCTTGTCTCAAAAGAAGCATACAAACTACATTTTTACATTTTTTTTAGCTACATCTACAATCAGGGGTGTTTGTGACTCATTTTGTAATTTTGAGGACCAAATTACATATTAGCCACAAGTAAAGACAGCCCAATGGCTCATCCTCTATTGAAAAGCATTAGAGAAGGTGAACATTTTCTAGAATCATAGTGCTGAAAGGGGCCTTGGTGGTTATATTGTTCAATGACTTACTCAATGCAGCATTGTCAATGTAGGTTGCAACTACACCATTTCAACATATAGCCAATTCCATATGGATATTTCTAGTGAAGGTGAGTCTGTTAGCAAGAGTGCATTTTTCTGAATTTTGGAGTGTGTATGAATTCCACATGGCCCCAGATGCACTATGCAGTGAACCCCAGGTGCCTCCATGGCAAGGCAAATAGGTCATGCCTAGGTCACTTGGAAGACTGGAAAATCCTCAATCACCAAAGCCAAGTAGATAGTGTGGGAGTTGCTAATGGACCATCATCACCTCCATAATTAGAAAGATGGGCGATAATGGCCTAGATGTCTCGCCTGATTGTGAGCTAATGACTTAATCCTCTCCCATTTCTGCCTTGAATATTGCCAGACCAGATTACCTCAACCTGGCAGTCTCAAACCTTTGCCCTGCAGCTAGTTTTAGCCCTTAAAAAACCCTGGATTTCTCCCCTCGGTGTCACTAGTCGGAGTTCATGGGGACCCTGCATCACTCTGTTCTCTGATCTAGTTACCAGCACCTCCATTCAACCCATACTCTCAGAACGGTTGTGTCTCACACCACTTCACCCAATTGGATCCCAGAGAAAGCCTAATCTGTAGTAAGTATCTCCTATAGTTCTGGCTCGATACCTTTTCCAAGCTAACCCCTGATTTCCTGAGCCTTGCATGAATGTGTGCGTGTATGTGAATTGCTGTGTGACTTTCCCCTTTAATAAATAATACTTTTATCGGAGAATTCTGTCTCTGCATCAATTCTTAGATCCACAGGACTCTTGGTATACATGTGGGAGATGGTCTCGCTGGGTCCTTGTAGCTGACTCCCTCTCGATTTGAGCTAAATAAAATTCCTCTTAATAGACTTTTGGCTATAAGGCCACCATCTGTCAAACTGTTATACTGTCAAATGGAGTACAATATCAGAATTTTTTCCCAATGGTTACCCAAAAACTAGTTCTCTTCTATATCTACCTATTGGTTCTAGCTCTGCTTTCTGGAGCAATAAAAAGACTGTTCAATCTATAGTATGAAAGTTCTTCCTTCATGTAAAGATTGCCATCACAAATTCCCTTCATCCTCTCCACTCCAGGTTAAATGGCTTTTAAGTTTTTTAGCCAGGTTCCTCTGAAAACTTCAATTATGAATGGCTTGTTCTGGGCAGTACAATTTGTCTTTCATATAATGTAGCATGCTTAACTTGGACAGCTCAGAACAGAGTTGTTCTAGCACTTCTTGTGATCTGGATAGAACGATCCTTTAAATAGTCTAAGGATGCAGTAGTATGTATCTATCTATGTATTGTTTTTATTTGTTTGATTGATATTCTGACACTGATTTGGTGCGCTTTACTCAAGGACTCTCAGTTCAGTGACATAAGGTCTTCCAACTGAAGATGCTAGGAAATGAAATCAGAACTGTATGCTAGAAGACGCTGGTGCACCTCCAAATTTCATCTGGTCCTGGAGACTTAAATTCATTTAGGTTAACCAGGTATTCCTGTACTACCTCTTTACTTATTCTGTGTTACATTTCCTATTGTGTCCTCTGCTCCATTTTCCTCAGGTCGAGCACCCTTTTCCTTTTTTTAGAAGACCGAGGCAAAGAAGGTGTTGAATAGTTCTGCCTTTTCTCTGTCCCTTGTTAGAATTTCTCCATCTTCTCTGCGCAGTGGCCCTACCATTTCCTTCTTCTTTCTTTTGCTATGAACATACCCCCAAAAGCCCTTTTTATTGTCCTTTACCCCTCTAGCAAGCCTGAGTTCACTGTGCGCTTTGGCTTTTCTGATTTACCTCTAACATGTGCTAGCTATTTGTTTGAATTCCTCTTTAGTGATTTTGCCCCTTTCCCATTTCTTATACATCTCCCGTATAAAACTTAGTTCAGTTGAAAGTTCTTTTGTTATCCAACCCAGTTTCTTGAGACAACTCCCATTTTTCCTTCTCATTGAAACAGTTTAAGATTGTGCCTTCAGTATCTCCCTTTTGAGAAACTCCCATGCATCCTGAACTCCCTTCTCCTTTAGTATTTCTGACCATAGGATCACTTCCAGTATTTCCCTAAGTTTATTGAAATCAACTCTCCTAAAGTCTAGAATGAGTGTTTGACTATGCCTAGCTTCTCCTTTCCACTGTATAAGAAACTCCAGGAGAACATGATCACTCCTACCTAAGGATCTCACCACTTGCACTCCATTTACCAGGTGAGAAGGCATGAATCACTGCAAAAGACAATAATGTTAGGAAAAGTGGAGGGAAGTAGAAAGAGAGGAAGGCCACATGCTAGATGAATGGACTTTATTAAAGAGACCACAAATATGAGTTTGCAGGAGCTAGGCAGAATAGTAGAGGACAAGGGGGCCTAGAGATGTCTCATCCACGGGTTGAGATTGACGCGAAGGCAGTCAACAACAACAAATAATAATAATAATAATAATAATAATAATAATACAATGTATTTTTATCCCACCCCCTGTGTATGCAACAAAGTTCTACCAAAGAGCACCCAACACATTTACAGCAAAACATAGAATCTGACTTTATGTCAATTTAATTTTCTTCCCAAGCAATGACAAAAAGATTCAAGTTTAGAAAAAAAATATGTTTATCCAAATTGAGGTCAATCAAAGTTTTTTTTGTTTCATCTTGAGCCAAAACTGTATGGTTGCTCCCGCAGCACTCTTAATTGCATTCACAGCTTTTTCTTCATGTTTATTATGGAATATAGCTCAGTTAAAGCACATGCTTGGCATGTACAATGATTTTCATTCAATCCCCAATAATTTCTGTAAAAAGGATAATCTAGGGCATTGATGAGGAACATGTATCCTGGGTCTAATGTAATATAAGACAACTTGCTATATTTCCATGCTACAGTCATCTTAGTTGGCTAAACAGAATGTGCAAAGCATGTGACACATACAGTGGCAGATGATAACTTCTGTGTCAGGAGTACAGTAAATCCTCTCTGGGGGGTTTAAAGGGGCTATCCAAAGTACTGAACATATTTTGGGAAGTGGATTCAACACCTTGGAAAGCTCCATAAAATTCTAGGAAAAAAAAAGTCAGAGTGAATTCATTGCACCCCTGGCATAAAAGCAACAGCCCATGAAATTAAGTCAATTTGCTTAGCAAATGTGGACTGAGTGCAATCTTTGAGAATCCAACCAACACTACTCAAATTGTGTTCATTCCTTACAATACTGAACAATTTAAGAAATATGTTCTGTTTGCTGCTATTACTGTCTTGAGGCATAATGATGCCAAAGGCATCAGTCTCTCAACAATAAGCTGAGACAGTCCCAGTAAGAGACATGGAACTATATTTAAAACTGTAGTTCTGTGCATGCTCACCTGGGAGAATACAGTGGGATAGACATCAGAGTAAACATGTTAGGATTACAGCAGGCTCTTGGTATCTGCTGGAATTTGGTTCCAGGGCTCCCTGTGGATACCTAAATCTGTGAACAATGGCACAGTAAAATACTTTTCCCCAAAGCCATGGATAGTTGAGTCCATGGAAACAGAATCCATGGGTGCAGAGTGCTGACTGTACCCTGCACAAATATTGGCCTGCTGGGTTACTCTAAAACCCTATCAAAATATAGTAATAAGGATATATACTTGTTGTTCTTCCCCCTTGTGTCTTTTTTTTTTAAGGTAATGGCTTTGGCAGTATGACATTTTGAGAACTCTAGGTAACTGAGTCAAAGCCTGAACATTAGTATTCAAGCTATTTAATATGATTCTGGCTTTCTAGTTCAGATACAGAAGCAGGGAAAGGAAACAAGTAAGCACGATTCTGGAGTTCAAGTAGAGGTAAAGAAACAGAGTAAAGAGCAAATATAAGCCCTAAACCAGTAGTTTTCTTACCCAAGAATCTTGGAATCTAGTTTCCTAGGAGATTTGGAGTTGATAATCAAACAGCAGGCAACAAACTGGTGTTATTGTAAAATCTTATTGGGAACTCTCCTGAGATATATAGGTGTGCAAAGCAAAATTAAAAAAAAATATCTATGGTTCTATAATTGCTGCAATATTTTTTGTCTCCTTTTTTGTGGATGAGGATGTATATTGATCATTTCCAATCTGGTTGCCACTGGTTTGTTTTCCGCATTTGCTGGCATATTTTGGAAACTATCTGAAAAACCCCTTTTTGCTTCTTGCTTGCTTAGCCAGTTCCAGTTCATTCTGAGCTTTAACTTTTCTTATACTATTCCTGCGAGTTTTGGCTAGACATCCTTACTCTTCCTTGGTGATTTGTCCTTCCTTCCATTCTATATGTATGCATGTGTACATGCCTTCAAGTCGCCTGTCAATTTATGGGGACCCCATAAATTTTATTTGGATTTTTTTTATGTATTTTTTTTTGAAAGGAATACTCAGACACATTTTCCCCAGTTCCCTCATCTGAAACACAGACTACAGCACCTTGGTGGTCCCTCGCTCATGTTTTCTTATCACTTCCTCTTTGAGTTTGTGGTGCAGTCACATTGACTTGTTCAGATGTTTCTCATTTTTCTTCTTCCATGAGATTATTTGTGATTGTGTTTTTTGCAACTCTTTCTTCAGGTACTCCCACCCTTGCTGGGTGTCTTTTTCCTTTGGCATGTCTAGCCATGGGATTCCACCCAGTAATTCCCTGAACGTATTAAAATTCTAGCATGAGACAGGAGTTCATCGCATTGGTTTTGCTTTTGCGATAGACACAGGATGTAACTTTAAGAAAGCGGATCTTATCACATTTCCCCGTTGCTGGAGAGTACAAAGCCTGTTTGCAACCTGGGCTTCTGCTGCATCTTTTCAAGAACGGGAAAATCCCATTCTTGAAAAGATGCAGGAGGAGCCCAGAGAAGCCCGGGTTGGAAATGGGCTGTGAACTCCTCAACGATGGTGAACTGTGATAAGATCCACTTTATTAAAGTTACATCCTGGTTCTATCATGAGAGCAAAGTCAATGCGATAAACTCCCGAGTCATTTTCCCCTAAATTACCAACTACTTTGATTCAATGATCAACTCCTCCCTATTGCTAAGGATAAAGTTCAGAATTGCCAATTCCCTTGTTCTTTGTTCCTGCCTTTTGAAACATGAAATTATCCACAAGATAATCAGAAATTTGTTGGAGGCCCTATGCTCAGCAAAGTCAGGCTGCATCTGCACTGCAGAAACAATCCAGTTTGACTCCACTTTAACTGTCATGGCTCCATCCTATGGAATTTTGGGAATTGTAGTTTGTTGTGGTACCAGAGCTCTCTGATAGAGAAGGCTAAATGTCTCACAAAACTACAATTCACAAAAGTCAATAGCATTAGCCATGGCAGTTGATGGGCCTATGCAGACTGCCAGAAATAGTGCACATTAAATTGAGGCACTGCCTTGGCTCAGTGCTAGGGAATCATGGGAACTGTAACTTATTGTGGCACCAGAGCTCTCTGACAGAGAAGGCTCACTGTCTCAGAAAAAAAAAAATGCAATTCCCATGATTCCCTAGCACTGAGCCAGGGCAGTGCCTCAATTTAATGTACACTATTTCTGGCAGTCTGCATAGGCCCAAAGTGATGTGAAACTGGATTATTTCTGCTGTGCAGATGCAACCCCAGTCTCCCAGCAGATATAAGGTTAAATTATACACTCAATACACTCAGATCCTCTGTGAAATGTTTGCTCCAACTGGTCAGGACTAGACTGGGAATGATTTCTCAGAGGACCTTTTCATCTGCTGCCCCCCAGACTGTGGAATGATCTACCGAAAGAGATATGACAGGTAAAAATGCTGACAGCATTTAAAATAACATTAAAGACACTTCTCTTCTGGCAGGACTATCCAGTCAATTTTTTAAAAAAATGACTTTTTAATTTAAATGTTTTAAAGAACATATTCATATGTGAGTATTTTAATGGTTTTATAGTATTGATTTTATCTGTTGGTTTTATCTATTTTCTTTTAAATTGTGTTTTGCATTTTAATATGCCGTATCCTGTCTTGAGCCATGAGGAGAGGTGAGAAAATAATAATAATAATAATAATAATAATAATAATACAAAGTCCCCCATAACTACTAATTTTTGCATCTTTGAGATTTCTGACATTTGTTTTAGAAAAGCATCATCTTCTTGTGTTGGTGGGATCTAGTAACCACCTATCATAATGCAAAGGGAACTTGCAGCATCTTTGAAGTCAGTGAAAAACAGAAGCTGGTAGCATGAGCTTTCATAGATTTGAACTTACTTTTGCAGATGCATCTGAGCAAGTAGGCTCCAGTCTATGAAAGCTTCTGTGTCCAGCTTCTTTTTTTCCAGTGAATCTCAAAGGTGCTACAAAATCCATTTGCATACTGATTTTCCAGACTAACATGACTATGGGCCTTTACAGACTGCCAGAAATAATGCAGCTTGAGGCCACTTTAACTGTCTTGGCTCAGTGCTAAGGAATCATGGGAACTGTAGTTTATTGTGGCACCAGAGCTCTCTGACAGAGAATGCTCAATGTCCCAGAAAAAAATACAATTCCCATGATTCCCTAGCAATGAGCCAGGGCAGTTAAAGTGGCCTCAAGCAGCATTATTTCTGGCAGTCTGTAAAGGCCCTATGTCTTTCAATTATACTTACCATAATGTTGCATTCTTTTATTTATTCCTCTATTTATTTTTGCTGAACTGCTCTCAACTGATCCACTCTGATCACTCTAATGTATTTCTGTACAACTTAATTTGTCTCTGACATATAATGAATCTCCTCTTCTTTTTCTGCTACATCTATTCTTTTTTGATAAGGTTATAACTTATAGCCTTGATTTGTAATATTCCATGGGAGTCATTCCACCAGTTCTTTGTTATGCCTATAAATTCATATTTATCTTTCTGCACTAGGAGTTCAAGCTCATCTTATTTGTTTCCCAAACTCTGTGTGTTGGTGTATAAACATTTGAAACTTTATTTCGTCTCACTCATTAATTTACTGTGAGATTTTCCTGTGGATCCCATTCTCTTCCTCATCTTCACTTGTAGAATTCACATCCTTGAATTTTGAGCTTGTCTTTGGGCTGATGTTTGAGCTATCATCTTCAATCCCCCTAGGATTTATTTAGTTTTTAGCCTTATTGATCAGACCTACCATGCTACTACCAAAGACATTCTTACCAGTCTTTGTGACATGCAGCCATCTACAGTCAGAAGTCCCCTAAAAAGTGAAGACTGTGGTGCTAGATGCCAAACCTTTCTTGTCTACACCATCTACAGAGCCAGTCATTCACTTTTATCTTCCTCTCCCTGTGTAATGTTCTATTCTTCACTGGTAGAATTTATAAGAATTCTCCCTGTGTCTCAAACCCCTTAAGTTTCCTAGCCAAAGCTTCATAGTGAGAAGTGATCTGCTCAAAGGTGTCCTTGGCCATGTTGCTGGTACCCACACCAGGCAACAATCTAAATGATATCTTAAATCCTGATAGGGAGCCCTTCTACAGAACTCATTATGATGCTGCACTGGAGAAAACAAAGCTTTGGGTTACCATCCTCTAATGTGTACCTGACAGGTACATATTACTAATGTGTACCCACTGAAACAAATGGGATATATCTCTGAATAAGTGTGTATAAGATTGTACTATCTGTCTATAAGAAAGTCTGGTCCATTTTCCTAGCATTAAATAGCATGTTTCTCCAGCCAACATTGACAAATGCAGCCCTTGTTCATTTCCTGCTCTTGTTGAGAATATGAGTTTAGGAAGCTGGAGGCATGAGCATCATCATGCTGCTGACCGTATTTGGCCTTTCTTCTGAGTGAAGCAGAGCTGGGGTCGCATTTGCTCTGTAATTGGCATGAACATAGGCAGCTCTTGTTTTTAGTAAATTCAGATTTGAATAATTTGTATGCAATTAAATATTGGTATGATGATAGTGGCTGCTATAATTAGCCCATAATAATAATCACACTTACATTGCACTCTTAATTCAAGGATTTCTTAACAACAAATGTTAATTAAAATCTAACAATGCCCTTGGGAAGGAGAGAAATGGGAAGCCACCCATTTCATATACAGACAGATAAATAGGCTTTGCAAGTAATTCCCAGGGTTTATGTTAAGCATAAACCTTTGCAAAATTTTATATGGTTGCTTTTTCCATTAGAGTGTTTGTTGTATAAATTAGGATCACACCAATATTACAAAGACCCCAGGCTGTTATCTTTGGTATCTGTGCAACACTATACTGAAAGTTTTATCAACATGTGACAGCAAGAACAGACAGCTCAGGCTGAAAAACAGAATGATATATTATTCTGCAGAAAAACCAGCTATAGGATCTAGAAGCATAGAAATTAAAAGGGATTTTAAAAAAAATAATGGTACTTTATGTAGGGCTGATCTTCATCTGGCCTTCTTAGTAGGCAGCTTAATGGACTGGACCGTGTTCAGTCCATTCTCTAGATATTTGATTGCATGTGAAGACATGAGAGTAGGTCTGAATGCTGAAAATCAAAGATTGCAAATTATAATGAGATAAATTATAAATAAACTATAAATAAAAGCAATCAGGCAAATTGGGAATAGCAGGAGCAATTCCTATATGGGATCTTTGAACTGCATATTCCTAGCATGACTGATAGTTGGAGGAAGTCCATCTGGAAAGGAAACAGAATGATGTTCCACTTCTGAAGGCATCTTGACACGCACCTCATCTTGGTAGCTACCACCCTATACAAGTTTTTGAGAAGCTTTGCATTAAAATAGATAAAACATTTTGCATTGGTACAAAGGAGTGTATTCCTAAGGACTGTATAGAAGGTATAAAGGGAGAAGACAACCATGTAGTCCAGGCACAATTAACCTGTGACCCTCCAGATATTACTTGCTTACAATTGCCACCATCCCTCACAATTGGTCATGCTAGTTGGGATTCCCAGGAATCTAACAACTTTTGCATGGCCACAGATTTTCCTTACTGAGTCTGAAATAGGAACCATCTGCAAACTACACATTTGTGTTGTTGATAAGGTTGTAGAGATAACCTTGATTTATTTTAGCTAAGAATCACAGCACATTGGTCAATGTTGCACTTTGTTTTCATGTTTAACAAAACTAAAGCAGCTATAAAGGCCTCCTACAAATAGGAAAGCTTCCCATATTTGAGGGAATAAAGAAATCACTGACAAATATTGACAAAATTGCAGTCATTTGGATTGCATATGGAAGAACACAATAAATGCAAAGCAGTGGGAGTCGCAGGTGTTTCAGCACCTGTTAGAAGTACAATTACTGTTTTTCAACTCTTAACATATGTGTGTGCTCAAGCAAACACAAATGAAAGGAGAAACAGAACCTACAGTTAGTTACATAGTCTTATTTAAAGAGTAAGTTAATGGGAGATACTCCATAATTGAAGCTAGTAATTTTAAAAAAATCACTACCGTATTTAATTAGAAGAGACAAGATGGTGTACTCCTGCTTCTGCACACATTGGTAGCATTTGTATCCTGCCATTGTTGTGGAGAGGTAATGAATTACCTTGGCCCTATCTTTACAGGAAACAGTCACTTGTCCATATTTACATTTGCATCATGTATGCTGCAACTTTACGAAACACTTACCTGTAACAACAGCACCTGTGATGGGATAAGGTCTATTCCAATTATTTCACTCAAGCCTTTTCTGCAACTAGGAACTGCTGTGGAAAAGAAAGACAGAAGCCAGGGATCACATTTAGATTCATAACCAGCAGAAACACTCCATTCGTCCACATAGCTGACATTGGCTGGGATATTTTCTTGATGGCCATTCCATGGCTGGAGCTATTGAGAATGGTATAGGATAGCAGATGAGAGATGGCAGTCATGTGTCAAGGACCTGTCAGTCTGGGCCCACATAAATATATTGTGTGGGAAACAGGATAATGCATCTTCTGAGGTATATTGAACAGGGGCACAATTCAATGATAGGGAGAGTCTTACCTTTTTCTCCACATACCACACATTCTATTTAATTTCCCCTAGAAATGGTTCTTAGCTTTATTGGGGGAAAGGATGAAAAATATGGCTGAATACACAGGGATTCAAAAACACAAGTGCACAAATTAGCTATTTTTAAGTAATTCAAACATAATGTTGGCATGTCCTGTTTGCTCATCAATCTAAAGCAGGGGTAGGCAACCTAAGGCCTGGGGGCCGGATGTGGCCCCCCGAGGCCTTTGGATCACCCCCAGGCCAGTCCTGCCACCCCCGCCGTCCGCCATGATGATATTGATTATTGTTGTTATTACTTGTTCTTGGGGGTTTCTTGGCAAAATCTCCACAGGGGTTTTGCCATGGCTTTCCTGGGGCTGAGACAGTGTGCATGTATATTTTTAATTTTTTTAAAAAAATTTATTTATTTATTTATTTATTTATTTTTCGGTGCTTTGGCCCCCCAATTGTCTGAGGGACAGCAACCCGGGCCCTGGCTTAAAAAGGTTGCCTACCCCTGATCTAAAAGGATATCTGCATAAAATATACATTTAAGTACACATTTTAAAAAATAGTTTATCTTTTAATATGTTTAAAAATATTTTCTGTCCAAACACAGTTATTTTGCTATATTTTTCTTTAACTAAGAAGTGTGCCAGAACATTTGGGATGCACAGAAGTTTCAAAGATCAGTCAACCAGGTCTTTTGTATTGGCTCCACAAATATTCTTAAGTGGGAGATAAATATTTACATTTGCCCTGTGTCTTGTTAACTTATGTCTGAGACAAAATGTTGATTTACAATATTATTATATTACGTGTTGGAGAGCCTTGTGGAGATTGCATGGGTTCAAAGGATAGATACCCTTGTTTTAAATTTGCTCCCCCCCCCCCCCCCGCAAAAAAATGTAGTGTCATTCAGATGTACTTGACTAGAGCTCTCATTTTGCCCAGACAGCATAGGGGGATTTTAAATTAAACTGAGTTTGGGATTTCAATAGTGATGTAATATTAGTAAGTAAGTAAATAAGTAAACTTTATTCTTGTATCCCGCCTTTTGTCTGTCAGGCAATCAAGGCGGCTGACAAACAATTCCTCAAACTCACATAAAGTACATTGTGACATAATAAAACAGTTACCTCCCTTTAAAATTACATATAATACCAATTATAATTTAAAATGACTGGCGTATTCACCAGTGATTATAAAACCACCCACATTGTTTGTAAGCCAAAACAAACCTACAAAAACATAGACATCAAAGAAAGACATTTTTTGATCAACAGCTTACAGTATACTTATTGCTTTTCCTTTCAACTTTTAATTAAAATCTAGAATACTTGTTTAAGTGTAAGTCACTTAAGAAATTAAAACTGTAATTACATTTTGCTAGCAGCCCTTGGTGTCATTTTTGGTGGGTAGAAGTTGCTCCAGCAGTTGACAAATGAAAAGATAACATTGGCTGAAATGTGAGGTAGTGGTTTTTAATTAGAATTTTTTACTCTTCCTCACGTCTGCTTTTCCAATTAAGCAATAAGGGGAGTAGTGGCTAATTTTAGAATTTGCACTGTCAAAAATCATTGTTTTCCTTTCAAATTTCTGTCAAACTGGATTCTCTATGATACCTTATACCCTTCTCTGATAGGAAGCTGAAAATGGTTCTGGCTAGACTACTGAACAAAACGCTAATATTTTAATTGGACTTGTCTGATTTAATCTAGTAGTTCCTTCAAGTACATCCATTTCTTACGATAACATGCTATAGGAGAGAATCCTGTTGATGACGTGTGTGTGTGTTTTGAATGAGGCATGAGGGACTCTTCACCATCCAAAGCCTTCTCCCCCAGCAGATGTCAAGCCCTGAGGGGTTATTGTTACAGCCATTAAACAACAGGTAGAGGCAGAGGTAACCAAATAGCAAGGACTGTGGTTCATCCCTGCTGCAGTCCTCTAGAGAGGAAGAAAAATGAGGATGTTATTTCTCTTCCTTTCTCTTTAGAACAGCAACTGGGACATGCAATTTCCCTCTCTTTGGCCATTTAATGGGTTTGAGAGTTGGGATGTCTCTAAGCTGTAGAAATAAGGCAGTTTGTCACCATCTTAAGGGTTGTAGATCCATCCTATGGAATCCTGGGATGTGTAGTTTTACAAGATCTTCAGCCTTCTCTGCCTAAGTGTACTGGTGCATTGCAAAACTACAAATACTGGGAGCCATGGGAGTTAAAGTGGTGTTAAACTGCATTATTTCTACAGCTTAGAGGTATCCCTTGTTCCCACACTCACAAACTTTGCTTGTAAAGCTTTACATTCCACACATCTCATACAGGCCTTCTATCGCAGTCTATCTAAGATATTTTTACCTTCTGAATTAAAAATGGAAATATGTCTTTCTTTTTTACATAAAAGTTTATTTCAAGACTCAAGAAGCAAGGAAGGAAGAGTTCAAGTATCAATATTTGTTTGCATGTCTATTACATTTCTAGAGCACCAAATTGTTTCAACGATGTACAGTTAAATTAAAATATAAAATAGTATATAAATGCAAATATAAACATAGAACTCAAAATACAAAATATAAAGTAAATTGATAAGAGAATATCAGAAAACCATGATACAATTAGCAGTACAATCACTCCTCCATTTTCGTAGACTTGAAGTCTGCATCCCTCATCCATTTGCAGACAGCAAATAGAAGGGGACAAAATGGGGCATGTGCACCATTATTTTCAATGGGGTTCAAATATTTGTGAGCCACCATTTTCATGGGTGGTGATGGTCCAGAATGGATCCCCTCTGAATTGGGAGGGGCTACTGTATTATAAAAGACAAAGTACAGAATTAAATTAAAAGCCAGCAACAAGATCTCAACTCAACAAAACAGTTCCCAAGGGGAAAAGAAAACTTGCATGTTACAGTACTTAGTATATCATGGTTAAGGCTATGGGACAAATGAAATAAAACAATCTGATATGATGCTACTGAGGGTTTTGATTGTTTAAGTTGGGGTCGGCAACCTTTTTTGCTGGGGGGCCGGGCAGGCACGCGTGCGCTTGCCCCACCCCGTGCACGCACGCTTGCCCCCATGCGTGTGCATGCGCACCACACCCGCTGTTGTGCGCATGCGTGTGTGCATGGGGGGGCGCCATTTTGGAAGGCCCCACGGTGGCTGCACCATGCAAATTTGCACGGCACAGGCATGGTGGGGCCTTCCCAAGGCCCAACGGCAGCTGCACTGTGCAAATTCACACAGTGCAGCTGCCGTGGGGCCTTCCAAAATGGTGCTGGCCTGCATGGGGCGGCAGTGGTGGCGGTAGTCACCCGCAGGCCATAGGCTGCTGACCCCTGGTTTAAGTTATGCAGCTGAATTACTGGTAGGGGAAAAATACATCTGTATTTAATTGGAATGCAGTCAGAAATGTGAAGGGCCTCCATAGAAGATCCCTTCCTCCTTGCAACTGCTAAGTAAATTTGCACACAAACAGAGAAACAAAGACTAAAAATCCCTGAATTAAAATCCTAGGTAGATGTGAATTTATAAAAATTGGGAGAACAAGTTATAAGAGGTGCTTCTTATGGAAAATGGGGCTCCCAATTTGGCAACACAGTATATATTTCATTTTTCTCAGTAAAACCCCCACTACTGCCTTGTCAGGATGGGGAAAAAAACATAGATATGATGAAGATGGCCAAGCACATAGAAGAATTAATGCTTTGTTATAGATCAATCCATTTGTAATTTGTGATGCAATTGAAAATTTTTAAAAATATATCTTTTTATTAACACAATTATATATACATCAAAATACAAACAAAAAACAGATATTAACATAAAAGATATGCTGACATCTTACTTTAACAACAATCTGTCATAATTATAAAGTGGTTTTTCCTATCATATTACTTCATACAAAATACCAATCGAGAACTATCTGTACCAACTTCCCATTTAGCCTTGTTAGCCTCATCTCAGATCCAGACAGGGCAGATTTCATTCTGATGTTGATAGTTTCTCAAGTGCCCCTTTGACTCACATAAATGAAGGACTTCCTAGTCACACGGGGAGAAACATTCCAGGGTAATGTTTCAAACTCTTCACCAACAGGATCATCATACTTTAGCAGTGAGAGGGGTCTATATATAATTCTGTCAAACCATGTACAAATAATCTACTATTGGGCTATTATACTGATCATCCATGCAAGCAAAGGTTTTACCTATCATGAGATGACATGACTCATCAGGGGGAAAAATGATAATGCTTGGTAAAGTGGAAGGTCATAAGAAAAGAGGAAGACCATATCACTGGTGGATTAATTCAATCAAGGAAGCCACAGCTCTTGAGCTTGTGAGACCTGAACAGGACAGTTGAGGGGGCTGGGGAAAGAGACTGCCCTTGGAGCTGATCTGTGGGTTTGCTGTCTCTTATAAAGTTGTGGGGCTTGAGAGGGAGCCCCCCCAGGCTGGCCTTTCAAAAATGACCATCCGAGATGGCAACCAATCTTTTTCTTATTTCCCTTGGGGTCTGGTATTTTGCCCAAGGGTGGCTGAAGAGGTGTCACATGTTGACAGCTGTGCCTCAGCTAAACTCGCACTAGGTTCCTCCCCCATTCATTTGCTCAGTCTCAAACATTAGGTCAATAAAGATGGCCCTTTCTTTCTTGACTGCATGACAACTGAATGAGAATGATTCCCCCCCCCTTAAAATTTCCTCTGACAATGGTTCCAGGTTTGTAGGCTTTTCCGTGATCATTTCGGAAGTATTTAGGAGACGTGCCATCCATCACATGAGATCACATGCAATGGACATTTAGCTTTTCTATATAATGCTTGAAAATCTTAAAATAGATTTTTTAAAAGGGAAACAATTTAACAATAACTGTGTATGTATATATCATATCATCCTTGATTTGTTCAGTCGATTTGATCACAAAAGATTTGAGTTTGTACTGATTGCTCTTGCTAAATGTTGAGTTTCTACTGTTTCTTCAATGTATATTTTTTGTATAGTTCCAAATCACTCAGAACTCATAATGCCTGTTATTCATCATCCATGTCCCTTCTTCAGTTGAACTTATCTGTAAACCACTTATCTATGCCACTGAGATTTCTAGAGCCCTTCTACTTTCATAACAGACTATTCCCTTTCTTTGTCTTTAAAGCACATTTTTGTCACCTTAATCCAAGTGACATTTTTCTAAGTTGCTTGAGAAGTATTGTAACAGAAACAAAACTGATTTTTTCAGCATTTTATTCCCTATTTTTATTACAAACCATTCCCACCTACAAGATTTCTTTGATACTGAACATGCATCTCTTTATAATTTCTCAGTAGCTCATCTCTTCTGAGCATCACTTGAGTCCTTTTGTGTTGCATTAAAAGCATGACTTAAATTCAGGTACAATGTGTGTCTGATTTTCTCTCTGTGTATGTACTGTGCTGTGCTGTGCTGTACTGTTCCAACTGTTACTACCTTTTCCAAAATATTTTGTTAAAGATGTCTGTCTTTAATCAACCTGGAATGAGAAATATGAATAAAAATATCACTTGTATGATGAGAAAGTTGCAAAGGTACTGGGGATGTTGGATAGAGTTATGAAAGAGACCTGAGGAAGGGGGGTTGTGTCTGAATGTTGGCATTCTTTCAGTAAAAAGATGAAAAAGAATAGGCTTGGCTAAGCAGTCCTTCCATAAAGTGCTGACAGGGAACATTCAACATCAAAGGTACGCAGCAAAAGAATTAATACAACATGGAAGTTGTTGTACCATTCCTTCCCTATCATCTGTTCTGATTGATTGACAAAAAAAAGGGTCATGCAGTCTGGCATATGGGAGTCTGCTTTTAATAATGATTGTATCTTTGAGGCATGGGAACTGAGGAATAATCCCCATATTACTCCTATATATTTTTGGTTAATTTTTTCATGTTGTTTAAAAAAGCATAATCTTGTGTGAAATTAGCCTATGTTGGCTACATTTTACTATTGCTGATATCATGCAAGGCTCCACATTTCAGAACTAAAAAAAATTGTCACAGCAAAAATAAACCTCCTCTTGAGTAGAATCTGTGATATGATATTAATTCAGATTAGAGAAGGCAGCTGAATCTGACCAATAAAAAAACACTTCAAGCATAGGTGTAGAAACTCTCCATCCTCCTGCAACAGAACCATCACAGGAGTAAAGCCTGGCAAAGACAGGAAGTAATGCATCACTGCAACGCATAAATATAAGCCACAACATGCTGAGACGGAAGAGGACAGCAACCTCTAGCATTCCACAGAAAGGTAGGATAAATCATAATGTACATCACATGACATATTTGATCTGTATCACTGCTCATACTATCTCTGGTTCATAAGGTTTTCTGGATGTAACCATTCAAGTCTCAGCACTGAACCAGATGTGTCATAAACTGTCACCAGGATTCATCTTTACTTTAATATCAGAATGCCCCAAGTATTCCTCTTTTTAAATGCCTTTTGTGACCTCAGCTAGCCCCTTGGTAAACCCTTGCAATTTCTTCCATATATTTTGGAGTGATACTCATAAATTCATACAACTCCACTGCCTGAGGAGAGCAATAAATTGATAGATTTACATATTTATTAAACAATGAGGTTCAGGATGCAGACACCTGTCATGCATCATTTTGTTTTTCAAAGTTATCCTTACGGAATGGACTTGCAGTGTGATTCTTAAAGAAATATCCCTCCTGCAAAAGAAAAAAAAAATCATCCTGAAGCCAGTTTTAAAAGTCTGAGAAATAAATACATGGATACAGGTGATGCTCCAACATGCATACAAGAAGGCGATGAAGAGGTGTGCTGAATTTCAACTAGGAAAGCTGAAAGAGTATATGTATTATTTAAAGACACCAGACTAATTCAACAGCCTCCACACATTTTGATTTTAACTTAATGTTAGTCTAAAATATTATCACTCAAGTGTGAATGATGTTTTTTGTTCCCTTGACATCTAACAAGAAAGAACATAAATGAAGATGTTCCAAACTCATCTCTAATTGCATTGTTTAGGCACTGTTTTCCAGTGACTCTTGCAATTGTAGCAGTGATTGGGCTCTGACTGGTTGGAGAACAATGAGCACCAGACTTTCTGGAGCTGTATCAGCCAAACAGGGAGACAATGAAAATTAAGTTTGTATTGGTATTCTGGAACAGCACTTTAAGTGGTGTCAAACTGCACTATTTCTAAATGTAGATGCATCCTCCATCTGCTCCTGCTAATGGCTAGTTCTGCTTTATGTCTCCTCACCAGTGAGGAAGGTAAGCCCTTAGAGTGGGAGAAATGCCTGGTCCTGATCAGAAAACAGTAGTGGTCTTACAGTAGCAACAGCAGCAACTGCAGCTCCTGTTCTGTAAGGAGCAACAGAACCATCACAGGAGTAAAGCCTGGCAAAGAGCAGATTAAAAGCCTTCTTTATATCCTCTCTGCTCTCCTCTGGCCTGGCTGCAGAGACCCACTCTCAATAGGTTGGTATGTTCCTTCCTGAAGAAGCTGTTATCAGCTGAATGCCTTCTGACCTGAGAGTCTCATCTTTTGGCATTCCCTTGCATCATTTTGGAGTGTCTCATCAGAGATCTTGTTGAATTAGAAATAAATTCCTGAGGTGGTATCTCCTTTTCTGGGAAAGATGAAGACTGATTCAATTAAGACTCAGGCTGTATCCACACTGCAGAAATAAGCTAGGTTGGCACCATTTTAAGTGCTATGGAATTATGGGAATTGTAGTTTGTTGTGGCAGCAGAACTCTTACAGAGAAGGCTAAATGTCTCACAAAACTACAATCCCCATATTTCCATAGCAATGAGCCGTGGCAGTTAAAGTGGTGTCAACCTGGATTATTTGTACAGTGTGGATGCAACTGCACCCTCCTTTAGCAGAGCTCACAAGTGTTGAATCTCTTGGGTTTCTCTGAGACTAGTTTTAGCAAAGTAAGGTAGCATGGAAGTTTCATAGCCAAAAATGTTACTACAGAAACCCCACTGTTCCCATGGACTTGAGATCCGCAGACTTAAATGTTCACGGAGGGGCAACTTCCTTTAACTTCAATGGAGTGTGCACCGATGGGCACGTGCCTCATTCAAGCCTATGGGGCTTGAATATTGATGAGTCTCTGTTTTTGTGGGGTGGGTGGGTCTGGAACAGATCCCTGTGAAAATGGAGGGCCGACTGTAATTATATTTAAAGGTACATTCAAACATAGGAGATTATCACGTGAGGGGAAAACCAGGAAGGAGATGAGAGAAAGCCATCATAATCGCACAACTGCACCCAACCTTTTCATATGACGTTGCACTCAATTCGGATTGCTCCTACAAAGAACCCGGCATGCTCCAGCAACAACTCATTCATGGTGAACTACTGTGAATTAGATTCCAATAGCAGGATTAAAGTGCAATTGAGTGTGTCTGAAAAGCAACTGTGCTTCAATTGTGCAACTGGGGAAGGAAACCAGAAGGTTAAAACTTTCCCTGCCAGCACTGATTTACATATGAGTAGACACACTCCAGGGCAGGGAAGTTTTAAACTGTTATGGGGCTGCTTTGCACCTGCTCAAAATGCTCAATAACAATGTACTAATGCTTCATTTACAGCAATAGCACTATTGTGAAGTTGTAGGCATTCATGGCCAGCATTCATAGTTTTTTGTGGGTTTTTCAGGCTGTTTGGCCATGTTCTAGAAGAGTTTCTTTCTGACATTTCACCAGCATCTGTGGCTGGCATATATATACTGTGACACCCTGGGTAAGGAGGATGAAACACAGAACAATACATAGTTTACATGGGAATCACTCCTCCCTACCCAGGGTCTCACAGTATATATATGCCCACTCCCTTCCATTCCAGCATTCTCTGAAGATGCCAGCCATGGATGCTGGCGAAACATCAGAAAGAAACTCTTCTAGAACATGGCCACACAGCCTGAAAACCCCACAAAAAACAATAGCAGTATTGTTTGGGTTTGTTTGGGTTTGTCACATTCTTACGTTAAAGCGCGAGTGTGTGAAAATATTAAATAATGCTACTGTTGCTTTTTGTTTTCATTAACGTGATAATTGCTGATTTGGCCCTGGTGTGATAATCTCCATATTTACATGCAGTGCCTAAGCCCTGGCTAACTACAGAAGTTTCAAGAAGAAGAACAGCTCAACAGAGCTTTTATGTCCCCTCCCCTCTCCACTGCCTTTTCACACTTTTCACCCAAATCTTTACTTTGTAGTGAAGGGAGTGCCAAGTTCAACTGGCAGCAAAGAACAGGAGAGAGGGAGGAAGGGGAAAGGAAACCTGGTGGCATGCCGTCATAATACAGAAATGTGCAGAAAAAAAGGATGGCTGTTCTGTGCAGAAAATGGAAGACGGGAAACAATGGATGCACAAAACATAAGAGAAAGGGAAACAGGAAAGGAGAGACGTGTGTAATAAAAGCAGAGAAAATCATACAAGACTAGAACCCTGCAGAGGAATAAAGAGGTCACACACAAGAGGGGAAAGATGAAACAGAGTGGCTAGACAAAAGTGGAGAAGTGAAAGAGCGAGAACCTAAGAAGGAGAGAGAAAGTAGAGAGGATAAAGGAGAGATGGCACAGACTGTAGGAGATTCCTTTTTGTTGGACACATTCATTTCAGTGGATGGGTGGGCAAGAAATAGGGTTTCTCAAAATACATACAGCTGTCTTTTTCTGCCCTAAATTCAAAATGTGGATAAGTGGAGAAGGAAAGGAATGGATTTAGGATAGGGACGTGTCTTCATTCCTGTAAGTAATGTAATATAATAGCAACAACATAAATTTAAACACTAAGTAACTTATTTTTTTAAAAAAAGCTTTCTATTGTAAACATAATGTAGTGACACTAATTATTTTTTTCTGTCTCCAACCCTATTGTTTTTGAGGTTTCTTTTAAGCATTAAGGAGAAATATACAATTAACAACATGTAATGTCTAACCCTCTCCCCAAGGAACGAATGCATGTCACATTAAAAACACAATAACATTGCATTTATGATTCAGAGTAAACCCAAGGGATGGATTGTGTAAAATTATTTGTTCCTGCACAGATCAAACAAATAAATTTAACCCATTTTCTCTTTTGCCAGATGTCTTTGAAATCAATGCTGTTTTTGAAGAGGTCTTGCAGTGGGGAGAAAATCTCCAGAGGCAGGGCGGAGGGGGGGATTACCAGGCACTGGAAAGGCTATTGCCTTCCACTATCTTCTTTTGACTCCCATGTGCCTGCCCTCTACACATTTTATTTATTTATTTTGTAGGCCTCCTTCTCAAAGAAAGTAAATTTAAATACATTTTAAAAACCTTAAGCATTAAATTACCACATAAAAAATATAAAATCACTTTAAAACAAATAGTTAAATAAATTTAAAAAAACCACACATCTCAGTCAGAAGCTCCCTTGCTTACACAATAAAAACTGCCTAAATAAAACATTGGAAAGGGGAGTCAAGTAAGGATCAGGGAGGCTATAGGGAGAGGGGTAGGAACAGCTGAATGGCAGAGAGCTGTCTGTGTTCTGACAGCGGATTCACAGTGATGCAGATATTGTGGTGTACTGGCTGTCAGAATACAGCTCATGACAATCCTCCTTGTTGGGTTGCCCCCTTCCTATCTGGGGAAACAGGCAAAAGTGAATCTGGACTTTTGGTCCTGGTATTTAAGGCCCTGTGCTTTAACTTTCCCTAGTATCTGGCAGCTTGGCTAGCATAGAATGTATCTAGGAATTTAAGATCTACAGGCAAAGGATTACTGGCAGTTCTATCAACATGTATGGCTCTATCAAGGCTGTGAGCTTTTCAGGATCTGGCTCACCTGCTTTTGTAAAAGGTTGAAGAACTTCCTCTTTGATTTGTTGAGTTTTTGAGTGTGCCTAAGGTTGCCGACATGGGTAGTGACTGATGAGGAGTTTGCTTTAGTATATCGGCATATCATTTTAGTATTTTATAGTGTTGTGTGTTTATCATCTGTTTTTGATTATATATATTTGATGTTCTTCCCTTTGATAGAAAGAATGTTATAAATAAACATTACTATTATTATTATGGACTGGGGAAGGTGGGAGTAATTCTTCAATATATTCAAGAAGCAGGAAAAATGAGAAGAGGGCTTGAGGAGGATTCTCGTCATTAGGATTTTTGGGAAGCCCACTTTACATTTCCCTCCCCCTTGTGTCTTTGAATCTTCTTTCCATCCCCAGTACAGTTTGTAGTCTTAAGTATTACAGATTGAAAACTCTTTGGAGAGGTCCAGGTAAGAAAGACACCCCCACCAAAAACCTCTCAAATAATTTGCCACTACATTATTTGGAAGGAAAAATAGGCTTACTCATACAATATCTGTTCGGTTTTAGTGGAGTAGTGTGCTTGTAGATCCAGCAGAACCAGGGAACAAAATCCAAGCTTCTAAAAGTTGAGCTTTTATTGTTATTGTTGAAAAATAATAATAACAACAAGCAGAGTAAAATACAGTCCACTATAGGATCACACCTTGCTGATGTGGCTAAACAAGAACAAAACTACAGATCCATGTTTCCAGATCTTAAGGCTACATTGTAAAGCATTATAATCATATTATAGATCCATTGCGAGAAGTAAAGAGAAGAAAAAGGTGCGATCCAAAGGAAGCAAATAATAATATCAATGCCAAACACAGAGTTTCTCAGTCCAGCCCCTCTCCATCTTTTGGATGTTACCCTTCAAGTTGATTGGATGATCTGTATGTGATGCATGCTAACCCAGCCTCTTGTTGTTCATCCTCCACCACGTGATCTACTTTCCCATACCAGCCTTTATTATTGTTTTCTTATGTAAACAAGGATGATTTTCCAGCTAGGCTTCTCTATTGTTTTGTTTCTCTCTGGCCATCTGGACTGAGTTGTTTGTGCTTGCCAAGAAGCTTTTCTCAAGTGGAAAATTATACACACACACACATCTCTACATTTCACCTTTGACTGCATAACCCATCTATACTCTGACAATATCATGTTAGCTCTGATTCTTCTCATCATGAGGCTTGCAGAATGTCAGCTCCAGTCTACTGGTGGAAGGGACTTATTTATGGTGGGGGATAGCACATGCCTCTTGGACAAAGTGTTCTCGCTAGAACCCTTCCATAAGTAACTGCTTGGTAGAGATGGGAAAGAATTTCACTGGATTTGTTTTGACAAAAAAAGTGTTTCTGCCTATCCTGATACTAGAAGAAGCCATACATTTCTGGGCCATAAAGGCCCCCCCCCCACCCATGTACACAAAACAATGTCAGATTTTAAAGTGCTCAAATGCACAGAACTAAAAAATACACACAGACATGCTTTAGCCAGTGGTAAATACCTTGCTTAAAACATGTTAATAATTAGAAACACATTAAGGGAAGATAGGAGAAATCCCTAAGAGATAAAAGCACCAAGCCTTGCAATCAGATACAACACAGCTGTGAAAAGAAAATGTAGATAGGATACACAGAAATGCAACACAATCTGTAAGATTTTCACATTGTTATTCTTTTGTCACTTCTGCCTGTTTGCTTGCTCAGTTTTTGAAACGGCACAGAGGAGGAAGCTATTGGTGACTTTTTCTTATACCTGTCAATGCTGCTTCAGGGTGAGGTAGATCTTGGAGGTCCTTCATGGTGCCAACCTCTGACAGGGGCCCTAGGAGAGATCCCAGAAGTCTGCAGTGATCTTTGCTTCATCCCATCCACTAAGCTATATTTTTGTCTGCCAGCAATGGTTCAACAAAAGAGAGTGCAAATTTTTCCTCTGCAGTGTCTTGCAGGAAGGTGTTTTGATATGTATTTTAAGTTCATGAAATCTGCCATCTCCCTACCCTCCAGCATTTTTACTTGAATATTAATGTAGAGTGCCCCACCATCTCCTGCATTTTTGCTTACATCTTTGTAGGAACATCTTTATTTTAACTAAATTTAAATCTCTGAGCCTATCCAATTTCATATTGTCTTTGATAATTGCTGCAGAAAGCAATGCTGCTTTTCACAAGAACCAACATCTTAAGATGGGAAGCTCTTTGAAACTAGCACTGAGTGTATCAGAAAACTTCTCAAGCCCTCACTCTAGACATTTCCTTGGCATTCAACCAGCACAGCATCTTAAGGCAGCTGCCCATTAAAATCCACATTAATCAACTGTAGCTGCTTAATGATCTCCTCATACCAATGAAATTCAAAACAGGTTTCTGCCAATTTGGTATTTACAAGTGTCTGCATTTTTTTACACATTGCCTTTTAGTCTGCTTCTACCACAGTAGACTGAATGTGTAGTTCAGTGCAAGCATGTCAAAAATAGAATGACTCCATGACTCCATTAACCCCCTTATTTTGACCAGCAAAAAGGGGAGAATCATCAGGGGAGAAAAATCACTGAATAATTTTTGGTGCAGGAAGAACAATGCCAAGACAGTGAGGCAGTGAGCTATAGTAGACTAGTTGTTATGTTTCTGTCTCACAAACTAGGAATGTTTGGAGAAATCCCGTCTTTGAAAATTTCAGCACAAAGTGATGTGATCCATTTCTCTTGAACTGATGTATAAAATAGAACTTAATTATCAGCTATCACACTTCCCTGATTATCAAATGCAGTTCTTGGCTAAAAATAAATAAATAAACAAAGAAATACTTTAGGAGATTTTTTTTTAAAAAAAAATATAAGATGCCTTTAGAAAGGTAAATGTTGAAATCAATTTAAATAAGATCCAGCATGTTGGTGTGTAGTGGCTTGAGTGTTGGACCAGAACTCTGGAGACTGAGGATCAAGTCCCCACTTAGCCATGTAAACCTATTGGGTGATTTTGTGTGAGTCACATTCTCTCATCTTCAAAGGAAAGCCATTGCAAATGAGAACAAATCTTGTCAAGATAACCCTGTGATAGAATTGTTTAAGGGTCACCATAACTTGTAAAGGACTGGAAAGCACACAACAACAAACCTATTTAAATACTGTTGAATATGGGTTTTCACCAGATTTTTATTTAAAAAAAAAAAAAGACAGATAGATTAATGCAAAAAAAGAAAAGAAAAAAGAGACAGACTAGAAACAACGCAACTTTTCCCATCCCTATCTAGAGTCTGATTTTCCCATTTTTACCCCAAAATTGGCACCCTCATCCTAAGACTGTCCTTGATTCAATGTAATTTGTGGGTATTTAAAAATAAATTTATTATGTTGGCATTTAAAGAAACAATAACTGAAATCTGCTCAGTGAAATCTGCCTTTATGGCACACCACCAGGGCTAACATATTTTCATTTTTAACAGCAGATGGTGATTTAATTTGCTAGTGTAATCCCATTGTTGCATTAGAAGAGAAAATGCTTTTTAACAGCCCATATCAGAAGCATAACACTCAAGAAGAAAATGGCCTAATTTGTCTTAATTTCTAATACTACCTTTGCTGTTCACCTGGGTTTTGGCAAGTCCCAAATAGGTCATAGGATAATACTGTGGATTGCTATCTTTGGATATTATGAGTTTCCTACTGCCTAAAGACTGAAAGGTACCAGAATGAGTATTGTCAGAAGAGACATCCATATTGAACTCTATTGGGTCTTAGGCAATATGTGTTTCCTAGATGGAAAGGGCACAGCAGCTTATGATAAAGAATGGGAAAGAGAATGAGTACAGAAAGTCTGATTTGTTAAAATTTTAGTTAGAGGTTCTCATGGTATTTTATCATTTGTTGTTGTGTGCTTTCAACTCACTTCCAAGTTATGGCGATGCTAAGGGAACTATATAATGGGGTTTACTTGGCAAGTTTTGTTCTAAGGTTTGCCATTGCCTTCCCTTGAGGCTGAGAGAGTGTAACTTGTCCAAGGTCACCCAATAGGTTTCATGGTTGAGCTGGGAATTGAACCTTGGTATTACTTAATTTTAAAACACATTGTAGTAGAACAAGGCATATGTTACTGTGGTTGACACCATTGCCTTCTAATTGCATAATTTCTTGCTTGTTCCTTTAAAGTGATTCTTTTAAAAATATTTTTAAAAATTAGAATCCCCAACCTGGCAGCTCCCAGATGACTTGGACTAACTCCACAATTAATTTTTTGGCCGGGGATGATGGGATCTGTAGTCAATGCAACTGTACACTTCAAAATTGGGAAATGCTATCCTAAAACATGGATTTTTATAATGTTTCAATAGTCTTATCACTGACTTGCATCTGTGTCTTTTCCGTCTCCACTCCACAATTGCACCAGTGTCTCCCCCCCCCCCCATCTCCATCCCTGGCAATGTGTACCATTTTGGATCACAGAAAGAATTAAAGGCTAACTCCAATAAACAATCCCAAAGTCTAGATCCTGTTTAAATGAATTAGGATTAGGTACAAGTCAACACTAATCTACTTTCCCATTGATTCAAGGTGTCTATTCTAGCTGGGGCTAGCAATTGGTTTCAGCCTGTTAAAGGATGCTTACTCAGTGGAATAATATACTGCTTTCTGATCTGCTGGATTTCTACATGCAATGACACTTTGTTCATGGTTTTGTGAGACAGCATTAAAATAAAAATTCATCAGCAATCTGAAGTGGTGTCAGCATACGAAAATCATCATCACTGTACTTTTCTGCTGAATGCAGAAGGAGGCTGCTGAATAATACACAAGGAAAGATTTTTCTCAGAAGAAGAATTTGTAGAGCACATCTACTTAAAAAAAACCCCATAATTTCCCCCCACTTTTGTTGCGAATGAGCCTGAATTACTTGATCTGGTCTCTGGATTGCTAGTCAGGTGACATATAAAGTGCAGGAGTGGGGTGGGGACAAGGAAAACCCAGTCTCAACATTTTATTTTACTTTGTTTAAAAAAAATAGAATAACTTCATAGTAATGAAGCAAAAACTGTTCTAAAGATTTTATTTTGAATTATTCTGGGGAAAATGCTTGGCTTTGCAGAGGTGTGCCTATTTATTTATTTATTTATTTATTTATTTAAAGTATTTATACCCTGCTCTTCAGCCACAAAGGCTCTCAGGGTGGTTACAAATGAATAATTAGACAAGACATGACTCAAAAGGAGAAAGAAATGGCAATGCTTTTTGCATAGGTATTACTATTCCAGCCACATAGAAATATAAACTGCTTGATAATATTATAATTTGGAAAAAGCAACTGTTGATCCTGCTACTACAGGAAAAAAAAATGTCAGCTGCAAATAAATTTCAGCCAAAGAATCAGGTGTAGTGCAAGCCAGCATGATGTGAGAGCCAGCATGATGTAGTGGTCTGAGCACTGAATGATGACTCTGGAGAACAGGGTTTGAATCCCTGCTCAGATGTGAACACCCACTGGATGACTTTGAGCAAGACAGTCTTTCAGCCTCGTATGAGGGTAAAACAAATGCTGCCAAGAAAACCCCATGATAGTTTTGCCTTAGGGTTGCCATAAGTTGGAAATGACTTCAAGGCACACAATACAAACATCAGAAAATCAGCAAACAACTAAGATTCACAGCAAAACATCAAAACCTACACTTGAAATTCATCTTTAAACCTGTGTGGGCTTGGAACTAAATTTCAAAGCTGCCCCACCATGTTGATCTCTCTACTTTCCTTGTCCCTGATGTGCCACGAAAAAGGGCTAGCCATGTGTGGACACAGGGCCTTGGGAAGCTAAAGTGTTTTTCTTTCCACTATGGTTATTCTGTCTCTTGCTTACCTCCCACTTTTTTTTCCTAGCCAAGGCATCTGCTCTGCAGCTAAACTCTTCTTGACAGAGGACGTTATCACACGTGGGCCACAAACCGACAATAAACTGGAAATGACAAATCCCGAAAATAAACCGAAAATAAACCTTGATTCTGCAAATGGCTTTCACACGTAATTACCTTAATTGCGCAATTAAAGTAAGCTCCCGCTGAAACCGCATTTAACGTTCACACACAAGTGAGAAAATCCCGTACATGTACTAGAAATGATCTTCTAGCACATGCGCACTATGCTCGCCGCTGCTGTCACTTGCCGCGGCTGTCACTCGACGCGGCTGTCACCCCGATCGGGTGATGTTTCATCTTTTACCTTGATCGGGTGATGTTTCATCTGTCACCATGATAGGCACCCCAACCCCTTCCCCAGGTCATCCTCGGAGCAGCCGGCCCTCCGCACGGCCGGCGCTCCGGCGCTCCGAGGAGGACCTCCCGCCGCAGCGTTCATACATGCTGCAGCGGAAGAGTCGGCGAAGGTGCGCCGCAACCTTTTGCGGTGCACCTTCGGTGACTTGTGAAAGGAGCGCCAATTTAGCGCTCATTTCAGGGGCGGTGAAGCTCTGCCGCGGGGCCGAGGTGTGGGGATACCTCGGCCCCGCAGCGCAGCTTCCCGGGATGGCCCACGTCCACCCATCCTTCAAGCCGCTGAAGGTGCGCTGCAAAAGGCTGTGGTGCACCTTTGCCGACTCCTCCACCGCAGCGTGTGCAAATGCTGCGGCGGGAGGTCCTCCTCGGAGTGCTGGAGCACTGGCCATGCGGAGGGCCGGCTGCTCCGAGGACGACCTGGGGAAGGGGTTGCAGCGCCAATCGTGCGGCTGCCCCTCCCTTTCCCTGCCCCCAAGACGGCCCTTTAAGCCATCTGCTGAGGGGGAAGGAGACCCCACAGAACCATGGGAAAATGCGGGGAAATGCTTCCAAATGCACATTTGCTTTTCACATTACGACAAATGCGAAATTATCTTAATTGCGCATTTGCATTTCCTCAAAACAACTGAATTTCAAAATATCTCCATTAACACCAGTTTCTGTCCACTTTCTGTCCAGTTTCTGCGCGACGTGTGAAAACACGAGGCACTAATCCAGTTTCTGTTTGGGTTTTGTGTGGATTAACCAGCAGATTTGCCCCCATGTGATAACGTCCTCAGTTTTGTAATCTCTTTGTTGCTCAAGTCCCCTGCAGCAGCTCTTCCCTGTCACTCTTCCTTTCTTCTCAGCTCTGCTTTCTTGAACTATATTCCCCATGCTCTAAGGCTGCATCCAAACTGCAGAAATAATCCAGCTTGACACTACTTTAACTGCCATGTCTCAGTGCTGTAGAATTCTGGGATTTGTCATTTGTTGTGGCACCAGAGCTTTGCTCTGTTCTGGTGCCACAACAAACTACAAAACCCAGAATTCCATAGCATTGAGTCACAGCAATTAAACTGGTGTCAAACCGGATTATTTCTGCAGTGTGGATGCAGCATAAGGAGTTTATTCACTCCCCCAAAAAGCAACTTGCCTCTCCTGGGATCTAGAGTCGCTTATGGGATGCAACCAGGAATTATCATATTAAAAATGCCGCCGATGCTGCTGGGCGACTGCATCCTGGCTGCATCCTGGATTCTAGCCATGCTCACCCAGCCAATTTGCAAACTCAAGAGCTTCCCATCTTAATCAGTCAGCTGAGCATGGCTGGGAGCTATGATGCAGCCGTGATACAGTCACACGGCAGCATCAGTGGCATTTTTAATGTGATAATTCCCAACTGCACCCTGTAAGTGACCGTATCCCAGGAGAGGTAAATTGCTTTTTTTTTTTTGGCCATGTCATAATCTCCAAAATCTCTCTCACAAACCAGACCAGACTGAAGTCTCAAACTGTCTTGATTAATCCTGTCATCCCATCTTTTCAGCTGTTTTTAAAATGTTCTAGTTTCTCTCTCCCCACTTAAATCCTTTGTTCTCAGCTTACTTCAGTTATTCGCTAAAGCAGTTTTCACTCATTTGGGAGGGGGAAAATAAAGGAGGTGGTGGACTCTTGGTCTTCCCAACAGGCTGAGGCAAAAACAAACTAGTGCACTCTCTCCTACTTTGTGTGTTTTTCCTAATTTATAGCTTTTGCCAACTTGACAGCACTCTGATGTTGCTTTTCCAGTTGTGTCTCTTTTTTTGTTGTTGTTGGATGGTATGCTGGTCTGTAGTAAACCAAAGCCAAGAAGCCAAAAATCATATGACTAATGGAATCATAGAATCATAGAGTTAGAAAAGACCACAAGGGCCATCCAGTCCAACCCCCTGCCATGCAGGAACTCCCAATCAAAGCATCCCCGACAGATGGCCATCCAGCCTCAGCTTAAAGACCTCCAAGGAAGGAGACTCCACTACTCTCCGAGGGAGTGTGTTCCACTGTTGAACCGCCCTTACTGTCAGGAAGTTCCTCCTAATGTTGAGGTGGAATGTCTTTTCCTGGAGCTTGCACCCATTATTCCGGGTCCTAGTCTCTGGAGCAGCAGAAAACAAGCTTGTTCCCTCCACAATATGACATCCCTTCAAATATTTAAACACGGCTATCATATCACCTCTTAACCTTCTCTTCTCCAGGCTAAACATCCCCAGCTCCCTAAGTCGTTCCTCATAGGGCTTGGGTTCCAGACCCTTCACCATTTTAGTGGCCCTCCTTTGGACACACTCCAGTTGCTCCACATCCTTTTTGAATTGTAGTGCCCAGAACTGGACACAGTATTCCAGGTGAGGCCTGACCAAAGCAGAATAGAGTGGCATTATTACTTCTCTTGATCTAGACACTATACTTCTACTGATGCAGCCTAAAATTGCATTGGCCTATTTAACTGCTGCATCGCACTGTTGACTTATGTTCAACTTGTGATCCACCTGGATTCCTAGATCCCTTTCACATGTAGTCTCATTCAGCCAGGTGTCCCCCAGCATATATCTGTGCTTTTTGTTTTTCCAACCTAAGTGCAGTACCTTACATTTCTCTGTGTTGAATTTCATTTTGGGGGGTTGCAGACTGCCAGAAATAGTGCAAATTGAGTCCACTTTTAGGGTTAGGGTTAGGATTAGGGAATCATGGGAACTGTATTTTACTGTGGCATCAGAGCTCTCTGACAGAGAAGGCTCAATGTCTCAGAAAAAAAATCAATTCCCATAATTCCGTAGCACTAACCCTAACCCTAAAAGTGGACTCAATTTGCACTATTTCTGGCAGTTTGCAACCCCCCTTTGTTAGCTTTGGCCCAGCTTTCTAGTCTGTTCAAGTCATTTTGAATTTTGATCCTGCCCTCTGGGGTATTAGCTACTCCTCCTAATTGGTGTCATCTGCAAATTTTATAACTATGCCCTCAATACTGTCATCCAAGTCATTAATAAAGATATTAAATAGCACTGGGCCCAGGACAGAGCCCTGTGGCACCCCACTGGTCACTTCTTTCCAGGTTGAAAAGGAGCCATTGTTGAGCACCCTTTGGGTTCGACCAGTCAACCAATTACAAATCCATGTAATAGTTACTTTGTCTAGCCCACATTTTATCAGCTTGTTTGCAAGAATGTCATGGGGAACCTTGTCAAAGGCCTTACTGAAATCAAGATATACTATATCCACAGCATTCCCTTCATCTACCAAGCTGGTAATTTTATCAAAAAATGAGATCAGATTTGTCTGGCATGACCTGTTTCTCTGAAACCCATGTTGACTTTTTGTGATTATGGAATTACCTTTCAGATGTTCACAGACTCTCTGTTTAATGATCTGCTCAAGACTCTTTCCTGGTATTGATGTCAGACTAACTGGATGATAATTGTTGGGATCCTCTTTTTCCCCCTTTTTGAAGATGGGGACAACATTTGCCCTCCTCCAGTCATCTGGGACTTCTCCTGTTTTCCAGGAGTTCTCAAAGATTATTGCCAATGGTTCCGATATTACATTTGCCAGTTCTTTTAATACCCTTGGATGTAATTCATCTGGTCCTGGAGACTTATATTCATTTAGATTAACCAGGTATTCCTGCACTATCTCTTTATTTATTCTGTGCTGAAATTCTCCTATTCTCTCCTCTGCTCCATTATCCTCAGGTTGAGCAACCTTTGCCTTTCTGAGAAGACTGAAGCAAAGAAGGTGTTGAGTAATTCTGCCTTTTCTCTGTCCCCTGTTAACTTTTTGCCATCTTCTCCACACAGTGGCCCTACCATTTCCTTCTTTTTCCTTTTGCTGCGAACATACCCAAAAAAGCCCTTTTTATTGTTCTTAACCTCTCTAGCAAGCCTGAGTTCATTCTGCGCTTTAGCTTTTCTGACTTTACCCCTACACGTGCTAGCTATTTGTTTGAATTCCTCTTTGGTGATTTCCCCATTTTCCCATTTCTTATACATGTTCCGTTTAAAACTTAGTTCAGTTGCAAGTTCCTTAGTCATCCATCTTGGTTTCTTGAGACACCTCCCATTTTTCGTCCTCGTTGGAACGGTTTCAAATTGTGCCTTCAGTATCTCCCTTTTGAGAAACTCCCATCCATCTTGAACTCCCTTCTCTTTTACTATTCCTGTCCATGGGATCACCCCCGGTATTTCTCTAAGTTTAGTAAATCAGCTTTCCTAAAGTCTAGAATGCGTGTCTGACTATGCCTGGCTTCTCCTTTCCACCGTATAAGAAACCTGAGGAGGACATGATCACTCCCGCCTATGGATCCAACCACTTGCACACCATTAACTAGGTCTTCCCTGTTAGTTAGGATCAGATCCAAAATAGCTGACTCCCTTGTTGCCTCTTCCAACTTTTGGACAATGAAATTGTCTTCGAGGCAAGTGAAGAATTTGCTAGACCTTGAGGATTTTGCTGAGTTTGACTTCCAGCAAATATCAGGATAGTTGAAGTCACCCATTACTACTATATTTCTTCTTTCTGACTGTGTGGTCATCTGTTCTAGAAAGGCATCATCCAATTCTTCTGCTTGATTTGGGGGTCTGTAGTAGACTCCCACACTAACATCCCTGTTGTTTCCCTCTCCTTTAATTTTTATCCAGATGCTCTCCACCTGGCTTCCAGGATTGATGTCCTGGATTTCTTCACTGGTGTAAATGTCGCTGGCATATAATGCTATTCCTCCTCCTTTCCTGTTTGGCCTGTTTCTCTTGAAAAGTTTATACCCCTGTATTTCTACATTCCAGTTATGAGACTCATCCCACCAGGTTCAGTGATGCCTATTATATCATATTTGCTTTGTTGTGCTAGGAGTTGAAATTCATCTTGCTTATTTCCCATGCTCTGTGCATTAGTGTAGAGACATCTAAGACCATATGTCCCCCTTACTTGCTGCCTGTGCATGTTATTTTGCCTCCCACTGTTGGGTCCCAGTACTGTTTGCCTTGTTTCCTCTATGACAGTTTGACTATTTTTTGCAGTCCTTTTGTCTTCCAGGACGCTGTCTCCCTTCCCCACATAACTCATTTTAAAGCCCTCTTGATCAAATTCTTGAGACTGTTGGCAAAAACGTTTCTTCCAACTGGCGTGAGATGCAGCCCATCCCTTGTCAGGAGTTCGTCCTCATGGAACCGCAGCCCATGATCTAAGAATCCAAATCGTTCTCGACGACACCATCTGCGGAGCCAATTGTTGACATCTGCTATTTTCCTCTCTCTTCCTGGATCATGCCCTTCAACTGGCAGAAGAGACGAGATGACAATCTGTGCATCCATTTCTTTCAGCTTCTTACCTAGAGCCTCGTAATCCCTTTTGATGTTCTGAAGGCTGTGTCTTGCTGTGTCATTCATTCCCACATGGACCAAAAGGAAAGGGTATTGGTCAGTAGGCTTGACCAGTCTTGTCAGCCTCTCTGTCACATCTCGGATCTTTGCCCCAGGGAGACAACACACCTCCCGAGACAGCTTGTCAGGCCCACAAATCCCTGCTTCTGTCCCCCTCAGCAAGGAGTCCCCCACCACGACCACACGCCTCCTCCGAGGCTTAGCAGTGACTGTTCCCTGTGGTGGAACTCCCAGGGTCCCCTGCTCTGTCCCTGAAGTCTATCCATGCTGCTCTTCCTCATCCTCCTTGATAAGGAAAAGAGCTTGAAATCGATTCTGTAGCTGCAAGCTCCTAGAACGATCCCTGGTCTCCCTACTTCTACGTGTGACATTCTTCCAGCTGTCTATCTCCTGTGTATGTGATGTGACCTTCTCTTCCCCAAGTCTTTCCCTCTTTTCTGTCTCCTTACATAAGCACAGAGGAAACTGCTAAACTTAATCTATCTGCAGCCATCCATTAATGTTGTGTGTAGCTTGCAACATCTTTGATGTACATCAAAGGGGTCGGTCCCAGAGGGTCGGTCCCAGAGGGTGCTGATTGGGGACTGTAGCTCCAGTAAGAGAGACCTCACTTGTGGGGTACCTCAGGGAGCTATTTTGTCCCCGATGTTGTTTAACATCTATATGAAGCCGCTGGGTGAGATTATATGGAGTTATGGTGCTGGGTGTTATCAGTACGCTGATGACACCCAAATCTATTTCTCCATATCTCGTTCGTCGGCCTCAAATTCCATTGGCACCTCTTCTCTCAATGAATGTCTTGGGGCGGTAATGGGCTGGATGTGGAAAAATAGATTGAAGCTGAATCCAGACAAGACGGAGATGCTCACGGTAGCGGCCCCGAAACCAGGAATTGGGTTGCAACCTCCAGTCCTGGACGGGGTCACGCAATCTTCCAGTGACTGTGTTCACAGCTTGGGGGTGCTCCTTGACTCGTCGCTCCTGATGACGAATCAGGTTAATGCGACGGTCAGGAGCGCCTGCTATCAGCTTCGGCTGATACGCCAGCTGCGCCCGTTTCTGGAAGTAAGGGACCTTGAGACTGTGGTGCACACGTTGGTAACCTCACGCCTTGACTTCTGTAATGCACTCTACATGGGGCTACCCTTGTCCCTGGTTCGGAAATTACAGCTAGTACAGAACATGGCAGCCAGACTTGTTTCAGGTACATCTCGGAGGGATCATATCACCCCGGTTTTGAAGTCCCGCCACTGGCTGCCTATTAGCTTCTGAGCCAGGTACAAGGTGTTGGTTATCACCTTTAAGGCCCTAAATGGCTTGGGTCCAAGCTATCTCAGGGACCGCCTCCTCCCGTACAATCCTCCCCGCGCTCTTCGATCCTCCGGGAGGAATTTGTTTCAGCCACAGAAATCGAGGCTTGTAGCTACCTCCTGGGGGACGTTCTCTGTCATTGCGCCAAAGCTCTGGAACGGCCTGCCGGACGAGATCCATCTTTTAACATCCTTAGACAGCTTTAAAAAGGCTGTCAAGACGGATCTCTTCCGGCAGGCCTTTCCAGACTAGGTATATCGAACTGATCCTCCACCCTAGATTAATACTCCTCTATGAGACGATCCTCACGTGGCCCCATCATGTGATGGGAGGATCGTCAAGTCAGGCTCATGGAGTCTCTTGGCAGGAGGGCTATATAATTTTAATAGATTTTACTTGAATTGTTTTATTTTGTTTTAATTTAATCCAGTTTTAAGGGGGGTAGGGGGGTGTTTATATTGTATATTTTGTAATGTGTATTTTTTTAACTGAAAAGCTGCCCAGATTGGATTACCAATGGGCAGGGTACAAATAAATTTTATTATTATTATTATTATAAGTTAGATACTGCTTGTAGTGTCCTTTAGCCCTCCACAGACTGAAAGTTAATTATGCAAATGAATTAATAACCAATTTGGTTCCCACCCATCTCTGCATGTATGACATCCAGCCAATCAGAACTTTGACCTGAAAATGAATCAATGCTTATGGCTTGCCAAATAATAAGGTTGTGATGCTGACTGAGCCACTTTTAGTACCTGCAGGGTATTTCAAATTAATCAGCAGTTGGTTAGGACGTCTGTCTTATAAGAGTACCACTTTTCATCCACACAGGAGGTTATATTAGTGAAGGCTTTATAAACAGTATTTACCAAATTGGGCTCAGTTTTACTTCCTCTAACTGCTTGTCTGTTTTTTTTCTCTGTTTCAGTATGTCCTTGTGAAACATAAATGTCAATTCCTTACGATTGGATGGGCTATAAATAAATAATTTATTATTATTATTTTATTATTATTATTATCATTAAATGCCAGGGTGGATCCATAGATATCAACTATGTAGAATCAGGAACCAACAAATAAGGAGTCATGGCTGGATTCAGAGTTGGGGGGCGCAAACCAGGGAACTAGTTAAGACTCTATTCACATGGTGAAAATAATCCAGGATGAATCCAAGTTGAATCTCTCTTATCCCCATGCATCCCGAATGCACCTGATTAGTTTTTTTTTTTTTGGGGGGGGGGGGGCTGCCAAAAATCTCACTTACCCCAGGATAATCAATTTTGGGGATTTTTGCCAAGTTTTTTTTAAAGGTCTGCATTGTTGGCAGTGTGAATAAGTACCTTGAACGTGTTTTGAATACATTTGCATTGTTGACAGCCCCATGGTTGAGAAAGCGCCACTCCTTTTCTAGTGGAACAGCCACTGCTGAAACCAGGAGGGGAGAAAAGAAGGGAAGAGAGAGGAAAAGAGGGGAAAGAAAAAGGGATTCCAAGCCCCTTGAGTGGCAGGAGGAGGAGCCTCTGTCCAGCTGAGGGGTGCCAATTGGTATGGGGACAAGGGAAAGGTGCTGACGTGTGAGAAACCAAACTCACAGAGATGCGGAGAGATGTGGTTAGCAGAGACATGCAGGTTCCATAGTAAGAATAACAAACCTAGAATGTGTGTGAGTGAGGTTAATTGCATCATTCTGCTAGAAAAAGCATCTGAATGACCCCTAAGATGAAGAAAGCATACTATCCAACACTTCACAGGTGAAACCTAGGACTCCCACCCCCTTCCTCCTCTCCCAAGTACCACAACTACCCTGAAAGCAACCACCACCGCACTGCACTGCCACCTCCACCCCTTTTCCAGGGGATGTCTTACATTTCAGCCTTCTGTCCAGGATGAATTTCAAAATGTCCTGCATTTTTAACATAACTATGAATTTACATGTCTATAAATGTTTTTAGCTTTTATTTGATAATGTCCTACATTTTTCTTGAATGTCCTACATAATTTTGAATGTCCTAAAGTTTGTGGTGCCTTGTTCACCTTTGCAATTATGACATCTGGTTACCTGGCCTTCTCCTTTTCTTTCCTAGCCATTAGCAGTGCCCAGGCATCAGCTGTTGCTTCATTATAATAACTGTCACCTGGCTGAGGGGTGGCATTGTCGAATGAAAACTGGAAAGGGCTCCTGAACCTTTAATGGTTCCATAGAAGAGGGAATTTCAGCTGGTATTGCTTGTTACCTGGTTGCAAGACAAGCAATACATGTAGGAATTCCCTTTTCTTCACAACATTAAAAGGCCAGGAATTGTCTCCAGTTATCTGTCTGGCAACCATGTTTTGAAGGGAATAGTGTGTAACTCGACTGGAGTAGCAGCAGCAGATGAGGTGGTCTCCTTTTCATGAAGAGACAATGAAACACAGCCATGCAGTGCTGCCAGGTGAAGGAAGTGCTTGTTCCATGGCTGATCCCACTCCCACATGTAGTGCTCAGTCATGACAGGCTGTGGGGACAGCAGCACTATTAGCCACTACTGCCTCACCTCATGCCTTAGAAGAGGAATCATAGAATCATGGAATCATAAAATCATAGAGTTGGAAGAGACCACAAGGGTCATCCAGTCCATGCCCCTGCCATGCAGGAACTCTCAATCTCAGCTCTCACTGTCAGGAAGTGCCTCCTAACGTTGAAGTGGAATCTCTTTTGCTGTAGCTTGCATCCATTGCTCCGGGTCCTGTTCTCTGGAGCAGCAGAAAACAAGCTTGCTCCCTCCTCAATATAACATCCCTTCAAATACTTAAACAGGACTATCATATCACCTCTTAACCACCTCTTCTCCAGGCTAAACATTCCCAGTTCCCTAAGTCATTCCTTACAGGCCATGGCTTCCAGATCCCTCACCGTTTTAGACACCCTCCTTTGGACAAACTCCAGTTTTCAACATCCTTTTGAATTATGGTGCCCAGAACTGGACACTGGATTCCAGGTGGGCCCTGACCAAAGCAGAATAGAGTGGCCCTATTACTTCCCTTGATCTAGACACTTCTATTGATACAACCTAAAATCACATTGGCCTTTTTAGCTACTGCATCACACTGTTGACTCATGTTCAACTTGTGGTCTACAAGGACTCCTAGATCCTTTTCACATGTAGTCATGTAAAGCTGGGTCTCCCCCACCCTATATCTGTGCATTTCATTTTTCTGCCCTAAGTGCAGTACCTTACATTTGTCTGTGTTGAAATTCATTTTGTTAGCTTTGGCCCAGCTTTCTAATCTGTTAAGGTCATTTTGAATTTTCAGGAGGAAGAGGATATGGTGGTGCTGTCACTGTTACTATCATCACAGTCACTGACATGCACCAGAAACACCATTTAGCTAAAGGCTGAGTTGTTGCCCTCCTCCTTATGTTTTCTGCTGCTGCTGCTACTTCCTCTATCTGGCCTAGCTGAGTCTTCATTGGTGTCATGCCTTCCCCCTTGAGATTTCAGCTTCTGAAGATGAAGCAGATCTACCACCTCAGTCTGACAGCCATCTGAGTGATCCTCAGGAGGAGGAGGAGGTAGAAGACATAGCCCAATTTCTCAGGAAAGGTGAAGGCTGCGGCATCTGGCAAAACCCCAGTGCCTCCCCCATAGGCAAAGTGAGAGGCTATGTGCATGTAGAAGGGAAACACACTCCTGAAATATGGTCTGCAAGCTGGGTGGATTGAATCAGTATGCTGTATAAGTCAGGGGCCTTTCCCTTTTTGTTTGCTGGAAAAAAACTTGATTTCTTTCTCAGCCTGCCACTACTGCAATATTTGACTCTTTGGAGATTATCAGACAAGGAAAAAATTCGGGAGTAAAAGTCATACTCCCAGTGTAATCACATGATCATGCTGAAGATTTTCAGATACATCACACTCATCCAGGACTTATCCTGGGAAGATCCAGGAATGCTCCTGCAACTAAACCATTCCCAAGTACCCTGTGAATGGTTTGTTGCTGGAGCATTCCTGGATCTTCCCAGGATAAGTCCTGATGAGTGCAGAGTCATCTGAAAATCTTCAGCATGATCGTACAATTATACCAGGAGTATGTCTTTTACTCCTGGTTCCCCCCCACACCCCCCGGTCTGACAATCTCCTTTGATTTATGACCCTGGGCTGTTTCTTGACTTTGATATCTGATACCTGTGGACTTTGCTTAGATTTACAATTTCTGAGCCCAGACTGTTTGTTATTGGATACTGCGTGTTCCTTCCGTGTTTGAAGGAACACTCTGCCTGCTGGTGCAGTGTGAGAACAGGACAACTGACTATGCTGATAACTACACCCTTATAGTGGTCGGAAGCTTGCTTTAAAAAAAGACTTGGAAGGGGAATGTAGGACATTTTAAAATCAGCTAACAAAGTGGGATGGCAGCTAACTAAGTATGGCTGCTCTGATGAAAGTGTAGCAGTTGCAGGGCATGAGACGGAGCTAAGGAAGACTATGGTTGTATCTGCACTGTAGAAATAATGTTGCCTAGAACTGCTTTAACTGCATGGCTCAATTCTATAGAATATAGCATTTCTAATTTTGTATGCTATTTATGTCTCTGTTTTTATATATCAGAACCAATTAATCTAGTCCTTCCTAGATACTTCACATTTCTCCTTGAGGAGAAACATCTGAAATGTCCAACAGGTTTGAAGTTATGCTGCTGCACTGATCTTTGTTCTCACCTCAGAGGTTTTTTACAATGCAGCACCATCTCAGACAAATTACTGATACTACATCCATCTTCTAGGCAGCATGGAATATACTCAGCCTCTATAAAGATTGCTGGCTATCTGGACGTAAGCTTTTTGGTAAGAAGTGCATCTTGTTAAGAATTGTCAATTCTGTTTATCTGGTCATGAGAGAGACTTTATATATAGGAGCATAATATATTCTGTTCTCAGCCACCACTACTAACTAACTAAGCAGAAGCGACCCCATCCTCAGCACTACTACTACAGGCTTTTCTTTTACAGTCCACAAGACTTTCCTTTACAATTCTAAAATAGTGCTGGAAACTGGTCATCAGTGCTATTTGGAGCCCCTTGGAGTCCTCCCCTTCTCCATTTTTTGTGTGAAAAGGAAAGAGTTTTGTCCCTCAAAGGATCCAGGGGTGTAATTCTCCTTTAAAACAAGTGTTGAGAAAGCCCTGACCTTGTTATAAGCATAAAACAGCTTTTAAATATATATAAATATACAGGAAATGGCTTTCTGGGAGTTCTGGGGTTCATTGAGAGGGGCTAATGAGTCAGCATCCAAATTCTTTTGGTGGATGTTCACTGTACATCATATAAGGGATAGGAACACATTTTGGTGAGGAATATTTTTTGGTGAGTTTTGATCAAACATTTGCCAAAATTCATATATGGAAGAAAGTGAAGCATAGATTTGTCGATCCCTACAAGGGGTGTGTTAGCATTTCAAATAAATTTGCTTTTTGAGCAGATTTATTTATGTATTTAATGGAACTTGTTTATCCTACCATGTAATTGTGGGAGAAGGTAAAGTTGTTAGATTTGAACCATATTTTATACAGCTTTTTTGCTCCCCACACCCATGAATAAAACACTTTCAGGTCTCTTGGATAAGGCTGACATTTTGTACAAAAAGTTGGATTCAGTCAAAGTACGCCATATTTTCCTGGTCAGTTGTTTTAATACAATAAGCACCACCAGCATTCTGGTCCAAACATAATCAGGGGGAGATCTCTTTGAAGCAAACAAATTTTTAAAATTACCCTGGAAAATCGCCTTCATATCAAGCAAATGCCAGAGAGAGAAGAGGATTGCTTGGCCATCAGCTGTTCATCAGAAAGAATCCTGACCTTTAATAATAATAATAATAATAATAATAATAATAATAATAATAATGTTTTATTTACATTTCCCACCTCTCCCTATGGATCGAGGTGGGATTACACAATAAAATGAATACAATGTACAAAATATAAATAATAAAATAATAAAAATCAGAACAATAGTAATAGATTAAGAGAATAGAATACAATATAATAAAATATAACTCTGTTTGTTTTTAAACTGTTGTACCCTGCCCCGATTGCCACGCAGAGGGGCGGGTTATAAATAAAAATTATTATTATTATTATTATTATTATTATTATAAAATAAATGAAAATAAAATAGGATAAAATAAAATAAAATAGCCAATCATTGTCAGAGTCTAAAAATCTGGAAGATCAGATGGATAGGATGCCAGAAGAGCTCCGTCTTAAGTGCCTTCTTGAAGGCTTCTAGAGTAGTAATAAGACGGATTGTCTCCAGCCGGCTGTTCCACAACTTGGGAGCTGTGACTGTAAATGATTTTTGGGAAGTTGTGGTAAGTCTAGTTTTATGGTGTTCTAATAACTTCTTCCCAGATGTTCTGAGAGTGCAGGGTGGATTATGTAGGGAGAGGCGTTCCTTTAAGTAACTCGGGCCCAAGCCATGTAGGGCTTTAAAAGTAATAACCAACACTTTGTACTGCACCCGGAAGCTAATCAGCAGCTTCCAGGTGTTATATGGTCCACCTAGATGTTCCAGTGACCAATCTGGCTGCCGCATTTTGAACCAATTGGAGCTTCCGAACGTGATACAGAGGTAGCCCCATGTAGAGCACATTACAGAAATCCAAACGAGAGATTACCAGGGCAAGTACTACTGCTTCAAGGTCCTTTTGGTCCAGATAGGGACGCAGTTGGCGGATCAACCAAAGTTGCTACCAAGCACTCCTGGCCATCGCATCCACTTGAGATGACAACTGTAAAGATGAGTCCAGAAGTACTTCCAAACTGTGTACTTTGTCCTTTAGGGGAAGTGTGACTCTGCCCAGGACTGGATGGCAAAGCTCCTTTCCTGGACTTGGGGTACCAATCACGAATACCTCTGTTTTCTCTGGAGTCAGCTTGAGTTTGTTTTCCCTCATCCAGCCCATTACCGATTCAAGACAGGCATCGAAAGGAATAATACCATCCTTAGTCACTGCAGCAGATGGAGACATAGAGAAGTAAAGTTGGGTATCATCAGCGTACTGATAACATCGCGTCCCATGTCTCCGGATGATCTCTCCCAGAGGCTTCATGTAAATGTTAAACAGCATGGGAGATAAAATGGCGCCCTGAGTAACGCCAGATGTCAGCTCTCTTTTCAAAGAGCCGCTATCCCCCAGCATCACCACCTGGAATCTGCCCAAGAGGTAGGACCGGAACCATTGAAGAGCAGTGCCCCCAATACCTAACTCTCTCAGGTGTTTCAGAAGGATACCATGGTCTATGACAGGGGTAGGCAACCTTTCCCTTTTAAGGGCCGAGGGACTTCAGCTCCCAGAAGCCTCAGCCATGTTGGCCAATAGTCCCATGTTGGCCAATAGCTCCTGGGATTCTGGGAGCTGAAGTCCCTCGGCCCTTAAAGGGGAAAGGTTGCCTACCCCTGGTCTATGGTATCGAATGCCCCTGAGATATCCAAGAGTACCAACAGGGCCACACTTCCTCTGTCTATGCCCAGATGGAGATCATCGACTAAGGGCCTTTGCAGACTGCCAGAAATAGTGCAAACTGAGTCCACTTTAACTGCCCTGACTTAGTGCTAGGGAATCATGGGAACTGCAGTTTATTGTGGCACCAGAGCTCTCTGACAGAAGGCTCAATGTCTCAGAAAAAAATACAATTCCCATGATTCCCTAGCACTGAGCCAGGGCAGTTAAAGTGGATTCAATTTGCACTATTTCTAAGAGTCTGCAAAGGCCCTAAGGCAACCATGGCAGTCTCAACTCCATATCCTGCCCTGAAGCCGGTTTGAAATGGATCCAGATAATCAGCTTCTTCCAAGACAACTTGGAGTTGGAGGGCTACTGCCCTCTCGATCACCTTACCCAAGAATGGTAGAAGGGAGACTGGCCTATAATTATTTTTCACCAGGGGATCAAGGGAGGGTTTTTTTCAAGAGCGGTTTAACCATCACTAGTTTCAAATTAGATGGAAATGTCCCTTCCCTGAGGGATGCATTAATGATGAGTTGTAATAATGTTTTTACTGCATCACCTCCCTGGACTGTCAGCCATGATGGGCAAGGATCAAGAGGGTATCTGGTGCTCCTTACACTTCCAAGAAGCTTGTCCACCTCATCAGTATTAACAAACTCGAAATGATCCAGTGTAACACAGTCCACAGAGTCTCTGGACATCTCTCTTATTGGTTCTGTTATAATGCTCACATCCAGATCAGCCCTTATCTGAGAGATTTTATCTACAAAAAAGTCATTAAAAGCATCACAGCAGGCTTTAGTTGGTTCCAATAATGGGTTCAGGGTGGGACGTAATTGAGTTATTTCTTTAACCACCTTGAACAGTTCTGCTGGATGAGACTTTGCAGATGCAATACATGCAGCATAGAAAGAATTCTTTGCTGCATCTGTTGCCACATGATAGGAATCCAACATGATCCTATGTTGTGTCTTATCAGAAAAACGTCGATGTTTCAGCCAGCGGCGCTCTAGTCATTGTACAGCCCGCTTCATTTAGCAAAGATCTTCCTTGTACCAAAGTTTTTTATTTGAAGCAGGTTGAAAAGGACGCTTGGGAGTGATAATGTTTATAGCCCTGGTAAGATCGTTATTCCAAGTATTAACCAAGGCTTCAACAGAATCGCCATTGTTCCCAACCATAAAACCCTCCAAGGCTTCCTGGAACATTTTCGGTTCCATCAACCTTCGAGGGTGGACCATTTTAATGGGTCTTCCACCCCCGAGAAGAATATGGGTGTACTGAATGCTTGTACTGAAAAAAAAAATGTCAGAAGTGCTCAATTCTAAATGAGCGTGCCTATGTTTGCACCTACAAACCCTTAACTTTTTAAAAAATTTCAGCAATGATTGTGAGGCAGATTGGTGATGCTCCCATTTTACAGATGGACAAGATAAGTTGCAACTCAGTGGCTGAGTCAAGCCTACTCAAATTTACAATGCCTGAACCAGAATTTGGATACCAGTGTCCCATCACTACATACAAGATAAAGCCAACTGCTCAAATTATATAACACAATTAACACCTCCATTTTGTGCCTAGACTTTTTTGTTCCTAGACTTCCCATTTTATAACTAAGATAGGAAAGAATAATATGTAAAAGCTGAACTGGTAGAAGAATGAAAGATGTAGTCTTCCCTTGCATTCATCTCCCTAAACATCCTCTGTCCTAGGGGTCTAATTAACTTCTTTACTATTTTGATCACAGAACTGTTTTTCAGGCCTCTTGAATCCTCTTGTCACCTCTGAAAATGAAAACAATTTCAGCATTCATTATTGCCGTGACTAAAATGGTGGAAGTGGAACACAAGGTGTTTGGTCAGTTCCCTGTGTGATACATGATAGCCATTTTGATAACAGTTGCTGGTCTCATTTGTTCCACTACTAATATGATGTTTAGGGAATTCTGTTGTTGGGGGGATCCTTATGGTGAACTTGGTAAGTTAAGGAATACAAAGAGAGATAAAGACAGAAAAGAAGAGAAGGGGAAGGATATATATATATATATATATATATATATATTAAAAAAATAATGATGTTCAGGACCAGAAAAGAAAAAAAAAACTTTGGAGAAACTTCAATGAAATGAAAATGCTATCTGTTTTGTCTTTTAGAATCCATTTTTTAAAAGAAATGTAGTGCTGATACTGTTAATTTAAATCTGATCTGCATGCTGCCTCTTTTGGCATCACACTGTTGACTCATCACACTGTTGACTCATGTTCAACTTGTGGTCTACAAGGAATCTAGGAATCCAGGCAGACCACAAGTTGAACATGAGTCAACAGTGTGATGCAGCAGCTAAAAAGGCCAATGCAATTTTAGGCTGCATCAGTAGAAGTATAGTGTCTAGATCAAAAGAAGTAATAGTGCCACTCTATTCTGCTTTGGTCAGGCCTCACCTGGAAAACTGTGTCCAGTTCTGGGCACCACAATTCAAAAAAGATGTGGAAAAACTAGAGCATGTCCAAAGGAGGGCAATTAAAATGGTGAAGGGTCTGGAAACCAAGTCCTATGAGGAACGACTTAAGGAGCTTGGAATGTTTAACATTAGGAGGAACTTTCTGACAGTAAGGGCTGTTTGACAGTGGAACACACTCCCTCGGAGTGTGGTGGAGTCTCCTTCCTTGGAGGTCTTTAAGCAGAGGCTGGATGGCCATCTGTTGGGGTTGCTTTAATTGGGAGTTCCTGCATGGCAGGGGGTTGGACTGGATGGCCCTTGTGGTCTCTTCCAACTATATAATTCTATGATTCTATGGACATCCCACTCCACCTAGCAATAATTGTACTCTTTGTATTACATAATGAGAATCCAAGGCTCACTAGAAAAGACAATAATGTTAGGAAAGGTGGAGGGCTGTAGAAAGAGAGGAAGAGCACATACTAGATGGACAGACTCAATCAAGGAAACTAAAACTCTCAGCCTGCAGGACCTGAGCAGAGCAGTTCTTGGAGGTGTCTCACTCATAGGGACACCATGAATTGAGGTTGACTTGAGGGCAGATAACAATATTACAAACTGGACAGTTATTTTAATAATTTGAACCAGGTCATAATGTCAAACATCTGGCATGATGAAACAATCACAAGAGCCTGTGGAGCCTTGCCAACACCCTGTAGTTGATGAAGTCCCTGCCCCCTTTGTAAGGGTCCAGCACTGTGCAGAGAAGCTTTGGACCAATGTGTTGGTGTCCCAGATACCACCATTTTTATTAACCCTGATACTCTGAATGCAAGATCTATAGCATAACTTCAAATATTTTGGCTATCTATCTGTTATGCTATACACATCGACACACTGATTAGAAAGTCACCAAACCTGGTTCTTTAACTGGACCAAAACAAAAATGAGTAAAGTCCAATCTGTCAATGATGGTCAGGGACAACCAAAAAATATTTTGTATTTGCTCAGCTTGATTTGTTTTGCTTTAGAATGCACATTTGTGGACTCAGTTTTGAAAAATATGATATTTATACTTGGTTTCACATTTCAGGTATTTTTGTAAAAATTTGAGGCCAATAAGGAAAATTGGCTTTTTTATTTAGAAAATTTCTGTGTTTGGTCCTTTTTACATGAAACTTGGTTTGGAAACATTTTTTATAAAAAAATATTGTGAGGTAGCATCAGTCAAACTGTTATGTCTTATTCAACTCATAAGCAAAATCACTCAGCATCAGTCTGGGCAACTGTGGCTAATTGTTGTGGTGTGATGTGCTAGGGACCAGAGATTTTTGTTTTGAGGGTGGGGAGTGAAGGTATTATCTACACTTCTCTACATCAGGATGAGTTTGGGTTCCTCATGCAAGAATGTCTCAAGCCCTCAGGTTTCTGGGCCAGAAGTATAGATCTATTGATGTTGACCCTGGTAATGTCATTAAATGTTATGCATTAAATAGCAACTACAGTTGCGCAGAGCTGGTTATCCACACACACACAAAGATAACATATTTTCATATTTGAAAATTAAGATAGAAAGGGGCTAAAAGGGCTGTTCCCAGTGAAGGTAAAATGATGACACCTTCACAGGTCACAGAGAGAGATATGTTGTGCCAGATCCTCAGGCAATCACCATCACTCTTAGACCATGCTCAGTGGTTGCTCGGAGTAGGCCTGGACTGAGTACCTGGATACCTCCCACTTCTGCCCCGTTCCATCCTGTGGCGCCATTTTTATTGCTGTCATCCTGTGTCACTCTCTCACAACTCCAACACCTTTCTGGCCCACCCACCACCATGTGAGGCCTTCCGACCCCCTCTCAGCTCTGCTGCCTTTTGTGACCTCCACACTGCTCCATGTTATGGTTCCTGTTGTTGTTTTTGCTATTGTTTATTATTGTCATCATTACTGTTATTATTTTTGTGGCTTTTTTCTATTCACCTTCCTTTCTTTCATCGGCTGCCCATGCAGCCATTGCTTCATCTGATGGCTCTGTGGATGATGACCACAATGACGATTTATTAATGTGTCTCTTCCTCACCTTGGTATCCCAATCTATCTGTCCTTTCCCACTGTGTGTCTTATTAATTCCCTCCTTCTTTCTCTTTCCTCATGAGCTCTCCTCTCCTGTAATCTGTTCTGTTCCTACTGTTCCTGCCATCTCTACTACTACCACTGTTTGTGCTTATCTCTGCAGTTTGGGGGGCATCTGCAGATCCCAATGCAGCACACTTGTTCTTTTCCTGGGTTGGCCTAGTGGATAAAATGCTAGTCCTCTTGATGTGACTGCCTAGCTAGATGGGAATTTGAAAACCCTGAGTGTTTTGGGAGGTTTGGCAGGTTTTCTTTGCTTATATTGTTATTGTTTATCTGCCCATGTCCTTTGGGCCTGTTCATGACAATTACAAAACTTTTGTTCAGTTTGCTGCATGTTGCTACTTCCCGGGCAGCTGCTGCAAATGCCATAGTTAGCAAATTATGCTGATAATGCTGCCACATTCACATTCTTTAGGTCCAGCATCATACCATGGAAAATCCTGAAAAGGCCGCAACCTACTCCCAATGCCAATTGGCAGTTGGTCTCTAAAATATCATCTGTGTTCTCTGGCAGGGAGTTTTAAGCTATGTTTGTCCAGTTGACACAATTGGACAGTAAGGTTATGGCTGCAAACCATACAGACCAGGTCCTTCTGCAGAGGACCAGCATGTACAAGATGTTCCACTTCCTCCTACCACTGCTGCAACAGCCACATTTTCCATTCAGCTTGGTCTGGTGGACCTCTACCAGTCTGTGCAGGACTTGGCAGAGGCAATTAAGCCTGCTGCTCTCTTAACTCTTTTTGTCCTACCCTAGACAGCTGTTCCTGATGGGCTAGCAACACCAGCACTATCAGCCCCAACAGTTCCTTGCAAGCCAGCCTTAGCAGGGGGGCATTACAACATCACTTTCCAATCTGTTGCCAATCTCCGCCACATAGTAGGGGGAAACCTCACTAAGAAGTTGAGTATGGGATGATTATCAATAATAGTAATAATAATAACAAAATTTATTTATACCCCGCCCCTCTGAGAGCAATCGGGGCAGCTAACAGTATTAAAATACAAGATACAGTCAATCCCCCATAAATACCCACCCCTGAAAAAAGTATTAAATCAAATAAGATTAAAATTATGCCAATTAAATTTAAGATTTACAAACAACAAGACAGACATAAACATATCGCAACATTAATTAGCAAGCAGGTTAATAGAAAGGCAGCGGTATCATATTGAGGGAGTTCGCAACAAGTTCCTGGAGGACTCACTTAAAGGAGAGTTCCCGAGGCCGGGTATCTATCCTGGAAAGGCCTGCCGGAAGAGATCCATCTTGACAGCCTTTTTAAAGCTGTCTAGAGATGTAAGCAGATGGATCTCATCCAGCAGGCCGTTTCATAATCTGGGGGCAACCATAGAAAATGCCCTCTGGGAGGTAGCCGAAAGCCTAGATTTTTGTGGCTGAAGCAGGCTCTTCCCAGAGGATTGGCGTGCACGGGAAGGATTGTAGGGGAGAAGGCGGTCCTGAAGATAGTTTGGACCCAAGCCATTTAGGGCTTTAAAGGTAATAACCAACACCTTATACTGGGCCCGGAAACTAATAGGCAGGGCTTTAATACTGGGGTATGCATTGATTTTGAGCTCCTGCATGGCAGAGGGTTGGACTGGATGGCCCTTGTGGTCTCTTCCAACTCTATAATTCTATGATTCTATGATTCTATGAAAATATTGGATACTTGCATAGAAAAAAAAAGAACTTTATTTTTCCTTGCTTTTTCCCTTCATATAAAACAAATGCATTTGTTCCACAGGATAGGAGACCTTTATCATCATGCTCTAAAACGGCTTAAAGTGGAATATGTCTAACTCTCCCCCACCCCATCAGCTTCAAAGGTCAGGGTTTAGACTGTCCTTCTTGAGCCCCTTGGATAATGTTTACAGAACTCTCAAATGACTTAAAATAGACTAAATTGTTTTGAGCTGACAGTTGAAAAGGTCACCAAGGAAATCAGTTTAGTCAGTCCTGCCTGATTTTCTAAGAACACATGGTCGAGTCTGTGATAAACTACAGCTCAGGAAGATTTTTTTAAAACTTTAAAATGTATTGGAAGCCAAGGAAATAGAATGCACATGGATTTAAAACACCATGTATCCCTTCATCCTCGCCAGTTCAACGCTGTGGTGTTCATTGTTAGCTTATGTAATCTGGTAGACAATCATTTCCAATTTTTGCAATGACAAAGCCAAACTTTTATTGTTGGAATTATGCTATAGTAGTTAACTGCTGGATCAACATTTACTTTCAGTTGAAGGACAAGATTATTTTTAATAAATAAATAAATAAAGAAATAAATAAAAATAAAACTCTTTATATTTGAGAAGAGAGCATTTGGGAAGAATTACTAGCTTTTATAGTTTTCTTTTTATTCCTATACAAATTGAGCTTCAAGAAACATGGATGTGGGTGAAACAGAAACTGAAAAGTTTCTTACACTTAGTTCAGTTTAAATGAACGTGTGAATTTTACACAAACACACACAAAGATATTTTATAGGATTCTGCTTCATTGGTTGCTCCTCCCACACTATTTCCTTCAACCTTTTGTGGGTCAGCTCTAGGGACAGAATTTCACAACTGGGGTCAATTTCCCAACTGGGGTAAAATCTGAAGTCAAGAAACCTAGATGGGAAAAAATGGCATTTCAAAATAATATGATAATGATAATAAATTTCTTGCCCACCAGTTTTCATGGATTGAGATGGGAAACAACAACAGATTAATATATAACATCAGTTAAAAACACACAAATCAATTTAAAAGAACATATAAGACAAATGCATATTAAAACAATCAACCCATATTTAAAAAAAAATCAATTTAAAATTCACAATTTAAAAATTATCTGGATGCCAAAGATTTCTGCAAATTATGGCAATTTTTTGTTTTGTTTTGTTCCCAGCTCAACATAAACAGCACAATTTCTGAGATCTGTGCAGCTTTGCGTCAAAACGTACACAGTCTTTGTTACTATGCACAGAAAATTGCACAGCTTCCTGAGGGGGAAAACCCTCATCCACTTACTTACTTGTTTTTCACTAAGATCTTAGGGAAAGTGCAGACAATGCAAAACTAAATTGCACAGTATATCCCTGTATAAACAAGATGGTGAAGGATTCTTTGCTGGCATCCTGTTCGGAATTGCAGAGGCAATCCCAGACTGGGCCTGGGCCATGTGATTGCCATGGTCCCGCACCAATCAGGAGGCGATCAGGGCTGGAGCAGTTTCAGGTTGCTGCAAGCTGCCGGTCTGCATGACTCCTATGTGAAAGAAGTTTTAGCATGAGATTTTGTAGTCTACTTCTTCAGATGCATCTATGAACGTTTATATTACAAGTTCTTTCACACAGTCTCAAAAGTGCTGCAAGATGTCTTTGCATGCTGATAATGTTCATATGGTTGATTGAAATGGTAAAAAACAATTAATGAGTTGCCATGCCTGGTGACACCAGGTTTTTGTGTTGTGATGCCACTGCCTATAGATTCAGAACTGAATTCAAGAGTACACTCTAACTGAGAGGCTATTTCTTCAAGGGAAGTGTAAATCCATTTAGCATGAACGAAATCCCAATTCCCAGTTTTACCTTTTGGCTGACCAGGAGCACCTCTGTCTAGTTTGGATTAAACCTCAACTTGTTCATTTTCAGCTAGTCCACTGCAGACACCAATGATCAGTTTAGTATGAAAAGAGCTTCCTTGATATGGAGTAATAGAGATGGGTATCATCTACTTATTGGTACCAAAGAACCCCAAGTCCCTACACAATCTCTCCCAGTGGTTTCATACAGTGTGAAGGACAGAACAGAACCATGATGGACTTCACAGGTTAACAACCAAGGAGTTGAATAGGAACACTCCATCATCACCTTCTGGTTTCATTTTCCTTTAGGTAGGATGGAGCCACAGTAAAATGGCCTCCAAATCTCATCCCCGCAAATCAACCTAGAAGGATACCATTGTAAATGGTACTGAAGCTGCCCAGAAGTCTAGCACAACTATTCCACTTGTCACTTCTCTACATGATGAAGAAGCACCATTGATGAATACTATGTGGATTTGTTCCATCAATCAGCTACAAGTCCTTCCAAGAATATATCTGTATAGACCACATTTTAGTAGCTTGTCTGCAAGAATATCATGCAAGATATTGTCAAAAGCATTACGGAAATCAAGATGTGCCACATCCACACCATCCTCTTGTTCTAGTTAGTTTTTGCTCAGGTACTCTCCCCCCACCTTTAGAAGATTGGGATATTTGCCTTCCCTCAGTTTACTAGGACATGTTTTTCAAGGATTCTCAAAGATGTTCAACAGTGGCTCTGAGATTATATGTAAAAATTCCTTTATAATCCTTCACCTGGCCTTGGAGGCCTAAATTAATTTATATTACATGGACTGTAGTTCTCTTACTGTATCTATTTGTTCTATTTTCATCAGTAGACTACTTTTTTTTTGGGGGGGGGGACAGGGAGAAGACTGAGACTAAGAAATTGTTATGGACTTCCACCTTCTCTGTGTCTCCAATTAACATTTCATCATCCTCTTTGTGTAGTGGCCCTGCCATTTCCTTGTTCTCTTGTTTCAAGCATAGCAGGAAAAACCCTTGTCATTATTTTTAACCTCCCTAACAAGCCTGATCTCATTCTGAGCTTTAGTTTTTTCTGACTTTCTCCCCATGTACTTGAAAAATATTCATGCTTTGCTGTTCACAGGAGCCTCTGAAGCCCTTCATGCTCATACATGGTGCTTATATTCAAATAGCTTTATAACTCTTGTGGTTCTCACAATCAGCAAGACTCAGTGGCATCACTAGGATTGGTGTCACACAGTGTGATAACTCATGGTATCATTCTCCCCAGTTGACTTCCTACCATACCTCATTAACAATTTGTAAGCTGCTCTAAGAGCCTTTGTGGCAGAGGAGTGGGGTATAAATACTCTAAATGAAATAAATTGTAGAATTCTTAGTAATTTTTTGTGCTGTTGTTACTCATAAGTTCCTATATGTCTCTGAATGTAATGGGAATAGTTGAACTAGCAAATTTAAAATTATACAGTTAAGTTTTGTGGTTGTTGTTAACTGCCTTAGTGTCTGTCTCAACCCATGGCGACCATATGGATGAGACATCTCCAGCCCCCCTGTCCTCTACTGCTCTGCTCAGCTCCTGTAAAATCATATTCATGGTCTCTTTAATCAAGTCCATCCATCTAACATGTGGCCTTCCTCTCTTTCTATTTTCCTTCACCTTTCCTAACATTATTCTCTTTTCCAGTGATTCATGCCTTCTCATGATGTGTCCAAAGAACGACAGTCTAAGTCTTATCATCTTGGCTTCTAGGGATATCTCTGGCTTGACCTGTTCTAGGACCCATTTGTTTGTCCTTTTGGCTGTCCATGGAATCCTCAGCACTCTTCTCCAGTACCACATCTCAAATGTGTTGATTTTCCTCCTGTCTTCTTTCTTGACTGTCCAGCTCTCACATCCATACATGATAATAGGGAATATGATGGCTTGTATGATTCTGACTTTTGTGCTAAGTTGTATGTCTTTGCATTTTAGGATCTTTTCTAGTTCTTTCAATTAAGTTACAATTATTATATGTACAGCATAAATATATTTACATGTGCATAGTTTAATTTGGTAATATTTGGTAAAATATGATGTGTTTAAGGAAAATCTAAAAGGAATTAAAATTTTAATTTTTAAACAATATTTTTTTAAAAATATTCAAATTTTAATTTTTTTTTAAAGTAAAATCTGTGGCCTCTCCTTTCTCATCCCATTGTGTATCATCCCACCCACATCATCTCTTCCACTGAGTTCCAGTGATTTAAGGGGACACAAGTGAACACCACAGTTTGTTTCAGGCAAAAGGCAGATGTCTGGATAGCAGTAATGTCACCCCCACTTAGAGCTTCACCTGGTGTGGTCCAAACCCCATGCATCCCCCTAGTGATGACCCTGACAGGATTCCGTTGTCTCAGACTGCTTCTGTGACTCTAGACTGGTGAACATCTGAAGGATGTTGCAGGCACAGAACCATACAGATCATGCAAAATAAAATGGATTCCAGATTAATAAATCTGATAAATATAGAATTCAGGAAACAGAATTTTCTAAATTTGCCTTTCTTAGTTTAAAATTATTCATAAGCAAAGACCAAATATAAGCCTAAAATTTCAGTAAGATATTCTTTTCTGTGACGGCTGGTGACTTAGCTAACAATGGTTGATAGTTAGGGGCTGAGCTAGGGAAGTAAAGAATACTCACACAATTTCACGTTCATACTCACAAATTCATGTTCAGCACATTGAAATATCCCTCTAAGAAAATGTCCAACCACCATGAGATGGTTCATGTTTCAAGACTTTTGGGCAGAAAAGAAAAAGTTGTACAAAAGGTTTGGCAGAAACAATTGTTTTGAATAACAACAAACAAAAAAACAAAAAAACAACCTATGCATTTTCATAGTTTTCTGCAGAAAAAAATCTGGATTTCAAGATCCCCCCCCATAACAAATTATTTGCAAAATGTGAAAAATAATAAAAAATGCAGAAATACTCTTGCAGAAATACTCTTGCAACCTTGCCTAGCAAAGAGAAAAATCTGTAGAGAAAAATCCCAAATCCTTGTATTTTTAGGCAGAGCAATTGCTATGCATGACAATAGCATGGTGTTCATTCCCTCTAGCAGGTGGTGGCAATGATGTCTAAGAGCTCACAGCTGTTGGGTAGGCTGGTAGGAAGATGATTCCTTCCTGAATGTCAGAACTATGCCTGTGTGCACGAGTTCTGTCAGATGTTTGGTTTGGAGTGTAATAGTTGTAGTTGTTTGGGGGGTGATAGGTGGGTTAGTACATGGGAAATGTGGTTAGTTTTTGTAAAAGATAGGCTGCTTGGGGTGGGGGGCTAGGAGTAGTGCTGGGTGTAGGATAGTTTTGGGAAAGTCAGGCCTTTGGAATGCGTGAGCTGCGGAGGAGTTTGGTTGGTGCCAGGAAGAATCTGACTGAAGGGAGGTGATGGGTGGAGTGTTTTGGCTGGAGAAGGATTTCTCTGGTGAGAACATTGGGAAAAGGGGGGGGCTGACTTGGTGGTGGAAGAAGAGCTGTGGGAATTGGAGGTGGGTGCTACTTTTGGCGCCAAGTGGTGGGGGATGAAGACCAGTAATAGTGGGGGTTTTAACATGGCATTTTGCTGTGGGGGGGCAGTTCTGGCTTAAATGCTAAGTGGTGAATTACTGGCTGTGTGTTCTCAATAAACTTCTGGTTGATTTAACTGGCTGGATTTATTGCTACACAGTTACTGAATTTAGTCAAGTCTGACACTGAACCTGCTTAGCCACAAAGATTGTGTAATTTGATTGTACCCCAGAGGCACCCTTGGGAGTGTGTGGTTCAGGGTCTTTGTGTTCCTACCTGCAGTTTAATAACTACGTCTTTGTGTTATCAATTTTCTTGGGACATGATCCAACAGAAATCTCTTTTCTAAAGTTCTGAACTAAAATGCGACAGAATTGCAAAACACCACAGATGTCAAAGGATGACACTGCTCTTCCAGGTAATGACAGGGTTAAGCTTCCTCCAGTTTCAGTACAGAACAGCAGACAAAAAGAAAGAAATGACTATATGTATATTGATGAAAGGATTGGAAAATGTGCCCTTTCAGTCTGGATATTGAATTTAGATGGGTAACTGAATAGCATTTTCATTAGTGAGGTCACCTATTGATCTCTCCCCTTCAATAAAAACAGAAATGCAAGAAGCAAAGTATTAGCAGGAGAAAAGACAAAGTCCCACCTTATTTAACCCCCCCCCAAATTGGTAGAATTCATTGTTTGTTCTACTGCTGATGAAAAATTTGAAGCAAAATCATTTTTTCTAGATTATAATCCAGATTATAACAGCTACACTTGTATGCACCTGTTAATAAGTGTACAATTCATTTCTGTATCTGGATTTTACTATCCCTTTTACAAAGCAAAACAATATAATTAATTGAGCTAATCACAAAACATCTGTCAGACTTTCCATTTCTTTCAAAACAGAAAACCAAAATTCTCTTATACATCAGCATGAACAAAATATGTGATATATAGATCTGCCTCTGCAGCATTACATATCCAAGAATTATGTGTAACTTTTGAGTAGCTCATACCTAACTTGAATGAAGGCAAATGCCATTTCCTGTTTTTTCTTTACATTTTATGGCACAATGCCATTGAAGGTCTATGTTTCTGAATCCATTTCCTACCTATAGAAACATCTTTCTATGTCATGTTCCTGCATAGTTTCATATTTATTAAGAATTTCTTCCATTTTTTCTAATAGCTTACACATGTTAATCATTTCTCCTATTTTATCATTCCTAAAAAGTCACTTCTCAAATCCCATGTAATCGCTGAAGGAACCATATCTTCTAAACAGCTTGGTACCTATTTCTCCCTCCCCAGAAAAGATGGTATGTTGAGAAAAAAGAAAAAGATCAGAAATGGTCTCAGGAAAATGATTTCCTAGAAATTTCAACTTGTTTCTACTGGGATAAAGACAGCGTGGTCTTGATCTAAAGAATGGCATAATCCATTGCATATTTCCATCTTGAATGGCGGGACTACACTTTGAACTTTAGTTCTCTTTCTCAGATGTCAAACCACTTCTGAAATTAGGGAATTGAAAAGCAGTTGTGATATACTTTTTCACTGTGGGTATATTTAGAAAATTAGTCAAATCAGGTTTTTTCAAACTTACACTCCGACGTTAGCATTCTAGACTTTAGGAAAGCTGATTTTACTTAGAGAAATACTGGGGGTGATCCCATGGACAGGAATACTAAAAGAGAAGGGAGTTCAAGACGGATGGGAGTTTCTCAAAAGGGAGATACTGAAGGCACAATTTCAAACCGTGCCAACGAGGAGGAAAAATGGGAGGTGTCTCAAGAAACCAGGATGGATGACTAAGGAACTTGCAACTGAACCAAGTTTTAAACGGAACATGTATAAGAAATGGAAAAATGGGGAAATCACCAAAGAGGAATTCAAACAAATAGCTAGCACGTGTAGGGGTAAAGTCAGAAAAGCTAAAGCGCAGAATGAAGTCAGGCTTGCTGGAGAGGTTAAGAACAATAAAAAGGGCTTTTGGGGTTATGTCAGCAGCAAAAGGAAAAAGAAGGAAATGGTAGGGCCACTGTGTGGAGAAGATGGCAAAAAGTTAACAGGGGACAGAGAAAAGGCAGAATTACTCAACACCTTCTTTGCTTCAGTCTTCTCAGAAAAGGCAAAGGGTGCTCAAGCTAAGTATAATGGAGCAGAAGACAGAATAGGAGAATTTCAGCACAGAATAAGTAAAGAGATAGTACAGAAACATCTGGTTAATCTAAATGAATATAAGTCTCCAGGACCAGATGAATTACATCCAAGGGTATTAAAAGAACTGGCAAATGTAATATCGGAACCATTGTCAATAATCTTTGAGAATTCCTGGAAAACAGGAGAGGTCCCAGCGGACTGGAGGAGGGCAAATGTTGTCCCCATCTTCAAAAAGGGGAAAAAAGAGGATCCCAACAATTATCATTCAGTTAGTCTGACATCAATACCTGGAAAGATTCTGGAGCAGATCATTAAACAGAGAGTCTGTGAACATCTGGAAGGTAATTTCATAATCACAAAAAGTCAACATGGGTTTCAGAGAAACAGGTCATGCCAGACAAATCTGATCTCTTTTTTTGATAAAATTACCAGCTTGGTAGATGAAGGGAATGCTGTGGATATAGTATATCTTGATTTCAGTAAAGCCTTTGACAAGGTTCCCCATGACATTCTTGCAAGCAAGTTGGTAAAATGTGGGCTAGACAAAGTAACTGTTACATGGATTTGTAATTGGTTGACTGGTCGAACCCAAAGGGTGCTCAACAATGGCTCCTTTTCAACTTGGAAATAAGTGACCAGTGGGGTACCACAGGGCTCTGTCCTGGGCCCAGTGCTATTCAATATCTTTATTAATGACTTGGATGACGATATTGGGGGCATAGTTATCAAATTTGCGGACGACACCAAATTAGGAGGAGTAGCTAATACCCCAGAGGATAGGATCAAAATTCAAAATGACTTGAACAGACTAGAAAGTTGGGTCAAAGCTAACAAAATGAAATTCAACACGGAGAAATGTAAGGTACTGCACTTAGGGTGGAAAAACGAAAAGTACAGATATACGATGGGGGACACCTGGCTGAATGAGACTACGTGTGAAAGGGATCTAGGAATCCAGGTGGACCACAAGTTGAACATGAGTCAACAGTGCGATGTAGCTGCTAAAAAGGCCAATGCAATTTTAGGCTGCATCAGTAGAAGTATAGTGTCTAGATCAAGAGAAGTAATAGTGCCACTCTATTCTGCTTTGGTCAGGCCTCACCTGGAATACTGTGTTCAGTTCTGGGCACCACAATTCAAAAAGGATGTGGAGAAACTGGAGTGTGTCCAAAGGAGGGCAACTAAAATGGTGAAGGGTCTGGAAACCAAGTCCTATGAGGAACGACTTAGGGAGCTGGGGATGTTTAGCCTGGAGAAGAGAAGGCTGAGAGGTGATATGATAGCCATGTTTAAATATTTGAAGGGATGTCATATCGAGGAGCCAACAAGCTTGTTTTCTGCTGCTCCAGAGACTAGGACCCGAAACAATGGATGCAAGCTGCAAGAAAAGAGATTCCACCTCAACATTAGGAGGAACTTTCTGACAGTAAGGGCGGTTCGACAGTGGAACACACTCCCTCGGAGAGTGGTGGAGTCTCCTTCCTTGGAGGTCTTTAAGCAGAGGCTGGATGGCCATGTGTCAGGGATGCTTTGATTGGGAGTTCCTGCATGGCAGGGGGTTGGACTGGATGGTCCTTGTGGTCTCTTCCAACTCTATGATTCTATGATTCTATGATTAATCTTGTTGGGTGTCACAGCTGTACTGCTGTTTGCCTCCTTTAGAGGTTGTTGTGATTATAAAATGGAGGTTAGGAGAACAACGTATGATAACTTATGTTGCTTGAAAGAAAGTTTGATAGAACTATAATAAAGAAAGACATTGGAGTCCATCAATCTTTTTTTCTGGTGGAAAATCTGTTGTTGTGTTGAAATATGAGAACTTGTTTTATTCTGATTCAAATAATTATCTCATCTAATTTAGTCAAGATTAGGTTCTGAGAGACAGCAGCCCTAAAGGATCCATAGAGCTGTGCTGGATCAGAAGAAATGCTTGTCTAAACCAGCACTCTGTTCCCACAGTAAACAATCTAATGCCTGTGGGGAGTCCACAGACCAGAGCAGAACAGCAGTCTCTGTCCACCATTCCCCAGGAACAACTATTCAGAGGCATGCTGGCTTTAATAAGAGAGTCAAGAGAGAGTCACTGAGGGTGGCAACCATGGATCATCACCTTATCTTTCATAAATCAGTATAATCCCCCTTTACAAGTTATCCAGGTGGGTATCTATCACTTCATCATGTTAAATTCCACAGTTTGTCTTTGTGCTGTATGTCAAACTACCTCCTTCATCTTTCATTACTTGTAGATTCAGTCTGAAACTTTTTTCATGGAAAGTGTGTGCTGTCATTGAGCCACTGGATTGATTGAAGTATGTGTATTGGTATTAAGTCTTTGGCCTCTTCTGTGTGATCAGGATTCACATCCATCTTATGTTTTTTTTTTTTTAAAGTAGCAGGTAAAAATGTTTTAAAAGAGAATCATACTTTATGTACACACACACACACACACACACACACACAGACAGTTATTCAGAATTTCCACTGTTCCCCATCCTGTGATATTGCCATTGAAATTAATTAGCTTTTCTGAGATCAATGCTTAGTTGTAAACTGATAATTTTGCACTGTAAAATCATGACCTTTGAAATACTTTCAAAACTGAAAAATAACAACAAATAACCCCTAAACAGCTTGTCACTTTATTGTAGCAATCTATTAAAAGCCCAGATGTGTCAGACAGTCTCAGCAGTAAAGCAGACACATTTCAGATCAACAGTGAAAATATTTGGCTCTCATTATATAAATCAAGTAAAAACTTAATGCACTTATTGCAAGCACAGAAATCACAAACTACCTTCCTTTACCTTTTAGATTTTATTTATTTATTTATTTAATCATCTCTAGTTGTTTTTCAGAAAATGGACCTTACAAGTATTTATAACTGTCATCTATGAGGGCAGAACATGCCGCATTCTGTCCTACTGAGAGTGGCTACCAAGAAGTATTGCAGCACCAATAATTTCTAGGGAGGGGATAGCTAGCCTTGGTGGACTGTTGCTGCAGAAACAACAGGGTGTCTCTTAGCACCTTAAAGACTATCATACTTGGTTTAGCAGAAGCTTTCATGGAGAGACAGGATTGTATGTTTTAGTGTGTAAGTTGCTCTGATTGTGTTACACAGAGAGGCGGGATACAAATAAATTTTATTATTATTTTATTAAGACAGCATACAGGACAAACTAAATTGCATTAAATCACACTGAAATGATAAGATCATAGCAGAGAAGACAGTTCAAGACAGAAGTTCTTAAGATCCCTCACATTACCATAAAGATTTATAACACATTATGGCCTCTTAGAGTCTCAAAGCCAGTACTAGGAGTCATGACATGGTCTATACCTTTGACAATTGTTGGCCAAATAATAATAATAATAATAATAATAATAATAATAATAATAATAATATATTTCTAGCCCAACTATTTCCAAAGGGAATCAAGGCGGATTACAAGCATAAAAATAAAAGAATACCATAAGAAAACAATAATATAGAAGTTGCATAAAAAGCAAATACATGGGGGTGGGCTATTTTGGGAAAGTCTGTCAGAAGAGATTCGTCTAAAGTGCCTCTTAAAAGGCTGTTAAGGTGGTGTTGTGACGGATCTCCTCTGGCAAGTCATTCCATAACCTAGGGATGGCAGTCAAGAAGACCCTCTGGGTTACTGCAGCCAATCTAGATTTTTTTAAGCTGCAGAAGATTTTTCCCAGAGGACCTTAGCGTACAGGGTGGATTGTGTGGAAGAAGGCACTCCTGCAGGTAGTTGGGACCCAAGCTTTAAAGGGATTTAAAGGCTATGACCAGCACATTGTACCGCACCTGGAAACTAATTGGCAGCCAATGTAGAGATTTTAAAACAGGTGTTATGTGGTCAGTTCTAGATGTCCCTGTGACCAGTCTGGCTGCCATATTCTGTACCAATTGAAGTTTCTGATCTTGGCACAAGGGTAGCTCCATGTAGAGTGCATTGCAGAAGTCAAGTCAAGAGGTCACCATCACATGTACAACTGTTGCCATGACTGTTTGAGAGGAGCAAGATCTTGGCCCAGTTTGTGATGGTAGCAAAATACTATCAAGACTGTCATCTTCTCTTCATACTCATACTAATAACATGTCATAATATGCAGAAGACTGAATATGAACATAAAAATGTTTGTGTTTAATAAAAGAGACTGTGTCCAGCAGCATCACGCCCAATTAGTGAACTACTTAATAGTCTCTGACCAGCTACTGTTGGATTTAGATGGGCCACACAGACTCATTTAAATCTATTAATCTGTCAAAAGTATATTGATATTGCTGCAGAAAAAAAACTGATTATCCACCACAGGAAGTCCATCAGTGGCAAGTCCATCAAAGCAAGTGGTATCTAAACACAGAAAAAGAACTGGTTAAAATCCCTGGAGTAGATTTCAAACATGACCAGGACTCTATCACTGATGGCCTTAAATCATTATCTAGCTAGCTGAAGGCCTTAAATTACTACCTACCTAGCTAGCTAGATATCAATTTAAAGTCTTCCGTTATAGAATCCTAGTCATATTTGAAATAATACTTGGTAGCTTCTTTTTATTACTTTAAAAGAAATGTTTAATAACATATATCTGTCAGATATAGCACATAGAATTCTAAGAATCCAGCCTTGCAGTTACATTTCATATAAATTCATTTGAATTGTCATCCCTCCCCCAAATATCACATATTTTCTAGCACTGTATATGGGTGTTTATTCAAGATAAGGAACTTGCATCCTAAAGGTATGCATCTGAACTCAGTGGTCCTGCAACTTGGATCACAACACTGCTTTTGTAACTACCAAGCCTTTCATGAAAGCCCTTCATGAAAGAAAAAGAGTAAGAAAGATTTTCAAATGGCTATCTGGGAAAGTGGCATACTGAAAAGCACACAGATTCAGGCCTCGGGGTTCTGACATACTTCAGATGATGGGATCAGAATTTGTGACAGGCTGGAACTTGACAAATTGGAGAGCTGGACCAAAGCTAATGAAATGAATTTTAACAAGGATAAATGCAAGGCAGAAAAATATAGTCAGGAAAAACGAAATGCACAAATGTGTGATGGATGACATGTATTGAAAGCAATAGATGTGAAAAGAATCTAGAGGTCTTAGTACACAAGTTAAACATGAGTTCACAGTGTGATGCAGTGGCCAAAAAAGCTAATGCAGTTCTGGGCTGCACCAACAGGAGCACAGTATCTAGATCAGGGGTAGGCAACCTTTCCCCTTTAAGGGCCGAGGGACTTCAGCTCCCAGAATCCCAGGAGCTATTGGCCAACATGGGACTATTGGCCAACATGGCTGAGGCTTCTGGGAGCTGAAGTCCCTCAGCCCTTAAAGGGGAAAGGTTGCCTACCCCTGATCTAGATTAAAGGAAGTATTAGTTTCAGTTTATGCTGCTTTGGTCAGACCTTCTCTGGGCCTGGAATACTGTGTCCAGTTCTGAGCAGTAGAGTTCATGAAGAATATTGACAAGCCGGAAAGTGTCCAAAGAAGGGCAACCAAGATGATCAAAGTTCTGGAAACCAAGCCTTATGAGGAATGACTTAGGGAGCTAGATATATTTAGCTTGCAGGTTGTCATGTAGAAGATTAATGTTTTCCACTGCAGTAGAGATTAGAACATAAATCAGTAGATTCAAATTAAAAGACAGGTGATCCTATCTAAACGACAGGAAGACTTTCTTTACTGTAAGAGATTTTCAACAGTGGAATGAACTGTCTTGAAGGAGATGGACTCTCCATCTTTGGAGGCCTTGAAACAGAGGTTGGATGAACATCTTTTAGAAGTGCTTTAGTTGTGTATTCCAGCATGGCAGAGGGTTGGACAAGATGGCCCTTGTTGATGCTTTCAGCTCTAAGGCTATATAGTTATATGATTCTAAACTCAAAACAATGTATTTGGAGTCTCTTGCAACAATGTATTTGGATTGTTGCAAGAATGTCACTCGATCCCATCTTAGAAAAAAATAATAGGGAGGAAGGCTGCAGTTCAGCACATAGTTCTTCAGTGTGCCCAGTTCTCAAGATAAATGGATAAAAGAGGTTTGCAAGGAGTATTGTAGAGGTCTAAATGGGATGGGAACATCTTGGGGGAGGGGACTAGATAAGGTAGAAAAAATTGTCTTTTAGGCAGCCAAATGGCAGCCGCCAGTAGGGTTGTTCAAGTGGTCAAGCCATATACACCATTAATTAAGGGCCTTTGCAGACTGCTACAAATAGTGCAAATTGAGTCCACATTAACTACTCTGGCTCAGTGCTAGGGAATCATGGGAATTGTATTTTTTTTCTGAGACATTGAGCCTTCCCTGCCAGAGAGCTCTGGTGCCACAATAAACTACAGTTCCCATGATTCCCTAGCACTGAGTCAGGGCAGTTAAAGTGGATTCAATTTTCACTATTTCTGGCAGTCTACAAAGGCCCTAAGTTTCCAGACAGAAAAAGTACTCTAAGACCTAAATTGCAGGAGCATCTACAATCAAGAGTGCCACCACTTCATGCATCATCCACAGAAATTTCTGCAGGAGGTCGACCACCATCCCATCAACATATTTCATTTAGTGGTAGAACACGAGGCACACATGATACATTAGAATTAGTAAGAATGTTACCTCAAAAATACCAGATGAAACTATTGTCAGTTGAAGAGATGAAATACATCCAAAGAGGAGGTCCAGAATAACACAGAAGAATATTCAGCTTTTTACTATTGAACAACAAACATACTGTAAAGGCGTTCCTCACTATCTCATTATTATTAAAGGCCTTTCATGAGACATTCAGAAAGTGGCTGTGTCCTAAATCAGAACACAGTTGTAACTTAAGTAACCAACTGACTCCACTTTATATAACTACAACATTAAAATTAATTTTTAAAAAGAAAAGAAAATTTTGCCTTTTAGGGAAGGCATACTGTAGTCACACTTATTTTTCTTTTAGCTTGAGGGATTGATAGATCTGCTAATGGAGCACACCAGGGAAAGGCAGAATCATAGAATCATAGAGTTGGAAGAGACCACAAGGGCCATCCAGTCCGACCCCCTGCCATGCAGGTACTCTCAATCAAAGCATACCCAATAGATGGCCATCCAGCCTTTGTTTAAAGACCTCCAAATAAGGAGATTCCACCACTCTCCTAGGTAGTGTGTTCCACTGTCAAACAGCACTTACTGTCAAGAAGTTCCTCCTATTGTTGTGGTGGAATCTCTTTTCCTGTACCTTGCATTCATTATTCCGGGTCCTGTTCTCTGAAGCAACAGAAAACAAGCATGCTCCCTCCTCAATATGACATCCCTTAAATATTTAAACATGGCTATCATATCACCTCTTAATTGTCTCTTCTCCAGGCTAAATATACCCAGTTCCCTAAATCATTCCTCAGAGGGCATGGTTTCCAGACCCTTCATCATTTTAGTCACCCTCCTTTGGACATGCTCCAGTTTCTCAAAATCCTTATTGAATTGTGCTGCCCAGAACTGGACACTGTATTCCAGCTGAGGTCTGACCAAAGCAGAATACAGTGACACTATTACTTCCCTTGATCTAGACACTATATTTCTATTGATGCAGCCTAAAATCACATTGGCCTTTTAGCTACTGCATCACACTGTTGGCTCATGTTCCACTTGTGGTCTACTAGGACTCCTAGATCCCTTTCACATATACTTTCGTTAAGCCATTTATTCCCCATCTTATATCTATGCATTTCATTTTAATACCCTAAGTGCAGTACCTTACATTTCTCTGTTAGATTTGGCCAATCAGTATGTGCTTTATAGACCATAGCAAAGCCTTTGGCTGCATAGATCATGAAAGGCTATGGAAGACTATTAAAGACATGGGAGTGCCAACACATCTGAAAATGTTGCTAAGGTATTTGTACTCAAGAAATGAGGCTACTATCAGAAAAGGATATGGAGAAACGGAATGATTCCCAGTTGGCAAAGGGGTCAGACAAGGCTGCATCTTATCACCCTACCTAATCAACCTATGTGTAGAACATATTATATGAAAAGCAGCCTTGGACACAGAAGAAGGAGGAATGAAGATAGGAGGAAGGAATATCAACAATCCAAGATATGCAGATGACACCATAATACTAGCAGAAAACCTCACAGACCTGGAACAACTACTTAGGAAGATCAAAGAAGAAAGCACAAAAGCGGGCTTACTCTTTAATATGAAGAAAACAAAAATAATGACCATGGAGAACTTACATGAATTCAAACTAAACAATGAGGAAATAGAGATAGTAAAATAGTTCTCATACCTGGGATCAAACATTGATAGGAATGGGGAATGCAGCTAGGAAATCAGAAGAAGATTAAGAGGGGGGAGGGAAGCTATGAAAGAACTAGAAAATATTCTAAAATGCAAAGATATACAACTGAGCGCAAAATTTAGAATCATAGAAGCCAGTGTATTCCCTATTATCATATATAGATGTGAGAGCTGGACAATTAAGAAACAAGATAGGAAGAAAATAAATTCATTTGAAATAATGTGGTGCTGGAGAAGAGTGCTAAGGATTCTGTGGACAGTCAAAAAGACAAACAAATGGGTCCTAGAGCAGATCAAGTCAGAATTCTTTCTGGAAGCCAAGATGACTAAACCGAGACTGTCGTTCTTTGGAAATATCATGAGACAGCAGAACTCATTGGAAAAAACAATAATGCTAGGAAAGATGGAAAGAAGTAGGAAGAGAGGAAGGCCACATGCTAGATGGATGGATTTTATTAAAGAGGTTATGGATATGAGTTTACAGGGTCTAACCAGAACAGTGGGGACAGGGAGTCTTGGAGATGTCTTATCCACAGGGTTGTCATGGGCTGAAATTCACTTGAGGGTGGTTAACAACAACAGCAACAACCTTCATGCAGCTCCAATGGAGAAAAAAAATCATGTCTACTTTGGGATTTCAGGTGGAAATTAATGGGAGGCACAAGTCTTTGAATTTCTGAATTTCAGTTCTGCTTTAATGTTTGATTAGACTACTATAATGTCCTCTTCATGGGACTCCAATTGAAATGTATTCATAAGGTGCAGCTACTGCAGAATTCAACAATCAGATTGATTGTTAGGTGTGCATTTTGGAGGCCATATAACACTGGTCTTACAAGAACTGTACTATCTTCCACTTGTTTCAGAGATCAATTTAAGGTGCTTGATTCATGTAACAGGGCTTTTTGTGTAGCAATGTCCTCAACTCCCTATCCAAAGAAATCACACTGGGTTCATCTCTTTTAAGCCTCTGGCAGACAGCCAAAACAATGCTGTTTCACGTGGCCTTCAGTGCTTGAGATTGTTCTATTTTGACTGTTTTAAAACTGCATTTCAGGACTGTTTTTAGATTGTTCTAAAAAGTGTTAAAATAATATTTTAGGTGGCACAGTGGTTAAATGTCTGTACTGCAGCCATTTAGGAACCCTGGTGGCGCAGTGGTTAAATGCCTGTCCTGCAGCCACTCACTCATAGACCACAAGGTTGCGAGTTCAATACTATCCAGGGCTCAAGCTAGACTCAGGCCTGCATCCTTCCGAGGTCGCTAAAATGAGTACCCAACTCTTGGGGGCAATGAGCTTACAGTTGTAAACCACTTAGACATCCCATAGCGTGATATGAAGTGGTATATACATGAAGCTGCTTTTGCTTTGCTATTTTAATGTATTTTAAAAACATTTTCATTTTTGTACCATTTTAATAATTTTATTTATTCTTCACCTCAGTAGCCCATGTGGGATAGGAGGTGATACAAAAAAATCTTAAATAAATAAATGAATAATGTTCAAGTGAAAGTGGAATGTCGCTGCATTAGTCTGAGCCCCCACCCCACCCCAAAAAGACCAAAGTAGTGAATCATGTCTGAATCAAATATTGGTAGTACTTTGATCCTAATAAATAGGCCCAGACATATAATTACTTCTTTACTATTTTATCATTAAAGCTGAATGAGCTGACATCCAGTTCTTCTGAGTTAGAACTTGTGATAATGAGGCTCTTCCCATTATCTGGGCAGCACAGCTGAGGGAACAGTCTTCTTTCCAGGTAACAAAAGGTTAATTATGTGGTAAAGTTACATTTTAATGGGGTTCAGTATTACAGAGGTGGTGAGAGACCAGTTGTCCAATGAGATGGCCAGTTGGACAGAAGCAGGAAACTTCAAGATCCTTCTCAGGAGAGGTTATAAAAGCCTAAAGTGACCACAAAGATTAAAAGGAAATTTTTGGGGCTCCTGCCCCACCTTAGGGAAGCTGGTTGAGACTGGACAAAAGTATCCAGGTTCCTAGCTATCCCCATAAACATCAAGGGCTGCAAATCTCATCTTCATCATGAGTAGCTAGGAACAGTTTAGCCAGCTTGGCTGAAATGATCTAGTCTGTTAAGTAACTTGTAAGTCCCAAGTGTACCTGAAGGAATGTGCTTTCATGTCAGAGATATCCTGTAGATTTCTTACTTAGAATAAAACATTTTCCTTAAAAGTACTTCTTTCTCACACTCTTTTCACATGCCTTTGCTCAGTTTCATCTTCTCATCAGGGTTGCAGGGAGGAAAGTCTCTGTAGCATCAGAGAAAGAAAGTAAAAATGGAATCCCAGCAACATCCTATTGCATTACTATGCAAGGAGAGTTGAAATCAATGGGTGGTGGCAGCTTGTTAAGATAAGTGCCCTCAAGGGGTCCCACTCCCACTTAGGCAGAAGCAGTAAAAAAGGACCCACAAAGCCATCACAAAATGGAACAGGACCATTTCTTTGGACAACCTGTTAGGAATGCATTTTTCTATGTGTAATAAATTTGAAAATTTGGAATGAAAAACATTTGATAGGCAATCAAATGTCAATGAAATTTTTGTTGTTATTTGAAACCTTGAAGCTAAAATAGCATTTTGATACTCTTTGATAGGGAACACTATTAGAAGAACCTAAATGTCATTGCACCAGTCTCTTGGCCTTTCTCTTCATACAATGCAGGAAAAAGAACTTCTATGCAGGCAATAGTAGCTTTTAACAGTTATTCCTCATCCAAAGGGAACCGCCACAAAACAGTAAAACCAAATATAACATCTTATCAAATATTCCGGTTACAACAAAAATGTATAATCAATATGGTTCTTGTTATGATAGATTCCAGTACAGGGTATGAACTAAATTATTTCTTTAAAGCTCTATGCAAAATTAAAGAAGGAGTGACTGGGTACAGTAACAATCCACAAAGAACAGAGTGATAGAATGGACATTTTCTTATAAAGTGGAAATAAATGATTGACTGCAATTAGAAATGAAAGAGAGAGCTCTTGGAAAGTTCATTGTTTCTGTGTGTTTAAAACCATGTGTGCATGACCAGGTTTTCTGAGAAGCCTAAGTCATTTACTTGGTTGGGGGAGAAATAAGCAGCCACAAGCTCTGCAGAGCTGCTCCCCTGCTTCTGAAGCTTCACAAACAAAAAGAAGTGGGTTGAAAGATAAGCCTAGAATGCTCCATGGATACTAATGTTGATGTTGCAGTGACCTGCAAAATCTGGCCATGCTTGTCTTCTTGCTGTAGGAATATTTGATAGGATGTTCTGGATGCTTTTGTAAGGTACCCCTCTTATGTTTGTTATCTTGTTACTATTGTTCAGGAAATCCATCTTAGGATAGGAATGGAGATCGGCAAAAGAATTTATTGCTTACAAGAACCCCTAAAAGCTGGCCTTCGTGTGTGGGTTATTGGGGTTGTAGTCCCATGGATGCCTCCTTCCCACAAAGGAAACAAAGAAATTAACTAACTTCTTATAGATTAGGTAAATGGCCTCAACAAATAAGAAGGAAGCAAAAGGTTTGAGTACACAGACCAAAGAAAGATGATATAAAGGGGGTGGTGGAGGAGGAAATACAGAGGTGATGCATTAACTAGATTCTTCCCCCCCCACACACACACACTAATTAATTTATACAAGCAATGATGCTTCCTTGCTTCCAACACTTGTCAGAAGATGCAGGTGGTTATAACTGCAAAAAAGTGCAAAATGGTTCCCCTACTAGAAGAGAAGGTGTGAGAAATTCAGGCTCTTCTATCTACATTTCAACTATAATGGAGAATTTTTTTCTTCTTCTTTGAGGCAAATACTTGGGAGACTGTGACAGATAGGAGCAGAACTATTAGGAAACATGCAGTTAGTTTGGACCTATACATATGATTTCAAGATTTTCCCTTTCTCAGCAATGAAGAGGCACAGGAACAGAGAAAAGAGCCTCAGGGAGCATAGAGGTGGCCTTGGAGCATACTGAGGATGGAAGGGTACCTGCCCGAGAAGCCCTGGTGGCGCAGTGGTTAAATGTCTGTACTGCAGCCACTTACTCATAGACCACAAGGTTGTGAGTTCAATACCAGCCAGGGCTCAGGCTAGACTCAGGCCTGCATCCTTCCGAGGTCGCTAAAATGAGTACCCAACTCTTGGGGGCAATGAGCTTACAGTTGTAAATTGCTTAGACACTGCATAGTGCAGTATGAAGTGGTATATAAATGAAGCTGCTTTGCTTTGCTTTGCAGAAACAGAGGAATAGGAAAGGTGTGGGGGTGGTAGCTAAAAAAACCAATGTGAGTTTAAGCTGCATCAATAGAAGTATAGTGTCTAGATCAAGATTTTCCTGACCATGAGAGGTTGGAGAAATGGGCCAAAACTAACAAATGAATTTCAACAGAGATAAATGTCAAGTACTGCATCTAGATAGGAAAAATGAAATACATAGATATAGGATGGGTGACACCTGGTTTGACAACTATACATTTAGGTATTTAAAAGTTTTAGTTAATTGCAAGTTAAACATGAGTCAACAGTGTTGTGTTGCAGTCCAAAAAGCCAATTAGTTTTTAGGCTTTGTCAAAATAAATAGGGTGTCCAGGTAAAGAGAAATAAAAGTCCTATTCTATTCTACTTTGGTCAGATCTCACTTGTAATATTGTATGCAGTTCTTGATATGATATACAGATATACAGATGACATCATATTACTTGGAGGGGAAAAGCCAAGACATGTAATGACTATTGATTAGGAGAAAGAAAGTGCAAAACTGGACAAAGGGGCAGTGTGTGGAGTAGCTGTGGTCTAAAAAAATCCAACTTAATCTGACTGGATTACCTATTAGGGAGGTGAACCACACTGAGTATGTGTATATGAGTCTAAAGACCAGGGATAGACTGGGCATTCTATTAGTGTACCATCCACCTAACAGGCTTCCTGGCTGAGCTCATGGAACTGATCTTGGAATGGGTGCTGGAGTCACTCAGACTTTTGATCTTGGGTGATTTCAACATCCAATTTGAGACCAGTCTGTCAGGTGCAGCTCAGGAGTTCATGGCCTATCCCAACTGGTTTCAAAGCCTACACATGCAGCAGCTCATGATGCTGTCTTCAGCTTGACATATAAAATTTGTGGGCAGAGGTGACTAACACCTCTGAGTTGTCATGGATAGATCATTTTCTGGTCAGAGTTAGTATCATGGCTAATATCTGTCCCAATTAAAGGCCTTTGCAGACTGCCAGAAATAGTGCAAATTGAGTCCACTTTAAGGGTTAGGGTTAGTGCTAGGGAATCATTGGAATTGTTTTTTTTCTGAGACATTGAGCCTTCTCTGTCGGAGAGCTCTGGTGCCACAATAAAATACAGTTCCCATGATTCCTTAACCCTAACCCTAAAAGTGGACTCAATTTGCACTATTTCTAGCAGTCTGCAAAGGCCCTAAGATGGTCTGCCCTTGTGTGGTATGCACTCCTGCCACCATTCACCTTTAGCACTGACTTATTGGATGGCAGTCATGTGGAAACTTGTTATCCTACCCCTGCCACCAAATTATGTATACAGGACCCACACTATTCTTTGTATGATGTCTCACACCAAATCTTTAAAATGTTAGTATTGTGGTTTGTTCAGAAAACATAGGCCAAGTGATGTTAAATAAGAAGAAAAGTTTATTTTAAAACAGCTTGGAATAACTATAACTTGTATCAAAGCTTGTTACTGTAGGCTTGCTTGGTTACCTATAACAATGTTTGTTTCCACTTCACTTTTAATACTTCAGCCACACTGGCTAACAATATATCCCAGAACAGAATACTACAGCAACTCTCTTCTTTAGAGTTCTGTATATGTTTTGAGTCCCTCCCGTTTGGACTTTAACTAACAAAATTACAGTTCCCTCAGGAACTCCCCAAAACACAGCCCTCTCTCTGGCTTAACTCCTTGACCAATCTTTTCAACTGTCGAATTCCTAACTCTCCACTCCAACTGTCAGCTTGGTATTTTCAAGTGCTCCCAGCTTGAATTCTATTGGTTGGCCCTCAGCTGCCTCCTGATTGGCCAGCTGGACATTCTATTCACCACACCTTGAAAGCTAATGGAGCCCTTAGGATTCCAGAAAGCCTTAGAAGGTTGTATGGTGGGTACCACTGATGATCCTGCTGAAATCCTGGTCAGTAGATGCAATCAAGACCTGACTAGGGCTATTGACATGATCACTCCCAACCATCCTGTCTGACACATTACTAACCAGGTGTCATGTTATACAGGGGACTCAAGGAGCTGAAATAGGAAGGATAACTGGAGTGCAGATGGAGGAAAATTGGATTTCTACCTGACATGACACACTATTCTAGGCAGTGGGCTAGGCAGTTAGCTCTATATCAGTTTCGGCCAGGACAGGGGAAGGAGGAGGAGGAGGAGGCTCTCCAGGCCAGTTTCTAACAGAAAGGAGAAAGAGAAAGAGGCTTTCTAGGCAGTTTCTGCCAGGAAAGGAGACAGAGAAGGAGGCTTTCCAGGCCAGTTCCTGCTAGGAAAGAGGAAGAAAGCAGTTTCCAGGCAGCCATCTTGAGAGGGTAAGTTTTAAAATTCTTTTTAAAAACTCTTGGGGAGAGTGTGACTGTTATTCAGCGGGTGGGGCTTTGTTGAGTCACATTTGCAGTCAATAGGGGGTGGGCTAGGCAGTTAGCTCTATACAACTGCTGCCAGAGCCGAGTGCCTAACGGCGCATGAATTTTATAACCAGTACTAATTGTAGAAAAGTTCTGTTCATCAGCAGACTTAAACACTGGTGTTAGCAAGGGATTTCCTTTGAGGAGGAAAGCCATAGTCCTCTTTCAGGTAATAATTAAGACTTAGTATAGGCACTGAAGGAACTGCTGCTGTCACCTGCAATACCTGTGGGATGTTTGTATTCTTACCTACAGATGTGGGGAACATGTTCCAAGTGCAAGTTGGTAGCCCTCTTGGAGGACAAAGTACAGACCTGGAGGTGCGGGTAGCTACACTTCAACATATTAGGGAGCAAGAGGCTTTCCTTGACAGAACAGAACAAACGGTCTTGGATGGGGAACACACAGAGGAAGTCGCTGGGGAAGAGAAGGTCACATCACACACACAGGAGGTAGAAAGCTGGAGGAAGGTCACACGCAGAAGTAAGGAGACCAGGGATCGTTCTGGGAGCTTGTGGCTACAGAATTGATTTCAAGCTCTTACTCTTAGCAAGGAGGACGAGGAAGAGTAGCATGGACAGATTTCAGAGACAGAGCAGGGGACCCTGGGAGTTCCACCAAAGGGAACAGTCACTGCTAAGCCTCGGAGGAGGCGTGTGGTCGTGGTGGGGGACTCCTTGCTGAGGGGGACAGAAGCAGTGATTTGTGGGCCTGACAAGATGTCTCGGGAGGTTTGTTGTTTCCCTGGGGCAAAGATCCAAGATGTGACAGAGAGGCTGACAAGACTGGTCAGGCCTACTGACCAACACCCCTTTCTTTTGGTCCATGTGGGAACGAATGACACAGCAAGACACAGCCTTCAGAATATCAAAAGGGATTACGAGGCTCTAGGTAAGAAGCTGAAAGAAATGGAGGCACAGATTGTCATCTCGTCTCTTCTGCCAGTTCAATGGCATGGTCCAGGAAGAGAGAGGAAGATAGCAGATGTCAACAATTGGCTCTGCAGATGGTGTCGTCGAGAACGATTTGGATTCTTGGATCATGGGATGCGGTTCCATGAGGGTGGACTCCTGGCAAGGGATGGGTTGCATCTCACACCAGTTGGAAGAAATGTTTTTGCCAACGGTCTCAAGAATTTGATCAGGAGGGCTTTAAACTGAACTGTGTGGGGAAGGGAGACAATGAGGAGGAAAAATGGGAGGTGTCTCAAGAAACCAGGATGGATGACTAAAGAACTTGCAACTGAACTATGTTTTAAATGGAACATGTATAAGAAATGGAAAAATGGGGAAATCACCAAAGAGGAATTCAAACAAATAGCTAGCACGTGTAGGGGTAAAGTCAGAAAAGCTAAAGCGCAGAATGAAATCAGGCTTGCTAGGGAGGTTAAGAACAATAAAAAGGACTTTTGGGGGTATGTCAGCAGCAAAAGGTAAAAGAAGGAAATTGTATGGCCACTGAGTGGAGAAGGTGGCAAAAAGTTAACAGGGGACAGAGAAAAAGCAGAATTACTCAACACCTTCTTTGCTTCAGTCTTCTCAGAAAAGGCAAAGGGTGCTCAACCTAAGTATAATGGAGCAGAGGACAGAATAGGAGAATTTCAGCACAGAATAAGTAAAGAGATAGTACAGAAACATCTGGTTAATCTAAATGAATATAAGTCACCAGGACCAGATGAATTACATCCAAGGGTATTAAAAGAACTGGCAAATGTAATATCGGAACCATTGGCAATAATCTTTGAGAATTCCTGGAAAACAGGAGAGGTCCCAGAGGACTGGAGGAGGGCAAATGTTGTCCCCATCTTCAAAAGGGGAAAAAAGAGGATCCCAACAATTATCGTCCAGTTAGTCTGACATCAATACCCGGAAAGATTCTGGAGCAGATCATTAAACAGAGAGTCTGTGAACATCTGGAAGGTAATTTCATAATCACAAAAAGTCAACATGGGTTTCAGAGAAACAGGTCATGCCAGACAAATCTGATCTCTTTTTTTGATAAAATTACCAGCTTGGTAGATGAGGGAATGCTGTGGATATAGTATATCTTGATTTCAGTAAGGCCTTTGACAAGGTTCCCCATGACATTCTTGCAAGCAAGTTGGTAAAATGTGAGCTAGACAAAGTAACTGTTACATGGATTTGTAATTGGTTGACTGGTCGAACCCAAAGGGTGCTCAACAGTGGCTCCTTTTCAACTCGGAAAGAAGTGACCAGTGGGGTGCCACAGGGCTCTGTCCTGGGCCCAGTGCTATTCAATATCTTCATTAATGACTTGGATGACGCTATTGGGGGCATAGTTATCAAATTTGCAGATGACACCAAATTAGGAGGAGTAGCTAATACCCCAGAGGACAGGATCAAAATTCAAAATGACTTGAACAGACTAGAAAGTTGGGCCAAAGCTAACAAAATGAAATTCAACACGGAGAAATGTAAGGTACTGCACTTAGGGCGGAAAAACGAAAAGTACAGATATACGATGGGAGACACCTGGCTGAATGAGACTACATGTGAAAGGGATCTAGGAATCCAGGTGGACCACAAGTTGAACATGAGTCAACAGTGCGATGCAGCAGCTAAAAAGGCCAATGCAATTTTAGGCTGCATCAGTAGAAGTATAGTGTCTAGATCAAGAGAAGTAATAGTGCCACTCTATTCTGCTTTGGTCAGGCCTCACCTGGAATACTGTGTCCAGTTCTGGGCACCACAATTCAACAGGATGTGGAGAAACTGGAGCGTATCCAAAGGAGGGCAACTAAAATGGTGAAGGGTCTGGAAACCAAGCCCTATGAGGAACGACTTAGGGAGCTGGGGATGTTTAGCCTGGAGAAGAGAAGGCTGAGAGGTGATATGATAGCCGTGTTTAAATATTTGAAGGGATGTCATATCGAGGAGGGAAGAAGCTTGTTTTCTGCTGCTCCAGAGACTAGGACCCGAAACAATGGATGCAAGCTGCAAGAAAAGAAATTCCATCTCAACATTAGGAGGAACTTCCTGACAGTAAGGGCGGTTCACCAGTGGAACACACTCCCTCGGAGAGTAGTGGAGTCTCCTTCCTTGGAGGTCTTTAAGCAGAGGCTGGATGGCCATCTGTCAGGGATGCTTTGATTGGGAGTTCCTGCATAGCAGGGGGTTGGACTGGATGGCCCTTGTGGTCTCTTCCAACCCTATGATTCTATGATTCTATGATTCTATGATTCTATAGAGAACATTTTGTTCCTATACGGTGACAATACATGCAGTGAAGAAAGCTTTCTACAATGCACACTTTGTGTCTGCGAATTTGTGTGCAGCCAAACTATTAAGGATGGTGAGAGGTTTAACTCTGAATCCAGTTTTAGAATCTATCATCACTTCACAGATAGAATCTCTTGGGTGATTATCACACTTCACTCTTAAAGTGTTGCTATTCCACTTTAACTTTTCTGGCTGCCTCCAGTTACATTCTGGGATTTGCAGTTTAGGGAGGGGCATTAAGAATATTCAGCCAGAGAGCTCTTAGACCTCACTGAACTAGAATGCAACAGGAGGCAGCCAGAGAAGTAAAAGTGGAATAGCAATGCTTTAAGAGTATAGTGTGATAATCTCCTAAAATAAGAGCTGACTCAGATACTGTCATTGTAGAGCAAGTTGACATTGGGGTGTCCAGCAACACTGTGAGTAGAATTACACTGGGTGAGTTCCAATTGGCAAGTACCACTAATGTGGACAAGCTGATGGGGCAAGTAAGGAAGAAAACCTGTCCTCCCTGGCTGGTTGTCCAGGGAGGAGATGCAATTAGACTTCAACTACAATATATTATTAATGCATCTTAAAAGAAGTGATGGTATGACCATTTCTAACAAAGCCCTTCTTGGACCCCCTGGACTTCAACAACTATAGATCAGTTTCAAATTTCCCTTTTCCAGGCAAGGTGATCAGCTTTCAGCTCCAGGCAGTGTTGGATGATATCATTTATCTAGACCCATTTCAAACTGGCTACAGAGCAGGATACAGAGTTGATATTGCTATGGTTGCCTTAGTGGATGATTATCACTTGAGCACTGTCGGTGGCAGTGTGCCCCTGCTGGTGCTTTTGGACCTCTCAGTGGCATCCAATACCATCAACCATGGTATCCTTCTGGAACACCTGGGGGATTTGGGAATCAGAGTCACCGTGCTTCAGTGGTTCCACTGCTATCTCTCAGACAGGTTCCAGATGTCTTAAGTCTATGAAAGCTCATTCTGCCAACTTCTTTCTTTAGTTAGTCTCAAAGGTGCAACACTCTACTGGCTGCCAATTAGTTTCCAGGCAAGGTACAAAGTGTTGGTTATTACCTTTGCAGCCCTACATGGCTAGGGCCCAGATTGTAAATTTTAAATGATTAATTTTAAATGTGGATTGTTTTAATATATGTATATCTTGTCCTCTTTAAATTGTATGCATGTCAGTTTAAATTGATGTGTATGTTAATTGATGTGTTTTAACTGATATGGTGTGTTTGTTAATTGTTGTTGTTCTCCACCTCAATCCATGGGGAGAGGCGGGTAAATAATAATAATAATAATAATAATAATAATAATAATAATCTGAGGCTGAGAGAATGTAACTTGCCCAAGGTTACTCAGCTGGATTTGAATCTTGCTCTCTGAAGTCATAATCCAATGCTGGAATCAGTGCACAATGCTTATGAATATACATGAATGTGTGAATGAAAATATACTAAATAAAAATATTTTTATTCATATACTTCATCAAGGAGATCCAGCATGGCACAGTGGTTTGAGCATTGGGCTACAACTCTAGAAACCAGGGTTTGATTCCCACTTATCCAGATTCACTGGGAAAGTCACATGCTCTCAGCCTCAGAGGAAGGCAATGGCAACCCTCCTCTGAACAAATCGTGCCAAGAAAATCCCATGATAGGTTTGCCTTAGGCTCACCATAAGTCAGAAAGGACTTGAAGGCACATACGATACACAGACAGACAGACAGATACACACTACATCAAGTGGGGGGGGGATAACAAGGTGTCCCAAGGGTAAAATATTTGAGTACCACTGTCTTAGACCTTGCTCTTAGCGATCCTGATTGGTTTGATTTCTCCCACGTGTGTGACTAATTTCAGTTCTGTTTTCTGGATTCTGCTTAATTGCTTATGGAGTTATGGAGTTATGATACAGTTTCTCCAGCCTCTCTTACACCTATCACCCCTGTCATATACATGCTTTCATACTGGAGGAATTCCCTAACAAACATATAGATTTCCTGTCAATGAAATTTGCAGATTGGGGGAGTAGTAACAGAGTTATAGGGCTTTCATTCTCCTATGAGAGCAATCACAGGAATGGAATGGGCAGACCATCCTTTAGAAGACATAGGGGCTATGCAGACGGGCAAAAAGGGGTGCTTTGAGAGTGACTGGAAGGTGTGGTCATTAGACAACACATGCCTAAAGGTCACCAGGAAAGCACCCTCTACCTGCCCTATGCTGGGAAAGGCCTCTCCAAAAAGGAGCCACTTTTTTCCGCTTCTTCCTGGAAAGTGTGCACCTTCAAAGGTGCATCTGTATGCAGCGACAGAGGGGTGGCAGAAAAAGGGCACTCAAGAGTTAAAACACCTATGTAAATGCACCTGCACATGTGCGACGCATTCTGAGTCGCCCATTGAGAGCATGTGCCCTAGGAAAAAAGATTCAATTTAAATCTTCCTAATGGTCCAGGTATGGGTGCACTGCCACAGGTGTGCCTGCATAAGAACCCTAGCCCTAACCCTAATTTTCACAGTACGCATGCACCTAAGTGGGAAGCTGAAAGTAATACTGCTGGATGTTTCACTGTGAGAAAGTGATAAAGGGAAAGTTTCACTTTTAAGCTGGACCCCACACACATTCCAGTGCCATTTTTGCATTGGACCTTTTCAGTTCTGGAGCTTCATACCTGTATACCTTCAGTGCTCATATTATACAGTGGGCAGAATGGCACAGGTATCCACAAGCAGTGAGCCAAAAAGAGGGAGAGGGACGTCGTGGACCCATGCGGAGATGGCTGACCTCATAGCTGTGTGGTCACAGCCACATATTCTGGAGAAATTGAGAAAATCCTTCTTGAATTCTGAATTCTGAAACATTTAAGGAGGTGGCAGAAGGCATAAGGGCTAAGGGTCACCAACGCACTTGAGAGGAGTGCTGTCGGAAGACCAAAAACCTCAGGGCAGATTACAAGAAGTTTAGGGATCACAAGGCCAAAAGCGGATGGGGTCCCTCCCCGATATCCTTCTACAAGGAACTCCATGCCTTCCTCACCAAGGATGGTAGCATATGGCCCAGCAGAATATGTTCAAGTAGTGAAGTTGTGAGGGTCCCAGCCAGCCAGCCAGCCAACCAGAGTGGAAACTATGGAGGACATCTCCGAGGCAGAATGCACCCAGGACCTTTTGATGCCCTCTCAAGGTAAGATGCGTCAGGGCCCCTGGGAAGGGTGGCAGGGGACAGCACTAGGGTGGGCAGAGGGCAGAGATGACCCCATCCCTTGTCGTTGAAATGATCAGGATGAGTACCCTGACTCAGATGAGACATCCTGCAGTGAGAAGGCTATGGACATCTCCACCATGCAACCACCGTCCCATGCCTCTACATCACCCACGAGCAGCCCACCATCTCGTGCTACAGATGGGAGCACTACATCTTCCAGAATCAGTAGCTACCATGACCGCTCACCTGTCCCACAGACTAGTACAGTGGCAAGTGAGGATGACAGTGAGGGTGAGGAGAGGACAGGTCTTGGACAATTCACTCAGCTGATCCATCAGGTCCAGGCTACACATGGTAAAGTCATTCCCAGTTATTACAATAAATGCATTCTATCCCATGTACGCCTGCACTCAAAAAGCATAGCAGTTTGTATGGCTTTTATGATGCTTTTTTGTGTAGGTGCACAGGTGTTCAGAAGACCTGCACACTGCTTTTGCACCCTGGCATGCTTGGGTGGGGGGATCATGGAGGAACGTTTGTCTGTGTGTCCTGTTGACCATGTCCCTCGCATGCTCACAAGCTGCATGTATTCAGTCTGTCCACACAAACCTCCCTGGCATGTACCACTCCCCTCCATCCCCAATCTCTGTGGGACATGTTTTGTGTGTAAACTGTGCCCTGTGTCCCTAGAATGAGAAGTAGGATGAGAGAGAGAAGGTGAAACAGCTAATCCCAGAGCTGCAATGCCACCGGCAGCCCACCTGGCTGAGATCAAAGAGAAGAGGGTGCGTCAATCAGCTACTCTCAACTACTACTGCCCTGCATCAATTCATGGAATGCAGCACAGACCAAATGGATAGACTCCTGGAACAGGGGGAATGGCTCAGGGAACGTTCCTATCACCTCAGGCAGAGCACAGGAGGGAGTTCCAACAGAGATCCATCCAATAGCAGGAGTGCCTCGCTACCTCAATGGAAGTGCAGACTGGTCTGCTGGGCTGGCTTGTGGAAGCCATAACAGGTCCTCCCAGGGCCATTGGTGGCAGAGGGGATGGTGTGGAAGAGGGTGGAAGAGGGAGGGACATCCCCCTGGCCCTAGAGGAGGGGACTGTGGGGCTGGGCAGAGGAAGGAGGGGTCACTTTCCAGCCATGGAGGATGGAGCTGTGGGGCTGGGCAGAGGAAGGAGGAGTCACTCTCCACCCATGGAGGAGGGGGCTGTGGGGCTGGGCAGAGGAAGGAGGGGTCACTCTCCACATGTGGAGGAGGGGGTTGCCAACCTGTTCAGCAGCATCATGGCTGTGCCACAACCGTCTTGCCTCCCCCAAAGGTGGAGATCAGGTAGAGGGGGAAGGGGATGTTGTGAGAATCACTAATAAGTAGCATGGCACACACCACCAACTATCTCACACTACGCCCACCTCACTCATTCCTACCTCACACTATGCCCATCTCACTCATGCTTTTCCTCTCCCTGCATTGATCCTGCGTTGAAAATACACACCTGCACACAAAATGTCACAAGGTTTAGAAATAGAAAGTTTATTCATAAAATACAGCTTTTGCCGGACCTGTGTATGTGCACAGATTGCGGTATGAATTTTTTTTAAATAATTTTTTTCAATATAGGGGACCTTGGGGACCTACCTTGTGACATGGGAGGCTGTTGTGCCTGTACCGGGATGCCACAGTCTCCTTCTGCTTGGGCCTGCTTGCCGGGGCGGCTTCACCCTTTGAGGAGGAAGAGGAGGGGGAACCAGCAGGGTCCCTCCTCCATCCTTGCCGTCGCCTCCGCCGCACACCTGTATTTGGGGACAAGAGGGACACCATTAAGACCCATGGATGTGGGGAAGGAGGGAGGGGGGAGGGATAGAGAGGGGTGATGGGGAGGGAGGAATAGGCATGAGGGACCATGGCAGGGGCTCGACACTTACCCAGAGGATGATGGTCTTGCTAACGTGGGCAGCGGGCCCTCACCCACAGGTCGTGCAGCCAGTCATAAAAGGGTGGCTGCTTCCACAGTGGAGGATACTCGCTGTAATCTTCCAGGGCTTCAAAGAAGACCCCCTTCAGTGCCTTGAACATAATCCAGCACTGTTGAGGGGTCCTCCTCAAGCCCTGCTGCAGAAGGGCCTGGGAGGCCTGGTGCAAGTACCCCCGGTTTGGCCGGTTGGTACTGGCCACCACCCTTCTTGTGGCTGATTCTGGGGTGGGGGCATGAAGGAGAATGCCCACCTCCTCATCAGTCCAGTAGGTGATGTGGAGGAGCACTCTCCTCCTGGTCGCCATCATCGTCCTGGGGAACTGTGGAGGTCTGCAGAGGCATTTATGGGCAGCTGTTGCTGAGGGCGGATGGCGTTACCTGGCCCCTAGCCAATGGAGATCCTCAGAGGAGAAGTTTGTACCTAGCCCCCAATGGTTGCCCTCTGGGTTACCAATTGTTACAATCAAATGGGCCATTGGGAAGTCTGACTGTTGGTGAATTGATATATTGTCAGAGATTACAGTTGGTTGTTCTTGCATTGTATCTTGCTGTGGCCAAGAAAACTGGTGCCTGGTGACCCCCCCATGACCTTTTGTGTGTGTGTGTGTGTGTGTGTCTTAGGCTCATGATTAAACATGGGTGCATATGAGCATGAATGCTGGCCAGACACAGAGTATGGATAATAGGATATGTTTATTGAAGTGCTTATCATGGCATACTACAGTAGTGCCCTAGGATCACAGATGGAGTAGAGGGGATACTTCAGATCCTCCTGGTCTCAAAGAATTCTGCCAGGGCCTCCCTTACAGTCTCCCCTTCTCTCTGCTTGTCCTCTATGGGTGCTCCCAGGGTAGGCAGCACAAAGCAGCGCCTGTAGTGTGCTCGCTCATCCAGCACCCTTCCCTTCATCTTGCAGATGCTGTGGAGGATGACACATGAGGCGATGATGGGGATGACATTCTCCTCTGCCATAAGGAGTTGGCCGGTGAGGTACCTCCACCAAGCCTTCAGCTGCCCAAAGGCCCTTTCCACCACATTCATGGCACGATTCAGCTTCTTACTGAATCCTTTCTGCCTGGTATTGGTGGTGCCCTGGTAGGGCTCCATGAGCCACTTCTGAATGGGGCAGGTGCTGTCAGCGAGTAGGAAGGGGCTGATCTGCTGGCCCCTCAGGGTGATGGTGGGGTTCCCTGGCATGTAGATGCCAGCCTCCATGGCCTGAAAGATGATGGAGTTCCTTGCCACCCTTGCGTCATGAGTTGCACCAGCCCAGCCCAATTCCAGATCCACAAACCATCCTCTATGATCTGATGTCCCCTGGAGGATGACATAGTAGGCATCTTTTCAGTAGACGAACTCGTTCCTCTGCTCCAAGGGTGGCACGATCAGACAGTGGCACCTGTTTACGGCACCCACTACTTGGGGGGTAGCCAAAGTCCTTGCATGATCTGTGGGTGACAAGAAGGGGGAGAAGTGGAGGATTAATGAAAAAAGTCAGGGCACTTACCAACTCATGACATTTTTCACGTACATGCGCAGATACAATGAACTTAACAGCCCATCCTATACAATAAATGCCATACTGTATGCCAAGTCATGAGGTTTTTCGCTTATGTGTAGGTACAGGTTCAGCGACCTTAACAGCTTATCCTATACAGTGAATGCCATACTGTGTGCTAAGTCATGCAGTTTTTTTATGCAGGAGTGAAAAGGGACAAGTGTGTGTGACATTACTTACCTGAGCGGCGTTCCCCAGGTACACTGTCTGTGTCAGCAGCAGCTTCTCCATGCGGAGGGTGAACTCCACCAACACTTCCCCCACAGTGGTAAGGCCAACCCCAGACTGCTCTGATATCTGCTTGTAGCTGGCTTTGTGGGTGGGCCATGGCGACCCGCTTCTCCACTGGGATGGCTTTCCTCATGATAGTGTCTGACTGCTCCATTTCTGGATGCAGTATTTCTACTATCCTGTGGAAGAGGGCACGGGGGATTCAGAAGAATGTCCTCCATTGCTCATCAGACTAGATGTATGTGACGAACCCGTCCCACCAGTTGGTGCTTCTGGGGAACATCCACCAGTGGCGTGGGGTTCTCTCGGGTGGCATCCGAGTGACAGCAGTGGCAATACACTGTGCAATGCTTGTTGCGGGACCCACTCTACCAGTTGTCCCTTCTCTGTCCTCCAAGTAATCACTGCAGTCTTGTATGCATGCAGCTGCTGCAGCAGTCATAGTGGTGGCTCCTGTGGCTGAGCATTGCAGGCTGACTACCAGTGTGGGCCACTCCATCAACGTGGCATCCATGATCTTGCTGCTTCGCATAGTGGGCAGGTGCATAGCACATTGTTCTAGTGATGTGTGCATGCGCCTGAGAGACCATGAAAAAAAATTAAGCAGCTGTTGCCGGCCCATGCAGTTGCTCCATCCCCATTTCAAGAAACCTTGGGGCCAGCAGTGCGGTTGGTGGGGCTTCAATGCAGCCTGAAAAAGCTGCATTAACGGCCCCCAGTGTGGTTGCTGCAGCTTAGGGAAAAGGCAACTTCAGGCCATATTTTCCTGCCTGTCTGCATAGCCCCTTAATAGTCCAAATGTGTAATGCTTCAGTCAGATAGGGTAGTACAGTGATAAGGTTGTACAGTGTACCCAAATCTGACAGCTGTGTAGCATTACTTGAAAGCTTTCCTGTATCACACTAGGTGCTATACAAATCCATGCAAAGCTGGGTGTTAAATACCCACCACATTTAAATTTGGGTTTAAACAACCTGCCATTTGTAAACCACCACCACGCTTTTCACCCTAACTGGGCACCTTTGCCTTTATAGCCATGCCACATCATAAATCTAGATTAAAGGTAAAGGTATTCCTAGTTGACAAGGTTGTCAAGTTATGTCTGACCATAGGGGGTGGTACTCATCTCTGTTACTAAGCTGTAGAGCCAACATTGTCAGAGACCACTCTGTGATCATGTGGCTAGCATGATTGCACAGAACTCTATTTACCTTCCCACCAAAGTGGTACCTATTTATCTACTTGCTTTTGCATGCTTTCAAACTGCTAGTATTACTGCTTTATTTTCCAAACTAATTTGTTCCACATTTTAAACTTGTGGGCACATGTAATGGAAGAAGGAACAAAAAAGGACTGATTATAAATTCTTAAACAGGTTTGATTTCCATAAAATAGGAATTCTTCCCTTTTCAAGTCATTGTTATTAATAGAAGTACTATTATTACTGCTATCATTACTAGCTGCTGCTGCTACTACTATTGCATCTTTATTGGAAGGGAAATAAGATTAGTACCAATATATATGCACTGGTATCATCTGAATCATTCCAGCTAAATACATTAAAATCTGCTGTTTCAAATGCAATGCAAAATTGTTTATTGCATCATTTACTGTTGCATGTTTACCTTTAGATAATATTATCTCTAATGGATCTGGAGATTTATCAGTTTCTCCTCCTCCTCCTCCTCCTCCTCCTCCTCCTCTGCCACCACCACCACCAAAATAATATTTAAATGCAACTAAAGTCTTCTTAATTGACACAAATATCCTTTTCTGGTGTTGCTTTGCAGTTGAGCACCCCCCCAACCATTCAGAATATATTGATGTGTTTTTTAATGTGTTTAGGACATTTGAAGGTAATATATTTTCTATTACCTTCTACCATACAAGTTCCAGAAGAGATAGCTAGCCACTTCATATTGTAATAAAAAGTCCATTAGATAAAGTAGATAAGGGGGAGGGGTGGGGCAGGGAAATAAATGTACATTTAAGTCAGAAGTTCTATCTGCATGATTATCTGTGCATTACAACATATGTTCTTGCATTTTTCTTAGTTCATTGCAATTGAGGTATACTGTATGCATTTCAAGCTTTTGTTAGGTAGCTGCTGCTGCTGCTTCTAGCTTTCACTATATTAATACTAGTACAAGGAAGAGAGGAGGAAAAAATTTAGAGTGAGGCTAGTGATATCAACCTTTCTCAAATGAAAAAAAAAATGAAAAGTTTTCTCCCCACTGAATGAGAGCATGAGAGTTTTTGTACATTTCTTTCCTATTTCAAGACTTCTATCGTGAACAATTCACAAAACTCAATATTATTGTATGAAAGCTTCACAATAAATACCATATATTTATAAAAAAAAGTACTGGTTTTGTTGAAAGGGTTTTATGACAAAAAATTCATAATTTTTGTTTTCTTTTGCATATGTGGGATATGGTGGTTTAAGATGCCAGTTCTGATGATCGTAAGATCTGAAGGTTGGCAGTTCGAGGCCCAAGTGCCTTGAACTCCCGTGACTAGTCCCAGCTTTTGCCAACCTAGCATTTCAAAAGCATGCAAATGCAAGTAGATAAATAGGTACCACTTTGGTGGGAAGGTAACTGTGTTCGGTGCAGTCATGGTGGCCACTTGACCACCGGAGTCATCTTCAGACAAAGCTGGCTCTTCAGCTAGGTAATGGAGATGAGCACCACCCCCTACAGGTGGTTACAACTAGACATTCATTTCATAGGAAAACATTTACCTTTGCCCTTTTTGCATCCAATACTTAAGGTCTTCCTCATCTGTACCGCAAACCACCATCATAGCCAGGATCCTATTGTCTTTCCATCACTAGTTTCAGATCTTCAGGAAGAGATGAAGCCCACTGTCTCTGTTGGCATCCTTACAGTTGAAATATTCAAGCCAATAAATTGACTGAGTGCAAAACTATATGGTTCTTTCATGGACAGCCCTCACAATAGATAATTTGAAACAACTGCCCCAGGCAGCAAATACTGAGATAGAAATAACCCATCTCTCTTTATCATCCTCCACCATCTATTCCACTCTCTTGGAGAACAGAACCATGCATTGTTATAAGACCTGTCCTTCTGTATCTCTGAAATTAGTCTGCATTTCTACTGTGCTGTGGAGGCCACTATGCTGCCAAAAACATTGAAATATAATTCAGAGGCTGGCTCAGTAAACTGGATTGAGGAGGAGACACCATCATGCTCTTTGCCCCAGACATCAAAATGTCTCAAGCTAACTTTTCAGAAATGACAGCTTTTCATCTGGTGAAATCGTGTAGGCAACTGAATGGTTTATCATGGACTGTATGAAAAGAACCATCCAAGCAATTTATCACACAGGGGAAAATTGGTAGTTTAAATGGTGATCAACCCATCATAATTGTGCAATAGAGAATAAAAAGGCGATTAACATGCGACTAACATTTTCACACACAAGAGAGCCATTATCCCGGGAATAAACAGTCAATAAACAGAAAAAAAAAATCATTCACAGGAAAATCCGATGAATGATTTGTTGCTGTTTATTGCCTGGTTATTCATGGGATACTGGCACTTTAATCACTTTTCATCACGATGTTCTGTGAAAACCATTAGCGCAATTACGTGATTATCACAGGATATTCCCAAGATAATCACACTTTGAATGTGATGTCATGTGAAAATGTTAACCACGAATGCATGATTTTGATGGGTTAATCACCATTTATAATTCCAATTGTCCCCTTGTAATAAATTCCCAAGTTGAGAAACATGGACATAAGACTGTCCAAACAGAAGGTGGATTAAATCAAAGGAGGAGGAAGCAGAATATTTTCATTTTCCATCTCCTTTCACAGTAGTCATGCTTGGAGCAGTAACCTAAATATTTGGTCTTGGGATTTTCCATGCTCAAACCAAAAGCCACCCTTACTCCTTCTCTCCTCCTACTAGAGGCCTTCACGGTGAGGATGGGAGCAACGCTGGACAATGGGAGAGGTGACTGTTTCCCATGACTTCCCAGACATACTTAGAATGTCTACACCCCTATAATGTAAACTAATAAGTCACCTTAAGATCTGGAATTTGAAGACAGGATTAGTAGCCAGCCAATAAAAAAAATATAACTTTAAAAAACACATAGGATGATGATGATGATGATGATTCCTTTTGATTTAAATGGTAAAATATCAGGAATAACATTATTCTTGTTTCTGTTGTCTCTACCCACAATTGCTGATGCTGTTATTCATGCTTTAAAGCAGGGGTAGGCAACCTTTCCCCTTTAAGGGCCGAGGGACTTCAGCTCCCAGAAGCCTCAGCCACGTTGGCCAATAGTCCCATGTTGGCCAATAACTCCTGGGATTCTGGGAGCTGAAGTCCTTCGGCCCTTAAAGGGGAAAGGTTGCCTACCCCTGCTTTAAAGGATGCTTTAAAACAACAGCAACAAAGGAGACAGAAAATCCTTACCTTTCCAAGCACACTGTTGGGATATTGTGATGTTGGTGTGTAAGTATGGAACCTGCTTATCCAAAATCACCACATCATCTCAGGTATGACCCACCTCAGGGCCATTCTGTCCTGCTTCCAGTGGTAATGAAGTTTGGGCATACAGAGCTTTCCATTGGCTGAGTTGGGGCCTCTGGGGTGGACATCCACCCTTCTCATCCCTAAAAATATTTTGTGACAACACAGGAACAACTCTACAGCCCTAGTTGTATGCTAAAGTACAATTCTGTGAATCCTTCATGGTTTGATTTCCTTTCCTCTCTTTTTGGTTTTAATTGACTTTTCATTTCCCCTGCTCATACAGCCCATTTATTCTGCACACTTCCCCATCTCCTAAATACTTGTGCAGAAGAAGTGATTTGTATACATTATTTATTTGGCTAGAGATGCCTTAATAAGCACAGAATTTAAAGGCAAAATATCACTTTAAAAAGCTGCCTCATTCCATGCAACTTAACAGTGAAACTATTAAACACTACAATAAAAAGCAAGCTCTGACAAAAAATTGAAGGAGATGATATTGACTGTTGTGTCCCTGAAACCAGACATTCAGACTCCCTGATGTTTTAATTTTTGATTTAATTTTTTGATAACACATCACAGCTGCAGCTATGTGTCTGAAAAGAAGCAGATAAAAATGACAAGCTGAGTCATTAGAGACTTTTTATAGCCATTTACCTTTAAAAAAAAAAGGATGGTCTTTCCTTTATAATATCCAAAATTTCTTTTTCTCCTTTGGAACAAGATATCTATCTATCTATCTATCTATCTATCTATCTATCTATCTATCTATCTATCTATCTTTGCTTCATTTTAAAAAATCTGTTTGCAGTAATAAACAGCTATTCTGATAATTCATTAACAGGATATAGCTTGGTGATAATGTACACATTTTATAGAGATGAGTTAAAAAACCACCAACAACAACCAATAGGTTGGATTCACAATTCATACCTCCCCATAATGAATGCATAACTAAACACAATTTGCAATTGGAAAATCTTAGTCTGGAGTTTCTGACATGGCTCACAAACCAAAAATGAAGGATTTGAAAAACAAAAGTGTGTACTGAGGTGGGCACAGAGTATGCAGTAGTCAGTAGTCAATGGGATATATTTTAGTTAATATGTACATTTAAATATTTGCACAAAAAAGTAATTTTGTAATCCACTGATGTAAATGATATTGAGATAGATGGACCAAGTCAATCTTAATTTTCTTATGTTCCAGTGTGCTAATCAAACTCCTGTCTAGGCAAGATTCTAGCCCATTGGTTCCTAACCTTTGGTCCTCCATATGTTTCGTGTTTCATCTTTTAGAGTCTTTGACAAATTGCCATCCTGTCTGGGGCTTCAGGAAGACCAAGTCAAAAACACTTGGTAGATTAAATATTTTGTTAACTGCCCTCAAGTTGATTTCCACCCATAACGACCCTATGGATGAGACATTTCCAAGACCCCCTGTCCTCCACTAATCTGCTTAAGTCCTGCAAACAGATACACATGATCTCCTTAATAGAGTCTGGCATGTAGCCTTCCTCTTTTCTTACTTTCCTCCATGTTTCCCAGCATTATCATCTTTTCTAATGAGTCTTCTCTTCTCATGGTTTGTCCAAAGTACGACAGTATTAATTTGGTCATTTTGGCTTCCAGGGAGGCTTCTGGCTTGATCTGCTCTAGGACCCATTTGTTTGTCCTTTTGGCTGTCCATGGGATCCTTAACACTCTTCTCCAGCACCACATCTCAAAGGAGTTAATTTTCTTCCTATCATCTTTCTTAACTGTCCAGCTCTCACATCCATACATGGTAATAGGAAATACAATGGATTGTATGATTCTAACTTTTGTGCTGAGTTGTATATCTTTGCATTTTAGAATCTTTTCTAGTTCTTTCACAGCACCCTCCCCATTCTTAATCTTCTTCTGATTTCCTGGTTTAAGTCCCCATTTCTATCAATGTTTGATCCCAGGTATGATCATTATTTTGCTATTTCTATTTCTTCATTGTCTAGGTTGAACTTGTGAAGGTCCGGGGGGGGGGGTCACTATTTCTGTTTTCTTTATGTTCAACATTAAGTCTGCCTTTGCACTTTCTTGTTTGATCTTCCTTAGTAGGTGTTCCAGGGCTGTGAGGTTTTCTGCTAGTATTATGGTGTCATCTGCATATCTTAGATTGTTGATATTCCTTCCTCCTGTTTTCACTCCTCCTTCTTCCATAGCCAAGCCTGCTTTTCTTATAATATGTTCTGCATACAAGTTGAACGAATAGGGTGAAAGGATCCTTTGTCAATTGGGAACCATTCTGTTTCTCTGTGTTCTGTTCTGACAGTAGCCTGTTGTCCTGAGTACAGATGAGAACCATTATATTATAGATAGGAAAGCCACATCTTATCCATGCTATTTAAACTACTACTAAGTCCATAGGTTAAAAGAAAATTGGCAATGCAGGAAGGTAGCAGGGTGGTGGGAGGTTGATAATCAACAAGTTCTTGGACCATCTGTACCCTGACACCACTACATCACTGATTGTTGCTTCCCCAAGACTTGGAGAAAGCTTGCTACAACCCATACCTTATTTAACAGGCCAGTTTGACCATTAAACAGGCTGAGCTGGTCTGCCTCAGTGACACATTTAGGATATATCAGCTTATTGCTCAAGATGTAGTGTGTGCGTGTGTGTGTATAGTTACACTTGGGACTGTCCAGTCAATTGTGTGCCTAAATAATCATCTGCTTCTGCAACACCAGCTATATCAGAAATAGAAACACAGCACAGATTTGTCCCATTCTTCAAGCACAGGATCCAGCTGGAGTTCTATGGCATAAGGCCTGCCATCCATTTTTATAGCTGTACATCTCTATGGGTCATGCTGTCAGGATGAAATATGGGTGCTCCTTTCTGGCATTTTGTTTTCTTTTCCAAGCACAAACAGAAGAGTGGGCAACAGGTTTAGCTGTACCATACAGGCCATCACAGTTTATTATGATATTGTTGTATAAGATCATGAATGTATGAACAAAGAGAGACTATCTAATATATGAGTGTACTTCAAAAACTTCCAAGGGCATTGCAAGTCAAGGAGGGCTATACAGATGGAATAATAAAGGAAGACAGCATTACAAAGGACCTGCAGACAACATTACAAAGGACTTAGCAGCCTACACCCCTCTTTCCCTTTCAACATATTGAATGGAAACTGGAGGAATATATTCTAAGCTAAGAAAGAAAAGGGAACCACAAGAAGCAAAGAGCACATAGGAGCATGTTTGAGGGTAAGTGAAAGAAAGAAAGAAAAGAGTTATGTTTACCCCTTACTGGATACTTCATTTGAGTTTACATTTAAATTTGAGCTTATAATAAGACAGACAACAAAAGAACTATCTTTGGCAAAGTATATTTCCTGCTTTATTCTGAAATCAAACTACACTGTTGACCTCCTGAGTATAAGAGGCATGGAGTGCAATTTGGAATGGGAACTTGCACTGATGTGAGGCAAACTGGTGTATGTGTGTGTTTAACAATGAATGTCTTGCACATCTTTCAAACAGGGGGGGGGGGGGATAAGTGTGCTTCTACCCGACTGGAATTGTGTATGGCTTCTTATTGCTCAGTATGCACACTTGCAATTTTCTGAGGCTTTTTGTTTAGAAGGTGTATATGAGATGATTTTCCTTCTTTCAAAGGCATGCACAGCCTTCTTGGGGACCCAATTCAACATGCTGAAGCTAATTTTTATAGAACCCAAATGGTTTAGAGCCAGCATCCTTGTGTGCTTGTTTGTTTGTTTGCCTGCTTTTTTATTATTAAAAACATGTATAGGAAGCCCTTCAGTTTTGCTTGTCTGAACATTATATTATGCAAGACAAAGATGAAATAAAACAGAATCCTAGAATCAGACAGTTGGAGCCTAATATTCAATCAGGTTCACCCCCTGCTCAACGCACAATCTCCAACTAGAGCATCCCTAGCAGATAGCTATCCAGCCTCTTTTGTTTTGAAGATGTCCAGAAAAGGAGACTCCACCACCTCACTAGGTAATTGGTTCCATTGACATGCTCTCACTGTCTCACTGTCAAGACATTTCTTCTAATGTTCAATAGAAATCTTCCTTTCTATAACTTAAAACTATTAGACCTGGTTCTACCCTCTGTGGCAGCAGAGAACAAGACAGTATTCTCCTCTTTGTGGCAACTCTTGAGATATTTAAAGAGTGTAATCATGTCACCTTTCAATCTTCTCTTCACCAAGCTGAACATGCCCAACTCCTTCAACCTCTCCTTATATATTGTGATCTTCATACCTCTTATAATCCTCTTTTGCCCTTCTCAGCACTCACTCGTCTATATCTTTCTTAAAATGAAGCACCCAGAACTGAACACAGTACTCCAGATGAAGCTGGACCAATGTAGAATATAGGAGAATATTACTTCTTTCGACTTAGAAATGATGCTTCTATAAAATGAAATTCTATGAAATGATGCTCATTAAAACAGAAGTCAGCTTCTTTGCTGCAACATCATGCAGCTGGCTCAAGTTCAACTTATGATCAACAACAATCCCAAGGTCCTTTTCAGATGTAGTACTGCTGAGCCAAGTATCCCCCATCCTATACTTGTGCATTTTGTTTTTATGGTCTAAATATAGAATTTTGCATTTGTCTCTGTTGGCCCTGGTGGCGCAGTGGTTAAATGCCTGTACTGCAGCCACTCACTCATAGACCACAAGGTTGCGAGTTCAATACCAGCCAGGGCTGAGGCTTGACTCAGGCCTGCATCCTTCCGAGGTCGCTAAAATGAGTACCCAGATTGTTGGGGGGCAATCAGCTCATAGTTGTAAACCGCTTAGACATCCCATAGCGTGATATGAAGCGGTATATAAATAAGCTGCTTTGCTGTTGAGGGACATTTTATTAGTTTCATCCCAATTTTCTAGTTTATCAAGCTCTTTTGGAATTCTTATTACCTGAGGTCCTGTGTCAAGAGTTCCAAACATTGAGGGACCAGTTATATTGAGCTAGTGGCTGCTAGCTCTACCCAACCAGATCAGTCATTTTCTTTTAGTAGAAGCCCTACCCCTTTAGATCATGTGCTAAGACAGGGAATACAGCCTCAAATACATAAAAAAGACACAAGCAAGTCTCCAATCATCTCAGCCAAATGATCAGCCTTAACATAAAAGATACAAGCTCATTTTAGTCTTTCTCTTCCACCAATGCCATACAAAACACCTGTGTCCTTGTTCTGCTGGTTGAATTCCTGTCCCTGGCTTGAGAATCTCTCTCTCCCCATACCATTAATCCTCTTTAGTTAGTCCTCTACAGTTTTGAAGTGAGAAGATTTTTTTGAAGTATGAGTTATTAAGAAAAAATGAAGGAAAACATCCCAATAGCTGAAAAAAATACAGTTTGAAGTTTTCAATTTAACTGTATGGTAAATATGTGGTTTTTGTCAAACAGTACAACTTTCTCATTTGGGCTGATTTTGCCGGCCCTGAACAAAACCTCTGTTGTGCTCATATTCATAAGAGCTGGTTAGTACATGAAGTATAAATATGACCTATTCAAAATCATAGGTCCTGAACAGACAGATCGGCTGTACTGTATGTTTACTTGATTGACCTCCATTTTGAGCAGGTGGATTCTGTAGAAGATGTTAATGTTTGCTTTTCTCTGGTTTTACAACATCATAGTTACTCTGGGTAACATTGATGTTCACTTGCAAAGTGAACAAACACAGATGTTTCTTTGGATTGTGCAAGGAAGAGATGTGTAGGCAATCGATATACATTTACAATGTGCATATCCAGAGCTCTTTCACCAACACACTTTTTAGGAATATGCCACAATGAAGAGGAAGTGACAATGATAAAAATATGAAGAGTACTGGTATTTGAAATAATGTGATCCACAGTAAGCAGAACCAAAGCACCAGGTCCTGTGAAGGAGAAATCAACAATAATTAACACTTTGGCTACCATAGCATTTTACCAGAAATTAAATTCAAAGTAAATGTGATGTTTTAAAAACATCAGAAGTGTCCTACTGAATGAGACCAAAGCCCTAGTTAGTTTAGCATCCTGTTTCCCAAAGTAGTTGACCAGATATTTCTGAGAATTCTACTAAAGATATGTGGGCAATAGCCATCTCCTGCTGTTGTTCCTCAGCAGTTGGGAAAACCTACAAAACTGAAGTGACATAGGTGTATACGTAATAGGTGACAGCAATCAATTAGATGAGACTGAATAAGGCTTCAGGTTTCTATACAGCAACACACAGAGTTTGGGAAATAGACAAGGAGGGGATGCAGATGGGAGGATCTAGGCTGCCCTGCGAAGCGGAGGATCAGGGCTGTGGCTACCCCACACCACGGTCTCAATCCTCCCTTCTGCTGCCCTGAAAAGAGCGGCAAAATGCTGTTTCTTTCAGGGGTGGCAAAAGGGCACCCTAAGACCTGGCATGTGGTTTTTTCTTGCCCCTTCCGGTACAGTGCATCAGGACACTGTGCCGGAAGGACGTCCTGACGTCGTGTGCTGTGAGTAACGGCGCATGGCGTCGGGATGGTGTCAGGCTGGGGTTGGGGGTGGCTGGTGCGTGGCTGACCCTCCCCACTTCTGCCTCCAGGCCGGCCCTATGGGCTGGTCTGCAGAGACCCAAGATGATCTTGAAGTCCTAGTGCAGGAAGATAAATATGTCTTTATAGATTAACAGAGACTTGATGGGAGGCTTCCCATGACTGGCATATTACAGTTGAAAGATATAACCTGTATGTTGGAAGATTTTTGCATTCTTTATCTCCCTCCTTATATAGAAAGGGATTTCCTACATGCAAACTCTCTCTCTCTCATCTCATTCTAACTAACCATGTGCCTTAGGTCACTCCTTCTTTTGGGACTTAAACACTCAAAGATTTTCTCCTGCCCTGTTGGGTCCTGCATCTTCCTCCTCCATCAACTTTCTTTGGAAAGATGGTGAGATAAAGATTTTTTTCTTTACCTGAACTATTCACTAGCTAGATCCTAGCTATATATATCTATGCATATATACAGTATTTTCTGGCGTATAAGACTACTCTTTAACCCAGGAAAATCTCCTCCAAAGTCGGGGGTCGTCTTATACGCCGGGTGGAGGAGGAGGAGGAAGAAGGGGTGGCACGGCGTGAGGTGGGAGGAGGAGGAAGAGAGGAAGTCCAGGTTAGAGGAGGAGGAGGGGGGAGGAAGGGGTGGTGTGGAGTGAGGTAGGAGGAGGAAGCAGCAGCGGATAAGAGGTGAACCCCTATCCTGGGGTTTTCTTGGCAAGACTGGTTTAGAGGAGGTTTGTCATTGCCTTCCTCTGAGGCTGAGAGTGTGTGACTTGTCCAAGTTCATCCAGTGGGTTTCATGGCAGAGTGAGGAATCAAACCCAGGTCTCCAGAGTGGTAGTCCAACACTCAAACCACTACACCATGCTGGCTCCTAATCCCATGTACTACCTATGAAACAACTGCAGACATTTTTTTTTTGTTCTTGTGTGTCTTCAAATGCTTTCTGACTTATGGCAACCCTAAGGCAATCTTATCATGGGGTTTTCTTGGCATGTTTCTTCAAATGGGGGTTGCCATTACCATCCCCTAAGGGTGAGAGTGTGCGACATGCCCAGGGTCACTTACTTGGCCACAAATTGTACACACCCGAGAATGCATCACCTAGTATATTGGCAGTCTTTCCCCCCAACACTTTCTCATTTTCCCCCATTGGAAGAGGGGTCATCTTATATGGTGAGCATATCCCAAACGCTATATTTTAACTGGAAAAGTTGAGGGTCGTCTTATGCACCCAGTCGTCTTATACGCCGGAAAATATGGGTAGATTCATGCCATCAGTAAACTTTTCTGTGAACTTCAAGCTACTTGTGTTGTTTTTAAGTCAGTCTCAGTTCTTGGGGAAATGTAGTTAGAAAAGGAAACATTTTCTGCTACTCTGCTGATTTAAAGCTAGACCCTAACAGGCTTGGCTTTGATATTTATGATATTTAAATATTTTTGTTTCCTATCCAAAGGCTGAAGCCTTAGGAAATTCAAAATGCCCTACACTATTCAAAGAGACTAAATGTTGCAGAAAAGGAGAGGGAGTAGCATTTTATGTCAAAGACAAATTCATTTATATCCATGAGAGTGATCACAGTGGGCCAGCTGAGAGCATTTGTGTAAAAATAAATGGAGAAAGAAATGAAAGCAACATTGTGACAGGAGTCTACTGTAGCCACCAAAACAAGAAGAAGATACCTTTCTGAAATCATTTCTGAAACCAATCTCATAGAATCATAGAATCATAGAATTGGAAGAGACCACAAGGGCCATTCAGTCCAACCCCCTGCAATGCAGGAACTCCCAATCAAAGTATCCCTGGTAGATGGCCATCCAGCCTCTCCTTAAATACCTCCAAGGGAGGAGACTCCACCACACTCCATGGGAGTGTGTTCCACTGTCAAACAGCCCTTACTGTCAGGAGGTTCCTCCTAATGTTGAGGTGGAATCTCTTTTCCTGGAGCTTGCACCCATTGGTCCATGTTCTAGTCTCTGGAGTAAAAGAAAACAAGCTTGCTCCATCCTCAATGTGACATTCCTTCAACTATTTAAACAGGGCTATCATATCCCCTCTTAACCATCTCTTCTCTAGGCTAAACATACCCACTTCCCTAAGTCGTTCCTCATAGGGCATAGTTTCCAGACCCTTCACTATTTTAGTCGCCCTCCTTTGGACATGCTCCAGTTTTTCAACATCCTTTTTGAATTGTGGTGTCCAGAACTGGACATAGTATTCCAGGTGGGGCCTGACCAAAGCAGAATACAGTGGCACTATTACTTCCCTTGATCTAGATACTATACTTCTATTAATACAGCCTAAAATTGCATTGGTCTTTTTAGCTGTGGCATCACACTGTTGACTCATGTTCAACTTGTGGTCCACTAGGACTTCTAGATCCCTTTCACATGTAGTCTCATTAAGCCAGGTGTCCCCCATCTTATATCTATGCATTTCATTTTTTTGCCCTTAGTGCAGTACCTTACATTTCTCTGTGTTGAAATTCATTTTGTTAGCTTTGGCCCAGCTTTTTAATCTATTAAGGTCATTTTGAATTTTCATTCTGTCTTCTGGGGTATTAGCTATTCCTCCTAATTTGGTGTCATCTGCAAAATTGATAAGCATACCCCCTATTCTTACATCCACATCACTGATAAAGATTTTGAAGAGCACTGGGCCCAGGACAGACCCCTGTGGCACCCCACTGGTCACTTCTCTCCAGGATGAAGAGGAGCCATTGCTGAACACCCTTTGGGTTCAGTCAGTCAAACAGTTACTAATCCACCTAACAGTTGTATTGTCTAGCCCAGATGTTTTTAAATTGTGAATTTTAAATGATTAATTTTAAATGTGGATTGTTTGAATATGAGCACATCATATTTGTCCTTTAAATTGATGTGTGTTTTAACTGATGTTGTAGTTTGTTAATTGTTGCCATCCCCCACCTTGATCCATGGGGAGAGATGGGTAATAAATTTATTATTATTATTATTATTATTATTATTATTATTATTTGAACAATCCCATGGAAGAAGAAAAATGGGAAACATTTGAAAAGCTAATGTAGCTGCACAGCAAACTCAAGAAGGAAGTGGGGAAAGGAGCAAGTATAAAGAATGGAAAAAAGGACAAATCACCAAGAAAGAGCACAAATGTGTAGCCCAAGTTTGCAGGAATCATATATGGAAAGCTAAAGCTTAGAATAAGCTGAGAATGGCTAGGCAAGTAGGAAGCAACCAGGGGTGTCACTGGGGGAGTGTGTAGTGTGTGAGCCACAGCAGGTGACACCTTGAAGAGGTGTGACACCACTGCTTTCCAAACATCTATGTTTGGGCAGAAATGGGCTGTGGCATTTGCATGCTAAAGAGATAGTGTGAGTGGGGTGAGGTTCAATGGAAGGAGAAAGGAGAGGCCCCAGGTTTTAAAATAAATTTTATTTTTTTATTTAAAAATAGTTATTTTTTAAAAAAATTATTTTTTTTTTTTAGAAAATATTTTAAAACATTACATCATACCAAAATTTCTGTTTCATCTCATGAATCTATGCACCTACAAATATATTTAGGCTGTATGTATGATATTGCACTTTAAAGGTATATTTTTAATTCTGTTAGTTGTTTATGTCACAACTATTGCCATTACATTCAGTGATATACACAAATTACAATTTTATAAGTAACATTAGTAAAAAATATATTACTAAGGATTCTGTATGGTGTGGTATAGGAGGAGGTCAAAGAGCAAGAGGGGTGACACCATGACTGTGTTATGGGAGAAGGTCAATGAGTGGTAGGGGTAATACCATGCTTTATTGTGGAAAGGACCTATCACATGAAGGCAGCAATGGAATAGCAGGAAGACTGAAAGCCTATTGATGGGTTTTGCCCATCCATGAATAGTACTACATAATATTTTGATTAGCAAACTAATTAAATTAAATAGAAACACTGTCAGATGGCTCCATAATTGATTGGTAAACTGTTCAAACTGTTTATCAATGGTTACAGTTGAAACTCAAAAGAAGTCTTGAGCCGATGGATACAAGGTTTTGCCATTGTGCTGATACTCCTCAATATTTTTATCAATGGCTTAGATGATGGGTTACAGAGAATCCTTATGAAAGTTGAGGATAATAAAAGGCAAATGTAAAGGTATTCCCCATTGACAAGGCTGTTAAGTCATGTCCAACCATAAGGGGTGGTGCTCATCTCCATTACTAAGCTGAAGAGCCAGCATTGTCAGAGACTACTCTGTGATCATGTGGCCAGCATGATTGCACAGAACACTGTTACCTTGCCACCAAAGTGGTACCTATTTATCAACTTGCATTGTATGCTTTCAAACTGCTAGTTTGGCAGAAGCTGAGAGTAGTGATGGGAACTCACCCTATTATGTGGCACCTGGGCCTTGAACTCTGAACCTGCCGATCTTGCAATCAACAGAGTCAGTGTCTTAACCACTTGAGTCACTGCGTCCCTTAGGATAAAACAAAATACAAGAATGCGAAGGGTAACTAATACAATGGAAGATAGGAACAGAATCCAAAAGATCAACTAGAATTTTTGTCTGAAATATAACAGAATGAAATTCTACAGATAGAAATGAAAAATTCCATATTTAGGCCAGAAAACAACAACAACAAATGCACACTTATAGGATGGGGGGATATTTGAGTTAGCAGAACTACATGTGAAAAGGAGCTTGTGATGATTGTTGGTTATAAATTGACCATGATCCCACAGTGTGATGACACAGCAAAGAAGGCAAATATTTTAGCTAGGGTCAATGGACCTGTAGTTTTCATGACAGTCCCACTATATTCTGAACTATTCTGGCCTATTCTGGAGTACTGCATTCAGTTCTGGGCAGATCATTTTAGGAAGGATATAAAATTGGAGCAGGTTCAGAGAAGGGCAAGCAGGATGACAGGAGGTATAGTAAATAAAACAAATGAGGAAAGTTTGGAGTTGAGCATGTACAATCTAGTGAATAGAAGACCTCTGACATTAAGACTGATTTTGGATATATATGTATATATGTGTGTGTGTATTCATGAAAGAGTTGAAAGAGAGAGAGAATAGCTTCTCTTTGGCATTGATTCTGTAAAAATACTCACTGAGGGGAAGAGCAGGACTGACTGACCAAGTCATTGTAGGTCCATATTGTAATCGTGGGACACACTTTATCAAAGAATCTCTAGTTTCTGTGCTTTGTAAGTAGTGTGCAGAGAACACAGGAGATTAGAATGTTGGGAACAGCCCATGAGAATTAAGCCAGGAAAAGGTTGGGGCTGCTCCCAGGAGTGAGTATAAATAGAGAAACTGGCAGAGCATTTTGTTAGTCTGTACATAGCCTGTAATGGAAGAATAAAGAACCTCTTCAGAGACAAGACAGAGTCAAGCTGTGTGGGAGGTTTTTCCTTGCAGCATTTGCAGCCTGCAGAGAACTTCACAAGGAAGACTGATTGTTGGTGTCTGTTACAGCATAAGTCTTCTGCACATGTTGAATTCAGTTCACATGTGTCCCAACACCAAAGCTAGGATAGCCTGCTGTGAGGAGTAATTGGAAAGGGTTTTTAGGTACCCAAGATAGGGATGAGGAAAGTTCTTAATTAAAGTGTTGTTGTAATGTTCTGTGGAAGAGATAGTGCTTGGTGACTAGTGAAGTCACAGATAACCAGAAGGGTTCAAAGATACAGGAAATACATAAAGGTTCTGTGAGAACTTAGACTTTAAAGGAACATTTTATAAGGCTATAAAGAAACAATTACAAAGATAAGCAAAAGAAACTGTGAAACCGTGTAACTACTAAAGTATTTATATATCATATAATATATATAATAAGAGAGTATCTTGAATGCCATCCACTAAGAAAGATACTGTATTCATCCTGATTTGTAATTAAAGTCCTTTTGTTTGTTCAACAAGCAGTTGTCTGAAATGCTTAAAGAAACATTCAAAATGCTACCAATAGAGAGAAAAGTCTCTTATGTTTGGGACACATCAGAGAGCGGGCGTGTGGTTCTCAATGAGTAATTGGTGCCAAGCTGGGAAAGGGGATTTGAAGACAGATGGCTGGCATCTAGAGAGAGTTTTAGTATAGGTGGCACTACAGATGAAAACTGAGTTTGAGTGTCGTGTCACAAATTTGCTGGCAAACTGATGGGATAGTTGCCATCCCGTGACATATTGGTGGTAGCAGTGGGATCAAAAAGACCCATTGGACTGTGTGAGTGGGGTGGGGTGAGTCATACCATCACAGGTGAGATGTGATTTTTAATAGTATATAGCAGGGGTAGGCAACCTAAGGCCTGGGGGCCGGATGCAGCCCCCTGAGGCCTTTGGACCGGCTCCAGGCCGGTCCTGCCGCTGCCGCCCCCCACCGCCCATCATGATGATATTGATTATCGTTGTTATTACTTGTTCTTGGGTTTTTCTTGGCAAAATCTCCACAGGGGTTTTACCATGGCTTTTCTGGGGCTGAGAGAGTGTGCATGCATTTTTTTATTTTAATTTTTTTTGTGTTTCGGCCCCCCAATTGTCTGAGGGACAGCAACCTGGCCCCCAACTCAAAAAGGTTGCCTACCCCTGGTATATAGAGTTGCAATCTTCTTGTATGCACATATTCCTTCTCTCCTGGTTGTGCCACCAAAGGCAGATCTAATTGTGCTGCTGCAGAAACATCAGATTTTCCTGAAAACAGAATAATACACTTGAAAAGCCTTTTTTGTGATCAAGAAGGGCTATTGTTTTGCTCATATTATGAACAGTGAGTCTATATTGGGGTATATAAGCCAAAATAAACACATGCCTGGCCAGGTTTTACATATTGAAATAGTTTAGGTATATGTTGTTATTAATTAATCAGTGAAAGTACTTCTAATATTTTTGAACATTCCAGAAGATTAGTGGAGCAGAGTGTCAAAAGAAACCAATCTGTTACTCTTCTGTGTAACCATTCCTGATCTACAACCTGTATAAGAGATACATCCAGGCCCTTAATATGCACCTACAATTTGATTTGCAAAGTCTTGTTACACTTACTAGAATCTGTGCAGTATGTCATAATATTCCTGCTTTTCACTTGACAGTAAAAGGACTATGAATTTAGTGTCTTTCACTAATTTTTCCTATGAAAAGATATGAGAAATATCCCATGATTTATTGTCTAAGCAGCACATATTGAGTAGATAATGAATCTGTATAATTTGTTCCAATTTATTCCATAGATGTATAATATTGTTTGTTTCATTATATGACATATGGTCCAGTTTGGCTAATACATTTCAGTCCAGTGAATATCATGACAAATGTTAATGTGTGACAATGGGCAATTTCTCATTTAAAGCTAAGTAATACTTCCTTTTTTGTCTTATATTATAAAGAAAAAGTGGGGGTTGGGGACAGAAAATAAAACCTACTGTGATCCTGAATTTAGGATTTCTACAAATGTTTCCTGTCTAGATCCGGGTGGAGTCATAGGCCAAAAATGAACATAGCCCTCTACTGAATATTCTTAAATGTGCAGAAAATGGGAAAGGGCAAACAAAATGGTTTAGGGATTTCCTTTGAGAGGAAAGGAAAAGTAATACATCTGTATAAAATTGTGCATGGTCTAAAGAAAATGTAAGAATCAATTTCACTTCTCCCCTCATTATACTAGAACCTGCAGCTACCCTCAAAAGTAATGTCAGCACAATGCAGAGTAGGAATTAAAATCCTTACTTCTCATACCTGCATGCAAAAACAGGAAACTGCACATTTTTTTCTTCTTGTCAGTGAGACATTTGGTTTCAAGAAAATTTTCATATTTGCAATAATAATTTTGCACAAATTTAGCATATTGAATAAATTATTCAAATTGCAGAACTAAGCTAAAATAGCTGCTGTGTTGTTGCATGGACCTGGTCTCCTGCCACAGACATTATACTCACTACTTAGGCTTTATCTGCACTGCAGAATTAATGCAGTTTGACACTGCTTTAACTGCCATCTGGGATTTGTAGTTTTGTGAGATATTTAGGGCCTTTGCAGACTGCCAGAAATAGTGCAAATTGAATCCACTTTAAGGGCTAGGGTTAGTGCTAGGGAGTCATGGGAATTGTTTTTTTTTTTCTGAGACATTGAGCCTTCTCTGTCAGAGAGCTCTGGTGCCACAATAAAATACAGTTCCCATGATTCCCTAACCCTAACCCTTAAAGTGGACTCAATTTGCACTATTTCTGGCAGTCTGCAAAGGCCATTAGTCTTCTCTGTAAGGCAGGGGTAGGCAACCTAAGGCCTGGGGGCTGGATGCAGCCCCCCGAGGCCTTTGGACCAGCCCCAGGCTGGTCCTGCCACTGCTGCCGCCCCCCGCCGCCCGCCATGATGATAATGATTATTGTTGTTATTACTTGTTCTTGGGGTTTTCTTGGCAAAATCTCCACAGGGGTTTTGCCATGGCTTTTCTGGGGCTGAGAGAGTGTGCATGCATATATATATATATATATATATATTAATTTTTTTAATTTTTATTTAATTTTTAATTTTAATTAATTAATTAATTAATTTTTGGTGCTTTGGCCTCCCAATTGTCTGAGGGACAGCAACCCAGCCCCCGGCTCAAAAAGGTTGCCTACCCCTGCTGTAAGGGAACTGTAATGCCGCAACAGATTACAAATTTCAAGATTTTAAGGATGGAGCCAAGGCAGTAACCATAGTGTCTAACTGCATTATTTCTGCAGTGTCGATGCAGTGCTGTGCCCCTACTCCCCCAACCTGGACTGCTTCTACCTGTTGTTCCATCTTCAGTAAAGATACAGAACCAAGGTCTAATGTGCACTGCAGAAATACAGCAGTTTGACACTGCTTCAACTGTCATGACTCAGTTCTACTGAATCTAGGGATTAGTGGCTTATTGTGGCACCAGAGCTTTCTGACAGAGAAGGTTAAATATCTCACAAAACTATAAATCCCAGAATTTCATGTAGCTATGCCAGTTCAAGCAGTGTCAAAAAGAATTATTTCTGCAGTGCAGATTAGATTCAAGTTAGCTAGTTGGGCCTCTTTTACCTAGGCCTTGTTTGTCTCATGGGCCACTTTTCAAAGTAGGACAAAATAACTGAAATATCCCCTTTAGGACCTTCAGGTGATCATAGTTAAGTATATCAGATAAGGACATCCAAATAAGGCCACTTTTTAGGGGGCACCAATTATGTATATAAAGTATAGCCTATAAATTTCCCCAGATTGTAAACTGCAAGATGCTATTCTATTCTGCAAGATGCCAGTCTTCCTCCTTTCTCTTTCCTCTGCCCTTTGGTTCTCCCCCCCCCCTCACTTGTATTAATCTGTCACCTGTTTTCTCCCTTCAGGTTTCTCCATCATTCTAGCTTTGCACTTTCTGCATTTACCCACTATCTCCATCTCTCTCTCTATCTTTCCTTTTCTCATCCCCCCCACCCCAGCTTCCCTTTGGTCTCTTGCATCTTGCCCCCCTTTCCCTCGCTCCCTGGTTGACCCTTTAAATCTCTCATCATTCACTATTTGGACCCACCTCACATCCCCCAGCTGCTAAGTAATGTTCATTTTGCTAAACATGCAGCGGGTAGCTGTATTGGCCATTTAGCAAATTTAAACAACAATCCACCAAACAGTGATACCTTTATTGGCCAACCAAACTGCACAATATACTTGCTTCAAGCTTTCAAAGCTCCACTGGCTTCTTCATCAGGTAAGATGTTACAAACCAAAGAGGAGAAAAATTGGAGATGTTAGTAAGATGCCTGCATTTTGTTGTATTTGTCCTTAGTTAAGATGGTATGGGAGGGCATCTCTTGCAGGCTGGCTCCTCCTCCTTCGGGCCATGTGGCAATTGGGAGATTTTCAAAGTCCAGGAAATTTAAAGTCCATTCACATCTCAACAAAGACTCCTCTTTTTATTTATATAGATTGAACAGGGGCCCTATGTGAAATTAGAAAATTGTGAAGTTGTTGTGTGCCTTCAAGTCATTTCCAACTTATGGTAACCCTAAGGTAACCCTGCCATGGAGTTTTCTTGGCAAAATTTGTTCAAAGGAGGTTTGCTAATGCCTTCCCTTGAGGCTGAGAGCATGTGACTTGCCCAGCGGGTTTCATGGCCAATGGGGAATTGAACCCTGGTCTACAAAGTCATAGTCCAACACTCAAGCCACTATGCCATGCTAGCTTGTTAAATTGCTGCATTGCTAGTAATGTATATGTGGTATCTCAGGATTGAAGGATCTTTCTTTCTTTCTTTTAGATACCATGTTAGCAGGTTGGCTAATAAAGGTATCACTGTTTGGTGGATTTTTGTTTGAGTTCATTTTGCTGTCATTGATAAGCAGGTATCAGGTGTTTTTCCTCTCATGGAAGATCGTCTAGTAGTTTTGACAATCACAGAGGTGATAATGAGTACATTGGCTTACAACATTTTCACTCTAGGTAATTACATTCTGCTGCCTTAATTTTCCCCAGCAGTTTCCAATGCATCAAGCACATGAAGCACTCTTCCCTTTCTGCTGATTTGTGTTACTGCACTCCATGGAACAGCTTCCATTTTTAACTACTTAAGGTACCTGTGGCCTGGTGAGGAACAAAGCAAGGCTTGCATTTGTGTAAGTTCAAGTATAATCGTTTACTCTTTTGGAGTTAGTGGCAGCAATCCTAATTCACTTTGGTAAACAATAGTGTAAAGTCAAGTTCCCCTCCCCATAAAGAAATTGGACACATTCAAGCCATCAAGTTAATGCTCTGTTTTCTTCAAGCCAAGTTAAAGCTACAGAGACTGCCATCACAACAGACCATGCATCTGTCATCCAAATTGTTTAGAATAACTATCCAAGAGCTTACAGCCTGGCATCATCCCTTCCTCTTATTTCACAAATCCTGCAAAGGAAATCTAAAGAGAATGCTTCTAGGGAGACAACACACAGTTGCAAACATCTGGATGCCAAATAAGTACAGCTCAGACAGCTGCTAATCTGCCTGTAGGATATACAGCTTGTCAGCATCTTTCTTTCCAGCCTCCCATTACAAGTAAAGATGCTGACATACTGAATCCTAGCATACAGACAATGTGAATTTTTCCAGTATTGACAAAATAAAAGCTACACTTGACTTTGGTACTTTTAGAGTTCTGTACTCACCTTGTAATGGACAAGGGGAAAACACACAGGTACACACTCTTCCATCCCTTATGTTTTAAACAGTGATTTCTCTGTGAACACAGCAGTGGGAAGTCATGCATAGATTTTGAAACTGTAGAACAAGGTAAATAATACAGTGTATACCAAGGGATAATTCAAAAGTATAGATGACAGAGAGGGTGGAAGGGAAATTAAATTCTTGTAGATGCAAATCTACTAAACATGTAAAACCAAGAATGGAAAGTTGAAGGGTTATTTTCCCTTGGCTTCCCACTTAGAAATAAATCATGTGTCTTATAAATCAGTCATACATTTCCAGAGGCAATGTACTTAATTCAAGATTCATTCTCAATTTTACAATGTTTAATGGAAGCTGCAGGTTAAAGTTGTTGGATTTTAACAGATAAGGTTCCTAGTAGTCTGGTATTTTATGGTCTGTCCCATATTTTGAGGCTTAAAATTTGTTTGTTTTTGTTTTTAGCATATTAGTATATTATTTTAATATTTTAGTATTTTATAGCGTGGTGTTATTGTCCGCTTTTTATTGTATATGTTCTGATGTACCATCATTTGGTGGAAAGAGTGTTACAAATTATTATCATCATCATCATCATCATCATCATCATCATCATCATCATCATCCAGTCCCATATTGGTATAAAAAAAGGGTGCCCCAAATCCCATATTTTTGAGCATGCTGCTTGGTCTACGCAACTCAAACAGAGGGTAGGAAGAGCAGGAGTACAGAATAATTAGAGAATGTTTTTTCGACCTCCTTTCCACCTCTTTCTTTCCTTTCTATGCTTTTCCTTCTGCACTCACAAGCAAACCTCCAAGCATTTGGTATGCAGTAAAATTACATACCATAAAGCAGTTGTGCCACTAGGCTTGATGGTAATTCATGGTGTCACTCCCTGGCCATTGACCTTCTCCCATACCACACCATAAAGAATCCTTAGTATTTTTTTTATTAATATTACTCATAAATTGTAATTTCTGTATATCACTAAATGTAATGAGACATAAACAACTAGCAAAATTAAAAGTATATCTTTAAATTAGAGCCTAAATGTATCGACATGTGTAGTGTTTTGTGTGTTTAAATTGAAAATTTGGTAAGATGTTAACATTTTTAAAGAAAAATTTAAAATAATATATATTTTTTAAAAAGTACATTTATTTTTTTAAAAAATTGGGGCTTTTGCTTTCTGTTCCCACTGAGCCTCGGGGTGTTACCTGGTGCAGCCCACATCCCTCGCACAACCTAGTAACACCCCTAGGATAAATACGTGAGGGATGAAGGACTCATATTCTGTCATGGCTGGTGCCTGCTTTTCCTTCTTTCTCTTTGTGCTCTTTGTGAGATTTTGCTAGGCTTTGAGGGTCCCATAGGATTTGAGATTACACAGGAGCCTAAAAATCCTGTGTGAGGCCTCCCTTTCTCAATAGCTGAGGTGGGCTTTATACAGGTGTGCTTCCTGTCTTGGGCTCACTAGCTGTCAGGAAGGGTTGGTTTGGAGACGCGGAGCGACTGTAAGCAGGCCAGGCTATTAATACAAATCACATGTTCAGGTGTATTATATTCACTCCTCTTAAGATAACTTTCCAAATTCCGCAGAGATGCTGGAAAACAAGTCCCCCCTAAATGTTTGTGATTTCCCCCTCCCCCGAAAGTTTGGAGAAGCCCTTCTCCAAAGCATTTCAGAATTAAATGAGTGGAATCCTAGAGAAACATTCCAGGACCTCTTCTTGATGTTTCCATAAAAATAAAATATAAATATTTTCTTTTTAAAAAATCTGTATCTCTTGTATCACTTCAACTTCATCTCCACTTCTTTGGCCATGATTCTGATGGAATTCTTAACCCCCTCCATTATGTTGCCAAATTGATTTCAGGTTGTTTAGAAGGATCTGACAGAGCAGATTTATTTGCCAACAAATACAGCTATCATATTTATCACTGATATATAAAGGCATTTTCAGACAAGAAGTATGGAGCAGTGGTGGTGGATGCTTGATCCTTCCTTGCCCTCCATTTAAGATTTGCCTCTTTCCTGGCTCTGAAGTTAAATATGAAAAGCAGAATGGCAAATATAGTAATGGAAAAGGATTATGCACCCTCTCCTGCTTGCTGATTTCCCCTCCTTAAAGCATCTGCCCACCCACACATTCTTTCCCTGTTAGCAAGAAAGACATGAGTAGAGATCCTGTATCTGCCACCAAACCTATTCTTTTCACAGTAACATGTATCAAATATATTTTCATGAAAACTATAGTAAGCTACCATATGCTGACTACTTTTTAAGTAATGAAAGGCTTAAATCCAGTTGTTAGTCCCAGCTAAAGTAGACCCACTGAATCAATTCAATTTATGCAAGTGTTGGCTTGGTTTCTGTTGATTCAACTAGATTAGGCCTACTATGTTTGTTTTTGTTGCTGTGTGTGTCCAAGTCATTTCTGACATGGTGACCCTAAGGTGAGATAATGGGTTTTCTTGACAAATTTCTTCAGATGTTTGTCATTGCCCTCCTCTGAGGTTGAGAGTGTGTGACTTACCCAAGGTCACCCAGTGGGTTTACATGGCTGATCTGGGATTCGAACCTTGGTCTCCAGAGTCATAGTCCAGTGTTCAAACCACTACAGCATGTTAGCTCTCTACAATAAGTTTACCTTTGCTAAATGACAGTGTCTTGAGGCTTTTCTCTTGATCAGTACTAGTTTCTTCACTATTTCATTTATTTCTGTAGGACTAATATTACTATAGTCGTCCTGATCCTACAAAATGAGGTTCTCATTATTCCTTTGGTGGTTTTGTTTCTCTCTGTTCTTCTCAGGGCTTGATTTTAATTTAATTATTCATTTGTTTTCTATAAGCCTTCAGAAAAATCCCGTATATCATTTACAGATGAAAAGCATGTGCAGCATCCATTAGGAGCCCAAGATAAAAGAACACTGGCTCCAGCAAAATTGAATAAAGCAAAATAAAATTATTTTTGAGGAGGACATGTTCTCCAGTATACAGCGCCTCTTGCTGATTCCCACTTTCATGCATGTCTTTTTCGGTCATTGGAAACTCTCATGATCTTTGCAGTACTTTAATTTAAAAGCTAGACATTTTATTGGGTGCTGCCAAACAAGCAATCTGTTAATTATCCTATAGAGATTGAAAGATGTTTGCAATCGAGAATTCAATTAAAATGAGAATGATCAGTTAATATGTTCAGAGCTATTTGTACAGGCAACCAAAATTAAAATTATGTGTAGCTAACAAAGTATTGTTTAATCTTCTATATCTGTGTTTCCCAATGACTGCCAGTGTTTTCACCCATCTTCCTTCAAACTCAGTTTTTATTGCAATCCTAGCTACAATCAAAAGCAACTTCAGAAACCTCCTTGTTTTATGACATTTCTTGCTGGTGTAGATTTTTTTCTTGTAGTTTCAGACAAATGTTTAGTCATCTGGATATTTTAAAGCAAGCTTAATTGTGGAAATTTAAAATAGGTGACAGTTCTGCTTGGAAAGGAAAGGAAAGGAAAAGAAAAGAAAAGAAAGGACATTCCAGTGCTTAACTGGAATGCTGGTAGCTTTGTATTACCCACCTGCCCAGTGTTAATGTAAGAAGTAGTTGTCTAAATTAAAGCAATAATATTTTATGCAACATTTCAAGTGTTTTCTATATTGAAATTGATTGACTGATTGATTTGGGAAGTTTTAGTCTATGTTTTGTTCAGGAAGAAAAATAAACATAAAAAGAAATTCCATTGTGGCTAACAAGTTGTACATGAGATCTCCAAATGCATATGATTTGACAGTAGCTAAACCTGAGATTAAATGCCTCCCACCATTTTGACATAATCATAGTGGAAAAGACATTTTGGTAATTTGTAAGGAGCAAAGAAAATGTGGATAATTAAGAAGAGCTGAAACTTACAGGTCACCATAGCGTTCTTCCTCACACCCCTACACTGGACCTTGGAAACAGCATTATGGCTGCATCCGCACTGCAGAAATAATCCAGTTTGACACCATTTTAACTGCCATAGCTCAATGCTCTGGAATCCTGGGGAGTGTAGTTTGCTGCAGCACCAGAGCTCCACTTTGGTGCTGCAACAAACTACACTTCCCAGAATTCCAGAGCATTGAGCCATGGCAGTTAAAGTGATGTCAAACTGGATTATTTCTGCAGTGCAGATGCAGTCTATGTGATCACATAATGTCAGTCCCAGATGGCTTCCTAAGGGGAAGGGGGAAGCAGCCTCCAGGTGGTGACAGAAGGGAAGAGGTTTTCTTGCCTCCACCTCAAAATTAGCAGCAATGACAAAAATGGAGTAATTTTCCTTGATCCTTTCAACCACTCCTGCCAACTTGAAACTGAAAGTTCTCAGATGAAAACTTTTGGCTTGTGACTAAGACAACCAGTAGAACAGAAACCAGTAGAACAGAAAAATAGCCACATGAAACACTGACAAAATTCAGTATCAAATATTCTAGGCAGATTTTTTTTAAAAAAATCTTTTTCTGCTGCTAGAAAGACATAGGAATAATCATCAGGTAAATCTCCCTAGGCTTAGCATTCCAATATGGGTGATATTGTCAAGGACAACTTCACATCAATCACCACATTCCTCACTTGTATAGATAATGCCAATTCCTTATTAATACATGTATGTTTTTAAGCTGTATAATTAGGCATTTCTACTGTCATAAGTAAAATTTTCTACTGTCATAAGTACAGTACTGTGACTAGGTTTCTTCCAAGGAAAAACAGCATGCAAGTCCAGAATGCTTAGTTCATCAGCTGCTAACCTTCCTTGCCTGTTCTAATATGCCTTTACTGAAATTGTCATGATTATACTGTATATATTGTTTCTGATACAACTTCAGCACACTCTTTAGGTTTGTATAACAAATGACCTTTAGAAAGTAATCTGCATATGTATCAGCATCCAGTCATTTCAATGTTGCATGGAAGAGAATCCTCATACATCTCAGCTGTGTATAAAGATGCCTATTTCATGTGTGGATCTTCTGTGCTGCCTCTTGGATGAGAAATTAAAATATGTGTCATTAAAACATGGATGGAGAACCCTGTCCTTTGAGTTGAATCTGGCCCACCAGGGTCACAAATCTGGCCTGCCTGGTGAATCTGAGGAAATGAAGCTGGGTCCTTAAATGAAGTGGCGTCTGGTGTTAGGGGCTCAATGGTGTGGCCAAGTTCTGATATCAGGGTTCCTTAACACTGTTTGGCCTATGGAACTATAATAATAATAATAATAATAATAATAATAATAATAATAATAATAATAATAATAATAAATTTTTATTTATAGCCCACCCCTCTGCTCAGCAATCGAGGCGGGTTACAACATTTAAAAAACAAGTTAAAAACATTCCCTCAATCAACAATGCTCCCCCCCCCTTAAAACTGAATTAAACTTGAAAGAATTAAAATACAACAGAATTAAACTAGTACAAAAAATAAACAACAAGGATGATACTAAAATCGGCAAGAAAGTTAGGGACAGAGTAAATCTGATTAGAACTCATCCCTCAGAAAACGTTATTCCGGGAAGGCCTGTCGGAAGAGATCCGTCTCTCATATTTGGAATGATTATTTGGAATGACTAAATTATTTGGAATGACTATATTAGGTGGAACCATCAAGCTCTCTATCCCCCAAAAGGCTCCCCTCCCCTGCATTAACTTTTCAGTTGTGCACTTCATTACCTATGTACTTCCTCATTTTCATGCTGGAAACAAGCATTACATCTTCTTCAACGCTAGTATCATGACTGTTTCACATTAATGTGGGTGCTTTTTTACTCAAAGGGCAACATGTTGGACCAGATGAGTGATTTCTAATAGTTATCTAATAAGGAACATCTTACCAGCAGCAAGCCAGCTGGCTTGTGATAAATGATTAGCTACATACTTCAGTCCTGTAAGCTGGCTGGCACACAAAATACGGGTGCAGCCAAGAAAATAGACAAACACCATTGCAAATGTCTTGGTATCCTGACCAGGTTCCAAGTTCTTTCCAATGCTGATTGTCTATTTATGTTTTCATGTCCCAGCATGGAAACAAAGAGCATTTTTTGGTTGTGTTGTATGGACTGAAGCCAGCAACCAAACAACTCCTATTTGTTAAATTTTGGTAAACTTTTCAACCCAGCTTTCATTGTTGACAATGATGACAGAAGTAAATTTAAGGATTAACAATTAACCACATTTTTTTCATGGTAACACAATTATTTGGAATGACTAAATATCACAACATAATTGTGATGAAAGCAGGAGGTTGCATGTTCCTGTTGTACTCTGGATAGGGCTTCTAGTAGTCACATCTGAGTTTGATTCCTACAATCATACAATCATGGATGGGCTAAAGAGCTTTGTTATACCTAAAATGCTTGCCACTTCCTTTTCATGCTTAAAGTTGTTATATTATTTTAACTATGGTTCATGACAAAATCAAACAGTGGTGTACTGTTTCATGTACGAATTTAGATAAGTCTATTTCCTATATACTTATTTCTGGAATAATGTAGAAACACGTGATGGATGTCATTGCAGTTCTCCCATTTCATCAGCTAAAATTATTCATACATTTGGGTTTTAATCCAGAAATTCACTTTTTTCCAGTATATATTCAGTGTAGTTTTACCTTCTTTTCTGTACTGCCTTAAAACAGTTCGGATGATAGTTACTGTTTAAGTAGTCAGCTTTGCATAACCATATTTCTACAAAGAAGGCTATCTATGTGGATAAAAACATGACCTTTGCATGGGAAATTTAATACCACCCACTACCACTCTCCTCTGGTAGAAAGTTCTTGAAACAATTAAAGTAGACAGTCTATAATTTCTGATATAAATGTCTTAAAGCAGAAGACATTTAGGCAAATATCAATGTTTTGGCTAGTGATGTAATTCTTCACCAAGACTGCTAACACACTGCAGGATTAATGCAGTTTGACTCTGCTTTAACTGTCATGGCTCCTTCCTATGAAATCCCAGGATTTGTAGCTTGTTGTTGTACCAGAGCTCCCTGACAAAGAAGGCTAAATATCTAAAATAAATAAATAAATAAATAAATTTTAGAATTCTTAAGCATTAAGACATGGGAGTTAAAACAGCGTCCCATGAATAATTTATTCTGTGTTTGGTTAGAGTCTGAGTCAATGTTTTGTAAGTTTGTTTTCACTTCAATATTATTGTAGGAATGTCCCTTTATATTTACTTTAGGCCTGGCCCAAAGTAAGAAGAAGTTCCCTCCCTCTTTGCCATCTGACATAATCTGGCTTCATAATTTGCTACATGTGAAAGAATCCTTTCTTGTAAATTCTCATTAGGAGATTCTAGAATTCTGTGTAATTTCAAACATTTCCCCCTGTATCTTAATTCTTGAATCAAATTAGTATTTTCCTCAGCCTTTTGTCTGTCACTAATAGAGTTTGTTCTTATTTCTAATTCTTGATTTAATGTTTGAAAGAATTCAACCTCTCCTCTTAAGTAAGTAAATACTTTTGTAATAACATCTATTTTTTCCACTTTATCAAAACCTTTATTCATGTTTTTGTTTGTCTCCTTCCTGTGGTCTTTTAGTTCTTGTTTAATATCTATTTTAAAATTTCTGATTTTTCCAAGAGAGTTTGAGGGTTGCAGACTGCCAGAAATAGTGCAAATTGAGTCCACTTTTAGGGTAGGGGTTAGTGCTAGGGAATCATGGGAATTGTTTTTTGTTTTTGTTTTTCTGAGACATTGAGCCTTCTCTGTCAGAGAGCTCTAGTGCCACAATAAAATACAGTTCCCATGATTCCCTAACCCTAACCCTAAAAGTGGACTCAATTTGCACTATTTCTGGCAGTCTGCAATCCCTTTGTCAGACTCTTTGTTTGATGTCTGTATGGAGCCTTGTCTATATGCTTGGGCTGGGCTTTTGCTGTTAATAGTCTTGTAATTGTTGCCATTTTTTGTTCTTTGTTTCACTCTCAATTTCAGTTGTTGTATAGCTGTTATATGATTTACTATGATTTTATGTAGTTGTATGAATTGAGTGGAGTCCAGTAATTAATTACTAAGTTAATCAAACCATCCATTAATCAATCAATCAGTCAGTCAGTCAGTTAATCCATCAGTCAATTAATCAGTTAGTTCATTAATCCAATTGCATGTAAATATTTGATTATTTAAGCAATTCAAAAGCAATCAGATCAGACTTCTTAACTCAAAATTTCCCATATATATTTCATTGAATTTCTCCAGACAATTCTTATTTGATATTAAATATATTTTTCAAATTCTTCAATTTAATCAAGTTAACTATTTTGGATTTTAAATTAAATAGAGTTAGGTGTTCTATCTAATCTAGAAGATAGCAGAATTAATTATACCCTTAATGTTCAACCTAATTAAATAAATTGGTTACGTACTTTGTTACTTACTTATTTAATTGCTATAGCAAACAAATGCTGAGTCAATAATACTATTGCTTAATCACAGATTATTATGCACAATTAATTAGGCTCTTAAGGAAAAGAAAAGGAAAGAGGAAAAATCTTACAACAATGAGAAATTTTGACTGATAATGGGGCGAAACAGAGTGCTCCAAAGGATCAGCTTCTGGCTGCCCCTTTGAGTGCCAGATTGGGGCCACAGGAACCACATGCCACAGCTGTTTTCCTTCTTCTTTTTTCCTCTTTTCTTTTTTCTTTTGTAACAAAATTTATATTTCTATCTGTGATCTGTTTGGTTTGGTGTAGGGTTTCTTCCGCATTCCTTTCTCCAACCAACCACTCTTTTACACACACCGCTCTCCTCATCTCTTCAAGTTAGTTTCTGAAGCTTTTCTCTCTGTTGACCTCTGTTGACCCTTTCTTTTATTTATATGTGTTGTTTTCAATGTTTTTTCTTGGAGGGGATAACAGGGGGAGTAGGAGAAGCTTGATGATCCAGCTTCAAAGTACTGTTCCAGGTTACACTCCACTAACAGTCCTCACTTGATAATCGGGGAAAGAAAGTAAGCTTCTATTATCTCTTTTTCTTAATCACTTAATCAAAGAGGTTTTCTGACAAGAAAATAAACATTGCACACACATTGCAGTAGGCATCTAGAGATACTTTTGCCTCTATCTCTGAAGATAATGTTTCCCTACTTTCAGACTGTAGTAACTGTTTGAATATAACTGTGCATGGCATAAGATGTGCACTACTGGCTCAAAAGCTTGCTTCCTCAACCAATCCAGCTTCCTTTATTCACAGAAACTTTGAGGCTGAACAGACTGGCATAAAGAGCTAGCCTTGGGGCAGAGTGAGGGTGTGGTGACTGCACGCCAGCTGCCCTGCCTTTGCCATCATGCCAACTTCACACTGTGCACCTCACCGCATGGTGGGAGGCATCAGGAAGCTCTCTCCATGCAGTGTTCACACAGGCTGTGCCAAAGAAGTGCCAAAAAGCTGCCACTGCAGTGGCAAGAGCAGCTTTTTGCCACTCTAAAAAGGAGTGGTATAAAAAGGAGTGGATTGGGGCCGTGGCATGCAGTTACTGTGGCCCTGATCCAGTGAGCAAAGGGGTGGCTTGCCACTGCCCCTTTGGGGCAGTCTACACAGCCCCTTCTTTTCCTCATAGCAATTTCAGAAAAGGCTGCTGTGAAAGATCTACAGATGAGCTGCTTTTCTTTCAGAGCTCCACCTCCTCATTGTCTCCAGCTGATTGCCTTGTTTTTTTTTCCTGTCAACTCTTGGGATCTTGTACTATTGGCTCAAATCGATCTTTAACATTTGAACTATTTTCCCAGTACTTAGTGTCCCCCTGCCATTTGGAATACTGTCTTTCTCCCCCACCTAACTCACCTTAAAGCTCTCCTGATTAGATTTGCTAGGCTCCTAGCAAATACATTCTTTTCAACTGCTGTGGGGGTACAGCCCATTTACTCGTAGAAGTTGCTCTTCCTGAAGAAGCAGAAATTGGGCCAAGAAGCCAAATATTTCTTGATGGCACCATCTGTGCAGCCAGTTGTTCAGCTAGTATCTTCTCCCTCTTCCTGTGCCAGTCCTTCAACAGGAAGGAGTGATAAAATAACAACCTATGCTGAAAGGTCCTATAAATTCCTCCCTAGAATCTTGTTGTCCCTTGCTATATGTTGACAGCATTTGTTTCAATTTTTTCCAATATGGATGAGAAGTAAGAGGTTAAAGTCAGTGGGCATGATGAGTCTTGTTAGCCTCTGTGTTACATCATGAACTTTTGGTCCTGGGAGACAGCATGCCCCATGAGATATCTTAGCAAGCCCACACATCATTGCTTCTGTTCATTGCAACAGGGAATAACCTACTACTACCACACATTTCTTCTTTCTCTGGGAACCGACAATAGTTTTATTGTGAATGGGTCATTGTTTTCTTGTTTCCCTGAGGGTTCAGTTCTGTTCCCTCTGCTATTTAACATCCACATGAAATTACTGGTAGAGGTTGTTTGGACCTTTCATGTTTTGTGTCAGCTATACACTGATGATACCTAGTTCTATCTCTCCTTTCCATCTAACATGAAAGGACCTATTTCAGTACTAAATCATCATCTGTTGTCAGCAATGGACTTGATGTGGTCAAATCAATTGAAACTTATCCAGACAAGACAGAAGTGGTCCAGGTCAGTTGAAAGGCAGATCAGGGAATATGGATTCAGCCTGTGCTAATAGGGTCTGAAAGACAAAATGTTCCTATATAAGCCTATCTGAGTTTTAAGATCTTTGAGGGAGGGGTTTCTCTCAGTCCCACCACCATCACAGGTACATCTTGTGAGGACACAGGAGGGAATCTTTTTGGTGGCTGCTCCCAGGCCTTGGAAGTTTCTTCCAAGAGAGGCTCAGTTGAACCCAATCTGCTCTTTTTTGGAGAGGGGAGCAGATAAATGCCTTATTTAAGCAGGCCTTCATCTTTTACTTGTTTGAGGCAATGGAAGAGATGTGCTAGTTCTTATATGAAAGAAATGTTAATGTATTATTTAAATTATTATTAATGCTTTTAAGTTGATTGTTGTTTAGTGCTTTTAAAAATGTATTACAATTCATTTTATCTATTATTTTAATGTACAGTGTAAGTTGCTTTGGACCCTATATAGTAGTAAAGCAAACTATAAAATAAATAAACACCCAAAAATTGGGCATTTAGTTTGTTGTAGTTAATGATGATCATCATCTCCAAGTTAGCCAGGGGTAATTCAGCATTGTAAAACTCTATTCTCTAAAGTCTGCTGCTTTTCAGGAAAGGGGAAATCACTCTGATAACTGGCCTTAAAGGGAAAAGTGTAATGGCATAACAAAAAAAATCTCAGGAGAGGCCAGAGTAAATATTGTAAACATGTCAAACTACATCTCTGCTTCTGAAGTGTATGATAAGGCAGGTTGTGCACTGAAATGATGCTTTACTGTTAATGAGCATGATGTCAAAACCCAAAAGGGTATTGGTTCTGTCATTATGGATGAAGTTGGGAGAGCAGTTGGGAGGAGTTTTACTGGAGTTGCTAGGCAGAAATCAAAAGGCTGCATAGCAGTTACCAGGCAGAAATCAAAATGTTACATTACAGTTACCAGGCATAAAACAAAAGGTTGCAGTACAGTTACCAAGCAGAAATCAAGTGGTTATATTGCAGTTACCAAGCAGAAGTCAAAATGTTACATTGCAAACAGGCAAGGATAGGTGGCTCCAGTCTATATATTGTGACAAGAGGGCAGGGAAGGTTAGTACCAACCTAAATGGTGTCTGAGCACTATTGTCCTAGGTCTGCAATAAAATCTTTTTGTTCTTTCACCAAGACTATTGTCTGAGTCCTTGGGAAAGAGCTGGTTGGTACTGACAAATATTGTCTTGTTCAATACAACAGCATTTGGACTGAGATGAACCCTTCACTTAAATGTTTCTGGAAAAGAGATAAGAAGATGACCAGGGAGACGATGACCTGGAGGAAGAGATGGTCTGTGGCCTGGGGACCCAACCAAGAGGAGCCCAAGGCACCGAAGAGGGTGTGGGGCTGAGAGGTGGACTATGAAGAAAAGTCTGGGAAGAGACACTGGCCCATGAGGAAGAAGATGGATGGTTTCGAACTTTGGCCCAGAACTTTCGAACTGGTCCAGGAGTGACACTGAGCTGGAAGAGTGTCTGCTTGGGATGCAGACATAGCAGGACCACTGGACAAGAGCCTCCAAGAGGGAGAGGAATATGGGATGCAGATGCAGCAGATGCAAAAAGAGCTGAAGTCAATGCATGCCGCTGTCCTGGACTACGGCCAGCACCAGTCCAAACAAACGCTGATAAGAATGGTTTTAGCAAGAAAGGAGCTAAAAGGCAGGCTACAGACCTTTCTGTTAGTTCCCAAGAAGCACACCAGTACCAAAGCCAGGGTCAGGATTCCAGAGTACGCAGTAGTCAGTTCAGTCCAAAGTCAGGACAGCCAGAAGGTAACAAGCATCCAGTCCATTCCGAAGTCAAAGGTTCACGGCATACAAGGGTTCCAGAGAGCAAGGAGCCAGTGCTGACAGTATCACACAAGGAAACTTCAATAAGCTCTGGCACTGAGTGGTCCTCTCTCAGGTGATTAAGTAGGAGATTCCCTCCTCCGTGCCAGCTGAGGCTTGTTAGTCAATTGCCTCTCTGCAAGCCTCCTTGACCGACGCACGCAAGCACTCTCTGCCCTGCGTTGTCTGAAGGAAGGCACTTCCACACTTGTTTCTTCCTGATCCTTACCACTAGGATGTTGTGCCTCCCTAGGGATCCTACTAGTGCTAGGACCTGGCTGCTCTTCCTCCTCTGGGGCTGGGAGGACAGGGCTGGGATCTAGCAGGGCAGGATTAGGACCTGGTGGAGCCTCCCTTTCCTCCTTCACTGGAGTAGGCTCATCCTCCTCCTCCTCTTCTGAGTCCAGCTCCTGACTGACCATGACAGCCACCTTAACAGAGGTGGTAAACATGCTAGCTAGTTTAACCACTGAACAACCCATCCACGGTGAGAGGGCAACTATCGGGACAATGACAGCAGTAACTCCACCCGGACCAGGGAATCCGACAGTCCCAATGTGCAGCACTTGGGGGGGTGAAATTCGATGGAAGGGTAAGTCAGTTATCCTACTTCTTGGCCCAAGTGTCTGGTCATGTGAACAAGTGATGTGCAACCTTCACAAACAAAGAGGCCAAAGTGAAGTGTGTGGTAGCCCACCTGAAGGGGAAACAGTGGACTGGTTAGTGCAATTGTATGATACTGGAGCCATGGAGCTGTGATATCTGCAGGCCTTTATGGTGGCCCTGCAAACCCAGTTTGAGGACCGTTTTTTTGGCAGAGAATGCCTAAACTAAACTGATGACATTAGAGCAAGGCAATTGCTCTGTGTCAGAATATGCTGAGGAATTTTGAGTGGCCCGAAGGGTGAAAGTGCAATACTTCAAAGAAGGGTTGCGACCAGACCTTTAGGAGTGGGCCCTCTTGAGAGACAATCCACACACTGTGAGGGAGTGGATTTGTTTGGCCAGGGAAGGTGAATTGGTCAAAGAAGAGATCTGATTGACCAGACAACACAGGAGTGGAGCCAGCAAAGAGGTGAACCAGGAATCCAGTACTACCAGTGGAAGGACCAAAGGGACACCTGTCTGAGATTCAGAGAGGGAATGACACATGAAGCTGGGTCTCTGGCTGGCATGTGGCAAGAAGGGCCACCACATAGCTGATTGCCCCAACCAAGAAGACAGCACAAGAAGGATGACTCCATCGAAAGAAAAGTAGCAGTTAAACAAGGGAGCTACATCCAGTTGGGCCCTCGAGGCAGCAAGCTGAAAGACAGCTGTACCAGCAAAAACATCAGAGGACATTAATTTGAAGGATGATATGCAGTCAGAGGAAAACTTCCAAAGGCTGCCTTAGACAACAGTGGAAAGCAGGCAGCATCTCTGAACAGCCACATTCTTATGGTGAGTGGAGGAGTTCCTCTATATACCCTTCAAGTCGAACTAGTAAACCCAAAAGGGGGAAGAAGCATGGACTTGGCGGCAGCAATAGATTGTGGCTATATCAGGTGATTTATAAATCCAATTATAGTCCAGGAACTAAAATTAGGGGTTATAAAACTTGATTCCCCCCATTAACTTCCATCACATGGACAGTTTTCCTATGGGAGGGGCCACTACTACTGAGTAAATGAAGATGACTTGGTTCGAGGTAGCAGGTCACTGGGAAAAAATTACATTAGTACTGGGTTCCATTTCAAGTTACCAGCTGATCTTGGCCTAGACTGGTTGCAATATCAGGTGGAGACTAGGAGAACTGATATTTGATGATTCGCGATGTAGAGAATCAGAGCTCCTGAACTGTACCCAGGGGGCGAGGTAGTGCCCGCTGCCATCTAGTCAGTCCCTTTGCATGAGCAGATGGGAAAAACTGTTCAGGAGGACCAATTGAGCTATCCCTCCGATTATAGAGACTTGGCTTGTTTGCTGAGAAGGAGAGTGACCCCCCCCCCGAGAGACTGATTGTGCAATTTATATTAGAACCTGGGCCCCAAGCCCCTAAGCTGAAACTATATTTGATGATCCTACTGGAGCTAAGGACCCTCAAGGTGTTTTTAGAGAAAAATATGGCCAGAGATTTCATTCACCCATCAACCTCCATGTTTGCGACCTTGGTGTTCTTCAGGGAGAACAAAGATGGCTCAATGTGACTAGTTACAGATTTTCACAATCTCAATGGGATCTTTAGTACTAACAAGTACCCCCCTTCCTCTTATGAATTACATGTTAGGTGATTAGCTACCGGGAAAACGTTCACCAAGCTGGACTTGACAGATGCTTACTTCTGGGTAAGAATTAAGAGGGGGATGAACACAAGACCGCCTTCAACTGCCCCCTAGGGGCATTTGAATATTTGGTGATGCCTTTTGGCCTAACAGGATTGCCAGGGGTGTTTATGAGACTGGTCAACAAAATAATGCATAATTTGTTGTTTGACGGGGTGTTGGTATATTTAGATGATATTTTAATTTACTCTCAAGACCTAGACTCACATGTTCAGTTGGTATGGAAAGTGTTAAAACACCTCCTGGGCAATCATTTATGTGTCAAATTGTCTAAGTGCAGTTTCCACACAGACAAACTGGACTTTTTGCGGTATAGAATATCCACAAATGGAATAGAGATGGACCCTGCCGAAGTCTAAATAGTGTTAGACTGGGCCCCGCCTAAGACTCAAAAACAGGTACAAAGCTTTTCGGAGTGTGCAAATTTTTGCTGGCAATTCATCCCTGATTTCACCCAGATAGCACTCCTCATAACAGACTTGTTAAAAATGAAAAGCCACCCCAAACAAAAACCCCATGAGAAGGGTTTCAAGCCCAAGCCCTCTGCTAAGATACAATGGACTCCTGAATGTCAGGAAGCTTTCCAAAACCTGAAACATCTGTTCAGCACTGAACCAATTTTTTTTTAAAAAAACATAAAACATACATGCATATATTGACCCACGAATACAACATATAATCATACATATAAACCCCACCCCACCCCCCAAAAAAAGAAGAAAAAGGGTCTCCCCCCCACCTTCCCCCCTCAAAACAAACAAACACCATTTATAACATAAAGGAACAGCAAGAATGGCACAACACATTACAAGACAAATTAAAAACACTTCCTGAGCTTAGACAACATACTTTCCCACAGCCATCCTCATCCCTGGTACATCTCTTTATAACATATACAGTAATATTATAATACACCCACCTCGGGCACATAACCCCATGAGTGAAAGAGACCAAATATTCAGCAAAAAAAAAAAGGTTATTCTAGTATCTTTGAGAACAATTCACTGCACCGATTTTAAAATACCCAGTCCCTGATTTGCCCTTCGTTGTGCAAAGCAGGTGGGCCATGTACTTCCATCAGTTCAAATTCAAGCTGAAACTCTTTGTAGAAAAGCAAAATGTTTTAGCTGAGGCCTTATCGAGGCTCCCACAGCATGATGGTAAAAGGCAAGCCCCTATAGAGACGGTGTTCACTCTGTAACAATTGGGTCTCGCTGTAACCATCCGAAGCTAGTCCTATGGGGAGGGGATGGGTGAGGCCTTGACCCCTCCAAACAGATATTGGGACAGAATCTGAATCAATGTTGGTCCAAAACACTAGCCAGAAACATCTGATAGACTGTGCTACCAATGATACTGCTGCTACTACTTATTTTTATTACTATTACCTATGGGGATCTCAGTAAGAGAAGGAAACCTCATGAGTAGGGAAGTTATTCTCCTAGAAGACTTTCCTGTTGAAAAATAACACTTCATTTGCAATTTGTCCCTGAAATTGCCATAGCAACTGCCATAGCAACTTCACAAGCAAATGAATTGTGGTGGAAAATGGCATGGATGAAGAGGCATTCCCTACTCCAGGGTTTGTAGTCTATCCCCTCATGCATTCTTAGGGTGGATGGTCATATGAAAAACACCACTTTTTCTGGACTTGTAGGCCTGATGCAATTTCACAGGCAGAAAGAGAATCTTTTTATGCCAATCCCATTTGATCATGGTTGAATGTCAAATGTTATTTATGTTAATAAAACATTAGTATTTTTTTCGTTGATGGACAAGTCTTTTAGGATTTTTTGCAAGTTAAGCTTGAAATCTGTCCATGTACTTTTTTTCCTAATACGAGTTCTTCATCAACCTATAAATATTTGGCTATGCATTTCCCTGCTTCCTGGAACACTGCATATATTCCTGAACAGTAAATGTCACTCATTTTTCACCTGTAGCAATTTAATGCAAAAAGATATTTTTATGTAGAATGTTGTCCAAATAAATTTTTTCTCTGTCTCACTCTACAGGTGACAATTTTGGAAGCAGAGTTGATTGTTCAGCCTCTGAATAACAAATAGTTTTTGAATAGAATTGCTGCCATAGTTATAACTATTGTAGTTGGTGTCTGTTGAAAAGCTCCAATAAAAACATGGGCCAGAAGTCTGGGCAGACACAAATCTCTGCTCTCGGTTACATATATTGATAGATTTTTTTAAAATGAAAACTTTTCAGAAATGGCACAAAGATGAGCACCCAAGCTAAGCTATAAATCAATCAGCAAGGAACCTGTGCTTCTTCACAGCAGTACTTGGTTCCTGGGGGGGAAAAAACCACTCATCCTGCATCAAGTAATGGACAAAGCTTTGCTTTACTTGATGTCCAGGATACAGTAATTGTTATGTGCTGTACATCTTGTTGACAGTAAATGGTGAGAAAAAACCCTCTGCTCACTCAAGCACCATCATCAGAAACACAAGTAGAGGGGCCTCACACTTAATCTGCCATCCAGGTGGTCTCATGACAAGTTACTATGTCTCTCTCCCCCTCTCTATAAAAGAAAATCACAATTTCATTGATTACAGACAAAACTTCCAGATAAAACAGACATACAGCCATGGCATGTCAAGAGTATAACAATAAATCAGCTTATGTGATCTGAAGATGATTTTGTGGTATTTTTTGAAAAAATAAAATTAAATGTTGCATGGTCTGATCCAGATACTTCAGAATTAATTATCTGACACCACAAGCAAAATGGATAAAGCTGTACTGGAGCACCAGTGAACTGTCTGCTGGCACATTGAATGATATTATTTATTAAGTACTAAGTATTTAAGTATTTATTAAGTATTAAGTATTAAGTACAAACTGTTCACCAAATGGGAATGTGTGGAATTTGTAGTACAGGTATTTGGAAGTCAGAATTTCTAACAGTGGTATATAGTGACAGCTGTCGTCAAAGTAGTCTTTACAATTGCATAGAGGGACAGTTTCTCTTACTGTTCTTTCTAGGAAAATGAGTTATATGGTAGAAAGTAGTGTTGTGAATGACAGAATAATTCTTCTCATGCCTGAAGAATGGTGGGCAATAAAATTACTTTTCTCCCCTTATGAAAAGTGTGACATAATTATAATGTCTCATCTCTCATGATGGCCAGTGATCAGTCATTCCAATCAGAGGCGGGAAATTTCATTTGTTCATTTGCTTTATGGCATCATGGCAATAAAACTGCAGGGGTGCAAGAGGGTGTGAATTTTCACAAATTAGTGAAGGTAAAACTGTCTTGCCAATGAGGTGTTGAGATTTAGGACCAATGCAAATGGCCCATTTGGAGCAGCAGAGAGCTGCCACGGGGAGTGGCGGATTGGGTCTGTGGCAACCCCATGTTGTGGCAAAATGCCACTCCTTTTAGGAATGGCGAAAGGCCACCCTAAGAGCCGGTGCTGCGATTCTTCCACGCCCTTTCAGAGCAGCATGTCTGCATGCTGTGCTGGAACGGCATCCTGATGCCACGTGTCGGGGTGGGATTTGGGCAGCCACCCCAACTCTATCCCCAGGCCAGCCCTTTGGGCCGGTCTGCAACAGCCCTTACTTTGCCTACATCCTATAGCTCACCTAGAGGGTAGTTTGTAGGAGCTGTAGCCCAAACTTTTTCCAAGCTCTAATTTTCTTTCTCCACCCTGCTCTCTTCAGCACATACACTGCACTGAACTGAGTTATGGGGTTCAGCAATTGTTGGACTGCAAGTTCCAGCAGTTCCTAGTTGGTGTAGCTAATGCTAAGAAATGCTGGGAGCTGCAGTCCAACAACATCTGGAGCTTGGAAGCCATGCAGGGTCAGTCAGCCCTGGTCAATACTTGTATGGGAGACCACCAGGGAATAATACTAGGGGCTGTAGGCTAGCTTTCAGAGGAAGGAACTGGCAAAATCACCTTGGAGGATTTCTCACCTAAGAAAAATCCTAGGAAATTCACAGGCTCCCCATATGTTCATGGGCTTCTTGAAAGTGCATGTGCATGTTTGGTAAGAATTCGGCCTCATCTTCCTGAATCCAATTTTTTAGTATATTTTTGAGCCTATCCGCCAGAATTGAAACAAAAATCTTGTAATCTAAATTTAGCAGTGATATCAGTCTAAAATTTCTTGCTTCCAACAATTCTTTTTCTTCCTTTGGTATTAATACAATTGATGCTTCTTCCCATGATTTCACTTTTTCCCCTTTGGTTGTTTTAGTTATTGTCCTAAGGAGAGGTAACACTAATTCTTGTTCTAATTGTGTGTAATATAGAGCAGTGAATCCATCTGGTCCAGGTGCCTTGCCTAATTTGAGTCTTTTGATTGCTTCAGTGACTTCCATCATAGAAACTGATTCATTTAAGGCATATTTTTGGGATTCTGTTATTTGTGGGATTTCTTCTTTATCTAAATACTTTCTCATTTGTATTTTTTTCTCTTCCATTGCCTCCCCCCCGAAATAATTGTGAATAATAATCATAAAATATATTTTTGATTTTATCCAGATTTGTTTGTATTGCTTCTTTATCTTCAAGATGTTTTTTTTTGTTCTTTCCTTAATCTTTGTGCTAGCCACTTACCTGGCTTATTGGAATGCTCAAAATGCTTCTGTCTTATTGTTTTTAATTTTTTCTCTAATTCATAAGTAAGGTCAATGTCTAATTGTTTTCTTAGAACTTTTATTTCCTCCCTATTGTTTATCCCTAATGGGTTTTCTTTAAGGAAAATAAATTCTTACCAAACAGATATATGAGAGACAATTTAAGAGTGGTATTAAACTTATGAGAATATTATGAAAAGAATAATGACAAAAAATTGGCAATGATATTTCTGAATGCAGAGAAAGCATTTGACAATGTAGACTGGGATTTCATGTTGGAGGTATTAAATAAAATAGGGGTAGGAGAGAATTTTCTAAATTGGATCAAGTTGATTTACACAGAACAAACAGCCCAGGTTATAGTGAATGGTGAAAAAACAAAAAAATGCAATATCAAGAAAGGGACAAGGCAAGGAATGCCCCCTTTCTCCTTTATTATTCATATTCGTGTTGGAAATACTATTAAGAAGAATAAGAAAAGAAGAGGGCATAAAAGGACCTACAATCAAAGGGCATAAATTTAAATTAAGAGCTTTTGCAGACAACATCATGGTATTTTTGGAAAATCCAAAGGAGGATATTAATAGGTTAGTGCAGATACTGAACGAATTTGGCATATGGTCAGGTTTCAAAATAAATAAAGGGAAGACAGCTATAATTACAAAAAACTTGGATATGAGAAAAGAAAAAGAATTGGAGAAAAAATCAAGCTTTAAGTTACAGACAAAAGTAAAATACCTAGGAATATTTATACATATAAAAAATACTGAATTATTCAATAACAATTACCAAAAGATGTGGAATAAAATAAAAGATAATCTGAGGAAATAGAACACATTAGGAAGAATAGCAACAATCAAAATGAGTGTACTGCCAAAAATGTTATTTCTCTTTCAAAATCTCCCAATAATAATTAATAACATGGTATTTAAAGATTGGAATAAAGAGCTGGCAGGAAGGAAACCAAGAATAAAATGGAAGGACATGCAAGATCTCAAGGAAAGAGGAGGCCTAGGACTGCCAAATTTGCAACTTTACTATCAAGCGTGCTGCTTAATGTGGATGAGAGATTGGATTCTATTAGAAGATGAAAAACTATTAGCTCTAGAGGGATTTAATGCACATTATGGATTCCATGCATACTTATGGTACCAAGAAGAAAAAGTCCACAAAGAATTCTTGCATCATTATATAAGAAAACTGTTGCTAATGATCTGGACAAAATACAAGAATGAATTGTATTCTAAAATTCCTTTGTGGTTATCTAGCCAAGAGGCTTTTTAAAATAAAAACAGTTTAGCTACAGATAGATGGGTAATCTATAAAGAATTGTTAAAAAAGGAAAATGGGCTGTTACAAATAAAATCTAGGGAAGAATTGGTGGAAGAGGGGATAACGTGCTATTGGTTCCCACACCGTCAATTAACAAAAAGATTTAAAATGGAAGGTTTTGAAGAAGGGAAGTCAGAATTTGATGAAGTATTACAATCAGGTTGTAAAAAAATCATAAATAAAATTTATAAAATTTTACTAAATTTTGACCAAGAGCAAGAAGTAGTAAAAAAATAATATGAACAAATGGGCACAAAACTTTGGAGAGGCAACTGAATTAGAGGATTGGGAAAAAGTTTGGAATAAATACCTAAAATTTACAAATAGTTGCACATTAAAAGAAAATTTTTATAAACTATATTTCAGGTGGTACCAGAACAGGTTGCAAAAATTTCTAAAACCAAGAGCAATGTCTGTTGGAAATGTGAGCATACTAAGGGTACATTATACCATGTATGGTGGCATTGCCCTGCAATAACAGGTTTTTGAAAAGAGATACATAGAAAAATAGAATATTGTCTAGAGATTAGATTCCCAATGAATCCAAAATTGTATCTATTAAACATGGTACAAGTACTAGATAAACAATCAGAACAGAAATATTGGAGAATTATATTATACATGGTGACAGCAGCTAGATTATTAATAGCAAAAAATTGGAAATTAAGAGACCCCCCAAATAAAAGATTGGTTATACAAACTATGGGAGATGTATCAGATGGATATGCTAACTCAATTATTGAAAGGAAAAGTGGTTAATAAATGTAAGGAAGAGTGGAAGTTAATAAATAAATTATGGGAAGAAAATTGGAGTGAAGATATAATGAAATATAAGAACTGATTTCTATGAAGATTATAAACAGGTAGATAAGGGAAGGGGAAAAACAGTCAATTTAGAAAGGACGTAAATGAATTTTTAACAGGAGGGAAAGGGAAGACATAAGAAGGCAATATAGTATTTATGTAACTAAAAAAAGGGAAGAAAGAAGAATAATTATAAAGCTACTAAGCACACACACACACACACACACAAAACAACCCTGGGTTAGATAGGAAAAGAGAGGGAAGGGGAAAGAGAAGAGGAGGGAAAAGAAGGTAAGGCAAGGTATGGAAAACTAATAAGAATACGAGGAAGAGGAAGGGAAGAAATATGAGAAGGGGGAAGAGATGAGGGAGGAAAAAAAATAGAAAGAAAGTAGAGAGAAGATGAGAGGATGCAGAAGGAAAAAAAAAAGAGGACAAATTTGAACAGCTGGAAAAGTTCCAAAAAGGGGAAGGAAAGAAAAGAAACAAATGAAGGATAAAGTATGTAAAGAGGGTAAGAAGAATGTGAGAAGGTAGGAGGAAGCAGAATAAGGTTTAGGAGGAAGAAGAAGAGAGTGTAGTGGATAGAAAGAGTCAGTAAGAAGGGATGCAGATAAGTAATGAGAAGGATGAGGAATAGAAAAGTCAGGGAAGGAAAAAGAAAGGTAGAGAAGAGAAAGGACAAACCAAGCGGGTTAAAAGGGTGGGTACTGCCCACAGTTTGGTTTTTTAAATTCCCCTTCATATCCTTCTGTGCTTTACATTTAAAAAATTATATTATGGTGACACCTAGATTATGTAATTGGTAAGAAACAAGAAGAAAAGAAAGGAAGAAGATGGAAGAAGGACAGGGGTAGAAAGAAGGTTGAGACTTGGAAGGAAAAAGACTGCAAACAAGAAAAGAAGGATAAAAGGACTATTGAAAGAAATATTCAATAAAAGGGGGGGGGGGAGATCTTAACAACTGTTATGTATTAAAAATTACACAAATTGTAAGATGTCAATTAAAAGAGTAATATAAAAGAAAAAAAGAAAGTGCATGTGCATGTGCATGCATGCACACACTCATGCACATGCACATACACGTGCGCGCGCGCGCGCGCACACACACACACACACACAGACACTTTGTTATTTCTGCAGCCCCTGTAGCCAGATATCTGGCCCTGTAGCACCAGAGGGGCCAAGGGATGAATCCTAGAGAACACTGCTTGCATTTTACATAGAATCCTAGAATTGGAAGGGACCCCCAAGGGCCATCCAGTCCAACCCCTTCTGCCACGCAGACATACATAGAATGCTAGAGTTGTAAGGGACCCCAAGGGCCATCCTGCCCAACCTCCTTTGGCCATGAAGGAATATATAGAATCCTAGAGTTGGAAGGAACCTCCAAGGGCCATTGTTAATAGGCTATTGTTCCCATTAAAGATGAAGTTCCTGTGGTTGCAAATTTACAGCCATTTTAACCAGAAATCTTGGGAAGGAGTCATGGATATTATTTTGGGTAGAGATAGAAGCTATACACCTTATTGTAACATATGGCTTTCCAGGTATTGTTAGATTGCAAGTCCCAGCATCCTCTAGCTAATGTAGACAATGCTGAGAAATGCTGGGAGCTACAGTCCAACAACATCTGGATAAAGGAAGCTGTGCTAGTTGAAGCCGTGTGCGCAGACACCACAGACACATATGCTGGATGGACTTTGGGGGTCTTTCCAACTCTATGATTCTGTGTATTCCTGCATGGCAGAAGGGGTTGGATTGGATGGCTCTTGGCGGACCCTTTCAACTCTAGGATTCTATGTATTCCTGCATGGCAGAAGAGGCTTGGACGGGATGGCCTTGGGGGTCCTTTTCAACTCTAGGATTCTATATATTCTTGCATGATCAAAGAGGTTGGGCTGGATGGTCTTTGAGGGTCTCTTCCCACTCTAGCATTCTATATATGCCTGCATGGCAGAAGGGGGTTGGACTGGATGCCCTTCTAACTCTAGGATTCTATGTAAAATGCAAGCAGTGCTCTCTGGGACTCATCCCTTTTCCCCTGTGGTGATACAGAGCCAGATATATGGCTATAGGGGCTGCAGATATAACAAAGTATGCATCTGTGTGTGTGTGTGTATGCATGCAAACACATGTGCCTTCAAGAAGTGCATGAACATATGGGGAGCCTGTGAATTTCCTAGGGTTTTCTCAGGTGAGGATTCCTTAATGGTGATTTTTCCTCTGAAAGCTAGCCTATGGCACCCAGTATTATTCCCTAGCACTCTCCCATCCAAGTACTAACCAGGGCTGACTGACTGCATAGCTTCCAAGATCTGGATTGGACTGCAGGGAAAAGGGAATCTATCATTGAAAAAACAACAGCAACACACAGTTTCAACATGTCATTGGCAAGGCAGCTTGGTATGTGACTTTAGTGTGAAAATTAACACAGTCTTGAACTTATGGCAATGATGCCATAAAACAATAAAACAGTTTGGAACAGCAAACTTCAAAAGCAATTGGGTCCCTTTACTTCATTTGCAATTGAACCATGTGAAATTCTTTCTCACCTATGTGATCATGTGGCATTTGGCTAGTACATAAAACAATTAAAGGGCCAATAAATCACCAATTGGTATCTTTACTGAACCATGACAAATAATCATCACATGACTAGTAGAAAGATAATCTGTTCTCCAGATGAAAGGAGATGTGTCCTCTTCATCACAGATTTCTGAAAGGGTGGATGTAGGGATGAAGAAGAATTTGGTTTTAGTCTGTTGTGGATAAGAATTTACCAAAAAATGCATTCCCCCCCCCCATGGTCAGGATGGAAAGAATTTGCTTTTGAAAACATCTAAAGCTGGAAGAAATTAAAGCTGACATATCCTGGGGCTTTGAGAATTTGGTTCTGAAATGTCTGGGTTTGAAATCCTGTGTATTAAAGTGTGAATGTCATGCTGTATTAAGATTCCCATCTCTTTTTTTCTGACAGGATCTTCATCTTTTAGACCTATACGAAAGACAGGTACAACACAATCTTCTTCATCCTGGCAATGGTTCTGCCTTGTGGGTGAGGCACTGTATGCCTCCAGATATTATTGGACTCAGCTCAACTTATCCCTACCCAGATAACATCTGGAAGCCCACTCCTGCTCTGCCTGTTAAATCTGGCCAGTCCAGATGGATGAGGATTTCATTGCATTTCACTTTTGACAAGCATTTACTAGCATTTGAAAATCTCCTCAAATTTAGGATAGAAAGATGCGAATTTACATATTTGAATGTAAGAGAAAGCAAAATTGGCACCACCCATCCCTAGTTATATGTGATAGTTTAAAGGAGAGGTAAAGTAATGGTAGTGGAGGAGGAGAAGGAAGTAAACAAACTCACACACATGTAAACAGTTACATTTGAAGTGCTGTTGTAGAAATGTTAATACTATATTTTTGTTTTGTTTTGTTTTGAAAACTCACATCAATTGCATATAAGTAATTAGGCTAAATTAGTATTGGGAGGAATTTTCATGGAATGCACTGGTAATATCACCTCTGAATGTTCCTCGTGGTGTAGTGGTTTGAGCATTGGGCTACAACTCGGGAGGCCAGGGTTCAAAGCCTGATTCAGCCATGTAAACCCACTTGGGTAATCTTGGGCAAGTTACAATCTCTCAGCCTCAGAGGATGGCAATGGCAAACCCCTCTGAAGAAACTTGTCTAGAAAGCCCCATGATAAGTCCATGATAGGTCAGAAATGACTTGAAGGCACACAACAACAGCAAATATCAAGGAAACCCTATAAAATTCATGGGGTTGCATAAATAGACAGGTGACTTGAAGGTGCGCGCGCACACACACACCATCTTCAATTCACAAGTGTAAAGTGATAGAAGTAGTGACTGAAGTCTAAGGTAATTGCAGTGCTTCTTCAGATCTCCAGGTGGGGATAATAAATCCCATGACAAGTGGTATTAGAGGACAACAAAGTTTGATGTCTGCATAGGATGTGGCTTTAAAGCATGGGAAGAAGGGAGAGCTCCCAGAGCACACCCCTTCCCTGCCCGGGCCGGTTTACCTATGAGTAACCTGGCATGTGGCAGCAAGGTGAGGAGGTGTGCCCTTTGGCCTCTCCCCCTAGAAGCCCTGCCCCCTGCACCAGGTGACACCCCAGTCGGTAACGCCATTGAGAAGATGTTGAGTAATTCTGCTTTTTCTCTGCTCCCTGTTAGCATTTTGTCATCTTTTGCAGCCTAATCATTTCCTTGTGTTTCCTTTTGCTGCAGACATAACAAACAGGGTGACCATGGGTCGAGATTGACTTGAGGATGGTTAACAACAACAACAACAACAACAAAGCAAGACTGAGCATGTTTTATGATTTAGCTTTTCTCACCTTCTCCCTACATTAACTGGCTACTTGAATTCTTTTTGGGTGAATTCCCGTTTTTGAATCTTAGCTCAGTTGAAAATTATTTAGACATCCATCTTGGTTTCTTTAGACACCTCCTATTTCTCTTCTTCACTGGAACTGTTTGAAATTGTGCCTTCAATCTCTTTCTGTTAAGAAACTCCATCTCTCATGAACCCTCTTTTCCATTAGTATTCCTGACTATGAGATCACCCCCAGTATTTCCCTAAGTTTAACAATATCAAATTTCTTAATGTCTAGAATACATATCTGACTATGCTTGGCTTCCACTTTCCACTGTATAACAAACTCCAGGTCAGTCTCACCTAAGCACGCTGCCACTTCTACCTCATTAGCCAGATCATCACTATTGGTTAAGATCATATCTAAAATAGCTGATCCCCCTAATTGCCTTTTCCACCTTCTGGACAATAAAATTGTTTGAAAGGCAAGTGATGAATCTGTTGGACCTACATTTTTAGGAGAATTCAGACACATAACCATGTTAGTCTGGAAAATCAGTATGTAAAGAGATTTTGTAGCACCTTTGAGACTAATTGAGGGCCTTTGCAGATTGCTAGAAATAGTGCAAATTGAGTCCACTTTAACTGCCCTGACTCAGTGCTAGGGAATCATGGGAATTGTATTTTTTTCTGACATTGAGCCTTCTCTGTCAGAGAGCTCTGGTGCCAAAATAAACTACAGTTCCCATGATTCCTTAGCACTGAGCCAGGGCAATTAAAGTGGACTCAATTTGCACTATTTCTGGCAGTCTGCAAAGGCCCTATCCCAGGGGTAGGCAACCTTTTTGAGCTGGGGGCCGGGTTGCTGTCCCTCAGACAATGGGGGGGGGGGGGCGAAGCACAATAAATAAATAAATAAATATAATTTTAAAAAAATAAATAAAAAATATGCATGCACACTCTCTCAGCCCCAGAAAAGCCATGGCAAAACCCCTGTGGAGATTTTGCCAAGAAAACTCCAAGAACAAGTAATAACAACAATAATCAATATCACCATGGCAGGCAGCGGTGGCAGCGGGGGGGGGGGGGGCGGCAGGTGGCGGCGGTGGTGGCAGGACTGGCCTGGGGCCTGTCCAAAGCCTCAGGGGGCTGCATGTGGCCCCCGGGCCTTAGGTTACCTACCCCTGCCCTATCCCTTTGCAGACTGCTTTTTGGGAAAGTTTATCTTGTGACAAATATCACCACCCATTACTACTACATCTCTCCTTTCTGAATCTGTTATAGGAAGGCATAATTCAAGTTCTCAGATTGTCTTAGAAGTCTGTAGTAGACCCACACCACCACCAGCACCACACCCAAATTCAGAACAGCTTTTATAGACTTACAACAACAGGAAAACCTTTTTCTCTATAGCTTCCCCCTCCGTTCAATTAATTTCATAATACTTAGAACTTCTTGTTAAGTAGACATTGTTTTCAGAACATAGGAATCTTATGTAGAAAATGTTTATAGTACAAGATGACTGAGGCCTTATCAATGCAACCTTGATTGCAGTATAGAGCACATAGCTTAGCTAAAAGAAACACTCAGGGGCTATGCAGACAGGCAAAAAGGGGTGCTTTGAGGGTGACTTGTAGGCGTGGCCTTTAGATGATGCATGCCTAAAAGTCACCAGGGACCTTATCACATGCTGGCCACGAAGCAAAAAGTAACTGTAATAAGAATAAATCCAGTACTATACTGAAATGATCCCAAAGAGCCCCCACAATACGTAAATGGCTATCAGACGCAACTAGCATCATCGCACAATTATCACGCTTCCATTAAAGTGCATCCTGGATACGTTTTTGCCGTTCACACACAATTCAGAAAATCCCGGACATGGCCCCGCGCCAGCTTGTGAAGGAGGGGTTTGGGTGACAGCCGGCTGTCAAACACACCCCTCCTTTCCAAGCCGGCACAGGGCCTGGGCTCTGAGCAGAAGGGAGCCCGCGCCGACTTGAGAAGGAGGGGTGCGTTTGACAGCCAGCTGTCAAACACACCCCTCCTTCCCAGAGTCCCAGCCCCACACCAGCTTGGAAAGGAGGGGTGCGTTTGACAAACACAAGAAGGAGGGAAGGAAAAAGGAGCTGAGGAGGAGAAGAAGGAAGGAGAGGAAGAGGAGCCAGGAATAGCAACGGCTGAGGGAAAGGAGCAGGAGGGAGGGAAGGAAAAAAGAGCTGAGGAGGAGAAGAAGGAAGGAGAGGAAGAGGAGCCAGGAATAGCAACGGCTGAGGGAAAGGAGCAGGAGGGAGGGAAGGAAAAAAGAGCTGAGGAGGAGAAGAAGGAAGGAGAGGGAGAGGAGCCGGGAATAGCAGCGGCTGAGGGAAAAGAGCAAGAAGGAGGTAAGGAAAAAGGAGCTGAGGAGGAGGAAGGAAAGGGAGAGGAGCTGGAAAAAGCAACGGCTGAGGGAAAGGAGCAAGAAGGAGGGAAGGAGGAAGGAGCTGAAGAAGAGGAAGGAGAGGAGAGGAACTGAGAAAAGTATCTCTTGAGAAGCAAGAAGCGGGGAAGGAGGAAGGAGCGAAGGAGGAGGAGGAGGGCGAGGAGCTGGGCAAAGCCGCTCCCGGAGGCGAGGAGCCAGAAGAAGGGAAGGAGGAAGGTGCTGGAAAGGATGGAGGGGTGGGAGCGGAGGAAGGGGGCGCCGAGGCAGTGGAGGCTCCATCGGGAGGCAGCGGCGACGGCGGCTCTTGGAGCCAGGCTGCAGCTGGAGAAAGCGGCCCCGAGGGGAGCCTTGCCTCGGAGGATGGGGGAGAAGCCCCAGAGGAGCAAGAGATGGAGATGGAAATGGAGATGGAGATGGAGAAGGAGGAGGAGATGCTGCTTGTGCCTCCTCCTCCTCCGCCGCCGCTGTCAAACACACGCCTCCTTCCCAGAGTCCCTGGCCCCGCTGTCAAACACACCCCTCCTTCCCAAGCCGGCACGGCGCAGGGGGGGGCGGGGAAATGCTTCACAATACGTATTGGGGAAATGCTCCCCAATACGTATTGCATGTTCATATGTATTTCGGAGACTCGGGCATTGCACAATGATTTCGGAAGCGCAGTTGTACTTCCTACAGAAACCGAAATTCAAAAGATCTCAATTCATTTCGGATCCAGAAAATGGTTGTATAAATGCACTATCACACTGATGCACCAGAAAATGGCTGTATAAATGCTCTATCACACTGATGCACTAGAAAATGGCTGTATGAATGCACTATCACACTGATGCACCAGAAAATGGTTGTATAAATGCACTATCACACTGATGCACCAGAAAATGGCTGTATAAATGCACTGTCACACACGTGGTGGAAATTGACAGCAATCCAGAGCATGCACTCTATGATGCAGGCTTTAATTTAAAGTGCCCTATGTTTCCTGGTGTGGATGCACTGGTGCAGATGCGCTTGAATATTAGAACCCTAACTCTAACCTTAATTGTAACCCTAACCCTAATCCTGATTGTAACCCTATGCATGTACCCTAGCAACTATCCTTCCCCTCACGACTCAGTTTAAAGCCCTCCTGATCAGATCTTTCATAACGTTAGCAAAAACATTCTCATCAACTGCTATGAGGTGCAACCCATGAAGGTCCACCTTCATGAAACTTCGCACCATGATCCAGGAAGCCAAATTGTCTCCAGTCTGTGGAGCCAGTTGTTGAACTTCCCTATTTTTCTCTCCCTTTCTCGGCTGTGCCCTTCCATTTGAAAAACAGATGAAATAAATACCTGTGCATCTAGACCAGGGGTAGGCAACCTTTCCCCTTTAAGGGCTGAGGGACTTCAGTTCCCAGAATCCCAGGAGCTATTGGCCAACATGGGACTATTGGCCAACATGGCTGAGACTTCTGGGAGCTGAAGTCCCTCGGC